>CM020013.1:2744575-5489150 GCA_009771035.1 Lupinus albus | reverse complement strand
GCTCGCCTAGGCGAGGGAGATGGGTGTGGAGACTGGAGGATTCTCGCTTGAGCAAGAATCCCTTGCTTGAGCGAGAGCACCAGATCTGAGTTTTTAAAATGGGTGGGATTTTATCGCTTGAGCGAGAACCCGACGTTGAAACTTTGGAATAGAAACTCTCAAACACATTTAGGGTTAGAACTTGAGATAGAAGAGAGAAGGAGGTGATTTTGAGAGCAAGGATTCGTGGGAATCAACTAGAAGCTTGAGAAGAGGTAAATCTCTTGATTCTAACTCTATCCCTTTCAAACTTGTTTTGGGTGTTTGGGATCTCTTTTCAAAATGTGAGAAACCATAGAAACTCTTCCTTTTGAATTGTGGTTCGTTTTATTTAGTTTCTCTCTTGTAAACTCTTGGTTTAGAGTTGGTATTCGAAGAATGGAAAGGGTTTGTGGGTTGATTCATGAAAATCCCAAAACCCCCAAAATGAAAATGTGGTAAAAGAGGAAAATGGGTGAAATGGTAGATGTAAAAGATTAATATGTATGTTTTTTAAGGTTTGGAAACTTCTAATGAAAGTAGTTTTGGAAACATTGCAAATATGTGAATATCATATATGTTTGCAAATGTAATATGAGTTATGTGTATATTATTGTGAATGAAATATTGACTTTTGTTGTTGTTTGGTGGGGATGAGGAAAGATCCTAAGGTTGGAGAAGTGTTTAATTGTATATGATGATAGAGAATGCGTAGATTTTCTGATTATATATGGATTGTGAAGTAATGGGAAGAAAACGTATTTTTTAGCTCCCTTAAGAGGTTGAGCAATGACTGACTTTCCCTTAGTGGTATTGGCTCGTTGAGCTATTACTGACTTGCCCTTCGTGGTATTGGCTATTCGTAGCAATGACTGACTTGCCCTTCGTGGTATTGGCTATTCGTAGCAACGACTGACATGCCCTTCATGGTATTGGCTATTTGTAGCAATGACTGACTTGTCCTTTGTGGTATTGGCTCGTTGAGCAATGACTGACTTTCCCTTTGTGGTATTGGCTCATTGAGAAATGACTAACTTGCCCTTTGTGGTATTGGCTCGTTGAGCAATGTCTGACTTACCCTTGTGGTATTGGCTCGTTCAGCAATGTCTGACTTGCCCTTTGTGGTATTGGCTCATTGAGCAATGACTGACTTTCCCTTAGTGGTAATGGCTCGTTGAGCAATGACTGACTTGCCCTTCGTGGTATTGGCTATTTATAGCAAATGTCCGACTTGCCCTATGTGGTAAGATAAATAAACCAAGATAAACACAAATGAGATAGATGATTTTGAAAGGAAAGGATTGAATTACGTATGAGTATGATGAATGAGATAACGATGAGTTCGAGTAAAATGCGGAAAGATGAAGATAACGAAGTGAATTTATGTTGAATTTTTATTTTTATGTTACGATATAACTGTTTATCTAACCTTATTGAATGTGGATTATTATATGATTATGTTGAGTTTATGACTACAACTTTGTGTTTTTCTATGTATTGGTTTATGATAATCTCATTGCAGGTAAAGGGATGAATTAGGGATGCTTGATTTGGAGCTTTGGCAGCTTTTAAATATGGATTCTTTTATTTACACTTTTTGTTTCATAACTGACTATATGTGTAACACCCCAAATTTATCCTGCTTAAAAATAGGTAACAGTCCTGAAGGATGGGGCATACTGCCAGATTCTCGCTTGAGCGAGAGGATCAGTATTTTGAATTTGGAAATTCTGGGAGTCTCGCCCAAGCGAGGAATGGGTCGCTTGAGCGAGAGAAAGCCTGGGCATGCTGTGAGATTCTCGCTTGAGCGAGAGAATCTCGCCCAGGCGAGAGAGCCCGTGTCTGGAAAATTAAAATATCGTGGGTTTCTCGCCCAAGCGAGATATTCTCGCCCGGGCGAGAGTGCCCAGCTATAAAAGTAAAGAGAGGGTTTCACAAATCCTAATCTTCATTTTCTTTTCTCCCCTTTCACTCCCAATGGCGGCTCCTCATGGATTTCGACTCTTTCCTCCCCTAAACCTCAAAAACACCTCAAAACCTCTTCCTCTTGCTTCTTAAAGGAACATTGGAGAGTTTTGGAGATGAAAATGCAACAATGGAGGTTGAAAGAGATGGAGGAAGATGGAGCTCTTTGCAGATCCATGGAGCTTACGCAACCTAAGGTGAGGGAGAAGACCATTGTGGTCTTAGAGTATTTCATTACAGTCATCATCTCTGATTTCCCTCAAGAATCGGAGCATATTAACGGATAGAAACTCTCTTGGGAGTTTGTGGTCCATGTGAGAGTCTTTATTTAACATGAGAATGTATTAGCCATAAAATGGAGATATATGTGTGGGGGAAAACTATTTATTTAAGTAAAACTCTATATGCTCATTATGGTAATACACTGTCATTTAAAGATG
Source organism: Lupinus albus (assembly GCA_009771035.1). Taxonomy (NCBI): domain Eukaryota; kingdom Viridiplantae; phylum Streptophyta; class Magnoliopsida; order Fabales; family Fabaceae; genus Lupinus; species Lupinus albus. The sequence goes on along the minus strand of CM020013.1, from coordinate 5,486,727 downwards.
GTTCTAACGTTAATGTGTATATGATGAAGAATATGTTATACGCGGTTTGTTTATGATAATGGTTATGTTGTGCGATAATGATGGTGTGTGAGATATTTATGGTCATAAACATAAAGGAGTATGTTGTGAGTGGTTGATGGTTATAAACATGTACGGGTGTGTTGTAACAATGAATGTGTGATGAGTTGATAATGTGTTAAAATGGATATGAGTATGTTTATCAAAATGAGTATGTTGTGAGTTGTGGATTGTTATAAACCTATATGGGTGTGCATGTAACGATGACTATGTGATGAGTTGTTAAGGTGTTAAAATGGGTAAGGGTATGTTTGTGACAATGAAGGTGTTGTGTGTTATTCACGGTGATAAAATAATGAGATGCCTTGTGTTGAATGTGTATGACATGGATGTGAGTGTAATGTAGAAACTTGACCTGCCCGATGTGGTATGGGGAATTACTTGACCTGCCCGATGTGGTATGGGGACTATTCGACCTGCCCGAAGTGGTATGGGGATTACTCGACCTGCCCGATGTGGTATGGGGATTACTCGACCTGCCCGATGTGGTATGGGGAATTACTCAACCTACCCGATGTGGTATGGGGATTACTCGACCTGCCCGATGTGGTATGGGGAATTACTCGACCTGCCCGATGTGGTATGGGGATTACTCGACCTGTCCGATGTGGTACAGGGATTACTCGACCTGCCCGATGTGATATAGGGAATTACTCAACCTTCCCGATGTGGTATGGGGATTACTCGACCTGCCCGATGTGGTATGGGGAATGAACTCGACCTGCCCGATGTGGTATGGGGAATAAACTCGACCTGCCCAGTGTGGTATGAGATTATGTTATGGGAGAACTCGGTGAATATGATTGAGGGTGTATACAACTAATGGGAGAGTGAGTATGTTCTATTGAAAATAACATACATGCTATAGGATATATATTATGGGATGTATATACTATAGGGTGGATGTGAAGGATGATAAATGAGTATGTTTGAAATGAGTTAAATATGCATGCTATAGAATATATATTATGGGATGTATATACTATAGGATGAATATGAATGAAGAGAAGATGAGAATGTTTGTAAGTAAGAAATATGCACACTATAGCATATATATTATGGGATGTATCTGTACTATGGGGTGAATATAGATAATATGTGATGATTAGATATGCATACTATAGAACATATATATTATGGGATGTACGTGTACTATAGGATGAATATGGATAAAAGGAGATTAATAAATATGCACACTATAAGACATATATATTATGGGATATATATGCACTATAGAGGGAATATGGATACTATGTGTTGATTGGGATATGCTTATCATAATTGATGATTGATGTGTGTGGTTTTTAATACTTTAATGTTATTACTCCATGTAAATCCACGCTACGGTCGCCGTAGTTGGTTCTTACTCCCTCTGTCTTTCCTTGTATGTGTTGTATATTTGGGTTCAGGTTGTGGAGGTAGCGCATTGGACGCTTGCGGAGAAGAGTACATGATAGAGTAGTGGATAATATGTAATTGATATGTTATATGATAAATATTTGTAATATGAAGAACATGTTAAAGTGAATTCATGTATAAACAACTTTCTTGTAAGTGTATAATAAAGTGGTTCTAATGTTTGTATTCAAGGTACTTTTGAGAAAGTGTAATTGTATAAAGGATGTATTTGAACGGAAGTGTAATGACATGCTTTTAAAATGAAAGGTGTTTGGAATATTTCCGCCTTGTAAATTTATAAACGTATTCACTCAAGTTTCCAAATTGTTCAAGTAATGTCTTTCAAAAGTAATCACTTCACTTTCATGAATAAGGATTTTAAAAGAGAATTTTTGAGTTATGAAAATCGAGTCCTTACAATATGCGGATTTGAATATTTGTCATCATGATCATTATATTTTTGGATACTTGTAACCGTGGGTATTATGATTTTGGGAACCCAAAACTATTTGTATGTTGTAAGTATTGGGGGACATTAATATGAATTATGTTTTCTACATAGTGATTGTATGTATGAACATTGCTTGTTAGAATGATCATTAAATAGAGAGGATGACTAAAGAAAAGTCATTGGGTTATAATTATAAGTCATAAGGAAAAATGTATGTGTGAATGAATTAAAATAAGGAAAGATTTTCAAGGGTAGAAATTGGGTCCTTACAAGATACATCTCTCCAGACGGGACATATTCTGTTGGAGCAGTAAGGTTTTAAATTTATTTCATTAATTTAATATACGATAATTTCTTATATCAGTACTTCTTATATCACTATTTCTTATAAAATTTTCACAATTCAACTGTGCAAATGAACTTATTGAAAGAACTACTGCTCATCAGTCTTACAACAAATCCTATTCAAATGATTGATTATATCCACTTTGCGTGTTAATAATTTTTGAATGCATTGACATAGTTAAATCCAACAGCCTTGACCATTTCCCGACCTCGAGCTCCTCTTACTCAACATTTCAACATGCATGCGTATGACTCTGAACTTCAACATCAAAGTTCATGTCAAACACAGTTTAACCCATAGCCACAAATACTATCACATCATCTATACGGAGAACAACCCTATGGAGCATTAACAACATATCCAACTAACTATGATATAGGACAAAGTTCTCAATTTCAAGGATCATTACCATCAATGTTTGCTACAACTTCAAACATGCCAATGTCGGCATATGGGTCACAAAAATTTTATCGTCCTACTATGCCCTCACATGTAGAACAATGCAATATTTAATATTTATGGTAATGAGGATGGTGATGATGGTGATGAGGAGGAAGATGAGCAAAAACTTCGAACACGAGGAAGTGGAAGATCTACAGAAATCCTTCAACAACAATTAAGAGCATTTCCACCACGTAGGAAAGAATTAAAAAAAAACGTGGATTGTAGCCATGACTTACTCCCTTGTATTTTGTGTATGGTTTATAATAATCTCATTGCAGGTAAACAAATGCGGTAGGAATGCTTGATTTAAAGGCTTTAGGAGTTTTAATAGTCAAGATTTTCTTGTTTTGTGGACTGTTGTGTATTGACTGATTATTCGCTGACCTTGACTATAACTAGGGGTACATTAATTTTGTAACTTTGCGACTTGACATGTGATGACCCCTATTCGGACATATATATGTGAATTATGTTTTTTTGCAATGAAGAGTAGTTACGATATGAAACTGAATTTGTATGTTTAGGGTTATTAGAAATTGAAAAGAATGGATGAATTAAAGATTAAAGAAAAGTATGTATGAGATAATATGGAGAAAGTAATGCATAAAGGATTAAAATAAATGAAAAATTTACAAGGGTAGAATTTGGGTCCATACAATATGGTATCAGAGCATGGTTAAATCTGCGGCCTAGGGTATGGCTTTACGTGCTTCTTTGTTGAAATTATGTGAATTGACTGCTTAAATCTTGTAGTGTTAGTATAGTGGCATAATATACTATGAGACTATGTAACAACCTGAACTATGTAAATTAGATTTATGTACTAATGATAAATGAGTGCAGATTGTAAGGACCCAAATTTTACCCTTGAAATTTTTTCCCTTCATTTTAATTCTTTCATGCATACATTCATAATATAACTTTAATCACTCATTAGTCATTCCGTAAAACTCCTATTTAACATGTTATATTACAATACATTTCCTATTACAGAAAAACATAATTCATTCAATTAATCCTTAGTAACCACCGCATACAACTAGTTATGGATTTCCAAGAATCATAATGCCCATAACTACACATATCCAGAGTTACAATACTCAGAATTACATTTATCCCAAAATAGCTTTTAGTCCATTATATTACAAAAGGGATAGATAGAGGAATGCAAGTTAAGAAACGCATGAAACCCCTAAGTGATCCTCCTCAAAGTCCCCCGTTTACCTACAATGAGATTATCATAAACAACACACAAAAACAAAGGAGTAAGTCAATAGTTCAAGACTAACATCACATGATAATCCATATTTTAAGTATAAATAAGCATTGGAATAAATTATCATCACAAGCACATAAATATAACATTTGTATTTCCTTCCTTCCATCGCCATGTTGTTCATATTCACCCTATAGAATATATATATCCCATAATATATATTCTATAGCATGCATATTCCTTTCATCCAAACATACTCCTTCCTCATCATTCATATTCATCCTATAGTATATATATATCCCATAATATATATTTTATAGCATGCATATTACTTTCATCCGAACATACTCCTTTCTCATTATTCATATTCATCCTATAGTATATATATCCCATAATATATATTCTATAGCATGCATATTATTTTCATGCCAAACATACTCATTCCTCATCATTCACATTCACCCTATAGTATATATATCCCATAATATATATTCTATAGCATGCATATTACTTTCATCCGAACATACTCCTTTCTCATTATTCATATTCATCCTATAGTATATATATCCCATAATATATATTCTATAGCATGCATATTATTTTCATGCCAAACATACTCATTCCTCATCATTCACATTCACCCTATAGTATATATATCCCATAATATATATTCTATAGCATGCATATTACTTTCATTCCAATCATACTCATTTCCCATTAATCGTATTCACCCTTAATCACATTCAACGAGTCTCCCCGCAATGATAATCCTCTACGACATCGGGAAGGTCTAGTTAATTCTCCAAACCACATCGGGCAGGTCTAGTTTATTCTCCATACCACATCGGGCAGGTCTAGTTTATTCTCCATACCACATCTAGCAGGTCTAGTTTATTCTCCATACCACATCGGGCAAGTCTAGTTTATTCCCCATACCACATCGGGCAGGTCTAGTTTATTCTGTAAGGACCCGATTTTCATAACCCGAAAATTCTTTGTAAGACCTTATTCATGAAATTGAAGTGATTACTTTTGAAAGTCATTACCTGAACGTTTTGGAAACTTGAGTGAATACATTTATAAATTACAAGGTGGAAATATTCCAAATACATTTCTTTTCAAAAGCATGTTATTTCACTTCCTTTGAAATACATAATCAAAACAATTATCTGTTCTTAAGGAACACTTTTAATACAAACATTAAATCATCTTTATTATACATTTAGGAGCAAGTTACCTATACATAATTTCACTTTAACATGTTCTTCATATTACAAACATTTATCATATAACGTATCCATCACATAAAGCCCTACTCTACCATGTACTCTTCTGCACAATCGTCCGATGCGCTACTGCCACGACCTGAATTCAAATACGCAATACATACAAGGGAAGATAGAGGGAGTAAGAAGCAACTACGGCGACCGTAGCGTGGATTTACATGGAGTAATAACATTAAAGTATTAAAACCACACACATCTAACATCAATCATGATAAACATATACCAATCAACACATATTATCCATATTCACCCTATAGTACACATATATCCCATACTATATGTGTTCTATAGTGTGCATATTTATTCATCACATATTATCCATATTCACCCTATAGTACACATACATCCCATAATATATATGTTCTATAGTGTGCATATTTTACTCATCTCATATTATCCATATTCACCCTATAGTACCCATATATCCCATAATATATATGTGCTATAGTGTGCATATTTTATTCATCCAAACATACTCATTTCTCATCATTCATATTCACCATATTAGATATATATCCCATAATATATATCCTATGGCATGCATATGATTTTCATTCTGAATATACACTTTTCACATTATTCACATTCCGTAGTAATTTACCCTTAATATCTTTCAACAATTCTGCACCGTACAAATAATCCTCTACCACATCGGGTAGCTCTAGTTAATTCTCCATAACACATCGGGCAGGTCTAGTTAATTCCCCATACCACATCGGGCAGGTCGATTAATTCCCTCATTCCACATCGGGCAGGTCGAGTAATCCCCATACCACATCGGGCAGGTCGAGTAATCCCCATACCACATCGGACAGGTCGAGTACCCCTACCACATGGGGCAGGTCGAGTAATCCCCATACCACATCGGGCAGGTCGAGTAATTCCCCTATAGCACATTGGGCAGGTCAAGTAATTCCCCATACCACATCGGGCAGGTCGAGTAATCCCCATACCACATCGGGCAGGTCGAGTAATTCCCCATACCACATCGGGCATGTCGAGTAATCCCCATACCACATCGGGAAGGTCGAGTAATTTCTCAAATGATCCACTACCACTTCGGGCAGGTAATTTCCCCAATGATCCACCACAACTTCGGGTAGGTAATTTCCCCAATGATCCACTACCACTTCGGGGAGGTAATTTATCAAATGATCCACTACCACTTCGGGCAGGTAATTTCTCAATGATCCACTACCACTTTGGGTAGGTAATTTCCCCAATGATCCACTACCACTTCGGGTAGGTAATTTCTCAAATGATCCACATTCACATATTAGTCATAACACAAAATATCACATCAATGTCATACACACAATCAACACAAGGTATCTCATTGTTTCATCACCATAAAATAACCCACAACACCTTCATTGTCACAAACATACCCATATATGTTCATAATAATAAAGCGACTCACAACTTAGTCATTTTCATAAACATACTCCTCCCACTTTTAACCAATCAACAACTCATCACACAATCATTGTAACAAACACACCCATATATGTTTATAACAATAAACAACTCACACACAATCATTATCACACAACATAACCATTTCTACTTTTGCCATCAAACAACACATCTCACAATCTTTATTACAAACACACCCATATATGTTTATAATAAATCAACCATCCATGACACACCATTATCATAAACAAACCACACACAACATATTCTTCATCATATAACACATTAACGTTAGAACCATCTTTCATGACGGTGTATTACCATAAATGAGCATATTGCGTTTTACTTAAATAAACGGTTTTCCCCGCACATATATCTCCACTTTTATGGCTAATACATCCTCATATAAAATAAAGACTCTCATATGGACCACAAACACCCAAGAGAGTTTCTATCCGTTAATGTGCTCCGATTCTTGAGGGAAATTAGAGAAGATGACTCTAATGAAATACTCTAAGACCACAATGGTCTTCTCCCTCACCTTAGGTTGCGTAAGCTCCGTTGCTCCGCAAAAGAGCCACATCCCCCTCCATCTTCTCCAAATCTCCATTGTTCCATTTTTCACCTCCAAGATTTCCCAAATGTGCCACCAAGAAGTAATAGGAAGAGGTTTTGATGAGTTTTGATGTTTAGTGGAGGGGAGAATGGTCCATTTGGGTGGAGCCGCCGTTGGGAGAGAAAAGAAAATGAAGATTAGGGTTTTTGAAACCCCTCTTTTACTTTTATAGTTGCGCAGCCTCGCCCGGGCGAGAATGGCTCGCTTGGGCGAGATTTTCGCAATTTTTCAGCTTTTCAACTCTGACGCTCTCGCCCGGGCGCGAATTTCTCGCTCGGGCGAGAATTGGGCAGTATGCTAAGGCTCCCCTCTAGACTAGGCGAAAATTCTAGCTCAAGCTAAAATTTGAGAGCTTTTCCGGATTTCACTCTCACTCAATCGACCCCTTCCTTACTTAAGCGAGGTCTCCAGGAAACTCATATTATAACACCGAGTCTCTCACTCGGGCGAGGTCCTCTCTCTCAAACGAGGATTTCCCAATATATACTCCAACACTCTACTTTTTCCAATCATTCCGAAAACGAAATTTTAGGTGTTACATATTCCCCAAACCACATCGGGCAGGTCTACAATATACTTACAAACATATTACCTCTTACACGTACCAATCAGGGTAGGACAACAATATACTTACAAACAGTAATAATCCACTACCACTCAGGGTAGGACAACAATATACTTATAAACATATTACCTCTTACATGTACCTTATTCCCATAATCTCATATAAAATGGAAACACTTATCCTTACCTTGGTGAGCGTTAGAGTCGGTTTCGAGTAACTTTACAAGTTTCCTCCGCGATTTCCTCCAACCTTTGGATCTTCCATCATTCCCACCAATAACAACAATGTTAGTCATTTATTCAAAATAACACATAAACGACTCATATTTCATCGTCAAACATACAAGAGATTCACATATTTTCAAGGTTTCCAAAACTACTTCAATACGAGTTCTCAAACATCTAAAACATACATTTCATCTCATATATCAACATTAAAGCACAACACATCTTCTACATTTAACATTTCACTCATTTCCCTTTTTACTCAATTCTCATTTTGGGGGTTTTGGGGTTTTTCATGAATAAACCCACAAAACCTTTCCATTCATCAAATACCAACTCTAAACCAAGGGTTTACAAGAGAAAAACAACATAAAATGAACCATAACTCTAAAGGGAGAGTTTCCATGGTTTCTCACACTTTGATAAGAGATCCATACACCCAAAAACGAGTTTGAAAGGGAGAAAGAGAGTTAGAATCAAGAGATTTACCTCTTCTCAAGCTTCTAGATGATTCCCACGAGTTCTTGCTCTCAAAATCACATTCTCCTCTCTTCTCTCTCAATTTCTAACCCTAGAATGTGTTTGGGGTTTCTATTACAAAGCAAACTCGTCGGGTTCTCGCTCAGGCAAGAAAATCCCGCCTTTTTTAAAATCTCAGATCTGACGCTCTCGCTCAAGCGAGGATCGTACAGTCTCGACAGGTCCAAAATGTCACATTTCTCGCTCAGGCGAGACCACTCACGCTCAAGCGAAACAATTCTCGCTCAAGCGAGAATCCTTCATTATAGACCAGGATTTCACCCTCCCAAGTGAGCCTCTCTCGCCCAGGCGACAATTCTCTCGCTCAAGCGAGACTCTCAGGACTGATACTATAATTTAATGACTTTAAAACCTAGGGTGTCACACAGGTTAAGAAATGGCTGGAAGAGGAAGAGGAACGAGTCAGAAAGTTTCGAATGATCTATTGGCCCAGATGGTAGCTGCACTACAACATGTGAATGCGAATTTGCAGAATCTGAACCAGAATGCAGTACCAAGTCCTAACTCGCAACCCCTGGCCCCACAAGGGCAGGCTGCGTATAAGGGAATGGATGAGTTTTGTAAGCAGAAGTTGAAACATTTCCAAGGAGGATTCGCCCCTGATGCTGCAAATGAGTGGATTCAAAGTTTGGAATGGATTTTCCGAGCCATGGGTTGCAGCGATGTTCAGAAGGTAACCTATTCTTCTTACATGTTGGTGAAGGAAGCCAAAAACTGGTGGGAATGACTAGACGTCAGATGGAAGCTGAGATACATGTGGTGACCTAGGATGCATTCAAAGGGAAATTCCTTCAGAAATACTTTCCTGCTGATCTAAAGAGGAAAAAAGAGATGGAGTTTTTGAGGTTGGAGCAGGGTAACATGTCCGTGGGGGATTATGCGGCCAAGTTTGAGGAGTTGGCTCGAATTTGCCCTTACTCCGAATTGGAAATGGACAGAAGGTCTAAGTGCTCTAAATTTGAATCGGGTTTGAAGCCCAAGTTGAAGATGATGTTTGGACATCAAGAAATTTATGACTTTCCTACCTTGGTCAACAAGTGTAGGATGTATGAAGATGACCTAGCGGCTGATGAAATGGCGACGCCTAGAGTTAACCCTCTGAGGAACTTCGACCCTCAGAGGAATCATGCCCAACGAAAGTGTAACACCCTAAATTTCAAGTCTTTAAAATTATAGTATCAGTCCTGGGATCCTCGCTTGAGCGAGAGATTCTCGCCTGGGCGAGAAAGGCTCACCTGGGACGGTGAAATCCTGGGCTATACTGGAGGATTCTCGCCTAAGCGAGAGTTGTCTCGCCTGGGCGAGAAATGGCATTTTGGGACTGTTGAGACTGTGAGATTCTCGCTTGAGCGAGTGGATCAGATCTGAGTTTTTAAAATGGGCGGGATTTTCTTGCTTAAGCGAGAATGAGCTCGCTTAAGCGAGAACCCGACGAGTTGCATTAAATGAGAAACCCCCAAACACATTTTAGGGTTAAGAAAAGAAGAGAGATGAGAGAAGAGAGCTTTTCCAAGGGCAAGAAGCTTTGATACTCATCCAAGAGCTTAAGAAGAGGTAAAACTCTTGATTCTAACTCTCTTCTTCTCTTTGGAACTCTTTTTGGGTATGTTGGATCTCTTCTCAAAAATGAGAGAAACCATGGAAACTCACCCTTTTTGAGTTATGGTTCATTTTATGTTATTTTATCTTGTAAACTCTTGGTATAGAGTTAGTATTTCAAGAAAGGAGAGGGTTTGTGCGTTGAGTCATGAAAACCCCAAAACCCTAAAGAGAAAATGTGGTTAAAATTGAAAATGGGTAAAATGCAAGAGGTAGAAGATGAGTTTACTTTCTAATATTGAAAATATGATGAATATCTTGTATGGTTAAATAATGCAATATAAGTTGTTTATGTGATATTTGGAATAAATGACTAACATTGTGTTATATGGTGGGATGAGGAAAGATCCTAAAGTTGGAGGCGGTGTCGGTGGAACTTGAAGAGTTGCCAAGAACCCAAACCCAACACTCATCGAAGTAAGGATAAGTCTTTAACTTATGCATTGTGATAGAAAATGTATGGAATTTCTGATGTGGATACTGAAATGTATCGTAAATCATGTAGTTGTTATAAGCATATATGGGTATGTTTGTAACAACGAGGAGTGTATTTACCGTTTATATATTGGTGGAGTGCCAATGGAAATAATACTCGGAATAATGCAATGTATCGTAAATCACTTAGTTGTTATAAACATATATGGGTATGTTTGTAACAACACAGAGTTGATTTACCGTTTATGTATTGGTGGAGTGCCAATGGAAATAAAACTCGGAAAATGTATTGGTGCAGTGCCAATGGAAATAAAACTCGGAAAATGTATTGGTGGAGTGCCAATGGAAATAAAACTCGAAAAATGTATTGGTGGAGTGCCAATGGAAATAAAACTCGTTTTAAGCCGACCATGATGGGTTAGTGACTTTGGCTCAAGTAATGTAGCAAGCTTTGGCTCAAGTGATGTAGCAAACTTTGGCTCAAGTAATGTAGCAAGCTTTGGCTCAAGCAATGTAGCAAACTTTGGCTCAAGTTATGTAGCATGGTTTTCAAAAGTATGAACGATGAAAATGGTTTTGAGTAAAGTTGATTTTAATACCGTTATTTAATCTTATTAAATGTGGATTAACTTACATTGATATTTATTGAGTTAACGACTTACTCCTTTGTGTTTCTTGGTGTATTGTCAATGTTAATCCCATTGCAGGTAGGTGGAAGGAGTATGAGTGTTTTTGATTAGGAGCTTAGAGACTTTTATTTTGATGTCTCTTATCCATTTTTTTGTAACTTCGTTGGTTGTACATGAACTAACTAATTGTAACTATGAACATGTTTGTGTACATGGAATTAACCATGGAAACTGGTAACTCGGGATATATGTAGCTATGGGTGTTTTGGAAACCTATAGCTAATTGTATGCGGTAGTTACTAAGTTACATTAATACGAATTATGTTTTCTGTCACCTGATTGGTATGTCACATTTTGGTATGTAGATTTGGGCGTGATGAGGGAAGTGAGATCTTTTAAATAATGTCGTCCAATCGGTAAATATAATGTATAATTAAATGCATGAATTTGGATTAAAATAAGGAAAAAATTTCAAGGGTAGAATTTGGGTCCTTACAGAAAGGGTAAGGGGAGGATGTTGGAGGATAGCCGAAAACCTTACGCGACACCTACTGGTTATCATGGCCGAAATTATCAAGGATCAAAACCTTCTACCGTTCCTAAGGAGGGAGTTTCTACTCCCAGGTGCGACAAATGTGGTAGGCACCACTATGGAAGTACATGCCCGAGATCGGGAAATGGGTGTTTTCACTACAAGGAGCTAGGACACATCAAAAGGTTTTGTCCTAAACTAGATCGACGATTGAATGTTGTTCATGCTGAGAGAGCAAGAAACACTGGCAGAGTATTCACCATGAGCGGTGCGGAGGCAGCTAATGTAGATGGCCTGATCCAAGGTAATTCCACGATGGCAGGTATTTCGCTTTTAGTGTTGTTTCATTCGGGAGCGAAACACTCCTTTGTATAATTTGAATGTGTGGACCGACTGAAATTGCAAACTGAGTCGTTGCCTTTCGACTTGGTCGTATCCACCCCAACTAGTGTGTCGGTGCTGATATCGACGTTTGTGTCTCAGTGTCGGTCGTGGTAAACGGTAGAACATTTATCGTTGATTTAATCTGTTTACCACTGTCCCAATTAGATTTAACTCTGGGAATGGACTGGTTGTCAGCAAATCATGTTATGCTTAACTGTGCTGATAAGACTGTAGTGTTTGGGGATCTGTGTGAGATTTCTGACCAAGTTAGTTGTATGGAGCCAGTGTCGGCTAAGGAAGTCAGGACTTCCCTCAGAGAAGGGGGATCTGTGTTTGTGCTATTGGCATCACTAGAAGGTATTGTGAAACCCCGAGGTGTTTCCTGATGATATTCTAGAATTGCTCCCAGTCAGGGAAGTTGAATTCTCTATTGACTTGGTACCTGGAACGAGACTCATCTCTATAACTCCTTATAGGATGGCACCGATAGAACTGGCTGAGTTGAAAAGGCAGGTTAAACACTTGTTGGCAAAGAAGTTCATTCGTCCTAGTCTCACCGTGGGGTGCACCGGTTTTGTTGGTTAAGAAGAAAGATGGGAGTACGAGGTTGTGCACTGATTATAGACAGTTGAACAAGGTCACCATCAAGAACAAGTATGCATTGCCGAGGATTGATGACTTGATGGATCAGTTGAGAGGAGCGGTGGTGTTTTCAAAGATCGACCTTCAGTCGGGTTATCACCAACTTCGAGTAAAATCGAAGGATATTCCTAAAACTGCTTTTAGGACGAGGTATGGGCATTTTGAGTATGTGGTGATGCCCTTTGGTGTGACGAATGCCCCAACAATATTTACCGACTACATGAATCGGATTTTTCATCCGTATTTGGATTCATTCGTACTGGTATTTATTGATGACATTCTGGTTTACTCCAAGAGTCGAGAGGAACATGCAGGGCACCTGAGAATTGTTCTAGATCTTCTGAGTAAGAATCGATTATATGCGAAGTTGTCAAAATGTGATTTCTGGTTAGAATCAGTCAACTTCCTTGGACATGTGATATACCGGGAAGGAGTGGCAGTAGACCCTTCTAAGGTCGAGGTAGTGATGGAATGGGCGGTGCCCAAGTCAGTGATTGAGATCAGGAGTTTTCTGAGTTTGGCTGGTTATTATCGGAAGTTTATATAAGGATTCTCAAAGTTGGCATTACCTCTAACTAAACTTACCATAAAAGGAGAACCGTATGTGTGGACAATCCATTGCGAAGAAAGTTTTCAAGAGTTGAAGCGGAGGTTGACTACGGCACTAGTGTTGGTTCTTCCTTGTACTGATCGTGATTTCAGTGTGTATTGCGATGCTTCTAAACAAGGTTTGGGTTGTTTGTTGATGCAAGACGGGAAAGTTGTTGCTTATGCTTCGTGACAGTTGAGAACGCATGAGCAAAACTACCCCACACATGATCTGGAATTAGCTGCAGTGGTTTTTGCCTTGAAAATCTGGAGACACCATCTTTATGGTGTGAGATTTGAAGTGTACAGCGACCACAAGAGTTTGAAGTATTTGTTTGATCAAAAGGAACTGAACATGAGACAGAGAAGGTGGATGGAGTTTCTTAAGGACTATGATTTTGGATTGCAGTACCATCCTGGAAAAGCCAATGCAGTAGCCGATGCTTTAAGTCGGAAGTCCTTACACATGTCGGCTTTGATGGTTCGCGAAGAGAAACTAATTGAAGAATTCAGATATATGAATTTGGCGGTTCAAGTAAGACCCCATAGCATGATTTTGGGAATGCTCAAGGTCACCAATGAATTGTTTGACCAGATCAGAATGATGTAGGTTGAGGATCGTGAGTTGAAGGTCAAACACGATTTGATGGCTAGTGGGAAGGAGACTGATTTTGAGTCGGATTCGATTGTTGCGATACAAGGGAAGGGTGTGTGTTCCTCTTGATGCGGGTTTGAGAAAGAGTATTCTGGAAGAGTCACACTAAAGTAAAATGAGTTTTCACCCGGGGACAACGAAAATGTATCAAAATATGAAAAAGTTGTTTTGGTGGTCTGGTTTGAAAATGGATGTGGCTTTGTATGTCTCGAGTTGCCTCGTTTGTTAGAAAGCCAAGATTGAACATCAGCGGCCAGAAGGAGAGTTACAGTCACTAGAGATTCCTGTTTGGAAGTGGGATAGTATCTCCATGGATTTTGTATTTGGCTTTCCAAAGACTCGGAGAGGATGTGATTCCATCTGGGTAATAGTTGATCGTTTGACTAAGACTGCTCATTTCTTGCCGATGAACATGAAATATTACCTAGAACGATTTGTTGAGTTGGATATCAAGGAAATTGTTCGGTTGCATGGTATACCGTCGAGCATTGAATCAGATAGGCTCTCCCCCATGATCACTTCGAATAGAGGAGATTTTTACAGATTTCTCATTTTGAACTTGCTTAGCATACTTTCTAAATGCATGAAAAGCTTCACTTTTGTGAACAAGAAATAGTGTCCATGTAAATCTGGAAAAATCATCAACTATTACTAAGGCATAGTAGTTTCCTCCAAAACTTTTAGTACTAGTAGGACCAAATAAATCCATACGAATTAATTGTAATGGTCTACTAGTAGAAACTATAAGTTTTGGTTTGAAAGAAACTTTCTTAAGTTTGCTCTTTTCACATGCATCACATTTTCTATCTTTGATAAATTTCATTTTTGGTAAACCAACAACTAGTTCATGTTTGACTAGTTTATTTAAATGATTCATGTGAATATGAGAAAATCTTCTATGCCAAAGCCATGCATCATTATTGTTCACTATTAAGCATTTAACTTTAGAGAAAATATCTTCTAAGGAAATCATATAGATATTATTTATCCTATTTCCTCTAAGTTTAGCTCCATGTGTTAACTTATCTTCTATAATGCATGAATCAGATTTGAAAACCACACTAAAACCCTTATCACAAAGTTGACTAATACTTAAGAGATTGTGTTTGAGTCCTTCAACATAAAGGACTCCATCAATAGTAGTGTGTGGTGGTTTTCCTATTCTACCAACTCCAAGAATTTTACCTCTATTGTTATCTCCGTAGGTGACAAATCCTTTGTCTCTTGGAGTTAGAAATGAGAATTTGCTTCTGTCACCCGTCATGTGCTTTGAGCAGCCGCTATCAAGATACCACAGTTCATTTTCGGCTTTCAAGCATTCCTCATTTTCGTCATTGGAATGATGGGAGGCCATTAGAGAAAGATGTGCTTGTTCTTCATGGTCTGAATCAGAATCAGAACTTACATCGTTGTCTTCCCAAGCAATATATGCTCTTTTAGATTTCTTGTTCATCTTTCCTTTGATTGAGTTCTTCTTTTGTAGTGTAGGGAAGTCAACCTTAATGTGGCCAGGTTTACCACATTCAAAACAAATAAAGTTTTGACTAGATGTTGAAGCATCATTGTTCTTTGCAAATTTCTTTGATAGACTAGATCTTGTACCCTTATTTCTTCTCAAGAATTTGCTGAACTTTTTGACCAAAAGATTCATGTCACCAGACATATCTTTATCAAAGTTTTTGTTATCAAAAGACTCTACTTGAGTGTTTAGAGAAATTGTTTTTCTCCTTTTCTCATTCTCCTCATGTTGCTCTAGTTGGCTAAGTTCAAGTTCATGTTCTTGTAACTTGCCAAATAGTGCAGCTAATGACATTTTTGAAAGGCTTTTCTTTTCGGAGATAGCAGTAACTTTGGGCTGCCATGCTCTTGTGAGTGATCTTAGAACTTTTAAGTTAAGATCACTTGTAGAAAGAATTTTCCCAAGTGCTATCAAGTGATTGGTAAGATGAGTGAATCTCTTTTGTAAGTCTAGAATTTTCTCACCAGGTTTCATTCTAAACATTTCATACTCTTGTGAAAGAGTATTCAATCTAGACCTTTTCACTTCCTCGGTTCCCTCATGAGTGGTCTCTAATGTGTCCCACATTTCTTTTGCATTTTGACAATTGGACACTCTAAAGAACTCGTCCATGCCTAAGGCAGAGGTAAGAATGTTTTTATCCTTAAGGTCAAATTGGACTTTCCTCTTGTCCTCATTATCCCAAGCAGTTCTTGGTTTGATAGTGACAACTTCATTGACAGGATGACTTGGTATAAAGGGGCCATTTTCAATGGCATCCCAAATATCCAAGTCTTGAGATTGAATGAAAATTTTCATTCTGATCTTCCAAAAGTCATAGTTTTCACCGTCAAAACATGGAGGACGGTTGATGTTGGAACCTTTTCCTAGGACTGATCTACTAGAGG
Source organism: Lupinus albus (assembly GCA_009771035.1). Lineage (NCBI taxonomy): Eukaryota > Viridiplantae > Streptophyta > Magnoliopsida > Fabales > Fabaceae > Lupinus > Lupinus albus. Next base: position 5,470,277 of record CM020013.1, on the reverse strand, counting down.
CCATATCTTATAGGATCAGGGAATAATTTACCCAAACTAGCTATGATACCAATTGGGAGGAATAGATGGTCAACTAAGAGGGGGGGGGGGGGGGGGGGGGGTGAATTAGTTGTTTTTAAAAAAAAATTACTAGGAACTTTTCAGCTTTTTCTACTTAAGAACAAATTAACAGAGTTGTTGCAGAAGAAAGTTTAGTAGAAGAAGAAGAAGTGCATAAAACAAAAAGTGTAAGGATGAGAAAAATCACACCAAAAAATTATATTGGTTCACCTTCTACCACCGAAGGCTACGTCCAGTCCTCTTGAAAACCACAAGAGATTTCCACTATTGAATGAGTTTAACTTACAAGCAAAGTCACACCTAGACTCCCCCTAAGTTGTATCACTCACTCACTTCAACAAGATAGTACACCACTATCCTTGTTTTACAATGCCTCACCAAACCCTATGGTGATTACTTGAGTACAAGTATGAAGATAATAAATGGCTTTATGACAAACTCACAATGTATCTTAATGCCTTATGAAGTTTTCAGAATTCCAAAGAATATGAAAGTTTTTCTGAAAAACTTCAAAGTGTTATTGAATAAAAACTCAGAAATTTGTTTCAAGAACTTGGATTTTTGAGTATAAAAGTTATGATGTAATTCTGAGATCCTACAAGGTTTATATAGAGTTCCAAAAGGTGTTTAGAATCACTTTCAAAAGGTATAAGTCGTTTGGGAAAAGTTGAACCAAGTTGGAACACAATGGTTCAATTTAAAAATCAGATTTTCGCAGTAACAGTACGTGGTAATCGATTACTTATCTGTGGTAATCGATTACCAGTTGAAAAACAACTAATACTGGCGATTTTTTGCTTGTGGTAATCGATTACCAATATGAGGTAATTGGTTACCTCCATTGAAATTTCAAATCCAAAGTTGCTTAACGGCTAGTGGTAATCGATTACTTCCATAGGGTAATCGATTACCCTAGTTGAAATTTCATTTCCCAAAAATGCCGAGAGTTATGGTAATCGATTACTTACCCTAGTTATTTTTGCTTTTTCCCAACTTTTCAAAAATAACTTGGTTTTTCTTAGGAACTCTTATATTAACCTAGATTAAGATCTTTATTCTTAAGGCATTGTGATTTCTTATGAGTTTGAAATATATGCTACTAAAAGACTAAGACTCTTATAAAAATAAAATATACTTCAATTTCTTTAAGTCTTTGATCTTCAATAGCTTTTCTTCTTTCTTTTGGTGATGTGCATTTGTCTTCATCAAAACCCAGCCTCGGTCAAGGAGCCAGATCATCTTCCCAATCTCCCCCTTTTTGATGTAGACAAATCACTATCGTTTGAAAGAGACTGTTTCACGAGGGTTTTTAAGTAAAGTTATTGATGTATGTAAGAGAGGATGAAAATAAATGAGAAATTTTCAAGTGTAGAATTTGGGTCCTTACAGTGTATTACCATAAATGAGCATATTGCGTTTTATTTACATAAACGGTTTTCCCGCACATATATCTCATCTTTTATGGCTAATACATCCTCATATAACATAAAGACTCTCACATGGACCACAAAAACCCAAGAGAGTTTCTATCCGTTAACGTGCTCCGATTCTTGAGGGAAATCGGAGAAGATGACTCTAATGAAATACTCTAAAACCACAATGGTCTTCTCCCTCACCTTAGGTTGCATAAGCTCCATTATTCCGCAAAAGAGCTCCATCTCCCTCCATCTCCTTCAACCTCCATTGTTGCTTTTTCACCTCCAAAGCTCTTCAATGTTCCATTAAGAAGCAAGAGGAGGAGGTTTTGATGTGTTTTTGAGGTTTAGTGGAGGAAAAAGTCGAAATCCATGGGGAGCCGCCGTTGGGAATGAAAGGGAAGAAAAGAAAATGAAGATTAGGGTTTGTGAAACCCTTTCTTTACTTTTATAGTTGGGTCCTCTCGCCCAGGAGAGGATGTCTCGCTTGGGCGAGAAGCTCACGATATTTTAAGTTTCAAAACACGGACTCTCTCGCCTGGGCGAGATTCTCTCGCTCAAGCGAGAATCTCACAGCCTGCCCAGGCTTCTCTCGCTCAAGCGACCAATTACTCGCTTGGGCGAGGCTCCTAGAATTTCCAATTTTAAAACACTAAGTCTCTCGCTTGGCCGAGACCCTCTCGCTCAAGCGAGAATCTGGCAGTATGTCCCCTTCTTCAGGACTGTTACCTCTTTTTAAGAAGGATAAATTTAGGGTGTTACATCTTGAAACAAAAGTTTACACATTAATTTGATAACTTAATGGGCTAAATAAAAGTAGTCACAACTTGAACAAATGTTGAAAGTTCAAAGACATACTAGTGACCGAAAGGTCTTGCCTATTCAAACAACCATATGGCGTAAAATAATATTGTCTTTGAGAAAAATAACAAGAGCAATATGATAAATTTTCACAAAGAAAATATCCATACATGTCCTCTTTTTAAATCTAAACCTATAATACATCAGCATCAACCTACTTGTTCTATTGTAAAAATATAGGTCGTACACCCAACTCTTGTTATATTAAAAAGATTGGTGTACCATCTGGCCGATATAAGTGGGAAGAGAAAGGTGCTAACCCTATAGGATCCAAGTCAATTTGGGCACCTAATGAAATTATTTAATTATTTTGTAGGAATATTAGAAGGTGCCAATGAAATGTCGTATCTCGACAGTGACTAGTGACTGTTCTAAGGATATGCTAGTGACAAACAAATTTTCAATCCTCACTCCAAGGGACAAATGTTTTGTCACATTTGGGGATAACAACAATCGTAGAGTACTTGGACTAGGTCGTGTCGAAAAGCCACCTTATACTACCATAGAAGGAGTACTCTATGTTGAAGGCATCAATCACAATGTGTTAAACATCAGTCAATTATGTGACATAGGCTTGCATGTGGCTTTCTACCCCGACAAGTGTGTCATTGATGACAAGGTATAACATGACGCTAAACTCATTAGAAAAAGAATAAATAACATTTACATGATTGCATTAAATTATATTTCCATGAAAGTTAAGTGTCTTGTAGTCAATGATAAAGATGCAAGGTTATGGCATAGGAAAATTACACACATTCACATGGACCATTTGAATAAATTGATTAAAAACAAACCAATAGTTGGCTTACCCAAATTGAAATTTGTGAAAGACAAATTATGTGTTGCATGTAAAAAAGGTAAGAAAAATAAAGTGTCTTTTAAACCTAAGAATATAATTTATTCTGATAGGCCATTATAATTGTTGCACATGAAGTTATTTGGTCCTTCTTGGACAATACGTTTTGGTGGCAACTACTATTCTCTTGTAATAATACATGATTTTTATAGATTCACTTGGACTCTATTTTTGGTTCACAAAATTGAGGCTTTCCATGTCTTTCGCAAATATGCTAAAAGAGTCCAAAATAAAAAATCTTTAAAGATTATTGTTATTAGAATTTGGAAGAGACCATGGGGGAGAATTTCAAAATGCTTTATTTGAGGAATTTTGTGATGAGTTTGGAAGAACTAACACTTATAATATTGAATGAAACTGATCTTCCAAACTATTTTTGCGCATATGTAGTAAGTATGGCTTGCTATGTTTCCAATCAAGTTTTAATTAAACATATTCTCAAGAAAGCCCCCTATGGACTTTACATAGGTAGAAAATAAAATATTTATCATTTGCATGTTTTCGTTTATAAATGCTTTGTTCTTGATAATGGTAAAGACAATCTTGGTAAATTTGATGCTAAAGCTGCTGAAGACATATTTCTTGATTATTCTCTTACTAGCAAAACATATTGAATTTTTAATAAGAGAATATTGACCATGGAAAAATCTATGCATGTATCATTTGATGAAACTAACCCCTCTAAGGAGGACAAAGTTTTTTTTGATGATGACGACTTACCAAGTACATCTTAAGGAGAAATTCCCATTATTGAAGAATCAAGTGACTTGGACCATCCTGTAGACAATATCATTTATTCATTGGTGATATAAGGAAGAGAATTTCTACTCATCTTAATTTTAATTATGCTTGTTTAAATATGAAATTTTCATATGGGAATTTGTTCCTAGACCTAAAAATCGAGAAGTCATAGGAACACAATGGGTTTTAAAAAATAAATCATATGAAAATGTCACTATTATTAGAAACAAGTCTAGGCCTGTAGCCTAAGGCTATAACGAGGAGAAGGGAATTGATTTTTATAAAACATTTGCTCTTGAGGCTATTAGACTTTTGCTTGCATTTGCATGTTCATTAAATTTTCAATTATATCAAATGGATGTTAAGAATGCCTTTCTAAATGGTTATATACAAAAAGATGTATATGTTGAACAACCTCCAGGTTTTGAGGATTATATACATCCCTCTTATGTATATAAACTTAAGAAAGCACTTTATGGTTTAAAGCAATCTCCTAGGACCTGATATGTCTGTTTAACTATTTTTCTAAGTGAAAAAAGATTTGTTAAATGAAAGGTTGACACTACACTTTTTATAAATAAAATAAAAAATCGTCATTCTTTACTAGTTTAAACTTATGTACATGATATTAGTTTTTGTTACACTAATGATGGCTTATGTGGTGAGTTTGGTAAGACGATACAAGGAGAATTTGAAATGTCCATGATTGGAAAGTTGAACTATTTTCCTGGGCATCTGATCAAACAAATGAAGGAGATCATCTTTGTCAATCAGTCCAAATACTATAAGGATTTTCTCAAAAGGTTTGAGATGGAAAAATGCAAAGCTATTATCACTCATATGGGATCAAATACATATGTCGACACTGATGAGGCTGGAAAATGGATTGATATAACCAAGTATTGGGGTATGATTGGTTCCCTTCTTTATCTTATGCTACTAGACCTGAGATTATGTTTAGTGTATGTTTATGTGCACAATACCAATCAAAACCTAAAGAGTCACATCTTGTTGCTGTAAAAATATCATGAAATAGTTAAAAGGAATAACTTATGTTGGACTATGGTATCCTAAGGGAAGTGCATGTTACTTGGTTGGGTATTTGAATTCAGATTTTGTTGGGTGCAAAACTGAAAGGAAAAGTACTAGTGGTACTTGTCACATCCTAGGAAATGCCTTAGTCTCTTTGTCATATAAGGAACAGACATATGTTGTTTTGAGTATTGCGGAGGCATAATACATAGCATCAGATAGTTGTTGTGCAGAAGTTTTGTGCTCAAACAACAATTACGTGATTATGCATTAGACATAAGGTGTATTCCTTTGAGGTGCGATAACACTAGTTCTATAAACCTTACAAATAATCCAATCATGCATTCTCAAACCAAGCACATAGATATAAGGCATCACTTCCCAAGGGATCATGTGCAAAATAAAGATGTGCATTTAGAGTTTGTTGATACTCATGATCAACTCACATAAATATTTACTAAATCATTAGTAAAAGAACCTTTTTTTACAAAATTAGAACAGAACTAGACATTTTAGATGAAACAAACTTATCTTAAAATTATGTTTATATTCTTACATGATTGCTTCTTGCTGATAATTGATGGCCAAATTGTTCTTATATGTGTTTATAGCTTCATTTTTTACATTTTTTTTGGGTCTATAACAGATTACTTTAGTAGGGTAACCAAATACCACGTATTGGGAAACCTGAAGAATTCAAAATCTGATGATAGTAATCGATTACTTTCATGAATAACATATTACTAGAGGATCCATAGAGCTTTGGTAACCGATTACGCTAGAGAGTAACCGATTACCTGGTTTGAATTTCTGGAAAACATGGTTTTCATTATTAGAGTAATCGATTACTCTGAACTTACTAATAAGTGTCTCTTCATTTTTTTTTCCAGAAACTACATCTTCTTACTCTCTCTCAAGCCCATGCTCCCCCCTCATACCACAAAATTTCATTTCTTGATCATTTTGCATGAATATTGTGGCCAAATACACTATATTTTATGTTCTAAACACATTCCCACTACAAAATTAAGAATACCCAATTTCAAAATCTTCAAAACCTTAGATTTTCGAAAATCTAATTTTCATGGTTTCCACTTTTAGAACGAAAAAGCAATGCTCCAATGCTACTCAAATGAGTCAACCAACTACTTCTGGGAATAATTAGTTGGATTTTTTTAGGCTTCTATCTGTAAGGACCCAAATTATATCATTTAAAAATTTTGTTTATTTTAATACGAGTATATTAAATATTCTCAACTGCAACCTATGTCATTGATCCCAAAAGTCAATCCCATAAATTTCATCCATTTATCAAAACTTTAAGCATATATCGTTTACCGCCTACATACACCACTTCACATACGCATAAAACCATAATACATATTTATACATCTAGGAGTATCAATATACATTTAATTATGGGTTTACACATCAAAATACCCACAAATACATTCAATAGTTTACACTTAGTCAGTTAGTGTACAAAAGTTTGCAAAATAAAGCCCTTGGTCAATAAGCTCCTAAAGCTCCTAATCAAGGATTCCCTAAAACATCCTCTTACCTGCAATGAGATTATCATAAACGATACACAAAATACAATGGAGTAAGTCATTAGTTTAATATTAGTATTATATGATAATCCACATTTATAATACAATTAAGCATTGAAATAAATCATAATTCGTAAAGTACATACATATACTCATTCTCCTTTTCCTTTTACCAATACACCTTTTTCCTTACTCACACTATATACCATATATCACATCTCTACATATTACTATAGATTACATATTCATTTCTTTGTCTAATGCTCATTTAATTCATCAACAATACTTGACATTAAGTCTAGACCACAAAGGCAATTCAATACCACGTAGGGTAAGTCTAGACCACAAAGGCGATACAATACCACGTAGGGCAAGTCTACACCACAAAGGCGATACAATACCACGTAGGGTAAGTCTACACCACGAAGGTGATACAATACCATGTAGGGTAAATCTACACCATGAAGGCGATACAATAGCACGTACGATAAGTCTACACCACAAAGGCGATACAATACCACGTAGGGTAAGTCTACACTACAAAGGCTATACAATACCACGTAGGGTAAGTCTACCCCACAAAGGCGATACAATACCAAGTAGGGTAAGTCTACACCACAAAGGCGATACAATACCACGTAGGGTAAGTCTACACCATAAAGGTGATACAATACAGTCATAATCCACAATACATATCTCATTATTCTCATGATAAACCATACACTTAGTTATTCCATATCATCTCATATTTAATGGAAATACTTATCCCTTACCTTGGTGAGTGTTGGGTTTGGTCCTTGGTAACTTGGCAAGTTCCTCCAATACCGCCTCCAACCTTAGGATCTTTCCTCATTCCCCCCACATAACAACAAACTCAGTCATTTATTCACAATAACATATAAACAACTCATATTTCATCTTTAACCGTACAAGAGATTCACACATTTTCAATGTTTCCAAAACTACTTTCATTAGGAGTTTCCAAACATCTAAAACATACATATTCATCTTCTATTCAACATTAGAACGTATACTCACCTTCTACATCTAACATTTCGCCCATTTCCCCCTTTAACCTCATTTTCGTTTTGGGGGTTTCATGAACCAACCCACAAATCATCCCCATTTTCGAATACCAACTCTAAACCAAGAGTTTACAAGAGAAAAATTCAATAAAACGAACCACAACTCCAAATAGAGAGTTTCCATGATTTTTCATGTTAAGAGAAGAGATCCCATATACCCAAAACAAGCTTCAAAGGGAGAAAGAGAGTTGGAATCAAGAGATTTACTTCTTCTCAAGCTTCTAGTTGATTCTCACGAATCCTTGCTCTTGAAATCGCTTCCTTCTCTCTATTCTCTCCAAAGTTCTAACCCTAAAAGTATTTGGGGTTCTATTATAAGATTCAACTCGACGGGTTCTCGCTCAAGCGAGCCTTCTCTCACTCAAGCGAGAAAATCCCGCCCAGGCAAGCCAATTCTCGCTCGAGCGAGAATCTCACAGCCTCGAGAGTGCAATTCTCGCCCAGGTGAGCCAACTCTCGCTCAGGCGAGACCCTCAGGTAAAATCCTGGGAGCAACTCTGATCCTCTCGCTTGAGCGAGACCCTCTCGCGCATGCGATAATGGCAGTATGCCCCAGTCTTCAGGATTGTTACCACGTTTTAAAAAGGATAAATTCAGGGTGTTACACTATCAAATGATGAACAATGTGTAGTATTCCATGAATATTTCCTTGGACTAGGGGTGAGAAGGACCCAACCCTACCCGCTCACCCGGTATGGCCCGATCATGATCGGGCCTGAAAAGGGTCGGGTCTAGGGTCGGGTTTGAGTTCAAAAATTAGACCCAACCAATATTTAGGGCCGGATAAAGACCAAGCATGACCCGTCTCATGGTCACTCACTCATGATGTTTGTATGTGGCTATGTTCAAATATATACAGAGTAATGATACTTTTATGATCGAAAATATCATTGATTCTCTAATTTTTCATCATATGTGTAACATCCTAAATTTATCCTCCTTAAGTTGAGGTAACAATCCTGAAGAATGGGACATACTGCCAGATTCTCGCTTGAGCGAGAGGGTCTCGCCTAAGCGAGGGACTTAGTGTTTTCAATTTAGAAATTCTAGGAACCTCGCCCAAGCGAGGAATTGGTCGCTTGAGCGAGAGAAGTCTGGACAGTCTATGAGATTCTCGCTTGAGCGAGAGGGTCCGTGTTTTGAAATATAAAATATCGTGGGCTTCTCGCCCAAGCGAGACATTCTCGCCCGGCGAGACTACCTAGCTATAAAAGTGAAAAAAGGGATCTAAAAGCCCTAATCTTCATTTTCTCTCTTCCCCTTTCTCTCCCAATGGCGGCTCCATCCAAATGGACCATTCTCCCCTCCACTAAACATCAAAACTTATCAAAACCTCTTCCTCTTGTTTCTTAGTGGGACATTGGAGAGCTTTGGAGGTGAAAAGGCAACAATGGAGGTTGAAGGAGATGAAGGGAGATGGAGCTCCTTTGCGGAACAACGGAGCTTATGCAACCTAAGGTGACGGAGAAGACCATAGTAGTCTTAGAGTATCTCATAAGAGTTATCTTCTCCGATTTCCCTCAAGAATCGGAGAATATTAACGGATAGAAACTCTCTTGGAAGTTTGTGGTCCATGTTTGAGTCTTTATTTTCCATGAAGAGGTATTAGCCATAAATGTAGATATATGAGTGGTAAAAACCATTTTACTAGATTAAAATGCAATATGCTCATTTATGGTAATACATCGTCATGAAAAATGGTTTTATCGTTAATATGTTGTACGATGATAAATATGTTATGAGTTGTTTATTGTGATAAAATGATATGAATATATTTATGATAATGACTAAGTTGTGAGTCGCTTATTTGTTATAAACATATATGGGTATGTTTGTAATGATGATTGTGTAATGAGCTGTTTAATGGAAATAAATGGACAAGATTATGTTGTACGATAATGATTGTGTTGTGAGATGTTTATATGTAGTAAGAATGAGATGATGTGAACATGGTATGTGTATGAACTAACATGTTTATAAGAAATGTACTATGGACCACCTTTTTGGTGTGGACCTACCCGAAGTGGTAGTGGATCATCTTTGTGATGTAGTCTTACCCGATGTGGTAATGGGCCACCTTTATGGTGTGGACCTACCCGAAGTGGTAGTGGAATATCTTTGTGATGTAGACTTACCCGATGTGGTAATCGGCCACCTTTGTGGTGTGGACCTACTCGAAGTTGTAAGGACCAAAATTCTACCATTGAAAATTTTTCGTTTATTTTAAATTTTCCCTTATATACATTCATCATTTTACTTAAAAACCCTCATGAACCATTCCTTGACACTAATCTTTTAACCTATTAAATTATCATGCGATTTATGTTGAGGAAAAACATAATTCATTCAATTAGTAATTACCACATACAACCAGTTATGGATTTCCAAGAGTTATAACCTCCATAACTACATATCTTCATACTATCTTAATTAGATTTACATTCATCCCTAAAATATTTATCAAATCAACTACAATGTCAAAGTACGATAAAGACATTCAAGTTAATAAACACAAAAGCTTCCTAAGTGAGCTTCCTCCTCAAATCCTTCATTTACCAACAATGGGATTATCATAAACAACACACAAAACCAGGGAGTAAGTCATTAGTTCAAAACTAACATTACATGATAATCCACATTTCAAATACGATTAAGCATTAATATAAATGATAACCAAAAATGCGTAAATGTAAACATTCATATCTTCTTTCGTTCATTTCCACGTTATTCATATTCATCCTATAGCGTATATATTCCATAATATATATTCTATAGCATGCATATTACGTTCATTCGAAAACATCGTTCTTCTCATCATTCATATCCACCCTATAAAACATATATTCCATAATATATATTCTATAGCATGTATATTACTTTCATTCTTAACATCTTCATTTTCATCGTTCATATTCACCCTATAGTATATATATCCCATAATATATATCCTATAGCATGCATATTACGTTCATTCGAAACATCGTTCTTCTCATCATTCATATCCACCCTATAGAACATATATCCCATAATATATATTATATAGCATGTATATTACTTTCATTCTTAACATCTTCATTTTTCCTCTGTCGAATTCACCCTTAATCGTATTCACCGTGTTCTTTCACAAAAATAATCCTCTACCAATCGGGTAGGTTTAGTTGCTTCTCCATACCACGTCAGGCAGGTCTAGTTTATCCTCCATACCACATCGGGTAGGTCTAGTTCATCTAGTTCATTCCCCATACCACATCGGGCAGGTCTAGTTCATTACCCATACCACATCAGACAGGTCTAGTTTATCCTCCATACCACATCGGGTAGGTCTAGTTCATTCCCCATACCACATCAAGCAGGTCTAGTTAATTATCCATACCACATCGGGCAGGTCTAGTTTATCATCCATACAACATCGGGCAGGTCTAGTTTATCATCCTTACTGTAACACCCTAAATTTGAGTCTTTAAAATTATAGTATCAGTCCTGGAAGTCTCGCTTGAGCGAGAGATTCTCGCCTGAGCGAGAAAGGATCACCTGGGAGGGTGAAATCCTGGGCTATACTGGAGGATTCTCGCATGAGCGAGAGTTGTCTCGCCTGGGCAAGAAATGGTATTTTGGGGCTGTTGACACTGTGAGATTCTCGCTTGAGCGAGAATCCCTCGCTTGAGCGAGAGCGTCAGATCTGAAATTTTAAAAAGGCGGAATTTTCTCGCCTGAGCGAGAATGGGCTCGCTTGAGTGAGAACTCGATGACTGCTCTTTAAAATAGAAACCCCAAACACATTTTAGGGCTAGAACTTTGAAGAGAAGAGAGAGAAGATAGCTTTTCAAGAGCAAAGAGCCTTAGGACTTATCTTAGAGCTTGAGAAGAGGTAAACCTCTTGTTCCTAACTCTTCTTCTTCATCTCTAACTTCTTTTGGGTATGTTGGATCTATTTTCAAAATATGAGAAACCATGGAAACTCATCCTTTAGAGTTATGGTTCGTTTATGTGGTTTTTCTCTTGTAAACTCTTGGTTTAGAGTTGGTATTTGATGAATGGAAAGGTTTTGTGGGTTGTTCATGAAAACCCCAAAAACCCCCAAAATGAGAATATGAGTAAAAAGACAAATAGATGAGATGTTAGAAGTGGATGATGAGTTTGTGATTTAATGTTGATATGTGATATAAACATGTGTGTTTAGATATTTGGAAACTTGTATTGAAGTAGTTTTGGGGATCTTGAAAATATGTGAATCCCTTGTATGTTTGATGATGAAATATGAGTCGTTATGTATTATTTTGAATAAATGACTGACATTGTTGTTATTGGTGGGAATGAGAAGAGATCCTAAGGTTGGAGGAGATCGTGGAGGAAACTGGTAAAGTTACTTACAAACTGACCCCCAACACTCACCGAGGTAAGGATAAGTCTTTAATTTTGCATTCGAAATAGAAAATGTGTATTTTCTGGTTATGCCAAGATTAAGTTGTAAATTACGCATTTAGTATAAACATATATGGGTGTGTTTATATTAAAGAAGGCGTGGATTTACAAAAAAGGAAAATGGGGTATTTTCTGGTTATGCAATGATTGAGTTGTGAATTACGCATTTAGTATGAACATATATGGGTGTGTTTATACTAAAGTAGGCGTAGATTTACGGAAGAAGGAAAATGTGTGTATTTCTGGTCATGCAATAATTATATTGTGAATCACGTATTTAGTATAAACATATATGGGTGTGTTTATACTAAAGATGGCGTGAATTTACGGGAAATGATTGATGGTGAATTCGATGAAAAGAAAATATATTTTTAGCCCACCATGAATGGTTAGCGACTCTGGCTTGAGTATATAAGCGAAACTATGGCTTGAGTATATAAGCGAAACTCTGGCTTGAGTATATAAGCGAAACTCTGGCTTGAGTATATAAGCGAAACTCTGGCTTGAGTATATAAGCGAAAATCTGGCTTGAGTATATAAGCGATACTCTGGCTTGAGTTATAAGCGAAACTCTGGCTTGAGTATATAAGCAAAACTCCGGCTCGAGTATATGTAGCATGTTTTCTTCTAAAAGAAATGAGAATATGCTTTTAGCTAACCCTGAGGGGTGTAGCGACTTTGGCTCAAGTTATACAGCAAAACAAAAATGAATTTCAAAAATGGTTTACTAACCCCTTTTATAATGTAGATTATCTTATAATGATGTTTATTGAATTAACGACTTACACCTTTGTGTGTTTTGCACTTTTGTCATTGATAATCCCATTGCAGGTAAATAGATGAATGAAGTATGCTAGGTCAGGAGCCTTAGGAGCTTTAGACTTTGGATTCACTATTCATGTTTACGTATTCTAAATGACTACTTGCGGATTTAAATGATTGTAATCATGACTAACCATTAGTTGGATATTTGTAACCATGCGTAATGTTATTTTGGAGGATCAGAACCTTTGAGGTCTTAGTACTCATTGAGAATGATATGAATGAATTATGTTTTTCCGCAACATAAATTTGTATGATAATATAATAGGGTAAATAGTATTTTCAAAGAGTGATTCTTGAGAGTTTTTAATTAAGGTGACAACTGTATGTAAGAAAGGATTAAAATAAATGAAAAATTTTCAAGGGTAGAATTTGGGTCCTTACACATACCACATCGGGCAGGTCTAGTTAATTATCCATACCACATCGGGCAGGTCTAGTTTATCATCCATACCACATCGGGTAGGTCTAGTTTATCATCGATACCACATCGGGCAGGTCAAGTTTATCATCCATACCACATCGGGCAGGTCTAGTTTATCATCCATACCACATCGGGTAGGTCTAGTTCATTCCCCATACCACATCGGGCAGGTCTAGTTAATTATCCATACCACATCGGGCAGGTCTAGTTTATCATCCATACCACATCGGGCAGGTCTAGTTAATTATCCATACCACATCGGGCAGGTCTAGTTTATCATCCATACCACATCAGGCAGGTCTAGTTTAATAATCCACTACCACTCCGGGTAGGACAACCACAATAATCCACTACCACTCCGGGTAGGACAACAACAATAATCCACTACCATTCCAGGTAGGACAACCACAATAATCCACTACCACTTCGGGTCGGACAACAACAATAAACCTCTACCTCTTCGGGTACGGTAACAACAATAAACCTTACAAACATATTACCTCTTTCACATACCTCATTCACATCAACGAGTATGATTTAGAGACATTTATCCCTTACCTTGGTGAGTGTTGGGGATCGGTTCTGAGTAACTTTAAAAGTCTCCTCCTCGATTTCCTCCAACCTTAGGATCTTTCCTTATTTTCACCAATAACAACAATATCAGTCATTTATTCAAAATAACACAAAAACAACTCGTATTTCATCATCAAACATACAAGGGATTCACATATTTTCAAGATTTCCAAAACTACTTCAATACAAGTTTCCAAACATCTAACCATTCATGTTCATCTCATATATCAACATCAAAGCACAAACTCATCATCCACATTTAACATTTCATCCATTTCTCTTTTTACTCATATTCTCATTTTGGGGGTTTTGGGGGTTTTCATGAATAACCCACAAAACCTTTCCATTCATCAAATATCAACTCTAAACCAAGAGTTTACAAGAGAAAAACAACATAAAACGAACCATAACTCTAAAGGATGAGTTTCCATGGTTTCTCATGTTTTGAAAAGAGATCCAACATACCCAAAACAAGTTAGAGAGGAAGAAGAAGAGTTAGAAACAAAAGAGTTACCTCTTCTCAAGCTCTAAGATGAGTCCTAAGGCTCTTTTCTCTTGAAAAGCTTTCCTCTCTCTCTTCTCTTCAAAGTTCTAACCCTAAAATGTGTTTGGGGTTTCTATTTTAAAGAGGAGTCGTCGGGTTCTCGCTCAAGCGAGCCCATTCTCGCTCAGGCGAGAAAATCCCGCCTTTTTAAAATTTCAGATTTGACCCTCTCGCTCAAGCGAGGGATTCTCGCTCAAGCGAGAATCTCACAGTCCCAACAGGCTTCCTCTCGCTCAAGCGACCCATTCCTCGCTTGGGCGAGACTCCCAAAATTTTCCAATTTCAAAACATTGATCCTCTAGCTTGGGCAAGGTCCTCTCGCTCAAGCGAGAATCTAGCAGTATGCCCCACTCCTCAGGACTGTTATCTAATTTCAAGGAGGATAAAGTTGGCGAGTTACAATCCTCCCCCTCTTATAGAAATTTTGTCCTCGAGAATTTTATTAGGCCATTCTCGGAAATAATGTCATCACCTAGACTTTAGGCATAAGAAATACCCCACCAAAATCATACACGATCCCCAAATCCATTAAGATTACTTAAACGGCCACTAAGGGCATACACCACTAAACCGTGATTTCACAAAACCAATTCATGAACTAACTCAACAATGTCCAAATATTAAGATCACAGCCTTGAATAACTCGAATACCATGATAACTAAACTGTAATTCAGACTAAAGATTTTTCCTATATTCGTCAAGAACCATACGTCTCTAGGACTTATCCAGCTAACAATCCCCACAAACGTTAAGAATCCCGATAACACTCCCGAAATTCAGCAAATGGGGAACTCCTTATCCCTCATCCACCCCTAAAGCCTCGTTTAATATCCATCATACACTAGCTAGTTCCACTCCCACTCAAGAAACTAGCATAATTTCATTTTACTCATTCAACAAAACGCCTATACAATAAGACTCTTAGCGTCTCTTCCATTGTACACAATCACACTATCTAGTAATTATCCAATTACATCAGATATTTCTGTCATCAAATCTTACCATGGAAAGGAATTAATGATCCTTAGCCTCTATTGAACCCATAAAACCATCAATTCACCCCAAAACTAGGTACTTTGTTACCAATCGACAAGTGCAATTTTCCAATTTCAAAACACTGATCCTCTCGCTTGGGCGAGGTCCTCTCGCTTGGGTGAGGTCCTCTCTCTCAAGCGAGAATTTGGCAGTATGCCCCACTCCTCAAAATTGTTACCTAATTTCAAGGAGGATAAATTTGGGGTGTTATAGAAGTGGTAGTGGAACATCTTTATGATGTAGACTTACCCGATGTGGTAATAGGCCACCTTTGTGGTGTGGACCTACCTGTAGTGGTTGGGGATCATCTTTGTGATGTAGTCTTACCCGATGTGGTAATGGGCCACCTTTGTGGTGTGGACCTACCCGAAGTGGTAGTGGAACATTTTTGTGATGTAGACTTACCCGATGTGGTAATGGGCCACCTTTGTGGTGTGGACCTACCCGAAGTGGTAGTGGATCATCTTTGTGAAGTAGACTTACCCGATGTGGTAATGGACCACCTTGGTGGTGTTGAAATCTATGACTTGCCCTCGTGATATTGACTATTCGTAGCAATGTATGACTTGCCCTTGTGGTATTGGCTATTCGTAGCAATGTATGACTTGCCCTCGTGGTATTGGCTATTTGTAGCAATGTATGACTTGCCCTTGTGGTATTGGCTATTTTTAGAAATATATGACTTGCCCTCGTGGTATTGGCTATTCGTAGCAATGTATGACTTGCCCTCGTGGTTTTGGCTATTCGTAGCAATGACTTGGCCTTGTGGTATTGGCTATTCGTAGCAATGTATGACTTGCCCTCGTGGTATTGGCTATTCGTAGCAATGTATGACTTGCCCTCGTGGTATTGGCTATTCGTAGCAATGTATGACTTGCACTCGTGGTATTGGTTATTCGTAGCAATGTATGACTTGCCCATGTGGTATTGGCTATTCGTAGCAATGTATGACTTGCTCTCGTGGCATTGGCTATTTGTAGCAATGTATGACTTGCCCTCGTGGGATTGACTATTCGTAGCAATGTATGACTTGCCCTTGTGGTATTGGCTATTCATAGCAATGTATGACTTGCCCTCGTGGTATTGGCTATTCATAGCAATGTATGACTTGCCCTTGTGGTATTGGCTCTATGTGATGGTGTAAGGTGAGTCCTATGTGGTGTAATGTTGTATTGAAAGTGGTTTTACCTTTGGAAAGTATTGTAATGCTATGTAAGTATGATATAGACTTGAGTATAGCATGATGGTTGTTTATCAAAAGAGACTATTGTGTGGTAATCTTGATGAAGATTGAATTGATAAATGGTATGAGCATGTGGTTATCGGAATCGATTGAAGAACGAATATCTTATGGTATGTTGTACAGATTTGATTGAATTATCTATGTGAGGTATGATGATTATGCTAATTGGATATATGAACCTTATATGGTCTATTGTATAGATTGGTATATGTTTAATATGCTTGATTTTAGATGTTATGTAGGGTGTAATACTTTAATGTTGTAAGGACCCAAATTCTACCCTTGAAAATTTTTCCTTATTTTAATCAAGTTTCATGTATTTTTCCTATAAATCACCTTTGCCAAATACATAACCGTATTTTAAAATCGCAATCTCCTCTTCACCCTCACACCATAACCCAATAACGACATATACATTGGTTTGACAGAAAACATAATTCATATTAATGCAGCTCAGTACCTACTGCATACAACTAGCTATGGGTTTCCAAAACACCCATAGCCACAAATATCCAGAGTTACCATCATGTACAAAAATCATACTCATAGTTACAAATATTCTGTTTCAAAATACAATCAATAGATTACAAAAAGAATAGGCAAGAAGACTTCAAAAAGCAAAAGTCTCTATGCTCCTAACCAAACCATCTTTACATCTTCCGCCTACCTGCAATGAGATTAACATTGACCATACACAGAAAACACAAATGAATAAGTCGTTAACTCAATAAAAGTCAATATCAGTTAATCCACATTTTAATAAAGTTAGGTAAACAATTTAAAATCAAATACACTTAAAACCATTTTCATCGTTTATACTTTTGAAAACCATGTTACATAACTTGAGTCAAAGTTTGCTACATCGCTTGAGCCAAAGCCGCTACACCACTTAAGGTTAGCTAAAACAGATTTCCCTTTTCCTTTGAAAACGAGCTACATAACTTGAGCCAAAGTTTGCTACATCGCTTGAGCGAACGCTTGCTACATCGCTTGAGCCAAAGCTTGCTACATCGCTTGAGCCAAATCTTGCTACATCGCTTGAGCCAAAGCTTGCTACATCGCTTGAGCCAAAGCTTGCTACATCGTGTAAAGAATATCTTGTTCCTGACCTTGACACGGTTTTGATGAAGACACCAACATCACCAAAAAGAAGAAAAGGAAGAAGACTTAAGACGAAAAAGAAGATAAAGCTTCAAGATTATTAGACTAAGTCTCTTAGGTACTTCTATCCTAAAAAACTCTTTAATATACTAAGTCATAATGCTCAAAAACATTTTAGTTAAAGTTTGAAACACTCTAACTAAATAAAAATAATTTTCAGAAACAACATGTAACGAGTTACCATACTTGAGTAACAAGTTACATGAGTGAGAAAAGAGTTTTCAAACCTCTAACAGCTATGAGTAATCCATTACAGACTTTGGAGTAACAGATTACCATTTTTAGAAAACAGGGTAATCGATTACTCAAAGTAGTGTAATCGATTACACTAAGGGAAATTAACAAAGCTGTCAAACAGTGTTGTTGAGTAATCGATTACTCAAATCCAGTAATCGATTACACTATGTGAATTTTCAAAAAGCTGTTAACAGGATTGTTGGGTAATCGATTGCCCATTTGCAGTAATCGATTACTGAGAGCTGTTGCATCAGTTTTTCAGATTTCAAGTGAAAAGGTTTCTCTCCAAACTGATTGCTTTTCATTCCAAACGAAACCTACTCATGCCTAAGGGTATTGTGGTTGATTGGAAGCCTATATAAAGGCATTGAAACACTCTCACACAAAAAATAACAATAGACAACAACTCAGATTACAAACTTTTACTTGAGACTCTCAAAAGCTCTCACACTTTCTGATTTTACTTACACTTTTCTAGCAACCTACTCTTAAACTTTAAAAGTTATTTTGAAGTTGCTTCTATGTGTTTTTCAAATTGTTAAAGAGCATTATTATCTCAAGTATACGAGTTGTTATTGGATTGCAAGTTCTAGAAATTGTCATATCACTTGTAAGGCAATCCAAGCCAAATTGTACATTCTTCACTTTTGCAAAGTTTACTTTCTTTCACAAGGGTGTGAAGAGAAAGGGTGAGTGACTTGGTATAGTGTTTACCAAGGGTGTTACTTGGAATAGAGTTTTCCAAGGGAATTAGATATAAGTGAGTGTGTAAGGTACAAGGAGATCTCGGGGTGAGATATTTGTAATTGCAACTCATTATATTTAATAAAGGAATCTCTTGCGCGTCAAGAGTACTGGACGTAGCCTTCGGTGGACAAGAAGGTGAACCAGTATAAAACACCTGCGTACTCTCTTTCCCTTCTCTTGTTATTTATTTATCCTTCCTTAGTCAATATTTTTCTTCATATTATTTCCGCTGCACATTAACTTTGATATTGCAGAAAAATTGGCCATACTTATTGCAACAACTAATTCACCCCCCCTTAGTTGCAATCTCAGTCTTACAATTGGTATCAGAGCTATTTTTGAGAAAGTTACTCTCAAAATCTGATCCTACTACAACATGGCCTCAAGATCATTCCTAGGAGAAGGATCCAACATAAACAGACCTCCAAGCTTTGTTGGAGAGTGTTATGACTTCTGGAAAATCAGAATGAGGATTTTCATAGAGTCGCAAGACTTGGACATTTGGAATGCTATCGAGGAAGGACCATACGTGCCATTTACCGTTGTCAACAACACAAGAGAGACAAAGCCCAACTGCAAATGTTTCGTATGAAACCTGGAGAGAAGATCTTGGATCTTCAAAAGAGATTCACTCATCTCACCAACCATCTTATTGCACTTGGCAAGGTGCTGTCAAATAGTGAGTTGAACTTAAAAGTTCTAAGGTCACAAACAAGAACATGGCAACCAAAGGTAACGGCTATTTCCGAAAAGAAAAGCCTTTCAAAAATGTCATTGGCTGCTCTGTTTGGTAAGTTGCAGGAACACGAACTCGAATTGAGTCAACTTGATCAACATGAAGAACTAGAGAAGAAGAAGAAGAACATTTCTCTCAAGGCAAAAGCTGAGAAATATGATTCATCGGAGGATGAAGACGACAAGGAGGAGATTGACGACATGATCCTCTTTGTCAAAAAGTTCAACAAGTTCCTAAGAAGGAACAAAGGCGGTAGAACCGGGCAAATAAAGAAATTCTCCAAAAGCAATGAGGCCTCCACTTCAAACCAGAACTTTACATGCTTTGAGTGTGGCAAACCTGGCCACATGAAGATGGACTGTCCAAACATCAAGAAGAGTTCTTTCAAAGGAAAGAATGAATTAAAGAATGGACGAAGAGCCTACATCGCTTGGGAAGACAACGACACAAGTTCAGCCTCTGAACCAAAAAGCGAAGAACAGGCACATCTCTCTCTCATGGCGTCTCATCACTCAGACGATGAAGAGGTAAATGAATCTATCCATTTTTCTTCTTCCGAATTACAAACTGCATTTAATGATCTACATGATGAATATATGAAATTGTCTAAAATGTTTCTAAAACAAAAATCTGAATTAGATTCTCTTAGAAACATACCTTCATCATCCTCATGTTTAAATTGCATTACTCTTGGCAACAAAGTTTCTACATTGAGTTTTGAACTCAATAAAATGAACAAGAGTAGCAAGAGCTTGAGCAAGATCATTAATGATCAAAGACACTCTACAGACCGAAGAGGTCTTGGCTTTGGAAAAAGGCCCGCTCTTAAGAGACAAAGTAAGTCTATCATAACAGACTTTCGGAAAACCTGTATCCATGCATCTACACATAGCAAACACAAATCTAGGATACATATGCATCAACCTATCTGCTCTTATTGTAAAAATCATGGGCACACACCAAATACTTGTCATATTAGAAAATATGGTGTTCCCCTAGGATTTTTTAAATGGGTTGAGAAAGGATCTAACCATGTAGGACCCAAAACAAGTTAGGTACCTAATATAACTTAACCTGTTTTGCAGGTTGATTTGAGCGCCGCCCGCAATTTATGGTACTTGGATAGCGGCTGCTCAAAACATATGACGGGCGATAAAAGTAAATTCTCTGTCCTAACTCCAAGGGACAAAGGATATGTCACATATGGTGATAACAACAAAGGAAAAATTCTTGGAGTTGGTAGAATCGGAAAGCAACCCTCAACAACTATTGAAGATGTACTATATGTTGAAGGACTCAAGCACAACCTTCTAAGCATAAGCCAATTATGCGATAAAGGATTTCTTGTGGCATTCTACCCAGATAAGTGCATCATTGAAAGTAAGGATTCTAAAAACTCTAAACTTGTTGGTAAGAGAATGAATAACATGATTGACATAGATTTTGCTTTACCTATAACATGTTTAGTTGCTAATAATAATCATGATGCATGGCTTTGGCATAGGAGAATTGCACATATTCACATGGACCATTTGAATAAGCTAATAAAGAAAGATTTAGTTGTTGGCTTACCCAAAATGAAGTTTGTTAAAGACAAACTATGTAGTGCTTGTCAAAAGGGTAAACAAACAAAAACTTCTTTCAAACCAAAGCATATAGTTTCTTCCGATAGACCATTACAATTGCTTCATATGGATTTATTTGGTCCCTCAAGGACAAAAAGTTTTGGTGGTAATTATTATGCTCTCGTTATAGTAGACGATTTTTCTAGATATACATGGACTCTATTCTTAGTTCATAAGAATGAGGCATTCAAAGCCTTTAGCATCTTTGCTAAAAGAGTTCAAAATGAAAAGTCTCTAAAAATCGCTGCTATACAAAGTGATCATGGGGGAGAATTTCAAAACTCTTTATTTGAAGAATTCTGTGATGATCTTGGGATCAACCACAATTTTTCTGCTCCTAGAACACCACAACAAAATGGTGTTGTAGAGAGAAAGAATTGGTCCTTAGAAGAACTAGCTCGAACAATGTTAAATGAAACTAACCTCCCAAAATATTTCTGGGCTAATGCAGTTAGCACTGCTTGTTATGTTTCAAATCGAGTTCTTATAAGACCAATTCTTAAGAAAAATCCCTATGAACTCTTCAAAGGTAGAAAACCAAATATTTCTCATCTACATGTTTTCGGTTGTAAATGTTTTGTTTTAAACAATGGTAAGGATAACTTGGGCAAATTTGATGCAAAAGCTGATGAAGGAATTTTCCTTGGCTATTCTCTCACAAGTAAAGCATATAGAGTCTTTAATAAAAGAACTCTTGCCATGGAAGAATCCATTCATGTTTCATTTGATGAAACCGATCCAGTACTAAAAGATGTAATATCAAATGATGAAGATAATGACCTGCCAAGTACTCCTGCTAAAGAAAACACTATTGTTGAAACTACAACTGATGCTGAAGAAGTGAAAATAGATGATAATCTATCTTCTCAAGAAGAGGACATTCACTCAGACCTACCAAAAGAATGGAGAACTCATCAAAGTCATCCTATTGACAACATCATCAGTGATATAAATAAAGGTATAACTACACGAAGAATGTTTGATGCTTGTCTGAACATGGCCTTTGTCTCTCAAATAGAACCATCTAAGATTGATGATGCAATCGAAGATGAACACTAGATTCTTGCTATGCAAGAAGAGTTAAACCAGTTTGAGAGGAATGAAGTTTGGGAACTTTTTCCTAGACCAAAGAACAGGCATGTCATCGGAACTCATTGGGTATTCAGAAATAAATCTGATGAAAATGGTGTTATTGTTAGAAATAAAGCTAGACTAGTAGCCCAAGGATACAATCAGGAAGAAGGTATAGACTTTGATGAAACATTTGCTCCGGTTGCTAGACTTGAAGCTATTAGGCTATTACTTGCCTATGCTTGCTCTCTTAATTTTCAGCTATACCAAATGGACGTCAAGAGTGCTTTTCTCAACGGCTACATACAAGAAGAAGTGTTTGTAGAACAACCTCCTGGTTTTGAAGATCACAAACATCCTTCTCATGTCTACAAGTTAAATAAAGCCCTCTATGGTTTAAAGCAAGCACCACGTGCGTGGTATGATCGTCTGACTAATTTTCTGATAGAAAAAGGTTTTACCAAAGGGAAGGTCGACACTACTCTATTTATAAAGAAAATAAATCATCATACTTTATTAGTTCAAATTTATGTAGATGATATTATTTTCGGTTCTACTAATGAAAGTTTGTGTAGTGACTTTGGCAATATGATGCAAGGAGAATTTGAAATGTCCATGATGGGAAAATTGAACTATTTTCTTGGACTTCAAATTAAACAGCTCGATAACGGAATCTTTGTCAGCCAATCCAAATATTGCAAAGATCTGCTGAAAAGATTTGAAATGAATGAATGCAAGCCTATAGCTACTCCTATGGGATCCAATACATACATTGATACGGATGAAACTGGAAAAAGCATTGAAATGTCAAAGTATCGAGGTATGATCAGATCTCTTTTATATCTAACTACAAGTAGACCAGATATCATGTTTAGTGTATGTTTGTGTGCACGTTATCAATCTAATCCAAAAGAATCACACTTAGTTGCTGTTAAGAGAATCATGAAATATCTTAAAGGAACAACTGACGTTGGGCTATGGTATCCAAAAGGAAGCATATGTGATTTGGTCGGATATTCAGATTCAGATTTTGCTGGTTGCAAATCTGAGAGGAAAAGTACAAGTGGTACTTGTCACATTTTAGGCAATGCTTTAGTTTCTTAGTCTTGCAAGAAACAAGCATGTGTTGCCCTAAGCACTACTGAGGCTGAATATATAGCAGCAGGTAGTTGTTGTGCCCAAGTGTTGTGGCTTAAGCAACAATTACGAGATTATGGCTTATACTTAGGCTGCACTCCGCTGAAATGTGACAATACTAGTGCTATAAATCTCACAAAGAATCCAGTAATGCATTCTAGAACCAAACATATCGATATAAGGCATCACTTCCTTAGGGACCATGTCCAAAAGAAAGATGTGACAGTAGAATTTGTTGATACGCATAACCAACTAGCAGACATTTTCACTAAACCATTGGCTAAAGAACCTTTTTACAAAATTCGACGAGAACTAGGCATACTCGATGAAGCTTACTTGTCCTAACATGTTTAAATGTTCATATATATGCTTCATTGTTTATATCTAATGCCTACTTGATCTTAAATTGTGTGTTTTATGCATTAAATTTTCAAGTTTTTAGAGCCAAAAATCATTTTTTTAACATCAGTGGAAAAACAATATGTTACAGTAATCGATTACTGTAATGGTGTAATCGATTACAGAGAGACATTGTTTGAAAAATTTTGAATTTTTGAAAGTGGGTAATCGATTACTCACTCAGTGTAATCGATTACTCTGTGCAGTTATATATATGAACTGCTGCATTTTTCAGAAATCCACCATTTTTCTCTCTCCTGTAACTCGTGTTCACCCTCTCTAAACCCTCTCAATCTCTAAAAAAAAAAACCTCATTTCTACTCCGTTTTGATTGATTTTGGTTGCAAATCACATCATATTTTCAATTCTAAACACTTCTACACCTTCCAGTTTGTGATTTGTGGCCTCAAACAAAAACCCCAAAATTTCCAAATTCAAAAAACCCTAAACCTTCAAACATCAAAAATGGCTTCATCTTCAAAAAGACCACGTTCTTCAAAGTCTAAGCAAGGAGAATCAACTTCCAAGTCCAACCCGTTGAACTTGATGAGGCTTCTTGCTAATGACGCTCAAAGGAAGGTCTTTGAGGAAAATTTCCATGGACGCGCCATCTTCACTCCTAAGTACGGTAACATTGGAAACTGAGTTTGAAGATTTTCTTTTTCCTTATCTTTTGCAACAACAAAAACTTTTTGACTTTTGCTGCGAAGCGAAAGATATTTATCCTGAACTTGTTCGCGTATTTTACTGCAACATGAACTTTAGGAAAAATCTTATGACTTCCCATGTTAAGGGAAAGGACATTGTTTTGGATATGAAAACCTTTAGTTCTATTTGCTGTGATATACCGATGATAGGCGACATTACTGGGTTCGGCCTGGTATGTGAATGGGATGATTACGATCGCAAGAAATTCTATCTTTCTATTTTTAGAATTTCTAAGGAGGAAATAGAAAGGCGAAAGCAGCAAAGCCTTGGCGAGACTGTTAAGAACAGGGATATCCTCTCTGCTGGATATCTCACGCTGGAAGATCGTTTGATCCATTATTTTCTTTCCTATGTCATTTTGCCAAAATTTTCAAATCATTCGCAAATAAGTGACATAGAGCTCCAATTGATGTATGCTATCAAGTTTAACATCAAAATTAATTGGACTAAGATGATAATGAATCAAATGTGGCATGTTTGTGGCTCCCAAAGTCCGTTGCCCTACGCCATCTTCATTACCAAAATCCTAGAGCATTTCGGCGTACCTTTAGAAGGTGAGACCAAAGTGGCCCTCAATTTTCGCGAAAGCAAGGTTGATATTGAGGTTGTCCACAAGATGGGATTCATTACAGATCTTGTCACTCGTTGAACCTACAAACATCGTACCGACCGCCAACATGCTCCTACTGACGAACCAGAACCTACTGCTGCACCAAACCAGCCTGAGTCTCATGCTCAATCCTCTTCGTCTGCTGCTATGCTTTCGATACTCAGAGTCACCAAATCCATTACAAACTTCATCGTCTTTCTTCGAGGCTAAGCTACATGGATGTTGATAAAGATAGTTCCGAGCCCGAGTCTTAGATTACTTTGTCTAGGTCTCTGATTTTGTAATGTCTATGGCTGTGCATTTTCCATGAGCTTTTTGAACATTGTTTGGATTTTATTTTATTTTCTACTATTCTGGATTTTGTATGAACATCTTTATTTTCATAATTATGCAATGATGTTTATGTTTCATACATGGGGTTATTGTCTTATATATATATATATATGTTTTTATATTGTTACTTGAACTTTCATATACTATGAACTATTGTATGATATGCTCTACAAATGTCTATTGTGCTAGACTCTTGCCTTTTCTTCTTTTTGATGAAGTCAAAAGGGGGAGAAAAGTTGGAAGAAGTGTATTTTCTGTCAATATTCTTTCAGGCACATAATTCCAAAAGAAAGGGGGAGCATACATGGATACATATAGGGGGAGCATACTCAAGACAAGTCAAGATATATCATCAAGTATGCTGCTCTCAGAAAATTACACTTTCAAGAAGACATTGGTTTGTCATCATCAAAAAGGGGGAGATTATAAAGAAGATCTTGTTCCTGACCTTGGCACGGTTTTGATGAAGACACCAATATCACAAAAAGAAGAAAGGAAGAAGACCAACAAAGACTATCGAAGATAAAGCTTCAAGAAATAGAGTCTAAGTCTTTAGGTACTTCTATCCTTACAACTCCTTTATTTACTTAGTTAATAATGCTCAAAATTGTTTTCAAGAAAATCAGGAAAAACTAAGTGTGAATAAAAATAATTTTCAAAAACATGTAACGAGTTACCATACTTGAGTAACAAGTTACATGAGTGAGAAAAGAGTTTTCAAACCTCTAACAGCTATGAGTAATCCATTACAGACTTTGGAGTAATAGATTACCATTTTTAGAAAACAGGATAATCGATTACTCAAAGTAGTGTAATCGATTACACTAAGGAAAATTAACAAAGCTGTCAAACAGTGTTGTTGAGTAATCGATTACTCAAATCCAGTAATCGATTACACTATGTGAATTTTCAAAAAGTTGTTAACAGGATTGTTGGGTAATCGATTACCCATTTGCAGTAATCGATTACTGAGAGCTGTTGCATCAGTTTTTCAGATTTCAAGTGAAGAGGTTTCACTCCAAACTGATTGCTTTTCATTCCAAACGAAACCTACTCATGCCTAAGGGTATTGTGGTTGATTAGAAGCCTATATAAAGGCATTGAAACACTCTCACACAAAAAATAACAATAGACAACAACTCAGATTACAAACTTTTACTTGAGACTCTCAAAAGCTCTCACACTTTCTGATTTTACTTACACTTTTCTAGCAACCTACTCTTAAACTTTAAAAGTTATTTTGAAGTTGCTTCTAAGTGTTTTTCAAATTGTTAAAGAGCATTATTATCTCAAGTATACGAGTTGTTATTGGATTGCAAGTTCTAGAAATTGTCATATACACTTGTAAGGCAATCCAAGCCAAATTGTACATTCTTCACTTTTGCAAAGTTTACTTTCTTTCACAAGGGTGTGAAGAGAAAGGGTGAGTGACTTGGTATAGTGTTTACCAAGTGTGTTACTTGGAATAGAGTTTTCCAAGGGAATTAGATATAAGTGAGTGTGTAAGGTACAAGGAGATCTCGGGGTGAGATATTTGTAATTGCAACTCATTATATTTAATAAAGGAATCTCTTGCGCGTCAAGAGTATTGGATGTAGCATTCGATGGACAAGAAGGTGAACCAGTATAAAACACATGCATACTCTCTTTTCTTTCTCTTATTATTTATTTATCCTTCCTTAGTCTATATTTTTCTGCATATTATTTCTGCTGCACATTAACTTTGATATTGCAGAAAAATTGGCCATACTTATTGCAACAACTAATTCACTCCCCTCCTCTTAGTTGCAATCTCAGTCTTACAGATAATACTCAACTCATTTTTTATGTGTAATAGCCAACATCTTAAGTTACTATATAGGGTGTAACATTAGTATGAGTTATGGTCCTACCATATCTCACCACTGTCACTTCTAGATTGTTACTATGTAAATAAAGTAGCTAAAGCTAAAGATACAAATAACGAAAACATTAAGTA
The DNA here is from genome assembly GCA_009771035.1 of Lupinus albus. Taxonomy (NCBI): domain Eukaryota; kingdom Viridiplantae; phylum Streptophyta; class Magnoliopsida; order Fabales; family Fabaceae; genus Lupinus; species Lupinus albus. The sequence goes on along the minus strand of CM020013.1, from coordinate 5,442,868 downwards.
TATTTAATTGTTTTCTTATTTAACACTAAGCTATAAGTAATTGAGAGGGGATAAAAGAATCTATGAATATATATGATCAAAATTTGATTTCCCAAAGCCATATTTTTTTAATCTTTAATTATCTCTCCCTCTAAAATATATATGATTACTAAAACTAAAAAAGTCTTATTAATAGTTCTTAGATTACAAGGATAATAAGTAGATTAAAATCATATTAATTACATTTTCACTTATTTACCTATTTAGTACTTACTTTTTTTAGTAATTGAGGGGTGTAAGAGAATCTCTGAATATATAGCATCCATTATCATTTTCGGTAATTCTACATTCATGCATATTTCTTATACCAGCAAGCTGACAATTCTCTTTAAAAAGGTTAAATTACTTACAAGACTCCAACAAATCCAACTCAAATTAATACAATACCCTTCCAAATTTAGTCACCATAATTTGGTTTATATTGTTGTCATATTAACTTCCGGTTACAATGTCTCACGATATTCATGCAAGACAGTGCACTAGCCTTGCCAGAAATAGGAAAGTTATCTTGCCTTTAAAGCATACTTATGTGTTCATTCATTTTTACCTTAATGAAAAGTGAAAGTTCATATAATTCACCCTTTTGTCTTCCCACCACACAGGATTGAAGTCAGGACTCAACTTGCATTTGACTCACAACTTGCCCATTATACAATATAAATTGCAGCATACCCTTTCCTTCCCATTATTCTCATTAATTTATTTTGTCGATTTTTCTCAATGGATAAGTTTTTTCATTCTGTCACTCTTTTTGTACTATTCCTCGGTTTACTATTCCATGGAGGAGTGGTAACATCTTTGAAGAACCATGATGGATCAGAGGAATGGGGTTATGTACAAGTTAGACCAAGTAAGTTCAAGTTATGTTATTTTCATATTAATTCACAACATTTTGAGTGTGTGGAAAAGTAATCTTCATTCAAGAATTAGTTCTTTAATCTTTGCAACTTTGTTGTGTTCTTGTATTTTTTAACAGAAGCCCACATGTTCTGGTGGCTTTATGGAAGTCCCTATAGAGTGGAAGATCCCTTAAAGCCATGGCCAATAATTCTCTGGTTACAGGGAGGGCCTGTAAGTGTGTCATTATTAGATTGACATGTTTTATGAATAATAATGAACAACCCCATTTTGTGAATTTATAATGATATTTTTCCAAAATATTGACCAGGGTGCTTCAGGTGTTGGAATTGGAAATTTTGAAGAGGTTGGTCCTTTGGACACCTTTTTAAAGCCAAGGAATAACACATGGTTGAAAAAAGCAGATCTCCTATTTGTGGTAAATAACCATAAATAAAAAGACTTTGTGTTTAGTTTTCCTTTGTTCTTTTTTAGACTTGTGGTTGGTTCTCATCTCTTGTTCGTTTTGATGTTATAATATAGGATAATCCAGTTGGAACTGGGTATAGTTATGTTGAGGATTCCAAACTCTTTGTAAAAACAGACGAGGAAGCAGCCGCTGATTTGACTACATTGTTAATTGAGATATTTAATAGAGATGAAAGACTCCAAAAGAGCCCTCTATTCATTGTGGCAGAGTCTTATGGTGGTAAATTTGCTGTGACTCTTGGATTGTCTGCTTTAAAAGCTATTGAAGACAAGAGATTGAAGCTTATACTTGGAGGTAATCCTTTCTTGATTTATATCTTTATCAGGTTCAAGTTTGAAAATTATACCGCTTAACTTGTTAGTTTATCTCTTATTAGTTAATGATGGATCATTTATATAAATTATTTTCCTAAGAATTCCAAGAGAATTTGTGATATTGAATAACTTCTTCTGTTTTAGGTGTTGCATTAGGAGATAGTTGGATCTCACCAGAAGATTATGTGGTATGTAACATAGTGTTTCCTCTTTCTTGTTGTTGAACTATCACATTATTGTATTTTTAATATATTAAATTCATCAATGCAGTTCTCATGGGGTCCTATTCTTAAAGATCTCTCACGAATTGATGAAAATGGACTGCAAAAATCAAAGATGTAAATCTGTCTTTTCATCTTCTTAAATAGAAACATAATTATTATTCTTTAGGATTGTCATTTTTTTTGTTATCTAACAAACATATTTTAGAGATCAGTATAGCTAAGAAGATCAAGCAGCAAATTCGGAATGGTAAATTTGTAGATGCAACCAACTCATGGAGTGAACTTGAGTCAGTGATTAGTGCCAGCAGCAACAATGTGGTACAATAATTTTCACCCAACACCACTATATATCTAATCAATCTATTCTAATCAACGATGCACAAAAGTCTATACTACTACTCCTAATATGTCTTCTTATTTTGTTGGGGTAACATTTCAATGTCAATACCCATGAGTGGTTGTAGCACCTCTTGTGATATACGGATAATATTATTTGAAAAATTAGTTTGTACGTCTACCGTATAATGACATGGTACATTGTCTTTTTTCGTCCAAAAAAGATAGGTGTGCATTGTAGATTTACATTTGTTATAGAATACATTTTTTTATAACTATATAATTTTCCATTATTTGTTAACACTAGGACTTTTACAATTTCTTGGTGGATGCTGGAAGTGATTCAGTAATCTTATCAACAATGAAGTTGGGGTTATTTAGAGAAAGATCAATGAAACGATATTCTAATTATCTAAATTCTGTGAGTTCAAGGTCAACTCTTGATGGTGACCTTGGAGAGTTATTAGATGGTCCCATAAAAAAGAAGTTAAAGATCATCCCTAAAAATGTTTCGTGAGTCTAATTCTTTGACTACAACAAAAGTGTTGTAATAATATTGAAAACCCTTGAAATGACACTTAGCTACATTTGCTGACAGATGGGGAGGACAGTCTGGTGAGGTTTTTACTTTTCTGGAAGGTGATTTTATGAAGCCAAGAATTAATGAGGTAAGAACTTAATAAGTGTTAAACAAGATGAGAACTTTGGTTTTGAGCTTCAATTTAAATATATGTTAGACTCACAGTCATATACTAATTAGTCATTTTGAGCTTAAAAACAACTTTTCTAGGAAAATCTTTGCTCTTCAGGTTTTCTTCAAGTGGGTCAAATTATATTTTTCTTTTTGGATATTTTAAATCTTTTAGTTTAATATCTCCAGGTTGATGAGCTGCTGGCTAAGGGAGTAAATGTGACTGTGTATAATGGACAAGTAATATAGCCTTTTCATTATTGTTAAGCAATTTATATGACTAACTTGGACAATATTTTAAACATCACTCATGTTTATAGGCATTTTTATTTTATCATCAGACAAGTAATATCTTTTGATGTTGACTCATATTCACATAAATCATAAATCAAATGTTGTTTTAATATTGTCAAGTATAATATAAAAAACATATATATTTCCAAAAATTACTTTCTTGTCTCCATATTATGAGAATCATGATTTGATGTATACATGCAACCCCAATTATTAGACATGTTGACTAGATGATCATCTTGTTTGATTGATTTGAGATATTGATGTAACATTAAGTTTAATCATATGATTTTTTTTGGTTCAACTATAATGTAACATCACAACATATCTAATTATTATAGGTTGATCTGATATGTTCTACCAAGGGGACTGAAGCTTGGCTAAGAAAACTCAGGTATACATCTGTTTCTTTTCTAGTTCATCCATTAATGAATGGTAAAAATAAATGTAAATGTTATTATTAAGTTCTCTGTCTTTTGTGTTTTGCAGGTGGGAAGGACTTCATAATTTCTTGGGGAAAGACAGAACACCCCTCTTTTGTGGAAGTGACCAAAAGACCAAAGGCTTTTTTAAGTCATACAAAAATCTAAACTTCTATTGGATCCTTGGAGCTGGCCACTTTGTAAGTCAACATCAATCATCGTCACTAACAGTTATGCATATGTTTTGAATGCATATGTATTAGTCTGACTTGCCATCTTTATAAAACTATATAGTTACATGAATAAAATCACAATAGAAAGAGGACAAACCATTTTTGTTACTTACCATGGTTTACTCAAATAAACTTGGAAATGTGAAAATACTCTTGCACAATAAATAGTGTCTACATATTCTTTTGGTACAAAAAAAACTAATATCATCCTCTGTGCTTAATAAGGATAATCTTAAGATCACATTTTTTAAGATCCGCATCCATCTATGGCTTTCAATCAATAACTTTGTTTTCCCAAGATTTCATGGTTTCTTTTTTCAGTGTAAATATTTGATAAATTTGCATGCATGTGATAGCTAGCAAATTACTCCTTCATTTATTTTGATGTGAAAATTTTTGTTCCTTATCTTAAGCCTTGCAAAGGTTAAGTTGAAAACAATGTTCTTTATTTGAAAAAATAAATAATATTCCTCCTTGGTTCCTGAGTGGAAGTACTAAAAGTAACGTAAAAATGATATATGCAGATACATTTATTAATAGTGGTACCTATAAGTCAGATTAACTGAGGTGCCGACTATGTTATTACTTTTGTGGAAACATTACTGTCAGAGTCCTATACTATTGGTCATATGATCTTATAACATTGACTTAACACAAACATATTTGTCTATGTTTCATTTCTTTTGTCTCAACTCATAAGGGTGTATTGATTTTTAATCTGTTTGCTTTTTGGTTCAGGTTCCCACTGATCAACCATGTGTGGCACTAGACATGGTGGGGACAATTACACAGTCACCTGCAACATGAAGTTTCGCATACAAGAGAAAATTACTATAACTTGTCAAATAAAATGTTTACAAGAAACTAAAGTTTTTGGTCAAACAACGAAGAGTCAACAAGGAAACTAGAACAACGTCAAACAAAGAAAACCAATGCACTAAAGGAAGGGAGAGCAATAGAGATGTCATTATTTACTATTTGCTTTAACAGTGTCTTTCTTTTTCTGTCATAACCATATACACTTTCTTCCTTTTTGATTTAAATGGCCAAAATAATATTTCATTTAAAACAAAGTAGGAAATAACATACTACATCATTAAAGTATCTCAACATGTTATTTTTTCCTTTTGGTTTTGAAGCTAAAAAGAATCCTTACATTGGTTTAATAACTGATTATATCAAGAAAAAAAACCAACCCTTATTTATTTAAAAAATGTAAGTAAATTAAAAATAATAAAAAGGAACACGTGATAAATAGAGAATATTTAGAAAAAAAAGGGGAATGAATGAGAGACCAACCTTGCATCCCAAAGAACGTAAACGAAAAGGGTCCAAAAGATTTCTTCCGTGTATTTCACACAAATGTGAGTTACTTCTATTACCACCATTAACCCCATTAATGATCTTAGGCTAATTCGGAGGCCTCTCATTAAGAAATAGAACTCTAGCACTGTTAATAACATATGTTTGAACACCACTGATGTCCAAATTGTTTTGAATTTCTACTACCCTCACAACATCATGATATGACGACCTTCTTATCTACGTTGCACTTGCACATAAAATGGAGTCAATCCTTTCATCACTATAACATAAATCTAAATAACCAAATTCATGGAAACACACGCATATATTAATAAAATGAAATACCCACTTGAATTACTTGATAATCCTTATGGCAAGATGATATGCAGTAAAAACAAAATGGTTGGTGTTTTTCTACTTTGCGACGGGAGGGTGAGTCGGGCTTCGGCTTGTCTTGGTGATCACGATTTGGTGAGTTGTCCATGAGGTGCTAGCCGTCGAGTGTAATGCATGGTAGTGTGCATCCTAATGTGCTATTCTCCTGCTCGGTACGTTTGAGTGGAGCCTGGACCCGCTGGGAAAGATACTTGAAAATGTGCTCTGACTGTCAAGTCAATATATGACGATGGGAGTGATCAAAACTTAGCAAGAAAAAGTAAGATGCCATAGATATAGAGACTAGAGTTTAGAAAGTGGGTATAGCCCAAGTGTGTTCCGATGTTTTGAGGATAACCAATGCATAATTGTCTTTCTTGTTGTGAAGGGAGGAGCCCCTATTTATACTAGATGTAGAGGAGCAACTTTTGACTGAAGTTGTTGGTGTGGCTGACCATCAGGGGTTTTCGGCCTACTTCTGGTAGAGCAGGGGGCTACTTTAGGCGTGTCAGTTGGCCTGATCAGGCTGCACTCTAAGCATAGTTGACTTATAGCTTGTAGTTAGCTATGATAGTCGTAGTTTAGGCATGTTTTCACCATTGAGCATGAACTCAGGTGTGGGGTGCATGCCACATGTAGTAGGTGCTGGTAGCGTGTCAAATGAGTGACAAAGATGTGGCTCCAGTACTGTCTTGAGGTCAAACCCGATTGATGATATGTCTTCCCTTGTTATTCTAGTTAATCGGTTGGTTTGATAAGTCGTGTTGAGATAAGTCTTCATCTGGATAGTGGGCTAGGTCTACCTTAAGTAACCCAGTCTGGTCAACGGGTAGCCATTTGACTAGGATTGAACAATTGCTTTATGTAGTCAAGGCTAAACATGTTGCATTCATTTATGGGTTTGTTGATACAGACGTGGCATAAACAAAAAAATGTAGTCGACAAAACTTATTCCAACCATGGAGGCACCAACATCAATTCATAAGGAAAGAGAAGAGAGAAAACAAACTCAGCCATTGTCTACAAAAAAAAAAGGAATAAAAGTGTGAACATATGAAATCATGCCTCTATACATTACCATTTTCAAGGTTGATTCATGCTTATTATAACTTATAAACTATAATTGTTGGAGATTATTCAAGGAAGAATAACAAGGATAGGGGAATAAGTTGAAATAATAACATATAATATAATATAATATAATATAATATAATATAATATATATATATATATGAATGACACAACAGATGAAATAAAGGACAAAGAAAGTCATACTGTAATCCGTCCTTTATATTTCCTAAAATATATTTGAATACATAAAATAATTATAAATTAACACCGCATAAAAACTAACACTTGGAGAATTTAAATTAAATTAAGGAAAATTCTCAAAACTATAAAGTCCATAAATATAACAGGTATTGTTTATATTTTGAAAACATACTTGCACATTTACTTAATGTTTATTCGCAGTACCACAAACATGTTGTGATGTACTTTATCAATTTTATATATTTTATTCATCTTTTAATTTACTATGCTCTATTTTCTATTATATTTTGAAATAGTTTGATTTTAAATGATTTTCTTACAAACACCTAAGAGTTTATTGAATATTTAGTATTTTTTTCTTTCTGTCAATGTCTTTAGATTTCAGAAAGCTCTATCATACATATTTTTGGCAGTTACATTGAAACTACCTCAATATAATCTAAGTTATGCTATTTCCAACCAAACAACAATAAAATATGGGTTGTAATGCTAGGAAAATCAAACTAGAATAACCAAAAGGAAAAAAAGAAAGAAAGCCCCGAATGACCTAGTTGGACAGGCCCGTTTGAGCGAATTCGAAATTGCAGCAACCTTGACACTATAGTTTGGCCTTGCAACCCACTAGGTCATAAATTGATGTCTATCCACTTCATCACACCCAATGTAAGGACCCAATTTCTAAACTTGAAATTTTTTCTTTTATTTTAATCCCTTATGCTTGAATTCCCATGTTACATCATGCATACATTTCCTTTAACCTCTTAAATCATCAATTTCTTTAATTATCAAATAACTCTAATCATACTAATTCAGTTTCATACCATGCTACCCTTAACTGCAAAAAAACATAATCCATATTACTATCTCCCGGTAACTACTGCATACAACTAGCTATGGGTTTCCAAAATACCCATAGCTACAAATATCCAGAGTTACAAATATCCAGAATTACAATAGTCATGATTACAGATATTCAAATTGTGACACCCTTAATTTAAGTCTTTAAAATTATAGTATCAGTACCTGGGATTCTCGCTTGAGCGAGGGATTGTCGCCTAGGCGAGAAAGGCTCACATGGGAGGATGAAATCATGGGCTATACTGAAGGATTCTCGCTTGAGCGAGAGTGGTCTCGCCTGAGCGAGAGTTGTCTCGCCTAGGCAAGAAAAGTGACATTTTGGACCTGTCGAGGCTGTAAGATCCTCGCTTGAGCGAGAGTTGCCTCGCTTGAGCGAGAGCTGCCTCGGTTGAGCGAGAGCTGCCTCGCCTGAGTGAGAGTTCCCTCGCCTGAGTGAGAGTTCTCTCGCCTGGGCGAGAGGGTCAGATCAGAGTTTTTAAAATGGGCGGGATTTTCTCGCTTGAGCGAGAATGGGCTCGCTTAAGCGAGAACCCGACGAGATTGCATTAAATGAGAAAACCTAAACACATTTTTGTTAGGTATCAGTGATTACAATACACCTAGAAGGGGGGGTTGAATAGGTGTAGCGGTTAGAATGTCCGCTTTTCGAAAACAACACTTAATGCTGAAAAACACCTTGATTAATCGATTAACAAAACAGGGTAATCGATTAACACTTTCAACACAGTCCACTTAATCGATTAACAGACTGAAGTAATCGATTAACACACCACACTTAATTGATTAAACCGTGACAGTAAGCAAATGCAAGTACAGTTTCTTGCTCGACAATTAATTTATAATGAAACGATTATACCAGGCTTACAGAATTTTATCAGAGTACAAGTAATACAGTATAGACACAGATTATCAATTAAATCTACTTAACAAATTAATCGATCAAATGCAATAAAGAGAGAGAGAGAGAAAAAAAGTCCTGCAACAAGAATTTTATCCTGGTTCGTTTGCTTGTCCACCGCAAACTACATCCAGGCCTCCCGGCTGATTTGGGAGATTTTTCTTCACTATAATTGAATGAATGTTAATTACATACACACTATCCAATTACAACAATTAGACACTTACAAGATAAAAAGAAACCTATTCTATGGTTTGACTCCCTTCCTACCGACAAAGAAAACCTTTCTTTCGGCGTAGCCCCAGCCAAGAACCTTGTTCTTTACTTATCCCTAAGTCTAACACTCAGTGAAGACACACTCAATCCCTTGGTGATATGACACCTTGAGATTCCCACAATTACAACACTTTTTCAAACAAAGAAATACAGAGTAAACTTAAGCTATAACAAGACTTATATCTAACAAGATAAGGCTTTACTCTAATCACCTAATACAAGCTCATGCAGTATGAAAAATGTATTAGTGAAAAACAGAATGCATAATATGTAAACATCTAATCAAGAATCATGTAAAAATGCAAGAACATGTGACAAGAAAAGATGAGAAATGTATCATGAAAAGCACTCAATCCTAAAGCATAGAATTCTCTCTTTTCTAAGCTCACAAATGCATTTACAACTAGATGCAACAATTAACACGAAAAAATGCTCTAACTCTCTAAAAATTTAACATGCAACTTATAAGATCAATTCTGAAAATGCAGTTTATAAAGAATTGAAATAAAAGCCCAGTTAATCGATTAACGACAGCTTTAATCGATTAAGCTTCACAAAAATGTTAGGTTAATCGATTGACATTTGTTGTAATCGATTACACTGTGGAAACAGTTAGATTAATCGATTAAGCCAAGTGGTAATCGATTAACAGCACTCTTTCATGTGTAAAAACTTCAAATATGTTATGCACTTAAATTCATACATGTTTAATACTTAGATTATGCCTAGAATGCACATGTACATGTATTTATATGATGCATGAACATATTATGAATGACATATCTCAAGATGAAAAAGATTTAAAAGATTTATGCAATTGAGATATGTATTAGGTGACTTAAGCCTTGGACTCAACCTAAACTAATCTAGTCTAAGCAAGATACCAATCGGAAGGCTTAAGCATGTTGATTTGTTTATGATCTTCAAGCTCATGTTATCACAAGTTGTCCTCATCAAAACCAAGTCATATAAGGAGAGCTTTCCAAAGTGTTTCTCTTGACATGCACACTTTCAATCTCCCCCTTTTTGATGATGACAAACTCCACATCAAATGTAAATAGCTTGAAGATTGTGTTGGCAAGGTTGATATGATGCGCAAATATCGGAAGCTGTTATTACGATCAACCTGCACAATCAGAAAACAACAAAACAACCTTTCTCCCCCTTTTGACATTATCAAAAAGATAACTCAGGTCAAAGAAGAGGCAGAGATATGAGTAATGCATAAAACACAGTTAATGAGTTAATATTGGGATATAACAATTAACCTGTTTTACATTAAAGAGGATTAAACAAGTGCGCAAGTTTATACAACAGAAATAGCCAAACAAGTAAAGGAACGGCATACGAGATGAACCATATCAAGGCAGAAAATCTCATACGATCAAGAACCATACACATAAACATAGTAGGCTATTCGACATAATTATAAAATAGCATAAAGAGTAACAATGTTTAGCAGCCAGATAAACCAGAAAACGTCAATTAACAACATAACAGAAAGCACGCAACAGAAATACTAGAATCCATAACAGTATCTAAATCCAAAGAGTGCCAAAAAGAAGAAATAAACCTAAGGTAAGATATCCTAGGTCTAAAGTCTTCTAAACTAAGGTTGAGGTGGAGGATGAGGATCGTCAGTGTGATCAGCAGAAGTGACAATGTTCTGATCTCCCCTGATAAGCACAGATAGCTTCTGAAATTCTGAACAAAACAAGGCATTCTGAGCTTCAGCGGTAGATTGAATCAGATTCCTCAACTCCCGAAATTGGTTGTCCGAATACGCAGTTTGTCGCTCCTCATACTGTTCCATACCAGCAAAGTATGAGTCTTTTAGTCCTTGGAAGTGAAGATCCATACGGTTGTTAAGCCGTTGCTCCATAGCTTCCAACTGATCGAATCCAAAAGCAGAGTTCTGAGGTGCTGATCCAGAAGGCTCCCCCTGAGCTGTAGCATGCTGATTATCTGTGCCATCCTGATTATCATCATCAGATAAATCCAGACCAAAAGTGGTGTAGTCCTCTTGGTATTGCCAAGTACTACCATACTTGTATATACCCATCTTATGTATGAGGCTTTCACCAACCAGATGATCCTTGTCGGTATATTCAACAATGATAGTATCGGAAACGTCAATGCGCAAATAGTCAACGATGCGTGAGATGAAGATACTGTAGGGAAGCAGCTTCGACTGAGATAAAGATACACTGTTCATAATTTTCAAGATCTCCTCAGGCCAATTAATCATCACATTATTCTTCACTGCATACATGAAACGTAAATCATTCACAGTAGGCTGTGCGTGATTTGTGTTCCTCTGTACTAAGATGTAAGCAATAATGTAGTGTAGCAGCCTGTTCTCAACAGAAAGTGACCCAGCTTTGGTCAGTTGACCCTGAATGTATAAATGAGGGCCTCTTAGAAAAGACTTATAGACTTCAGTAGGATCAAAATTTTCCTTTACCCAGGAACAATCTCCTATACTATATCCAGAAGAAGATAAACCACCGACATTCATGAAAATTTCATCGTTGAGTTCAAACAAATTGCCAGAAATCATTGACCAATATTTTCCATCCTTATATCTAAAATTAGCATAGAATTCCCTAACAAGAGCAGGGTAGACTTGTCCCTTTAATTCCATGAACTGAATAGTTCCCTGAGCTTCCATGTCATGCGGGAAGCTAAAGTTCTGTTCCGCTAACCAAGTTAAGTCAACATACCGTATATATGTAGGTTTCCGACCTTGAAATTTCGCCATACGGGTTTCTTGCAGAATGAGTGAATAGTAGGGGTCACCACGGTCCCGAGCGGAAGGCGAACCGACCTCTCGTCTTCGTACACGAGTGGCTGATGTTTTGACCCTTTTAGGACGACTTTGCTCCATAATGTGGCAGAAACCGAAATGGCAGTGAGAGGTCAAATATGGGTGTAGGCAAACCTAACCTAGGTTATGTTTAGTGGAACCTTGGAGATGTGATATAATGAGGATGAAAAGAGATGATTCCTTGATGGTTTTAAGAGGGTTAGGAATAGGTGTTTCTACTTTTGATGCACTTTGGATTAGTTGTGTTATAGATTTAGAATCTCAAAGCAGAAAAGAGAAAGTGAGAAAGCCAGAAAAAATGTGAAACCGAGCTACTGTTTGCCTTTATAAAACTGGTTTTAATCGATTAACGGGCAGGGTTAATCGATTAATCAGTGTGAAATTTCGAATTTTTTGAAAGAACTGATGCCCAGGTAATCGATTAAGTGAAAATGTAATCGATTACTTATAGTAGGATTTCGAATTTTCAAGCAACTGATGCCCAGGTAATCGATTAAGTGAATATTTAATCGATTACGCATAGTAAAAAAAAATTTTCAGGCAGTAAAATGGTTTCAACTCCTTAAGGCTTTGGCATGCAATGTGACAGATTTATTTAAACATTCAGAATCACAAAAATAATAATCAAGAGATATACCTTTGCAATAAAACAAATATCGAACAGCTAAAGAAACAAAGACATAGAGAAACTAGACGATAATGTAAACACCTAAACAATTTTAATCAAGATATTGTTCATCAAGAATTCCAAGTTCTCTCCTTAGAACAAAGAAAGTATCCCTGGGAAGGGGCTTGGTGAAAATATCAGCTAATTGTTTAGAAGTTTCAACAAATTCAAGAACGCAGTCACCTTTTTGTACATGATCACGCAGAAAATGATGTCTAATTTCTATATGCTTAGTTCTAGAATGCAAGACGGGATTCTTGGAAAGGTTTATGGCACTTGTGTTGTCGCATTTAATAGGGATCTTTTCAATATTAAGACCATAGTCCTTGAGTTGCTGCTTCATCCAGAGGATTTGAGCGCAACACACACCAGCGGCAATGTATTCCGCTTCGGCGGTGGACAAAGCAACACAAGCTTGCTTTTTGCTGTGCCATGCTACTAATGAACTCCCCAACAAGTGACAAGTACCACTAGTGCTTTTCCGATCCAATTTACATCCGGCGAAATCGGAATCGGAATAACCTACCAAGGATAATGAGGCATCCCGAGGATACCATAATCCCATGTTAGTTGTTCCTTTTAAGTATCTCATGATTCTTTTAACAGTTGTAAGATGTGATTCTTTAGGAGATGATTGAAATCTAGCACACATGCATACACTAAACATGATATCAGGCCTACTTGCAGTTAAGTAAAGTAAAGACCCAATAATTCCTCGATACTTTGTTACCTCTATAGTTTTTCCTTTTTCGTCCTTATCTAGGTAGCAAGCAGATGCCATAGGAGTGGAAGCTTCCTTACAATTGTTCATCTCAAATTTCTTGAGCAGCTCTTTGCAATATTTTGTCTGATGGATGAAAATACCACTTTCTAGTTGCTTTATCTGAAGTCCTAGAAAGAACGTAAGTTCTCCCATCATAGACATTTCGAACTCCCCCTGCATCATCTCAGAAAAATCCTTACACAAAATATCATTAGTAGATCCAAAAATTATGTCATCTACATAGATTTGCACAAGTAATACAGAGTTTTCTGATTTACGAATAAAAAGCGTTGTGTCAACCAAGCCTCTTTCGAACCCTTTTTCTAAAAGAAAGGTACTAAGTCTATCATACCAAGCTCTAGGAGCTTGTTTGAGACCATAGAGTGCCTTTTTAAGTTTATAAACGTGGTTCGGATATTTAAAATTTTCAAAACCAGGCGGTTGGTTAACATAAACTTCTTCTTGAATATAGCCATTCAAGAAGGCGCTTTTTACGTCCATCTGAAATAATTTGAAGTTCATAATCGATGCAAAGGAAAGTAGCATCCTGATGGCCTCTAATCTGGCTACAGGGGCATAGGTTTCGTCATAATCGATACCTTCCTCCTGGTTGTAGCCTTGGGCCACCAAGCGTGCTTTATTTCGAATGATCAAGCCTGATTCATCAAGCTTGTTTCTGAAGACCCATCGAGTACCAATCACAGGATGATCTTTAGGTTTAGGGACCAAGTCCCAAACATTATTGCGTTCGAACTGGTTTAGCTCTTCTTGCATAGCTATACCCCAGTGCACATCCTCAATGGCCTCATCAATGGTCTTAGGCTCAATTTGAGATACAAAAGCTACAAAGTTACAGAAGTTTCGTAAGGAACTACGGGTTACCACTCCCGTAGATATGTCACCTATTACTTTGTCGATCGGGTGAGCTTTCTTGGTTTTCCACACAACTGGCATATCTGAATGCTCCTGAGATTTGTTTTGACATTCTTCATCGGTTGCTTCTACATTATCCATGTTCTTTGAGTATGCTTCTTCCAAAGCACCTGCAACATCATCAGATACAACCTTTCTCTTCTCTTTTGGAGAAGATTCATCAAACTGTACATGGATAGACTCTTCAACTTGCATAGAATACTTATTAAAAATTCTGAACGCTTTGCTATGAATCGAGTATCCCAAAAATATTCCCTCATCGGCTTTTGAATCAAATTTTCCTAAAGCCCGCTTTCCATTATTTAATATAAAACATTTGCAACCGAAAGCGTGAAGATGGGATATGTTTGGTTTACGGCCTTTTAATAGTTCATAAGGAGTTTTATTCAAATTAGGCCTTAACAATACTCGATTTATAACATAACATGCAGTATGAACTGCATCTGCCCAGAAATATTTGGGGGTATTACTTTCATTAAGCATGGTTCTCGCTAATTCTTCTAGCACACGATTTTTCCTTTCAACAACTCCATTTTGTTGTGGAGTGCGAGGAGCAGAGAACTGATGCATAATGCCATGCTTATCATAGAATTTGTCGAACTGAAAGTTCTCAAATTCTCCCCCGTGATCACTTCGTATATATACTATTTTCAGGTTAAGTTGGTTTTGGATTTGCTTGGCAAGATTTTTAAAAGAGTTGAAAGCGTCGCTTTTAGCAGATAAAAATAATGTCCATGTAAAACGAGAGAAATCATCAACAATAACTAAAGCATAGTAGCTACCACCAAAACTCATGATTTGTGATGGTCCAAACAAGTCCATATGGAGTAACTCCAAAGGTCTTGAAGTGGATATCACATTTTTGTTTTTAAAAGAGTTTTTGGTTTGTTTACACTTTTGACAAGTGTCACAAATCTCTTTAGTTTTGAAATTTAGTTTTGGTAGCCCCTCAACTAGTTGGTTTGATGACAATTTATCTAGATGTTTTATATGGATGTGTGCAACGCGTCTGTGCCAGAGCCAGATGTCATCTTCTTTAGAAATGAAACATTTTGAAAATAATGTGGTGACATCATCCAAGTTAACCATGTAAATATTATTTATACGATGACCAACAAATTTAACATTATTAGATAAAATGTCACGAATGATGCAACAGTCAGAATCAAAAGATACTCGATTACCTTTGTCACAGAGTTGACTTATACTTAGAAGATTATGTTCTAGTCCTTCAACATACAGAACATTTTCAATTTGAGTATGAGATGAGTTACCAACTGTTCCGGTACCAAGTATCTTTCCCTTATTGTTGTCTCCGTACGTGACGTATCCTTTTCCTTTAAGTGATAGATCCAGGAAATTTGATCTGTCACCTGTCATATGTCTCGAACATCCACTGTCTAAGTACCATTTTTGTCCTTGTGTTCGATGACATACCTGCAAAATAGATCACCTGCTTTTCTCAGGTACCCAAATTATGTTGGGTCCTTTTCTGTTAGTGATTAGGGAATTATCTCCCTTCTTTATCCATACATAAGCCCCGCTAGGTATACCATATTTTCTAATGTAACAAGAGTAAGAAGTATGACCATACGTATTACAATAAAAGCAAGTAGGAGAGTGCCTACGATTTTTATCCTTAGTATTAACTACAGGTTTTCTATATGGTCTCTTGTTTTTAGCAGAGCGAGTATAACCTAGACCAGTACGATCACCAACGTTTCTTGTTTGACTGAGCAGAGTGTCTAATTGCTGTTTACTGTTTGTGAGACGTTCGAGTTTTTCTTTTAGTTTAAGATTGTCTTCTTGCAAAATCTCGCAAGTCTCACATACAGGCTTTTGACATAAATTATCAGCAGAGCAGTCACATGTGTTACAAGAATAGATGAGATCTAAAGTTTCATTTTCTAATTTTAATTCATCTAATTCTTTTTGTAATTGGCTTAGTTTCTTTTCATTTCTAAGGATTTCCCTTTTCTTATCAACATTTATTCTAGCCAATTTCTTTAATTCCTCATGTAACTCAACATAAGCATTATATAAAACTTCATAAGAGGGTAAGTCATCCGAAGTGGATGAGGTGTCGGAATATACCTCATCATTATCCTCGTGTGAGTCTGAGTTGCCATTGTTGTCAGATCTGACCATCAGACACAACTTCGCTGACTCCTCCTCACTAGAAGTGCTTGATGTTGTTTCCTCCTCAGGTACATCCCATACAATGTAAGCTTTCTTGGATTTGAATTCCCTGGGAGTGCTCTTCTCTGAAACAACCTTTTTCAGATAGGTAGGACATTGAAATCTCATATGTCCGGCTTTTCCACACTCATGGCAAGTGAAGCGATCTTTGTTGTTCTTGCCTTTGTTGGTTGACTCTTTTGCTTCTTTCTTCTGAAACTTCTTGAATCCTCCTTTTCTTTTGATGAATTTGCTAAATTTGCGAACAAGGAGATTCATAGTTTCATCATCTAGATCGGAGTCAGATTCATCATCATCTTTATCTTCTTTTGATTTGGAGGTCGTGGCCTTTAATGTGATGTTTTTCTTTTTCCGATCTGAATCTTCGTGCATAGTCAAGCGCCCCAATTCCATTTCGTGCTCTTGAAGTTTTCCAAATAAAGTAGCTAGAGGCATAGAGTCCAAATCTTTGGATTCAACAATTGCAGTTACTTTTGGTTGCCATTTCCTGTCAAGACAACGCAAAACTTTATTAGTTAGTTCACCTCTGGCAAAAGATTTATCTAGAGCAACTAAATGATTAACAATATGAGTAAATCGCTTTTGCATATCACAGATTGATTCACTAGGTAACATGCGAAATAACTCATACTCATGGGTAAGCGCATTTAATCTAGCGCGCTTGACTTCGCTAGTGCCTTCATGAGTCACTTGTAAAGTGTCCCACATTTCTTTTGCATTTTGGCACTGCGATACTCTAAAGAACTCATCATAGGATAGGGCCGATGTGATGATATTTTTGGCGCGTAGATTATGTTGCACCTTTTTGCGCTCATCATCGGTCCATAGACTTTTAGGCTTGTCTTTAGGTTCATTGTCCACAAGATGTTGTGGAACGAAAGGGCCGTTGACTACGGATTCCCAAATATCTGAGTCTATGGCTTCAATAAAAATTTGCATGCGGACTTTCCAGTAGGCATACCCTTCACCACTGAATATAGGTGGTCGATTAATGGATGAACCATCACCACCAAATGGGTTTGACGAACCCATTCGTTTTTCTCCTAAGGATCACGAATACGCGGTTGAGCTAGCACTTCGCACTAGCTCTGATACCACTTGTTAGGTATCAGTGATTACAATACACCTAGAAGGGGGGGGGGGTTGAATAGGTGTAGCGGTTAGAATGTCCGCTTTTCGAAAACAACACTTAATGCTGAAAAACACCTTGATTAATCGATTAACAAAACAGGGTAATCGATTAACACTTTCAACACAGTCCACTTAATCGATTAACAGACTGAAGTAATCGATTAACACACCACACTTAATTGATTAAACCGTGACAGTAAGCAAATGCAAGTACAGTTTCTTGCTCGACAATTAATTTATAATGAAACGATTATACCAGGCTTACAGAATTTTATCAGAGTACAAGTAATACAGTATAGACACAGATTATCAATTAAATCTACTTAACAAATTAATCGATCAAATGCAATAAAGAGAGAGAGAGAGAAAAAAAAATCCTGCAACAAGAATTTTATCCTGGTTCGTTTGCTTGTCCACCGCAAACTACATCCAGGCCTCCCGGCTGATTTGGGAGATTTTTCTTCACTATAATTGAATGAATGTTAATTACATACACACTATCCAATTACAACAATTAGACACTTACAAGATAAAAAGAAACCTATTCTATGGTTTGACTCCCTTCCTACCGACAAAGAAAACCTTTCTTTCGGCGTAGCCCCAGCCAAGAACCTTGTTCTTTACTTATCCCTAAGTCTAACACTCAGTGAAGACACACTCAATCCCTTGGTGATATGACACCTTGAGATTCCCACAATTACAACACTTTTTCAAACAAAGAAATACAGAGTAAACTTAAGCTATAACAAGACTTATATCTAACAAGATAAGGCTTTACTCTAATCACCTAATACAAGCTCATGCAGTATGAAAAATGTATTAGTGAAAAACAGAATGCATAATATGTAAACATCTAATCAAGAATCATGTAAAAATGCAAGAACATGTGACAAGAAAAGATGAGAAATGTATCATGAAAAGCACTCAATCCTAAAGCATAGAATTCTCTCTTTTCTAAGCTCACAAATGCATTTACAACTAGATGCAACAATTAACACGAAAAAATGCTCTAACTCTCTAAAAATTTAACATGCAACTTATAAGATCAATTCTGAAAATGCAGTTTATAAAGAATTGAAATAAAAGCCCAGTTAATCGATTAACGACAGCTTTAATCGATTAAGCTTCACAAAAATGTTAGGTTAATCGATTGACATTTGTTGTAATCGATTACACTGTGGAAACAGTTAGATTAATCGATTAAGCCAAGTGGTAATCGATTAACAGCACTCTTTCATGTGTAAAAACTTCAAATATGTTATGCACTTAAATTCATACATGTTTAATACTTAGATTATGCCTAGAATGCACATGTACATGTATTTATATGATGCATGAACATATTATGAATGACATATCTCAAGATGAAAAAGATTTAAAAGATTTATGCAATTGAGATATGTATTAGGTGACTTAAGCCTTGGACTCAACCTAAACTAATCTAGTCTAAGCAAGATACCAATCGGAAGGCTTAAGCATGTTGATTTGTTGATGATCTTCAAGCTCATGTTAGCACAAGTTGTCCTCATCAAAACCAAGTCATATAAGGAGAGCTTTCCAAAGTGTTTCTCTTGACATGCACACTTTCAATTTTAGGGTTAGAAATTGAATAGAGGTGAGAGAAGAGAGAATTTCCAAGGGCAAGGAGCTTTGATACTCATCTAGAAGCTTGAGAAGAGGTAAAACTCTTGATTCTAACTCTCTTCTTCCCTTTGAAACTTGTTTTGGGTATGTTGGATTTCTTCTCAAAATATGAGAAACCATGGAAATTCACCCTTTTGAGTTATGGTTCGTTTTATGTTGTTTTTCTCTTGTAAACTCTTGGTTAGAGTTGGTATTTCAAGAATGGAAAGGGTTTGTAGGTTGGTTCATGGAAACCCCAAAACCCTAAAAAGAAAATGTGGTTAAAGAGGAAAATGGATAAAATGCTAGAGGTAGAAGATGAGTATGCATTTTAATGTTTTAATATGAGATGAATATGTATGTTTTAGATGTTTGTAAACTTATAATTAAAGTAGTTTATAAACATTGAAAATGTGTTAAATCTCTTATGTGATTAAAGATACAAAATGAGTTATTTATGTGTTATTTGGAATAAATGACTAACATTGTGTTATATGGTGGGAATGAGGAAAGATCCTAAAGCTGGAGGCGGTGTCGGTGGAACTTGCGAAGTTACCAAGAACCAAACCCAACAATCACCAAGGTAAGGATAAGTCTTTAGCTTGTGCATTGTGTTAGAAAATGCGTGGATTTTCTGGTTGTGGATAATAAATCAAGTTGTGAACCACTTAATTATTATAAACATATATGGGTATGTTTGTAATAATGATGGTGTGAATTTACTGTTTATAAATTGATGGAGTGTCAATGAAAAGAAAACTCATTTTTAGCCGACCATGATTGATTAGCGACCTTGGCTCAAGTAATGTAGCAAGCTTTGGCTCAAGCGATGTAGCAAGCTTTGGCTCAAGCGATGTAGCAAGCTTTGGCTCAAGCGATGTAGCAAGCTTTGGCTCAAGCGATGTAGCAAGCTTTGGCTCAAGCGATGTAGCAAGCTTTGGCTCAAGTGATGTAGCAAGCTTTGGCTCAAGCGATGTAGCAAGATTTTGCTCAAGCGATGTAGCAAGCTTTGGCTCAAGCGATGTAGCAAGCTTTGGCTCAAGCGATGTAGCAAGCTTTGGCTCAAGCGATGTAGTAATCTTTGGCTCAAGTTATTTAGCATGAGTTTCAAAAGTGTGAACGATGAAAATGGTTTTAAGTATATATGGATTTAAATTGTTTACTAACCTTATTAAAATGTGGATTAACGTACATTGACATTTCTTGAGTTAACAACTTACTCCTTTGTGTTTTCTGTGTATGGTCAATGTTAATCCCATTGCAGGTAGGTGGAAGATGTAAGGACGTTTTGATTTTTGGAGCTTAGAGGCTTTTATTTTTGAAGTCCTTATTTCCATTCTTTTTTAATCTAACTGATTGTCTTCTGAACTGATTATTTGTAATCATGGGCCTAATTTTTGTACATGTTAGGGAGCATGGATAATGGTAACTCTAGATATTTGTAGCTATGGGTATTTTGGAAAGCCATAGAGTTGTATGCGGTAGTTACTCAGCTGCATTAATAGGAATTATATTTTCTGTCAAACGAATGCGTATGTCGTTATTGGTTCATAGATTGAGTATGAAAAGTAAAGTGAGATTTTAAAATAAGGTTATTCAATTGGTAAATGTAAGTTATAGGAAAATGCATGAAATTGGATTAAAATAATGAAAAAATTTCAAGGGTCGAATTTTGTGTCCTTACAATATGGTATCAGAGCATAGTTAATTCTGCGGCCTAGAGTATGGCCTTACTTGCTTCTTTGTAACATGTTTATGATTTGACTAGTTGAGAATGTGTGAATTGAATGTTTAAAGCATGTAGCCTTGGTGAAGTGACATGTAATGTGCTATGAGACTATGTGATAACCTGACTTATGTGAGTTAAATTTGTGTGCCGACTATCAATGAGCGCAAGTTAAGACATGGCTGGAAGAGGAAGAGGGAGAGGAACGAGTCAGAACATTCCAAATGATTTATTGGCTCAGATGGTGGCTGCACTACAACAGATGAACGAGAACTTGCATAACCTGAATCAGAATCCTTCACCAAGTCCGAGTTCGCAACCCCTAGTCCCACCCGGACCGGCAGAGTACCGAGGTCTAGATGAGTTTTGCAGGAGGAACCCCAGTCAGTTTCACGGGGGATTTGCTCCTGATGCTGCCATTGAGTTGATTCAGGGAATGGAGTGGATCTTCAGGGCCATGAACTGTTCGGAAGCTCAGGAGTTGGCCTATGCCACTTATATGCTAGTAAAGGAGGCCGAGAACTGGTGGGAGTTTACTCGTCGCCAAATAGAGGCTGAGGGACAATTGATTTCATGGGGTACATTCAAGGCGAAATTCCTTCATAAATATTTCCCTGCTGATCTGAAGAGGAAGAGGGAAATGGAGTTCTTGAGGTTGGAACAGGGAAACATGTTGGTGGGATATTATGCGGCCAAGTTTGAAGAGTTGGCCCGATTTTGTCCTTACTCCGAATTGGAGGTGGACGGAAGGTCCAAGTGTTTCAAGTTCGAATCGGGTTTGAAGCCCAAGTTGAAAAGCATGTTTGGGCACCAAGAGATTGCCGACTTCCCTACCCTAGTGAACAAGTGTAGAGTGTATGAGGATGACTTGGCAGCCGATGAAGCGGTGACTCCTAAGGTGATTCCTCCCAAGAAGTTTGGGCCTCAATGGAACTTCTGGCACAGAAAAGGGGAGGGCAAGGTGTTTCAAGAGGAACGGAAGCCTTACTCCCCTCCAACGGGTAGTCGGGGTTATACTTCGCATGGGCTAAGGACTCATGTCAATGCCGGAGGGTCACGGTTGAACTCTCCATCCTTGTGCGGCAAATGTGGCCGAACTCAATTCGGTGACTCATGTCCCGGAACGAAACTTAGCTGCTTTCACTACAAGGAGGTTGGGCATATTAGAAGATATTGTCCTAAGTTACAGTAGAGTGTGAATGCTGTGAGGGCTGAACGACCTTGATCCACTAGCAAAGTGTTCACCATGACTGGTGCAGAGACATCAGGTGTAGATGGCCTGATAAAAGGTAATTGCATGGTGGCATGTATTCCTCTTTTAGTGTAATTTGATTCGGGGGCGACACACTCCTTTGTGTCTGTTGAATGCGTGGATAAACTGAAATTGCAAACCGAGTCGTTGTCGTTCGACTTGGTCGTATCCACCCCAACTTTGTGCCTGTGGTGGTGTCGACGGTTGTGTCTCGATGTCTGGTAGTGGTAAACAGTAGAACATTTACCGTGGATTTAATCTGCTTACCACTATCCTAGTTATATTTAATTCTGGGAATGGACTGGTTGTCGACGAATCATGTGGTGCTTAATTGTGCTGATAAGACCGTGATGTTCGAAAGTCCGGATGAGATTTCTGATGAGGTTAGTTATATGAAGCCGTTGTCGGCTAAGGAAGTTAGAACTTCCTATAAGGAGGGAGGAGCCGTGTTTATGTTGTTGGCATCCCTAGAGGGTATTGAGAAACCCAAAGTTGAGGATATTCCGATAGTTCGTGAATTTCCTGAGGTATTTCTTGGTGAGAGAAGTTGAATTCTCTATTGATTTGGTACCTGGAACGGGACCCATCTCTAAAACTCCTTATAGGGAGTGTGTAAGGTACATTGAAATCTCGGGGAGAGATATTGTAATTACAACTCAAATATTCTTAGTAAAGGAATCTCTTGTGTTGCAAGAGTACTGGACGTAGCCTTCGGTGGACAAGAAGGTGAACCAGTATAAAACTCATGTGTATTCTCTTCTCCCTTATCTTTGCTATTTTATCCTGTTTCTTTTCAGCATATATTTCCGCTGCACATTAACTTTGATTTAGCAGAAAAAGTGGTCTTAATTCTTAGTCAACTAATTCACCCCCCCCTCTTAGTTGCAACCTCGGTCTTACACATCGCTTGAGTCAAAGCTTGCTACATTACTTGAGCCAAAGTCGCTAACCAATCATGGTCGGCTAAAAGCAAGTTTTCTTTTCATTGACACTCCATCAATTCATAAACAGTAAATACACGCCATCATTATTACAAACATACTCATATATATTTATAATAAATAAGTGGTTCACAACTTAATTCATTATCATCAACCAGAAAATCCACGAATTTTCTAACACAATGCATAAGTTAAAGACTTATCCTTACCTCGGTGAGTGTTGGGTTTGGTTCTTGGCAACTTCGCAAGTTCCACCGATACCGCCTCCAACTTTAGGATCTATCCTCATTCCCACCATATAACACAATGTTAGTCATTTATTCCAAATATTACATAAACAACTTATATTGCATTATTTAACCATACAAGATATTCATCATATTTTCAATGTTTCTAAACTACTTTCATCATAAGTTTATAACCATCTAAACATACATATTCATCTCATATTTCAACATTAGAATGTAAACTCATCTTCTACCCCTAGCATTATATCCATTTTCCACTTTAACCACATTTTCTCGTTAGGGTTTTTGGGGTTTTCATGAATCAACCCACAAACCCTTTCAATTCTCGAAATACTAACTCTAAACCAAGAGTTTACAAGGGAAAAACAACATAAAACGAACCATAACTCAAAAGGGTGAGTTTCCATGGTTTCTCATATTTTGAGAAGAGATCCAACATACCAAAAATGGGTTTCAAAGAGAAGAAGAGAGTTAGAATCAAGAGTTTTACCTCTTCTCAAGCTCTTGGACGAGAATCAAAGCTCCTAGACCTTGTAAATTCTTTCTTCTCTCACCTCTCTTCAAATCTTAACCTAAAAAATGTATTTGAGGTTTTTCTCATTTAATGCACTCATCGGGTTCTCGCTTAAGCGAGCCCATTCTCGCTCAAGCGAGAAAATCCCGCCTATTCTAAAAAACTCAGATTTGACCCTCTCGCCCAGGCGAGGGAACTCTCGCCTAGGCGAGGCATCTCTCACTCAAGCAAGAATCCTCTCGCTCAGGCGAGAATCTTACAGCCTCGACATGTCCAAAATGTTACTTTTCTCGCCCAGGCGAGTCCACTCTCGCTCAGGCGAGACCTCTCTCGCTCAAGCGAATTAACTCTCACTCAGGCGAGAATCCTTCCGTATAGCCCAGGATTTCACCCTTCCAGTTGAGCCTTTCTCGCCCAGGCGAGCCAACAATCGCTCAAGCGAGACCATTCTCGCTCAAGCAAGCCAACACTCGCTCAGGCAAGAATCCTCCAGTATAGCCCAGGATTTTACCTTCCCAAGTGAGCCTTTCTCGCCCAGGCGAGAATCCCTCGCTCAAGCGAGAATCCCAGGACTGATACTATAATTTTAAAGACTTAAATTTAGGGTGTTACAATCCTCCCCCTCTTATAAGAATTTTCGTCCCCGAAAATTAAACATACCTTGATTCTCACGGGCAACGTCGAAAAAGTCAAGTTATCCTTCAACCACATGAGATGGATCCCCAACATATTTCCTCAACTGAGACACATGAAACACATCGTGGAGATTCGACAATAATGGAGGTAAAGCAATTCGATATGGCACCGGCCCAATTCTTTTTAACACTTGATACGGCCCAAAAAATCGCGGAGTCAGCTTACGAGACTTCAACACTCTACCAATTCCGGTAGTCGGGACTACTATCATGAAATTATGATCTCCCTCGTTAAACTCGAGAGGTTTCTTCCTCTTATCGTAATAGCTTTTCTGCCGACTCTAGGCGATTCTCATATTCTCCCGGATCTTCTTGATCTTTTCGGTCGTATCTTGGACCAACTCGGGTCTCAATATCAAGTTCTCCCCAGTTTCAAACCAACTCATTGAAGTTCGGCACTTCCTACCATACAATGCCTCATAGGGTGTCATCCCAATACTCGAATGGAAGCAATTGTTGTAGGTAAATTCAATCAAAGGCAACATGTCATCCCAACTCCCCGGTTGTTCCAAGACACAAGCCCTCAAAAGATCCTCCAATGACTGTATGGTTCTTTCCGATTGACCATCCGTTTGTGTATGATAAGCTGAACCTAACTTCACCTTAGTTCCCAATGCGGACTATAAACCAGTCCAAAAGTTGGAAGTAAAACGGTGATCCCTATCCGATACAATGCTCGATGGTATCCCATGCAAATGAACTATTTCCCGGATATGCAATTCCGCCAGTCGCTCCAAAGAGTACTTCATGTTCATAGGCAGAAAGTGTGCATATTTAGTTAACCGATCCACTATCACCCATATCGAATCATACCCTTTTTACGTCTTCGGAAAACCCGATACAAAGTCCATGGAGATACTATCCCACTTCCACACGGGAATTTCTAGGGATTGTAACTCTCCTGCTGGTCGCTGATGCTCAATATTGGCTTTCTGACATGTCAAACAACTCGAGACATAAGAAGCCACATCTCTCTTCAACCCAGACCACCAAACCAACTTCTTCAAATCTTGGTACATCTTCGTTGTTCCCGGGTGAAAACTCATCTTGCTCTTATGGGACTCCTCCAAAATAATTTTCCGTAATTTCTCATCATGAGGCACACACACTCTCCCTTTGTAACACAACATTCCACTAGGGTCTGATACGAAGTCGGTTTCCTTCCCACTCATCATCAAATCTAGTTTGACCATTAGCTCACTATCCTCAACTTGCATTACCCGGATTTGATCAAACAGTTCATTTGTGACCTTAAGCATTCCTATTATCATACTATGAGGTCTTATTTGAACGTCCAGGTTCATATCCCTGAACTCCTCAATCAGTTTTCCTTATATAACCATCAAAGTCGACATGTGTAAAGACTTCTGACTGAGTGCATCGGCCACTACATTGGCCTTCCCTGGATGGTACTGCAACCCAAAATCGTAATCCTTAAGGAATTCCATCCACCTTCTCTGTCTCATGTTCAATTCCTTTTGATCAAACAGGTACTTCAAACTCTTGTGGTCGCTGTATACCTCAAATCTCACGCCATAAAGATGGTGCCTCCAGATTTTTAAGGCAAAGACCACTGCAACTAATTCCAAATCGTGGGTATGGTAGTTTTGTTCATGCGTTCTCAACTGTCGAGAAGCATAGGCAACAACCTGCTCTTCTTGCATCAACACACAACCCAAACCTTGCTTGGAAGCATCACAATAAACACTAAAGTCCTGATCAGTACAAGGAAGAACCAACATTAGCGCCGTAGTCAACCTTCGTTTCAACTCTTGAAAGCTTTCTTCACAATGAAGTGTCCACACATACGATTCCCTTTCCTAGTGAGTTTAGTCAATGGTAGTGCCAACTTCGAAAACCCCTCAATGAATTTCCGATAATAACCAGCCGAACCCAGAAAACTCCTGATCTCAGTGACTGACTTGGGTACCGCCCATTCCATAACCGCTTCAACCTTGAAAGGATCAACTGCCATTCCTTCCTTGGATATCACATGCCCAAGAAAATTTACCGATTCCAACCAGAAATCACATTTTGACAGCTTCGCATACAACCGATTCTTACTAAGAAGTTCTAGAACAATCCTCAGGTGCTCAGCATGTTCCTCTCGGCTTTTGGAGTAAACCAGAATGTCATCAATAAATACCACTACGAATGAATCCAAATACGAATGAAAAATTTGATTCATGTAGTCGGTAAATATTGTTGGGGCATTCGTTACACAAAAAGCATAACCAAATACTCAAAATGTCCATACCTTGTCCTTAAAGTAGTTTTAGGAATGTCTTCCGACTTCACACGAAGTTGGTGGTAACCTGACCAAAGATCAATCTTTGAAAATACTACCGCTCCTCTCAACTGTTCCATCAAGTCATCAATCCGAGGCAACGGATACTTGTTCTTAATAGTAACCTTGTTCAACTGCCTGTAGTCGGTACACAACCGCATACAACTGTAACACCCTAAACTTTAAGTCTTTAAAATTATAGTATTAGTCCTCGGATCCTCGCTTGAGCGAGAGGTACTCGCTTGAGCGAGAAAGGTTCACCTAGGAGGGTGAAATCCTGGGCTATACTTGGCAATTTTGGGTAATAAAATCGATTACATCACGACAATGCCTCTATAATTTACACTGTGTAATCGATTACACACTTATGGTAATCGATTACATCGTATTATTGTAATCGATTACATCGTATTAATGCAATCGATTACACCATGTTGGTAATCGATTACATCGCGACGATGCATCTGTAATTTACACAGTGTAATCGATTACATTATACTTGTAATCGATTACACTTATCGCTGTGTCTATAAAATAGAAACCCAAAACACATTTTAGGGTTAGAACTTTGAAGAGAAGAGAGAGAATAGAGCTTTTCAAGAGCAAAGAGCCTTAGGACTCATCTTAGAGCTTGAGAAGAGGTAAACCTCTTGTTCCTAACTCTTCTTCTTCCTCTCTAACTTGTTTTGGGTATGTTGGATTCATTTTCAAAACATGAGAAACCATGGAAACTCATCCTTTAGAGTTATGGTTCGTTTTATGTTGTTTTTATCTTGTAAACTCTTGGTTTAGAGTTGGTATTTGATGAATGGAAAGTTTTTATGGGTTATTCATGAAAAACCCCCAAAATGAGAATATGAGTATAAAGAGAAAGAGATGAAATGTTAGATGTGGATAATGAGTAGTGTTTTGATGTTGTTATATGAGATGAACATGTATGCTTTGATATTTAGAAACTTGTATTGAAGTAGTTTTGGAAATATTGAAAATATGTGAGTCCCTTGTGTGTTTGATGATGAAAGACGAGTTATTTATGTGTTATTTTGAATAAATGATTGACATGGTTGTTATTGGTGAAAATGAGGAAAGAGATCCTAAGGTTGGAGGAAATCGCGAAGGAGACTTTTAAAGTTAGTCGGAACCGATCCCCAACACTCACCAAGGTAAGGGATAAGTGTCTCTAAATCATACTTGCTGATATGAACGAGATATGTGAAAGAGGTAATGGTTTAATATGATGTGTCTGTAATTTATGCATTATGTTGGAAAATGCATGACTTTTCTGTTATAGAAATAGAAATGAAATTAATATTATTTGGGGAGTACCAATGGAAATATGACTCAAATGAAATTAATATTATTGGGGGAGTACCAATGGAAATATGACTCAAATGATATTAATATTATTGGGGGAGTACCAATGGAAATATGACTCAAATGAAATTAATATTATTGGGGGAGTACCAATGGAAATATGACTCAAATGATATTAATATTATTGGGGGAGTACCAATGGAAATATGACTCAAATGAAAGTAATATTATTGGGGGAGTACCAATGGAAATATGACTCAAGCGAATTCAATCTATTTGGGGGAGTACCAAAGGAAATATGACTCATAACGAATTCAATCTATTTGGGGGAGTACCAAAGGAAATATGACTCATAACGAATTCAATCTATTTGGGGGAGTACCAAAGGAAATATGACTCATAACGAATTCAATCTATTTGGGGGAGCACCAAAGGAAATATGACTCATAACGAATTCAATCTATTTGGGGGAGTACCAAAGGAAATATGACTCATAACGAATTCAATCTATTTGGGGGAATACCAAAGGAAATAAGACTCATAACGAATTCAATCTATTTGGGGGAGTACCAAAGGAAATATGACTCATAACGAATTCAATCTATTTGGGGGAGTACCAAAGGAAATATGACTCATAACGAATTCAATCTATTTGGGGGAGTACCAAAGGAATTAAGACTCATAACGAATTCAATCTATTTGGGGGAGTACCAAAGGAAAGATGACTCAATAAAAGTAACATTATTGGGGGAGTACCAATGGAAAGATGACTCAATAAAAGTAACATTATTGGGGGAGTACCAATGGAAAGATGACTCAATAAAAGTAACATTATTGGGGGAGTACCAATGGAAAGATGACTCAATGAAAGTAATATTATTGGGGGAGAACCAATGGAAAGATGACTCAAATGAAAGTAATATTATTGGGGGAGTACCAATGGAAATAAGGCTCAAAATGAAAGTCATATGCACGCTATAGGATATATAGTATGGGATATATATTATATAGGGTGAATATGAATGATGAGAAACGTGAATGTCACATGAAAGTCATATGCATGCTACAGGTTATATAGTATGAGATATATATTCTATAGGGTGAATATGAATGACGAGAAATGTGAATGTCACATGAATGCCGTATGCATGTTATAGGATATATAGTATGGGATATATATTCTATAGGGTGAATATGAGCGATAAAAAGGAAGATGTTGAGAAAGAAAGTAATATACATGCTATAGGATATATATTATGGGATATATATGTTATAGGGTGGATATGAATAACGAGACCGATGATGTTTCGAACGAACGTAATATGCATAATATAGAATATATATTATGGGATATATATACTATAGGATGAATATGAGTAAAGTGGAAATTAAAGGAAGATGATTTGAATGTTTATAATTCCGTATGTGTGTTTATGAATTACATCAAAGCTTGATTGTATTTGAATGGGGATTATCATGTGATGTTAGTTTTGTACTAATGACTTACTCCCTTTTGTTTTGCGTGTTGTTTATGATAATCTCATTGTAGGTAAATGAAGGATTTTGAGGATGAAGCTCAAATAGGAAGCCTTTGTGTCTATTTACTTGAGTTTCTTTATTGCTATTTAACATTGTAGTTGATTCGATAGCATTTTGGGATAAATGTAATCTGATTAGGATAATATGGTGACATGTAGTTATGGACGTTATAACCTTGGAAAACCCGTAACTGGATGTATGTGGTAAATGTTATCTAAATGAATTATGTTTTTCCGCAACATAAATTTGTATGATAATATAATAGGGTAAAGGGTATTTTCAAAGAGTGATACTTGAGAGTTTTCAATGAAGGTGACGACTGTATGTAAGAAAGGATTAAAATAAATGAAAAAATTTCAAGGGTAGAAAAACGGGTCGTTACAATATGGTATCAGAGCATATGTCAACTCTGCGGCCTAGGGTATGACCTTACATGCTTCTTCGTGAAATTTGTGTGAGTTAACTACTTGACTTATGTGCATTGTTGTTGACTGTGGTAACTGCTGATTTGAAAGATGATTGTTGAATTTCCTGCGATAAGTGTTTGATTGTGAATTTATCATTGGATGTCTTGTTGTGAGTTATTGATGAAGTGCTTGTTGAAAACTTCTGGTTGTAAAACTTTTGTTGAATTTATTGTGTGAGACCCTTGTTGGGGATTCTCTGGTGAGATTCTTGCTAAAAGTTTTTGGTTGTGAGAATCTTGTTGAAATTGTTTATGGAGAGTTTGTGATTGTGATTTCCGGTTGGATGTTGACTTGGTGATTTTGATTGGTATGTGAAAGACTCCAAGAGTCTTGTTTGTCTAAATGCTGCTTGGATGAATATCATGTTTCTGTGATTGTAGCAAGTATAAATTGGAATGCTAGTGGAGAATTTTGAGTGAACCGTAGTTATTTGCATGTATGCAATGAAATGATGTTGTTTCCATCGAGTGGATGTCGATCTAGGTACTGCATTTTTGGGTGCGAGCCAATACATCTTAGTGAGAAATGAGTATATTTGGACGAATAAGATATGCACACTATAGAACACATATAGTATGGGATGTATGTGTACTATAGGGTGAATATGGATAATATGTAATGTATAAGTATAGAACACATATAGTATGAGATATATGTGTACTATAGGGTGAATATGGATATTATGTGTTGATTGATATAAGCTTATTATGATTGAATAGTGCTGACAAGGTTGTGGCGGTTAGGAATCTGTGCGAAATCTCTGACCATGCTAGTAGTATGGGGCCAGTGTCGGCTAAGAAAGCCAGGACCCTCTTTCGAAAAAGGGATCGGTATTTATTCAGTAAATGTCACAAGAGGATAATTAAAAACTTGTTAGTATTTCGAGATGTTAAGATTTGAAAGGACTATTTATTTTGTCTTGGAAAGTGGACTTTCGTCTATGAATGATTGACTTTTATAATAAGTATGTTGACAAGAAAAATGTTTAAGTCGGGGATGCTTGTTTTCTCTTACGAGTTGTTAAAGGTTAATTCCTTTTGTTGGCCTTAGTGTGTATGTGTATGCTAAGGGGGTAAGGAGTATACTGATAGTCGAGAAAAGAGGATAGTTAAGTTACTTACCCGTCGATGTGATGAATACATTATATTGGACGTGAAACTTTTGGTCTCGAAGGACCGGTTCTTTGCAGTAGGACATTGGCAATGCATGAAATAGTGGTGGTGTACCTAAGTTGTCTGCATTGAATGTTGTACCGGCAAAAGTTGTTGCTGTTTCGTGAACGTCAGTAATGACGGTGTTTGAGTGTGATGTAGCCATATGAGAGAAGGAGTTTTGGGTTCTGTTGAACTGCTTATGTAAACTTTGTTTCATAAGTCGTGGATTCAAATCATTTTCGAAAACCCTTTTCTTTGGGTGAAACATAGGCTGTGGCTAAGAAATGATTTAGTATCATGTTGGAGAGTTCCGAAATTTTAGCAACCGTATCGGAGTAAGTATGAGGTTGTTAAACATTTAGTGATATAAGACGGCCATGTATTTCTGGACATAATGCGAGTGGGTTAATAAGTTTATTTTGCTGATGGAATTGGAGTGACCAAACCGAACGCAAGTTGTAGGTTGAGTGTTGGTCGACTTGTGCTTGCCGATTGGTAACGAAATACCTAGTTTTGGTGTGAATAAATGATTTTATGGCTTCAGTGGGGGCTAGAAATTGGTAATTTCTTTAGACGATAAGATTTGATGGTAGAAATATTTGATGTAATTAGACAATTATTGGATAGTTGAATTGTGTACGATGGATGAGACACTAAGAGTCCTATTGTGTAAGTACTTTGTTGATTGAGTGAAATGGAATTGTGCTAGATTCTTGAGTGGAGACGAAACTAGCTAGTGTATGATGAATGTTAAAAGACGCATTTAGATAGATATGAGATAAGGAGTTCCCCATTCGCTGAAGTTCGAGAATGTTATCGAAATTCTTAACGTATGTTAGGATTGATAGATGGATATGTGCTAGATACCTATGGTTCTTGACGAACGTAGGAAAGATCTTTAGTCTAAATTACGGTTTAGTCTCAGGGCATTCGGGATATTAAAGGCTGAAACCTTAATGTTTGGACATTGATGAGTTAGTTCATGAATTGGTGGGTGATGTCACGGTTTAGTGGTGTATGCCCTTAGTGACTGATTAAGTGATCTTAATGGAGTAGAGAATCGATTATGATTTTGGTAGAGTATCCTTTTGCCTAAGGTCTAGGTGATGATATTATTTTCCTAGATATGTTTAATTTTCGGGGACGAAAATTCTTATAAGAGGGGGAGGATTGTAACACCCTAAATTTTAAGTCTTTAAAATTATAGTATCAGTCCTCGGATCCTCGCTTGAGCGAGAGGTACTCGCTTGAGCGAGAAAGGTTCACCTGGGAGGGTGAAATCCTGGGCTATACTTGGCAATTTTGGGTAATATAATCGATTACATCACGACAATGCCTCTGTAATTTACACTGTGTGATCGATTACACACTTATGGTAATCGATTACATCGTATTATTGTAATCGATTACATCGTATTAATATAATCGATTACACCATGTTGGTAATCGATTACATCGCGACGATGCCTCTGTAATTTACACAGTGTAATCGATTACACTATACTTGTAATCGATTACACTTATCGTTGTGTCTATAAAATAGAAACCCAAAACACATTTTAGGGTTAGAACTTTGAAGAGAAGAGAGCTTTTCAAGAGCAAAGAGCCTTAGGACTCATCTTAGAGCTTGAGAAGAGGTAAACCTCTTGTTCCTAACTCTTCTTCTTCCTCTCTAACTTGTTTTGGGTATGTTGGATTCATTTTCAAAACATGAGAAACCATGGAAACTCATCCTTTAGAGTTATGGTTCGTTTTATGTTGTTTTTATCTTGTAAACTCTTGGTTTAGAGTTGGTATTTGATGAATGGAAAGTTTTTATGGGTTATTCATGAAGAACCCCCAAAATGAGAATATGAGTATAAAGAGAAAGAGATGAAATGTTAGATGTGGATAATGAGTAGTGCTTTGATGTTTTTATATGAGATGAACATGTATGCTTTGATATTTAGAAACTAGTATTGAAGTAGTTTTGGATATATTGAAAATATGTGAGTCCCTTGTGTGTTTGATGATGAAAGACGAGTTATTTATGTGTTATTTTGAATAAATGATTGACATGGTTGTTATTGGTGAAAATGAGGAAATAGATCCTAAGGTAGGAGGAAATCGCGAAGGAGACTTTTAAAGTTAGTCGGAACCGATCCCCAACACTCACCTAGGTAAGGGATAAGTGTCTCTAAATCATACTTGCTGATATGAACGAGGTATGTGAAAGAGGTAATGGTTTAATATGATGCGTCTGGAATTTATGCATTATGTTGGAAAATGCGTGACTTTTCTGTTATAGAAATAGAAATGAAATTAATATTATTGGGGGAGTACCAATGGAAATATGACTCAAATGAAATTAATATTATTGGGGGAGTACCAATGGAAATATGACTCAAATGATATTAATATTATTGGGGGAGTACCAATGGAAATATGACTCAAATGAAATTAATATTATTGGGGGAGTACCAATGGAAATATGACTCAAATGAAAGTAATATTATTGGGGGAGTACCAACGAAAATATGACTCAAATGATATTAATATTATTGGGGGAGTACCAATGGAAATATGACTCAAATGAAAGTAATATTATTGGGGGAGTACCAATGGAAATATGACTCAAGCGAATTCAATCTATTTGGGGGAGTACCAAAGGAAATATGACTCATAACGAATTCAATCTATTTGAGGGAGTACCAAAGGAAATATGACTCATAACGAATTCAATCTATTTGGGGGAGTACCAAAGGAAATAAGACTCATAACGAATTCAATCTATTTGGGGGAGTACCAAAGGAAAGATGACTCAATAAAAGTAACATTATTGGGGGAGTACCAATGGAAAGATGACTCAATAAAAGTAACATTATTGGGGGAGTACCAATGGAAAGATGACTCAATAAAAGTAACATTATTGGGGGAGTACCAATGGAAAGATGACTCAATGAAAGTAATATTATTGGGGGAGAACCAATGGAAAGATGACTCAAATGAAAGTAATATTATTGGGGGAGTACCAATGGAAATAAGACTCAAAATGAAAGTCATATGCACGCTATAGGATATATAGTATGGGATATATATTCTATAGGGTGAATATGAATGATTAGAAATGTGAATGTCACATGATAGTCATATGCATGCTATAGGGTATATAGTATGAGATATATAGTCTATAGGGTGAATATGAATGACGAGAAATGTGAATGTCACATGAATGCCGTATGCATGTTATAGGATATAGTATGGGATATATATTCTATAGGGTGAATATGAGCGATAAAAAGGAAGATGTTGAGAAAGAAAGTAATATACATGCTATAGGATATATATTATGGGATATATATGTTATAGGGTAGATATGAATAACGAGACCGATGATGTTTCGAACGAACGTAATATGCATAATATAGAATATATATTATGGGATATATATACTATAGGATGAATATGAGTAAAGTGGAAATTAAAGGAAGATGATTTGAATGTTTATAATTCCGTATGTGTGTTTATGAATTACATCAAAGCTTGATTGTATTTGAATGGGGATTATCATGTGATGTTAGTTTTGAACTAATGACTTACTCCCTTTTGTTTTGCGTGTTGTTTATGATAATCTCATTGTAGGTAAATGAAGGATTTTGAGGATGAAGCTCAAATAGGAAGCCTTTGTGTCTATTTACTTGAGTTTCTTTATTGCTATTTAACATTGTAGTTGATTCGATAGCATTTTGGGATAAATGTAATCTGATTAGGATAATATGGTGACATGTAGTTATGGACGTTATAACCTTGGAAAACCCGTAACTGGATGTATGTGGTAAATGTTATCTAAATGAATTATGTTTTTCCGCAACATAAATTTGTATGATAATATAATAGGGTAAAGGGTATTTTCAAAGAGTGATACTTGAGAGTTTTCAATGAAGGTGACGACTGTATGTAAGAAAGGATTAAAATAAATGAAAAATTTTCAAGGGTAGAAAAACGGGTCGTTACAACTACCATCTTTATTTTTAACTAACAAAATAGGTGCACCCCACGGCGAGACACTAGGACGAATAAACTTCTTTGCCAACAAGTCATCAACCTACTTTTTCATCCTATAAGGAGCTATAGAGATGGGTCCCGTTCCAGGTACCAAACCAATAGAAAATTCAACTTCTGTCACTGGAGGCAATTCCAGAATATCACCAGGAAATACCTCAGGAAACTGACGAACTATCGGAATGTCCTCAACTTTGGGTTTCTCAATACCCTCCAGGGATGCCAACAACATAAACACGACTCCTCCCTCCTTACAGGAAGTCCTGACTTCCTTTGCCGGTAACGGCTTCATATAATTAACCTCATCAGAAATCTCACCTGGATTCCCAAATACCACGGTCTTATCAGCACAATTAAGCACCACATGATTTGCCGACAACCAGTCCATTCCCAGAATTTGATCTAACTGGGATAATGGTAAGCAGATTAAATCCACGGTAAATGTCCTACCGTTTACCACCACCGGACAGCGAGACACAACTGTCGACACCACCATAGGCACATTAGTTATGGTGGATCCGACCAAGTCGAAAGGCAACGACTCAGTTTGCAGTATCAGTCTATCGATGCATTCAATAGATACAAAGGAGTGTGTCGCTCCCAAATCAAACATCCTCGACGGGTCCAAAATGTCACTTTTCTCGCCCAGGCGAGTCCACTCTCGCTCAAGCGAATTAACTCTCGCTCAGGCGAGAATCCTTCTGTATAGCCCAGGATTTCACCCTTCTAGTTGAGCCTTTCTCGCCCAGGCGAGCCAACACTCGCTCAAGCGAGCCAACCCTCACTCAGGCGAGAATCCTCCAGTATAGCCTATGATTTTACCCTCCCAAGTGAGTCTTTCTCGCCCAGGCGAGAATCCCTTGCTCAAGCGAGAATCCCAGGACTGATACTATATTTTTAAATACTTAAATTTAGGGTGTTATAAATGTTATTACTCCTTGTAATTCCAAGCTACGGTCGCTGTAGTTGATTCTTACTCCCTTTTGTCTCTTCTTGTACGTATTGTGTATTTGAGTTCAGGTTGTGGCGGTAGCGCATTGGACGCTGGTGGAGAAGAGTACTTGATAGGGTAGTTGCTTTATGTATTCAATGTAGTATATGATATATGTATGTAATATGATATTGACTAATGTATGTAATAAAATATTATTTGAGAAAGGATAATTGTATAAATTATGTAATTGAAAGGAATTGTAATGATATGCTTTTAATGAAGTGAACGATTGACTATTTCTGCACCTGGTAGATGAATTGAACTTATATATATATTCGGGTTATGAAAATCGGGTCATTACAATATGTACATGTGTAATAATATATATACACATATATTATTTTATATGTCAAATTATATATTCACAATAATAAATAATATTTAGAAGATTTTATGTAAAATGAGTATACGTTATATTTAATCGGGTCTAGGGTCGGGTCCGGGTTTAAAGGCTGACCTTGTGAATATTCAGGATCGGGTTAACTCCGAGTCTAGGGCCGAGTTCAGAAAAATGGTCCGAACAACATTTAGGGTCGGGTAAGTGTAAGGACCCAAATTCTACCCTTGAAATCTTTTCCTTATTTTATTACTTTTACATACATTTTCCTATAACTTATAATCACAAATTCAACGACCTTATTTAAATCTCACTTTCCTGTTCATACTCATTCCATAACGTACTATTCACATACACATTTATTTAACAGAAAATCATAATTCATATTAATGTATTCCGGTAACTACCGCATACAACTAGCTATGGGTTTCCAAAATACCCATAGTTACAAATATCCAAAGTTACAATTATCCATGTCTACAAACATGTCCAAATATCATGCCCATGGTTACAAATATTCAGGTCAAAACATAATCAGCTAGATTACAAAACAATGAAGATAAGGACTTTGAAACTAAAAGCCTCTAAGCTCCTAATCAAGACATCCTTAAATATTCCGCCTACCTGCAATGGGATTAACATTGACAATACACAACGAAAATACAAAGGA
This sequence comes from Lupinus albus, assembly GCA_009771035.1. Taxonomy (NCBI): domain Eukaryota; kingdom Viridiplantae; phylum Streptophyta; class Magnoliopsida; order Fabales; family Fabaceae; genus Lupinus; species Lupinus albus. The sequence continues at coordinate 5,405,682 of CM020013.1, read as the reverse complement.
GTAAGTTGTTAACTCAATAAATGCCAATTTACATTAATCCATATTTTAATAAGGTTAAGTAAACAATTTAGGATCAAATATACATAAAACTATTTCCATCATTTATACTTTTGAAAATCATGCTACATAACTTGAGTCAAAGTTTGCTACATCGCTTGAGCCAAAACTTGCTACATAGTTTGAGCCAAAGCTTAATACATCGCTTGAGCCAAAGCTTGCTACATCGCTTCAGCCAAAGCTTGCTACATCGCTTGAGCCAAAGCTTGCTATGTCGCTTGAGCCAAAGCTTGCTACATCGCTTGAGCCAAAGCTTGCTACATTACTTGAGCCAAAGTTTGTTACATTACTTGAGCCAAAGTTTGCTACATTACTTGAGCCAAAGTTTGCTATATCGCTTGAGCCAAAGCTTGCTACATAACTTGATCCAAAGTCGCTAACCAATCATGGTCGGCTAAAAGCATGTTTTCTTTTCATTGATACACCATCAATTCATAAACAGCAATTCCATGCACTTTCTCAATACGACATGCTAGTTAAAGACTTATCCTTACCTTGGTGAGTGTTGGGTTTGGTCCTTGGTAACTTTGCAAGTTCCACCGACACCGCATCCAACCTTAGGATCTTTCCTCATTCCCACCATATAACAACAATATTAGTCATTTATTCCAAATAACACATAAACAACTCATATTGCATCTTTAACCATACAAGAGATTTAACACATTTTCAATGTTTCCAAACTACTTTCATTAAAAGTTTCCAAACATCTAAAACATACATATTCATCTCATATTTCAACATTAGAGTACATACTCATCTTCTACATCTACCATTTCACCCATTTTCCTCTTTTACCACATTTTCATTTTGGGGGTTTTGGGATTTTGATGAATCAACCCACAAAACCTTTCCATCCTTCGAATACCAACTCTAAACCAAGAGTTTACAAGAGAGAAACTAAATAAAACGAACCACGACTCAAAAGGAAGAGTTTATATGGTTTCTCACATTTTGAGAAGAGATCCAACATACCCAAAACAAGTTTCAAAGGGAGGAGAGTTAGAATCAAGACATTTACCTCTTCTCAAGCTTCTAGATGATTTTTCAAGATTCCTTGCTCTTGAATATGCTCTCTTCTCTCACTTCTCTCCAAGTTCTAACCCTAAAATGTGTTTGGGGTTCCCTATTTAATGTAACAACGTTAGGTTCTCGCTCAAGCGAGCCCATTCTCGCTCAAGCAAGAAAATTCCGCCCATTTTAAAAACTCAGATCTGACCCTCTTGCTCAAGCGAGGATCCTCTTGCTCAAGAGAGGATCCTCTCGCTCAAGCGAGGATATTACAGCCTCTACAGCTTCAGAGTGCCACTTCTCGCCCAGGCGAGACAACTCTCGCTCAGGCGAGCCAACTCTCGCTCAAGCGAGACAATTCTCGCTCAGGCGAGAATCCTTCAGTATAGCACAGTATTCCACTCATCCAGGTGAGCCACTCTCGCCCAGATGACTCCTTTCTCGCTGAAGCGAGACTTCTATGAATGATACTATAATTTAATAACCTCAAATTCAGGGTGTCATAGTAAGGACAAACCTTAACCCGTCCCAACCCGACCCAAGCTCACCCCTACCTTGGACGACCATTAATAGCTCCTAATTATGGATGGTTAGATTCGTTTGATTTTGAAAATTTTTATTTCCCTAAATTCTGTAGGCAACATAGTCTCTATGATTTCTATGTTGAGCAATATTCCTGTTACCCAAAACTAGTGAGGGTATTTTATTATAACGTGAGCGTGAGAAAAAACAAGTTGTTTTCATCTGTCAAACGACAAGAAATTGCTATGGACTTGAAAACCTTTTGTCCAGTTTGCCTTAAAATACCACACACTAGAATCAAAGTCGGCTTTGGACTATCCATGAGAGGAATTTGATAGGAAGAAATTATACTATTCTTTTTGTAGGTTTCCTCATAGGGATAATGAAAATAAAAATCAAAGTGTAGTGGTTGAGTGTGTGAAAAATAGAGATATTCTATCTGTTGGAAATCTCACTTTAGATGACCATCTCTTGCATTATTTTATTAGTTATGTTGTTGTCCCAAAATTTTCCAATCATTCAAAAATCAATGGTATGGAACTACAACTGATGTATGCTTGACAAGTGCCAAAATTTACCTAATTGATAACACTTTTATGAAATTTATCTTGTCTAAACATGCTTAAAAACCAACTTATAACTCAATTTTTGAATAAACTATGTTTTGTATATTACCACACCTCTTGTCCAAAGCCTTCTTAGATTCCAAGTCACAAGCGAACAAGAACAAAGAGCCAAAGTTTGATCAAGCAAACACATACACTCTTGGTACCTAGCTTGGCCATGCCTAACGACTTTGTGTTGATAAGATGCTTGAGCTTTATGAAAAGCTTACCCTCTCTTGTAGTAATCCATGTTGCGCATGCCCAAACTCCATCCAAGCTTAACTAAGGACCGAAACATCCAAGCTTGACGAAATTACCCTCTCTTGAAATAAGTCATATCAAAGCATAAAAAATAAGCAACTTGTTTTCAAGGCTATCAAGTATTAGGGAAGCTGAAATGAGATATGACAGGCTTATTTCGACAAGCCAAAACAAATGAGGAGTACTAGATTAAACAATGTTTCAAAATGTCTAGCCTAGCCCATACCCGGGAAGGTTGGTTAAGAAATGGTATATGGTGGATTGAATCACACTAAAATAACTTGCTTAAAGCTAATCATATTGATATTAAAAATTTAAGAAACTTTACATTCATGTTTCCACACAATTATTCCCCTCTTAAATGATAAATATGTAGTTTCTTTACTATTTCATGCGCAAAACCACTTTTTATGTAAACAAACCAAATCAACCATAGCTTCTTCTTGTTTATGATCTAAAGGAATAGAAGTCGACAAAGTAAATATAAATATTATTGAGAAACTCGCTGCTCCAACAAATTTCAAAGGTATTAGGAGTTTCCTCGTGCATGCAGAATTATATCGATACTTCACTAAAGACTTCTCAAAAATAGTCAAGCCACAAAGCAATCTCCTAAATAAAAACAGTTTTTTCATTTGATAATTAATGTTTATCTACTTTTGAAAAATTGGAAAATTGCTTGGTTATTGCTCCTATTATTATTGTACCTGAATGGAATTTAACTTTTTGTACTAATGTGTAATGCAAGTGATTATGCAGTTGGCGTAGTATTAGGACAGAGGAAAGATAAAGTATTCGATGCAACACAATATACTAGCAAGGTTTTAAATGAAGCTCAAATCGATTATGCAGCAATTGAGAAAGAATTGCTAGCTATAGTGTTTGCAATGGAAAAATTTAGAAGTTATTTGATTTGTGCCAGAATTATAATTTTACTGATAACGCGACAATCAAATATCTTCTAAAGGAACTTGACTTAAGACCAAGACTGGTAGATTCTATTGCTACATGAATTTAATTTAGAAATACAGAATAAAATCGGAAAGGATAATGTGGTGGCTGGTCATTTATCCACACTGGTGAATGATGAGGTCACTTTAGTAGAAAAAGAAATAGCTAAATAATTTCCTGATGAACAACTATTTATCCTTCAAGAGAGACCATGGTTTGCTAACATGGTCATCAATAAGGTTTCAGGGATTTTTGAAGATTATACTTGTCAACAAAGGATACATGTTTTGAAAGAGTCCAACCATTATATATGGGGCGAGCCATGCCTTTTTAAAAAAGGAACTAACAACATCATTAGAAGATGTGTAGATGAGTCTAAAGCTAAATAGAGATTGTGGCGCTGCCACAATTCACCTTATGGAGGACACTTTAATAGAGAAAGAACTAAGCGAAAGCTTCAAGGAGTCTTCTTTTTGCCAACCCACTTCAAATATGCAAAAGCCCATGTCCAAAGTTATGAAGCATTCCAAGGACATATAGGGATAAGAAAAATAAATGAAATGCATCTGCATAGTATTTTAGAAGTTGAAGTATTCGAATACTGGGGTATGGATTTTATGGGACCTTTTCCTTTTGATTTTATAATGAATATATCTTGGTTGTTGTTGATTATGTTTCTAGGTGGATACAAGCCATAAAAACTCCCAAAGCAGATAAAAAAACACTAATAATTTTGAATATTTTTAGTCACTTTGGGGCACCAAGAGTAGTCATTAGTTATGGAGGATCTCACTTTGTTAATTCCCAGCTGAAAAAAAAATTTGAACTTTCAGGAGTAATGCATAATGTTGCATCCCCTTATCATCCTCAATGTAATGGGCAAGCAGAGGTCCACAATAGAGAAATTAAGAAAATTCTGGAAAAAAATGTTTCTTCTTCCAGGAAGGACTCATCACGGAAGTTGAATGATCCTCTCTCGTCATATAAGACAACATTTAAATCTTCTATAGGATTAACTCCATTTAAACTTGTTTATGGCAAGCCTTGCCATTTACTAGTTGAATTGGAGCACAGGGCCTATTGGGCACAAAATTTTTTAACCTTTGATTTAAATATTGTCACAAAGAAAAGACAAACTTAACTTCACCAATTGGAGGAGCTAAGGCTCCAATCATATGAGTCCAGACTAAAGTTGTTTTCAGGAAAATTGAAGACCAAGTGGCCAGGACCTGATAGCAACCTCCTTGTGGGGGTTGGTATTTCACTTTGATCGTTTTGTTTGAAGTTTGCTTTTGGATGAGAGGATGTATTTTTGTTGGCTGTTTTTGGGTGTTTATGTGTCTTGGGGCAGGCTTTCGGTTTGATGAAGGATGAGGCCTTGTATGTTGATGTTTGGCCGAGGGAAAGTTAAGTGTGTATGGGGGTGATGTTTGGCCGAGAGGTATGATATGTTGGCTTAAGTGTTTAGGGGAAAGGCTAGGCTAGTGTTTAGGCCAAGGTGTATGTGGTCTCGGTGGGAAGTGTTTGTTTGGGTTTTTGGCTGAGGCTTATGCTTGGGTGAGGGAAGGTTGGATAAAAGAAAATGATGAAGATAGAAAGATGAAGGCGCCACAAACAATGGTTGTTTGATAAGCCTAATGAGGTTCGCCACAAACAAGAATGTTTGATAAGAACTTGACTCTTGGTTCAACCAAGAACTTAGGAGAGAAAATCTCACTAACACTTTGCTTTTGCATAAAATTCAACTTAGTTTTCATTCCATGTAGGAAGCTTACATATAGTTTTGGGTTGGCCGTGTGAAGGCTTCCCCTTTGAATTTGAAATTCGAAATCCTACTTTATTACATTGATCACAATAGTTAAACAAAGGCTAATCTTAAGGAAAAACTTTAAAACCCATTTTGAATGAGTATTTGAGCACATGTCCAATTTATGTGGACAATGGCTTGTGCATTCGGCCTAACCTTTATTCTTCTTAGATGTTGCCTTTAAACTTAGCCAAACTCAAGGGCCTTGTTCCTTGTTTCTTCATTTAGGCCGAGGCAAGATTTTAGGGTGCTCATTGAAGTCCCATTCAAATTTGAAAGGAGGCTCATCTTCTGGCCGTGTGTCTTGCATCCTTTATGGCATGAGCTGAAGATGGGGGATTGTTGTCCCTCTTCATTAACTCCATAAATCTGTGGCATTTGTGCTTTGTTTGAATTCAAAGCCTTGAGTTTATTGCCTTGGTCGTGTTGGAGGCTTTCTTTTACTCCTAGGTAGAAAGCAAGGGGTTTGCTTTTAATACCCCCTTTGAATTCAAATTGCAGCCAGGCCAATAATGCATATGGCATGAGACATGGAGCAAAAAGCATGGTAAGTTCCTTGATGAGTTTGGCCGTGCCTTGTGTGGTTCCATTATGGCCAGGGCTGAAGAGGTGCCGCCTAAGCCAAGCATGAGGCGGAAAGTAAGGGCTGGCCTTGAAGGCCTGGGCGAAGGATCAGGCGCCTGGATGATGCGGCAATGGCATGTCTGGCCAGGTCAGCTGGCTGGAAACTCGGCGCCTTGGTCCAGGTCATGTGCTGAGTCAGCCTTGGCCGTGGCATCTCTTCCTATGGGCTTGGGCTTGAAACAAAGCTGGCCAAGTTATTCCTACACATAAAAAGTTAAAGTCAATGCAAATAATTGAAGGCAAATATTAAATAAAAGCTTGTGGTCTTAAAGCCACTTATTTGAAAAACAAAATTAGCATCCAAGCCTTTAATTTTCCCTTGCTTGGTCGTGGCCTTCAAGGGGAGTGTCCTCTAGGATGAGGCAAGTTATGGGCCTTGTGGTGTCACTTGGCCTAGTGGCTGCTTGGATGTTCAGTACTAGTTGGCCCAATGTGTCTTGGGCCTTCTTGGCCCTAGCCTGAGTTATGGTTCCTCCTAGGCCCACTAGGTCATCTAGATTGATGGGCCTTGGTGGATTGCTATCAGGATCATTTATGGTCAAACTCGTAAATGAATATGGAACAATGGAAATGGAGACTCTCAAGTTTAAGAAGACTTGCATAGTTAATGGGCAGAGAATAAAACCATCTCTAGGTGGTGATACAGGTACATCAACACCATGCATTCAATAACAAACCTCTATGAGCTTAAGAAAGTGTCAAGCTATCTGACATTAAAAGAGCGCTAACAGGGAGGCAACACAACATCTGGTTAGTTAGTTTTTATTTTTTTATATTTAATTTCCATTCTTTCAAAATATTACACAAACTTCCTCAAACCATTTCAAGTATATGACAAGAAATTTATTTCGGTTTGATTTGTCTAGTTGTGTGTTTAAATTACTTCATTTATTTAGTTTAAATTAGTTTTATTTGCTTATTTAGTTTTATTTTTGATATTTTATCTTAAAAGTGATTTTTTTGAAAGTAAACAAACTTTGTAACTAAACTTGCCTTAAACAACTTTTTGTAACAATATCACCAAAAAGAAGAAGCAAAAGGGTGAAAACTTTGAGGACTTAGAAGAAAGCTACTCAAGATCAAGATTTTTCATTTCTAAGTTAGGTAGTTTTATTCCTAAAGTCTTTTAATTAAGTTTACTCAAATGCTCATAGGAAAACCCTTTTTTCAAAACACATTTTAACTTCGATTAAAATAATCTTAAAATTTCAAAAAATCTGAGTAACAGGTTACTCGAAATGAGTAATGAATTATTGGAACTGGGTAATGGGTTAGTGGAACCAAGTAACTGATTATCCAAATTAAGTAACAATTTACCAAGCATAATTTAAAGAGAGTAACCATATATTCATGGGAGTAACTGATTACTCAGTCGGATAAAAACTTTAGGTAATCGATTACTCTATGTACTAATCGATTACACAGAGTTGTTACAGTAGTTTTTCAAATTCAATCTAAAACAACTTCTCCCAAAACGAATTGATGTTGCTCCAATCGACTTCTAACTTCATGTATGGATAAAATGGCTGGTTGGAAGACTATTTAAATACATTCAGTATTCAGATTTGAAACACATCTCTCACTACAACTTTCATATACAATCACATACACTTTTGCAAGCAACTTGTGTGAAAATTTTCTAAAATTCTGAAAGATACTTTTCAATTATTTCTTCCAAGTTTTTATACTTTGAAATAATTTTATGGATTGAAAGTTCATAGCTGTGAGCACCCAATTTTGTCCAGTGTAACACCTCGAATTTTAGTCTTTAAAAAATTAGAGTATCAGTCCTAGAAGCCTCGCTTGATCGAGAGATTCTCGCTTGAGCGAGAGAGGTGCATCTGGGAGGGTGAAATCTTGGGCTATACTGGAGGATTCTCGCCTGAGCGAGAGTTGTATCACCCGGGCGAGAAATGGCAATTTTGGGCAGTGTAATCGATTACACAGTCCATGTAATCGATTACATGCAGATAAAAGCATCAGATATGTGCATTTTACATGATGTAATCGATTACACAGTCCATGTAATCGATTACATGCAGATAAAAGCATCAGATATGTGCATTTTACATTATGTAATCGATTACACAGTCCATGTAATCGATTACATGCAGATAAAAGCATCAGATATGTGCATTTTACATGATGTAATCGATTACACAGTCCATGTAATCGATTACATGCAGATAAAAGCATCAGATATGTGCATTTTACATGATGTAATCGATTACACAATACATGTAATCGATTACATGCAGATATGTGCATTTTACACGATGTAATCGATTACACAATCCATGTAATCGATTACATATATGCGCTAAGCGAAAATTGCTACTGTGAGATTCTCGCTTGAGCGAGAATGGGCTCGCTTGAGCGAGAACCCGACGACTGCTCTTTAAAAATAGAAACCCCAAACACATTTTAGGGTTAGAACTTGAAGAGAAGAGAGAGAAGGGAGCTTTTCAAGAGCAAGGAGCCTTAGGACTCATCTTAGAGCTTGCGAAGAGGTAAACCTCTTGTTTCTAACTCTTCTTCTTCCTCTCTAACTTGTTTTGGGTATGTTAGATCTATTTTCAAAATATGAGAAACCATGGAAACTCATCCTTTAGAGTTATGGTTCGTTTTAGGTTGTTTTTCTCTTGTAAACTCTTGGTTTAGAGTTGGTATTTGATGAATGGAAAGCTTTTGTGTGTTGTTTATGAAAACCTCAAAATGAGAATATGAGTAAAGAGAGAAATAGATGAATATGTATGTTTTAGATATTTGGAAACTCGTATTGAAGTAGTTTTGGAAACCTTGAAAATATGTAAATATCTTGTATGTTTGATGAGGAAATACGAGTTATTTATGTGGTATTTTGAATAAATGATTGACATTGTTGTTATTGGTGGAAATGAGGAAAGATCCTAAGGTTGGAGGAAATCGCGGAGGAGACTTTTAAAGTTACTCGGAACCGATCCCCAACACTCACCAAGGTAAGGGATAAGTGTCTCTAAATCATACTTGCTGATATGAATGAGGTATGTGAAAGAGGTAATGGTTTAAAATGATACATTTGTAATTTATGCATTATGTTGGAAAATGCGTGGCTTTTCTGTTATGGTAATAAAAGTAACATTATTGGGGGAGAACCAATGGAAATAAGACTCAAAATGATTTCAATCTAATTTGGGGGAGTCCCAATGGAAATAAGACTCAAAATGATTTCAATCTAATTTGGGGGAGTCCCAATGGAAATAAGACTCAAAATGATTTCAATCTAATTTGGGGGAGTCCCAATGGAAATAAGACTCGAAACGAATTCAATCTATTTGGGGGAGTACCAAAGGAAAATAAGACTCAAAACGAATTCAATCTATTTGGGGGAGTACCAAAGGAAATAAGACTCGAAACGAATTCAATCTATTTGGGGGAGTACCAAAGGAAATAAGACTCGAAACGAATTCAATCTATTTGGGGGAGTACCAAAGGAAATAAGACTCGAAACGAATTCAATCTATTTGGGGGAGTACCAAAGGAAATAAGACTCGAAACGAATTCAATCTATTTGGGGGAGTACCAAAGGAAATAAGACTCGAAACGAATTCAATCTATTTGGGGGAGTACCAAAGGAAATAAGACTCAAAACGAATTCAATCTATTTGGGGGAGTACCAAAGGAAATAAGACTCGAAACGAATTCAATCTATTTGGGGGAGTACCAAAGGAAATAAGACTCGAAACGAATTCAATCTATTTGGGGGAGTACCAAAGGAAATAAGACTCGAAACGAATTCAATCTATTTGGGGGAGTACCAAAGGAAATAAGACTCGAAACGAATTCAATCTATTTGGGGGAGTACCAAAGGAAATAAGACTCGAAACGAATTCAATCTATTTGGGGGAGTACCAAAGGAAATAAGACTCAAAACGAATTCAATCTATTTGGGGGAGTACCAAAGGAAATAAGACTCATACGAAAGTAATATTATTGGGGGAGTACCAATGGAAAAATGACTCAAAAGAAATGAATATTATTGGGGGAGTACCAATGGAAATATGACTTAAATGAATGTCATATGCATGTTATAGGATATATAGTTTGAGATATATATTCTATAGGGTGAATTTGAATGATGAGAAATGTGAATGTCACATGAATGTCGTATGCATGCTATAGGATATATAATATGGGATATATATTCTATAGGGTGAATATGAGCGATAAAAAGGAAGATGTTGAGAAAGAAAGTAATATACATGCTATAAGATATATATTATGGGATATATATGTTATAGGGTTGATATGATTAACGAGACCGATGATGTTTCGAATGAACGTAATATGCATACTATAGAATATATATTATGGGATATATATACTATAGGATGAATATGAGTAAAGTGGAAGTTAAAGGAAGATGATTTGAATGTTTATAATTTCGTATGTGTGTTTATGAATTACATTAAAGCTTGATTGTATTTGAATGTGGATTATCATGTGATGTTAGTTTCGAACTAATGACTTACTCCCTGTGTTTTGTGTGTTGTTATGATAATCTCATTGTAGGTAAATGAAGGATTTTGAGGAGGAAGCTCACTTAGGGAGATTTTGTGTTTATCAATTTGTTCGTCTTTGTTGCTACTTGACATTGTAGTTGAATTGATGACATTTTGAGATAAATGTAATCTGATTAGGATAATACGGAGATTTGTAGTTATGGACTTTATAACTCCGGAAAACCCATAACTGGTTGTATGTGATAATTGCTAATTGAATGAATTATGTTTTTCCGCAACATAACTTTGTATGATAATACGATAGGGTAAAGAGTATTGTCAAAGAGAGATACTTGACAGTTTTTAATGAAGGTGACGACTGTATGTAAGAAATGATTAAATTAAACGAAAAATTTTCAAGGGTAGAAAATCGGGTCGTTACATCCAGCCCATAAAACATTCCAAAAAGAAATTTTATAATAAGTTAAATTCAAATTGCAATCCGTAATATCTAAAAACAATGTTTAAATTAATAATATTTGGTGCTAAAAGGGGTCACAATACACTTAAAAAGGAAACTAACCCCCCCCCCCCCCCCCCCCCCAACTTCTTTAGGTGCCTTAAATGGGAAGATCCTCCCAAATTATACATCCACCATCTCTTAAACAAATCAGCACTCAATCTGTGAAAAATAAAAAGAAATCAAATCATGAGAAGAAATCAAAAAAAAGAAAATAAATCAAATCCCATGATTCTAGAAAAATAACACTAAATAAAGGCAATAAATCATCACTAATAAATCAAGATAATTCCCAAAGAGATGGCACCAAAGATATGCAGATCAAGAATCTTTATAAATTAAGCATAATCAGGCAACAATCACAATTAGAATTAAGGTTATAAATAGAGCATCAAATAGTGGTTTCAATAAGGCATATAGATGTTCAAATCAGAAATTATAGAGGTTCATCTAAAACTCTATAAATTATAGATGTTCATCAGAAATTCAAAATAGGAATATGTCAATATAAAAAATGGAATAATTTGGAACGCAATAAATTGGGGGATTCAAATCAGAAATTATAGAGGTTCTTCTCATGAACCTCAACCTTTATAAAAAGGCAGCCAAACATACACATAGAGAATACCTACATATCACATATATACCAACTACATACACATAAAAATACCCACACTCATTTTTCACCATAATCCAGATACCCATACCACATTAGACAAAGTTTTTGGCAATCAATACACACACTACACCTATCTATCTCTTCCATCTCTAATCCACCTCATACATACCATAGATCGACATAACCCCCTTCTAGAAAAGCTTCTTACTTTTACCATTCGCCACACCCACGTTCCTGAATATCCAAATCGGCAGTCCCAAATACACAACGCCTGCACTCGATTGCCATAGAGAATATACATTTTTTCACAAGTAACTATAGTACACTAGAAGAGATATCATACATCAGTCAGGGATCGTATAATACAAACAATCCTACATACACCCAATAGAGGAATCAGAAAAGGAAATGACTCAGTCATCACAACAAGCAGAATAATCCAAATTCAGTAATTCTAACATTTCCGAAAACAAGGCAAAAGGTAAAAGCATACTCAAGTAAGTCATTTGTTCAAACCATTAGAAAACAATGCATTTTTGTGCATCCTGAATACCAAACTGTCACACATATTCAATGGAATTACCCATACTTATTTGATTTTCAACTATTGATCCAATGTTATATGCTTAGCACATGTATATGTGTTTTTACTGAGTTGTTTAGAAACGATTATGTCCCAATCAATTGACTCTATAGAGATGGATACTAACATTTGGCTAAAATTAAAATTAAAATAAAAATTTCCTAGTGATACATGTATCAAATAATGCACTATCTTTATTCATTTTACCGAAATGTTTTAAATAAAAATTATCTTATTATTCAAACGATTTTTCAATGGAATTTTTATAGCAAGGTTATGGTTCGAGTCGACTCTGACTTCCCCGAAAATGGGAAGAAGGTGAGCGACCAACATCGTCTCTAAACTATTAATTCCATATATAAAAAATGTTTTAAATAAAAATTATCTTATTACTCAACGATTTTAATGGAATTTTTATAGTAAGGTTATAGTTCGAGTTGACTCTGACTTCTCCAAAAATGGGAAGAAGGTGAGCGACCAACACCGACTCTAAACTATTAATTTCATGTCAAAAATGTTTTAAATAAAAATTACCTTATTAGTTAAATGAATTTTAATGGAATTTTTATAGTAAGGTTACAGTTCGAGTGGACTCTAACTTCTCCGAAAATGAGAAGAAGGTGAGCGACCAACACCGACTCTAAACTATTAATTCCATTCCAAAAGATGTTTTAAATAAAAACTACCTTATTACTTAAATGAATTTTAACGGAATTTTTATAGTAAGGTTATGGTTCGAGTTGACTTTGACTTCTCCGAAAATAGAAAGAATGTGAGCAACCAACACCGTCTCTAAACTATTAATTTCCTATCAAAAGTATTTTAGAAAAAATCATATTGTATGACTTAACTACTTCAACATATTTTAAAACTACTCAAACCAACTTAATTACTTTTCAAACCAGAACTACGTAGCCTTGATTTCCCTATTGCACCTAGGGATACGTAGGAGCAAGATGAACTTTTGTCAGGCACAACAATAAAAAATAAAACATTTTGCTTTAATTATTGAATTTTAATAAATAATTGTTAAGGGTATAAAAGTCCATGTTATAAGCGAGGGTACCGTTTTAATACGGGCGGACGGGGTGCTAATACCTTCCCTGATCCGTAATCGACTCCCGAGCTCAGAATCTCTGTTGAAAGACCAAATTATCCAAATTGAGCATATTTAGAGTTTTCTACGTTTTATCCGCAAAAAACGTAGTGGCGACTCCAAAACAATTGAAAGAGGTAGAAAATGAGTTTGCCTCTCCTTAAGTCGCAGGGCCGGTCTTCAAACCGAAAATCGGGTCGCGACAATAGTGTCATATAAATTATGGAATCTTATCCCTAGAATTAATTCTTCAAGTTGTATTCATTTTTTGTGTGTATTTGTTCACCATTTGGTGTGGTGAAAAGGGAAAGAGAGTTTTAGAAGTAATGTCTTCTAAAAGTGAGATTGTGTTGAGTGTAAACAAATAAAGCCTCATGATGAGATTTGTTAAAGATTGACATTATCATAAGTAATATCTCTTGTGCTTACCGGGAGACTAGACATAACCTACAATGGAAAAGAAGGTGAACCAATACAAAATCTCGGTGCAGATTAAAGCCTAAACCTTAAGTGGACAATTAGGTGGATTGGCAAATTATTAGCAAGTAGTACTTGTTTTCTATATGATCTTTTCTTAGCATGATTAAAGCCTAAATTATCCCGATTACCTACATTTCATGAATTTGCAAGTAAATTGTCCAAGTTTTGACTACTATATGTGAAACTTGCAATTTTCTGTATTAAAATTTTAGCTTCTAAATCCTTGCATTTTTCACATATAAATGTCTCATTTAATTTAGAAGAACAATCACATGAAGCACAAGGATATATAAGATCAAGAGTCTCATTTTCCTACCTTAATTCATCTATTTTCTTTTGCATTTCCACTAATTTCTTTTCATGTAAAAGTATGACTCTTTTTCTATTTATGTTAATTCTGGCAAGTTTCTTTGACTCTCATGCAATTCAACATATGCACCACAAAGTTCATCATATGTAGGAGAATTTTCAGTATATGAATTATTTTTGGAAGATTATACCTCACTATATTCTCCTTGCTCACTTGAGTAGCAAGAATCTTGATTGTTGACCATAAGGCATAACTTTGTCGATTACTCCTCCTCTGAGGTGCTAGAGGTTTAATCCTCTTCGCGAACATCCCATATGATAAGTCTGCTTTGACTTGAAATCCTGAGAGTTGTTCTTGTAGTTATCAACCTTTTTGTGGCAGTTTGAGCATTGAAATTTCATATGGCCCTCTTTACCGCATTCATGGCAAGTGAAGCAATCTTTGGGATTATTGCATTTCTTGGTTGAGTCGTTTGCCTCATTTCTTTGAAACCTCTTCAGCCCTCCTTTTCTTTTAAGGAACTTTCAGATTTTTCACACTAGAAGTATCATGGTTTCATCATCAAAATCCGAATTGGAATTATCGTCATATTTCTCCTCTTATCTGTGAAGTTGTGGCTTTGAGAGAGATTCCCTTCTTCTTCTTTTTTCTGATTCTTCATGCAATGTCAAGCGGCCCATGTAATACCCCAAATTTTAAGTCTTGAAAATCATAGTATCAGCTCTCGGACTCTCGCTTGAGCGAGAGATTCTCGCTTGAGCGAGAGAGGTTCATCTGGGAGGGTGAAATCCTGGGATATACTGGAGGATTCTCGCCTGAGCGAGAGTTGTCTCGCCTGGGCGAGAAATGTCATTTTGGGGCTGTTGCCACTGTGAGATTCTCGCTTGAGCGAGAATCCCTCGCTTGAACGTGAGGGTCAGATTTGAGTTTTTAAAATGGGCTGGATTTTCTCGCTTGAGCGAGAATCCCTCGCTTAAGCGAGAACCCGATGAAACAGCATTTAATGAGAAACCCCTAAACACAATCTAGAATTTAGAAAAGAAGAAGAGTGAGAGAAGAGAGCTTTTCAAGGGCAAAAAGCTTGGATACTCATCTAAGAGCTTGAGAAGAGGTAAAACTCTAGATTCTAACTCTCTTTTTCTCTCTTAAACTCACTTTGGGTATGTTGGATCTCTTCTCAAAAATGAAGAAAAAACCATGGAAACTCATCCTTTTGAGTGGTGGTTCATTTTATGTCATTATTACCTTGTAAACTATTGGTTTAGAGATAGTATCTGAAGAATGGAAAGGGTTGTGGGTCGACTCATGAAAACCCAAAAAACCCTAAAAGTGAAAGTGTGGTAAAAGGAGAGAATAAGTAAAATGCTAGAGGTAGAAGATGAGTTTACCTCCAAATATTGGAATATGAGATGTTATGCATGTTTTAGATGGTTGAATATTTATGATGAATATTTTGTATGACTAAATGGTGCAATATAAGTTGTTTATGTGATATTTGGAATAAATGACTTACATTGTGTTATGTGGTGGGATGAGGAAAGATCCTAAGGTTGGAGGCGGTGTCGGTGGAACTTGAGAAGTTGCTAAGAACCAAACCCAACACTCACCGAGGTAAGGATAAGTCTTTAATTGTACCTTTGAACTCGAAAATGTGTATTCTCCGATTATGCAAAGATTGAGTTGTAAATTACGCATTTAGTATGAACATATATGGGTGTGTTTATATTAAAGTAGGCGTAGGTTTACGGAAAAATAAGTATGTGTACTTCTGGTTATGTGATTGATTGAGTTGTGAATCACGTAATTAGTATAAACATATATGGGTGTGTTTATACTAATATGAGCGTGGATTTACCGGAAATGTTTTATGGTGAAATTATGAAAGGGAAATGTATTTTTAGCCGACCAAGAATGGTTAGCGACTCTGGCTTGAGTATATAAGCAAAACTATGGCTTGAGTATATAAGCAAAACTCTGGCTTGAGTATATAAGCAAGACTCTGGCTTGAGTATATAAGCAAGACTCTGGCTTGAGTATATAAGCAAAACTCTGGCTTGAGTATATAAGCGAAACTCTGGCTTGAGTATATAAGCGAAACTCTGGCTTGAGTATATAAGCAAAACTCTGGCTTGAGTATATAAGCACGTTTTGTTTTAAGAAAAATGAGAATCTGCTTTTAGCTAACCCTAAGGGGTATAGTGACTTTGGCTCAAGTTATGCAGCAAAACAAAAATGAATTTCAAAGATGGATACTAACCCTTTTATTTATGTGGATTATCTTAAAATGATGTTTATTGAATTAATGACTTACTCCTTTGCGTGTTCTGTGTTTTGTCATTGATAATTTCCATTGCAGATAAATAGGTGATATGAAGGAGACTCATTTTTGGGAGATTTAGGAGCGCTATATTTTGGATTCATTTATTTGCACTACTTTTGTACATGAGTGCTTATTTGATAGTTCATAAATTATGTAACTACGAACATATACTAACTTACATGGCGTGTAACCCTGGATATGTATAGCTATGGGTATTTTGGAAACCCATAGCTAATTATATGCGGTCGTTACAAAGTTTAATTAATGTGAATTATGTTTTTCTGTCGAATGATTTTGTATGTTATATTGAGATAGATTGCGAAGAGGGAAATAAGATTTGAAGTAAAGATATTAAATTGGTAATGTGAGTTAGGAGAAAATGCATGTAATTGAACTAAATCGAGAAAAAAATTTCAAGGGCATATTTCGGACCTTACAGCCCAAATCCATCTCATACTCTTGGAGTTTGCCATAGAGTGTTGACAATGCCATTGAATCCATGTCTTTTGACTCCATAATAGTCGTCACCTTGGGTTGTCAATTCTTGTCAAGACATCTCGACACTTTATTAGTTAGTTCACCTTTATCAACTATCTTATCCAAATCAATCAAATGGTTAACAATATTAGTGAATCTATATTGCATATGAGAGTGTGGACATAATGATGTTTTTAGCTTTCAAATTATGTAGGATTTTTCGTTTCTCATCATCCACCCACAAGCTTTTTGGCTTTTCTTTAGTCTCAGCTAACATTAGGCGTAGTAGAATGTAAGGACCATTGATAACGACATCCCAAATATATGTATCAATTGTCTCAATGAAGATTCTCATTCTAACCTTCTATTAGGTGTACCCCTCTCCACTGAAAACCGGAGAGCAGTTAATGGATGCGCCATCATCGCCAAAAGGGTTAGTAGAGCCCATAGTGATTTTACCCAAGATCAACGATCTAAGCTATTAAACTAGCACTTTCCTACTAGATCTGATACCACTTATTGGGTAAACACAAGTTAAAAGACACCAAGAGAGAGGGGTGAATAGGTGTAGTTTATCCCTAGTGCTGCTTTTCCGGTTAAAGAGAATATTGAAAAATAAGTTCACGATAATCGATTATCTCTGTAAGGACCCAAATTTTACCCTTGAAATTTTTTCCTTATGTTATTCCTTTTTCATGAACTTTCCTATAACTTACATTTACAAATTTCATAACCTTATTTTAAAATCTCATTTTTCCACTTCACACTCAATCTATGAACCAATAACGACATACACATTCATTTGACCGAAAAACATAATTCGTATTAATGCAGCTCAGTAACTACCGCATACAACTAGCTATGAGTTTCCAAAATACCCATAGCTACAAATATCCATAGTTACCATCATCCATGGTTCCTAACACGTACAAAAATCAGGCCCATGATTACAAATAGTCAATTCAGAATGCAATCAGTTAGGTTAAAAAGAATGGAAATAAGGACTTCAAAATAAAAGCCTCTAAGCTCCAAAATCAAAACAACCTTACATCTTCCACCTACCTGCAATGGGATTAACATTGACCATACACATGAAAACACAAAGGAGTAAGTCGATAATTCAAATAATGTCAATACAGGTTAATCCACATTTAAAATACAAAGGAAACATTAGAATGAGACACATAACGTAAGTACATAAATGTAACCAATTATATCTTCTTTCTTTTCTTTCCATATTATCCATATTCACCCTGTAGTATATATATCCCATAATATATGTTCTATAGCATGCATATTCATCCATTCCAAATCACTTTCCTTTTCATTTCGTAAATCCCATGTACTCCCATCTACTACGATTAACATTTAATTATTCAATGCCACCTCGAGCAAGACTACACCACGAAGGTGATTTCAATACCACGTTGGGTAAGTCTACACCACGAAGGTGATTCAATACCATGTTGGGTAAGTCTACACCGTGAAGGTGATTCAATACCATGTTGGGTAAGTCTACACCGTGAAGGTGATTCAATACCACGTTGGGTAAGTCTACACCAAGAAGGTGACTCAATACCACATTGGGTAAGTCTACACCACGAAGGTGATTCAATACCACGTTGGGTAAGTCTACACCAAGAAGGTGACTCAATACCATGTTGGGTAAGTCTACACCACAAAGATGACCCAATACCACGTTGGGTAAGTCTACACCATGAAGGTGATTCAATACCACGTTGGGTAAGTCTACACCAAGAAGGTGACTCAATACCACATTGGGTAAGTCTACACCACGAAGGTGATCCAATACCACGTTGGGTAAGTCTACACCATGAAGGTGATTCAATACCACGTTGGGTAAGTCTACACCACGAAGGTGACTCAATACCACATTGGGTAAGTCTACACCATGAAGGTGATTCAATACCACATTGGATAAGTCTACACCACGAAGGTGATTCAATACATTTATAAACAGCAAATCCACGCATCTCTTATTACGAACATACCCATATATGTTTATAATAAATAAGCGACTTGCATCTTAACCACTTTCACAACCAGAAAATACACACATTTTCCATTACAAAGTACAATTAAAGAGTTATCCTTACCTTGGTGAGCATTGGGGTCGTCTCCGAGTAACTTTACAAGTTTTCTTCACGATTACCTCCAACCTTAGGATCTTTCCTCATCCACACCAAACAACAACAAAGGTCAGTACTTTATACAAAATAACACATAAAAAACTCATGTCTCATCTTTTAAACATGCAAGGCATTCACACATTTTCAATGTTTCTAAACTACTTTCATTAAGAGTTTCCAAACATCTAAACGTACATATTCATCTCAAACATCATCATTAGAGCACAAACTCATCTTCTATATCTAACATTTCATCCATTTCCTTTTTTACTCACATTCTCATTTTGGGGGTTTTGGGGTTTTCATGAACGAACCCACAAAACCTTTCCATTCATCAAATACCAACTCTAAACCAAAAGTTTACAAGATAAAAACAACATAAAACAAACCGTAACTCTAAAGGATGAGTTTCAATGGTTTCTCATACTTGAAAAGAGATCCAACATACCCAAAACAAGTTAGAGAGGAAGAAGAACAATTAGAAACAAGAGGTTTACCTCTTCTCAAGCTCTAAGATGATTCCTAAGGCTTTTTGCTCTTGAAAAGCTCTCCTCTCTCTCTTGTAAGGACCCAAATTCTACCCTTGAAATTTTTTCCTTATTTTAATTCAATTTCATGCATTTAACTATAAATTATATTTACCGATTGAGTGAACTTATTTAAAAGGTCTCACTTCCTTCATTACACCCAATCTATAAACCAAAAGTGACATTCCAAATCAGATGACAGAAAAACATAATTCGTATTAATGCAACTTAGTAACTATCGCATACAATCAGCTATGGGTTTCCAAAACACCCATAGCTACATATATCCCGAGTTACTAGTTTCCATGATTAATGTCATGTACAACAATCATGTTCATAGTTACAAATAGTTAGTTCAAGAAAATCCATTACATTCTTATCATCGGTATCAACAATACATAACATGCAAACAAGCAGCTTGATAAGTTTGACAATATCAACATAATGTTTCCAAAAGTTTGAATCCAACACTTCTTCTATACATTTTTTTGCCTTAACATCTTTGGAGTTAGTTGATCTTGTTAACTCTCTAGATGTTTCTAGAGCTCTAAGTGAATCTTTTTTGGCCAATATACTTTCTAATGCAATGAAATTAGTAGTGAAGAGAATTGGAGCTTGACAAAGTATTTATTTTTCAGGACTGTATTGTCTCATTAGATTCAATGGATGACAATAATTGTATAAGTATTTGCTAATATCTGCAACATGTGATGCAGTCTCGGTACTTCTAGTATCTTTCCAACATCTTGCAACATCAAATTGATACAATGATCCACACATGGGGACCAATCAGTCGATAAAACTCTTTCTCCAATAACCTACCACTAACAACATAATTAATATTATTGTCTATAACAATATGAGTAATGTTCTGAGGACTGACATATAACAATACCTCCTTAAAAAGCTTGAACAACAAATCTTCAGTTTTGGAAGCATGAGACGCAACAACAAACTTTATGAATACAATTCCTTTAGTATGTGATGTATGTGCATTTAGAATACATACATGATTTTGATGTATTAATACTTACACTTATGATTTTGGGTGCATTTAGCATACATATGATATTTTCATGCATAATCCATTCATGTTAGAGGTTCACGCAAAATTAACTAAGTCTTTATAGAAAAATGTTAATCGATTAAGACATTGGTTAATCGATTAAGTCTTTGTGAATGAGAAACCCTTTAATCGATTACAAACATGGTTAATTGATTAAGTCAACTTTTGTTTTTGAATCGTGAATATTTTAAAGAAATGTTAAACGATTAAGTGGTTATTTAATCGATTATCCCCAACATGACAGTTTGAAACTGAATGGTATTTTACCATCTTTACCCATGAAAAAAAAGAACATGAACTTTTACAATTAGAGAAACTTGATGCAAGACTGATATACATTTTTCAAGAGTGGTTTTCTAAAAAGATAGAAAAAACTTTCATGTGAAAAGAGAGAGTTTTGTGAATCATTGAAAGAGTTTTTAGTTTCAAACATTGAGTGTTTTCAACCATTTTCCTTTTCTGACTTATAATCATTCATATTCATCTATGAGATTATGAGGTCCATTAAATGATAGTTTTGTTCTGAATATTAGTGTATGATTAGCACATTGTAGGTGCAAAGAACTTTGCACACATCTTTACGGTCAATTTGTAAAATTTGTCTCTTTGAGTGTGTGAGGTATCACCTTGGATGAAAAGATAAATTTAGAAGAAATCCTAGGCTGCGATCATGGTCCAAGAAAATGTCTCATTGGGTATGCAAGGTTAGAAGTTGTGAGGATCCATTAGAAGCTACGTCCAAGAGAATTCTTGGCGGAAGAAGTGTTTTGTAAAAGAATTTGATTTCTTCTTAGTAAAGCAAATCTTCCAAGATCAAAAGGGGGAGGGCTGAATGTAGACTGCAATGTGAATTGACAATCGAACCAAGATAAGTCGACAGTGTTATCTTCTCTCTTACCCTACTCTTTTACTTACATGCAATTATCTTATTTTCGCTTTAAGTGATTACATTCATTTAGATATCATTGCATAAGTGAATATGTTTTGTTAATCACTTTCAGTAATAAGTATAAGTGCATATTATATTAGGTTAATCACTTCTTTTTTGCTGCATCAAGAACCAAAAGATTTTCAAGAAAATCAGAAGGTTAATTGATTAAGCCTCCAGTTAATCAATTAACTCCAACTTCCTATTAATTGATTAAGCAACCATTTAATCAATTAAAACCATTAGTTTTTTAGATTATCTTTGTATTTCGAATTGATTTTAATTGTTACTTGAACCACCTATTCACCCCCTCTCTAAGTGAAGTTAGATCCATTCTTAACCAACATATAAGGTTCTTCAATCGATTGAGTGTGCAATATATCATTAACTTATCACAAGGAATACTTTCCACATATTCATCTTCTACTTTCCTTTTCTTGTTCTCCATTTCTTCAATTGATTTCTTTATTTGATGTTGAACATCTGTTGGCACTTTCTTGCACTTTTCAACTTGTCCCTTTAATCTGGCCAATTGAGCCTTAAACTGAGTGATGTCACGCCCTTAGATCCGTTTCATGCAAAAAAAATACAATAGAATCATTCTTCGATTATCCACAACAACTTGTTTGCAGTATGCTCAAGCCAGATCTAGTTTCTCCCTATAACTACTTATAGAAGTATTTTTTGTTGATGTTTCTTGTGATATTGGTAATTTGGGTTCAATAGATGCCATCTATAGAAAAAAAGTTACCAACAACATATATTTTCTTCAATTAGTAGCTATATATCATAATCTTTTGGTATATAAATTTTAAACATGTTATAAGTGCAAAAAGGTTGTATAATTATAGCAATGGTGGAAAATAAATGTCCAACATAAAACACAATTGCCTATATAATAAACCTTAGAACACAATAGGCTTTGCCTATGTGACAAACTTGAGAACACAATAGGCTTTGCCCCATAGTATTATGCAAGAGCCATTGCCCAATTTAAAACATTCATTTGGTGAGTGTTCTAGGATTTTGTGTAATTACTCTTCAGGATGCTCCTCCTCAAGTAACATTAAACACAATCTATGTCTCAAATTAGAACAATATTAATGTCATATTCAAAAAGAATAATAATAGTCACTTATGATATATCAATGCAATATATTTTAGGTTCTCCACTTCAATCCATCACCACCCTCGAATCACTTCAATTAGTACAATAATAAAAAAGAGAACAAGAATTTAGGTTTGCCCCAAATGTAGGATAATAATCAACTTCAATTAGAACAAAGCTTGAAAAGGGAAACCTTAGAACAACCATCTAAGGTTACAAAAGAAAGAGAATTTTAATTGAATGAGTTTCCCCAAATCATCTAAGGTTACCTCAAAAGACTCGACAAAGATGTGCCAGTGGAAGGAGATGTAGTTGGAGTGGACGAACCGCCGAAGACTGGACTAGATGAACCGACGAAGACTTAACGGTGGAAGGAGATTTGAAGAAGATGCTAGTGGAAGGAGATGTCGATGGAAGGAGATGCAAAGATGAAGACGATCTGATAAAGACTAAACTGAACAATGGAATAAGATGCTGATGGAAGACTGAACTGACGTGAAACTAGTATAAACTCTAGGGGAGAAGAAGTGAAGAACGAATAGGAGAAACTGTGAAAATTAAAGGTGAGTTCAACTTGGGCTGCCTAAAAAGTACATGTAGGAACCAATGGGTTGTTTAGTCACAATTCGGCCGGTTTACCAATTTTGACCAAAATGTCCAATTTGGCCCAGTTTTCATCGGTTTTACTGCTTGGCCAATACAAAATCCATGTTGTACTCGTTAGGTGTCCGGTTCACCAGTTTTCTAGTCGAACCGACCAATACGAACAAAACTTTATATGATTGGTTTTTTTTGAATAGAATTGTGTGCATGTCTTCCCTAAAACTTTGTAGTTAATACTCATCCAATTAGTTTATATGGAATGAGAGATTTGGTTTTTTTATATATGAAATCCACATAACAAACTTATAATTGCATAAATATGCTACTCTCCCACACATTGTGCCCAAAATGAAAATGCTATCCACACTTCAAACACCTCGCTCCCTTTCTCGATTCTCTCTCCTCCTCCCTTCCGCCGCTACCACCACCTTTTCCCACTTCTCCTCAAACTCTCTTCCCCACGCCTCCCTCTCCGACCAATCCACCGCCGTACCCTCACAATCTCAAATCCTCTCCATCCGCCACTCCCTCCTCTCCCGTCAAGTAACCGCCGTCGACCTCGCACACTCTTACCTCACCCGCCTCCGACTCACCGAGCCCCAACTCCACTCCTTCCTCCACGTCCCCGATGACTCTGCCGTCCTCGCCGAGGCTCGGGAGCTGGATAGGAGAATTGACGGCGGTGAGGAAGTCGGCCCTTTGGCTGGTGTCTTCGTCGCTGTCAAGGACAATATCTGCACCGCCGATATGCCTTCAACCGCCGGTTCCCGTATCCTGCAAGGTTACCGGCCGCCGTTCGACGCGACGGCGGTTAAGAGAGTGAAGGAATTGGGTGGCATTGTTGTTGGCAAAACCAATTTGGATGAGTTTGGTATGGGCAGCACTACTGAAGGTTCAGCATTTCAGGTTTTTTTTTTGCATAGTTTTTGTTTCAAAGTTATTCTCCCCTTTGGCATGAATCCTCACTCATAGAGAATTTATAGTGTACTTCCAATTTCTATAATTAATATGATTCTATAAACCTTACAATGAATTATATGTATTTCAGGTATTTTTATTTATTTTTAGAGTGAATACCTATTTTCTGTTGTAAATATTTTCAAGTGTATCAATTTGATTATGGCCAAAAAAATTAAACTAGCACTTAATGATCAAGAATGTGAGTCAAAATAGTCTCTATTAGGGGCATACAAATGGTAAAAAGAACTAATTTGACCTGCATTTGATATTTTCGGGATCATTTCGGAGTTTTCAAATTTTCAGGGACGAAATTGGTATATGCAAAATTTTGGGGACCAAAATAGGCTATTACTCTTATTTTTATTGTTGAGTTTGAAGCTCAATGTGTTGCTTTTTCCAGTTTGGATGAACATTCATAGTAAATTAAATTGTGCTAATTATTTCAACATATTCTTTTAGGGTAAATACATCTCCAGAGGTTTAGCTTAAGTACACTCCGCATATCTTTTTTGTTGTTCAAATCTAGGTAGCCAAAGTCTGTGTAACTTCAATCATCAGTTCATCACCCAAAAATTTGTCGCAAGTGTAATGATAGTTGAATCTCAAGGGAGGTGAAGCTTTTGAGAGGTGAAACTTTGAAACAAAAGGTGTTTAGAGTATAATGAAGCCACACATTAAGGGAGGCTAGTTTATTTTGAAATTTGGGTTCATTATGTTTAAAGTTGTCTTTGATGACTTTGAAGTTGTGTTTGGTGACTTCAGACTAATTGACCGATGTCACATGGTCGCAAAATGTTTTTCATACTTGACACTGATTCCTTGACTCACTATTTATAAGTAGTGAATTTTTTTATAAGCTTTTAAGTAGTGACTGATACAAGAGAATGGTGACAACTATCACACTAGCAGCTACCATAACAGGTAGCCTACTCTAGTAGGTGACTGACAGATAATGACCTACAGTAAAAGGTCATACTCTATATTACTCTAATACGTGACCATGTAACATCGGTCGATTATGTTCTAGATTGCTCTAAAGTCACCACACTCTCATGTCACTCCAAATCCTATAATTTCCTCTAATCTTGATATTGAAGTTTTCAAATTGATGGATTCTTATATACACTTGGTGTATGCTTATGTATAAGCATAGAATAAACTGCTAGGCGACGATGACCCATATGGCTAATGTGCTATGTGGTGAGTGCTCTGGTGTAAGACAGTAAAGCATTGTCTTATGCTAGGCTTATCTAAGAAATGTCTCTTCTCAAATTTTGAATATCTAGTCTGTATTATATGGTATTGTGTGGAGTGGTGACTTTATGTGATTGCTTGCTTCGGTTGGTTTTAGGTTAGGTAGTTAGTCACAAATAGCAGAATGTAGTGCTCAACCCCGAAAATGCCATAGCGGGATATTGATTTGCGGGATGACCACTACAATGAAAGGAAATACAGATCATTTACACCCTACACATATAAATACTCGAAAAATACTAAAATACACCCAATGAAAAACACATTCGTAGACTATAATCAAAATTCATAGCATACCATTACCAACTACCAAATAGCCTTTAATATAAAGAGTCTAAGACTAAAATATTACATAAACTTTCATAACATATAATCAAAATAAGTAATAGCCTCTAAGGCATCTATATAACAGACAAAGGCTTCAAAAAATAAGTGAGCCTCTAAGGCTTCAATATAAATATATAACAGACCAAGCTCCAAGGCTTCAAAATTATGGGAGTGAAGTGGGTATGTGGGAGGTTGAGAAGCTTAGATAAAAAGAGTGAATAGAAGAAGCAAGGAGAAGTGGGTATGCCAAAAAACATACCCAAAAATAACCACCAGTAATCACAGAAGGCAGAGCTTGTCTCGATTCGGTGTGAGGGGAGGCAACTTCATATCGCCTAAAAGTGTCGGCTACATTGATCAAATGACCTCATAATGTCATATCATAAGTCATGTTCATTGACAGAGCATTTATCTCTAAATCTTTCCTAATTTTTCACCTATGGTTTTCCGTGTCCTTCCTCTTCCTTTAGAAATTGACTAATCTTCATTTAATCTTCTCTCCATATTGGGGCTTCCAATAGTCTCCTCCACACATGTCCAAACTACCTAAGATGTGATTCAACCATTTTTCTACAATCGGAGTAGTCTAACTTTCTCCCTAGTACATTTATTTTTAATCCTATCTTGTCTAGTGTGCCTAGTCATTTAACGCAACATTCTCTTCTCTTCTATATGGATTTTATTCTCTTGTTGACATTTTTCATCCAACAGCCAGTCCATATAACATTGCGGGTCTTTTAGCTATACGGTAAAATTTTCCCTTAAGCTTGTGTGACACCTTTCTATTACATATGAGTATGATACCTAATATACTATGCCAGTTCATCCACCTTGCTTAAATCCTATGGTTTATATCTCTGTCAATTTCCCCATTTGTGTTGTATGATTGCCTTAATGTACTTAAATCTAGTGACTTGTTGTATGGTATGATCTCCAATTTTTACCTCTATAGCATGGTTTATCCACCTCTTGCTCACCTGTTATTAGAAAGGGAAAAGTAGAGCACACTTGTTATCAGAAAGGGTAAAATAGACCACATGTGTTTTTAGTTAAGGGCAAAGTAGGCTTCTCTTGCATTTTAGTAAGGGCAAGTTAGATTTTTTGACCATAAAATTAGGGTTTTCATTTCAGAAAAGATGGAAGGGCTGCAATTTTTCCGCGATTGGGCGCAGCAGTCTTCACACCTCGACTGGAAACCCATTGTGTTGAAGGGACGAAATGCTCCGCTCCTCTACGATCCCAACGCGATAGCATGTGATTAACTACCTAGGGTTTTAGAGCTGATAATAAGTGTGTGAAGCAGAAAAAATATCGTGCAGAGGAACAATCTGCTGTTACTGCTTTGCTCTTACAAATAGAGCTAGACCCCAACAAACTCAAATACATCCGTTATTTTTAGCCATCATTATCAGCCATTAAAATTTAAAAACAAAATCATTAAGTCCTAAAAACTAGGTTATAAGCAACAAAATAGAACAAAATCCTAAGGACTAAGTCAACTATTTTGAAACTGCAGTTTACTAAGGCACATATTTCAACTGTTTCAGTCACAGTTGAATTTGTGATTGAATAATCGTTTCTGAAATGAATGACACAATGGATAATGCAATGATACATTGCTAATTTTCTATGCTTTTACTTGCCTTCCTTATCTTTTTTATTTAACAGAAACAGTGGGGGCCAGGGTTGGATTTACCGTGTCCCACCCATGGGTGGTCTGGCATAGGTTGGTTGATTAAGGTCTTATCTTGATTGGTTTCTATCGTTCTTGCATCACCCATTTATAACTGGGATTGGTTGACTCAGGTGATGCATATGTTCATTCAATAGGTGACTTCCAACCCATGGGATGTTTCTAGGGTGCCAGGAGGGTCATCAGGAGGATCAGCAGCTGCAGTTTCTGCCAGACAGTGTGTGGTATCATTGGGAAGTGATACTGGTGGAAGTGTGAGGCAGCCAGCATCTTTTTGTGGTGTTGTAGGTTTGAAGCCAACATATGGGCGCGTCTCAAGATTCGGACTTATGGCTTATGCATCGTCACTTGATGCCATTGGCTGCTTTGGTTCATCAGTTGCTGATGCCGGTATTCTCCTTCACGCAATTGCTGGTCATGATAAATTTGATGCCACCTCAAGTAAGCAGGTAAAAGTTCTTCACCATGTTTGGTATAACTTTTGCAAGTTGGAAGTCATCTAATCTCAATAGTTAGCAAAGGTTATTAGCATCATTCGGTATAATATCTGTCTCAAAAAGATGAATAATTGCTGAAAATTATTAGCAGTATTCAATTTCTATTTCATGTTATTAATCTAAGTCCTTTTTAATAATAAGATAATTTCATTTCTCAGGATGTACCCAACTTTCTTTCTCATTTTGTCTCCGAAAGTTCCTTGGGAAGTAAGCCCTTGAAGGGACTCAGAGTAGGTCTGATCCGGGAAACAATTGATGATGGTGTTGATAGTGGGGTAATTTCTGCAATTCGTGAAGCTGCTTTGCATTTTGAGGAACTAGGGTGCTCTGTGAATGAGGTCCTTCTCATCATTATTCTCTATCATTCTCGATGATAACTTCTATAGGTGCTTTGCAAGGTTACATTTTTGCTATTTAAACCATCAGGGTGTTTCTTTCATTTGCCCATTAACTTACAGGTCTCATTGCCATCCTTTTCTCTTGGGTTGCCAGCCTACTATATTCTTGCTTCATCTGAATCATCTTCCAACTTGTCTCGCTATGATGGTATCAGGTAAGTGTTGAAAACTCCCCCTTGTTTCTCTGTTCCTCTCAAATGCAAATTCCACAATGTTACCTTTTGTATTCTCTATTTTCATTTAGCATAGCATTAACCTTTTTTATCTATATGTAGATATGGAAATCAAGTTTTTTCTGATGAGCTAGACTCTCTTTATGGAAACTCTCGAGCTCAAGGGTTTGGTTCTGAGGTATACACCCTCCGGTCCTTCTTAATTTCAAATTTCAGACATGATGTATGGCAGCTTTATATGCCTATGAAAGAAATGTCCAAAATTTTCTGTATTGCTATCTCAAAGTTTTCAATTTTAAATACATATTTCAGGTCAAGATGAGGATTTTGATGGGGACATATGCCCTTTCAGCTGGGTACTATGATGCATATTACAAGCGTGCACAGCAGGTACCACCAACATGATTTAATGTATTTGAGTATTTTTTGACGTGTCCTAACTTAATAACTATGAATTTGGCTTCATAGATCTGGTGTAAATCCATGTTGCTTAAACTAACTGTACCATATACAAGAAGTTCTGACTTTCAAGATAGAACTATTACAAAATGATATGTCTAGTTCTTCGTATTTTTCTAGAATTTACAGTCAAGAAGTATGGACACTGCTGTGGTAGATATGCTCTTGTTTATAATTAGGATAGCTGAATTTATATAGTTTAGCTTATTTCTGTACTGGGTTAGATGTCTGATTAGAGGTAGAATAGATGAGCTTTTAGATCTTTCTAGAATAGTCTACTGCCAGCTGTTAGCTACCTTTATATAAAGCAACAACTAGCTTATGTAGCTGTTCACCATTCTATTCGAACAGAAAGTAGCTTCCTCAGTTTTCCTCTCTCTCTCTTCTCTATCCTCCTTACTCTGTTATCACAGTCTAATATGGTATTCAAAGCTTTTTGATCCTCATTTAATGCCGGTGTTGATTCCGCTGTATAACCATCTACTCTGCTGCAATTGCAACCTCTGTGCATGGGTCCACTGACTCCGATTACGTTCTCATAAGTAATTGTTAAAATTATAGGGTTTAGATATGGAAGGAGAAAATGAAATGATCAAAATAGAATGGAAATTATGTGAGAATCATGTAATTCAAGATCCTTAGAGGATTGGTAATTCACCTATCACATGGAAATTCTAACAAGTGGTATCAAAACATAGGTTCTGGTATAAGCCCATAATCATGATATTTATGGTTTTAATATTCTATGAATACTATGTACCCAAAAAAAATATTCTATGAATTCTAATTATAAATTTAGGATTTTACGCTTCCGCTAGAGATGATTCACAATCTTTAATTTATATAAGATTATCTATGTTTTCTTATATTAACGTCTTTTTTAATTCAATTTTGATATATATGGATATATTTGTTTAAGAAAAAATTTGTCAGAGATACTAGTAATTTGTTTTGAGTTTATGTTGCTGATATCTAATCAATTTGATTGCAATTAATTTGTATCTTCTACTTTGGAATAATTTGGTTTTGCAATCTATTTTGGGATAATTGAATACGTATCTATTGTGATTTGATTTTTTTGTTGTGATTTTCGGGTTGGCCATGTTTCTGATATACTTGTTAATATCTTATCTAGATTTATGATGAATATATCTGTTGAAAAAAATATCAGAGGATACTGGTAATTTTTTAAGTTTATGTTGTTGATATGTATTCCTAATTAATTTGATTGTAATTATTTTTAAATTCTACTTTGAGAAAATTTGGTTTTGCAATCATTTTGGGATGATTGGAGACATATCTATTATGATTTGATTTTTGTTGTGATTTACGGGTTAGCAATATTTATGAGGTATACATGTTAATATCTTATATGGATTTGTGATGTATATATCACAATACAAATTTAGAATTTTAAAAATATTTGTTTGATATATATCTGACGCAATATATTGGAAATAATTTTATTGTGTATCAGATATATCTTTTATTTATTTATTAAGCATTTAAAAATTTATACTTGTATGTCATTTTGTAATACATATTCAATTTTGCATATAAATGCACATGAGTTTTCTTTAAGGGTGCTATTTAACACAATTTAAAAGTATTGAATTGACAAATAATGGACCCTTTCATTATTTCTTATTATCTGATAATTTTTTTAGTTAAATTATTTGATGCAATATGTTACCAAAGTAGTCTGTAATGTTAAAATTGGTTTAATTAAAATTACATGAACGTTAGTATGATATTATTTATACAAATTGTGGTCGACCCAAAGGAAGACAAATTTGGTACATGTGATGATAAATTTTTAACTATTGTAATTTTTTCATGTCAATTATAGTCGATCCAAATAAAGGTTATTGTTTGACATAATTAATTGTTAATATTTAATCATTGCATTGAGAGTACCATTTACAATTTAATTTCTCTGTCCAAAGACTAGAAATTGATGTTGTGTTCGATCTATTATGTGAATTATTTGCATCTATATTGTTATATACATGATATGACTTCTAGGTTGATATTAAGTTGCTATTGAGCTTGCATGCCTAGCTTCTTATTTTGATTGGTTAAAAGAGTATAGTTGTCAAAGTGACCTTTGCTCTGGATACTTTTCATTTATGAGACAAGGATGACCCACTCATTTATTGAACACAAAAAGGCAAATTGATGGCTTGATTAAGCTGTACCGCCCAACTGTCCCAAGTTACACGCCCAGTGCCCAGACGCGCCACACTCTTCCAGCTCCTGGCGCCTAATGCGCCACTCTCACCCAGCGCCCATCGCCTGATGCACCACACACGCCCAGCGCCTGATGCACCACACAGGCCTAGCGCCTGGTGCACATGACCAGGCCTGTTGGTCCAATGCTCAGCGCCAAGAATACACATGCCTAGCGCTCTGGTCAGGTTCCTCCCACATCGGCCAATACCTTGATCCCTTGAAAGTTGAACTTAGGCTCTTCATAAATTAATTTTGAACTAATAATCACAAAGAATTCCAATGAATTGCCCAAGTAAATGATGTGCCCTTCAAATTGTAGGGTAGCCCCTCCTCGGATCACATCAATGTATCTCCCTTTCAAGTATTGTTTGGCACTCCCCCTGATTACACTAATTTCAAAGTGTTTGGGTGTGCTTGTTTTCCTCTTCTTAGGCCTTATAACAAGCATGAACTCAGCTATAGAAGCACTGAGTGTGTGTTTCTTGGACATTCTACTTCTCACAAAGGGTATAAGTGTTTGTCTCCAGAAGGAAGGATTTATGTCTCTAAAGATGTTCTTTTTGATGAACACTCTTTCCCTTTTCCACAGTTGACAACATCGTTTTCTTCTAAATGTGTTCTTCTTTCAGTGCTCCTATCTCTCATCTTGTTCTTGTTTCAAGTTTTTCTCCTCCTATCTCATTCACTAATCCGCTACCTTCTCCTATTCCTTCAACTTCTCCTTCCTTGCCCATTGTTCCTGTCTCACCTAATCATACACTTTTTCAGGCTCCTATTGCGTCTTCCGAGTCTCCTACTGTTCCGAGAGCTTTTCTTGCTGAAATTGAACCGTTTAACACTAAAGCAACCTTAGCTAGTCCTGTTTGGCGTCAAGCGATGCAAGCCGAATATGATGTCCTTATTGCTCTAGGGACATGGTCTTTAGTTCCTTTACCCTCTCCCAAGCAAGCTATATGTTGCAAATGAGTGTTCAGGATTAAAGAAAATCCTAATGGAACTGCTCACAAATATAAGACTCAGTTGGTTGCTAAAGGATTTCATCAGAAATTTGGAGTAGACCACACTTCAACTTTTTCACCGGTTGTTAAACTTGTGACTATCAGAATTTTCCTCACTCTCGCAGTCTCTTATAAGTGGCACACTGAACAACTTGATATTAACAATGCTTTTCTAAATGGACTCCTTAATGAGGAGGTGTACATGCAACAACCAGTGGGTTTTCAACACAATGATAAAACATTGGTCTGCAAATTACATAAGGCTATCTATGGTCTCAAGCAAGCACCTAGACAATGTTTGAAAGTCTTAAAAGTTCTTTACTTAAGTTTGGTTTTTACTCCAGTAAATGTGACAACTCTTTGTTCATTCACACTTTTTCTGATTTCCAATTGTATGTGCTGGTTTATGTGGATGATATCATACTCAATGGTTCTTCACCTACAATGGTTCCTAAAGTGATTAAAGATCTTAGTACCACATTTACTTTTAAGCAACTGGGCAAATTGGACTTCTTTCTTGGGATCGAGGTAAAGCATCTTTATGATGGAACCTTACTTATGTCTCAAACCAAATACATTAGAGACCTCTTAGCAAGAGCTAATATGGATTCAGCAAAACCAATGCCCTCGCCTATGGCCAACAACTACAATCTTTCTCAAGAAGGAATTGATCTCTTTGAGGACCTTACCTTTTATAGATCAATTGTAGGAGCTTTACAATATGTCATTGTCACAATACCAAATATAGAGTATTAACAAGATATGTCAGTTTCTTGGAAAACCAATGCCCTCACCTATGGCCAACAATTGAAAGTCTTCTCAAGAAGGAAATGATCTCTTTGAGGACCCTACCTTTTATAGATCAATTGTAGGAGCTTTACAATATGCCAATGTCACAAGACTAGACATAGCCTTTAGTGTTAACAAGGTATGTAAGTTTCTTGGAAAACCTCTTCAATCTCACTGGACTGCAATTAAGAGGATTCTCAACTATTTATAAGGCATGGTCAATTTTGGCTTAACTATTAGGAAGGCTCACAGTCACAATCCTTTAGCACACTCTGCTTTTTGTAATGTTGACTGGGCATCAAACATTGACGACCGAAAACATACTTCAGGTGCTTGTATCTACTTGGGACCGAATCTAGTTACTTGGTGGTTTAAAAACAACATACAATATCCAGATCAAGCACAGAAGTGGAATATAAAAGTCTAGCTCTTGCATCCCAGGAACTGATGTGGATAGAATCACTTCTAAGTGAACTCAAACTACACTACAGAACTCATGTTGTATTTTGTGACAATCTCAGTACAGTTGCCTTGTCACACAATCCTGTTTTATACAACAAGACCAAACACATTGAACTAGATTTTTTTTTTGTTCGAGACAAAATTCAAAACAAAACTCTAGTTGTCAAGCATGTCTCCTCGATTTATCAAACTGTAGACATTCTCACAGCCTATAAGCAACACAGTTTATGAGTCTCAGGAATCAGCTCCAAGTCAAAGACTATTTCAACATGATTAAAGAGTCCTCAAGTTCAGGGGGGGTATTAGAGAATCATCCATTTCATATTAGAGCTCTTTGAAAGGAAGCCCAAATCAGTTAAAATAAGAATAGTCTTTAAGGTTTAGACTGATTTAGAGGAGTGTTAGTTATAGAGTTTGTTACAACAGTTAGATGGAAGTTACCTTCTATATATAGATTACTCTTTCATCATTGTAAATCTTACTCTTTCATCATTGTAAATCTTCTTTCATTCAATAAAATTTTGTTTATGCTTCTTCTCTCATTCTCTCTCTAATTTTCTTTCTCTCGTAATTTACAACTTACAATATTCAACTAGACTTATTTTGGGT
The DNA here is from genome assembly GCA_009771035.1 of Lupinus albus. Taxonomy (NCBI): domain Eukaryota; kingdom Viridiplantae; phylum Streptophyta; class Magnoliopsida; order Fabales; family Fabaceae; genus Lupinus; species Lupinus albus. Next base: position 5,371,725 of record CM020013.1, on the reverse strand, counting down.
CAGAGAGAAAGTTATCAACATAAAGCTTATAGTTGAACACGTCCCAGTTGATCAGCAAATTGTTGATCTTCTCAGTAGGGGTGAAAACAAGATAGGTCGCTTATCATGATCTTATTATCTGGTCTACAACAGGCCAAACATTTTAATGGATAATGCTTATTGAAAAGCCAACTTAACTTAAAATGTCAGACTTGTGGTCATCTAAAAGGTATATTACGCATAACAACCAACTTATTTAAATATATTATTTATTTATATTATACTTTTAGAATAACTAAAGTTATTATATGTGAATCTGAATAAAAAAATATGAGTGCAATATCTATTCACTGTCAGTATAAAGATTTATACATAATCAGTACATCATCCATCATTTATTTGTATTGCAACTTAATTGTTAGTGTAAGATATCTTTATTTAAAAGCTGGTCTAGATAAAGATCAATTTAAAGACATTATAGCATATTATGCTTTTAAATTCAGACTAGACTTGACAGCTTCAAGGGACCATATTAAGATAGCTGAGTTTATATCTGTATTGTGAGTTAGATGTAATGTACTGATAAGAGGTAGAATAGGTGAGCTTGATCTTTCTAAAGTAGTCTAGTGTCAGCTGTTAGCTGCCTCCATATAAAGCAACAGCTAGTTTCTGCAACTGTTAACCAATTTATTCTAACATAAAGTAGTTACTTCAATCTCTCTCTCTCTCTCTCTCTCTATCTCTCTCTCTCTCTCTCTCTCTCTCTCTCTCTCTCTCTCTCTCTCCTTCTCTTCTCTTCTATCTCTCCTTTCTCTGTTATCACATTCTAATATTTCTTTTCCTAGGATATTCCTAATTTCACCATCCTCTAGAGATTTAGGAACCTCAAGATATTTTTGTGTATTTTTTCAGGTGAGGACTATAATTAGGAATAGCTTTAAGGAGGCACTGAATCAAAATGACATCCTGATTTCACCTGCAGCTCCTTCTGCTGCGTATAAAATTGGTAAGTGTCTTCATTCTTTTGCTTTTATAGTGCCACTTTAGTTCCTGCGGTGTTAATTATTTCATTTCCTTTTGATGTTTGCAGGTGAAAAGAAAAATGATCCGTTGGCAATGTATGCAGGTGACATCATGACTGTAAGCATTTCATTTTTATTTTTTGGCTAGATTTCTGTTTCATATATTATATATGAATATGTGATTATGAACCAAACAAACATCATTCATATGAGGACCTGGAATTGTGATATTGAACTTCGATATGAACTGATATTAATACTGAATGTAAAAGTAGCGTAGGAGATCTTTTAAAAGAAAGAAAATTCTGGAAGGAACACATCACAAAAAAACTAAAAATGCAGGAAAGAAAAATAATACAGAGTTGCAGCACCAACTTTGCTCCTTGCCTAAGCCATCTCAATACCACTCCATGTTCTGTAATGTTATGAATCTCCACTCCCCATCTTCCTTTCATTCTATCTTCCATGCCTTACTCCTTGCTTTCCTACAGTCCTTGCCTTGTAGCCGATGTTTTTTCTTGCCAAAATCCTTGTTCTACCCCTTATTCATAATTTGCACATCGTCTAGCATGTGTGCCTAACAGACTTCTTTAACTCGTCTGAGATCAAACTTGAACATGCACTCATACTTTTTTTACTAAGCTTGAATAGGCTTGAGGCCTCGAGCATACCAATCAAATGTTTAGGGGTGCAGACTGGTCCAAGAATTATATTTGCCTATCTTTAACATAGTTTCAGGCTAGTTGCATTGCATGACGACGTCCTCAACATTTGTGAAGTATCTAGTATTATGAGTCCTAAATGCAATTTCTTAGTGGTTTTTTTTTTACAGGTAAACGTTAACCTAGCTGGACTACCTGCCTTGGTTTTACCATGTGGATTTGTTGAGGGTGGGCCAGCAGGCCTTCCTGTTGGTCTGCAAATGATTGGTGCAGCATTTAATGAGGTATCGACTTTTCCTATTCACTGCACCGGACTCCTTGTTGATGGAGCTTTTCTATGTTGTCTTTTTAGTTTACTTTTCTTTATAAGTTTTCATTTCTTACTAAAATAAAGGGTGAGATAGGGATAATCTTTTATATATTCTTAACTTCATGTAGAGATGGTTAAATAAGACCAAGGGGAAAAAGTAGAAAATCAAAGCTTAAAGCTACTGTAAATTCTAATGAATGCAGTTCCTTTTTTGCATCAAATGTGATACTTGTGTGAAAGATACAAAGGCCTTATGCTTTGATGTTTGCTCCAAAGTTACACCCTTTGAACATGGTTGTTATGCTATATACGTATATCTTGAAGAATTAAGAGTTTCGGATTGGAGAAATCAAAAAATAGAGGACCATGACATGTAAACCTAGAATGTGGTTGACAAGATAATGTAAACACTTCCATAGCCTAGTACTCCTACTTATACTAATAAGTAATACTTATGTGTATAAACCCAAGTCCACTTACACCTAGACTAAACAACCCTAATATCTTCTAACATTACAAACTATTTTCTCAAATTTCATGCTTTTAGAAAAAGTAAGTATATTTTGAAACATATCAGTACCCTGTAGTCATAGCAAATGCAAGCTTCTGGAATCACAAAGCATAGATATGTTATACATGGATTTGAAAATAGACATAATTTGAAGTGTTTTATTTTGTTGATAAAATCTATTTTTAATGATAATAACAAATAATACTCTTACAATGTGATTTGCTTGGTTCAGATTGAAACGTACCTTATAGCTAAAGTTAGTCGTATTAATTTTTTTATTGGAATATATTTGGTCTTAGGCTTTTGAGGCAATAGCATATACATTAAATTTTGGCATTTTTGTTAAAAACATTTGCTATACAATAACAACCAAGCCTTTATCCCACTAGGTGAGAGCTAAATGGAACGAACGCCATAATCCTCTGTCATAAATCATATTCATAAAAACATATGCTATTTTTGGTTCACACATAGCGCATAAAAACGTACTATTTTTGAACCAAAAAATGAAGAAAAAATGTAGTGTGTCTATGCTTATGAGTTCTGCATGAGAGAATGTGTGCATGAACAATGTTTGACATTGAACAAGTGAATCATCTTTTGACTGGGATTTGAATTGCAGGGAGAGCTTCTAAGAGTGGGACATATCTTTGAGCAAACTCTTAACAAATTCAGATTTGTTCCACCAATTGAAGCTGATAGTGTTGCATGATGAGCATAAATTTAACTCTACATTATGGTGTTTTATAAATGATTTCATTAGTTTCATCACAACATGGTAGCTGAAGCAGACTTTTTAGGCAATTCAGTATATGCTTGTGCCATTCACATTATCTAGGAAAATATGGTTTGGACACAGCATAGGTTAAATACTACTGCAAATGTTTCACTATTTCAAATTGAGTTCAACACTATTCAGTTGCAAATGTTATCTTTTGATGAGGGTGTAAAACTAGCTAGATTTATCAAATCAAAGTGTAAAGGAGCACGGTTTTAAGCTCTAAGAGAACATTCTGTTCTTGTAATTTATTGTTGAGGGTCTATTTTGTAACTTTTGAATAAGAAATGAATTTGTTTCAATTTTCTTGGATACTTTGCTGTCATTGAAATGTTTATGTAGCCAAAGATTATTGCAATGATCAAGTTAGGGAGTTCATTTTCTTTGTGATTTTCACTTGGAAATAGTGTAGGGATTACAATGAAAACCGAACCTATAGGTACTCGTCTGAATCCAACCGGAATTTAATAGAAAAAACCCTCTTTGATTGGGTTCGGGTGTGGTACAATTGATACCCCTATCCCGAACCAGTTAGATAGTGTTGTTACTGTTTTTTTTTTTCTTCTTCTTTTTGGTCTAAATACATTACAAACTGATGTACTATGCATATACATTTCCTTAGTTTGCTGTCATTTCCTAAGAATACAAGCACTGTCCTCAAAACCTAAAACAGATGTACTGTGCAAAAAACAGCAATCAATTTAAAACACAAGGCACCAATTTTGAACTATTTTTTTCGGGTCCCACAGGATTTGGGGATGATATTGTTAATTTTAATCTCGTTGAGTTTGGGTTTTAGTGAAATTGTACAAATTACCCCTCTATTTTTTAAAATTTACACAAATTACTCTTAATTATATACATACATTACACTGTCTATATCAATAACAGTCAATGTTAATTCATTAATTTCTTAAACAAAAATTGTGATAAGTGTAATTAAGTCAAAAAAAATATGGTATATTGTGAAGACATGTCCATTATTTTTTGTTTATTTATGAATGTTTATTCAAACAAAATATGGTATATTGTAAACAAAATATTGACGAATGTTTATTCATTATTTTTTGTTTGTCACAAACTACATCAATAATTTTAAGCATGTGTTTAAATCAATGTTATACGATATTATAATTAATCAAAATAATGAATAGATATTAAATCTTATATTGTTGGGATTTGTCTTCGCCATATATCATATTTTGTTTAATATAATTAAATCTGTTACCAATTTTTATTTAAGAAACTGCAATTATCTCTCCTACAGGGGTAGTCAGTGTAATATATGTATATAATTATAGGTGATTTATGTATATTTAAAAAAATAAATGAGTAATTTATGTAATTTTACTAAGACTCAAGGGGCAGTGTAATTTATTCTAAAAAAATGAAATTTATGGGGGATGAAGATATTTGGGTACTGGCTTTAGGTAGTGGATATTTAGTGGATCTAATGTGCCTATAGTTTGGGTTGGAATTGAGGATAGATTTCATATGATAATTATCTGTATATTATTTTTATTAAAGAGTTGATAATTGTAATCAGAGAATAGTAAAGGATGTGATGACATTACCATTTTGGGTTGCCTATGCACCACCAAAACTCCATCCCACTATGTCCAATTACAAAATGTCCTAAAAAAACACCACTAGCCAATTCCCATTTTTACGTGAAAATCACCCAAACTACCATAACCATCAAAAATTAATAAAGCTCTTTAAGTTCGATGATGTCAAGATAAACGCCCAATGGAGAAGCTAATATTTTTCACGTGCTTTGACCAAAGCTGCTTGTAAAAGTTTGCTAATTAATGTTGTTTTCCATCAGCATTAATTCACCACATTTATTAGTGGAGTGTTTACTTTTGTTACTTTTGACAAGTTTTAATTATATAGAAGTCACCTTGGACCTCATTTACGGATGATAATGAAAACCGAATCCGAGAGTATCTGTCCGAACTAAACTTGAATTTAATGAGAAAAACCCGACATAATAAATACATATATAAAACCTATATGTATACATGTTTTAGGCGGGTTCCCGTTGGGTTCGGGTTTCTTGAAATCCGATGGGTTCGAGGATGATAGTATTGTTTTCAATCCGTTTAATTCGGATTCACGTTTTAAATTTTGGATTTGGGTTTGGTTAAATACAAGTCTGACCCTGATCCGTCCGGTTACTATTGTTAAACTCATTTCATTATTTCTCAACTTTTTCGCAAACGAGTATCATATTTGAGTTAAAAAAAAGTAAGAATGAGATAAATGAATTGAGAAGGCAATGAGAGGTTAAAGACGAGAAAAGAAGAAATAATATTTTTAGTAAGAGTTTGTTAGCGGGTTAGATTTTAGAGTAAAAAAAGTTTCAGAGCCATAAAATATACTTGTAAGATGACTATAAAGTTTTCATTTTTTTTCAAAAACTCAACTCATAAAGATACTCTAACAGAAGAGATGGGGAGCAATGTCAATCATTATTTGAAATCTCCATTGTGGATGAGAATGTTTTTACTTGAGCCTTGAGAAAATCATTTGCCAATTATGATAAATGGGCTCTCGACATTTTGGTAGGATTTTAAACAAAGCTTGTCCATTGTTCGATGCTAGTTGGTTGTCCTATGCAAGAAGCCTTACCTTTGTTTGACGCAAGCTTTGAAAAAATGGAGATCACATATCCTTATTCTTGTCTCATTTTATGTCTCCGTCCAATTAAAAAATATCACTTAATTAAAAAGAAAAGTCATAAAAATAGTAACTAATACTTTAATATTATTTTACAAATTTTGATTGACTAGAGATAGAGAGATGTTTTTTTTTAGAACAAGAGAACTTTGTTCACTTCCACACATCGAAGAAGATTTTTTTTGCTAAATTTTTTCTATTTTTTGAGTTCGAATTAATTGTATGCGCCTCTATGCAAAAAAATGGGAATATGAATGATTCACTATTCACCCGGTTTCTGGGTCATAATCATTATATTATGTAGGAGGGAAAGATGGCCGAGTGGTTCAAGGCGTAGCATTGGAACTGCTATGTAGGCTTTTTGTTTACCGAGGGTTCGAATCCCTCTCTTTCCGTTTCCATTGATTATTTGGTATTTTTTTTCTTTTGACCTAGAGGTGTCAAAATGGGCGGGCCGGCCCGCCACAACCCGAAATTTTGTAGGGCTTGGGTATTAAATTTGGCTCTTTTTAGTAAATCCGGGCTCGGGCCAGGCTTACCCGGGCGGGTTCGGGCTACCCGTTTTCTCTTATTTTAAAACTTTTTTTGGGACTTTTTGGCTAGGTAATAAGTTTAAGATGAAAATTATTTTACAAAATAACTTATGATAAAAAAATAGATAATATATACTAAATATTGTGTAATGAACTTTGAATAAAAAATAGAGTAATGTCTATAAAATAAATATTTATAAATTACAATAATGTTATCAAGTTAATAATTATATTATTTTTCCTATTTTGCTTAATATCCTTTTAAGCACATTAGCAAAATAGTGTATCAAATTAACTGAGAACATTAAACTATATAGATTCTATTTTTATTTTTTTAATTGTATATTTAATTAGATTTAACTTCTACAACAAAAACAAAATAAAAAAAATAATTTTTACAACGAAACTGAAAACAACTTAATTGTTTACCGTAGAGAACTCAACACAACCAAATTTAACATAACAGTTCACAATGAAAGTGTTGATAAAGAGTATACAAAAGATATCCATACACAAAGTAAAGAAATATTATGATGATAATTATACTTCGACACATAGAATTCATTCTGAATTTGAGTCTATACTATCATTACTATAAACCAAAGTGATATTATTTTTTACTGTATCCATTTATTATATTGAAGTGAAGTTACAAATTATATTGTGTTAGAGATTGAGAGTCTAATATAAATAAAATATTTAATGAATAAGTTATGTTATGAATCATATCCGTATACTTAACATCATGTCTTAGCTCAAACACATAGCATTATATCTATAAGTTTGGTTGCATTGAGTATAATAATTGTGTTAAAAAATTTATGCATTAATATCAAATGATATATATATATATATTAAAATTTAAATAATTTTTTTAATATTATGCGGGCCGGCCCGCCACAACCCGCAGCCCGCATAGGGCGGGCTTGGGCTACATTTTGATATACAAAAATTGTATTCGGGCTTTTTAGCCCGGCCCGGTTTAGCCCGAACCCGCCCGGGTAGCCCGTTTTAACACCTCTATTTTGACCTTATGGAGCTTCTAAGAAGAATTAAAAGTAGAGCTTAGGAAACACTTATCTCCATTTTGGATATTTTCATCAATTCTTAATCATTGGGGAAGATATTTCTCAATGTAATTGCCTATCAAGAAAGAGCAGGCAAAAAAGAGAGTGGAACAAGCTAATTACTGAATATTTCATTCATTAATGATATGAGAGTTGCTAACCATCCATAGAAGCGGATGTTAACCGGATGATAGTTTGTGCAATTTTAAACTGTACCGTATTAAACTAAGATAAGCCTAAAGAACACAAGTTAAGGAACTAGACAATATACTTAAATAAAATGAGTGTCATCCACAGAACCAAAAAGCACAACTCATTTAACTTTGTATGGAACATTAAGGCATGCAAGATGATGCATCATATGTTGGGAGTAACAAATAGCCAAGATGGAAGTCTAAAAAATAGAGACCATCATCTTTGCCGCCCTCTGTTCCACTACAAAGTGAAGACCAAAAGATTAAGGAGAAGGACATGTCACCTCAGTCTTGCAAACATCGACTCTTAATCAGACACAAAGATGAAAAAGCTTGTCAGTGAGTAAGATTCCTCTCCAGTGTAGCGGAAACAATCGTTGTATAACATTATTCAGAAGCAATCAAATAAAGTGCATAGAATAAATAGAAGAGAAGAAACAAAAAACTTGGTAACGGGGTTCATGTAAGGACTCAAATTATACCATAGAAATTTTGTCTATTTATTGTTAAAACATGCATTTAGTCGAAATAGTGTCCTCGCCCTTTCCTTAAGGTTTACCTTTTACTAGATGATTAACACTTCAAACTTGATATTAACTAATTTACTTACCAAAATATTTTGGGGTTCATAACCCTTAATTTCACCTTATAGTTTCACAATGAGGACTCAGTCCTTACATACATACCATTCATACATCAGTTCACTAGTTACGACCATTACATATCCAATAGTTAAATTAATAGATACAAAACAAGTGCATTTTGCAAAACAACAAATCAATATTTCTAGTACTTCAAAAATCAGAAAGCTACACTAAGAAGCCGCCTGGATCTACCGGTCCCTGGTTTTACCTACACACTGATTATCACAAATACAACCAACAAGAAATACAAGGGAGTAAGACATAAGAATCATGATAATCAGTGTTTATAAATCAGTGTAGAATAATAGTTCGAACATAAATAAATCCAAGTTTAACATAAATCAATAATCAAAACAATTGAACGTCGTCCCACCGTTACATAACCACATTCTATATATCTGTTAATTCAATACCACATCGAACAAGTCATACATTGCCATAAGGCCAGTACCACGTCGGGCAAGTCATACATTGCCATAAAGGCCAATACCACATCGGGCAAGTCATACAATGCCATAAAGGCCAATACTACATAGGGAAAGTCATACATTGCCATAAAGGTCAGTACCACATTGGGCAAGTCTTACAATGTCATAAAGGCCAATACCACATATGGCAAGTCATACATTGGTTCATCAATTTCCATGACACGAAAATATCACATTATACATTTACCTCAAACATTTACAATGCTTATCCCTTACCTTGGTGTGCGTTGGTGATGGTGTTGGGCAACTTGCTAGTTTCTCCTCCACTTCCTCCAACCTTAAGGTCTATCCTCATTCACACACACAACAACCATAATCAATAACATATTCATATTATCACATAAACAACTTAATACCACATATTTATCCATAAAATAGTTCATATTAATTTTTCTAAAACCATCTCCATTAGGAATTTCATGCATGTAAAACATACCTATTTACTTCTATTTAACATTAGAATCCATAAACCACATTTCTAACCTAACATTTCCCCCTTTCAACATCATTTTCGTTTTGGGTTTTGAGGTTTTCTTGAATCAACCACCAATCATCCCCATTTTCGAATACAAACTCTAAACCTCGAGTTTTTCAAAGGAAAAGCTAGATAAAAGTAAACTACAACTCAAAAGAGAGAGTTATATGATTTTCCACACCAAGAGAAGAGACCCAAATGCCCATAATGAGTTTCAGAGTGAGAATGAGTGTTAAAATCAAGAGGTTTACCTCTTCTCTAGCTTCTCTAAGCCTCTACACGAGCTCTTGCCAAGAAAATCGCCTCCTCTTCTCTTTTCTCCCAAAAACCTACCCCCTTTTCATGTTTGGGGTTCTATTTTAGGGTTCAGACTTTTAGATTCTCGCCCAAGTGAGAACACGTCGCCCAGGTGAGAAATCCCCGCCTTTTAAAGTTTCAAACTCTGATGCTCTCGCTCAAGCGAGGGATACTCGCTCAGGCGAGAATCCTCTAGCCTCTGCAACACTCCTTTCGCTCAGGTGAGCCAATTCTTGCCCAGACGAGAATTTTTCAGCCTCCACAACTTACCTCTCGCCCAGGCGAGCCATCTCTCGCTTAGGCTAGAGTCCTAGAGAAATCCTGAGACCAAACACTGAGCCTCTCGCTTGGGCGAGGCCCTCTCGGTCAGGTGAGAAACACTCAGTATACTCCAGACTTCCAGGACTTTCACTACCCTTAGGGAAAATAAAATTAGGGTGTTACAATTCTCTCCCTCTTATAAGAATTTTCGTCCCCGAATATTAAACATACCTATATTTGAACAAATGAGGGTAATCCTCCACCATGTCACGTTCCACTTCCCAAGTTGCATCCCCTTCATCTACTTGGATCCATAGTACCTTCACCAAAGGAATTTCCTTTTCCCTCAATTTCTTGACACTTTTATCCATGATTCTCACGGGCAAAGTCTCAAACATCAGGTTATCCTTAAGTTCTATCTGATCAGGCTCAACCACATGGGATGGGTCTCCAACATACTTCCTCAAATGAGACACATGAAACACATTGTGGAGATTCGACAACAATGGAGGTAAGGCAACCCGATATGCTACTAGTCCAATCCTCTTCAAGATCTGGTATGGTCCTATTAATTTGGGAGTCAATTTACGAGATTTTAGAACTCTACCAATCCCAGTAGTCGGAACTACTCTCATGAACACATGATCTCATTCGTCAAACTCAAGAGGTTTCCGCCTCTTATCATAATAGCTCTTCTGTCGGCTTTGGGCAACCCTCATATTCTCTCTTATTCTCTTAATCTTTTTGGTCGTCTCACGAACCACCTCGGGTCCCAACACAAAATTCTCTTCAGTCTCAAACCAACTCACTAGAGTTCTACATTTTCTCCCGTACAATGCTTCATAAGGTGTCATCCCGATACTCGAATGGAAACTATTGTTGTAGGTGACTCGATCAAGGGTAGCATACTATCCCAATTTCCTGGTTGTTCCAAAGCCCTCAAAAGATCTTCCAACGATTGTATGGTCCTCTCCGACTGACCATCCGTTTGTGGGTGATAAGTTGAACTCAATTTCTACTTGGTTCCAAAAGCAGATTGCAGACTAGTCCAAAAATTCGAAGTGAAACGGGGATCTCTATCTGATACAATACTCGATGGTATCTCATGCAATCGAACTATCTCTCGGATATACAGCTCCGCCAATCGTTCTAAAGAATATCTCATGTTTAGAGGTAAAAAGTGAGCAGACTTAGTCAACCGATCCACTATTACCCATATTGAATCATGCCCTTTCTGAGTCTTTGGAAAATCCGACACAAAGTCCATCGAGATGCTATCCCACTTCCACATAGGGATTTCCAATGATTGTAGTTCTCCTGCCGATCTCTGGTGTTCAGTCTTAGCTTTATGGAAAGTCAAGCAACTCGATACATATAATTCCACATCCTTTTTCATCCCGGACCACCAGAACAACTTCTTTAAATCCTGATACATCTTTGTGGTTCCCGGGTAGAAGCTCATCTTACTCTTGTGAGATTTCTCAAGAATATTCTTTCGCAAATCCCCATTACGAGGTATACACACTCTTCCTATGTACCTCAACATCCTACTAACATCTAACTCAAATTTTTTTTCTCTCCCATTAGTCATCAAATCTCGTTTGACCCTTAGTTCCTGATCCTCAATTTGCTTTATCCTAATCTGGTAAAACAACTCATTCGTAACTTTGAACATTCCCAAAATCATGCTATGGGGTTTTACTTGAACTGTCAAGTTCATATCTCGGAACTCCTCAATTAACTTCTCTTCATGGATCATTAATGCGGACACGTGTAGTGATTTCCAACTTAGGGCATCTGCCACCACATTGGCCTTTCCAAGATGGTACTTCAGACCAAAATCATTGTCCTTAAGAAACTTCATCCACCTTCTATGCCTCATGTTCAATTTCTTCAGATCGAACAGGTATTTCAAACTCTTGTGGTCACTGAAAACTTCAAACCTCACACCATAAAGATGGTGTCTCCAAATCTTTAGTGCAAAGACCACAACAGCTAACTCCAAATCGTGAGTAGGGTAGTTTTCCTCATGTGATCTCAACTGCCGCGAAGCATAAGCAACAACTTTCCTGTCCTGCATTAAAACACAACCCAAACCTTGCTTGGAAGCATCGTAGTATACACTGGAATCACGATCGGTACATGGAAGAACCAACATTAGTGTCGTAGTCAACCTCCGCTTCAACTCTTGGATACTTTCCTCACAGCGGGTCGTCCAGACATACGGTTCTCCTTTTCTGGTTAACTTGGTTAGCGGTAATGCTAACTTCGAAAACCCTTCTATAAACTTTCGGTAATAACCCACCAATCCTAGAAAGCTTCTGATCTCTGTGACGAACATAGGTACTACCCATAAAATTACTGCTTCAACTTTAGAAGGATCTACTATCACTCCCTCTCTGGATATCACATGCCCAAGGAAGTTCACGGATTCCAACCAAAAGTCGCATTTTGATAGTTTTGCATACAACTGATTATCCTTTAAGATTCCAAGAACAACTCTCAGATGCTCCGCATGTTCCTCTCGACTCTTAAAATAGACTAAAATTTCATCAATAAATTCTACTACGAATGAATCCAAGTATGGATGAAAAATTCGATTCATGTAGCCGGTAAATATTGCTGGGGCATTCGTCACTGCAAAGAGCATTACCAAATATTTGAAATGTCCATACCTCATCCTGAAGGCAGTCTTATGAATATCCTCAGACTTTACTCTGAGTTGATGATAACCCGATCCGAGATCAATCTTAGAAAAAACCACTGCTCCTCTTAACTGATCCATCAAGTCATCGATCCTAGGCAATGGATACTTGTTCTTAATTGTGACTTTGTTCAGTTGTCTGTAGTCGGTTGATCGAGGTCGTACTCGATGCAAATAATATAACAGTAAAAATTTAGTACTAGGAAGTGACTCCTAGGTCGTTTTCCCAAGGATTATCTTTCAGAAAATAGTTCAAACACCTTGTACTCACACACACAAAGGGGATTTTTGTTGTTCTTATGAATGTAAGCATAAACTAAAAACAGAAACAGTAATTAACCGAAAAGTGAAATGGCTAAACCCCTTTGGTTTCCTTAATCACAAACAAATTCACACGAACTAAACATTCATGCACTATATAAATGATTCACTAAGCGAAAATCAGTTCACAAATCTATTTCTAAAGCATGAAATTAAGCATCTTACAACCAGAAATTGAATAGAAGAAATCAACAAATAAGAAACCGAAATTGCATTAATAACCAGACATCAAAAGTTGTGATACATTACCAAAGGAGTTTAGTCTAGAAATTTAGCCTTCCATGGAAGGATTAAGCAAAACCGAAAATGAAGAAGAGGAAAAACGAAAATGCATAAACCCTAGGAGAGCAAAAGAGGGAAAACGAAAAATGTGTATTCTCAAGCAATGTAAAAATGAGTAAAGTGCAAAGTGTCTAATGTAAAAGTGATGATGAAAACGAAATCCTAAGGTTATTAAAGGGTAAAACCGAAATGGGCCATAAACAATGGGCCCGCCCAAAGCCTAAAATGAAATTAAAAATCTATTACAAATTACAATCTTCACTTTAGCTCATAACCTCCACTTGTAATGCCTAAAATGTCTTTGGTGCTAAATATGACCTGAAAATGGAATTAGATTTAATTAGACTTAATAATCCCAAATTAACTCATTTTAGGAATAATAGTCCAATAAAGCCTAAAACATTAAATCATGGCAAACAAAGTCAATTAGACACCAAGAATCATTAACAATGGCAAATTAAGGTTATGAATAGTGTGTAATATATGACTCATCAAATATCCTCACACTTAACCTTTTGCACTCCTGGGCAAAATCAAGAAATAATGCTATGCTAACCAGTGCACCAAAGTGAGTGATGTAAGAAGATTATTAAAAACTAGGAAATGAAAAATTCTAAAGATGACATACTTCACAATGAATTCTATGAAATTCAAAGAGAATTGCAAAATCAAACACACGAGTAAAAAGATCAAGAATCAAGATATCCATGAAGATCATCCAATCAATTCAAGCATGCAAAGAAACCAATCAAATCAAGAGGTGAGTCACAACAATGATAGATCCTCACAAGATATACTCTCCAAAGTGTTTACACTAATGTGTCTTAGGTTGTAAATATTTACACTCAAGGCACTTCATGAAAACAAATACAACCATAAGCTTGATAAGTTTCTATCATCAACATGACTAACACATGCACATAGTGATCAAAATGACTTTTCAAGGTTGTAATGGGGCCAAGGACAAGGTAGGATAAAATATGGGATATGTAGCTTAAACCAAGGGAATAGAAGAGCAATGGGCAATAAGTAAAAAGTAAGACAAAATAAACCCCAAAATTAGCAAATTACCCTCTAATTCCAATAATCTCAATCCTCTTTACCACTCAACTTTTATTTCTTATTTTTTTTTTTCTTTTCGCTGTTTTTTTTCTTATTTTTTTTCAATGACACCACACCACACTTATGTACACAAATGTATCAACCAACCCATGAGTCATACCCAAAAATTATAAGAAATGAGGAACAATGCACCCTCACTTTGATACTCATTCCCAAAACAATTCCAAAGCTCCAAATTTCCTAAGGTTAGGATAATCATGGTTTTTCACTTATAGGCTTGTAATGAGTTATATAACAAATAAAAGGGTAAAAAGGCTCAAAGGGGCTAACAAAGGATAATTTCATTCAAGGTAGGCTATATTGCATGTTGCTTATTCAAAAGAAATGCCTAAATCACTTCAAAATGTGCAATATGAAAATCATGTATCAACAAGAAACATGTCAAGTTCTAGAGTGCAAGTAATCAAGAGTGCAACAATCACACATGAAAGAATACTAGATGGCATACAATAATCCATCCAAAATTAAGGCTCAAAATCTCACAAGGGACAACTCTATCACAATTACTTCAACCTCTCAATTCTCAAAAGTTACTTAGCACACAGAAAAAGCATGGATTCACAACACAATATATCAAGAATCAACTAAAAGAAAGCATGAGAGAAAATGCACAAAATCTAAGCAAATTCTAAGAATCAAAGAAAAGCATGCATCAAGAAAAACCTACATTAGTCTCCCCCCACACTTAAACGACACATTGTCCCAATGGAGCACAGTCAGAATATCCATGCAGTAATTGGACAAGTGCAATAAAAGTAAAGAAGGAGAGAAAGATAAACTCCCTGATTCATGGAGGGAGGAAAGCAGGTTCAACCAAAGAAACTTCCTACACAACTTCACCCACAAAGGAAGGATTTGTGAGGAAAGGCTTGAGGCGATGCCCATTGACCTTGAAGATCTTATATGTGGATTCACTTGAGATTTCTACTGCACGATAAGGAAACACATTAGTTACAACAAAAGGACCAATCCACTTAGAACGAAGCTTACCACTCATGAGACCAAGCCTAGAGTTATACAACAACACTTTTTGGCCAACCAAAAATTCCTTTCTAGAAATCAAGCTATCATGGAATCTTTCGGTCTTCTCTTTATAGAACTTAGATTTCTCATAGGCTTCTAAGAGGATCTCATCTAGTTCACTGAGTTGTAGCTTCATTTCTTCACCAGCTTGACCAAGAGCCAAGTTGCAAGTCTTCACAGCCCAATAAGCACGATGCTCAATCTCCACAGGAAGATAACATGATTTACCAAAGACAACCCGATAAGGAGACATCCCTATGGGTGCCTTGTAAGTAGTTCGATGTTCCCAAAGAGCATCCTCAAGTCTGTTGCTCCAATCCTTTCTGTTAGGCTGCACCATCTCCTCCAAAATCTTCTTTATCTCTCTCTTTGAAATCTTAGCTTGCCCATTTGTTTGTGGGTGATATGGTGTGGAAACTCTATGAACAACTCCGTACTTCATGAGCATAGCTTGCATGGATCTATTTTAGAAGTGTGTGCCTTGGTTGCTAACAATAGCTCTAGGTATGCCAAACCTGTAAAAGATGTGAGACCTAACAAAATCCATAACAACCCGAGCATCATTAGTCTTGGTGGCCTTAGCTTCCACCCATTTAGAAACATTATTAACAACAAGAAGAATATAAGTAAAACAAAAAAAACAGGAAAGGGACCCATGAAATCAATACCCCAGACATCAAAAACCTCACAGAATAATAATAGGTTGTTGAGGCATCTCTTGTCTCCAAGAAAGGGTACCACCTGCTCTCTGACACTGCTCACAAGTACTACAGATCCTCCATGCATCTTTGAAGATGGTGGGCCAATACAATCCACAATCAAGTACTTTCCTTGCTGTTCTTTGGGTACCAAGATGTCCACCCACTCCAGAGGCATGAAAAAACTGAAGGACTGACTCAATCTCATGATCCGGAATGCATCTTCTAATCACCTGATCATTACAAAATCTCCACAGATAGGGGTCATCCCAAAAATAAAATTTAGCATCACTTTTAAGTTTTTCATTTTGAGCCTTAGATGCTAGCGGAGGAAAAACTTATGCAACCAAATAATTCACAATATTAGCAAACCAAGGGTTGATGGAAGAAATAGAGATATGTAAAAGTTGTTCATCGGGAAAATCATCCCGAATGGGCATCTTATCAATAGCTCTTGGACAAGAATCAATGCTCCTAGACCTTGGGAATGCTCTCTTCTCTCACCTCTCTTCAATTCTTAACCTAAAAATGTGTTTGGGGTTTCCCTCATTTAATGTTCTCGTCGGGTTCTTGCTTAAGAGAGCTTCCTCTCGCTCAAGCGAGAAAATCCCGCCCATTTTAAAAACTCAACTCTGACCCTCTCACTCAAGCGAGGGATTCTCGCACAAGCGAGGGATTCTCGCACAAGCGAGAATCTCACAGTGTCAACCAGCCCAAAATGCCATTTCTCGCCCAGGCGAGACAACTCTAGCTCAGGCGAGAATCCTCCAGTATAGCCCAGGATTTCACCCTCCCAGGTGAACCTCTCTCGCCCAAGCGAGAATCTCTCGCTTAAGCGAGGATCTGAGGACTGATACTATCATTTTAAAGACTTAAAATTTGGGGTGTTACATGGTATGGGGTAAAATAACTCGACCTGCCCGATGTGGTATGGGGTAAAATAACTCGACCTACCCGATGTGGTATGGGGTAAAATAACTCGACCTGCCCGATGTGGTATGGGGTAAAATAACTCGACCTGCCCGATGTGGTATGGGGTAATAACTCGACCTGCCCGATGTGGTATGGGGTAATAACTCGGCCTGCCCGATGTGGTATGGGAAATGAAATTGATGAATACGATTAAGGGTGAATATGAATGGTGTGAAATGTGGATGTCACAATGAATGTCGTATGCATGCTATAGGATATATATTATGGGATATATATTCTATAGGGTGAATATGAATGATGAGAAATGTGGATGTCACATTGAATGTCATATGCATGCTATAGGATATATATTATGGGATATATATTCTATAGGGTGAATATGAATGATGAGAAATGTGGATGTTACAATGAATGTCATATGCATGCTATAGGATATATATTATGGGATATATATTCTATAGGGTGAATATGAATGATGAGAAATTTGGATGTCACAATGAATGTCGTATGCATGCTATAGAATATATATTATGGGATGTATATTCTATAGGGTGAATATGAATGATAAGAAATGAGAATGTCACGAAGAATGTCATATGCATGCTATAGGATATATAGTATGGGATATATATCCTATAGAGTGAATATGAGTGATAAAATGGAAGATGTTGAGAATGAAAGTAATATGCATACTATAGAATATATATTATGAGTTATATATACTATAGGATGAATATGAGTAAAGTGGAAATTAAAGGAAGATGATATGAATGTTTGCAATTAAGCATGTGTGTTTACGAATTGTATTAGAGCTTAATCGTATTTGAAATGTGGATTATCTTGTGATGTTAGTTTTAAACTAATGACTTACTCCCTTTTGTTTTGTGTGTTGTTTATGATAATCTCATTGTAGGTAAATGAAGGATTTTGAGAAGGAAGCTCACTTAGGAAGCTTTTGTGTTTATTAACGTGATTGTATTTACTGCTACTTGACATTGTAGATGATTTGATAATATCATGGGATGAATGTAAATCTGTTTAGATTAATACGTATATGTGTAGTTATGGACGTTATAACTCTAGGAGACCCATAATTGGTTGTATGTGGTAAATGCGATTTGTAACACCCCAAATTTGAAGTCTTTAAAATTTTAGTATCAGTCCTCGGATCCTCGCTTGAGCGAGAGAGGTTCACCTGGGAGGGTGAAATCCTGGGTTATACTGGAGGATTCTCGCCTGAGCGAGAGATGTCTCGCCTGGGCGAGAAATGGCATTTGGGGCTGGTTGACACTGTGAGATTCTCGCTTGAGCGAGAATCCCTCGCTTGAGCGAGAGGGTCAAAATTGAGTTTTTAAAATGGGCGGGATTTTCTCGCTTGAGCGAGAGAAAGCTCGCTTAAGCGAGAACCCGACGAGAACATTAAATGAGGGAAACCCCAAACACATTTTAGGTTAAGAATTGAAGACATGTGAGAGAAGAGAGCATTCCCAAGGTCTTGGAGCTTTGATTCTTGTTCAAGAGCTTGAGAAGAGGTAAAACTCTCTATCCTAACTCTCTTCTTCCCTTGAGAACCCATTTTTGGTATTATGGATCTCTTCTCAAAATGTGTAAAACCATGGAAACTCTCTCTTTCGAGTTATAGTTCATGTTATGTCATTTGTACCTTGTAAACTCTTGGTTTTGAGTTAGTATTCCAAGAATGGAAAGGGGTTTGTGGGTTGACTCATGGAAACCCAAAACCTTAGAGTGAGAAAATGAGGTTAGAGAGGAAAGATGGGTAAAATGCTAGAGGTAGAAGATGAGTTGCTTTACAATGTTAAAATATGAGATGATATGTATGTTTTAGATGGTTGAAAACTCTTAATGAAAGTAATATAGAACCATTGAGAACATGATAAATATCTTGTACATTTAAATGATGCAATATAAGTTATTTATTTGTTATTTGGAATGAATGACTAACATTGTGTTATGTGGTGGGAATGAGGAAAGATCCTAAGTTTGGAGGTGGTGCCGGTGGAACTTGCGAAGTCACCAAAAACCAAACCCAACACTCACCGAGGTAAGGATAAGTCTTTACTTTATGCATTATGTGGAAAATGCGTGGACTTTCTGTTATGGATGATGGATAAAATGGGAATCACTTAATCATTATGAACATATACGGGTATGTTGATAATGGTTAGAAGTGAGTTTAAGGTTTACTTATTGGGGGAGTACCAATGGAAATAAGACTCGAAATGAAATCATGAAATGTAAATCACTTTGTAGTTATAAGCATACGTGGATATGTTTATAATGATGTCAGGTGTATTTATCATTTCTGTATTGGGGGAGTACCAATGGAAATAAGACTCGAAACTTATTGGGGGAGTACCAATGGAAATAAGACTCGAAACTTATTGGGGGAGTACCAATGGAAATAAGACTCGAAATATACTGACATAAATGGTAAATCACTTAGTCACTACAAATATATATGGGTATGTTTGTAGTGATGATGGGTGTATTTATGGTTTATGTATTGGTGGAGTGCCAATGAAAATAAAACTCGTTTTAGCCGACCAGAATGGGTTAGTGACTCTAGCTCGAGTTATGTAGCATGGTTTTCCAAAAGTATAGATGACGAAAAAGGTTTTTAAGAGTATTTAAATTATATCACTATGAAAACTATTAAATGTGGATTAACTGACATTGAGTTTTATTGAATTAATGACTTATTCCTTTGCGTTGTTTGTGCATGGTAAACGTTAATCCCATTGCAGGTAGGTGAACGGAGAAGGATGATTTTGAGTAGGGGATTAGAGACTTTTGTTTTTAAAGTCTCTTATTACATTCTTTTGTAACCATAATTGATTGTAATTGAAGTAACTAATGGTACTAAGAATCCTATTTTTGTGTATGATACTGAACAGGGAGACTAGTAACTCGGGATATATGTAGCTATGGGTGTTTTGAAAACCCATAGCTAATTGTATGCGGTGGTTACTAGGTTATATTAATGAATTATGTTTTTCTACTATCGAATGTTGTATGTTACTTATGGTTCAAAGATAGGGTGTTAGTGTGACGTGAGACTTTTAAAATAAATTTAATCGCTCGGTAATTATGATTGATTGTTAAATGTATGGAATTGGATTAAATAAGGAAAAAATTTCAAGGGTAGAATTTCGGGTCGTTACACTATTTGAATGAATTATGTTTTTCCGCAACGTAAATTTGTATGATAATATAATAGGGTAAAGAGTATTTTCAAAGAGTGATACTTAAGAGTTTTTAATTGAGGTGACGACTGTATGCAAGAAAGGATTAAAATAAATGAAAAAATTTCAAGGGTAGAATTTGGGTCGTTACAGGATCCTCGCTTGAGCGAGAGATGCCTCGCCTGAGCGAGAATTTGCCTCGCTTGAGCGAGAGTGTTAGATCTGAAATTTTAAAAAGACGGGATTTTCTCGCCTGAGCGAGAATGGGCTCGCTTGAGCGAGAACCCGACGATTTCACTTTAAAATAGAAACCCCAAACAAATTTTAGGGTTAGAAATTGAGAGAGAAGAGAGGAGAAGGTGATTTTGAGAGCAAGGAATCGTGAGAATCATCTAGGAGCTTGAGAAGAGGTAAATCTCTTGATTCTAACTCTCTTTCTCCCTTTCAAACTCGTTTGTGGGTATATGGATCTCTTCTCAACGTATGAGAAACCATGGGAACTCTTCCTTTAGAGTTATGGTTCGTTTTATGTTGTTTTTCTCTTGTAAACTCTTGAGTTAGAGTTGGTATTTGATGAATGGAAAGGTTTTGTGGGTTTATTCATGAAAACCTCAAAAACCCCAAAATGTGAATATGAGTAAAAAGGGTAATGGGTGAAATGTTAAATGTGGGAGATGAGTTTGTGCTTAAATATTGATGTATGAGATGAATATGTATGTTTTAGATGTTTGGAAACTTGTATTAAAGTAGTGTTGGAAACCTTGAAAATATGTGAATATCTTGTATGGTTGACGATGAAATACGAGTCGTTTATGTGTTATTTTGAATAAATGACTGACATTGTTGTTATTGGTGGGAATGAGGAAAGATCCTAAGATTGGAGGAAATCGCGGAGGAAATTCGTAAAGTTACTCGAAACCGACTCCAACGCTCACCAAGGTAAGGGATAAGTATTTCTAACTTATATGAGCTAACGTGAATGAGGTATGTGAAGGATGTAATATGTTTTTAGGAATATTGTGGTTACCCTACCCGAAGTGGTAGTGGTTTATTGTTGTTACCCTACCCGAAGTGGTAGTGATTTATTGTTTTTATCCTACCCGAAGTGGTAGTGGTTTATTGTGGTTATCCTACCTGTAGTGGTAGTGGATTATTGTTGTTGTCCTACCCGGAGTGGTAGTGGATTAATGTTGTTGTCCTACCCGGAGTGGTAGTGGATTATTATGGTATAGACCTGCCCTATGTGGTATGGATAATTAACTAGACCTGCCCGATGTGGTTTGGGGAATGAACTAGACATGCCCGATGTGGTATGGATAATTAACTAGACCTGACCGATGTGGTATGGGGAGTGAACTAGACCTGCCCGATGTGGTATGGATAAATTACTAGACCTGCCCGATGTGGTATTGGAAATGAACTAGACCTGCCCGATGTGGTATGGATAATTAACTAGACCTGCCCGATGTGGTATGGAGAATAAATTAGACCTGCCCGATGTGGTATGGAGGATAAACTAGACCTGCCCGATGTGGTATGGAGGATAAACTAGACCTGCCCGATGTGGTATGGAGAATTAACTAGACCTACCCAACGTGGTAGAGGATTATCTTTGTGAAAGAACTCGGTGAATACGATTAAGGGTGAACACGATTAATGGGAAATGAGGATTTTTTGGAATGAAAGTAATATGCATGCTATAGAATATACATTATGGGATATATATACTATAGGGTGAATATGAATGATGAGAAATGAGGATGTTTTGAATGAAAGTAATATGCATGCTATAGAATATATATTATGGGATATATATGCTATAGGGTGAATATGAATGATGAGAAATGAGGATGTTTTGAATGAAAGTAATATGCATGTTATAGAATATATATTATGGGATATACATATATATATATATATATATATATATATATTATAGGATGAATATGAAAGATGAGAAATGAGGATTTTTGGAATGAAAGTAATATGCATGATATAGAATATATATTATGGGATATATATACTATAGAATGAATATGAATAATATGGAAATGAAAGAAAGAAGATATGAAAGTTTATATTTACGTGCTTGTGGTTATAATTTATATCAATACTTAATCGTATTTAAAATGTGGATTATCATGTAATGTTAGTCTTGAACTAATGACTTACTCCCTTGTTTTTGTGTGTTGTTTATGATAATCCCATTGTAGGTAAATGAAGGATTTGAGGAAGTAGCTCACTTAGGAATCTTATGTGTTTATTAACTTGGATTTCTTTATCTTTACTTTGGCATTGTAGTTGACTAGATAATATTTTTGGGATGAATGTAATTCTAATTATGGTAACACTGGAGATGTGTAGTTATGAGCATTATGATTCTTAGGAACCCATAACTAGTTGTATGTGGTAGTTACTGAGGGTGAATCGAATGAATTATGCTTTTCTGCAATATGAATTGTATGATAATATGATAGGTTGAAAAGGTGGTTTCACGGAATGATTAATAAGGGATTTAAATAAGATGATGAATGTATGTATGAAAGGATTAAAATAAATGAAAAAATTTCAAGGGTAGAATTTGGGTCCTTACACAAGTCATCATCACTAATAACACACTTTGGATGTTTCTCATTCATTGCCTCCAAAAAATTTCCTAAAAGCCAGATGTAGGTTTCCTCTGTCTCGTTTGACATGACACCAACAACAAATACTGTTGTTTGCTTGTGATGAATCACACCAAAAAAAATGACAACTGGAAACTTGTATTTTTTTCGACCATAGCATCAAAAGCAACAACATCTCCAAAAATTGAGTAGTCAAAACTGCTACATCCATCAACCCAAAATAATTGTTGCAACTTACCTTCTTCATCTACACTATATCTCCAATATATTGCACAATATGATTTTGATTGCTCCTTCAAGTATTGTATTGTTGATTCTACGTCACAATTTTGGATTCTTCTTTGATTTTGAATTTGATTATACATGTCCTTCTTAGAGAACTCAATATATTGATATCCCCCATATTGACCAACAAATGAACAAAATTTTTTGCCTGTTCCAATACTCACTTCTCTCATTGTGTTCATCTATACGATGTCTGTTTCTTTCATTATTCGGTTTGAGGCTATCATCCTACCGTAATGTTCACCAACCAATTCATGACTATGTGTAACACCCTAAATTTACGTCATTAAAATTATAGTATCAGTCCTGGGATTCTCGCTTGAGCGAGGGATTCCCCGCCTGGGCGAGAAAGGCTCACCTGGGAGGGTGAAATCCTGGGCTATACTAGAGGATTCTCGTCTGAGCAAGAGTTGGCTCGCCTGGGCGAGGAAGGCTCAACTGAGAGGGTGAAATCTGGGGCTATACGGAAGGATTCTCGCCTGAGCGAGATTTGGCTCGCTTAAGCGATAGTGGTCTCGCCTGAGAGAGAGATTGACTCGCCTGGGCGAGGAAATGTGATGTTTTGGAGTTGTCGAAGCTGTAAGATCCTCGCTTGAGCGAGAGGATCCTCGCTTGAGCGAGAGCTGCCTCGCCTGGGCGAGAGGGTCAGATCTGAGTTTTTAAAATGGGTGGGATTCTCTCGCTTGAGCGAGAATGAGCTCACTTAAGCGAGAGCCCGACGAGACAGCATTAAGAGAAACCTCAAACACATTTTAGGGTTAGAAATTGAAGAGAGGTGAGAGAAGAGAGCTTTCCCAAGGGCAAGGAGCTTGGATACTCATCTAAGAGCTTGAGAAGAGGTAAAACTCTTGATTCTAACTCTCTTCTTCCCTTTGAAACTCATTTTGGGTATGTTGGATCTCTTCTCAAAATTTGTAAAACCATGGAAACTCTCTCTTTCGAGTTAGGGTTCGTTTTATGTTGCTTTTACCTTGTAAACTCTTGGTTTAGAGTTAGTATTTCAGGAATGGAAAGGGTTTGTGGGATTGACTCGTGAAAACCCCAAAACCCTAAAGAGAAAATGTGGTTAAAGTGGAAAATGGGTAAAATGCTAGAGGTAGAAGATGAGTTTACTTTCTAATGTTGAAATATGAGATGAATATGTATGTTTTAAATGGTTGTAAACTCATGATGAAAGTAGTTTCGAATCATTGAAAATATGATGAATATCTTGTATGGTTAAATAATGCAATATAAGTTGTTTATGTGATATTTGGAATAAATGACTAACCTTGTGTTATGTGGTGGGAATGAGGAAAGATCCTAAAGTTGGAGGCGGTGTCGGTGGAACTTACGAAGTTGCCAAGAACCAAACCCAACACTCACCGAGGTAAGGATAAGTCTTTAACTTATGCATTGTGATGGAAAATGCGTGGATGTTGCTGGTTTTGTACAATGAAATGAATCGTAAACCACTTAATTGTTATAAGCATATAT
Organism: Lupinus albus; assembly: GCA_009771035.1. Classification (NCBI taxonomy): domain Eukaryota; kingdom Viridiplantae; phylum Streptophyta; class Magnoliopsida; order Fabales; family Fabaceae; genus Lupinus; species Lupinus albus. The sequence continues at coordinate 5,347,148 of CM020013.1, read as the reverse complement.
GGGTATGTTTGTAACAATGATGGTGTGTATTTTCCGTCTATGTATTGGTGGAGTGTCAATGGAAATAAAACTCGGAATAATGAAATGAACTGTAAATCACTTAATTGTTATAAGCATATATGGGTATGTTTGTAATAATGATGGTGTGTATTTACTGTTTATGTATTGGTGGAGTGCCAATGGAAATAAAACTCGTTTTTAGCCGACCATGATTGGTTAGCGACTTTGGCTCAAGTAATGTAGCAAGCTTTGGCTCAAGCAATGTAGCAAGCTTTGGCTCAAGCAATGTAGCAAGTTTTGGCTCAAGCAATGTAGCAAGCTTTGGCTCAAGCAATGTAGCAAACTTTAGTTCAAGTTATGTAGCATGTTTTCAAAAGTATAAAACAAGGGAAATGGTTTTAAGTGTATCTAATTCTAAGTTTTTACTTAACTTTATTAAAATGTGGATTAACGTTTATTGACATTATTTGACGTTAACGACTCACTCCTTTGTGTTTCTGTGTATGGTCAATGTTAATCCCATTGCAGGTAGGTGGAAGATGTAAGGACGTTTTGATTAGGAGCTTATAGGCTTTTAATTTTTGGAGATCCTTATATTCATTCTTTTGTAATGTGATTAACTGTAATTAAACCTGAATATTTGTAACTCTGAATATTCGTAGCTATGGGTATTTTGGAATCCCATAGCTAATTGTATGCGGTAGTTACCTGGATGCATGAATGAATTATGGTTTTCTGCTATGTGAACATGTATGTATTTTGAGATTATGAAATGGGTATGAGTAGGAAAATGAGACTTAGGTTGACCTGATGGTAATTTTAGTTAAGCATGTAGGGAAAATATATGAAGGATGAATAAGATAAGGAAAAAATTTCAAGGGTAGAATTTGTAACAACCCGATTTTCTACCCTTGAAAATTTTTCCTTATTTAATCCATTTCCATGCATTTAACGATAAGTCATAATTTACCAAGTGAATAAATTTATTTAAAAGATCTTTCTCTTCATCCTCACACCCGATCTATGAACCAAAAGTGCATACACAATCCGATAGCAGAAAAACATAATTCATATTAGTATAACCTAGTAACTACCGCATACAATTAGCTATGGGTTTCCAAAACACCCATAGCTACATATATCCGAGTTACTAGTCTCCATGATCAAAATCATGTACAAAATAGTATCCATAGTACAATTAGTTGATTCAATTACAATCAATTTAAGTTACAAAATTTTGGATAAAGAGACATCAAAATAAAGGTCTCTAATCTCCTACTCAAAAATCATCCTTTCTCCGTCCACCTACCTGCAATGGGATTAACATTTACCATACACAAACAACACAAAGGAATAAGTCATTAACTCAATAAAATTTCAATGTAAGTTAATCCACATTTAATAGAGTTAAACAACGATATAAGTTAAATCCACTTAAAACCATTTTCGTCATCTGTACTTTTGAAAAACCATGCTACATAACTCGAGCTAGAGTCGCTAACCCATTCTGGTCGGTTAAAACGAGTTTTATTTTCATTGGCACTCCACCAATACATAAACCATAAATCCACCCGTCATCACTACAAACATACCCATATATATTTGTAGTGACTAAGTGATTTACCATTTATTACTTTGTTTCCGAGTTTTATTTCCATTGGCACTCCACCAATAAATAGACAATACATGCACCCGACATCATTACAGCATAGCGTATATGCCTATAACTACAAAGTGACTTACAGTTTATTGTTTTATCCGAGTTTTATTTCCATTGGCACTCCACCAATAAATAGACAATACATGCACCCGACATCATTACAGCATAGCGTATATGCCTGTAACTACAAAGTGACTTACAGTTTATTATTTTATCCGAGTTTTATTTCCAATGGCACTCCACCAATAAATGGACAATACATGCACCCGACATCATTACAGCATAGCGTATATGCCTGTAACTACAAAGTGACTTACAATTTACTGTTTTATCCGAGTTTTATTTCCATTGGCACTCCACCAATACAAAAATGATAAATACACCCGACATCATTACAAACATATCTACGTATGCTTATAACTACAAAGTGATTTACATTTCATGATTTCATTTCGAGTCTTATTTCCATTGGTACTCCCCAATAAGTAAACCGTAAATTCACTTCTAACCATTATTAACATACCCATATATGTTCATAATGATTAAGTGATTCACATTTTATCCATTATCCATAACAGAAAGTCCACACATTTTCCAACACAATGCATAAATTAAAGACTTATCCTTACCTCGGTGAGTGTTGGGTATGGTTTTTGGCGACTTCGTAAGTCCCACCACATAACACAATGTTAGTCATTCATTCCAAATAGCAAATAAATAACTTATATTGCATTAATCAACCATACAAGACATTTATCATACTTTCAATGGTTTTATACTAGTTTCATTATGAGTTTTCAACCATCTAAAACATACATATCATCTCATATTTTAACATTATAAAGCAACTCGTCTTCTACCTTTAGTGTTTTACCCATTTTTCCTCTCTAACCACATTTTCTCTCTCTAGGGTTTTGGGGTTTCCATGAGTCAACCCACAAACCCTTTCCATCCTTGGAATACTAACTCAAAACCAAGAGTTTACAAGGTACAAGCGACATAAAACGAACCATTACTCGAAAGAGAGAGTTTCCATGGTTTTACACACTTTGAGAAGAGATCCATAATACCAAAAATGGGTTCTCAAGAGAAGAAGAGAGTTAGGATAGAGAGTTTTACCTCTTCTCAAGCTCTTGAACAAGAATCAAAGCTCCTAGACCTTGGGAATGCTCTATTCTCTCACCTCTCTTCAATTCTTAACCTAAAAATGTATTTAGGGTTTCTCTCATTTAATGTTCTCGTCGGGTTCTCACTTAAGCGAGCTTTCTCTCGCTCAAGCGAGAAAATCCCGCCCATTTTAAAAACTCAACTCTGACCCTCTCGCTCAAGCGAGAATATCACAGTGTCAACAGCCCCAAAATGCCATTTCTCGCCCATGCGAGACAATTCTCGCTCAGGCGAGAATTCTCCAGTATAGCCCAGGATTTCACTCTCCCATGTGAACCTCTCTCGCCCAAGCGAGAATCTCTCGCTCAAGCGAGGATCCCAAGACTGATACTATAATTTTAAAGACTTCAAATTTGGGGTGTTACAGAATTTCGGGTCCTTGCACTATGATCATCAACAAAATAACTCACATATCAAACACATTTTTCCTTGTCAATGTGAATTTTCATTCTTGCTAAACAAGAACATCTCGTTTCATTTCCGGGAGCCCTCTTCCGAACCAATTGATTTTTCTTATCCCTAAATCCTTCTCTATCACAAGAGAACGAATTTCTTAATATCTCCAATCATTTGAAACCAAAATAGATTGGAAAAGGAGTTAGTGATATTAGATTGATTAGAACTTTGAAATTGTGTTGTGGAGAAGATAAAATCAGTGATGAGGAGATAACATGAGTGAAAAGAAATGAGGGTTTGAAAAGAAGAGAAGGATCATGTGCTAATGCCAAATGTGTGCTCTTAATAATATTTTTATGAAATCATGAATGACCATTAAGTATAATAATTATATTCATTCTAATTGAATTATTCATGAATATTGCGGTATGGTTATGGTGATGAATAATGATTAATTGTTGAGTATAATTTTAAAGATATGTACCTGATGAAATATAAATTAATATAAATGAATATATAATAAATGTGCATAATAATAAATAGGATTACTTTCACAATATTATAAGAATTTAAAGCTCCATTTAAAAGAATTGATTTTGGGAAAATGAAGAGAGATGAGAATTGATTTAGGGAGGAATATATAAGGAATGTGAATAATAGGATAATAGAATTGCTAATCAGAATATGAGATATCAATAGGATTGCTTTAACAATACTATAAGAATTTAAAGCTCCACTTATAATAAGAATTGATTTAGGGAAATTAATTGCTGGGTATAATTTTAAACATGTGTAGATGATGATTAATAGAAATTAATATAAAAAAAAATATATGGAATGTATATAATGATATTGATAAGAATTAATTTAGGGGGAAATATATAAGAAATGTGTATAATAGGATTGCTAATCAGAGTATGATTGCTTTCAGAATATTATACGAATTTAAAGCTCCACTTATAAGAATTGATTTAGGAGAAATATATAATGAATGTGCATAATAAGATAATAGAATTGCTAATGAGATTATGAGATATCAATAGAATGTGCACAATATTATAAGAATGGAGAAATATAATAATTGATTTAGGGAAATAAAGAAATATTTTTGGTGGGAAAAAGAATATAAGAATAAGTGTGTATAATGATTTTTTTTATGAAATCATAAATGATCATTAAGTATAATAATTATATTCATTCTAATTGAATTATTCATGAATATTCTATAATGGTAATGGTGATGAATATTGATTTTAAATATATGTACATGGTGATTAATAGAAATTAATATATAAGAAATGTGCATAATAATAAGATAATAGAATTGTTAATCAGAGTATCAGATATTTATAGAATTGCTTTCACACCACATTATGATTCTTTGCTTACAATCTCATGAGATATTACCAACACTCTTTGCTTACAATTTCATGATTTTTTTTTCTTCTTAGGTAACATTACATCATACTTTAATTTTCTTCATTTCTCATTCTAAGTTTTTTAATATTCTGACATTGTGATTTTTGTTAGAGAGAGTTCATCATTTTCGGGATAATGTGGATGAGAATTTAAAGAATTATTTTTGTTTTTACGTAATCAAACCGCAATTTCCTGTAGGTAATGGTAATTGCATATGTGTGTAATAGGATAATCTTACAATCTCATGATTCTTTATCTTCATCTTAGGTAACATTATATTACATCATACTTTAATTTTCTTCATTTCCCATTCAAAGTTTTTCATTATTTTGACTTTGTGATTTTTGTTACAAAGAGTTCATCATTTTCGTGATAATGTGAATGAGATTTTAAAGAATTATTTTTGTTTTAACATAATAGGATAAGAATTATTTTTGTTTCCCTAAACTCATATCTCTTTAATATAAATTAATATGAGAATATTATAATGAATGTGCATAATAATATAATAGAATTGCTAATCAGAATATGATTTTAGGGAAAATGAAGAAATATAAGAATTGATTTAGTGAAAATAAAGAAAGATTTTTGGATGGAAAATGAATATGAGAATATGTGAATATGATTAAGTGTTTGGTAAAAAAAAAATGAAGGATTAATAAATGTGACATGCATGTGTCATTTTGATGTATGATATGAGAAGTGACATACATGTGTCATTTTAATGTATGATATTAATGTAGAGGGTAATGATACAATGTGAGGTTATGCATGGTAGTTGATAGTTTCATGTATGATATGAATGTAGAGAGTAATGATACAATGTGAGACTATGCATGGTAGCTGGTGGGAGTGTTTGGGTGAGAAAACTTTGCATGAGAAAATGACATATGTCTAAGACTAATAATGAAGAACATTTTTTTCTTACAGTATAATAGATTGCATAAGCACAAGAGAACTAACCTACTTGCATAAGCACAAGAGAACGAACCCAAATTACCTAGACTTAACTTAAGAAAAATGTAGAAATGCTAACCATAATTAATATAATATATTTATATATTAGCGTTATTAATACTGTACCGGTCATCAAACTAGTAAAGGTACTGATATGGTGATATAACGGTTCAACTAGTGGTTAACTAATTAAACCGTATATTGGTAAAGTTATATATACATATATAATATATTAACATTAATGTTGAAAAAAACAATAATTTTTTTATTTTTATTAAAAATTAATTTTAAATAAAAAGCGACCGGTTTGTCCGGTACGGTTCAATTGAAAACCGATCAGTATGACAAATTTTGACCAGTTTTGATCAGTCAAATTGTATATCCAGTATAATTGTTGAACCATATCATTATTATAACTGATTTATCGGTTGAACCAGTCAGCACAGACCAATTTTTTACAACTATACTATATATTATTTATTTGTATTAATATATTATTTATTATTGAAAATGAAAGGTTAGTGTTTACATTTTTTTCCGTCTAATATATTAGTTTAAAATCAAATACGTATCAGGTAGAACGTCGACGTCGAAACCAATTCTGAAAACGCCTAACGCAAGCATCCAATTCCTCCAAACCAATATTCACATCATATCATATCTCTCTTCCATTTCTCTCTCAATTAGCCACAGGTTACTTCTATTCTTCATTGTATTCAACAAATTCAGCTCTGTATTTTGATCTCAAATATTGCATTTTTATTTAGCTTCTTCATGTTAGGGATGCACAAATTGATATTACCTCAAATGGCTCTTTATATCATTCATTTCTTTTCAAATTAATGGTCTTTTTATTAGCTCATAACCTTTAATTGTTTAAGGATTGTGCCACTTTTGGGTCTTAATTTTAATCATATGTTGTAATTTTTTCATATGAATTTTAAATCAAATTGTGAAGATTTATATTATCTCTTTGATTTCTTAGAGGTTTTGTATTATATTTTTATTTGAATATAATTTGGGCAATATTTAGTGATTTTCTATGGAACTTTTTTGATATAATCTAAATCTAAGATCTGTTCGTGAAGGTAATCTAATTCGCGCGTTCGCTGTGTTATGCACCCGAAGTGAACTTATGTTGTTTGATTTGGTGACAAGTGATGATATTAGACCATACTTGGCTGGATAGATTTGTGTTGGATTTTTTACACGGGTATAATGCGATATATAGAAGGAAATGGTACAGAGTGAATTGGATTCAGAGAAGGAGATTGATGATGTCGAACGTGGAAGCCTAGGCCGTGGCATTCGTAGAGAACTTTCATTTTCACGTTGGTGTGATGATGATGATGATGATGATGATGATGGAAGGGTTAATTTTGATCAACAATTAGGTAATGGAGATGTTAGCGTAGAAGAAGATTCTGATTTTGAGTTACCTTTTCCTCAAAAGAGTGAGCTGCAAAGCAGATCTTTAGACAGAGAGCGATTATTTCACCTAAAATTTCAACAAAGGAGTATGCAAATGAATGGTACTGGTACCATGGATGTTGATTATATTAATCGGAGAGGTAATGGATCTCAAAAGTATGTGCCTTTTGATGTTGAAAACAAGTCTGAAGTGGGAACGACTGGTGACCCCAACATATATGTTGGTGGTGATGGATCTTCGGGGAAAGGCTCCCAAAATCCTATTTCTGTAGCAGATATCTTGAAGACATTGTTTCTTGTACTTATGTGGTACACTTTCAGTCTATTTTTGACCTTGTAAGTTCATTATATACACTGTTGGTCAGTTATAGCAAAGATATACTTTATTGTTATTTGTGATACAAATTCTTTTTCCGTTATCTCATTCTAAACTGTTTTGAACAGGTTTAATAAAAGTCTGTTAGGAGATCACATGGGAAAGTTCCCTGCTCCTTTTTTGATGAATACTGTACACTTTGTAATGCAAGCTGTTTTATCAAAACTTATCACCTGGTTTTGGTCTCATAAGTTTGATACTAATGTTGTCATGTCTTGGAATGATTACTTTTTGAGAGGTAAGTTTTAACTTCTTCTACCTCATTCTTCATATTCCAATTGTGCCCTCTTTGTTATGTTAAGTAGGCATGCCATGCTGTAAATTCTGAATGCATTTTGGCTTATAATTTTTCGCCATTTACTTTCATTGATGCATACTTTTTTACATCAGATATATTTAGAGTGCTTTAGGTTTAAAATATTTTGTATTTCTTTGTGGTTATGGCTCTTTCTTAATTAGGATTTGTTTTTCTTATTGTTTCTTTTATTTACTTACCAAGATTCTAGAGTCACTTAAAAACAATATTCTAGAGTTACTGTGATCCAAAACAAGTTAGGTTTTTTGGCTTAGAATAGAGACTGAAGCAAACATAGTAGGCTCTCATGATTGTAGGTCGTGTGTTTCTTTGATATCATTAGACATATCTGCTCAACAAATTACCCATTGCTTTTTTAAAATAAAGATTTTCTTGAAAAGCAAAGAAGTTATGAACTATCCAAGTCATTCTTTCCTTTCAAGAGGTTTCCAGCCATTCTGTGTTTCAAGGTATTCTTGGTTTAGAATGTTTTCAAATATATTTCCCATTATCGCATTATCATCTTTATTGCTAACTATCTTTCTCAATGATCTTGTTTCTATCACATCTTTTATCTGAACATCTTTCCTAAGAATAGTAGTGCTATATAGATAGAGAAAATCTGGGCTGACATTGCTCATTCCTTGAGATGGAGGATTTCCATGTTTGTGAGCAAAAAGTAAGTGCAGAATGATGATTCTATTTCATGCCTAATGCCTCATTCCTTAGAACAAGGAATAGATTGCATAGTCTGTTCCTCCTCAGTGATTGGGATTGGGATTCCATACCCCATGTAATAGGATTTAATTTTGCCCCCTGCATATCCATATTATTTTTTAGAAAATACCCTTAGTATATTTAAGCCACTCAAATCCCATTAGCAATATAAGGTGCTATCACTAAAATGTTTATTTAAAAACGCAATATGATGAAAAGTTTAATGTCTGCATTTTACCTATATTTTAAACGACAATTTATACCATTTCTTTGTCTTTTCTATTTCTATTACTGACAATATATTTTGTTGTCAAGTTATAAAAAATTAAACTTGACCATTAATCTCAAGAATATACATTCATACTAAATATATAAGATCAAGATCAACTTTGATTTTAATTGAAATATTTCCGTAATATAAAAATATTTTCATTTTCTTATGAGGTGCAATATCTCATTTAGATCAACTTTGATTTTATTCTCCGTTGATTCCATATATCAAACAACAAAGCCATCAAACTGGAGTTTGGGAGTGGTCATTCCATCCTATTCCATTCCACCTCACTTCATTCCATCCTTATGACATTCTCATTCCGTGGAATCACCATTCGATGTACCGGATGAGATAAAACTTGCCAAATTCAGGGGTTGTAGTTGAAGGAAACTACGTGGTTGGCCACTCATCCATTCATGAGTCAATAACAATGACAACTCATTCTGGCTCTTATTCTGTCAAAAACAATGTAAATTGTAAGCAAATGAAGAAGAAGATATTAAGATAGAAGATGGAGAGAATGAGAAAAACGGTTACTGATTTTATTGATAATGAATTTGTTAACCTTCTTACAAAGAGAGGAGCCCTATTTATATGAATAGGGAAAAGGAATAAATGCCAGCTCATACAGTGGATATTAAAAACAGAAATAGTGCTTAACTAAAATACAATAAAGGCACTATTCTAATATAATTCTAATATACCCCCCTGAACAGGAAGGTCTAAAAAAAATCATCCAGCAGAGTTGACATCTAGAACATGAAGCTGATTTCTGAGTGTAACAAACTGAGTGTTAGAGAGAGGCTTGGTGAGGATGTCTGCAGTTTGAGACTCAGATGGAACATGCTTTACAATAAGACTTTTGTTCTGAACTTTGCAAAATAGAGATCCAACTCAATATGCTTGGTTCTGTTATGTAGAACAGGGTTATGAGACATAGCCACTGTACTCAAGTTATCACAAAGAATTACAGGAGTCTGATAGGAAACATTGAGCTCCTTAAGAAGAGACTCAATCCACATTAACTCTTGGGAAGCCAAAGAGTTAATGTAGAACATGAAGCTGATTTCTGAGTGTAACAAACTGAGTGTTAGAGAGAGGCTTGGTGAGGATGTCTGCAGTTTGAGACTCAGATGGAACATGCTTTACAATAAGACTTTTGTTCTGAACTTTGCAAAATAGAGATCCAACTCAATATGCTTGGTTCTGTTATGTAGAACAGGGTTATGAGACATAGCCACTGTACTCAAGTTATCACAAAGAATTACAGGAGTCTGATAGGAAACATTGAGCTCCTTAAGAAGAGACTCAATCCACATTAACTCTTGGGAAGCCAAAGCTAGACTCCTATATTCTGCCTCTGTGTTGGACCTAGAAATAGTGTTTTGCTTTTTGGACCACCAAGTGACCAGATTTGGTCCTAGATAAAGACAAGCACCAGAGGTAGACTTTCTATCATCCATGTCTGAGGCCTAGTCAGCATCACAATATGCTGTAAGAGAAATATTAGAGGCAGCACTAGCAGGAGTAATGGTTAAACCAAGAGTCTTAGAGCCTTGCATGTATCTGAGAATTCTTTTGACAGCAGCCCAATGAGAATTTAAGGGATTGGCTAAAAATTGGCAGACTTTATTGACACAGTAGGTGATGTCTGGTCTGGTTACAGTAGCATACTGTAATGCTCCTACAATGGACCTGTAGAAGGTGGGATCTTCAAAAATGTCAGATCCATGCTTGGTGAGTTTACAATTAGAAGCCATAGGAGTGATACTAGGCTTGGAGGTGGTTAGGTTAGTCTTAGCTAGAAGATCTCTAACATACTTGGACTGAGATAGAAAGGTAGAACCATCCTCCTTGTGTTTGACTTCAATACCAAGAAAATAATCCAGAGTCCCCAACTGTTTGAGTCCAAAAGTATTACTGAGATCTGTGATGACTTTCTGAACAAGAGAGGCAGAAGATCCAGTTACTATTATGTCATCCACATAGATTAAGACATAGAGTTGATGACTCATAGCTGTATGAATGAATAGAGAGTTGTCACACTTGCTGATTTTAAACCCAAAGCTGACAAGAGAACTTTTTAGCCTTTCAAACCACTGCCTTGGTGCTTGCTTTAGCCCATAAATGGCTTTGTGCAACTTGCAGACTAAAGATTTATCACTATTCTGGAATCCAGCAAGTTCAGTCATATAGACCTCTTCATCTAGAATGTCATTCAAAAAGGCATTGTTGATGTCAAGCTGCTCTAGTTTCCATTTATGAGTGACAGCTAGAGTAAGAAGAATTCTAATAGTAACTAGCTTAACCACTGGAGAAAAGGTTTCATTGTAATCAACACCATGTTGTTGATGAAACCCCTTTGCAACAAGTCTAGCCTTATACTTATTAATAGTGCCATCTAGGTTCTCCTTGACCCTAAACACCCATTTACACCCTATAGCTTGTTTATGAGGAGGAAGAGGAACTAGGGACCATGTTCCCAAAGCCATGAGAGCATCATATTCAACCTTCATAGCTTGCTGCCACAGTGGTTCAGATAGAGCAGCTTTAACACTAGTTGGCTCACAAAGAGCTAAATGAACTTTGGGATGAATTGTTTTAGAAATCCCAGACTTTGACCTAGTCTACATAGGATGTACTGAAGGTTGAGGATCAACAGGTTGAGACAGTGAAGGTATAAACTTAGAGTTAGAAGTGACAGGGCTAGATGAAATGGAGAGTGGACTAGTTGAACCAACAGGATGAGTGTGAGAAGAAGACAAAGGAACAGGAGGTGAAACATGAATAGGAGGTTGTGAGTAAGTGACACTTGGAGGAGTTGACTCAACAATTGGAACAGAATGAGATGTAAGACTTGCTGAGGGAAAATGATACTCATTGAAAATAACATCTTTTGAAACATAGACTTTGCCTTCCTTAGTCATACACTTATACCCTTTATGACTTGGAGAGTATCCCATAAAAATACACTCTGAACTTCTTGGACTCAATTTGTGATTGTTATAAGGTCTAAGAAGAGGATAACAAGTACAACCAAAAATCTTGAGTAAGGTATAGTCAGGACATTTACCAAACAGAAGCTGATAGGGAGACTTATGATTAAGACTAGCTGAAGGTAGTCTGTTAATAAGATACACTGCATTCAAAAAAGCATGATCCCAATAGAGTAGATAACTGAGCATGACTCAAGAGAGTAAGGCTAGTTTCAACAATGTGTCTATGTTTCCTTTCAATTGTGCCTTGTTGGTGATGTGTGTGAGGACATGATATCCTATGCACAATCCCAAAAGTTTTCAGGTAGGCACTAAAAGGTCTGAATTCTCCCCCAAAATCACTCTGAACAGACTTGACAGAGTGGGTGAACTGTGTTTTGACATACTGAAGGAAATACTGAAACAATGAAAGTGTTTCAGACTTCAACTTCAAAAGAAATATCCATGTGTGCTTACTGAAAGCATCAACAATGGATAAGTAATACCTAAATCCTGTTGAGGAATAAACAGGAGAAGGTCCCCACAGATCCACATAAACCAACGCAAAGGGAGTGGTATAAACAGTAGTGGAGCTAGGGGCATACAATTTGTGAGCTTTTCGCACACAACAAGAAGAACAAAAATCATATACTGTTTTATTTATGTGAGGAATATTACACTGTGTTAAAACAGTCTTTACAATATCCTCATGGGGATGGCCTAGCCTAGAATGCCAAAGTGAAAAAGAAGAAGAAACCTTACTAGATATAGAACAACAACTTGAACTATATTTATTACAATTAGGAAAGTTTAAGTGTGGCAAACCAGAAACAGTTGAACAATGAGAAAAACTAGAGGACGGATGAAATGACTTTGAACTCGGAAGAAAACCACGAAAGGCATATAGTCCTTCCTTAGTAAGGAAACCACGAAGAAGAATCTCATTAGTAACCTGTGATTTCACAAAGAACGCATTAGAAGAGAACTCAAAATAGTATTGATTGTCCTTAGTAAACTGTGAGACACTAATAAGATTTTTAGTGATTGAGGGAACATAAAGAATTTTGTTTAGAGCAAACGTGAAACTTAGATCGAGTTTAGTAGTAAAGTAAGAATTTCCAGCAGACTGTATTTTAATGCCAGAGCCATTACCCATGTAAATCTGATCAGAAGTGAAGGATTCAACTGGTTCATGTATCAACGAAGGTTCTGAAGTGAGATGATTCGTAGCTCCCGAGTCAGGATACTAGAGATCATGGTTGTTATCACGAAGTGGAGGTTGATATTCTCTGTTAGATGCTTGAGCAGTCATTGCATAAGGTTGATGATGATATTGTGAAGCAGTGAATGGGCCAGGCCCAAAGACAAAATTATTGTTGTGATTAGAAGAGGAGAAAGGAGGAGTGTAAAAATCCATGGGAAATTCAGGAAGAAAATGGGCCGGATAAGTTGGAGGCCCATAAGTGGGATGAAATGAGTTGTAATTTGAATGACGTGGCTGAGGTGGTTGACGTGTGGCAAATGATTAACATGTGAAGAATGCATGTGCTGACCACGTTTCCCAGCCTAGGTTAGAGGACCTGCAAAGTGAGCAGGCGCATAATAGCACGTGCTGACGTCATGACCATGGTGATTGCAATACACGCAAAACAGCGACGAATTCCGGCCAAATGAACGTCCACCACGGTGACGACCACCACGACGCCCTCGATTACCAGTGTAACCTCCTCGATAGTTACCAGAATTACCAAAACCATAGGTAGGAGGTTGATCTGACCTAGGAGAATAATGTGAGGCAGGAACCATCAATGAAGGACGAGAGTGAGAGTTAACAGGAGCTGAAGAGTTAGGTGAAGAATTAGAAGCAACATTCACCGAAAGAGCATCTGAGAGTGCTTTATGTTTGTGCTTCTCCATCCTCGATTCATAAGTAAGCAAAAATGATTCAATGTTATGAAGAGAAGGAGGATCTACTTGACTCTCAATAGATGTAATCACAGGCTGATATTCTTCATTTAATCCATCTAAAATATAGTCAATGTGCTCGGAACTTGAAATTGGAGCTCCGATGAAGATCAAAGCATCAACTAAGCTTTTAATCTTCGTAAAATACTCAGAAATAGAACATGCACCTTGCGAAACCGAGCGTAGCTGAGAACGAAGTTGTCGACTACGAGCTTTCGTTTGTGAGTTACAATACGAATCCAGCTCTTCCCATAGCTTCCACGAATGTACACAGCCAAACACTCGCGGTTGTAAACTCTCCGAAAGTGAGTTCAGAATCCACGATAGAACAGTTTGATCAACTTCCTCCCATCGGAGATATGCAAGATTTACTTTATTGATCAAACGATCATCTTCAGAAAGAAACCTATGAGGAATCTCAGTTCCTAGACCATACCGATTCGCACGATTAGAAGTTAGGGTTGCAAGCATGAAGTGCCTCCAAACCAATTAATTCTTCTCCGTGAGTTTAATCGAAGGAAGAGGGAGAACTAGCAGTGTAGAAACTGCTTGTAGTGGCGGCGCAGTGGAAGGAGACAAAGGAGGAGATGAATCAGTCCCGGTGTTCGTAGCAGTTGCCATGGCGTGATACCATGTAAATTGTAAGCAAATGAAGAAGAAGATATTAAGATAGAAGATGGAGAGAATGAGAAAAACGGTTACTGATTTTATTGATAATGAATTTATTAACCTTCTTGCAAAGAGAGGAGCCCTATTTATATGAATAGGTTAAAGGAATAAATGCCAGCTCATACAATGGATATTAAAAACAGAAATAGTGCTTAACTAAAACACAATAAAGGCACTATTCTAATATAATTCTAATAAACAAGTTCTAGCTGTCCAGTATTTTCCCTTTCTAGTTTCAATCACTTAACAGTTCTTAGACATTTAAAAGGATTTTCCTCCCTTTTTAATCCATTCAAAGAATATTTTTTTGGGTTCTAACAAATATTTTTTTATTTGTTAGAACTCCGACCATTGTCAGACATGTGTTTATCTATATGGGTGTCGAGTTGTTGACCTAAGTTCAAGTTTGGAATAATTAACCTAATCATCAATTATTTGCTGATCAAGTATAATTTTTTCATTGAAATGCACAAATTTACCAGCTGTATGAAATGATCTTAATAATATCTAGGATGATTGAACATGCCTCTTATTCTGTTATTTGTACTTTTTCTCTGTCTTGTTTATCTTCCACTCTGAAGCACACTTTTTGCTAATTTCTCACCATTTTTATAGTAACTTTTCTACCAACTAATGCCACAGATGGACTTTGCCTTTCACAGTTGTACCAACTGCTCTTGGAACAGCAATGGATGTTAACTTGAGCAATGCATCCCTAGTTTTCATCTCTGTGACATTTGCTACAATGGTTGGTGATGCTCTTTTATTTTCATTTCAAATGTGACAATGATAATTTAAATTTTTTTCATTTTGTAATCTCACATCAGAATCAGATGTTTCCACATTTTTGTGGAAGTAACTAATCATCTTTCTGTTTATTTACCTTTCCTTTTCTCTTGCAGTGTAAATCTGCTGCTCCTATTTTTCTCCTTCTATTTGCTTTTGCTTTCAGGTGAATTTCTTTCTCAATTAGTCTTTGTAACCACTCTAAATATGTAATTCTTGTGATTCCTTGAGATAAATGTTAAACATTTAACAATTTAACAAGCTGTATCACTGTGATAATTTGTGTAGTCCTACTTCACAGAAAACATATTATAAGTGCTGTATAACTTAGTAGGCATTATGTATGTGTAATCATTATGCACACCACTAGTTATTTATTCTGCAAGCAGGTATAATTCATTAAGGTAGCGTGTAATCAATTAAAGTTTGAAATTATTTGATTTAGTTTAGAAATCAAATTAAAATTGCAATTGATTTTATTTTCTTTTATTATTTAACACTTTTACCCTTATAAGAGGTGGTTAGAGGTCAAGTTGTTACTAAGGTTAAAATAGTCTATTCATTTCAAATAAAATCAAATAAATCCAAGCAAATCCTATCGAACTTGTTGGAATTAGAAATGAAATTGTATAAATCAAATCCCGAGAAAGTAGACTCAGCTGACCTATACTCTAGCTTGTGTTTGTTGCAAGGTCTAAGAAGATGAAGACAAGCGCACATAAACACCTCAAATGAGGTATAATTAGGAGTGATGTCAAATAGTAAAAAAATGAGGAGACCTTTGTTTAAAGACGAGGAAGGTAACCTATTTATAAGGTAAACAAAAGTAGTAAAAGTATGTTCCAGAAAGGACATGGGTAAGAAGGCATGAACTAGTAGGTCAAGTCCAGTTTCAACTATGTGTCTATACTTTTTTTCTACTCTGCGATGTTGATGATAAGTATGAGGACAAGAGACTATAATGATCCTCAAGGAATTAAGAAAAGATAAGGGCTTGAATGCACTTCCCCAATCACTATGAATGGCCTTGAACTGTTTTACTGAATTTAGTATCAACCATTTTAGAAATCTTTAAAGATATTGGTGGTATCAGACTTTTTTTAGAAGATAGATCCAAGCGTGCCTTGTATGAGCATTAACTATTGACAAATAGTATCTGAAACCATTGTCATAATTAATGGCTGCAGGACCCAAGAAATCCAGATACAGTAAATCAAATGGATTGTGATAGACATTAGTTGAAGTAGGTGATGCAATCTATGAGCTTTTCTAAAACAACAAGTAGTAAAAAAAATCAAGGGCAATTTTATTAGAGTGAGATATATTACAATGATTAAGAATATTGTTTACAACTGCCTCATGGGCTTGGCCCAACCTACAATGACATAGAAAATAAGATGACACATTGCTACTAGAGCTAGGAACAAAAGAAGCATTAGCTAAAACAATAGTCATAGAACTAGAGCTATATACATTTGTAGGACTGGATGAACAAAAACTTGAAGACTTGAGAAGAATATGGTGGAATGCATAGAGACCTTTTGGAGTGAGAGATCCTCTAAGTAAAACTTGATTAGAACCATGTGATTTTACAAAACAGTCATTAGCATTATATTCGAAGTAGCACAATTTGTCCCTAGAAAATTGAGAGACGTTAATGATATTTTTAGTAATTGTAGGAACTTGAAGAAGATTCTTTAAGGAGAGTTGGACAATTGAGTTTAGAGGATACTGTTAATAAGTGGTACCCTATGAGTTATAAAAGCTTTTGCACCATTATTACCCATATAAATGTGCTATGGGCCAAAATGCTCGGTTGGCTCGTACACCATGGATGGATCAGCAGTCAAATAGTCTTTGGCGCTAGAATCTGGGAACCATACTGCATGCTTAATTTCTTGTCCACAAGTGCTCACAGTCATGGCATATGGGTTTGATATATAAGGATTCGACAAATCAGGCCTAGTGACATGTAGATTACTAGAAGACTAGGCCATATGATATATGTGTAGGCCAAAGGAGCCAAAAAAAATCAGGAGGATGCAATAGTGGCCTAGAAGTAGCAGAGAAATGATTAAATTCATAACCTGGTTGACATGGCATGGAAGGCTGATATTGTGGTGCATAGGAACTAGCATAGGGCATGGTGCACCATAGGATGTGGGGTATGGTATGCTAGCCGCGTAACCATAAGGGGCATAGTAGCACCAAGCCATGTCATGACCATAATAATTACAATTTCACAGAAGTAACCGTTAGGTCTCATCGGAAAGTGGCCACCATGACCACAACGACATCCTGAAAGTCCACAATGAAAGCCACTATATGATTGAGCAGGCACAAAATCAGAACGATAAGGTGAATGCGACAAAAGAAACTGAGAACTTGTAGGAGTGAAATTCACTGGCGTAGAAACAGATGCTGGAGACTGTGAAGGTGATGGCACCGCCACAACATTGGCAGAGAGCGCATCAGAAATGGATTTATGACTATTCTTAATAAGTTGTTGATAGTTAGTTGGTGGATCAACTTGGCTCTCAATAGAAGTTACAAATGGTTGAAATTTCTCATTTAAACCATCTAGGACACAACCAATATGCTCAACAAGAGAGATAAGAGTGCAATTGAAGCTAGAGAATAGCTTAATACTTTGATTGAAGAGAAAAAACTCAGAAATTGAGCTGGAATCCTGAGAAATCATGCAGACCATTGAAACTTGGAGAGGCGACTATGTGCTTTGGTGCAAGAATGGTAGAAAGCATGTAACTCTTCTCATAGTTGCCACGAATAGGTGCAATCAACAAATGTAGGTTGTAGTGATTCAGAAATGGAGTTCAGTAGCCATGTGAAAACTGTTTGATCTTGCTATTCCTAGCTAAAGAAGTCAGGATTAAAAGGATTGTTAATCCAATCAAGATCACTAAGAAAGGTGGAGGAATTGCAGATGATCGCACAAAACGAGAATTGGGAACAAGAGGATCAGCATCAGAGGCGCTAGCCATAGAGGCAATCAATACCATGTAAAAGTAATAAATGAAGAAGAAAAAAACCAGAGGGAAAGAGAGAAACTGACATAACTGTATTTTTTTTAATCATTGAAACAATTTCAAGAGTTAGATATATATAGATGCAGCTAACAGCTGTTAGCATAGCTTCAACCTCACCTTAATTAACTAACAGTTAACAGATTAGCTCTAAGGCTATCTGTTCTATGTACTAAAAGCCTAACTATTTCTCTTCTCTAATATGGCATGTTATTGGGAGAAAGAGTGGTATTTGAACCCTACCAATCTGGGCCACAGCACTAGTTGACCCTATGTCACATTTTCACATGATGCCATGAGACTCATGTTGCTGTTATAATGGCTTCTTGTTTCCAAAATTTCATTCCATATGTTTGTTCAACCATAATCATTTTGTCCATTGTTGCTTTGTCAATGATCATGATTTATTATAAATCATTATGTCGTCGTTCGATCCATGTAGCCAACCCCACACAGTGAGATTAATGCTTGGTTGTTATTTCTTTCAATTGATATTTTGGTATTCTATAACCTATCATTTTGTTTGTTCCTTTATATTTTTGTTCTCAAATGATCACATGTTCGGTGGATGAAGATTAATTTGATGTGTTTGTATGTGTATCCTCATTACCTGATTTCTGCATTTAATCGTGTAACTATTCTGTTGAAGGTTGGAGACACCAAGCTTTAAACTATCAGGCATCATCTTCATTATCTCCATTGGGATATTACTAACAGGTTTCGATGTCTTCCTGCATTTCACAGTAGTAATTTATCATTTCAACATGAATTGATCTGTATCTAGGAATTCCGCACATATAATTCTCATGGTGACTGGTTAAGAGTAGAAAGCGAGAGGATTGCAATCAGGAAATATTTATCATGGATGTTTCCATCTTAACATGCCATGTTGAATATATTTCCGAACTTTTGTGTGAAAGGTTTATTTTAATTCGATAACGGAATAGCCTCTAGAAAGAAGTTACTTTGAAAAAATAATTAACTAAGCAGTTATCAGATCAGCTTTTAGAATAACCAGTAAGTTCTTCCTCACTTTCTCTTTGGAGTTCTCTATCAACTATAAGTAGTTTTTTTCAGATTGAATGTTACAGAACAGTGATAGATTGGTGAAACATTCTCAGATTATATTGTTTATGTTCTTTTCCCATGGCTCTGTTGTTCCTTAATTTTTAATTGATACTTGTCAAGGACATTATGCAAGCTTTAAGGATTTATATAACAATTTGAGAAATGAAACCTTCGGTCTGAGATTTTAAATGTGTATTGCAGTTGCAAAAGAGACCGAGTTTGAATTTTGGGGATTCACACTTGTTATGCTTGCTGCTGTTATGTCTGGGTTTCGCTGGTGTATGACTCAGATCCTTTTGCAGGTATCGTATTTGCATTTTCCTTTATATATATCTATATCTACTTGTCTATCTACACACACAGAGGTACATTCACCTTTTTCTCTCCTCTAAATAACTAATCATTGTTGCTTTATTTTTCTGGGTTGGAACCTGATTTTCTTTCACTTCATGCATGTTGAACTGAAAACCAAATTGAAAGAAGGAATCCTATGGTAAGTACCTTGCACAACTCCATGTAAATACTTTTATGTAAGATTTATATGATATATTGGATTAACAGTCTCGCTTAATTAAAATAATAACTATTTTTTCATTTATGTATTTATTTACGACCGTGTTGATCAATTAATCAATAATTTTGAAATAAGTTTGTGACAGTTTAAGTTTTTTAATTGATAACAAAATCATTCCGCCCTTTGGGGAGAAACAAATGTACTTTCACTTTTCAGTAACTAGATGGTCTAAATTTGTTGATTCAGAAGATGGCATATTATGCCTAAGCATTTGAGAGATAGTTAAGTTTATAAAAAAACTACTTACCCAATATTTACCTAAACACCTAGTAAATATTGGACAGTGCTTGGAGGAGATCGTAGAAACCTCAATAAGGTGAGTATATTAAAGGAATGTTAGTCTAATTTTTATAGGCAGAAGGAAGCCAAGAAAAATGATTGGCAAAACAATTAGTAAAAATTTAAAGATCAATGTGTTGCCAATGAACATGATCTATGATAGAACATTATGACGTTGTTCTCCATGTAGTCGATCCCATCTAGTGAACTAAGGCTTTTTGTTGTTATTTGGAAGATTTAAGTTTAAGGTTATTGATTATCAAGCTATGGAAGAAGTTAGTACATGAAATTAGTATAGAGGTTCTGGCTCTCATGAAGAATCCAAAATTGTGCTAGTTCTCTATTTTTGCTGATCTTTGGTGTATGTGGTTGTAAAGGAACAGTTGAATATTCAATGACTCTTTTTGGACTCTAGACTTTGTTTGTGATAGAGTTTCTCTTTTGGCATCCCTCTGGTGCTTTGCCCATGGGTTTTTAGTGTCATTTCTATGTTAGACGTTCAAAGGTGCTGACATGCTTTGTTGCATTGTTTTGTCCATGGTAGTCAAATTGGGATACTGGTAGTAAATTAGGTCTATTTTCTGAATCATGAGTCAAATCGTATCATGAATATCATGAATCTTAAGATTCATGATCAATAATTAAACATACTAAACTAAGTCACAACATAAGTCATATATGAGACTCATAAGTCATGACAATAAATAACATAGATTACCAAAAAAATAAGAAATAACACAATTCAAGTCATAAGACTCATCATAATTCTAAAGTCATTCATAATATGAAAATTACACAATTTCAACTGTTAAAGTCATAAGCCTCATAAAATAGCAAAATAAAACCAGTGACAAAAAAATTACATCCTAATTCCTATTCCATAATGATTGGGCGACACTTTCATAATGACTCCATCTAATATTAACTACTTTTATTTTCATTTGTAAGAACAATCTTGACTAGCAGCAACTAAAAGCACCAAAGCTAAAGGAATCACTACTTTCTGATTTGAAACCATTCCCTGCCATTTCCGGTTACTCTCACCAATCTCTGGCCATTCCAGCTACACCTACCATTTTCAGCCCACCCAGCTTACTCTTCTTTTCCCTCACTTCTGGACAGCCACTCATCTCAAGTTCTCAACCTTGCTTCTATTGAAGGATTAAACTTAAATATTTATTAGGTTGTAGATAGTGATTCCTTAACTTTAATTAGTTTTAATACTTAGATTATTGCTTGGAGCCTTAGAGGTTTAAACTTATTTTGATTATTAAGTATTGATGAATGTGTCTTTACTTTCGATTGAATGTTTGACATTGACTATGAATTTTAATTATTCATTATGGATGTGTCTTTAGTTTGGTGTGCTTTACCATTTTTTATCGTTTAGTGGTCATCCCACAATCCTGATATAGCATTTTTGGGGCCGGACACTATCTGGGATTGACTACCTAGGTCTGAGGAAGGGTCCTCGCACCCACAATGTGGCTCTATAGTCTATAGGTGGCAGCCTTCCCTTGCATTTGCAAGAGGCTGATTCCTTGACTGAAATCTTTGATCTCGTTGTCACATATCAACAACTCCAACCATTGTGCCAAGGCTATCTTAGAACCTCCCTTGATCTTTTGATATAAGGATTTAATGAAAGAGAAGACAAATACAACAATGTTGGATCATGGTTCCTTCTAATAGCCCTGAAATCACGGATAAAAAAGAAATAAAATAATCAGCTCAATATAGCGTATGACACTCCATCTCCAAGCTTTTGATGTTGGATTTGGATTTCTGAAAGTTTAGAGGGTGATTTATTGTTCGAAGGCTTAGTGAGGCTAACTCTGTAAATTGTCATGTTTCAGTGTTTCTCTCTTTTTGAATTTTCTTTCTATCTTCCCTTGAGCTTATAGTTAGTTGGCATTCAGTTTCCAGTTATAATTTTAGATGTGCTGTTATAGCAAAACTTTTATAAGTGTTTCAAATGATTTCAGGACTGAAAAATCCACTTACCCTGATGAGCTATGTATCACCAATAATGGCGGTGGTAACTGCACTTCTTTCGCTTGCATTAGATCCGTGGGATGAATTCCGAGAAAACAAGTATTTTGATAATTTACAGCATTTAACTCGAAGTTGCTTGCTGATGCTTTTTGGCGGAACACTTGCCTTTCTTATGGTATGAGTACATATTCCCTTTAAAATATGTATATTATTTTGACCCTCTTTCCCTTCCCCCAATGCACAGATAGGTGTTTAACATTTTTATAGTTAGTTAATGCTTGGCATGCGTCTCTTTTGACTTGTCTTATACTGGTTTTTGTTTGTTTACAGTCATATTAGTTAGTTAGTTTAAATAATAGCTCCTTAAACTTTGTAAAGAAATTCAAGCAGGTCATTGAATTTTTAAAGTTTGTACATGGGCCCCTAAATTTATAAAAAAATGTAATCGAGTCTGTAACGCACATCTCTATCATACATTAGTAGTCCCTGATCTTTCTGTTGCAATTCATGTCAGACTTTATGGAATAGTTCAAATAGGTGTCTATACTTTTTGTGAACCATAACGTTGATATGTATGAGGAACCCTAACATATCAATAGTGTCAAACTTTTAGAGTTCAAGGACTTATTTGAATTTCCCCAAAAAGTTCAGTGACCTACAGAGTAATTTAACCCACTTAAATTTAGTCTTTGTTCTTCCCAACGTTTGGATATTTTCTTGTTCCAGGTACTAACAGAATATGTTCTGGTCTCGGTAACTAGTGCCGTCACCGTCACAATAGCAGGGGTTGTCAAGGAGGCTGTCACCATATTGGTATTGATATGTTTTTTTTTCATTATTTCCGTTTGTTGATATAAATATCCAGTTGCTTCCCCTTATTATTTGATCAGATATTTCTAGACAACATAGTTCAACATTTGTTGTATGATTCTATGAAGATTACTTTGTTGTAGTATATGCTCTCACTTACGAATAGTATCTACATATCAACTCAAATATCTCTGTTTAGCATTAAAACTCATTCTGAACAGAGGCTATTGCTGCTGATGGTATGAATTTTCCACGTGATGCTTTCCAAAACTGGTATGTAAACTTTTAGAGCATATCCTGAGAAAACCAGCAGAAACAATGTGGATCTTTAGTTTGATATCTCATTATTTTGTTATGCTACCTTCTAGTGTTTCTTGAGAAACCAGCAGCATTTTAAAGATTTCTAAGGCAGCCCAGTACACAAGCCTCCCACTTATTGGGGTTTAGGGAGGGTAGATGTGCGCAGCCTTACCCCACAAACGGATAGGCTGTTAAAATTTGACCTCATAGTCACTAAACATTAATCTTATCGTTGCGCCAAACTAACCCTCTATTTTAAAGATTTCTAGACAAATTAAATAATGAGTTTAATTTTTGATCATTTTGTGTAAAACTTCAATATAATGCCAATCATATATTTCTATATCATTAAAAGAGTTTGACGTCTTAACTTGGTACATAGTACATACACTTTAAAAATGTGACAATACATGATGTGTGATGATATGCCTTATTCCTCTCATATTAATGTTTTTGTATTTATTATATCATCTTGCGCGAGGGTTGCGGATTGTACATCTACTTAAACTTAATCTTATGGTTTCACGCTGTTTGTGTGTAGGTTGCAGTATTGTACTTTCACGACGAATTTACTTGGTTGAAAGGATTTGGTCTATTCACTATTATGATTGGTGTCGGTTTATTCAATTGGTACAAGTAAGTCAGCAACATACATATATTTCAAGCATCATTCTCCAATTTATGGTCATTTTTTTCTCACCATGGAATTTATGCTCTGATACTTGCAAAAAGCTGTGTTATGCTATTCTTTAAATTGTTATTGTCGGATTTTCCGGTTTTAAAGTTTTCAGCCACACCAGGGTGATAAAAGGGAAGCCAGGTGCATAAGGCTCCCACCTACTAGGACCTGGGGAGGGTATCTCTTGCACTATAGATTTAGAAGCCTTCGGCATAAGGAAGAACGATGTTTTTGCATTATACCGTGTTTGGAGTTTATTTGTTAGTACAGATAGCTTGCAATTTTTAGAAGATCATGCTGCTTCATTTGCAAGAGGGACTTGCTATACTTTGTTGTTTATCAAAGCTATACTGATCTAACCCAGATATAGTAGTACTTCCTTTCAATTATAGTAAAGTTTTTTTTCTTCCCCGTTTTCAGATACCAGAAGCTTCAGAAGGGACACACCGGTGACAATGAGCATCTTACAACAGATTCTGCAGCCAAATATGTTATTCTTGAGGAGATGGATGAACAAGATAATGTTATCTGAAACACTAAGAATTAAATAATTCAAATCCTAAGTAAGTCTTTTCTTGGATGCCAGCTAAATTATGCAAATCATAATCTAATGGTTTATACATCTAAAAATGCATTAAAATATTTTCACTACTCTTCTGTTCATCCAGAGGTAGCAGATGCGACATTTTATTAAAATCCTTCGAAAAACAACCTCTGTTCTTGTATTGAGATATAGAAAAAATGAAGGCTTAAATCTTGAAAATGGAAGTTTCAATTACAACCAATTACCTGGTTTTTCATTGGCAAGGAAATTTGCAATACATTGTAGATATGGAGCATTGATCAATTTTTAAGATTGAAATGTTGAGAAGTTACACTCACCTTTCCCGATATTTAGCTTAATTACATTCAACACCTCTCTTATCTTAGAAATTACATAAACTTCCCTTGAGATATATGTTATCATTATACTTCCACCAATGAGGTGATGATTGAAAATATGCTGACCTATCCTTAGGTTAGGTAAGTGTAGCTTTTGAATAAAAAGGGTCGCAAGATGTGATTAAGTCAAAACTTCATTAGCATTTCATGTAATTTCCTCAAGTGTTTATATGTTACTTAGTTTTTATGGGTATGCATTACAAATATTTTGCATCGCATTATCCATCCTTCATGTGTATATTCACGTGTATGACCGATACTTAAAGGTCAATAACATTTAACACATGAATGATGAATGTTCACTTTTACACTATCTGTGCACAACCCATTTCTCTATTGTTGATATCTTTAGTAATTTCAACATGTTGCTGATTACTTGTCCTTAATGTGATTACAATTTTTACTAAGTTTATTGAACTTTGTTTCCCTGAATTATATGTATTTATATTAAAGCAATGATTTCCAATGTTTATGTTTTCAGTTGGAGTTCTGATGTCAAAATTCTTGGAGTTTTTTTGGAGTGAAAGTAAACAAATTTTCAAGATATATTGCCTTCACATGATCAAACCAAACTTTCTTTTTCTTATTCTGTCAGAATATGTGTTTCAGTTGCAAATTTTGGCATTTTTGGGAGTTGAAAATAAATGTTGTAAATTACAACAGATTGTAAAAGATTAGTTTTTTTTTGTTTTTTTTTTATTTTCTAGTATCTGCTGGAATTTTATTTTTGATCATTTTTCAATTATTTTGCTTGAACGTTTTAATTATATGCTATCATTTTTACTTCAAAAGTAATACAAGGGGAAGTTGAATTATGTTTTCTTGGTTGATAATTAAAACTTAGGATAGAATAAAAATGATTTAACCATTAGTTTAAAATTAAGACAATTGGCTCCTCTTATAAAATGATGTATAAAGAAAATACTTGTAAAACTCTTAAGATTAGAAAGCAAGTATAAAAGTTTAAGTAATATGAATTATAAGATTGAAGATTTAACACAAATTTTATAATGGTTCATCTGATATCATAGGTATTATTTTTATACCTAGTTTCTTCAACTAGAGGATTGTTTACATACTTAACCTGTTCAAGCTCAACATTAAACAATATTTGTGTTAAAAATAATTTACTACTTGAAGTCTTTCGATCACACTTAAATTTGAATAAATATAAAAGCGAAGATTGTGAATAATAAATGATTGAGTATAAATGTTAAGAGAACAAGATAAAAAAATTGATACACGTTCAAATTTCTTTTTTATTTCCAACATTCCATTCAATAATTTAATCATTCACAATCTTTACTTTCATATTTATTATAGATGAGACATTTAATCTACATGTTACAATAGTCATTGATGTTTATTAATTTAACTTTTAATGAGTTGAGATATTCTTATATGGAAAATGATATATCATACCCTATTGAGAAAGACGTCACATATCTATGTAGAGACGACTAATGAAATCTTGACAACACATTAAAATTTTAATTTTAATTAAAATTTAATCCTAAATTATAGCACTAAAGAATATAAAATGCATCTGTCTTTAAATATGACGTGTTGGATTCATCTTCAAACAAGTTTTTATCTCTCTTATTAATCATCCTAGACACAAGAACGTAACATATATCATTTATAAATCAGTCACTAATAAATAAATTATCACTTTTTGACATATATCACTTTTTATGGGTATGAATATTAGTATAATGATTTAGTAGGACAATATAACATTAATTATGATATATATATATATATATGACTTATGAGGAAGTTCTTCTCAATGGGAGGCATGAGTAGCCTCTCCCACTTGTAAAAAATGAAGCGATTTCTATGTCCCCAAACAACTAATTTGACAAATAGATTTTGGTTAACCAAAATGATAAATAGTTCCAAAGCCATATCTTTGTTTATTTCAAAGCCATCACCAAACGCAACAAAAGGAAATAGAAACACACGTCTACTTTACCATCATGAAATTTCTTTATGTATTTCTATTTGTTTCGGTTATAAAAAAATATTTTTGGGATAGCAGATACATAATTTTGTTTATTTCAATTTGTAAAATGATATTCCCTAGAATAAAAATTTCATTGGGAAATTTATACTCTCACATTTCAATGCTTTCTCTTTCTCATTGGAGAACTTGGGAATGTAACATTCTTATATCTAAAAGTTACAATTTTCTTATTGTACTAATGTTTCTGGCTAATTCTCTACTTCTAGCATATGGTCACAATAACAATCATACATGATGGACCAAGCAACTTTTTATTTAGCATAAATTTGGTGTCTTTATACTTGCTTTCTAAAAAGTGCTAAGAAATTGTGATAGAATATATAATTAAAAATCAAATGATCAATAGAATAATATACTTTTATATAAAATATGAATATTTTAATAATTATACCAATATACTTTTAGGAATATATTAGTACAATAATGTCAAAAAAGATTCTGAATAATTATAAATATCAATCAAAGAATTTAATTAATTGTTAATAAATTTATACATTAGAGTTAGAAATATAAATAAAGAAAAGAGAAAAATGTATACATCAACAATGTAAATTTTATACACTACTAATGCATTATTTATTATCTATATTTAATCACAATTGTTTTTTCAATAAAAAATTAATACAAATGAATTATGGATATTATATTAATTATATATAAATATTTACATAGATAATACATATATTAAACTTAAATATTAATATGTATTTACCATATAAAGATTTATGAGGGTGATTATTGACTTTAAATTTAATCCACATGATATACCACTAATATAAAAAAATTACATCAGCATACCCATTAGCATCATATAAATATATAAAAGCATCATATAAATATTTGGCATGTGACATTTTACATAAACTCTAGTGTTTCTCATTTTTAATTATGAACCGAAGATTCCAAGGTATCATTCCTTCAATTTATCACTCAGTTAATAAAAATATAATTTATTTATTCTTTAATTTCCATTTTTCAACATTGATAATTCATTGTTTTTTCAGTGTTTTTGTTTGACATAAACATTTCGATATCACAGAGGAGCATAGCGGAGAGACATTCTTAAACAGTGTTTTCTGAATTCTGATTTTGATTTTGATTCACTTTCTTCTTCTTTTCCTTGAATTTTTGATAACCCATTAAACTCTTTGATCGAAAAGTTTCAAACTTTTTTAATGATTTCCTTGGTGAGACAACCTAGTATAGGGATCACTGTTTCTGATGTTGTTTTGAGGCAAAAACATTCAAACCCATTTAAGCCACAATCATTTTTACCATCAAGAGAAAAAAAACCTCAAAAATCTTCTCTTGTTTCAATGGAAAAGCCATTGCACCTTGCTTCTATTGCAGTTGGAAATTTTAGAAGGAATGATTCAATGAAGTGTAAATCATATGAGTCAGATAAATCAGAGGTTGAAGGTGATGCAGGAGGAACATCATCAGAGGCTGCAAAGAAGGCCAAAATGGGGATATATTTTGCAACTTGGTGGGGTTTGAATGTAGTGTTCAATATTTATAACAAGAAGGTTTTGAATGCTTACCCATATCCTTGGCTTACTTCAACTCTCTCACTTGCATGTGGGTCTCTTATGATGTTGATATCTTGGGCCACCAGAATAGCTGAGACACCTAAGACTGATCTTGAATTTTGGAAGTCCTTGTTCCCTGTAAGTGAACATTTAATTGGTTTTTGTTTGTTTCTTGAGAGAGAGAAAATTGTTTGGAGGAAGTGATAACTATGTTTTGTTTGCTAATATGTTTTCTGTTTATGAAAATTTGTTTTTTTTAAATCAATTTTGGACACATCTGGATATGTTTGTCATAGTTACCAGATTCTAAGCCTGGGAACTGTATACTAGTTTGATCAATTCATGGTACTTCTTATTGTAAATAAATTCTTACTATGTGGTAAGAAGTGACAAAACTGGAGTCTATATTGGTTGATATTAGGGGGGAAAGAATGATGTTGAGAAAATTTATTTAGCTGAGTTTAATCTGATATTTTGATTTATCAGTGATGAAAACAATTTGTATCGGAAGATTAATTCACTTAGGGTCTGTTTACGAGTTGGATTTTGGAGGGAAATGAAAAGAAATGGAAGGCTCATAGCTATCTTACAAGTGTATTTCATGGCTCTGAAGCCTTCCCCTCAAAAACTCAACTCGCAAACAAACCTTTAGCTCGACAACTGGCAAAATTTCTTTGTCCCCTATCCTTTGTCCAATTTCTTTCTGGTGACATGGCTAATGGAATACAAAAAAAATGTATGGGTTTTTCTTTTCTTATTTATTATTTTTAATTGATAGTGAACTGTCCTTGGTTTTTGTCCTCCAGGTTGCTGTTGCACATACAATCGGACATGTCGCGGCAACGGTTAGTATGTCAAAAGTTGCAGTGTCATTTACCCATATTATCAAGAGTGGTGAGCCTGCATTTAGTGTACTGGTTTCGAGATTTCTTTTGGGTGAGACCTTCCCTGTCTCAGTCTATCTGTCCTTAATTCCAATCATTGGTGGATGTGCACTTGCTGCTGTCACTGAGCTCAATTTCAATATGATTGGTAATGAACTCTTCTTTTGAAGAACATTTTATGAGACGAATTCTATTTCTATTTGTCTTGTTGTTTAGCTCGGATAGAAGTTGGAGATTGGATAGTATTAGTATACTGACTCGAACTTTGGATTAGACCCGAGAAAAGAGAATTTCTGTTTAATTAGTTGGGTTATAATAATATCACTCTTTCTTCCTCTTATTTATTATCCTGGAACAACAACGGTGGTTTACTTTGAGTTATTTTGGTTAATTATTCTTTCGTAGGAGGTTATTTGTTATGGAATGTGTTTATCGTAATTTTACTGCAAGCAATTCTTTGTACTCTCTTGACTTTGATTTCATGGCTTTATAACCAGGTTTTATGGGGGCAATGATATCAAATGTGGCATTTGTATTACGGAATATATTTTCGAAAAGGGGCATGAAGGGAAAGTCTGTCAGTGGAATGAATTACTATGCTTGCCTCTCGATTTTGTCGCTTGCAATTCTCACACCGTTCGCAATAGCTGTGGAAGGACCGCATATGTGGGCAGCTGGATGGCAAACTGCTCTCTCTCAAATTGGACCGCAATTTGTATGGTAATGATAAGCACTAGTATCAATTATAGAATAAGAAAGATTAGAAAAGAAGAAAGAAGTCCCAGAACCAGAATCAAGAGTGATTCTTGGTAGGGCTATAGTGTAGTTTTATTAGAGAAGAAGAAAATGAATAACAATGAGAATATGAGAGAAAGAAACAATGGATCCCACGATCCATCCCACACTGATTCCACAATCAGTTTACTTCTTAATTCCCTACTCTTCCTTGCCCTTCATTCTCCTATTTAACAACAATTACTAACAACTACAACCCTAACTAATTCTAACTGTCAAAACAGTTAGGGAAGTTAGTTATCTAACTTCCAGATTCTTCTCTTTCCTCTTTTATACATGTGGTCATTCCTTTGTGTGGATTTGACCTTATCAGGTAATTACACGATGACTACACTCACTAAATTGTTATCCCGATTCTGTTTGTTAATTCTATCATTATTCATCTTTATCTGTATGCGTCTCTATTTCATGCTAGAGATAAGGTGATATCAATCTTGAAAATTTAAGGATACACCAACTGTTGTAAGGATATCAAACAACTATTTTTATATATCTCTTGTTTGTCCTTATGAGCAAATGCTAAAAAAAAATATTGTCGCTTTTGAAAGACATACAATGTCAGTCTCGGATAGGAACAAACGGAAGAGAGAAAGTGTCCTGTCGGAGATAAATGTCTTGTTCCAGCTAGCTAAAGATTGCTTAGTTGTTGGTAATTATTGAGGAGTTCTAGTTTGTTGATCATCTTTGTGTTTAACAAAGTCAAATAAATGTTAAGTTTTTTAGATTGTTTTGATGTAACCTTATTATAAAGAGTGAATACCCACCTTGGTCCTTAAAAATTTCTACATATACCAGTTTGGTCCCTAAAAAGGTAAAAATCTAAACCAGTCCTTAAAGATCACGAATGCGAGTCAAAATAGTCCTTGATTAGGACTAAAGTGACTCATAAAATAGTCATAAAAAATGCTGAAAATGACTAATTTGACCAATATTCGTGATTTTTATATACCATTTTGGATTTTCTAATTTTTCAAGGACCAAATTGATACAAATAAAAATTTTGAGAGCCCAAAATGAGACTTTATAATAAATTAATTGGGATGCCAGCATCTTTCTTAGGGTTGGAGATCCTACACCAGAAGTTTATCTGGTTTTACTTGCTGTATACTATTATACATTAACCGATTTTTTCTTTATTTATTTTCATTTATAAATTGGAGAAAATATGAAGTAACTATAGAGACTCTTTGTAGGATTGTGTGTGTATATATATATAATAACATTTATCTTACCACAATTTTTGCCAATTTTCATCTTTCACTGAGGTATAATTTTCTGTCTGTAACTGATTTTCTGTCTGTAATTGATCACCTATTCCGTTTGGAGTTGGGTTTTGGAGGAGAGAGAAAGGAAGGGGAAGGCTTCAAAACCATCTCAGGAATATATATTTCATGGCTCTGAAACATTCATTTTTCCTTCATTTTCTTCCAAAACCGAACTTGCAAGGACCTTTAATACAATTAAAGGCTTCAACAAGTGTTTGATTTTTTTTATACAGAAATTATATATTCTTTCATAAATTTTTTATAAAAAACAAATAAAATGATTTTCAGTTATAATTGTATGGCTAATAATTGTACAAAACAGGTGGGTAGTAGCTCAAAGTGTATTCTATCATCTATACAATCAAGTGTCATACATGTCCCTTGATGAGATTTCTCCATTGACATTTAGCATTGGAAACACAATGAAAAGAATATCTGTTATAGTGTCTTCAATTATTATCTTCCATACACCAATTCAACCCAATAATGCTCTTGGAGCTGCTATTGCTATCCTTGGAACCTTCTTATACTCACAGGTAATTTCTACCCATCATTTCTTTTTTCTATTCTTTTAATGTCTTGTTGTGTAAACTTATCCTCATATTGGAGAGGGCTTGTTTGAAGACATTTTAATTTGGAAAGGATGGAGGCTCATTAGGCAAAGTCGATTGTCGATGTGCCTCCGAGGAAATTGGTCCCTTCCGGTGGCTTTTTAAATGACGGGGTCGTGCGGGTTAGAGAGATAGACATATTAGTTTTTGGTACATGGAGTGACACAATGTGTAAAACATTTTATTTTTCCTCGATAGACGAAACCAGGTTTTATTAGTGGGGACTGAGAAGGGAGCAAAACCGTAGTAGGATTTTACTAATTATTGATATTTAATGCATTTTTTAATCATAGTGCAAAACTCTAAGGCTGTGTTTGAAGTTATGAGGGAATGAGAAAAAAATACAAATCAAGTTAAATCTTTCAATTGTTTGAGACTGTGAAATAGACAAGAATATAATTACCAAAGAGAATAAAATATCTCCTATCTCCTCTTATCAGAAGATAATTTATCTATTCATTGTTTGACATGTGTCTTATTTCTCTTCTCTCTAAAAGTTTTCATTTTAAAATGTATTAGAAAAGAAAAAATAAGACACATGTCAAACAATGAATGAATTTAAGGAGATAAGTTATCTCCTGATATGAGGAGATATTTTATTCTCATTATAAAATTTTACTAAAAACATTTAGGTACTATGACATGTTTGTCTTCGGAAAAAACCCCAGTTGGGGTACCATGAAAACGAGCATGTGGAGGGTTCTAGAGGCTTCCAGAAAACCTTCGAAGCCTTCTCTCCCTTCCACCCAACTTCCAAGCAAGGGAGACAGTTTACAAAGTCATTTATTCCCTTCCTTCCCCCGAAATACATCCTATACGTCAAATATGTCGGAAGGGGAATGTTTTGTTAGTTTTGTTAATAGATGAGCTCTGAATTACCACCTAACTTCTATTGGTTTGAAATTTGAATATATCACCATGCACTTATTTTCCAAGTTCATTTCAAGTTTTCAACATAAGTTAGCTTACCTTGGAGAGCTTCCAAAGATGAGTGGATTACATGACTCAAGCTTAAGCATATACTTTTCAGTTATTCTTCTAATAGGAGTAATTGGCATCTATATAACCTTGAAAAATAGAGAACAAATGTGTCACAGTTATTAATGATTGGTTCACAAGTTACACATATAAGTTCTTATGGTGTAGAAATATTTGTAGGTTGATTTTATAGTGAAATATATCATTGATTAGATTGCATGTGGTCAATAATATGTGGTTTTCTTTTTATTAGAAGGTATCATCTTATTTCTCTTTCTACTTATCTTTGCAGGCAAAGCAATAGAGTCAAGGACTTATCTTTGGAAATATGTGACTGCAAGATTTTTGTAAGACTAGAATGATTGTTAATCCATCTAAGAATAGAAAAATGATATATCTCCGATCGCACACGATAAGAAAAGTAACATATTTCATAAAGTGATATTTTGTTGCAAGTGATATACATATATATCGCTTAGATTTGTAGGACGGTATATCATTACTCAATAATAATAATCCTGAGGAAACACTATAAGATACTTTTGTATTTCTAAAAGGAATACATATTTTTGTTATATAGTCAGAGGATAATTTCTAAAACCATTGTTCATTTTAAGGAATTTCTAATAATGCTATCTATGAGTTTGATCTATTTGATGCTATCTTGTTATGTTCTTCATCAAAGTTTATGACAAGAATTAAACGAGGATACATATATTGGAAACTGGAAAAGAATTTTTTATTATGAAGTAAAAATTGAAAATTAAAAAAAATGACAATGACAATTAAAATTTACGGTATACTTCTTTATAATAATCTAAAATTAGACTAAAAATAATGTATGTAATATTTTTTTTGTGAAAATCGTTATAACTAAGCTTCAATTTTGGAAACATAAACCAGCGACACGAATTTAGAAGGAAAAATAAAATTCTTATTTGATACAATAAGAACTGATCTGAACAATAAAAAAAACATAAAAAATGGTCACATAAAATAGTTTCCCATGTCAATGAAGCATTTATTTTTAATTCTCAACTAGCTCTTATTAAATACTTCGATAATTTATATCGTTTTAGTCATTAATTAATGATAAAATCAATTGGATAAATCAATAGTCTATGGATAATGAAATTAAATTACAAGTTTGTTAGGTTCAAGATTGTTAGTTATAGAGTGTTGAGACCCGAATGTAACACATTAAAAGTCTTAATCATAAATTATGTAAATTATATACAACTGTTTGAATATTCAATTTGTTTGCTTTAAATGCGTATAAAATCATACAATGTTAGTAAGATGTCTAAACTAAGGAAATATTGTCTTTTCATCTCTTATATCTTTAAGACAATGATTGAAGTCTATTTTTAAAGTTGTCTAAATCGACCGTATGTTCAAGGCTTGTCTATACTCAGTTGAATCAAGATGAAGTAAAAGCATTGCCAACATGATAGGTTGAGTCTACCAATGAGGAATTAAAAACAGATTAATTGTGAAGAAAACATAAAAGATGAGCAATGCTCTAGATTTTTCATTCATTTTCAGCCAGCAGCCACTTGCCAACATGTTAGCCATACACTTGACATCATCTCGATTTATAAATAAACTGAAATAAAAATTACTGTAATTGATAACATAATCAGCCATCCACTTAGGGGTATTAATGATTCTTTTGGACCTAGGCCCATTCAGCATGTCAATACTCTCCCCATGAAGACCAACCTTGTACTCAGGGTTGAGGTGGCAGCTCATGAGTGGATGGGTGAGATTGCTGTGCAGTGGAGAGATGAGGTTCTATTATGTGCAGTCCACGTGTTGGCTTGCGGTTGGCCAGCGCTGCACCATTTGCAGATTGGGCGGGAATCACGACTTTATCAATTAAAGCTGCAGAGAGCCGTTTGATTCCAAGCCAGCTGTGGGTGTTGTGTTCAATGCATGGTACACGTGGCGATGTGGTAGTGGATCGTGTGGGCACGTTATAGGCTTTTCATTGGGAAATTCCAAGCTCTTGGAACGTGAAAGCATACGTACCGGTTGGGACTTTTTTATTTCCCTCAAAATTAATTGATGCAGAACCAATTTGAGAATTATTTTGTGCCTCAATTAATTTTGGAATCCTGGGAGGGGCAATTTTGTCCGTCACTTTATTTGTATTCCACGTAAGATTGCTACTAAGAGGGGTGAATTAGTTAACTTAAAATAAGGTCACTTTTTCTGCCAAAATTAGGAGTTAAGTGCACAAATGTTTTTATACTGATTCATCTTCTTGTCCACCGAATGTTACGCCCAGTACTCTTGCAACACAAAAAATTTCTTCACTAAATATTATGAGTTGTAATTATGAGTTGTAAATACATTATTACACACTCACTAATACTTATTCACTCTTGGAAAACACATTTCCAAGTAACTTTATCCACTTTATTTTCACACCCTTGTGAAAGAAAAAAATCTGCAATATTAATGAAGAATGTAAAACAATTGCATGATTGCCTTTACAAGTTTAGTATATAATATAACTTGCAACCCAACAATTCTTTGTATACTAAGTAATAATGTTCTTAGAAGTTTGTAAACTTTGAAACACTTTACTTCAAGCAACTCAGAAAAATTCACTTTGAAAGTTTAAGCACAAGTTGCCAAAAGTGTAGAAAAATATTTCAGAATGTGTAAGAGCTTTTTGAAAATTGTATGAGAGTTGTGTCAAATTTGTTTATAATTTTTTTGTTGAATCTGAGTTTCAATGTCTTTATATAGACTTTCCAATCAACCATAACACATTTAGGAAAGAGTATGATTCGTTTGGAATGGAACTATTTCGTTTGGGATGAAAAACTTTTCATTTTGAAATTTGAAAACTTGTGTAACAACTGTCAGTAATCGATTACAGCATGTGGGTAATCGATTACCCAAACTTTTTGTCCAACTGGGTTTTCAAAAATTATTTTGTGTAATTGATTACACACTTGAGTAATCAATTACCCAACTTTACTAAAACTGGTAATATGTTACTCAGAGACAGTAATGAATTACTCTGATCAGTTTGATGTTGGATAACTCATTTCTCACACATGTAACCTGTTACTTAGATATAGTAACATGTTACACACTATTTTTGAAAATCGTTTTGTCTATACTTGAAGTGTTTCAATTTTCTTCAAAAAATAGTTTGAGCATTACTACTATTGTATATTTGAGAGTATAAGATGAAAGTACCTATTTAGACTTAGACTAATTTGTCTTGAAGCTTTATCTTCTTTGTCTTTATAAGTATTCTTCATTTCTTCTTATTGGTGATGTTGGTGTCTTTATCAAAATCATGCCAAGGTCAGGAGCAAAGATCTTCTTCACAATCTCCCCTTTTTTGATGATGACAAACCAATATCTTCTTAACACTGTGATTTTCTGAGACCAGCATACTTTGTGATATTCTTGACTTGTCTTGAGTATGCTCCCCTATTTTGTATGCTCCCCTTTCATTTGGAGTTATGTTCCTGAAGGAATTTTGACAGAAAATATACTTCTCCCAACTTGTCTCCCTTTTTTGACTTCATCAAAAAGAAGAAAAGTCAAGAGTCCAACACAATATATATACCATACAATATGTATATAGAAGTCATGAAGGTAATCATAAAAGTGACATTGCATAATAAAACATTAAAAAATGTTCATACACATTTAAAAGAAATAGCAAAAACAACAAATTATTCACAATCATGCAACATTACAAACAGAAATCCTAGACACAGAGATAATCTAAGATTTAGGCTGAGAGCTGTCTTCATCAATGTCCATGCTACTCAGCTTAGAAGAGAGACAATGAAATTCAAACTGGATTTTTTGATTCTGAGCATCAAGAGCATTCATCCGGTTAGATATGTAGTTTCGAAGCGAAAACAACTCATCCATAATCATCTGATTAGAAGGCATGGCAGTAGATGAAGAAGATTGGGCATGAAACTCAGAAGGGTTAGGATTGGCAGGTTATGGTTGATCAGCGGGAGCAGTCGGTCTATCAGTTCTATGCTTATAGGTGCGGCGGTCACGAGGATCTATGGAGAAACCTATTTGTGGACAACTTCCACATCAATATTGTTTTCGCGAAGATTAAGAGCAACCTTGGTTTCACGAGCAGTAGAAACATCGAAATGCTCAAGAATATTGGTTATGAAGATTGCATAAGGCAAGGGGCTTTGAGTTCCTCAAATAGTCCACATTTGTCTCATTATCATCTGAGTCCAATTGGTTTTGATATTATACTTCATAGCTTACATCAATTAAAGTTCTATGTCATTGATTTGAAACTGATTTGAAAATTTAGGTAAAATGACATAGCTCAGAAAATAATGAAGCAAACGATCTTCAAGTTTGAGATGTCCAGCAGATAGGATATCTCTATTCTTAATAGTCGCATCAAAGCCCTGTTGCTTACGCATTTCTATTTCCTCTTTTGAAATTCTACACAGAGAATAGTAGAACTCCTTTTGATCATAGTTATCCTATTCACAAGCAAGGCCGAAACATGTTGTGCTACCTTGAGTGGGTATGTTACAGCACAATGAACTAAAAGTTTTTGTATCCAAAATAATGTCTTTTCCTTTCACGTAGGAAGTAAGACGATTTTTCCGGAAGTTCATGTTGTAGTAAAATACTCTAACAAGTTCAGGATAAATATCATTTGTTTCACAGCAAAAATCGAAGGTTTTGTTGCCATAAAAGATAAGGAAAAAGAAAATCTTCAAACTCAAAATTCCCGACATTACCGAATTTTGTAGTAAAGATGGTGCATCCATGGAAGTGTTCCTCGAAGACTTTGCGTTGTTCATCATTTGCAAGAAGTCTTGTTAAATCCAGAGGGTTAGACTCCAATGATGAAGTTTCTTGCTTCGTTTGAGTCACATTAGAGCGTTGCTTCTTTGATCTAGAAGAGGATGCCATGGATTGAGTTTTTGAAGGTTTTAGGTTTTCTTTTTGGGTTTGGGATGTCGCGCCCCGATTTTCGGATGCACGACCTCTCTCGGAGTCGCCACCATGTTTTTTGCAATTAAAACACGGAAAACTCAATTTGAGCCCAAAAATGGATAATTTGATCTTTGAATAGAGATTCTGAGATCGAGAGTCGATTACAGACCAGGGAAGGTATTAACACCCCGTCCGCCCGTTTTAAAACGGTACCCTCACTAATAACACAGACTTTTATACCCTTAAAAATATTTATTAAAATTCATTAATAAAAGCGAAGTTTTTGTTTTTTATTGTTGTGCCTCACAAGATTTCATCTCGCTCCTACGTATCCCTAGGTGCAATAGGGAAATCAAGGCTACGTAGTTCTGGTTCGAAATTTAATTGGAGTTGGTTTAGTTGATTTGAGATGTCGATAGAATTTTATTAACTTTGAGAAAAGATGAAGTAGCAGAAGCTAATGTCAGCACCGCATCAAATCTCAAAGAGATTTTAAAATAATTGAAATATAATTAAAATTTATTCATATTTAAGATAGATGAAGCAGCAAAAACTAATGTTTGCACCGCATCAAATCTTAAAGAGATTTTGAAAATATTTAGAAATATCGTGAAATTTGTTCATCTTTAAGATAGATGAAGAAACAGAAACTAATGTCCGCACCGCATCTAATCTTAAAGATATTTTGAAGATAATTAAAATATGATTGAAATTTATTCATTTTTAAGATAGATGAAGCAGCAAATGCTAATGTCCGCACCGTATTAGATCTTAAAGAGATTTTGAAATAGTTAAAACATAATTGTTGGGAACTTAGCCATTTTATTTGATTTATATTAATAAATTAAAATATAGTTGACCATGAGGAATGTATAATTGCTACTCAATATTATATAAGTAAAAAAAACATAAGTGGATTACATTAAACAATTATGGTATAAAGTGATGGTAAACAAATACATTAACTTATAAAAGTATTAAAAGAGTACAAAGGAAATTGGTAAATATTCCTTATGATGTTATTATTATACTTTTTTATAAAAATCAAATGAGAGAAAAAGAAAACATTATTCGAAGTTCGTAGTTATGTAGATATGGTGAGTAACAAACCTGTGGAAGTACCTTCTCTCATTTGGTATGATTTAGAAATACCTTCTCGATTGGTTTATGTGTATCCCTTCTTTGAGTTCCTATTGATTTGCTTCTGATTTCCCTCTAATTTAGGTGTAATGTATTCAGGTATTTTTATGCGTTGAACAATCTGGTTGGGATTGTTTGTGAGAAGGTATATGTGGTAGAGTGTGTAACGACCCAAATTATACCCTAAAATTTTCGTCCGTTTATTTCTAAACATACAAGTAATATTAATTAATTTTCCTTATAACTAATCCCCTGAGTTTCCTTTCCTTATAATTATAATTCAACTTCAACATTAAAGGACTAAACTGCCCAAGCATTTTTGAGGTTCAAAACCCTTAAACTTTACATTCTAATTAAAAGGGACTCCGTCCCCACATGTTTAGCAATAGTTCATCAAATCCCGAGAAACTGGGTTACAGATTAAATGGTTCAGGTGATAGGTACAAATACATGCATAATACAAAACATCATGTCACCATCACCATTACATCCAAATCAGAAAGAGCTACACTAACACGCCCCCTGGATCTACTAATCATTTGCTTTACCTGTGCACCGATTAATAACAATGGCACCATCAAGAAACAAAAGGGAGTAAGATAACAAATTCAAGATAATCTATATAGATACATCAGAATAAGTTCATTATAATACAAACATATACATACATATATATATATATATATATAATTCTATCAATAACATAATTCAACCGTTAAGGTATACTAACTATCAACCTACCATTTATCAACCACATTTAATAGTAATTATCCCAATACCACATAGGGCAAGTCAATGCCACGAAAGCTAATCAATACCACATAGGGCAAGTCTATGCCACGAAGGCTAATCAATACCACATAGGGCAAGTCAATGTCACGCAGGCTAATCAATACCACATAGGGCAAGTCAATGCCACGAAGGCTAATCAATACCACATAGGGCAAGTCTATGCCACGAAGGCTAATCAATACCACATAGGGAAAGTCTATGCCACGAAGGCTAATCAATACCACATAGGGCAAGTCTATGCCACGATGGCTAATCAATACCACATAGGGCAAGTCAATGCCACGAAGGCTAATCAATACCACATAGGGCAAGTCTATGCCACAAAGGCTAATCAATACCACATAGGGCAAGTCTATGCCACGAAGTCTAATCAATACCACTTCCATATAATCACCATTATCACTTTATTATCACAATAATAATGCCAATACGTTTACCTTTCACATCAAAACATTAACTATGGAAACATGTCTCCCTTACCTTGGCGTGTGTTGGCGTTTGATGGCTTGTTAGTATCTACTCCGCTTCCTCCAACTTTGGGGTCTTTACCCATTTGCACACACATAAAAACATAATCAATAATATATTTGTAACATCACATTATAACTCATTTTACAGGTTTCAACCACAATTTAACTCATACTCCGATGACTCTCGAAACTATCTCTATTGAGGCTCCAAACATGGATTCATGACATTTAACCCCTTATTCTACATCATCAATCATAAACCACAACCCAACTTAACATTTTCACTCCATTTCGCCACCATTTCGTTTCTAGGTTTTGGGGTTTCTTAGCATCAATATTTTTCAAACACCATCTCCAAATATACACTTTATACTGCGAGTTTTCAAGAAATAAGTTAACTAAAACGAACCACCACATCAAAGGAGAGAGAGTTAGAGTATTTTCCAACTCAAAGAGAAGAGACCCCAATAACCATAATGAGTTTCTAAGTAAGGAGAAGTGTTAAATCAAGAGGTTTACCTCTTCTCTAGCTCCTCTTAGCCTTTATGCGAGCTCTAATCAATAAATTGCTTCCTCTTCTCCTTTTTCTCCAAAACCCTCCTCTATTTTCGTGTTTGGGGCTCTATTTTAGGTTTCAGGATTTTAGATTCTCGCCCAAGCGAGAATACATCGCCTAGGCGAGAGATCCCGCCTTTTTAAATTTTCAAACACTGACGCTCGCGCTCAAGCGAGAATCTCAAAGTGTCAACACACTCTCTCTCGCCCAGGCGAGCCACATCTCGCCCAAGCGAGGCTCCCAGATAAAATTCTGGGAGAAATACTGATGCCCTCGCCCAAGCGAGACTTTCTCGCTCAAGCGAGAATCAGTCAGTAGCTCCCAGACTGACTGAGTTTCACCATGTTCCAATTATCAAACTTTTAGGGGGTTACAATCCTTCCCCTCTTAGAGGAATTTTCGTCCCCGAAAATCAAACATACCTTTATTCGAACAAATGCGGGTAGTCCTCCACCATGTCACGTTCTACCTCCCAAGTTGCATCCCCTTCATCGACTTGGCTCCATAATACTTTCACCAAGGGAATTTCCTTTCCCCTCAATTTCTTAATACTCTTGTCCATGATCCTCACAGGCAAAGTTCTAAAAGTCAGATTATCCTTCAACTCTATTTGATCCGACTCAACTACATGAGATGGATCTCCAACATATTTCCTCAGTTGAGACACATGAAATGCGTTGTGGAGATTTGACAAAAAAGGGGGTAAGGCAATCCAATAGGCGACCGGTCCAATCCGCTCCAATATTTGATACGGTCCAATGAACCTTGGGGTAAGCTTACGGGAATTCAACACCCTCCCTATTCCAGTAGTCGGGACTACTCTCATGAACACATGATCCCTTTCGTTGAACTCGAGTGGTTTCCGCATCTGGTCATAATAACTCTTTTGCCGAATCTGTGCTACCTTCATGTTCTCCCTCACCCTCTTTATCTTCTCAGTTGTCTCTCGAACCAGTTCGGGCCCCAATACCATGTTTTCTCCCGTTTCAAACCAACTCATCGGAGTCCTGCACTTCCTCCCATACAAGGCCTCATAGGGTGCCATCCTTATACTTGAATTGAAACCGTTGTTGTACGTGAATTCGATCAAAGGCAGCATATCATCCCAACTCCCCAGTTGTTCCAGAACACATGCTCTCAGAAGGTCTTCCAACGATTGTATGGTTCTTTCGGATTGTCCGTCCGTTTGTGGATGATAAGCGGAGCTCATTTTCAACTTAGTCCCCAAATCGGATTGCAAACTAGTCCAAAATTTTGAAGTGAAAGGAGGATCTCTATCTGATACAATGCTTTCAGGTATACCATGTAGCCGAACTATCTCCCGGATATACAATTCCGCCAGTCGTTCCATAGAATACCTCTTATTCATCGGTAAGAAGTGAGCGGACTTAGTTAGCCGATCCACTATTACCCATATTGAGTCATACCCCTTCTGAGTTCTCAGAAAACCCGACACGAAGTCCATTGAAACTATCCCACTTCCATACAGGAATTTCCAGAGATTGTAATTCTCCCGCTGGCCGCTGATGTTCAATCTTGGATTTCTGGCAGACGAGACAACTCGAGACATACAAAGCCACATCTCTTTTTAACCCAGACCACCAAAACAGCTTTTTCAGATCTTGGTACATCTTCGTAGTTCCCGGGTGATAATTCATTTTACTCTTGTGTGACTCCTCCAGAATACTCTTTCTCAATTCCGCGTCCTGAGGCACACACACCATTCCCTTATATCTCAACATTCCACTAGAATCCGATTCAAAATCTGTCTCCTTCCCACTAGTCATTAAATCACGTTTTGCTTTCAACTCAAGATCCTCAATTTGTAACCTCCTAATCTGGTCAAACAACTCGTTAGCCACCTTGAGCATTCCCAAAATTGCACTTCGAGGTCTCAATTGGACGGCTAAATTCATATCTCGGAACTCCTCAATTAATTTCTCCTCGCGGATCATCAGTGAAGACACATGTAATGACTTCCGACTCAACGCATCAGCCACCACATTGGCTTTTCCAGGGTGATACTGTAAGTTAAAATCGTAGTCCTTCAAGAATTCCATCCATCTCCTTTGTCTCATATTCAATTCTTTCTGGTCAAAAAGGTATTTTAGACTCTTATGATCACTGAACACTTCAAACCTCACATCATAAAGATGATGTCTCCAAATCTTCAGCGCAAACACCACGGCCGCTAACTCCAAGTCATGAGTAGGGTAGTTCTGTTCATGTGACCTCAACTGTCGCGAAGCGTAGGCAACAACCTTTCCTTCCTGCATCAAGACACAACCTAAACCTTGTTTGGAAGCATCACAGTACACACTGAAGTCACGATCATTACACGGAAGAACCAACACAGGTGCCGTAGTCAACCTC
Organism: Lupinus albus; assembly: GCA_009771035.1. Taxonomy (NCBI): domain Eukaryota; kingdom Viridiplantae; phylum Streptophyta; class Magnoliopsida; order Fabales; family Fabaceae; genus Lupinus; species Lupinus albus. Next base: position 5,303,989 of record CM020013.1, on the reverse strand, counting down.
CGCTTCAATTCTTGGAAACTTTCCTCACATCGGGTTGTCCATTGGTTCTCCTTTTCTGGTTAACCTCGTTAGCGGTAATGCTAACTTTGAAAACCCTTCTATAAACTTCCAGTAATAACCTGCCAACCCCAGAAAACTCCTGATCTCCGTAACCGACTTGGATACTACCCATTCCATAACAGCTTCGACTTTAGAGGGATCTACTGCCACTCCTTCTTGGGAGATCACATGCCCAAGAAAATTTACAAACTCCAGCCAAAAGTCGCATTTGGATAGCTTTGCATACAACTGCTTACTCTTTAAAACCCCAAGGACAATTTTCAAGTGTTCTGCATGTTCTTCTCGGCTCTTGGAGTAAACCAAAATGTCATCAATAAATACCACTACGAATGAATCCAAGTATGGGTGAAAAATCCGATTCATGTAGTCGGTGAATATTGCTAGTGCATTCGTCACTCCGAAAGGCATTACCAAATATTCAAAATGCCCATACCTAGTTCTGAAGGCCGTCTTAGAAATGTCTTCAGATTTCACCCTGAGTTGATGGTATCCCGATCGGAGATCAATCTTAGAAAATACCACAGCTCCTCTTAACTGGTCCATCAAGTCATCAATCCTAGGCAACGGATACTTATTTTTAACGGTGACCTTGTTCAACTATCTGTAGTCGGTGCATAACCTTATACTCTCATCTTTCTTCTTGACCAACAAGACAGGTGCACTCCACAGAGAAACACTAGGACGAATGAACTTTTTCGCCAAAAAATCTTCAATCTGCTTTTTCAGCTCAGCTAACTCTAAGGGTGTCATTCTATAAGAAGCTATAGAAATGGGTCCCGTCCCTGGTATTAAATCGATCGAGAATTCAACTTCAATCGTTGGGGGTAAATCCGGAATATCTCCAGGAAACACTTCGGGGAAGTCACATACTACCGGTATGTCTTTGACTCTGGGTTTCTCGTTTCCCTCCATTGATGCCAGTAACATAAACACTACTCCCCCTTCCTTAATGGAAGTCTAGACTCTCTTAGCTGACACTGGTTCCAAACAGTTAGGCTCATCAGGAGACTCATACTGATCTCCGAACACTACAGTCTTATCGGCACAATTAAGCATCACTCGATTGGCCAACAACCAATCCATTCCCAGAATTATATCTAATTGGGTCAGGGGTAAGCAGATTAAATCTATAGTAAACATCCTGCCATTGACTTCTACCGGACACTGAGATGTACAAGTTGACACCACCATAGATGCACTAGTAGGGGTGGACACAACTAAGTCAAAGGGCAATAACTCAGTCGATAACCCCAGTCGTTCTACACAATCAATAGATATAAAAGAGTGTGTTGCTCCCAATCGAACAACACTAAAAGTGGAATATCTGTCACCATACAGTTACCCTTGATCATACCTTCAATGTCGATTGCTTCGGCACCACTCATGGTAAACACCCTGCCAGTGTTTCTAGGCCTCTCCACATTCAGGTCACTCGCACGCTGGTTCAGCTTGGGGCAAAACTTTCTTATGTGTCCCGACTCCTTGCAATTGAAACACCCATTCCCGGATCCGGGGCATACACCCCCAAAGTGATGCCTACTACATTTGTTGCACAAAGGTGGAGATTTCCATGGTGATCCTCCAGCGTTGACGTTTGTCCTTGATCCCTGAGAACCATACCTCCGATTTCCCGTAGGTGGAGAGTAGGGCTTACGTTCCTCTTGGAACGCCCTGCCTTTTCCCTTTCCTTGCTCATAGTGGCGTTGAGGTCCAAAATTTTTCGGAGGATTGGGCTTGTGAACCGCCACTTCATCCGCTTTCATATCGTCTTCGTACATCCTACACTTATTGACCAAGATAGGAAAATCAGAGATCTCTTGATGTCCAAACATCATCCTCAACTTGGGTTTCAGGCCCGACTCAAACTTAGCACATTTAGACCTCCCGTCCACCTCCAGCTCATAATAGGGACAATATCGGGCCAATTCCTCAAACTTGGCCGCATACTCTCCCACTGATAGATCCCCTTGTTCTAACCGTAGGAACTCCATCTCTTTCTTTCTCTTCAAGTCAGCTGGAAAGTATTTCTGGAGGAACTTTCCTTTGAAGGCTTCCCAGGTGATGGCTTGTCCTTCCGATTCCATTTGCCTCCTAGCATACTCCCACCAGTTCTCAGCATCCTTAACCAGGACATATGAGGCATAAGTCACCTTCTGAGCAACGGAACAACCCATGGCTCTGAATATCCGCTCCAAGCTTTGGATCGATTCATTTGCCGCATCAGGAGCAAATCCACCTTCGAACTGAGTAGGATTGCTTCTACAGAACTCATCCAATCCCTGGTACTCTACCGGTCCTTAAGGTGCCAGAGGGTGTGGGTTCGGGCTCGGTGTTGCGTTCTGGTTCAGGTGCTACAAGTTCTCATTCATGTTCATCAGCACGGCCGCAATTTGGGCCAACAGATCACTCTGGCCCGATCCTCTCCCTCTTCCTCTTCCTCTTCCAGACATCTCGTCATAGGTACCTGCACTCACTCACTTGTCAGTAAACCAAGTCTTCAACCGATAAAGGTCACATGATTACACATCAGTTTGTACTATCCAACACAATTCAATCACAAAGTCAACAATCAATTCACATAAGTCATACAAAGAAGCATGCGAGCCATACCCTAAGTCGCAGAGTTGACATATGCTCTGATAGCATGTTGTAACGACCCAAATTATACCCTAAAATATTCGTCCATTTATTTCTAATCTCCTTATAACTAATCTCATGAGTTTCATTTCCTTATAATTATAATTCAACTTCAACATTAAAGGATTAAACTGCCCAAGCATTTTTGAGGTTCAAAACCCTTAAACTTTACATTCTAATTAAAAGGGACTCCGTCCCCATATGTTTAGTAATAGTTCATCAAATCCCGAGAAACTGGGTTACATATTAAATGGTTTAGGTAATAGGTACAAATACATGCATAATACAAAACAACATGTCACTATCACCATTACACCCAAATCAGAAATAGCTACACTAACACACCCCCTGGATCTACAAATCCTTTCCTTTACCTGTGCACCGATTAATACCAATGGCACCATCAAGAAACAAAAGGGAGTAAGATAACAAATTCAAGATAATCTATATAGATACATCGGAATAAGTTAATTATAATACAAATATATATATATATATATGTATGTATATAATTCTATCAGTAACATAATTTAACCGTTAAGGTACACTAACTATCAACCTACCATTTATCAACCACATTTAATAGCAATTATCCCAATACCACATAGGGCAAGTCAATGTCACGAAGGCTAATCAATACCACATAGGGCAAGCCTATGCCACGAAGGCTAATCAATACCACATAGGGCAAGTCAATGCCACAAAGGCTAATCAATATCACATAGGGCAAGTCAATGCCACGAAGACTAATCAATACCACATAGGGCAAGTCTATGCCACGAAGGCTAATCAATACCACACAGGGCAAGTCTATGCCACGAAGTCTAATCAATACCACATAGAGCAAGTCTATGCCACGAAGGCTAATCAATACCACATAGGGCAAGTCAATGCCACGAAGGCTAATCAATACCACATAGAGCAAATCTATGTCACGAAGGCTAATCAATACCACATAGGGCAAGTCTATGCCACGAAGTCTAATCAATACCACTTCCATATAATCACCATTATCACTTTATTATCACAATAATAATGTCAATACGTTTACCTTTCACATCAAAACATTAACTATGGAAACATGTCTCCCTTACCTTGGCGTGTGTTGACGTTTGACGGCTTGTTAGTATGTACTTCGCTTCCTCCAACTTTGGGGTCTTTACCCATTTGCACACACATAAAAACATAATCAATAATATATTTGTAACATCACATTATAACTCATTTTACAAGTTTCAACCACAATTTAACTCATACTCCGATGACTCTCGAAACTATCTCTATTGAGGCTCCAAACATGCATTCATAACATTTAACCCCTTATTCTACATCATCAATCATAAACCACAACCTAACTTAACATTTTCACTCCATTTCTCCACCATTTCGTTTCTAGGTTTTGGGGTTTCTTACCATCAATATTTTTCAAACACCATCTCCAAATATACACTCTATACTACGAGTTTTCAAGAAATAAGTTAACTAAAATGAACCACCACATCAAAGGAGAGAGAGTTAGAGTATTTTCCAACTCAAAGAGAAGAGACCCCAATAACCATAATGAGTTTCTAAGTAAGGAGAAGTGTTAAATCAAGAGGTTTACCTCTTCTCTAGCTCCTCTAGCCTTTATGCGAGCTCTAGCCAAGAAATCGCTTCCTCTTCTCCTTTTTCTCCAAAACCCTCCTCTATTTTCGTGTTTGTGGCTCTATTTTAGGTCAGGATTTTAGATTCTCGCCCAAGCGAGAATACGTTGCCCAGGCGAGAGATCCCGCATTTTTAAATTTTCAAACACTAACGCTCTCGCTCAAGCGAGAATCCCACAGTGTCAACACACTCTCTTTCGCCCAGGCGAGCCACATCTCGCCCAAGCGAGGCTCCCAGATAAAATTATGGGAGAAATATTGATGCCCTCGCCCAAGCGAGACTTTCTCGCTCAAGCGAGAATCAGTCAGTAGCTCCCAGACTGACTGAGTTTCACCATGTTCCAATTATCAAACTTTTAGGGGGTTACAGAGTGAGATTATCTAATAGAGTGTGAGTAGATGGATGTAGAGCGTACTGCTGGTTGCCAAAGTCTCTCTATGTTTTATGGGGTATATGTGTGATTTGTGGTAAATGTCCTCTAGGTATATGTGATATCTAGGTATTGTATGTCTGTATAGCTATTTTTTATGTGTAACTCCCCCATCTTCTTGAAACCACTGACCTCATTTTTATAATGGTTGAGGTTCCTGAGAATCTCTTATACTTCTAATCAGCATTCCATCTTTTATTGCTTCTCAGATTATTACCTTTTTATGTTGATATAATATTCATATTTCCAATCCTGGTCTTAGCTTTTTCACTCTGAATCTCTACCTGCCTTATTGAGACCACTATTTGATGCTCTATTTATAACCTTAATGCTAATTATGATTGTTGTCTGATTATGCTTAATTTATCAATATTCTTAATCTGCATAGCTTTGGTGTTATCATTTTTGGAATTATGTTGGTTGATGAGATTTCTCTTCCTGATTCGATTTCTTCTATTGATTTGATTTCTCTTCCTGATTTGATTTCTTTTACTTTTCAGGGATTGAGTGTGGAGATGTATAATTTGGGAGGATCTTCCCATTAAGACACCTAAAGAAGTTAGGGGGGATTTAATTTCCTCTTTAAGTGGATCTATCATGCTTTATTTTAGTATCAAATATTGTTTATTTAAAACATTGTTTTCAGACATTATGAATTGCAATTTTTAATTTCCCGACCATTCATTATTACTTTTTTTTGGATTTTACAAATATTGGTCGGACAAAATTGGGTGTTCACATGGGAGATTTGGGTTTTTTTTTATTTAGGCCACTAAACACGAAAATGATGATATAGAAGTGTTTAGAATTGAAAAAGTGATAAAAATTGATACAAAAAGCACCCAAAACGGATCAAAAAAGAAGTTTTTAGAGAATGGGGGGGGGGGGGGGGTGAACACCACTGAGGAAGAAGATGAGTTTGAAAAAGTGCAGAAAGTTATACATACCTACACAGAGTAATCGATTACTCACATTTGAGTAATTAGTTACTCAATTTAAAAATTTAAAAAATTTCAAACAGTAGTTTTGAGTAATCGATTACACACATGAGTAATCGGTTACTGAAACTCTCTATTTAACCATGTAATCGGTTATTCTCCAGAGTAATCGATTACTGACCCCAAAAAAATAATTTTAGGCATATTAATGCTATGAAAAAGATTTTTGACCCAAAATTTGAAAATTTTATACATAAGTGAACACATTTAAGTACAAGTAGGCATGAGATAAACATAATGAAGCACACATATAATCATATAAATATGTTAAGATAGGTAAGCTTCATCAAGAATGCCTAATTCACGTCTAATTTTATAAAAAGGTTCTTTAGCCAAGGTTTAGTGAAAATATCTGCTAGTTGGTTATGAGTATCAATGAATTCTACAGTCACATCTTTCTTTTGGACATGGTCCATAAGGAAGTGATGCCTTATATCTATGTTATTGGTTCTAGAATGCATAACTGAATTCTTTGTGAGGTTTATAGCACTAGTATTGTCACATTTCAGAGAAGTGCAGCCTAAGTCTAAGCCATAATCTCGTAATTGTTGTTAAGCCACAACACTTGTACACAACAATTACCTGCTGCTATATATTCAGCTCCAGCAATGCTTAGGACAACACATCCTTGTTTCTTGCAAGACCAAGAAACTAAAGCATTTCCTAAAATATGACAAGTACCACTTGTACTTTTCCTCTCAGATTTGCATCCAGCAAAATATGAATCAGAATAACCAACCAAATCACATATACTTCCTTTTGGATACCACAATCCAACGTTAGTTGTGCCTTTAAGATATTTCATGATTTTCTTAACAACAACTAAATGTGATTCTTTTGGTTTAGATTGATAGCGTGCACACAGACATACACTGAACATGATATTAGGTCTACTGACAGTTAAATATAAAAGAGATTTAATCATACCTCGATACTTTGACATTTCAATGCAGTTTCCAGCTTCATCTGTATCAATGCAAGTACCAGATCCTATAGGAGTAGCTATTGGCTTGCAGTCATCCATATCATATCTTTTCAGCAAATCTCTGCAATACATGGATTGACTTACAAAAATGCCATTATCAAGTTGTTTTATTTGTAGTCCACAGAAGTAATTCAACTTCCCCGTCATGGACATTTCAAACTCTTCTTGCATCATTTTGCCAAAATCACTATAAAAAATCCCATTAGTAGAACAAAAAATAATAACATCTACAAAAATTTGAACCAGAAGAGTATGATGATTTGTTTTCTTTATAAAGAGTGTAGTGTCGACCTTTTTGGTAAATCCATTTTCAAGTAGAAAATTTGTTAGACGATCATACCAGGCACGTGGAGCTTGCTTTAAACCATATAGAGTTTTCTTTAATTTGTAAACATGAGAAGGATGTTTGTAATTATCGTGACCCGATTTTCGGTTGGAAGATCGGTCATGCGACTTAGGGAGAGGTGAACTCGATTTCTACCTCTTCCAATTGTTTTGGAGTCGCCACTATGTTTTTTGCGGATAAAACGTAGAAAACTCTAAATATGCCAATTAGGATAAAATGGTCTTTAAGCAGAGATTCTGAGCTCGGGAGTCGATTACGGATCGGGGAAGGCATTAGCACCTCGTCCGCCTGTATTAAAACGGTACCCTTGCTAATAACATGGACTTTTATACCCTTAAAAATTCTTTGATTAAAAATTAATAACTAAAGCAAAATGTTTTATTTTTTATTGTTGTGTCTGACAAGAGTTTATCTTGCTCCTACGTATCCCTAGGTGCAATAGGGAAATCAAGGCTACATAGTTCTGGTATGAAAATTAATTGGTGTTGGTTTAGTTGCTTTGAAATATCGATATAAATTTTATTCACTTTGAGAAAAGATGAAGCAGCAGAAACTAATGTCTCCACCACATCAAGTTTTACAGAGATTTTGGAAATAATTAAAATATATCGTTGAAATTTATTCACCTTTAAGATAGATGAAGCAACAAGAACTAATGTCCGCACCGCATCAAATCTTAAAGAATGCTTTTGAAATAATTAAAATATGATAGAAATTTATTCACCTTTAAGATAAATGAAGCAGCAAGAACTAATACTCACACCACATCAAATCTTACAGAATGTTTTAAAATAATTAAAAATATCGTTGAAATTTATTCACCTTTAAGATAGATAAAACATCAAGAACAAATGTCCGCACCACATCAAATCATAAAGAATGTTTTGGAAATAATTGAAATTTAATTGGAACTTCAATACAAAAGGCATTAACATATACCCATGGATGTGAATTAACTTATTTTGAAGATAAAAAAGCAAAATTAGGATTAATAAAATAATATAGTAATAATAATTGTAAAAAAAATAAAATAAATAATAATAATAATAATAAAATGGGGTGTAAAATTAATTTGGGGGCTAACCTAATGTGTTACCCCCATTTTCACGTGGTTAACGTGGTTAACCAACAAGGGGATGGAAATCCTTACCTTCGGCTCCCACTTCTTCTCCCCCAATTCAAGCGGCGGCAACTTCTTTTCCAGTGGCGGCCACGAAACGGTTCGAGGTGGAAACTATTGGAACTTGTGTAGTTTGATACCATTACTGTGGACCTTAGGATATGAAATTGAAAAACTCACAAGTCCTACATTGGAAGTTTTTGTAAAAACCTCACAAGTCCTACATTGAAAGATTTTGAAAAAATCTCACAAGTCCCACATTGGAGGATGCAAGAGTAGTGACAAAATCTCATTCTATAAATAGAGGTCTCCCCTAGACCTGTCAAAACGGGATACCCCGCTTTTGATTCGGGCTAAAACGGGTCGGGCTAAAAATCTCGGTTATATTTTATGTTGCTAAAAATGAGGCCCAAAGCGGGCTGGCCCGGATTATTTTATTATTTACACCAATGCAAAAAACTGATGCTTTTAATATGTTGTAATCAATTACGAATATATTGTAATCGATTACATCATGTAAAATGCACAGGTCTGATTAGTTTATCAACATGTAATCGATTACCAGGATTGTGTAATCGATTACACTGTTTAAAAAACAGAACACTACCAATGCAAAAAACTGATGCTTTTAATATGTTGTAATCGATTACGAGTATATTATAATCGATTACAACATGTAAAATGCACAGGTCTGATTAGTTATCAGCATGTAATCGATTACCAGTATTGTGTAATCGATTACACTGTTTAAAAAGAAGAACACTTGTGCTTTAGTGCAAATGATCTTAGTTTCATGCATGAGTTTTTCAAAGATCAGCCAATGGCCCGAACCCGAACGGGTAAGCCTGGCCCGAACCCGAATTTATTGTGGCCCGGCCGGGCCGGGCTAAAAAACCCGGTTTAACTAAAATACTGAAACTTTAGTACCCAAGCCCTATACCTTTTCGGGTCTTGGCGGACCGGCCCGCTATACCCGGCCCATTTTGACAGGTCTTGTCTCCCCCTTCATTATTTTTGGCACCAAGAGCAAGTACGATTATACTTGCTCTTCTCTTTCTCCCTCTATAAATTCTGCCGACGCAATTCCGACCTACTTTCTCTCCCTTTCTTTCCGTGACAATAGAGTTGGAACAAGAATCTAATATTGTGGGTATTTCGGAATTGGCACTGGAAGCCATATTTTTTGGTGTATTCGAGAACGATTCTTACTAAGATATCGTATAACATAGAGTTGGGCTATTTTATCCTGGGGACAGCGTTGTTAGTTTGCTTGCACCTTGAGGCAGTACCACAAAACGTCTTAAAGAGAGCGACCTGGTCGTGACTAAGCCAGTAAAGATTATCTCGTGTCATTGTTGCGGACTACCGATCCAACAGAAACAACTCTGATTCCTTATGGTTTCTCGATGGAACCACTCCCTTTCGCAGCGGTTTCGAAAACAAGGTGAGCCACTTCGTTCCTCAGTTCCTTTTCTCGATTTCCTCTCTGGATTGTTTATGTATATGTACGACACTTGAGTTTTTGTGGATTTAGTGTGTATGTGTTGTGCTGCTCTTTGTTATGATGTATATAATGTGCGCCCCCTTTTCTGATGGCTATGTGGATAATGTAAATTGTGTATATGGGTGAATGGATAATGCTTTCTGGTTTTTGTATGTTGATATGGTATGGCTTTTGGTTATTTTGTGGTTTTTTCTGGTTCGTGATATATGAGTGATGGATAGATCAGGAAGATAAGAGTTCTCTGGATGGAAGCTATGGTTATAGGCTTATGTATCTGTGTGATATTCGGTTATGTTGTGGTATGGGTATATGGACTGGAGTTGTGTTACTGTGATATGCGTTCTGTAGCAAAGGTTGTGTATATGCATATGATGTATTAGCATCTATTCTGATATGTGGCATCCCCCTCCTCTCTTCTGTTTGACTGCTCCTTTTATAATGATTGGGGGGTTATTATAAAATTGAGGAACCTGTTGAGTTGCTAACTGAGTCAGAGTAACTTGTAAGACCTATGGTTTTTCTTCATTATTCCCTTTTAAGACTACCCATTATTGCTACTTAACTGTTACTATGAAGATATGTAATTGTAGAATAATGTTTGGTTCGTCTTTCACATGTGACTTTAAGCTGATTACTATTCTTTTAAGTCGCAGGACCGGTCTTCCAACCGAAAATCGGGCGCAACAGTTGGCGACTCTATTGGGGACAACCCGTAAGAGGGTTAGGCCTAAAGCCGCTACTTACATGAACTTAAAAGTAGAAAACTCTAAATATGCCCAATAAGGATAATTTGGTCTTTAATCAGAGATTCTGAGCTCGGGAGTCGATTAAGGATCGAGGAAGGTATTAACACCTCGTCTGCTCGTATTAAAACGTTACTCTCGCTAATAACATGGACTTTTATACCCTTACAATTATTTATTGAAATTCAGCAATAAAAAACAAAATATTTTATTTTTGATTGTTGTGCAGTTCGTCTTATTCCTACGTATCCCTAGGTGCAATAGGGAAATCAAGACTACGTAGTTCTGGTTCGAAAATTAATTGGTTGATTTCGTCGATTTGAAGGTATCGATTTGGTTGAGTAATAAAATGAGTTTTTAGTGAAACATTTTTGATATGGAATTAATAGTTTAGAAACGGCAATGGTTGTAGATCTTCCTCTCCTCGGTTTCTATTCTCCGACGAGCGGCAGCGACGATGGTTCGATGTGGAAACAACTTCGATTCCTTATGGTTCCTCGATGGAACCACTCCCTTTCGTAGCGGTGATGGTTGGGTTATAGGTGGTGATTGAGATACAATGAGGTTGAGATGGTGGATAGAGAAATATGATGATGTATGGTTTTGCTAACCCATGCTTTACTGCAATTATCTCGTCTTTGCTCTGGTTATAAGGTCTATTGTGTTGGCTGATTGTTATCTATATGTATGCTGGTTCTTATGCCTTCTGTTTGATATTAGACTATGTGTATTGGTATGTGGTTTTTCTCTCTCTTGTATAGCAATTGCCTATGAATGTGGTGTATGCCCTCTGGTTTGTATGTGTGGTTTCATTGTTGTAGGTATGAGTGTATGTATGGTTTCTGAGTGTTGTGTATTTGGGACTGCCCTTGTGTATGTTGTATTGTGTTATGTAGGAAAAAAAACCTTTTTTGTGAATTGCGTTAGCCTTTTATAGATGGTTGATGATTTTACATAGAAAGCCTTTGAAGTGCTTTTAGTGCTCTTGGACTCTTGCTTTTCTGATTTAAAGGCCATCAACGTTGGCTCTTAAGAAAAAGAATATCCCCCTCTTTGTTGTATGGAACCCTTGGGTTTTTATTGATTAATAATTCATGGCTCGTTGTAACAGCCTTGTTAATGCCTCTTAATTGTCTCTTTCTGCAATTTTACATGTAACCCTTGGCTGATTCTTCTTCCTCACAATCATTAACCTTTGCTCATTAAGAATGATAATTTGCTGAAGTGTAACTGAAACAATTGCTGCTGCTTTGCATTTCTGATATGATTGTTGCATCTGTCTAGTTATTTCCCATGTGTGACTCACAGCTAGGGATCCCTCATTTATTGGTATTATGTAACATTTCATTTAATGTCTGAAAAACTGACTCTTGGTTTGCATCTTTCTTTTTTGGATAACGAAAAGGAAGCACTAGTAGATAAAGACTGAAGCTCCCTCCTCAATTACTGCTCAATAATACTTCCAGCCATGGCAGTCCACACGAAATAAAAGAAAGGTTAATGAGTCAAGGGAATTGAGAGACAACATTCTATGCTATTCTCTTTTAGATCAGTAGTAATTTCAAATTTCTCAATTTGGCTATTTATCATTCCATTTACCAAATGAACCATGTAAACGAACTTGATTTATGGGTATTATTCCATTGATCATCTTGCATCTAGTCAAAATTTGTATGTGAACCAGTAGCACCATGTGTTAAATGTCTTTTTGATTTTTTTATAACAATCTGCAATATATTCAACAAATTCCACACTTCCCGTCAACAACCTTAAAACTGATTTTTTTTTTTATAAAAGTCACTACTGACAAAAAAAGGATTTATTATTGTTCATAAATAGTCAAATGGAAACTAATTGGTTCTTCAAGACAATGTTGTTTTAAGATTTTTATTTTTATTTTTTTGGAATATAGGCCAGAAAAAATCGAGTTTTCACAACTGTCCTTCTTTACTTGTTGCTTACTTGAAAGCAAGTAAACTGAAGTTTGTATACTATCATAGTAAGTAACTAGTAAAGAAATGAACATGAATTTTGTAAAGGCCTAGACAATGGACATACAAGGTTCAAGACGAATAAAATCAATTTGCGAGCACTCAGTGTCTTGAGATAGTAAAATAAATTTGCGAGCACTCAGTGGCTTGAAACAATATAATAAATTTGCGAGCACTCAGTGTCTTGAGATAGTAAAATAAATTTGGGAGCAAAATAAATTTGCGAGCACTCATTGGCTTGAAACAGTATAATAAATTTGTGAGCACTAAGTGGCTCGAGACAGTAAAATAAATTGCGAGCTCTCAGTGGCTCGAGACAGTAAAATAAATTGCGAGCTCTCAGTGGCTCGAGACAGTAAAATAAATTGCGAGCTCTCAGTGGCCCGAGACAGTAAAATAAATTGCGAGCTCTCAGTGGCCCGAGACAGTAAAATAAATTGCGAGCTCTCAGTGGCTCGAGACACTAAAATAAATTTGCGAGCACTCAGTGGCTCGAGACACTAAAATAAATTTGCGAGCTCTTAGTAGCTCGAGATATTAAAATAAATTTGCGAGCTCTCAGTGACTCAAGACAGTAAAATAAATTGCGAGCTCTTAGTGGTTCGAGACAGTAAAATAAATTGCGAGCTCTCACTGACTCGAGACAGAAAAATAAATTGCGAGCTCTCATGGCTCGAGACAGTAAAATAAATTGCGAGCTCTCAGTGGCTCAAGACTGTAAAATAAATTGTGAACTCTCAGTGGCTCTAGACAGAAAATAAATTGCGAGCTCTCAGTGGCTCGAGACAGAAAATAAATTGCGAGCTCTCAGTGGCTCAACACAGAAAAATAAATTGCGAGCTCTCAGTGGCTCGAGACAGAAAAATAAATTTGCGAACTCTCAGTGGCTCGAGACATAAAATAAATTGCGAGCTCTCAGTGGCTCGAGACAGTAAAAATAAATTGCGAGCTCTCAGTGGCTCGAGACAGTAAAAATAAATTTGCGAGCTCTTAGTGGCTCGAGACAGAAAATAAATTGCGAGCTCTCAGTGGCTTGAGACAGTAAAAATAAATTGCGAGCTCTCAGTGGCTCGAGACAATAAAAATAAATTGTGAGCTCTCATTGGCTCGACACGGTAAAAATAAATTGCGAGCTCTCACTGACTCAAGACAGTAAAATAAACTTGCAAACTCTCAGTGGCTCGAGACAATAAAAAAATGATGTTTGTTTATAGAACGTTCTAGCGTCTGAGTCCAACAATGTTTTTTTTTTATTTGATCAACCACCTTTGAAGGTGTGATTATACTAGAATGATACATGTTTTTTATTTGATCGTATAGTAGTATGCTCTACGATGCATGAATGCATGAACATGTATTGGCCTAAACTGATGAAATTATATGTATGTTTATGAATGACAATAGGTTATGTTTGTTTGATGGAGTGGTGTAAGAACCACGATTGTTAGATGAATTGGTCAAAATTGCATTCAATTTTTGAAAATTCGATTTGATTTTTTTTAATTCATTTTTTCTTCAAAATTGCTCTTCAGCACCCTCACAGCTTTAGATTTCAATATCTTTTCTTGTCTTTGATTGGCAGAGCTGTTGTTGAATTGATTGCTTTCTGAGATCACCTTGGTCATTCGAGAAACTGCCCTAGTTTGCACTATGTGAATCAATTAAATGTCTCAGTGTTTTGTTAATAATTTATTGGAAGAGAAAGAGCTTCAATAAATTTCCCTAGTATCTTTAAGAATTTATTATAAGAGTATAATCTCCAAAAAATTGCCTCAGTATATTTAATAATTTATTGGAAGATTAAGATCTCCAATAAATTGCCCAAGTATCTTTATGAATTTATTGGAAGAGTATGATCTCCAATAAATTGCCCAAGTTTATTTAATAATTTATTGGAATAGTAAGATCTCCAATAAATTGCCTCAGTATCTTTATCATAGACTTGCGGTGAGTCCTTTCAAACATAGATTGTGACTCAAGCTTTGAATGTTCGCTCCAGTTTGCATGGTTGCAGATGAGCAATAATGAGTTTTCACTTGAGGGTGTTCACTTATTCTCCCTAATTTTTGCTCAGAGTACCTATTGTAGGCATTTGTCTGGAATTCTCTCCTTTTATTATGATACTAAGTCGCCATTGAAGGTTTTCGACTTAGCACCACTCTCCTTTTCTTAGGTTTTCCTTGTGGGTTTTCAACCTAGCACTCTTTCTTATATTTTGTTTTTTTTTTGTCTTGACTATTTTTCGAACACCTCAATTGTGATAGTCTTAAGTGCATCAAAGCTTGTGTCACTCTTGGAGCTGATGATAAGATCACTCCCCTTCTTGGTTGAGGGATTTGAGATTGATCCATGATGAGCAACTTCAGGCTTGCCCCAGTTTGATGTGTTGGATGTCATCTCACTCTTCGTATTGTCAATTGCAGGCTTAATCAAGAGGGTCTGGGAAGGAATCTCTTCAAAACTGACTCTTAGTAATTGAATGTCAGAGAAAATAGTTGAATAACTACTGTGTCCCGGGTTATTGATGTTTTTGGGTATTTAAAAGAAATCTCATTTTCAAAAAGTCTAAGGCTCAAATTGGGTGACAATGGATATCTTCGTTGTGTTTGGGATTTTCAAGGATGCCTTGTGTCCTTAGAAACAAAATTGCCTCGGGATTTGCACTATTCATGGTCTTACATTTGCATCATCCTCCATTTCATTCAAATTATTGAAGCGAATATCTCATATTAATGCATGAATTAATTTGGTTTGACTTGTTTGTTTGTTTTTTTCTGTTTTTTGTTGGAATGAGATTTGTGGAATGAAGCGTGGGATGATAATTTGCATGATTAATTCAATAGTATATAATCTTTAAAAAGATATGCAATGAAAACTCAATTTATATTTCTGAAATGAAAACATGAGTGTCTCATTGTTTGATGACATTTAGCCTTGGGGAGAGCAATATGAGTTTCAAAATATGATCTGATTCACCAGTCCCTTGAGGACTTCCAACTAGGAGTTCATTCCTTTGATTTGATTATTTGTTTGAAAATGATTGTTATGAGGGTACTTTGAGCAATAATACATTTACCGTGGATTATTTGAAAATGATAATTATTAAACGGTAATAATTATAATTAACGTAAGATATTTTATATAGCAATTGATTGAAAATGATAATTATTAAACGGTAGAAAATTTACCGTGGATTTAATCTGCTTACCATTGTCTCAATTAGATCTAATTCTGGGGATGGACTGGTTATCAGCAAATCATGTGATGCTTAATTGTGCTGATAAGACCGTTGTGTTTGGAGATCTGGGTGAGATTTATGATGAAACTTGTTGTATGAAGCCATTGTGGGCTAAGTATGTCAGGACTTCCTTTAAGGAAGGAGGAGCCGTGGTTTTTTTGTTGGCATACCTAGAGGGTATTAAGAAATCCTGAATTAAGGATAATCCGATAGTTCGTGAGTTTCCTGAGGTATTTCCTAGTGATATTCCGAAATTACCTCCAGTTAGAGATGTTGAATTCTCCATTGACTTAGTGCCGGGAACAGGACCCATCTCTATAGCTCCTTATAGGATGACACTGTTAGAGCTGGTTGAGTTGAAAAAGCAGGTTGAAAACTTGTTGGCGAAGAAGTTTATTCGCCCTAGTGTTTCACTGTGGGATGCATTGGTATTGTTGGTCAAGAAGAAAGATGGGAGTATGAGGTTGTGCACCGATTACAGACAGTTGAACAAGGTAACTATCAAGAACAAGTATTCGTTACCTAGAATTGATGACTTGATGGATCAGTTGAGAGGAGCAGTTGTATTTTCGAAGATTGACCTTCGGTCGGGGTATCACCAACTTCGAGTTAAGTCGGAAGATATTCCTAAGACTACTTTTCGAACGAAGTATGGGCACTTTGAGTATTTGGTAATGCCTTTTGGTGTGACGAATGCTTCAGCAATATTTACCGACTACA
This sequence comes from Lupinus albus, assembly GCA_009771035.1. Taxonomy (NCBI): domain Eukaryota; kingdom Viridiplantae; phylum Streptophyta; class Magnoliopsida; order Fabales; family Fabaceae; genus Lupinus; species Lupinus albus. Next base: position 5,287,573 of record CM020013.1, on the reverse strand, counting down.
TGAATTAGATTTTTCACCCGTACTTAGATTCATTTGTATTGGTATTTATTGATGATATTCTGATCTACTCCAAGGGAAGGGAGGAACATGCAGAACACCTAAGAATTGTTCTAGATCTTCTTAGTAAGAATCAATTGTATGCGAAATTTTCCAAATGTGATTTCTGGTTGGAATCGGTGAACTTCCTTGGACATGTGATATCCTGGGAAGGAGTGGCAGTGGACCCTTCTAAAGTCGAGGCAGTGATGGAATGGGCGGTGCCCAAGTCAGTTACTGAGATCAGGAGTTTTTTGGGTTTAGCTGGTTACTATAGAAATTTCATAGAGGGGTTTTCCAAGTTGGCATTACCCCTGGCCAAATTCACCAGAAAGGGGGAATCGTATGTGTGGACGATCCGTTGTGAAGAAAGTTTTCAAGAGTTGAAGCGGAGGTTGACTACAGCACCAATATTGGTTCTTCCTTATACTGAACGGGATTTCAGTGTTTATTGTGATGCTTCCAAACAAGATTTGGGTTGTGTTTTGATGCAGGAAGGGAAGGTTGTTGCTTATGCTTCCCGACAGTTGAGAACGCATGAGCAAAACTACCCTACACATGACTTGGAACTAGTTGCGGTGGTCTTTGCATTAAAAATCTGGAGACGCCATCTTTATGGTGTAAGATTTGAGGTGTATAGCGACCACAAGAATTTGAAGTATTTGTTTGATCAAAAGGAAATGAACATGAGACAAAGGAGGTGGATAGAGTTTCTTAAGGATTATGATTTTTGGGTTACAGTATCATCCGGGGAAAGCAAATGTGGTAGCCGATGCTTTAAGTCGGAAGTCCTTACATATGTCTGCTTTGATGGTTTATGAAGAGAAATTAATTGAGGAGTTCAGGGATATGAACTTGGCAGTTCAAGTGAAACCCCATAGTATGATTTTGGGTATGCTTAAGGTCACCAATGAATTGTTTGACCAGATCAGAATAATGCAAGTTGAGGATCGTGAGTTTAAGGTCAAACGCGATTTGATGGCTAGTAGGAAGGAGACTGATTTTGAGTCGGATTCTAGTGGATTGTTGCGATACAAGGGAATGGTGTGTGTGCCTCTTGATGTGGGTTTGAGAAGGAGTATTCTGGAAGAGTCACACAAAGGTAAAATGAGTTTTCACACGGGGACAACGAAAATGTATCAGGATCTGAAAAAACTGTTTTGGTGGTCTAGTTTAAAGAATGGTGTAGCCTTATATGTTTCAAGTTGTCTGATCTGTAAGAAGGTGAAAGTCGAACATCAGAGGCCGGCAAGAGAACTTCGATCTTTAGAAATTCCCGTGTGGCAGTTGGGATAGCATGTTGTTTTTGATTGAGTTCACCTACAACAATAGTTTCCACACTAGAATCGGAATGACCTCTTACGAAGCCTTGTGTGGGAGAAAATGTAGGACTCGAGTGAGTTGGTTTGAAACTAGGGAAAACTTAGTATTGGGACCTGAGTTGGTCCGAGAAACGATGGAAAAGATCAAGAAAATCCGGGAGAATATGAGAATAGCGCAAAGTCGAATTGTTAGTGTCTAATGTCGGTTGTAAACAGCACAGTTCGACAGGCTCATCATCAATTAACAATGAGAGAAATTCCTTAGGCTGACATTTGTGTCCAAACACATATTTTTCATCACATTTATAACAAAGTCATTGGGCTTTACGTTCCTGCATTTAGGTAGTAGTTAAACGTTTAACAGGAAACTTCTTTTGTGGAGTGTGGATAGGTTCAGATATTGGTTGTGTAGTGTTTCAAATTTGAGTCGAGAAATAAAACAATTTAAAATCATATCAGTAGAGAAACCTACCACCTTATTAGAAAGTTTCTCAAATCGCCTTTGATATTCAATCACAGTGGTGATTTGTCTTAGTTTGAACAGCTCAGCTTGGTAGTTGGCATAGGATGATGGCCCAAACCTTTGCTGTAAATCACTAGTAAATCTCTCCCAAGTAGTTAGCTATTGGTTCTGAAACATCGACTTATACCAACTGAGGGTTTCCCCTTGCATGGAAAAGGGCATGAGCTCCATACGATGGTGAGGGACAATCTGGTAAAGCTGAAAGAGTTGTTCGGCTTGGAAAATCCAGTCCAGTGGTTCTGAACCGTCAAAAGGTTGTAGGTTCAATTTTGGGGGTATGGGTTAGTGGAAGATGAATGAGTAGTAGGAGAGAAAGAAGGGTTATGTGGGCTAGAAAACCCAAGTGGTTGAGAAGTGATGGGGTGAGATGGGGGTGGTTTAGGCTGGATATGAGATTTTAGTTCTGAAATCACAGATTGCAGTTCTTCATGCTTAGAAGTCATGGTTTGTTGAAGCAATTCCTGTCTTGCAGCAAAATGGAGCACCATGGAGGAGAGTTTCTCCAAAATGTTTCTAAAGGGGTCTTCTATAGGTTGAGGTGGTTGTTTATGAGGCATGAGGAAGATGATGAAAACACTAGATTGATAGGTTGAGTCTACCAATGAGGAATTAAAAACAGATTAATTGTGAAGAAAACATAAAATATGAGCAATGCTCTAGATTTTTCATTCCTTTTTCAGTCAGCAACCACTTGAGCTTAAATACAATAAGCAAACCCTAATTATGATGTTAGCCATACACTTGGCATCATCTTGATTTACAGATATTTTTAGGAAGGGAAATAAAATGAAATAAAAATTACTTTAATTGATAACATAATCAACCATCCACTTAGGGGTATTAATGGTTCTGTTGGACCTAGGCCCATTCAGCCTATCACAACAACTCTAAAGATTCAGTTGAATTCAAAATTGATAAAGCGGAAAGGAATTATCCACTAGAAAATTTGTTTTTAATCCATCTACTTTTGTAGAAATCAAAATTTACTTTATTGTTGGAAACATAAAGTTTTTCCTAGGAGTGATGAAGAAGTCTCATGGTTGTCATTTTTTGATATTGTTATACATAACAAAAAAAATCTAACTATTCCATCATATTCTTCCAACATTCATAAAGCATTAAATGCTTAACATATAATGACTATGAAATATTAATGATGTAACACCTTAAATTTTACATTTCCTAAGTGTAGTGAAACTCTGAAGGTCTGGGATATTCTGGACAATTCTCGCTAGCGAGAAGGTCTCGCCCAAGCGAGAGGCTCAGAGTCTCTTCCATAATTTTTCTGGGATTCTCGCCTAAGCGATGGGATTCTCGCTTAAGTGAGAGAAAGTTGAGGAGACTGTCTGATTCTCGCCTGAGCGAGAGTATGCTCGCTTAAGCGAGAAGGATACTTAGAGGACTATCTGATTCTCGCCTGAGCGAGAATCTGTCGCTTGAGCGAGAGCATCATAGTTTGAAATTTGAAAATTCATGAACTTCTCGCTTGAGCGAGAGTCTAAAAACTTGAACCCTAAAATAGAACCCCAAACAAGAAAGGGGGATACATTTTTTGGGAGAAAATAGAGAAAGAGACGATTTTGTTGACAAGAGCTCGTGTCAAAGCAAAGAGGAGCTAGAGAATAGGTAAACCTCTTGATTTTAAAACTCACTCTCATTTTAGAACTGATTTTTCATACTTGGATCTCTTATCTTGGCATGAAAAACTACTTAACCCTCTCTTTTGAGTTGTGGTTCGTTTTTATCTAACTTTTCTCTTGAAAACTCGTAGTTTAGAGTTTGTCTTCGGAAATGGTGTTTGTAAGGACCCAAATTCTACTCTTGAAATTTTTTCCTTATTTTATTCCTTTCACATACATTTTCCTATAACTTATAATCACAAATTCAACAATTTTAGTTTAATCCCACTTTCTTGTTCATACTCATTCCATAACGCAATATCTACATACACGTTCATTTAACAGAAAATTATAATTCATATTAATGCATTCCGGTAACTACCGCATACAACTAGCTATGGATTTCCAAAATACTCATAGCTACAAATATCCAGAGTTACAAATATCCAAAAATCATAAGGATCATAGTTACAAATACTTAATTCCGCAAATATTCAATCAAGATACAAAAAGGTGCAAATAAAGGAATCCCAATTTAAAAGCTCCTACAGTTCCAAATCAAGTGTCCTTAACTCATCCAATTACCTGCAATGAGATTATCAAATGGCAACATACAAGACGTACAAAGAAGTAAGTCATTTAATTCAATAAATATCCAGGAGATGGAACACAAGTGCTTATCTAGGATCACAATGGTTTGTCTTATGATCTATAATGGTTTGTCATCATCAAAAAGGGGGAGATTGAGATTGCAAGCCTACATCATTACACTGGGGAGATGGAAATGCAGCATGCATCACTATGATTTTTTTGATGAAGACAAAGTGAAGGACAAGGATAAGACAAAGCAAGCTTGAAGACGTATGCAACTCAACAAACAACAAGGTCAAGACTCAATATCACTCAAGTAAACTTCGGCTTAGAGTTTTATATTTCTAGAGTGTATGTTTGATTGGTAGAGTCTAGGCTAGGTGAACCTAGAATGGAAGTCTCACAAAGTCTAAAATTGAATATAATTAATCTAACGAAAATGAGACTTGCATACATTCATACATGATTCACATGCTCATGCATTTACATATGAAAACATTATTTTAAGTGCATTAAAATTGAGCATATCTCATATATTTTCAAAATCATGTATCATGCATTTACACATCATGTAGAAGGTTCATCATGCATCGAGAAAACACTTTTTAACGCAGTTAATCGATTAAAACTTGTGTTAATCGATTAAATGAACTAGGGAACTACTTAATCGATTAAGTATGGGATTAATTGATTAAATAGAGTTACAGTAGCTAAAATCTTGGATTTCTAACTGTCGTTAATCGATTAAGTGACGATTTAATCGATTATCTGCAGTAAAAATAGTTTTCTATAAAAGCTTACTTTTTCCCAAATGTTCATCACTTTTTCCAACTTTTTCCAATTTCGAAAATCATAAGTTTGTAGAATTCTCTGTACTTATCTTTCATATCATTAGAGAGAGGTTCTTTGTGTGTGAAAAAGATTCTTTAAGTTTTCTTGCATTGCATAAAGAGAGAGAGAGAGAGAGTTTTTTCAACAATCATTCTTTTGGGCTTAAATCTTTCATATTCTTTCTTGAAGAAAAGCCAAGCATCAATCACACTTAGTTCTTTGAGTCTTTGTGAGATTTCTTGGTTGGGTTCTTAGTGGTTTTACTGTTTCATATTTGCACATCTTAGGTGCTATTGTAACTTGAGCTATTTGACAATTTTTGTGAGAAAATCCTAACCGCGGTTAGGTTGTAATCTCTAAGGTTTAGGGGTTAGGTTGTAATACCGGCTAGCTGCGGTTGGCTTGGTATAATTTTCATTGGGTATCTTGTTTGGCACATCGAGTAGCAAGATTGGCAACCGTTTGCGAACGGAGGGAAGTCAAGGCTTGGCGAAATAGGATTCGCATAGCAAGTAGGAAAGGCTCAATTTGGAAGTGTGTGTGTAAAGAACATATTTTCAAATATATTGAAGCAAATCTCCCAAGATCAGAAGGGGAGACATAGATGTAATTTGCCAGTGGACAGGCAAACGAACCAGGATAAAATCGTTGTCTAAAGTTTTCTGGAACCCTTATCTCTTTACTTTTCAATCATTTTATGCTTTATATGTTCAATTGATTTGCTTATTGAATTTAGTGCATGTTCTTGAATCTGTTTATACATTGGCATAAATTCTTTGAGTAGATTGCATTTGTTCTTGATTGAAAAGATTGTAACGTTTCTAGCAAGAAAAACCGATTTTACAAGAATGCAAGAATTAGGTTAATCGATTAAACCTGTATTTAATCGATTAAGTGAATCTTTAATCGATAACTGGGCTGATTTTAGAATTTCTCATTTACCGAAAAAGTGTAAATTGCTTCCACACACACCTATTCACCCCCCCCCCCCCCCCCCTAGGTGTTAATTGTTCTGTAGTATACCCAACAATAAGGTTGATATCTGGGAACGTGGATGAAAGAGACGACGATCGGGGTAGTATGAGATGGTGACTTAAATTGTTTATTTATTTGAATTCTTTCTATTATATTTGCTCGTTTTAATTACAAATATCCAATTGTCGCTCTAACGATTTTAAGTACAAATGTATTATTCCTATGTGTTTGTGTTTCTTTTGTTTGGTGATAATTGGATTGCATGTAAAGTAAGAGCGGAGTAGAACGTGGTAGCTGTGTGCTGTAGCTTTTGCTTGCTGATTTCTAATGTATTTTGTGAAACCATGACTTGTAATTATGTTAACTTGTAGGATTATTATCGTACTAATTTGACAGGTGATCCTTGTTAAATGGTTTGTAATAGTGACTACTCCATAAGTAATGGAACTTAGTTGCATGTGGGAGTTAATTATTGACAAAAGAGATTATACTTCGTAAATGAGGAATTATTCATATGCTCACATATGTTTAATGTTGGAATGATAATTTTTATAACAAAATTTTGTAGTTGTAAGAAATAAGGATTTTATTTGAATAGTAAAATAACTAATAAAGGAAATTGGGTTGTTACAAATGATATTTCATAAGGTTAAAGATTAAATCCAAGTTACAGAGAATATATGTCTCAATCAATATTAATTTTAAGAAGGAATTCCAGAAAAACTACAAGAGCTATAGCAATGACTAAATTAATTGTTGTATCTAAAAATAACATCATTATTGAAAAACAAAATACATAACACCAGAGAATACGTGAAAACAATCTGAAACACTTTTAAAACTCTCATTTATTTCAGATCATTTTGTTCATAATGTTCATTGAATTACAGTGTGCTTAATTTAATTTTTGTGTTCAATCATTTACTACAAAATTTGTAGTCTTTCACTTCTATATTTATTTCACTATGTGAGTTGTGATTGAAAGAGTTGGAATAAGACATGCAAAAGATACTCGTATTGTTGAGCCTATAGAGACTAGGAGTGAAAACAATATTTGATACTATAATCAATGTTTGGATTATAGTTGAATCTTAGTGCTACTAAGAAACCGGAAGTAGCTTACGATATTGAGTGAAATAATATAAAAATTGTATGAATTCTTCCATCTCTTAACTCATTTATTTAATTTTTTATATTTGCTTATAACCTAGGAGTAATGCATTGTAATACCAAATATTTTCTTTGAATTTCATTTTATTCAAGTTTTTATTAAGACGAGTTGATCATATGAAAATATCTTCTAAAAAATAGACGAGTTAATTGTATAAAACTTTAAACTATTGTTTAAATCATTTTAAACATGCCAAGAGATTTAAAAAATAAAAAAGTTGGAAAGCGTAATTCAATCTTTTGTTACATTTGATTATGTATAGAGTTCTGCAACATCAAATGGGAAAATGCCACTTTGCAATGCTTGTGCTTACTCAACCTAGGACTTTAACTTTAAAACCTAAACGTAACGAGGGTTGAAAACAATATTATTATCCTCCACTTTGTTGAATTTCGTGTAACCCTCGACGGGAATCCGCCCGAAACCTGTAATATTCTATAGAGAAGTATTCTTTCTTCACAATCACTATGAGTTGCATTTTTTTAATTTTATATATGCATATTGGGTTTGGGGCAAATTAAGCATAAGGTATTAAGTGTATCAAACCTGAATCCAAATCCGGAAATTGAACTCTGGTAAAATCTGAATCCAATCACAACAGGTTTCCCAGTTAAATTCGGGTTGAGTTCATATTGATACCCACAAATTTGATTTCTTTGTGATTCCTAACTATATAATTGCAATTGGAAGGAAAAATGAAGATGGAGGTTATGGGGTTCTTTCAAGAAAATCCAAGCGTCCAATGATTTTTAACTCAAACAATGATAATACTTTGTGATACTTGAGATGCTGATAATACTGATAAAAATGGAATTGATTTAATACATTCTTCACGACAATTGAATTTTGAGCATGATATAATAAAAGGATCTGTATCCACTCTAAGGCGTCAAATACTTAGTTTAAAACTATTTGAAATATATATGTGTCTCATTTTTTTTGTTGAAGAATTTGAAAGAAATGTGTTTTTGTCTCATTTTTTATAAGTAACATATATTACTTTTATAAGGATCTTATAGGACTAACAACACATGTACAAATTCTTGGTTTCCTCTTATCTTTATAATTAGAGGGATAAATTTGTATCTATTTATTTATGGTAAGAGAGATGATGAATGAAATAAATTAGTCATTAATAATAAGATAAGTATAAAAATAATATTAATTTTATATGTCTCTTATCTATATTATTTTATGTTTATGTATTAAGAGACAACTAAATAGAAATTGGTAAATGAAACTTGAAAGGGCCTAATCCACATTCTTCCTTGGTTAGGATCGGATAAAAGGCCAACTTTGTTTTTTGCGATATCCTATTTATCACTTTCCATCTTTCTAGAGACGTATTTTTGGAAGTATTATTATGTGATAGATATGATATATTCTTTTAACAAATTAGCCAAATTATTAGAAAAGTTACTTTTTAAATTCATTTTTTTTCCATTTTGACTTTTTTTTTCCCATGTGCCTTCTCCATGGGATCATATCTACTTTACCACAATCGTTGGTCATTCTATGTATTTTGTTTTGATTGATCATAAAAGTAGTTATTACTTTTTATTTTCATTATATTGTTTAATCAGTCAAAAATAAGTGACATATGAAGTAAGATAAATTTTGGTAGTGTCATCAATCTTTCAACTATACTTTCAAAAATATTATTATGGGCAGGTAAATGAATAACTTTGGATTTGGATCATAATGAATTGATGAAAAATTATCTACAAATCGATATAAATCTATTTAAATCATATTTTAAATTGTCCAATTCATCCATATTCAAACTTAATGGATGAATTACAATCCATTCAGGACTCAATTTTCATGAATTTAGATGGATGAATATATAATCCATTTGATTTTTTAATTGGAACTAAAAATATTTTTAGAGATAATAATTCTTTTAAAAACACTATTTCAATAAAACATTTTTTAAAATAACATTTTTAAAAAAAATCACTTTTAAAACTACGTTTGAATTTTTTTTCAAAATTGATTTTTTGAATTTTTAAGAATAAGCATTTTTTTACAATATTCTACCCGCATGTGACATTTAAGGTTTTTAGTGTAATGTTTTTAACAAATATTTATATATTATGTACTTAATAACATACTTTTAATATTAACTACATCCACATGTCGTATAATTGATCTCAATTTAATAAAAAAACTTAAAGTGAGAGTGAGAAAGACTACAAGAAAGCGAGAGTTGAGATAATCAATGAAATTGAAAATAAATAAAAAAATCATTTTTGGATATAATGAATAGATTCAAATTCATCATTTACTAAAGTTTTATATTGGATAATATTAATTTATTCTAATGAATGGATTTTGATACACTTAATTTTCTTGGATTTTGATGAATTCTAATTATTTTGTAACCTCTAAATATTATCCTAACTAATTGAACATATAACATGCCTCGTTTAGGATTTAAAGCTCAGTACGGCATGTTTTCCTAAAGAAAACTTCAACAATTTCAGTTTTTGAAATTTGCATAACCGTTCTAGAAATTTAAAATGTAAGAATGATAAATTTGGGATAACGTTTTACCAAAGAACTAGCAAGTTATCCATGCATTTGCACGAGTGGTATTTTCTTGCATTATGATTAATAACATACATATTATATGTACATTCATATGGTTAAGAATACACATATTACTCGTGCATTCGTATGGTTAAAACACATATATTACCCGTGCATTTATATTGTTAAGAACATACATATAACTCATGTATTCACATGGTTAAAAACACAGATGTTATTCGTATATTCGCATTACTAAAAACGCATGTTACCCATGCATTGCATAGTTAAAAAAACATATGTTACTCGTGCATTCACAAAGTTAAAACATACATATTATACATACATTCGCATCGTTAAGAACACTTAGAACTAATAGCAGACATGTTCGAAATAATAAAAAAATGAATATTCATTTTTTATAAATGTTGATTTATATGGATTTATTTTCTAAAATATATAAGGAGTGTAATATCTATATATCATAACTGTAAAGATTTATATACAATCTGTATATCATTTATCACTCATTTGCAGTGTTATTATTACCGTACCGGTCATCAAACCGGGTAGGGGTATTGATATAGTAGTATAGCGGTTCAACCGGTGGTTCACTAATTAAACCGCATACCGGTAAAGTTATATATACATATATAGTATATTAACATTAATGTTGAAAAATCAATAAAAAACAATAATTTTTTTATTTTCATTAAAAAATTAATTTTAAATAAAAATCGACTGGTTTGACCGGTACGGTTTAATTGAAAACCAGCCGGTATAACCTGTTTTGGCCAGTTTTAACAGGTATAATTGCATAACTGGTATAATTGTTATACCGTACCGGTATATGGACCGGTTCACCGGTTTAATGGTTCAACCGGCCGGTACGAAACGGTTTTTACAACTATGCTCATTTGTACTATTTTTTTTAATTAAACACGAATGATGCAATAACAATGTATCAAACTCATACAATATTAGTGAACACGTCATTTTCTAATATAAAAATCTAAATTATTACTCGAAGTTATGAATGTATGTAAAAATAGTCTCATATATAAAATATATATTCTAATATGTTATTTGTTAGTACACACTACAGAGGAACAATACTTGAATTGTGACATTGTCTTGTATTTCATTTTTCTTGCATAATCAATTTTATCTCCATCCTTGTTTGAGCATTTTGTTTTTCTTGCATAATCAATTTTTTTTCCATCCTTGTTTGTGAAGCTGTATTTTTTTACTACTCATTTGTATCCAAATTTCTTCTCATACATAAATTTTAAATAGTTTGTCGTTGTTCTATAAAAATAACATTGTTTACTTATTTATAAGTCATTTTTAATGTATTAGCTAATACTTTATGCTTTCCTCTATTTTTTTTTATAAAGCTAATTTTTATTTATTGGTATTGATTAGAGGTGTCAAAATGGGCGGGCCCGTGCGGGCCGGCCCGCCACAACCCGAAATTTTGTAGGGCTTGGGTATTAAATTTGGCACTTTTTAGTGAATCCGGGCTTTTTAGCCCGGCCCGACCGGACTATATTAAAACCGGGCTTGGTCCGGGCTTACCCGGGCGGGTTTGGGCTACCCGTTTTCTCTTATTTTAAAACTTTTTTTGGGACTTTTTGGCTAGGTAATAAGCTTAAGATGAAAATTATTTTAAAAAATATCTTATGATAAAAAAATAGATAATATATACTAAATATTGTGCAATGAACTTTGAAAAAAAAATAGAGTAATGTCTATAACATAAATTTTATAAATTACAATAATGTTATCAAGTTAATAATTATATTATTTTTCCTATTTTGCTTAATATCCTTTTAAGCACATTAGCAAAATAGTGTATCAAATTAACTGAGAACATTAAACCATATAGATTCTATTTTTATTTTTTAAATTGTATATTTAATTAGATTTAACTTCTACAACAAAAACATAATAAAGAAAATAATTTTTACAACGAAACTGAAAAACAACTTAATCTTTTACCGTAGAGAACTCAACACAATCAAATTTAACATAACAGTTCACAATGAAAGTGTTGATAAAGAGCATACAAAAGATATCCATACACAAAGTAAATAAATATTATGATGATAGTTATACTTCGACACAAAGAATTCATTTTGAATTTGAGTCTATACTATAATTACTATAAACCACATTGATATTATTTTTTACTGTATCCATTTATTATATTGAAGTAAAGTTACAAATTATATTGTGTTAGAGATTGATAGTCTAATATAAATAAAATATTTAATGAATAAGTTATGTTATGAATCATATCCGTAGACTTAATGATAGCGACTCACCAAGGGCCATGAACTTGGATGATCTAATGGGTCCTTCTCGGCCCATAACTCGGGCCAGGGCCAAGAAAGCCCAAGGCACACTTGGCCAACTTACACTAAGCTTCCTAGCATCAAATGGGCCAAGTGACAATATCAGGCCCACTAATTGCATCCTTGTAGAGGATGAGCCTTTTGAAGGCCACGGCTAAGATTTCCCTTTATGATTCTTTTTGTTAATAATAAGTGGTCCAACCACGTTTTTAATTATGTTTAATATATTTATTTTGCTTTTTATATTAAATATCAACTAATAAATATGTCTTTTATGTAGAATGCTGGTTGCACTTGGATTTCAAAAGCAAAACAAATATCCCACATTTTCAGCCAAAACCATTAAAGCCAACCGTGAGGATTAATTATTATACATTTGGACCACATCAAGATGGAAAGGAGAACTTGCCAACTTTAGCACGGATCAACCATTAAGGTTTTGCTCATTTTGGACCAGCCATAAAAGATCAACCATGTGCTTGAATGCGTGATCAATTTCTGAATAATGGCTACACCAAAACTTTCCAAATCTGGCCAACCGTGTTTAATGGGGCATTTTCGAATTATGGCCACATTAAAACTTTCCAAGTCTGGATAGCCATTTTTATGAGGCATTAAACACGTTTAAAGGATTTACAACAAATTTGAATTCAGATTAGCCAAGTAATGGAGCCATCAAGACTTGCCTTTTCTAGAAAACACATTAAAGACGCTTTTACACAAGCATTCAAGTCTGGCCACACGTGCTCATCATATTTGAATTAGGGGACAACCATTAAAACAAGGCAACCAGAATAAAGGATATGCTTTTATGTTGGCCATGAAGCTTTCCACAGCCAAACAGCCAAGTAATGAGGCCAACACGAGATCAGCCTTGTGTTCAATGCATTTTGAATTTTAACTCTCCTTTACATTGCTGGATACAAAGTTAAAGGGGACATCAATGCAAGACGAATTCAAATATGTGGCACACCCCATATTTCCAGCCACACTCTTAACTACAATTTATGCAAGACTGATTAGAAATTCAAACAGATATACATGTGTCATAATTCAAATTATTAAGAGTGAATGCCTTGTTTTTAGCCCATGTTGGGAGCTAAGTCATAAAAGTCCTAGGCTGACTTGATTTCGAATTTAAGTATCTTTAAAATTACGTTTTGGGAGCCTCTTTCAAGGCCAGCCCTCCTATATATGTATGAGGTTGCATTTGGAATAAAATAAGTTGAATTTTATGCAAAAGCAAAGTGTTAGTGAGATTTTCTCTCCTAAGTTCTTGGTTGAACCAAGAGTATAGTTCTTATCAAACATCCTTGTTTGTGGCGAACCTCAATTGGCTTATCAAACATTTCAGTTTGTGGCGCCTTCCATTTCAATCTTCTTCACCATTCTTTTATCCAAAACCGTGACCAAAATACAACACACACCAACCCAAACATTAACCCTCGGCCTACACACAAAGCCTAACATTCTTCCATCCCAAAACACCTACTCTCGGCCAGAATCATCCCCAAACACATCCCAAACCACTCCTAAACAAAAGCCAGCCGTAACCAAACTTAAACACCCAAAAATACAACAAAAAACAGTCCTAAAGTGTCCTAAACCAAGGCTTCAAACAAAACGATCAAAGTGAAATACCAACCCCCACAAGGAGGTTGCTATCAAGTGGTATCAGAGCTAGCTTTGTTTGAAGTCTGTTTGTGCATCATTTCCAACATTGGCCGAACCAAAGGCCAACCTTGGTGCATCAAAGTTTCTGTTTTGGCTAAAGCCGAAACCCAATTTTTATCTTGTGAATTTTCTGAGTGCAGGTTCACAAAAACATTGGCCAAACCGAAAGCCAATAAGAGCCTACACCAAAAAAAGCAAAAACAAAAGCTTGTGGCCAAATCAAGCCATCAAGCACACAAATTTTTGTTCTTTCTTTCTTGTTACCATCCATAACCCACTACTACCCACATACACACATCCAAACCTCCATAAAACCACAAAAAAAAAACCGCCACCCCACAACCACAAAATTTTGTTTGATTTAAGTCTAGTTAATTCGCCATACAAGAACATCTCTAGAACTTCTTTTGGTTCAATCCAGAATCCCAAGGAGAGAAAGAGTGAGTTGAGAGAAACACATTTTTTGAGTGAAACACTTGAGTGATAGTGAGAAATGTCTACTACATCTTCACCCACAGTTTCACCAAGGACCAAAAATTTTACATCTATTCTGCATGAGCTACATGAAGAGATTAGGACTTTTAAACAACAGATGGCGGACATGCAAATCCGACAAGACCGCTCACATAATCGGAGGCAATCCAACCATGATGATTCATTTGATTCAGAGGCAGAAAGGAGGAGAAGAAGGCGGAGGGAAAGGAGGAATGAAGAGGAGAATCAAAGGGAAATGAGGAGGGATGACCAAGTAGAGGGAGTCCAAATCAAGGTTCCCACATTTATGGGAATGAACAATCCAGAAGCATACTTGGAATGGGAGATGAAGATTGAGCAAGTCTTTGAATGCCACACTTATTCGGAGGAAAAAAAGGTGAAGGTGGCTGCTTTAGAGTTCAAAGAGTATGCTATGGTCTGGTGGGATCAATTTCAGAAGGATAGGCGAAGGTGTGGTGCTCAACTTGTGAGCACATGGGAGGAAATGAGAACAATTATGAGGAAGAGGTTTGTGCCCCCATCATACCAACGAGACATTTATAACCAACTTCAAAGGCTGACTCAAGGAAGCAAGTCAGTGGATGAGTACTATAAGGCGATGGAGCTGGCCCTACTAAGAGCCAACCTTCAGGAGGAACGTGAAGCCACTATGGCACGGTTTCTTCATGGGCTCAACCAAGATATCCAAGATGTTGTAGAGTTACAAAGCTATGTGGAGTTGGAGGACTTGGTACAGAAAGCCATGAAGGTGGAGCAACAATTGAAGAGGAGGAAGTCAAAATCCTACTCAACCAGCACCACCAAATTCGAGTCATCTAGCTGGAAAGACAAGCCTAAGAAGGAGGGCACATCAACTAAAGAAGTTGTGAGCACCAACAATGGAAAAAAGGCCATAGAGGCCCCAAGCCGAAGTCGGGAGGTCAAAGTGCTTCAAGTGCTTGGGTCATGGACACATTGCTTCTCAATGTCCAACCAAGAGAACTATGGTGGCCAAAAATGGAGTTGTAGAATCAGCATCTGAAACCTCAAGTTCAGAAGAAGAGAGTAATGAGGAGGCAAGGATGCCGGAAGGTGACTTACTCATGGTCCGAAGGCTCTTGGGCAGCCAAGACAAAGAGAATGAGGAAAGTTAGCGGAAGAACATCTTTCACACAAGATGTTTAGTTTCTGGGAACGTTTGTTCCATAATCATTGATGGTGGCAGTTGTGCCAATCTGGTGAGCACAAGGTTAGTTTCCAAACTAAACCTAGTGACTAGGACCCACCCATCACCCTATCAGTTGCAATGGTTAAGCGAAATTGGAGAAATGGTTGTCAACCAGCAAGCTGAGATCCCATTTTCCATTGGGAAGTATGAGGACACTGTATTGTGTGACGTTGTCACCATGCAAGCCAGCCATATGCTATTAGGCAGACCTTGGCAACATGATCGGAAAGCCATCCATGATGGGTTTTCCAACAAGTATAAATTTGTATTTTATGATAAAAAAATTGTACTGTCACCCTTGTCCCCAAAACAAGTGAGTGAGGACCAAAAAAAGTTAAAAGAGAAAATGGATCAAGAAAAAAAGAATGATCCAGAAAAAAAAAATAGAAAAAGAAAAGCAAAATAGAAAAAAAGTAGAAGAAAAAAAGATTGAAAAGAAGAAAGAGAAGGAAAAAGGTTTACTAGCCTCTCCGGGCGAAGTAAAGGGTGCTTTAATCTCAAAGCCACCTTTATATGTTCTTTATTGCAATGATTTTAAACTAACCAATTATTCTGTTTCTAAAGAACTATCAATCTTTGCAAAAGGTTCTTTGCAGGATAAACAAGGAATACAAGAAAACCAAAAGCAGATCCTAGTGCCCAAGGAAAATAAAAGCTGGAGGGTGTGCACGGACTCTCCGATCACTTACTGCAATCGGAAGTTGGGAGGACCTACTTTTAACCACTCCTTGTACGGTAAAGAACTGTATGCCTTGGTAAGGGCATTACAGACTTGGCATCAATACCTGCTACCAAGAGAACTTATGCTATATAGTGACCGCGAGTCAGTTAAAGTTCTGAAAGGGCAAGGCAAGCTGAATAAGCGCCTTGCCAGGCGGATTGAATTTCTGGAGCAATCTCCTTATGTGTCAAAGCATAAGCGAGGGAAAGGCCAACATTGTGGCCAATGCGCTCCCTAGGAGACATCTTTTGCTCTCCTTTCCCGAGACCAAGCTATATGGTCTCAAGTTCTTAAAGGATCCTTACTTGCATAATATTGATTTTGCTGAATTAAACAAAAATTGTGTGAGTACTGTTGGGGATAGGATCCCATAGGCATAAGGATTTCCTTTTCAAGGAAAATCGCTTATGCGTACTGAAGAGTACAAAGGGTAAACCACAAGGTCTTTACACGCCCCTACCCATTCCTGAACCACCATGGATTTACGTATCCATGGATTTTGAGGTTACCCTACCCAGGATTAAAAAATGGCAAGGTTCTTGAAAGTAAGAACAAAAATTTTTTTAAGGTTGATATTCCAAGTGATTATGGCAATGTTAGTGTCAATTTTAATGTTGCTGATCTCTCTCTATTTGAAACAGGTAATGAGGACCTTGATTCGAGGTCGAATTCAGTCCAAGAAGGAGGGGATGATAGCGACTCACCAAGGGCCATGAACTTGGATGATCTAATGGGCCCTTCTCGGCCCATAACTCGGGCCAGGGCCAAGAAAGCCCAAGGCACACTTGGCCAACTTACACTAAGCTTCCTAGCATCAAATGGGCCAAGTGACAATATCAGGCCCACTAATTGCATCCTTGTAGAGGATGAGCCTTTTGAAGGGCACGGCTAAGATTTCCCTTTATGATTCTTTTTGTTAATAATAAGTGGTCCAACCACGTTTTTAATTATGTTTAATATATTTATTTTGCTTTTTATATTAAATATCAACTAATAAATATGTCTTTTATGTAGAATGCTGGTTGCACTTGGATTTCAAAAGCAAAACAAATATCCCACATTTTCAGCCAAAACCATTAAAGCCAACCGTGAGGATTAATTATTGTGCATTTGGACCACATCAAGATGGAAAGGAGAACTTGCCAACTTTAGCACGGCTCAACCATTAAGGTTTTGCTCATTTTGGACCAGCCATAAAAGATCAACCATGTGCTTGAATGCGTGATCAATTTCTGAATAATGGCTACACCAAAACTTTCCAAATCTGGCCAACCGTGTTTAATGGGGCATTTTCGAATTATGGCCACATTAAAACTTTCCAAGTCTGGATAGCCATTTTTATGAGGCATTAAACACGTTTAAAGGATTTACAACAAATTTGAATTCAGATTAGCCAAGTAATGGAGCCATCAAGACTTGCCTTTTCTAGAAAACACATTAAAGACGCTTTTACACAAGCATTCAAGTCTGGCCACACGTGCTCATCATATTTGAATTAGGGGACAACCATTAAAACAAGGCAACCAGAATAAAGGATATGCTTTTATGTTGGCCATGAAGCTTTCCACAGCCAAACAGCCAAGTAATGAGGCCAACACGAGATCAGCCTTGTGTTCAATGCATTTTGAATTTTAACTCTCCTTTACATTGCTGGATACAAAGTTAAAGGGGACATCAATGCAAGACGAATTCAAATATGTGGCACACCCCATATTTCCAGCCACACTCTTAACTACAATTTATGCAAGACTGATTAGAAATTCAAACAGATATACATGTGTCATAATTCAAATTATTAAGAGTGAATGCCTTGTTTTTAGCCCATGTTGGGAGCTAAGTCATAAAAGTCCTAGGCTGACTTGATTTCGAATTTAAGTATCTTTAAAATTACGTTTTGGGAGCCTCTTTCAAGGCCAGCCCTCCTATATATGTATGAGGTTGCATTTGGAATAAAATAAGTTGAATTTTATGCAAAAGCAAAGTGTTAGTGAGATTTTCTCTCCTAAGTTCTTGGTTGAACCAAGAGTATAGTTCTTATCAAACATCCTTGTTTGTGGCGAACCTCAATTGGCTTATCAAACATTTCAGTTTGTGGCGCCTTCCATTTCAATCTTCTTCACCATTCTTTTATCCAAAACCGTGACCAAAATACAACACACACCAACCCAAACATTAACCCTCGGCCTACACACAAAGCCTAACATTCTTCCATCCCAAAACACCTACTCTCGGCCAGAATCATCCCCAAACACATCCCAAACCACTCCTAAACAAAAGCCAGCCGTAACCAAACTTAAACACCCAAAAATACAACCAAAAACAGTCCTAAAGTGTCCTAAACCAAGGCTTCAAACAAAACGATCAAAGTGAAATACCAACCCCCACAAGGAGGTTGCTATCAAGTGGTATCAGAGCTAGCTTTGTTTGAAGTCTGTTTGTGCATCATTTCCAACATTGGCCGAACCAAAGGCCAACCTTGGTGCATCAAAGTTTCTGTTTTGGCTAAAGCCGAAACCCAATTTTTATCTTGTGAATTTTCTGAGTGCAGGTTCACAAAAACATTGGCCAAACCGAAAGCCAATAAGAGCCTACACCAAAAAAAGCAAAAACAAAAGCTTGTGGCCAAATCAAGCCATCAAGCACACAAATTTTTGTTCTTTCTTTCTTGTTACCATCCATAACCCACTACTACCCACATACACACATCCAAACCTCCATAAAACCACAAAAAAAAAACCGCCACCCCACAACCACAAAATTTTGTTTGATTTAAGTCTAGTTAATTCGCCATACAAGAACATCTCTAGAACTTCTTTTGGTTCAATCCAGAATCCCAAGGAGAGAAAGAGTGAGTTGAGAGAAACACATTTTTTGAGTGAAACACTTGAGTGATAGTGAGAAATGTCTACTACATCTTCACCCACAGTTTCACCAAGGACCAAAAATTTTACATCTATTCTGCATGAGCTACATGAAGAGATTAGGACTTTTAAACAACAGATGGCGGACATGCAAATCCGACAAGACCGCTCACATAATCGGAGGCAATCCAACCATGATGATTCATTTGATTCAGAGGCAGAAAGGAGGAGAAGAAGGCGGAGGGAAAGGAGGAATGAAGAGGAGAATCAAAGGGAAATGAGGAGGGATGACCAAGTAGAGGGAGTCCAAATCAAGGTTCCCACATTTATGGGAATGAACAATCCAGAAGCATACTTGGAATGGGAGATGAAGATTGAGCAAGTCTTTGAATGCCACACTTATTCGGAGGAAAAAAAGGTGAAGGTGGCTGCTTTAGAGTTCAAAGAGTATGCTATGGTCTGGTGGGATCAATTTCAGAAGGATAGGCGAAGGTGTGGTGCTCAACTTGTGAGCACATGGGAGGAAATGAGAACAATTATGAGGAAGAGGTTTGTGCCCCCATCATACCAACGAGACATTTATAACCAACTTCAAAGGCTGACTCAAGGAAGCAAGTCAGTGGATGAGTACTATAAGGCGATGGAGCTGGCCCTACTAAGAGCCAACCTTCAGGAGGAACGTGAAGCCACTATGGCACGGTTTCTTCATGGGCTCAGCCAAGATATCCAAGATGTTGTAGAGTTACAAAGCTATGTGGAGTTGGAGGACTTGGTACAGAAAGCCATGAAGGTGGAGCAACAATTGAAGAGGAGGAAGTCAAAATCCTACTCAACCAGCACCACCAAATTCGAGTCATCTAGCTGGAAAGACAAGCCTAAGAAGGAGGGCACATCAACTAAAGAAGTTGTGAGCACCAACAATGGAAAAAAGGCCATAGAGGCCCCAAGCCGAAGTCGGGAGGTCAAATGCTTCAAATGCTTGGGTCATGGACACATTGCTTCTCAATGTCCAACCAAGAGAACTATGGTGGCCAAAAATGGAGTTGTAGAATCAGCATCTGAAACCTCAAGTTCAGAAGAAGAGAGTAATGAGGAGGCAAGGATGCCGGAAGGTGACTTACTCATGGTCCGAAGGCTCTTGGGCAGCCAAGACAAAGAGAATGAGGAAAGTTAGCGGAAGAACATCTTTCACACAAGATGTTTAGTTTCTGGGAACGTTTGTTCCATAATCATTGATGGTGGCAGTTGTGCCAATCTGGTGAGCACAAGGTTAGTTTCCAAACTAAACCTAGTGACTAGGACCCACCCATCACCCTATCAGTTGCAATGGTTAAGCGAAATTGGAGAAATGGTTGTCAACCAGCAAGCTGAGATCCCATTTTCCATTGGGAAGTATGAGGACACTGTAGTGTGTGACGTTGTCACCATGCAAGCCAGCCATATGCTATTAGGCAGACCTTGGCAACATGATCGGAAAGCCATCCATGATGGGTTTTCCAACAAGTATAAATTTGTATTTTATGATAAAAAAATTGTACTCTCACCCTTGTCCCCAAAACAAGTGAGTGAGGACCAAAAAAAGTTAAAAGAGAAAATGGATCAAGAAAAAAAGAATGATCCAGAAAAAAAAATAGAAAAAGAAAAGCAAAATAGAAAAAAAGTAGAAGAAAAAAAGATTGAAAAGAAGAAAGAGAAGGAAAAAGGTTTACTAGCCTCTCCGGGCGAAGTAAAGGGTGCTTTAATCTCAAAGCCACCTTTATATGTTCTTCATTGCAATGATTTTAAACTAACCAATTATTCTGTTTCTAAAGAATTGTCAATCTTTGCAAAAGGTTCTTTGCAGGATAAACAAGGAATACAAGAAAACCAAAAGCAGATCCTAGTGCCCAAGGAAAATAAAAGCTGGAGGGTGTGCACGGACTCTCCGATCACTTACTGCAATCGGAAGTTGGGAGGACCTACTTTTAACCACTCCTTGTACGGTAAAGAACTGTATGCCTTGGTAAGGGCATTACAGACTTGGCATCAATACCTGCTACCAAGAGAACTTATGCTATATAGTGACCGCGAGTCAGTTAAAGTTCTGAAAGGGCAAGGCAAGCTGAATAAGCGCCTTGCCAGGCGGATTGAATTTCTGGAGCAATCTCCTTATGTGTCAAAGCATAAGCGGGGAAAGGCCAACATTGTGGCCAATGCGCTCCCTAGGAGACATCTTTTGCTCTCCTTTCCCGAGACCAAGCTATATGGTCTCACGTTCTTAAAGGATCCTTACTTGCATAATATTGATTTTGCTGAATTAAACAAAAATTGTGTGAGTACTGTTGGGGATGGATCCCATAGGCACAAGGATTTCCTTTTCAAGGAAAATCGCTTATGCGTACTGAAGAGTACAAAGGGTAAACCACAAGGTCTTTACACGCCCCTACCCATTCCTGAACCACCATGGATTTACGTATCCATGGATTTTGAGGTTACCCTACCCAGGATAAAAAACGGCAAGGTTCTTGAAAGTATGAACAAAAATGTTTTTAAGGTTGATATTCCAAGTGATTATGGCAATGTTAGTGTCAATTTTAATGTTGATGATCTCTCTCTATTTGAAACAGGTAATGAGGACCTTGATTCGAGGTCGAATTCAGTCCAAGAAGGAGGGGATGATAGCGACTCACCAAGGGCCATGAACTTGGATGATCTAATGGGCCCTTCTCGGCCCATAACTCGGGCCAGGGCCAAGAAAGCCCAAGGCACACTTGGCCAACTTACACTAAGCTTCCTAGCATCAAATGGGCCAAGTGACAATATCAGGCCCACTAATTGCATCCTTGTAGAGGATGAGCCTTTTGAAGGGCACGGCTAAGATTTCCCTTTATGATTCTTTTTGTTAATAATAAGTGGTCCAACCACGTTTTTAATTATGTTTAATATATTTATTTTGCTTTTTATATTAAATATCAACTAATAAATATGTCTTTTATGTAGAATGCTGGTTGCACTTGGATTTCAAAAGCAAAACAAATATCCCACATTTTCAGCCAAAACCATTAAAGCCAACCGTGAGGATTAATTATTGTGCATTTGGACCACATCAAGATGGAAAGGAGAACTTGCCAACTTTAGCACGGCTCAACCATTAAGGTTTTGCTCATTTTGGACCAGCCATAAAAGATCAACCATGTGCTTGAATGCGTGATCAATTTCTGAATAATGGCTACACCAAAACTTTCCAAATCTGGCCAACCGTGTTTAATGGGGCATTTTCGAATTATGGCCACATTAAAACTTTCCAAGTCTGGATAGCCATTTTTATGAGGCATTAAACACGTTTAAAGGATTTACAACAAATTTGAATTCAGATTAGCCAAGTAATGGAGCCATCAAGACTTGCCTTTTCTAGAAAACACATTAAAGACGCTTTTACACAAGCATTCAAGTCTGGCCACACGTGCTCATCATATTTGAATTAGGGGACAACCATTAAAACAAGGCAACCAGAATAAAGGATATGCTTTTATGTTGGCCATGAAGCTTTCCACAGCCAAACAGCCAAGTAATGAGGCCAACACGAGATCAGCCTTGTGTTCAATGCATTTTGAATTTTAACTCTCCTTTACATTGCTGGATACAAAGTTAAAGGGGACATCAATGCAAGACGAATTCAAATATGTGGCACACCCCATATTTCCAGCCACACTCTTAACTACAATTTATGCAAGACTGATTAGAAATTCAAACAGATATACATGTGTCATAATTCAAATTATTAAGAGTGAATGCCTTGTTTTTAGCCCATGTTGGGAGCTAAGTCATAAAAGTCCTAGGCTGACTTGATTTCGAATTTAAGTATCTTTAAAATTACGTTTTGGGAGCCTCTTTCAAGGCCAGCCCTCCTATATATGTATGAGGTTGCATTTGGAATAAAATAAGTTGAATTTTATGCAAAAGCAAAGTGTTAGTGAGATTTTCTCTCCTAAGTTCTTGGTTGAACCAAGAGTATAGTTCTTATCAAACATCCTTGTTTGTGGCGAACCTCAATTGGCTTATCAAACATTTCAGTTTGTGGCGCCTTCCATTTCAATCTTCTTCACCATTCTTTTATCCAAAACCGTGACCAAAATACAACACACACCAACCCAAACATTAACCCTCGGCCTACACACAAAGCCTAACATTCTTCCATCCCAAAACACCTACTCTCGGCCAGAATCATCCCCAAACACATCCCAAACCACTCCTAAACAAAAGCCAGCCGTAACCAAACTTAAACACCCAAAAATACAACCAAAAACAGTCCTAAAGTGTCCTAAACCAAGGCTTCAAACAAAACGATCAAAGTGAAATACCAACCCCCACAAGGAGGTTGCTATCAAGTGGTATCAGAGCTAGCTTTGTTTGAAGTCTGTTTGTGCATCATTTCCAACATTGGCCGAACCAAAGGCCAACCTTGGTGCATCAAAGTTTCTGTTTTGGCTAAAGCCGAAACCCAATTTTTATCTTGTGAATTTTCTGAGTGCAGGTTCACAAAAACATTGGCCAAACCGAAAGCCAATAAGAGCCTACACCAAAAAAAGCAAAAACAAAAGCTTGTGGCCAAATCAAGCCATCAAGCACACAAATTTTTGTTCTTTCTTTCTTGTTACCATCCATAACCCACTACTACCCACATACACACATCCAAACCTCCATAAAACCACAAAAAAAAAACCGCCACCCCACAACCACAAAATTTTGTTTGATTTAAGTCTAGTTAATTCGCCATACAAGAACATCTCTAGAACTTCTTTTGGTTCAATCCAGAATCCCAAGGAGAGAAAGAGTGAGTTGAGAGAAACACATTTTTTGAGTGAAACACTTGAGTGATAGTGAGAAATGTCTACTACATCTTCACCCACAGTTTCACCAAGGACCAAAAATTTTACATCTATTCTGCATGAGCTACATGAAGAGATTAGGATTTTTAAACAACAGATGGCGGACATGCAAATCCGACAAGACCGCTCACATAATCGGAGGCAATCCAACCATGATGATTCATTTGATTCAGAGGCAGAAAGGAGGAGAAGAAGGCGGAGGGAAAGGAGGAATGAAGAGGAGAATCAAAGGGAAATGAGGAGGGATGACCAAGTAGAGGGAGTCCAAATCAAGGTTCCCACATTTATGGGAATGAACAATCCAGAAGCATACTTGGAATGGGAGATGAAGATTGAGCAAGTCTTTGAATGCCACACTTATTCGGAGGAAAAAAAGGTGAAGGTGGCTGCTTTAGAGTTCAAAGAGTATGTTATGGTCTGGTGGGATCAATTTCAGAAGGATAGGCGAAGGTGTGGTGCTCAACTTGTGAGCACATGGGAGGAAATGAGAACAATTATGAGGAAGAGGTTTGTGCCCCCATCATACCAACGAGACATTTATAACCAACTTCAAAGGCTGACTCAAGGAAGCAAGTCAGTGGATGAGTACTATAAGGCGATGGAGCTGGCCCTACTAAGAGCCAACCTTCAGGAGGAACGTGAAGCCACTATGGCACGGTTTCTTCATGGGCTCAGCCAAGATATCCAAGATGTTGTAGAGTTACAAAGCTATGTGGAGTTGGAGGACTTGGTACAGAAAGCCATGAAGGTGGAGCAACAATTGAAGAGGAGGAAGTCAAAATCCTACTCAACCAGCACCACCAAATTCGAGTCATCTAGCTGGAAAGACAAGCCTAAGAAGGAGGGCACATCAACTAAAGAAGTTGTGAGCACCAACAATGGAAAAAAGGCCATAGAGGCCCCAAGCCGAAGTCGGGAGGTCAAATGCTTCAAATGCTTGGGTCATGGACACATTGCTTCTCAATGTCCAACCAAGAGAACTATGGTGGCCAAAAATGGAGTTGTAGAATCAGCATCTGAAACCTCAAGTTCAGAAGAAGAGAGTAATGAGGAGGCAAGGATGCCGGAAGGTGACTTACTCATGGTCCGAAGGCTCTTGGGCAGCCAAGACAAAGAGAATGAGGAAAGTTAGCGGAAGAACATCTTTCACACAAGATGTTTAGTTTCTGGGAACGTTTGTTCCATAATCATTGATGGTGGCAGTTGTGCCAATCTGGTGAGCACAAGGTTAGTTTCCAAACTAAACCTAGTGACTAGGACCCACCCATCACCCTATCAGTTGCAATGGTTAAGCGAAATTGGAGAAATGGTTGTCAACCAGCAAGCTGAGATCCCATTTTCCATTGGGAAGTATGAGGACACTGTAGTGTGTGACGTTGTCACCATGCAAGCCAGCCATATGCTATTAGGCAGACCTTGGCAACATGATCGGAAAGCCATCCATGATGGGTTTTCCAACAAGTATAAATTTGTATTTTATGATAAAAAAATTGTACTCTCACCCTTGTCCCCAAAACAAGTGAGTGAGGACCAAAAAAAGTTAAAAGAGAAAATGGATCAAGAAAAAAAGAATGATCCAGAAAAAAAAATAGAAAAAGAAAAGCAAAATAGAAAAAAAGTAGAAGAAAAAAAGATTGAAAAGAAGAAAGAGAAGGAAAAAGGTTTACTAGCCTCTCCGGGCGAAGTAAAGGGTGCTTTAATCTCAAAGCCACCTTTATATGTTCTTCATTGCAATGATTTTAAACTAACCAATTATTCTGTTTCTAAAGAATTGTCAATCTTTGCAAAAGGTTCTTTGCAGGATAAACAAGGAATACAAGAAAACCAAAAGCAGATCCTAGTGCCCAAGGAAAATAAAAGCTGGAGGGTGTGCACGGACTCTCCGATCACTTACTGCAATCGGAAGTTGGGAGGACCTACTTTTAACCACTCCTTGTACGGTAAAGAACTGTATGCCTTGGTAAGGGCATTACAGACTTGGCATCAATACCTGCTACCAAGAGAACTTATGCTATATAGTGACCGCGAGTCAGTTAAAGTTCTGAAAGGGCAAGGCAAGCTGAATAAGCGCCTTGCCAGGCGGATTGAATTTCTGGAGCAATCTCCTTATGTGTCAAAGCATAAGCGGGGAAAGGCCAACATTGTGGCCAATGCGCTCCCTAGGAGACATCTTTTGCTCTCCTTTCCCGAGACCAAGCTATATGGTCTCACGTTCTTAAAGGATCCTTACTTGCATAATATTGATTTTGCTGAATTAAACAAAAATTGTGTGAGTACTGTTGGGGATGGATCCCATAGGCACAAGGATTTCCTTTTCAAGGAAAATCGCTTATGCGTACTGAAGAGTACAAAGGGTAAACCACAAGGTCTTTACACGCCCCTACCCATTCCTGAACCACCATGGATTTACGTATCCATGGATTTTGAGGTTACCCTACCCAGGATAAAAAACGGCAAGGTTCTTGAAAGTATGAACAAAAATGTTTTTAAGGTTGATATTCCAAGTGATTATGGCAATGTTAGTGTCAATTTTAATGTTGATGATCTCTCTCTATTTGAAACAGGTAATGAGGACCTTGATTCGAGGTCGAATTCAGTCCAAGAAGGAGGGGATGATAGCGACTCACCAAGGGCCATGAACTTGGATGATCTAATGGGCCCTTCTCGGCCCATAACTCGGGCCAGGGCCAAGAAAGCCCAAGGCACACTTGGCCAACTTACACTAAGCTTCCTAGCATCAAATGGGCCAAGTGACAATATCAGGCCCACTAATTGCATCCTTGTAGAGGATGAGCCTTTTGAAGGGCACGGCTAAGATTTCCCTTTATGATTCTTTTTGTTAATAATAAGTGGTCCAACCACGTTTTTAATTATGTTTAATATATTTATTTTGCTTTTTATATTAAATATCAACTAATAAATATGTCTTTTATGTAGAATGCTGGTTGCACTTGGATTTCAAAAGCAAAACAAATATCCCACATTTTCAGCCAAAACCATTAAAGCCAACCGTGAGGATTAATTATTGTGCATTTGGACCACATCAAGATGGAAAGGAGAACTTGCCAACTTTAGCACGGCTCAACCATTAAGGTTTTGCTCATTTTGGACCAGCCATAAAAGATCAACCATGTGCTTGAATGCGTGATCAATTTCTGAATAATGGCTACACCAAAACTTTCCAAATCTGGCCAACCGTGTTTAATGGGGCATTTTCGAATTATGGCCACATTAAAACTTTCCAAGTCTGGATAGCCATTTTTATGAGGCATTAAACACGTTTAAAGGATTTACAACAAATTTGAATTCAGATTAGCCAAGTAATGGAGCCATCAAGACTTGCCTTTTCTAGAAAACACATTAAAGACGCTTTTACACAAGCATTCAAGTCTGGCCACACGTGCTCATCATATTTGAATTAGGGGACAACCATTAAAACAAGGCAACCAGAATAAAGGATATGCTTTTATGTTGGCCATGAAGCTTTCCACAGCCAAACAGCCAAGTAATGAGGCCAACACGAGATCAGCCTTGTGTTCAATGCATTTTGAATTTTAACTCTCCTTTACATTGCTGGATACAAAGTTAAAGGGGACATCAATGCAAGACGAATTCAAATATGTGGCACACCCCATATTTCCAGCCACACTCTTAACTACAATTTATGCAAGACTGATTAGAAATTCAAACAGATATACATGTGTCATAATTCAAATTATTAAGAGTGAATGCCTTGTTTTTAGCCCATGTTGGGAGCTAAGTCATAAAAGTCCTAGGCTGACTTGATTTCGAATTTAAGTATCTTTAAAATTACGTTTTGGGAGCCTCTTTCAAGGCCAGCCCTCCTATATATGTATGAGGTTGCATTTGGAATAAAATAAGTTGAATTTTATGCAAAAGCAAAGTGTTAGTGAGATTTTCTCTCCTAAGTTCTTGGTTGAACCAAGAGTATAGTTCTTATCAAACATCCTTGTTTGTGGCGAACCTCAATTGGCTTATCAAACATTTCAGTTTGTGGCGCCTTCCATTTCAATCTTCTTCACCATTCTTTTATCCAAAACCGTGACCAAAATACAACACACACCAACCCAAACATTAACCCTCGGCCTACACACAAAGCCTAACATTCTTCCATCCCAAAACACCTACTCTCGGCCAGAATCATCCCCAAACACATCCCAAACCACTCCTAAACAAAAGCCAGCCGTAACCAAACTTAAACACCCAAAAATACAACCAAAAACAGTCCTAAAGTGTCCTAAACCAAGGCTTCAAACAAAACGATCAAAGTGAAATACCAACCCCCACAAGGAGGTTGCTATCAAGTGGTATCAGAGCTAGCTTTGTTTGAAGTCTGTTTGTGCATCATTTCCAACATTGGCCGAACCAAAGGCCAACCTTGGTGCATCAAAGTTTCTGTTTTGGCTAAAGCCGAAACCCAATTTTTATCTTGTGAATTTTCTGAGTGCAGGTTCACAAAAACATTGGCCAAACCGAAAGCCAATAAGAGCCTACACCAAAAAAAGCAAAAACAAAAGCTTGTGGCCAAATCAAGCCATCAAGCACACAAATTTTTGTTCTTTCTTTCTTGTTACCATCCATAACCCACTACTACCCACATACACACATCCAAACCTCCATAAAACCACAAAAAAAAACCGCCACCCCACAACCACAAAATTTTGTTTGATTTAAGTCTAGTTAATTCGCCATACAAGAACATCTCTAGAACTTCTTTTGGTTCAATCCAGAATCCCAAGGAGAGAAAGAGTGAGTTGAGAGAAACACATTTTTTGAGTGAAACACTTGAGTGATAGTGAGAAATGTCTACTACATCTTCACCCACAGTTTCACCAAGGACCAAAAATTTTACATCTATTCTGCATGAGCTACATGAAGAGATTAGGACTTTTAAACAACAGATGGCGGACATGCAAATCCGACAAGACCGCTCACATAATCGGAGGCAATCCAACCATGATGATTCATTTGATTCAGAGGCAGAAAGGAGGAGAAGAAGGCGGAGGGAAAGGAGGAATGAAGAGGAGAATCAAAGGGAAATGAGGAGGGATGACCAAGTAGAGGGAGTCCAAATCAAGGTTCCCACATTTATGGGAATGAACAATCCAGAAGCATACTTGGAATGGGAGATGAAGATTGAGCAAGTCTTTGAATGCCACACTTATTCGGAGGAAAAAAAGGTGAAGGTGGCTGCTTTAGAGTTCAAAGAGTATGCTATGGTCTGGTGGGATCAATTTCAGAAGGATAGGCGAAGGTGTGGTGCTCAACTTGTGAGCACATGGGAGGAAATGAGAACAATTATGAGGAAGAGGTTTGTGCCCCCATCATACCAACGAGACATTTATAACCAACTTCAAAGGCTGACTCAAGGAAGCAAGTCAGTGGATGAGTACTATAAGGCGATGGAGCTGGCCCTACTAAGAGCCAACCTTCAGGAGGAACGTGAAGCCACTATGGCACGGTTTCTTCATGGGCTCAGCCAAGATATCCAAGATGTTGTAGAGTTACAAAGCTATGTGGAGTTGGAGGACTTGGTACAGAAAGCCATGAAGGTGGAGCAACAATTGAAGAGGAGGAAGTCAAAATCCTACTCAACCAGCACCACCAAATTCGAGTCATCTAGCTGGAAAGACAAGCCTAAGAAGGAGGGCACATCAACTAAAGAAGTTGTGAGCACCAACAATGGAAAAAAGGCCATAGAGGCCCCAAGCCGAAGTCGGGAGGTCAAATGCTTCAAATGCTTGGGTCATGGACACATTGCTTCTCAATGTCCAACCAAGAGAACTATGGTGGCCAAAAATGGAGTTGTAGAATCAGCATCTGAAACCTCAAGTTCAGAAGAAGAGAGTAATGAGGAGGCAAGGATGCCGAAAGGTGACTTACTCATGGTCCGAAGGCTCTTGGGCAGCCAAGACAAAGAGAATGAGGAAAGTTAGCGGAAGAACATCTTTCACACAAGATGTTTAGTTTCTGGGAACGTTTGTTCCATAATCATTGATGGTGGCAGTTGTGCCAATCTGGTGAGCACAAGGTTAGTTTCCAAACTAAACCTAGTGACTAGGACCCACCCATCACCCTATCAGTTGCAATGGTTAAGCGAAATTGGAGAAATGGTTGTCAACCAGCAAGCTGAGATCCCATTTTCCATTGGGAAGTATGAGGACACTGTAGTGTGTGACGTTGTCACCATGCAAGCCAGCCATATGCTATTAGGCAGACCTTGGCAACATGATCGGAAAGCCATCCATGATGGGTTTTCCAACAAGTATAAATTTGTATTTTATGATAAAAAAATTGTACTCTCACCCTTGTCCCCAAAACAAGTGAGTGAGGACCAAAAAAAGTTAAAAGAGAAAATGGATCAAGAAAAAAAGAATGATCCAGAAAAAAAAATAGAAAAAGAAAAGCAAAATAGAAAAAAAGTAGAAGAAAAAAAGATTGAAAAGAAGAAAGAGAAGGAAAAAGGTTTACTAGCCTCTCCGGGCGAAGTAAAGGGTGCTTTAATCTCAAAGCCACCTTTATATGTTCTTCATTGCAATGATTTTAAACTAACCAATTATTCTGTTTCTAAAGAACTGTCAATCTTTGCAAAAGGTTCTTTGCAGGATAAACAAGGAATACAAGAAAACCAAAAGCAGATCCTAGTGCCCAAGGAAAATAAAAGCTGGAGGGTGTGCACGGACTCTCCGATCACTTACTGCAATCGGAAGTTGGGAGGACCTACTTTTAACCACTCCTTGTACGGTAAAGAACTGTATGCCTTGGTAAGGGCATTACAGACTTGGCATCAATACCTGCTACCAAGAGAACTTATGCTATATAGTGACCGCGAGTCAGTTAAAGTTCTGAAAGGGCAAGGCAAGCTGAATAAGCGCCTTGCCAGGCGGATTGAATTTCTGGAGCAATCTCCTTATGTGTCAAAGCATAAGCGGGGAAAGGCCAACATTGTGGCCAATGCGCTCCCTAGGAGACATCTTTTGCTCTCCTTTCCCGAGACCAAGCTATATGGTCTCACGTTCTTAAAGGATCCTTACTTGCATAATATTGATTTTGCTGAATTAAACAAAAATTGTGTGAGTACTGTTGGGGATGGATCCCATAGGCACAAGGATTTCCTTTTCAAGGAAAATCGCTTATGCGTACTGAAGAGTACAAAGGGTAAACCACAAGGTCTTTACACGCCCCTACCCATTCCTGAACCACCATGGATTTACGTATCCATGGATTTTGAGGTTACCCTACCCAGGATAAAAAACGGCAAGGTTCTTGAAAGTATGAACAAAAATGTTTTTAAGGTTGATATTCCAAGTGATTATGGCAATGTTAGTGTCAATTTTAATGTTGATGATCTCTCTCTATTTGAAACAGGTAATGAGGACCTTGATTCGAGGTCGAATTCAGTCCAAGAAGGAGGGGATGATAGCGACTCACCAAGGGCCATGAACTTGGATGATCTAATGGGCCCTTCTCGGCCCATAACTCGGGCCAGGGCCAAGAAAGCCCAAGGCACACTTGGCCAACTTACACTAAGCTTCCTAGCATCAAATGGGCCAAGTGACAATATCAGGCCCACTAATTGCATCCTTGTAGAGGATGAGCCTTTTGAAGGGCACGGCTAAGATTTCCCTTTATGATTCTTTTTGTTAATAATAAGTGGTCCAACCACGTTTTTAATTATGTTTAATATATTTATTTTGCTTTTTATATTAAATATCAACTAATAAATATGTCTTTTATGTAGAATGCTGGTTGCACTTGGATTTCAAAAGCAAAACAAATATCCCACATTTTCAGCCAAAACCATTAAAGCCAACCGTGAGGATTAATTATTGTGCATTTGGACCACATCAAGATGGAAAGGAGAACTTGCCAACTTTAGCACGGCTCAACCATTAAGGTTTTGCTCATTTTGGACCAGCCATAAAAGATCAACCATGTGCTTGAATGCGTGATCAATTTCTGAATAATGGCTACACCAAAACTTTCCAAATCTGGCCAACCGTGTTTAATGGGGCATTTTCGAATTATGGCCACATTAAAACTTTCCAAGTCTGGATAGCCATTTTTATGAGGCATTAAACACGTTTAAAGGATTTACAACAAATTTGAATTCAGATTAGCCAAGTAATGGAGCCATCAAGACTTGCCTTTTCTAGAAAACACATTAAAGACGCTTTTACACAAGCATTCAAGTCTGGCCACACGTGCTCATCATATTTGAATTAGGGGACAACCATTAAAACAAGGCAACCAGAATAAAGGATATGCTTTTATGTTGGCCATGAAGCTTTCCACAGCCAAACAGCCAAGTAATGAGGCCAACACGAGATCAGCCTTGTGTTCAATGCATTTTGAATTTTAACTCTCCTTTACATTGCTGGATACAAAGTTAAAGGGGACATCAATGCAAGACGAATTCAAATATGTGGCACACCCCATATTTCCAGCCACACTCTTAACTACAATTTATGCAAGACTGATTAGAAATTCAAACAGATATACATGTGTCATAATTCAAATTATTAAGAGTGAATGCCTTGTTTTTAGCCCATGTTGGGAGCTAAGTCATAAAAGTCCTAGGCTGACTTGATTTCGAATTTAAGTATCTTTAAAATTACGTTTTGGGAGCCTCTTTCAAGGCCAGCCCTCCTATATATGTATGAGGTTGCATTTGGAATAAAATAAGTTGAATTTTATGCAAAAGCAAAGTGTTAGTGAGATTTTCTCTCCTAAGTTCTTGGTTGAACCAAGAGTATAGTTCTTATCAAACATCCTTGTTTGTGGCGAACCTCAATTGGCTTATCAAACATTTCAGTTTGTGGCGCCTTCCATTTCAATCTTCTTCACCATTCTTTTATCCAAAACCGTGACCAAAATACAACACACACCAACCCAAACATTAACCCTCGGCCTACACACAAAGCCTAACATTCTTCCATCCCAAAACACCTACTCTCGGCCAGAATCATCCCCAAACACATCCCAAACCACTCCTAAACAAAAGCCAGCCGTAACCAAACTTAAACACCCAAAAATACAACCAAAAACAGTCCTAAAGTGTCCTAAACCAAGGCTTCAAACAAAACGATCAAAGTGAAATACCAACCCCCACAAGGAGGTTGCTATCACTTAACATCATGTCTTAGCTCAAACACATAGCATTATATCTATAAGTTTGGTTACATTGAGTATAACAATTGTGTTAAAAATTTATGCATTAATATCAAATGATATATATATATTAAATATGTTAAATTTAAATAATTTTTTTAATATTATGCGGGTCGGCCCACCACAACCCGCAAC
Organism: Lupinus albus; assembly: GCA_009771035.1. Taxonomy (NCBI): domain Eukaryota; kingdom Viridiplantae; phylum Streptophyta; class Magnoliopsida; order Fabales; family Fabaceae; genus Lupinus; species Lupinus albus. The sequence goes on along the minus strand of CM020013.1, from coordinate 5,254,463 downwards.
CCGCATAGGGCAGGCTTTGGCTACATTTTGATATACATAAATTGTATCCGGGCTTTTTAGCCCGGCCCGGTTTAGCCCGAACCCATCCGGGTAGCCCGTTTTGACACCTCTAGTATTGATCCCTCAATGCCCTGGATGACAGTTTTGCTTTCTAATTAAATCTCAGCATTAACGTTAACACTCTATGAATAAAAATTAACATTAGAAGATGTTATGTGAAGAAATCAAACTAAAATGAAATTAATTATTTTTTTGAAACATACATTTTCTTTTGTTTTTCCTACACACATTTATTTAATGTGTAAAAAATTGAACCCAAGTAAAATGTTATGTGATTTGGTTAGATTTTAACAAATGCATCCAAATTTGAATTGACCGATTTTTATAAAAAATAGAGAATGTGAGGTGATAAAAAATTACGATTTTGATATATTTTTTATTATTTTAATAAATTTACCATATTTCTTAAACTGTTTACACGTGAACACCATATCAAAGATTATTTGATTGTACAATTCTGGTAAATACATGATTGGAGACAAATAATTAATATGGTCCTCAAATTTCTCATTAATGTCGCTGTCACTGTTGTCAGTTTAAGAAAATTAATGTTATTGATTTTCTACTTAAAAATAAAAAGAAATCATAGTGAAATGAAGAGTAAATTGTTGGAGTTTTTCAATAACATTAATGCTATTGATCTCATACTTAATAAAATTAATGTTATTGACCATGAAGAGTGATTTTATAAAGGAATTTTTTCATACTTAGAGGTAGAGGTAGAGGTTACATGAGGTGTTGACACATGTCCATAGCTTATGTGGCAAGGGTTTCTTTTTTTATATAGTATATAGAAGAGGTAGTGGTGGCTGGAAAATGGATCATATAGTTGGTGATTACTCTACTTAAAAGCTAAGAAAAGAAGCCCAACACAAAAATGTCGTGTCTTTGATTTAGCATTCCAATTTTTAGTTTTTAACTAAATTACACTAACATCTACTCAGTTTTGATGAAATTACATAAACTATCCATTATATTTTATGCATACAATAATCTCTTAATTTATATACATATATTACATTCACTTACCCATTATGGGAGATAAGTGTAATCTTATAAACATGAAAGTAGGTGGTGAGTGTAATTTTAAGTTAAACTTCAAGGAGAATCACTACAATTTACTCTTCCATATTTATACATTCACTAAAATAATTTAATCATTTGAAATTTTGCATATAAAATTTGATTACGAAATCACCTTTATCTTTTTGTGTATTTAAGCAACATCTCTTTTGGATTATTGATGTATTTTGTAACGAACCTGTCGCGACCCGATTTTCGATTGGAAGACCAGCCCTGCGACTTATGGAGAGGCGAACTCGATTTCAACCTCTTCCATTTTTTTTGGAGTCGCCACTACGTTTTTTGCGGATAAAACGTTGAAAACTCTAAATTATGTCCGATTAGGACAATTTGGTCATTGATCAGAGATTCTGAGCTCGGGAGTCGATTACGGATTGGGGAAGATATTATCACCCCGTCCGCCCGTATTAAAATGGTACACTCGCTAATTACATGGACTTTCATACCCTTAAGTAAATTTGTTAAAAAATCAATTATAAAACCAAATTTTTTATTTTTTATTGTTGTGCCTGACAAGAGCTCATCTTGCTCCTACGTATCCCTAGGTGCAATAGGGAAATCAAGGCTACGTAGTTCTGGTTCGAAAATTAATTGTTGTTGGTTTAGTTGATTTGAAACGTCGATGTAAATTGTATTCTCTTTAAGAAAAGATGAAACAGCAGAAACTAATGTCCGTGCCGCATCATATCTTAAAGAGATTTTGAAATAGTTTAAATTATATTATTGAAATTTATTCACCTTTAAGATAGATGAAGTAGCAAGACTAATGCCCGCGCCGCATCATATCTTAAAGAGATTTGAAATAGTTTAAAATATATTATTGAAATTTATTCACCTTTAAGATAGATGAAGTAGCAAGACTAATGTCCACGCCGCATCATATCTTAAAGAGATTTGAAATAGTTTAAAATATATTATTAAATTTATTCACCTTTAAGATAGATGAAGTAGCAAGACTAATGTCCGCGCCGCATCATATCTTGAAGAGATTTGAAATAGTTTAAAATATATTATGAAAATTTATTTATCTTTAAGACAGATGAAGTAGCAAGACTAATGTCCGCGCCGCATCGTATCTTAAAGATATTTGAAATAATTAAAATGCATAGTTTGAAATTTATTTATTTTTAAAATAGATGAAGTAACAAGAACTAATGTTCGCGTCGCATCATATCTTATTAAAATACATTGTTTGATAAAAACTATAAATTAGCTCAAACAATCAATACTTGCAATTTTAAAAGGATTAATTTTGGTAAAAACATAAAAAGGGGATGACATTCTAACAAAGCTTATTGTTAATTAATCATAAACTAATAACTAAACAAAATACCAAGATAATAAATAAAATAAGAAAAATAAAAAATGGTAAAAAAGGGAGGATGGGCCGAAGCCCACTTTCCATGAAATGGAATTGGGGAAGAGGGGTTTTGTTGTTTTTCTTCATTTGGTTAGTTTTGGGGCGTTGGGTGATGTTGAGAGGAGAGAAATGAGAAGAAGAGAGAAAAGAGAAGACGAAGGGGAGAAGAAGATGGGTTCGTGGATTTTCTCCTCCGGAAACGGCAGCGGCGTTTCCGCTCCGGTGAAGGTTGGCTCTGGTCCTCTTCTCCGACGACGGTGATGCGGTGGCTTCAACGGTGATGAACGAAGGTAAACCCCCCAATCATCCTTCATTCTGATCTTCTTCGTTTCCCTCTTTCCTGGATCTCTTATCCTTTTCTAACCTTCGATCATACGCACCGAGAATCATTATGCTCGAAGGAGAAGATGCATGAGACTCATTCCTTTTGGCGCGGATTAGGACACCCGGTATGGAACCACATTCCTTACTCTTATTACTTGGTACATAGAATTCGAATTCCCCCCATTATGTTTGGACAACCTGTTCTTGTACTACGCTATTTCTTATGACACTATTCTAATAATATTCAAGTTCACAGTGCTATTTTAGCCACACACTATTATGGATTTTTCTTTATGAAATCGGCTGGACCAGATATTCGCATTTCTGTACTTTGGTAAACACGTGCATATACTAAGTAGTCCAAACATATGGTGATTAATAAATAACAGAAACAAATGCTTTTTATGATCTGAATTTTGGATGCTTCTTGATTGATTATCATGAATATAGTAGATATGTGATAGTTAAAAACATGATTCCATATTTGTAATATAGTGAGTGCCAAACCTGTATATGTACCTTTTCTTTGGCTATGAGTGTTGATATTTTCTGGACTCCCTATTTGATGCTAGACCGATGATGGTGGTAATAAGAAGAGGCCATGTATTTGGTAGTCTATTTGCCCGAGAAAATAGGAGCTTCTTGCTTCTTCCTAGTTGCTAAGAGTAATTTGAGTGTGGTTGTAGGTTTATGTGTATATGTGATGCTCGTTTGTGGTATGGGTGTATGGACTGTGATTTTGTCACTGTAATATGGTGTTTTTGATGGATAAGGAAAATGAGAGTTCTCTGGAAGCTATGTTAATGGAATTTTTCTGGGTTTATGTTACTGTAATGTGCGTTATGTAGCCAAGAAGCAGTTTTTCTCTTGTGTGTTATCATCTCTTTTATAATGATTTGAATTGTAGGTGGTGGCCACTTGAGAGTTAGGAACGTACCTGACTCCTTGCCTTCTGATTCTCCTCATTTAGACTGTCAATGATTACAATTTATGCTAAATGTGTAACTGAAATGAGGGCTGCTGATAACTATCATTCTACCCTTAATTGCCTTTCATTTTCTGATCATTTGCCTTTAGAAATACCTATCAATGCTGCTTAATAATTCTGATTGTAACTTGTTAGACACTGGTATTATAGAATAGAGATAGAGAATGAAAAAAAGAAGTGTCCCAGGCCAAAACAGAAGAGTTATTGGCTGGGCTCTAATGGAACTTGTATTATTAGGTAAGAAAATAGAAAGAATTACAAGAGAGATACTAGAAAGGGATCCCACAATCCAATTCCCCCACTGATTGCTTCAATCAGATTACAATGCTCTTTTCTGCTTGCCTACAAGCCATTCCCCCTACTTAAAGACTTGTAATCTGCCTAACTACTTGTAACTACCTAACTAACTAACAGAAAAGAGAGGCAAACTCAGTTGGTTAGTTAATTAACTAATCCAAACCTTCCTCTTGCCCCTTTTGTACACATGCTTTAATTCAGGCTTACATCTTGCCTTATCAATACCCCCCCCCCCCCCCCCCCCCCCCGAAACATCTTAACTTGTCCTCAAGTTGGAAATGAGGAAAATTGGCTTGTAAAGTGGCTGCTTCCTCCCAAGTACAATCATGCTGAGGCAAGTTCTGCCACTTGACTAACACTTCAGGATGACCCTGCTCATTCTTCCTTGCTTCCATGATATCCTCTGGTTGCACTTCTAGTTCTAACTCCTCATTTAACATAGGAGGTAGAGGATGTGGCTGTTGATGAGGTTTCAGGGCCTTCTTCAACAGTGACACATGAAAGACTGAATGAATTTGAGCTTCCTTAGGTAGATCCAACTCATAAGCTACCATGCCCACCTTCTTAACCACTTGGTATGGACCATAATACCTTGGTGCCAGTTTTGCATATGGCCTAGAGGCCATGGACTTCATCTTATAGGGTTGCAGCTTAAGAAATACCCAATCTCCTACTTCAAATTCCACCATTCTTCTGTGTTTATCAGCTTGCTGTTTCATCTGATTTTGAGCCCTAGCCAGATTTGCTTTTAACTCTTCAAGTATACCATCCCTCTGAATGAATAGTTGAGTGACCTCTTCCACCCTTGAGGGTATAGTTCCAGCTTTTATTAATATAGGAGGATCCCTACCATATAAGGCTTTGAAGGGAGTCATCCCTGCTGCACTATGATAATTGGTGTTGAACCAAAACTCAGCCCAATGTAGCCACTGTACCCACTGCTTTGGTTTTGGTCCTGCATAGCATCTTAAGTAGGTTTCTAAGCATCTGTTAGTCACTTCAGTCTGTCCATCAGTCTGAGGGTGATAAGAAGTACTCAACTTTAGTTGAGTTCCAGCTAGTTTGAACAATTCCTTCCAAAAATTACTTAGGAATAGAGAATCTCTGTCAGAAACTATAGAAGTAGGAAAACCATGTAGCCTAACTACTCCTTTGATGAAAACCAGAGCCACATCCTTAGCAGAGAATGGATGACCCAAAGCAAAGAAATGGACAAACTTAGAGAGTCTGTCTACCACCACAAATATAGTATCTTTGCCTTTAGTTCTAGGGAGGCCACCAATAAAATCCATTGAAATGTCCATCCATACTTATTGAGGGATGGGCAGAGGTTGTAGTAATCCTGCAGGGGCCAAAGTAGAGTACTTATTCCTTTGGCACACATCACACTGCTCTATATAAGTCTTGATATCTGACCTCATTCCCTCCCAGAAGAGAAAACTTGAAATCTTCTTGTAGGTTTTGAAATAGCTGGAGTGGCCACCCATAGGTGTCTCATGACACTCAGATAGTATCATAGGGATCTTATTAGATGAGGTAGACAACACTAACCTATCTTTATAGTATAGAATTCCCTTCTTCAACTCAAACCCTGGATGTACAGCTGAAGAGACTATTAAATCCTGCATGACCTGCCTCCATTTAGGATCCCCCTGAACTTCTTGAATCCAGTTCTCTGTTTCTTCATTATTAACAATAGAGATAGCAGTGTACATAAGCTTCCTAGATAAGGCATCAGCAGCAGAATTCTCTTGTCCAGGCTTGTATTGAATTTCAAAATCCAATCCTACCAATTTCACAGCCCATTTGAATTGTTCCTCTGAGAACAGTTTCTGGTCAGTGAGGAATTTCAAGCTTCTCTGATCAGTTCTGATAATGAAATGCCTACCCAAGAGGTAATGCCTCCACTTCTGGATAGCTTGCACCAAAGCCATCAGCTCCCTTTCATAGACAGATTTTTGTTGGGCTTTTAATGACAATCCCTTACTCCAGAAAGCCAAGGGCCTCCCCTCCTGCATTAAGACAGCACCCAGTCCCTTACTTGAGGCATCAGTCTCCACTAAAAAATTTTTTGTGAAGTCAGGGACAGCTAACATTGGCAACTTCATCATTTCAGCTTTTAATTGCTCAAAAGCATCTTGAGCCTCTTCTGACCATGCAAAAGCATCTTTTTTCAACAGATTAGTGAGAGGTCTAGCAATTCTCCCATAATCTTTCACAAACTTCCTGTAATACCCTGTTAAGCCTAGGAATCCTCTTAATCCCTTGACATTAGAAGGTTGAGGCCAAGTCTTCACATCTTCAATCTTGGTTTCATCAGCAGCCACACTCCCTTCTGAAATGACATGGCCCAAGTACTCAATTTTAACCTGACCAAAGCTGCACTTCTTCAGATTAGCCTTGAGAGAATTCTCCATGAGGATAGCTAGGATGGTGCCTAGGTGTTGACTATGGGAAGTGAGGTCTGGACTGTAAACCAGTATGTCATCAAAGAAGACAAGAGTGAATTTCCTCAAGTAAGGCCTCAAAATCTCATTCATAAGGGATTGGAAGGTTGAAGGTGCATTAGTTAAGCCAAAAGGCATAACTAGGAACTCATAATGCCCTTCATGAGTCCTAAATGCAGTCTTCTCCACATCTTCTGGTCTCATTCTAATCTGATGATAACCAGATTTTAAATCTAGCTTAGAAAAAATCCTTGCTGTCCCCAACTCATCCAGTAACTCTTCAATCAGGGGAATAGGGAATTTGTTGGGGATTGTAACCTTATTCAGTGCTCTGTAGTCAACACAAAACCTCCATCCTCCATCCTTCTTTTTGACTAATATGATGGGACTGGAATAAGGACGGATACTATGTTGAATAACCCCAACTTCTAGCATTTCACCAACTAACCTTTCAACTTCTGCCTTATGATAGTAAGGGCACCTGTATGGCCTGAGATTAGGTATTCCAGCCCCTTCTTTTAAGTGTATAGCATGATCCTGAGATCTTTTGGGAGGTAACTCTGTCATTTCTTGGAAAACTTCTTGGTACTGAAGCAATATCCTATCCAATTCTCTGGGTATGTCAGTCTCTGCCTGGACAGCATCATTACAGTGAAGTAACATTCCCTCCCCTTCCTCCATCAATACTTGCATAAAAGCTCCAAGAGGTAACTCAGCTCTAGTGAGGGCTGGATTGCCTTCAATAGTCATAATTGTCCCTTCCTTCTTAAGTGTGAGCCTCATTCTGCCAAAGTCAGCCTTCACCTCCCCAAGACTTGACAACCACTCCAAGCCTAACACTACATCCACTCCCTTTAAGGCAAACAAATAGAAATCTTGACTGACTTCTAGTTGCTGCACAAGTAGTTTGAGATTGCTACACTTGCCCTGACACTTGATGTGGTGACCATCCCCTACTTCCACTACATAAGTCTTGGTCTTTTCTACTTGAAGCTGTAAGCTGTCCACCAACTTCTTAGAGATAAAATTGTGGGAAGCTCCACAATCTATCATCACAATCACTGGTCTGCACCCCAAGGTACCCTCCATCTTCCAAGACTTGGAAGATGTGAATCCCTTCATAGAGTAGAGAGTTAGCTGTAGAGAGTTGAATTGCTGGATTTCCTCTTCAGCTTCCTTTTCTTCTTCAGTCTCTTCATCATCAGCCATAAGTAGCATTTTCAATTGTTTGTTCTTGCACCTATGTTCTCTGGAAAAAGGTTCATCACATTTGAAACAAAGACCCTTTTCCCTCTTCTCCCTTAACTCTGCACTGGTCAACCTTCTGAAATCCCCTCCAATTCTTGCTTCACTGTCTTGCAATTTTGAGACTCCTCCCACACTTCCTATAGAGGATCCTTCATTCTTATTATTGCTAGATGAAAGAGGATCTAATGTCACTGCTCTGTTATAAGCAGTACTCCTGAAAGTGTTTGGATTCCTAGCATAGCTTGCTGCAGGTTTCTTTTGTATCAACAAGTTCCTCTGCTCTATGAGAATAGCTTTATGGATTACTTCTTGTAAAGACTCCAGTTCATAGAGTCTGACTTCTGCTTTGATTTCATCTCTTAGCCCATTGAGGAAAACACCCCTAACAAACTCCTGGTTGAGCTCCTTTAATGCCCCAGCAAATTTTTCAAACTCATCAACATAACTCTCTACACTTCCTTCTTGTTTTAGAGCCAGCAATATTTCAAAAGGATTTTGAATCATAGAGGGTTGAAACCTTCTTACCACAGCTATCTTGAAACACTCCCAAGTAGGAGAGGGGTTGCACCCTTCCCACCATTGATACCAGATGAGTGCTCTTCCATCCAAAGCCACCAAGGTAGCCTTCATCTTCTCTGTTCCAGAAACTCCTCTCATGGTGAAGTATCTTTCTAGCTTCTGGACCCAGCCATATGCATCATCCCCCATAAAGATAGGGATTTCCAGCCTTCTCCACCTATCATGGGTCTGAGAGTCTTTGTGACTGTCCACTTCCTCCCCATTCTCACTGGTTCCCTCAGATTGTGTGACTCCCAGCTTTGAGGCTATGGCAGCCAACAAATCCTCAGTTCTTTTGGTTCTTGCTTCATTCACTTCTAGCCTCATACGAATTTCTTCCCTTTCTTGGTTCCAGCTTTCATTTTCTCTAGCCATGCTTCTAGTAGAGACCATATAAGATCAGCAGCACTTGTGGGTGGTGGGTTTTTATGTCCAGTAGGCACCAGGATGGTGCTCTGATACCAGTGTTAGACACTGGTATTATAGAATAGAGATAGAGAATGAAAAAAAGAAGTGTCCCAGGCCAAAACAGAAGAGTTATTGGATGGGCTTTAATGGAACTTGTATTATTAGGTAAGAAAATAGAAAGAATTACAAGAGATATACTAGAAAGGGATCCCACGATCCAATTCCCCCACTGATTGCTTCAATCAGATTACAATGCTCTTTTCTGCCTGCCTACAAGCCATTCCCCCTACTTAAAGACTTGTAATCTGCCTAACTACTTGTAACTACCTAACTAACTAACAGAAAAGAGAGGCAAACTCAGTTGGTTAGTTAATTAACTAATCCAAACCTTCCTCTTGCCCCTTTTGTACACATGCTTTAATTCAGGCTTACATCTTGCCTTATCATAACTGAATGCCATAATGCTGCCTATTGATGTGTATTCCTCTTGAACTTCTGGTTGGTTTTCTTTTAGGACTTACTATGTGGCCTATTGGTAGTAATGTTGCTCGGGCTGAGCATGTAACCGAAATGAAAAGATGCTAGGGATGATTGACATTTAGCATTCTTAATTTCTTCTCTACAATCTCTTTAGACGACTCCCCTTTCCCTTTTGATTTCTCTGATTTCTGAAATTTGTTGTTTTGAGTAGCTTCCCCTACATTTGGACACTATTTCCATTTACATGGTAGAGAAAGATTGATAACAAAAAGGTGTGGAAATGAAGACTTTGTCTTTGGTCTGAAAGCTATTTGGAACCCTTCTGTCCCATTGAAACTGTTTCTTGTATGGGCCCCCTTATGTTCAATTTCTTGATATGATCAGCCTTCTCTGAAGCTTTAGGTGATTTATGGTCTTTCTTTCTCCATTCTCAAATACCAATTAAGGCTTCTGGTGAATTCGCTTTGGCAATTCCTGTTAGTCCATAATTCAAGAGGTGAGTGCATTTGACTTTATTCCTGTACACCGTAGCTCTTTTTTTTTATATAGCATCACATGGTGTTCTCGTGGTTGACTGATTATTTCTTTATTTTGTAATGCAGATCAACTTCTCCTTTGCTGCTGTGATAGTCTATTCTCAAAAGGGGTCATCTGGCCTTTCACAATGAAAATTGACTTATTGACATACAATTCAAGACTTGTGGAATTATTTGTAGCATCCTGATTTAGACTTTATACGTAGCAACAACACTTGTATTTGTTCCTTACTTAGAGATTGGCATATGATAGAAATGATGAAAGTAAAGAGACACACAAATCCATTTTATCATCTTCAACACCCTTTCCAAAATGTTTATGTTTGTAGGGCCTTGTGTTAAATGTCTCCTTGATTTTTTTATTATAATCTGCAATACCTAATTCAATAACTTTCAAACTCCTTAAAATTGATTTCTTTTACTACAAAAAAAACCCACCATTAACCATAAAAAGAAAAAAGGTCAAATGGAAAATAATTGGTTCTTCAAGACAAAATGTCGCTTTAATATTTTTTATTTTTATAAAATAGGCCGACAAAATTGAGTGTTCACAGAATCAAACTGAGTTTTTTATAATTTACAATATTTTTACTTTCCTTTATATTATGTGTCACTCATCACCTAGTGAATGAGGTCGAGATCAGTTTTGGCACATGCTACATTGTAAGCATGATATTTATTATTTCTTACAATCTAATGAAAAAACTGAAATACAACTTTCATTGGACCGATCAACAAGTTATCTTTCCCTTTATTACTTCATTAAACATTTTCAAAACGTGCTAATCCTACAAAATAAAATTCAATAATAAGATAAAATAAAATGTTTTATTGTTTTTTTAATAATGATATTTTAATAAAAAAAGTATACAATTCCAACATACTTAAAATATTATTAGTTTTGTAAATAAAATGCAACTTTTATTTGATCTATTTGCTTTAACTATTTTCTATTTTTATTTTCAATGAAATTAAAAAAAGGAGGGAAAAACATGTTTCTCTTGTTCTTTTTATTTCATATTTCAGAAAATATGAGCTCCAATTTCTGAAAATTTGAAAATGAAAAATATAATTTCCAATTTTTTTAACAATGAAGTAGTGGTATTTGTTTTTTAATTTTTAACACGTTTGTTACTTCATTTGCTTTATATCTTTTGATGTTTTAACTTTTTCATATTATTTCAAACATTTTGATGTTTTAGAAACTAAATACACATTTATACTTTATACCCAATGCAACCAAACTTATAGATATAATGTCATGTGTTTGAATTAAGACATGATGTCAAGTCTATGTATATGATTAATAACATAACTCATTTATTAAATATCTTATTTCTATTAGACTCTCAATCTCTAACACAATATAATTTGTAACTTCACTTCAATATAATAAATGGATACAGTAAAAAATAATATCACTTTGGTTTATAGTAATGGTAGTATAGAATCAAATTCAAAATGAATTCTATGTGTCGAAGTAGAGGTGTCAAAACGGGCTACCCAGGCGGGTTCGGGCTAAACCAGACCGGGGTAAAAAGTCCGGATATAATTTATGCATATCAAAATTTAGCCCAAACCCGCCCTCAGCGGGTTGTGGCGGGCCGGGCCGCATAATATTAAAAAAATATATTTAAATTTTAACATATTTAATATATATATATCATTTGATATTAATGCATAACTTTTTTAACATAATTGTTATATCCAATGCAACCAAACTTATAGATATAATAGCATGTGTTTGAGTTAAGACATGATGTCACGTCTACGTATATGATTCATAACATAACTCATTTATTAAATATCTTATATCTATTAAACTCTCAATATCTAACACAATATAATTTATAACTTCACTTCAATATAATAAATGGATACAGTAAAAAATAATATCACTTTGCTTTATAGTAATGGTATTATAGAATCAAATTCAGAATGAATTTTATGTGTCGAAGTATAACCATCATCATAATATTTCTTTATTTTGTGTATAAATATCTTTGTATGCTCTTTACCAACACTTTCATTGTGAGCTATTATGTTAAATATGGTTGTGTGAATTTTTCTATGTAAACAATTAAGTTGTCTTTCAGTTTCGTTGTAAAAGTTATTTTTTTTATTATGTTTTTGTTGTAGAAGTTAAATCTAATTAGATATACAATTAAGAAAAGAAAATTGGAATCTATATGGTTTAATGTTCTCATTTAATTTGATACACTATTTTGCTAATGTGCTTAAAATGATATTAAGCAAAATAGGAAAAATTATATAATGCTTAACTTGATAATATTATTGTAATTTATAAATATTTATGTTATGGACATTACTCTATTTTTTATTCAAAGTTCATAACACAATATTTATCATCTATTATCTATTTTTTATTATAAGTTATTTTGTAAATAATGTTCACCTTAAACTTATTATCAAGCCAAAGGTCCCAAAAAATATTTTAAATAAGGAAAAACGGGTAGCCCGAACCCGCCGGTGTAAGCCTGGCCCGAGCCCGATTTCAATATAGTTCGGCCGGTCCGGGCTAAAAAGTCCGGATTCACTAAAAAGTGTTAAATATAATACCCAATCACTACAAAATTTCGGGTTGTGGCGGGTCGGCCCGTACAGGCCCGCCCATTTTGACATCTCTAACTGTCGCTACTTGAAGTTAATTCAACATGAATTAAATAATAGAGCACATGTTTGTTACTAATTTTCTTTAACTATTTGGAGAGCATATGCAAGTGCATGATGCTCGTTTTGGCATTTCACACATCTTCGTGATAGCCAATGAGCAAGTCCCAACAATTAAAGGTGTTCAATATGTTATTGACATAAAATCTGTTTGAAAAGAAAATGCAAGTATAAAATATGAAGACATCCTATAAAATTAGTGGCTTGATTATTTTACGAACTAAAATTTATAATTGAATTATTTGCAGGTTTAATTATCCTCTCGTTTGTGAAGTTTATAGTGAAGAGTTTTGAAAATGAAAATGAAAACATGAAAATGAAAAATTGCTTTTGAAAATGAAAACACGAAATAGAAATAGAAAACATTTCTTTAAAGCAAATAGACCCTTAGTCTTCTCCAATAAGTCTTAAAATAATGACAATAAAATTGATATTACAAGTATACATCATCACAATGTTTTGACGAAGACAAGGAATATAGGATAGTTTCGAAGACAATGACAACTCAACAAACAACAAAGCCAATGCTCAAGTTCAATCAAGAAGACTTAGGTTAAGTTTCTATATTTGTAGAGTCTTAAGATGATTGATTAGGTAGAGTCTAGGCTAGGTGAATATTATTGGGCCGGACAACTTTGACCTTAACAAACCATTTCGGTTTGATGGGACAAATTTCAAACAGTGGTAACATAAGATGAAATTCTTTCTCACCATGTGAAAAGTTGCCAACATTTTGAAAACTGATATCCCAGTAGTAGTGCCGAAAAAAGTTAAAAAAGAGGATAATGATAAACTAGCAATTGAGATAGCTCCCTACAATGAAATTGATTCCCTATGTAAGAATTTCATTCTGAATGGGTTGTTAGATGATGTCTATGATTACTACAGCCGATACAAGTTTGCCAAATTAATTTGGTAGGAACTTGAGAAATATATGATATTGAGGAAGCTGAGACTAAAACGTAAGTTATCAGCCGCTACCTCAAGTATCAGGCGACTGATGATAAATCAGTAGAGTCTTAGTCCCATGAGATACATAGAATTTATCATGAACTAATCTCTAAGGATAAGCGCCTAGATGAAAAATTTCATGTGGCTGTCATTATTGACAAACTGCCTCGTGGCGGGAAGAACTTCAAAAACCTTCTCAGGCACAAGACTAAAGAATTCTCTTTGGAATCTCTTTGGAATCTCTTATCACTCGTCTCTTCATTGAGGATAATATGTTGATTGTCTCCAACAACAACACTTAGAAGAAATTCTCAGGTGCGATTCTGAAGCATACTGACGATAATTTTAAGAATCAAAACCACAATGGTAATAAAACCAAGAACACCAAACGCAACAAGAATTAGAACTCCTAGAAGGTCCAATATGTTATACCACCTGCTAAGAATGTCTCTGGAAATATATGTATATGCTTCAAATGTAGGAATGCGGGTCATATGGCATACAACTGTAGGAATAAACCAATGAGTGATCCTCCACAAGCCAACATGATTGATGAGAAACTTGTGGTTGTTTTATATCAGGTTAATATGGTTGGAGGATGTGATGGGTAGTGGGTAGATACTGACACCTCCTTCCATGTCTGCTATGATCATGTTATGTTCAAAACATACACGAAAGCTGATTATAAGAAAATGTTGTTGGGTGATTTCCACACCACTATTGTTGCTGGAACTAGTGATGTGGAACTGAACTAGTGATGTGGAGCACTCCAACCCGACAAATTCCATACTAAAGAACATTACCTAAATACCTTTAGAAGAATTTTACAATTACATTTGTGTCCATTTACCATTGTTAATTAATTTTTAAAGGAAACGTAAAACAATATTCTTACATTATCATTACTAGCGTGTTGATAGGCACTGTCGTGTCTATCAACCCGCTTTCCTATCGTTTGTAATTTATAGTTTATATGCAATAGTTGATCAAAAAAGTATAGTTCATATGCAATAATTTACAGTTTATGTTGAAGTTAGAAGTATATATAATATATATATATAATATATATATATATATATATATATAAATTATTTATATAATGATGTAATTCATGTTCTCTTGAAATGTGTAGTCTACATAAACATAAATATAAAAGTGATACGTATAATGTAGAAATTACATTATTCATCCAACATAAAATAATGAAACATATTTCTTATTAATACACGAAATATCACAATTAAACCATGTTTTATACATGAAACCTAAAATTATGAAACATTAAATAATGAAATATGTTATATGGTTTTTGGTAGAAAAAATATATTAGTAAGGGTAAACTAGGAAAACACAAATTACACTATCATGAGTAGTTATTTTGTGTTTTCCCTTTATATATTAGTATAGATATAGATATTACTTAACCGAATTATATAATGATATAAAGCAAGTTGATCTGAACATTCCTGTTGAAACTGAGACCTCATTATGAAAGCTTCGTAGATACTTGAAGATAAACCGAAAGAGATTTGCAGAGTTTCTAACAAAACTTAGCATATAAAGCTTGAAAACGAAAGCTTAGAAAAAGGAAATTGGTATTATTGATGAATTTCTTTTCTTGCTTGTAAACTGCAATGCTAAGAGCTTTAAATAGACCAAGTTTAAGCTCTAACAAACTGAAAAAGAAATTGCAAGAAAACAAACCTGACTAACAGAAAACAGAAATGCAAAAGATAACAAAAAAAAAGAAAGTATCAGTTAGAGTCAAGAGGAACTTGTGTAACACTTGTGTGGTCTTGGGTATCAGTATGATTGGGTTTATTGTGGGCTGGATTAAGAGATCCAAGGGTATTTTCAACAATTCCAACTCCAAGACATTATTAGATGCTTTTTGAACTAACAAATAACAAGTGGGTGAGAAATTGACAAATAACTCAAGTTTACCATTAAGACAAGTTCCACAACAATTTTAAGTAAATGCGGAAAAAAATGCTCTTACTTTTATGTGATTTATCTAAGCTTCTGTATTTATATCTTCAATTTGGAACAAGAATACAGTCTCATCAGTATGGAAAAGGAAAGGGATGAGGGAAACAAATCATGACAGCAAAAATCCAAGAACATGGCAATTTCAATTTACACTGTTATTTACATATAAATGTGTGATTTTGTGGTAAATAAAGCAACAAACTCAAGGTATTCTTAGTTTCTTACCATTCAATGCTTCCTCATTTCGTGTCTATCTCTTATGAACACATATCATCTATCCCAGAATCTGTCTCCATTTCCTGTCTCAACTAACTAAAAAGTGTCGATTAGATAAAAATAAAAAGTAACATTTTTATATTATGTATTAAAATCTGATTGACTTGATATATAAGAGAATGATCTTTTAGGATAGAGGATCATGTTCGTCCCTTATTCCCTCTTATGTAGCATCTTTAAGTGTAGCAGTTCCAGAATATACTATAAGTTTTAGTTATGGAAATCATGTTTAAATGGATCTTTAGAATTTATAGCTTTCACATAATAAGAATGATTATGAATTATCTCTATCCATGGTGACACTATCCTCATTTAAGTGTTGTGTTGTTCTTAGTCAATAGAGGAACTCTTCTATCTCTTTCCATTCCTTTCTATGTTATTCCTTTATTGATGGATGATAAATACAAACTTTTTGGGCAGAGAGGGACAATGTTTCAAGTCCTTTTTTGTAATAGTATAGTGCTTTCATCAAGCACTATATATAGACTCTTTCCCAAGAGTCTTACCATTTCATTGATAACTCTACATTCAAGAATTATGTCATTCAATTCATGTGACAATACAATTTATGATTTTATAAACATCAAACATAATGTGCATAATCAGAATATGTTTTCCATATTCATTACATTACAAGTCATGATTAAGAACAAGAACTAATAAGAGTCATGACGATTGTACATTATTTATCTGATATAGTCCATTTTATGTACTATTATATTAGCTGCAATCATAAGGTTAGTGCTAATATGCTCAATTGACACTCTGAGTTTCTGAACTTCTTCTTTAACAATAAAGTATTTTACCTCCATATGTTTAACACCTTTGGAATACTTGTCGTTTTTAGAAAAGAAGACTGCTGTGAAATTATCACAATAAATTTTTAGCGGCTTGGAAATACGGCCGACTACCCCAAGTCCTGAAATAAAGATCCGTAGCCATTTAGCATGAACCATGACCTCAAAGCATGCCACAAATTCAGCTTTCATAGTGGATGGAGCAATGACAGTCTGCTTCGCACTCTTCCATGAGATAGTTCCTCCAGCTAATAAATATACATAACCGAAAGTAGACTTTCTGGTATCTTCCTAACATACCAACTGTAAAACTAATATATGGTCTCGTACAAGTATGAACATACGTTAAAATCCCAACTATAGATGCATAAGGAATTTCTTCCACTTGCTTTGTTCCAAATTATTCTTTGAACATTGCATGATACTAAACTTGTCCCCTTTCTGAATTGGAACGGGAGATGCTGAACATTTATCCATTCTGAATCACTCTAAAATTTTGTAAATATATGCTTTCTCATATAAGGCTAAACACCATTGTGATCGATCATTTCACAATTTCTAGAGAGAACCATTTTAGTTTCATTTAAAAGACCAAAATCATTAGTTGCAAAAAAGATATCATCAACATATAGAACCAAGAAGATAAATTTACTCCCACTGACCTTTAAGCATATACATCGATCAACAATGTTTTACTTAAACCCAAAAGGTACAATAGTATCATTAAACTTAAGATATCACTGTGAGGAAGCTTTTTTAAGTCCATATATTGATTTCTTAAGTTTACACACCATGTGTTCTTTTCATTTTTCTATGAATCCCATTGGTTGATCCTATTAGACATTTTCTGCTAAATCCCTATTCAGAAAGGCAGTTTTCACATACATTTGGTGTAACTCCATATCATAATGAGCCACCAATGTCAAGATATTTCTAAGAGAGTCATTCTTAGAGACTGGTGAAAATGTCTCTTTATAGTTAATGTCATCTTTTTTAGTATAACCTTTTGCAACAAGTGTGGCCTTATACGTTCTAAGTTACCATAAGAATCACGTTTGGTCTTGAAAACCCATTTACGACCTACTATTTTGCATTCTTCTGGTAACTCAACAAGGTCTCAAACCACATTTTGTTTCATAGACTTTTAACTCATATTTCATGACATTTAACCATTTATTAGCATTATCACTATCCATGGCTTGTGAAAGTGTAACTGATTCATTCTCAATTCCTATGACACCTTCTAACTCGTGTAGATAAACCACATAATCGTCAGGAATAATAAGTCATCTTTTTCTTTGAGATATTCTTAATGTTATTTCTTGTGGTTCTTCTATTATAGGTTCATCAACTTCATTTTGAGTAATGAGATTATTTTTTTGTTCTTCCATCATTACTAATCACTTCAATAACTTGATGAACAAAATTATTAGAGACACAAGTAAATGAAACTTATACTTTCATTTCTTGAATTCCCACTTAGCATAGTGTTTCACTCCCACTAACTTCCCCATTCTCAATGAACCTAACATCACAGTTTCAACAATTCTTCTACTATAAAATCTATACCCCTTTTGTTGGGGTAACCATAGGATACAACACACCTATAGGGGGTGAATAGGTGTGGCTATCCACTATTACTGTTTTTTTCCGAAATAATGCAAAGATAGAAAATGCACTGATTAATCTATTATCAGAGTACCTAATCGATTAACCATAGAAGCTAATAATTGATCATCAAAAGGCTTAATCAATTATCCTGTATCAGAAAACTTCTAACTAATTTAGTTTCTTAAAACGCAAGTTATGCAAGACTCAAGATTTACATAATCAAATTGCTTAATGAGGCTACTCAAGAATATGATCAGAAAGCACTTAAGCATAGTAATCACAAAGCAACTTAACAATATGTAAAATTAACAAGAAAATGAGTGAAATTAAAGAGTTAAGGGAAAGAAAAATGCAAGAAGAAAATTTTATCCTAGTTCATTTGCTTGTCCGCGTGCAAACATATTCAGGCCTCCCCGTTTGATCTTGGGAGATTTTTTCTTCACTATTGCAATAAATTTTTGCACACTCTTCCAAATACACATAAGATTCCTTCCCTTGGATCTAGAGCCTGTAAGATAGCTTGACCTCACACACCCGCTTCTAATGGATAATCCTCACCACTTCTAATGATACGGTCAACACATCTTCTCACTCTCAACCAAGACACTTGCTTATGAAGAAAATCAAACACCTAACCGCAACTAGGATTTCTACCACTTCTCTATTCCTAGAGACAAAAACCCTTCTTGAAAAATACAAATCTTGTTGTAAAAAGCACCTTAACAAATGTAAGATTAATACAGAAGTATTCACTACAAATCCAAGAATAAGATTCTCACACAACCTATAGTCTAAGTGAGTAACTCTAACAAGGTTTGTAAAACAAGTTTTTCACATGCACTCTAATGCAAAAATCAAACACTTAAGATCTTTTCTTTCATCTAACAAAATCAAGAAACTTTTTCAGAAGTTTTCCCACGAAAATATCAGCTCAGAGAATCTTAAAAAGATATGAAAATTTTGAATCTCAACTTATGGGCAAATGGGTAGAAAAACAGACTTTATAACCAACTGTTTTCAACAGATATTAATCGATTAACCTATTGTTTAATCGACTAACGAGTTTTAAAAATAACAGATTTCCGTTGAACTTAATCGATTAACCTACTTCTTAATCGATTAGTGACACCAAGAACTTCAAGATGTTTAGCTATTGTAACTTCAATTAATCGATTAAACTCGTACTTAATTGATTAACGACATCAAAGATTTCAAGGATGGTAGCTACTGGAACTCCTATTAATTGATTACACTAATCCTTAATCGACTACTAGGTTTCCACAACTATTTAATCGATTAATGCATAACATAATCGATTAACATTTGAGGAAAATAGTTTATTTGATTTAATGTAAACCTCCTACATGATGTATGTTTATGCAACGAATGATTTTAATGCAACATAATCAAATATGAATGGATGATATAACTCATTTTAGGTAAAATCATTTTAAGGCTTTTGTGAGAATCGCATTCTAAGGTTTATCTAACCTAGACTCAACTAAGAAGTCATTTGAACACTTCTAAAAGTATAGAAAATAAAATTTCCTAAGTCTAAGACAACCTTGAGCCTTGGTATGTTGTTTGTAGACTTGTAATTGACTTCATGTTTTTCCTTAACACTTTTATCAACATCAAAATTGTTGGAATTTTCTTTGTTGGATGTCATTAGTGGGGACTTTTAGAATGAGTTAAACTCCAAAAGTAAGAGGCAAGACCTGCCATAGGATGAGTTAAACTCCATAGTAATATTTATACAAAGAATTTCTTTGGTATAAATATGTAATGATGAATTAAACTCTTAATAAGATTTATACTCCAATTGGAGTGGAGTATCTAGAATAAAGGAGTACTCTTTATAGACTCACCTTTGTAAATGTGAAAGTGGGGGTCGCTTCCTATGAAATTTATGGACATAAATTTCTAGAGCGTTCACTAAACTGGGATAGACATGCATGACCTTTAACGCATGAGCTTTACTGAATACACCTTTGAAAAGGTTGTATGTGGTTCGATCCCGGAGATAGAGTTCAAGACTACGACTCACTCTAGTAAAATCTGGATCTTATTCACTATGCAAAGGTTGAAGTCGCATGACACATTTGTTTATGCACAATTTTATTGAGACCACAAAAATTCCCATAAATCGTTTTATAATATAATGTTAATCATAATTGTAATGTTATATTGTTAATTCATAACCGTAATATCATATTAATTCATAAATATGATTGTTATGTTAAACTGTGATGTTATGTTGTTAAGCAATGTCATATTATGTTTATTGAAAAGTTTTTACTAAATGAATTTTTCATCATATTGTTGAAGTTGTTTTTTATGTTTGTTTGAGTAAAATGACTTGTGTTTAACAATCAAATTAAATTGTATTTAAAACTTTAAATTATTTTTTATAATTTTTTTCTCTTTTTGATTATCTAAATAACATATAAGGTGGTAGGAAACAAATACATAAATGCATAAATTACTTGCAATTATTTTTAATATTTCTGAATTTATAGGTACTCATGGATCCGCTAGGTACTCAAGGACCCACAGATAGTATACGCAATGAGTATCAGCACGGGCCTGTGTTTAAAAATTAAGCAACATAACAACAGATCCGGGTAATGCACTATTTGGACTCATCCACACCTATTATCATCCCTATTTAAGATTTGATGATATATTTGTGACTGATATTTTGCATTTGTTCATTTGATACTTCTAATTTTAAATTTTTTAAATGACTTGATTAATTTTTTTTTAAAAATTAAAATTAAAATCTTTATGATTCAAACATAATTTAAAAACTTAAAGATTAAGTTTCGAATGATGTCTTCACTCCTTCCATTGCTAATTTAAGTCTCACAACAATGATTTCAATATTTTTAATTTCTATGACTTTTTAGATACAATTCGTTAAGTTGTTTGTGCAATGTATCAATATTTAATATTTAAGATATGCTTAAAAAAAATGGATGTAATTTAGATTTAAATAAATGACTTTAAGACTGAATTAAAATTTAAAAATAATGATTTTAATTAATTTAAATATGTTACTTTATGGTAAATAAACATTATTTAAATAGTTTAATATTTTATATAAATTATTTGTTTTTTATTTAAGATTACGATAAATTTTAAACCTACAAGTCTTACTTAATGTTAAATTTCTATGATTTGAACTAAATTAAGAAATTATGGTTTTAAATGTGAATGATATCTTCGTTCACTGAATTGTCACTTGTTATTTTAACTATTTCAATATGTTTGAAAAAAATAATTATTTAATGTTGTCAATTATTCAGTGATGTGTATTCCTAATTTTTGTAGATATAGGATCATGCTTTTGTGGAATAAAGATCTTATACATCGTTGTGAAACTCTAATTGGATTAATATATATATATATATATATATATATATATATATATATATATATATATATATATATATATATATATATATATATATATATATATATATATATATAGTAATTATTAACTTTTTCTTAGTTATTATTGATTTTTCAAAA
This sequence comes from Lupinus albus, assembly GCA_009771035.1. Lineage (NCBI taxonomy): Eukaryota > Viridiplantae > Streptophyta > Magnoliopsida > Fabales > Fabaceae > Lupinus > Lupinus albus. The sequence continues at coordinate 5,232,825 of CM020013.1, read as the reverse complement.
AATATAATTAAAATGGATGATATGGTAACTATATATAGATAAATTACACTGATACTTCATAAGTTTTAGTAAAATTACATGAGTCACACCTCCATTTTAACACATACAAAAACCACTAATTTATAAAGATAAGTTACACTAACAACAATTGTATGAGAAGCAAGTGTGATCTTTGTTAAACAAAAAATTGTGATAAGTGTTAATTAATTAAACAAAATATGGTATATCGTAGAAACAAATTCAAAATTTCAAATAGTATAAAAATCAATATATTTTAATAATGATTTAAATAATATTTTTTTAGAATTATTAATGCATTTTATAATGAAAAAAATAATGAAATTGTATTAACTTGTATACTATTTTGATTGTCTATATGATATATCATATTTTGTTTAATTTCATTATATTTATTACCTAAAAATTCACATTCATTTCAGATATAAGGCTAGGCAGGTAATATATATATATATATAAATAAGATGTTTTATGTTGAAGTAAAAAATAAAGGAAGATTTATATAATTTGATTAAAACTCTATAATTAACTCAAATTAAAAATGTCTTAGTTTAAACTGTTTTCTCTTTCAAAACTATACTTGCTGACGGCGCTTCTATTCTCACCACCGCGAAGGTACCATAAGTCATCGACCACCACACACTGCGGCCCCACATGTCCTCCCAACAACCGCTACATGCCTCACCGGCCACCACGATCACTACTCTTCAGTTGCAGACCGAGTAAGAACCAACTCACTCCTCATTCATCACTCGCACCCTGTTTTCAATTTTTCATGAAACCGTCATTGTTGTCAATCTGTTCCTTCTGTTTTTGCACTTTGCTTTTATCAAATGCTTGTCACTTTGGTTTTTTGTGAAAGTATCGAGAGTCATGAAATATACTAGTGAGAAACTTTCATTCTCCTCGAAAACCCAAAAAAGCTATAAAGGTTTTCGAGGTGAAGGAAGACTTCTGTGTAATGTATTTATAGCTCTCAAGATTTATCTTTTAATTCTCTTCCCTCCGGAACCCAACTCGGAAATAGACACTCGATGTAAAACAAATTTAATTTATTAAGGTAACATCAATGATATTTATTTCATTCACAATCATTATTTTGGGTAGGATAAATGCTAGCAAGACACAATGAAATTCACCCAATAAATAGTGCATTGAAGAGAGTATTGAAAATAATATATTGTTAGAATTGCTCATAATCATTGAAATGCTACTATCTTTACATGACCAATTATAACTATTTCTTTGTTTCTTTCTTTGATGAAACATCTACTTTTTCTGCTAATTGCCAAAAAAAACTTGATATAGTTTGTGTTCTGCTAGATATAAGGTTTTACATTGATGATTTTTGTTTTTTTAGAGGGGTTTGTTTGCTTTCTGGAGAATAAGTGTAAGAAGTTTTCTAGAGGGGAAAAAAGAATAGGATTAAAAAAATTCATATAGTGATTGTAATATATTTTATTTTAATCATAGAATTTACTAAGAGAGAAGTGAATAATACAAAAGCTAGAGGGTCTTCTGAATAACTAAAACAGCAAGCAAAAATACAAGGAGAAACAAAAGCTAACAAGAACAAAAATGCAAAAAAAAGAAGTGCAATATGAACTGTGGATGTAAAAAACCCAGGTAAGACAAGGTTAATTTATGATGGAAAATTTGTTTCAGTGATCTGTTATCAATATCTTGTGTAGCATTGAATTACGTTAAGAATGAATCCATTGCTCTAATAGAGTGTTTTAAATTGCGGTAACGGTTGTGGTTACTGCAATTGCGGTCATTGCGGCCGTTGCGATGCGGATTGCGGTCGTTACGGTGTGAATCATTTTGTGATTAAAACAATATTTTTGAATCCGATGCAGCCTGATGCGGTCAGATGTGACCCGATGCGGTCCAAATGCGGTACGATGCGGTTGCGTTGTGGACGGACGCGACCGCATCATTGTGATTCGGAGTCACACCGCAATTGCGGTGTGATGCAGTTGCGGCAGTCACCGCAACCGCAATATTGCGGTTTGCAGCCGCATCAGGTGATGTGGTCTGCAATTTAAATCACTGCTATAATACTTTATGCTTTCTCAACCATATTTGTATTTCTTGATCTTTATTCCATCACATTTTGCTGGCCTCTTTAAAGGTTATGCCCGTCAACCTATGTAGTGTAGAGGCTCATTAGCCTATTTAAATGTGACATTGGCCTATTTGAAGGCCTTATTGTAAATTAGACCTTTATACAAGCTTTTGGGTAAGGCCGAACTTTTAAAATGCCTAGGTCAGTCTCTAAAAATTAGCTTATGTCAGGTAAACAGGTCTAGCTCAAGCCTTGAACAGGTCAAACCTGTTTAAGCCTAAGCCTTTTTGGCCTGACCCATTTTGACCCCTATTCACTTTTTCATGAGTTTCAACTACACTTGACTTTTGCACCATAAGTTGTTGCAGTTCTATGTGAATGCTTTATTTTCGTGGGTTTCTTTTGAAAAAGGAAAGTTATTGAAGAAATTAGTAATTAAGGTTTGTTTGGTTGCTAATAACTTGCTTGATGAACTACCAGAGCGGTTGTGATAATGAGAATGCAATACTATATGATGATTCTGAAGTGTTTGGTGATGTGTTGATCACTTGGTCGTCACTTTGTTTTATACAGTTCTGTGTATGCTTTTTTTTTAAAACTTGGTAGTTTAAAAAAGAAAGCACAAATCATGTTTTTTTCTTTATTTTTAATAGTAATTTCTGCAGTTTGATTAAAATTGTAGGGACTCAATGGGTAATGAAATTGATACAATTGAAGCACGTATAACATCTATGCTTACCCTTCTCCAATCTGAGTATGGTGTTCTACAGAGAATGGTATACAAAAACAAGAACCAGCACCGGCGCTGTTTCTATTTCCAGCGTCTTTTGAAGGTGGTACTATACATTTCAGCATTCAATGATATGAAATTCCAGAAGTGTTAGAAAATTGTGAAAGATTTTTCATTTTCCCTCTTAATATACAGGTTTTAGTAATTGCATGAAAAATTGAATGGAACATGCATATTTACATTTGGGTTTACATGTATGCAATGTGTATTTATGTCTTGTGTGGTATGGTAATTGGTAGGTGAGAAGGGATTTAAGGCTTCTGCAATCGGCAAAGGTAGAGGAGCTTGTAACTTCATGTGTCCTTGTTATCAAAGGAGATAGACCAAAACAGAAGCTTCATCATTTAGAGAGGTAGGTTTATCTTATTACTTGCAATTTTTTAAGACTGCCAAATATATATACACACACACACACATTCAAACTACAAAGTGTTAATTCAACTATAAAAACAAGTTTAACTGACATGATAATATGATAGATTGATAGTATTTAAAGTATGTTGTGTATCTGTAGTTTACAGCTGATATTTAAAACAATTCTTCTCTTACCACTTTTTCAAAGCATGGTATCGGAGCTATTGGGCCACTTCTCGATTATTTTAGCATGGTATCAGAGCCAACTCTAACATTGGGCCACTCACAGATATTCATTTCTGCAAGATTCCATGCTTCAGATGGGTCATTCTCTCATTCCTGCACTGGAGGAAGTGTGTTAGAGTATTTAAATTCTACATCGGTTGAGACTCGAGAATATGAGCCAAGAGCCATTTATAATGGCTCGGGCAATCCCCTCTATGAATTAGCTTTTGTGTTGGAGTTAGGTCCAATTATTCTAACAAACAATTTATAATTTTAATGTAAAGAGGTGTGATGCCATATTTTAATGTAAAGAGGCGTGATGCCATATTTTAATGTAAAGAGGCGTGATGCCATATACCATTTTTTAGACCTAGTGGTGATATTATGGTTAAAGAATGAAGTATGTAAATATGGATGTGGCAACAACAATCCAAGTCTTTTTCCATCATAACTAATGTTTATAGACAAACCGTTTACTAAATCCTATAAGAGAGGCATCACTCTCTTGCATAGCTGAACTGCCATCTTGCGCTCATGCTCCTTTCTTGCCTATGGATTTGCCATTGGCTTTTTAAATATTTTCATGTTAAAATTTATTCATAGTATCTGTTGATATTATAGGTCCTGTCTTGTAGATTATAATATTGTTCTACTCACTGCTTCTTGTAGATTATAATATTGTTCTACTCACTGCTTCATTACAGCTTAAAAAGGAGAAAACACAGTAGTGGAAAGCATAATTTTATGGAGCGTCTTTTAGGAGTTGCATGCTTGCTAACAGAGGTGAATTTGCAGATCAACATTTTTCCGGGTTTCCCTTTCCGTTTCTTTACTGCCCTTTTAAATTAAGGTCATTGTGTATCTAGTAAAGACTCTACTGTGACTGTTTGTTAGCTGCTTCCTCTTCCCATGCTTGTAGTAGTATGAGGCTTTCCTACAAATTTATTTATTCTGAAGGGGATTTTTACCTTGTGCATCATTATAGATTTACCATTGAATTGCTCAGTTCTTTTGGAATCAGATCTGCTATTTAAATTTGTGCTCTGTTTTCTCATGCAGATGGCTGAACCAATTCTGAAGGCTGCAACGTATCCTTCTACTGTATCATGTGGTTTATATTTTAATGGTTTCTCATTTATAATACATGTTCATGATCTCTTTAATTGGCCGTAACATTATTACGGACCGAGGCATATAAAGCTTCCTCATTTACTTCATACCATAGCTACACCAGCTGGTAATGCCAAATTATACATTATGTACCATGATATGATTTTCATTTTCTCATTTGCTGTATCCCCACGTCCCCCCAAATCCTCGATGGATTTTTTTATGCGCTCTGCCTCTACCATTTGTTTCACTCGTTTATATTGATATTTCGTAGCATTTTTTTTGTTGATATGGAATATCTTCAAACTTGAACTTTTTAGTTGTCAATCATGACATATTCGAATGTTCTTTCCTAGGTTATATTGATTTAGAAGTTTTAAGCTTTAGTAAGTGGTTTCCAGATTTTGGTCAGCTATAATTATCTAGTGGTATTTCAGTCTTTTGTCCTTGAACCATGGTTTTGCTTTATACTTTGGAAAAGCCAAAATACTATTCTTTCCTAGATTGTAGGAGTTATCTGTTAAGATTGTAGCATTGAAGTTCTTTCCTTGATTATTTTATAGTGAAATGTCTGTATTGTTTGCTCGAACATTTTTCATGGGATTTTCTGTGACACTTATGGCTTTGCTTGCACGTCTTCGAGTTTTGGTTCAACAAGTAAGTCACTATTTCCGTGCTATAATTTAATGATGGTTGTATTGTGAATATGGAAGTTGTGCATGTGGAAATACGGATTCAGAGGTTATTTGTAAATTCATATATCGGTTTTTCTACTATGTTCCCTAGGGCACATTTTTAATAACACAAAGAAGCCAGTTTTCATGGGAAATCTAAATACATAACTTCTCGAAATCGTAAATGCACCACTTCCAGGTGAATGCTTGCTTTTTTTGGTTTGGTAATTAGATAATATAAATACAGAGAATTGTTTCTATTTAAGACAGATTATATTCTGTGAATTTGTCTTCATTTTGATATAATGCTAATGATTCAGTTAATTTAACCTTTTCTTCTTCCTTGTGCAGATATTACTTGATGTTGTTTCATTGTTCAACATGGTTTCTTCTCTCTCTAAAAAGAAGCAATCAATAAAAATAACTAGTGACGGAGTTGAGGTAGTTTGTGCTACTAAATTTTATGCTTCACGTTTATAAGAACATGGGTATGTGAAGAAAATAATGTTCCACATGCTAATCTATTCTAAAAAGAAGCAATCAATAAAAATAACTAGTGACGGAGTTGAGGTAGTTTGTGCTACTAAATTTTATGCTTCACGTTTATAAGAACATGGGTATGTGAAGAAAATAATGTTCCACATGCTAATCTATTCTTTTTCCATCTTTTCGATATATGCTACCCGATGCAGGACTTTAGAGATTTCTACCCTGTTAGCGAGGATTTCGTTGTATTGGAATGTGTTTGGAAAGTAGATAAGTTTATATTACTTGAGAGGAAATGTAAGAGAGAGAATGAAAGTCAAGGTGAGGACTCTAGTGGAAATGTCTTTGTCCAAGCATCAGCTATTGAGTCACTTATCAGGGGTAAGAACCATAATGTGCTATTGTTTCTTCTGTTCATTTTCACTTTATGCTCTTTGTTTTTATATTTCATTGTTTGGTGGATAGTGCAGTTTGTTTCAGGCAATAATTATATGTTTCATAACAAATGTCTTGTTGATATGACTCGTATTCTATGGGTAAGGGTGGAAACAGGTCAGACCGCCTATCAGGGGTATATTACCTGGCCTATAACAGGGCATGCCTTTTTAGTAAACAGACCACTTAGGCTTCTCCAAAAGTCTATTTAACCGAAATAGGCCAGACCCAGGCCTTTTAAAAAGTCTATTAAGTCTAACAGACCGACCTATGTAATGTTATTATATATTTATAAATTATTTTTATAACATGTACAAATAACTAAATAAAAAAATTATGTAAATAATCCACTAGGACTTAGAGATTAGGCTATTTAATAATTGAATATTTAATTGTTGAAACTTGAGCTTAAGTACATAACTCAACTCATGTTAAATATTAGAACAATATCATATTTTACTATGATATTAAAATACATTGTTTTGTATATTCTAACCTCAGGCACCACAAATCATTTGAATACATTACGCAACATTGGAAGGTGATGAAAATAATTGTGATAACAATGTAAAAAAATTCACACTAATTGCTATAATTATAATAATTTTTTCTAGTTTGTACATAATTTGTTAAATTTGTTACCTTAGCAGACCTTTAAACAGGCTAACATGTCAGACCAGACTTTTAAATAGGCCAGACCTATGCTTTGAATTTTTTTTTAAACAGGTCAGACCCAGGCTCCTATATGTTATATAGGTTCGGTCTGTTTAAGGCAAAGTCTGGTCTGGCCTGGCCTGTTTCCACCCCTATCTATGGGTCTATTAAGTTCAGTTGGGAGATGATATCCTTGTTCATATGCTTTTCTTGTATTAGAATATATGAAAGTATCTTAAATTATATTATAGAGAATATCTAGATGTACTTAGGGAGAATAAATCATTATCATTATTATATCTTACATTTGTTTACAATATCTTACACTAACTATCTATCAAATCTCCTAGGATTCACATTATTTTATTTTATTTTTTATGATTTGTTTTCTTATTTAATTAGGAATATAGTATCAAAAGTTAATATTATGTCTTTTGATTCACAATATCAGTTCGTATGAAATCATCATTCATAATATTATTAATACAATTTATTATTTTGAGCATTCATTTTTCTCCTTATATACCAAAAACCCTATAATGTCATCATCTTGTTTTAATCAAATTGTTATTTGGTTAACTCATTTTGCAAGTGATCTGTATGCTTTAAATCGAGTGTAAAAGGGTGGCATGGTGCATAAGGCTTCCACCTAGTGGGGTCTATTTCAAGGCTTAGGCCGCATTGTATATTTGAAGTTAACTTTTATCACGTTTTTCACTTGCATCCACCACCTTGTATATTTCAAGTTAACTTGTAAAAATTTTGTACCATTAAATTTAATCAAGGCGTCATAAATTATGACTTGTGTAGATAACCAGCTTGTCCCGGAAAATGTTGAAGCTGATGCTGCTGCAAAAGAAGATCCCTCTAATGTCAAAGATATGAATACTGATCTATTGACTAGCATGATGCAGATTGATAAGGTCAAGGATGTAGTATATAGTGAGCAATGAAGAGAAAGTGATGGTAACACAATCCTTTTTCAAGGAATCTCCATTATCGCGGTCTTCTACCATTGGTAAAGGTCATTCTTGTTCAACGAGGTGGCGTTTGTCTCGGCCAAGAATCCTGAATCAGCGCCACGAAGTGTGAAAAGTACTTCTTCGTTAACTACTGAGGTATTTCATGGAAAATGAAAGTAATAATCAAACAAAGGATGACATGGGGGTTCACTTGCTTGTTTACTTACTGATGTAGATGCATAGTCTTTTCTAAAAAATGATTTTTCTAAATTGCAAGCATATTGGAAATGTATTCTGCTGCATTAAGTTAAATATACAATGGTAATTTATTCTCTGTTACGAGTTTGGTTTAGAGGGAAAAGAGTAACTTCAGAGTCTTGGATACTTAATTCAATATTGAAACCATGCAATGCAAGTCTTGTTACTCCTTTAAGAACTGATTTTTGGCGAACTGGGAAAAAACTTGGATATGACTTGGATATATTATTCACCATTCATGTTTATATATTATTGAGTCTTCAAAAAAGTAATACATATTAATGGTGGATGATATATCGATTGTGTATAAATCTCTATATTAACGGTGTATACATCTCTACACTAACATTGTATAAATATTGCACTCATATATATATGGAGTGACTCAAGTGAGAATAGTTCTCACGTAAAAATTGTGAGAACAATTCTTACATAAAAATCGTGTGAACAATAAATTTGGGTTTTATAACTAAACATGGATAATTATGATTGTAAATTAGTTATTAGTCACATGATAATCATGTGCATCTATCTTTTAATCTTGACTATTCAAATAAGATCTAATGGTTCATATTAATTGTTCTTATTTCTCAAAATAACGCATTGTTCTCATATGAATCGATCCATATATGATCGATTCATGTGAGAACAATGTACTATTTTGAGAAATAAGAACATTTAATATGGACTATCAGATCTTATTTGAACGAACAAGATTAAAAATTACATATGATTATCATGTGACCGATAACTAACTTTTAATCCTAACCATCAATGATTGGTTGTAAAACTAATATTTATTGTTCTCAGAGTCTTTATATGAGAATTATTTATATATTTATATATGTATATGTATTGATATCATGAACTTCAATGTAAAAGTTATTTACCATCCCTGGTGGAACTATATTTATTGGAATGCATGCTAAATCAATTGTGAAGTTTTTTTTGTTTGTAAAATTGAACCCTAGTGACATATAATAACATATGTTAGGGGAATACAAATTATCCTATTCACTTTTGATCCTTTGACAAACCTTGTTGTTCTAATTTGACAACTGATCCATGTCATTTATTAATATTGTGGGAATCACTATGTATCTACTATTGAGAATAAGTAAATCACTATGTATCTACTATTGAGAATAAGTATTACCTGTTCCACAAAAATTTTGTCCTCATGTCCCAAGCCAATCATGTTACACTAAATAAAAAAATATTTTTTAATTTTCATATTAATAACGTGACAGATTTTTAATAGGTCGGAACATATTAGGACACTATTTTTAGGACAGGTGATCTCGGTTCCACTATTGATGGTGGTGGTAGCTCCTATGCAATTTATTCAGCCAACCATTGAATTACTATACATATTGGTTTTCTAACCATTGGCTTAGGATAATGGATAACAAACCAAAGGGATAAGGTCATTGTTGGAAAACATAAAAGGTAGATTCTTCATAATTAAATATATAACATTCATCATTTGACTTTATACTTTGAATTAATGGTTAGCAACCGTATGTATATAATATACAACAACCAAACACTAGTCTTAATACTTGGGGTCAACTATATATGATTTGAGTGACATCATAAATAATATCTATTAATAAAACATTGATATATAAATTATTACCAATTGTTTTATTTATGATTTTTCTTGATCTTATTATGACTTTAGAAACTGGACTAATCGTCATTTAATTAATTTTACTCAGTGTATTGAACCATCTTTTCTATAAGGACAAAACTTAGGTAAATCATTTTTTTTACCTTGAAAGTAAATAAAAATGTGCATATGTCATCCTCTAATAGGTCACTTGTACCACTAGCACCTATGGTACTTTACCTAAGTTTTATCCTTTCTATAATAAGTTCTATCAAAACTTTCTTCCAAATGTAGTCATTCCTAATCATATATTGTCTAGTGTGTACACTTATCCAACACAACATTCTCATTTATATTACACTGCATTTATTCTCTTTTGACATTTTACTGCCCAACATTCGTTCTCATATAATATTGCAAATTTTATAGTTGTGTGGTAAAAAATTCTCTTAAGTTTGAGTATCACCTTTCTATCATATTCATATATGATACATGAAGCATTTCGTCATTTGATTCATCCTTCTTAGATCATTTATTCAATGTTCTAATCATATTGTACGATTGAGCCAAAATACTTGAATATAGTGACTTGTAGTATGGTATGATCTCAATTTTTATACCTACAGTAGCGTTTATTTGTCTCTTGCTAAAAATATGTTTCATATATTCTATCTTATTTCGACTTATGAAAGTCATGAGCTCTTAAAGCTTGTCTCTACATTTCTAGTTGTTCATTTAACTCCTATCCCGATTCTTCAACTAGGGCAATTTCCTCCTCAAAAAGCATGCATTGTGGCATCATTTATTGGATATGCACATTAATCATATCCAAGAGCAATATAAACAGGTAGAGATTTAATTTTAACCCCTAGTGTAGTTCTCAGTGATTTAAATTGCGGACTTTATCACCTGAAGTGGCTGCGACATTACGGTTGCAGTGAACGCCGCAACCGCATCACATCGCAATTGCGGGGTGACTCTGAATCAAAATGATGCAACTACATCGGGCGCAACGCAACTGCATCGGCCGCAACGCAACCGCATCGGCCGCAACGCAACCGCATCAGACCGCATTTGGACCACATCATGGCACATCGGACTGCATTACGCCGCATCGAATTCAAAAATATTTTTTAATAACAAAATATTTCACACCACAACTATCGCAATCACAGTAACCGCAACTGTTACTGTAATCGCGACCGCAACCGCAATTTAAAACACTGGTAGTCCTATAGCAATAGGCAAATCTTCTAAGATCGCATCTTTTGTTCCACACTAATCTTGATCCCATAATACATATCTAAACCTTTCCATAATACCTTTTTGAATACCTTATCATACAATTTCTCCAAATCAATGAAAACTGTAAATATATTTGATTCCTTCATAGTCGACCTCCCCCACATAAAACCAAATTGATTTTCAGTAATACACGTCTTTTGCCTTAACCTTCGCTTAGTCATCCTCTCCCATAGTTTCGTTGTACGACTCAAGAGCATAACCTACATATAGTTTGAAGGTTGTGCTAGGCGACCGACAACCAACGTAGAAGTGTCAAATCTCAATAATATGGATAAATGATGTCACAATATATATAATATCATTTTCAAAATCTTAAAATTATAGCGTTGAAGTATAGAAGGAGAAAAGAGAATGATCAAAATAGTAAATTTTATTGATAATATATTAATATTGTGAATGAATATATGATGATATTGTGATATTGTTTGATATAAAGGACCTAATACTAACCTCTATTTATACTAATATTAGATTCCTAATTATGTAAAAAACAAATCATAAAAAATAAAACAATGTAATCTCAATCATAAGAGATATTCTAAGATATTCTTAGCAAATATAAGATATGATCCATATTATAACATGAGATATTATCTCTATATCTATGTATCATTTAGATATTATAAGATACTTTCATATATTCTAATATTCCCCTTAATGTAAACCTTACTAAGCTTTAAACTTGTTACAAATGACCCTTTATAAATGAAAGTAACCATAATAATTAGATGGATTGTGTGAAACATAGTTTAAGATGTTGTAAATGTTGACAAATTTTGATGTGAATTGATCAATGATGAGCTTTTCAAGCTCTAGGCAAAATAAATTAAAGAAGATGAATTGATGAATGATCAATGATGAACTTTGCAAGCTCTAGGAAAAAGAAATGGACGAAGATGAATTGATCAACAATAAATGATGAGCTTGGCAAGCTTTAGGAAAAATAAATTGAAGAAGATGAATTGATCAACAATCAATGATGAGCTTTGCAAGCTTTAGAAAAAATAAATTGAAGAAGATGAATTGATCAACATGAGCTTTGCAAGCTTTAGGAAAAATAAATTGAAGAAGATGAATTGATCAACTATCAATGATGAGCTTTGCAAGCTCTAGGAAAAAGAAATTGACGAAGATAAATTGATCAATGGTCAATGATGAGTTTTGCAAGTTCTAGGAAAAATAAATTGAAGAAAATAAAGATGACAACACTTAATCATCCACGGCAGAAGCAAATTAATAAGAATGAGTTGAATTGAAAGAGAAAATGAAGGATGCGCAATTTGTGCCCATGAAGAGAAAAAGGAAGAATAAGATTGAATTGAAATTGAGAATGAATTGAATGATGACCGCACAACAAGCATAACTTAACAATATGGACCAAATTTGAGAATTGATCATCAATAAGGAAGAACTATAGAGAATCACCATCTATAAACTACGAGCATTTAACCAATAATCAGAATGACATTTAGAGCAACAAGAAGAACCTTGGTCAAAACAAGAACACAAACACTAACCACAACTAGACCATGATAGATCTGAATCACACACGATATGAACCACTTCAATAGTTCTATATCCAACAATCCCCTCAAGATGGAGCATATACATCATATGCATCTAATTTGGAAGGAAGATAAAATAGTAGCGGGAACGACAATCTTTAAAAGTGGGATGACAACAACAACTAAGAATGAAGATGGAAAGAAGGCGACAACTGAAAAACTAACCGACAAAAGGAGCACAAGCCCAGGCTTCCCTTAGGACGGATAACATGGCTCTGATATCATATTGAAATTACAAGGTTGAAGTATAGAAAGAGAAAAGAAAATGAACAAAATAGTAAATTATATTGATAATATTGCAAATGAATATATGATGATATTGTGATATTGTTTGATACAAAAGACCTAATATCAATCTCTATTTATACTAGCACTAAACTCCTAATTAAATAACAAACAAATCATAAAAGATAAAATAAAGTGATTTTAATCCTAAAAGATCTGTTAAGATACTCTAAACAAATCTAAGATATGATCATCATAATATGAGATATTATCTCTATATCTATGTATCATAATATGAGCAAAAAAAACTTGAACATATAAAAGTGATAAGTTTTTATTTTATATATTTTGCTATTTTAAATGGTAAATGATGAAAATTCAAAAGTTATGTCACTATTATTATAAAGCTGTCCAGAAGTGTAGATTACCATATGCCATAGTGCCACACTTTCAATCTTTCAATTCTCTTTTCACATTTTCCTTGATTACTTAATCAATATAGGTTTTCTTGGCATGCAGAAGTTGCTCTTCTCTATCACCATTTCACAATTCTCACTCTTTAGATATTTGGATATCTCTGTAGTTTTTCTTCATAAACCATTTCTAGTTGCACACACAATCCCTTCTTACACCAATTGCACACTCAGCATATCTTTGTTCTATAGCCATGTACCTTACTTAACGGGTGGATATCTTCTATACCACAATTTTTCTATCTCTCTATACCAAACCAACGTAATCATACCAACTAATAGTAGTTATTGTTTCTTGATAAATGATAAAAAAAATTATTATCATTATTTTATTAGTTGGTATGATTTTATTGGCTTGATATAGAGAGATAGAGAAATTATGGTATAAAAGATCTCCACTCCTTACTTAACATGGTTGGAGAAGCAAGAATGGGGTGGGATGAAAATCCAAGGGGTGTATGGGTATTTGGTAGATCTATATTAAAACGATTCGACAATGATTTATGTTGACTATGCCGCATGCCTAACACAACATTCACCTTTTTAAGAAACAATTAAGAAATATTTAGAGATCATTACTTTGTTAATATTATGATAAAACATTATGACATCATTCGATCCATATAGTCAAAACCTCAACTTGTGGAATTAAGGCTTTGTTGTTGTCGTGGTGTCGTGAAAAGAATGAGATGTTTCAAATAACACTCACTCTAAAGGAAATAAGGATAGGCACAAAGTTAGTTGGCCCTCAAAAGATGTATTGCAGTAAGTACTAATGTCAAGTTAGTCAAGATTCATATACTCATTATTGAAATAAACTTCATGCTTTGATAATAAATTCAAGGCATAGAAACTAACATTACCTCAAAAGTTATCATAATGTGAAAAACTAAGTATCTGAACTGGTATACAATAGAAACAAACTAATCATGCCCTTTGCACTGAAAAATTAAGAATGAAATCTTTAATTTCATCACTAGCCCTATCCAACGCTGTTCGTCCATCAGCATCTTTGACATCATATTGTGCTCCAGCTCTCAAGAGTTCCTCGATTTTTGGCTTATCACCTTCAGTGGCAGCTAAAAGTAGTAAGATGTCCACAGGGTGGATATTTTGGCTTAGAAGATCTTCCATTTTAGCATAAGTTCCCTCGACCGCGAGCATCCCCATATAGTTGAAGTACTGCAAATGGTTATGATGTGAAAACCAAGTTTATCACTACTGCTGTTACAATAAAAGCATTTTTCAATCACTTGTATATTATCTTCCAAAAGTAGTTTTCTAAATCACAATACATAAGGGTAGTCATTAAAACAAGGGGCGAGGCATAACAATAGCACGTGGCACAATTTGTGGGATAGCAGATGTTACCAGTAAATGATAGTATCGTTGAATATAGATTAGTAGGGGAATTTGAAACTCAAGAAGTGTGCAGCAAAACCATTTGAAATAGTAGAAAAATGAGTATCAAATAAATTCTATGAAGACCATGGCAAACATATTTATTCCCTAATGCCGCATTGAATAGAGAAAATACCAAACAAATTAGCAATGTTTTTGTTAAGATTCCACCTGAAAATTAAATCATTCAGGTGAAATCTTACTTCCCAATGAGGTAGGCGATGTGAGACTTACTTCCCAATATGTCTCTCCACAAAAGTCTGTCGGGCCAGACGAAGAGTTAACTTTGACACATAACTAAATGGCATCTTTTGGCCCATGACAACCGAAAAGAAGTTGGGCTATAGCTCAGATACCATGTTAAAGTTTCATCTCAAAACCAATTGGCAATGAAATGAGTAGTCCAACATGTATTTAAACCATTCCAAATACAATGAGGTACGAGATGTGAGACTAACTTCCCAATAGTTTTAACTGAACTATACACAAATTGATTTAGAGAAACCCCATTATCTTGTTCTTACAAATACATAAAGGCCATAAAAAACCTATATGTCTGTTTATCTCAACTCGAGTTATTCTTCCTTTCAAACAGCTTTATAACAAAGTGGAGAGATTTTAATGCAGATATGGCTGAATCCATCTTATATGAAGTGTTGTTATCTCACATTCTCAGCACACTATTGCTATAGATTATATAAGGATTCAGTTCATTTCAATGACACAAAATGAAGATGAACTAATCCCTTTCTTCAATTATATTTCTTCCTCCTTTTCCCTTTCACACTTTTTTTAAATCTAAAAAAGAATACCAAATTATAAAATTCTAACACTAACCTACTCACACATTGGAGCATAAATGGATAATCACTTAAGTTTCTCTCTTACATGAAACTGAAAATTTAATGCAAATTGTATTTACACCTTCAGGTCATGAAAGAATAGTCCAACAGGTTTTTAAACCATTTCCGAGATAATGAGGTGGACGATGTGGAACTTACCTCCCAATACAGATAATGGTAATGCAAAAAGCTTAAGCCTAGACAGTTTCAAAAGTACAAAATTTCCAAGAAAAATTAAAATAATTCTTATTCATCAATACCTAACAAATATCAACCATCTCTACCAAAACTACAAGCACAAATAACAAGTTATTAACGCAATTACATACACAAAATATTTAAAAATGTAACAACTTTGAAAAATTTCAGAAAAAACCAACCTGTTCAACATCATCTCTATCAAAATCATTACGGGATTGGCTACCATAAATGCCAGCACCTTCAGCATCAACACCATTTTTACCAAACCTGAACCAGCATGTGGCTCTAGAGCCATTGGAGGGTCCTATAACAGAGTTAAGCCTAAGCCATCCAACTTTTTTCCTAATACCCAGAAACCCAGAAGCCAAATTTGATGAAGAAAGTGGTGAAGTTAAGGACTTTGACTTAGAAGTAAAGGGTTGGTAGGTTATGCATGGGATAGAAGCCATTGAAGAGTTCTTGTTTAAGAAACTGAAGAAGATTGGTGTTTAGTTTAGTTTAGCTTAGTTTGTTCCACTTTCATTTCTATCCAACCACTTGATCTAAAAAGATAGATGCGGATATTATAGAGTGCTTTTCTATGCTAATATTATCCAATGCAAATCTAAATCCAATGGAAAGTTTGAATAATGGATTTGCATTCAAAACTATCCATTATATCTGGATATCAATAAGTATAGATAATAATCTAAGTATTGGTGATGGGCCTTTACACGTAAGGCCACATTACTAGTAAAAATAGTGAGTTGAACATCCTTTACGTTTTATTAGCCTATTATAGCTGGCATGCTAGCCCATTTTTCTGACGAATAATCTAATTGGGCTAATTGAGTAGTTCGTGGGCATACCAAGGGTGTTATGGTCTAATTTTTGGTACAATTTATGAATCAAACTGAATATAAGGACATGGTTCGATTTAGTTTGGTTTATGTTGAAATTTTGGGTAGCAATTGAACCAAATCGGTCCGACCATGAACGATTTGGTTCAATTCAGTTACAAGTTTGCTTGTTTTCTATAAAAAAAAAGTCTTGCAATTTTTCAAATTATATTTCATAAGGCGAATATTGTCCATTTCAACTACTATTTTAGCAACCAAACAAATATACATACTTCAAAATTTTAAACATAATTCATATCTATAATTGCATAACACAAAGAGAATAAAATATATTCTTACACCATGAGATAACTTATCTCCTTAAATCTATTCATTGATTGATATGTGTCTTATTTATTCTATTTATAATATATTTTGCAATAAAAACTTCTAGAGAAAAGAAAAATAAGATACATATAAAAAAAATAGTGGATTTAAGGAGATAAGTTATCTCTTAGTTTAAAGAAATACTTTATTCTCTAACACAAATCAAAACAAGTCATATCCAAAAACTTGACAAAAGACTATTACAATGAAAATGATGAAATAGTGAAATAATGTTAAAATGACAACATGATATTCTTATATGTTTTGATTATAATAATAACATCATCTCATTAGTAATATGTTTGTATTTCCTAAATTGTCTAAATGAAAAAAATGACAGACCACTTATATAAAATCTCAAGTTCAGCATCATCGAGAATCTTTTGTAGGAATAAATATATGTTTTTGGGAATATTAAAGGATTAATATAAAATTTGCAAATATTCAAAGTTGAAAGTTTTTTTTGAGTAAAATTGTCAAAATTTAATGCTAATAAAAGTGGACATTTAATTACTAATATACTTTGTACATTACTTATTCTAAATCACACTAATTATTAGTATATTTAGCTAATATCCTTCATGAGTGTATATCAATTTCGCGAAGAAAAAAGTTATTCAAGTTTTACAATTTTAAAATTAAACGAACCAAACTAATATTTCTTGGGATATAGGGAAAAATATTTAACATATTAAATAAATAATGTTTTGATTAGAAGTAAGCAAACTCATGAACATATTTATTCTAGAAAAATAAAAATTATTAACTTCCCACAAGAAAAAAACCACATAACTAAGGACTCACATGTAATTACAATTTTGAAAACAAATTCAATTTTTAAATAATGCAAGGCAATGACAAAGCTAATAAGATCAATGAGTTAAACTCTAAATCTGAAAATATTAGTCAATATAACATTTTATTTATTCATTTACATTATATAAATAATGAAAATATTTTTTAAATATGTGGTTTAGTCCAATTTGAGCGGTTTCTGAATCTCTAGAATCGCGAACTAAACTGGTCTTAAATGGTTCCTTTAAAAAAGAACTGAACCACCTTTTTCAGTTTGGATTTGGTTCGACTCCATCGGTTTCACGGTTTTAAACCAAAACTGCTTACACCCTTAGGCATAGCATTAAAAAAATAATTCTACATAATGCAGATGATCCAGAAAAAACATACACTTAGTTCCCCCAACCCAAAGGCCCAAATGGCCAAAGCCGACCTAAATACAAACTTAAATTCAGAAGATCTAGAAAAAGCAGACACTTTATTATTAAAAATGATTCTTTTTATTACCATTTTTAGTTTTGGCCCGCAAGCTGCTTACATGTCCATTAGTCTGCTTTAAAATAGGAACCACATGCAAATTTAACCTTCAAGGGGAAATTGGTATACATGAACCAACTTAAATTTTGTGGAAGCAGGCTAAGTGAGTAGGGTGGCCCATTTTCACATTATATCCAAAGGAATACCCATTTTGATGAATATATAATCCATTGACGAATAAAAAAAATGACTAGAAGAACCAAATAGTGCATAAGAAACTAAAAATGTGATTATAAAAAAGTAGTTTTTTGAAAAATTAAATTACTTGAAAAAGTGCTTTATGAAGAATTTGATTATTTGAAAAATATTTTTTGAAAATGAATTTTTTAAAAATGAATTTGTTAATAAATACTTTTAATTTACTTACATCACATGTCTACATATATGGGATACTTCATATGATTAAAGGTCACCATTTGAGATAAATGATACTCGTGATTAGAGACATAATGGATCGCATAGACTCGTTTAGCTCGTGCCCTCAAAATGCTTGCATAACAAAAGTACATGCATATATGTCTAATATATGTCTGCTTACCATTTTAGTCAAATTCTCATACCTTTCCCATTTTAAAATGGGCTTCCAGGCCTGCCACAGACATTAATAAATAATTGAAAAAATAAAAACTCTATAAATAAAATAAAAAATAAAAAATTAAGAAGTTAAAGATAAAAAATAAAAAACCTTGATATGTTATATAAGTTGAACACATCACATTACATCACATTTTTTTAGTCATTATATCACAACTTATTTTATTTTTAATTCTTTTTAAAACATTATACTCATAGGACGCCTACTTTGTCCAATGAAAATTCCCACAAGTAAAATGGGCCGAGCAAATAACTAAATTTGTATGTGAAAAATTGCGGGTTATGTGAGTATCATTTTCGTTCTCTTAGCCTATCCTTTTCGTTCTCTTAGCCTACTATGACTGGCATGCTAGCCCATTTTTCTAGCGGACAATCTAATTGGGCTAATTGGACTAATCAGGCAGTTCATGGGTATATCAAGGGTGTTATGGTCCAATTTTTGGTGCAATTCATGAATCGAACTGAATATAAGGACATGATTCGATTTAGTTTGGTTTATGTTGAAATTTTGTGTAGGAATCGAACCAAACCAGTCCGACCATGAACGACTTGGTTCACCTCAGTTACACATACTTTGCTTGTTTTCTATAAAAAGTCTAGCAATTATTCAAATTATGTTTCATAAGGCACATATTGTCTATTTCAACTACTATTTTAGCAACCAAACTAACATACATACTCCAAAATTTAAAACATAATTCATATCCATAATTGCATAACAAAAATCAAAATAAGTCATATACAGAAACTTGGCAAACGACTAGTGCAATGAAAATGATGAAATAGTGAAATAATGTTAAAATGACAACAAGGTGTTTTTATATGCTTTGATTATGAAAATAACATCATCTCATTAGTAATATGTTCGAATTTCCTAAATTGTCTAAGTGAAATAATGACAAACCACTTATATAAAATCTCAAGTTCAATATTCTTTAAAGTGAATAAATATATGCTTTTTGGAAGACACTAGCAAATATTAAAAGATTAATACGAAATTTGCATATCTTCGTAGTTGAAACTTTTTTTTAGCAAAATTGTCAAGATTTAAAGCTAATAAAAGAGGACATTTAATTATTAATATACTTTGCACACTACTGATTGTAAATCACACTAATTATTAGTATAATTGGCTAGTATGCTTTATAATATGAGTGTATATCAATTCCATGCCAAGCATTGTTTTTCAAGTTTTAAAATTTCAATGAAATAAGTAATTATCCATAAAAAGTAAATGAAAGTAATATTTCTTTGGATATAGAAAAAAATATATAACATATTAAATCAATCATGTTTACTTCATTAGAAGTAATCAAACTCATAAACATATTTAATATAGAAAAATTAAAATTATTAACTTTCCAGAGAAAAAACCACTTAACTAAGGAATCACATGTAATTATAATTTTAAAAACAAATTCAATTTTAAAAAATGCAAGACATTAACAAAGCTAATAAGATCAATAGATTTAAATGAGTCAAGCTCCAAATATGAAAATATACTTTAGTCAATATGACATTTTATTTATTCATTTACATTATATAAATAATAAAAATATTTTTAAATATGTGGTTTGGTTCAATTCGAGCGGTTTCTGAATCTCCAGAACTGTGAACTAAACCAATCTTAAATGGTTTCTTTAAATAAGAAGCGAACCACAATAAATTGTATTAAACCCAGTCTCATGATTTACAACATCACAAAGGCATTACCAAGTATTAGGCTCAGCCATCATACTCATACCAGAAGGTAGGAACCAATTGTAGTGAAATTCATTCGTTTTAGGAGAAGCTATTGCACTTTGAATACGAAAACTGATATAAAAACTATGAGTAATTGATTACTCGAGGTGGGCAATCGGTTATCAAAAGCTTTTGTTCCATTGAGTAATCGGTTACTCACTTGAGTAATCAATTACTCTGAGTTATTTTTCCTTAGTAACCTGTTATTTGAGTTGAGTAATCAATTACTTTGTTAGAGTAAACTATTACTTAGAGCATTTGGTAATACTTAGAGTGAATGACTTTAGGATAGAAGTACATGTCTTAGAGAGCTAAAAAGTCTTGATCTTTTGTTGAGCATGCTTTTAAGTCTTCAAGGTCTTCAATCATTTTAATTCTTTTTGTGGTATTAGTGCCTTCATCAAAACCGAGCTAAGGTCACGAGCAATATCTTCTTATCACCGATTTATGTTGAGAAAATAAAAAAAGTTGAGGATACAAATGAAAGTATGCTTCTCATTTCCTAAATGAGGTACAATTGCTAGATTTTAGGGAACGTCTAAAGGCACAGTCCCGGAGCAAAGTATTAGAGTATCTATACTATGCTCCTTACGAAGTTTTACACTTTTATAAGGTCCCAAACTGCATTCAATCATAAAGAAATGGAAACCAAATACCATAGGTTAGAATGATGGGTGTTTACCTCAAAAGCCTAACTCATGATACTTGGTGACAATTTGAGTGATTCATCGTGCTAATACAATTAAGACCCAAATTCCACACCAGAAAAACGGAGGTTCCTCCTATCCTATAATATATCTAATCTCTGATATAGGGCATGTGTATATGCAAAAGGTAAATGTATTGTTGTGTGGGTTGGAAGCATGCAAGCTTTATTTTTTAAAATAAAAAACAAGTAAATATGTATAAATGAATAAATGCAATTAAATTAACTAAAAGAAATAATACAAGGTATATGTGGTATAATTTTTAATGTAACTAGTTTTAGACCTAAACTTCTTAAAAATTTTCCTGATTAGGGTCATAAACTATTGTGCCCCAATTTTTGGTTGAATGTTGATTACACGACACATTGGAGTCACTATTACATTTCTACTTCAAAATGTAGAAAATCCTCATTTTGCCCATTGATGGAATGTATTGGTCTTTGATTTTGAAATTTAGATCTGAGAGTTGTTTAGGGAATGAGAAGGTATTAGCACCTCATTCATCCATTCTAGACACTCACAATTTTATATTTTTATTAAGTGTGAGTGGAAAAGTTGTATATATTTTTGTAAAGTTATCTAAGATTTTTTAGATGAGTGATCTACTTGTTGAACAATTATCCAATAGTTTTATGAAATTTTCTATTTAAATTAAGCTTTTCTTATGTATTATCTCACAACCAAGTGAATCTATACCTTTTAAAAAAATGAGTTTCTATATCAAACTTAGTATTTAAAATATATTTTGAGTTAGAAATATTTGATATGAGAATTTACATTAAATATATTTTATGAGTATTTATCTTTTTTTATAATAATTTACCAAGTAAAATCTTCTATATTATTTATATTATTACATTACCCTCCTTTTGACTTTTGGTTAAATTGGTTATATATATCTTAATGTTTATAGTAAAATATCATAATGATAATATCCTACTTTTATATATTTATCCATTTATATATAATGTACTGCAAATACTTATTGTTACTATATTATTACTTTAAAATTAGATTATATAGATATTTATTTACTATATTATATATTATTATAATATATATCTCCCTTCAATTTAACTTTATATATATTTGTCATAATATTATTTTTATTATAACTATCTATGAATTATGTTTTACTTATTCAAGATAATGATTTTATGAACTTGCTTTTAAATTTATTCTTATCTAAATTAATATCTTTTTATCTTGAATTATATGGTACTTATCTTATTATTTATTATTAATGTTATATATAATTCCATTACATAATTTTAATTTTTATTATTTATTTTCTAATCGTAAGTTATCCTAATAATTATTATCTATATCTATATAATGATGATCTTATTTCCCTTTTACTTTACCCTATTCTTTCCTTTAAATATGTAATATCTTATACCTTCCACATGGTTATCTTACTACCATCAATTACTATTATTAAATTTGCTGCATAATTATCACTATTGACATTCACCCCTTTGAATCTATCTCTTGGTCAATTTATTTCTCTACATATTTGTTTTCTTTTACCCGATGGTGACACTCCATCTCTGTCTTACACATATACATAACATCCACAGACACACAAACACACACACATACATATATATATATATATATATATATATATATATATATATATATATATATATATATATATATATATATATATATATATATTCTATTTGTAAAAATAAAAATTTATACATATGGTAAATCTTAATCTCTCTCCCATTGGGCATGCATATTCCACCATACTCAATCACAAATTGTCAACTGTTATGATATTCTGTATTCACTCTAGGTGATCATCTTGTTTGTTTGTTCATTTATTTATTATTAGTTAAACTTTGTCTTACTTCAATATTTAATTTAAAGGAGATAAAATTGGTTTCTTAAAAGTGAAACCTTGTTTTATGTCTCTTTCTCTGATCTGCTAAAGTCTTTCAGATCTTTTTAAATTGATGGTGGTTTGGTCTTTAGTTGATAAAGTGTGACACTTGGGTCAAGTTGATGCTAGCAGCGACGTTTATGATGGTGCAATATTGTTGAAGTTATGAGATAAAGTGACTAAGGCGAGGGAGAAGACCAATATGGTCTTAGATTTTTTCATTGAAGTTTTCTGATACCTTCTAAAGCCGGATAGTCTTGTAGATCAAGGAATTCTCACGAAAAATTGTTTTCCATGTGAGAATCCTTAGCCATTTCACGATTTTGTATAGAGTCGTATATTTTTTTATTTGCTAGAAATATGTCTTCATGAATTTGTTTGTGTTTATCATAATGTGTGATACTCGTTTATGATATTACATCATCATGAAAGGTTGTTAAGTAATTATGTTTGTAAACATTTGAATATTTGTCATAAATTATATTTTTTTTATATCTATTTGTTTATTTGTTTTATTTTATAGTATGTTATTATTATAAATTTTGTATTGTTTATAGGACCAGACTGCGACCGGGGAGCCTCCAACCACCGGAGAATTCCATTGTTACCGGGGTATGGAAAGAGTGTAGAGCCACAAGTGATGCACCACGTTTTGAACCAAAACCTTAAGGCATTAGTTCTATGGACATTTTATACTTACAATCTCTTTCACTCCTCCCCACATATCTAATGTGGGACTTCACACTTGAATAAACCCAACAATCTCCCCCTCAAGTGTGGGTACCACACATTTTCCGGTCCGCTCCCCCTTAAGTTCACCATGTCTCAGCCGAACCATCGGCTCTGATACCACTTGTTGGACCAGACTTCGCACTTGAATAAACCCAACAATCTCCACCTCAAGTGTGGGTACCACACAATTTTCGGTCCGCTCCCCCTTAAGTCCACCATGTCTCAGCCGAACCATTGGCTCTGATACCACTTGTTGGAGTAGACTTCGACCGGGGAGACTCAAACCACCGGGGAGTTCCATTGTTACCGGGGAAGGAAATAGTGGAAAGCCACAAGCGATGCACCACATCTTGAACCAAAACCTTAAGGCATTAGTTCCATGGACATTTTCTACTTATAAACTCTTTCACTCCTCCCTGCATATCCAATGTGGGACTTCATGTAACACCCTAAATTTAAGTCTTCAAAATTATAGTATCAGTCCTGGGATTCTCGCTTGAGCGAGGGATTCTCGCCTGGGCGAGAAAAGCTCACCTAGGAGGGTGAAATCCTGGGCTATACTGAAGGACTCTCGCTTGAGTGAGAGTTGTCTCGCTTGAGCGAGAGTGATCTCGCCTGGGCGAGAGTTGGCTCGCTTGGGCGAGAAAGGCTAAATTGGAAGGATAAAATCCTGGGATATACGGAAGAATTCTCGCCTGAGCGAGAGTTGGCTCGCCTGGGCGAGAAAAGTGACATTTTGGACCTGTCGAGGCTGTAAGATCCTCGTTTGAGCGAGAGGATCCTCGCTTGAGCGAGAGATGCCTCGCCTGGGCGAGAGTTCCCTCGCCTAGGCGAAAGGATCAAATCTGAGTTTTTAAAATGGGCGGGATTTTCTCGCTTGAGCGAGAATGAGCTCGCTTAAGCGAGAACCCGATGAGACAACATTTAATGAGAAACCCCAAACACATTTTAGGGTTAAGAATTTAAGAGAGGTGAGAGAAGAGAGTTTTTCCAAGGGCAAGGAGCTTTAATACTCATCCAAGAGCTTGAGAAGAGGTAAAACTCTTGATTCTAACTCTCTTCTTCTCTTTGAAACTCATTTTGGCTATGTTGGATCTCTTGTTAAAATGTGAGAAACCATGGAAACTCATCCATTTGAGTTATGGTTTGTTTTATGTTGTTTTCATCTTGTAAACTCTTGGTTTAGAGTTAGTATTTCAAGAATGGAAAGGGTTTGTGGGTTGATTCATGAGAACCCCAAAACCCTAAGGTGAAAATGTGGTTAAAGAGGAAAATGAGTAAAATGCTAGAGGTAGAAGATGATTAAGCATTCTAATGTTGAAATATGAGATGAATATGTATGTTTTAGATGTTGTAAACTTATGATGGAAGTAGTTTAGAAACATTGGAAATGTGTTAAATATCTTGTATGGTTAAATAACGCAATATAACTTGTTCATATGATATTTGGAATAAATGACTAACATTGTGTTATATGGTGGGGATGAGGAAAGATCCTAAAGTTGGCGGCGGTGTCGGTGGAACTTGTGAAGTTACCAAGAACCAAAACCAACACTCACCGAGGTAAGGATAAGTCTTTATTTGTGCATTTGAAATGGAAAATGTGTGTATTTCCTGGTTATGCAATGATTGAGTGTGAATTACGCATTTAGTATAAACATACATGGGTGTGTTTATACTAAAGTAGGCGTAGATTTACGGGAAATGGAAAATGTGTGTATTTTCTGGTTATGTGAATGGGATGATTACGATCGCAATAAATTCTATCTTTCTATCTGTATAATTTCTAAAGAGGAAATAGAAAGGCGAAAGCAACAAAGCCTTGGTGAGACTGTTAAGAACAGGGATATCCTCTCTGCTGGATATCTCACGCTGGAAGATCGTTTGATACATTATTTTCTTTCCTATGTCATTTTGCCAAAATTTTCAAACCATTCGCAAATAAGTGACATAGAGATCCATTTGATGTATGCTATCAAGTTTAACATCAAAATTAATTGGACTAAGATGATAATGAATCAAATGTGGCATGTTCGCAGCTCCCAAAGTCCGTTTCCCTACGCCATCTTCATTACCAAAATTCTTGAGCATTTCGGCGTACCTTTAGAAGGTGAGACCAAAGTGGCCCTCAATCTTCGCGAAAGCAAGGTTGATATTGAGGTTGTTCACAAGATGGAATTCATTATAGACCATGTCACTCGTCAAACCAACAAGCATCGTACCGACCGCCAACCTGCTCCTACCGACAAACCAGAACCTACTGCTGCACCAAACCAGCCTGAGTCTCATGCTCAATCTTCTGCATCTGCTGCAATGTCCACTAATCAGATGATTATGGATGAATTGGTTTCTCTTCGAGGCTACATCACCACATGGATGGATGCTTTCGATACTCAGAGACAACAAATCCATTACGAACTTCATCGTCTTTCTTCGAGGCTAAGCAACATGGATGTTGATGAAGATAGTTCCGAGCCCGAGTCTTAGATTATTTTGTCTAGTTTTCTGATTGTGTAATGCTTATGGCTGTGTATTTTCCATGTGGGTTTAAACATTGTTTGGGTTGTTTCTTGTTATTTCTTGCTATTTTGGATAAATTTGTATGAACATCTTTATTTTCGTATTTATGCAATGATGTTTATGTTTCATACATGGGGTTTTTGTCCTATATATATATGCTTATATATTGTTACTTGAACTTTCATATACTATGAACTATTGTATGCTATGCTCTACAAATGTCTATTGTGCTAGACTCTTGGCTTTTCTTCTTTTTGATGAAGTCAAAAGGGGGAGAAAAGTTTGGAGGTGTGTATTTTCTGCCAATATTCTTTCAGGCACATAATTCCAAAAGAAAGGGGGAGCATACATGCATACATATAGGGGGAGCATACATGCATACATATAGGGGGAGCATACTCAAGACAAGTCAAGATATATCATAAAGTATGTTGCTCTCAGAAAATTACACTTTCAAGAAGACATTGGTTTGTCATTATCAAAAAGGGGGAGATTATGAAGAAAATCTTGCTCCTGACATTGACACGGTTTTGATGAAGACACCAATATCACAAAAAGAAGAAAGGAAGAAGACGGACAAAAAGACTATCGAAGATAAAGCTTCAAGATTTAGAGTCTAAGTCTTTAGGTACTTCTATCCTTACAACTCCTTTATTTACTTAGTTAATAATGCTCAAAATTGTTTTCAAGAAAAACTAAGTGTGAATAAAAATAATTTTTAAAAACAACATGTAACGGGTTACCATACTTGAGTAACAAGTTACATGAGTGAAAAAAGAGTTTTCAAACCTCTAACAGCTATGAGTAATCCATTACAGACTTTGGAGTAATAGATTACCATTTTTAGAAAACAGGGTAATCGATTACTCAAAGTAGTGTAATCGATTACACTAAGGAAAATTTACAAAGCTGTCAAACAGTGTCGTTGAGTAATCGATTACTAAAATCCAATAATCGATTACACTGTGTGAATTTTCAAAAAGCTGTTAACAGGATTGTTGGGTAATCGATTACCCATTTGCAGTAATCGATTACTGAGAGTTGTTGCATCAGTTTTTCAGATTTCAAGTGAAAGGGTTTCACTTCAAACTGATTGCTTTTCATTCCAAACGAAACCTACTCATGCGTAAGGGTATTATGGTTGATTGGAAGCCTATATAAAGGCATTGAAACACTCTCACAACATACAACAATTCTCATAAGAAAATCACACAAAGCTCTTATACTTTTCTGAATTTTCTGCACTTTTCAAAGCAACATACTCTCAAACTTTCTAAGTATTTCTGAGTTGCTTCAAAGTGCTTTCCAAACATTTTCAAAGTTAAAAGAGCATTATTATCTCAAGTATACGAGTTGTTATTGGATTGCAAGTTCTAAAAATTTCCATATACACTTGTAAGACAATCCAAGCCAAATTGTACATTCTTCACTTTTGCAATGTTTACTTTCTTTCACAAGGGTGTGAAGAGAAAGGGTGAGTGACTTGGTATAGTGTTTACCAAGGGTGTTACTTGGAATAGAGTATTCCAAGGGGATTAGATATAAGTGAGTGTGTAAGGTACAAGGATATCTCGGGGTGAGATATTTGTAATTGCAACTCATTATATTTAATAAAGGAATCTCTAGTGCGTCAAGAGTACTGGACGTAGCCTTCGGTGGACAAGAAGTTGAACCAGTATAAAACACCTGCGTACTCTCTTTCCATTCTCTTTGTGATTTATTTATCCTTCCTAAGTCAATATTTTTTCTGCATATTATTTCCGCTGCACGTTAACTTTGATATTGCAGAAAAATTGGTCATGCTTATTGCAACAACTAATTCACCTCCCCTCTTAGTTGCAATCTCAGTCTTACATGTTGATCATGCTCGGAAAGTCGAACTAACTATGATAAAAGTCGATAGTGGCAAGATTAGGCCTAGTCAGTACTTGCAAAACAATGAACCTCTGTTACACGATTGACGCGCTGCCTGAACAACACATAATATGCCATAGAGCTAAACACATTGTGTAGACACTGTAAGCTACTCTTTGCCTTGCGGCAGGAGAAAAATTAATATATGGCTACCGCGACCTAAGAAGATGACATATCCTAGATAAAGAATTGTACCAGTCAGAACAAAGACACAACAGGGAGGCCCAACACTGGTAAAGAAACTCCATGCAAGTCTGGACAAAGGCATGATGGCACGACCCATCGAGATTAAAGCACCCCACTCGGGAGTACATCTCACTCACCCTCTCTATAAATAGAAGAGAACCATCACAAGGAAGACTTATTTACATTTTCATATTATTATACTATCACTCTACTTTCTCTCCACATATCTTCACATATACTGACTTGAATGTCGAAGTTCATTTTTAGGTACCCACCCAAAACGCTCTAAGGCCGCTCTTACCGGGATACAACAAAAAGATCATGATTAAGACCTACCATTCATACAGAAGACCACTACATAATTAAATGAACATTCTTAATCCCTCTTCCCAATTTTTCCTCCACTTAAATGTATCACTCTCTTAGTAATTTTTTATTACACGTGTGAAAATTGGATGAAACTACCCTTTCCACTTTTCAATAGCAAAATATTTATCCTCGTATTGGAAATGAGATCAAATTTTGGTGTAAAATTAACTGTGCTAATATATGAAAATTTAATAGGCACTATTTTGTCTAATTGTATTAATTTTTTTACATCATTTATTAACTTACTAAATTGTGTGTATAACCTTTAATATTAAAAGTTTTAAAATGGATGGAGTATGATATAGCACACTTTTTTTTCTCTATTTAAACCGCTCAATTAAGTGTTTCATATTAAATTTCTTAAACAATCTTAAGAAAAAACTTATAGTGACTTATAATAAGACTTTCTTCTTATACAATCAAATAGTCTCTCTTTTAAGTTATTCTAAATACCCCAAAATTTAGTTTTGAATTGAAAATTGATATAAGGATTTTATGAAAGAGTGTAACATCTATGCACTAATTGTGTAAAAATTTATACATATTCAGTTCATCATCCACGATTTATTTGTATTACTTTTATTTAAGAATCATTGATAATTCAAAATAAATGGTAGATGATGCACTAATAGTGTAAAAACTCTTACACTGTCGGTACATAATTTTTTTCTCTTTACGAAAATGCTCGTTCTTCATTTAAATAAGAGGATGAATTCATTTACTCACAGAGTAAGTTTTTTAAACTTACTTCATATCTTAGTCACCAATTCTAGAGAAATCCAATGATTTAGATCTAGTCACTAATTCAAACCATTGAATTTTCCTAGAATTGATATCTAAAATATGAAGTAAGTTTAAAAAACTTACTCTTGGAGTAAGTAGAACCCCTCCCATTAAATAAATGATGGTGGAACTTATATGTAAATTAGTATGTAAATGTGTGTGGTGAGAGTAATGCAAAAGCACATGATATATACATCATGCGAGATCATATAAGTGATATAACATAGTTAGCATTATTATATTATTACATTAATTAAGGATAAAAGTATATAGCAATATTTCTTACATGAACTTTTGAACTTAGTATTTGACATCTTACACAATAATACTACCTCTCACTTTTATTTTCTTTACATATACATATTTCAAAATACATAAAATAAAATAAAACCACATTAACATCATCCAACGTGATTCAACAAAAAACCAATTACCCTTATATATTCTTAGTGAAATTTGTAAAGGAGACAACCTATTTTAGGTGGAAATACAAGACAAGACATATAAGAAACCTACATTGTTGTAACAAAGAGGTTTTAGTTGATAACAGAAACCTATTTCTGGTTTAGAAAATTTGACCTAGTCTTCATTTCCTTCCCAAACACAAAGGCCTTGCAAAAAGAGAAAGCAAAAGAAACCATACATGATGGGAAAGATTCTATCAATGTAGAAGCTCATTGTGGGTATTTTGCAAGGCCAAGGTTTGGATTATATTGATTAAGAACATATAAAACATATATTAAGGAAATTATGGTGTTGTGCATGTATTAGGTTGCTTTAGCATTAGGTTAAAGGATAATATATATGTTGGTTGAGAGATGGATTTGCAAAGGTGACAGATGAAGTTTTCAATTTTGTATATGTGGGATTTGATGTGATCAAATTGTAGGAGTTGAAAATGAGTTGCTTTCCATGTTGTACCTCACAAGAGAGGATTAACAAGAGGTCATTGAAGAAGAGTATTAAGGAATACCGTGAAGGAAAGGCTAAAACCTCATTTAGCAACCTCTCTCTTAAAACTGGTAACCTTCTCACCTTCACTATTAATCTTTCTCATCCTTATTAGAAGGAACACGGTTTTAAATTGCAGTTATGGTCGCGATTGCGATAACGGTTGTGGTTATTGCGATTGCGATTGCGATTGTGGTCTGATACGGCCGCATCATTGTGATTCAGAGTCACACTGCAATTGTGATGTGATGCGGTTGCAGTGGACACCGCAACCACAATATTGCGACCGCATCAGGTGATGTGATCCGCAATTTAAATCATTGGAAGGAAAGCGACTACCCAAAACACAATGAACAAGTATCGGTTGTCCCAAACTATGTACCAAATCATGTCCCTAACTAATTATAATGAAGCAAAAATAGAAAAAAATAATAGTGAATGTTTAAATTTATTAATTGACATGACATGTTTTAATTGATAATATACAAGTTTTAGGTTATATTTTGTAATATCATATCCTTTCAAAAAATCAGTTATGTTGCAATATCGAGGAATATAAAGTGTGAGCATTTAGTACTTACATGATTTGCCTATATAAAAGTTATAAATTCAAGACCCATATTTTTTGGACCTAGAATATGTTAGAATGGCATGATGATTCAACAATATTTTGTCCTTGTTTTCAAGGGGTGAGGATTTAGCACTAATTTTCCTACTCCTATTTTTACATGTGGGAATTTAATGTGTTTCTCTTCACTGTATTGTTTGATTAACTAGGCGAAAATTATGCAATTTAATGTTTGAGCTCAATGCTGTTTTTGTTGCAAACCATATGCCAGAAATATCCAAATTCTCTAAAATTGAGATTTAAAATGGAAATGCATGAAATTCTAGCACAATCATAATGGGGTTCATCAACCCTATTAAGTCTTACAACTAGCTAGTCTTAAACTATATGGATTCAAATAGATAAAGTTCATGCATTGTGATTCCTTTTAAGCCTTCTTGTTCTAAATTTTAAGATTAGAGTACACTTTAAGAAATTTATGTTTTGAGCGGGTAAACAGGACTGACAATATGGATAAACGGACTAAAATTGTATGTCATGCTTGAACAAAATTGTGGGCGAATGGGTCCACGATCATTACCCGATTTGCCATCACTATTTACAAATAAAACTCAACATTATTCTATCCAACACTAAATTCATCTTTGAATCCTCCTAAATATTTGCTTTTATGAAATGGATTACCAATGCTGAAAACTTTAACAAAATTTATCTTTTAGATAGTGGCAAAAAAAGGTTCATAGCAGGAGAGATATCAAAGCTTGGAAAAGGAAATATTACCACTACAATATTTTCATATCGTCAGCTATGTGATGCAACTCAAAATTTTCACCCTTGTAATATGATTGGTGAAGGAGGCTTTGGGAGAGTATATAGAGGACACATTAAAAGCACAAACCAAGTATTATTTCAACTTCTCTTTTGAATATTATGTTATAGAAGAGGCCCATTCAGGTTGTAATTATGTAACCTTCTACATGCAGGTTGTTGCAGTTAAGCAACTTGACAGGAATGGGTTTCAAGGAAACAAGGAATTTCTTGTAGAGGTTTTGATTTTAAGTCTCTTGCACCACCCTAATCTTGTTAGTTTGGTAGGGTATTGTGCTGAAGGTGAACAAAGGATTTTGGTATATGAATATATGGTCAATGGTTCTTTAGAAGATCACCTACTTGGTAAGTAATGATAGCTTTTTAAGCGTGGGGAAGTAAGTAATATCGCCTACCTCATTGTCTTAGGAATGATTTAAATACCTGTTGGGCTACTCTTCTCATTGCCAATTGGTTTTGAGATGAAACCTTATTATGTTATCAGAGCCATAGCCCAATTTCTTTTCCATTGTTATGGGGTAAAAGATGCATTTTAGTTGTAGGTCAAATGTAATCCTTCGCCTGATCTGAAAGGCTTATGTAGAGGGGATATGTTGAGAATTAAGTCCCATATCACCTTTACATTAAGTAAATTATGTTTTTTAAAATCACAAAGATATTTATTTTTTAACTTTTTAGCTTATTACATACCAATTATATATATGTAACTTGTAAGTATGATTTTCTCAACATCAAAGGATGAAGAAACTCTTCATCCAAACTGAAAATACCAAGGACCCCTAATGATATAGTAATAAGAATTCACATGATATAAGTGTCAGGATCAATTTAATACGAATTCACATACATGTTGGGTTACTCCTCACATTGTCAATTGATTTTTAGATGAAAACTTTAACATGATATAAGGGTCAAAGCCAACTTCTCTCCTATTGTCATTGGTCAAAAGATACGTTTAATCATGGGTTAAATGTAACTCTTCATGTGATCCGACAAAATATGTTGAGATGTAAGTCTCACATTTCTTATCTCATTATTATAGGCATTGTTTAAATACATATTGAGCTAACTTAACACTTTGAAACTGTGAGTAATTTGATGTATCCTAATCGGTATTTTAAATTGTGATTGTGATTACGTTGCAATTGCAGCAAAAAAAGATTAGCATCTAAAAATGTAATCTAACCAACAACAAAAATGATTTTCAGACTTAAGTCCTAGTGGTAAGCCTTTGGAGTGGCAAACAAGAATGAGAATTGCAGAAGGTGCAGCAAAGGGGCTTGAATATTTACATGATGTAGCAAACCCACCAGTGATATATCGTGATTTCAAAGCATCAAACATATTATTGGATGAAAATTTCAATCCAAAGCTTTCTGATTTTGGATTAGCAAAGGTTGGTCCAATTGGAGATAAACCACATGTATCAACCAGAATAATGGGAACTTATGGCTATTGTGCTCCTGAGTATGCATCCACTGGTCATTTGACTGCAAGATCAGATGTTTACAGCTTTGGAGTTGTGTTTTTAGAAATGATCACAGGAAGAAGAGTAATTGATAGTTCAAGACCATCAAATGAGCAAAACTTAGTCCTATGGGTATATCTTTTAAGCTAAACTTTTCTTTAATTTGGGTTCCTCTTTTGGATTTCGGGTTCGGGTTTTGGATTTTGTGTTCAAGGTTGGGTAAGCACAAACCTGACCCCTATTAGGAAGTAAGTCTCACATTGTTTACCTCGTTATCTCGAATGATTTAAATATCTGTTGGACAACTCCTCTCATCGCCAATTGGTTTTGAGATTGAACCTTAACTTGGTATCAGAGCCAAAGCCCAACTTCTTTCCGGTTGTCATGGGCCAAAAGATGCATTTAGTTATTGATCAAAAGGTAACCATTTGATTCGTCCGACAGGCTTATATAGAGGGAACATGTTGGGAAGTAAGTTCCACATTGCTTACCTCATTATCTCGGGAATGGTTTAAATACCTGTTGGATTACTTCTCTCATCACCAATTGGTTTTGAGATGAAACCTTAACAACCCCGATCCACCCTGTTGCCATTCCTACGTGGAAAAGGATCCAAATCTACATTTTTCTAATAAAGTACATATAAATGTTGAAGCTTTTGACTTTATTTTCTTTCTTTCTTCTTTTCAGGCACAACCACTTCTCAAAGACAGAAGGAGATTCACATTAATGGCTGATCCCATGCTAAGAGATAACTACCCCATAAAGGGTCTATATCAAGCTCTAGCAGTAGCAGCAATGTGTCTCCAAGTGGAAGCGGAAACTAGGCCTTGGATCAGTGATGTAGTTATAGCTCTTGAATTTTTAGCCAAGAAGAAATTAGAAGTGGGTCAAGAACCACATACAGAAGAGAGTTCTGTTCAGCATGGAGATAGTTCTGGGGACTGCGAATCTAATGACGACAGTGATGATGATAACGACAGTGATGATGATGATGAGATTGATGACGATGAAGATGATGAGGAGGAGGATGATGAGGATAATGCCGATGATCCTGATCATAATCACGATGATAAAAAGGGTAGTGGCCATTAATGCATCTTCAAATTAGACTCATGAGGGCCATTGTATGAATTTTTGTCATGTTGCCAAATTATGAAATTCCAAATCCCTCAGCATTGGGTTCATTTAAAAATTTCCATGCATAAATTAATTGAACATTAGTTATAGATGGTGATTATAAACTAACAATTATCTCCAAGAGTGATGATAGTAATTGCCTATATATTATGTATAAAATCAATCAATACATAAAGTATTTCTAACTTCAAATAAAAAGTTATATTTTTTTTTGTAGTCTATGCTAAGAGAGTAAAGTAAATTGCATGGTGGCAGATAACCCTCTTTAAATCAATGTAATAGCTCTCTTTTAAGTAGGAATGACAAAAAAACCTGTACTCGCGGGTAAAATCCGCACGGGTACTGTGAACACTCAATTTTGTCCTACCCTATTTAGTCATTCCCATATGTTAAAAAGACAAGGGGAAGACCTCACGTTACCAACTTTTTTGTAAGAAAAATGAATGAGGAAAATTCGGTTTACCTTTGTTGTGAGTTAATAAGTGGATGAATAATTTTGGACTACCTTTTTCATGAGTTTATTCAAATGGCATTCAAAAAAGCAAGTACCATGACTATTAATCCTATTTCATACTGTTTATAAATCACCATAAGGCAAATTGGCTTCAACAACAAGGCTGCATAACTAAAAGATTCACGTTCATAACTTCTCTGCAATAATAATCATATTACAATAGCAATTGCAACATTTCCTTATAGTAATCCATAATGCTGATAAACACGGTGTAGTTAGATAAAGTAGAAAGGAAATTATGGCATTGGGTTGGCATTTAGCAAGGAGATATACTACGAACTAGCTTGATACAACAACACCACACATACAATAAAACAGATATCCGCACTGCTTTCGCCGCACCAAACAACTCAAAGCAAACCCAACTTGTGCATACTCATATTCTTTGCTCTTACTTGGGTTTTGGATAAAGCACTATCTTTTTTGATTCAGTAGCATCCTCTATGTTTGTGCTAATGTCCAAACTTTCACAAGGAATCCTTCACAACCCCACTGATAGTACAAAAGTTTGCATAGACAACTATTTGTGGTGGTGAGGAACCACTAACAAAGGTTATCCTCTTCAACCTGAGAAAACATAGAGCAATACACATTAAGCCAGAAAAGACATACAGATGCAAATGGGAAAATTGAAAAGATAGCAGTTAGCAAGTATCCACCAAAGTCAATGAGAACCATTAAGCAACATTAGTGGACAAACTTGAATGCAGTAGTCAGAAGGGCAAGGAGTCATGCGTGACAAACAACTAAAAGAAAGAGGGTATTATTTCCAGTTACAGATTTAGCAGGAATAGCAACAATTATGTGCAGTCATAGAGTTGAGTAACCAAAACCCTTTCAGTTACACACTCATAAGTAATGGCAGTTTTTTTAAAAAAAATGGAGCAATCAAAGTCAGGATAAGGTACAAGCTAGCAAGTTAATGACTCTAATTGCAATCATAACAGTCACCATAATTGATAGTAGTCTCTGAACAGTTGGCAACTGAAAGGATTTCACAGTAGAGTCCTAACTCTATAAGAAGACCAAGCTACAAATACATAAGAGGAGGTGTCCATGATTCGGGGGAAATTAGTAGCAAAAGACATATAACCAGATATTTTTTACAGACATCCTGCGTAATCACCACACCACATATACGCATATCACAGACACACACCCATAATCTTTTTTTCAGAAAAAGCCTCATTACTTCTGTTCAGGATACGCAGATCCCTAACTCTTAGATCGGCAATCCCATATATACCACACCTCCCAATTCCTACACACGAAAAAGCAAGCGGACTCACCATATCTACCTATCGCAAACATTGGCCATAGATAAAGCAACCGAAAGGGGAGTTCCAGTCAGGTTAAAGCCGGATAAAAGTGTGGTTCGTGCATTCGAAAGGTAAATCACAGGTAAAGCAATCACACAGTCGCGTAAAAAACTTATACTGAAACATGTCCATGAATCATAAATCACCTTTTGTTTTGGTTTCGATTTGTTAACAAAGTAAAGAAGTAAAATAGAGGGTTGGGAGATCACCCTTACTCAAATCGGGGTTCTGTGTAGAACCCACGTCGGCACCCTTCGAATTATTACCTCCAATGGCGGTTCTGGATGGAAAAGGGTGGCTATGGTGAGTCACTATCATTTTCACGGTTTAGGGAAGGAAAATAGAAAAGAGAACAATGGTGAATAAGGTTAGGTATACCTTTCGAAGCATAAACCGAGGTAGAAGAAAACCGAATGGAGAAGAGGAGCCACCACCGTGGATGGCGGCTTATTGAAGGGAGGACGACCTTATCCTTTATCAATCACCGAAAACCGCCTCCGCCACTGTCGGAGAAAAATGGGAGAGGAACCGCGATTTACTCCTCGGCTCCGTCTTCTCACCTTCGCCGCCTCCATTCTCTCGTCTTCTCATTCTTTCTCTCCAAGCCTCTCAACCCTAAATGAGAGGGATCAGACTGAACCCCTCCCTCTTTTCCCAACATTTTGATCCCGTGTGGGCTTCGACCCATGCTTTTATTTTATTTATTTTATGTTATTCCTTATGTATTTTTAGTTTCATTTACTGATTTATTTTTAATTTATTAAATGGTAATAGTAGTGAGGTAAATTATGTTTTTCTAACAAAAGCCATACGTAATGATTTTCAAAAAGAGTTTGATAGTCCGGTCGACGGTCCGTGTCGTTTCTTCCTTTCCGCTTTAAAAGTGGAAAGTCGGTGCACGACCAGTGTTGTCTCTTTACTATCAACTCTAGTTTTATAAAAAAGTTCTTCTAAAAATCTTTCTCTAAATTAAGTGTTCATCAATGATTTTCAAAAAGAGTTTGATAGTCCGGTCGACGGCCCGTGACGTTTCTTCCTTTCCGCTTTAAAAGTGGAAAGTCGGTGCACGACCAGTGTTGTCTCTTTACTATCAGCTCTAGTTTTATAAAAAAGTACTTCTAAAAATCTTTCTCTAAATTAAGTGTTCATCAATGATTATCAAAAAGAGTTTGATAGTCTGGTCGACGGCCCGTGTCGTTTCTTCCTTTCCGCTTTAAAAGTGGAAAGTCGGTGCACGACCAGTGTTGTCTCTTTACTATCAACTCTAGTTTTATAAAAAAGTACTTCTAAATTTTTTTTTCTAATTTAAGTGTTCATCAATGATTTTCAAAAAGAGTTTAATAGTCCGGTCTCAATGTCCTACCTATCTGAAAAAGGTTGATTCAGAGAAGAGCACTCCCAGGGAATTCAAATCCAAGAAAGCTTATATTGTATGGGATGTACCTGAGGAGGAAACAACATCAAGCACTTCTAGTGAGGAGGAGTCAGCGAAGCTGTGTGTGATGGTCAGATCTGACAACGATGGCAACTCAGACTCACACGAGGATAATAATGAGGTATATTCTGAGACCTCATCCACTTCGGATGACTTACCCTCTTATGATGTTTTATATAATGCTTATGTTGAGTTACATGAGGAACTAAAGAAATTGGCTAGAATAAACGTTGATAAGAAAAGGGAAATCCTTAGAAATGAAAAGAAATTAAGCCAATTACAAAAAGAATTAGATGAATTAAAATTAGAAAATGAAACTTTATATCTCATCTATTCTTGTAACACATGTGACTGCTCTGCTAATAATTTATGTCAAAAGCCTGTATGTGAGACTTGCAAGATTTTGCAAGAAGACAATCTTAAACTAAAAGAAAAACTCGAACGTCTCACAAAGAGTAAACAGCAATTAGACACTCTGCTCAGTCAAACAAGAAACGTTGGTGATCGTACTGGTCTAGGTTATACTCGCTCTGCTAAGAACAAGAGACCATATAGAAAACCTGTAGCTCATACTAAGAATAAAAATCATAAGCATTCTCCTACATGTTTTTATTGCAATACGTATGGTCATACTTCTTACTCTTGTTACATTAGAAAATATGGTATACCTAGCGGAGTTTATGTATGGATAAAGAAGGGAGATAATTCCCTAATCACTAACAGAAAAGGACCCAACATAATTTGGGTACCTGAGAAAAGCAGGTGATCTGTTTTGCAGGTATGTCTTCGAACACAAGGACAAAAATGGTATTTAGACAGTGGATGTTCGAGACATATGACAGGTGACAGATCAAATTTCCTGGATCTATCACTTAAAGGAAAAGGATACGTCACGTACGGAGACAACAACAAGGGAAAGATACTTGGCACCGGAACAGTTGGTAACTCATCTCATACTCAAATTGAAAATGTTCTGTATGTTGAAGGACTAGAACATAATCTTCTGAGTATAAGCCAACTCTGTGACAAAGGTAATCGTGTATCTTTCGATTCTGACTGTTGCATCATTCGTGACATTTTATCTAATAATGTTAAATTTGTCGGTCATCGTATAAATAATATTTACATGGTTAACTTGGATGATGTCACCACATTATTTTCAAAATGTTTTATTTCTAAAGAAGATGACATCTGGCTCTGGCACAGACGCGTTGCACACATCCATATAAAACATCTAGATAAATTATCATCAAACGAACTAGTTGAGGGGCTACCAAAACTAAATTTTAAAACTAAAGAGATTTGTGACACTTGTCAAAAGTGTAAACAAACCAAAAACTCTTTCAAAAACAAAAATGTGACTTCAAGACCTTTGGAGTTACTCCATATTGACTTGTTTGGACCATCACAAATCATGAGCTTTGGTGGTAGCTACTATGCTCTAGTTATTGTTGATGATTTCTCTCGATTTACATGGACATTATTTTTATCTGCTAAAAGCGACGCCTTCAAGTCTTTTAAAAATCTTGCCAAGCAAATTCAAAATCAACTTAACCTGAAAATAGTATATATACGAAGTGATCACGGGGGAGAATTTGAGAACTTTCAGTTCGACAAATTCTGTGATAAGCATGGCATCATGCATCAGTTCTCTGCTCCTCGCACTCCACAACAAAATGGAGTTGTTGAGAGGAAAAATCGTGTTCTAGAAGAATTAGCGAGAACCATGCTCAATAAAAGTAATACCCCCAAATATTTCTGGGCAGATGCAGTTCATACTGCATGTTATGTTATAAATCGAGTCCTATTAAGGCCTAATTTGAATAAAACTCCTTATGAACTATTAAAAGGCCGTAAACCAAACATATCCCATCTTCACGCTTTCGGTTGCAAATGTTTTATATTAAATAATGGAAAGCGGGCTTTAGGAAAATTTGATTCAAAAGCCAACGAGGGAATATTTTTGGGATACTCGATTCATAGCAAAGCGTTCAGAATTTTTAATAAATATTCTATGCAAGTTGAAGAGTCTATCCATGTACAATTTGATGAATCTTCTCCAAAAGAGAAGAGAAAGGTCGTATCTGATGATGTTGCAGGTGCTTTGGAAGAAGCATACTCAAAGAACATGGATAATGAAGAAGCAACCAATGAAGAATGTCAAAACAAATCTCAGGAGCATTCAGATATGCCAGTTGTGTGGAAAACCAAGAAAGCTCACCCGATCGACAAAGTAATAGGTGACATATCTACGGGAGTGGTAACCCGTAGTTCCTTACGAAACTTTTGTAACTTTGTAGCTTTTGTATCTCAAATTGAGCCTAAGACCATTGATGAGGCCATTGAGGATGTGCACTGGGGTATAGCTTTGCAAGAAGAGCTAAACCAGTTTGAACGTAATAATGTTTGGGACTTGGTCCCTAAACCTAAAGATCATCCTGTGATTGGTACTCAATGGGTCTTCAGAAATAAGCTTGATGAATCAGGCTTAATCATTCGAAATAAGGCACGTTTGGTGGCCAAAGGCTACAACCAGGAGGAAGGTATCGATTATGACGAAACCTATGCCCCTGTAGCCAGATTAGAGGCCATCAGGATGCTACTTTCCTTTGCATCGATTATGAACTTCAAATTATTTCAAATGGACGTAAAAAGCGCCTTCCTGAATGGCTATATTCAAGAAGAAGTTTATGTTAACCAACCGCCTGGTTTTGAAAATTTTAAATATCCGAACCATGTTTATAAACTTAAAAAGGCACTTTATGGTCTCAAACAAGCTCCTAGAGCTTGGTATGATAGACTTAGTACCTTTCTTTTAGAAAAAGGGTTCGAAAGAGGCTTGGTTGACACAACGATTTTTATTCGTAAATCAGAAAACTCTGTATTACTTGTGCAAATCTATGTAGATGGCATAATTTTTGGATCTACTAATGATATTTTGTGTAAAGATTTTTCTGAGATGATGCAGGGGGAGTTCGAAATGTCTATGATGGGAGAACTCACATTCTTTCTAGGACTTCAGATAAAGCAACTAGAAAGTGGGATTTTCATCCATCAGACAAAATATTGCAAAGAGCTGCTCAAGAAATTTGAGATGGACAATTGTAAGGAAGCTTCCACTCCTATGGCATCTGCTTGCTACCTAGATAAGGATGAAAAAGGAAAAGCAATAAAGGTAACAAAGTATCGAGGAATTATTGGGTCTTTACTTTACTTAACTGCAAGTCGACCTGATTTCATGTTTTTAATTGACATTTCCTGGTTTATATGGCTGCTAAACATTGTTACTCTTTATGCTACTTTTTATAATTATGTCGAATAGCCTACTCTGTTTATGTGTATGGTTCTTGATCGTATGAGATTTTCTAATTTGATATGGTCAATCTTGTATGCCGTTCACTTTACCTGTTTGGCTATTTCTGTTGTATAAACTTGCGCATTTGTTTAATCCTCTTTAACATAAAACAGGTTAATTGTTAAATCCCAAATTAACTCATTGACTTTGTTTTATGCATTACTCATATCTCTGCCTCTTCTTTGACCTGAGTTATCTTTTTGATAATGTCAAAAGTGGGAGAAAGGTTGTTTTGTTGTCTTCTGATTGTGCAGGTTGATCATAATAACAACTTCCAAAATTTGCGCATCATATCAACCTTGCCAACACAATCTTCAAAGTGTGCATGTCAAGAGGAACACTTTGGAAAGCTCTCTTTATGTGCCATGGTTTTGATGAGGACAACTTGTGCTAATAAGAGCTTGAAGATCATCAACAAATCAACATGCTTAAGCCTTCCGATTGGTACCTTGCTTAGACTAGATTAGTTTAGGTTGAGTCTAAGGCTTAAGTCACCTAATACATATCTCACTTGCATAAATCTTTTAAATCTTTTTCATCTTGAGATATGTCATTCATAATATGTTCATGCATCATATAAATACATGTACATGTGCATTCTAGGCATAATCTAAGTATTAAACATGTATGAATTAAAGTGCATAACATATTTGAGTTTTTACACATGAAAGAATGCTGTTAATCGATTACCGCATAGGTTAATCGATTAATCTAACTGTTTGCACAGTGTAATCGATTACAACAAAGGTTAATCGATTAATCTAACAATTTTGTACAGTTTAATCGATTAAGGCTGTCGTTAATCGATTAACTGGGCTATAAAATCAATTCTTTATAAACTGCGTTTTCAGAATTGATCTCATAAGTTGCATGTTAAATTTTTAGAGAGTTAGAGCATTTTTTCGTGTTAATTGTTGCATCTAGTTGTAAATGCATTTGTGAGTTTAGAAAAGAGAGAATTCTATGCTTTAGGATTGATTGCATTACATGATACATTTCTCATCTTTTCTTATCACATGTTCTTGCATTTTATACATGATTCTTGATTAGATGTTTACATACTATGCATTCTGTTTTTTTTTTAATCTAATACATTTTCATACTGCATGAGTTTGTATTAGGTGATTAGAGTAAAGCCTTATCTTGTTAGATATAAGTCTTGTTATAGCTTAAGTTTACTCTGTTTTGTTTTGATTGAAAAAGTGTTGTAATTTTGGGAATCTCAAGGTATCGTATCACCAAGAGATTGAGTGTGTCTTCACTGAGTGTTAGACTTAGGGATAAGTAAAGAACAAAGGTTCTTGGCTGGGGCTACGGCGAAAGAAAGGTTTTCTTTGTCGGTAGGAAGGGAGTCAAACCATAGAATAGGATCTTTATTATCTTGTATGTGTCTAAATGTTGTAATTGGATAGTGTGTATGTAATAAACATTAATTCAATTATAGTGAAGAAAAATCTCCCAAATCAGCCGGGAGGCCTGGATGTAGTTTGCGGTGGATAAGCAAACGAACCAGGATAAAATTCGTGTTGCAGGACTTTTTCTATCCATCTCTCTCTTTATTGCATTTGATCGATTAATTTGTATATTAGATTTAATTGATAATCTGTTTCTGTACTATACTGATTTTACTCTGATAATTCTGTAAGCTCTGTATACTCGCTTCGTTATCAATTAATTGTCGCGCAAGAAATTGTATTTGCATCAGCTTTCTGTCACGGTTTAATCGATTAAGTGTAGTGTGTTAATCGATTACTTTAGTCTGTTAATCGATTAAGTGGACTGTGTTGAATGTGTTAATCGATTACCCTGTTTCGTTAATCGATTAATCAAGGTGTATTTCAGCATTAAGTGTTGTTTTTCGAAAAGCGGACATTCTAACCGCTACACCTATTCAACCCCCCTTCTAGGTGTATTGTAACCACTGATACCTAACAGAGGATCATGAGGGCTCATGCCAAAAAAGTATGTCCTCGAGAGTTCAAGGAAGGTGACCTGGTGCTTAAGAAGATATTGCCGATTCAGAAAGATCACCGAGGGAAATGGACCCCTAACTATGAAGGCCCGTATGTGGTAAAAAAGGCATTCTCAGGTGGTGCTCTCATACTAACCAACATGGATGGATAAGACCTTCGTCTTTCAGTAAATTCTGATGCAGTGAAGAAATACTATGCATAAGGCGGCTTCCTAAAAAAAAAAAAAAAAAAAAAACCCGTTTCTTAGAAATTTCGATGTAATGATCATAATCACCATTTTTCATGCATGTTCTAAAATTAAAATGGAGAATGATGTAGGAAAATTCCCATAAAGTGTGAACCCCCAAATGACTATTTCCAATGATATAAGGCTTCTTTGTAATCCCCAAACACCATAGAAGATATCCCTAGTTACCTTTTTCGAGCCTAGACGTCAAGAAAGGAGATCCATTCTAAATGAACCCGTAAAAATATCTGTAACCAGGGAAGGGTAGTTTTCCAATATTCCTCAAAAAGCTCAAAATGTAGCTACAAACTAAAGAGTGAGAGCCTAGGAATTCCATGAATGAAAGAAATTCCCAAAGAAAAATTCCGCTAAGGCTCATGATGTGCTTTAGGCAAAAGTTAGGACAAAGACATATCAGACTCTCACTCACAATGAAAAAAAGCAAAACAGGAAAAGTCAAAGAGAGGAATAATTGGAGGTAGGATATTGGAGAAAAGGAGATGAAGGGGGAAGGGAAACACATTTTGAGCCTTTATATCTATTTTATTGAAAAAAACTATTCAGCCAGGCCACAATTCAAGCCAGAAAAGTCCTTGTTGAGGAATAGATCGTTTGGGATCACACTAGGGTAAAAAAACAAACTGACTCCGAAAAACACAAATTTATAAATGCATTCTTACTATAAAACCAACACTAAGTGATCATTACATCGAAATTCCTAATGAATAATGAA
The DNA here is from genome assembly GCA_009771035.1 of Lupinus albus. Taxonomy (NCBI): domain Eukaryota; kingdom Viridiplantae; phylum Streptophyta; class Magnoliopsida; order Fabales; family Fabaceae; genus Lupinus; species Lupinus albus. The sequence goes on along the minus strand of CM020013.1, from coordinate 5,188,681 downwards.
AAAAATGAAGAAAATATGACCCGTTAGGTCGAAAACCCGGAAGGGCGGCCTAAGCAAAAGTTAGGGAATATAAAGAAGGAAGTCACCCCAATTAGAAAAGGCGATGCATGTGCATCACTAGAGATATGGGTTTTCAAAACAGGATACTGGGGCAGAAATTATTGGATGAAACACTCTCCTCCAATAAATTATTAGCAATGATCTTAAAATCCTTTGAGCGTAAGGCCAGAGCTTCAATATGGGCGAGCAAGATACTGGGGCAATTTATTGGACAGTTACTCTTTTCCGATAGACTCTTGGGCCGAAGACTCGGTGGTGTCATCAATCAGTAATAACTTTGGAGAAATACTGGGGCAAATTGTTGAAAGGATCAAAAATTCGTTTGAAAATCAACAAATGAAGATTAGTGTTGTCATTCTTGTATAGACAATTGAAAGAGATGTCATATACACTTTCCCGAAATTTTTCCATTCCGCCATCATACCTTATTCCCTCCATGCATGACTATGTTTATATAAATTATACTGATGAACAATAAAACAACCTTTTATGATAGTCGACTGAAAAACAAAGTAATGACACACACTAGCGACTTATAGATCATCGCCCGAAGTTGCGGCTATTCATTCCAAAGTGTAAAGGTGTCTTAAACCAAATGCAATGATTGCGACACTGAATAAAGCGAGAAAGCAAAATTTTGTAAAATGAATCTCATAGGATATTACCGAATTGATACGCATTCCACACACGTAGTCCAACCATTTAGTTCATTCATACCATGCATTCATTCATAACATACATTCATAGAAAAAACAAAAAAACTTTAGATCTTAGTGGGTAAAAAGGCAGACCAGTTAGAGTCAACCGTCACGGTCGTTTAGCCTAATGTCAGCTAAATAGGTTGTTTTGTCATATTGTCTCGAGCCACTGAGAGCTCGCAATTTATTTTCCGTCTCGAGCCGCTGAGAGCTCGCAATTTATTTTTCTGTCACGAGCCACTGAGAGCTCGCAAATTTATTTTTCTGTCTCGAGCCACTAAGAGCTCGCAAATTTATTTTTCTGTCTCGAGCCACTGAGAGCTCGCAAATTTATTTTCCGTCTCGAGCCGCTGAGAGCTCACAATTTATTTTTCTGTCACGAGCCACTGAGGGATTGCAAATTTATTTTTCTGTCTCGAGCCACTGAGAGCTCGCAAATTTATTTTTCTATCTCGAGCCACTGAGAGCTCGCAAATTTATTTTTCTGTCTCGAGCCACTGAGAGCTCGCAAATTTATTTTCCGTCTCGAGCCGCTGAGAGCTTGCAATTTATTTTTCTGTCACGAGTCACTGAGAGCTCGCAAATTTATTTTTCTGTCTCGAGCCACTGAGAGCTCGCAAATTTATTTTTACTGTTTCGAGCCACTGAGAGCTTGCAATTTACTTTAATGTCTCGAGCCACTGAGAGCTCGCAATTTACTTTAATTTCTCGAGCCACTGAGAGCTCGCATATTTATTTTCTGTCTTGAGCCACAGAGAGCTCGCAAATTTATTTTCCGTCTCGAGCCACTGAGAGCTCGCAAATTTATTTTTCTGTCTCGAGCCACTGAGAGCTCGCAATTTATTTTCCGTCTCGAGCCACTGAGAGCTCGTAATTTATTTTTCTGTCTCGAGCCACTGAGAGCTCGCAAATTTATTTTTACTGTCTCGAGCCACTGAGAGCTCGCAATTTACTTTAATGTCTCGAGCCACTGAGAGCTCGCAATTTACTTTAATTTCTCGAGCCACTGAGAGCTCGCATATTTATTTTCTATCTCGATCCACTGAGAGCTCGCAAATTTATTTTCCGTCTCGAGCCACTGAGAGCTCGCAAATTTATTTTTCTGTCTCGAGCCACTGAGAGCTCGCAATTTATTTTCCGTCTCGAGCCACTGAGAGCTCGTAATTTATTTTTCTGTCTCGAGCCACTGAGAGCTCGCAAATTTATTTTTCTGTCTCGAGCCGCTGAGAGCTCGCAAATTTATTTTTCTGTCTCGAGCCACTGATAGCTCGCAAATTTATTTTTACTGTCTCGAGCCACTGAGAGTTCGCAATTTACTTTAATGTCTCGAGCCACTGAGAGCTCGCAATTTACTTTAATTTCTCGAGCCACTGAGAGCTCGCATATTTATTTTCTGTCTCGAGCCATTGAGAGCTCGCAAATTTATTTTCCGTCTCGAGCCACTGAGAGCTTGCAAATTTATTTTTCTGTCTCGAGCCATTGAGAGCTCGCAATTTATTTTCCGTCTCGAGCCACTGAGAGCTCGTAATTTATTTTTCTGTCTCGAGCCACTGAGATCTCGCAAATTTATTTTCTGTCTCGAGCCACCGAGAGCTCGCAAATTTATTTTCTGTCTCGAGCCACTGAGAGCTCGCAATTTATTTTCCGTCTCAAGCCACCGAGAGCTCGGAAATTTATTTTTCTGTCTCGAGCAACTGAGAGCTCACAATTTATTTTATTTTCCTTGAGCCTTATATGTCCATTGTCTAGGCCATGACAAAATTCATGTTCATTTCTTTACTAGTTACTTACAATGATAGCATGCAAACTTTAGTTTACTTGCTTTCAAGGTCAGCAACAAGTAAAGAGGGGCAACTTTGAACACTCAATTTTGTCCTACCCTATTTAGTCATTCCCATATATTAAAAAGACAAGGGGAAGACCTCACGTTACCAACTTTTTTGTAAGAAAAATGAATGAGGAAAATTCGGTTTACCTTTGTTGTGAGTTAATAAGTGGATGAATAATTTTGGACTACCTTTTTCATGAGTTTATTCAAATGGCATTCAAAAAAGCAAGTACCATGACTATTAATCCTATTTCATACTGTTTATAAATCACCATAAGGCAAATTGGCTTCAACAACAAGGCTGCATAACTAAAAGATTCACGTTCATAACTTCTCTGCAATAATAATCATATTACAATAGCAATTGCAGCATTTCCTTATAGTAATCCATAATGCTGATAAACACGGTGTAGTTAGATAAAGTAGAAAGGAAATTATGGCATTGGGTTGGCATTTAGCAAGGAGATATACTACGAACTAGCTTGATACAACAACACCACACATACAATAAAACAGATATCCGCACTGCTTTCGCCGCACCAAACAACTCAAAGCAAACCCAACTTGTGCATACTCATATTCTTTGCTCTTACTTGGGTTTTGGATAAAGCACTATCTTTTTTGATTCAGTAGCATCCTCTATGTTTGTGCTAATGTCCAAACTTTCACAAGGAATCCTTCACAACCCCACTGATAGTACAAAAGTTTGCATAGACAACTATTTGTGGTGGTGAGGAACCACTAACAAAGGTTATCCTCTTCAACCTGAGAAAACATAGAGCAATACACATTAAGCCAGAAAAGACATACAGATGCAAATGGGAAAATTGAAAAGATAGCAGTTAGCAAGTATCCACCAAAGTCAATGAGAACCATTAAGCAACATTAGTGGACAAACTTGAATGCAGTAGTCAGAAGGGCAAGGAGTCATGCGTGACAAACAACTAAAAGAAAGAGGGTATTATTTCCAGTTACAGATTTAGCAGGAATAGCAACAATTATGTGCAGTCATAGAGTTGAGTAACCAAAACCCTTTCAGTTACACACTCATAAGTAATGGCAGTTTTTTTTAAAAAATGGAGCAATCAAAATCAGGATAAGGTACAAGCTAGCAAGTTAATGACTCTAATTGCAATCATAACAGTCACCATAATTGATAGTAGTCTCTGAACAGTTGGCAACTGAAAGGATTTCACAGTAGAGTCCTAACTCTATAAGAAGACCAAGCTACAAATACATAAGAGGAGGTGTCCATGATTCGGGGGAAATTAGTAGCAAAAGACATATAACCAGATATTTTTTACAGACATCCTGCGTAATCACCACACCACATATACGCATATCACAGACACACACCCATAATCTTTTTTCCAGAAAAAGCCTCATTACTTCTGTTCAGGATACGCAGATCCCTAACTCTTAGATCGGCAATCCCATATATACCACACCTCCCAATTCCTACACACGAAAAAGCAAGCGGACTCACCATATCTACCTATCGCAAACATTGGCCATAGATAAAGCAACCGAAAGGGGAGTTCCAGTCAGGTTAAAGCCGGATAAAAGTGTGGTTCGTGCATTCGAAAGGTAAATCACAGGTAAAGCAATCACACAGTCGCGTAAAAAACTTATACTGAAACATGTCCATGAATCATAAATCACCTTTTGTTTTGGTTTCGATTTGTTAACAAAGTAAAGAAGTAAAATAGAGGGTTGGGAGATCACCCTTACTCAAATCGGGGTTCTGTGTAGAACCCACGTCGGCACCCTTCGAATTATTACCTCCAATGGCGGTTCTGGATGGAAAAGGGTGGCTATGGTGAGTCACTATCATTTTCACGGTTTAGGGAAGGAAAATAGAAAAGAGAACAATGGTGAATAAGGTTAGGTATACCTTTCGAAGCATAAACCGAGGTAGAAGAAAACCGAATGGAGAAGAGGAGCCACCACCGTGGATGGCGGCTTATTGAAGGGAGGACGACCTTATCCTTTATCAGTCACCGCAAACCGCCTCCGCCACTGTCGGAGGAAAACGGGAGAGGAACCGCGATTTGCTCCTCGGCTCCGTCTTCTCACCTTCGCCGCCTCCATTCTCTCGTCTTCTCATTCTTTCTCTCCAAGCCTCTCAACCCTAAATGAGAGGGATCAGACTGAACCCCTCCCTCTTTTCCCAACATTTTGATCCCGTGTGGGCTTCGGCCCATGCTTTTATTTTATTTATTTTATGTTATTCCTTATGTATTTTTAGTTTCATTTACTCATTTATTTTTAATTTATTAAATGGTAATAGTAGTGAGGTAAATTATGTTTTTCTAACAAAAGCCATACGTAATGATTTTCAAAAAGAGTTTGATAGTCCGGTCGACGGCCCGTGTCGTTTCTTCCTTTCCGCTTTAAAAGTGGAAAGTCGGTGCACGACCAGTGTTGTCTCTTTACTATCAACTCTAGTTTTATAAAAAAGTTCTTCTAAAAATCTTTCTCTAAATTAAGTGTTCATCAATGATTTTCAAAAAGAGTTTGATAGTCCGGTCGAAGGCCCGTGTCGTTTCTTCCTTTCCGCTTTAAAAGTTGAAAGTCGGTGCACGACCAGTGTTGTCTCTTTACTATCAACTCTAGTTTTATAAAAAAATACTTCTAAAAATCTTTCTCTAAATTAAGTGTTCATCAATGATTTTCAAAAAGAGATTGATAGTCCGGTCGACGGCCCGTGTCGTTTCTTCCTTTCCGCTTTAAAAGTGGAAAGTCGGTGCACGACCAGTGTTGTCTCTTTACTATCAACTCTAGTTTTATAAAAAAGTACTTCTAAAAATCTTTTTCTAATTTAAGTGTTCATCAATGATTTTCAAAAAGAGTTTGATAGTCCGGTCGACGACCCGTGTCATTTCTTCCTTTCTTCTTTAAAAGTGGAAAGTCGGTACACGACCAATGTTGTCTCTTTACTATTAATCTCTATTTCATAAAATTGAAAAAATATTTCTGCGAAGAGTGTTACAATTTCAATTCAACCAAACCAATTTCTCAACTTTCGAACCAGAACTACGTAGCCTTGATTTCCCTATTGCACCTAGGGATACGTAGGAGCAAGATGAACTCTTGTCAAGCACAACAATAAAAAATAAAACATTTTGTTTTTATTTACTAAATTCTAATAAATAATTTCAAGGGTAAAAATCCATGTAATTAGCAAGGGTACCGTTTTAATACGGGCGGACGGGGTGCTAATACCTTCCCTAATCCGTAATCGACTCCCGAGCTCAGAATCTCTGATTAAAGACCAAGTTATCCTAATTGGGCATGTTTAGAGTTTTCTACGTTTTAACCGCAAAAAACGTAGTGGCGACTCCAAATCAATCGGAAGAGGTAGAAATCGAGTTCGCCTCTCCTTAAGTCGCAGGACCGATCTTCCAACCGAAAATCGGGTCGCGACAGGTACGGGCACGAGTCACAAACGGGTACCCGCGGGTATTCCGAACGGGTTTTTTAAAATACTCGCGGGTATTCCGAACGGGTAATACCAACGGGTGGGCACGGGTATTGTGGTACCCGTGCCCGCGGGTACCCGCTATATATGTCATTACAAAATTATCCTTCCCCTAAACTCTTTAATTCTTATTTCCCTCCCTTAAAATCCCTAATTTTTCCTTTCCACTTAAAATCCGTAATCCCTTCCCCTTCCCTTCCCTTTTCCCTTCTCATTCTCTTCCCTAATCTCTCACCCAACAACATCTTATTCACACCCTTCTTCTCATCCTCCTCAACTTTGCTTTTGTTTTGTGAAAGGTAATTTTTCTTGTTATTATTGGTTAATATTATGGATAAATTTTGTGTTTGGCTTTGAGCATGTACTTTGTAATAATGAATATATGAGAAAGTATATGTGTGGTCCTCTGTTTCTATGATTTTTGTGAACGAAAGAATGAATGAATGGAAAATAAAATGATATGGGTTGTGATTTGGGAGTTCAATAGGTTGTTCTTTTGAGTTATTGCATCTAATAATATAACTTACTCTGCATCCCATGAGTTATTGCATTATTGGCTATGGGTTAATGAAGATGCGTGAGTTAATAATGAAGAGTGAAGATGAGTGGGTTAATGAAGATGCATATTATTCACACCCAACAGGCAACAACATCTTATTCACACCCGTTTTTATCTTTGTTGCCTTGGTTTGCCTAGTTTGTCTTTGTTCAGATCCATGGCACAACGCCATTGTCCAAACACTAAGCGGCTACTAAATTTTGTAATCAATGATGTCAAAATCTGTGTCCTTTTCTTGTAATCCTGATTAGAGATATTTGGGCATGCTTGCATAGAACCAAGCTTTTTACTATGCTGGTTTGATTTTTTTATTTAGATTAAGGTACCCTATCATCTTTGGGCATTCTTTTCATTTTAAGGTAGATATTCCTATCATCTTTATTTCTCTTTAGTTATATAACATTCAATACTTTAAAGTCGGTTACCACAATAAACTAGAACCCTTTTTCCATGGAGCAGAAAAACATAATTCATATATTTCCTTCTTGGTAAGTACCGCATATGACTAGCTATGGGATTCCAAAATACCCACAGCTATTAATATCCAGATTTACAAAAATGTAGTACTAATTCAGTTAGGATTTACAGTTATCCAATTAACAGTTTACATCAATCAATCAAAACAATAGGATTTCGAGTCCTAAGCTCCTCATGCCTCGAACCAAGTATCCTCAATTACTTCGTTTACCTACAATGGGATTATCATAACAGATAAACACAACAACAACAAAGGAGTAAGTTATCAATTCAATAAATATCAGTAAGCGATAATCCACATTTTAAGTTTTATAATACAAGAAGCTATAAAATGTTAAAATCTACATCTCATGTTTATCCCTCTCATGTTACTACATCCAACCCTTTGAATTTACTCATTCATCTCTGCCGTACCTTGTCACCTCCTTCATCAATACCGTTTCAAATCATTATTTTCCAATTATACGTTTACCTCTTCTTTACCACTTGGGGTAAGTCATGTACAGTACCACATAGGGTAAGTCATGCGCAATACCACATAGGGCAAGTCATTCACAATACCACATAGGGCAAGTCATTCACAATACCACATAGGGCAAGTCATTCACAATACGACATAGGGCAAGTCATTCACAATACCATATAGGGCAAGTAATTCACAATACCACATAGGGCAAGTCATTCACAATACCACATAGGGCAAGTCATTCACAATACCACATAGGGCAAGTCATTCACAATACCACATAGGGCAAGTCATTCACAATACCACATAGGGCAAGTCATTCACAATACCACATAGGGCAAGTCATTCACAATACCACATAGGGCAAGTCATTCACCGATCATATACGTAATCAAAAGATTCACACTTTTCCTATTATCATATACCATTAATAGCTTCTCCTTACCTTGGCGAATGTTGGGTTGGGTTCTTGGTAACTGCACTAGTTCCACCGACACCGCCGTCAACTCTAGGATCTTTCCTCATTCCCACCATACAACACAATGTTAGTCATTTATTCCAAATATTACATAAACAACTTATATTGTATCATTTAACCATACAAGATATTCATCATATTTTCAATGTTGTTAAAATACTTTCATCATAAGTTTACAACATCTAAAACATGCATATTCATCTCATATTTCAATAATAGAACGCTTATTCATCTTCTACCTCTAGCATTTTACTCATTTTCCTCTTTAACCTTATTTTCACTTTAGGGTTTTGGGTTTTTCATGAATCAACCCCAAAACCTTTCCATTCTTGAAATACTAACTCTAAACCAAGATTTTACAAGATAGAAACAACATAAAACGAACCATAACTCTAAAGGATGAGTTTTCATGGTTTCTCATGTTTTGAAAATAAATCCAACATACCCAAAACAAGTTTGAGAGAAAGAAGAAGAGTTAGGAACAAGAGGTTTACCTCTTCTCAAGCTCTAAGATGAGTCCTAAGGCTCTTTGCTCTTGAAAAGCTCTCCTCTCTCTCTTCTCTTCAAAGTTCTAACCCAAAAATGTGTTTTGGGTTTCTATTTTATAGACACAGCGATAAGTGTAATCGATTACATGTATAGTGTAATTGATTACACTGTGTAAATTACAGAGGCATTCATCGCGATGTAATCGATTACCAACATGGTGTATTCGATTACATTGTGTCAGATGTACAGGTCTGATGCTTTTAATACAATGTAATCGATTACCAGAAGTGTGTAATCGATTACACTGTGTAAATTACAGAGGTGTCGTCGGGATGTAATCGATTACCAAAATGGTGTAATCAATTACATTGCGTCAGATGTACATATCTGATGCTTTTAATACAATGTAATCGATTACCAGAAATGTGTAACCGATTACAATGTGTAAATTACAGAGGTGTCGTCGGGATGTAATCGATTACCAACATGGTGTAATCGATTACATTGTGTCAGATGTACATATCTGATGCTTTTATCATCATGTAATCGATTACCAGGACTGTGTACTCGATTACATTACCCAAAATTGCCAAGTATTGCCCAGGATTTCACCCTCCCAGGTGAACCTTTCTCGCTCAAGCGAGTACCTCTCGCTCAAGCGAGGATCCGATGACTGATACTATAATTTTAAAGACTTAAAATTTGGGGTGTTACAATCCTCCCCCTCTTAAAAGAATTTTTGTCCTCGAAAATCAAGCATACCTCGATTCGAACAAATGAGGGTAATCCTCCCTCATCTCTTGCTCAACTTCCCAAGTAGCATCTCCTTCGTCCACTTGGCTCCACAACACCTTTACCAGAGAAATCTCCTTGCCTCTCAATCTCTTTACACTGGTATCCATAATTCTCACGGGCAACGTCGTAAAAGTCAAATTATCCCTCAACTCTATCTGATTAGACTCAACCACATGAGATGGATCTCCCACATATTTCCTCAACTGAGACACATGAAATACATTATGGAGATTGGATAACAACGGAGGTAGAGCAATACGATATGCTACCGGCCCAATTCTCTTCAGTATCTGATAAGGCCCAATAAATCGAGGAGTCAGTTTACGGGATTTCAAAACTCTACCAACACCGATAGTCGGAACAACTCTAATGAAAACATGATCTCCCTCGTTAAACTCAAGGGGTTTCCGCCTCTTATCATAATAGCTCTTCTGTCGACTTTGGGCGATTCTCATATTCTCCCAGATTTTCTTGATTTTGTCCGTTGTCTCCTGAACCATTTCGGGTCCCAATATCAAGTTCTCCCCAGTTTCAAACCAACTCACTAGAGTTCGACACTTCCTAACGTACAACGCCTCATAAGGTGCCATCCCGATACTCGAATGAAAGCTATTGTTGTAGGTGAATTCGATCAAAGGTAACATACCATCCCAACTTCCTGGTTGTTCCAAGACACAAGCCCTTAGAAGATCTTCCAATGATTGTATAGTTCTTTCCGACTGACCGTCCGTTTGTGGATGATAAGCTGAACTTAACTTCAACTTAGTTCCCAATGCGGACTGTAAACTAGTCCAAAAGTTGGAAGTAAAACGGGGATCTCTATCCGACACAATGCTCGACGGTATCCCATGCAACCAAACAACTTCCCGGATATACAGTTTCGCCAATCGTTCTAGGCAGTACCTCATGTTCATCGGCAAGAAATGAGCAGACTTAGTCAACCGATCCACTATTACCCATATCGAGTCGTACCCTTTCCGAGTCTTCGGAAAACCAGACACAAAATCCATGGAGATATTATCCCACTTCCAAACGGGAATTTCTAGGGATTGTAACTCTCCTGCTGGCTGCTGATGCTCAATCTTGGCTTTCTGACATACCAAACAACTCGAGACATACGAAGCCACATCCCTCTTCAACCCTGACCACCAAAAAAATTTCTTCAAATCTTGGTACATCTTGGTAGTTCCCGGGTGAAAGCTCATCTTGCCCTTATGAGACTCTTCCAAAATACTCTTCTGTAATTCCTCATCATGAGGCACACAAACCCTCCCTTTATAACGCAGCATTCCACTAGGGTCTGATGCGAAATCAGTTTCCTTGCCACTTAGCATTAAATCCCGTTTTGCCATTATCTCAACATCCTCAACTTGCAAAACTCGGATTTTCTCAAACAGTTCATTGGTGACCTTCAACATTCCCAAAATCATACTGTGAGGCTTTATCTGAACATCCAAATTCATATCCCTGAACTCTTCAATCAGTTTCCCTTCCCTAATCATCAAAGCCGACATGTGTAAAGATTTCCGACTTAGCGCATCAGCCACTACATTGGCCTTTCCCGGATGGTACTGCAATCCAAAATCATAATCTTTGAGGAATTCTATCCACTGTCTCTGTCTCATATTCAATTCCTTTTGGTCAAATAGGTACTTCAAACTCTTGTGGTCGCTGTACACCTCAAATCTCACGCCATAGAGATGGTGTCTCCAGATTTTTAAAGCAAAAACTACTGCGGCCAATTCCAAATCATGAGTAGGGTAGTTCTGTTCGTGCGTCCTTAACTGACGAGCATAGGCAACCACTTTCCCTTCTTGCATCAGGACACAACCCAAACCTTGCTTGGAAGCATCACAATAGACACTGAAATCCTTATCGGTACAGGGAAGAACCAACACTAGTGCCGTAGTCAACCTTCGTTTCAACTCCTGAAAACTTTCTTCACAACGAAGTGTCCACACATAAGGTTCTCCTTTCCGAGTGAGCTTAGTCAATGGTAGTGCCAACTTCGAAAATCCTTCAATGAATTTTCGATAATACCCTGCCAAACCCAGAAAGCTCCTAATCTCGGTGACTGACTTGGGCACCGCCCATTCCATAACCGCTTCAACCTTTGAAGGATCCACTGCCATTCCTTCCTTGGATATAACATGTCCAAGAAAGTTTACCGATTCCAACCAGAAATCACACTTGGACAGCTTTGCATACAACCGATTTTTACTAAGAAGCTCTAGCACAACCCTCAGGTGCTCAGCATGCTCCTCTCGACTTTTGGAGTAAACCAAAATGTCATCAATAAATACCACTACGAATGAATCCAAATACGGATGAAAAATCCGATTCATGTAGTCGGTAAATATTGCTGGGGCATTTGTTACACCAAAAGGCATGACCAAATATTCAAAATGTCCATACCTTGTCCTAAAAGCAGTTTTAGGAATGTCTTCCGACTTCACCTGAAGTTAGTGGTAACCTGACCGAAGGTCAATTTTTGAAAATACTACCGCCCCCCTCAACTGATCCATCAAGTCATCGATCCGAGGCAACGGATACTTGTTCTTAATAGTGACCTTGTTCAACTGCTGGTAGTCGGTACACAACCGCATACTACCATCCTTTTTCTTAACCAACAAAACAGGCGCACCCCATGGCGAGACGTTCGGACGAATGAACTTCTTTGCCAACAAGTCCTCGACCTGCTTTTTCAACTCTGCCAATTCTAACGGTGCCATCCTATAAGGAGCAATAGAGATGGGTCCCGTTCCCGGCACCAAATCAATAGAGAATTCGACTTCTCTTACTGGGGGTAATTCCGGAATGTCGCCTGGAAATACCTCAGGAAACTCACGAACTATCGGAATGTCCTCAACTTTGGGTTTCTCACTACCTTCCAGGGATGCCAACAACATAAACATGGCTCCTCCCTCTCTACAAGAAGTCTTGACTTCTTTTGCCGACAATGGCTTTATGTCATGGACTTCATCAGAAACATCATCAAGATTCCCGAATACCACGGTCTTATCAGCACAATTTAACATCACATGATTTGTCGACAACCAGTCCATCCCCAAAATTAGATCCAACTGGGTTAGTGGTAAGCATATCAAATCAACGGTAAAAGTTCTACCGTTTACCACTACTGGACATCGAGACACAACTCCCGATACCACCACAGGCACATCGGTTGGGGTGGACACGACCAAATCGAAAGGCAACGACTCAGTTTGTAATTTCAGTTTATTCACGCAGTCATTAGATACAAAGGAGTGTGTCGCTCCTGAATCAAACAACACTAAAAGCGGAATACCTGCCACCATGCAGTTACCTTGGATTAGACCATCAGCCTCTTATGCCTTTGCACCACTCCTGGTAAACACCCTACCAGTGTTTCTGGGCCTCCCGACATTTCCACCATTTGCCCTCTGGTCGATTTGAGGACAAAACCTCTTCACGTGCCCTTGCTCTCCACAGTAGAAGCACCCATTCCCAGATCCAGGACAAATGCTACCAAAGTGTCTCCGATTACACTTACTGCACAAAGGGTAGGAGTTCTGAGACGACCCCCCGGTCACAGTAGAGGCGGTTGGTCCTTGGGAACCTTGGTTGCGATGGAGGTGGGGTGGAGCATAAGGTCGTCGGTCATGACTCATCCTCTCTTTACCCTTCCCTGGCACAAAGTGGCGTTGGGGGCCATAGTTTCGTGGAGGGTTCACTTTACAAGCAGCAGCATCCCTCACCCGCACATTATCCTCATGCATTCTACACTTGTTCACTAGTGTAGGAAAATCAGCAATTTCTTCATGACCAAACGTCACCCTAAGTTCGGGCTTCAACCCCATCTTAAACTTCACACATTTGGACCTCCCGTCCAACTCTAGTTCAGCATAAGGGCAATATCGGATCAATTCTTCAAATTTTGCCGAATACTCCCCCACCGTCATGTTTCCTTGCTCTAATTGCAAGAATTCCATTTCCTTCTTCCTTTTCAGGTCTGCAGGAAAATACTTCTGGAGGAATTTTCCCTTGAAGGTTCCCCACACGATGATTTGCCCTTCGGTCTCCATCTGCCTCCGGGTCATCTCCCACCAATTCTCGGCCTCCTTTACTAGCATGTAAGTGGTGTAAGCAACCTTCTGAGCATCAGAACAATTCATGGCTCTAAAGATCCTCTCTAGTCCTTGGACCCATTCAATCGCCACATCAGGGGCGAATCCTCCTTGGAATTGGCTGGGATTTCTCCTGCAGAATTCATCCAGACCTCTGTACTCAGCCGGACCGGGTGGAACCAAAGGGTGTGAACTCGGGCTTGGTGTCGCATTCTGATTCAGGTGCTGCAAGTTCTCGTTCATGTTTGTCAGCACTGCCGCAATTTGAGCCAATAACGCGTTCTGACCCGATCCTCTTCCTCGTCCTCTTCCAAACATTTTAGTAACGATTACCTGCACTAATTTGTTCATCAGTACTCACGTTTTACCAGATAAATCACCACATAATCACATAACATTTTACCAAAATCACATAATTAACATCAACTAACAGTTACAAAGAAGCAAGTAAGGCCATACCCTAGGCCGCAGGACTAACTATGCTCTGATACCATATTGTAAGGACCAAAATTTTACCCTTGAAAATTCTTTTCATTTTAAGGTAGATATTCCTATCATCTTTATTTCTCTTTAGTTATATAACATTCAATACTTTAAAGTCGGTTACCGCAATAAACTAGAACCCTTTTTCCATGGAGCAGAAAAACATAATTCATATATTTCCTTCTTGGTAAGTACCGCATATGACTAGCTATAGGATTCCAAAATACCCATAGCTATTAATATCCAGCTTTACAAAAATGTAGTACTAATTCAGTTAGGATTTACAGTTATCCAATTAACAGTTTACATCAATCAATCAAAACAATAGGATTTCGAGTCCTAAGCTCCTCATGCCTCGAACCAAGTATCCTCAATTACTTCGTTTACCTACAATGGGATTATCATAACAGATATACACAACAACAACAAAGGAGTAAGTTATTAATTCAATAAATATCAGTAAGCGATAATCCACATTTTAAGTTTTATAATACAAGAAGCTATAAAATGTTAAAATCTACATCTCATGTTTATCCCTCTCATGTTACTACATCCAACCCTTTGAATTTACTCGTTCATCTCTGCCGTACCTTGTCACCTCCTTCATCAATACCGTTTCAAATCATTATTTTCCAATTATACGTTTACCTCTTCTTTACCAATTGGGGTAAGTCATGTACAGTACCACATAGGGTAAGTCATGCGCAATACCACATAGGGCAAGTCATTCACAATACCACATAGGGCAAGTCATTCACAATACCACATAGGGCAAGTCATTCACAATACCACATAGGGCAAGTCATTCACAATACCACATAGGGCAAGTCATCCACAATACCACATAGGGAAAGTCATCCACAATACCACATAGGGAAAGTCATCCACAATACCACATAGGGAAAGTCATTCACCGATCATATACGTAATCAAAAGATTCACACTTTTCCTATTATCATATACCATTAATAACTTCTCCTTACCTTGGTGAATGTTGGGTTGGGTTCTTGGTAACTGCACTAGTTCCACCGACACCGCCGTCAACTCTAGGATCTTTCCTCATTCCCACCATACAACACAATGTTAGTCATTTATTCCAAATATTACATAAACAACTTGTATTGCATCATTTAACCATACAAGATATTCATCATATTTTCAATGTTGTTAAAATACTTTCATCATAAGTTTACAACATCTAAAACATGCATATTCATCTCATATTTCAATATTAGAACACTTATTCATCTTCTACCTCTAGCATTTTACTCATTTTCCTCTTTAACCTCATTTTCACTTTAGGGTTTTGGGTTTTTCATGAATCAACCCCAAAACCTTTCCATTCTTGAAATACTAACTCTATACCAAGAGTTTACAAGATAGAAACAACATAAAACGAACCATAACTCTAAAGGATGAGTTTTCATGGTTTCTCATGTTTTGAAAATAAATCCAACATACCCAAAACAAGTTTGAGAGGAAGAAGAATAGTTAGGAACAAGAGGTTTACCTCTTCTCAAGCTCTAAGATGAGTCCTAAGGCTCTTTGCTCTTGAAAAGCTCTCCTCTCTCTCCTCTCTTCAAAGTTCTAACCCAAAAATGTGTTTTGGGTTTCTATTTTATAGACACAGCGATAAGTGTAATCAATTACATGTATAGTGTAATCGATTACACTGTGTAAATTACAGAGGCATTCATCGCGATGTAATCGATTACCAACATGGTGTAATCGATTACATTGTGTCAGATGTACAGGTCTGATGCTTTTAATACAATGTAATCGATTACCAGAAGTGTGTAATCGATTACACTGTGTAAATTACAGAGGTGTCGTCGGGATGTAATCGATTATCAAAATGGTGTAATCGATTACATTGTGCCAGATGTACATATCTGATGCTTTTAATACAATGTAATCGATTACCAGAAATGTGTAATCGATTACAATGTGTAAATTACAGAGGTGTCGTCGGGATGTAATCGATTACCAACATGGTGTAATCGATTACATTGTGTCAGATATACATATATGATGCTTTTATCATCATGTAATCGATTACCAGGACTGTGTACTCGATTACATTACCCAAAATTGCCAAGTATAGCCCAGGATTTCACCCTCCCAGGTGAACCTTTCTCGCTCAAGCGAGTACCTCTCGCTCAAGCGAGGATCCGAGGACTGATACTATAATTTTAAAGACTTAAAATTTGGGGTGTTACATACTCTATGTCCATGGTTGATCACATCTTATTTAAGGAGTTTTGTGGTGCATTGCAACCTTTATTAAAGGGATTTCTCGCTATACTGTTATGGTTGATTTCATAAAGATGTATACAGAAGAGAGACTGAAAACCATGACTTTCATTTCAAAGAACCAAAGTCGGTTTGCAATTACAACTGACATGTGGACCGCTAGTAATCAAAATAAAGGCTATATGGCTATCACAACACACTTTATTGATGATTCTTGGGTACTACAAAGTCGACTTGTGAGGTATTAATGCTAATATTTAAGAACATTTTCACAATATTTATTATTTTTATATTGTTTTGGTAACGTTGTTTTAATTTCGTTAGTTAAATGTTATGTTCATATAGTGCCTGCTCCTCATACTAGTGAAGTTCTTAGTAATTTCTTGTATGAATGCCTATTGGATTGGAACCTAGATAGGAAATTGTCTACTCTGACTGTTGATAACTGCACTACAAATGACCGAATGATTGAGTGCATGTTGAGTAAGATTTCTCCTAGATCATTTATTTTGGGTGGGCAAATGTTTCACATGCGTTGTTGTGCTCATGTATTGAATTTAGTTGTGAAAGTTGGGTTGTCCATTATCTCTAGTGCCATAGAAAGGGTTAGAGATAGTGTTAGCTTTTGGACTGCAATGCCAAAAAGAGAGGAAAAATTTAAGGAAACGTGTGAACAATTAAACATTCAATATGATAAAAAGTTAGAACTCGATTGCAAAACTAGGTGGAACTCTACATTCTTGATGCTCCATGTTGCATTAATAGATAGAGATGTCTTTCAAAGATTGTCACTGAGGGAAAATCTGTATAAAACATTGCCGAGTGAAGATGATTGGGAGATGGCCAATGAAATTTGTCAAAAGTTGAAGTTATTTTGTAATGTGACGTTAGTGTTTTCTGGTACTTTGTATCCAACTGCGAATGTCCTTTTCCCAAAAATTTGTGAAATTAAATTGGCATTAGTTGATTGGCTTAAATCTACTGACCTTGTTATGCACCAAATGGCTGAAGCAATGCATGCCAAATTTGAAAAGTATTGGGGTGATATTGTTGCTTTGATGGTTGTTGGTGTTGTTTTAGATCCTAGATACAAACTATGTTTTTTAGACTTTTTTTATCCCATAATTTATGGACAACAACATGGTTCTGAAATGAGCAAGGTGAAAATCATTTGTGAAGATTTGGTAAAAGAGTATGAAATTAAAATGAAAGGTAAGGAGGGTGCTTTTTCATGTTCAAGTCAAAGTCAAACTCTAAATTTAATAGATGTTGGGGCGGATGGAGTGAATGTTGATTGGAGGGAAAAGTATCAAAGTTTTGTTTCTGAACAAAATTTTACTATAGCACACCATAGATCAGAACTAGAAATATATTTAGAGGATGGAGTGTTGCCCGATCAAGGGGGAGAGTTTGACATCTTAGCTTGGTGGAAGATAAATGTGATAAAATATCCAACCTTGCAAAGAATTGCAAGAGACTTATTGGCAATGATACTGTAGAGGCATTGATGTGTCTACAAGATTGGCTAAGGGGTGACATGAAAGGTAATAATTTTTACATTTTTAATTACATATTTTTACACATTCATTATATAAATCTTGAACAAAGTTATTATATTTTTGCAGGCTCTTCAAATTCAAAACTAGACATCATTGGGTGTGGTACAATATTGGAAGATTTTGATGTTAGTAACTTTAATTTTGATTTTAAGTCCCCTAAAATTAGTAATAGTTCTATTTTGGATTTTAATTTTCAAAATTTTATTTTATAGGATCCAACTAGCCAAGGTATTGCTATTGAAAGGGAATGACGTCATTCATTGAAGATGGCGAAATTGCATCCACGACTATATTTTCATGAATTTTCGTTTTGTTGAAGACTTAATATTTTGAAAGTAGTTTTGTATGAACAATTAATATTTTCATGTATTTCCGTTTTGTATGAACAATTGAATTTTCATTAGTACTTTTCAATGTTGAAAAGAGTTGTTGGATTTGAATTACTAAAAATGTGTATATATTGGAAAATTCAATTAAAGTATAAAAAACCGTACCCGCGGGTACCCAGAAATACCCGCAAAATACCCGTTCACGGGTACCCGCGCGGGTATTGGGCGGGTACGGGTATCATTCCCATATTCCAGAACGGGTAGCGGGTAGCTACTACCCGTGCCTGCCCGTGCTCGTTGCCATCCCTACTTTTAAGTAACCTAGTCTTAACTCTTTTCAACAAAAAAATGAATCACTATGGAGAAAAGGAAAATACATATGAAGCTTAAGGGCTTGTTTGTAAGTTGTTATTTGGATAGTAATCGAGAGAATGAAGAGGCTTGATAATATTGAGATGTACTATTGATATAACTTTAAAGTCTATTATTTTCCTTTATTCCTTCGACAACCCAACTCACAAACTAACTCTAAAGCAAATTTGAAGGACTTTCTAATTTGGTCAAACTCTTTCCAGGCCAACTCTATCATTATAGTGGTTCACTCAGTAAAAGAAATCATACACATTGATGTATGTATAACACTTGCTTCAATCATAATGGTACGTGATGCTTTAAATTGCAGTTACGATTATCATGATTACAGTTATTGCGACTGTTGTGATGCGGATTGCGGCCGCTACAACATGAACAATTAATAATTTTTGTTATTATTCATTTTGTATAGGTTTTGTATTCATCATTTGACTTTATTTCATAACAATTAAGAATTTAAAATAAAAATTTAATAAAAATAACATAATTATGCAATTAAAAGAAAACATTTTATCATATTTTCTCATTAACAAAAGTGAATTACACTACTTAGAAGAGTACAACATATTGCAATTATAATTACCATCAAATACATAATTAGGAAGCAAAGGCAAGATTTTGATATATGACATCCCTACAAAATAAAGTAAGATAAAATATCACAACTAATATTATAAAAATGTCACTTGAAAAATCTTAAAAAAGTAAAGGAAATTATTAAATCCACTAGAATACTCACATTTTACTTCTTAATTGTTACCACATGCTAAAATGGTGTGGGGGAGCATAATCTTCATTATCATCATGACTATCATCTCCTCGTGTAGCTCCTTGTCCAAAGACATAATAAAAAAATTCATGACTTGATTGTTGTTAATAAGGTTCTTGATAATTCGTTAATGAGGATCAGTAAGGTGGAACTTGTTCACTTGCATACTGAGGATGAATATAATAACCATGTGAATAATATGCCGGATGCATTGGATTGTACCCTAGACTATTTTGGGATGTTTCATCAATACTAAAATTACTAAAACTTTGTGCAAGACTAGAAGAGGAAGCATCTTCAAGTGTTATTATATCTTGTTTCCTTTTTCCTTTCCTAGATTGTGACTCAGTTCTACTGTTATCAACATTACAACCGCCATTGTCACCATCGTCACTTGGTGGGCTTAAACCACCACTATTTTTATCACAACCATCTCATTACTATCAACTTCCATATTTTCATTTTCATCACCGGTGTTAATTATAGGAAGTCACTCTGAATTTTGCATGCTCCATCTAATGCTGGAATTTCCCTTTCTTCTATCCATTCAGACATTGGATTATCTTCTTGAAATATGTTGTCAATATTAATAGGATTGAAACCTGCTTCAATTTCTTATGGACTATTTCTTATTTCAATTCTCATCTTTAACTTCATATTGTAAAATATATAGACAAGTCTATGTAACTTATTACATGTGAGTCTATTCCTTTTTTTTGTATGAATGTAGCTAAATATGCTCCAGTTTCTCTCATAATTTGTGGCTAAAGTTGTTTGGCTGAGAACATGAATTGCATTGCTTTTAAGTTTAGGAAAGCATGAGCCAAATATCATTTACCATTCATCTATTTATGTCAACAATAAAAATAAACAAATTATTATCTCATAAAAAGTATTTTAAATATACTATTATAAATAAATATGAGAAATATTATTTTACCCGGATTCATTTTAAAACAAGTTTCTTGAGCTTGGGGTGTACCAAATGTCTCTGACTTATTTCTAAAAATAAGTAACTCTATAACATAAAACATCATGTCAATATATAAATATAAATGTATAATCTTAAATTTTAATTTAAAACACTACGTCAGATATTTTAATCAACGACACACATTTTAGTTATATAATAGCGCTTCCGGATTTTATCTATGTCAGCGCAATAGTATATGGTATGCTTTAACACACGAGCATTATTGTATATCAACTTTTAACAGCGCTCATTGTAAATGACATACAATAGCACCACCTCCAACAAACACTATTATATATGTACATGGCCTTGGACAATGTCTCATTACAATGAGTGTTGCTAATATGTCAACTTTAACAACACTCATTTAACATCACACATATTAAATAATGCAAAATCTCTCTCACACATTTTATCAAACACATAAGAAGCATGTCCAGTTCCACCACATTTATAAACCATTAAATGAACTTGTCTCTGTTAGCTCAAATCCATTAACCCAAAAGATTATATGCAGTAATGAAAGGGACGAAGATGTAGATGAAAAATCCATGAATTTCTTCTCTATCTTAACCGAAGAAATAAGAGGACATAAATATACGTTCAGATTCAATATAATAAGAATGAAATCAAAATTTACATAGAAAATATGGATGAAAAAATAATAACCAAAAATAAGAAATACACACAGAGATTGCAAGATTGGTAAATCAACAATAGCTTAATGTAGATTTTGTAACACCCCAGTCCTGACATGCGACCCCTCCATCTCCTGGGCCCATGAATCCACTGAGCGTATTATCCAACAGCTTAAATACCCCCTGAAGTATTTTATTCCCCCAAAGGGGAGCCTCCCGCGACTCGAACCCGTGACCTCAGGGACAAATAGTCACTATTCCAATGGGTCGCCATTGGAATAGTGACTATTTGTCCCTGAGGTCACGGGTTCGAGTCGCGGGAGGCTCCCCTTTGGGGGAATAAAATACTTCAGGGGGTATTTAAGCTGTTGGATAATACGCTCAGTGGATTCATGGGCCCAGGAGATGGAGGGGTCGCATGTCAGGACTGGGGTGTTACAGATTCAACCTTGACATTTCATGTAATATAAAATAAGTAGTTAACGTAGATGTACATGCAAGCAGAAAGAGTGGATCAAAGAAAAATTTTAAGGACCCAATTTCTACCCTTGAAATTTTTTCCTTATTTTAATCCAATTTCATACATTTAACTATAATTTATATTTACCGATTGAATGTACTTATTTTAAAAAAAGTCTCACTTCCCTCATCACCCTCAATCTATGCTCCAAAAGTGACATACAAGATCATGTGACAGAAAAACATAATTCGTATTAATGTAACTTAGTAACTACTGCATACAATTAGCTATGGGTTTCCAAAATGCCCATAACTATATATATCCCGAGTTACTAGTTTCCATGGACAACACCGTGTGCAAAATCATATTCATCATTACAAATAGTTAGTTCAAGTACAACCAATTAGATTACAAAAGAATGAGCAAAGAGACGTTAAAATAAAGGTCTCTAATCTCCTAATCAAAACGCCCACACTCCTTCCACCTACCTGCAATGGGATTAACATTGACCATACATGGAAACACAAAGGAGTAAGTCATCATCAATGTAAGTTAATCCACATTTAATAAGGTTAAATAACGATCTAAATCAAATACACTTAAAACCATATCGTTGATATTTTTGAAAAACCATGCTACATAACTTGAGCTAAAGTCGCTAACCCATTCTGGTCGGCTAAAACGAGTTTTATTTCCATTGACACTCCACCAATACATAAATGGTAAATGCACCCGACATCATTATAAACATATCCATATATGCTTATAACTACAAAGTGATTTACGATTCATTTCATTATTCCGAGTTTTATTTCCATTGGCACTCCACATCACTACAAACATACCCATATATGCTTGTAACGACTAAGTGATTTACATTACATTTCATGATCCACATCAGAAAATCCACGCATTTTCTATCACAGTGCATAAGTTAAAGACTTATCCTTACCTCGGTGAGTGTTGGGTTTGGTTTTTGGCGACTTCGTAAGTTCCACCGACACCGCCTCCAACTTTAGGATCTTTCCTCATCCCACCATATAACACAATGTTAGTCATTCATTCCAAATATCATATAAACAACTTATATTGCATTATTTAACACATTTTCAATGTTTCTAAACTACTTTCATCATAAGTTTACAACATCTAAAACATACATATTCATCTCATATTTCAACATTAGAAAGCTTATTCATCTTCTACCTCTAGCACTTTACCCATTTTCTTCTTTAACCACATTCTCACTTTAGGGTTTTGGGGTTTTCATGAATCAACCCACAAACCCTCTCATTTCTTGAAATACTAACTCTATACCAAGAGTTTACAAGATAAAATAACATAAAACGAACCACAACTCAAAAGGGTGAGTTTCTATGGTTTCTCTCATTTTGAGAAGAGATCCAACATACCCAAAACAAGTTTCAAAGGGAAGAAGAGAGTTAGAATCAAGAGATCTACCTATTCTCAAGCTTCTAAATGACTCACAAGCCTTCTTGCTTTTGAAAATGCTCCATTCTCTCACTTTTCTCTAGGTTAACCCTCATAAATGTGTTTGGGGTCCCCTATTTAATGTAACAGCGTTGGGTTCTCGCTTTAGCGAGCTCATTCTCGCTCAAGCGAGAAAATCCCGCCCATTTTAAAAACTCAAATCTGACCCTCTCGCCCAGGCGAGGGAACTCTCGCCCAAGCGAGGCATCTCTCGCTCAAGCGAGGGTTCTCTCGCACAGGCGAGAATCTTACAGCCTCGACAGGTCCAAATTGTCACTTTTCTCGCCCAGGCGAGACCACTCTCGCTCAAGCGAGCTAACTCTCGCTTAGGCGAGAGTCCATCAGTATAGCCCATGATTTCACCCTCCCAAGTGAACCTCTCTCGCCCAGGCGAGAATTCCTCACTCAAGCGAGAATCCCAGGACTGATACTATAATTTTAAAGACTCAAATTTAGGGTGTTAAAAAAATAAATGAGGTAAGATAAGACAATGATTCACCTTATGCTAGAATAGAGAAACCAAAAGCTAATAACTTACTTGAAGAAAGAAACTAAGAGAAGAATGATAAGAGCTGAATGATATGTGTATTATTATGTGTGAGGTTTGTTTTTAAATCTTCAAATATTCTTGTACATTAAAATAAAAATGTATGTCTTTTAATAGCGCTCTCTAAAGACAATGCTATTAAATGTATAACTTTTCAACTACATTAACTCTATCAAAATTGATTTGCTATAAAACTTGTAAAATAAAAAATAAATAGTAAAAATTGTTTTTTTTTTGGATTTTCAAGGTGTACCTTTCTGACGTAGTGAGAAAATTTGGATAAAATGAATTTTTATACCCCAAATGTATATATAATATGTCCAATTATGATTAGTGGTTTAAAAGTTATGTCAAAAATAATATTTCATCACAAAACTATTTACTACGCATTGATATTACACTTTTAACAACGCTAGCTTAAATGAGCATTGTTAAATGTGTCATATCTTTTGTGGTTGATTGAAATATGTTATTAGATTAGTCTCACATCACCTAGTATTGTAATAGAGTAGAGTAACCAATGTTATATATTCGTCTCAAGTCCCTTGTTATAATGTGCACCAGATATAAGCACCAAATAGAAACACCCCATTGGCACTTGGGTCCATGTGTGTGCTATTTGTAATCCTTATTCTCTAATAATATCTTGGTAGCCGCTCAACGCTCCCGGGGACGTAGGCACAATTGGCTGAACCTCGTTACCAAATTCTTTGTTTCTTCTCTTCTATTTATTCTATGCACTTTATTTGATTGCTTGTGACCAACGCTGTGCAGAAATCGTTTCCTATGCACCAACAATTGGTATCAGAGCCAATTGGTACATGACTCTTAACTCAGGTGCTAGATAAAGGCAAAAGAGTGTGAAAACATGTTGGTTAGACAAGGTGCGTCAAAGGTACTATGCAAGGATAAAGGATATGGGTTGAAGGAGAAGAGAACATGGCAGAACTATGGTGAGGACGATATATGTTGATCTAGAACCCTAGAAGTTCATATACTGGATTAGGATCAAGGTGGAGATAAGGACTCGGGTGTTGAGTTTCGCCTTGAGACATGCACTAACATTATCTCTCTAGATGTTGAGAGAATGATCTCATTTGAGATGAAAAGAGAAATATCTTAATGGCGTATCTAGGACATCATAGTGAATGATATTAATTGTTAGTAGATCCACAAAAGCACAGAGGCACTGGTTGACTTTGATGCAGGTTGTAACATGACCATTGGCTTTGGTGCAATGTGTAACACAAGCATTGGTAGAGATGTAGGGTGTGACATGGGCGTTGGCTTGGAGGCAAGGGTGTGGCACGGGCATTGGTTAGCATTACACAATGATGGTAGCGGTTGAGGGTTTCCATAGAAGCTCCAAGGTTTAGACTGAGTATTGAAGAGGATGGTTGTTGGTGAACTTTTGTGTAGAAGTTTCATATATCGAAACACTTCCTAGAAATTGATGACTAGGTGGTGTGTTCCATTAGATGGCGGTACGGGAAGGTGCACTAAAATTTTGGAGAGCTAGGCTCTTGGTAAAAATGTCAAGGATACTCAGAAGGTTTATGCTGAAGAGGAGCAGACTCTTATGTAGAGGATTTGTTAAAGAGAATTATGCATTGAGGAAGATGGAGTTAGATATTCGCTAAGGTGGAGAATCTTGTGTAGATTTCCTAAGGATCGAAATATTCGTCTATTTCAATCAAGGTGGAGATTGTCGTGGATGCTTGAAATATGTTATTACATTATTCCCACATCACCTAATATTGGAATAGAGTAGAGTAACCAATGTTATATATTGGTCCCAAGTCCCTTGTTATAATGTGCACCAGATATAAGCACCAAATAGAAACACCCCCATGGGTAGTGCTAGGGTTTGTAATCCTTATTCTCTAATAATATCTTGGTAGCCGCTCAGCGCTCCCGGGGACGTAGGCACAATTGGTCGATCCTCGTTACCAAATTCTTTGTTTATTCTCTTCTATTTATTCTACGCACTTTATTTGATTGCTTGCGACCAATGCTGCGCAACGATCACTTCCAATGCACCAACAATATCAAAAGTGCTTGCTTAAATGAGTGTTGTTAAAGGTACCATATCAATAGCACTTGCTTAATGAGCGTCGTTAAAGGTGTCATATCAACGACGTTTGCTTAAATTAGCGCTGTTAAAGGTGACATATCAACATGTAGTGAATAGTGTTATGACGAAATATTATTTCTGACATAACTATTGTAAAACTAATCAGAATTGGACATATTATATATGCATTTGGGGTAGAAAAATTCATTCTATCCAAAACATTCACTACGTAAAAAATGTACACCCTGAAACTCATTTAAGTAAGCGCAACTAAATAAATTCAAATCAACAATGCTTGCTTAGAAGAGCGATGTTAAATGTCATCTTTAACAACAATCATTTAAGTGCGGTTAAATATGTGACTTTTAACAACACTCATTGTAATGAGTGCTCTTGATATGCCACCTTTAATAACACATGCTTAAAAGAGCGTTGTTGAATATCTTAGGCAAACATACAACAACATTTGCTTCAAAGCGCGCTGTTGATGCTATATTTGTTTATCACCTTTAACAACGCTTGCTTAAAAAAGCGCTTTTGATTATCTTCCACCTTGTATATAACAGCGTTGTGCTAAGAAGAACTGTTGAATAACCGTTGTTAAATGTGATTTCTGGCATAATGAAAGATCAAAATATAAGATTTCAATGTGAACCTAATATTGGGCTTTGTGTCACCATCCACCAGCCTTAATACTTTAACTATACGCTCAAATACTTTTAGTATATCAATGGCTCTACTCCAGAATACATTATCCAAAACAATTTTCCTTGCTTTAAGTGTTGGCCCATTCTTTTGTTTGTAAAATTTAGATTTTATGAATTCTTCGGAGTTGAACATTTGTTTCTGAACTTGCTTTTGATTTATAATCATTTGAAGCTGCAAGAATTTTGTTGCAAACCGAGTGATGCCAAACGAACAATTTCTCTGTCTCTAGTATATTTTTCATAAGATTTAATTTCCATATATGGTTATAGATGAAGGTTGTCACCATTTCTGCTTTCTCCAATGAGCTGAGCATGCAGACCAATATAAATATGGTCTACCATGAACTTTTGGCCAGTTGCTTTAAGTGTTTTTTCATTATCTATTATAATTTGAACAACATAATCTTCTCCCGCTTCATTCATGATATTATTAAACAACTAAAAGTAGTAATCCGTGTTTCTGTTATCAACATCTGATGCATCAATAAAATTTGTGAAAAATGTTCATTTTCTAGAGTATACAAGGAAATTCATAATATGTTTGTGGTTTATACTATCAATCCAACCATCGCACGTTATCGTTACCCCATTCTTCTTCCATGCACATTTTAATGTTTTAATTCATTCACGCATATTGTTATACTCAGCCTTCTAAGACACAGTTGAAATTTCATAAGGACTTGGACATTTAACTCCTTGACCATCTCTCCACTAATCTACACAATCTCTAATCCCATATTCCCAGTTACGTTTAACACTTTAACATATGAAAATCAAATCTTCAAATCCCTAATCTGCACACAATCTCTCAGCCTCTCTTATTCTCTCAAACTCAATATCTCCAACATGCAAATCTCAATCTACAAATTTCAATCTTATTCTCTCAAATTTCAATAAATCAACATGGAAATCTCTCACCCCTCTCTTTTCCTCTCAACTGCTCTCGTGAGTCTCCTCTCCTCTCTCACTCACACGGTGCAAAAAAAATGGGGGAGAGAGGTGATGCATGACCTACCCGCAATGCACATGCAGGAAAAATAGGGAACATAGACGTGTCAGACGACTAAGGGATCATCGTCGGTGTCGCCGACTGTAACGACCCAAATTATATTCCAGAAAATTTTCGAATTTCTATTAAACAAATAAAAACATATAATTCTTCCATAAATTCTCAATTGATTTACACGTTCATTGACCAAAGTCACTATCTCAGTAACTTAACAAAGAACGAAAATTCGTCATCACATTTAGTTAACATACATCAAATTGTCAATAGCGGAATCAAATAGAAATTAGTCATCCATTTAAACATTTAAAATTACACATCAATCTTTCACAACTACAAATAGCATCTCAAAAATTATTTAAACTACATAGCAACTTCGATCTACAGTCCCTCTACTTCGCTTGCAATCCGATTATCACAAACAGAAAGGAACACAAACACAAAGGGAGTAAGACATTTAATCTTGTAATAATCAGCATTATAAAATGATACATAATCATAGGCAACAGAGTTATATAAATGGATAAGCTAAGAATAAGACAGTTTCCGCAATCATTACTTACTACCTCGAACGTCATCCCATTTTAACTATATTAATAGTCCATACCAAAACCACATTTTCGGTCGCACTCACACAATATTCTCAATGTCATTATCCCATATAACTTACCACGTCAAGACTATTACAATGCCCGAAGACATCTCCATTTCCATGTACCTAGTTATTCCACTTAAAATAACAATACGTCGATCACAATAATCCAACACCACTTAGGGTGATTACAATACCACATAGGGTAAGACATTCAACACCACATAGGGTGATACAATACCACTTAGGGCAAAAGATTCAACACCATATAGGGCGATACAATACCACTTAGGGCAATACATTTCAACACCACATAGAGCAATAATAATTAATCATTAGTCACACCATACCAATAAACGATTTCATACAACACCTGTCATTCATAACCAAAATAAGCTCATATTTCAATGATTCGAAATCATTAACTATTCAGAGTTCAAAGTATTCAGATAAGAAGTATTTTCCTTTTTTAAGAAAACATCATTAACTCACAAACCCCATTTCTAACCTCATCTTTCATACCCATTCACAACTATTTCGTTTTGGTCTATAGTTTCTAAAATCAACACGATTTTCGAAAATAAACTCCCAACCATGATTTTCAAATGAAAAACTACATAGAAACAAACCACAACCCAACAAGGAAGGGTTATGAGGTTTTTCACATCAAGAGAAGAGATCCATGGACACAATAAAGGGTTTCACAACAAGGGTGAGTGTTGGAATCAAGAGGTTTTACCCCTTCTCAAGCTTCCTTTAACTTCTACATGTGCTAGGGTTAGGGGGCCCAATTCTCTTCTTTCCTTTTTCGCAAAAGTGTCCCCTTTCTCACTTGAGACCTCTATTTTAGTTTTCAGTGTTTTGGGCTCTCGCTCGGGCGACGGGGGCTCGCTTGGGCGAAAAGCCCTCGACGATTCAAATTTTCAAACTCAGGTGCTGTCTCATACTACCATCCTTTTTCTTCACCAACAACAGCGGTGCACCCCATGGTGAAACACTGAGACGAATAAATTTCTTGGCAAACAAATTCTCAATTTGCTTCTTCAACTCAGCCAACTCTAATGGGGCCATTCTATAAGGAGATCTAGAAATGGGTCCCGTCCCTGGCACCAGATCAATGGAGAATTCCACTTCCTGTACAAGAGGCAACTGCAGAATATTGTAAAGACCGAAATTCTACCCTTGAATTTTTTTTTTCAATTTAGTTCAATTACATGCAATCTCTCCTAACACACATTACCAATTTAATATCTTTACTTCAAATCTTATTTCCCTCTTCGCCATCTATCTCAATATTAACATACAAAATCATTCGACAGAAAAACATAATTCACATTAATTAAACTTTGTAACTACCGCATATAATTAGCTATGGGTTTCCAAAATACCCATAGCTACACATATCCAAAGTTACACCCTCAAGTTTGCAAGTATATCTACATCGTTAGTTACATCATATTTCAAAATATCAACTATGCACTCATGTACAAAATAGTGCAAGTGAATAAATCCAAAATGTAAAGCTCCCTAAGATTCCCCAAAAATGAGTCCCCCTCATGTCACCTGTTTATCTGCACTGGGATTATCAATGACAAATACACAAACATATGTAAGGACCCAAATTATACCCTAAAATTTTCGTCCGTTTATTCCTAAACATACAAACAATAATATTTCATTCTCCTTATAACCAACCCCATGAGTTTCCTTTCCTTTATAATTAAATTCACGTTCAACATTAAAGGACTAAACTACTCAGGCACTTTGGGGTTCAAAACCCATAAACTTCACATTCAAATAGAAAGAGACTCCGTCCCCACATGTTTAGCAATAATTCACCAAATCCCGAGGAATTTGGATTACAGATAATGTGGTTCAAGTAATAGGTACAACTCATGTATAATACAAAACGACATGCCTCTATCACTATTACATCCAAAATAAAAAGGGCTACACTAACACGCCTCCTGGATCTACTAATCCTTTGCTTACCTGCACACCGATTATCACCAATGACATCATCAAGAAACAAAAGGGAGTAAGATAACAAATTCAAGATAATCAGTATGGATAATTCGAAGTAGGATAATTTATAATAGAAACATGTTTGTAAATATATTTATAATCCTATCAGTAACATAATTCAACCGTTAAGGTACAATAAAATATCAATCTACATTTAATAGCCACTATCCTAATACCAAACAGGATAGGTCCATGCCACGAAGGCTAATGAATACCACATAGGGCAAGTCTACGCCACGAAGGCTAATCAATACCACATATGGCAAGTCTATGCCACGAGGGCTAATCAATACCACATAGGGCAAGTCTATGCCACGAGGGCTAATCAATACCACATAGGGCAAGTCTATGCCACGAGGGCTAATCAATACCACATAGGGCAAGTCTATGCCACGAAGGCTAATCAATACCACATAGGAAAAGTCTATGCCATGAAGGCTAATCAATACCACATAGGGCAAGTCTATGCCATGAGGGCTAATCAATACCACATCCATATAATGACAATTATCACTCTATTATTATGATAATAAACCCAATACATATACCTTTCACATCAAATCATTAACTATGGAACACGTCTCCCTTACCTTGGCGTGTGTTGGCGTTTGACCGCTTGTTAGAATCTACTCTGCTTCCTCCAACCTTGGGGTCTTTACCCATTGACACACACATAAAAACATAATCAATAATATATTCGTAACATCACATTATAACTCACTTTACATATTTCTACCATAAATTAACTCATACTCCGATGACTCTCGAAACTATCTCTATTGAGACTCCAATATACGTTCATAAACCTTTAACCCCTCATCCCACATCATCAATCATAAACCACAACCCAACTTAACATTTTCCAATCTATTTTCTTCCCCATTTCGTTTCTAGGTTTTTGGGGTTTCTTACTATCAATCTTTTTCAAACACCATCTCCAAATAAACACTCTATACTACGAGTTTTCAAGAAATAAGTTAACTAAAACGAACTACCACATCAAAGGAGAGAGTAGGGTAGTTTTTCAACTCAAAGAGAAGAGACCCCAATAACAATAATGAATCTCTAAGTAAGGAGAAGTGTTAAAATCAAGTGGTTTACCTCTTCTCTAGCTTCTTGTAGCCTTTATGCGAGTTCTAGCCAAGAGAATCGCTTCCTCTTCTCCTTTCTCTCAAAAACCCCTTCCTTTTTCGTGTTTGGGCTCTATTTTAGGTTTCAGGATTTTAGATTCTCGCTCAAGCGAGAATATGTCGCCCAGGCGAGAGATCCCGCTTTTTTTTTAAATTTTTAAATACTAATGCTCTCGCTCAAGCGAGGGCTCCTCGCTCAAGCGAGAATCCCACAGTGTCAACACCCTCCCTATCGCCCAAGCGAGCCACGTCTCGCCCAAGCGAGCCACGTCTCGCCCAAGCGAGGCTCCTAGATAAAATTCTAGGAGGAATACTGATGCCCTCGCCCAAGCGAGATTTTCTCGCTCAGGCGAGAATCAGACAATAGCTCCCAGACTGACTGAGTTTCACCAAGTTCCAATTATCAAACTTTTAGGGGGTTACAACATACAAAGGAGTAAGTCGTTAATTCAAATAAACATCATCATAAGATAATCCACATTAGAAATTGGGTTAGTAAATCTTTTTTTTTTGGAATTCATTTTACTTTGCTACATAACTTGAGTCAAAGTCGCTACACCCCTCGGGGTTAGCTAAAAGCAGATTCTCATTTCCATTTTTAAAATAAACCGTGCTTATATACTCAAGCCAGAGTTTTGCTTATATACTCAAGCCAGAGTTTTGCTTATATACTCAAGCTAGAGTTTTGCTTATATACTCAAGCCAGAGTTTTGCTTATATACTCAAGCCAGAGTTTTGCTTATATACTCAAGCCAGAGTTTTGCTTATATACTCAAGCCAGAGTCGCTAACCATTCATGGTCGGCTAAAAATATATTTCCTTTTCGTTGAATTCACCATCAATCATTTCCCGTAAATACACGCCATCTTTAGTATAAACACACCCATATATGTCTATACTAAATACGTGATTCACACTATAATTATTGCATGACTAGAAAATGCACACATTTTCCATCTTCCGTAAATCTACGCCCACTTTAGTATAAACACACCCATATATGTTTATAATAAATGCGTAATTCTCAACTCAATCATTGCATAACCAGAAAATACACATTTCCTATTCCAAATGCACAATTAAAGACTTATCCTTACCTTGGTGAGTGGGTTTGGTTCTTGGAAACTTCTCAAGTTCCACCGACACCGCCTCCAACTTTAGGATCTTTCGTCATCCCACCATATAACACAATGTTAGTCATTTATTCCAAATATCTCATAAACAACTTATATTGCATCATTTAATCATACAAAATATTCATCATAAGTATTCAACCATCTAAAACATGCATAATCATCTCATATTCCATTATTTGGAGGTAAACTCATCTTCTACCTCTAGCATTTTACTCATTCTCTCCTTTTACCACATTTTCACTTTTAGGGTTTTGGGGTTTTCATGAATCAACCCACAACCCTTTCCATTCTTGAGATATTAACTCTGAACCAAGAGTTTACAAGGTAAGAATGACATAAAATGAACCATCACTCAAAAGGATGAGTTTCCATGGTTTCCTTCATTTTTGAGAAGATATCCAACATACCCAAAATAGGTTTTAAAGAGAAGAAGAAAGTTAGAATCTAGAGTTTTACCTCTTCTCAAGCTCTTAGATGAGTACCCAAGCTTTTTGTCCTTGAAAAAGCTCTCTTCTCTCACTCTTCTTCTTTTCTAAACACTAGATTGTGTTTAGGGGTTCTCATTAAATGCTGTCTCGTTGGGTTCTCGCTTAAGCGAGCTTTTTCTCGCTCAAGCGAGAAAATCCCGCCCATTTTAAAAACTCAGATCTGACCCTCTCGCTCAAGCGAGGGATTCTCGCTCAAGCGAGAATCTCACAGTGCCAACATCCCCAAAATGATATTTCTCGCCCAGGCGAGACAACTCTCGCTCAGGCGAGAATCTTCCAGTATACTCCAGGATTTCACCCTCCTAGGTGAGTCTCTCTCGCCCAAGCGAGAATCTCTCACTCAAGCGAGGATCCTCCAATATAGCCCAATATTTCACCCTCCTAGGTGAGTCTCTCTCTCGCTCAAGCGAGAATCTCTCGCTCAAGCGAGGATCTCAGGACTGATACTATAATTTTAAAGACTTAGAATTTAGGGTGTTACAAATATCACCAGGTGTAACGACCCAAAACATACTCTAGTAAATTTTACATTATTTTGATACTATATTTTTTGTTTGTTTTTAAAACATACAATGTCTCCATAGTTATTATAACACTACGCCTGTCCATCTCTATCCTCCCTAAATACAATCTAGTCATTTATCTTTGAATTTCATACATTCACTTCATATAATCGTAGAAAACCATAAATGCATATCTATACCATTAATAAGTCTCATCCTATGGAAATTTAAGGATTACATAGTTAGGAGTATCCCCAAATACAAATAACATCAAATATAATTTAAATTTTCACGAATATCAAGGTCATAAAATTACAACCACTAAATTTCCTAGATCATCTAGTCACTGCAATCCGCTAATTCATCATTTAACCTGCAAGGGAATTATCATAGACAAAACACATGGAATACAAAGGTGTAAGACATTAAACTCCAATAAAATCAATATTATATAAATCACATTAAACATAAGATTAGGCAATTAACTATACAATTAAATACTAAATAAATAATCATAATTTATTACTCTTACCACCTCAATAGTTAGAATCTTCCACATCATACCATGAACATCACCAAGCCCAATGCTTAATTTAGAATACCTCCAGTCGTTTAGTAATCATCACCGAGACTGAGCATCTCAAGTATCACATATGCTACACCACTTAGGGGAGCCAAAATATGCTTCACCACATAGGGGAGCCTAAATATGCTTCACCACATAGGGGAGCCAAAATATGCTTCACCATATAGGGGAGCCAAAATATGCCATACAACTTTGTTTTCACATTACTTCATTTCGCATCAATAAACATTCAGATAATTCACCATTAAATATTAACACAAATACAAGTATTATGCTTGTCCCTTACCTGAATAGGAGTTAGCGTTTTAATCTTTCAACTTCGTTGCACTTTCCTTTGTCTCCTCCAACCTTAGGATATTTCCCTATTTACATAACACAACCAATAATAAACAATCATTGTTCATGTAATACCAACAAGCAATTTCATACAAACACTTGACATTCATAAACGACATAAATTTCTATTTCAACGACTTACAACCTCTAACTATTTGGGGTTTAATGCATTCAAATGAGATACACTTCCTATCTCAAGAAGCATCATAAACCCTTAAACCCATTCTACCACATCATTCACCCTTTTCATAAACATCTCATTTTCCCATTATTTTCAAGAAATCAACGTCACACCATCACTACTTCACAAATAAACTCTAAACCACAAGTTTTCAAGAGAAAAGCCAAAAGAAACGAACCACAAACCAAAAGGAGAGGTTATGGGGTTTTTCATATCAAGAGAAGAGATCCATTTATACAATAATGGGTTTCATAACGAGATTGAGTGTTAAAATCAAGAGGTTTACCTTTTCTCAAGTTTTATCCTTGGCTTCTACACGAAATTGGGGTGGGGAGCCGTTCTTCTCTTCTCTTTTCTGTAACACCTTAAATTTATAACACGGAAAAATTTCAATTTTCTAAAACATATTCTTCTCAATTTGTATTATTCTCGAAACTTATTAAAGTACATTCCTAACGTTCATTTAACGATTAAATCCTCTAATCTGATTCAACAATATCCACTTGGATAATTAAATATAATAAAGCAGAAAAAGGAAACTAATCCCCTACAATACAAATCCTTACACATTCGTTCGAATTATCTTAATATGGAAATTAAAGGAAAATCCCCACAATCGGGTCTAATAATATCAAATACAGAATATCAAATCAACCAACAGGTACATAAAACAATCCAAGCAAGCTAAGGACTCCATGACAGTGAAATTCCCTATTCCTTTGCTTCACCTACAATCCGGTTACCACAGATTGAGTAAAATAAGAAACAAAGAGAGAGTCAGTCATTAAGTTCACGCAATAAGTAACATAGTGGATTTAAATAGAATGATAAACATTAGAAAAGCATAAACAAGGAAAGTATTTAAATATTCCAACATAGCTACAACCATAATCCATTTGTTCATTTCACACCAATTTATTACTGGGATCCTCGCTTGAGCGATAGATTCTCGCTTGGGCGAGAGAGGTTCACCTGGGAGGGTGAAATCCTGGGCTATACTGGAGGATTCTCGCCTGAGCGAGAGTTGTCTCGCCTGGGCGAGAAATGGCATTTTGGGGCTGTTGACACTGTGAGATTCTCGCTTGAGCGAGAATCCCTCGCTTGAGCGAGAGGGTCAGAGATGAGTTTTTAAAATGGGCGGGATTTTCTTGCTTGAGCGAGAGCAAGCTCGCTTAAGTGAGAACCCGACGAGAACATTAAATGAGAGAAACCCCAAATACATTTTTAGGTTAAGAATTGAAGAGAGGTGAGAGAAGAGAGCATTCCCAAGGTCTAGGAGCTTTGATTCTTGTTCAAGAGCTTGAGAAGAGGTAAAACTCTCTATTCTAACTCTATTCTTCTCTTGAGACCCCATTTTTGGTATTATGGATCTCTTCTCAAAGTGTGTAAAACCATGGAGACTCTCTCTTTCGAGTTATGGTTTGTTTTATGTCATTTGTAGCTTGTAAACTCTTGGTTTTGAGTTAGTATTTAAAGAATGGAAAGGGTTTGTGGGTTGACTCATGAAAACCCCAAAACCCTAGAGAGAGAAAATGTGGTTAGAGTGGAAAAATGGGTAAAACGCTAAAGGTAGAAGATGAGTTGCTTTATAATGTTAAAATATGAGACGATATGTATGTTTTAGATGGTTGTAAACTCATAACGAAAGTAGTATAGAACCATTGAAAATATGATAAATATCTTGTATGGTTGTATAATGCAATATAAGTTATTTATTTGTTATTTGGAATGAATGACTAACATTGTGTTATGTGGTGGGAATGAGGAAAGATCCTAAATTTGGAGGCGGTGCCGGTGGAACTTACAAAGTCGCCAAAACCAAACCCAACACTCACCGAGGTAAGGATAAGTCTTTAACTTATGCACTGTGTTAGAAAATGTGTGGATTTTCTGTTATGGATAATAAATAAAATGTGAATTACTTAGTCATTATGAACATATATGGGTATGTTGATAATGATGAGAAGTGGATTTACGGTTTATGTATTGGTGGAGTGCCAATGGAAATAAAACTCGAAATGAAATCATGAAATGTGAATCACTTTGTAGTTATAAGCATAAGTGGATATGTTTGTAATGATGTCGGGTGTATTTATCATTTTTGTATTGGTGGAGTGCCAATGGAAATAAAACTCGGAATAAAGCAATAAATTGTAAGTCACTTTGTAGTTACAAGTATACAAGATATGTTGTAATGATGTCGGGTGCATTTATTGACTATTTATTGGTGGAGTGCCAATGGAAATAAAACTCGGAATAAAGCAATAAATTGTAAGTCACTTTGTAGTTACAAGTATACAAGATATGTTGTAATGATGTCGGGTGCATTTATTGACTATTTATTGGTGGAGTGCCAATGGAAATAAAACTCGGAATAAAGCAATAAATTGTAAGTCACTTTGTAGTTACAAGCATACAAGATATGTTGTAATGATGTCGGGTGCATTTATTGACTATTTATTGGTGGAGTGCCAATGGAAATAAAACTCGGAAACAAAGTAATAAATGGTAAATCACTTGGTCGCTACAAATATATATGGGTATGTTTGTAGTGATGAAGAGTAGATTTACTGTTTATGTATTGGTGGAGTGCCAATGAAAATAAAACTCGTTTTAGTTGACCAGTATGGGTTAGCGACTCTAGCTCGAGTTATGAAGCATGGTTTTTCAAAAGTACAGATGACGAAAATGGTTTTAAGTGGATTTAATTTAGATCGTTGTTTAACCCTATTAAATGTGGATTAACTTACATTGAAATTTTATTGAGTTAATGACTTATTCCTTTGTGTTGTTTGTGCATGGTAAATGTTAATCCTATTGCAGGTAGGTGGACGGAGAAAGGATGATTTTTGAGTAGGAGATTAGAGACTTTTATTTTGATGTCTCTTTATCCATTCTTTTGTAACTTCATTTGATTGTATTTGAAGCAACTAATTGTACTATGAATACTATTTTTGTACATGATATCGATCATGGAGACTAGTAACTCGGGATATATGTAGCTATGGGTGTTTTGGAAACCCATAGCTAATTGTATGCAGTGGTTACTAGGTTATACTAATATGAATTATGTTTTTCTGCTATCGGATTTTGTATGTTACTTTTGGTTCATAGATCGGGTGTGAGGAAGAAGTGAGATCTTTTAAATATATTTATTTACTTGGTAATTATCGTTAAATGCATGGAATTGGATTAAATAAGGAAAAATTTTACAGGGTAGAATTTTGGGCCGTTACAATATGGTATCAGAGCATAGTTAATCCTGCGACCTAGGATATGGCCTTGCATGCTTTTTTGTATCAATTATGTGCTGAAGTTGTTTGAATAATGCTAAATGTTAAGTGTTTGTGTGCACTGCGTTTATACAAATTCGTTTACTAACAAGTGAGTGAGTAAAGGTACTCATGGCAAGAAGAGGAAGGGGAAGAGGGGCGAGTCAGAACGTCCCGAATGATTTATTAGCTCAAATGGTGGCGGCACTACAGCAGGTCAATGAGAACTTGCAGAATCTGAACCAGAATTCGACACCAAGCCCGAATCCACATCCACTAGTTCCACTTGGACCGGCGTAATATCGGGGCTTAGATAAGTTTTGCAGGAGGAACCTCACTCAGTTCCAAGGGGGATTTGCTCCTGAAGCTGCTATCGAGTGGATCAAAGGGGTAGAGCGGATCTTCAGAGCTATGAACTGCACTAAGGCTCAGAAGCTAGCCTATGCTACTTACATGTTGGTGACCGAGGCTGAGAACTGGTGGGAGTATACTCGGTGACAGATGGAAGCCGAAGGACGACTGATCTCTTGGGGTACCTTCAAGGAGAAGTTCCTACACAAGTACTTTCCCGCTGATTTGAAAAGGAAGAAGGAGATGAAATTTCTGAAGTTGGAACAGGGGAACATGTCAGTAGGGGACTATGCGGCCAAGTTTGAAGAGTTGGCCCGGTTTTGCCCCTACGCCGAGTTGGAAATGGACGGAAGGTCCAAATGTGCTAAGTTCGAATCGGGTTTGAAGCCCAAGTTGAAAAGTATGTTTGGGCACCAAGATATTGCTGATTTGCCTACCCCGGTGAACAAGTGTAGGGTGTATGAAGATGATTTGGCAGCTGATGAAGCGGCGACATCTAGGGTGCTTCCCCCCAAACACTTTGGTCCTCAACGAAACTTCCCACACGGGAAAGGCAAAGGGAAGGTGTTTCATGAGGAATGGCAGCCTTACTCCCCTCCGACGAGTAATCGGAGTTATCCTTCGCATGGGTCGAGGACTCATGTCACTGCTAGAGGGTCACGGTTGAACACTCCCTCTCTGTGCAACAAATGTGGCCGAACTCATGTCGGTGACTCGTGCCCCGAAATGGCGCTTACTTGTTTTTATTGCAAGGAAGTTGGACATATTCGAAGGCATTGTCCTAAGCTACCGCAGAGCATGAATGTTGTGAGGGTTGAACGACCTCGATCCACTAGCAGAGTGTTCACCATGAGTGGTGCAGAGGCATCGGGCGTAGATGGCCTGATTAAAGGTAATTGCATGGTGTCAGGTATTCCCCTTTTAGTGTTGTTTGATTCGGGAGCGACACACTCCTTTGTATCTATTGACTGCGTGGATAGACTGAATTTACAAACTGAGTCGTTGCCTTTCGTCTTGGTCGTATCCACCCCAACTGATGTACCAGTGGTGGTGTCGACAGTTGTGTCTCGGTGTCCGGTGGTGGTAAACGGTAGGGATTTTACCGTGGACTTAATCTACTTACCACTATCCCAATTAGATTTGATTCTGGGGATGAACTGGTTGTTAGCAAATCAGGTGGTGCTTAATTGTGCTAATAAGACCGTGATGTTTGGAAATCTAGATGGGATTCGGAGGAGGTCGGTTGTAAGAAGCCGATGTCGGCAAAGGAAGTCAGGACTTCCTGTAAGAAGGGAGGGGCCGTGTTTATGTTGTTGGC
The DNA here is from genome assembly GCA_009771035.1 of Lupinus albus. NCBI lineage: Eukaryota > Viridiplantae > Streptophyta > Magnoliopsida > Fabales > Fabaceae > Lupinus > Lupinus albus. The sequence goes on along the minus strand of CM020013.1, from coordinate 5,149,665 downwards.
GTCCCTGGAAGGTATTGAGAAACCCAAGGTTGAGGACATTCCGATAGTTCGTGAGTTTCCTGAAGTCTTTCCTGGTGATATTCCGGAATTGCCTCCAGTGAGAGAAGTTGAATTCTCCATTGATTTAGTGCCAGGGACGGGACCCATCTCTATAGCTCCTTATAGAATGGCACCGTTAGAGTTGGCTGAGCTGAAAAGGCAGGTTGAGGAATTGTTGGCTAAGAAATTTATTCGCCCGAGTATCTCACCGTGGGGCGCACCTGTTTTGCTAGTTAAGAAGAAGGACGGTAGTATGCGATGTGTACCGATTACAGGCAGTTGAACAAGGTTACGATTAAGAACAAATACCCATGCCTCAGATTGATGACTTGATGGATCAGTTGAGAGGGGCAGTAGTATTTTCTAAGATTGATCTTCAATCGGGTTACCATCAACTTCGGGTGAAATCAGATGACATTCCAAAGACTGCTTTTAGGACAAGGTATGGACATTTCGAATATTTGGTCATGCCTTTTGGCGTAATGAATGCTCCAGCAATATTTACCGACTATATGAATCGGGTTTTCCATCCGTATTTGGATTCATTTGTAGTGGTATTTATTGATGACATTCTGGTTTACTCCAAAAACCGAGAGGAACATGCAGAGCACCTGAGGATTGTTCTAGAACTCCTGAGTAAGAACCAGCTGTATGCTAAATTGTCTAAGTGTGATTTCTGGTTGGAGTCGATGAACTTTCTTGGGCATGTAATAACCAAGGAAGGGGTAGCTGTGGATCCTTCAAAGGTGGAAGCAGTTACGGAATGGGCTGTGCCCAAGTCGGTTACTGAAATCCGGAGCTTCCTGGGTTTGGTAGGCTATTATAGGAAATTCATTGAGGGATTTTCGAAGTTGGCACTACCATTGACTAAGCTCACTAGGAAAGGAGAACCGTTTGTGTGGACACTTCGTTGTGAAGAAAGCTTTCAAGATTTGGGTTGTGTTCTGATGCAAGAAGGGAGAGTGGTTGCATATGCTTCTCGTCAGTTGAGAACGCACGAGCAGAACTACCCTACGCATGATTTAGAATTGGCTGCGGTGGTCTTTGCTTTGAAATTTTGGAGACACCATCTTTATGGCATAAGGTTTGTGGTGTACAGCGACCACAAGAGTTTCAAATATCTATTTGATCAAAAGGAGCTGAATATGAGACAGAGGAGATGGATGTAATTTTTAAAGAATTACGATTTTGGATTGCAGTACCACCCAGGGAAGGCTAATGTAGTGGCCGATGCACTCAGTCGAAAATCCTTGCACATGTCAGCTTTAATGATTAGGGAAGGGAAGCTGATAGAGGAGTTCAGGGATATGAACCTGGACGTCCAAATAAGACCTCATAGTATAATATTGGGTTTGCTTAAGGTCACGAGCGAACTATTTGATCAAATCCGAGTAATGCAAGTTGGAGATTTTGAGCTGATGGACAAACGGGATTTGATGATGAGTGGAAAGGAAACCGACTTCGTAACGAACTCCAGTGGGATGATGCGTTACAAGGGGAGAGTGTGTGTGCCTCGTGATGAAGGGCTATGGAATAGTATTTTGGAGGAGTCCCATAAGAGCAAGATGAGCTTTCACCCAGGGACAACGAAAATGTACCAAGACTTGAAGAAGTTGTTTTGGTGGTCTGGATTGAAGAGAAATGTGGTGTCATATGTTTCGAGTTGTTTGATATGCCAGAAAGCAAAAATTGAGCATCAACGACCAGCGGGAGAGTTACAATCCCTAGAAATTCCTGTTTGGAAGTGGGATAGAATCCCTAGAAATTCCCGTATGAGTAATCCATTACAGACTTTGGAGAAACAGATTACCATTTTTAGAAAATAGGGTAATCGATTACTCAACGTAGTGTAATCGATTACACAAAGGCAAATTCATAAAGCTGTCAAACAGTGTTGTTGAGTAATCGATTACTCAAATCCAGTAATCGATTACACTGTGTAAATTTTCAAAAAGATGTTAACAGGATTGTTGGGTAATCGATTACCCATTTGTAGTAATCGATTACTGAGAGTTGTTGCATCAGTTTTTCAGATTTCAAGTGAAAGGGTTTCACTCCAAACTGATTGCTTTTCATTCCAAACGAAACCTACTCATGCCTAAGGGTATTATGGTTGATTGGAAGCCTATATAAAGGCATTGAAACACTCTCACAAAAAATATATTCAACAACTCTTATATTAAAATCACACAAAGCTCTTATACTTTTCTAAATTTTCTGCACTTTTCAAAGCAACATACTCTCAAACTTTCTAAGTATTTCTGAGTTGCTTCAAAGTGCTTTCCAAACATTTTCAAAGTTAAAAGAGCATTATTATCTCAAGTATACGAGTTGTTATTGGATTGCAAGTTATAGAAATTTTCATATACACTTGTAAGGCAATCCAAGCCAAATTGTACATTCTTCACTTTTGCAAAGTTACTTTCTGTCACAAGGGTGTGAAGAGAAAGGGTGAGTGACTTGGTATAGTGTTTACCAAGGGTGTAACTTGGTATAGTGTTTACCAAGGGTATTACTTGGAATAGAGTTTTCCAAGGGGATTAGATATAAGTGAGTGTGTAAGGTACAAGGAGATCTCCGGGTGAGATATGTAAGGACCCAAGTTCTACCCTTGAAATTTTTTCCTTATTTTATTCATCATTCATACATTTTCCTACGACTTTTAACATAAAAATACCAACTACTCAAATTAAGTCTCATTTCCCTACTGATGTCCTTTTCATAATCTCAAAATCACATACATGTTCGCATAGCAGAAAATCATAATTCCTTCATACATCCTGGTAACTACCGCATACAATTAGATATGAGATTCCAAAATACCCATAGCTACGAATATCCAGAGTTACAAATATTCATGTTCAAAATACAATTAGTCATATTAAAAAAGAATGAATATAAGGGCTTCCAAAAATTAGAAGACTCTAAGCTCCTAATCAAAACGTCCTTACATCTTCCACCTACCTGCAATGGGATTAACATTGACCATATACAAAAACACAAAGGAGTAAGTCGTTAACGTAAAATCATGACAATATCCGTTAATCCACATTTTAATAATGTTAAGTAAAAACTTATAATTAAATATACTGAACACCATTTCCTTTGTTTATACTTTTGAAAACATGCTCCATAACTTGAGCTAAAGTTTGCTACATTGCTTGAGCCAAAGCTCGTTACATTGCTTGAGCCAAAGCTTGCTACATTACTTGAGCCAAAGCTTGCTACATTGCTTGAGCCAAAGCTTGCTACACTACTTGAGCCAAAGTCGCTAACCAATAATGGTCGGCTAAAAACGAGTTTTATTTCCATTTGCACTCCACCAATACATAAACAGTAAATCCACGCCATCGTCATTACAAACATACCCATATATGCTTATAACAATTAAGTGATTTACAGTTCATTTCATTATTCCAAGTTTTATTTCCATTGGAACTCCACCAATACATAAACAATAAATCCACATCATCGTCATTATAAACATACTCATATATGCTTATAATAATTAAGTGATTTTCAATTCATTTCGTTATTCATAACCAGAAAATCCACGCATTTTTCATCACAGTGCATAAGTTAAAGACTTATCCTTACCTCGGTGAGTTTTGGGTTTGGTTCTTGGCAACTTCGTAAGTTCCACCGACACCGCCTCCAACTTTAGGATCTTTCCTCATTCCCACCACATAACACAATGTTAGTCATTTATTCCAAATATCACATACACAACTTATAATGCATTATTTAACCATACAAGATATTCATCATATTTTCAATGTTGCTAAACTACTTTCATCATAAGTTTACAACCATCCAAAACATACATATTCATCTCATATTTCAACATTAGAAAGTAAACTCATCTTCTACCTCTAGCATTTTACCCATTTTCCACTTTAACCACATTTTCTCTTTAGGGCTTTGGGGTTTTCATGAATAAACCCACAAACCCTTTCCATTTTTTTTGAAATACTAACTCTAAACCAAGAGTTTACAAGGTAAAAACAACACAAAACGAACCATAACTTGAAAGGATGAGTTTCCATGGTTCCCCTCATTTTCAGAAGAGATCCAACACACCCAAAATAAGTTTCATAGGGAAGGAGAGAGTTAGAATCAAGAGCTTTACCTCTTCTCAAGCTTCTAAATGACTCACAAGCCTTCTTGCTCTTGAAAAAGCTCACTTCTCTCACTTCTCTCCAGGTTAACCCCCATAAATATGTTTGGGGTTCCCTATTTAATGTAACAGCGTCGGGTCCTTGCTTAGGCGAGCTCATTCTCGCTCAAGCTAGAAAATCCTGCCCATTTTAAAAATTCAGACCTGACCCTCTCGCCCAGGCGGGGAACTCTCTTCCAGGCGAGGCATCTATCGCTCAAGCGAGAATCCTCCCGTATAGCCTAGGATTTCACCCTCCCAGTTGAGCCTTCCTCGCTCAAGCGAGCCAACCCTCACTCTGGCGAGAATCCTCCAGTATAGCCTAGGATTTCACCCTCCCAAGTGAGCCTTTCTCGCCCAGGCGAGAATCCCTCGCTCAAGCGAGAATACTAGGACAGATACCATAATTTTAAAGACTTAAATTTAGGGTGTTATGAGATAATTGTAATTACAACTCATTATATTTAATAAAGGAATCTCTTGCGCGTCAAGAGAACTGGACGTAGCCTTCAGTGGACAAGAAGGTGAACTAGTATAAAACACCTGCGTACTCTCTTTTCCTTCTCTTTGTTATTTATTTATCCTTCCTAAGTCAATATTTTTCTGCATATTATTTCCGCTGCACATTAACTTTGATATTGCAGAAAAATTGGCCATACTTATTGCAACAACTAATTCACCCCCCCCCTCTTAGTTGCAATCTCAGTCTTATAATTGGCACCAGAGCTATTTTTGAGAAAGTTACTCTCAAAATCTGATCCTACTAACAACATGGCCTCAAGATCATTCTTAGGAGAAGGATCCAACATAAACAGACCTCCAAGCTTTGTTGGAGAGTGTTACAAATTCTGGAAAATCAGAATGAGGATTTTCATAGAGTCGCAAGAGTTGGATATATGGATTGCTATCGAGGAAGGACCATACGTGCCATTTACCGTTGTCAACAATATCAGAGAGATAAAGCCAAAATCTTCATGGAATGATGAAGATTAGAAGAAGGTGCAATATGATTTGAAAGCAAAGAATATCTTCACATCGACACTTGGAATAGATGAGTTCTTTAGAGTGTCCAACTGCAAATCCACTAAGGAAATGTGGGACACTTTGAAGACAACTCAGGAAGGAACCGAAGAGGTAAATAGATCGAGGCTCAACACTTTATCCCAGGAATATGAAATGTTTCGTATGAGACCTGGAGAGAAGATCTTGCATCTTCAAAAGAGATTCACTCATCTAACCAACCATCTTATTGCACTTGGCAAAGTGCTGTCAAATAGTGACTTGAACATAAAAGTTCTAAGGTCACTAACAAGAACATGGCAACCAAAGGTAACGACTATTTCCGAAAAGAAAAGTCTTTCGAAAATGTCATTGGCTGGTTTGTTTGGTAAGTTGCAGGAATACGAACTCGAATTGAGTCAACTTGATCAACACGAGGAACTAGAGAAGAAGAAGAAGAAGAACATTTCTCTCAAGGAAAAAGTTGAGAAATATGATTCATCGGAGGATGAAGACGACAAGGAAGAGACTGACGATAGGAGCCTCTTCGTTAAAAAGTTAAACAAGTTCCTAAGAAGGAACAAAGGCGGAAGAACCGGGCAAATAAAGAAGTACTCCAAAAGCAATGAGGCCTCCACTTCAAACCAGAATTTTACATGCTTTGAGTGTGGCAAACCTAGCCACATGAAGATGGACTGTCCAAACATCAAGAAGAGTTCTTTCAAAGGAAAGAATGAATTAATGAATGGACGAAGAGGCTACATCGCTTGGGAAGACAACGACACAAGTTTAGCATTTGAACCAGAAAGCGAAGAGCAGACACATCTCTCTCTCATGGCGTCTCATCATTCAGACGATGAAGAGGTAAATGAATCTATCCATTTTTCTTCCTCCAAATTATAAACTGCATTTAATGATCTACATGATGAATACATAAAATTTTCGAAAATATTTCTAAAACAATAATCTGAACAAGATTCTCTTAGAAACATACCTTCATCATCCTCATGTTTAAATTGCATTACTTTTGGCAACAAAGTTTCTGCATTGAGTCTTGAACTCAACAAAATGAACAAGAGTAAAAAGAGCTTGAGTAAGATCATTAATGATCAAAGACACTCTACGGACTGAAGAGGTCTTGGCTATGGAAAAGGCCTTGCTCTTAAGAAACAAAGTAAGTCTATCATAACAGACTTTCGGAACATGTATTCATGCATCTACACATAGAAAACATAAATCTAGGATACATATGCATCAAACTATTTGCTCTTATTATAAAAACTATGGGCACACACCAAATACTTGTCATATTAGAAAATATGGTGTTCCCCTAGGATATTTTAAATGGGTTGAGAAAGGATCTAACCATGTAGGACCCAAAACAAGTTGGGTACCTAATATAACTTAACTTGTTTTGCAGGTTGATTTGAGCGTCGCCCGCAATTTAAGGTACTTGGATAGCGGTTGCTCAAAACATATGACGGGCGATAAAAGTAAGTTCTTTGTCCTTACTCGAAGGGACAAAGGCTATGTCACATATGGTGACAACAACAAAGGAAGAATTCTTGGAGTCGGTAGAATCGGCAAGCCACCTTCAACAACCATAGAAGGAGTGCTATATGTGGAAGGACTTAAGCACAATCTTCTAAGCATAAGTCAACTTTGCGACAAGGGCTTCCATGTTTCATTCTACCCAGATAAGTGCATCATTGAAAGTAAGGAATTTCTAAACTCTAAACTTGTTGGTAAGAGAATTAATAACATTTACATGATAGATATAGATTCATCTCTTCCTATAACATGTTTAGTTTTAAATGACAATCATGATGCATGGCTTTGGCATAGGAGAATTGCTCACATACATATGGATCATTTGAATAAGCTAATCAAGAAAGATTTGGTTGTTGGTTTACCCAAGATGAAGTTTGTTAAAGACAAACTATGTGGTGCATGTCAAATTGGTAAACAAACAAAAACCTCTTTCAAGCCAAAGCATATGGTTTCTTCGGATAGACCATTGTAGTTACTAAACATGGACTTATTTGGCCCCTCAAGGACAAAAAGTCTTGGTGATAACTACTATGCTCCTGTTATAGTAGACGATTTTTCACGCTACACTTGGACTCTATTCTTAGTACATAAGAATGAGGGATTCAAAGCCTTTAGCACTTATGCTAAAAGAGTCCAAAACGAAAAGTCACTTAAAGCGCTGCTATAAGAAGTGATCATAGGGGAGAGTTTCAAAATGCTTCTTTTCAGGAATTTTGTGATGATCTTGGGATTAATGACAACTTTTCTGCTCGTAGTGCTATAAGAAGTGATCATGGGGGAGAGTTTCAAAATGCTTCTTTCGAGGAATTTTGTGATGATCTTGGGATTAATTACAACTTTTCTGCTCCTAGAACACCACAACAAAATGGTGTTGTAGAGAGAAAGAGTCGGTCTTTGGAAGAACTCGCTAGAACAATGTTGAATGAAACTAACCTCCCAAAGTACTTTTGGGATGATGCAGTAAGCACCGCTTGTTATGTTTCAAGTAGAGTTCTAATAAGACCTATTCTAAAGAAAACCCCCTATGAACTCTTCAAAGGAAGAAAACCAAACATTTCACACTTGCATGTATTTGGTTGTAAATGTTTCATCTTGAATAATGGCAAAGAAAATTTAGGCAAGTTTGATGCAAAGGCAGATGAAGGAATCTTTCTAGGGTATTCTCTCACGAGTAAAGCTTATAGATTCTTTAACAAAAGAACTCTAGCCATGGAAGAATCTGTCCATGTCCCATTTGATGAAACCAATCCTCTAATCAAGGAAAGGTTGACCATTGATGAAGAAGATTTGCCTAACTCTACTTTTAATAAAAATGCTATTATTGAAACTACACCTAATATAGAGCATGTGGAAGTGGATGATCATCCTTCCATACAAGAAGAGCATATTCACTCTGATTTACCCAATGAATGGAGAACTCATCGAGATCATCCTATATACAACATTATTAGTGATATTAACAAAGGTGTTACCACTCGCTTAATGCTAGAAAATGCATGTCTAAACATGGCCTTTGTTTTTCAAATAGAACCATCTAAGATAGATGAAACAATCGAGGATGAACACAAGATTATTGCTATGCAAGAAGAACTTAACCAGTTTGAGAGAAACGAAGTTTGGGAACTTTTTCCTAGACCTAAGAATAGGCATGTAATAGGAACTCACTGGGTATTTCTCAATAAATCAGATGAAAATTGTATAATCATTATAAACAAGGCTAGACTAGTAGCCCAAGGATACAACCAAGAGGAAGGTATATATTTTGATGAAACCTTCGCTCCAGTTGCTAGATTTGAAGCAATTAGACTGCTACTTGCATATGCATGCTCCTTGAACTTTCAGCTTTACCAAATGGATGTAAAGAGTGCATTCCTTAACGGGTATATACAAGAGGAAGTATTTGTAGAATAACCTCCTGGTTTTGAGGACTACAAACATCCCTCTCACGTATACAAGTTAAAGAAAGCCCTCTATGGCTTAAAGCAAGCTCCACGTGCTTGGTATGACCGTCTAACCAACTTTATAACAAAAAAAGGTTTTACAAAAGGCAAGGTCGATACTACACTATTTATTAAGAAGATAAATCATCATACTTTACTTGTTCAAATCTATGTTGATGATACTATTTTCGGTTCTACTAATGAAAGTTTGTGTAGTGAATTTGGCAATATGATGCAAGGAGAATTTGAGATGTCTATGATGGGAAAGTTAAATTATTTTCTTGGACTCCAAATTAAGCAACTCAGTAATGGTATCTTTTTAAGTTAGTCCAAATATTGCAAAGACTTATTGAAAAGATTTGAGATGGATGATTGGATGCCGATTGCTACTCCTATGTGATCAAGTACATATATCGATGCTCATGACGCAGGAAAATGTATTGAAATATCTAAGTATCGAGGTATGATCATAACTCTTTTATATCTTAATGCCAGTAGACCTAATATTATGTTAAGTGTATGTCTATGTGCGCGATATCAATCTAAACCCAAAGAGTCACATCTAGTTGCCGTTAAGAGAATCATGAAGTATCTCAAAGGCACAACCGATATTGGACTATGGTATCCCAAGGGAAGCGTATGCGAATTGGTTGGCTTCTCGGATTCAGACTTTGCGGGATGCATGTCTGAGAGAAAAGTACAAGTGGTACTTGCCACATTCTAGGAAATGCTTTAGTTTCTTGGTCTTGCAAGAAACAAGCTTGTGTTGCCTTAAGCACCGCTGAAGCGGAATATATTGTTGCTGGTAGTTGTTGTGCACAAGTGTTGTGGCTCAATCAACAATTACAAGATTATGGCTTAAACTTAGGCTGCACACCCTTGAAATGTGACAATACTAGTGCTATTAATCTCACCAAAAATCCGATTATGCACTCAAGAACCAAACACATTGATATAAGGCATTATTTCCTTAGGGACCATGTCCAAAAGAAGGATGTGTTGGTAGAGTTCATTGATACTCATAACCAACTAGCGGACATATTTACTAAACCATTAGCAAAAGAGCCTTTTTATAAGATTAGACGAGAATTAGGCATTCTCGATGAAGCTTACTTGTCCTAACATGTTTAAATGTTTATATGTATGCTTCATTGGTTATATCCAATGCCTACTTGTTCTTAATTTGTGTGTTTTATGCTTTAATTTTCAAGTTTTTAGAGCCAAAAATCAGTTTTAACATCAGTGGGAAAACAATATGTTACATTAATCGATTACTGTAATGGTGTAATCGATTACAGAGAGACACTGTTTGAAAATTTTGAATTTTTGAAAGTTATATATATGAACTGCTGCATTTTTCAGTGTAATCGATTAATCTGTCAAGTTATATATATGAACTGCTGCATTTTTCAGAAATTCACCATTTTTCTCTCTCCTGTAACACGAGTTCTTCCCTCTCTAAACCTTCTCAATCTCTAAAAACCTCATTTCTACTCCGTTTTGATTGATTTTTGTTGTAAAGCACACCCCTTTTTCGATTTTAAACAGTTCTACACCTTCTATTTTGTGATTTGTGGCCTGAATCAAAAAACCCCAATTTCCAAAATCAAAAACCATAAACCTTCAAACACCAACAAGGCTTCATCTTCAAAGAGACCACGTTCTTCAAAGTCTAAGCAAGGAGAATCAACTTCCAAGTCCAACCCGTTGAAATTGACGAGGCTTCTTGCAAATGACGCTCAAAGGAAGGTCTTCGAAGAAAACTTCCATGGATGCGCCATCTTCACTCCTAAATACGGTAACATTGGGAACTTTGAGTTTGAAGATTTTATTTTTCCTTATCTTTTGCGGTAACAAAAACTTTTTGACTTTTTCTGCAAAGCGAACGATATCTATCCTGAGCTTGTTCGCGTATTTTACTGCAACATGAACTTTAGGAAAAATCTTATGACTTCCCATGTTAAGGGAAAAGACATTGTTTTGGATATGAAAACCTTTAGTTCTATTTGCTGTGATATATCGATGATAGGCAACAATACTGGGTTCGGCCTAGTATGTGAATGGGATGATTACTGTAACACCCTAAATTTTAAGTCTTTAAAATTATAGTATCAGTCCTGAGATCCTCGCTCGAGCGAGAGATTCTCGGCTGGGCGAGAGAGGCTCACCTAGGAGGGTGAAATACTGGGCTATACTAGAGGATCCTCGCTTGAGCGAGAGATTCTCGCCTGGGCGAGAGAGGCTCACCTAGGAGGGTGAAATCCTGGAGTATATTGGAAGATTCTCGCCTGAGCGAGAGTTGTCTCGCCTGGGCGAGAAATATCATTTTGGGGCTGTTGGCACTGTGAGATTCTCGCTTGAGCGAGAATCCCTCGCTTGAGCGAGAGAGTCAGATCTGAGTTTTTAAAATGTGCGGGATTTTCTCGCTTGAGCGAGAATAAGCTCGCTTAAGCTAGAACCCGACGAGACAACATTTAATGAGAAACCCCTAAACATAATCTTGGGTTTAGAAAAGAAGAAGAGTGAGAGAAGAGAGCTTTTTCAAAGACAAAAAGCTTGGATAATCATCTAAGAGCTTGAGAAGAGGTAAAACTCTGGATTCTAACTGTCTTCTTCTCTTTAAAACCTATTTTGGGTATGTTGGATCTCTTATAAAAAATGAAGGAAACCATGGAAACTCATCCTTTTGAGTGATGGTTCATTTTATGTCATTCTTACATTGTAAACTCTTGGTTTAGAGTTAGTATCTCAAGAATGGAAAGGGTTGTGGGTTGATTCATGAAAACCCCCAAAACCCTAAAAGTGAAAATGTGGTAAAAGGAGAGAATGAATAAAATGCTAGAGGTAGAAGATGAGTTTACCTCCAAATATTGGAATATGAGATGATTATGCATGTTTTAGATGGTTGAATACTTATGATGAATATTTTGTATGATTAAATGATGCAATATGAGTTGTTTATGCAATATTTGGAATAAATGACTAACATTGTGTTATATGGTGGGATGAGAAAAGATCCTAAAGTTGGAGGCGGTGTCGGTGGAACTTGAGAAGTTGCCAAGACCCAAACCCAACACTCACCAAAGTAAGGATAAGTCTTTAATTGTGCATTTGGAATCAAAAATGTGTATTTTCTGATTATGAAATGATTGAGTTGTAAATTACGCATTTAGTATCAACATATATGGGTGTGTTTATATTAAAGTAGGCGTAGATTTACCGAAAGGAAATATATTTTTAGCCAACCATGAATGGTTAGCGACTCTGGCTTGAGTATATAAGCAAAAACTGTGGCTTGAGTATATAAGCAAAACTCTAGCTTGAGTATATAAGTAAAACTCTGGCTTGAGTATATAAGCAAAACTCTGACTTGAGTATATAAGCAAAACTCTGGCTTGAGTATATAAGCAATGAGAATCAAAAAAGGGAAATGAGGGAAATGAGAATCTGCTTTTTGCTAACCCCGAGGGGTGTAGCGACTTTGGCTCAAGTTATGCAGCAAAGAAAAATGAATTTCAAAAATGGTTTACTAACCCAATTTCTAATGTGGATTATCTTATGATGATGTTTATTTGAATTAACGACTTACTCCTTTGTATGTTTGTGTACTTGTCATTGATAATCCCATTGCAGATAAATAGGTGACATGAGGGGGCCTCATTTTTTGGGAATCTTAGGAAGCTTTACATTTTGGATTTATTCACTTGCACTATGTTGTATATGAGTGAATTGCTGATATTTTGAAATATGTTGTAACTAACGATGTAGATATACTTGTAAAATTGAGGGTGTAACTCTGGATATGTGTAGCTATGGGTATTTTGGAAACCCATAGCTAATTATATGCGGTGGTTACAAAGTTTAATTAATGCGAATTATGTTTTTCTGTCGAATGATTTTGTATGTCAATATTGAGATAGATTGCGAAGAGGGAAATAAGAATTGAAGTAAAGATATTAAATTGGTAACATGAGTTAGGAGAGATTGCATGTAATTGAACTAAATCGAGAAAAAAATTTCAAGGGTAGAATTTCGGTCCTTACAATTACGATCGCAAGAAATTCTATCTTTCTATGTGTAGAATTTCTAAGGAGGAAATAGAAAGGCGAAAGCAACAAATCCTTGGTGACACTGTTAAGAACAGAGATATCCTCTCTGCTAGATATCTCACGCTGGAAGATCGTTTGATAAATTATTTTCTTTCCTATGTCATTTTGCCGAAATTTTCAAACCATTCGCAAATAAGTGACATAGAGCTCCAATTAATGTATGCTATCAATTTTAACATCAAGATTAATTGGGCTAAGATGATAATGTATCAAATGTGGCATGTTCGCGGCTCCCAAAGTCCGTTGCCCTACGCCATCTTCATTACCAAAATTCTTGTGCATTTCGGCGTACCTTTAGAAGGTGAGATCAAAGTGGCCCTCAATCTTCGCGAAAGCAAGGTTGATATTGAGGTTGTCCAGAAGATGGGATTCGTTATAGATCCTGTCACTCGTCGAACCTACAAGCATCGTACCGACCACCAACCTGCTCCTACTGACGAACCAAAACCTATTGTTGTACCAAAACAGCCTGAGTCTCATGCTCAATCTTCTTCGTATGCTGCAATGCCCACTAATCAGATCATTATGGATGAATTGGTTTCTCTTCGAGGCTACATCACCACAAGGATGGATGCTTTCGATACTCAGAGCCAATAAATCCATTATGAACTTCATCGTCTTTCATCGAGGATAAGCAACATGGATGTTGATGAAGATAGTTCCGAGCCCGAGTCTTAGATTATTTTATCTAGGTTTCTGATTGTGTAATGCTTATGGATTTGCATTTTCCATGTGGATGTTTAAACATTGTTTGGATTTTATTTTATTCCTACTATTTTGGATTTCGTGTATGAACAACGTTATTTTCATTGTTATGCAATGCTGTTTATGTTTTCATACATGGTGTTATTATATTATGTTTATATTACTTGAACTTTCATATACTATGACCTATTGTATGCTATGCTCTACAAATGTCTATTGTGCTAGACTCTTGGCTTTTCTTCTTTTTGATGAAGTCAAAAGGGGGAGAAAAGTTGGGAAACGTGTATTTTCTGTCAATATTCTTTCAGGCACATAACTCCAAAAGAAAGGGGAGAATACATGTATACACATAGGGGGAGCATACTCAAGACAAGTGAAGATATATCATCAAGTATGCTGCTCTCAGAAAATTACACTTTCAAGAAGACATTGGTTTGTCATCATCAAAAAGGGGGAGATTGTGAAGAAGATCTTGCTCCTGACCTTGGCACGGTTTTGATGAAGACATCAATATCACAAAAATAAGAAAGGAAGAAGACCGACAAAAACTATCGAAGACAATGCTTCAAGATTTAGAGTCTAAGTCTTTAGGTACTTCTATCCTTACAACTCATTTATTTACTTAGATAATAATGCTCAAAATTGTTTTAAAGAAAATCAGGAAAAACTAAGTGTGAATAAAAATAATTTTCAAAAACAACATGTAACGGGTTACCATACTTGAGTAACAAGTTACATGAGTGAGAAAAGAGTTTTCAAACCTCTAACAGCTATGAGTAATCCATTACAGACTTTGGAGTAACAGATTACCATTTTTAGAAAACAAGGTAATCGATTACTCAAAGTAGTGTAATCGATTACACTAAGGCAATTTCACAAAGCTGTCAAACAATGTTGTTGAGTAATCGATTACTCAAATCCAGTAATCGATTACACTATGTGATTTTTCAAAAAGCTGTTAACAGGATTGTTGGGTAATCGATTACCCATTTGCAGTAATCGATTACTGAGATCTGTTGCATCAGTTTTTCAGATTTCAAGTGAAAGGGTTTCACTCCAAAATGATTGCTTTTTATTCCAAACAAAACCTACTCATGCCTAAGGGTATTATGGTTGATTGGAAGCCTATATAAAGGCATTGAAACACTCTCACAAAAAAAGTATACAACAACTCTTATATTAAAATCACACAAAGCTCTTATACTTTACTAAATTTTCTGCACTTTTCAAGGCAACATACTCTCAAACTTTCTAAGTATTTCTGAGTTGCTTCAAAGTGCTTTCCAAACATTTTCAAAGTTAAATGAGCATTATTATCTCAAGTGTACGAGTTGTTATTGGAGTGCAAGTTATAGAAATTGTCATATACACTTGTAAGAAAATCCAAGCCAAATTGTACATTCTTCACTTTTGCAAAGTTACTTTCTTTCACAAGGGTGTGAAGAGAAAGGGTGAGTGACTTGGTATAATGTTTACCATGGGTGTAACTTGGTATAGTGTTTACCAAGGGTGTTACTTGTAATAGAGTTTTCCAAGGGGATTAGATATAAGTGAGTGTGTAAAGTACAAGGAGATCTCGGTGTGAGATAATTGTAATTGCAACTCATTATATTTAATAAAGGAATCTCTTGCGCGTCAAGAGTACTGGACGTAGCCATCGGTGGACATGAAGGTGAACCAGTATAAAACACCTGCGTACTCTCTTTCCCTTCTCTTTGTTGTTTATTTATCTTTCCTAAGTCAATATTTTTCTACAAATTATTTCCGTTGCACATTAACTTTGATATTGCAGAAAAATTGGCCATATTTATTGCAACAACTAATTCACCCCCCCCCCCCCCCCTCTTAGTTGCAATATCAGTCTTACACCACGACTCTTCACATCACTAGGGCACTGATGCTCTCACTCAGGCGACGTTGTCTTGCCTAGGCGAGATTCATCCAGCCTCAATAGAACTCTCTCGCTTGAGCGTGAAATCCCTCTTCCAGGCGAGAATCTCTCAGCGAGAATACCTTCTCTTGCTTAAGCGAGTACCCCCTCGCTCAAGCGAGAATACCAGAAAAATCCTGAGGAAAAACTCTGGGTCCCTCACTTGGGCAAGACTCTCTCGCTCAAACGAGAATCACCCAGTAATTCTCAGAATTCTTGGGTTTCACAAATCCAAGGAAATATAATTTTTAGGATGTTACATTTTCACCAAAAAGTGTCCCAAATTTCATGAGGGATTTCTATTTTTGGGTTCAAATTACAGGGTTCTCGCTCAGGCGAGAATGGCTCGCTTGGGCGAGAAACCCTCGACGTTTTAAATTTCAAACTCTAATGCTCTCGCTCAAGCGAGAATTGTCCAGGTTGTGTAGCCCTTCCTCGCTTGGGCGACTACTCCCTCGCTCAAGTGAGAAGCCTAGGAAAATCCTGGGAGAAACTCTGAGCCCATCGATCTCGCTCAAGCGAGAAACACCCAATATTATCCCAACTTTCTGAGTTTCTCCAAACTTAGGAAAAGGTAAATTCAAGGTGTTACACCAGGAAACACATCTGAAAATTCGCAGACTACAGGTAGACTCTCAGTCTCTAGTTTCTCAACTCCCTCCAAAGAAGCTAACAGAACATACATCAACGCCCCTTCCTTAAGGTAAGTCTTAACTTCCGTGGCCGATACGGGTTTTTGACATGTAGACAAACTAGAGGTTTCGCTAAGATCTCCAAATATCAATGTCTTATCAAAACAGTTCAGTAGCACACGATTCTCCGATAATTAGTCCATCCCTGGAATTATGTCAAATTAGGATAGCGACAAGCATATTAAGTCTATGGTAAAGGTTCTATCGTGTACTACTACCGGACACTAAGAAACAAACGTCGATACCAAACAGTAATCTCTTGATGACCAAACATCATCTTCAGCTCCGGTTTCAAGCCAACCTCAAACTTTGCACACCTAGACCTCCCATCAGTGTCTAGTTCATAGTATCGGCA
This sequence comes from Lupinus albus, assembly GCA_009771035.1. Classification (NCBI taxonomy): domain Eukaryota; kingdom Viridiplantae; phylum Streptophyta; class Magnoliopsida; order Fabales; family Fabaceae; genus Lupinus; species Lupinus albus. The sequence continues at coordinate 5,133,189 of CM020013.1, read as the reverse complement.
ATACGTCGCCAACTCTTCAAATTTGGCAGCATATTCCCCTACGATCATGCTCCTTTATTCTAAGCGCAATAACTCCATTTCCTTCTTCCTTTTCAGATCGGCTGGAAAATATTTCCGTTGGAACCTGGCCTTGAACGATTCCAAAATGACAGCATGTCCATCAACCTCCATCTTCCTCCGAGTGTACTCCCACTTATTATTTGCTTCTTTAATCAGCATGTAGGAAACATATGTCAGTTTTTGGTTGTCACTACAACCCATGGCTCTTAATATCTTTTCCAAGTCCTAGATCCACCTCATTAGCCGCATTGGGAACGAATCCACCTTGGAATTGATTTGGATTACGTCTGCAGCACTCATCTAGTCCCCAGTACTCTACCGGTCCCTGTTGTGCTAGTGGATTCTCACCCATGTTCTGTAGCACGGCCGCCATTTGCGCCAACTGTTCATTCTGACCATGTCCTTTACCACGTCTAGCCATTTCTCAACTTGCACTCATTACATATTAGGTCCAAAATTTATATTGCCCTAGTCACCTAATCACATAGTCACAAACAAGCACACCACACAAAATCATACAAGAAGCATGTAGAGTCATGCCCTAGGTTGTAGGATTAACTTACGCTTTGATACCACAATTGTAACGACCCATATTATATTCCAGAATTTTTTCGAATTTCTATTAAACAAATAAAAATATATAATTCTTCCATAAATGCTCAATTGATTTATCACGTTCACTGACCAAAGTCTCTATCTCAATAACTTAACAAAGAACGGAAATTTGTCATCACATTCTGTTAACATACATCAAATTGTCAATTGAGAAATCAAATAGAAATCAGTCATCCCTTTAAACATTTAAAAATTACACATCAATCTTTCACAACTACAAATAGCATCTAAAAATGATTTAAACTACATAGCAACCTCGATCCGTAGTCCCCCCGCTTCGCCCGCAATCTGACTATCACAAATAGAAAGGACCACAAACACAAAGGGAGTAAGACATTTAATCTTGTAATAATCAGCATTATAAAATGATACATAATCATAGACAACAAAGTTATATAAATGGATAAGCTAAGAATAAGACAGTTTCCGCAATCATTACTTACTACCTTGAACGTCATCGCATTTTAACTATATTAATTGTCCATACCAGAACCATATTTTCGGTCGCACTCACACAATATTCTCAATGTCATTATCCCACATAACTTACCACGTCAAGAGTAGTACCATGCCCGAAGACATCTCCATTTCCACGTACCTAGTTATTCCTCTTAAAATAAAAATACGCCGATCACAATACTCCAACACCACTTAGGGTGATTCAAATATCACATAGGGCAAGACATTCAAAACCACATAGGGTGATACAATACGACTTAGGGCAAGACATTCAACACCACATAAGGCGATACACTACCACTTAGGGTAAGACATTCAACACCACATAGAGGCGATACAATACCACTTAGGGCAAGACATTAAACTCAAGTTCCCAATAATTATTCAGTGATGTTCATTCACATGATACATACCATTATGTTCCATTATAAATAAATATAATGCTTCTCCCTTACCTGAGTATGAGTTAGCACTTTTGTTCTGCAACCTTGTTAGATCCTCCTTCGTCTCTTCCAACCTTAGGACCTTTCCTCATTCATATGATACAACAAAAATAATTAATCATTACTCACACCATACCAATAAACGATTTCATACAACACTTGTCATTCATGAAATAAGCTCATATTTCAATGATTCAAAATCACTAACTATTCAAAGTTCAAAGTATTCAAATAAGAAGTATTTTCCCTTTTTAAGAAAACATCATTAACTCACAAACCCCATTTCTTACCTCATCTTTCGTACCCATTCACAACTATTTCGTTTTGGTCTATAGTTTCTAAAATCAACATCATTTTCGAAAATAAACTCTCAACCATGATTTTCAAATGAAAAACTACATAGAAACAAATCACAACCCAACAAAGGAAGGAATATGAGGTTTTTCACATCAAGAGAAGAGATCCATGGACACAATAAGGGGTTTCACATCAAGGGTGAGTGTTAGAATCAAGAGGTTTTACCTCTTCTCAAGCATCCTTTCACTTCTACACGTGCTAGGGTAAGGGTGCCCACTTCTCTTCTTTCCTTTTTTGCAAAAGTGTCCCCTTTCTCACTTGGGACCTCTATTTTAGTTTTCAGGGTTATGGGCTCTCTCTCGGGCGATGGGAGCTCGCTTGGGGGAGATGCTTCGACGATTCAAATTTTCAAACTCTAGTGTTGTGGCTCAAGCGACAACTCCTCATTCAAGCGAGAATCGTGCTTGGGCGAGGCTCTCTCGCTCAAGCGAGAAACACTCACCACAACCCAACAATTCTTAGTTTCTTAATACCTAGAAAAAGGTAAATTTGAGGTGTTACAATCCTCCCCCTCTAATAAGAATTTTCAAAACAAATGAAGACAAATTAAACATACCTCAATTTAAACAAATGAGGGTAATCATCATGTGAAGAAGATCTGGCTCCTGACCTTGGCACGGTTTTGATGAAGACACCAACATCACAAAAAGAAGAATAAGGAAGAATACTTATGAAGACAAATGAAGATAAAGCTTCAAGACATTTTAGAGTCTAAGTCATAGGTACTTCTATCCTTACACTCTTAAGTTATACTATTAATTATAATGCTCAAAAGGTATATTTTTCGAAGAAAAACAAGATCTCATAAGTGTTAAAAACAATATTTCAAAACACCGAGTAACAGGTTACTGGATCTGAGTAACAGGTTACTATGATTGAGTAACAAGTTACTATGATTGAGTAACAGATTACTGCTATCATTGTAACCGACTACTCAATTGATAATTAGTCACTCAGTTTGACAGAAGGCTTAGGTAATCGATTACCTAAGTATAGTAATTGTAAGGACCCAAATTCTACCTTTGAATTTTTTTCATTTATTTTAATCCTTTATGCTTGATTTCCCCATGTTATATCATACATACATTTCTTTTAATCTTTAAATCATCCATTTCTTTAGTTATCTAATAACTCTAAACATACAATTTCAGTTTCATATCTTAACTACCCTTAATTGGGGAAAAACATAATTCGCATATACATCATAATAGGGGTTACAAAATTAATGTGCCCATAGCTACAATCCAAGTCAACAACTATTCAGTTAGTGCAAGAATGATTAAAAACATAGAGTTTTGATCATCAAAGTCTCTAAAGCTTCTAATTAAGCATCTCAAATCATCCGTTTACCTGCAGTGGGATTAACATTGACAATACACAAAAATACAAAGGAGTAAGTTGTTAACTCAATAAATGTCAATATATGTTAATCCACATTTTAATAGTGTTAAATAGACAATTTAGAATTATAATACATAAAACTATTACAGCAGTTTATATATTTGTAATCGTGCTATATAACTTGAGCCAAAGTTTGCTACATAACTTGAGCCAAAGTGTGCTACATAACTTGAGCCAAAGTTTTCTACATAGCTTGAGTCAAAGCTTGCTACATAGCTTGAGCCAAAGCTTGCTACATAACTTGACCCAAAGTTTGCTGCATGACTTGAGCCAAAGCTTGCTACATAACTTGAGCCAAAATTTTCTACATGACTTGAGCCAAAGTTTGCTGCATAACTTGAGCCAAAGCTTGCTACATAACTTGAGCCAAAGTTTGATACATTACTTGAGCCAAAGCTTGCTACATAACTTGAGCTAGAGTTTGCTACATGACTTGAGCCAAAGTCGCTACACCACTTCAGGGTAGCTAAAAATAGGTTTTCTTTTCATTGATTTACAATCAATTTATAACCAGAAAATCCACACATTTTCTTATACAATGTACAAGTTAAAGACTTATCCTTACCTTGGTGAGTGTTGGGGTCGGTTTTGGGTAATTTTACAATTTTCCTTCGCTACCTCCTCCAACCTTAGGATCTTTCCTCATCCCCACCAAACAACAACAAAAGTCAGTAATTTATTCACAATAATATATACACAATTCATAATACATTCACAAACATATATGATATTCACATATTTCCAATGTTTCTACTTTCATTAGAAATTTACAAACATTAAAACATACATATTCATCTTCTATTTTTACATTAGAACACATACTCATCTTCTACCTCTACCATTTCACCCATTTTCCTCTTTAACCACATTTTCATTTTGGGGTTTTTTGGGTTTTCATGAATCAACTCACTCACCCTTTCCATTCTTCGAATATCAACTCTAAACCAAGAGTTTACAAGAGAGAAACTAAATAAAACGAACCAACTCAAAAGGAAGAGTTTCCATGGTTTCTCACATTTTGAGAAGAGATCCCACATACCCAAAACAAGTTTGAAAGGGAGAAAGAGAGTTAGAATCAAGAGATTTACCTCTTCTCAAGCTTCTAGTTGATTCCCACGAATCCTTGCTCTCAAAATCACCTCCTTCTCTCTTCTCTCTCAAGTTCTAACCGTAAATGTGTTTTAGGGTTTCTATTTTAATGTGTCCTCGTCGGGCTCTCTCTCAAGCGAGCCTATTCTCGCTCAAGCGAGAAAATCCCGCCCATTTTAAAAACTAAGAACTGACGCTCTCGCTCAAGCGAGAATCCTCCAGTGTCTACACCCCTCTCCCTCGCCCAGGCGAGAATCCTTCAGTATATCCTAGTTTCCCACTCACCCAGGTGAGCCATCTCTCGCCCAAGTGAGCCCTTTCTCGCTCAAGCGAGATTTCCAGATAAAATCCTGGGAGAAGCTCTGACCCTCTCGCTCAAGTGAGAATCTGGCAGCTTGTCCCACTCTTCAGGACTGTTACCACATCTTTAGAAATATAAATTCAGGGTGTTATAGTAATCGATTACTTAGAGCTGTTACAACTAGAGTAATCGATTACTCAACATAAAAATTATTTTCCAAGTTGGACATAACACTTGGGTAATCGATTACCCACTTGAGTAATCGATTACTGAAAGATGTTGCACCAGATTTTTAGATTCAATTTGAACAGCTTTCATCACAAACGAATTGGATCCATTCCAAACGAATCCTACCCTTTCCTAAAGGTGTTATGGTTGTTGGAAAGTCTATATAGAGGCATTGGAACTCAGATTCATCGTACAAAATTCACAACACTTTCAAATAACTTTCTCACATCCAAATCATAACTCATTTATGCAAATTTGAATTTTTGAAACAATTTTTCTGCATTTTTTCTGCAACTTGCTTTTCACTTTCAAAGTAACTTTCTGAAGTTGTGAAGTGCAATATTTTAAGTCTTTCAAAACCTATGAGCATTAGAAACTAAGTATACAAAAGAGTTGTTGGATTGCAAGAGAGTTTATTATATTATCTTGTATAATGCAATCCTTTCCATTGCTAACTATTTTCTTCAAAGTTTGTAAAAGATTTTCTATCACAGGTGTTTGACTTGAAAAGGGTTAGAGTCACTTGGAAAGGTTGTTTTCAAGAGAGTGACATAGTATTGGAGAGTGTGTAAGGTACAAGAAAGTCTCAGGGTGAGCATTTATAATTACGACTCTTAATATCTAGTGAAGAAATCTCTTATGCTGAAATAGTACAGGATGTAGCCTTCGGTGGACAAGAAGGTGAACCAGTATAAAAATCCTTGTGTACTCTTCTTTCCCTTATCTCGTTAACTTTTGTTTAATATTTTTCTGTATTACATTTTCCGCTGCTACTAACTCTCAAATTGTAGAAAAATCGATCACTATCTCAAGTCCACTAATTCACCCCTCTTAGTTGCTATCTTATTCTTACAATTGGCACCAGAGTCATTTTGAGTAATTTATTCTCAAATTGATCCTATTTCGAAGATGGCAGCAAGATCATTTCTAGGAGAAGATTCCAACACCAATTGCCCTCCAAGCTTTGTTGGAGAATGCTATGACTTCTGGAAAATCAGAATGAGAATCTTCATAGAATCTCAAGATATGGATATCTGGAAAGCAATTGAAGAAAGACCTTATGAACCCTTTAAGGTTATAGATGGTGTGAGGGAAATAAAGCCAAAATATTCATGGAATGATGAAGACAAGAAGAAAGTGTAATATAATCTCAAGGTGAAAAACATTCTCACTTCAGCACTTGGCAATGATGAATTGTTTAGAGTATCAAACTGCAAATCGACCAAAGAAATGTGGGATACTCTAGAGACTATGCATGAAGGAACATAGGAAGATAAAAGGTCAATTCTCAACGATACTTGTTCTACATCTGAACCATAAAATGAAGAACAAGCCCATCTCTCACTATTGGTATCTCATCATTCTAATGATGAAGAGATAAGTGAAACTAAACCTTTGTTCTTTTGAATTACAAATTGCATTTAATGATTTGCATGATGAATATGTTAAACTCACAAAATTATTTCTAAAACAAAAAACTGAATTAGAAATATTTAGAAATAAATCATCATCCTCTTCATGTCAAAATAACATCACTGTTGAAAAGAAAATTTCATCAATAAGTCTTGAATTTAAAAATCAAGCAAAAGTAGCAAACATTTAGATAAGATGACAAAAGATTAGAGACATGTTAAACACTGAAGATGTCTAGGCTATTTGTAAGGACCCGATTTTTGTAATCCAAAAATTATTTTTAAAACATTGTTCATGAAAGCGAAGTGATTACTTTTAAAAGACATTACTCCAACGATATGGAAAACCTGATTGAATATATATATAAGTTCAATTCCTCTTTCAGGTGCAGAAACAATTAATCGTTCACTTCATTCAAAACATGTCATTGCACTTCCTTTCAAATACATAATCTAAACAATTACCCTTTTACAAAGGACACTTTTAAATAAAAATATTAAATCAACTTCATTATACACTTAGGGGCAAGATTAGTTATACATAAATTCACATTAACATGTTGTTCATATTACAAGCATTTATCATATAACGTATCAATTACATAAAACCTTACTCTACCATGCACTCTTCTCCGCAAGCGTCCAATGCGCTACCTCCACAACCTGAACTCAAATATACAACACATGCAAGGAAAGGCAGAGGGAGTAAGAACCAACGACGGCGACCGTAGCGTGGATTTACATGGAATAATAACATTAAAGTATTAAAACCACACACATCTAACATCAATCATGATAAAAATATACCAATCAACACATATTATCCATATTCACCCTATAGTACACATATATCCCATACTATATGTGTTCTATAGTGTGCATATTTATTCATCACATATTATCCATATTCACCCTATAGTACACATACATCCTATAATATATATGTTCTATAGTGTGCATATTTTACTCATCTCATATTATCCATATTCACCCTATAATACACATATATCTCATAATACATATGTGTTATAGTGTACATATTTTATTCATCTAATATTATCCATATTCGCCCTATAGTACACATATATCCCATAATATATATGTGCTATAGTGTGCATATTTCTTCATCCAAACATACTCATTTCTCGTCATTCATATTCACCCTATAAGATATATATCCCAAAATATATATCCTATGGCATGCATATGATTTTCATTCCGAAGATACACTTTTCACATCATTCACATTCCGTAGTAATTTACCCTTGATCTCTTTCAACAATTTTGTACAGTACAAATAATCCTCTACCACATCGAGTAGCTCAAATTAATCCCCATACTACATCGGGTAGGTCGTGTAATTCCCCATACCACATCGGGCAGGTCGAGTAATTCCCCATACCACATCGGGCAGGTCGAGTAATCCCCATACCACATCGGGCAGGTCGAGTAATTCCCCATACCACATCGGGTACATCGAGTAATCCCCATACCACATTAGGCAGGTCGAGTAATTCCCCATACCACATCGAGCAGGTCGAGTAATCCCCATAACACATCGGGCAGGTCGAGTAATTCCCCATACCACATCGGGCAGGTCGAGTAATTCCCCATACCACATCGGGTAGGTCGATATTTCACATTATTCTCACATCACATATTCGTTATGGCACAAAATATCAACTCAATGTCATACACCAATAAACACAAGGCATCACATCGTTCCAACATCATGAAATAACACACAACACCTTCATTGTCACAACATACCCTGCATACTTGTAACAATAAAGCGATTCACCACATATTCACTTCGATAAACATAATCATCTCCACCTTTACAAATCAACAACTCAACAAACAATTCTCATTACCAACATATCTGTCTCATTTTAACACATTAATAACTCATCATACATTCATTGTTACCAACACACCCATATATGTTTATAACAATCAACAACCCACAACATACTCATTTTATATTAACGCCCATACATAACTCGCACTCTATCATTATCACACAACATAACAATTTCTACTTTTTTCATTAAACACACATCTCACAATCCTTACTACAAACACACCCATATCTGTTTATAATAAATCAACCATCCATAACATACCATTATTCATAAACATTGCCACACATAAAATATCACTCATCATATACACATTAACGTTAGAACCATCTTTAATGACAGTGTATTACCATAAAGGGGCATATTGCGTTGTACTTTCATAACGGTTTTCTCCGCACATATGTCTCCACTTTTACGGCTAATACATCCTTATGTAAAATAAAGACTCTCACATGGATCACAAACTCCCAAGAGAGTGTCTATCCGTTAATGTGCTCCGATTCTTGAGGGAAATCGGAGATGATGACTCTAATGAAATACTCTAAGACCACAATGGTCTTCTCCCTCACCTTAGGTTGCGTAAGCTCCATGGATCTGCAAAGAGCTCCATCTTCCTCCATCTCCTTCAAACTCCATTGTTGCTTTTTCCTCTCCAAAGCTCTCCAATTTTCCATTAAGAAGCAAGAGGAAGAGGCTTTGATGTGTTTTTGAGGTTTAGGGGAGGAAAGAGTCGAAATCCACGAGGAGCCGCCATTGGGAGTGAAAGGGGAGAAAAGAAAATGAAGATTAGGGTTTGTGAAACCCTTTCTTTTCTTTTATAGTTGGGCACTCTCGCTCAGGCGATAAGCCACGATATTTTAAGTTTCAAAACACGGACCCTCTCGCCTGGGCGAGATTCTCAAACTCAAGCGAGAATCTAACAGCCTGCCTAGGCTTTCTCTTGCTCAAGCGACCACTCTCGCTTGGGCGAGATTCCCAGAATTCCCAAAACTAAAACACTAGGTCTCTCGCTTGGGCGAGACCCTCTCCCTCAAGCGAGAATCTGGCAGTATGCCCTCCTTCTTCAGGATTGTTACCTAATTTCATGGAAAATAAATTTGGGGTGTTACAATCCTTCCCCCCTAAAAGAAATTTCGTCCCCGAAATTTTGTTAGGTTACTCTCAAGAAGATACCAATATCGCCCTTTCATTCGACATAAAATACACTCGACCCAACTTAGACCCGATCGTCTAATCAAGTAATACCGCTCAGACAATAAACTGAGGCGCATACCACGTAACAGTGATACCACACATCCAATCCAAAGACTACACCTCAGGAGTTCAAATACCAAAGTCAAACATTAAAACAACCAAGAGAAAATTATCACAACCGAAATGAATGTTCTCTAGTATTCTCTCCACCAAAATAGATCTCCCTGATCTATCACTACGACAATCGTTCAGAATGATCAACCTAAACGGTCAGAATCACAACAACACTTGCGAAACCAATTCGAAGTGGGACCCAATACCCCTCATTTACCAAGATGTACTAGCTCGCACTCCAAATGCAATAGCTAGATCGACATCCACTCGTTGGAAACAACGTCATTTCATTTCACACGTGCAAATAACCATAATTTACTCAAAATCTTCATTAGCATTTCAATTTATGCTCGCTACAACACAGAAACATGATATTCATACAAATAGCATTTAGACAAACAAGGCTTTTGGAGTCTTTCACATACGAAATAAAATCACCAAGCCATTACCCAATTCAATCTAACATTTTCTACCACAAACGAATGCGTTAGGAAAAGATTTGCTAGTTCATAGTCCCAACTAAGCACATATGGTCGTAGACCCACTCAAATCACATACTTTGTTACCATTGATTTTTGTAATTTACGAACACCCAATCCAAAAACATGAGTTTTATATGGATACCCAAAATACAATGATGGACATGCATTTCGTGCTCAAGTCTACATCATATCTAGACACGCATGGTCATAATTACCTCACAAGGTTTTTAAGACATCACATTCATTCGAGATGAGGTTGTTAAAATTCGGATTGCAATATGAAACTTATTAAATGCTTACCCACATATTACATTTCATTCAAAAAAATGATTTTCGAAAATAGATTAGATGTAAGTTTCATGGCAATCATCTTGTGGAAGCAAGGGTTTTCATAATTGTTTCACAATAACTAAAAATCCCTTTTTCTCATGCGACACTGAACGCTCAAATCACAGTTTTCAAAAGGCTTTTTAGTTCTGGAGTGTCAATCCATTCGAGGAATTAGAATCCTCACCGTCCATTTAACGGAACTTACTATGCAATAATACTTCAATTATGCATAACAATCACTGACGCCCATGAAACCAAATAAGTTTTCGAGGTTCAACATCCAAGCACATGATTGGTGTTCACTAGCAATATATATATTTGTTATGGCGAATACTCAACTTTCACAAAAATCAATTATTATACAACGAAAGTTTCACATACCGCAGATAATCCACTACCTCTCCGGGTAGGAAACTCAACAATGATCCACTACCAGTCCGGGTAGGCAACTCAACAATGATCCACCACCGCTCTGGGTAGGCAACTCAACAATGATCCACTACCACTCCGGGTAGGCAACTCAACAATAATCCACTACTACTCCGGGTAGGCAACTCAACAATGATCCACTACCGCTCCGGGTAGGCAACTCAACAATGGTCCACTGCCACTCAGGGTAGGCAATTCAACACTGGTCCACTACCACTCCGGGTAGGCAATTCAACCATGATCCACATTGGAACAAGGTTAGTAAACCATTTTGAAATTTATTTTCTTCGCTGCATAACTTGAGCCAAAGTCGCTACACCACTTAAGGTTAGCTAAAACATGTTCCTTTTTCTTTTGAAAACGTGCTACATATACTCGAGCCGGAGTTTCACTTATATACCCAAGCCAGGGTTTCGCTTATATACTCAAGCCAGAGTTTTGCTTATATACTCAAGCTAGAGTTTTGCTTATATACTCAAGCCAGAGTCTTGCTTATATACTCATGCCAGAGTTTTGCTTACATACTCAAGCCAAAGTTTTGCTTATATACTCAAGCTAGAGTCTTGCTTATATACTCAAGCCAGAGTCTTGCTTATATACTCAAGCCAGAGTTTTGCTTATATACTCAAGCCAGAGTCTTGCTTATATACTCAAGCCAGAGTTTTGCTTATATACTCAAGCCAGAGTCACTAACCATTCACGGTCGGCAAAAATATATATATTTTTTCTTTCCTTGATATCACCATCTCTCATTTCCCGTAAATCTACGCCCACTTTAGTATAAACACACCCATATATGTTTATACTAAATGCGTAATTCACAACTCAATCATTGCATAACTAGAAAATACACACATTTTCCATTTCCCGTAAATCTACGCCCACTTTAGTGTAAACACACCCATGTATGTTTATACTAACTTCGTAATTCACAACAAGGGATTTTCAACAAGCACTTCATCAATAACTCAGAACAAAAAAACGAAAGATAAATTCACAACCAAACACTTATCGCAAGGAATTTAACAATCATCTTTCTCATTAGCAGTTACCACATAGTCAACACAATTCACATAAGTCAAGTAGTTAACTCACAAATTTCACAAAGAAGCATGTAAGGTCATACCCTAGGCCGTAGAGTTGACATATGCTCTGATACCATGTTGTAAGGACCCGATTTTCGTAATCCAAAAATTCTTTTTAAAACCTTGTTCATGAAAGCGAAGTGATTACTTTTAAAAGACATTACTCGAACGATTTGGAAAACCTGATTGAATATATATATAAGTTCAATTCCTCTTTCAGGTGCAGAAACAATCAATCGTTCACTTCATTCAAAACATGTCATTGGACTTCCTTTCAAATACATAATCTAAAAAATTACCCTTTTACAAAGGACACTTTAATACAAATATTAAATCAACTTCATTATACACTTAGGGTCAATATTACTTATACATAAATTCACTTTAACATGTTCTTCATATTACAAGCATTTATCATATAGTGTATCAATTACATAAAACCCTACTCTACCATGCACTCTTCTCCGCAAGCGTCCAATGCGCTACCTCCACAACCTGAACTCAAATATACAACACATGCAAGGAAAGACAGAGGGAGTAAGAACCAACTACGGCGACCGCAGCGTGGATTTACATGGAGTAATAATATTAAAGTATTAAAACCACAAAAATCTAACATCAATCATGATAAACATATACCAATCAACACATATTATCCATATTCACCCTATAGTACACATATATCCCATACTATATGTGTTCTATAGTGTGCATATTTATTCATCACATATTATCCATATTCACCCTATAGTACACATACATCCCATAATATATATGTTCTATAGTGTGCAATTTTACTCATCTCATATTATCCATATTCACCCTATAGTATACATATATCCCATAATATATATGTGCTACAGTGTGCATATTTTATTCATCTCATATTATCCATATTCATCCTATAGTACACATATATCCCATAATATATATGTGATATAGTGTGCATATTTCTTCATCCAAACATACTCATATCTCATCATTCATATTCACCCTATAAGATATATATCCCATAATATATATCCTATGGCATGCATATGATTTTCATTCCGAATATACACTTTTCACATCATTCACATTCCGTAGTAATTTACCCTTGATCTCTTTCAACAATTCTGTACAGTACAAATAATCCTCTACCACATCGAGTAGCTCAAATTAATCCCCATACTACATCGGGTAGGTCACGTAATTCCCCATACCACATCGGGCAGGTCTAGTAATCCCCATACCACATCGGGCAGGTCGAGTAATCCCCATACCACATCGGGCAGGTCGAGTAATTCCCCATACCGCATCGGGCAGGTCGAGTAATCCCCATACCACATCGGGCAGGTCGAGTAATTCCCATACCACATCGGGCACGTCGAGTAATCCCCATACCACATTAGGCAGGTCGAGTAATTCCCCATACCACATCGGGCAGGTCGAGTAATTCCCCATACCACATCGGGCAGGTCAAGTAATTCCCCATACCACATCGGGCAGGTCGATATTTCACATTATTCTCACATCACATATTTGTCATGGCAAAAAATATCAACTCAATGTCATACACAATAAACACAAGGCATCACATCGTTCCAACATCATGAAATAAAACACAACACCTTCATTGTCACAACATACCCATACATACTTATAACAAAAAGCGATTCACCACATATTCACTTCGATAAATATAATCATCTCCACCTTTACAAATCAACAACTCATCAAACAATTCTCATTACCAACATATCCGTCTCATTTTAACACATTAATAACTCATCACACATTCATTGTTACCAACACAACCATATATGTTTATAACAATCAACAACCCACAACATACTCATTTTATATTTACGCCCATACATAACTCGTACTCAATCATTATCACACAACATAACAATTTCTACTTTTGTCATTAAACACACATCTCACAATCCTTATTACAAACACACCCATATGTGTTTATAATAAATCAACCATCCATAACATACCATTATTCATAAACATGCCACACATAAAATATCACTCATCATATACACATTAACGTTAGAACCATCTTTAATGACAGTGTATTACCATAAAGGGGTATATTGCGTTGTACTTTCATAACGGTTTTCTCCGCACATATGTCTCCACTTTTAAGGCTAATACATCCTTATGTAAAATATAGACTCTCACATGGACCACAAACTCCCAAGAGAGTGTCTATCCGTTAATGTGCTCCGGTTCTTGAGGGAAATCGGAGATGACGACTCTAATGAAATACTCTAAGACCACAATGGTCTTCTCCCTCACCTTAGGTTGCGTAAGCTCCATGGATCCACAAAGAGCTCCATCTTCCTTCATCTCCTTCAACCTCCATTATTGCTTTTTCCTCTCCAAAGCTCTCCAATGTTCCATTAAGAAGCAAGAGGAAGAGGCTTTGATGTGTTTTTGAGGTTTAGGGGAGGAAAGAGTCGAAATCCATGAGGAGCCGCCATTGGGAGTGAAAGCGGAGAAAGGGAAATGAAGATTAGGATTTATGAAATCCTTTCTTTTCTTTTATAGCTGGGCACTCTCGCTCGGGCGAGAAGCCCACAATATTTTAAGTTTCGAAACACGGACCCTCTCGCTCAAGCGAGAATCTCACAGCTTGCCCAAGCTTTCTCTCGCTCAAGCGACCACTCTCGCTTGGGCGAGATTCCCAGAATTCCCAAAACTAAAACACTGGGTCTCTGGCTTGGGCGAGACCCTCTCGCTCAAGCGAGAATCTGGTAGTATGCCCTCCTTCTTCAAGACTGTTACCTAATTTAAAGGAGGATAAATTTGGGGTGTTACACTATTCTAGAAGCCAAGCTTCTAAGAAGAGAAATGTCGTAACAAAAATAATCTTTCAAAAGCAAAGTGTTCATGTATCAAATTGTGATCAAAATAAATCTAGAACACATAAGTATCTTCCCATATGTACTTATTGTAAGAATCTTGGGAATACACCTAATGTTTGCATGATTAGAAAGTATGGTGTACCCTTAGGTCACTTTAAATGGGTAGAGAAAGGCTCTAACCATGTTGTGAAGAAGATCTTGCTCCTGACCTTGGCACGGTTTTGATGAAGACACCAACATCACAAAAAGAAGAAAGGAAGAAGACCTATCAAGACTATCAAAGACAAAGCTTCAAGATTTAGAGTCTAAGTCTTTAGGTATTTCTATCCTTAAAATTCCTTTATTACCTTAGTTAATAATGCTCAAAATTGTTTTCAAGAAAATCATAAAAATCTAAGTGTGAATAAAAATAATTTTCAAAAACAACATGTAACGGGTTACCATACTTGAGTAACAAGTTACATGAGTGAGAAAAGAGTTATCCATCGTCCAACGGCTAAGAGTAATCTATTATTGTCTTTGAAGTAACATATTACCATGTTGAGAATACAGGGTAATCGATTAGTCAAAGAAGTGTAATCAATTACGCTAAGGCAATTTCAGAAGACTGCTGGACAGTACCTTTGAGTAATCGATTACTCAAATAAAGTAATCAATTGAACTGTGTAAAATTCGAAATAGCTGTTAACAAGATAGTTG
This sequence comes from Lupinus albus, assembly GCA_009771035.1. Taxonomy (NCBI): domain Eukaryota; kingdom Viridiplantae; phylum Streptophyta; class Magnoliopsida; order Fabales; family Fabaceae; genus Lupinus; species Lupinus albus. The sequence goes on along the minus strand of CM020013.1, from coordinate 5,117,771 downwards.
GGTAATCGATTACCCACTTGCTGTAATCGATTACTAAGAGCTGTTGTATCAGTTTTCAGATTTCAAAGGGAAAAGGTTGACTCAAAATTGATTTGTCTCATTCCAAACGAAACCTAGACTTCCCTAGAGGTGTTATGGTTGATTGTGAAGCCTATATAAAGGCATTGAAACACTCTTAACAATAACACAACTCAGATTCAAAACTCTCATTGAAACTCTCACAAAGCTCTCACACTTTCTGAATTTTCTGCACTTTTCAAGCAACATACTATCAAACTTTCTAAGTTATTTTGGAGTTGCTTCTAAGTGCATTCCAAACTTTTTCAAAGTAAAAGAGCATTATTATCTATAGTATAAGTGTTGTTTTTGGATTGCAAGTCTAGAATTGTTATATACACTTGTAAAGGCAATCCAAGCCATATTGTATATTCTTCACTTTTGAAAAGTTCACCTTCTTTCACAAGGGTGTGAAGAGAAAGGGTGAGTGACTTGGTATAGTGTTTACCAAGGGTGTAACTTGGTATAGTGTTTACCAAGGGTGTTACTTGGAATAGAGTTCTCCAAGGGGATTAGATATAAGTGAGTGTGTAAGGTACGAGGAGATCTCGGGGTGAGACAATTGTAATTGCAACTCATTATATTTAATAAAGGAATCTCTTGCGCGTCAAGAGTACTAGACGTAGCCTTCGGTGGACAAGAAGGTGAACCAGTATAAAACACATGTGTACTCTCTTTCCCTTATCGTTGTTAATATTCTATCCTTCCTAGGCAATATTTTTCGGCATAATATTTCCGCTGCACATTAACTTTGATATTGAAGAAAAATTGGCCATACTTATTGCAACAACTAACTCACCCCCCCCCCCCCCCCCCCTCTTAGTTGCAATCTCAGTCTTACAATTGGCACCAGAGCTATTTTTGAGAAAGTTACTCTCAAAATCTAATCCTACTACAACATGGCCTCAAGATTATTCCTAGGAGAAGGATCCAACATAGACAGACCTCCAAGCTTTGTTGGAGAGTGTTACGACTTCTGGAAAATCAGAATGAGGATTTCCATAGAGTCGCAAGACTTGGATATTTAGAATGCTATCGAGGAAGGACCATACGTGCCATTTACCGTTGTCAACAACATAAGAGAAACAAAGCCAAAATCTTCATGGAATGATGAAGATAAGAAGAAAGTGCAATATGATTTGAAGGATGTCAGGACTTGGAATAGATGAGTTCTTTAGAGTGTCCAACTGCAAATCTGCTATCGAAATGTGGGACACTTTGGAGACAACTCACGAAGGTACCGAAGAGGTAAATTGATCGAGGCTCAACACTTTATCCCAGAAATACGAGATGTTTCAGATGAGACCTGGAGAGAAGATCTTGGAAATTCAAAAGAGATTCACTCTTCTCACCAACCATCTTATTGCACTTGGAAAAGTGTTGTCAAATAGTGACTTGAACTTAAAAGTTCTAAGATCACTAACAAGAACATGGCAACCAATGGTAATGACTATTTCCGAAAAGAAAAGTCTTTCAAAAAATGTCCTTGGCTGCTTTGTTTGGAAAATTGCAGGAACATGAACTCTAATTGAGTCAACTTGATCAACACAAGGAACTAGAGAAGAAGAAGAACATTTCTCTCAAGGCAAAAGCTGAGAAATATGATTCATTGGAGGATGAAGACGACAAGGAAGAGATCGATGACATGAGCCTCTTCGTTTAAAAGTTCAGCAAGTTCCTAAGAAGGAACAAAGGCGGAAGAACCGGTTAAATAAAGAAGTTCTCCAAAAGCAATGAGGCCTCCACTTTAAACCAAAATTTTACATGCTATGAGTGTGGCAAACCTTGCCACATGAGAATGAGGCATTCACAGCCTTTAGCACTTATGCTAAAAGAGTCCAAAATGAAAAGTCACTTAAAATCGCTACTATACGAAGTGATCATGGGGGAGAGTTTCAAAATGCTTCTTCTAAGGAATTTTGTGATGATCTTGGGATTAATCACAACTTTTCTGGAATGGTCTTGTAGAGAGAAAGAATCGATCATTAGAAGAACTCGCTAGAACAATGTTGAATGAAACTAACCTCCCAAAGTACTTTTGGGCTGATGCGGTAAGCACCGCTTGTTATGTTCCAATATAGAGTTCTAATAAGACCCAATCTAAAGAAAACCCCCTGTGAACTCTTCAAAGGAAGAAAACCAAACATTTCACACTTGCATGTATTTGGTTGTAAATGTTTCATCTTGCATGTAAACATTTCACCAAAGGCAGATGAAGGAATCTTCCTAGGCTATTCTCTCACGAGTAAAGCTTATAGAGTCTTTAACAAAAGAACTCTAGCCATGGAAGAATCTGTCCATGTCTCCTTTGATGAAACCAATCCTCTAATCAAGGAAATGTTGACCATTGATGAAGAAGAATTTCCTAATCCTACTTTTAATGAAAATGCCATTATTGAAACTACACCTTATATAGAGCATGTGGAAGTGGATGATAATCCTTCTATTCAAGAAGAGCATATTCACTCTGATTTACCTAAAGAGTGGATAACTCCTCGAGATCATCCTATAGACAACATTATTAGCGATATTAACAAAGGTGTTAACACCCGTTTAATGCTAGAAAATGCATGTCTAAACATGGCCTTCGTCTCTCAAATAGAACCATCTAAGATTGATGAAGTAATCGAGGATGAACACTGGATTCTTGCTATGCAAGAGGATCTTAACCAGTTTGAGAGAAACGAAGTTTGGGAACTTGTTCCTAGACCTAAGAATATGCATGTAATAGGAACTCGCTAGGTATTTCACAATAAATTAGATGAAAATGGTATAATCATTAGAAACAAGGCTAGAATAGATGCCCAAGGATACAACCAAGAGGAAGGTATACACTTTGATGAAACCTTCGCTCCGGTTGCTAGACTTGAAACGATTAGACTGATACTTGCATATGCATGCTCCTTAAATTTTCAGCTTTACCAAATGGATGTAAAGAGTGCATTCCTTAATGGGTATATACAAGAGGAAGTATTTGTAGAACAACCTCCAGGTTTTGAGGACTACAAACATCCCTCCCATGTATACAAGTTAAAGAAAGCCCTCTATGGCTTAAAGCAAGCTCCACGTGCTTGATATGACCGTCTAACTAACTTTCTAATAGGAAAAGGTTTTACAAAAGGCAAGGTCGATACTACACTTTTTATTAAGAAAATAAATCAACATACTTTACTTGTTCAAATCTATGTTTATGATATTATTTTCGGTTCTACTAATGAAAGTTTGTGTAGTGAATTTGGAAAAATGATGCATGGAGAATTTGAGATGTCTATGATGGGAAAGTTAAATTACTTTCTTGGACTTCAAATTAAGCAACTTAGCAATGGAATCTTTGTAAGTCAGTCCAAATATTGCAAAGACTTGTTGAAAAGATTTGAGATGAATGACTGCAAGCCGATTGCTACTCCTATGGGATCTAGTACCTATATCGATGCTGATGACGCTGGGAAATGTATTGAATTATCTAAGTATTGAGGTATGATCGGATCTCTCTTATATCTTACTGCAAGTAGACCTGATATTATGTTTAGTTTATGTCTATGTGCGCGATATCAATCTAAACCCAAAGAGTCACATCTAGTTGTCGTTAAGACAATCATGAAGTATCTCAAAGGCACAACCGATGTTGGACTATGGTATACCAAGGGAAGCGTATGCGAATTGGTTGGCTTCTCGGATTCAGACTTTGTAGGATGCAAGTATGAGAGAAAAAGTATAAGTGGTACTTGCCACATTCTAGGGAATGCTTTTGTTTCTTGGTCTTGCAAGAAACAAGCTTGTGTTGCTTTAGGCACCGCTGAAGCGGAATATATTGTTGCCGATAGTTGTTGTGCACAAGTATTGTGGCTCAAACAACAATTACGGGATTATAGCTTAAACTTAGGTTGCACACCCTTAAAGTGTGACAATACTAGTGCTATTAATCTCACCAAAAATTCGATTATGCACTCAAGAACCAAACACATTGATATAAGGCATCATTCCTTTAGGGACCATATCCAAAATAAGGATGTGTTGGTCGAGTTCATTGATACTCATAACCAACTAGCGGACATATTCACTAAACCGTTAGCAAAAGAAACCTTTCTATAAAATTAGACGAGAATTAGGCATTCTCAATGAAGCTTACTTGTCCTAACGTGTTTAAATGTTTATATGTATGCTTTATTGTTTATATCCATTGCCTACTTGATCTTAAATTGTGTGTTTTATGCTTTAATTTTCAAGTTTTTAGAGCCAAAAATCACTTTTAGCATCAGTGGGGGGAAAAATGGTTACATTAATCGATTACTCAGTGCTACTGTTTGAAATTTTTGAAATTTTGAAAGTGAGTAATCGGTTACTCACTCAATGTAATCGATTACTCTGTGCAGTTATATATATGAACTGCTGCACTTTTTCAGAAAATCCTCCATTTTCTCTATCCTGTAACTCGAAGTTTCCCTCTCAATCTCTAAAAACTTCATTTTAGCTCCGTTTTGATTGATGTTTGTTGCAAATCACATCACATTCTTAGTTCTAAACACTTATAAACCTTCTATTTTGTGATTTGTGGCCTCAATCAAAAACCCCCAAATTTCCAAAAACCCTAAACCTTCAAAAACCAACAATGGCTTCTTTTTCAAAGAGACCACGTTCTTCAAAGTCAAAGAAAGGAGAATCAACTTCCAAGTCCAACCCGTTGAACTTGACGAGGCTTCTTGCAAATGACGCTCAAAGGAAGGTCTTCGAAGAAAACATTGATGGACGCGCCATCTTCACTCCTAAATACGGTAACATAGGGAACTTTGAGTTTGAAGATTTTTTATCTCCTTATCTTTTGCGGCAACAAAAACTTTTCGACTTTTGCTGTGAAGCGAACGATATCTATCCTGAGCTTGTTTGCGTATTTTATTGCAATATGAACTTTAGTAAAAATCTCATGACTTCCCATGTTAAGGGAAAGGACATTGTTTTGGATATGAAAACCTTTAGTTCTATTTGTTGTGATATACCGATGATAGGCGACATCATTGGGTTCGCTGGTATGTGAGTGGGACAATTACGATCGCAAGAAATTCTATCTTTCTATTTGTAGAATTTCTAAAGAGGAAATAGAAAGGCGAAAGTAACAAAGCCTTGGTGAGACTGTTAAGAACAGGGATATCCTCTCTGCTGGATATCTCATGCTGGAAGATCGTTTGGTACATTATTTTCTTACCTATGTCATTTTGCCGAAATTTTCAAATCATTCGCAAATAAGTGACATAGAGCTGCAATTGATGTATGCTATCAAGTTTAACATCAAAATTAATTGGACTAAGATGATAATGCATCAAATGTGGCATGTTCGCGGCTCCCAAAGTCTGTTGCCCTACGCCATCTTCATTACCAAAATCCTGGAGCATTTCGCCGTACCTTTAGAAGGTGAGACCAAAGTGGCCCTCAATCTTTGCGAAAGCAAGGTTGATATTGATGTTGTCCACAAGATGGGATTCGTTATAGATCCTGTCACTCGTCGAACCTACAAGCATCGTACCGACCGCCAACCTTCTCCTACCGACGAACTAGAACCTATTGTTGAGCCAAACCAGCCTGAGTCTCATGCTCAATTTTCTTCATCTGCTGCATTGCCCACTAATCAGATGAGATATGGATGAATTGGTTTCTCTTCGAGGCTACATCACCATAAGGATGGATGCTTTCGATATCCAAAGCCAACAAATCCATTACAAACTTCATCGTCTTTAATTGAGGTTGAACAACATGGATGTTGATGAAGATAGTTCCGAGCCCGAGTCTTAGATTCTTTATCTAGGTTTCTGATTATGTAACGACTATGGTTGTGCTATTTCCATTCCCATTTGAACATTGTTTGGATTTTATTTTATATATGCTATTTTGGATTTCGTGTATGAACATTTTATTTTGTTAGTTATGCAATGTGTTAAATTTTGTTTTCATACGTGGTGTTCATTCTATTATGCTTTATATTACTTGAAATTTCATATACTATGAAATATTGTATGTTATGCTCTACAAATGTCTATTGTGCTAGACTCTTGGCTTTTCTTATTTTTGATGAAGTCAAAAGGGGGAGAAAAGTTGGGAGGTGTGCATTTTCTGTTAATATTCTTTCAGGCACATAACTCCAAAAGAAAGGGGGAGCATACATGCATACATATAGGGGGAGCATACTCAAGAAAAGTCAAGATTTATCATCAAGTATGCTGCTCTCAGAAAACTACACTTTCAAGAAGACATTGGTTTGTCATCATCAAAAAGGGGGAGATTGTGAAAAAGATATTGCTCTTGACCTTGGCACGGTTTTGATGAAGACACCAATATCACAAAAATAAGAAAGGAAGAAGACCGACAAAGACTATCGAAGACAAAGCTTCAAAGAATTAGAGTCTAAGTCTTAGGTACTTCTATCCTTACAACTCATATATTTACTTAGTTAATAATGCTCAAAATTGTATTCAAGAAAATCAGGAAAAACTAAATGTTAATAAAAATAATTTTCAAAAACAACATGTAACGGGTTACCATACTTGAGTAACAAGTTACATGAGTGAGAAAATAGTTTTCAAACCTCTAACAGCTATGAGTAATCCATTACAGACTTTGGAGTAACAGATTACCATTTTTAGAAAACAGGGTAATCGATTACTCAAATTAGTGTAATCGATTACACTAAGGCAAATTGACAAGCTGTCAAACAATGTTGTTGAGTAATCGATTACTCAAATCCAGTAATCGACTACACTGTGTGAATTTTCAAAAAGCTGTTAACAAGATTGTTGGGTAATCGATTACCCACTTGCAGTAATTGATTACTGAGAGCTGTTGAACTAGTTTTCATATTTCAAGTGAAGAGTTTTCACTCCAAAGTGATTGCTTTTCATTCCAAACGAAACCTACTCATACCTATGGTTGATTGGAAGCCTATATAAAGGCATTGAAACACTCTCACAACATACAACAACTTTCATAATAAAATCACACAAAGCTCTTACACTTTTCTGAGTTTTCTGCACTTTTCAAAGCAACATACTCTCAAACTTTCTAAGTATTTCTGAGTTGCTTCAAAGTACTTTCCAAATATTTTCAAAGTTAAAAGAGAATTATTATCTCAAGTATAAGAGTAGTTATTGGATTGCAAGTTCTAGAAATTGTCATATACACTTGTAAGGCAATCCAAGCCAAATTGTACATTCTTCACTTTTGCAAAGTTTACTTTCTTTCACAAGGGTGTGAAGAGAAAGGGTGAGTGACTTGGTATAGTGTTTACCAAGGGTGTAACTTGGTATAGTGTTTACCAAGGGTGTTACTTGGAATAGAGTTTTCCAAGGGGATTAGATATAAGTGAGTGTGTAAGGTACAAGGAGATCTCGGTGTGAGATAATTGTAATTGCAACTCATTATATTTAATAAAGGAATCTCTTGTGCGTCAAGAGTATTGGACGTAGCCTTCGGTGGACAAGAAGGTGAACCAGTATAAAACACATGTGTACTCTCTTTCCCTTATCGTTGTTAATATTCTATCCTTCCTAGTCAATATTTTTCTGCATAATATTTCCACTGCACATTAACTTTAATATTGCAGAAAAATTGGCCATACTTATTGCAACAACTAATTCACTCCCCCTCTTAGTTGCAATCTCAGTCTTACAGATTATATGTTGGGAAGCTCAAATTGTTTATCTAACTCTGTTTATAATGTGGATTATAACTAAATGGTGTTTATTGAATTAAATGACTTACTCTTTTGTAAGTTTCTGTGTGTTTCCATTTGATAATCCCATTGCAAGTAAATGGATGAATTAGGGATGCTTGATTTGGAGCTTTGGGAGCTTTTAAATATGGATTCTTCTATTTACACTTTTTGTATCATAATTAAATATATGCGGATTTGAATACCTGTAATCATGATCATTATAATTTTGGATATTTGTAACCGTGGGTATTATGATTTTGAGAACCCATAACTATTTGCATGTCCTAAGTAAATGGGGGACATTTATATGGGTTATGTTTTTCTGCCTTATGGATGTGTGTATGAATACCTCATGATAAAATGATCAGAAAATAATCAAGGTAACTAATGTATCGTACCTTGGGTTACTAATGATAAGATATAGGGAAAATACATGTTTGTATGAGTTAAAATAAGAAAAAATTTCAAGGGTAGAATTTGGGTCCTTACAATTGCTCACATTCATATGTACCATTTGAATAAGCTAATTAAGAAAGATTTGGTTGTTGGTTTACCTAAGATGAAGTTTGTTAAAGACAAACTATGTTTTGCATGTCAAATGGGTAAACAAACAAAAACTTATTTCAAGCCAAAGCATATGGTTTCTTCTGATAGACCATTGCAGTTACTACACATGGACTTATTTGGCCCTTCAAGGACAAAAAGTTTTGGTGGTAACTACTATGCTCTTGTTATAGTAGACGATTTTTCACGTTATACCTGGACTTTATTCTTAGTTCATAAGAATGAGGCATTTAAAGCTTTTAGCACTTATGCTAAAAGAGTCCAAAATTAAAAATCACTTAAAATCACTACTATAAGAAGTGATCATGGGGGAGAATTTCAAAATACTTCTTTTGAGGAATTTTGTGATGATCTTGGGATTAATCAAAACTTTTCTGCTCCTAGAACACCACAAAAAATGGTATTGTAGAGAGAAAGAATCGGTCTTTAGAAGAACTCGCTCGAACAATGTTAAATGAAACTAACCTCCCAAAGTACTTTTGGGCTGATGCAGTTAGACTGCATGTTACGTTTAAAATAGAGTTCTCATAAGACCTATTCTAAAGAAAACCCCCTATGAGCTCTTGCATGTATTTGGCTGTAAATGTTTTGTCTTAAATAATGGCAAAGAAAACTTAGTCAAGTTTGATGCAAAAGCTGATGAAGGAATCTTCCTAGGTTACTCTATCACGAGTAAAGCTTATAGAGTTTTTAATAAAAGAAATTTAGTCATGGAAGAATCCGTTCATGTCTCCTTTCATGAAACCAATCCCTTAATCAAAGAAAAATTAACTCTTGATGAAGAGGACTTGCCAAGTTCCACTATCAATGATAATGCTATTATTGAAACTACACCTAATGCAGAGCATGTGGAAGTGGATGATAATTCATCCTTTCAAGAAGAGCATATTCACTCTGATTTACCTAAAGAGTGGAGAACTCATCGAGATCACCCTATAGACAACATCATCGGCAACATAAGTAAGGGTATCACTACTCGCTTAATGCTGGAAGATGTATGTCTAAACAAGGCCTTCGTCTCTCAAATAAAACCCTCAAAGATTGATGAAGCAATCGAGGATGAACACTGGATTCTTGTTATGCAAGAAGAACTTAACCAGTTTGAGAGAAACGAAGTTTGGGAACTTGTTCCTAGACCTAAGAATATGCATGTAATAGGAACTCGTTGGGTGTTCAGAAATAAATCAGATGAAAATGGCATCATTATTAGAAGCAGGCTAGGCTAGTAGCCCAAGGATACAACCAAGATGAAGGTATAGATTTGAATGAAACCTTCGCTATAGTTTCTATACTTGAAGCTATTAGATTACTGCTTGCATATGCATGTTCTTTGAACTTTCAGCTTTACGAAATGGACGTAAAGAGTGTGTTCCTTAACGGGTATATACAAAAGGAAGTATTTGTAGAACAACCTCCTGGTTTTGAGGACTACAAACATCCCTCTCATGTATACAAGTTAAAGAAAGCCCTCTATGGCTTAAAGCAAGCTCCACGAGCCTGGTATGAACGTCTAACAAACTTTTTAACGGAAAAAAGGTTTTTCTAAAGGAAAGGTCGACACTACACTTTTTTTTAAGAAAATAAATCATCACACTCTATTTGTTCAAATCTATGTAGATAATATTATTTTCGGTTCTACTAACGGAAGTTTGTGTAGTGAGTTTGGCAATATGATACAAGGAGAATTTGAGATGTCTATGATGGGAAAGTTAAACTACTTCCTTGGACTCCAAATTAAACAACTTAGCGATGGCATCTTTGTAAGCCAGTCCAAATATTGCACAGATTTGTTAAAAAGATTCGAGGTGGATGACTGCAAGCCGATTGCTACTCCTATGGTTTCAAGTACCTATATCGATGTTGATGACGCTGGAAAATGTATCGAAATATCTAAGTATCGAGGTATAATTGGATCCCTTCTTTATCTTACTGTCAGTGACCAGATATTATGTTTAGTGTATGCTTATGTGCGCGATATCAATCTAAACCTAAAGAATCACATCTAGTTGCCATTAAGAGAATCAAGAAGTATCTCAAAGGCACAACTGATGTTGGACTATGGTATTCAAAGGGAAGCGTATGTGACTTGATTGGCTTCTTGGATTCAGACTTTGCAGGATGCAAGTCTGAGAGAAAAATTACTAGTGGTATTTGCCACATTCTAGGGAATGCATTAGTTTCTTGGTCTTGCAAGAAACAAGTTTGTGTTGCCTTAAGCACCGCTGAAGTGGAATACATAGCAGCCAGTAGTTGTTGTGCCCAAGTGTTGTGGCTTAAACAACAATTACGGGATTATGGCTTGAACTTAGGCTGCACACCCTTGAAGTGTGACAATACAAGTGCTATTAATCTCACTAAGAATCTGATTATGCACTCAAGAACCAAGCACATCGATATAAGGCATCACTTCCTTAGGGACCATTTCCAAAAGAAGGATGTGTTGGTAGAGTTCATTGATACTCACAACCAACTAGCGGTCATATTCACTAAACCGTTAGCAAAGGAACCTTTTAACAAAATTAGACGAGAATTAGGCATTCTCGATGAAGCTTACTTGTCCTAATATGTTTATATGTTTATATGTATGCTTCATTGTTTGTATCTACTGCCTACTTGATCTTAAAATATGCTTGTTATGCTTTAAATTTCAAGTTTTTAGAGTCAAAAACCATTTTCAACTTCAGTAGAGAAACATCAAGTTACAATAATCGATTACTGTAATGGTGTAATCGATTAATGAGAGATATTGTTTTGAAAATTTCAAATTTTGAAAGTGAGTAATCGATTACTCACTTGGTGTAATCGATTACTCTGTGCAGTTTATATATGATTGCTGCACTTTTTCATAAAACACTTTTTTTTCTTTCTCTTGTAACTCGTGTTCTCTCACTCTACTCTTTCTCAACCTCTAAAAACTCCATTTTTTCATCGTTTTGGTTGATTTTTGTTGCAAATCACATCACATTCTTGATTTTAAACACTTTTACACCTTCTTTTTCGTGATTTGTGGCCTCAATCCAAAACTCCCAAATTCCAAAACCTAACCCTAAAACCTTCAAAACCAACAATGGCTTATTCTTCCAAGAGACCAAGAACTTCTAAGTCTAAGCAAGGAGAATCATCTTCAAAGTCCAATCCATTGAACTTGACGAGGCTTCTTGAAAACGACACACAAAGGAAGGTTTTTGAAGAAAATTTCCATGGAAGCGCCATTTTCACTCCAAAATACAGTAACATAGGAAATTTTGACTTTGAAGATTTTCTATTTCTCTACTTATTGCGGCAACAAAAACTTTTTGATTTTTGTTGCGAAGCAAACGATATCTATCCCGAACTTGTTCATTTATTTTACTACAATATGAACTTTAGGAAGAATCTTATGACTTCCCATATTAAGGGAAAGGATATAGTTTTGGATATCAAAACCTTCAGTTCTATATGCTGTCATATACCGATGATAGGAGACATTACTAGTTTCGGCATAGTATGTGATTGGGATGACTACGATCGCAAGAGATTCTATCTTTCTATTTGTAGAATCTTAAAAGAGGAAATAGAAAGGCGAAAGCAAAAAAGCCTTGGTGAGACTGTTAAGAATAAGGATATCCTCTTTGCTGGATATCTCACGTTGGAAGAACGTTTGGTTCATTATTTTCAAAGCTATGTCATTTTGCCAAAATTTTCCAATCATTCACAAATTAGTGACATAGAGCTCCAATTGATGTATGATATTCAGTATAACATCAAGATAAATTGGGCTAAGATGATAATGCAACAATTGTGGCATGTTCGCGGCTCCCAAAGTTCGTTGCCTTACGCCATCTTCATTACAAAAATTCTTGAGCATTTCGAAGTATCCTTAGATGGTGAGACAAAAGTGGCTTTCAATCTTCGCGAAAGCAAGATTGATATAGAGGTTGTCCACAAGATGGGGTTTGCTATAGATCCTGTCACTCGTCGAACCTATAAGCATCGCATGTAACACCTCAAATTTCAATTTCGGAACTTAAAGTGTTGGAGTGTATATTGGACAATTCTCGTTTAAGCGAGAGGACCTCGCCCAAGTGAGAAGCTAGGTGTTCTAGTATGAGTTTTCTAGGAACCTCGCTTAAGCGAGGAAGTGGTCGCTTGAGTGAGAGCAAAATCTAGTAAAGCTGCCAATTTCTAGCTTGAGCTAGAATTCTAGCCCATGCCAGAGAACTCTGAGAAGGCTTCCCGATTCTCGCTCGAACGAGAGAATTCTCGCCTGGGCGAGAGCGTCGGAGTTGAAAAGTTGAAAAGCTGCGAAATTCTCGCCCAGGAGAGGCTGCACAACTATAAATGCGAATGAGGGGTTTCAAAAACCCTAATGTTCATTTTATTTCCCCTCTTTTCTCTCCCAATGGCGGCTCCACCCAAATGAACCATTCTCCCCTCCATGAAACCTCAAAAACTCAACAAAACCTCTTCCTCATGCTTCTTAGTGGCACATTGGAGGGTTTTGGCGGTGAACATTGGAGGTTGAAGGAGATGGAGGGAGATGTTGCTCTTTTGCGGAACAACGGAGATTTTGAAAAATAAGGTGAGGGAGAAGACCATTGTGGTCTTAGAGTATTTCATTAGAGTCATCTTCTCCGATTTCTCTAAAGAATCTGAATGTTAAAGAATAGAAACTCTCTTGGAAGTTTGTGGTCCATGTGTAAGTCTTTATTTTCCATGAAGAGGTATTAACCATAAATGTGGAGACATATGTGTAGGAAAATCATTTTATTAGATGAAATGCAATATGCTCATTTATGGTAATACACCATCATGAAAGATGGTTCTATCGTTAATATGTTATATGATGATGAATATGTTATAAATTGTTTATTTGTTATAAGTGGACATGAGTATGTTTGTGATAATGATTGTGTTATGAGACCGTTTATTGGTGATAAATGGACATGATTTTATTATGTGATATTGAATATGTTGTGAGTTGGTTATTGGTGACAAATGGACATGATTATATTATGTGATGATGAATATGTTGTGAGTTGGTTATTTGTGATAAAATGACAAGATTATGTTATATGACGATGATGATGTTGTGAGTTGTTTTATTGTGTTTAGAAATGATATACATTGTGTTATGACATTGATGTGGTATTTTGTGTTATGATAAAGTTGTAATGTTAGAATAATGTAGTAGAAATTATTATATTGTGAATGATGTTGTTGTATGGATATGAGTATGAACTAGATTGATTGTGAGAGTGATATGCGAAATGTACATGTTGTAAAGACTCAAATTCTTCCATTGAATTTTTTTTTATTCCTTTTACATGCATTTTCCTACACTTACAATCATAATTCCAACATACTTATTTCAAGTTGCATATTCACCTAGGTTCGATTAGGCAGAAAAACATAATTCATTTCATTAAACCTTAGCGTCTACCGTATACAACTAGTTATGGGTTTCCAAAATACCCATAGCTACGTATATGCGGAATCACAATCAATCGTATAAGTCATATATCCATAGTTACAAAATATTCCAAAGAATTCAATAAGGACTAATGTACAAAATAGTGCTAATAATTGTAATCCAAAAATATAAAGCTCCTAAGCTTCCAAAATAAGACCACCTCAGGTCACCTGTTTATCTGCAATGGGATTATCAATGACAAAACACAAACACATAAAGGAGTAAGTCATTAATTCAATAAACGTCATTATAAGATAATCCACATTTAGAAAAGTTAGTAAATCACTTTGAAATTCATTTTTGTTTTGCTGCATTACTTGAGCCAAAGTCACTACACCCCTTAGGGTTAGCTAAAAACAATTTCTCATCTCTTTTATAAAGAAAGCATGCCGCATAAACTCGGGCTGAAGTGTTGCCTCATAAACTCGGGCCAAAGTGTTGCCTCATAAACTCGGGCCGAAGTGTTGCCTCATAAACTCGGGCCGAAGTGTTGCCTCATAAACTCGAGCCGAAGTGTTGCCTCATAAACTCGGGCCGAAGTGTTGCCTCATAAACTCGGGCCGAAGTGTTGCCTCATAAACTCGGGCCGAAGTGTTGCCTCATAAACTCGGGCCGAAGTCGCTACACCCCTTAGGATTAGCTAAAAAAAAATTCTCATCTCTTTTATAAAGAAAACACGCCGCGTAAACTCGGGCTGAAGTGTTGCTACATAAACTCGAGCCGAAGTCGCTACACCCATTAGGGTTAGCTAAAAACAAATTCTCATCTCTTTTATAAAGAAAACATGCCGCGTAAACTCGGGCTGAAGTGTTGCTACATAAACTCGAGCCGAAGTCGCTACACCCCTTAGGGTTAGCTAAACAAATTCTCATCTCTTTTATAAAGAAAACATGCCGCGTAAACTCTGGTTGAAGTGTTGCTACATAAACTCGAGCCGAAGTCGCTACACCCCTTAGGGTTAGCTAAAAATATATTTCCTTTTTCATTGATTTCACTATCAATCACATCCAGTGAATCCACGCAATCCTTATTACAAACATACCCATATATGTTTATAATAAATACGTGATTCACCAATTAATCCTTGCACAACCAGAAAATACATCCATTTTCATTTCAAGTGCCAAATTAAAGACTTATCCTTACCTTGGTGCGTGTTGGGTTGGGTTCTTGGTAACTGCGCTAGTTGCACCATCACCGCCGCCAACTCTAGGATCTTTCCCATTCCCACCATACAATCACAATGTTAGTCATTTATTCCAAATATCACATAAACAACTTATATTGCATTATTTAACCATACAAGATATTCATCATATTTTCAATGTTGCTAAACTATTTTCATCATAAATTTACAACCATCTAAAACATACATATTCATCTCATATTTCAACATTAGAACGTAAACTCATCTTCTACCTTTAGCATTTTACCCATTTTCCACTTTAACCACATTATCCCTTTTAGGGTTTTGGGGTTTTCATGAATCAACCCACAAACCTTTTCCATTCTCGAAATACTAACTCTAAACTAAGAGTTTACAAGAGAAAAACACATAAAACGAACCATAACTCCAAAGGATGAGTTTCCATGGTTTCTCACATTTGGAAAAGAGATCCAACATACCCAAAATGAGTTTAAGAGAGAAGAAGAGAGTTAGAATCAAAAGTTTTACCTCTTCTCAAGCTCTTAGGTGAGTATCAAAACTCCTTGCCATTGGAAAAGCTCTCTTCTCTCACCTCCCTTCGAAGTTTTTAACCTTAAAATGTGTTTGGGTTTCTGTTTTAAAGAGGTGTCGTCTGGTTGTAATCGATTACCAACATGGTGTAATCGATTACAACGTGAAAAATGCGCATATCTGATGCTTTTAATACGATGTAATCGATTACTAGGAGTGTGTAATCGATTACACTGTGTCAGATGAACATATCTGATGCTTTTAATACGATGTAATCGATTACCAGGAGTGTGTAATCGATTACCAGGAATGTGTAATCGATTACCAGGAGTGTGTAATCGATTACACTGTGTCAGATGCACATATCTGATGCTTTTAATACTATGTAATCGATTACCAGGAGTGTTTAATCGATTACACTGTGTCACATTTAATAGGTTTAAAAAATGATAAAAATTAAGTCCTCTTAAAACCATTTTCGTCATCTGTACTTTTGAAAAACCATGCTACATAACTCGAGCTAGAGTCGCTAACCCATTCCGGTCGGCTAAAACGAGTTTTATTTTCATTGGCACTCCACCAATACATAAACCATAAATCCACCCATCATCACTACAAACATACCCATATATACTCGTAGTGACTAAGTGATTTACCATTTATTACTTTGTTTCCGAGTATTATTTCCATTGGCACTCCACCAATAAATAGACAATAAACACACCCGACATCATTACAGCATAGCGTATATGCTTGTAACTACAAAGTGACTTACAGTTTATTGTATTATCCGAGTTTTATTTCCATTGGCACTCCACCAATAAATGAACAATACATGCACCCGACATCATTACAGCATAGTGTATATGCCTGTAACTACAAAGTGACTTACAACTTATTGTTTTATCCGAGTTTTATTTCTATTGGCACTCCACCAATAAATAGTCAATAAATGAACCCGACATCATTACAACATAACGTATATGCTTGTAACTACAAAGTGACTTACAATTTATTGCTTTATTCTGAGTTTTATTTCCATTGGCACTCCACCAATACAAAAATGATAAATACACCCGACATCATTACAAACATATCCACATATGCTTATAACTACAAAGTGATTTACATTTGATGATTTCATTTTCGAGTCTTATTTCCATTGGTACTCCCCCAATAAGTAAACCGTAAATTCACTTCTAACCATTATCAACATACCCATATATGTTCATAATGATTAAGTGATTCACATTTTATCCATCGTCCATAACAGAAAATCCATGCATTTTCAAACACAATGCATAAATTAAAGACTTATCCTTACCTCGGTGAGTGTTGGGTTTGGTTTTTGGTGACTTCGTAAGTTCCATCGGCACCACCTCCAAACTTAGGATCTTTCCTCATTCGCACCACATAACACAATGTTAGTCATTTAGTCCAAATAAAAAATAAATAACTTATATTGCATCATTTAAACATACAAGATATTTATCATATTCTCAATGGTTCTATACTACTTTCATTAAGAGTTTCAACCATCTAAAACATACATATCATCTCATATTTTAACATTGTAAAGCAACTCATCTTCTACCTCTAGCATTTTACCCATTTTTTTTCCACTCTATCCACATTTTCTCTCTCTAGGGTTTTGGGGGTTTCCATGAGTCAACCCACAAACCCTTTCCATTCTTGGAATACTAACTCAAAACCAAGAGTTTACAAGGTACAAGGGACATAAAACTAACTATAACTCGAAAGAGAGAGTTTCCATGGTTTTACCCACTTTGAGAAGAGATCCATAATACCAAAAATGGGTTCTTAATAGAAGAAGAGAGTTGGGATAGAGAGTTTTACCTCTTCTCAAGCTCTTGAACAAGAATCAAAGCTCCTAGACCTTGGGAATGCTCTCTTCTCTCACCTCTATTCAATTCTTAACCAAAAAATGTGTTTGGGATTTCCCTCATTTAATGTTCTCGTCGGGTTCTCGCTTAAGCGAGCTTTCTCTCGCTCAAGCGAGAAAATCCCGCCCATTTTAAAAACTCAACTCTGACCCTCTCGCTCAAGCGAGGGATTCTCGCTCAAGCGAGAATCTCACAGTGTCAACAGCCCCAAAATGTCATTTCTCGCCCAGGCGAGACAACTCTCGCACAAGCGAGAATCCTCCAGTATAGCCCAGGATTTCACCCTCCCAGGTAAACCTCTCTCGCCCAAGCGAGAATCTCTCGCTCAAGCGAGGATTCGAGGACTGATACTATAATTTTCAAGAATTAAAATGTGGGGTGTTACAATCCTCCCCCTCGTACAAGAATTTTCATCCCCGAAAATTAAACATACATCGATTCAAAAAAATGAGGGTAATCCTCCCTCATCTCTTGCTCAACTTCCCAAGTAGCGTCTCCTTCGTCCACTTGGCTCCACAACACCTTTACCAAGGCAATCTCCTTGCCTCTCAATCTCTTTACACTGGTATCCATGATTCTAACGGGCAACGTCACAAAAGTCAAATTATCCTTCAACTCTATCTGATCAGACTCAACCACATGAGATGGATCTCCAACATATTTCCTCAACTGAGACACATGAAATACATTATGGAGATTGGACAACAACGGAGGTAAAGCAATACGATACGCTACCGGCCCAATTCTCTTCAATATCTGATACGGCCCAATAAATCGAGGAGTCAGCTTACGGGACTTCAACACTCTACCGTTACCGGTAGTCGGAACAACTCTCATGAAAACATGATCTCCCTCGTTAAATTCAAGAGGTTTCCGTCTCTTATCATAATAGCTCTTATGTCGACTTTGGGCGATTCTCATATGTTCCCGGATTTTCTTGATCTTATCCGTCGTCTCCTCGACCATTTCGGGCCCCAATATCAAGTTCTCCCTGGTCTCAAACCAACTCACAGGAGTTCGGCACTTCCTACCATACAACACCTCATAAGGTGCCATCCCAATACTCGAATGGAAGCTATTGTTGTAGGTAAACTCGATCAACGACAACATGCTATCCCAACTCCCTGGTTGTTCTAAGATGCAGGCTCTTAAATGGTCCTCCAATGACTGTATTGTCCTTTCTGATTGACCGTCCGTTTGGGGATGATAAGCTGAACTCAGCTTCAACTTAGTTCCCAAAGCGGTTTGCAAACTCATCCAAAAGTTTGAAGTGAAACGGGGGTCCCTATCCGACACAATGCTTGACGGTATTCCATGCAAGCGAACAATTTCCCGGATATACAGTTCTGCCAACCTCTCAAAAGAGTACCTCATGTTCATAGGCAGAAAGTGAGCAGATTTAGTTAACCGATCCACGATCACCCATATCGAATCATATCCCCTCTGAGTCTTCGAAAAACCAGACATAAAATCCATGGAGATACTATCCCACTTCCAAACGGGAATTTCTAGGGATTGTAACTCCCCCGCAGGTCGTTGATGCTCAATTTTTGCTTTCTGGCATATTAAACAACTCGAAACATATGTCGCCACATCTCTGTTCAATCCAGACCACGAAAACAACTTCTTCAAGTCTTGGTACATTTTCGTTGTCCCTGGGTGAAAGCTCACTTGCTCTTATGTGACTCTTCCAAAATACTATTCCGTAGCCCTTCATTACGAGGCACACACACTCTCCCCTTGTAACGCATCGTCCCACTGGAATCCGTTACAAAGTCGGTTTCCTTTCCACTCATAATTAAATCCCGTTTGTCCATCAACTCAATATCTCGAACTTGCAGTACTCAGATCTGATCAAATAGTTCATTCGTGACCGTCAACATACCCAATATCATACTATGAGGTCTCATCTGGACGTCTAGGTTCATATCCCTGAACTCCTCTATCAGCTTCCCTTCCCTAATCATCAAGGCTGACATGTGCAAAGATTTCCGACTGAGTGCATCGGCTACTACATTAGCCTTCCTTGGGTGGTACTGCAATCCAAAATCGTAGTCCTTTAAAAATTCCATCCATCTCCTCTATCTCATATTCAGCTCTTTTTGATCAAACAGATATTTCAAACTCTTATGGTCGCTGTACACCACAAACCTTATACCATATAGATGGTGCCTCCAAATTTTCAAAGCGAAGACCACTGCTGCCAATTCTAAATCATGCGTAGGGTAGTTCTGCTCGTGTGTTCTTAGCTGACGAGAAGCATAGGCAACCATTTTCCCTTCTTGCATCAGGACACAACCCAAACCTTGCTTGGAAGCATCACAATACACACTGAAATCCTTATCTGTACACGAAAGAACCAACACGGGCGCCGTAGTCAACCTTCGTTTCAACTCTTGAAAGCTTTCTTCGCAACGAAGTGTCCACACAAACGGTTCTCCTTTCCTAGTGAGCTTAGTCAATGTTAGTGCCAACTTCGAAAATCCCTCAATGAATTTCCGTTAATAGCCTACCAAACCCAGGAAGCTCCGGATTTTAGTAACCGACCTGGGCACGGCGCATTCCGTAACCGCTTCCACCTTTGAAGGATCCATAGCTACCCCTTCCTTGGCTATCACATGCCCAAGAAAGTTCACCGACTCCAACCAGAAATCACACTTAGACAATTTCGCATATAGCTGGTTCTTACTCAGGAGTTCTAGAACAATCCTTAGGTCCTCTGCATGTTCCTCTCGGCTTTTGGAGTAAACCAAAATGTCATCAATAAATACCACTACAAATGAATCCAAATACGGATGGAAAACCCGATTCATGTAGTCGGTAAATATTGCTGGAGCATTCGTTACGCCAAAAGGCATGACCAAATATTCGAAATGTCCATACCATGTCCTAAAAGCAGTATTTGGAAAGTCATCTGTTTTCACCCGAAGTTGATGGTAGCCCGATCGAAGATCAATCTTAGAAAACATTATCGCCCCATCAAGTCATCAATCCGAGGCAATGGATATTTGTTCTTAATCGTAACCTTATTCAACTTCCTGTAATCGGTACACAATCGCATACTACCGTCCTTCTTCTTAACTAGCAAAACAGGTGCGCCCCACGGCGAGACACTCGGGCGAATAAATTTCTTAGCCAACAATTCCTCAACCTGCTTTTTCAGCTCAGTTAACTCTAACAGTGCCATTCTATAAGGAGCTATAGAGATGGGTCCCGTTCCCGGCACTAAATCAATGGAGAATTCAACTTCTCTCACCGGAGGCAATTCCGGAATATCACCAGGAAAGACTTCCGGAAACTCACTAAATATCGGAATGTCGTCAACCTTGGATTCCTCAATACCTTCCAGGGACGCCAACAACATGAACACAGCCCTTCCCTCCTCAATACCTTCCGGAACCTTGTGCACAAGTGTTGTGGCTTAAATAACAACTACGAGACTATGGCTTCGATTTAGGCTGCATTCCCCTAAAATGTGACAATACTAGTGCTATAAATCTCACAAAGAATCCAATAATGCATTCTAGAACCAAACACATAGATATAAGACATCACTTCCTTAGAGACAATGTTCTAAAGAAAGATGTGGCATTAGAATTTGTTGATACTCATGACCAACTAGCTGACATTTTCATTAAACCTTTAGCCAAAGAATCATTGTATAAAATTAGATGAGAATTAGGCATACTTGATGAAGCTTACTTATCTTAAATTGTTCAGACATGACTATATATTTGCTTCATTATGTTAATCTTATGCCTACCTGTACTTAAAACTACTTAAATTTGTCTTAAATTTCAAATTTTGATATATGTAATCGATTACTTAGGGTAAATAATCGATTACCAGGGATCAGTAGGCCTGAAATTTCAAATTTCTGATAAAATCAATCGATTACTCTGAAGAGTAACCGATTACTATAAGTGGCAGGAAGTTGAAGTAATCGATTACTTCCACGTGTAATCGATTACTAGAGGCTGTTGTTTGAAATATGGAGATTTTGTACTGTGAGTAACTGAATACTCCAAGGTAATCGATTATTCTGACCAGTATTTAAAGGTTTCTCCTCCATTTTTCCTACACTTCATCTTCTTCCTCACTCTAAAACTCAAAAAATCCCATCTCTCTAAAAAGCTCATTTTTCATCCGTTTTAAGTGATTTTTGAGTCATTTCAAACTACATTCTCAATTATAAACACTTCTGATCGAGGTCGTACTCAATACAAATAATATAACAATTAAGTATAGTACTAGGAACTGACTCCTAGGTCGTTTCCCAAAGATTATCTTTCACACAATGGTTCAAACACCTTACACGCACACACACAATGGGGGGTTTTAGTGGTTGTTATGCTATGAAATTAAGTTAAAACAGAACACAAACAGAAAACAAAATAGTAAAGAGGCTAAATCCCTTTGGTTTCCTTGTTCACAACTCAATCCTTGGCTTCAATATATCAAAATCAGATTCTCAGTGTTCCTTTGTTGAGAGTCGATGAACTAAGCGATGATCAACTCACAGTTAAATTGCTAAAACTCTAACTAAGCAAAATTGGCATAAGCAACAAACAGTTAACAATATCACACGAATTAAAGCATCAATTTCAGATTCTACAATTGAATTCCTAATCTGTTCATAACTCTAATGTTTAAGCTTCAAACTAAGCGAATTCAACATAAACATAGAGCATTTACAGATTCACATAAACTAAGCGATTATGTGCTAGAGAACTAATTAACTAAGCGAAAATCAGTTCACAAACCTAAAACAACACCATGGAATTAAGCAAACCATAACATGAAATAGGATAGAAGCTTCAACAACATAAAACCGAAATTGCATTAACAACAACATAGAAACCGAAAATGCATTAAGCACTAAACCTCAAGAGTGTGATACATTACCAAAGGACTTTAGCACTAAACTTCTAGCCTTCCATGGAGGAAGAAGCAAAACCGAATTTTGAAGAAAATGAAGAAGAAGAAGCCAAAAACGAAAATGAACCCTAAACCCCAAAAAGGGGGAAAATGAAAATGCTCTCTCCCTAAAGCTGAAATGTTTTGTTCTAATGTCAAGTTATGTGTGAAAACTAAATTCTAAGCTTATTAAAGGGTAAAACCGAAATGGGCCCTAAACAATGGGCCCAAAACCTAAAACAGAATTTAAAAGCTATTAGAAATTACAATCTTCACTTTAGCACACATCTTCCACTTGTAATGCCCAAAATGTCCTTGGTGCTAAATATGACCTGAAAATGGAATTAGATTTAATTAGTCTAAATAATCTCAAATTAATTCATTTTAGGAATAATAGTCCAATAAAGCCTAAAACACTAAACCATGCCAAACAAAGTCAATTAGACACCAAGAATCATTAACAATGATAAATTAAGGTTATGAATAGTGTGTAATATATGACTCATCAACTTGTATATGATTACTTTTTGTGTTTAGTGGCCTCAATAAAAAAAAAACCCCAAATTCCAAAATTCCAAAATCCTAACTTTTCAAAACACTCAACCATGGCTTCATCATCAAGAGCAAAAAAGCAATGTACCAGTGTGACTACCAAGAAGCAAGGAACTTCATCTCCCGAAGCTAATCCGTTGGACTTGGCACGACTTCTTGTTAATGATGAACAACGCAAGGTTTTCATCGAACATTTTCTTGGCAGACCCATTTTTGCTCCAAAGTATGGTAACGTAAGTAACTTTGAGCTTGATGATTTTCATTTTCCTACTCCGTTAAGGCAGCAATTTATTTGCATTCTGTGAGAAATCAAATGCCTATTATCCTGAACTTGTTACAGTGTTTTACTATAACTTGAACTTGAGGAAAAATCTTTTAATATCCTTAGTGAAAGGAAAGGAAATCATTTTAGATATGCAAACTTTCAGTTCAATTTGCGGTAATATACCCTATCATGGAAGCATAAAAGACTTGGTCTTGCATGTGAATGGGATAATTATGACTGAAAAGAGTTCTACTACTCTCTGTGTAGATTCTCTATAGAGGAAATTGATTTGCGTAAGCAAATGGCGTTAGGTTAAACTGTTAAGAATAGAGATATCCTTGTTGTAGGAAATCTAAATCTCGAAGATCGTCTACTTCATTACTTTCTTAGCTATAACATAATGCCTAAGTTTTCAAACCATTCTCAAATTAATGACATAGATTTTCAATTGATGTATGCCCTTAAGCATAATCTTGAAATCAATTGGGCTTTGACAGTAATGAAACACATGTGGTCTGTGCGAGAGACTAACAGCCCCTTGCGTTATGCAACCATCATCTAAAAAATACTTGAGCATTTTGGTGTCTCAACGGCTGGTGAATCTAAAATCACTGTCAATGCTCGCGACAGCAAAATTTATATGGATGTGATCTAAAAAATGGGTTTCTTTAGAGACCTAAATGATAGAGTGTATAATCATAGGAGCGATAGACGAGATGCACCTGTTGAACCCCCTGACCAAGCATTTGTTAATCCACCTGCACCACAACCTTCTACCTTTCAGTCCGAATCATCTTCATCTGCTCTCAAATCAGATGATTATGGACGAGTTGTTCTCGCTTTGAGGTTACATCTCAACCAGGATGGATGCCCTTGATGCTCAGAACCACCAAGTTCAAATCGAGCTTCAACGCCTTGCCTACAAGATCAACATGATGGATCTTGATGAAGACAGTTCCGAACATGAATCGTAGAACATATATTGTTTAGGATTTTTTAAACATTTTCGTTTGTAATTGTGCTATGTTTTCTGGTTGTTTGACTGTTATGTTTGAACATCGGTTGTTTGTTATGCTTAAAACCATCTTTTAGTTTTATGCAATTACCCTTTATTCTCTACAATGCTTGAAATCTTTGCATATATATCCATATATATATATATATATATATCTATTGTGTTCTGGACCCTAGCTTTTCTTCTTTTTGATGAAGTCAAAAGGGGAAGAAAATTTGGGAGTGTGACATTGTTTAAAGCACATATACTTTAGATCAAAGCATATACTCAAAAACAAAGGGGGAGCATACAAAATAGGGGGAGCATACTCAAGACATAGAACTTATCACAATATGCTACGCTCAAGAAAATACAATGTTAAGATAGATATTGGTTTGTCATCGTCAAAAAGGGTGAGATTGTGAAGAAGATCTGGCTCCTGACCCTGACACGATTTTGATGAAGACACTAACATCACAAAAAGAAGAATAAGGAAGAATACTTAGGAAGACAAATGAAGATAAAGCTTCAAGACATTTTAGAGTCTAAGTTATAGGTACTTCTATCCTTACACTCTTAAGTTATACTATTAGTTATAATGCTAAAAAGGTATATTTTTCTAAGAAAAACAAGATCTCATAAGTGTTAAAAACAATATTCTAAAACATTGAGTAACAGATTACTAGATCTGAGTAACAGGTTACTAGATCTGAGTAACAGGTTACTATGATTGAGTAACAGATTATTGGAACCACGTAATAGGTTACATGTGTGAGAAATAAGTTAACCAACAAAAACTGATACACTGTAATCGATTACTGCTATCAGTGTAACTGATTACTCAATTGATAATTAGTCACTCAGTTGGATAGAAGGCTTAGGTAATCGATTACCTAAGTATAGTAATCGATTACTGAGAGTCGTTACAACTAGAGTAACCGATTACTCAACATGAAAATTGGTTTCCAAGTTGGACAGAACACTTGGGTAATCGATTACCCTTTCCTAAAGGTGTTATGGCTGATTGAAAAGTCTATATAAAGGCATTGGAACTCAGATTCAACATAGTACTTTCACAACACTTTCACATAACTTTCTCATATCTAAATCACAACTCACTTATGAAAATTTGAATTTTTGAAACACTTTTTCTGCACTTTTTTTGCAACTTGCTTTTCACTTTCAAAGTAACTTTTTGAAGTTGTGAAGTGCAATATTTAAAGTCTTTCAAAACCTATGAGCATTAGAAACTAAGTATACAAAAGAGTTGTTGGATTGCAAGAGAGTTTATTATATTATCTTTTATAAAGCAATCATTGCCATTGCTAACTATTTTCTTCAAAGTTTGTAAAAGATTTTCTATCTCAAGGGTGTGACTATAAAAGGGTTAGAGTCACTTGGAAATGTTGTTTCCAAGAGAGTGACATAGGTATTGGAGAGTTTGTAAGGTACAAGAAAGTCTCAGGGTGAGCATTTGTAAGGTCTGCATTACATTTTCCGCTGCTACTACTAACTCTCAAATTGCAGAAAAATCGATCACTATCTCAAGTCAACTAATTCACCCCCCCCTCTTAGTTGTTATCTTAGTCTTACACTACCATCATGTCACGTTCCACCTCCCAACTTGCATATCCATCGTCTAGTTGACTCCAAAGAACTTTTACAACAGGGAATTCTTTTCCTCGCAATTTCTTAAAACTCCTATCCATGATCTTCAGTGGTTGGGTTCTGAAGGTCAAGTTTTCCTTTAACTAAATCCAGTCAGTTTCTATAACATGCGATGGGTCTCCGATATACTTCCTTAGTTGTGACACATGGAAAACATTGTGGAGATTCAATAGCAATGGGGGTAAGGCTATTCGATAAGCCACGGGGCCAATCCTCTTTAAAATCTGATATGTCCCGATGATAAGCTTACAGGATTTTAAAACTCGAGAAATCGCTGTAGTCGGGACTACTCTCCTGAAGACATGTTCTCCTTCTTTAAATTCAAGAGGCTTCCTCCTCTTATCATGATAACTCTTCTGTCGACTTTGGGCTATCCTCATATTCTCTCTTATCTTCTTAATTTTCTTTGTCGTCTCTTGAACCACATCGGGTCCCAACACCAAGTTCTCCCCAGTCTCATACCAACTTATAGGAGTCCTACACTTCCTACCATATAACACTTCATATGGGGCCATCCCAATACTTGAATGGAAATTGTTGCTATAGGTAAACTCAATCAGAGGCAACATATTATCCCCAAATTCGGGCTGTTCCCGCATACAAGCCCTCAAAAGATCCTCCAAAGATTGAATAGTCCTTTCCGATTGACCTTCCGTTTTTGGGTGGTAGGTGAAGCTCAAGTTTAACTAAGTCCCCAAAGCATCTTGCAAAATAGTCCAAAAGTTCGAAGTGAAACGGGGGTCTCTGTCCGATATGATACTCGCAGGGATTCCATGCAATCGAACTACCTCCCTGATATAGAATTCTGCCAAACGTTCCAATGAATACCTCATGTTGATAGGTACAAAATAGGCAGACTTGGTTAATAGATCCACAATTAACCATATCGAGTCAAAACCCTTTTGTGTCTTTGGAAAACCCGACACAAAGTCCATTGAGATATTATCCAATTTCCAAACGGGAATTTCTAATGATTGCAGCTCTCCTGCCGGCCTCTGATGTTCAATCTTGGCTTTCTAGAAAACCAAACAACTTGATACATACAAAGGCACATCCCTTTTCATCCCCGACCACCAGAACATCTTCTTCAAATCCTAATACATTTTAGTCGTTCCAGGGTGAAATCTCATCTTACTCTTATGGGCCTCATCTAATATACTTCTCCTCAATTATACATCATAAGGCACGCATACTTTTCCCTTTGCATCTCAACAATCCCTCAGCATATACAAGGAAATCTTTTTCCTTCCCATTAGCCATCGAAACTTTCTTAACTACTAGTTCCTGATCATTCATCAACATTAATTTTATCTGATCGAATAGTTGATTCGTGACCTTGAGCATTCCCAATAACATACTTTGGGGCTTAATACGAATTGTCAAATTCATATCTCTGAAATCCTTTATCAGTTTTTCTTCACGAATCATTAGTGCGGATACGTGTAGTGACTTTCGACTCAAGGCAACTGCTACCAATTTGGCCTTCCCAGGGTGATATTGAAGACCGAAATCATAATCCTTGAGGAATTACATCCATCTGCTTTGTCTCATGTTCAATTCCTTCTGGTCGAATAAATACTTCAAACTCTTGTGATCGCTGAAAACTTCAAATCATACGCCATAGAGATGGTGTCTCCAAATCTTTAAAGCGAATACTACATCGACTAATTCCAAATCGTTGGTCGGATAGTTTTGCTCATGCAGTCTTAACTGCCTCGAAGCGTAGGCAATAACCTTTCCATCTTGCATCAGCACACAACCCAAGCCTTGCTTTGAAGCATCACAATAAACATTAAAATCACATGTTGTACAATAAAGAATCAACACGGGTGCTTAAGTCAATATTCGTTCAAGTTCTTGGAATCTTTCTTCACATCAGGTTGTCCAAACATACGGTTCTCCTTTTCGAGAATCCTTCAATAAACTTCTTGTAATAACCATCCAATCCACATAAACTCCTAATCTCGGTTAACGACTTCGGGACCGTCCATTCCAACATCGCCTCAACTTTGGAAGGGTTTACTACCACTCCTTCTTTTGATATTACATGTCCAAGAAAGTTCACAAAATAGAAGGTGTAGAAGTGTTTAGAATTTAAAATGTGATGTGATTTGCAAGAAAAATCAATTAAAACGGAGTAGAAATGAGGTTTTTAGAGATTGAGAGGGTTTAGAGAGGGAGAACTCGAGTTACAGGAGAGAGAAAAAGTGGAGAATTTCTGAAAAATGAAGGAGTTCATATATATAACTGCATAGAGTGATCGATTACGCTAAGTAAGTAATCGATAACCCACTTTCAAAAATTCAAAATTTTTCAAACAGTGTCTCTCTGTAATCGATTACACCATTACAGTAATCGATTACTGTAACATACTATTTTCCCACTGATGTTAAAAATGATTTTTGGCTCTAAAAACTTGAAAATTAAAGCATAAAACACATAATTTAAGATCAAGTAGGAATTGGATATAAACAATGAAGCATACATATAAACATTTAAACATGTTAGGACAAGTAAGCTTCATCGAGAATGCCTAATTCTCGTCTAATCTTATAAAAAGGCTCTTTTGCTAATGGTTTAGTAAATATGTCCGCTAGTTGGTTATGAGTATCAATGAACTCTACCAACACATCCTTCTTTTGGACATGGTCCCTAAGGAAATGATGCCTTATATCAATGTGTTTGGTTCTTGAGTGCATAATCGAATTTTTGGTGAGATTAACAGCACTAGTATTGTCACATTTCAAGGGTGTGCAGCCTAAGTTTAAGCCATAATCCCGTAATTGTTGTTTGAGCCACAACACTTGTGCACAACAACTACCAGCAGCAATATATTCTGCTTCAACGGTGCTTAAGGGAACACAAGCTTGTTCCTTACAGGTCCAAGAAACTAAAGCATTCCCTAGAATGTGGCAAGTACCACTTGTACTTTTTCTCTCAGACTTGCATCCTACAAAGTCTGAATTCGAGAAGCCAACCAATTCGCATACACTTCCCATGGGATACCACAGTCCAACATCGGTTGTGCCTTTGAGATACTTCATGATTCTCTTAACGGCAACTAGATGTGACTCGTTGGATTTAGATTGATATCGCGCACAAAGACATACACTAAACATAATATCAGGTCTACTAGTAGTAAGATATAAAAGAGATCCGATCATACCTCGATACTTAGATATTTCTATATATTTTATAGCATCATCAGCATCGATGTATGTACTTGATCCCATAGGATTAGCAATCGGCTTGCAATCATCCATCTCAAATATTTTCAACAAGTCTTTGCAATACTTGGACTGACTTACAAAGATTCCATTGCTAAGTTGCTTAATTTGGAGTCCAAGAAAGTAATTTAACTTTCCCATCGTAGACATCTCAAATTCTCCTTGCATCATATTTCCAAATTCACTACACAAACTTTCATTAGTAGAACCGAAAATAATATCATCAACATAAATTTGAACAAGTAAAGTATGATGATTTATCTTCTTAATAAATAGTGTAGTATCGACCTTGCCTTTTGTAAAACCTTTTTCTGTTAGAAAGTTGGTTAGACGGTCATACCAAGCACGTGGTGCTTGCTTTAAGCCATAGAGGGCTTTCTTTAACTTGTATACATGAGAGGGATGTTTGTAGTCCTCAAAACCAGGAGGTTGTTCTACAAATACTTCCTCTTGTATATACCCGTAAAGGAATGCACTCTTTACATCCATTTGGTAAAGCTGAAAGTTCAAAGAGCATGCATATGCAAGTAGTGGTCTAATCGCTTCAAGTCTAGCAACCGGAGCGAAGGTTTCATCAAAGTCTATACCTTCCTCTTGGTTGTATCCTTGGGTTACTAGTTTAGCCTTGTTTCTAAGGATTATACCATTTTCATCTGATTTATTGCAAAATAACCAACGAGTTCCTATTACATGCCTATTCTTTGGTCTAGGAACAAGTTCCCAAACTTCGTTTCTCTCAAACTGGTTAAGTTCTTATTGCATAGGAAGAATTCAGTGTTCATCCTCGATTGCTTCATCAATCTTAGATGGTTCTAATTGAGAAACAAAGGCCATGTTTAGACAAGCATTTTCTAACATTAAGCGAGTGGTAACACCTTTGTTAATATCGCTAATAATGTTGTCTATAGGATGATCTCGATGAGTTCTCCACTCTTTGGGTAAATCAGAGTGAATATGCTCTTCTTGTATGGAAGGATTATCATCCACTTCCACATGCTCTATATTAGGTGTAGTTTCAATAATAGCATTTTCATTAAAAGTAGAGTTAGGCAAATCTTCTTCATCAATGGTCAACCTTTCCTTGATTAGAGGATTGGTTTCATCAAAGGAGACATGGACAGATTCTTCCATGGCTAGAGTTCTTTTGTTAAAGACACTATAAGCTTTACTCGTGAGAGAATAGCCTAGGACGATTCCTTCATCTGCCTTTGCATCAAACTTGCCTAAATTTTCTTTGTCATTATTCAAGATGAAACATTTACAACCAAATACATGCAAGTGTGAAATGTTTGGTTTTCTTCCTTTGAAGAGTTCATAGGGATTTTTCTTTAGAATAGGTCTTATTAGAACTCTATTTGAAACATAACAAGCGGTGCTTACCGCATCAGCCCAAAAGTACTTTGGGAGGTTAGTTTCATTCAAAATTGTTCTAGCGAGTTCTTCCAAAGACCGATTCTATCTCTCTACAACACCATTTTGTTGTGGTGTTCTAGGAGCAGAAAAGTTGTGATTAATCCCAAGATCATCACACAATTCCTCAAAAGAAGCATTTTGAAACTCTCCCCCATGATCACTTCTTATAGCAGCGATTTTAAGTGACTTTTCATTTTGGACTCTTTTAGGGTAAGTGCTAAAGGCTTTGAATGCCTCATTCTTATGTACTAAGAATAGAGTCCAAGTGTAGCGTGAAAAATCATCTACTATAACGAGAGCATAGTAGTTACCACCAAGACTCTTTGTCCTCGAAGAAACCATATACTTTGGCTTGAAAGAGGTTTTTGTTTGTTTACCCATTTGACATGCACCACATAGTTTGTCTTTAACAAACTTCATCTTGGGTAAACCAACAACCAAATCTTTCTTGATTAGCTTATTCAAATGGTCCATATGTATGTGAGCAATTCGCCTATGCCAAAGCCATGCATCATGAATGTCATTTACAACTAAACATGTTATAGGAAGAGATGAATCTATATCTATCATGTAAATGTTATTAATTCTCTTACCAACAAGTTTAGAGTTTAGAAATTCCTTACTTTCAATGATGCACTTATCTAGGTAGAATGATACATGGAAGCCCTTATCGCAAAGTTGACTTATGCTTAGAAGATTGTGCTTAAGTACTTCCACATATAGCACTCCTTCTATGGTTGTTGAAGGTGGCTTGCCGATTCTACCGACTCCAAGAATTCTTCCTTTGTTGTTGTCACCATATGTGACATAGCCTTTGTCCCTTGGAGTAAGGACAAATAACTTACTTTTATCGCCCGTCATATGTTTTGAGAAACCGCTATCCAAGTTCCATAAATTGCGGGCGACGCTCAAATCAACCTGCAATTATTGAGCATTGACCTTTTATCTTCCTTCGTTCCTTCATGCATGGTCTTTAGAGCGTCCCATATTTCTTTGGCCGATTTGCAATTTGATATTTTGAAAAGTTCATCATTGCCAAGTGATGAAATGAGGATGTTTTTCGCTTTAAGATCGTATTGCACCTTCTTCTTATCTTCATCATTCCATGAAGATTTTGACTTTACTTTCCTTGTGCTATTGACTATGGTGAAGGGTTCATATGGTCCTTCTTCGACCGCATTCCATATATCCAAGTCTTGTGACTCTATAAAAATCCTCATCCTAATTTTCCAGAAGTCATAGCACTCACCAACAGAGCTTGGAGGTCTGTTTATGTTGTATCCTTCTCCTAGGAATGATCTTGAGGTCATGTTGTAGTAGGATCAGATTTTGAGAGTAACTTTCTCAAAAATAGCTCTGGTGCCAATTGTAAGACTGAGATTGCAACTAAGAGGGGGGGGGGGGGTGAATTAGTTGTTGCAATAAGCATGGCCAATTTTTCTGCAATATCAAAGTTAATGTGCAGCGGAAATATTGTGCAGAAAAATATTGACATAGGAAGGATAAATAAATGACAAAGAGAAGGGAAAGAGAGTACGCAAGTGTTTTATACTGGTTCACCTTCTTGTCTACCGAAGGCTACGTCTAGTACTCTTGACGTGCAAGAGATTCCTTTATTAAATATAATGAGTTGCAATTACAATTTACTCACCCCGAGATCTCCTTGTACCATACACACTCACTTATATCTAATCCCCTTGGAAAACTCTATTCCAAGTAACACCCTTGGTAAACACTATAACAAGTTACACCCTTGGTAAATACTATACCAAGTCACTTACCCTTTCTCTTCACACCCTTGTGAAAGAAAGTAAGCTTTGCAAAAGTGAAGAATGTACAATTTGGCTTGGATTGCCTTATAAGTGTATATGACAATTTCTAGAACTTGCAATCCAATAACAACTCGTATACTTAAGATAATAATGCTCTTTAACAATATGAAAAACACTTAGAAGCAACTTCAAAATAACTTTGAAAGTTTAAGAGTAGGTTGCTTGAAAAGTGTAAGTAAAATCAGAAAGTGTGAGAGCTTTTGAGAGTTTCAAGTAAAAGTTTGTAATCCGAGTTGTTGTATATTGTGAGAGTGTTTCAATGCCTTTATATAGGCTTCCAATCAACCACAATACCCTTAGGCATAAGTAGGTTTCGTTTGGAATGAAAACC
Source organism: Lupinus albus (assembly GCA_009771035.1). Classification (NCBI taxonomy): domain Eukaryota; kingdom Viridiplantae; phylum Streptophyta; class Magnoliopsida; order Fabales; family Fabaceae; genus Lupinus; species Lupinus albus. The sequence continues at coordinate 5,085,218 of CM020013.1, read as the reverse complement.
AATCAGTTTGGAGTGAAACCTCTTCACTTGAAATCTGAAAAACTGATGCAACAGCTCTCAGTAATCGATTACTACAAATGGGTAATCGATTACCCAACAATCCTGTTAACAGCTTTTTGAAAATTCACACAGTGTAATCGATTACTGGATTTGAGTAATCGATTAGTAAACAACAATGTTTGACAGCTTTGTGAATTTGCCTTAGTGTAATCGATTACACTACTTTGAGTAATCGATTACCCTGTTTTCTAAAAATGGTAATCTGTTACTCCAAAGTCTGTAATGGCTTACTCAGAGCTGTTAGAGGTTTGAAAACTCTTTTCTCACTCATGTAACTTGTTACTCAAGTATAGTAACCCGTTACATGTTGTTTTTGAAAATTATTTTTAATCACACTTAGTTTTTCCTGATTTTCTTAAAAACAATTTTGAGCATTATTAACTAAGTAAATAATGGAGTTGTAAGGATAGAAGTACCTAAAGACTTTAGACTCTAAATCTTGAAGCTTTATCTTCGATAGTCTTTGTCGGTCTTCTTCCTTTCTTCTTTTTGTGATATTAGTGTCTTCATCAAAAACGTGCCAAGGTCAGGAGCATGATCTTCTTCACAATCTCTTCCAAACTTAGGACCTTTCCTCATCTATATGACACAACAAAAATAATTAATCATTACTCATACCATGCCAATAAACGATTTCATACAACACTTGTCATTCATAACCGGAATAAGCTCATATTTCATTGATTCTAAATCACTAACTATTAAGAGTTCAGAGTATTCAGATAAGAAGTAGTTTCCCTTTTTAGGAAAACATCATTAACTAACAAACCCCATTTCTAACATCATCTTTCATATCCATTCTCAACTATTTCGTTTTGGTCTATAGTTTCTAAAATCAACATCATTTTCGAAAATAAACTCCCAACCATGATTTTCAAATGAAAAACTACATAGAAATAAACCACAACCCAAGAGGAAGGGTTATGAAGTTTTTCACATCAAGAGAAGAGATCCATGGACACAATAAGGGGTTTCGAAACAAGGTGAGTGTTAGAATCAAGAGGTTTTACCTCCTCTCAAGCTTCCTTTCACTTCTACATGTGTTAGGATAAGGGGGGCTGCTTCTCTTCTTTCCTTTTCCGGAAAATTTTCCCCTTTCTCACTTGGGACCTCTATTTTAGTTTTCAGGGTTTTGGGCTCTCGCTCAAGCGACGGAGGCTCGCATGGGCGAGAAGCCCTCGATGATTCAAATTTTCAAACTCTGGTGCTATCGCTCAAGCTGTAACACCCTGAATTTAATTTTTTTAAGAAGTGGTTACAGTCCTTAAGAATAGGGCACACTGCCAGATTATCGCTTGAGCGATAGGGTCTGGCCTGGGCGAGATGGCTCACTTGAAGAGTGCAAAACTAGGAAATACTGACGGATTCTCGCCTGAGCGAGATTTGGCTTGCCTGGGTGAGGGAGAGGGGTGTGGAGACTGGAAGATCCTCGCTTGAGCGAGAATCCCTCTCTTGAGCGAGAATCCCTCCCTTGAGCGAGAGCGCCAGATCTGAATTTTTAAAATGGGTGATATTTTCTCGCTTGAGCGAGAAAAGGCTCGCTTGAGCGAGAAACCGACGCTGGAACATTAAAATAGAAACCCTCAAACACTTTTAGGGTTAGAACTTGAGAGATAAGAGAGAATGAGGTGATTTTGAGAGCAAGGACTCGTGGCAAACATCTAGAAGCTTGAGAATAGGTAAATCTCTTGATTCTAACTCTCCTTCTCCCTTACAAACTTGTTTTGGGTGTATGGGATCTCTTCTAAAAAATTTGAGAAACCATGGAAACTCTTTCTTTTGAGTTGTGGTTCGTTTTATTTAGTTTCTCTCTTGAAAACTCTAGGTTTAGAGTTGGTATTCAACAAAATGGACAGGATTTGTGGGTTGATTCATGAAAAACCTAAAACCCAAAATGAAAGTATGGTTAAAGAGGAAAATGGGTGAAATGGTAGATGTAGAAGATGAGTATGTGTTCCAATGTAAAAGAGAAGATGAATATGTATGTTTTTTATGTTTCGAAATTCCTAATGAAAGTGGTTTCAGAAAGGATTTGTGAATGACTTGCCGTACGTGGTACTGGTAATAACTTACCCTACGTGGTACTGTGAATGACAAGCCCTTCGTGGTATTGGCTCTCTGAGCAATGGCTGACTTGCCCATCGTGGTTTTGGCTCTCTGAGCAATGAATGACTTGCCCTTCGTGGTATTGGCTCTAGGTAGCAACCTATGATTAACCTTATATGATATGGTATTGTAATGAAAGTGTGGTTTTGATTTGGAAAGTATAGTAATGTTGTGTAAGTATGGAAATGCCTTGAGTATAATGTTTGTTGTTGTTTATTGAAAGAGATTATTGTGTGGTTGTCTTGAGGAAGAATGAGTTGAATAAATGGTTTATTGTACATATTTGAATGAATTGTCTAAGTGAGATATTATGAGTATGCTAAATGGATAAATGAACATTAGGCGGTATAATGTAATTGCAACCCCCTTAAATTTTGATATTTGGAACATGGTGAAACTCAGTCAGTCTTTGAGCAATGAATGACTTGCCCTTCGTGGTATTGGCTCTAGGTAGCAACCTATGATTAACCTTATATGATATGGTATTGTAATGAAAGTGTGGTTTTGATTTGGAAAGTATAGTAATGTTGTGTAAGTATGGAAATGCCTTGAGTATAATGTTTGTTGTTGTTTATTGAAAGAGATTATTGTGTGGTTGTCTTGAGGAAGAATGAGTTGAATAAATGGTTTATTGTACATATTTGAATGAATTGTCTAAGTGAGATATTATGAGTATGCTAAATGGATAAATGAACATTAGGCGGTATAATGTAATTGCAACCCCCTTAAATTTTGATATTTGGAACATGGTGAAACTCAGTCAGTCTTTGAGCTACTGACTGATTCTCGCCAGAGCAAGAGAGTCTCGCTTGGGCGAGGGTATCAGTGTTTCTCCCAGGATTTTATCTAGAGCCTCACTTGAGCGAGATGTGGCTTGCTTGGGCGAGAGAAGCCTCGCTTGAGCGAGAGTTGGCTCGCCTGGGCGAGGGAGAGTGAGTTGACACTGAATGATCCTCGCTTGAGCGGGAGCGTCAGTGTTTGAAAATATAAAAATGCGGGGTGTCTCGAAAATGAGGTTGAGAAGGGAGAAAAGCTAAGTTTGAAAACGTGGTTTAAGGTTTCCAATGTTAATTAGAGTTAATAGGAATGTTTTACATGCTTGAAACTCCTAATAGAGATGATTGTGGAAAATATTGGAATATAAGCGGTTTTATGAAATAAATATGTTGTGTTGGTTATTTATGTGATAATATGAGTATATTATTGATTTTGGGTATTGGGTGTGGTGTATATGAGGGAAGAGAGCCTAAGGTTGGAGGAAGTGGAGGAGGAACTAACAAGTGGCCTAACACTACCACCAACGCCCCCCAAGGTAAGGGACAAGCATTGTGAATGTTGAGGTAACAGGATATCACTTTAGGTTGTGGGAAGGATAAGAGTGGACAAATGTATGACTTGCCCAATGTGGTATTGGCCTTTACGCCAAATGTATGACCTGCCCAATATGGTATTGGCCTTTACGGCAAATGTATGACTTGCCCAATGTGGTATTGGCCTTTATGGCAATGTATGACTTGCCCAATGTGGTATTGGCCTTTATGGCAATGTATGACTTGCCCAATGTGGTATTGGCCTTTATGGCAATGTATGACTTGCCCGATGTGGTATTGGCCTTTATGGAAATGTCTGACTTGCCCAACGTGGTATTGGATTTAATAATGTGTGTGTGATAGGTTGAATAAATTGGGAGAGAATGATTAAAGATTTTAAGTATTCTTGTGTTGTGTTTACTTCCATTTACTTTGAATAATTATTGTATAAAGATTTCTAACACAGATTATTATGATTCCTATGTCTTACTCCTTTGTGTTTCATGTTTGATTGTATTGGTGATAATCGGTGAACAGGTAAAGCAAAGGACTAGTAGATCCAGGATAGTAATATGTTGTTTTGTATTATGCATATATTTGTACCTATTAACTAAACCATTAAATTTGTAACCTCGTTCCTTGGGATTTGATGTAGTATTGTCAAACATGTGGTGACGGAGTCCCCTCTTTAATTAAAATGTGAAGTTTATGGGTTTTGAACCCCAAATGGCTTGGGTAGGATACTTGTTAACAGGAAATGTGAATTTTAATTACATGGAGAAAGAAAATTCATAGGATAATATAAGGAAAATTTATTTCTATTGCGTGTATGTTTAAGAATAATGGAACGAAAAATTTAGGGTATAATTTGGGTCCTTACAGTAATGACTGGTATATGTTTAATATGATTGATGTTAGACGTTGTATAGGTTTTAATACTTTAATGTTATTACTCCGTGTAATTCCACGCTACGGTCGTTGTAGTTGGTTCTTACTCCCATTTGTCTTTTCTTGTATGTGTTGTGTATTTGAGTTCAGGTTGTGGCGGTAGCGCATTGGACACTTGCAGAGAAGAGTACATGATAGGGTAGTTGCTTTATGTATTCAATATGGTACATGATATATGTATGTAATATGAGATTGATTAAGGTATGTAATAAAATATTATTTGAGAAATGATAGTTGTATAAATTATGTAATTGAAATGAAGTGTAATGACATGTTTTTAATGAAGTGAACGATTTACTATTTCCGCACCTGAAAGATGAATTGAACTTATATGTATACATATTTAATCACGTTTTCTAAATCGTTTGAGTAATGTCTTTTAAAAAGTAATCACTTCACTTTCATGAATAAAGATTAAAGAAATTTTTGGGTTATGAAAACCGGGTCCTTACAATATGGTATCAGAGCATATGTCAACTCTGCGTCCTAGGGTATGGCCTTATGTGCTTCTTTGTGAAATGTGTGTGAGTTAATTGCTTTATTTATGCTGATAGTTTGTTAATTATGTGATAATTGTTGATGTGAAAGATGATTGTTAAATTCCTTGCGGTAAGCGTCTAGTTGTGAACTTATCGTTGGGTGTCTTGTTGTGAGTTATTGATGAAGTGCTTGTTGAAAATTCCTTGTTGTGAATTTCGTGGAGGATTTCTTGTTGTAAAACTCGTTGTTGAATTTCTTGTTGTGGGCCCCTTGTTGGGAATTATCTGTTGAAATTCCTGCTGTAAGTTTCTGGTTGTGAACATCTTGTTGAAATTTCTATGACGAGTTTCTGGTTGTAATTTCGTGTTGGATTTCTTGATGTGAATTTCCTTTTATCACTAAGATTAATATAATTGAAGAGGAATGATTAAATTAGCTTTCTTGGATGTTTGTTTATATGTCTCTATGGTTCTAGTTGAACAAGATTAAGGTAATAGTCGCCCGCTGTGACATATGAATGAGAATTAAAGATCTTGTTTTCATCATGAGAATATAAACCTTGAAAGAACTATATTCTATGTCTTTAAAATTGGATTTTTATTCGATGGATGATTTTTGATAAAAAGAAGAATGTTAGCTTTTGCTAAAGATAGCTTTAATGAGTGACCATTTATTAAACTCAATGGCTAAATATTTACATCTTTATTGCATGACATGTAACCATGCCATTTTACTTTGAAAAAGCACACTTGCATGTACTTGCCTGTTTAACCTAGAAATAAACATGTACATCTTGAATTATTCTTGAGTATGAGTTTGCTTGTAATGCGTGAAGGTTTAGGAAGTTGAATGAAATGAGGAATTTGTGTGTAACATGTTTTGTATGACAATGGTGAATTATCTCTTTGAGATTAATTGTTAATATCCGATAATTTGTTCCGTGATGTGTGAATTCTAGAAGCAATGTGTTAATTTTTTCGGTAATGATTTGAATAGTAATGTAAGTGATTCATGTGAACATGTAAATGGATATGTTGTATGGAACGTGCTGAGCATGAAGTAATGGTTTTAAAAATATTGTGTTAACGAGGAGATGTAAATGAAAGATACCTAGTGTGTTTTGAAAAGACTATGTCTGGTATCTTTGTCTTTATGAGTTGCAAAACGTTATCCTCCCTTGTTTGCATTTATTTGTATATTTATGCTAAGAGGTAAAACTTATGTTTCAAGGTAAGGAATGAGGTTAGTTAAGTTACTTACCATGTCATTGTGATGAATGTATTTGAATAAACGTGAACATTTAGATATGTTGTTATTTTGAAGTGACTCATGGTGGGTGAGCAAAACGAGTCAGTATGAAAAGAATAAGCATGCAAATGTTATAGTGATAACTTGTCATTGTGCTAGTGATTTCTTATATGTGCATAAATATGAGCTTTGATGATGAATATGGATGTTGTGTTGTTTAAGTTTTAGCGGGTTAATCGATAAACAAAATTTTGTTTCTATGCTCCTTGAAGAAAGTGGTACTGGGAATAGTAAAGTTATTTTGTTTATTGTACTTGAAACTTTTGGACTATAATAATTAATCTTGTGAAGGTTGAGTGCTTGCCATAGCCGATATATATTTGGTAGGGAACACTAATTATATGCTTGGATATTGTACTGTCAAAAACTTGTGTCTGTTTTATGTGCGATAGTAATTGCTATGCATACTTGCAGTGTTATTGCGTAGGTATGTTTCTGTAAGTGAGCTATAAGAACTTTACGGTAGTGATTGGCATATAACTATTGGACTAAATAGCCTTTGGAAAATTGTGGCTAAGACTTTCAATATTGCATGGGAAAAACATTTTTAGATGTTTTGAAGTAACTATGCAAACCTTACTTTCCTAAGGTGATTGTCATGAGTATTTTGTTTAATCTATGTTTGAAAGTCATGTTGAGTGAAGTATAATATTTGGATGATGCATTAATTCAGTTTCATGTTAGAGATCCAAAATTTTAGCAAATGTATCCTTGACGAATGTGATGTTGTTAAAATTTTGGTGACGAAATTATGACCGTATGATTCTAAGTATGAAGTAGACTTGAGTGTGGAATGTATGTCCATCATTGTATTTTGAGTATCTGTATAAAACTCATGTTATTGGATTGAATGTTTGTAAATTTGCACTTATCGTTGGTAACGGAATATCTGATTTTGGGTAAACCAATGGCTTCGTGTGTCAAGTTGAGGCTAGGAATTGGTAATTCCCTTCTACTGTATTGCATTGTGGTAGAAATGTTTGATGTAATTGGATAATTATTGGATTGTTCGATTGCGCACAAAGAGAGAAACTCTAAAAGTATTATTTATTTGGATGCTACTTGTTGAATGACTACCATGTTTCTGTGATGTAGTGAGTACAAGTTAGAAATGCTAGTGAGAAGTCTTGAGTGAATTGTGGCTAATTTTCATGTGTGAACTGAAATGATGATGTTTCCATCGAGTGGATGTCGGTCTAGTTATTGCATTTTGGATGCAAACTAGTGCATCTTGGTAAATGATGGGTATAGAGTCCCACTTCCGATTGGTTTCGAAAGTGTTGTTGCGATTCTGACCGTATATGTTAATCGTTTTGAACGATGGTTGTAGTGATAGATCAGGGAGATCTATTGTGACAGATGAATGTTGGGGAATCTTTATTCCAGTTACGATTTTGTTCTTTTAGTTGTTCGAGTTGTTCGAGATTGGGGTCTTAGTATTTGGACTTTGAAGAATTAGTCCATGAATTGACCTTGTGGTATCACTGATTAGTGGTGTGTACCCTTGTTTGTCGTCTAAGTAATCTTAATTGATTAGATGATTAGGTCTAAGATTGGTCGAGTAAATCTTATGCCTAGTGTTAGGGTGATGATAGTATCTTTCTGAGAGTAACCTAATAAAATTTCAGGGACGAAATTTCTTATAGGAGGGAAGGATTATAACACCCTAAATTTATTCTCCTTAAGATGTGGTAACAGTCCTGAAGAATGGGACATACTGCCTATAACACCCTAATTTTGAGTCTTTAAAATTATAGTATCAGTCCTGGAAGTCTCGCTTGAGCGAGAGATTCTCGCCTAAGCGAGAAAGGATCACCTGAGAGGGTGAAATCCTGGGCTATACTGGAGGATTCTCGCCTGAGCGAGAGTTGTCTCGCCTGGGCGAGAAATGGCAATTTCGGGCTGTTGACACTGTGAGATTCTCGATTGAGCGAGAATCCCTCGCTTGAGCGAGAATCCCTCGCTTGAGCGAGAGCGTCAGATCTGAAATTTTAAAAATGCGAGATTTTCTCGCCTGAGCGAGAACCCGATGACTGCTCTTTAAAATAGAAAACCCAAACACATTTTAGGGTTAGAACTTTGAAGAGAAATGAGAGAGGAGAGCTTTTCAAGAGCAAAGAGCCTTAGGACTCATCTTAGAGCTTGAGAAGAGGTAAACCTCTTGTTCCTAACTCTTCTTCTTCCTCTCTAACTTGTTTTGGGTATGTTGGATCTATTTTCAAAACATGAGAAACCATGGAAACTCATTCTTTAGAGTTATGGTTCGTTTTATGTTGTTTTTCTCTTGTAAACTCTTGGTTTAGAGTTGGTATTTGATGAATGGAAAGGTTTTGTGGGTTATTCATGAAAACCCCAAAAACCCCCAAAATGAGAATATGAGTAAAAAGAGAAAGAGATGAAATGTTAGATGTGGATGATGAGTTTGTGCTTTGATGTTGATATATGAGATGAACATGTATGTTTAGATGTTTGGAAACTTGTATCGAAGTAGTTTTGGAAATCTTGAAAATATGTGAATCCCTTGTGTATTTGATGATGAAATACGAGTTATTTATGTGTTATTTTGAATAAATGACTGACATTGTTGTTATTGGTGAAAATGAGGAAAGATCCTAAGGTTGGAGGAAATCGCGGAGGAGACTTTTAAAGTTACTCAGAACCGATCCCCAACGCTCACAAAGGTAAGGGATAAGTGGCTCTAATTCATACTCACTGATGTGAATGAGGTATGTGAAAGAGGTAACGTGTTGGTAAGTTTATTGTTGTTACCCTACCCGAAGAGGTAGTGGTTTTTTGTTGTTACACTACCCGAAGAGGTAGTGGTTTATTGTTGTTACACTACCCGAAGAGGTAGTGGTTTATTGTTGTTACACTACCCGAAGAGGTAGTGGTTTATTGTTGATACCCTACCCGAAGAGGTAGTGGTTTATTTTGTCCTACCCGGAGTGGTAGTGAACTGTTTATTGTGTCCTACCCGGAGTGGTAGTGAACTGTTTATTGTGTCCTACCCGGAGTGGTAGTGAACTATTTATTGTGTCCTACCCAAAGTGGTAGTGGACTATTACTGTGTCCTACCCGGAGTGGTAGCGAACTGTTATCGTGTCCTACCCGGAGTGGTAGTAGACTGTTATTGTTATCCTACCGGGAATGGTAGTGAAGTATTGTGAACTAGACCTACCCGATGTGGTATGGAGAATGACTAGACCTGTCCGATGTGGTATAGAGTATAACTAGACCTGCCAGATGTGGTATGGATGGTAACTAGACCTGCCCGATGTGGTATGGATAATAACTAGACCTGCCCGATGTGGTGTGGAGAATGACTAGACTTGCCCGATGTGGTATGGATAATGACTAGACCTGCCCGATGTGGTATGGATGATAAATGGACCTGCCCGATGTGGTATGGAGTATAACTAGACCTGCCCGATGTGGTATGGATGATAACTACACCTGCCTGATGTGGTATGGATGATAACTAGACCTGCCCGATGTGGTATGGAGAATGAACTAGACCTGCCCGATGTGGTATGGATGGTAACTAGACCTGCCCGATGTGGTTTGGATAATAACTAGACTTGCCCGATGTGGTATAGAGAATGAACTAGACATGCCCGATGTGGTATGGATGATGAACTAGACCTGCCCGATGTGGTATGGAGATGTAATTGGACCTACCCGATGTGGTAGGGGATTATATTTGTGAAAGAACTCGGTGAATACGATTAAGGATGAATACAACATATGAGAAACGAGGACGTTAAGAGCGAAAGTCATATGCATGCTATAGGATATATATTATGGGATATATATACTATAGGGTGAATATGAATGCTGAAAATGAAGACGTTAAGAATAAAAGTATTATACATGCTATAGGATATATAGTATGGGATATATAAACTATAGTGTGGATATTAATAATTATAAGAACAATGCTTCGAATGAACGTAATATGCATGCTATAGAATATATATTATGGGATATATATTTTATAGGATGAATATGAATAACGTGGAAATGAACGAAAGAAGATATGAATGTTTGCATTTACGTAATTGTGTTTATAAATTATATTAAAGCTTAATCGTATTTGAAATGTGGATTATCATGTGATATTAGTTTTGAACTAATGACTTACTCCCTTGTTTTGTGTGTTGTTTATGATAATCCCATTGTAGGTAAATGAAGGATTTTGAGGATGAAGCTCACTTACGAAGCTTTTGTGTCTATTTACTCGATTGTCTTTATTGCTATTCGACATTGTAGTTGATTTGATAGTATTTTGGGATGAACGTAATCTGATTAGGATAATATGGTGACATGTAGTTATGGACGTTATAACTCTGAAAAACCCATAACTGGATGTATGTGGTAAATGCTATCTGAATGAATTATGTTTTTCCGCAACATAAATTTGTATGGTAATATGATAGGGTAAAGAGTATTTTCAAAGATTGGGTCTTGAGAGTTTTTAATTAAAATGACGATTGTATGCAAGGAAGGATTAAAATAAACGAAAAATTTTTATGGGTAGAAAATCGGGTCGTTACAATATGGTATCAAAGCATAGTTAATTCTGCGGCCTAGGGCATGGCCTTACTTGCTTCTTTGTAACATGTTTATGATTTGATTGGTTGAGATTGTGTGAATTGAATGTTTAAAGCATGTAGCTTTGGTATTGTAACATGTAATGTACTGTGAGACTAGGTGATAACCTGACTTGTGTGAATTAAAATTGTGTACTGACTATCCATGAGTGCAGGTTGAAACATGGCTGAAAGAGGAACGAGCTAGAACGTTCCAAATGATTTGTTGGTTCAGATGGTAGCTACACTACACCAGATGAACGAGAGCTTGCATAATCTGAATCAGAACCCTGCACCAAGTCCGAGCTCGCAACCCCTAGTTCCACCCGAACCGGTAGAGTATCGGGGTCGGAATGAGTTTTGCAAGAGGAACCCCAGTCAGTTTCATGGGGGATTTGCTCCTGATGCTGCCCTTGAGTGGATTCAGGGAATGGAGCGGATCTTCAGGGCCATGAATTGTTCGGAGGTTCAGAAGTTGACTTACGCCACATATATGCTAGTGAAGGAGGCCGAGAACTGGTGGGAGTTTACTCGACGCCAAATGGAGATAGAAGGACAATTGGTTTCCTGGAGTACATTCAAGGCGAAGTTTCTTCATAAATACTTCCCTACTGATCTGAAGCGGAAGAAGGAAATGGAGTTCTTGAAGTTGGAATAGGGAAGTATGTCGGTAGGGGAATATGCGACTATGTTCGAGGAATTGGCCCGGTTTTGTCCCTACTCGGAGTTGGAAGTGGATGGACGATCCAAATGCTCTAAATTTGAATCGGGTTTAAGGCCCAAGTTGAAAATAATGTTCGGACATCAAGAGATAGCTGATTTCGCTACCTTGGTCAACAAGTGTAGAATGTACGAGGACAATTTGAAGGCGGGAGAGTTGGCTACGCCCGAAACAATTTCTCCCCGGGACTATGGGCCTCAACGCAACCATATGCGAGACAGGGGTAAAGAGAGGGTGGAAGATGACTGGAAGCCTTATGCGGCAACTACTAGACATCGAGACTTATATTTCCAAAGGTCTAGACCATTTACCGTTCCTACTGAAGGGGTTTCTACTCCCATGTGCAACAAATGTGGTAGACGCCATCTTGGGAGTACATGCCCGGGGTCGGGAAACGGATGTTTCCTCTACAAGGAGTTTGGGAACATTAAAAGGTTTTGTCCCAAGCTAGATCGGAGACCTAATATCATTCATGCTGAGGAGGCAAGATACAACGGTCGGATGGTTACCCCGAGTGGCGCAGGGACATCAGGTGTTGATGATCCGGCGAGAGGTAAATCGCATGGTAACAGGTATCCCTTTTAGTGTTGTCTAATTCGGGAGCGACACACTCCCTATATTTGTTGAATGTGTGAACCGACTGAGATTGTACACCAAGTTGTTGTTGTCGACTTAGTTGTACCCACCAACCCAGTGTACTGGTGGTGGATGTCGATGTGGATGTCTCAGTATACGGTTGGGGTAAAGGGAAGAACCTTTACCATAGTGTTGATATGCACAATGATGTCCCAGTGGATTAAATCCTGGAAATGGACTAGCGGTCAGCAAATCGTGTTATGCTTAACTGTATGTAATTGTTGAAGTGAAGATTTAAAATCTTGTTGCAGTAATACGTATGTGTATGCTAAGGGGTAAGACTTATACTGATAGTCGAGGAAAGAGACTAGTTAAGTTACTTACCCCGTCAATGTGATGAATACATTTTATTAGACGTGAAACTTTTGGTCTTGAATGACCGGTTCTTTTGCGGTAGGACATTGGCAACGCATGAAATAGTGGTGGTGTACCTCAATTGTCTGCGTTGAATGTTTTTCCGGTAAAAGTTGTTGTTGTTTCGTGAACGTCAGTAATTGTGGTGTATGGGTGTGGTGTAACCATAGGAGAGAAGAAGTTTTGGGTTGTGCTGAAATGATTATGCGAACCTTGTTTCACGACGTGGTTGCCATGAGTCGTGGATTCAAACCGTTTTCGAAAATCATTTTTTGGGTAAAACATAGCTTGTGGCTAAGTAATGATTTAGTATCATGTTGGAGAATTCCGAAATTTTAGCAACCATATCGGAATAAGTATGAGGTTGTTAAAAGTTTAGTGATATAAGACGCCCATGTATTTCTGGACATAATGCGAGTGGGTTAATAAGTTTATATTTGCTAACGGAATTGGGGTGACCAAACCGAACGCCAGTTGTAGGTTTGAGTGTTTGTCGACTTGCATTTGTCGATCGGTAACATTGTACCTAGTTTTGGTATGAATCAATGGTTTATGGTTTCAGTTGAGGCTAGAAATCGGTAATTCCTTTCGATGATAAGATTTGATGACAGAGATATTTGATGTAATTGGATGATTACTGGATAGTTTGATTGTGTACAATGGATGAGACACTAAGAGTCATATTGTGTAAGTATATTGTTGATTGAGTAAAATGAAATTGCGCTAGATTTTTTTGAGTGGAGATGAAACTAGCTAGTGTTTGATGGATGTTAAATGAGGCATTGGAGTGGATGAGGGATAAAGAGTTACCCATTCGCTGAATTGCGAGAGTGTTATAGGGATTCTTAACATAGATGAGGATTGTTAGCTGGATCAGTCCTAGATACCTATGGTTCTTGGCGAATATAGGAAAGATCTTTAGTCTGAATTATGGTTTAGTTCTCATGGCATTCGAGTTATTAGAGGCTGAGATCCTAATATTTGGACAGTGATGAGTTAGTTCATGAATTGCTTTGGGGATATCACGGTTTAGTGGTGTATACCCTTAATGCCCGATTAAGTAATCTTAAAGGATTAGAGGATCAGTTATGATTTTGGTAGGGTATTCATATGATCTAGGTGATGATATTATTTTTCGAGGTATGGTTAATTTTCGGGGACGAAAATTCTTATAAGAGGGGAAGGATTGTAACACCCTAATTTTGAGTCTTTAAAGTTATAGTATCAGTCCTGGAAGTCTCGCTTGAGGGAGAGATTCTCGCCTGAGCGAAAAAGGATCACCTGAGAGGGTGAAATCCTGGGCTATACTGAAGGATTTTCGCCTGAGCGAGAGTTGTCTCGCCTGGGCGAGAAATGGCAATTTGGGGCTGTTGACACTGTGAGATTCTCGCTTGAGCGAGAATCACTCGCTTGAGCGAGAGCGTCATATCTGAAATTTTAAAAAGGCGGGATTTTCTCGCCTGAGTGAGAATGGGCTCTCTTGAGCGAGAACCCGACGACTGCTCTTTAAAATAGAAAACCCAAACACATTTTTGGGTTAGAACTTTGAAGAGAAGAGAGAGAGGAGAGCTTTTCAAGAGCAAAGAGCCTTAGGACTCATCTTAGAGCTTGAGAAGAGGTAAACCTCTTGTTCCTAACTCTTCTTCTTCCTCTCTAACTTGTTTTGGGTATGTTGGATCTATTTTCAAAACATGAGAAACCATGGAAACTCATTCTTTAGAGTTATGGTTCGTTTTATGTTGTTTTTCTCTTGTAAACTCTTGGTTTAGAGTTGGTATTTGATGAATGGAAAGGTTTTGTGGGTTATTCATGAAAACCCCAAAAACCCCCAAAATGAGAATATGAGTAAAAAGAGAAAGAGATGAAATGTTAGATGTGGATGATGAGTTTGTGCTTTGATGTTGATATATGAGATGAACATGTATGTTTAGATGTTTGGAAACTTGTATCGAAGTAGTTTTGGAAATCTTGAAAATATGTGAATCCCTTGTGTATTTGATGATGAAATACGAGTTATTTATGTGTTATTTTGAATAAATGACTGACATTGTTGTTATTGGTGAAAATGAGGAAAGATCCTAAGGTTGGAGGAAATCGCGGAGGAGACTTTTAAAGTTACTCAGAACCGATCCCCAACGCTCACAAAGGTAAGGGATAAGTGGCTCTAATTCATACTCACTGATGTGAATGAGGTATGTGAAAGAGGTAACGTGTTGGTAAGTTTATTGTTGTTACCCTACCCGAAGAGGTAGTGGTTTTTTGTTGTTACACTACCCGAAGAGGTAGTGGTTTATTGTTGTTACACTACCCGAAGAGGTAGTGGTTTATTGTTGTTACACTACCCGAAGAGGTAGTGGTTTATTGTTGATACCCTACCCAAAGAGGTAGTGGTTTATTGTGTCCTACCCGGAGTGGTAGTGAACTGTTTATTGTGTCCTACCTGGAATTGGTAGTGAACTGTGTATTGTGTTCTACCCGGAGTGGTAGTGAACTGTTTATTGTGTGCTACCCGGAGTGGTAGTGAACTGTTTATTGTGTCCTACCCGGAGTGGTAGTGAACTGTTTATTGTGTCCTACACGGAGTGGTAGTGAACTGTTTATTGTGTCCTACCCGGAGTGGTAGTGGACTGTTACTGTGTCCTACCCGGAGTGGTAGCGGACTGTTATCGTGTCCTACCCGGAGTGGTAGTGGACTGTTATTATTATCGTATCGGGAATGGTAGTGAAGTATTGCGAACTAGACCTGCCCGATGTGGTATGGAGAATGACTAGACCTGCCCGATGTGGTATGGATAATAACTAGACCTGCCCGATGTGGTATGGAGAATGACTAGACCTGCCCGATGTGGTATGGATAATGACTAGACCTGCCCGATGTGGTATGGATGATAACTAGACCTGCCCGATGTGGTATGGATGATAACTAGACCTGCCCGATGTGGTATGGAGAATCAACTAGACCTACCCGATGTGGTATGGATGGTAACTAGACCTGCCCGATGTGGTATGGATAATAACTAGACCTGCCCGATGTGGTATGGAGAATGAACTAGACCTGCCCGATGTGGTATGGATGATGAACTAGACCTGCCCGATGTGGTATGGAGATGTAATTGGACCTACCCGATGTGGTAGGGGATTATATTTGTGAAAGAACTAGGTGAATACGATTAAGGATGAATACGACATATGAGAAACGAGGACGTTAAGAGCGAAAGTCATATGCATGTATTATGGAATATATATATACACTATAGGGTGAATATGAATGCTGAAAATGAAGACGTTAAGAATAAAAGTAATATACATGCTATAGGATATATAGTATGGGATATATATACTATAGTGTGGATATGAATAATGAGAAGAACGATGCTTCGAATGAACGTAATATGCATGCTATAGAATATATATTATGGGATATATATTCTATAGGATGAATATGGATAACATGGAAATGAACGAAAGAAGATATGAATGTTAAGATTTACGTAATTGTGTTTATAAATTATATTAAAGCTTAATCGTATTTGAAATGTGGATTATCATGTCATATTAGTTTTGAACTAATGACTTACTCCCTTGTTTTGTGTGTTATTTATGATAATCCCATTGTAGGTAAATGAAGGATTTTGAGGATGAAGCTCACTTAGGAAGCTTTTGTGTCTATTTACTCAATAGTCTTTATTGCTATTCGACATTGTAGTTGATTTGATAGTATTTTGGGATGAACGTAATCTGATTAGGATAATATGGTGACATGTAGTTATGGACGTTATAACTCTGGAAAACCCATAACTGGATGTATGTGGTAAATGTTATCTGAATGAATTATGTTTTTCCGCAACATAAATTTGTATGGTAATATGATAGGGTAAAGAGTATTTTCAAAGAGTGGGTCTTGAGAGTTTTTAATTAAAGTGACGACTGTATGCAAGGAAGGATTGCGATGTATAATGTGAGGTTCAGATTAGTCTCATGATTTATAATTTTTTTATTTAAAAATACTTTAAAGCTTGTACCACAAAAATTAGTTTAAGACCACAATCTCCTAAACCTTTCAGTACCAGACATAAAGTTTCCTTTCTTTTCCACTCATCTTATTTTTATTATTTCTTATTGGGACTAAGGACAAAAATAATAATGTTGTTGATGATGTTTTATTCATTAAGTAAAATTCAACATGAAATCCCTATTAATAATATAAAAATGTTAGGATTAAGGTTGTCTTTTAGTAGTGGGAAGTGGAGTGTCGTTTAAGAAGTGCGTAATCAATGAAAGTGCTCTTCCTGGTTGGTAGCTAGGAACTTCATGCCCTGCTTCTCTAACTGTTGCAAAAGTTAGGCCTCCATTGTATACTTCAGCATACCCACCAACCTATGTGTCATATCTAATTTCATTAACCAATTCTATTAACATATAAAGCATGAATAAGAACATTCAATCACACACTGGTTAAATATGATTTATCTTGTTCAACTATTACAAATTTAATTACTTATCCTTTTATGTAATATGCATATAAGAATTGTGAATTAACACATGGGTTAGAAAACCAGATAGGGCAAAACATTCATTAATATTCTAGTGTAACTAACTAATAATCTATAAATTACCTCTCCATTGAAGAACCATGGATACCAAGCAGTTTTAGTGGAGAGATTCATCTTTTTAATGGAATACTTGGTTGAAGTAACGGGCACTACTCCATCTATGTCACCACTGTATCATATATAGATAAATGGTTTAAATTAAATCATCAAAACATGTTTTAATTTATGTACTAATTGCTACAAGAATATGAAGGGGAATAATAGTTAACTTCCTACAACTATTATGGTGTTGTAAGTAACTATATTTGTTCTATAAATGTCAGACTTTACCTAAAAATCCAAACTCTGAGTCCATTATTGAGGAATTCATGTAAAAGGGGAATGATTGTTGAAGGGCTATCTCCCCACTTTGAAAATATAATATCACTGCAGGATTCCCAATCATATTTGAGTTTGGTGACATTGGCATGTAAGGCCTCTTGAACATTAGCACGATTAAGATATGCATGGGTATAAACACCACTACATGGATCAATAACAATCTGTGACAATAAAACAAAGTTACCAATCAACTCTAGTTAAGTTTCATTTAATCTGATTTCATACAGAGTTTCTAAAATCAACTACCTTAAATAATAGTTGAGGTCTATAGTTTCAAGTTGAGTTTTAGATTAAAAATCAAAGAAAAAAAATACTTCAGCCAACTCACGAACAGATTCTTAGATTTTTTATACTCTACAATTAAAGTTTATATAAGAGTTAGTTGAGCATAAGAAAACAATTAATGAAAAGATATTATAAATGTTTAACTTATTTGGAAAAGAGAGAAGTTTGTGAAAATATAATCTCTTAACTATTTAAAAAAATGGTCATGTATAAGTACCTCATTAAAGTATTTATCCAAACTTCGCATTGTTGATTATTAAAAAAAAGGTTGGAATTTAATCTTACAGAGTTCTTCTTGGGAAGGGCAGTGAGGTTGGGATTACTACAAAGTGGTGCATAAATATTGTAGAGATCAATGAAGGATACATCTCGGACATATTCATCTATTGCGGTTTGGCACTGAATTGGATTGACATCGGATGAGAAATTGCAGATTGTGTTAATATCATTTGCAGCTTGGTCTGAAATGATTGCATGGCTAGCAAGATAATCAAACGTTCCTCGGTTGTCTGTTTCATCATTGATCACTGCATTCCCAATCTGTATATATAAAGTAGGTTGTAAATAGAGAAATGACATCTTCAAATCTAGTGCTTAAGTTAACCCATTTTCTATTTATAAATTAAAATACTTATCATCTAAACTATTATATAAATATTGGAAAATAAAATAATTAGTATGATGGGATAATTATAAACGTTAGGCTATAATTGTAGACAATATCCACCATTTATGTTCAAGGGCATATTATACTTAACATGTGAACTAACCATCTCTTCACAATGGGAAGTAATAAAGGAGAAAAAGAATAGAAAGAGAGACTAGGGAGGCAAATATAGATCTGTTGACCCTAATCATATTTCACACCAAGGAAAAATATGTCATGTCTAATAAAACATTTAAACATTCATTATTTTTAATCATTTTTATTCATTGCCATTGGTGCGAGACAGAACTTCGGAATTGAAACAAATCTTTGTTCCTAGGGAGGAAGCGCATACCATGATTCCTTTGAGGTTGATTATTGTCTTGTTAGCCTTTTTGTTATTGTGTAGAATAATAGTATGAGCTAGTTGAGGGATATAATGTCCAGCATAGCTTTCTCCAGCAATGTAGAAATTTCTCTTCTTATACCCAGGAAACCTCTCCAACCAATTCACTAAGAATTTATAGTTATCTGTTGCTGTTTTACTATCCCCACTAGTATCATAATCTGATGATTTATTTGAGTAAGAAAATCCTACTCCAGCAGGTGACTCAAGGAACAAAACATTTGCAGCTTCAAAATCAAAATTAAGCTATAGTGAGAAACTCAAAATAATTTGGTTTTATTTATAATAGTAGTATATATATAATGGAGTCAATTTGTGCTTATACCGTAGTTCCATGAATATCTATTTTTCGCAAGTGTCTTTCCATCACTGTTTACTCTAAAGGGTCCAAGTTCTTCCATTGCTCCATAAGCAAGAGATGAACATCCCGGACCTGAGAAAGTCAAATACACATTTATAAACAATAATAAACACTTGGTGAGTTGGGTGCCAAAGCTCACCACTATAAAGATCTCAAAGTTCAGATGACTCATCATTATACCTGATTCTGGTATTAGTGCCTATGAACTAATTAAACAAGCACATGCTATGGCTATGTTATTAGAAGATGTCAGCAAAGAACTTGTTTTGAAAATAGTATGAAACCAAAGTCACATTTTGTGGGTATTAGTCACAAGTATCCTGTGCATAATAAAATTTACTTGGGGTGATATGTATCATTGATGAGAAAGATCATTCTATCATGATCATAATGTAATATGAGGATCTGTTAAATAATCTTCATCATTTGATTTTTTGAAACAATAGAATATTTATATAATCTAAGTTTAAAACAATTTACATTATTGTTAAATCATTTATCATTCAATTATATTAGTTTTATTTAGAAATATAACTGCAATATTTTATCTATTTGAAATTTAGACTAATTCCTCTTATCATTTTTTTTCTAGTGGATTGATAATATATGCTGGATTTTTAAAATTTTAAAAAATGTGTATATACTTGTACAACAATAAATTATTATGATGGGTAGGTCTGAAAATTTTCTTGTTGTGAATTTTATTCATAAATTATCATTCCAAAAATGGTTTGCAACTTATTCAACGACGATTTCACTAAAATAAGTGATATACAAATAAATGTTTGAAAAATTAAAGGTAAGATGAAATAATATGTGCTTTTAGATGTTGATGCATGTGAATGGAAATGTGTTAATATCAAAATTAAATGCAAAATAACTTCATGACGTTTGAGTTTTCAACAGACTTCCACTTCAATAACAAGATTCATTTTCATCTCACTTAAAGGATGGATTAGAAATAATAATTTTTTTATATATACCTCCATTAAGCCAAAGAAGAAGGGGCATTTTTTCTTTGGAATGTTGAGATTCCACAAAGTAATAATAAAGGGCACGCCCCGCCAATTTATCAATTGTGACATACCCTCCATATTGAGAGAAATTCACTTGTGGTTGCCCTGGTAACTTATCAATCCTATCTTTCTCTTTAAGACCTTTCTGAGAATGAACAATGTGATTATCGACCACAACCTCTTGTGCATTAAAGTCACTCCTATCAACTTGTGAATCTACTTTGTATTTTGACTTTTGAAACTTGTTAAAAACTTGACCTTGTTTGCTTCCATCGATTTCAGCCATGAAGAGTGAGAAAATAAAAAAGGATATAAGAGATAAACAACTAGATTTGCCCATTTTAATTTTTTTTTGTCTCTCAAAAGAGAACCCAAATGAAAGAGAATAGATGAGGTATGTGACTTGTGATCATACATTATATGGAAGCAATAATAGTTAACATTTTGGAACAACCATTAGTGGTTATAGATTTGGAACAAATTGAATGTTAGTAGTGTGTTATTGGCAACTAATCAAGTTTTTATTGGTTGGAAAACTATAATTGGTTTGGGACAAACACAAAAAATATGTGACAGAGGATCTGCATTCAGTTTAGGAATGCATGATAAGGTAATTGAAGAAAATAGTAAAAATGACAAAATGGGGTTTTCAAGGTCCATTTGGATCGAATTTTTGGCAAACAAAATCATCGAATTCAAACATATAATTAACTTGCGGTCCGATCCGGTCCGGTATTTTTATACTATAATTTCCGATCGAGTCTGATTCAAACATTATATGCGGTTTCGGCTCGGTTTGGATTGTTTTGTTTTGTAAAATATTGAAATTGCACATACATTCAAAACTCATAAAAATGACTTAAGATTAAGGCATAAAACAACAGAAAAAAAATAGTATTCAACAACATCAAAACAATATTAAAAAAGTGTCCAACAACAATATAACAAAACATCAGCATAAATAAGTAATAAATAGTGAGACAATAACAACAATAAAAGCAAAAAACAACAAAAAATTGCAACAACAACAATATGAGCACTAACAACATAATTTTAATAATTAGAAAATGTTCCACCAACGATGAACAATAATAGTACTTCGACAACAAATAAAAGAGAGGCACAATTTTGGAGTTGTGACTTAAGATTAAGTCTGGAAGATACTTAAAAATGTTATACACTTAAACTTTACATACTATTTCGGTCTCGTCTGGGTCGGTCTGGATTCAAAAGGTGAATCAAAAAACCAGACCAAATTGATCAGTCTTTAAAAAATTGAACCAACACAATCCAAACACATTCTGTTTTTGTGGTTTCATTCTATTTTGGACCGATTATTGATTTTATTTTTGGACCGATCTGGAATTGAACACCGTAATGACACCATAACGGCGAACATAAAATCGAGTTATAAAAATATTATCTCCATAAATGAATTACTATAGAGATTTAAAGAATGGTATAAATTTTATAAACTAGAAGATTCATAGGATGTTTTGTTTTGTAGTTAAGAAAGATATTAACACCAAGACGTTGGTGTAAGGACCCGATTTTCATAACTCGAAAATTCTCTTTTAAAAATCCTTATTCGTGAAAGTGCAGTGATTACTTTTGAAAGACATTACTCGGACAGTTTGGAAACTTGATTGATTATAAATTTACAAGGCGGAAATATTCCAAACCCCTTTCATTTCAAAAGCATGTCATTACACTTCCGTTCAAATACATCTTTTATACAATTAACTTTCTCAAAATTACCTTGAATACAAACATTAGATTCACTTCATTATACACTTACAAGAAAGTTGTTTATACATGGATTCACTTTAACATGTTCTTCATATTACAAATATTTATCATATAACATGTCAATTCCATATTATCCACTACTCTATCATGTACTCTTCTCCGCAAGCGTCCAATGCGCTAACTCCACGACCTGAACCCAAATATACAACACATACAAGGAAAGACAGAGGGAGTAAGAACCAACTACGGCGACCGTAGCGTGGATTTACATGGAGTAATGACATTAAAGTATTAAAACCACACACATCTAACATCAATCATGATATGTATATATCAATCAACACATATTATCCATATTCACCCTATAGTACACATATATCCCATACTATATGTGTTCTATAGTGTGCATACTTATTTATCACACAGTATCCATATTCACCCTATAGTACACATACATCCCATACTATATGTGTTCTATAGCGTGCATATTTTATTCGTCCAAATATACTCATTTCTCATCATTCATATTCACCCTATAGGATATATATCTCATAATATATATCCTATGGCATGCATATGATTTTCATTCTGAGTATACACTTTTCACATCCTTCACATTCCATAATAATTTACCCTTGATCTCATTCAACAATTCTGCACCATACAAATAATCACCATACCCCATCGGGTAGGTCGAGTAATCCCCATACCACCTCGGGCAGGTCGAGTTTCCACATTACACTCACATCCAGGTCATACACCGTCAACACAAGGCATCTCATTATTTTATCACCATAAATAACATACAACACCTTCATTGTCACAAACATACCTTTATCCATTTTAACACATTCACAGCTCATCACACATTCATTGTTACAACACACTTATACATGTTTATAACAATCAACCACTCACAACATACTCATTTTGATAAACATACTCATATCCATTTTGACACATTCACAACTCATCACGCATTCATTGGTACAATCCACCCATACATGTTTATAACAATCAACCACTTACAACATACTCATTTATGCTTATGACCATAAATATCTCACACACCATCATTATCACACAACATAACCATTATCATAAACAAACCATGCATAACATATTCTTCATCATATACATCATATACACATTAACGTTAGAACCATCTTTAATGACGGTGTATTACCATAAATGAGCATATAGCGTTTTACTCAACTAAACGGTTTTCCCCACACATATATCTCCACTTTTATGGCTAATACATCCTCATGTAAAATATAGACTCTCACATGGACCACAAACTCCCAAGAGAGTTTCTATCCGTTAATATGCTCCGATTCTTGAGGGAAATCGGAGATGATGACTCTAATGAAATACTCTAAGACCACAATGGTCTTCTCCCTCACCTTAGGTTGCGTAAGCTCCGTTGCTCCGCAAAAAAGCCACATCTCCCTTCATCTCCTCCAACCTCCATTGTTGCTTTTATGTGATGATGAATATGTTGTGAGTTGGTTATTTATGATAAATGGACATGATTATGTTGTGAGTATGTTGTGATGGTGAATATGTTGTGAGTTGGTTATTGGTGACAAATGGACATGATTATATTATGTGATGATGAATATGTTGTGAGTTGGTTATTTATGATAAAAGGACATGATTATGTTATATGACGATGATGATGTTGTGAGTTGTTTTATTGTGTTTAGAAATGATATACATTGTGCTTATGACATTGATGTGGTATTTTGTGTTATGGTGAAGTTGTGATGTGAGAATAATATAGTAGAAATGATTATATTGTGAATGATATTATTTTATGGATATTAGTATGAACTAGATTGACTATGAGAGTGATATGAGGAATGTACATGTGGAATATGAAGTGGTATTGGCTCTTTGAGCAATGACTGACTTGCCTTCTTGGTATTGACTCTTTGAGCAATGACTCACTTGCCATTCGTGGTATTGGCTCTTTGAGCAATGAATGACTTGCCCTTCGTGGTATTGGCTCTTTGAGCAATTAATGACTTTGTAACGACCCGAAATTCTACAATTGAAATTTTTTCCTTATTTAATCCAATTCCATACATTTAACAATCAATCATAATTACCGAGTGACTAAATTTATTTAAAATGTCTCACTTCTCCCTCACACCCGATCTATGAACCAAAAGTAACATACAACATCCGATAGCAGAAAAACATAATTCATTAATATAACCTAGTAACCACCGCATACAATTAGCTATGGGTTTCCAAAACACCCATAGCTACATATATCCCGAGTTACTAGTCTCCATGATCAATATCATGTACAAAAATAGTATTCATAGTACAATTAGTTACTTCAATTACAATAAATTAAAGTTACAAAAGAATGGATAAAGAGACGTCAAAAACAAAGATCTCTAATCCCCTATTCAAAAATCATCCTTCTCCGTCCACCGACCTGCAATGGGATTAACATTTACCATACACAAACAACACAGAGGAATAAGTTGTTAACTCAATAAAACTTCAATGTAAGTTAATTCACATTTAATAGGTTTAAAAAATGATATAAATTAAATCCTCTTAAAACCATTTTCGTCATCTGTACTTTTGAAAAACCATGCTACATAACTCGAGCTAGAGTCGCTAACCCATTCCAGTCGGCTAAAACGAGTTTTATTTTCATTGGCACTCCACCAATACATAAACCATAAATCCACCCATCATCACTACAAACATACCCATATATACTCGTAGTGACTAAGTGATTTACCATTTATTACTTTGTTTCCGAGTTTTATTTCCATTGGCACTCCACCAATAAATAGACAATAAACGCACCCGACATCATTACAGCATAGCGTATATGCTTGTAACTACAAAGTGACTTATAGTTTATTTTATTATCCGAGTTTTATTTCCATTGGCACTCCACCAATAAATGAACAATACATGCACCCGACATCATTACAGCATAGCGTATATGCCTGTAACTACAAAGTGACTTACAACTTATTGTTTTATCCGAGTTTTATTTCCATTGGCACTCCACCAATAAATTGTCAATAAATGCACCCGACATCATTACAACATAACGTATATGCTTGTAACTACAAAGTGACTTACAATTTATTGCTTTATTCTGAGTTTTATTTCCATTGCCACTCCACCAATACAAAAGTGATAAATACACCCGACATCATTACAAACATATCCACGTATGCTTATAACTACAAAGTGATTTACATTTCATGATTTCATTTTCGAGTCTTATTTCCATTGGTACTCCCCCAATAAGTAAACCGTAAATTCACTTCTAACCATTATCAACATACCCATATATGTTCATAATGATTAAGTGATTCACATTTTATCCATCGTCCATAACAGAAAATCCACGCATTTTCCAACACAATGCATAAATTAAAGACTTATCCTTACCTAGGTGAGTGTTGGGTTTGGTTTTTGGTGACTTCGTAAGTTCCTCCGGCACCACCTCCAAACTTAGGATCTTTCCTCATTCCCACCACATAACACAATGTTAGTCATTTAGTCCAAATAACAAATAAATAACTTATATTGCATCATTTAAACATACAAGATATTTATCATATTCTCAATGGTTCTATACTACTTTCATTAAGAGTTTTCAACCATCTAAAACATACATATCATCTCATATTTTAACATTGTAAAGCAACTCATCTTCTACCTCTAGCATTTTACCCATTTTTTTCCACTCTATCCACATTTTCTCTCTCTAGGGTTTTGGGGGTTTCCATGAGTCAACCCACAAACCCTTTCCATTCTTGGAATACTAACTCAAAACCAAGAGTTTACAAGGTACAAGGGACATAAAACGAACTATAACTCGAAAGAGAGAGTTTCCATGGTTTTACCCACTTTGAGAAGAGATCCATAATACCAAAAATGGGTTCTTAAGAGAAGAAGAGAGTTGGGATAGAGAGTTTTACCTCTTCTCAAGCTCTTGAACAAGAATCAAAGCTCCTAGACCTTGGGAATGCTCTCTTCTCTCACCTCTCTTCAATTCTTAACCAAAAAATGTGTTTGGGATTTCCCTCATTTAATGTTCTCGTCGGGTTCTCGCTTAAGCGAGCTTTCTCTCGCTCAAGCGAGAAAATCCCGCCCATTTTAAAAACTCAACTCTGACCCTCTCGCTCAAGCGAGGGATTCTCGCTCAAGCGAGAATCTCACAGTGTCAACAGCCCCAAAATGTCATTTCTCGCCCAGGCGAGACAACTCTCGCACAAGCGAGAATCCTCCAGTATAGCCCAGGATTTCACCCTCCCAGGTAAACCTCTCTCGCCCAAGCGAGAATCTCTCGCTCAAGCGAGGATTCGAGGACTGATACTATAATTTTCAAGAATTAAAATTTGGGGTGTTACAATCCTCCCCCTCTTACAAGAATTTTCATCCACGAAAATTAAACATACATCGATTCAAAAAAATGAGGGTAATCCTCCCTCATCTCTTGCTCAACTTCCCAAGTAGCGTCTCCTTCGTCCACTTGGCTCCACAACACCTTTACCAAGGCAATCTCCTTGCCTCTCAATCTCTTTACACTGGTATCCATGATTCTAACGGGCAACGTCACAAAAGTCAAATTATCCTTCAACTCTATCTGATCAGACTCAACCACATGAGATGGATCTCCAACATATTTCCTCAACTGAGACACATGAAATACATTATGGAGATTGGACAACAACGGAGGTAAAGCAATACGATACGCTACCGGCCCAATTCTCTTCAATATCTGATACGGCCCAATAAATCGAGGAGTCAGCTTACGGGACTTCAACACTCTACCGTTACCGGTAGTCGGAACAACTCTCATGAAAACGTGATCTCCCTCGTTAAATTCAAGAGGTTTCCGTCTCTTATCATAATAGCTCTTATGTCGACTTTGGGCGATTCTCATATGTTCCCGGATTTTCTTGATCTTATCCGTTGTCTCCTCGACCATTTCGGGCCCCAATATCAAGTTCTCTGCGGTATCAAACCAACTCGCTGGAGTTCGACACTTCCTACCATACAACACCTCATAAGGTGCCATCCCAATACTCGAATGGAAGCTATTGTTGTAGGTAAACTCGATCAACGGCAACATGCTATCCCAACTCCCTGGTTGTTCTAAGACGCAGGCTCTTAAAAGGTTCTCCAATGACTGTATTGTCATTTCTGATTGACCGCCCGTTTGGGGATGATAAGCTGAACTCAGCTTCAACTTAGTTCCCAAAGCGGTTTGCAAACTCATCCAAAAGTTTGAAGTGAAACGGGGGTCCCTATCCGACACAATGCTTGACGGTATTCCATGCAAGCGAACAATTTCTCGGATATACAATTCTGCCAACCTCTTAATAGAGTACCTCATTTTCATAGGCAGAAAGTGAGCAGATTTAGTTAACCGATCCACGATCACCCATATCGAATCATATCCCCTCTGAGTCTTCGAAAAACTAGACACAAAATCCATGGAGATACTATCCCACTTCCAAACGGGAATTTCAGGGGATTGTAACTCCCCCGCAGGTCGTTGATGCTCAATTTTTGCTTTCTGGCATATTAAACAACTCGAAACATATGTCGCCACATCTCTGTTCAATCCAGACCACCAAAACAACTTCTTCAAGTCTTGGTACATTTTCGTTGTCCTTGGGTGAAAGCTCATCTTGCTCTTATGTGACTCCTCCAAAATACTATTTCGTAGCCCTTCATTACGAGGCACACACACTCTCCCCTTGTAACGCATCGTCCCACTAGAGTCCGTTACAAAGTCGGTTTCCTTTCCACTCATCATCAAATCCCGTTTGTCCATCAACTCAATATCTCGAACTTGCAGTACTCAGATCTGATCAAATAGTTCATTCGTGACCGTCAACATACCCAATATCATACTATGAGGTCTCATCTGGACGTCTAGGTTCATATCCCTGAACTCCTCTATCAGCTTCCCTTCCCTAATCATGAAGGCTGACATGTGCAAAGATTTCTGACTGAGTACATCGGCTACTACATTAGCCTTCCCTGGGTGGTACTGCAATCCAAAATCGTAGTCCTTTAAAAATTCCATCCATCTCCTCTGTCTCATATTCAGCTCTTTTTGATCAAACAAATATTTCAAACTCTTGTGGTCGCTGTACACCACAAACCTTATACCATATAGATGGTGCCTCCAAATTTTCAAAGCGAAGACCACTGCTGCCAATTCTAAATCATGCGTAGGGTAGTTCTGCTCGTGTGTTCTTAACTGACGAGAAGCATAGGCAACCACTTTCCCTTCTTGCATCAGGACACAACCCAAACCTTGCTTGGAAGCATCACAATACAAACTGAAATCCTTATCCGTACACGAAAGAACCAACACGAGCGCCGTAGTCAACCTTCGTTTCAACTCTTGAAAGCTTTCTTCGCAACGAAGTGTCCACACAAACGGTTCTCCTTTCCTAGTGAGCTTAGTCAATGGTAGTGCCAACTTCGAAAATCCCTCAATGAATTTCCGATAATAGCCCACCAAACCCAGGAAGCTCCGGATTTTAGTAACCGACCTGGGTACGGCCCATTCCGTAACCGCTTCCACCTTTGAAGGATCCACAGCTACCCCTTCCTTGGCTATCACATGCCCAAGAAAGTTCACCGACTCCAACCAGAAATCACACTTAGACAATTTCGCATATAGCTGGTTCTTACTCAGGAGTTCTGGAACAATCCTTAGGTGCTCTGCATGTTCCTCTCGGCTTTTGGAGTAAACCAAAATGTCATCAATAAATACCACTACAAATGAATCCAAATACGGATGGAAAAACCGATTCATGTAGTTGGTAAATATTGATGGAGCATTCGTTACGCCAAAAGGCATGACCAAATATTCGAAATGTCCATACCTTGTCCTAAAAGCAGTATTTGGAATGTCATCTGTTTTCACCCGAAGTTGATGGTAGCCCGATCGAAGATCAATCTTAGAAAACACTACCGCCCCTCTCAACTGATCCATCAAGTCATCAATCCGAGGCAATGGGTATTTGTTCTTAATCGTAACCTTATTCAACTTCTTGTAATCGGTACACAATCGCATACTACCGTCCTTCTTCTTAACTAGCAAAACAGGTGTGCCCCACGGCGAGACACTCGGGCGAATAAATTTCTTAGCCAACAATTCCTCAACCTGCTTTTTCAGCTCAGTTAACTCTAACGGTGCCATTCTATAAGGAGCTATAGAGATGGGTCCCGTTCCCAACACTAAATCAATGGAGAATTCAACTTCTCTCACCGGAGGCAATTCCGGAATATCACCAAGAAAGACTTCTAGAAACTCACTAAATATCGGAATGTCGTCAACCTTGGATTCCTCAATACCTTCCAGGGACGCCAACAACATGAACACAGCCCCTCCCTCCTCAATACCTTCCGGAACCTTGTGCACAAGTGTTGTGGCTTAAATAACAACTACGAGACTATGGCTTCGATTTAGGCTGCATTCCCCTAAAATGTGACAATACTAGTGCTATAAATCTCACAAAGAATCCAATAATGCATTCTAGAACCAAACACATAGATATAAGACATCACTTCCTTAGAGACAATGTTCTAAAGAAAGATGTGGCATTAGAATTTGTTGATACTCATGACCAACTAGCTGACATTTTCATTAAACCTTTAGCCAAAGAATCATTGTATAAAATTAGATGAGAATTAGGCATACTTGATGAAGCTTACTTATCTTAAATTGTTCAGACATGACTATATATTTGCTTCATTATGTTAATCTTATGCCTACCTGTACTTAAAACTACTTAAATTTGTCTTAAATTTCAAATTTTGATATATGTAATCGATTACTTAGGGTAAATAATCGATTACCAGGGATCAGTAGGCCTGAAATTTCAAATTTCTGATAAAATCAATCGATTACTCTGAAGAGTAACCGATTACTATAAGTGGCAGGAAGTTGAAGTAATCGATTACTTCCACGTGTAATCGATTACTAGAGGCTGTTGTTTGAAATATGGAGATTTTGTACTGTGAGTAACCGAATACTCCAAGGTAATCGATTATTCTGACCAGTATTTAAAGGTTTGTCCTCCATTTTTCCTACACTTCATCTTCTTCCTCACTCTAAAACTCAAAAAATCCCCTCTCTTTAAAAAGCTCATTTTTCATCCGTTTTAAGTGATTTTTGAGTCATTTCAAACTACATTCTCAATTATAAACACTTCTGATCGAGGTCGTACTCGATACAAATAATATAACAATTAAGTATAGTACTAGGAACTGACTCCTAGGTCGTTTCCCAAAGATTATCTTTCACACAATGGTTCAAACACCTTACACGCACACACACACAATGGGGGGTTTTAGTGGTTGTTATGCTATGAAATTAAGCTAAAACAGAACACAAACAGAAAACAGAATAGTAAAGAGGCTAAATCCCTTTGGTTTCCTTGTTCACAACTCAATCCTCGGTTTCAATATATCAAAGTCAGATTCTCAGTGTTCCTTTGTTGAGAGTCGATGAACTAAGCGATGATCAACTCACAGTTAAATTGCTAAAACTCTAACTAAGCGAAATTGGCATAAGCAACAAACAGTTAACAATGTCACACTAATTAAAGCATCAATTTCAGATTCTACAATTGAATTCCTAATCTGTTCTTAACTCTAATGTTTAAGCTTCAAACTAAGCGAATTCAACATAAACATAGAGCATTTACAGATTCACATAAACTAAGCGATTATGTGCTAGAGAACTAATTAACTAAGCGAAAATTAGTTCACAAACCTAAGACAACACCATGGAATTAAGCAAACCATAACATGAAATAGGATAGAAGCTTCAACAACATAAAACCGAAATTGCATTAACAACAACATAGAAACCGAAAATGCATTAAGCACTAAAACTCAAGAGTGTGATACATTACCAAAGGAATTTAGCTCTAAACTTCTAGCCTTCCATGGAGGAAGAAGCAAAACCGAATTTTGAAGAAAATGAAGAAGAAGAAGCCAAAATCGAAAATGAACCCTAAACCCCAAAAGGGGGAAAACGAAAATGCTCTCTCTCTAAAGTTGAAATGTTTTGTTCTAATGTCAAGTTATGTGTGAAAACTAAATTCTAAGCTTATTAAAGGGTAAAACCGAAATGGGCCCTAAACAATGGGCCCAAAACCTAAAACAGAATTTAAAAGCTATTAGAAATTACAATCTTCACTTTAGCACACAACTTCCACTTGTAATGCCCAAAATGTCCTTGGTGCTAAATATGACCTGAAAATGGAATTAGATTTAATTAGTCTAAATAATCCCAAATTAATTCATTTTAGGAATAATAGTCCAATAAAGCCTAAAACACTAAACCATGCCAAACAAAGTCAATTAGACACCAATAATCATTAACAATGATAAATTAATGTTATGAATAGTGTGTAATATATGACTCATCAACTTCTATCTGATTACTTTTTGTGTTTAGTGGCCTCAATAAAAAAAAACCCCAAATTCCAAAATTCCAAAAACCTAACTTTTCAAAACACTCAACCATGGCTTCATCATCAAGAGCAAAAAAGCAATGTACCAGTGTGACTACCAAGAAGCAAGGAACTTCATCTCCCGAAGCTAATCCGTTGGACTTGGCACGAATTCTTGTTAATTGTAACACCCCAAATTTTAATCTTTAAAAATATAGTATCAGTCGTGGAAGCCTCGCTTGATCGAGAGATTATCGCCTGAGCGAGAAATGGCAATTTTGGGCTGTTGATACAGTGTAATCGATTACACTCTACTGGTAATCGATTACACACTGATGGTAATCGATTACACTCTGCTGGTAATCGATTACATCGTATTAAAAGCATCAGATATGTGCATCTGACACAGTGTAATCGATTACACATTTCTGGTAATCGATTACACATTGCTGGTAATCGATTACACATTTCTGGTAATCGATTACACACTCCTGGTAATCGATTACACACTCCTGGTAATCGATTACATCGTATTAAAAGCATCAGATATGTGCATCTGACACAGTGTAATCGATTACACACTCCTGGTAATCGATTACACACTCCTGGTAATCGATTACATCGTATTAAAAGCATCAGATATGCGCATTTTTCACGTTGTAATCGATTACACCATGTTGGTAATCGATTACAACCCGACGACACCTCTTTAAAACAGAAACCCAAACACATTTTAGGGTTAGAACTTCGAAGAGAAGAGAGAGAGGAGAGCTTTTCAAGAGCAAGGAGCCTTAGGACTCATCTTGGAGCTTGAGAAGAGGTAAACCTCTTGTTACTAACTCTTCTTCTTCCTCCCTAACTTGTTTTGGGTATGTTGGATTCATTTTCAAAACATGAGAAACCATGGAAACTCATCCGTTAGAGTTATGGTTCGTTTTATGTTGTTTTTATCTTGTAAACTATTGGTTTAGAGTTGGTATTTGATGAATGGAAAGTTTTATGGGTTATTCATGAAAAACACCCCAAAAACCCCCAAAATGAGAATATGAGTATAAAGAGAAAGAGATGAAATGTTAGATGTGGATAATGAGTAGTGCTTTAATATTGTTATATGAGATGAACATGTATGCTTTGATATTTAGAAACTTGTATTGAAGTAGTTTTGGAAATATTGAAATATGAGATGTTATGCATGTTTTAGATGGTTGAATATTGATGATGAATATTTTGTATGATTAAATGATGCAAAATAAGTTGTTTATGTGATATTTGGAATAAATGACTAACATTGTTGTTATTGTGGAAATGAGGAAAGATCCTAAGGTTGGAGGAAATCGCGGAGTAGACTTTTAAAGTTACTCGGAACTGATCTCCAACGCTCACCGAGGTAAGGGATAAGTGGCTCTAATTCATACTCACTGATGTGAACGAGGTATGTGAAAGAGATAATGTGTTGTAAGTTTGATTGTTGTTACCCTACCCGAATAGGGAGTGGTTTATTGTTGTTACCCTACTCGAAGAGGTAGTGGTTGACTGTTATTGTGTCCTACCCGGAGTGGTAGTGAATTGTTTGTTGTGTCCTACCCGGAGTGGTAGTAGACTGTTATTGTGTCCTACCTTAAATGGTAGCGGACTGTTATCGTGTCCTACCCGGAGTGGTAGCGGACTGTTGTTGTGTCCTACCCGGAGTGGTAGTGGACTGTTAT
This sequence comes from Lupinus albus, assembly GCA_009771035.1. Taxonomy (NCBI): domain Eukaryota; kingdom Viridiplantae; phylum Streptophyta; class Magnoliopsida; order Fabales; family Fabaceae; genus Lupinus; species Lupinus albus. The sequence goes on along the minus strand of CM020013.1, from coordinate 5,052,124 downwards.
TGTTATCCTACCGGGAATGGTAGTGAAGAATTGTGAACTAGACCTACCCGATGTGGTATGGATTATAACTAGACCTACCCGATGTGGTATGGAGTATAACACTAGACCTACCCGATGTGGTATGGAGCATAACACTAGACCTACCCGATGTGGTATGGAGCATAACACTAGACCTACCCGATGTGGTATGGAATATAATACTAGACCTACCCGATGTGGTATGGAGTATAACTAGACCTGCCCGATGTGGTATGGAGTATAACTAGACCTACCCGATGTGGTATGGATTATAACTAAACCTACCCGATGTGGTACGGAGTATAACACTAGACCTACCCGATGTGGTATGGAGCATAACAGTAGACCTACCCGATGTGGTATGGAATATAATACTAGACCTACCCGATGTGGTATGGAGTATAACTAGACCTACCCGATGTGGTATGGAGTATAACTAGACCTACCCGATGTGGTATGGAGAATAACACTAGACCTACCCGATGTGGTATGGAGCATAACACTAGACCTACCCGATGTGGTATGGAATATAATACTAGACCTACCCGATGTGGTATGGAGTATAACTAGACCTGCCCGATGTGGTATGGAGTAAAACTAGACCTGCCCGATGTGGTATGGAATATAACAGAAGACTTGCCCGATGTGGTATGGATGATGAACTAGACCTGTCCGATGTGGTATGGATGATGAACTAGACCTGCCCGATGTGGTATGGATGATGAACTAGACCTGCCCGATGTGGTATGGATGGTGAACTAGACCTGCCCGATGTGGTATGGAGATGTAATTGGATCTACCCGAGGTGGTAGGAGATTATAGTGTGAAAGAACTCGGTGAATACGATTAATGATGAATACGACATATGAGAAACAAGGACGTTAAGAGCGAAAGTCATATGCATGCTATAGGATATATATTATGGGATATATATACTATAGGGTGAATATGAATGTTGGAAATGAAGACGTTAAGGATAAAAGTAATATACATGCTATAAGATATATAGTATGGGATATATATATACTATAGTGTGGATATGAATAATGAGAAGAACGATGCTTCGAATGAAGATAATATGCATGCTATAGAATATATATTATGGGATATGTATTCTATAGGATGAATATGGATAACGTAGAAATGAACGAAAGAAGAGATGAATGTTTGCATTTACGTAATTGCGTTTATAATTTATATTAAAGTTTAATCGTATTTGAAATGTGGATTATCATGTGATGTTAGTTTTTAAACTAATGACTTACTCCCTTTTATTTTGTGTGTCGTTTATGATAATCCCATTGTAGGTAAATGAAGGACTTTGAGGATGAAGCTCAATTAGGAAGCTTTTGTGTTTAATTACTCGCTTGTCTGTATTGCTAAGTGACGTTGTAGTTGATTTAATAGTATTATGGGATGACTGTAAATCCGTTTAGATCAATACGGATATGTGTAGTTATGGGCTTTATAACCTTGGGAGACCCATAACTGGTTGTATGTGGTAAATGCTATTTGAATTAATTATGTTTTTCCGCAACATAAATTTGTATGATAAGAAAATAGGGTAAAGAGTATTTTCGAAAATGATACTTGAGAGTTTTCAATGAAGGTGACGACTGTATGTAAGAAATGATTAAAATAAATGAAAAATTTTCAAGGGTAGAATTTGGGTCCTTACAATATGGTATCAGAGCATAGTTAATCTTGCGGCCTAGGATATGGCCTTACATGCTTCTTTGTGATCTTTATGTGCTTGAACTGCTTGGTTAGCATTGACAGTTGCGTGTTTATGTGATGCTTGTCTGGTTATAAAATTAGTTTACTGACAAGTACGTGAGTGCAGGTACGCATGGCTGAAAGAGGAAGTGAAACGAGCCAGAATACTTCCGATGATCTCTTGGCACAGATGTTAGAGGTGCTTCAGGGCATGAATGAAAACTTACGAAATTTGGATAGGAGCGTGGCTCCAGGTCCAGGCTCCTCTGTCCCAAGCTGGATCGGAGACCTAATGTCATGCATGCTGGGGAGGCAAGGGACCACGGTTGGATGGTTACCCCAAGTGGCGTAGGGACATCGGTTGTTGATGATCCGGCGAGAGGTAAACGCATGGTGACAGGTATAACTTTTAGTGTTGTTTAATTCGGGAGCGACACACTCCCTATATTTGCTGAATGCGTGAACCTACTGAGATTGTACACCAAGTTGTTGTTTTCGACTTAGTTGTACCCACCAACCCCGTGTATGGGTGGTGGATGTCGGTGTGGATGTCTCAGTGTACGGTTGGAGTAAATGGTAAAACCTTTACTATAGTGTTGGTATGCGCAATGACGTCCAGTTGGATTTAATCCTGGAAATGGACTAGCGGTCAACAAATCGTGTTATGTTTAACTGTGTGTAATTGTTGAGGTGAATATTTAAATTTAGTATGCATTGATATGTATGTGTATGCTAAGGGGGTAAGATTTATACTGATAGTCGAGGAAAGAGGCTAGTCGAGTTACTTACCCCGTCGATGTGAGGAATACATTTTATTAGACGTGAAACTTTTGGTCTCGAATGACAGGTTCTTTTGCGGTAGGACATTGGCAACGCATGAAATAGTGGTGGTGATCCGAAATTGTCTGCGTTGAATGTGTATCGGCAAAAGTTGTTGTTGTTTCGTGAACGTCAGTAATTGCGGTGTATGGGTGTGGTGTAACCATAGGAGAGAAGAAGTTTTGGGTTGTGTCGAAATGAGCGTGCGAACCTTGTTTCACGACGTGGTTGCCATGAGTCGTGGATTCAAACCGCTTTCGAAAATCATTTTTGGGAAAACTTAGCTTGTGCCTAAGTAATGATTTAGTATCATGTTGGAGAATTCCGAAATTTTAGCAACCATACCGGAATAAGTATGAGGTTGTTAAAAGTTTAGTGATATGAGACGCCCATGTATTTCTGGACATAATGCGAGTGGATTAATAAGTTTATATTTACTAACGGAATTGGGGTGACCAAACCAAACGCAAGTTGTAGGTTTGAGTGTTGGTCGACTTGTGCTTGCCGATTGGTAACAGAATAACTAGTTTTGGTGTGAATCAATGGTTTTATGGTTTCAGTGGAGGCTAGAAATCGGTAATTTCTTTAGACGATAAGATTTGATGGTATAAATATTTTACGAAATTAGACAATTACTGGATAGTTTGATTGTGTACAATGGATGAGACACTAAGAATTCTATTGTGTAAGTATTTTGTGGATCTAGTAAAATGAAATTGTGCTAGAGTCTCGAGTGGAGATGAGACTAACTAGTGTATGATGGATGTTAAAAGATGCATTTAGATAGATATGGGATCAGGAGTTCCCCATTCGCTGAAGTTCGAGAGTGTTATCGGGATTCTTAACGTATGTTAGGATTGATAGATGGATAGGTGTTAGAGATCTATGGTTCTTGATGGATATAAGAAAAATCTTTAGACTGTATTATGGATTAGTTCCCATGGCGCTCGAGTTATTAAAGGCTGAGATCTTAACATTTGGACATTGAGGAGTTAGTTCATGAATTGGTTTGGTGATATCGTGATTTAGTGGTGTATGCCCTTAGTGACTGATTAAGTAATCTTAATGGATTAAAGAATCGAATAGTGATTTTGGTTGAATATTCTTGTGCCTAAGGTCTAGGTGATGATTTTATTTTCCGAGGTATGTTTAATTTTCGGGGACGAAAATTCTTATAAGAGGGGGAGGATTGTAACACCCCAAATTTTAATCTTTAAAAATATAGTATCAGTCGTGGAAGCCTCGCTTGATCGAGAGATTCTCGCCTGAGCGAGAAATGGCAATTTTGGGCTGTTGATACAGTATAATCGATTACACTCTGCTGGTAATCGATTACACACTGATGGTAATCGATTACACTCTGTTGGTAATCGATTACATCGTATTAAAAGCATCAGATATGTGCATCTGACACAGTGTAATCGATTACACATTTCTGGTAATCGATTACACATTGCTGGTAATCGATTACACATTGCTGGTAATCGATTACACATTTCTGGTAATCGATTACACACTCCTGGTAATCGATTACATCGTATTAAAAGCATCAGATATATGCATCTGACATAGTGTAATCGATTACACACTCCTGGTAATCGATTACACACTCCTGGTAATCGATTACATCGTATTAAAAGCATCAGATATGCGCATTTTTCACGTTGTAATCGATTACACCATGTTGGTAATCGATTACAACCCGACGACACCTTTTTAAAACAGAAACCCAAACACATTTTAGGGTTAGAACTTCGAAGAGAAGAGAGAGAGGAGAGCTTTTCAAGAGCAAGGAGCCTTAGGACTCATCTTGGAGCTTGAGAAGAGGTAAACCTCTTGTTACTAACTCTTCTTCTTCCTCTCTAACTTGTTTTGGGTATGTTGGATTCATTTTCAAAACATGAGAAACCATGGAAACTCATCCGTTAGAGTTATGGTTCTTTTTATGTTGTTTTTATCTTGTAAACTATTGGTTTAGAGTTGGTATTTGATGAATGGAAAGTTTTATGGGTTATTCATGAAAAACACCCCAAAAACCCCCAAAATGAGAATATGAGTATAAAGAGAAAGAGATGAAATGTTAGATGTGGATAATGAGTAGTACTTTAATATTGTTATATGAGATGAACATGTATGCTTTGATATTTAGAAACTTGTATTGAAGTAGTTTTGGAAATATTGAAATATGAGATGTTATGCATGTTTTAGATGGTTGAATATTGATGATGAATATTTTGTATGATTAAATGATGCAAAATAAGTTGTTTATGTGATATTTGGAATAAATGACTAACATTGTTGTTATTGTGGAAATGAGGAAAGATCCTAAGGTTGGAGGAAATCACGTAGTAGACTTTTAAAGTTACTCGGAACTGATCTCCAACGAGGTAAGGGATAAGTGGCTCTAATTCATACTCACTGATGTGAACGAGGTATGTGAAAGAGGTAATGTGTTGTAAGTTTGATTGTTGTTACCCTACCCGAATAGGGAGTGGTTTATTGTTGTTACCCTACTCGAAGAGGTAGTGGTTGACTGTTATTGTGTCCTACCCGGAGTGGTAGTGAACTGTTTGTTGTGTCCTACCCGGAGTGGTAGTAGACTGTTATTGTGTCCTACCTTAAATGGTAGCGGACTGTTATCGTGTCCTACCCGGAGTGGTAGCGGACTGTTGTTGTGTCCTACCCGGAGTGGTAGTGGACTGTTATTGTTATCCTACCGGGAATGGTAGTGAAGAATTGTGAACTAGACCTACCCGATGTGGTATGGATTATAACTAGACCTACCCGATGTGGTATGGAGTATAACACTAGACCTACCCGATGTGGTATGGAGCATAACACTAGACCTACCCGATGTGGCATGGAGCATAACACTAGACCTACCCGATGTGGTATGGAATATAATACTAGACCTACCCGATGTGGTATGGAGTATAACTAGACCTGCCCGATGTGGTATGGAGTATAACTAGACCTACCCGATGTGGTATGGATTATAACTAGACCTACCCGATGTGGTATGGAGTATAACACTAGACCTACCCGATGTGGTATGGAGCATAACACTAGACCTACCCGATGTGGTATGGAATATAATACTAGACCTACCCGATGTGGTATGGAGTATAACTAGACCTACTCGATGTGGTATGGAGTATAACTAGACCTACCCGATGTGGTATGGAGTATAACACTAGACCTACCCGATGTGGTATGGAGCATAACACTAGACCTACCCGATGTGGTATGGAATATAATACTAGACCTACCCAATGTGGTATGGAGTATAACTAGACCTGCCCGATGTGGTATGGAATATAACAGTAGACCTGCCCGATGTGGTATGGATGATGAACTAGACCTGCCCGATGTGGTATGGATGATGAACTAGACCTGCCCGATGTGGTATGGATGATGAACTAGACCTGCCCGATGTGGTATGGAGATGTAATTGGATCTACCCGAGGTGGTAGGAGATTATAGTGTGAAAGAACTCGGTGAATACGATTAATGATGAATACGACATATGAGAAACAAGGACGTTAAGAGCGAAAGTCATATGCATGCTATAGGATATATATTATGGGATATATATACTATAGGGTGAATATGAATGTTGGAAATGAAGACGTTAAGGATAAAAGTAATATACATGCTATAAGATATATAGTATGGGATATATATATACTATAGTGTGGATATGAATAATGAGAAGAACGATGCTTCGAATGAAGATAATATGCATGCTATAGAATATATATTATGGGATATGTATTCTATAGGATGAATATGGATAACGTAGAAATGAACGAAAGAAGAGATGAATGTTTGCATTTACGTAATTGCGTTTATAATTTATATTAAAGTTTAATCGTATTTGAAATGTGGATTATCATGTGATGTTAGTTTTTAAACTAATGACTTACTCCCTTTTATTTTGTGTGTCGTTTATGATAATCCCATTGTAGGTAAATGAAGGACTTTGAGGATGAAGCTCAATTAGGAAGCTTTTGTGTTTAATTACTCGCTTGTCTGTATTGCTAAGTGACGTTGTAGTTGATTTAATAGTATTATGGGATGACTGTAAATCCGTTTAGATCAATACGGATATGTGTAGTTATGGGCTTTATAACCTTGGGAGACCCATAACTGGTTGTATGTGGTAAATGCTATTTGAATTAATTATGTTTTTCCGCAACATAAATTTGTATGATAAGAAAATAGGGTAAAGAGTATTTTCGAAAATGATACTTGAGAGTTTTCAATGAAGGTGACGACTGTATGTAAGAAATGATTAAAATAAATGAAAAATTTTCAAGGGTAGAATTTGGGTCCTTACATTAATGATGAACAACGCAAGGTTTTCATCGAACATTTTCTTGGCAGACCCATTTTTGCTCCAAAGTATGGTAACGTAAGTAACTTTGAGCTTGATGATTTTCATTTTCCTACTCCGTTAAGGCAGCAATTTATTTGCATTCTGTGAGAAATCAAATGCCTATTATCCTGAACTTGTTACAGTGTTTTACTATAACTTGAACTTGAGGAAAAATATTTTAATATCCTTAGTGAAAGGAAAGGAAATCATTTTAGATATGCAAACTTTCAGTTCAATTTGCGGTAATATACCCTATCATGGAAGCATAAAAGACTTTGGTCTTGCATGTGAATGGGATAATTATGACTGAAAAGAGTTCTACTACTCTCTGTGTAGATTCTCTAAAGAGGAAATTGATTTGCGTAAGCAAATGGCGTTAGGTTAAACTGTTAAGAATAGAGATATCCTTGTTGTAGGAAATCTAAATCTCGAAGATCGTCTGCTTCATTACTTTCTTAGCTATAACATAATGCCTAAGTTTTCAAACCATTCTCAAATTAATGACATAGAGTTGAAATTGATGTATGCCCTTAAGCATAATCTTGAAATCAATTGGGCTTTGACAGTAATGAAACACATGTGGTCTGTGCGAGAGACTAACAGCCCCTTGCCTTATGCAACCATCATCTAAAAAATACTTGAGCATTTTGGTGTCTCAACGGCTGGTGAATCTAAAATCACTGTCAATGCTCGCGACAGCAAAATTTATATGGATGTGATCCACAAAATGGGTTTCTTTAGAGACCTAAATGATAGAGTGTATAATCATAGGAGCGATAGACGAGATGCACCTGTTGAACCCCCTGCCGAAGCATTTGTTAATCCACCTGCACCACAACCTTCTACCTTTCAGTCCGAATCATCTTCATCTGCTCTCAAATCAGATGATTATGGACGAGTTGTTCTCGCTTTGAGGTTACATCTCAACCAGGATGGATGTCCTTGATGCTCAGAACCACCAAGTTCATATCGAGCTTCAACGTCTTGCCTACAAGATCAACATGATGGATCTTGATGAAGACAGTTCCGAACATGAATCGTAGAACATATGTTGTTTAGGATTTTTTAAACATTTTCGTTTGTAATTGTGCTATGTTTTCTGGTTGTTTGACTGTTATGTTTGAACATCGGTTGTTTGTTATGCTTAAAACCATCTTTTAGTTTTATGCAATTACCCTTTATTCTCTACAATGCTTCAAATATATGCATATATATCCATATATATATATATATATATCTATTGTGTTCTGGACCCTAGCTTTTCTTCTTTTTGATGAAGTCAAAAGGGGAAGAAAATTTGGGAGTGTGTATTTTGTTTAAATCTATTTTAAAGCACATATACTTTAGATCAAAGCATATACTCAAAAACAATGGGGGAGCATACAAAATAGGGGGAGCATACTCAAGACATAGAACTTATCACAATATGCTACGCTCTAGAAAATACAATGTTAAGATAGATGTTGGTTTGTCATCATCAAAAAGGGGGAGATTGTGAAGAAGATCTGGCTCCTAACCCTGACACGATTTTGATGAAGACACTAACATTACAAAAAGAAGAATAAGGAAGAATACTTAGGAAGACAAATGAAGATAAAGCTTCAAGACATTTTAGAGTCTAAGTCATAGGTACTTCTATCCTTACACTCTTAAGTTATACTATTAGTTATAATGCTAAAAAGGTATATTTTTCAAAGAAAAACAAGATCTCATAAGTGTTAAAATCAATATTCTAAAACATTGAGTAATAGATTACTAGATCTGAGTAATAGGTTACTAGATCTGAGTAACAGGTTACTATGATTGAGTAACAGATTATTGGAACCACGTAATAGGTTACATGTGTGAGAAATAAGTTAACCAACAAAAACTGATACACTGTAATCGATTACTACTATCAGTGTAACTGATTACTCAATTGATAATTAGTCACTCAGTTGGATAGAAGGCTTAGGTAATCGATTACCTAAGTATAGTAATCGATTCCTGAGAGTCGTTACAACTAGAGTAACCAATTACTCAACATGAAAATTGGTTTCCAAGTTGGACAGAACACTTGGGTAATCGATTACCCTTTCCTAAAGGTGTTATGGCTGATTGGAAAGTCTATATAAAGGCATTGGAACTCAGATTCAACATAGTACTTTCACAACACTTTCACATAACTTTCTCATATCTAAATCACAACTCACTTATGAAAATTTGAATTTTTGAAACACTTTTTCTGCACTTTTTTTGCAACTTGCTTTTCACTTTCAAAGTAACTTTCTGAAGTTGTGAAGTGCAATATTTAAAGTCTTTCAAAACCTATGAGCATTAGAAACTAAGTATACAAAAGAGTTGTCGGATTGCAAGAGAGTTTATTATATTATCTTTTATAAAGCAATCATTGCCATTGCTAACTATTTTCTTCAAAGTTTGTAAAAGATTTTCTATCTCAAGGGTGTGACTAGAAAAGGGTTAGAGTCACTTGGAAATGTTGTTTCCAAGAGAGTGACATTGGAGAGTTTGTAAGGTACAAGAAAGTCTCAGGGTGAGCATTTGTAAGGTCTGCATTACATTTTCCGCTGCTACTACTAACTCTCAAATTGCAGAAAAATCGATCACTATCTCAAGTCAACTAATTCACCCCCACCCCTCTTAGTTGTTATCTTAGTCTTACACTTCCATCATGTCACGTTCCACCTCCCAAGTTGCATATCCATCGTCTAGTTGACTCCAAAGAACTTTTACAATAGGGAATTCTTTTCCTCGCAATTTCTTAAAACTCCTATCCATGATCTTCAGTGGTAGGGTTCTGAAGGTCAAGTTTTCCTTTAACTGAATCCAATCAGTTTCTATAACATGCGATGGGTCTCCAATATACTTCGTTAGTTGTGACACATGGAAAACATTGTGTAGATTCAATAGCAATGGGGGTAAGGCTATTCGATAAGCCACGGGGCCAATCCTCTTTAAAATCTGATATGTCCCGATGATAAGCTTACAGGATTTTAAAACTCGACCAATCGCTGTAGTCGGGACTACTTTCCTGAAGACATGTTCTCCTTCTTTATATTCAAGAGGCTTCCTCCACTTATCATGATAACTCTTCTGTCGACTTTGGGCTATCCTCATATTCTCTCTTATCTTCTTAATTTTCTTTGTTGTCTCTTGAACCACATCGGGTCCCAACACCAAGTTCTCCCCAGTCTCATACCAACTTATAGGAGTCCTACACTTCCTACCATATAACACTTCATATGGGGCCATCCCAATACTTGAATGGAAACTGTTGTTATAGGTAAACTCAATCAGAGGCAACATATTATCCCCAAATTCGGGCTGTTCCTGCACACAAGCCCTCAAAAGATCCTCCAAAGATTGAATAGTCCTTTCCGATTGACCGTCCGTTTTTGGGTGGTAGGTGGAGCTCAAGTTTAACTAAGTCCCCAAAGCATCTTGCAAAATAGTCCAAAAGTTCGAAGTGAAACGGGGGTCTCTGTCCGATATGATACTCGCAGGGATTCCATGCAATCTAACTACCTCCCTGATATAGAATTCTGCCAAACGTTCCAATGAATACCTCATGATGATAGGTAGAAAATAGGCAGACTTGGTTAACAGATCCACAATTAACCATATTGAGTCAAAACCCTTTTGTGTCTTTGGAAAACCCGACACAAAGTCCATTGAGATATTATCCAATTTCCAAACAGGAATTTCTAATGATTGCAGCTCACCTGCCGGCCTCTGATGTTCAATCTTGGCTTTCTAGAAAACCAAACAACTTCATACATACAAAGGCACATCCCTTTTCATCCCCGACCACCAGAACATCTTCTTCAAATCCTAATACATTTTAGTCGTTCCAGGGTGAAATCTCATCTTACTCTTATGGGCCTCATCTAATATACTTCTCCTCAATTATACATCATAAGGCACGCATACTTTCCCTTTGCATCTCAACAATCCCTCAGCATATACAAGGAAATCTTTTTCCTTCCCATTAGCCATCGAAACTTTCTTAACTATTAGTTCCTGATCATTCATCAACATTAATTTTATCTGATCGAATAGTTGATTCGTGACCTTGAGCATTCCCAATAACATACTTTGGGGCTTAATACGAATTGTCAAATTCATATCTCTGAAATCCTTTATCAGTTTTTCTTCACGAATCATTAGTTCGGATACGTGCAGTGACTTTCGACTCAAGGCATCTGCCACCAATTTGGCCTTCCCAGGGTGATATTGAAGACCGAAATCATAATCCTTGAGGAATTACATCCATCTGCTTTGTCTCATGTTCAATTCCTTCTGGTCGAATAAATACTTCAAACTCTTGTGATCGCTGAAAACTTCAAATCTTACGCCATAGAGATGGTGTCTCCAAATCTTTAAAGCGAATACTACAGCGACTAATTCCAAATCGTTGGTTGGATAGTTTTGCTCATGCGGTCTTAACTGCCTCGAAACGTAGGCAATAACCTTTCCATCTTGCATCAGCACACAACCCAAGCCTTGCTTTGAAGCATCACAATAAACATTAAAATCACAGGTTGTACAATGAAGAATCAACACGGGTGCTTAAGTCAATATCCGTTCTAGTTCTTGGAATCTTTCTTCACATCAGGTTGTCCAAACATACGGTTCTCCTTTTCGAGAATCCTTCAATAAACTTATTGTAATAACCATCCAATCCACATAAACTCCTAATCTCAGTTAACGACTTCGGTACCGTCCATTCCAACACCGCCTCAACTTTGGAAGGGTTTACTACCACTCCTTCTTTTGATATTACATGTCCAAGAAAGTTCACAGACTCAAGCCAGAAATTGCACTTTGACAATTTTGCAGAGAGATGATTGTCTTTAAGAACTCCCAAAATAACCCTCAAGTATTCCACATGTTCCTCTCAGCTCTTAGAATACACCAAGATGTCATCAATAAATACCACTACAAAAGAGTCTAGATACAGATGAAAAATTCTATTCATGTAATCTTTAAATATCGTCGGGGCATTCGACACACCAAATGGCATCACTAAGTATTCAAAATGTCCATATCTCATCCTGAAAGCAGTCTTAGGGATATCCTCTGTCTTTACCATGAGTTGGTGATAGTCTGATCGGAGGTTAATCTTAGAGAACACCACTGCCCCTTTCAACTGATCCATCAATTCATAAATTCTAGGCAACGAATATTTGTTCTTAATCGTGACTTTGTTCAATTTCCTATAATCGGTACACAGTCTCACACTACCATCCTTTTTCTTCACCAACAACACCGGTGCACCCCATGGTGAAACAGTAGGATGAATAAACTTATTGGCCAACAAATTCTCAATTAGCTTCTTCAACTCAACCAACTCTAATGGGTCATTCTATAAGGATCTATAGAAATAGGTCTCGTCTCTAGCACCAAATCAATGAAGAATTCCACTTCTCGCGCAGGAGGCAACTCCGAAATATCACCAGGAAAAACATATGGAAATTCGCATACTACATGTAGACTCTCAATTTCTGGTTTCTCAACTCCCTCCAAATAAGCTAACATAACATACATCAACGCCCCTTCCTTAAAGGAAGTCTTAACTTCCTTGGCCGATACGGGTTTTTGACATCTAGACAGACTAGAGGTCTCGCTAAGATCTCCAAATATCACTACTGTCTTATCAAAACAGATCAGTAGCACACGATTCTCTGATAACCAATCCATCCCTAGAATTATGTCTAATTGGGATAGCGGCAAGCATATTAAGTCTATGGTAAAGGTTCTATCGTTTAACACTACCGGACACTGAGAAACAAACGTCGATACCACCATAGGTGCACTAGTAGGGGTGGATACGACCAAGTCGAAGGGCTGCGACTCAGATTGTAAACTCAGTTGCTTCACACAATCAAAAGACACAAAAGAGTATGTTGCTCCCGAGTCAAACAATACAACAAGTGGAATACCTTTAACCATACAGTTACCTTGGATTAGACCTTCGGCGTTTGTCGGCTCAGCACCACACATGGTAAATACTATGCCAGTTGCCCTAGGCCATCTAGCCCTTACAGTATTCACACTTTGATTCAGCTTCGGACAGACCCTCTTCACATGTCCCGTTTCCCACAATGAAAACAACTTTTCCCCAGTCCGAGACATATGTTCCCAAAATGTCTCCGACCACACTTGCTCCACACAGGATAAGAGTTTTGTTGTGGTCCTCCCGTAGCGGTAGGGGGTTTTGATCCTTGGAGACCATGTCCTCGGTAAACAGTGGGTGGAGCATAAGGTCTCTGGTTATCATAAGTCACCTTTTCCTTACCCCTACTCTGCATAAGGTTCCGTTGGGGTCCGAAGTTTCTAGAAGGGTTTGACTTACTTACGGAAACTTCATGGGCCTACATATCATCCTCATACATCCTACACTTGTTGAGAAGTGTAGGGAAATCAGTAATCTCTTGACGACCAAACATCATCTTCAGCTTCAGTTTCAAGCCAACCTCAAACTTTGCACACTTAGACATCCCATCAGCGTCTAGTTCATAGTATGGGCAATACTTTGCCAACTCTTCAAATTTGGCAGCATATTCCCCTACGGTCATGCTCCTTTGTTCTAACCGCAGAAACTCCATTTTCTTATTCCTTTGCAGATCGACTGGAAAATATTTTTGGAGGAACCTGTCCTTGAATGACTCCAAAGTGACAGCATGTCCATCTACCTCCATTTGTCTTCTAGTGTACTTCCACCAATTATCCGCTTCTTTAATCAGCATGTAGGAAGCATATGTCACTTTCTGATTGTCACTACAACCCATTGCTCTGAATATCTTTTCCAAGTCCTGAATCCACTCATTAGCCGCATCAGGAGCGAATCCAACTTGGAATTGGTTTGGATTACGTCTGCAGAACTTATCTAGTCCCCGATACTCAACCGATCCCTATGGTGCTAGTGGATGTTGATTCAGATTCAGAATAGCATGCTGGTTCAGGTTCTGTAGATTCTCACTCATGTTCTGTAGCATGACCGCCATTTAGGCCAGCAGTTTATTCTGACCATGTCCTCTACCACGTCCATCCATTTCTCAACCTGCACTCATTACACATTAGGTCAAAAATTTATATTTCCCTAGTCACCTAATCACATAGTTACAAACAAGAACACTACACAAAATCATACAAGAAGCATGTAGAGCCATGCCCTAGGCTGTAGGATTAACTTACGCTCTCGATCTGCAGTCCCTCCGCTTTTCCTGCAATCCGATTATCACAAACATAAAGGAACACAAACACGATGGGAGTATGACATTTAAACTTGTAACAATCATCATTATAAAATGATACATAATCATAGACAACATAGTTATATAAATGGATAAGTTAAGAATAAGACAATTTCCACAATCATTACTAACTACCTCAAACGTCATCGCATTTTAACTATATTAATAGTACATACCAGAACCACATTTTCGGTCGCACTCACACAATATTCTCAATGCCATTATCCCACACAACTTACCACGTCAAGAGTAGTACCATGCCCGAAGACATCTCCATTTCCATGTACCTAGTTATTCCTCTTAAAATAATAATATGTCGATCACAATACTCCAACACCACTTAGGATGATTACAATAACACATAGGGCAAGACATCCAACACCACAAAAGGGTGATACAATACCACTTAGGGCAAGACATTCAACACCACATTGGGCGATACAATACCACTTAGAGCAAGACATTCAACACCACATAAGGCGATACAATATCACTTAGGGCAAGACATTCAACACCACATAGGGTGATACAACACCACTTAGGGAAAAACATTCAACACCACATAGGGCGATACAATACCACTTAGGACAAGACATTCAACTCAAGTTCCCAATAATTATTCAATGATGTTCATTCATATGATAACATACCATTATGTTCCATTATAAATAAATATAATGCTTCTCCCTTACCTGAGTATGAGTTAGCGCTTTTGTTCTGCAACCTTGTTAGATCATCCTTCATCTCTGTAAGACTAAGATTGCAACTAAGAGGGGGGGTGGGGGGTGAATTAGTTGTTGCAATAAGTATGGCCAATTTTTCTGCAATATCAAAGTTAATGTGCAGCGGAAATATTGTGCAGAAAAATATTGACTTAGGAAGGATAAATAAATGACAATGAGAAGGGAAAGAGAGTACGCAGGTGTTTAATACTGGTTCACCTTCTTTTCTACCGAAGGCTACGTCCAGTACTCTTGACGTGCAAGAGATTCCTTTATTAAATATAATGAGTTGCAATTAAAATTATCTCACCCCGAGATCTCCTTGTACCTTACACACTCACTTATATCTAAACCCCTTGGAAAACTCTATTCCAAGTAACACCGTTGGTAAACACTATACCAAGTTACACCCTTGGTAAATACTATACCAAGTCACTCACCCTTTATCTTCACACCCTTGTGAAGGAAAGTAAACTTTGCAAAAGTGAAGAATGTACAATTTGGCTTGGATTGCCTTATAAGTGTATATGACAATTTCTAGAACTTGCAATCCAATAACAACTCGTACACTTGAGATAATAATGCTCTTTAACAATATGAAAAACACTTAGAAGCAACTTCAAAATAACTTTGAAAGTTTAAGAGGTTGCTTGAAAAGTGTAAGTAAAATCAGAAAGTGTGAAAGCTTTTGAGAGTTTCAAGTAAAAGTTTGTAACCTGAGTTGTTGTATATTGTGAGAGTGTTTCAATGTCTTTATATAGGCTTCCAATCAACCACAATACCCTTAGGCATGAGTAGGTTTCGTTTGGAATGAAAAGCAATCAGTTTGGAGTGAAACCTCTTCACTTGAAATCTGAAAAACTGATGCAACAGCTCTCAGTAATCGATTACTGCAAATGGGTAATCGATTACCCAACAATCCTGTTAACAGCTTTTTGAAAATTCACACACTGTAATCGATTACTGGATTTGTGTAATCGATTACTCAACAACACTGTTTGACAGCTTTGTGAATTTGCCTTAGTGTAATAGATTACACTACTTTGAGTAATCGATTGCCCTGTTTTCTAAAAATGGTAATCTGTTACTCCAAAGTCTGTAATGGATTACTCATAACTGTTAGAGGTTTGAAAACTATTTTCTCACTCATGTAACTTGTTACTCAAGTATGGTAACCCGTTACATGTTGTTTATGAAAATTATTTTTAATCACACTTCGTTTTTCCTGATTTTCTTGAAAACATTTTTGAGCATTATGAACTAAGTAAATAAAGGAGTTGTAAGGATAGAAGTACCTAAAGACTTTAGACTCTAAATATTGAAGCTTTATCTTCGATAGTCTTTGTCGGTCTTCTTCCTTTCTTCTATTTGTGATATTGGTGTCTTCATCAAAACCGTGCCAAGGTCAGGAGCAAGAACTTCTTCACAATCTCCCCCTTTTTGATGATGACAAACCAATGTCTTCTTGAAAGTGTAATTTTCTGAGAGCAGCATACTTGATGATATATCTTGAATTGTCTTGAGTATGCTCCCCCTATATGTATGTATGTATGCTCCCCCTTTCTTTTGGAATTTTGTGCCTGAAAGAATATTGACAGAAAATACACATCTCCCAACTTTTCTCCCCCTTTTACTTCATCAAAAAGATGAAAAGCCAAGAGTCTAACACAATAGACATTTGTAGAGCATAGCATACAATAGTTCATAGTATATGAAAGTTCAAGTAACAATATATAAGCATATATATATATATAAGACAGTAACACCATGCATGAAACATAAACATCATTGCATAACGACGAAAATAAAGATGTTCATACAAAATCCAGAATAGTAGAAAATAAAATAAAATCCAAACAATGTTCAAAAGCTCATGGAAAATGCACAGCCATAGACATTACAAAAACAGAAACCTAGACAAAGTAATCTAAGACTCGGGCTCGGAACTATCTTCATCAACATCCATGTTGCTTTGCCTCGATGAAAGACGATGAAGTTAGTAATGGATTTGGTGACTCTGAGTATCGAAAGCATCCATCCTTGTGGTGATGTAGCCTCGAAGACAAACCAATTCATCCATAATCATCTGATTAGTGGGCATAGCAGCAGATGCAGAAGATTTAGCATGAGACTCAGGCTGGTTAGGTGCAGCAGTAGGTTCTGGTTCGTTGGTAGGAGCAGGTTGGCGGTTGGTACGATGCTTGTAGGTTCGACGAGTAACAGGATCTATAACGAATCCCATCTTGTGGACAACCTCAATATCAACCTTGTTTTCGCGAAGATTGAGGGCCACTTTGGTCTCACCTTCAAAAGGTACGCCGAAATGCTATAGGATTTTGGTAATGAAGATGTCGTAAGGAAACAGACTTTGGGAGCCGCGAACATGCCACATTTGATTCATTATCATCTTAGTCCAATTAATTTTGATGTTAAACTTGATAGCATACATCAATTGGAGTTTTATGTCACTTATTTGCGAATGGTTTGAAAATTTTGGCAAAATGACATAGGAAAGAAAATAATGTATCAAACGATCTTCCAGCGTAAGATATCCAACAGAGAGGATATGCCTATTCTTAATAGTCTCGCCAAGGCTTTGTTGCTTTTGCCTTTTTATTTCCTCCTTAGAAATTCTACAAATAGAAAGATAGAATTTCTTGCGATAGTAATCATCCCATTCACATACCAGGCCGAACCCAGTAATGTCGCCTATCATCGGTATATCACAGCAAATAGAACTAAAGGTTTTCATATCCAAAATAATGTATTTTCCCTTAACATGGGAAGTCATAAGATTTTTCCTAAAGTTCATGTTGTAGTAAAATACGCGAACTGTAACACCCCAAATTTTAAGTCTTTAAAATTATAGTATCAGTCCTCGGATCCTCGCTTGAGCGAGAGGTACTCGCTTGAGCGAGAAAGGTTCACCTGGGAGGGTGAAATCCTGGGCTATACTTGGCAATTTTGGGTAATATAATCGATTACACAGTCCTGGTAATCGATTACATGCTGAAAAGCATCAGATTTGTACATCTGACACAATGTAATCGATTACACCATGTTGGTAATCGATTACATCACGACAATGCCTCTGTAATTTACACTGTGTAACCGATTACACACTTTTGGTAATCGATTACACCATGTTGGTAATCGATTACATCGCGACGATGCCTCTGTAATTTACACTGTGTAATCGATTACACCATATGGTAATCAATTACACTCATCGCTATGACTATAAAAGTGAAAAAAAGGGATCTAGAAACCCTAATCTTCATTTTCTTTCTACCCCTTTCTCTCCCAACAGTGGCTCCACCCAAATGGACCATTTTTACCTCCACTAAGCCTCAAAACTCATCAAAACCTTCCTCTTGCTTCATGGTGACACATTTGGAAAAGCTTGGAGGTGAAAAAGCAACAATGGAGGTTGGAGGAGATGAAGGGAGATATGGCTCTTTTGCGGAGCAACGGAGCTTACGCAACCTAAGGTGAGGGAGAAGACCATTGTGGTCTTAGAGTATTTCATTAGAGTCGTCATCTCCGATTTCTCTCAAGAATCGGAGCACATTAACGGATAGAAACTCTCTTGGGAGTTTGTGATCCATGTGAGAGTCTTTATCTTACATGAGGATGTATTAGCCATAAAAGTGGAAATATATGTGTGGGGAAAACCGTTTATTTGAATAAAACTCTATATGCTCCTTTATGGTAATACACCGTCATTAAAGATGGTTCTAACGTTAATGTGTATATGATGAAGAATATGTTATGTGCGGTTTGTTTATGATAATGGTTATGTTGTGTGATAGTGATGGTGTGTGAGATATTTATGATCATAAGCATAAATGAGTATGTTGTAAGTGGTTGATTGTTATAAACATGTCTGGGTGTGTTGTAACAATGAATGTGTGATGAGTTGTGAATGTGTTAAAATGGAATGAGTATGTTTATCAAAATGAGTATGTTGTGAGTAGTTGATTGTTATAAACATGTATGGGTGTATTATAACAATGAATGTGTGATGAGCTGTGAATGTGTTAAAATGGATAAAGGTATGTTTGTGACAGTGAAGATGTTGTATGTTATCTATAGTGATAAGATAATGAGATGCCTTGTGTTGATTGTGTATGACATGGATGTGAGTGTAATGTGAAAACTCGACCTGCCCTATGTGGTATGGATGGTAACTCGACCTGCCCGATGTGGTATGGAAAATGAAATCGATGAATACGATTGAGTGTGAATACGAACTATGAGAAGTGAGTATGTCACCAAGAGAGTCATATGCATGCTATAGGATATATAGTATGGGATATATATTCTATAGGGTGAATATGAGTGATAAAAGGGATGGCGTTACGAATGAAAGTAATATACATGCTATAAGAATATATTATGGGATATAGGTCCTATAGGGTGAATATGAATGATGAGAAATGAGTATATTTGGACGAATAAGATATGCACACTATAGAACACATATAGTATGGGATGTACGTGTACTATAGGGTGAATATGGATAATATATGATAAATAAATATGCACACTATAGAACACATATAGTATGGGATGTATGTGTACTATAGGGTGAATATGAATAATATGTGATGTATAAGTATGCACACTATAGAACACATATAGTATGGGATATATGTGTACTATAGGGTGAATATGGATATTATGTGTTGATTGATATAAGCTTATTAAGATTGATGTTAGATGTGTGTGGTTTTTAATACTTTAATGTTATTACTCCATGTAAATCCACGCTACGGTCGCCGTAGTTGGTTCTTACTCCCTCTGTCTTTCCTTGTATGTGTTGTATATTTGGGTTCAGGTTGTGGAGGTAGCGCATTGGATGCTTGCGGAGAAGAGTACATGATAGAGTAGTGGATAATATGTAATTGATATGTTATATGATAAATATTTGTAATATGAAGAACATGTTAAAGTGAATCCATGTATAAACAACTTTCTTGTAAGTGTTTATTGAAGTGGATCTAATACTTGTATTCAAGGTAATTTTGAGAAAGTGTAATTGTATAAAGGATGTGTTTGAACGGAAGTGTAATTACATGCTTTTGAAATGAAAGGGGTTTGGAATATTTCCGCCTTGCAAATTTATAAACGTATTCTCTCAAGTTTCCAAACTGTTCGAGTAATGTCTTTCAAAAGTAATCACTTCACTTTCACGAATAAGGATTTTAAAAGAGAATTTTCAAGTTATGTAAATCGGGTCCTTACACGAACAAGCTCAGGATAAATATCGTTCGCTTCACAGCAAAAGTCAAAAAGTTTTTGTTGCCGCAAAAGATAAGGAAAAAGAAAATCTTCAAACTCAAAGTTCCCAATGTTACCGTACTTAGGAGTGAAGATGGTGGGTCCATGGAAGTTTTCCTCAAAGACCTTCCTTTGAGCGTCATTAGCGAGAAGCCTCGTCAAGTTCATCGGGTTGGACTTGGAAGTTGATTCTCCTTGCTTAGACTTTGAAGAACGTGGTCTTTTTGAAGATGAAGCCATTGTTTGTGTTTGAAGGTTTAGGGTTTTTGAATTTGGAAATTTGGGGGTTTTTGATTGAGGCCACAAATCACAAAATAGAAGGTGTAGAAGTGTTTAGAATTTAAAATGTGATGTGATTTGCAAGAAAAATCAATCAAAACGGAGTAGAAATGAGGTTTTTAGAGATTGAGAGGGTTTAGAGAGGGAGAACTCGAGTTACAGGAGAGAGGAAAAGTGGAGAATTTCTGAAAAATGCAGCAGTTCATATATATAACTGCACAGAGTGATTGATTACACTAAGTAAGTAATCGATTACCCACTTTCAAAAATTCAAAATTTTTGAAACAGTGTCTCTCTGTAATCGATTACACAATTACAATAATCGATTACTGTAACATACTATTTTCCCACTGATGTTAAAAATGATTTTTGGCTCTAAAAACTTGAAAATTAAAGCATAAAACACATAATTTAAGATCAAGTAGGAATTGGATATAAACAATGAAGCATACATATAAACATTTAAACATGTTAGGACAAGTAAGATTTATCGAGAATGCCTAATTCTCGTCTAATCTTATAAAAAGGCTCTTTTGCTAATGGTTTATTAAATATGTCCGCTAGTTGGTTATGAGTATCAATGAACTCTACCAACACATCCTTCTTTTGGACATGGTCCCTAAGGAAATGATGCCTTATATCAATGTGTTTGGTTCTTGAGTGCATAATCGAATTTTTGGTGAGATTAACAGCACTAGTATTGTCACATTTCAAGGGTGTGCAGCCTAAGTTTAAGCCATAATCCCGTAATTGTTGTTTGAGCCACAACACTTGTGCACAACAACTACCAGCAGCAATATATTCTGCTTCAACGGTGCTTAAGGGAACACAAGCTTGTTTCTTACAGGTCCAAGAAACTAAAGCATTCCCTAGAATGTGGCAAGTACCAATTGTACTTTTTCTCTCAGACTTGCATCCTACAAAGTCTGAATCCGAGAAGCCAACCAATTCGCATACACTTCCCATGGGATACCACAGTCCAACATCGGTTGTGCCTTTGAGATACTTCATGATTCTCTTAACGGCAACTAGATGTGACTCGTTGGGTTTAGATTGATATCGCGCACAAAGACATACACTAAACATAATATCAGGTCTACTGGTAGTAAGATATAAAAGAGATCCGATCATACCTCGATATTTAGATATTTCTATATATTTTATAGCATCATCAGCATCGATGTATGTACTTGATCCCATAGGATTAGCAATCGGCTTGCAATCATCCATCTCAAATCTTTTCAACAAGTCTTTGCAGTACTTGGACTGACTTACAAAGATTCCATTGCTAAGTTGCTTAATTTGGAGTCCAAGAAAGTAATTTAACTTTCCCATCGTAGACATCTCAAATTCTCCTTGCATCATATTTCCAAATTCACTACACAAACTTTCATTAGTAGAACCGAAAATAATATCATCAACATAAATTTGAACAAGTAAAGTATGATGATTTATCTTCTTAATAAATAGTGTAGTATCGACCTTGCCTTTTGTAAAACCTTTTTCTGTTAGAAAGTTGGTTAGACGGTCATACCAAGCACGTGGAGCTTGCTTTAAGCCATAGAGGGCTTTCTTTAACTAGTATACATGTGAGGGATGTTTGTAGTCCTCAAAACCAGGAGGTTGTTTTACAAATACTTCCTCTTCTATATACCCGTAAAGGAATGCACTCTTTACATCCATTTGGTAAAGCTGAAAGTTCAAAGAGCATGCATATGCAAGTAGTGGTCTAATCGCTTCAAGTCTAGCAACCGAAGCGAAGGTTTCATCAAAGTCTATACCTTCCTCTTGGTTGTATCCTTGGGCTACTAGTCTAGCCTTGTTACTAATGATTATACCATTTTCATCTGATTTATTGCGAAATAACCAACGAGTTCCTATTACATGCCTATTCTTTGGTCTAGGAACAAGTTCCCAAACTTCGTTTCTCTCAAACTGGTTAAGTTCTTCTTGCATAGGAAGAATTTAGTGTTCATCCTCGATTGCTTCATCAATCTTAGATGGTTCTAATTGAGAAACAAAGGCCATGTTTAGACAAGCATTTTCTAACATTAAGCGAGTGGTAACACCTTTGTTAATATCGCGAATAATGTTGTCTATAGGATGATCTCGATGAGTTCTCCACTCTTTGGGTAAATCAGAGTGAATATGCTCTTCTTGTATGGAAGGATTATCATCCACTTCCACATGCTCTATATTAGGTGTAGTTTCAATAATAGCATTTTCATTAAAAGTAGAGTTAGGCAAATCTTCTTCATCAATGGTCAACCTTTCCTTGATTAGAGGATTGGTTTCATCAAAGGAGACATGGACAGATTCTTCCATGGCTAGAGTTCTTTTGTTAAAGACACTATAAGCTTTACTCGTGAGAGAATAGCCTAGGAAGATTCCTTCATCTGCTTTTGCATCAAACTTGCCTAAATTTTCTTTGCCATTATTCAAGATGAAACATTTACAACCAAATACATGCAAGTGTGAAATGTTTGGTTTTCTTCCTTTGAAGAGTTCATAGGGATTTTTCTTTAGAATAGGTCTTATTAGAACTCTATTTGAAACATAACAAGCGGTGCTTACCGCATCAGCCCAAAAGTACTTTGGGAGGTTAGTTTCATTCAACATTGTTCTAGCCAGTTCTTCCAAAGACCGATTCTATCTCTCTACAACACCATTTTGTTGTGGTGTTCTAGGAGCAGAAAAGTTGTGATTAATCCCAAGATCATCACAAAATTCCTCAAAAGAAGCATTTTGAAACTCTCCCCCATGATCACTTCTTATAGCAGCAATTTTAAGTGACTTTTCGTTTTGGACTCTTTTAGGGTAAGTGCTAAAGGCTTTGAATGCCTCATTCTTATGTACTAAGAATAGAGTCCAAGTGTAGCGTGAAAAATCATCTACTATAACGAGAGCATAGTAGTTACCACCAAGACTCTTTGTCCTTGAAGGGCCAAATAAGTCCATGTGTAGTAACTGCAATGGTCTATTCGAAGAAACCATATACTTTGGCTTGAAAGAGGTTTTTGTTTGTTTACCCATTTGACATGCACCACATAGTTTGTCTTTAACAAACTTCATCTTGGGTAAACCAAAAACCAAATCTTTCTTGATTAGGTTATTCAAATGGTCCATATGTATGTGAGCAATTCCTCTATGCCAAAGCCATGCATCATGAATGTCATTTACAACTAAACATGTTATAGGAAGAGATGAATCTATATCTATCATGTAAATGTTATTAATTCTCTTACCAACAAGTTTAGAGTTTAGAAATTCCTTACTTTCAATGATGCACTTATCTGGGTAGAATGATACATGGAAGCCCTTATCGCAAAGTTGACTTATGCTTAGAAGATTGTACTTAAGTCCTTCCACATATAGCATTCCTTCTATGGTTGTTGAAGGTGGCTTGCCGATTCTACCGACTCCAAGAATTCTTCCTTTGTTGTTGTCACCGTATGTGACATAGCCTTTGTCCCTTGGAGTAAGGACAAAGAACTTACTTTTATCGCCCGTCATATGTTTTGAGCAACCGCTATCCAAGTACCATAAATTGCGGGCGACGCTCAAATCAACCTGCAAGAATGATTAAAGATTTTAAGTATTCTTGTGTTGTGTTTACTTTCATTTACTTTGAATAATTATTGTATAAAGATTTCTAACACCGATTATTATGATTCCTATGTCTTACTCCTTTGTGTTTCATGTTTGATTGTATTGGTGATAATCGGTGAACATGTAAACAAAGGACTAGTAGATCCAGGAGGCGTGTTAGTGTAGTTTTTCTAACTTGGATGTAATAGGGATAGTAATATGCTGTTTTTTATTATGCATATATTTGTACCTATTACCTAAACCATTAAATTTGTAACCCCGTTCCTTGGGATTTGATGTAGTATTGACAAACATGTGGTGACGGAGTCCCCTCTTTAATTAAAATTTTAAGTTTATGGGTTTTGAAACCCATATGGCTTGGGTAGGATACCTGTTAACAGGAAATGTGAATTTTAATTACATGGAGAAAGAAAATTCATCGGATAATATAAGGAAAATTTATTTCTACTGCGTGTATGTTTAAGAATAAAGGAACGAAAAATTTAGGGTATAATTTGGGTCCTTACAATATGGTATCAGAGCATAGTTAATTTTGCGACCTAAGATATGACCTTACTTGCTTCCTTGTATCGTGTTTGTGACGTAACTATTTGAATTGCGTGAACTTTTGTGTGATTATGGGATAGCTTGTCTAGTTAAACTTGGTTTACTGATAAGTGAATTAGTTTTACAGGTACCGAGTTACAGAGATGTCTGGGAGAGGAAGAGGAAGAGGATCCAGTTAGAATGACCTGTTGGCCCAGATTGCGGCCGTGATGATGAACATGAATGAGAACTTGCAGCATCTGAACCAAAATGCGACACCAAGCCCAAACCCACACCCCTTGGCACCACAAGGACCGATAGAATACTAGGGATTGGATGAGTTCTATAGGCGCAATCCTCCTCAATTCAAAGGTGGATTCGCTCCGGATGCGGCCAATGAGTGGATCCAAGGCTTGGAGCGGATATTCAGGGCTATGGGTTGCTCCAATGCGCAGAAGGTGACATATGCTTCATATGTCCTTATCAGAGATGCTGAGAATTGGTGGGAGTATGCTCGGAGGTAGCTGGAATCTGAGGCACACGCCATCACTTGGGAGGCTTTCAAGGAGAGGTTCCTCCAGAAATACTTCCCAGCCGACTTGAAAAGGAAGAAAGAGATGGAGTTCCTAAGACTAGAGCAAGGGGATCTATCGGTGGGGGAGTATCCGGCCAAGTTTGAGGAGTTAGCCCGATATTGTCCCTACAACGAACTTAAGTGGACGGGCGGTCCAAATGTACTAAGTTTGAGTCGGGCTTCAAGCCCAAGCTGAAGGTGATGTTTGGACATCAGGAGATTTCAGATTTTCCTACCTTGGTCCACAAGTGTAGGATGTGTGAAGATGACTTGAGGGCCGAAGAATTGGTGGCAAGCAGAACCAACCCTCCTAGGAATGTCGGACCTCAACGGGGCCATACTATGGACAAGGGCAAAGGAAGGATGTTTGGCGATAACCGGAAACCCTATGCTTCACCCCCCGGTTATCGTGGGCATCTTTCCAAAGGATCTAGAAACCCCACTTGTGCGGGAGGACCCCAACCATATTTTCTTCCTTTGTGCAATAAATGCGGGCGCCGACACATGGGGAACATATGCCCTAGAGTTGGGAATGGTTGCTTCCACTGTAAGGAGTCGGGACACATGAAGAGGTTTTTCCCCAAACTTGACCAGCAGGTGAATAATGTGAATGCAGGGAGGCCTAGGAACACTGGCAGGGTGTTTACTATGAGTGGAGCCGAAGCATCCGATGTTGAAGGTATGATCAAAGGCAACTGTATGGTGACAGATATTCTCCTTTTAGTGTTGTTTGATTCGAGAGCAACACACTCTTTCATAGCTATTGATTGTGTAGAACGACTGGGGTTGTCGACTGAGTTGTTGCCCTTTGACTTAGTTGTGTCCACCCCTACTAGTGCATCTAGGTGGTGTCAACTTGTGCATCTTAGTGTCCAGTAGAAGTCAATGGTAGGATGTTTGCTGTAGATTTAATCTGCTTAACTCTATCCCAATTAGATCCAATTCTGGGGATGGATTAGCTGTCAGCCAATCGAGTAATGCTTAATTGTCCTGATAAGACTGTAGTGTTCGGAGATCAGTATGAGTCTTCCGATAAGTCGAAATGCTTGGAGCCAGTGTTGGCTAAGGAAGTAAGGACTTCCCTTAAGGAAGGGGGAGCAGTGTTTGTGTTGCTGGCATCAATGGAGGGTAATGAGAAACCCAGAGTTGATGACGTACCGGTAGTACGTGAATTCCCTGAGGTATTTCCTGATGATATTCCGGATTTACCTCCTCTGAGAGAAGTTGAATTCTCCATCGATTTAGTACTGGGGACGAGACCCATTTTTATAGCCCCTTATAGAATGGAACCTTTAGAGCTAGTCGAGCTGAAAAAGCAGATTGAAGATTTTTTGGCGAAAAAGTTCATTCGTCATAGTGTTTCTCTGTGGGGTGCACCAGTGCTGTTAGTCAAGAAGAAAGATGGGAGTGTGAGGTTATGCACCGACTACAAACAGTTGAACAAGGTTACCGTTAATAACAAGTATCCACTGCCTAGGATTGATGACTTGATGGACCAGTTGAGAGGAGCTATGGTATTTTCTAAGATCGATCTCAGATCTGGTTACCATCAACTCAGAGTAAAGTCTGAGGATATTCCTAAGACGGCCTTCAGGACGAGGTATGGGCATTTTGAGTATTTGGTAATGCCTTTTGGAGTGACAAATGCCCCAACGATATTTACCGACTACATGAATATGATTTTTCACCCATACTTGGATTCATTCGTAGTAGTGTTTATTGATGACATTTTGGTATACTGTAAGAGTCGAGAGGAACATGCGAGGCATCTGCAAATTGTTCTTGGGACACTAAAGAGTAATCAGTTATATGCAAAACTATCAAAATGTGACTTTTGGCTGGAATCAGTGAACTTCCTTGGGCATGTGATATCCAAAGAGGGAGTGGCAGTGGATCCCTCGAAGGTTGAAGCAATAATGGAATGGATAGCACCCAAGTCGGTTACGGAGATCAGAAGTTTTCTGGGGTTGGCGGGCTACTACCGGAAGTTTATAGAAGGGTTTTCAAAGTTAGATTTACCGCTAACAAAGTTAACCAGAAAGGGAGAACCATATGTATATAACCCGATGTGAGGAAAGTTTCCAAGAGTTGAAGCGGAGGTTGACTACGGCTCCAGTGCTTGTTCTTCCGTGTACTGATCATGACTTCAGTGTGTACTGTGATGCTTCCAAGCAAGGTTTGGGTTGTGTCTTGATGCAGGAAGGGAAGGTTGTTGCCTACACTTCGCAACAGTTGAGGTCGCATGATCAAAACTACCCTACTCATGATTTGGAGTTAGCGGCAGTGGTATTTGCACTAAAGATTTGGAAACATCATCTTTATGGTGTGAGATTTAAAGTATTCAGTGATCATAAGATTCTGAAATACTTGTTCGACCGGATGGAACTGAATATGAGACAAAGGAGATGGATGGAATTCTTGAAGGACTACGATTTTGGTTTGCAATATCATTTTGGGAAAGCCAATGTGGTGGCTGATGCGTTGAGTCGGAAATCACTACACGTGTCATCGTTGATGATCCGCGAGGAGAAGTTAATTGGGGAGTTCCGAGATATGAACTTGGCAGTTCAATTAAAACCTCATAGTGTGATTTTGGGGATGCTCAAGGTGACCAATGAATTATTTGACCAGATCAGGATAATACAAACTGAGGATCATGAGTTGAAAACTAAACGAGATTTAGTGACTAGTGGGAAGGAGACTGATTTTGAGATGGATTCTAGTGGGTTAATGCGATACAAAGGAAGGGTGTGTGTGCCTTTTGATGCAGAACTACGAAGAAGTATTCTTGAGGAATCTCACAAGAGTAAGATGAGTTTCCACCCGGGAACTACAAAAATGTATCAAGACCTGAAAAAGTTGTTTTGGTGGTCTGGAATGAAAAAGGATGTGGCATTATATGTGTCGAGTTGCTTGGTTTGTTAGAAGTCTAAGATTGAACATCAGAGACCGGCAGGAGAACTTCAATCTCTGGAAATTCCTGTGTGGAAGTAGGATAGTATTTCAATGGACTTTGTGTCGGGTTTCCCAAAGAGTCAGAAGGGGTATGATTCGATATGGGTAATAATGGATCGGCTAACTAAGTCTGATCACTTCTTACCTATGAACATGAGGTATTCCTTGGAGCGATTGTCGGAGCTGTATATCCGGGAAATAGTTCGGCTCCATGGAATACCAGAGAGCATTGTATCGGATAGAGATCCCCGTTTCACTTCTAAATTTTGGACTAGTTTGCAATCCGCTTTTGGGAACTAAGTTGAAGATGATCTCTGCTTATCATACACAACGGATGGACAATCAGAAAGAACCATACAATCGTTGGAGGATCTTTTGAGGGCATGTGTTATGGAACAACCTAGAAGTTGGGATGGTATGCTGCCTTTAATCGAGTTCACTTACAACAATAGTTTCCATTCAAGTATTGGGATGACACCTTATGAGGCCTTGTATGGAAGGAAATGCAGGACTTCGGTTAGTTGGTTTGAAACTGGAGAAAACTTGGTATTGGGACCCGAGCTGGTTCGAGAGACAACCGAGAAGATAAAGAGGGTAAGGGAGAACATGAAAGTAGCACAGAGTCGGTAAAAGAGTTATTATGACCAGAGGTGGAAACCTCTCGAGTTCAATGAGGGGGAGCATGTGTTCATGAGAGTAGTCCCGACTACTGGAATAGGGAGGGTGTTGAAGTCCCGTAAGCTTACTCCAAGGTTCATTGGACCATACCAGATATTGGAGCGGATTGGGCAGGTAGCCTATCGGAATACCTTACCCCCTCTGTTGTCAAATCTCCACAACATATTTCATGTGACTCAACTAAGGAAATATGTTGGGCATCCATCTAATGTGATTGAGTCGGATAAGATAGAACAGAAGGATAATCTGACTTTTGGAACCTTGCCTGTGAGGATCATGGACAAGAGTGTCAAGAAATTGAGGAGAAAGGATATTCCCTTGGTGAAAGTATTATGGAGCCAAGTCGATGAAGGGGATGCAACTTGGGAAGTAGAATGTGATATGGTGGAGGATAACCCGCATTTATTCGAATAAATGTATGTTTGATTTTCGGGGACGAAAATTCTTATAAGAGGGGGAGGATTGTAACCCCCTAAAATTTTGATATTTGGAAAATGGTGAAACTCAGTCAGTCTGGGAGATACTAAGCTTGAGAGTCTCGCTTGGGCGAAGGTATCAGTGTTTCTCCCTGGATTTTATTTGGGAGCCTCGCTTGAGCGAGATGTGGGTCACCTGGGCGAGAGAAGCCTCGCTTGAGCGAGAGTTGGCTCACCTGGGCGAGGGAGAGTGTGTTGACACTGAAGGATCCTCGCTTGAGCGAGAATCCCTCGCTTGAACGAGAGCATTAGTGTTTGAAAATTTAAAAAGGCGGGGTTTCTCGCCTGGGCGACGTATTCTCACTTGGGCGAGAACCAAGAATCCTGAACCCTAAAATAGAGCCCCAAACACGAAAATGGGGGAGGTTTTTGATAGAAAAGTGAAGAGGAGGCGATTTTCTTGGCAAGAGTACGTGTAAAGGTTAAAAGAAGCTAGAGAAGAGATAAACCTCATGATTTTAACACTCACTCTCTTTTAGAAACTCATTTTGGGAAATTTGGGTGTCTTTTCTTGGTATGAAAAATCATGGACCTTTCTCTTTCGAGTTGTAACTCGTTTTTATCTAACTTTCTCCTTGAAAACTCGTGGTTTAGAGTTTCTATTCGGAAATGGGGATGATTGGTGGTTGATTCATGAAAACCCCAAACCCTAAAACGAAAATGAGGTTGAGAAGGGAGAAAAGCTAAGTTAGAAAACATGGTTTAAGGTTTCCAATGTTAAATATAGCTAATAGAAATGTTTTACATGCTTGAAGCTCCTAATAGAGATGATTGTGGAAAATATTGGAATATAAGCGGTTTTTTGAAATAAATATGTTGTGTTGGTTATTTATGTGATAATATGAGTATATTATTGATTTTGGGTATTGGGTATGGTGTATATGAGGGAAGAGACCCAAAGGTTGGAGGAAGCGGAGGAGGAACTAACATGTTGCCTAACACTACCACCAACGCCCCCAAGGTAAGGGATAAGCATTGCGAATGTTGAGGTAATAGTATATCACTTTATGTTGTGGGAAGGATAAGAGTAGACAAATGTATGACTTGCCCAATGTGGTATTGGCCTTTATGGCAAATGTATGACTTGCCCAATGTGGTATTGGCCTTTATGGAAAATGTATGACTTGCCCAATGTGGTATTGGCCTTTATGGCAAATGTATGACTTGCCCAATGTGGTATTGGCCTTTATGGCAATGTATGACTTGCCCAATGTGGTATTGGCCTTTATGGCAATGTATGACTTGCCCAATGTGATATTGGCCTTTATGGCAATGTATGACTTGCCCGATGTGGTATTGGCCTTTTTGGCAATGTTTGACTTGCCCAACGTGGTATTGGATTTAATAATGTGTGTGTGATAGGTTGAATAAATTGGGAGAGAATGATTAAAGATTTTAAGTATTCTTGTGTTGTGTTTACTTCCATTTACTTTGAATAATTATTGTATAAAGATTTCTAACACCGATTATTATGATTCCTATGTCTTACTCCTTTGTGTTTCATGTTTGATTGTATTGGTGATAATCAGTGAACAGGTAAAGCAAAGGACTAGTAGATCCAAGAGGCGTGTTAGTGTAGTTTTTCTAACTTGGATGTAATAGGGATGGTAATATGTTGTTTTGTATTATGCATATATTTGTACCTATTACCTAAACCATTAAATTTGTAACCTCATTCCTTGGGATTTGATGTAGTATTGACAAACATGTGGGGACGAAGTCCCCTCTTTAATTAAAATGTGAAGTTTATGGGTTTTGAACCCCAAATGGCTTGGGTAGGATACCTGTTAACATGAAATGTGAATTTTAATTACATGGAGAAAGAAAATTCATAGGATAATATAAGGAAAATTTATTTCTATTGCGTGTATGTTTAAGAATAAAGGAACGAAAAGTTTAGGGTATAATTTGGGTCCTTACAGTAATGACTGGTATATGTTTAATATGATTGATGTTAGACGTTGTATAGGTTTTAATACTTTAATGTTATTACTCCATGTAATTCCACGCTATGGTCGCTGTAGTTGGTTCTTACTCCCTTTTGTCTTTTCTTGTATGTGTTGTGTATTTGAGTTCAGGTTGTGGCGGTAGCGCATTCGACGCTTGAAGAGAAGAGTACATGATAGGGTAGTTGCTTTATGTATTCAATATGGTACATGATATATGTATGTAATATGAGATTGATTAAGGTATGTAATAAAATATTATTTGAGAAATGATAGTTGTATAAATTATGTAATTGAAATGAAGTGTAATGACATGTTTTTAATGAAGTGAACGATTTACTATTTCCGCACCTGAAAGATGAATTGAACTTATATGTATACATATTGAATCAGGTTTTCTAAATCGTTTGAGTAATGTCTTTTAAAAAGTAATCACTTCACTTTCATGAATAAAGTTTAAAGAAATTTTTGGGTTATGAAAATCGGGTCCTTACAATATGGTATCAGAGCATATGTCAACTCTGCGTCCTAGGGTATGGCCTTATATGCTTCTTTGTGAAATGTGTGTGAGTTAACTGCTTTATTTATGCTGATAGTTTGTTAATTATGTGATAATTGTTCGTGTGAAAGATGATTGTTAAATTCCTTGCGGTAAGCGTCTAGTTGTGAACTTATCGTTGGGTGTCTTGTTGTGAGTTATTGATGAAGTGGTTGTTGAAAATTCCTTGTTGTAAAACTCGTTGTTGAATTTCTTGTTGTGGGCCCCTTGTTGGGAATTATCTGTTGAAACTCCTGCTGAAAGTTTCTTGTTGTGAACATCTTGTTGAAATTGCTATGACGAGTTTCTGGTTGTAATTTCCTGTTGGATTTCTTGATGTGAATTTCCTTTTATCACTAAGATTAATATAATTGAAGAGGAATGATTAAATTAGCTTTCTTGGATGTTTGTTTATATGTCTCTATGGTTCTAGTTGAACAAGATTAAGGTAATAGTCGCCCGCTGTGACATATGAATGAGAATTAAAGATCTTGTTTTCATCATGAGAATATAAACCTTGAAAGAACAATATTCTATGTCTTTAAAATTGGATTTTTATTCGATGGATGATTTTTGATAAAAAGAAGAATGTTAGCTTTTGCTAAAGATAGCTTTAATGAGTGAACATTTATTAAACTCAATGGCTAAATATTTACATCTTTATTGCATGACATGTAACCATGCCATTTTACTTTGAAAAAGCCCACTTGCATGTACTTGCCTGTTTAGCCTGGAAATAAACATGTACATCTTGAATTATTCTTGAGTATGAGTTTGCTTGCAATGCGTGAAGGTTTAGGAAGTTGAATGAAATGAGGAATTTGTGTGTAACATGTTTTGTATGACAATGGTGAATTATCTATTTGAGATTAATTGTTAATATCCGATAATTTGTTCCGTGATGTGTGAATTCTAGAAGCAATGTGTTAATTGTTTCGGTAATGATTTGAATAGTAATGTAAATGATTCATGTGAACATGTAAATGGATATGTTGTATGGAACGTGCTGAGCATGAAGTAATGGTTTTAAAAATATTGTGTTAATGAGGAGATGTAAATGAAAGATACCTAGTGTCTTTATGAGTTGCAAAAGGTTATCCTCCCTTGTCTGCATTTATTTGTATATTTATACTAAGAGGTAAAACTTATGTTTCAAGGTAAGGAATGAGGTTAGTTAAGTTACTTACCATGTCATTGTGATGAATGTATTTGAATAAACGTGAACATTTAGATATGTTGTTATTTTGAAGTGACTCATGGTGGGTGAGCAAAACGAGTCAGTATGAAAAGAATAAGCATGCCAATGTTATAGTGATAACTTGTCATTGTGCCAGTGATTTCTTATATGTGCATAAATATGAGCTTTGATGATGAACATGGATGTTGTGTTGTTTAAGTTTTAGCGGGTTAATCGATAAACAAAATTTTGTTTCTATGCTCCTTGAAGAAAGTGGTACTGGGAATAGTAAAGTTATTTTGATTATTGTACCTGGAACTTTTGGACTATAATAATTAATCTTGTGAAGGTTGAGTGCTTGCCATAGCCGATATATATTTGGTAGGGAACACTAATTATATGCTTGGATATTGTACTGTCAAAAACTTGTGTCTGTTTTATGTGCGATAGTAATTGCTATGCATACTTGCAGTGTTATTGCATAGGTATGTTTCTGTAAGTGAGCTATAAGAACTTTACGGTAGTGAATGGCATATAACTATTGGACTAAATAGCCTTTTGAAAAATTGTGGCTAAGACTTTCAATATTGCATGGGAAAAACATTTTTAGATGTTTTGAAGTAACTATGCAAACCTTACTTTCCTAAGGTGATTGTCATGAGTATTTTGTTTAATCTATGTTTGAAAGTCATGTTGAGTGAAGTATAATATCTGGATGATGCATTAATTCAGTTTCATGTTGGAGATCCAAAATTTTAGCAATTGTATCCTTGACGAATGCGATGTTGTTAAAATTTTGGTGACGAAATTATGACCGTATGATTCTAAGTATGAAGTAGACTTGAGTGCGGAATGTATGTCCATCATTGTATTTTGAGTATCTGTATAAAACTCATGTTATTGGATTGAATGTTTGTAAATTTGCACTTATCGTTGGTAACGAAATATCTTATTTTGGGTAAACCAATGGCTTCGTGTGTCAAGTTGAGGCTAGGAATTGGTAATTCCCTTCTATTGTATTGCATTGTGGTAGAAATGTTTGATGTAATTGGATAATTACTGGATTGTTCGATTGCGTACTAAGAGAGAAACTCTAAAAGTATTATTTATTTGGATGATACTTGTTGAATGACTACCATGTTTCTGTGATGTAGCGAGTACAAGTTAGAAATGCTAGTGAGAAGTCTTGAGTGAATTGTGGCTAATTTTCGTGTGTGAATTGAAATGATGATGTTTCCATCGAGTGGATGTCGGTCTAGTTATTGCATTTTGGATGCAAACTAGTGCATCTTGGTAAATGATGGGTATAGGGTCCCACTTCCGATTGGTTTCGAAAGTGTTGTTGCGATTCTGACCGTATATGTTAATCGTTTTGAACGATGGTTGTAGTGATAGATCAGGGAGATCTATTGTGACAGATGAATGCTGGGGAATCTTTATTCCAGTTATGATTTTGTTTTCTTAGTTGTTCGAATTGTTCGAGATTGGGGTCTTAGTATTTGGACTTTGAAGGATTAGTCAATGAATTGACCTTGTGGTATCACTGATTAGTGGTGTGTACCCTTGTTTGTCGTCTAAGTAATCTTAATTGATTAGATAATCAGGTCTAAGATTGGTCGAGTAAATCTTATGCCTAGTGTTAGGGTGATGATAGTATCTTTCTGAGAGTAACCTAATAAAATTTCGGGGACGAAATTTCTTTTAGGAGGGAAGGATTATAACACCCAAAATTTATTCTCCTTAAGATGTGGTAACAGTCCTAAAGAATGGGACATACTGCCTGTAACACCCTAATTTTGAGTCTTTAAAATTATAGTATCAGTCCCGGAAGTCTCGCTTGAGCGAGAGATTCTCGCCTGAGCGAGAAAGGATCACCTGAGAGGGTGAAATCCTGGGCTATACTGGAGAATTCTCGCCTGAGCGAGAGTTGTCTCGCCTGGGCGAGAAATGGCAATTTCGGGCTGTTGACACTGTGAGATTCTCGCTTGAGCGAGAATCCCTCGCTTGAGCGAGAGCGTCAGATCTGAAATTTTAAAAATGCGACATTTTCTCGCCTGAGCGAGAATGGGCTCGCTTGAGCGAGAACCCGATGACTGCTCTTTAAAATAGAAAACCCAAACACATTTTAGGGTAAGAACTTTGAAGAGAAGAGAGAGAGGAGAGCTTTTCAAGAGCAAAGAGCCTTAGGACTCATCTTAGAGCTTGAGAAGAGGTAAACCTCTTGTTCCTAACTCTTCTTCTTCCTCTCTAACTTGTTTTGGATATGATGGATCTATTTTCAAAACATGAGAAACCATGGAAACTCATTCTTTAGAGTTATGGTTCGTTTTATGTTGTTTTTCTCTTGTAAACTCTTGGTTTAGAGTTGGTATTTGATGAGTGGAAAGGTTTTGTGGGTTATTCATGAAAACCCCAAAAACCCCCCAAAATGAGAATATGAGTAAAAAGAGAAAGAGATGAAATGTTAGATGTGGATGATGAGTTTGTGTTTTGATGTTGATATATGAGATGAACATGTATGTTTAGATGTTTGGAAACTTGTATTGAAGTAGTTTTGGAAATCCTGAAAATATGTGAATCCCTTGTGTATTTGATGATGAAATACGAGTTATTTATGTGTTATTTTGAATAAATGACTGACATTGTTGTTATTGGTGAAAATGAGGAAAGATCATAAGGTTGGAAGAAATCGCGGAGGAGACTTTAAAATTTACTCAGAACCGATCCCCAATGCTCACCAAGGTAAGGGATAAGTGGCTCTAATTCATACTCACTGATGTGAATGAGGTATGTGAAAGAGGTAACGTGTTGGTAAGTTTATTGTTGTTACCCTACCCGAGGAGGTAGTGGTTTATTGTTGTTACACTACCCGAAGAGGTAGTGGTTTATTGTTGATACCCTACCCGAAGAGGTAGTGGTTTATTTTTTCCTACCCGGAGTGGTAGTGAACTGTTTATTGTGTCCTACCCGGAGTGGTAGTGAACTTTTTATTGTGTCCTACCTGGAGTGGTAGTGAACTGTTTATTGTGTCCTACCCGGAGTGGTAGTGGACTATTAATGTGTCCTACCCAGAGTGGTAGCTGACTGTTATCGTGTCCTACCTGGAGTGGTAGTGGATTGTTATTGTTATCCTACCGGGAATGGTAGTGAAGTATTGTGAACTAGACCTGCCCGATGTGGTATGGAGAATGACTAGACCTGCCCGATGTGGTATGGAGTATAACTAGACCTGCCCGATGTGGTATGGATGGTAACTAGACCTGCCCGATGTGGTATGGATGATAACTAGACCTGCCCGATGTGGTATGGATGATAACTAGACCTGCCCGATGTGGTATGGAGAATCAACTAGACCTACCCGATGTGGTATGGATGGTAACTAGACCTGCCCGATGTGGTATGGATAATAACTGGACCTGCCCGATGTGGTATGGAGAATGAACTAGACCTGCCCGATGTGGTATGGATGATGAACTAGACCTGCCCGATGTGGTATGGAGATGTAATTGGACCTACCCGATGTGGTAGGGGATTCTATTTGTGAAAGAACTCGGTGAATACGATTAAGGATGAATACGACATATGAGAAACGAGGACGTTAAGAGCGAAAGTCATATGCATGCTATAGGATATATATTATGGGATATATATATATACTATAGGGTGAATATGAGTGCTGAAAATGAAGACGTTAAGAATAAAAGTAATACACATGCTATAAGATATATAGTATGGGATATATATACTATAGTGTGGATATGAATAATGAGAAGAACGATGCTTCAAATGAACGTAATATGCATGCTATAGAATATATATTATGGGATATATATTCTATAGGATGAATATGGATAACGTGGAAATGAACGAAAGAAGATATGAATGTTTGCATTTACGTAATTGTGTTTATAAATTATATTAAAGCTTAATCGTATTTGAAATGTGGATTATCATGTCATATTAGTTTTGTACTAATGACTTACTCCCTTGTTTTGTGTGTTGTTTATGATAATCCCATTGTAGGTAAATGAAGGATTTTGAGGATGAAGCTCACTTAGGAAGCTTTTGTGTCTATTTACTCGATTGTCTTTATTGCTATTCGACATTGTAGTTGATTTGATAGTATTTTGGGATGAACGTATTCTGATTAGGATAATATGGTGACATGTAGTTATGGACGTTATAACTCTGGAAAACCCATAACTGGATGTATGTGGTAAATGCTATCTGAATGAATTATGTTTTTCCGCAACATAAATTTGTATGGTAATATGATAGGGTAAAGAGTATTTTCAAAGAGTGGGTCTTGAGAGTTTTTAATTAAAGTGACGACTGTATTCAAGGAAGGATTGCGATGTATAATGTGAGGTTCAGATTAGTCTCATGATTTATAATTTTTTTATTTAAAAATAGTTTAAAGCTTGTACCACTAAAATTAGTTTAAGACCACAATCTCCTTTGATTGTAAACCTTTCAGTACCAGACATAAAGTTTCCTTTCTTTTCCACTCATCTTTTTTTTATTATTTCTTATTGGGACTAAGGACAAAAATAATAATGTTGTTGATGATGTTTTATTCATTAAGTAAAATTCAACATGAAATCCCTATTAATGATATAAAAATATTAGGATTAAGGTTGTCTTTTAGTAGTGGGAAGTGGAGTGTCGTTTAAGAAGTGCGTAATCAATGAAAGTGCTCTTCCTGGTTGGTAGCTAGGAACTTCATGCCCTGCTTCTCTAACTGTTGCAAAAGTTAGGCCTCCATTGTATACTTCAGCATACCCACCAACCTATGTGTCATATCTAATTTCATTAACCAATTCTATTAACATATAAAGCATGAATAAGAACATTCAATCACACACTGGTTAAATATGATTTATCTTGTTCAACTATTACAAATTTAATTACTTATCCTTTTATGTAATATGCATATAAGAATTGTGAATTCACACATGGGTTAGAAAACCAGATAGGGCAAAACATTCATTAATATTCTAGTGTAACTAACTAATAATCTATAAATTACCTCTCCATTGAAGAACCATGGATACCAAGCAGTTTTAGTGGAGAGATTCATCTTTTTAATGGAATACTTGGTTGAAGTAACGGGCACTACTCCATCTATGTCACCACTGTATCATATATAGATAAATGGTTTAAATTAAATCATCAAAACATATTTTAATCTATGTACTAATTGCTACAAGAATAAGAAGGGGAATAATAGTTAATTGCCTACAACTATTATGGTGTTGTAAGTAACTATATTTGTTCTATAAATGTCAAACTTTACCTAAAAATCCAAACTCTGAGTCCATTATTGAGGAATTCATGTAAAAGGGGAATGATTGTTGAAGGGCTATCTCCCCACTTTGAAAATATAATATCACTGCAGGATTCCCAATCATATTTGAGTTTGGTGACATTGGCATGTAAGGCCTCTTGAACATTAGCACGATTAAGATATGCATGGGTATAAACACCACTACATGGATCAATAACAATCTGTGACAATAAAACAAAGTTACCAATCAACTCTAGTTAAGTTTCATTTAATTTGAATTCATACAGAGCTTTTCTTTTTCTAAAATCAACCACCTTAAATAATAGTTGAGGTCTATAGTTTCAAGTTGAGTTTTAGATTAAAAATCAAAGAAAAATAATACTTCAGCCAACTCACGAACAGATTCTTAGATTTTTTATACTCTACAATTAAAGTTTATATAGAATAACTTATAGAAGAGTTAGTTGAGCATAAGAAAACAGTTAATGAAAAGATATTATAAATGTTTAACTTATTTGGAAAAGAGAGAAGTTTGTGAAAATATAATATCTTAACTATTTAAAAAAATGGTCATGTATAAGTACCTCATTAAAGTATTTATCCAAACTTCGTATTGTTGATTATTAAAAAAAAGGTTGGAATTTAATCTTACAGAGTTCTTCTTGGGAAGGGCAGTGAGGTTGGGATTACTACAAAGTGGTGCATAAATATTGTAGAGATCAATGAAGGATACATCTCGGACATATTCATCTATTGCGGTTTGGCATTGAATTGGATTGACATCGGATGAGAAATTGCAGATTGTGTTAATATCATTTGCAGCTTGGTCTGAAATGATTGCATGGCTAGCAAGATAATCAAATGTTCCTCGGTTGTCTGTTTCATCATTGATCACTGCATTCCCAATCTGTATATATAAAGTAGGTTGTAAATAAAGAAATGACATCTTCAAATCTAGTTCTTAAGTTAACCCATTTTCTATTTATAACTTAAAATTATTATCTAAACCTTAAATTTGTTATCCTGGATTTGAACCGTAACCTTCAAGTCATATATAAAGTAGCAACTTTATTGTTGCGTCAATACTTATCATCTAAACTATTTTATAAATATTGGAAAATAAAATAATTAGTATGGTGAGATAATTATAAACGTTAGGCTATAATTGTAGACAATATCCACCATTTATGTTCAAGGGCATATTATACTTAACATGTGAACTAACCATCTCTTCACAATGGGAAGTAATAAAGGAGAAAAATAGTAGAAAGAGAGACTAGGGAGGCAAATATAGATCCGTTGACCCTAATCATATTTCACACCAATGAAAAATATGTCATGTCTAATAAAACATTTAAACATTCATTATTTTTAATCATTTTTACTTCATTGCCATTGGTGCGAGACAGAACTTCGGAATTGAAACAAATCTTTGTTCCTAGGGAGGAAGCGCATACCATGATTCCTTTGAGGTTGATTATTGTCTTGTTAGCCTTTTTGTTATTGTGTAGAATAGTATGAGCTAGTTGAGGGATATAATGTCCAGCATAGCTTTCTCCAGCAATGTAGAAATTTCTCTTCTTATACTCAGGAAACCTCTCCAACCAATTCACTAAGAATTTATAGTTATCTGTTGTTGTTTTACTATCCCCACTAGTATCATAATCTGATGATTTATTTGAGTAAGAAAATCCTACTCCAGCAGGTGACTCAAGGAACAAAACATTTGCAGCTTCAAAATTAAAATTAAGCTGTAGTGAGAAACTCAAAATAATTTGGTTTTATTTATAATAGTAGTATATATATAATGGAGTCAATTTGTGCTTATACCGTAGTTCCATGAATATCTATTTTTCGTAAGTGTCTTTCCATCACTGTTTACTCTAAAGGGTCCAAGTTCTTCCATTGCTCCATAAGCAAGAGATGAACATCCCGGACCTGAGAATGTCAAATACACATTTATAAACAATAATAAACACTTGGTGAGTTGGGTGCCAAAGCTCACCACTATAAAGATCTCAAAGTTCAGATGACTCATCATTATACCTGATTCTGGTATTAGTGCCTATGAACTAATTAAACAAGCACATGCTATGGCTATGTTATTAGAAGATGTCAGCAAAGAACTTGTTTTGAAAATAGTATGAAACCAAAGTCACATTTTGTGGGTATTAGTCACAAGTATCCTGTGCATAATAAAATTTACTTGGGGTGATATGTATCATTGATGAGAAAGATCATTCTATCATGATCATAATGTAATATGAGGATCTGTTAAATAATCTTCATCATTTGATTTTTTGAAACGATAGAATATTTATATAATCTAAGTTTAAAACAATTTACATTATTATTAAATCATTTATCATTCATTTATATTAGTTTTATTTAGAAATATAACTGCAATATTTTATCTATTTGAAATTTAGACTAATTCCTCTTATCATTTTTTTTTTCTAGTGGATTGATAATATATGCTGGATTTTTAAAATTTTAAATAATGTGTATATACTTGTACAACAATAAATTATTATGATGGGTAGATCTGAAAATTTTCTTGTTGTGAATTTTATTCATAAATTATCATTCCAAAAATTGTTTGCAAGTTATTCAATGAAGATTTCACTAAAATAAGTGATATACAAATAAATGTTTGAAAAATTAAAGGTAAGATGAAATAATATGTGCTTTTAGATGTTGATGCATGTGAATGGAAATGTGTTAATATCAAAATTAAATGCAAAATAACTTCATGACGTTTGAGTTTTCAACAGACTTCCACTTCAATAACAAGATTCATTTTCATCTCACTTAAAGGATGGATTAGAAATAATAATTTTTTTATATATACCTCCATTAAGCCAAAGAAGAAGGGGCATTTTTTCTTTGGAATGTTGAGATTCCACAAAGTAATAATAAAGGGCACGCCCCACCAATTTATCAATTGTGACATACCCTCCATATTGAGAGAAATTCACTTGTGGTTGCCCTGGTAACTTATCAATCCTATCTTTCTCTTTAAGACCTTTCTGAGAATGAACAATGTGATTATCGACCACAACCTCTTGTGCATTAAAGTCACTCCTATCAACTTGTGAATCTACTTTGTATTTTGACTTTTGAAACTTGTTAAAAACTTGACCTTGTTTGCTTCCATCGATTTCAGCCATGAAGAGTGAGAAAATAAAAAAGGATATAAGAGATAAACAACTAGATTTGCCCATTTTAATTTTTTTTGTCTCTCAAAAGAGAACCCAAATGAAAGAGAATAGATGAGGTATGTGACTTGTGATCATACATTATATGGAAGCAATAATAGTTAACATTTTGGAACAACCATTAGTGGTTATAGATTTGGAACAAATTGAATGTTAGTAGTGTGTTATTGGCAACTAATCAAGTTTTTATTGGTTGGAAAACTATAATTGGTTTGGGACAAACACAAAAAATATGTGACAGAGGATCTGCATTCAGTTTAGGAATGCATGATAAGGTAATTGAAGAAAATAGTAAAAATGACAAAATGGGGTTTTCAAGGTCCATTTGGATCGAATTTTTGGCAAACAAAATCATCGAATTCAAACATATAATTAACTTGCGGTCCGATCCGGTCCGGTATTTTTATACTATAATTTCCGATCGAGTCTGATTCAAACATTATATGCGGTTTCGGCTCGGTTTGGATTGTTTTGTTTTGTAAAATATTGAAATTGCACATACATTCAAAACTCATAAAAATGACTTAAGATTAAGGCATAAAACAACAGAAAAAAAATAGTATTCAACAACATCAAAACAATATTAAAAAAGTGTCCAACAACAATATAACAAAACATCAGCATAAATAAGTAATAAATAGTGAGACAACAACAACAATAAAAGCAAAAAACAACAAAAAATTGCAACAACAACAATATGAGCACTAACAACATAATTTTAATAATTAGAAAATGTTCCACCAACGATGAACAATAATAGTACTTCGACAACAAATAAAAGAGAGGCACAATTTTGGAGTTGTGACTTAAGATTAAGTCTGGAAGATACTTAAAAATGTTATACACTTAAACTTTACATACTATTTCGGTCTCGTCTGGGTCGGTCTGGATTCAAAAGGTGAATCAAAAAACGAGACCGAATTGATCAGTCTTTAAAAAATTGAACCAACACAATCCAAACACATTCTGTTTTTGTGGTTTCATTCTATTTTGGACCGATTATTGATTTTATTTTTGGACCGATCTGGAATTGAACACCGTAATGACACCATAACGGCGAACATAAAATCGAGTTATAAAAATATTATCTCCATAAATGAATTACTATAGAGATTTAAAGAATGGTATAAATTTTATAAACTAGAAGATTCATAGGATGTTTTGTTTTGTAGTTAAGAAAGATATTAACACCAAGACGTTGGTGTAAGGACCCGATTTTCATAACTCGAAAATTCTCTTTTAAAAATCCTTACTCGTGAAAGTGCAGTGATTACTTTTGAAAGACATTACTCGGACAGTTTGGAAACTTGATTGATTATAAATTTACAAGGCGGAAATATTCCAAACCCCTTTCATTTCAAAAGCATGTCATTACACTTCCGTTCAAATACATCTTTTATACAATTAACTTTCTCAAAATTACCTTGAATACAAACATTAGATTCACTTCATTATACACTTACAAGAAAGTTGTTTATACATGGATTCACTTTAACATGTTCTTAATATTACAAATATTTATCATATAACATGTCAATTCCATATTATCCACTACTCTATCATGTACTCTTCTCCACAAGCGTCCAATGCGCTAACTCCACGACTTGAACCCAAATATACAACACATACAAGGAAAGACAGAGGGAGTAAGAACCAACTACGGCGACCGTAGCGTGGATTTACATGGAGTAATGACATTAAAGTATTAAAACCACACACATCTAACATCAATCATGATATGTATATATCAATCAACACATATTATCCATATTCACCCTATAGTACACATATATCCCATACTATATGTGTTCTATAGTGTGCATACTTATTTATCACACAGTATCCATATTCACCCTATAGTACACATACATCCCATACTATATGTGTTCTATAGCGTGCATATTTTATTCGTCCAAATATACTCATTTCTCATCATTCATATTCACCCTATAGGATATATATCTCATAATATATATCCTATGGCATGCATATGATTTTCATTCTAAGTATACACTTTTCACATCCTTCACATTCCATAATAATTTACCCTTGATCTCATTCAAAAATTCTGCACCATACAAATAATCACCATACCCCATCGGGCAGGTCGAGTAATCCCCATACCACCTCGGGCAGGTCGAGTTTCCACATTACACTCACATCCAGGTCATACACCGTCAACACAAGGCATCTCATTATTTTATCACCATAAATAACATACAACAACTTCATTGTCACAAACATACCTTTATCCATTTTAACACATTCACAGCTCATCACACATTCATTGTTACAACACACTTATACATGTTTATAACAATCAACCACTCACAACATACTCATTTTGATAAACATACTCATATCCATTTTGACACATTCACAACTCATCACGCATTCATTGGTACAATCCACCCATACATGTTTATAACA
This sequence comes from Lupinus albus, assembly GCA_009771035.1. NCBI lineage: Eukaryota > Viridiplantae > Streptophyta > Magnoliopsida > Fabales > Fabaceae > Lupinus > Lupinus albus. The sequence goes on along the minus strand of CM020013.1, from coordinate 5,008,240 downwards.
ATCAACCACTTACAACATACTCATTTATGCTTATGACCATAAATATCTCACACACCATCATTATCACACAACATAACCATTATCATAAACAAACCATGCATAACATATTCTTCATCATATACATCATATACACATTAACGTTAGAACCATCTTTAATGACGGTGTATTACCATAAATGAGCATATAGCGTTTTACTCAACTAAACGGTTTTCCCCACACATATATCTCCACTTTTATGGCTAATACATCCTCATGTAAAATATAGACTCTCACATGGACCACAAACTCCCAAGAGAGTTTCTATCCGTTAATATGCTCCGATTCTTGAGGGAAATCGGAGATGATGACTCTAATGAAATACTCTAAGACCACAATGGTCTTCTCCCTCACCTTAGGTTGCGTAAGCTCCGTTGCTCCGCAAAAAAGCCACATCTCCCTTCATCTCCTCCAACCTCCATTGTTGCTTTTATGTGATGATGAATATGTTGTGAGTTGGTTATTTATGATAAATGGACATGATTATGTTGTGAGTATGTTGTGATGGTGAATATGTTGTGAGTTGGTTATTGGTGACAAATGGACATGATTATATTATGTGATGATGAATATGTTGTGAGTTGGTTATTTATGATAAAGGACATGATTATGTTATATGACGATGATGATGTTGTGAGTTGTTTTATTGTGTTTAGAAATGATATACATTGTGCTTATGACATTGATGTGGTATTTTGTGTTATGGTGAAGTTGTGATGTGAGAATAATATAGTAGAAATGATTATATTGTGAATGATATTATTTTATGGATATGAGTATGAACTAGATTGACTATGAGAGTGATATGAGGAATGTACATGTTGAATATGATGTGGTATTGGCTCTTTGAGCAATGACTGACTTGCCTTCTTGGTATTGACTCTTTGAGCAATGACTCACTTGCCATTCGTGGTATTGGCTCTTTGAGCAATGAATGACTTGCCCTTCGTGGTATTGGCTCTTTGAGCAATTAATGACTTTGTAACGACCCGAAATTCTACCATTGAAATTTTTTCCTTATTTAATCCAATTTCATACATTTAACAATCAATCATAATTACCGAGTGACTAAATTTATTTAAATGTCTCACTTCTCCCTCACACCCGATCTATGAACCAAAAGTAACATACAACATCCGATAGCAGAAAAACATAATTCATTAATATAACCTAGTAACCACCGCATACAATTAGCTATGGGTTTCCAAAACACCCATAGCTACATATATCCCGAGTTACTAGTCTCCATGATCAATATCATGTACAAAAATAGTATTCATAGTACAATTAGTTACTTCAATTACAATAAATTAAAGTTACAAAAGAATGGATAAAGAGACGTCAAAAACAAAGATCTCTAATCCCCTATTCAAAAATCATCCTTCTCCGTCCACCGACCTGCAATGGGATTAACATTTACCATACACAAACAACACAGAGGAATAAGTTGTTAACTCAATAAAACTTCAATGTAAGTTAATTCACATTTAATAGGTTTAAAAAATGATATAAATTAAATCCTCTTAAAACCATTTTCGTCATCTGTACTTTAGAAAAACCATGCTACATAACTCGAGCTAGAGTCGCTAACCCATTCCAGTCGGCTAAAACGAGTTTTATTTTCATTGGCACTCCACCAATACATAAACCATAAATCCACCCATCATCACTACAAACATACCCATATATACTCGTAGTGACTAAGTGATTTACCATTTATTACTTTGTTTCCGAGTTTTATTTCCATTGGCACTCCACCAATAAATAGACAATAAACGCACCCGACATCATTACAGCATAGCGTATATGCTTGTAACTACAAAGTGACTTACAATTTATTTTATTATCCGAGTTTTATTTCCATTGGCACTCCACCAATAAATGAACAATACATGCACCCGACATCATTACAGCATAGCGTATATGCCTGTAACTACAAAGTGACTTACAGCTTATTGTTTTATCCGAGTTTTATTTCCATTGGCACTCCACCAATAAATGAACAATACATGCACCCGACATCATTACAGCATAGCGTATATGCCTGTAACTACAAAGTGACTTACAGCTTATTGTTTTATCCGAGTTTTATTTCCATTGGCACTCCACCAATAAATTGTCAATAAATGCACCCGACATCATTACAACATAACGTATATGCTTGTAACTACAAAGTGACTTACAATTTATTGCTTTATTCTGAGTTTTATTTCCATTGCCACTCCACCAATACAAAAGTGATAAATACACCCGACATCATTACAAACATATCCACGTATGCTTATAACTACAAAGTGATTTACATTTCATGATTTCATTTTCGAGTCTTATTTCCATTGGTACTCCCCCAATAAGTAAACCGTAAATTCACTTCTAACCATTATCAACATACCCATATATGTTCATAATGATTAAGTGATTCACATTTTATCCATCGTCCATAACAGAAAATCCACGCATTTTCCAACACAATGCATAAATTAAAGACTTATCCTTACCTAGGTGAGTGTTGGGTTTGGGTTTTGGTGACTTCGTAAGTTCCTCCGGCACCACCTCCAAACTTAGGATCTTTCCTCATTCCCACCACATAACACAATGTTAGTCATTTAGTCCAAATAACAAATAAATTACTTATATTGCATCATTTAAACATACAAGATATTTATCATATTCTCAATGGTTCTATACTACTTTCATTAAGAGTTTTCAACCATCTAAAACATACATATCATCTCATATTTTAACATTGTAAAGCAACTCATCTTCTACCTCTAGCATTTTACCCATTTTTTTCCACTCTATCCACATTTTCTCTCTCTAGGGTTTTGGGGGTTTCCATGAGTCAACCCACAAACCCTTTCCATTCGTGGAATACTAACTCAAAACCAAGAGTTTACAAGTTACAATGGACATAAAACGAACCATAACTCAAAAGAGAGAGTTTCCATGGTTTTACCCACTTTGAGAAGAGATCCATAATACCAAAAATGGGTTCTTAACAGAAGAAGAGAGTTGGGATAGAGAGTTTTACCTCTTCTCAAGCACTTGAACAAGAATCAAAGCTCCTAGACCTTTGGAATGCTATCTTCTCTCACCTCTATTCAATTCTTAACCTAAAAATGTGTTTGGCGCTCAAGCGAGAAAATCCCGCCCATTTTAAAAACTCAACTCTGACCCTCTCACTCAAGCGAGGGATTCTCGCTCAAGCGAGAATCTCACAGTGTCAACAGCCCTAAAATGTCATTTCTCACCCAGGCGAGACAATTCTCGCTCAAGCGAGAATCCTCCAGTATAGCCCAGGATTTCACCCTCCCAGGTGAACCTCTCTCGCCCAAGCGAGAATCTCTCGCTCAAGCGAGGATCCGAGGACTAATACTATAATTTTCAAGAATTAAAATTTGGGGTGTTACAATCCTCCCCCTCTTATAAGAATTTTCGTCCCCGAAAATTAAACATAACTCGATTCAAACAAATGAGGGTAATCCTCCCTCATCTCTTGCTCAACATCCCAAGTAGCGTCTCCTTCGTCCACTTGGCTCCACAACACCTTTACCAAGGAAATCTCCATGCCTCTCAATCTCTTTACACTGGTATCCATGATTCTAACGGGCAACGTCGCAAAAGTCAAATTATCCTTCAACTCTATCTGATCAGACTCAACCACATGAGATGGATCTCCAACATATTTCCTTAACTAAGACACATGAAATACATTATGGAGATTGGACAACAACGGAGGTAAAGCAATACGATACACTACCGGCCCAATTCTCTTCAATATCTGATACGGCCAAATAAATCGAGGAGTCTGCTTACGGGACTTCAACACTCTACCAATACTGGTAGTCGGAACAACTCTCATGAAAACATGATCTCCCTCGTTAAATTCAAGAGGTTTCCGTCTCTTATCATAATAGCTCTTTTGTCGACTTTGGGCGATTCTCATATGTTCCCGGATTTTCTTGATCTTATCCGTCGTCTCCTCGACCATTTCGGGCCCCAATATCAAGTTCTTCGCGGTATCAAACCAACTCACTGGAGTTCGACACTTCCTACAATACAACACCTCATAAGGTGCCATCCCAATACTCGAATGGAAGCTATTGTTGTAGGTAAACTCGATCAACGGCAACATGCTATCCCAACTCCCTGGTTGTTCTAAGACGCAGGCTCTTAAAAGGTTCTCCAATGACTGTATTGTCATTTCTGATTGACTGCCCGTTTGGGGATGATAAGCTGAACTCAGCTTCAACTTAGTTCCCAAAGCGGTTTGCAAACTCATCCAAAAGTTTGAAGTGAAACGGGGGTCCCTATCCGACACAATGCTTGACGATATTCCATGCAAGCGAACAATTTCCCGGATATACAATTCTGCCAACCTCTCAATAGAGTACCTCATTTTCATAGGCAGAAAGTGAGCAGATTTAGTTAACCGATCCACGATCACCCATATCGAATCATATCCCCTCTGAGTCTTCGAAAAACTAGACACAAAATCCATGGAGATACTATCCCACTTCCAAACGGGAATTTCTGGGGATTGTAACTCCCCCGCAGGTCGTTGATGCTCAATTTTTGCTTTCTGGCATATTAAACAACTCGAAACATATGTCACCACATCTCTGTTCAATCCAGACCACCAAAACAACTTCTTCAAGTCTTGGTACATTTTCGTTGTCCTTGGGTGAAAGCTCATCTTGCTCTTATGTGACTCCTCCAAAATACTATTTCGTAGCCCTTCATTACAAGGCACACACACTCTCCCCTTGTAACGCATCGTCCCACTGGAGTCCGTTACAAAGTCGGTTTCCTTTCCACTCATCATCAAATCCCGTTTGTCCATCAACTCAATATCTCGAACTTGCAGTACTCAGATCTGATCAAATAGTTCATTCGTGACCGTCAACATACCCAATATCATACTATGAGGTCTCATCTGGACGTCTAGGTTCATATCCCTGAACTCCTCTATCAGCTTCCCTTCCCTAATCATGAAGGCTGACATGTGCAAAGATTTCTGACTGAGTACATCGGCTACTACATTAGCCTTCCCTGGGTGGTACTGCAATCCAAAATCGTAGTCCTTTAAAAATTCCATCCATCTCCTCTGTCTCATATTCAGCTCTTTTTGATCAAACAAATATTTCAAACTCTTGTGGTCGTTGTACACCACAAACCTTATACCATATAGATGGTGCCTCCAAATTTTCAAAGCGAAGACCATTGCTGCCAATTCTAAATCATGCGTAGGGTAGTTCTGCTCGTGTGTTCTTAACTGACGAGAAGCATAGGCAACCACTTTCCCTTCTTGCATCAGGACACAACCCAAACCTTGCTTGGAAGCATCACAATACACACTGAAATCCTTATCCGTACACGAAAGAACCAACACGAGCGCCGTAGTCAACCTTCGTTTCAACTCTTGAAAGCTTTCTTCGCAACGAAGTGTCCACACAAACGGTTCTCCTTTCCTAGTAAGCTTAGTCAATGGTAGTGCCAACTTCGAAAATCCCTCAATGAATTTCCGATAATAGCCCACCAAACCCAGAAAACTCCGGATTTTAGTAACCGACCTGGGTACGGCCCATTCCGTAACCGCTTCCACCTTTGAAGGATCCATAGCTACCCCTTCCTTGGCTATCACATGCCCAAGAAAGTTCACCGACTCCAACCAGAAATCACACTTAGACAATTTCGCATATAGCTGGTTCTTACTCAGGAGTTCTGGAACAATCCTTAGGTGCTCTGCATGTTCCTCTCGGCTTTTGGAGTAAACCAAAATGTCATCAATAAATACCACTACAAATGAATCCAAATACGGATGGAAAAACCGATTCATGTAGTCGGTAAATGTTGATGGAGCATTCGTTACGCCAAAAGGCATGACCAAATATTCGAAATGTCCATACCTTGTCCTAAAAGCAGTATTTGGAATGTCATATGTTTTCACCCGAAGTTGATGGTAGCCCGATCGAAGATCATTCTTAGAAAACACTACCGCCCCTCTCAACTGATCCATCAAGTCATCAATCCGAGGCAATGGGTATTTGTTCTTAATCGTAACCTTATTCAACTTCTTGTAATCGGTACACAATCGCATACTACCGTCCTTCTTCTTAACTAGCAAAACAGGTGCGCCCCACGGCGAGACACTCGGGCGAATAAATTTCTTAGCCAACAATTCCTCAACCTGCTTTTTCAGCTCAGTTAACTCTAACGGTGCCATTCTATAAGGAGCTATAGAGATGGGTCCCGTTCCCAACACTAAATCAATGGAGAATTCAACTTCTCTCACCGGATGCAATTCCGGAATATCACCAAGAAAGACTTCTAGAAACTCACTAAATATCGGAATGTCGTCAACCTTGGATTCCTCAATACCTTCCAGGGACGCCAACAACATGAACACAGCCCCTCCCTCCTCAATACCTTCCGGAACCTTGTGCACAAGTGTTGTGGCTTAAATAACAACTACGAGACTATGGCTTCGATTTAGGCTGCATTCCCCTAAAATGTGACAATACTAGTGCTATAAATCTCACAAAGAATCCAATAATGCATTCTAGAACCAAACACATAGATATAAGACATCACTTCCTTAGAGACAATGTTCTAAAGAAAGATGTGGCATTAGAATTTGTTGATACTCATGACCAACTAGCTGACATTTTCATTAAACCTTTAGCCAAAGAATCATTGTATAAAATTAGACGAGAATTAGGCATACTTGATGAATCTTACTTATCTTAAATTGTTCAGACATGACTATATATTTGCTTCATTATGTTAATCTTATGCCTACCTGTACTTAAAACTACTTAAATTTGTCTTAAATTTCAAATTTTGATATATGTAATCGATTACTTAGGGTAAATAATCGATTACCAGGGATCAGTAGGCCTGAAATTTCAAATTTCTGATAAAATCAATCGATTACTCTGAAGAGTAACCGATTACTATAAGTGGCAGGAAGTTGAAGTAATCGATTACTTCCACGTGTAATCGATTACTAGAGGCTGTTGTTTGAAATATGGAGATTTTGTACTGTGAGTAACCGAATACTCCAAGGTAATCGATTATTCTGACCAGTATTTAAAGGTTTGTCCTCCATTTTTCCTACACTTCATCTTCTTCCTCACTCTAAAACTCAAAAAATCCCCTCTCTTTAAAAAGCTCATTTTTCATCCGTTTTAAGTGATTTTTGAGTCATTTCAAACTACATTCTCAATTATAAACACTTCTGATCCAGGTCGTACTCGATACAAATAATATAACAATTAAGTATAGTACTAGGAACTGACTCCTAGGTCGTTTCCCAAAGATTATCTTTCACACAATGGTTCAAACACCTTACACGCACACACACACAATGGGGGGTTTTAGTGGTTGTTATGCTATGAAATTAAGCTAAAACAGAACACAAACAGAAAACAGAATAGTAAAGAGGCTAAATCCCTTTGGTTTCCTTGTTCACAACTCAATCCTCGGTTTCAATATATCAAAGTCAGATTCTCAGTGTTCCTTTGTTGAGAGTCGATGAACTAAGCGATGATCAACTCACAGTTAAATTGCTAAAACTCTAACTAAGCGAAATTGGCATAAGCAACAAACAGTTAACAATGTCACACTAATTAAAGCATCAATTTCAGATTCTACAATTGAATTCCTAATCTGTTCATAACTCTAATGTTTAAGCTTCAAACTAAGCGAATTCAACATAAACATAGAGCATTTACAGATTCACATAAACTAAGCGATTATGTGCTAGAGAACTAATTAACTAAGTGAAAATTAGTTCACAAACCTAAGACAACACCATGGAATTAAGCAAACCATAACATGAAATAGGATAGAAGCTTCAACAACATAAAACCGAAATTGCATTAACAACAACATAGAAACCGAAAATGCATTAAGCACTAAAACTCAAGAGTGTGATACATTACCAAAGGAATTTAGCTCTAAACTTCTAGCCTTCCATGGAGGAAGAAGCAAAACCGAATTTTGAAGAAAATGAAGAAGAAGAAGCCAAAAACGAAAATGAACCCTAAACCCCAAAAGGGGGAAAACGAAAATGCTCTCTCTCTAAAGTTGAAATGTTTTGTTCTAATGTCAAGTTATGTGTGAAAACTAAATTCTAAGCTTATTAAAGGGTAAAACCGAAATGGGCCCTAAACAATGGGCCCAAAACCTAAAACAGAATTTAAAAGCTATTAGAAATTACAATCTTCACTTTAGCACACAACTTCCACTTGTAATGCCCAAAATGTCCTTGGTGCTAAATATGACCTGAAAATGGAATTAGATTTAATTAGTCTAAATAATCCCAAATTAATACATTTTAGGAATAATAGTCCAATAAAGCCTAAAACACTAAACCATGCCAAACAAAGTCAATTAGACACCAATAATCATTAACAATGATAAATTAATGTTATGAATAGTGTGTAATATATGACTCATCAACTTCTATCTGATTACTTTTTGTGTTTAGTGGCCTCAATAAAAAAAACCCCAAATTCCAAAATTCCAAAAACCTAACTTTTCAAAACACTCAACCATGGCTTCATCATCAAGAGCAAAAAAGCAATGTACCAGTGTGACTACCAAGAAGCAAGGAACTTCATCTCCCGAAGCTAATCCGTTGGACTTGGCACGACTTCTTGTTAATGATGAACAACGCAAGGTTTTCATCGAACATTTTCTTGGCAGACCCATTTTTGCTCCAAAGTATGGTAACGTAAGTAACTTTGAGCTTGATGATTTTCATTTTCCTACTCCGTTAAGGCAGCAATTTATTTGCATTCTGTGAGAAATCAAATGCCTATTATCCTGAACTTGTTACAGTGTTTTACTATAACTTGAACTTAAGGAAAAATATTTTAATATCCTTAGTGAAAGGAAAGGAAATCATTTTAGATATGCAAACTTTCAGTTCAATTTGCGGTAATATACCCTATCATGGAAGCATAAAAGACTTTGGTCTTGCATGTGAATGGGATAATTATGACTGAAAAGAGTTCTACTACTCTCTGTGTAGATTCTCTAAAGAGGAAATTGATTTGCGTAAGCAAATGGCGTTAGGTTAAACTGTTAAGAATAGAGATATCCTTGTTGTAGGAAATCTAAATCTCGAAGATCGTCTGCTTCATTACTTTCTTAGCTATAACATAATGCCTAAGTTTTCAAACCATTCTCAAATTAATGACTTAGAGTTGAAATTGATGTATGCCCTTAAGCATAATCTTGAAATCAATTGGGCTTTGACAGTAATGAAACACATGTGGTCTGTGCGAGAGACTAACAGCCCCTTGCCTTATGCAACCATCATCTAAAAAATACTTGAGCATTTTGGTGTCTCAACGACTGGTGAATCTAAAATCACTGTCAATGCTCGCGACAGCAAAATTTATATGGATGTGATCCACAAAATGGGTTTCTTTAGAGACCTAAATGATAGAGTGTATAATCATAGGAGCGATAGACGAGATGCACCTGTTGAACCCCCTGCCGAAGCATTTGTTAATCCACCTGCACCACAACCTTCTACCTTTCAGTCCGAATCATCTTCATCTGCTCTCAAATCAGATGATTATGGACGAGTTGTTCTCGCTTTGAGGTTACATCTCAACCAGGATGGATGCCCTTGATGCTCAGAACCACCAAGTTCATATCGAGCTTCAACGTCTTGCCTACAAGATCAACATGATGGATCTTGATGAAGACAGTTTCGAACATGAATCGTAGAACATATGTTGTTTAGGATTTTTTAAACATTTTCGTTTGTAATTGTGCTATGTTTTCTGGTTGTTTGACTGTTATGTTTGAACATCGGTTGTTTGTTATGCTTAAAACCATCTTTTAGTTTTATGCAATTACCCTTTATTCTCTACAATGCTTCAAATCTATGCATATATATCTATTGTGTTCTGGACCCTAGCTTTTCTTCTTTTTGATGAAGTCAAAAGGGGAAGAAAATTTGGGAGTGTGTATTTTGTTTAAATCTATTTTAAAGCACATATACTTTAGATCAAAGCATATACTCAAAAACAATGGGGGAGCATACAAAATAGGGGGAGCATACTCAAGACATAGAACTTATCACAATATGCTACGCTCAAGAAAATACAATGTTAAGATAGATATTGGTTTGTCATCATCAAAAAGGGGGAGATTGTGAAGAAGATCTGGCTCCTGACCCTGACACGATTTTGATGAAGACACTAACATCACAAAAAGAAGAATAAGGAAGAATACTTAGGAAGACAAATGAAGATAAAGCTTCAAGACATTTTAGAGTCTAAGTCATAGGTACTTCTATCCTTACACTCTTAAGTTATACTATTAGTTATAATGCTAAAAAGGTATATTTTTCAAAGAAAAACAAGATCTCATAAGTGTTAAAAACAATATTCTAAAACATTGAGTAATAGATTACTAGATCTGAGTAATAGGTTACTAGATCTGAGTAACAGGTTACTATGATTGAGTAACAGATTATTGGAACCACGTAATAGGTTACATGTGTGAGAAATAAGTTAACCAACAAAAACTGATACACTGTAATCGATTACTACTATCAGTGTAACTGATTACTCAATTGATAATTAGTCACTCAGTTGGATAGAAGGCTTAGGTAATCGATTACCTAAGTATAGTAATCGATTCCTGAGAGTCGTTACAACTAGAGTAACCGATTACTCAACATGAAAATTGGTTTCCAAGTTGGACAGAACACTTGGGTAATCGATTACCCTTTCCTAAAGGTGTTATGGCTGATTGGAAAGTCTATATAAAGGCATTGGAACTCAGATTCAACATAGTACTTTCACAACACTTTCACATAACTTTCTCATATCTAAATCACAACTCACTTATGAAAATTTGAATTTTTGAAACACTTTTTCTGCACTTTTTTTGCAACTTGCTTTTCACTTTCAAAGTAACTTTCTGAAGTTGTGAAGTGCAATATTTAAAGTCTTTCAAAACCTATGAGCATTAGAAACTAAGTATACAAAAGAGTTGTCAGATTGCAAGAGAGTTTATTATATTATCTTTTATAAAGCAATCATTGCCATTGCTAACTATTTTCTTCAAAGTTTGTAAAAGATTTTCTATCTCAAGGGTGTGACTAGAAAAGGGTTAGAGTCACTTGGAAATGTTGTTTCCAAGAGAGTGACATAGGTATTGGAGAGTTTGTAAGGTACAAGAAAGTCTCAGGGTGAGGATTTGTAAGGTCTGCATTACATTTTCCGCTGCTACTACTAACTCTCAAATTGCAGAAAAATCGATCACTATCTCAAGTCAACTAATTCACCCCCCCCCCCCTCTTAGTTGTTATCTTAGTCTTACACTTCCATCATGTCACGTTCCACCTCCCAAGTTGCATATCCATCGTCTAGTTGACTCCAAAGAACTTTTACAATAGGGAATTCTTTTCCTCGCAATTTCTTAAAACTCCTATCCATGATCTTCAGTGGTAGGGTTCTGAAGGTCAAGTTTTCCTTTAACTGAATCCAATCAGTTTCTATAACATGCGATGGGTCTCCGATATACTTCGTTAGTTGTGACACATGGAAAACATTGTGTAGATTCAATAGCAATGGGGGTAAGGCTATTCGATAAGCCACGGGGCCAATCCTCTTTAAAATCTGATATGTCCCGATGATAAGCTTACAGGATTTTAAAACTCGACCAATCGCTGTAGTCGGGACTACTTTCCTGAAGACATGTTCTCCTTCTTTATATTCAAGAGGCTTCCTCCACTTATCATGATAACTCTTCTGTCGACTTTGGGCTATCCTCATATTCTCTCTTATCTTCTTAATTTTCTTTGTCGTCTCTTGAACCACATCGGGTCCCAACACCAAGTTCTCCCCAGTCTCATACCAACTTATAGGAGTCCTACACTTCCTACCATATAACACTTCATATGGGGCCATCCCAATACTTGAATGGAAACTGTTGTTATAGGTAAACTCAATCAGAGGCAACATATTATCCCCAAATTCGGGCTGTTCCTGCACACAAGCCCTCAAAAGATCCTCCAAAGATTGAATAGTCCTTTCCGATTGACCGTCCGTTTTTGGGTGGTAGGTGGAGCTCAAGTTTAACTAAGTCCCCAAAGCATCTTGCAAAATAGTCCAAAAGTTCGAAGTGAAACGGGGGTCTCTGTCCAATATGATACTCGCAGGGATTCCATGCAATCTAACTACCTCCCTGATATAGAATTCTGCCAAACGTTCCAATGAATACCTCATGATGATAGGTAGAAAATAGGCAGACTTGGTTAACAGATCCACAATTAACCATATCGAGTCAAAACCCTTTTGTGTCTTTGGAAAACCCGACACAAAGTCCATTGAGATATTATCCAATTTCCAAACGGGAATTTCTAATGATTGCAGCTCACCTGTCGGCCTCTGATGTTCAATCTTGGCTTTCTAGAAAACCAAACAACTTGATACATACAAAGGCACATCCCTTTTCATCCCCGACCACCAGAACATCTTCTTCAAATCCTAATACATTTTAGTCGTTCCAGGGTGAAATCTCATCTTACTCTTATGGGCCTCATCTAATATACTTCTCCTCAATTATACATCATAAGGCACGCATACTTTCCCTTTGCATCTCAACAATCCCTCAGCATATACAAGGAAATCTTTTTCCTTCCCATTAGCCATCGAAACTTTCTTAACTACTAGTTCCTGATCATTCATCAACATTAATTTTATCTGATCGAATAGTTGATTCGTGACCTTGAGCATTCCCAATAACATACTTTGGGGCTTAATACGAATTGTCAAATTCATATCTCTGAAATCCTTTATCAGTTTTTCTTCACGAATCATTAGTGCGGATACGTGTAGTGACTTTCGACTCAAGGCATCTGCTACCAATTTGGCCTTCCCAGGGTGATATTGAAGACCGAAATCATAATCCTTGAGGAATTACATCCATCTGCTTTATCTCATGTTCAATTCCTTCTGGTCGAATAAATACTTCAAACTCTTGTGATCGCTGAAAACTTCAAATCTTACGCCATAGAGATGGTGTCTCCAAATCTTTAAAGCGAATACTACAGCGACTAATTCCAAATCGTTGGTTGGATAGTTTTGCTCATGCGGTCTTAACTGCCTCGAAACGTAGGCAATAACCTTTCCATCTTGCATCAGCACACAACCCAAGCCTTGCTTTGAAGCATCACAATAAACATTAAAATCACAGGTTGTACAATGAAGAATCAACACGGGTGCTTAAGTCAATATCCGTTCTAGTTCTTGGAATCTTTCTTCACATCAGGTTGTACAAACATACGGTTCTCCTTTTCGAGAATCCTTCAATAAACTTCTTGTAATAACCATCCAATCCACATAAACTCCTAATCTCAATTAACGACTTCGGTACCGTCCATTCCAACACCGCCTCAACTTTGGAAGGGTTTACTACCACTCCTTCTTTTGATATTACATGTCCAAGAAAGTTCACAGACTCAAGCCAGAAATTGCACTTTGACAATTTTGCAGAGAGATGATTGTCTTTAAGAACTCCCAAAATAACCCTCAAGTATTCCACATGTTCCTCTCAGCTCTTAGAATACACCAAGATGTCATCAATAAATACCACTACAAAAGAGTCTAGATACAGATGAAAAATTCTATTCATGTAATCTTTAAATATCGTCGGGGCATTCGACACACCAAATGGCATCACTAAGTATTCAAAATGTCCATATCTCATCCTGAAAGCAGTCTTAGGGATATCCTCTGTCTTTACCATGAGTTGGTGATAGTCTGATCGGAGGTTAATCTTAGAGAACACCAGTGCCCCTTTCAACTGATCCATCAATTCATAAATTCTAGGCAACGAATATTTGTTCTTAATCGTGACTTTGTTCAATTTCCTATAATCGGTACATAGTCTCACACTACCATCCTTTTTCTTCACCAACAACACCGGTGCACCCCATGGTGAAACAGTAGGATGAATAAACTTATTGGCCAACAAATTCTCAATTAGCTTCTTCAACTCAGCCAACTCTAATGGGTCATTCTATAAGGATCTATAGAAATAGGTCTCGTCCCTAGCACCAAATCAATGAAGAATTCCACTTCTCGCGCAGGAGGCAACTCCGAAATATCACCAGGAAAAACATATGGAAATTCGCATACTACATGTAGACTCTCAATTTCTGGTTTCTCAACTCCCTCCAAATAAGCTAACATAACATACATCAACGCCCCTTCCTTAAAGGAAGTCTTAACTTCCTTGGCCGATACGGGTTTTTGACATCTAGACAGACTAGAGGTCTCGCTAAGATCTCCAAATATCACTACTGTCTTATCAAAACAGATCAGTAGCACACGATTCTCTGATAACCAATCCATCCCTAGAATTATGTCTAATTGGGATAGCGGCAAGCATATTAAGTCTATGGTAAAGGTTCTATCGTTTAACACTACCGGACACTGAGAAACAAACGTCGATACCACCACAGGTGCACTAGTAGGGGTGGATACGACCAAGTCGAAGGGCTGCGACTCAGATTGTAAACTCAGTTGCTTCACACAATCAAAAGACACAAAAGAGTATGTTGCTCCCGAGTCAAACAATACAACAAGTGGAATACCTTTAACCATACAGTTACCTTGGATTAGACCTTCGGCGTTTGTCGGCTCAGCACCACACATGGTAAATACTATGCCAATTGCCCTAGGCCATCCAGCCCTTACAGTATTCACACTTTGATTCAGCTTCGGACAGACCCTCTTCACATGTCCCGTTTCCCACAATGAAAACAACTTTTCCCCAGTCCGAGACATATGTTCCCAAAATGTCTCCGACCACACTTGCTCCACACAGGATAAGAGTTTTGTTGTGGTCCTCCCGTAGCGGTAGGGGGTTTTGATCCTTGGAGACCATGTCCTCGGTAAACAGTGGGTGGAGCATAAGGTCTCTGGTTATCATAGGTCACCTTTTCCTTACCCCTACTCTGCATAAGGTTCCGTTGGGGTCCGAAGTTTCTAGAAGGGTTTGACTTACTTACGGAAACTTCATGGGCCTACATATCATCCTCATACATCCTACACTTGTTGAGAAGTGTAGGGAAATCAGTAATCTCTTGACGACCAAACATCATCTTCAGCTTCAGTTTCAAGCCAACCTCAAACTTTGCACACTTAGACATCCCATCAGCGTCTAGTTCATAGTATGGGCAATACTTTGCCAACTCTTCAAATTTGGCAACATATTCCCCTACGGTCATGCTCCTTTGTTCTAACCGCAGAAACTCCATTTTCTTATTCCTTTGCAGATCGACTGGAAAATATTTTTGGAGGAACCTGTCCTTGAACGACTCCAAAGTGACAGCATGTCCATCTACCTCCATTTGTCTTCTAGTGTACTTCCACCAATTATCCGCTTCTTTAATCAGCATGTAGGAAGCATATGTCACTTTCTGATTGTCACTACAACCCATTGCTCTGAATATCTTTTCCAAGTCCTGGATCCACTCATTAGCCGCATCGGGAGCGAATCCAACTTGGAATTGGTTTGGATTACGTCTGCAGAACTTATCTAGTCCCCGATACTCTACCGATCCCTATGGTGCTAGTGGATGTTGATTCAGATTCAGAATAGCATGCTGGTTCAGGTTCTGTAGATTCTCACTCATGTTCTGTAGCATGACCGCCATTTAGGCCAGCAGTTTATTCTGACCATGTCCTCTACCACGTCCATCCATTTCTCAACCTGCACTCATTACACATTAGGTCAAAAATTTATATTTCCCTAGTCACCTAATCACATAGTTACAAACAAGAACACTACACAAAATCATACAAGAAGCATGTAGAGCCATGCCCTAGGCTGTAGGATTAACTTACGCTCTCGATCTGCAGTCCCTCCGCTTTGCCTGCAATCCGATTATCACAAACATAAAGGAACACAAACACGATGGGAGTATGACATTTAATCTTGTAACAATCATCATTATAAAATGATACATAATCATAGACAACATAGTTATATAAATGGATAAGTTAAGAATAAGACAATTTCCACAATCATTACTAACTACCTCAAACGTCATCGCATTTTAACTATATTAATAGTACATACCAGAACCACATTTTCGGTCGCACTCACACAATATTCTCAATGCCATTATCCCACACAACTTACCACGTCAAGAGTAGTACCATGCCCGAAGACATCTCCATTTCCATGTACCTAGTTATTCCTCTTAAAATAATAATATGTCGATCACAATACTCCAACACCACTTAGGATGATTACAATACCACATAGGGCAAGACATCCAACACCACAAAAGGGTGATACAATACCACTTAGGGCAAGACATTCAACACCACATTGGGCGATACAATACCACTTAGAGCAAGACATTCAACACCACATAAGGCGATACAATATCACTTAGGGCAAGACATTCAACACCACATAGGGTGATACAACACCACTTAGGGAAAAACATTCAACACCACATAGGGCGATACAATACCACTTAGGACAAGACATTCAACTCAAGTTCCCAATAATTATTCAATGATGTTCATTCATATGATAACATACCATTATGTTCCATTATAAATAAATATAATGCTTCTCCCTTACCTGAGTATGAGTTAGCGCTTTTGTTCTGCAACCTTGTTAGATCATCCTTCATCTCTGTAAGACTAAGATTGCAACTAAGAGGGGGGGGGGGGGGGGGGTGAATTAGTTGTTGCAATAAGTATGGCCAATTTTTCTGCAATATCAAAGTTAATGTGCAGCAGAAATATTGTGCAGAAAAATATTGACTTAGGAAGGATAAATAAATGACAATGAGAAGGGAAAGAGAGTACGCATGTGTTTAATACTGGTTCACCTTCTTCTCTACCGAAGGCTACGTCCAGTACTCTTGACGTGCAAGAGATTCCTTTATTAAATATAATGAGTTGCAATTAAAATTATCTCACCCCGAGATCTCCTTGTACCTTACACACTCACTTATATCTAAACCCCTTGGAAAACTCTATTCCAAGTAACACCGTTGGTAAACACTATACCAAGTTACACCCTTGGTAAATACTATACCAAGTCACTCACCCTTTCTCTTCACACCCTTGTGAAGGAAAGTAAACTTTGCAAAAGTGAAGAATGTACAATTTGGCTTGGATTGCCTTATAAGTGTATATGACAATTTCTAGAACTTGCAATCCAATAACAACTCGTACACTTGAGATAATAATGCTCTTTAACAATATGAAAAACACTTAGAAGCAACTTCAAAATAACTTTGAAAGTTTAAGAGTAGGTTGCTTGAAAAGTGTAAGTAAAATCAGAAAGTGTGAGAGCTTTTGAGAGTTTCAAGTAAAAGTTTGTAACCTGAGTTGTTGTATATTGTGAGAGTGTTTCAATGCCTTTATATAGGCTTCCAATCAACCACAATACCCTTAGGCATGAGTAGGTTTCGTTTGGAATGAAAAGCAATCAGTTTGGAGTGAAACTTCTTCACTTGAAATCTGAAAAACTGATGCAACAGCTCTCAGTAATCGATTACTGCAAATGGGTAATCGATTACCCAACAATCTTGTTAACAGCTTTTTGAAAATTCACACACTGTAATCGATTATTGGATTTGAGTAATCGATTACTCAACAACACTGTTTGACAGCTTTGTGAATTTGCCTTAGTGTAATCGATTACACTACTTTGAGTAATCGATTGCCCTGTTTTCTAAAAATGGTAATCTGTTACTCCAAAGTCTGTAATGGATTACTCATAACTGTTAGAGGTTTGAAAACTATTTTCTCACTCATGTAACTTGTTACTCAAGTATGGTAACCCGTTACATGTTGTTTATGAAAATTATTTTTAATCACACTTCGTTTTTCCTGATTTTCTTGAAAACATTTTTGAGCATTATTAACTAAGTAAATAAAGGAGTTGTAAGGATAGAAGTACCTAAAGACTTTAGACTCTAAATATTGAAGCTTTATCTTCGATAGTCTTTGTCGGTCTTCTTCCTTTCTTCTTTTTGTGATATTGGTGTCTTCATCAAAACCGTGCCAAGGTCAGGAGCAAGAACTTCTTCACAATCTCCCCCTTTTTGATGATGACAAACCAATGTCTTCTTGAAAGTGTAATTTTCTGAGAGCAGCATACTTGATGATATATCTTGAATTGTCTTGAGTATGCTCCCCCTATATGTATGTATGTATGCTCCCCCTTTCTTTTGGAATTTTGTGCCTGAAAGAATATTGACAGAAAATACACATCTCCCAACTTTTCTCCCCCTTTTACTTCATCAAAAAGATGAAAAGCCAAGAGTCTAACACAATAGACATTTGTAGAGCATAGCATACAATAGTTCATAGTATATGAAAGTTCAAGTAACAATATATAAGCATATATATATATAAGACAGTAACCCCATGTATGAAACATAAACATCATTGCATAACGACGAAAATAAAGATGTTCATACAAAATCCAGAATAGCAGAAAATAAAATAAAATCCAAACAATGTTCAAAAGCTCATGGAAAATGCACAGCCATAGACATTACAAAAACAGAAACCTAGACAAAGTAATCTAAGACTCGGGCTCGGAACTATCTTCATCAACATCCATGTTGCTTTGCCTCGATGAAAGACGATGAAGTTAGTAATGGATTTGGTGACTCTGAGTATCGAAAGCATCCATCCTTGTGGTGATGTAGCCTCGAAGACAAACCAATTCATCCATAATCATCTGATTAGTGGGCATAGCAGCAGATGCAGAAGATTTAGCATGAGACTCAGGCTGGTTAGGTGCAGCAGTAGGTTCTGGTTCGTTGGTAGGAGCAGGTTGGCGGTCGGTACGATGCTTGTAGGTTCGACGAGTAACAGGATCTATAACGAATCCCATCTTGTGGACAACCTCAATATCAACCTTGTTTTCACGAAGATTGAGGGCCACTTTGGTCTCACCTTCAAAAGGTACGCCGAAATGCTCTAGGATTTTGGTAATGAAGATGTCGTAAGGAAACAGACTTTGGGAGCCGCGAACATGCCACATTTGATTCATTATCATCTTAGTCCAATTAATTTTGATGTTAAACTTGATAGCATACATCAATTGGAGTTTTATGTCACTTATTTGCGAATGGTTTGAAAATTTTGGCAAAATGACATAGGAAAGAAAATAATGTATCAAACGATCTTCCAGCGTAAGATATCCAGCAGAGAGGATATGCCTATTCTTAATAGTCTCGCCAAGGCTTTGTTGCTTTTGCCTTTTTATTTCCTCCTTAGAAATTCTACAAATAGAAAGATAGAATTTCTTGCGATAGTAATCATCCCATTCACATACCAGGCCGAACCCAGTAATGTCGCCTATCATCGGTATATCACAGCAAATAGAACTAAAGGTTTTCATATCCAAAATAATGTATTTTCCCTTAACATGGGAAGTCATAAGATTTTTCCTAAAGTTCATGTTGTAGTAAAATACGCGAACTGTAACACCCCAAATTTTAAGTCTTTAAAATTATAGTATCAGTCCTCGGATCCTCGCTTGAGCGAGAGGTACTCGCTTGAGCGAGAAAGGTTCACCTGGGAGGGTGAAATCCTGGGCTATACTTGGCAATTTTGGGTAATATAATCGATTACACAGTCCTGGTAATCGATTACATGCTGAAAAGCATCAGATTTGTACATCTGACACAATGTAATCGATTACACCATGTTGGTAATCGATTACATCACGACAATGCCTCTGTAATTTACACTGTGTAACCGATTACACACTTCTGGTAATCGATTACACCATGTTGGTAATCGATTACATCGCGACGATGCCTCTGTAATTTACACTGTGTAATCGATTACACCATATGGTAATCAATTACACTCATCGCTATGACTATAAAAGTGAAAAAAAAGGGATCTAGAAACCCTAATCTTCATTTTCTTTCTACCCCTTTCTCTCCCAACGGTGGCTCCACCCAAATGGACCATTTTTACCTCCACTAAGCCTCAAAACTCATCAAAACCTTCCTCTTGCTTCATGGTGACACATTTGGAAAAGCTTGGAGGTGAAAAAGCAACAATGGAGGTTGGAGGAGATGAAGGGAGATGTGGCTCTTTTGCGGAGCAACGGAGCTTACGCAACCTAAGGTGAGGGAGAAGACCATTGTGGTCTTAGAGTATTTCATTAGAGTCGTCATCTCCGATTTTCCTCAAGAATCGGAGCACATTAACGGATAGAAACTCTCTTGGGAGTTTGTGATCCATGTGAGAGTCTTTATCTTACATGAGGATGTATTAGCCATAAAAGTGGAGATATATGTGTGGGGAAAACCGTTTATTTGAATAAAACTCTATATGCTCCTTTATGGTAATACACCGTCATTAAAGATGGTTCTAACGTTAATGTGTATATGATGAAGAATATGTTATGTGTGGTTTGTTTATGATAATGGTTATGTTGTGTGATAGTGATGGTGTGTGAGATATTTATGATCATAAGCATAAATGAGTATGTTGTAAGTGGTTGATTGTTATAAACATGTCTGGGTGTGTTGTAACAATGAATGTGTGATGAGTTGTGAATGTGTTAAAATGGAATGAGTATGTTTATCAAAATGAGTATGTTGTGAGTAGTTGATTGTTATAAACATGTATGGGTGTATTATAACAATGAATGTGTGATGAGCTGTGAATGTGTTAAAATGGATAAACGTATGTTTGTGACAGTGAAGATGTTGTATGTTATCTATAGTGATAAGATAATGAGATGCCTTGTGTTGATTGTGTATGACATGGATGTGAGTGTAATGTGGAAACTCGACCTGCCCTATGTGGTATGGATGGTAACTCGACCTGCCCGATGTGGTATGGAAAATGAAATCGATGAATACGATTGAGTGTGAATACGAACTATGAGAAGTGAGTATGTCACCAAGAGAGTCATATGCATGCTATAGGATATATAGTATGGGATATATATTCTATAGGGTGAATATGAGTGATAAAAGGGATGGCGTTACGAATGAAAGTAATATACATGCTATAAGAATATATTATGGGATATAGGTCCTATAGGGTGAATATGAATGATGAGAAATGAGTATATTTGGACGAGTAAGATATGCACACTATAGAACACATATAGTATGGGATGTACGTGTACTATAGGGTGAATATGGATAATATATGATAAATAAATATGCACACTATAGAACACATATAGTATGGGATGTATGTGTACTATAGGGTGAATATGAATAATATGTGCTGTATAAGTATGCACACTATAGAACACATATAGTATGGGATATATGTGTACTATAGGGTGAATATGGATATTATGTGTTGATTGATATAAGCTTATTAAGATTGATGTTAGATGTGTGTGGTTTTTAATACTTTAATGTTATTACTCCATGTAAATCCACGCTATGGTCGCCGTAGTTGGTTCTTACTCCCTCTGTCTTTCCTTGTATGTGTTGTATATTTGGGTTCAGGTTGTGGAGGTAGCGCATTGGATGCTTGCGGAGAAGAGTACATGATAGAGTAGTGGATAATATGTAATTGATATGTTATATGATAAATATTTGTAATATGAAGAACATGTTAAAGTGAATCCATGTATAAACAACTTTCTTGTAAGTGTTTAATGAAGTGGATCTAATACTTGTATTCAAGGTAATTTTGAGAAAGTGTAATTGTATAAAGGATGTGTTTGAACGGAAGTGTAATTACATGCTTTTGAAATGAAAGGGGTTTGGAATATTTCCGCCTTGCAAATTTATAAACGTATTCTCTCAAGTTTCCAAACTGTTCGAGTAATGTCTTTCAAAAGTAATCACTTCACTTTCACGAATAAGGATTTTAAAAGAGAATTTTCAAGTTATGTAAATCGGTTCCTTACACGAAGAAGCTCAGGATAAATATCGTTCGCTTCACAGAAAAAGTCAAAAAGTTTTTGTTGCCGCAAAAGATAAGGAAAAAGAAAATCTTCAAACTCAAAGTTCCCAATGTTACCGTACTTAGGAGTGAAGATGGTGCGTCCATGGAAGTTTTCCTCAAAGACCTTCCTTTGAGCGTCATTAGCGAGAAGCCTCGTCAAGTTCATCGGGTTGGACTTGGAAGTTGATTCTCCTTGCTTAGACTTTGAAGAACGTGGTCTTTTTGAAGATGAAACCATTGTTTGTGTTTGAAGGTTTAGGGTTTTTGAATTTGGAAATTTGGGGGTTTTTGATTGAGGCCACAAATCACAAAATAGAAGGTGTAGAAGTGTTTAGAATTTAAAATGTGATGTGATTTGCAAGAAAAATCAATCAAAACGGAGTAGAAATGAGGTTTTTAGAGATTGAGAGGGTTTAGAGAGGGAGAACTCGAGTTACAGGAGAGAGGAAAAGTGGAGAATTTCTGAAAAATGCAGCAGTTCATATATATAACTGCACAGAGTGATCGATTACACTAAGTAAGTAATCGATTACCCACTTTCAAAAATTCAAAATTTTTCAAACAGTGTCTCTCTGTAATCGATTACACAATTACAATAATCGATTACTGTAACATACTATTTTCCCACTGATGTTAAAAATGATTTTTGGCTCTAAAAACTTGAAAATTAAAGCATAAAACACATAATTTAAGATCAAGTAGGAATTGGATATAAACAATGAAGCATACATATAAACATTTAAACATGTTAGGACAAGTAAGATTTATCGAGAATGCCTAATTCTCGTCTAATCTTATAAAAAGGCTCTTTTGCTAATGGTTTAGTAAATATGTCCGCTAGTTGGTTATGAGTATCAATGAACTCTACCAACACATCC
Source organism: Lupinus albus (assembly GCA_009771035.1). Lineage (NCBI taxonomy): Eukaryota > Viridiplantae > Streptophyta > Magnoliopsida > Fabales > Fabaceae > Lupinus > Lupinus albus. Next base: position 4,985,367 of record CM020013.1, on the reverse strand, counting down.
TTCTTTTGGACATGGTCCCTAAGGAAATGATGCCTTATATCAATGTGTTTGGTTCTTGAGTGCATAATCAAATTTTTGGTGAGATTAACAGCACTAGTATTGTCACATTTCAAGGGTGTGCAGCCTAAGTTTAAGCCATAATCCCGTAATTGTTGTTTGAGCCACAACACTTGTGCACAACAACTACCAGCAGCAATATATTCTGCTTCAACGGTGCTTAAGGGAACACAAGCTTGTTTCTTACAGGTCCAAGAAACTAAAGCATTCCCTAGAATGTGGCAAGTACCAATTGTACTTTTTCTCTCAGACTTGCATCCTACAAAGTCTGAATCCGAGAAGCCAACCAATTCGCATACACTTCCCATGGGATACCACAGTCCAACATCGGTTGTGCCTTTGAGATACTTCATGATTCTCTTAACGGCAACTAGATGTGACTCATTGGGTTTAGATTGATATCGCGCACAAAGACATACACTAAACATAATATCAGGTCTACTGGTAGTAAGATATAAAAGAGATCCGATCATACCTCGATACTTAGATATTTCTATATATTTTATAGCATCATCAGCATCGATGTATGTACTTGATCCCATAGGATTAGCAATCGGCTTGCAATCATCCATCTCAAATCTTTTCAACAAGTCTTTGCAGTACTTGGACTGACTTACAAAGATTCCATTGCTAAGTTGCTTAATTTGGAGTCCAAGAAAGTAATTTAACTTTCCCATCGTAGACATCTCAAATTCTCCTTGCATCATATTTCCAAATTCACTACACAAACTTTCAATAGTAGAACTGAAAATAATATCATCAACATAAATTTGAACAAGTAAAGTATGATGATTTATCTTCTTAATAAATAGTGTAGTATCGACCTTGCCTTTTGTAAAACCTTTTTATGTTAGAAAGTTGGTTAGACGGTCATACCAAGCACGTGGAGCTTGCTTTAAGCCATAGAGGGCTTTCTTTAACTTGTATACATGTGAGGGATGTTTGTAGTCCTCAAAACCAGGAGGTTGTTCTACAAATACTTCCTCTTCTATATACCCGTAAAGGAATGCACTCTTTACATCCATTTGGTAAAGCTGAAAGTTCAAAGAGCATGCATATGCAAGTAGTGGTCTAATCGCTTCAAGTCTAGCAACTGGAGCGAAGGTTTCATCAAAGTCTATACCTTCCTCTTGGTTGTATCCTTGGGCTACTAGTCTAGCCTTGTTTCTAATGATTATACCATTTTCATCTGATTTATTGCGAAATAACCAACGAGTTCCTATTACATGCCTATTCTTTGGTCTAGGAACAAGTTCCCAAACTTCGTTTCTCTCAAACTGGTTAAGTTCTTCTTGCATAGGAAGAATTTAGTGTTCATCCTCGATTGCTTCATCAATCTTAGATGGTTCTAATTGAGAAACAAAGGCCATGTTTAGACAAGCATTTTCTAACATTAAGCGAGTGGTAACACCTTTGTTAATATCGCTAATAATGTTGTCTATAGGATGATCTCGATGAGTTCTCCACTCTTTGGGTAAATCAGAGTGAATATGCTCTTCTTGTATGGAAGGATTATCATCCACTTCCACATGCTCTATATTAGGTGTATTTTCAATAATAGCATTTTCATTAAAAGTAGAGTTAGGCAAATCTTCTTCATCAATGGTCAACCTTTCCTTGATTAGAGGATTGGTTTCATCAAAGGAGACATGGACAGATTCTTCCATGGCTAGAGTTCTTTTGTTAAAGACACTATAAGCTTTACTCATGAGAGAATAGCCTAGGAAGATTCCTTCATCTGCTTTTGCATCAAACTTGCCTAAATTTTCTTTGCCATTATTCAAGATGAAACATTTACAACCAAATACATGCAAGTGTGAAATGTTTGGTTTTCTTCCTTTGAAGAGTTCATAGGGATTTTTCTTTAGAATAGGTCTTATTAGAACTCTATTTGAAACATAACAAGCGGTGCTTACCGCATCAGCCCAAAAGTACTTTGGGAGGTTAGTTTCATTCAACATTGTTCTAGCCAGTTCTTCCAAAGACCGATTCTATCTCTCTACAAAACCATTTTGTTGTGGTGTTCTAGGAGCAGAAAAGTTGTGATTAATCCCAAGATCATCACAAAATTCCTCAAAAGAAGCATTTTGAAACTCTCCCCCATGATCACTTCTTATAGCAGCAATTTTAAGTGACTTTTCGTTTTGGACTCTTTTAGGGTAAGTGCTAAAGGCTTTGAATGCCTCATTCTTATGTACTAAGAATAGAGTCCAAGTGTAGCGTGAAAAATCATCTACTATAACGAGAGCATAGTAGTTACCACCAAGACTCTTTGTCCTTGAAGGGCCAAATAAGTCCATGTGTAGTAACTGCAATGGTCTATTCGAAGAAACCATATACTTTGGCTTGAAAGAGGTTTTTGTTTGTTTACCCATTTGACATGCACCACATAGTTTGTCTTTAACAAACTTCATCTTGGGTAAACCAAAAACCAAATCTTTCTTGATTAGGTTATTCAAATGGTCCATATGTATGTGAGCAATTCCTCTATGCCAAAGCCATGCATCATGAATGTCATTTACAACTAAACATGTTATAGGAAGAGATGAATCTATATCTATCATGTAAATGTTATTAATTCTCTTACCAACAAGTTTAGAGTTTAGAAATTCCTTACTTTCAATGATGCACTTATCTGGGTAGAATGATACATGGAAGCCCTTATCGCAAAGTTGACTTATGCTTAGAAGATTGTGCTTAAGTCCTTCCACATATAGCATTCCTTCTATGGTTGTTGAAGGTGGCTTGCCGATTCTACCGACTCCAAGAATTCTTCCTTTGTTGTTGTCACCGTATGTGACATAGCCTTTGTCCCTTGGAGTAAGGACAAAGAACTTACTTTTATCACCCGTCATATGTTTTGAGCAACCGCTATCCAAGTACCATAAATTGCGGGCGACGCTCAAATCAACCTGCAAAACAGGTTTAGTTATATTAGGTACCCAATTTTTATTGGGTACTTCATGGTTAGTCCCTTTCTCAACCCATCATATAATGTCCTAGGGGAACACCATATTTTCTAATAGAACAAGTATTTGGTGTGTGCCCATGGTTTTTACAATAAGAACATATGAGTTGATGCTTATGTATCCTATTTTTATCTTTACTATGAATGGATGCATGGATACACTGTTTTTGAAAGATTGTTTTCGTTGAGACATTTTACTTCTTAGAAGCTTGGCTTTTAGAATAGCCTAGACCTCTTTGGTCTTTAATATGTCTCTGATCCTTTATTATCTTTTCCAAATGTTTGCTACTCTTGTTTGAATCATTAAGTTCAAAACATAATGTTGAAACTTAATTTTCAAGAGTAATGCATTTTTGACATGAAGAGGATGATGATGATTTATTTCTAAACATTTCTAATTCAGTTTTCTGTTTTAGAAATAATTTTCTAAGTTTGACATATTCATCATGTAATTCATTAAATGCTAATTGTAATTCAGAAGAAGAAAAAGGTTTAGATTTACTTATCTCTTCATCATCATAATGATGAGATACCAATAGCGAGAGATGAACTTGTTCATCATTTTCTGGTTCAGATGTAGAACAAGTATTGTTGAGCATTGACCTTTTATCTTCCTTCGTTCCTTCATGCATGGTCTTTAGAGCGTCCCATATTTCTTTGGCCGATTTGCAATTTGATATTTTGAAAAGTTCATCATTGCCAAGTGATGAAATGAGGATGTTTTTCGCTTTAAGATCGTATTGCACCTTCTTCTTATCTTCATCATTCCATGAAGATTTTGACTTTACTTTCCTTGTACTATTGACTATGGTGAAGGGTTCATATGGTCTTTCTTCGATCACATTCCATATATCCAAGTCTTGTGACTCTATAAAAATCCTCATCCTAATTTTCCAGAAGTCATAGCACTCACCAACAAAGCTTGGAGGTCTGTTTATGTTGTATCCTTCTCCTAGGAATGATCTTGAGGCCATGTTGTAGTAGTATCAGATTTTGAGAGTAACTTTCTCAAAAATAGCTCTGGTGCCAATTGTAAGACTGAGATTGCAACTAAGAGGGGGGGGGGGGGGGGGGGGGGGTGAATTAGTTGTTGCAATAAGTATGGCCAATTTTTCTACAATATCAAAGTTAATGTGCAGCAGAAATATTGTGCAGAAAAATATTGACTTAGGAAGGATAAATAAATGACAAAGAGAAGGGAAAGAGAGTACGCAAGTGTTTTATACTGGTTCACCTTCTTGTCTACCGAAGGCTACGTCCAGTACTCTTGACGTGCAAGAGATTCCTTTATTAAATATAATGAGTTGAAATTACAATTATCTCACCCCGAGATCTCCTTGTACCTTACACACTCACTTATATCTAATCCCCTTGGAAAACTCTATTCCAAGTAACACCCTTGGTAAACACTATAACAAGTTACACCCTTGGTAAATACTATACCAAGTCACTCACCCTTTCTCTTCACACCCTTGTGAAAGAAAGTAAGCTTTGCAAAAGTGAAGAATGTACAATTTGGCTTGGATTGCCTTATAAGTGTATATGACAATTTCTAGAACTTGCAATCCAATAACAACTCGTATACTTAAGATAATAAGGCTCTTTAACAATATGAAAAACACTTAGAAGCAACTTCAAAATAACTTTGAAAGTTTAAGAGTAGGTTGCTTGAAAAGTGTAAGTAAAATCAGAAAGTGTGAGAGCTTTTGAGAGTTTCAAGTAAAAGTTTGTAATCTGAGTTGTTGTATATTGTGAGAATGTTTCAATGCCTTTATATAGGCTTCCAATCAACCACAATACCCTTAGGCATAAGTAGGTTTCGTTTGGAATGAAAACCAACCAGTTTGGAGTGAAACCTCTTCACTTGAAATCTGAAAAACTGATGCAACAGCTCTCAGTAATCGATTACTACAAATGGGTATTCGATTACCCAACAATCCTCTTAACAGCTTTTTGAAAATTCACATAGTGTAATCGATTACTGGATTTGAGTAATCGATTACTAAACAACAATGTTTGACAGCTTTGTGAATTTGCCTTAGTGTAATCGATTACACTACTTTGAGTAATCGATTACCGTGTTTTCTAAAAATGGTAATCTGTTACTCCAAAGTCTGTAATGGATTACTCAGAGCTGTTAGAGGTTTGAAAACTCTTTTCTCACTCATGTAACTTGTTACTCAAGTATAGTAACCCGTTACATGTTGTTTTCGAAAATTATTTTTAATCACACTTAGTTTTTCCTGATTTTCTTAAAAACAATTTTGAGCATTATTAAAGTAAATAATGGAGTTGTAAGGATAGAAGTACCTAAAGACTTTAGACTCTAAATCTTGAAGCTTTATCTTTGATAGTCTTTGTCGGTCTTCTTCCTTTCTTCTTTTTGTGATATTAGTGTCTTCATCAAAACCGTGCCAAGGTCAGGAGCAAGATCTTCTTCACAATCTCTTCCAAACTTAGGACCATTCCTCATCTATATGACACAACAATAATAATTAATCATTACTCATACCATGCCGATAAACGATTTCATACAACACTTGTCATTCATAACCGGAATAAGCTCATATTTCATTGATTTGAAATCACTAACTATTAAGAGTTCAGAGTATTCAGATAAGAAGTAGTTTCCCTTTTTAAGAAAACATCATTAACTCACAAACCCCATTTCTAACATCATCTTTCATATCCATTCTCAACTATTTCGTTTTGGTCTATAGTTTCTAAAATCAACATCATTTTCGAAAATAAACTCCCAACCATGATTTTCAAATGAAAAACTACATAGAAACAAACCACAACCCAACAAGGAAGGGTTATGAAGTTTTTCACATCAAGAGAAGATCTCCATGGACACAATAAGGGGTTTCGAAACAAGGTGAGTGTTAGAATCAAGAGATTTTACCTCTTCTCAAGCTTCCTTTCACTTCTACATGTGCTAGGATAAGGGGGCTGCTTCTCTTCTTTCCTTTTTCGGAAAAGTGTCCCCTTTCTCACTTGGGACCTCTATTTTAGTTTTCAGGGTTTTGGGCTCTCGCTCAAGCGACAGAGGCTGGCATGGGCGAGAAGCCCTCGATGATTCAAATTTTCAAACTCTGGTGCTATCGCTCAAGCTGTAACACCCTGAATTTAATTTTTTTAAGATGTGGTAACAGTCCTGAAGAATAGGGCACACTGCCAGATTATCGGTTGAGCGATAGGGTCTCGCTTGGGCGAGATGGCTCACTTGAAGAGTGCAAAACTAGGAAATACTAAAGGATTCTCGCCTGAGCGAGATTTGGCTTGCCTGGGTGAGGGAGAGAGGTGTGGATACTGGAAGATCCTCGCTTGAGCGAGAATCCCTCTCTTGAGCGAGAATCCCTCCATTGAGCGAGAGCGCCAGATCTGAATTTTTAAAATGGGTGATATTTTCTTGCTTGAGCGAGAACCCGACGCTGGAACATTAAAATAGAAACCCTCAAACACTTTTAGGGTTAGAACTTGAGAGATAAGAGAGAATGAGGTGATTTTGAGAGCAAGGACTCGTGGGAAACATCTAGAAGCTTCAGAATAGGTAAATCTCTTGATTCTAACTCTCCTTCTCCCTTACAAACTTGTTTTGGGTGTATGGGATCTCTTCTAAAAAATTTGAGAAACCATGGAAACTCTTTCTTTTGAGTTGTGGTTCGTTTTATTTAGTTTCTCTCTTGAAAACTCTAGGTTTAGAGTTGGTATTCAACAAAATGGAAAGGATTTGTGGGTTGATTCATGAAAAACCAAAAACCCCAAAATGAAAGTGTGGTTAAAGAGGAAAATGGGTGAAATGGTAGATGTAGAAGATGAGTATGTGTTCCAATGTAAAAGAGAAGATGAATATGTATGTTTTTTATGTTTGGAAATTCCTAATGAAAGTGGTTTCGGAAAGAATTTGTGAATGACTTGCCCTACGTGGTACTGGTAATAACTTGCCCTACGTGGTACTGTGAATGACTTGCCCTTCGTGGTATTGGCTCTCTGAGCAATGGCTGACTTGCCCATCGTGGTTTTGGCTCTCTGAGCAATGAGTGACTTGCCCTTCGTGGTATTGGCTCTAGGTAGCAACCTATGATTAACCTTATATGATATGGTATTGTAATGAAAGTGTGGTTTTGATTTGGAAAGTATAGTAATGCTGTGTAAGTATGGAAATGCCTTGAGTATAATGTTTGTTGTTGTTTATTGAAAGAGATTATTGTGTGGTGGTCTTGAGGAAGAATGAGTTGAATAAATGGTTTATTGTACATATTTGAATGAATTGTCTAAGTGAGATATTATGAGTATGCTAAATGGATAAATGAACATTAGGCGGTATAATGTAATTGTAACCCCCTTAAATTTTGATATTTGGAACATGGTGAAACTCAGTCAGTCTTTGAGCTACTGACTGATTCTCGCCAGAGCAAGAGAGTCTCGCTTGGGCGAGGGTATTAGTGTTTCTCCCAGGATTTTATCTAGAGCCTCGCTTGAGCGAGATGTGGCTTGCTTGGGCGAGAGAAGCCTCGCTTGAGCGAGAGTTGGCTCGCCTGGGCGAGGGAGAGTGAGTTGACACTGAATGATCCTCGCTTGAGCGAGAATCCCTCGCTTGAGCGGGAGCGTCAGTGTTTGAAAATATAAAAATGCGGGGTGTCTCGAAAATGAGGTTGAGAAGGGAGAAAAGCTAAGTTTGAAAACGTGGTTTAAGGTTTCCAATGTTAATTAGAGCTAATAGGAATGTTTTACATGCTTGAAACTCCTAATAGAGATGATTGTGGAAAATATTGGAATATAAGCGGTTTTATGAAATAAATATGTTGTGTTGGTTATTTATGTGATAATATGAGTATATTATTGATTTTGGGTATTGGGTGTGGTGTATATGAGGGAAGAGAGCCTAAGGTTGGAGGAAGTGGATGAGGAACTAACAAGTGGCCTAACACTACCACCAACGCCCCCCAAGGTAAGGGACAAGCATTGTGAATGTTGAGGTAACAGTATATCACTTTATTTTGTGGGAAGGATAAGAGTGGACAAATGTATGACTTGCCCAATGTGGTATTGGCCTTTACGCCAAATGTATGACTTGCCCAATATGGTATTGGCCTGTAAGCAAATGTATGACTTGCCCAATGTGGTATTGGCCTTTATGGCAATGTATGACTTGCCCAATGTGGTATTGGCCTTTATGGCAATGTATGACTTGCCCAATGTGGTATTGGCCTTTATGGCAATGTATGACTTTCCCAATGTGGTATTGGCCTTTATGGCAATGTATGACTTGCCCGATGTGGTATTGGCCTTTATGGAAATGTCTGACTTGCCCAACGTGGTATTGGATTTAATAATGTGTGTGACAGATTATATAAATTGGGAGAGAATGATTAAAGATTTTAAGTATTCTTGTGTTGTGTTTACTTTCATTTACTTTGAATAATTATTGTATAAAGATTTCTAACACCGATTATTATGATTCCTATGTCTTACTCCTTTGTGTTTCATGTTTGATTGTATTGGTGATAATCGGTGAACATGTAAACAAAGGACTAGTAGATCCAGGAGGCGTGTTAGTGTAGTTTTTCTAACTTGGATGTAATAGGGATAGTAATATGCTGTTTTTTATTATGCATATATTTGTACCTATTACCTAAACCATTAAATTTGTAACCCCGTTCCTTGGGATTTGATGTATTATTGACAAACATGTGGTGACGGAGTCCCCTCTTTAATTAAAATTTTAAGTTTATGGGTTTTGAAACCCATATGGCTTGGGTAGGATACCTGTTAACAGGAAATGTGAATTTTAATTACATGGAGAAAGAAAATTCATCGGATAATATAAGGAAAATTTATTTCTATTGCGTGTATGTTTAAGAATAAAGGAACGAAAAATTTAGGGTATAATTTGGGTCCTTACAATATGGTATCAGAGCATAGTTAATTTTGCGACCTAAGATATGACCTTACTTGCTTCCTTGTATCGTGTTTGTGACTTAACTATTTGAATTGCGTGAACTTTTGTGTGATTATGGGATAGCTTGTCTAGTTAAACTTGGTTTACTGATAAGTGAATTAGTTTTACAGGTACCGAGTTACAGAGATGTCTGGGAGAGGAAGAGGAAGAGGATCCGGTTAGAATGACCTGTTGGCCCAGATTGCGGCCGTGATGATGAACATGAATGAGAACTTGCAGCATCTGAACCAAAATGCGACACCAAGCCCAAACCCACACCCCTTGGCACCACAAGGACCGATAGAATACTGGGGATTGGATGAGTTCTATAGGCGCAATCCTCCTCAATTCAAAGGTGGATTCGCTCCGGATGCGGCCAATGAGTGGATCCAAGGCTTGGAGCGGATATTCAGGGCTATGGGTTGCTCCAATGCGCAGAAGGTGACATATGCTTCATATGTCCTGATCAGAGATGCTGAGAATTGGTGGGAGTATGCTCGGAGGTAGCTGGAATCTGAGGCACACGCCATCACTTGGGAGGCTTTCAAGGAGAGGTTCCTCCAGAAATACTTCCCAGCCGACTTGAAAAGGAAGAAAGAGATGGAGTTCCTAAGACTAGAGCAAGGGGATCTATCGGTGGGGGAGTATCCGGCCAAGTTTGAGGAGTTAGCCCGATATTGTCCCTACAACGAACTTAAGTGGACGGGCGGTCCAAATGTACTAAGTTTGAGTCGGGCTTCAAGCCCAAGCTGAAGGTGATGTTTGGACATCAGGAGATTTCAGATTTTCCTACCTTGGTCCACAAGTGTAGGATGTGTGAAGATGACTTGAGGGCCGAAGAATTGGTGGCAAGCAGAACCAACCCTCCTAGGAATGTCGGACCTCAACGGGGCCTTACTATGGACAAGGGCAAAGGAAGGATGTTTGGCGATAACCGGAAACCCTATGCTTCACCCCCCGGTTATCGTGGGCATCTTTCCAAAGGATCTAGAAACCCCACTTGTGCGGGAGGACCCCAACCATATTTTATTCCTTTGTGCAATAAATATGGGCGCCGACACATGGGGAACATATGCCCTAGAGCTGGGAATGGTTGCTTCCACTGTAAGGAGTCGGGACACATGAAGAGGTTTTTCCCCAAACTTGACCAGCAGGTGAATAATGTGAATGCAGGGAGGCCTAGGAACACTGGCAGGGTGTTTACTATGAGTGGAGCCGAAGCATCCGATGTTGAAGGTATGATCAAAGGCAACTGTATGGTGACAGATATTCCCCTTTTAGTGTTGTTTGATTCGAGAGCAACACACTCTTTCATATCTATTGATTGTGTAGAACGACTGGGGTTGTCGACTGAGTTGTTGCCCTTTGACTTAGTTGTGTCCACCCCTACTAGTGCATCTAGGTGGTGTCAACTTGTGCATCTTAGTGTCCAGTAGAAGACAATGGTAGGATGTTTGCTGTAGATTTAATCTGCTTAACTCTATCCCAATTAGATCCAATTCTGGGGATGGATTAGCTGTCAGCCAATCGAGTAATGCTTAATTGTCCTGATAAGACTATAGTGTTCGGAGATCAGTATGAGTCTTCCGATAAGTCGAAATGCTTGGAGCCAGTGTTGGCTAAGGAAGTAAGGACTTCCCTTAAGGAAGGGGGAGCAGTGTTTGTGTTGCTGGCATCAATGGAGGGTAATGAGAAACCCAGAGTTGATGACGTACCGGTAGTACGTGAATTCCTTGAGGTATTTCCTGATGATATTCCGGATTTACCTCCTCTGAGAGAAGTTGAATTCTCCATCGATTTAGTACTGGGGACGGGACCCATTTTTATAGCCCCTTATAGAATGGAACCTTTAGAGCTAGTCGAGCTGAAAAAGCAGATTGAAGATTTTTTGGCGAAAAAGTTCATTCGTCATAGTGTTTCTTTGTGGGGTGCACCAGTGCTGTTAGTCAAGAAGAAAGATGGGAGTGTGAGGTTATGCACCGACTACAAACAGTTGAACAAGGTTACCGTTAATAACAAGTATCCACTACCTAGGATTGATGACTTGATGGACCAGTTGAGAGGAGCTATGGTATTTTCTAAGATCGATCTCAGATCTGGTTACCATCAACTCAGAGTAAAGTCTGAGGATATTCCTAAGACGGCCTTCAGGACGAGGTATGGGCATTTTGAGTATTTGGTAATGCCTTTTGGAGTGACAAATGCCCCAATGATATTTACCGACTACATGAATAGGATTTTTCACCCATACTTGGATTCATTCGTAGTAGTGTTTATTGATGACATTTTGGTATACTGTAAGAGTCGAGAGGAACATGCGAGGCATCTGCAAATTGTTCTTGGGACACTAAAGAGTAATCAGTTATATGCAAAACTATCAAAATGTGACTTTTGGCTGGAATCAGTGAACTTCCTTGGGCATGTGATATCCAAAGAGGGAGTGGCAGTGGATCCCTCGAAGGTTGAAGCAATAATGGAATGGGTAGCACCCAAGTCGGTTACGGAGATCAGAAGTTTTCTGGGGTTGGCGGGCTACTACCGGAAGTTTATAGAAGGGTTTTCAAAGTTAGCTTTACCGCTAACAAAGTTAACCAGAAAGGGAGAACCATATGTATATAACCCGATGTGAGGAAAGTTTCCAAGAGTTGAAGCGGAGGTTGACTACGGCTCCAGTGCTTGTTCTTCCGTGTATTGATCATGACTTCAGTGTGTATTGTGATGCTTCCAAGCAAGGTTTGAGTTGTGTCTTGATGCAGGAAGGGAAGGTTGTTGCCTACACTTCGCGACAGTTGAGGTCGCATGATCAAAACTACCCTACTCATGATTTGGAGTTAGCGGCAGTGGTATTTGCACTAAAGATTTGGAAACACCATCTTTATGGTGTGAGATTTAAAGTATTCAGTGATCATAAGATTCTGAAATACTTGTTCGACCGGATGGAACTGAATATGAGACAAAGGAGATGGATGGAATTCTTGAAGGACTACGATTTTGGTTTGCAATATCATTTTGGGAAAGCCAATGTGGTGGCTGATGCGTTGAGTTGGAAATCACTACACGTGTCATCGTTGATGATCCGCGAGGAGAAGTTAATTGGGGAGTTCCGAGATATGAACTTGGCAGTTCAATTAAAACCTCATAGTGTGATTTTGGGGATGCTCAAGGTGACCAATGAATTATTTGACCAGATCAGGATAATACAAACTGAGGATCGTGAGTTGAAAACTAAACGAGATTTAGTGACTAGTGGGAAGGAGACTGATTTTGAGATGGATTCTAGTGGGTTAATGCGATACAAAGGAAGGGTGTGTGTGCCTTTTGATGCAGAACTACGAAGAAGTATTCTTGAGGAATCTCACAAGAGTAAGATGAGTTTCCACCCGGGAACTACAAAAATGTATCAAGACCTGAAAAAGTTGTTTTGGTGGTCTGGAATGAAAAAGGATGTGGCATTATATGTGTCGAGTTGCTTGGTTTGTTAGAAGTCTAAGATTGAACATTAGAGACCGGCAGGAGAACTTCAATCTCTGGAAATTCCTGTGTGGAAGTAGGATAGTATTTCAATGGACTTTGTGTCGGGTTTCCCAAAGAGTCAGAAGGGGTATGATTCGATATGGGTAATAATGGATCGGCTAACTAAGTCTGCTCACTTCTTACCTATGAACATGAGGTATTCCTTGGAGCGATTGTCGGAGCTATATATCCGGGAAATAGTTCGGCTCCATGGAATACCAGAGAGCATTGTATCGGATAGAGATCCCCGTTTCACTTCTAAATTTTGGACTAGTTTGCAATCCGCTTTTGGGAACTAAGTTGAAGATGAGCTCCGCTTATCATACACAACGGATGGACAATCAGAAAGAACCATACAATCGTTGGAGGATCTTTTGAGGGCATGTGTTATGGAACAACCTAGAAGTTGGGATGGTATGCTGCCTTTAATCGAGTTCACTTACAACAATAGTTTCCATTCAAGTATTAGGATGACACCTTATGAGGCCTTGTATGGAAGGAAATGCAGGACTTCGGTTAGTTGGTTTGAAACTGGAGAAAACTTGGTATTGGGACCCGAGCTAGTTCGAGAGACAACCGAGAAGATAAAGAGGGTAAGGGAGAACATGAAAGTAGCACAGAGTCGGTAAAAGAGTTATTATGACCAGAGGCGGAAACCTCTCGAGTTCAATGAGGGGGAGCATGTGTTCATGAGAGTAGTCCCGACTACTGGAATTGGGAGGGTGTTGAAGTCCCGTAAGCTTACTCCAAGGTTCATTAGACCATACCAGATATTGGAGCGGATTGGGCAGGTAGCCTATCGGAATACCTTACCCCCTCTGTTGTCAAATCTCCACAACATATTTCATGTGACTCAACTAAGGAAATATGTTGGGCATCCATCTAATGTGATTGAGTCGGATAAGATAGAACAGAAGGATAATCTGACTTTTGGAACCTTGCCTGTGAGGATCATGGACAAGAGTGTCAAGAAATTGAGGAGAAAGGATATTCCCTCGGTGAAAGTATTATGGAGCCAAGTCGATGAAGGGGATGCAACTTGGGAAGTAGAATGTGATATGGTGGAGGATAACCCGCATTTATTCGAATAAATGTATGTTTGATTTTCGGGGACGAAAATTCTTATAAGAGGGGGAGGATTGTAACCCCATAAAATTTTGATATTTGGAAAATGGTGAAACTCAGTCAGTCTGGGAGATACTAAGCTTGAGAGTCTCGCTTGGGCGAGGGTATCAGTGTTTCTCCCTGGATTTTATTTGGGAGCCTCGCTTGAGCGAGATGTGGGTCACCTGGGCGAGAGAAGCCTCGCTTGAGCGAGAGTTGGCTCGCCTGGGCGAGGGAGAGTGTGTTGACACTGAAGGATCCTCGCTTGAGCGAGAATCCCTCGCTTGAGCGAGAGCATTAGTGTTTGAAAATTTAAAAAGGCGGGGTTTCTCGCCTGGGCGACGTATTCTCACTTGGGCGAGAACCAAGAATCCTGAACCCTAAAATAGAGCCCCAAACACGAAAATGGGGGAGGTTTTTGATAGAAAAGTGAAGAGGAGGCGATTTTCTTGGCAAGAGTATGTGTAAAGGTTAAAAGAAGCTAGAGAAGAGATAAACCTCATGATTTTAACACTCACTCTCTTTTAGAAACTCATTTTGGGACATTTGGGTGTCTTTTCTTGGTATGAAAAATCATGGACCTTTCTCTTTCGAGTTGTAACTCGTTTTTATCTAACTTTCTCCTTGAAAACTCGTGGTTTAGAGTTTCTATTCGGAAATGGGGATGATTGGTGGTTGATTCATGAAAACCCCAAACCCTAAAACGAAAATGAGGTTGAGAAGGGAGAAAAGCTAAGTTAGAAAACATGGTTTAAGGTTTCCAATGTTAAATATAGCTAATAGAAATGTTTTACATGCTTGAAGCTCCTAATAGAGATGATTGTGGAAAATATTGGAATATAAGCGGTTTTTTGAAATAAATATGTTGTGTTGGTTATTTATGTGATAATATGAGTATATTATTGATTTTGGGTATTGGGTATGGTGTATATGAGGGAAGAGACCCAAAGGTTGGAGGAAGCGGAGGAGGAACTAACATGTTGCCTAACACTACCACCAACGCCCCCAAGGTAAGGGATAAGCATTGCGAATGTTGAGGTAATAGTATATCACTTTATGTTGTGGGAAGGATAAGAGTAGACAAATGTATGACTTGCCCAATGTGGTATTGGCCTTTATGGCAAATGTATGACTTGCCCAATGTGGTATTGGCCTTTATGGCAAATGTATGACTTGCCCAATGTGGTATTGGCCTTTATGGCAAATGTATGACTTGCCCAATGTGGTATTGGCCTTTATGGCAATGTATGACTTGCCCAATGTGGTATTGGCCTTTATGGCAATGTATGACTTGCCCAATGTGAAATTGGCCTTTATGGCAATGTATGACTTGCCCGATGTGGTATTGGCCTTTTTGGCAATGTTTGACTTGCCCAACGTGGTATTGGATTTAATAATGTGTGTGTGATAGGTTGAATAAATTGGGAGAGAATGATTAAAGATTTTAAGTATTCTTGTGTTGTGTTTACTTCCATTTACTTTGAATAATTATTGTATAAAGATTTCTAACACCGATTATTATGATTCCTATGTCTTACTCCTTTGTGTTTCATGTTTGATTGTATTGGTGATAATCAGTGAACAGGTAAAGCAAAGGACTAGTAGATCCAAGAGGCGTGTTAGTGTAGTTTTTCTAACTTGGATGTAATAGGGATGGTAATATGTTGTTTTGTATTATGCATATATTTGTACCTATTACCTAAACCATTAAATTTGTAACCTCATTCCTTGGGATTTGATGTAGTATTGACAAACATGTGGGGACGAAGTCCCCTCTTTAATTAAAATGTGAAGTTTATGGGTTTTGAACCCCAAATGGCTTGGGTAGGATACCTGTTAACAGGAAATGTGAATTTTAATTACATGGAGAAAGAAAATTCATAGGATAATATAAGGAAAATTTATTTCTATTGCGTGTATGTTTAAGAATAAAGGAACGAAAAATTTAGGGTATAATTTGGGTCCTTACAGTAATGACTGGTATATGTTTAATATGATTGATGTTAGACGTTGTATAGGTTTTAATACTTTAATGTTATTACTCCGTGTAATTCCACGCTATGGTCGCTGTAGTTGGTTCTTACTCCCTTTTGTCTTTTCTTGTATGTGTTGTGTATTTGAGTTCAGGTTGTGGCGGTAGCGCATTGGACGCTTGAAGAGAAGAGTACGTGATAGGGTAGTTGCTTTATGTATTCAATATGGTACATGATATATGTATGTAATATGAGATTGATTAAGGTATGTAATAAAATATTATTTGAGAAATGATAGTTGTATAAATTATGTAATTGAAATGAAGTGTAATGACATGTTTTTAATGAAGTGAACGATTTACTATTTCCGCACCTGAAAGATGAATTGAACTTATATGTATACATATTGAATCAGGTTTTCTAAATCGTTTGAGTAATGTCTTTTAAAAAGTAATAACTTCACTTTCATGAATAAAGTTTAAAGAAATTTTTGGGTTATGAAAATCGGGTCCTTACAATATGGTATCAGAGCATATGTCAACTCTGCGTCCTAGGGTATGGCCTTATATGCTTCTTTGTGAAATGTGTGTGAGTTAACTGCTTTATTTATGCTGATAGTTTGTTAATTATGTGATAATTGTTCATGTGAAAGATGATTGTTAAATTCCTTGCGGTAAGCGTCTAGTTGTGAACTTATCGTTGGGTGTCTTGTTGTGAGTTATTGATGAAGTGGTTGTTGAAAATTCCTTGTTGTAAAACTCGTTGTTGAATTTCTTGTTGTGGGCCCCTTGTTGGGAATTATCTGTTGAAACTCCTGCTGAAAGTTTCTTGTTGTGAACATCTTGTTGAAATTGCTATGACGAGTTTCTGGTTGTAATTTCCTGTTGGATTTCTTGATGTGAATTTCCTTTTATCACTAAGATTAATATAATTGAAAAGGAATGATTAAATTAGCTTTCTTGGATGTTTGTTTATATGTCTCTATGGTTCTAGTTGAACAAGATTAAGGTAATAGTCGCCCGCTGTGACATATGAATGAGAATTAAAGATCTTGTTTTCATCATGAGAATATAAACCTTGAAAGAACAATATTCTATGTCTTTAAAATTGGATTTTTATTCGATGGATGATTTTTGATAAAAAGAAGAATGTTAGCTTTTGCTAAAGATAGCTTTAATGAGTGAACATTTATTAAACTCAATGGCTAAATATTTACATCTTTATTGCATGACATGTAACCATGCCATTTTACTTTGAAAAAGCCCACTTGCATGTACTTGCCTGTTTAGCCTGGAAATAAACATGTACATCTTGAATTATTCTTGAGTATGAGTTTGCTTGCAATGCGTGAAGGTTTAGGAAGTTGAATGAAATGAGGAATTTGTGTGTAACATGTTTTGTATGACAATGGTGAATTATCTATTTGAGATTAATTGTTAATATCCGATAATTTGTTCCGTGATGTGTGAATTCTAGAAGCAATGTGTTAATTGTTTCGGTAATGATTTGAATAGTAATGTAAATGATTCATGTGAACATGTAAATGGATATGTTGTATGGAACGTGCTGAGCATGAAGTAATGGTTTTAAAAATATTGTGTTAATGAGGAGATGTAAATGAAAGATACCTAGTGTCTTTATGAGTTGCAAAAGGTTATCCTCCCTTGTCTGCATTTATTTGTATATTTATGCTAAGAGGTAAAACTTATGTTTCAAGGTAAGGAATGAGGTTAGTTAAGTTACTTACCATGTCATTGTGATGAATGTATTTGAATAAACGTGAACATTTAGATATGTTGTTATTTTGAAGTGACTCATGGTGGGTGAGCAAAACGAGTCAGTATGAAAAGAATAAGCATGCCAATGTTATAGTGATAACTTGTCATTGTGCCAGTGATTTCTTATATGTGCATAAATATGAGCTTTGATGATGAACATGGATGTTGTGTTGTTTAAGTTTTAGCGGGTTAATCGATAAACAAAATTTTGTTTCTATGCTCCTTGAAGAAAGTGGTACTGGGAATAGTAAAGTTATTTTGATTATTGTACCTGAAACTTTTGGACTATAATAATTAATCTTGTGAAGGTTGAGTGCTTGCCATAGCCGATATATATTTGGTAGGGAACACTAATTATATGCTTGGATATTGTACTGTCAAAAACTTGTGTCTGTTTTATGTGCGATAGTAATTGCTATGCATACTTGCAGTGTTATTGCATAGGTATGTTTCTGTAAGTGAGCTATAAGAACTTTACGGTAGTGAATGGCATATAACTATTGGACTAAATAGCCTTTTGAAAAATTGTGGCTAAGACTTTCAATATTGCATGGGAAAAACATTTTTAGATGTTTTGAAGTAACTATGCAAACCTTACTTTCCTAAGGTGATTGTCATGAGTATTTTGTTTAATCTATGTTTGAAAGTCATGTTGAGTGAAGTATAATATCTGGATGATGCATTAATTCAGTTTCATGTTGGAGATCCAAAATTTTAGCAATTGTATCCTTGACGAATGCGATGTTGTTAAAATTTTGGTGACGAAATTATGACCGTATGATTCTAAGTATGAAGTAGACTTGAGTGCGGAATGTATGTCCATCATTGTATTTTGAGTATCTGTATAAAACTCATGTTATTGGATTGAATGTTTGTAAATTTGCACTTATCGTTGGTAACGAAATATCTTATTTTGGGTAAACCAATGGCTTCGTGTGTCAAGTTGAGGCTAGGAATTGGTAATTCCCTTCTATTGTATTGCATTGTGGTAGAAATGTTTGATGTAATTGGATAATTACTGGATTGTTCGATTGCGTACTAAGAGAGAAACTCTAAAAGTATTATTTATTTGGATGATACTTGTTGAATGACTACCATGTTTCTGTGATGTAGCGAGTACAAGTTAGAAATGCTAGTGAGAAGTCTTGAGTGAATTGTGGCTAATTTTCGTGTGTGAATTGAAATGATGATGTTTCCATCGAGTGGATGTCGGTCTAGTTATTGCATTTTGGATGCAAACTAGTGCATCTTGGTAAATGATGGGTATAGGGTCCCACTTCCGATTGGTTTCGAAAGTGTTGTTGCGATTCTGACCGTATATGTTAATCGTTTTGAACGATGGTTGTAGTGATAGATCAGGGAGATCTATTGTGACAGATGAATGCTGGGGAATCTTTATTCCAGTTATGATTTTGTTTTCTTAGTTGTTCGAATTGTTCGAGATTGGGGTCTTAGTATTTGGACTTTGAAGGATTAGTCAATGAATTGACCTTGTGGTATCACTGATTAGTGGTGTGTACCCTTGTTTGTCGTCTAAGTAATCTTAATTGATTAGATAATCAGGTCTAAGATTGGTCGAGTAAATCTTATGCCTAGTGTTAGGGTGATGATAGTATCTTTCTGAGAGTAACCTAATAAAATTTCGGGGACGAAATTTCTTTTAGGAGGGAAGGATTATAACACCCAAAATTTATTCTCCTTAAGATGTGGTAACAGTCCTAAAGAATGGGACATACTGCCTGTAACACCCTAATTTTGAGTCTTTAAAATTATAGTATCAGTCCCGGAAGTCTCGCTTGAGCGAGAGATTCTCGCCTGAGCGAGAAAGGATCACCTGAGAGGGTGAAATCCTGGGCTATACTGGAGAATTCTCGCCTGAGCGAGAGTTGTCTCGCCTGGGCGAGAAATGGCAATTTCGGGCTGTTGACACTGTGAGATTCTCGCTTGAGCGAGAATCCCTCGCTTGAGCGAGAGCGTCAGATCTGAAATTTTAAAAATGCGAGATTTTCTCGCCTGAGCGAGAATGGGCTCGCTTGAGCGAGAACCCTATGAGTGCTCTTTAAAATAGAAAACCCAAACACATTTTAGGGTTAGAACTTTGAAGAGAAGAGAGAGAGGAGAGCTTTTCAAGAGCAAAGAGCCTTAGGACTCATCTTAGAGCTTGAGAAGAGGTAAACCTCTTGTTCCTAACTCTTCTTCTTCCTCTCTAACTTGTTTTGGGTATGATGGATCTATTTTCAAAACATGAGAAACCATGGAAACTCATTCTTTAGAGTTATGGTTCGTTTTATGTTGTTTTTCTCTTGTAAACTCTTGGTTTAGAGTTGGTATTTGATGAGTGGAAAGGTTTTGTGGGTTATTCATGAAAACCCCAAAAACCCCCCAAAATGAGAATATGAGTAAAAAGAGAAAGAGATGAAATGTTAGATGTGGATGATGAGTTTGTGCTTTGATGTTGATATATGAGATGAACATGTATGTTTAGATGTTTGGAAACTTGTATTGAAGTAGTTTTGGAAATCCTGAAAATATGTGAATCCCTTGTGTATTTGATGATGAAATACGAGTTATTTATGTGTTATTTTGAATAAATGACTGACATTGTTGTTATTGGTGAAAATGAGGAAAGATCTTAAGGTTGGAAGAAATCGCGGAGGAGACTTTAAAATTTACTCAGAACCGATCCCCAATGCTCACCAAGGTAAGGGATAAGTGGCTCTAATTCATACTCACTGATGTGAATGAGGTATGTGAAAGAGGTAACGTGTTGGTAAGTTTATTGTTGTTACCCTACCCGAGGAGGTAGTGGTTTATTGTTGTTACACTACCCGAAGAGGTAGTGGTTTATTGTTGTTACACTACCCGAAGAGGTAGTGGTTTATTGTTGATACCCTACCCGAAGAGGTAGTGGTTTATTTTGTCCTACCCGGAGTGGTAGTGAACTGTTTATTGTGTCCTACCCAGAGTGGTAGTGAACTGTTTATTGTGTCCTACCCGGAGTGGTAGTGAACTTTTTATTGTGTCCTACCTGGAGTGGTAGTGAACTGTTTATTGTGTCCTACCCGGAGTGGTAGTGGACTATTAATGTGTCCTACCCAGAGTGGTAGCGGACTGTTATCGTGTCCTACCTGGAGTGGTAGTGGACTGTTATTGTTATCCTACCGGGAATGGTAGTGAAGTATTGTGAACTAGACCTGCCCGATGTGGTATGGAGAATGACTAGACCTGCCCGATGTGGTATGGAGTATAACTAGACCTGCCCGATGTGGTATGGATGGTAACTAGACCTGCCCGATGTGGTATGGATGATAACTAGACCTGCCCGATGTGGTATGGATGATAACTAGACCTGCCCGATGTGGTATGGAGAATCAACTAGACCTACCCGATGTGGTATGGATGGTAACTAGACCTGCCCGATGTGGTATGGATAATAACTGGACCTGCCCGATGTGGTATGGAGAATGAACTAGACCTGCCCGATGTGGTATGGATGATGAACTAGACCTGCCCGATGTGGTATGGAGATGTAATTGGACCTACCCGATGTGGTAGGGGATTCTATTTGTGAAAGAACTCGGTGAATACGATTAAGGATGAATACGACATATGAGAAACGAGGACGTTAAGAGCGAAAGTCATATGCATGCTATAAGATATATATTATGGGATATATATATATACTATAGGGTGAATATGAGTGCTGAAAATGAAGACGTTAAGAATAAAAGTAATACACATGCTATAAGATATATAGTATGGGATATATATACTATAGTGTGGATATGAATAATGAGAAGAACGATGCTTCAAATGAACGTAATATGCATGCTATAGAATATATATTATGGGATATATATTCTATAGGATGAATATGGATAACGTGGAAATGAACGAAATAAGATATGAATGTTTGCATTTACGTAATTGTGTTTATAAATTATATTAAAGCTTAATCGTATTTGAAATGTGGATTATCATGTCATATTAGTTTTGAACTAATAACTTACTCCCTTGTTTTGTGTGTTGTTTATGATAATCCCATTGTAGGTAAATGAAGGATTTTGAGGATGAAGCTCACTTAGGAAGCTTTTGTGTCTATTTACTCGATTGTCTTTATTGCTATTCGACATTGTAGTTGATTTGATAGTATTTTGGGATGAACGTATTCTGATTAGGATAATATGGTGACATGTAGTTATGGACGTTATAACTCTGGAAAACCCATAACTGGATGTATGTGGTAAATGCTATCTGAATGAATTATGTTTTTCCGCAACATAAATTTGTATGGTAATATGATAGGGTAAAGAGTATTTTCAAAGAGTGGGTCTTGAGAGTTTTTAATTAAAGTGACGACTGTATTCAAGGAAGGATTGCGATGTATAATGTGAGGTTCAGATTAGTCTCATGATTTATAATTTTTTTATTTAAAAATAGTTTAAAGCTTGTACCACTAAAATTAGTTTAAGACCACAATCTCCTTTGATTGTAAACCTTTCAGTACCAGACATAAAGTTTCCTTTCTTTTCCACTCATCTTTTTTTTATTATTTCTTATTGGGACTAAGGACAAAAATAATAATGTTGTTGATGATGTTTTATTCATTAAGTAAAATTCAACATGAAATCCCTATTAATGATATAAAAATATTAGGATTAAGGTTGTCTTTTAGTAGTGGGAAGTGGAGTGTCGTTTAAGAAGTGCGTAATCAATGAAAGTGCTCTTCCTGGTTGGTAGCTAGGAACTTCATGCCCTGCTTCTCTAACTGTTGCAAAAGTTAGGCCTCCATTGTATACTTCAGCATACCCACCAACCTATGTGTCATATCTAATTTCATTAACCAATTCTATTAACATATAAAGCATGAATAAGAACATTCAATCACACACTGGTTAAATATGATTTATCTTGTTCAACTATTACAAATTTAATGAGTTATCCTTTT
Source organism: Lupinus albus (assembly GCA_009771035.1). Lineage (NCBI taxonomy): Eukaryota > Viridiplantae > Streptophyta > Magnoliopsida > Fabales > Fabaceae > Lupinus > Lupinus albus. The sequence goes on along the minus strand of CM020013.1, from coordinate 4,963,082 downwards.
ATGTAATATGCATATAAGAATTGTGAATTCACACATGGGTTAGAAAACCAGATAGGGCAAAACATTCATTAATATTCTAGTGTAACTAACTAATAATCTATAAATTACCTCTCCATTGAAGAACCATGGATACCAAGCAGTTTTAGTGGAGAGATTCATCTTTTTAATGGAATACTTGGTTGAAGTAACGGGCACTACTCCATCTATGTCACCACTGTATCATATATAGATAAATGGTTTAAATTAAATCATCAAAACATATTTTAATCTATGTACTAATTGCTACAAGAATAAGAAGGGGAATAATAGTTAACTGCCTACAACTGTTATGGTGTTGTAAGTAACTATATTTGTTCTATAAATGTCAAACTTTACCTAAAAATCCAAACTCTGAGTCCATTATTGAGGAATTCATGTAAAAGGGGAATGATTGTTGAAGGGCTATCTCCCCACTTTGAAAATATAATATCACTGCAGGATTCCCAATCATATTTGAGTTTGGTGACATTGGCATGTAAGGCCTCTTGAACATTAGCACGATTAAGATATGCATGGGTATAAACACCACTACATGGATCAATAACAATCTGTGACAATAAAACAAAGTTACCAATCAACTCTAGTTAAGTTTCATTTAATTTGAATTCATACAGAGCTTTTCTTTTTCTAAAATCAACCACCTTAAATAATAGTTGAGGTCTATAGTTTCAAGTTGAGTTTTAGATTAAAAATCAAAGAAAAAGAATACTTCAGCCAACTCACGAACAGATTCTTAGATTTTTTATACTCTACAATTAAAGTTTATATAGAATAACTTATAGAAGAGTTAGTTGAGCATAAGAAAACAGTTAATGAAAAGATATTATAAATGTTTAACTTATTTGGAAAAGAGAGAAGTTTGTGAAAATATAATATCTTAACTATTTAAAAAAATGGTCATGTATAAGTACCTCATTAAAGTATTTATCCAAACTTCGTATTGTTGATTATTAAAAAAAAGGTTGGAATTTAATCTTACAGAGTTCTTCTTGGGAAGGGCAGTGAGGTTGGGATTACTACAAAGTGGTGCATAAATATTGTAGAGATCAATGAAGGATACATCTCGGACATATTCATCTATTGCGGTTTGGCACTGAATTGGATTGACATCGGATGAGAAATTGCAGATTGTGTTAATATCATTTGCAGCTTGGTCTGAAATGATTGCATGGCTAGCAAGATAATCAAACGTTCCTCGGTTGTCTGTTTCATCATTGATCACTGCATTCCCAATCTGTATATATAAAGTAGGTTGTAAATAAAGAAATGACATCTTCAAATCTAGTTCTTAAGTTAACCCATTTTCTATTTATAACTTAAAATTATTATCTAAACCTTAAATTTGATATCCTGGATTTGAACCGTAACCTTCAAGTCATATATAAAGTAGCAACTTTATTGTTGCATCAATACTTATCATCTAAACTATTTTATAAATATTGGAAAATAAAATAATTAGTATGGTGAGATAATTATAAACGTTAGGCTATAATTGTAGACAATATCCACCATTTATGTTCAAGGGCATATTATACTTAACATGTGAACTAACCATCTCTTCACAATGGGAAGTAATAAAGGAGAAAAATAGTAGAAAGAGAGACTAGGGAGGCAAATATAGATCTGTTGACCCTAATCATATTTCACACCAATGAAAAATATGTCATGTCTAATAAAACATTTAAACATTCATTATATTTAATCATTTTTACTTCATTGCCATTGGTGCGAGACAGAACTTCGGAATTGAAACAAATCTTTGTTCCTAGGGAGGAAGCGCATACCATGATTCCTTTGAAGTTGATTATTGTCTTGTTAGCCTTTTTGTTATTGTGTAGAATAGTATGAGCTAGTTGAGGGATATAATGTCCAGCATAGCTTTCTCCAGCAATGTAGAAATTTCTCTTCTTATACCCAGGAAACCTCTCCAACCAATTCACTAAGAATTTATAGTTATCTGTTGTTGTTTTACTATCCCCACTAGTATCATAATCTGATGATTTATTTGAGTAAGAAAATCCTACTCCAGCAGGTGACTCAAGGAACAAAACATTTGCAGCTTCAAAATTAAAATTAAGCTGTAGTGAGAAACTCAAAATAATTTGGTTTTATTTATAATAGTAGTATATATATAATGGAGTCAATTTGTGCTTATACCGTAGTTCCATGAATATCTATTTTTCGCAAGTGTCTTTCCATCACTGTTTACTCTAAAGGGTCCAAGTTCTTCCATTGCTCCATAAGCAAGAGATGAACATCCCGGACCTGAGAAAGTCAAATACACATTTATAAACAATAATAAACACTTGGTGAGTTGGGTGCCAAAGCTCACCACTATAAAGATCTCAAAGTTCAGATGACTCATCATTATACCTGATTCTGGTATTAGTGCCTATGAACTAATTAAACAAGCACATGCTATGGCTATGTTATTAGAAGATGTCAGCAAAGAACTTGTTTTGAAAATAGTATGAAACCAAAGTCACATTTTGTGGGTATTAGTCACAAGTATCCTGTGCATAATAAAATTTACTTGGGGTGATATGTATCATTGATGAGAAAGATCATTCTATCATGATCATAATGTAATATGAGGATCTGTTAAATAATCTTCATCATTTGATTTTTTGAAACGATAGAATATTTATATAATCTAAGTTTAAAACAATTTACATTATTGTTAAATCATTTATCATTCATTTATATTAGTTTTATTTAGAAATATAACTGCAATATTTTATCTATTTGAAATTTAGACTAATTCCTCTTATCATTTTTTTTTCTAGTGGATTGATAATATATGCTGGATTTTTAAAATTTTAAATAATGTGTATATACTTGTACAACAATAAATTATTATGATGGGTAGGTCTGAAAATTTTCTTGTTGTGAATTTTATTCATAAATTATCATTCCAAAAATGGTTTGCAAGTTATTCAATGAAGATTTCACTAAAATAAGTGATATACAAATAAATGTTTGAAAAATTAAAGGTAAGATGAAATAATATGTGCTTTTAGATGTTGATGCATGTGAATGGAAATGTGTTAATATCAAAATTAAATGCAAAATAACTTCATGACGTTTGAGTTTTCAACAGACTTCCACTTCAATAACAAGATTCATTTTCATCTCACTTAAAGGATGGATTAGAAATAATAATTTTTTTATATATACCTCCATTAAGCCAAAGAAGAAGGGGCATTTTTTCTTTGGAATGTTGAGATTCCACAAAGTAATAATAAAGGGCACGCCCTACCAATTTATCAATTGTGACATACCCTCCATATTGAGAGAAATTCACTTGTGGTTGCCCTGGTAACTTATCAATCCTATCTTTCTCTTTAAGACCTTTCTGAGAATGAACAATGTGATTATCGACCACAACCTCTTGTGCATTAAAGTCACTCCTATCAACTTGTGAATCTACTTTGTATTTTGACTTTTGAAACTTGTTAAAAACTTGACCTTGTTTGCTTCCATTGATTTCAGCCATGAAGAGTGAGAAAATAAAAAAGGATATAAGAGATAAACAACTAGATTTGCCCATTTTAATTTTTTTTTGTCTCTCAAAAGAGAACCCAAATGAAAGAGAATAGATGAGGTATGTGACTTGTGATCATACATTATATGGAAGCAATAATAGTTAACATTTTGGAACAACCATTAGTGGTTATAGATTTGGAACAAATTGAATGTTAGTAGTGTGTTATTGGCAACTAATCAAGTTTTTATTGGTTGGAAAACTATAATTGGTTTGGGACAAACACAAAAAATATGTGACAGAGGATCTGCATTCAGTTTAGGAATGCATGATAAGGTAATTGAAGAAAATAGTAAAAATGACAAAATGGGGTTTTCAAGGTCCATTTGGATCGAATTTTTGGCAAACAAAATCATCGAATTCAAACATATAATTAACTTGCGGTCCGATCCGGTCCGGTATTTTTATACTATAATTTCCGATCGAGTCTGATTCAAACATTATATGCGGTTTCGGCTCGTTTTGGATTGTTTTGTTTTGTAAAATATTGAAATTGCACATACATTCAAAACTCATAAAAATGACTTAAGATTAAGGCATAAAACAACAGAAAAAAAATAGTATTCAACAACATCAAAACAATATTAAAAAAGTGTCCAACAACAATATAACAAAACATCAGCATAAATAAGTAATAAATAGTGAGACAACAACAACAATAAAAGCAAAAAACAACAAAAAATTGCAACAACAACAATATGAGCACTAACAATATAATTTTAATAATTAGAAAATGTTCCACCAACGATGAACAATAATAGTACTTCGACAACAAATAAAAGAGAGGCACAATTTTGGAGTTGTGACTTAAGATTCAGTCTGGAAGATACTTAAAAATGTTATACACTTAAACTTTACATACTATTTCGGTCTCGTCTGGGTCGGTCTGGATTCAAAAGGTGAATCAAAAAACCAGACCGAATTGATCAGTCTTTAAAAAATTGAACCAACACAATCCAAACACATTCTGTTTTTGTGGTTTCATTCTATTTTGGACCGATTATTGATTTTATTTTTGGACCGATCTGGAATTGAACACCGTAATGACACCATAACGGCGAACATAAAATCGAGTTATAAAAATATTATCTCCATAAATGAATTACTATAGAGATTTAAAGAATGGTATAAATTTTATAAACTAGAAGATTCATAGGATGTTTTGTTTTGTAGTTAAGAAAGATATTAACACCAAGACGTTGGTGTAAGGACCCGATTTTCATAACTCGAAAATTCTCTTTTAAAAATCCTTATTCGTGAAAGTGCAGTGATTACTTTTGAAAGACATTACTCGGACAGTTTGGAAACTTGATTGATTATAAATTTACAAGGCGGAAATATTCCAAACCCCTTTCATTTCAAAAGCATGTCATTACACTTCCGTTCAAATACATCTTTTATACAATTAACTTTCTCAAAATTACCTTGAATACAAACATTAGATTCACTTCATTATACACTTACAAGAAAGTTGTTTATACATGGATTCACTTTAACATGTTCTTCATATTACAAATATTTATCATATAACATGTCAATTCCATATTATCCACTACTCTATCATGTACTTTTCTCCGCAAGCGTCCAATGCGCTAACTCCACGACCTGAACCCAAATATACAACACATACAAGGAAAGACAGTGGGAGTAAGAACCAACTACGGCGACCGTAGCGTGGATTTACATGGAGTAATGACATTAAAGTATTAAAACCACACACATCTAACATCAATCATGATATGTATATATCAATCAACACATATTATCCATATTCACCCTATAGTACACATATATCCCATACTATATGTGTTCTATAGTGTGCATACTTATTTATCACACAGTATCCATATTCACCCTATAGTACACATACATCCCATACTATATGTGTTCTATAGCGTGCATATTTTATTCGTCCAAATATACTCATTTCTCATCATTCATATTCACCCTATAGGATATATATCTCATAATATATATCCTATGGCATGCATATGATTTTCATTTTGAGTATACACTTTTCACATCCTTCACATTCCATAATAATTTACCCTTGATCTCATTCAAAAATTCTGCACCATACAAATAATCACCATACCCCATCGGGCAGGTCGAGTAATCCCCATACCACCTCGGGCAGGTCGAGTTTCCACATTACACTCACATCCAGGTCATACACCGTCAACACAAGGCATCTCATTATTTTATCACCATAAATAACATACAACACCTTCATTGTCACAAACATACCTTTATCCATTTTAACACATTCACAACTCATCACACATTCATTGTTACAACACACTTATACATGTTTATAACAATCAACCACTCACAACATACTCATTTTGATAAACATACTCATATCCATTTTGACACATTCACAACTCATCACGCATTCATTGGTACAATCCACCCATACATGTTTATAACAATCAACCACTTACAACATACTCATTTATGCTTATGACCATAAATATCTCACACACCATCATTATCACACAACATAACCATTATCATAAACAAACCATGCATAACATATTCTTCATCATATACATCATATACACATTAACGTTAGAACCATCTTTAATGATGGTGTATTACCATAAATGAGCATATAGCGTTTTACTCAACTAAACGGTTTTCCCCACACATATATCTCCACTTTTATGGCTAATACATCCTCATGTAAAATATAGACTCTCACATGGACCACAAACTCCCAAGAGAGTTTCTATCCGTTAATATGCTCCGATTCTTGAGGGAAATTGGAGATGATGACTCTAATAAAATACTCTAAGACCACAATGGTCTTCTCCCTCACCTTAGGTTGCGTAAGCTCCGTTGCTCCGCAAAAAAGCCACATCTCCCTTCATCTCCTCCAACCTCCATTGTTGCTTTTTCACCTCCAAGCTTTTCCAAATGTGTCACCATGAAGCAAGAGGAAGGTTTTGATGAGTTTTGAGGCTTAGTGGAGGTAAAAATGGTCCATTTGGGTGGAACCACCGTTGGGAGAGAAATGGGGAGAAAGAAAATGAAGATTGGGGTTTCTAGGTCCCCTTTTTTTCACTTTTATAGTCACTGCGACGAGTGTAATCGATTACCATAAGTGTGTAATCGATTACACTGTGTCAGATGCATATATCTGATACTTTTAATACGATGTAATCGATTACGAGAATAGTGTAATCGATTACATCATGAAAAATTACACATGTCTGATCAGATATCTGCATGTAATCGATTACAGGGACCATGTAATCGATTACATCATGAAAAATTACACATGTCTCATCAGATATCTGCATGTAATCGATTACAGGGACCATGTAATCGATTACAGGGACCATGTAATCGATTAAAGGGACCATGTAATCGATTACATCATGAAAAATTACATATGTTTGATCAGATATCAGAATGTAATCGATTACAAGGACCATGTAATCGATTACACTGTGTTAACAGCCCAAAATTGTCATTTCTCGCCCAGGCGAGACAACTCTCGCTCGGGCGAGAATCCTCCAGTATAGCCTAGGATTTCACCCTCCCAGGTGATCCTTTCTCGCTCAGGCGAGAATCTCTCGCTCAAGCGAGACTTCCAGGACTGATACTAAAATTTTAAAGACTAAAATTCGGGGTGTTACAGTTGGTCTAGTGGTGTAAGGTCCCACTAGATCCTCATAATGACCAAAAGATCAAGGGTTTGATTCTTGGGAGCGACAATTGTTGGGAGGGGCACCCATGCACCCCGAAAGGGATTCCTTACCCTAAAATGTGGAGAATACCCTTGGTAGTAGCAAAAAAATAAAACAATTTAAAATTATATTTATGATACATGTAAGGACCCAAATTCTACTCTTGAAAATCTTTCATTTATTTCAACCCTTTATGCATGATTTCCAATATTTAATTATACTTGCCTTCCTTTTAATCCTTAATCATTCGTTTCTTAGGTTATCTACAAGTTTAAACATGCAATTTCACTTTCATGACTTATCTACTCTTATTTGCAGAAAACATAATTCGCATATATATATATATATCAAAATGAGAGTCATCACATGTCAAGTAGGAGGGTTACAAAATCAATGTACCCATAATTACAATCAAAGTCAACAATATTCAATTAGTTCAAAATAATTAAAGACATAGGGTCTTGGTCACCAAAATCCTTAAGCTCCTAAGTCAAGCATCTCTAACTCATCCGTCTACCTACAATTGGATTATCATATATCATACACAAGCAAATACAAAGGAGTAAGCCGTTAACTCAATAAAAATCATTATACGATAATCCACATTTTAAAGAAATTAGACAGTTAATAAAATCATAATTTCATAAGGTATATACATAATCAAATCATTAATTCCATTTCATCGTCTTAACACTTTACTTCATTGGCCATGCTCTATTTTACCACATTACTATGTACAAACCACATTAATTCTCATATATATATATATATATATATATATATATTGCTAAATTATTCTCATCATAAATATCCATCCCATATACTCTTACATTAGTATATTTACAATACCACGAAGGCAAGTCATACATTGTTACGAATAGCTATTACCATGAAGGTAACTCATACATTACTATGAATAGCCATTACCACAAAGGTAACTCATACATTGTTACGAATAGCCATTACCACGAAGGTAACTCTTACATTGCTACGAATAGCCATTACCACGAAGGTAACTCATACATTGCTACGAATAGCCATTACCAAGAAGGTAACTCATACATTGCTACGTATTTCCATTACCAAAAAGGTAACTCATACATTGCAACGAATAGCCATTACCACAAAGGTAACTCATACATTGCTACGAGTAGCCATTACCACAATGGTAACTCATACATTGCTCAACCTCGTAAGGGAGCTAAAAGTAGGTTTTCTTCTCATCGTTTCACAAGCCATATACAACCAGAAAATCGACACAGGTTCTAACATCATATATAAGTCAAAAGCTCCTCCTTACCTTGGTGTGCATTGGCGTTTGACGACTGGTTAGTCTCTAATCCGCTTCTTCTAACCTTAGGGTCTTTCCCCATTCACACCACACACAAAACCATAGTCAATAATACATTCATAATATCATATAATAATGCATATTACATATTTCAACCACAAAGTAACTCATATTCCGATGATTCTCAAAACTATTTCCATTAACTCTTCAAAACATGTAGAACATACATATTAATTTCCAATTCAACATTTGCAAACCATAAACCACATTCCTAACCTAACATTTCCCATTTTCAACATCGTTTTCATTTTAGGGTTTGGGGGTTTTCATGAATCAACCACCAATCATCCCCATTTCCGAATACAAACCCTAAACCACAATTTTTCAAGAGAGAAGTTAAACAAAATGAACCACAACTCAAAAGAGAGAGTTATGTTGTTTTCCGAACTCAAAGAGAAGAGACCCGAATACCCACAATGAGTTCCTAAACAAGAAGGAGTGTTGAAATCAAGAGGTTTACCTCTTCTCTAGCTTCCATTAGCCTCTAATCGAGCTCTTGCCAAGAAAATTGCCTCCTCTTCCCCTTCTCTCCAAAAACTACCCCCTTTTCACGTTTGGGGCTCTATTTTAGGGTTCAGGATTTTAGATTCTCGCTCATGCGAGAATACGTCGCCCAGGCGAGAAATCCCGCCTTTTATAAAATTTCAAACTCTGATGAACTCGCTCAAGTGAGGGATTCTCGCTCAAGCAAGAGTTCATCCGTAACTAGGCAACTCCCCCTCGCCCAGGCGAGCCATTTTCTCGTTCAGGCGAGACTCTCAGGAAAAATACTGGGAGAAACACTAATACCCTCGCCCAAGCGAGGCTCTCTCGCCCGGGAGAGAATCCTTTAGTAACTCCCAGTTTTACTGAGTTTCACTCAGCTAAAAAGATGAGAAATTAGGGGGTTACAATCCTCCCCCTCTTATAAGAATTTTCGTCCCCGAAAATTAAACATACCTTTATTCGAATAAATGCGGATAATCCTCTACCATGTCACATTCTATTTCCCAAGTTGCATCCCCTTCATCAACTTGGCTCCATAATACCTTCACCGAGGGAATTTCTTTCCCCCCTCAATTTCTTGACACTTTTGTCCATGATCCTCACAGGCAGGGCCCTGAATGTCAGGTTATCCTTCAATTCTATCTGATCAGACTCAACCACATGAGAAGGATCTCCCACATACTTCTTCAATTGAGAAACGTGAAATACATTGTGGAGATTCAATAACAATGGGGGTAAGGCAATCCGGTATGCTACCGGCCCAATCCGCTTCAATATTTGGTACGGTCTAATGAACCTCAGAGTAAGCTTATGGGACTTCAACACTCTCCCTATTCTAGTAGTCGGAATTACTCTCATGAACACATGATCCCCGTCATTGAACTCAAGAGGTTTCCGCCTCTGGTTATAGTAACTCTTTTGTCGGCTTAGAGCTATCTTTATATTCTCTCTGATTTTCTTAATCTTCTTAGTCGTTTCTCGAACCACAACGGGTCCTAACACCAAATTATCCCCTGTTGCTCTAAAACACATGCTCTCAAAAGATCTTCCAACGATTGTATGGTCCTTTCCGACTGACCATCCATTTGTGGGTGATAAGCGGAACTCAATTTCAACTTAGTCCCCAAAGCAACCTACAAGCTAGTCCAAAATTTCGAAGTGAAATGGGGATCTCTATTCGACAACTCTTCGGTATCCCATGCAACCGAACTATTTCCTTGATATACAGCTCCGCCAATTGCTCCAATGAATATCTCATGTTCATGGGCAAAAAGTGAGCAGACTTAGTCAACTGATCCACTATTACCCATATCGAATCATACCCTTTCTAAGTCTTTGGAAAACCCGACACAAAGTCCATCGAAATGTTGTCCCACTTCCACATAGGAATTTGCAATGATTGAAGTTCTCCTGCCGGTCTCTAATGTTCAATCTTAGCTTTTTGGCAAACCAAGCAACTCGACACATACAATGCAACATCCTTTATCATCCCGGACCACCAGAACAATTACTTCAAATCCTGATATATTTTCGTTGTCCACGGGTAAAAGCTCATCTTACTCTTGTGGGATTCCTCAAGAATGCTCTTCCGCAATTCCTCATCACGAGGTACACACACTCTTCCCTTGTACCTCAACATCCCACAACTATCTAATTCAAAATCCCCTTCTCTCCCATTAGTCATTAAGTCTCGTTGGGCCTTCAACTCACGATCTTCAAGTTGCATCATTCTGATCTGGCCAAACAACTCATTTGTGACCTTGAGCATTCCCAAAATAATACTATGGGATCTGACTTGAATTGCTAAGTTCATATCCCTGAATTCCTCAATCAACATCTCTTCATGGATTATCAATGCGGACACATGCTGTGATTTCCAACTCAGAGCATCTGCCACCATATTGGCCTTTCCAGGGTAATATTGCAAACCAAAATCATAATCTTTCAGAAACTCCATTCACCTCCTCTACCTCATGTTTAGTTCCTTCTAATCGAACAAATATTTCAGAATTTTGTGATCACAGAGAACTTCAAATCTCACACCATACAAATGGTGTCTCCAAATCTTTAGTGCAAACACCACAGCAGCTAACTCCAAATCGTATGTAGGGTAATTTTGCTCATGTGATCTCAACTGTCGTGAAGCATAAGCAACAACCTTCTCTTCCCGCATTAAAACGCAGCCCAGACCTTGCTTTAAAGCATCGCATTACACACTGAAATCACGATCAATACAAGGAAGAACCAACACTAGTGTCGTAGTCAACCTCCGCTTCAACTCTTGGACACTTTCCTCACAGTGGGTTGTCCAAACATAAGGTTCTCCTTTTCTGGTCAACTTTGTTAGCGGTAATGCTAACTTCGAAAAGCCCTCTATAAACTTCCGGTAGTAACCCGCCAATCCCAGAAAACTTCTGATCTCCGTAACCGACTTGGGTACAACCCATTCCATTACTGCTTCAACCTTCGAAGGATCCACTGCCACTCCCTCCTTGGATATCACATGCCCAAGGAAGTTCACTGATTCCAGCCAAAACTCACATTTTGACAACTTAGCATACAACTTATTCTCCTTTAGGATTCCTAACACCACCCTCAAATGTTCTGCATGTTCCTTTCGGTTCTTCGAGTAAACGAGAATGTCATCAATAAATACCACTACGAATGAATCCAAGTATGGATGAATTATCTGATTCATGTAGTCAGTAAATATTGTTGGGGCATTCGTCACTCCAAAGGGCATTACCAATTACTCAAAATGCCCATACCTCGTCCTGAAGGCAGTCTTAGGAATATCTTCTGACTTAACTCGGAGTTGGTGGTAACCTGATCGGAGGTCAATCTTGGAAAACACCTTCGTTCCTCTCAACTGATCCACCAGGACATTAATCCTAGGCAAAAATTACTTGTTCTTAATGGTGACCTTGTTCAACTGCCTGTAGTCGGTGCATACCCTATACTACCATCTTTCTTCTTAACCAACAATATCGGTGCACCCCATGGTGAAACATTAGGATGAATGAATTTCTTTGCCAACAAGTCCTCAACTTGCTTTTTCAACTCAGCCAGCTCTAACGGTGTCATCCTATAAGGAGCTATAGAGATGGGTCCCGTCCCCAACACTAAGTCAATGGAGAACTCAACCTCTCTGATTGGAGGCAATCCCGAAATATCACCAGGAAATACCTCATGGAACTCAAGAAATATCAGAATATCTTCAAATCGAGGTTTCTCAATACCCTCTAGTGATATAAGGACCCGATTTTCATAACCCAAAAATTTCTTTAAACTTTATTCATGAAAGTGAATTGATTACCTTTAAAAGACATTACTCAACGATTTAGAAAACCTGAATGAATATACATATAAGTTCAATTCATCTTTCAGGTGCGGAAATAATCAATCGTTCACTTCATTAAAAACATGTCATTACACTTCCTTTTAATTACATAATATATACAATTATCCTTTCTCAAATAATACTTTTATTACAATCATTAATCCCATCTCATTACACCATATAGAGGAAATCAATTTTACAATAGAGTCACTACCACATGGTTCTCATATTACATACATAAATCAATTACATGATTCTCATATTACATGCATTAATTAAATACCACCTTGAATACATAAAGTAACTACTCAATCCTGTACTCTTCTCATCGATCATCCAATGAGCTACATCCACAACCTGAACTCAAATACATAACACATACAAGAAAAAACAAAAGGGAGTAAGAACCAACTACGGCGACCGCTGTAACACCCTAAAATTTAAGTCTTTAAAATTATAGTATCAATCCTGAGATCCTCGCTTGAGCGAGAGATTCTCGCCTGGGCGAGAGAGGCTCACTTAGGAGGGTGAAATATTGGGGTATACTGGAGGATCCTCGCTTGAGGGAGAGATTCTCGCCTGGGCGAGAGAGGCTCATCTGGGAGGGTGAAATCCTGGAGTATACTGGAAGATTCTCGCCTGAGCGAGAGTTGTCTCGCATGGGCAAGAAATATCATTTTGGGGCTGTTGGCACTGTGAGATTCTCGATTGAGCGAGAATCCCTCGCTTGAGCGAGAGAGTCAGATCTGAGTTTTTAAAATGGGCGGGATTTTCTCGCTTGAGCGAGAATAAGCTCGCTTAAGCGAGAACCCGACGAGACAATCTTTAATGAGAAAACCCTAAACACAATCTAGGGTTTAGAAAAGAAGAAGAGTGAGAGAAGAGAGCTTTTTCAAAGAAAAAAAGCTTGGATAATCATCTAAGAGCTTGAGAAGAGGTAAAACTCTAGATTCTAACTCTCTTCTTCTCTTTAAAACCTATTTTGGGTATGTTGGATCTCTTCTCAAAAATGAAGGAAACCATGGAAACTCTTCCTTTTGAGTGATGGTTCATTTTTATGTCATTCTTACATTGTAAACTCTTGGTTTAGAGTTAGTATCTCAAGAATAGAAAGGGTTGTGGGTTGATTCATGAAAACCCCCAAAACCGTAAAAGTGAAAATGTGGTAAAAGGAGAGAATGAATAAAATGCTAGAGGTAGAAGATGAGTTTACCTCCAAATATTGGAATATGAGATGATTATGCATGTTTTAGATGGTTGAATACTTATGATGAATATTTTGTATGATTAAATGATGCAATATGAGTTGTTTATGCGATATTTGGAATAAATGACTAACATTGTGTTATATGGTGGGATGAGAAAAGATCCTAAAGTTGGAGGCGTTGTCGGTGGAACTTGAGAAGTTGCCAAGAACCAAACCCAACACTAACCAAGGTAAGGATAAGTCTTTAATTGTGCATTTGGAATCGAAAATGTGTATTTTCTGATTATGCAATGATTGAGTTGTAAATTACGCATTTAGTATAAACATATATGGGTGTGTTTATATTAAAGTAGGCGTAGATTTACGGAAAGGAAATATATTTTTAGCCGACCATGAACGGTTAGCGACTCTGGCTTGAGTATATAAGCAAAACTCTGGCTTGAGTATATAAGCAAAACTTTGGCTTGAGTATATAAGCAAAACTCTGGCTTGAGTTTATAAGCAAAACTCTGGCTTGTGTATATAAGCAAAACTCTGGCTTGAGTATATAAGAAAAACTCTGGCTTGAGTATATAAGCAAAACTCTGGCTTGAGTATATAAGCAAAACTCTGGCTTGATTATATAATCAAAACTCTGGCTTGAGTATATAAGCAAAACTCTGGCTTGAGTATATAAGCAAAACTCTGGCTTGAGTATATAAGCAAAACTCTGGCTTGAGTATATAAGCAAAACTCTGGCTTGAGTATATAACCATGTTTTATTTAAAAGGGAAATGAGAATCTGCTTTTAGCTAACCCCGAGGGGTGTAGCGACTTTGGCTCAAGTTATGCAGCAAAGTAAAATGAATTTCAAAAATGGTTTACTGACCCAATTTCTAATGTGGATTATCTTATGATGATGTTTATTTGAATTAACGACTTACTCCTTTGTATGTTTGTGTACTTGTCATTGATAATCCCATTGCAAATAAACAGGTGACATGAGGGGACTCATTTTTGGGGAATCTTAGGGAGCTTTACATTTTGGATTTATTCACTTGCACTATTTTGTATATGAGCGCATTGATGATATTTTGAAATATGTTGTAACTAACGATGTAGATATACTTATAAACTTGAGGGTGTAACTCTGGATATGTGTAGCTATGGGTATTTTGGAAACCCATAGCTAATTATATGCGGTGGTTACAAAGTTTAATTAATGCGAATTATGTTTTTTTGTCGAATGATTTTGTATGTCAATATTGAGAAGAGGGAAATAAGAATTGAAGTAAAGATATTAAATTGGTAACGTGAGTTAGGAGTGATTGCATGTAATTGAACTAAATCGAGAAAAAATTTTCAAGGGTAGAATTTCGGTCCTTACAATGTGGTATCCGAGCATAGTTAACCCTGCGACCTAGGGTATGGTCTTAGATGCTTCTTTGAAAACTTTATGTGTTGAAATTGTTGACTTGTGCAAATTGCTTTAGTGGTTATGTGCACGATTATTATATAAATTCGATTGCTAACCAGTGAGTGAGTACAAGTACCCATGGCTGGAAGAGGAAGAGGAAGAGGGGCAAGTCAGAATGTCCCGAATGATTTACTGGCGCAAATGGTGGCGGCATTGCAACAAGTCAATGAGAACTTGCACAATCTGAACCAGAACCCGGCGCAAAGTCCAAGCTCACACCCACTAGTTCCACCTAGGCCGACTGAATACCGAGGTCTGGACGAATTCTGCCGGGGAAAACCTAGTTAGTTCCAAGGCGGATTCGCTCCGGATGCGGCCATTGAATGGGTCCAAGGATTGGAAAGAATCTTCAGGGCCATGAGCTGTTCAGATGCTCAGAGAGTGGCCTATGCTACCTACATGCTGGTGAAGGAGGTAGAGAATTGGTGGGAAATGACCCGGAGACAAATGGAGATCGAAGGGCAAATCATCACGTGGGAAGCCTTCAAGAGTAAATTCCTCAAGAAGTACTTTCCTGCAGACCTGAAATTGGAGAAGGAGAGGGAATTCCTGCAATTAGAGCAGGGGAACATGACGGTGGGGGAATATTCGGCCAAATTTGAAGAGTTGATCCGATACTTCCCTTATGCTGAACTAGAGTTGGACGGGAGGTCCAAATGTGTGAAGTTTGAGATGGGGTTGAGGCCCGAGCTCCGAGTGACATTTGGTCACGCAGAAATTTCTGATTTCCCTACACTAGTGAACAAGTGTAGGATGTATGAGAATAATGTGCGGAAGAGGGACGCTGCTACGATAAAAGATAACCCTCCAAAACACTATGGCCCTCAACGGAACTTCTCACATTGCAAAGGAAAAGGGAAAATGTTTCAAGAGGAACGGAAGCCTTACTCTCCTCCGATGGGTAGTCGAGGAAATACTTCACATGGGCTGAAGACTCATGGTAATGCTGGAGGGTCACGTTGAACTCTCCATCCGAGTGCGGCAAATGTGGCTGAACTCATATAGGTGACTCATGCCCTGGAACGATGCTTACCTGTTTCTACTACAAGGACGTTGGGCACACTAGGAGATATTGTCCTAAGCTAACACAGAGTGTAAATGCTGTGAGAGCTGAGCGACCTCGATCTACTGGCAGAGTATTCACCATGAGTGGTGCAGAGACATCTGATGTTGATAGTCTGATCAAAGGTAATTGCATGGTGGCAGGTATTCCTCTTTTAGTGTTGTTTGATTCGGGAGCGACACACTCCTTTGTATCTAATTACTGTGTCGATAGACTGAAATTACAAACTGAGTCGTTGCCTTTCGACTTGGTCGTGTCCACCCCAACTGATGTGCCTGTGGTGGTATCGACAGTTGTGTCTCGATGTCTGGTAGTGGTAAACAGTAGAAATTTTACCGTGGATTTGATCTGCTTACCACTAACCTAGTTGGATCTTATTTTGGGGATGGACTAGTTGTCGACGAATCATGTGATGTTAAATTGTGCTGATAAGACCGTGGTATTCGGGAATCTTGATGAGGTTTCTGATGAGGTCAATGACATGAAGCCATTGTCGGCAAAGGAAGTCAGGACTTCTTGTAAAGAGGGAGGGGTCGTTTTTATGTTGTTGGCATCCCTAGAGTGTAGTGAAAAACCCAAAGTTGAGGATATTCCGATAGTTCGTGAGTTTCCTAAGGTATTTGCTGGCGAAATTCCGGAATTACCTCCTGTAAGAGAAGTCGAATTCTCTATTGATTTGGTACCGGGAACAGGACCCATCTCTATAGCTCCTTATAGGATGGCACCATTAGAATTGGTGGAGTTGAAAAAGCAGGTTGAGGACTTGTTGGCAAAGAAGTTCATTCGTCCTAGCGTCTCACCATGGGGTGCGCCTGTTTTGTTGGTTAAGAAAAAGGATGGTAGTATGAGGTTGTGTACCGACTACCAGCAGTTGAACAAGGTCACTATTAAGAACAAATATTCGTTGCCTCGGATCGATGACTTGATGGATTAGTTGAGAGGAGCGATAGTGTTTTCAAAGATTGATCTTCGGTCTGGCTACCACCAACTTCGCGTGAAGTCGGAAGATATTCCTAAGACGACGTTTAGAACCAGGTACGGGCATTTTGAGTAATTGGTCATGCCTTTTGGAGTAACGAATGCTCCATCAATATTTACCGACTACATGAATCGGATTTTTCATCCGTATTTAGATACCTTCGTAGTGGTATTTATTGATGACATTTTGATTTACTCCAAAAGCCAAGAGGGACATGCTGAGCACCTGCGTATTGTGCTAGAACTTCTTAGCAAGAATCGGTTGTATGCAAAGCTGTCAAAATGCGACTTCTGGTTGGAATTAGTAAATTTTCTTGGACATGTGATATCCAAGGAAGGAGTGGTAGTAGATCCTTCAAAGGTTAAAGCGGTTATGGAATGGGAAGTGCCCAAGTCAGTCACTAAGATCAGGAGCTTTCTGGGTTTGGCTGGGTATTATCGGAAATTCATAGAGGGATTTTCGAAGTTGGCTCTACCTTTGACAAAACTCACTAGGAAAGGGGAATCGTATGTGTGGACACTTCGATGTGAAGAAAGTTTCCAAGAGTTAAAACAAAGGTTGACTACGGCACCAGTTTTGGTCCTTCCTTGTACTGATCGGGACTTCAGTGTTTATTGTGATGCATCCAAGCAAGGTTTGGGTTGTGTGTTGATGCAAGAAGGGAAGGTTGTGGCCTATGCTTCTCGACAGTTGAGGACGCACGAGCAAAACTATCCTACCCATGATCTTGAGTTGGCCGCAGTGGTTTTTGCCTTAAAAATCTAGAGACACCATCTCTATGGTGTGAGATTCGAAGTGTACAGCGACCACAAGAGTTTGAAGTACATATTTGATCAAAAGGAATTGAACATGAGACAGAGGAGATGGATGGAATTCCTTAAGGATTACGATTTTGGGTTGAAGTACCACCCGAGAAAGGCCAATGTAGTGGCGGATGCACTGAGTCGAAAGTCGTTGCACATGTCGGCTTTGATGATTAGAGAAGGGAAACTGATTGAAGAGTTCAGAGATATGAACTTGGAGGTTCAAATAAAGCCTCATAGTATGATTTTGGGAATGCTGAAAGTCACAAATGAGTTATTTGATCAAATCCAGATAATGCAAGTTGAGGATAGTGAGCTAATGGATAAACGAGATCTGATGCTAACTGGTAAGGATACCAATTTCACAACGGACCCTAGTGGAATGTTGCGTTACAAAGGGAGGGTGTGTGTGCCTCGTAATGAGAAATTACGGAAGGATATTTTAGAGGAGTCCCATAAGAGCAAACTGAGTTTTCACCCGGGAACCACGAAGATGTATCAAGATTTGAAAATACTTTTTTGTTGGTCTGGGTTAAAAAGGGATGTGGCCTTGTATGTCTCGAGTTGTTTGGTATGTCAGAAGGTCAAGATTGAACATCAGCGACCAGCAGGAGAATTACAATCCCTAGAAATTCCCGTTTGGAAGTGGGATAGTATCTCCATGGATTTTGTGTCTAATTTTCTGAAGACTCAGAGGGGATATGATTCGATATGGGTGATCGTAGATTGCTTAACTAAATCTGCTCACTTTCTGCCTATGAACATGAGGTACTCTTTGGAGAGATTGGTAGAACTGTATATCCAGGAAATTGTTCGCTTGCATGGAATACCATCAAGCATTATGTCGGATAGGGACCCCCGTTTCACTTCAAACTTTTGGACTAGTTTGCAAACCGCTTTGGGAACTAAGTTGAAGCTGAGTCCAGCTTATCATCCCCAAACGGACGGTCAATCAGAAAGGACAATACAGTCATTGAAGGACCTTTTGAGGGTCTGTGTCTTAGAACCACCAGGTAGTTGGGATGGCATGTTGCCGTTGATCGAATTTACCTACAACAATAGCTTCCATTCGAGTATAGGGATGGCACCTTATGAGGCGTTGTATGGTAGGAAATGCCGAACTCCAGTGGGTTGGTTTGAAACTGGGGAGAACTTAATATTGGGGCCCGAACTAGTGCAAGAGACGACGGATAAGATCAAGAAAAATCCGGGAGAATATGAGAATCGCCCAGAGCCGACAGAAAAGCTACTACGATAAGAGGCGGAAGCTTCTCGAATTTGAGGAGGGAGATCATGTTTTCATGAGAGTAGTCCCGACTACCGGAATTGGTAGAGTGGTGAAATCTCGTAAGCTGACTCCGCGATTTATTGGGCCTTATCAAATACTGAAAAAGATTGGGCAGGTAGCATATCGTATTGCCTTACCACCGTTGTTGTCGAATCTCCACAATGTGTTTCAGTTGAGAAAATATGTGGGAGATCCATCTCATGTGGTTGAGTCGGACCAGATAGAGTTGAAAGATAACCTGACTTTTGCGACGTTGCCTGTGAGAATCATGGATACCAATATTAAAAGGTTAAGGGGCAAAGAGATCCCTTTGGTGAAAGTGTTGTGGAGCCAAGTGGACAAAGGAGACGCTACTTGGGAAGTTGAGCAAGAAATGAGGGAGGATTACACTCATTTGTTTGAATCGAGGTATGTTTAATTTTCGGGGACGAAAATTCTTATAAGAGGGGGAGGATTGTAACACCCTAAATTTTAAGTCTTTAAAATTATAGTATCAGTCCTGAGATCCTCGCTTGAGCGAGAGATTCTCGCTTGGGCGAGAGAGGCTCACTTAGGAGGGTGAAATACTGGGCTATACTGGAGGATCCTCGCTTGAGCGAGAGATTCTCGCCTGGGCGAGAGAGGCTCACCTGGGAGGGTGAAATCCTGGAGTATACTGGAAGATTCTTGCCTGAGCGAGAGTTGTCTCGCCTGGGCGAGAAATATCATTTGGGGTGGTTGGCACTGTGAGATTCTCGCTTGAGAGAGAATCCTTCGCTTAAGCAAGAGAGTCAGATCTGCGCTTTAAAAATGGGCGGGATATTATCGCTTGAGCGAGAATAAGCTCGCTTAAGCGAGAACCCGACGAGACAACATTTAATGAGAAACCCCTAAACACAATCTAGGGTTTAGAAAAGAAGAAGAGTGAGAGAAGAGAGCTTTTTCAATGACAAAAAGCTTGGATAATCATCTAAGAGCTTGAGAAGAGGTAAAACTCTAGATTCTAGCTCTCTTCTTCTCTTTAAAACCTATTTTGGGTATGTTGGATCAATTCTCAAAAATGAAGGAAACCATGGAAACTAATCCTTTTGAGTGATGGTTCATTTTATGTCATTCTTACATTGTAAACTCTTGGTTTAGAGTTAGTATCTCAAGAATGGAAAGGGTTGTGGGTTGATTCATGAAAACCCCCAAAACCCTAAAAGTGAAAATGTGGTAAAAGGAGAGAATGAATAAAATGCTAGAGGTAGAAGATGAGTTTAACTCCAAATATTGGAATATGAGATGATTATGCATGTTTTAGATGGTTGAATACTTATGATGAATATTTTGTATGATTAAATGATGCAATATGAGTTGTTTATGCGATATTTGGAATAAATGACCAACATTGTGTTATATGGTGGGATGAGGAAAGATCCTAAAGCTGGAGGCGGTGTCGGTGGAACTTGAGAAGTTGCCAAGAATCAAACCCAACACTCACCAAGGTAAGGATAAGTCTTTAATTGTGCATTTGGAATCGAAAATGTGTATTTTCTGATTATGCAATGATTGAGTTGTAAATTACACATTTAGTATAAACATATATGTGTGTGTTTATATTAAAGTAGGCGTAGATTTACGGAAAGGAAATATATTTTTAGCCGACCATGAACGGTTAGCGACTCTGGCTTGAGTATATAAGCAAAACTCTGGCTTGAGTATATAAGCAAAACTCTGGCTTGAGTATATAAGCAAAACTCTGGCTTGAGTATATAAGCAAAACTCTGGCTTGAGTTTATAAGCAAAACTCTGGCTTGTGTATATAAGCAAAACTCTGGCTTGAGTATATAAGCAAAACTCTGGCTTGAGTATATAAGCAAAACTCTGGCTTGAGTATATAAGCAAAACTCTGGCTTGATTATATAATCAAAACTCTGGCTTGAGTATATAAGCATGTTTTATTTAAAAAGGGAAATAAGAATCTGCTTTTAGCTAACCCCGAGGGGTGTAGCGACTTTGGCTCAAGTTATGCAGCAAAGTAAAATGAATTTCAAAAATGATTTACTAACCCAATTTCTAATGTGGATTATCTTATGATGATGTTTATTTGAATTAACGACTTACTCTTTTGTATGTTTGTGTACTTGTCATTGATAATCCCATTGCAGATAAACAGGTAACATGAGGGGGACTCATTTTAGGGGAATCTTAGGGAGCTTTACATTTTGGATTTATTCACTTGCACTATTTTGTATATGAGCGCATTGATGATATTTTGAAATATGTTGTAACTAACGATGTAGATATACTTGTAAACTTGAGGGTGTAACTCTGGATATGTGTAGCTATGGGTATTTTGGAAACCCATAGCTAATTATATGCGGTGGTTACAAAGTTTAATTAATGTGAATTATGTTTTTCTGTCGAATGATTTTGTATGTCAATATTGAGATAGATTGCGAAGAGGGAAATAAGAATTGAAGTAAAGATATTAAATTGTTAACGTGAGTTAGGAGAGATTGCATGTAATTGAAATAAATAGAGAAAAAAATTTCAAGGGTAGAATTTCGGTCCTTACAACCGCAACGTGGAATTACATGGAGCAATAACATTAAAGTATTACAACCTATACAACATCTGAAATCAATCATAGCAAACATATACCGATTATACACCAGTCAATACCTTAAACCTCATAATGTTCACATATTCAATCTATATAATCACCATATTTCACTTAGACAATTCAACCAATCACTACAACATTGCATAACATATTTACTCCATCAATTAACATCCTTCACAATTTACATACACGATTTATCCAATTCCATTTTCATCAAAATTCCTTTACCATAGTTACTCGCAATTACCCAACAACAATCCCATACCCAAAGGCTGTACACTAATTTTCAAGCAATACAACACTTCTAAAGCAATACAAAACTTGCTACAAATAGCCAATACCACGAAGGGAAAGTCAGACATCACTCAATAGCCAATACCACGAAGGGCAAGTCAGTCATTGCTCAACGAGCCAATACCACAAAGGGCAAGTCAGTCATTGCTACGAATAGCCAATACCACGAAGGGCAAGTCAGTCATTGCTCAACGAGCCATTACCAGAAAGGGCAAGTCAGTCATTGCTATGAATAGCCAATACCACAAAGGGCAAGTCAGTCATTGCTCAACGAGCCAAAACCACAAAGGGCAAGTCAGTCATTGCTACGAATAGCCAATACCACGAAGGGCAAGTCAGTCATTGATCAACGAGCCAATACCACAAAGGGAAAGTTAGTCATTGCTACGAATAGCCAATACCACGAAGGGCAAGTCAGTCATTGCTCAACAAGCCAATTCCACAAAGGGCAAGTCAGTCATTGCTACGAATAGCCAATACCACGTAGGGCAAGTCAGTCATTGCTCAAGGAGCCAATACCACAAAGGGCAAGTCAGTCATTGCTACGAATAGCCAATACCATGAAGGGCAAGTCAGACATTGCTCAACCTCTTAGGGGAGCTAAAATAGATTTTCTTCCCATTGTTTCACAACCATATACAACCATAAAATCCAAGCATTTTATAACATCATATATCATTTAAATACTTTCATTACATCACATTTCACCATAATACCCACCACCACAACCATGTCATAATATTCATATTCATCCCATTCTTTACTACATATAAACAATTAACACAATCATTATCATACAATCATTATCATGTCCATTTATTGCCATTAAACAACTCATCACACAATCATTATTACAAACATACCCATATATGTTTATAACAAATAAACGACTCACAACTTAGCCATTATCATAAATATACTCATATCTTTTTATCACAATAAACAACTCATAACATATTTATCATCATACAACCTATTAACGATAGAACCATTTCTCATGACGATGTATTACCATAAATGGGCATATTGCATTTTAATCTAATAAAAGGGTTTTTACCACTCATATATCTCTACATTTAAGGCTAATACCTTTCCAAGGAAAATAAAGACTCTGACATGGACCACAAAATTACAAGAGAGTTTCTATCCGTTAATATTCTCCGATTCTTGAGGGAAATCGGAGAAGATGACTCTAATGAAATATGTAAAGACCCAAATTCTACCCTTGAAATTTTTTCATTTTTTAATCCTTTATACTTGATTTCCCATGTTACATCATACATACATTTCTTTTAACCTTTTAAATCATTCATTTCTTTAATTATCTAGTAACACTAATCATACAATTTCAGTTTCATACAATGACTACCCTTATTTGTAGAAAACATAATTCGCATATATTCATATAATACGGTTCGTCATATGTCAAGTCGGAGGGTTACAAATTAGTGTACCCACAGTTACATTCAAAATTAAATAGATATTCAGTTAATACACAACAGTCCATAAAACAAGAAATCTTGATTATTAAACTCCTATAGCTTTTAAATCAAGCATTCCTACCGCATTAGGTTACCTGCAATGTGATTAACATTGACAAATACACACATAAAACACAAAGGAGTAAGTCGTTAACTTAATAAATGTCAATATATATTAATCCACATTTTATAAGTATTAAATAAACAATTTGGCATAATAATACTTAAAACCATTTCAACGGTTTATATATTTGAAAACCGTGCTACATAGCTTGAGCCAAAGCTTGCTACATAAATTGAGCCAAAGTTTGCTACATCGCTTGAGCCAAAGCTTGGTACATAACTTGAGCCAATATTTGCTACATCGCTTGACCAAAGCTTGCTACATAACTTGAGCCAAAGTTTGCTACATAACTTGAGCCAAAGTTTTCTACATCGCTTGAGCCAAAGCTTGCTACATAACTTGAGCCAAAGTTCGCTACATAATTTGAGCCAAAGTTTGCTACATAACTTGAGCCAAAGCTTGCTACATAACTTGAGCCAAAGTTCGCTACATAACTTGAGCCAAAGTTTGCTACATAACTTGAGCCAAAGTTTGCTACATAACTTGAGCCAAAGTTTGCTACATAACTTGAGCCAAAGTTTGCTACATCGTTTGAGCCAAAGTTTGCTACATCGCTTGAGCCAAAGCTTGCTACATAACTTGAGCCAAAGCTTGCTACATAACTTGAGCCAAAGTTCGCTACATAACTTGAGCCAAAGTTCGCTACATAACTTGAGCCAAAGTTTGCTACATAACTTGAGCCAATGTTTGCTACATAACTTGAGCCAAAGTTTGCTACATAACTTGAGCCAAAGTTTGCTACATTACTTGAGCCAAAGGCGCTACACTTCTTAAGGGTAGCTAAAAATATGTTTTCTTTCAATTGATTCACAATCATTTATAACCAGAAAATCCACGCATTTTCTTAACCAATATACAAGTTGGGATCAGTTCTTGGGTAACTTTACAAGTTTCCTTCGCTACCTCCTCAAACCTTAGGATCTTTCCTCATCCCACCAAACAACAACAAAAGTCAATAATTTGTTCACAATAATATATACAATTCGTATTGCATTTTCAAAGACATATGATATTCACATATTTCCAATGTTTCCCAAACTACTTTCATTAGAAGTTTCCAAATATCATCAACATACATATTCATCATCTATTTTAAACTCGAACTCATACTCATCTTCTACTTTTATTATTTCACCCATTTCACTCTTTAACCGCACTTTCATTTTGGGGTTTTTGAGGTTTTCATGAAACAACCCACAAACCCTTTCCTTTTCGTTGAATACCAACTCTAAACCAAGAGTTTTCAAGAGAGAAACTAAATAAAACGAACCACAACTCTAAAGGAAGGGTTTCCATGGTTTCTCACATTTTGAGAAGAGATCCCATACACCCAAAACAAGTTTGAAAGGGAGAAGGAGAGTTAGAAACAAGAGATTTACCTCCTATCAAGCTTCTAGATGATTCCCATGAGTCCTTGCTCTCAAAATCACCTCCTTCTCTCTTCTCTCTCAAGTTCTAACACTAAATGTGTTTGGGGGTTTCTATTTTCAAGTGAAATCGTCGGGTTCTCGCTCAAGCGAGAAGATTCTGCCAATTTTAAAAACTCAACACTGACGCTCTCGCTCAAGCAAGGGATTCTCGCTCAAGCGAGGATCCTTCAGTGTCCACTCTCTCTCCCTCGCCCAGGCGAGCCAACTCTCGCTCAAGCGAGCCTTCTCTCGCTCAGTCGAGCCATATCTCGCTCAAGCGAGGTTCCCAGATAAAATCCTAGGAGAAAGAATGACATTCTCGCTTGGGCGAGGCTCCTCTCGCTCAAGCGAGAATCCTGCAGTATACCCTAGATTTTCCTTTGTTACAAAGTTTTTGGGAAATTAAACTTAGGGTGTTACAATCCTCCCCCTCTTATAGGAATTTTCGTCCCCTAAAATTAAACATACCTCGATTCGAACAAATAAGGGTAATCCTCCCTCATATCACGCTCTACTTCCCAAGTAGCGTCTCCTTCATCTACTTTGCTCCACAATACCTTCACCAAGGCAATCTCTTTCCCTGTCAATCTTTTGATACTGGTGAATCACTAGCAACGTCGTAAAAGTCAAGTTATCCTTCAACTCTATCTGATCAGACTCGACCAAATGAGATGGATCCCCAACATATTTCCTCAATTGAGACACATGAAATGTAAGGACCCAAATTCTACCCTTGTAATTTTTTCCTTATTTAATCCAATTTCATGCATTTAACGATAAATTATAATTACCGAGTGAATAAACTTATTTAAATGATTTCACTTCTTCCTCATACCCGATCTATAAACCAAAAGTAACATACCAATTTAGATAGCAGAAAAACATAATTCGTATTAATGTAACTTAGTAACGACCGCATACAAGTAGCTATGGGTTTCCAAAACACCCATAGCTACATATATCCCGAGTTACTAGTTTCCATGATTAATACCATGTACAACAATTATGTTCATAGTTACAAAATAGTTAGTCAAGTACAACCAATGAGGTTACAAAAGAATAGATAAAGGACATCAAAATAAAAGTCTCTAAGCTCCTAATCAAAAATACCATACTCCTTTCACCAACATGCAATGGGATTAACATTGACAATACACCAAGAAACACAAAGGAGTAAGTCGTTAACTCAACAATTATCAATGTAAGTTAAATCCACATTTAATAAGGTTAAATAAACGGTTTAAAATCAAGTTTACTTAAAAGCCAATTTCAACGTTCATATTTTCGAAAACCATGCTACATAACTTGAGCCAAAGTTTGCTACATTGCTTGAGCCAAAGCTTGCTACATTACTTGAGCCAAAGTTGGCTACATTGCTTGAGCCAAAGCTTGCTACATTACTTGAGCCAAAGTCGCTAACCAATCAAGGTCGGCTAAAAACGAGTTTTATTTCCATTGGCACTCCACCAATACATTTTTCCGAGTTTTATTTTCATTGGCACTCCACCAATACAAAACAGTAAATCCACTCCTCGTTGTTACAAACATACCCATATATGTTCATAACAACTAAGTGATTTACAATACATTTTATTACTCCGAGTTTTATTTCCATTGGCACTCCACCAATACATAAACGGTAAATTCACTCCTCGTCATTACAAACATACCCATATATGTTTATAACCACTAAGTGATTTACCCTTCATTGCATCATTCCGAGTATTATTTCCTTTGGTACTCCATCAATACATAAACGGTAAATCCACTCCTTGTTGTTACAAACATACCCATATATGTTTATAACAACTAAGTGATTTACGATACACTTCGTTATCCACATCAGAAAATCCACACATTTTCTATCACAGTGCATAAGTTAAAGACTTATCCTTACCTCAGTGAGTATTGGGTTAGGGTTCTTGGCAACTCCTCAAGTTCCATAGACACCGCCTCCAACTTTAGGATCTTTCCTCATCCCACCATATAACACAAGGTTAGTCATTTATACCAAATATCACATAAACAACTTATATTGCATTATTTAACCATATAAGACATTCATCATATTTTCAACATTAGAAAGTAAACTCATCTTCTACCTCTAACATTTTACCCACTTTCCATCTTAACCCCATTTTCACTTTAGGGTTTTGGGGTTTTCATTAACCAACCCACAAACTCTATCCATTTTCGACATACTAACTCTAAACCAAGAGTTTACAAGAGAAAAATCACATAAAACGAACCATAACTCAAAAGGGTGAGTTTCCAAGGTTTCCCTCATTTTTGAGAAGAGATCCATAATACCAAAAATGGGTTTTCAAGAGAAGAAGAGAGTTAGAATATAGGGTTTTACCTCTTCTCAAGCTCTTGAACAAGAATCAAAGCTCCTAGACCTTGGGAATGCTCTCTTCTCTCCCCTCTCTTCAATTCTTAACCTAAAAATGTATTTGGGGTTTCCCTCATTTAATGCTCTCGTCGGGTTCTCGCTTAAGCGAGCTTATTCTCGCTCAAGCGAGAAAATCTCGCCCATTTTAAAAAACTCAGATCTGACCCTCTCGTCCAAGCGAAGGATTCTCGCTCAAGCGAGAATCTCACAGTCCCAAAATGCCATTTCTCGCCCAGGTGAGACAACTCTCGCTCAGGCGAGAATCCTCCAGTATAGCCCAGGATTTCACCCTCCCATGTGAGCCTCTCTCGCTCAAGCGAGGATCCCAGAACTGATACTATAATTTTAAAGATTTAAAATTTAGGGTGTTACATGAAACACATTGTGAAGATTCAACAACAATGGAGGTAAAGCAATCTGATATGCTACCGGTCCAACCCTCTTCAAAATCTGATATGGTCCAATGAATCTCCGAGTAAGCTTACGGGATTTCAACACTCTACCAATCCCAATAGTCGGAACTACTCTCATAAACACGTGATCTCCCTCATCAAACTCAAGAGGTTTCCGCCTCTTATCATAATAGCTTTTCTGCCAACTCTGTGCAATTCTCATATTTTCCCAGATCTTATTGATCTTTTCCGTCTTCTCTCGGATCAACTCAAGTCCCAATACCAAGTTCTCCCCAGTTTCAAACCAACTTATAGTAGTCCTACACTTTCTCCCATACAAGGCTTCATAAGGGGCCATCCTGATACTAGTATGGAAACTATTGTTGTAGGTGAACTCGATCAAAGGCAACATGCTATCCCAACTCCCCGGTTGTTCCAAAACACACGCCCTCAATAGATCCTCCAATGATTGGATGGTCCTTTTCGATTGACCATTCGTCTGTGGATGAAAAGCTGAACTCAATTTCAACTTAGTCCCCAAAGCGGATTGCAAACTAGTCCAAAAGTTTGAAGTGAAACAGGGATCCCTATCTGACACAATGTTCCATGGTATCCCTTGCAACCGAACGATCTCCTTGATATACAACTCAGCCAATCGTTCCAAGGAATATTTCATGTTCATCGGTAAGAAATGAGCAGAATTCGTCAAATGGTCTACTATCACCCAAATCGAGTCATACCCTCTTTGAGTTTCGGGAAACCCGTTACAAAATCCATGGAGATACTATCCCACTTCCAAATGGGAATCTCTAGTGACTGTAACTCTCCCGCTGGCCTCTGAAGTTCAATCTTGGCTTTTTGACATATGAGACAACTCGAGACATACAAAGCCACATCCTTTTTCAAACCAGACCACCAAAACAACTTTTTTCAGATCTTGGTACATTTTTGTAGTTCCCGGGTGAAAACTCATTTTACTCTTGTGTGATTCCTCCAGAATACTCTTTCATGAGGCACACATACCCTTCCCTTATATCGCAACATTCCACTAGAATCCGACTCAAAACCGGTTTCCTTTCCCATTGCCATCAAATCGCGTTTGACCTTCAATTCTCGATCCTCAACTTGCTTATTTCTAATCTGGTCAAACAACTCATTGGTGACCTTGAGCATTCCCAAAATCATGCTATGGGGTCTTACCTGAATTTCCAAGTTCATATCCATGAACTCTTCAATTAGTTTCTCTTCATGAACCATCAAAGCTGAAATATGTAAAGACTTCCGACTTAAAGCATGGGCTACCATATTGGCTTTTCCTGGATGGTACTACAATCCGAAATCACAGTCCTTAAAAAACTCCATCCACCTTCTATGTCTTATGTTTAGTTCCTTTTGATCAAACAGATACTTCAGACTCTTGTGGTTGCTGTACACCTCAAATCTTACACCATAAAGATTGTGTCTCTAGAGTTTCAAGGCAAAGACCACTACAACTAATTCCAGATCATGTGTAGGGTAGTTTTGCTTATGCGTTCTCAACTGTCGCGAAGCATAAGCAACAACTTTCACGTCTGGCATCAACACACAACCCAAACCTTTCTTAGAAGCATCACAATACACACTGAAATCACGATCAGTACAAGGAAGAACCAACACTGGTTCCGTAGTCAACCTCTGCTTCAACTCTTGAAAAATTTCTTCACAACGGATTGTCTACACATACGTTTCTCCTTTTATGGTAAGCTTAGTTAGGGGTAATGCCAACTTTGAAAATCTATCTATGAACTTCCTGTAATAACCAGCCAAACCCAGAAAACTCCAGATCTTAGTAACTGACTTGGGCGCTGTCCATTCCATCACCAGCTCGACCTTAGAAGGGTCTACTGCCAATCCTTACCTAGATATCACATGCCCAAGGAAATTTACAAATTCAAGCCAAAAGTCACATTTCGACAGCTTCCCACACAATCGATTATTCCTCAGAAGATCTTGAATAACTCTCAGGTGCTCCGCATGTTCCTCTCGGCTTTTAGAGTATACTAGTAAGTCATCAATAAATACCACTACGAAGGAATCCAAGTACAGATGAAAGATCTGATTCATGTAGTCGGTAAATATTGCTGGGGCATTCATCACACCAAAGGGCATCACCAAATACTCAAAGTGCCCTTACCTCGTCCTAGGAATATCCTCCGACTTAACTCAAAGTTGATGATAACCTGACTGAAGGTCAATCTTTGAGAACACCACCGCTCCTCTCAACTGATCCATCAAGTCATCAATTCTAGGCAACAGATACTTGTTCTTGGTAGTGACCTTGTTCAACTGCCTGTAGTCGGTGCACAACCTCATACTCCCATCTTTCTTCTTAACTAACAGAACTGGTGCACCCCACAGTGAGACACTAGGACGAATGAAATTCTTTGCCAACAAATCCTCAACCTGTTTTTCAACTCAGCAAGTTCTAATGGTTCCATCCTATAAGGAGCTATAGAGATGGATCCCGTTCCAGGTACCAAGTCAATAGAGAATTCAACTTCTCTGACTGGGGGCAACTCCAGAATATCACCAGGAAATACCTCAGAGAACTGATAGACTATCGGAATATCGTCAATGCAGGGTTTCTCAATACCCTCCAGGGATGCCAACAGGACAAACATTGATCCCCCTTCCTTAAGGAAAGTATTGACTTCCTTTACCGACACTGGCTCCAAACAACTAGCCTGGTCAGAAATCTCACACGGATCCCTAAACACCACAGTTTTGTTAAGACAATTAGGCATAACATGATTTGCTGGCAACCAGTCCATTCCCATAATTAAATCTAACTAGGACAATGGTAAGAAGATTAAATCCATGGTAAACGTTCTACCATTTACCACTATCGGACACTGGGACACGAACGTCGATACCACCATCGGCACACTAGTTGGGGTGGATACGACCAAGTCGTAAGGCAACGACTCCGTGTGCAATTTCAGTCGGTTCACACATTCAATAGATACAAAGGAGTGTGTCACTCCCGAATCAAACAACACTAAAAGAGGAATACCTGCCACCATACCATTACCTTTGATCAGGCCATCCATATCTGATAACTCTGCACCACTCATGGTATAAACTCTGCCGGTGGATTGAGGTCGTTCAGCCCTCACAACATTCATATTTTTCGTAATTGAGGACAATACCTCCTTATATGCCCTGCCTCCTTGCAGTGAAAGAAGCTAAGTGTCGTTCCAGGGCACAAATCACTGACATGAGTTCGGCCATATTTGTCGCACAAGGGTGGAGAGTTTAACTATGACCATCCTGCATTGTATTGAGTCCTCAGCCCATGCGAAGTATATCCCCAACTTCCAGTGAGTGGAGAATAAGGCTTTCGTTCCTCTTGAAACACCTTACCCTTGCCCTTCCTATGCATAAGGTTCCTTTGAGGCCCAAAGTACTTTGGAGGAATTGATTTGGGTGTCTTCACCTCATCCGCCTTCATATCATCCTCACACATCCTACACTTGTTGACCAATGTAGGGAAGTCAGCAATCTCTTTATTTCCAAACATCTTTTCAACTTGGGCTTCAAACCCGATTCAAACTTAGAGCATTTGGACCTTCCGTCGACCTCCAATTCAGAGTAGGGGCAAAATCGGGCCAACTCTTCAAACTTGGCCAGATATTCTCCCACCAACATGTTACCCTACTCCCCTCAAAAACTCCATTTCCTTCTTCCTCTTCAGATCAACATGAAAGTATTTATGAAGGAATTTCTCCGTGAATGTACCCCAGGTAATCACTTGTCCCTCAACTTCCATTTGGCGCTGAGTAAATTCCCACCAGTTCTCGACCTCCTTCACTAGCATATAGGTGGCATATGCCAACTTCTGAACATCTGAACAGCTCACGACCTTGAAGATCCTTTCAAATCCTTGGACCCACTCAATGGCAGCATTAGGAGCGAATCCGCTGTGGAACTGACTGGGGTACCTCCAGCAAAATTCATCCAGACCCCGGTACTCTATCGGTCCGGGTGGGACCAGGGGTTGTGAACTCGGACTTGGTGTTGTGTTCTGATTCAAAGCCTGCAAGTTCTCGTTCACATGCTGCAGTGCAGCCACCATCTGTTGTAAGGACCCAATTTCTACCCTTGAAATTTTTTCATTATTTTATTCCTTTCACATACATTTTTCCTATAACTTAGAATCACAAATTCAACAACCTTGTTTTAATCCAACTTTCCCGCTCATACTCATTCCATAACACAATATCCACATACACGTTCATTTAACAGAAAATCATAATTCATATTAATATATCCCGATAACTACCACATACAACTAGCTATGAGTTTCCAAAATACCCAGAGCTACAAATATCCAGAGTCATAATTATCCTAAAATTGTAATGATCATGGTTACAAATACATAAATCCGCAAATATTCAATCATGATACAAAAAGATGCAAATAAAGGAATCCAGATTCAAAAGCTCCTACAGCTCCAAATCAAGCGTCCTTAATTCATCTCATTACCTGCAATGGGATTATCAAATGGCAACACACAAAATGTACAAAGGAGTAAGTCATTTAATTCAATAACTATCATTTCATATAATCCACATTTAAATAGAGTTAGATAAACAATTTAAGCATTCCAACATAAAGTCATTTACGTTTCATTTTATATCTTACTACATCATACGACCATTCTTACTTTCACATTCTTCCATGTCAATCAAACCTTGTTAACCTCTTAAGGAGGATAAATTTAGGGTGTTACATAAAGCTGCCAAATTCTAGCTTTAGCTAGAATTGTAGCCCGGGCCAGAGAAGTTTGAGCAGGCTGCCCGATACTCGCTCGAGCGAGAGAATTCTCGCCCGGTCGAGAGCGTCAAAGTTGGAAAGTTGAAAAGCTGCGAAATTCTCGCCAAAGTGAGCCATTCTCGCCCGGGCTAGATTGCGCATCTATAAATGTGAAAGAGTGGTTTCGGAAACCCTAATCTTCATTTTATTTCTCCTCCTTTCTCTCCCAACGGCGGCTCCACCCAAATGAACCATTCTCCCCTCCACTAAACCTCAAAAACTCAACAAAACCTCTTCCTCTTACTTCTTAGTGGCACATTGGAGGGTTTTGGCGGTGAACATTGGGGGTTGAAGGAGATGGAGGGAGATGTTGCTCTTCTGCGGAACAACGAAGCTTATGCAAACTAAGGTGAGGGAGAAGACCATTGTGGTCTTAGAGTATTTCATTAGAGTCATCTTCTCTGATTAACCTCAAGAATCGGAGAATGTTAACGAATAGAAACTCTCTTAGAAGTTTGTGGTCCATGTGAGAGTCTTTATTCTCCATGAAAAGGTATTAACCATAAATGTGGAGACATATGTGTAGGAAAACCGTTTTATTAGATGGAATGCAATATGCTCATTTATGGTAATACACCGTCATGAAAGATGGTTCTATCGTTAATATGTTATATGATGATGAATATTTTATAAAAATTTTATTTGTTATAAGTGGACATGAGTATGTTTGTGATAATGTTTGTGTTATGAGACGTTTATTGGTGATAAATGGACATGATTTTATTATGTGATGGTGAATATGTTGTGAGTTGGTTATTGGTGACAAATGGACATGATTATATTATGTGATGATGAATATGTTATGAGTTGGTTATTTGTGATAAAAGGACATGATTATGTTATATGACGATGATGATGTTGTGAGTTGTTTTATTGTGTTTAGAAATGATATACATTGTGCTTATGACATTGATGTGGTATTTTGTATTATGATGAAGTTGTGATGTGAGAATAATATAGTAGAAATGATTATATTGTGAATGATGTTGTTTTATGGATATGAGTATGAACTAGATTGACTGTGCGAGTGATATGAGGAATGTACATGTCGAATATAAAGTGGTATTGGCTCTTTGAGCAATGATTGACTTGCTCTTCGTGATATTGTCTCTTTGAGCAATGAATGACTTG
Organism: Lupinus albus; assembly: GCA_009771035.1. NCBI lineage: Eukaryota > Viridiplantae > Streptophyta > Magnoliopsida > Fabales > Fabaceae > Lupinus > Lupinus albus. Next base: position 4,929,167 of record CM020013.1, on the reverse strand, counting down.
CCCTTCGTGGTATTGCCTCTTTGAGCTATTAATGACTTGCCCTTCGTGGTATTGGCTCTTTGAGCAATGACTGACTTGCCCTTCGTGGTATTGGCTCTTTGAGCAATGACTGACTTGCCCTTCGTGGTATTGGCTCTGAGCAATGACTAACGTTGATGAAGATAGTTCTGAGCCGGAATCTTATACTCTTGTCTAGGTTTCTGTTTGTAATGATTGTGGTTGTGCTTTTTCTATTTGGATTTGAACATTGTTTGAATTTTATTTTTATTTCTTGATGTTTTGGATATTCTTGTATGAACCTAATGTTATTGCGGTTGTTATGCAATGATTTCGATTTGTGTTTCATACATGGTTGTATATTATTCTGCTTATATTATTGCAATTTCATATACTATGAAAATATTGTATGCTATGCTCTACAATGTCTATTGTACTAGACTCTTGGCTTTTCTTCTTTTTGATGAAGTCAAAAAGGGGAGAAAAGTTGGGAGATGTGTATTTTCGGTATAAATCTTTCAGGCACATAACTCCAAAAGAAAGGGGGAGCATATATATAGGGGGAGCATACTCAAGACAAGTCATGAGACATCATCAAGTATGCTACTCTCAAGAAAAATACACCTTCAAGAAGATATTGGTTTGTCATCATAAAAAAGGGGGAGATTGCGAAGAAGATCTTGCTCCTGACCTTGGCACGGTTTTGATGAAAACACCAACATCACAAAAAGAAGAAAGGAAGAAGACCTATCAAGACTATCGAAGACAAAACTTCAAGATTTAGAGTCTAAGTCTTTAGGTATTTCTATCCTTACAATTCCTTTATTATCTTAGTTAATAATGCTCGAAATTGTATTCAAGAAAATCAGAAAAATCTAAGTGTGAATAAAAATAATTTTCAAAAACATGTAACGGGTTACCATACTTGAGTAACAAGTTACATGAGTGAGAAAAGAGTTATCCATCCTCCAACGGCTAAGAGTAATCTATTATTGTCTTTGAAGTAACAGATTACCATGTTGAGAATATAGGGTAATCGATTACTCAAAGAAGTGTAATCGATTACGCTAAGGCAATTTTCACAAGACTACTGGATAGTACCTTTGAGTAATCGATTACTCAAATATAGTAATCAATTATACTGTGTGAAATTCGAAATAGTTGTTAACAAGATAGTTGGGTAATCGATTACCCACTTGTTGTAATCGATTACTGAGAGTTGTTGTATCAGTTTTCAGATTTCAAAGTGAAAAGGTTTCACTCAAACTTTCTAAGTTATTTTGGAGTTGCTTCTAAGTGCATTCCAAACTTTTCAAAGTAAAAGAGCATTATTATATATAGTATAAGAGTTGTTTTTGGATTGCAAGTCTAAAATTGTCATATACACTTGTAAAGGCAATCCAAGCCATATTGTATATTCTTCACTTTTGCAATGTTCACCTTCTTTCAAAAGGGTGTGATGAGAAAGGGGTTGAGTGACTTGGAATAGTGTTTTCCAAGGGTGTTACTTGGAATAGGGTTTTCCAAGGGATTAAGTATAAGTGAGTGTGTAAGGTACAAGGAGATCATAGGGTGAGATAATTGTAATTGCAACACATTATATTTAATAAAGGAATCTCTTGCGAGTCAAGAGTACTAGACGTATCTTTCGGTGGACAAGAAGGTGAACCAGTATAAAAACACTTGTGTACTATCTTCTCCTTATCTTTGTTATATTTCTATCTTTCAAAGTCAATATTTTTCTGCATATTATTTTCGCTGCATTTTAACTTTGATATTGCAGAAACATTGGCCATCGTTTTGCAACAACTAATTCACCCCCCTCTTAGTTTCATTCTCATTCTTACGCATGTAGGACCCAAAGGAAATTGGGTATCTAATATTACTTCACATGTTTTGCAGGAAAAATTGAGAGCCGCCTGCAACTTATGGTACTTGGAGAGAGGCTGCTCAAAACACATGACAGGCAATAAAGAAAAATTCTCTGTCCTCCCTCCAAGGGACAAAGGATACGTCACATATGGTCACAACAACAAAGGAAGAATACTTGGAGTTGGTAGAATCGGCAAGCCACCATCAACATCTATAGAAGGAGTACTTTATGTCGAGGGACTCAAGCACAACTTGTTGAGCATAAGTCAACTATGCGACAAAGGATTCCATGTGGCATTCTACCCAGATAAGTGCATCATCGAAAGTAATAACTCTAAACTAGTTGGTAAGAGAATAAATAATATATATATGATTGATTTAGATTATTCTTCTTTACCAATAAAATGTTTAGTGGTTAACAATAATAATGATGCATGGCTTTGGCATAGTAGAATTGCACATATACATATGGATCATCTAAATAAACTGATCAAGAAAGACTTAGTTGTTGGTTTACCCAAGATGAATTTTGTTAAAGACAAACTATGTAGTGCTTGTCAAAAGGGTAAACAAACAAAAACTTCTTTCAAACCTAAGCATATGATTTCTTCCGATAGACCATTGCAGTTACTACGTATGGTATTATTTGGCCCCTCACGAACCAAAAGTTATGGTGGTAACTACTATGTTGTTGTTCTAGTAGACAATTATTCAAGATACACATGGAATCTATTATTAGTTCATAAGAATGAGGCGTTTAATGCCTTTAGCAAATATGCTAAAAGATTTCAAAATGAAAAATATGTGAAAATCGCTGCTATAAGAAGTGATAATGGGGGAGAATTTCAAAATGCTTATTTCGAAGAGTTTTGTGATGATCTTGGTATCAATCACAATTTCTTTGCTCCTAGAACACCACAAAAAAATGGTGTTGTAGAAAGAAAGAATCAGTCATTTGAAGAACTTGCTCGTACTATGTTGATTGAAACTAATCTCTGATAATACTTTTGGGCTGATGTTGTACGTACGACATGTTATGTTTCAAACAGAGTTCTTCAAAGGTAGAAAACCAAACATTTCTCATTTTCATGTATTTGGTTGTAAATGCTTTGTTTTAAATAATGGTAAAGACAACTTAGGCAAGTTTGACACAAAAGCTGATGAAGGGATCTTCCTAGGCTACTCTCTTACGAGTAAAGCTTATAGAATCTTTAATAAAAGAACTCTAGCCATGAAAGAATTTGTTCATGTATCTTTTGATGAAGTCAATCCTTTTATAAAGGATGGGTTAACTCTTGATGAAGAGGACTTGCCTAGTTCCCCTTCAATAGAAGTGTCTTCTACCAATACAACAACCAATGCTGAGCACTTGAAAATGAATGATACTCTATCTTCTCAAGAAGAGCATATTCATTCTGATTTACCACAAGAATGGAAAACTCATAGAGACCATCATATTCACAACAAAATTGGTGATATAAGCAAAGGTGTAACTACCTGCTTAAAGCTAAATGATGCTTGTTTAAACATGACCTTCGTCTCTCAAATAGAACCTTCAAAGATTGACGATGCAATCGAGGATGAACACTGGATTCTTGCAATGCAAGAAGAGTTAAACCAGTTTGAGAGAAATGAAGTTTGGGAATTTGTTCCTAGACCAAATGATAGACATGTTATAGGAACTCGTTGGGTATTCCGTAATAAATCAGATGAAAATGGTATTATCATTAGAAATAAAGGTAGAGTGGTTGTAATATCCCAAAATTGCCAATTTTTGAATATAGTGGATATCAGGAAGTCTGGGAGCTACTGGGTGATTCTCGCTTGAGCGAGGGACTCAGTGTTGTTCCCAGGTATTTTCCTGGGATTCTCGCCTGAGCGAGATGGAGCTCACTTAAGCGAGAGAGAGGTGTTGCCACTGGATGAATCTCGCCTGGGCGAGAGCATCAGTTCCTGAATGATGCAAAGAGTCGTGGGTTCTCGCCCAAGCGAGCCTACCCTCGCTTGAGTGAGAGTCCAAAATCTTAAAACCTAAAATAGACGCCCCAAGTGAGGATTGGGTATTATTTTCGAAAAAACAAGAGAAGAGGAACGGTTGGGAGAGTTGTGCACCCTTAGAGTCAAGGAAAAGACCGGAGAAGAAGTAAATTGCTCAACTTAGCCTCTCTTATGTTTGAATGTCATAGTTTTGCAATGGGGTTTCTTCTCCATGTTTAGGGATAAAACCCCATGAACCCTCTTTTGATATTGTGGTTTGTTCTACCTTGGAAAACCTTGTAAAACTCATAGAGTATGAGTTGTTTTTCGAAATGAGGGTGTGAAGAGTTGTTTTCAAAATCGTAGAGTCATTTCAATATTAGGGAAACCCTTCTATTGAAGATGAGACGAACAGATGATGTTTTCTTATGTTGTTTGAGTATTGGGTAGTACTATTAGTGTTTTGATATGTAAATTGATGTGTTATAATTGTTGTTGTTTTGGGTTGAAAGACCCTAATGTTGGAGGAGACGGCGGAGAACACAACTGAGCTTTAGTGCAAAACCTTAGCGAATACTCAGGTGAGGGAGCAGCATTAAACTTTGTGGTATTAGAATCATGACATTGGAAACTCCAACGACACTCACTAGTTAGAAGATTTCATTTGGTTAACACGATTAAACGGGAAATCTCATGAGTTTCCTATTTAACCGCGTTAGTCCTACTGTTGTGAATGGCATGTTTGATTATGGTATGGATTTTGACCTGCCTTCGTGGTACGGATTTTGACCTGCCTTCGTGGTATGGATTTTGACCTGCCTTCGTAGTACGGATTTTGACCTGCCTTCGTGGTATGGAGTTTGACCTGCTTTCGTGGTATGGAGTTTGACCTGCCTTCGTGGTATGGAGTTTGACCTGCCTTCGTGGTATGGATTTTGACCAGCCTTCGTGGTACGAATTTTGACTTGCCTTCGTGGTATGGAGTTTGACCTGCCTTCGTGGTATGGAGTTTGACCTGCCTTCGTGGTATGGATTTTGACCTGCCATCGTGGTACGGATTTTGACCCGCCTTCGTGGTATGGAGTTTGACTTGCCTTCGTGGTATGGAGCTTTACCTGCCTTCGTGGTATGGATTTTGACCTGCCTTCGTGGTATGGATTTTGGGTATGCACTTGTAGTGTGGTTTTGATTGTGGTTCGAAATGGTGGACAGTTGATTGTACTATGAATGGGTGGTATGGTTATGATTAATTGTTTATTGAATCTCATGGGTGTGATTGTGCTGTAATGATGTGTAGTACCTGTTTAGCAATGTTCTAATGTTAATATTCTATTTAAACCCACCATGTTATATATTGCATGTATTTAATGACTGACTCTCTCTAAGTTGTCTTGTTTACTCAATCCGTGGTAATGGGATTGTAGGTGGAGCTAAGGCATAAGATACTGCAGAGTCTTGGAGTGATTGCGTCGCATTGGATTTAGTGTGTGTTTATTTGTTAGTCTAAGAATTTGTAATTGCTGATATTGGACCTTTTTATGGGAGCTTTCATCTATGTTTTTGATGTTCAGTTTAATAGACTAAAAGGTGTAGAAACTAGTGTTGTGGAATTACTGTGCTGTTTTTCCTTTTATGGTTTTATCTATACTATTGGAGTATTCCTGGTTGAAGTGAAATTTTAAATGGTATGAAATTTTATTATGTTAGAAAATGATTTTATTTTTCCGTGTTGTTAATTTGAGGCGTTACAATGGTAGCATAAGGATACACAGGAAGAAGGTATAGACTTTTATGAAACCTTCGCTCCTGTTGCTAGACTTGAAGCTATTCGGTTATTACTTGCATATGCTTGCTCTCTAAATTTTCAGTTATATCAAATGGATGTTTAGAGTGCATTTCTTAAAGGGTATATACAAGAAGAAGTATATGTAGAACAACCTCATGGGTTTGTGTGACACCCTAGGTTTTAACGTCATTAAATTATAGTATCAGTCTTGGGAGTCTTGCTTGAGCGAGAGAATTGTCGCCTGGGTGAGAAAGTCTCACCTAGGAGGGTGAAATCCTGGGCTATACTGTAGGATTCTCGCTTGAGCGAGAGTGGTCTCGCCTGAGCGAGAGTTGTCTCGCCTGTGCGAGAAAAGTGGCATTCAGGACCTGTCGAGGCTGTAAGATCCTCGCTTGAGCAAGATTTGCCTCGCCTGAGCGAGAAATCCCTCGCTTGAGCGAGAGCGTCAGATCTGAAATTTTTAAAAGGCAGGATTTTCTCGCCTGAGCGAGAATAGGCTCACTTGAGCGAGAACCCGACGATTTCACTTTAAAATAGAAACCCCAAACACATATTAGGGTTTGAAAGTGAGAGAGAAGAGAGGAGAAGGTGATTTTGAGAGAAAGAACTCGTGGGAATCATCTAGGAGCTTGAGATCTCTTTCTCCCTTTCAAACTTGTTTTTGGGTGTATGGATCTCTTCTCAAAGTTTGAGAAACCATGGAAACTCTTCCTTTTGAGTTATGGTTTGTTTTATGTTGTTTTTCTCTTATAAACTTTTGGTTTAGAGTTGGTATTTGATGAATGGAAAGGTTTTGTGGGTTTATTCATGAAAACCCCAAAACCCCCAAAATGTGAATATGAGTAAAAAGGGAAATGGGTAAAATGTTAAATGTGGGAGATGAGTTTGAGCTTTAATGTTGATATATGAGATAAATATGTATGTTTTAGATGTTTGGAAACTCGTATTAAAGTTGTGTTGGAAACCTTGAAAATATGTGAATATCTTGTATGATTGACGATAAAATACGAGTCATTTATGTGTTATTTTGAATAAATGACTGACATTGTTGTTATTGGTGGGAATGAGGAAAGATCCTAAGGTTGGAGGAAATCGCAGAGGAAATTCGTAAAGTTACTCGAAACCGACTCCAACGCTCACCAAGGTAAGGGATAAGTGTTTCTAACTTATATGAGCTGACGTGAATGAGGTTTGTGAAGGAGGTAATATGATTGTAAGAATATTGTTGTTACCCTACCCGAAGTGGTAGTGGTTTATTGTTGTTACCCTACCTGAAGTGGTAGTGGTTTATTGTTGTTATCCTACCCGTGGTGGTAGTGGATTATTGTTGTTGTCCTACCCGGAGTGGTAGTGGATTAATGTTGTTGTCCTACCTGGAGTGGTAGTGGATTATTGTGGTATCGACCTGCCTGATGTGATATGGGGAATGAACTCGACCTACTCGATGTGGTATGGGGAATAAACTTAACCTGCCCGATGTGGTATGGGGAATGAACTCGACCTGCCCGATGTGGTATGGGGAATGAACTCGACCTGCCCGATGTGGTATGGGGAATTAACTCGACCTGCCCGATGTGGTATGGGGAATGTACTCGACCTGCCCGATGTGTTATGGGGAATTAGCTAGACCTGTCCGATGTGGTATGGATAATGAACTAGACCTGCCCGATGTGGTATGGAGAATAAACTCGACCTGCCCGATGTGGTATGGGGAAAATAACTAGACCTACCCAATGTGGTAGAGGATTATCTTTGCGGGAGACTTGTTAAATGTGATTAAGGGTGAATACGATTAATGGGACATGAGTATGTTTGAAATGAAAGTAATATGCATGCTATAGTATATATATTATGGGATATGTATACTATCGGGTGAATATGAATAGGTGGAAAGGATATGTTTGAAATGAAAGTAATATGCATGCTATAGAATATATATTATGGGATATATATACTATAGGGTGAATATGAATAACATGGAGATGGAGGAAAGAGGATACTAATGTTTATATTTACGTGCTTGTGTTTATAATTTATACCATTGCTTAATCGTATTTAAAATTTGGATTATCATGTAATGTTAGTATTGAACTAATGACTTACTCCCTTGTTTTTGTGTGTTGTTTATGATAATCTCATTGTAGGTAAACGAAGGATTTGAGGAGAAGGCTCACTTAGGAATTTATGCGTTACTTAGCTTGGATTTCTTTATCTGTAATTTCTATTGTGGTTGACTAGACACTATTTTGGGATAAATGTAATTCTGACTATGGTAACATTGGATATGTGTAGTTATGGCCATAGTGATTCTTGGAAACCCATAACTAGTTGTCTGCGATAGTTACTAAGTATTAATTGAATGAATTATGTTTTTCTGCAATATGAAGTGTATGGTAATATAACATGTTAAAAAGTGGCTTTATGGAATAATCAATGAGGGATTTAAGTAAGATGGTGAATGTATGCATGAAAGGAGTAAAATAAAGGAAAAAGGAAAAATTTTCAAGGGTAGAATTTGGGTCCTTACAGTTTGAAGACTACAAACATCCTTCCCATGTATATAAACTTAAGAAGGCTCTTTACGGTTTGAAGCAAGCTCCATGTGCCTAATATGATCGTCTATTAAATTTTCTACTTGAAAAATGTTTTACCAAAGGAAAGGTCAAAACTACTCTCTTTATTAAGAAAATAAATCATTATACTCTTCTTGTTCAAATATATCTAGATGATATTATTTTTGGTTCTACTAATGAAATATTATGTAGTGACTTTGGCAAAATGATGCATGGGGAGTTTAAAATGTCAATGATGGGGAAGTTAAACTACTTCCTTGGATTACAAATCAAACAACTTAAGGATGATATATTTGTAAGTCAATCCAAATATTGCAGGAAATTGATGAAAACATTTGAAATGGATGATTGCAAACCCATTGCCACTCCTATGGGTTCTGGTACATACATTGATACAAATGAAACTAGAAAATGCATCGACATATCAAAGTATCGAGGTATGATCGGTTCCCTACTTTATCTAACTGCCAGTAGACCTGATATAATTTTTAGTGTATGCTTGTGTACACTTTATCAATCAAAACCAAAAGAATCACATCTAGTTACTGTCAAAAGAATCATGAAATATCTAAAAGGCACAACTGACGTTGGACTTTGGTATCCAAAGGGAAGTATATGTGATTTGGTCGGATATTCGGATTTACATTTTATTGGATGCAAAAATGAGAGAAAAAGTTCTAGTGGTACTTGTCATATATTTGGAAATGCACTAGTCTCTTGGTCATGCAAGAAACAAGCATGTGTTGTCTTTAGTACTGCTGAAGCAGAATACATAGCAGCAGGTAGCTGTTGTGCACCAGTGTTGTGGCTAAAATAACAACTATGAGACTATGGCTTCGATTTAGGATGCATTCCCCTAAAATGTGAAAATACCAGTGCTATAAATCCCACAAAGAATCCAGTAATGCATTCTAGAACCAAACACATAGATATAAGACATCACTTCCTTAGAGACCATGTCCTAAAGAAAGATGTAGCATTAGAATTTGTTGATACTCATGACCAACTAGATGACATTTTCACTAAACCTTTGGCCAAAGAATCTCTGTATAAAATTAGACGAGAATTAGACATACTTGATGAAACTTACTTATCTTAAATTGTTCATACATGACTATATATTTGCTTCATTATGTTAAACTTATGCCTACTTGTACTTAAAACTACTTAAATTTGTCTTAAATTTCAAAATTTGATATATATAATCGATTACTTAGGGTAAATAATCGATTACCAGGGATCAGTAGGCCTGAAATTTCAAATATCTGATAAAATCAATCGATTACTCTGAAGAGTAACCGATTACTATAAGTGGCAGGAAGTTGAAGTAATCGATAACTTCCAAGTGTAATCGATTACCAGAGGCTGCTGTTTGAAATCTGGAGATTTTGTACAGTGAGTAACCGATTACTCCAAGGTAATCGATTACTCTTACCAGTATTTAAAGGTTTCTCCACCATTTTTCCTACACTTCATCTTCTTCCTCACTCTAAAACTCGAAAAATCCCCTCTCTCTCTAAAAAGCTCATTTTTCATTCGTTTTAAGTGCTTTTTGAGTCATTTCAAACTACATTTTCAATTATAAACACTTCTATCCGATTACTTTTGTGTTTAGTGGCCTTAATAAAAAAACACCAAATTCCAAAATTCCAAAAGCCTAACTTTTCAAAACACTCAACCATGGCTTCATCATCAAGAGCAAAAAAGCAATGTACTAGTGTGACTACCAAGAAGCAAGGAACTTCATCTTCCGAAGCTAATCCGTTGAACTTGGCACGACTTCTTGTTAATGATGAACAACGCAAGGTTTTCATCGAACATTTTCTTGGCAGACCCATTTGAGGTTGATGATTTTCATTTTCCTACTCCGTTAAGGCAGCAAAATTTATTTGCATTCTGTGAGGAATCAAATGCCTATTATCCTGAACTTGTTGGAGTGTTTTACTATAACTTGAACTTGAGGAAAAATCTTTTAATATCCTTAGTGAATGGAAAGGAAATCATTTTAGATATGCAAACTTTCAGTTCAATTTGCAGTAATATACCCTATCACGGAAGCATAAAAGACTTTGGTCTTGCATGTGATTGGGATAATTATGACAGAAAAGAGTTCTACTACTCTCTGTGTAGATTCTCTAAAGAGGAAATTGATTTGCGTAAGAAAATGGCGTTAGGTTTAACTGTTAAGAATAGAGATATCCTTGTTGTAGGAAATCTAAATCTCGAAGATCGCCTGCTTCATTACTTTCTTAGCTATATCATAATGCCTAAGTTTTCAAACCATTCTCAAATTAATGACATAGAGTTGAAATTGATTTATGCTCTTAAGCATAATCTTGAAATCAATTGGGCTTTGACAGTAATGAGACACATGTGGTCTGTGCGAGAGACTAACAGCCCATTGCCTTATGCAATCATCATCTAAAAAATACTTGAGCATTTTGGTGTCTCAACGGCTAGTGAATCTAAAATCACTATCAATGCTCGCGACAGAAAAATTTATGTGGATGTGATCCACATAATGGGTTTCTTTAGAGACCTAAATGATAGATCATAGGAGCGATATACGAGCTGCACCTGTTGAACCCCCTGCCCAAGAATTTGTTAATCCACCTGCACCACAACCTTCTACCTTTCAATCTCAATCATCTTCATCTGCTCAGATACCTTCAAATCAGATGATTATGGACGAGTTGTTCTCGCTTTGAGGCTACATCTCAACCAGGATGGATGCCCTTGATGCTCAGAACCACCAAGTTCAAATCGAGCTTCAACGTCTTGCCTGAAAGATCAACATGATATCTTGATGAAGACAGTTCCGAACATGAATCGTAGAACTTGTGTTGTTTAGGAATTTTGAAACATTTCCGTTTGTAATTGTGCTATGTTTTCTGGTTGTTTGACTTGTTTGAACATCGGTTGTTTATTATGCTTAAAACCATCTTTTAGTTTTATGCAATTACCCTTTATGCTTTACAATGCTTGAAATCTATGCATATATATCCATATATATATATCTATTGTGTTCTGGACCCTAGCTTTTCTTCTATTTGATGAAGTCAAAAGGGGATGAAAATTTGGGAGTGTGTATTTTGTTTAAATCTATTTTAAAGCACATATACTTTAGATCAAAGCATATACTCAAAAACAATGGGGGAGCATACAAAATAGGGGGAGCATACTCAAGACATAGAACTTATCACAATATGCTACGCTCAAGAAAATACAATGTTAAATTAGATATTGGTTTGTCATCATCAAAAAGTGGGAGATTGTGAAGAAGATCTGGCTCCTGACCCTGACACGATTTTGATGAAGACACTAACATCACAAAAAGAAGAATAAGGAAGAATACTTACGAAGACAAATGAAGATAAAGCTTCAAGACATTTTAGAGTCTAAGTCATAGGTACTTCTATCCTTACACTCTTAAGTTATACTATTAGTTATAATGCTAAAAAGGTATATTTTTCAAAGAAAAACAAGATCTCATAAGTGTTAAAAACAATATTCCAAAACACTGAGTAACAGGTTACTGGATCTGAGTAACAGGTTCTATGATTGAGTAACAGATTACTGGAACCACGTATCAGGTTACATGAGTGAGAAATAAGTTAACCAACAAAAATTGATACACTGTAATTGATTACTGCTATCTGTGTAACAGATTACTCAATTGATAATTAGTCACTCAGTTGGACAGAAGGCTTAGGTAATCGATTACCTAAGTATAGTAATCGATTACTGAGAGTCGTTACAACTAGCGTAACTGATTACTCAACATGAAAATTGGTTTCCAAGTTGGACAGAACACTTGGGTAATCGATTACCCAATTGCTGTAATCAATTACTGAGAGCTGTTGCACCAGATTTTCAGATTCAATCTGAACAACTTTCATCCGAAACGAAATGGTTCCATTCCAAACGAATCTTACCCATTCCTAAAGGTGTTATGGCTGATTGGAAAGTCTATATAAAGGCATTGGAACTCAGATTCAACATACTACTTTCACAACACTTTCACATAACTTTCTCATATCTAAATCACAACTCACTTAAGCAAATTTGAATTTTTGAAACACTTTTTCTGCACTTTTTCTGCAACATGCTTTTCACTTTCAAAGTAACTTTCTGAAGTTGTGAAGTGCAATATTTAAAGTCTTTCAAAACCTATGAGCATTAGAAACTAAGTATACAAAAGTGTTGTTGGATTGCAAGAGAGTTTATTATATTATCTTTTATAAAGCAATCATTGCCATTGCTAACTAGTTTCTTCAAAGTTTGTAAAATATTTTCTATCACAAGGGTGTGACTAGAAAAGGGTTAGAGTCACTTGGAAATGTTGTTTCCAAGATAGTGACATAGGTATTGGAGAGATTGTAAGGTACAAGAAAGTCTCAGGGTGAGCATTTATAATTACGACTCTTAATATCTAGTGAAGAAATCTCTTATGCGACAAGAGTACTGGACATAGCCTTCGGTGGACAAGAAGGTGAACTAGTATAAAAATCTTTGTGTAATCCTCATTCCCTTATCTCATTAACTTTTGTTTAATACTTTTCTGCATTACATTTTCCGCTGCTACTACTAACTCTCAAATTGTAGAAAAATCGATCACTATCTCAAGTCAACTAATTCATCACCCTCTTAATTGTTATCTTAGTCTTACACATCCATCATGTCACGTTCCACCTACCAAGTTGCATTTCCATCGTATAGTTGACTCCAAAGAAATTTTACAAGAGGGATTTCTTTTCCTCGCAATTTCTTAACACTCCTATCCATGATCTTCAGTGGTAGGGTTCTGAAGGTCAAGTTTTCCTTTAACTGAATCCAATCAGTTTCTATAACATGCAATGGGTCTCCAATATACTTTGTTAGTTGTGACACATGGAAAACATTGTGGAGATTCAATAGCAACGGGGGTAAGGCTATTCGATAAGCCACGGGGCCAATCCTCTTTAAAATCTGATATGTCCCCATGAACCATGGAGTAAGCTTATAGGACTTCAAAACTCGATCAATCCCTGTAGTCGGGACTACTATCCTAAAGACATGTTCTCCTTCTTTAAATTCAAGAGGCATCCTCCTCTTATCATGATAACTCTTCTGTCGACTTTGGACTATCCTCATATTCTCTCTTATCTTCTTAATTTTCTTTGTCGTCTCTTGAACCACATCGGGTCCCAACACCAAGTTCTCCCCAGTCTCATACCAACTTATAGGAGTCCAACACTTCCAACCAAATAACGCTTTATATGGGGCCATCCCAATACTCGAATGGAAACTGTTGTTATAGGTAAACTCAATCAGAGGCAACATATTATCCCAAAATTCCGGTTGTTCCCGCACACAAGCCCTCAAAAGATCCTCCAAAGATTGAATAGTCCTTTCCGATTGACCGTCTGTTTTTGGGTGGTAGGTGGAGCTCAGGTTTAACTTAGTCCCCAAAGCATCTTGCAAAATAGTCCAAAAGTTCGAAGTGAAACGGGGGTCTCTGTCTAATATGATACTCGCAGGGATTCCATGCAATCTAACTACCTCCCTGATATAGAATTCTGCCAAACGTTCCAATGAATACCTCATGTTGATAGGTAGAAAATAGGCAGACTTGGTTAATCGATCCACAATTAACCATATCGAGTCAAAACCCTTTTGTGTCTTTGGAAAACCCGACACAAAGTCCATTGAGATATTATCCAATTTCCAAACGGGAATTTCTAATGATTGCAGCTCACCTGCCGGCCTCTGATGTTCAATCTTGGCTTTCTGGAAAACCAAACAACTTGTTACATACAAAGCCACATCCCTTTTCATCCCCGGCCACCAGAACATCTTCTTCAAATCCTAATACATTTTAGTCATTCCAGGGTGAAAGCTCATCTTACTCTTATGGACCTCATCTAATATACTTCTCCTCAATTCTACATCATAAGGCACGCATACTTTCCCTTTGCATCTTAACAATCCCTCAGCATATACAAGGAAATCTTTTTCCTTCCCATTAGACATCGAAACTTTCTTAGCCACTAGTTCCTGATCATTCATCAACATTAATTTTATCTGATCAAATAGTTGATTCGTGACCTTGAGCATTCCCAATAACATACTTTGGGGCTTAATTCGAATTGTCAAATTCATATCTCTGAAATCCTTTATCAGTTTTTCTTCACGAATCATTAGTGTGGATACGTGCAGTGACTTTCGACTCAAGGCATCTGCCACCAAATTGGCCTTTCCAGGGTGATATTGAAGACCATAATCATAATCCTTGAGGAATTACATCCATCTCCTTTGTCTCATGTTCAATTCCTTCTAGTCGAATAAATACTTCAAACTCTTGTGATCGCTGAAAACTTCAAATCTTATGCCATAGAGATGGTGTCTCCAAATCTTTAAAGCGAATACTACAGCGACTAAATCCAAATCGTGGGTCGGATAGTTTTGCTCATGCGGTCTTAATTGCCTCGAAGCGTAGGCAATAACCTTTCCATCTTGCATCAACACACAACCCAAGCCTTGCTTTGAAGCATCACAATAAACATTAAAATCACATGTTGTACAAGGAAGAATCAACACGAGTGCTTAAGTCAATATCCGTTCTAGTTCTTGGAATCTTTATTCACATCGGGTTGTCCAAATCTACGGTTCTCCTTTTCGAGAATCCTTCAATAAACTTCCTTTAATAACCATCCAATCCACAAAAACTCCTAATCTCGGTTAACGACTTCGGTACCGTCCATTCCATCACCGCCTCAACTATGGAAGGGTTTACAACCAATCCTTCTTTTGATATTACATGTCCAAGAAAGTTCACAGACTCAAGCCAGAAATTGCACTTTGACAATTTTGCATAGAGATTATTGTCTTTAAGAACTCCCAAAACAACCCTCAAGTATTCCAAATGTTCCTCTCGACTCTTAGAATACACCAAGATGTCATCAATAAACACCACTACAAAAGTGTCTAGATGCCGATGAAAAATTCTATTCATCTAATCTTTAAATATCGTCGGGGCATTCGACACACCAAATGACATCACTAAGTATTCAAAATGTCCATATCTCGTCCTGAAAGTAGTCTTAAGGATATCCTCTGTCTTTACCATGAGTTGGTGATAGTCTGATCGAAGGTTAATCTTACAGAACACCATTTCCCCTTTCAACTGATCCATCAATTCATCAATTCTAGGCAACGAATATTTATTCTTAATCGTGACTTTGTTCAATTTCCTATAATCGGTGCACAGTCTCACACTACCATCCTTTTTCTTCACCAACAACACCAGTGCACCCCATGGTGAAATAGTAGGATGAATAAACTTATTGGCCAACAAATTCTCAATTAGCTTCTTCAACTCAGCAAACTCTAATGGGGTCATTCTATAAGGATCTATGAAATGGGTCTCATCCCTAGCACCAAATCAATGAAGAATTCCACTTCTCGCGCAGGAGGCGACTCCGGAATATCACCAGGAAAAACATATGGTAATTTGCATACTACATGTAGACTCTCAATTTCTGGTTTCTCAACTCCCTCCAAATAAGCTAACATAACATACATCAACGCCCCTTCCTTAAAGGAAGTCTTAACTTCCTTGGTCGATACGGGTTTTTGACATCTAGACAGACTAGAGGTTTCCCTAAGATCTCCAAATATCACTACTGTCTTATCAAAACAGTTCAGCAGCACACGATTCTCTGATAACCAATCCATCCCTAGAATTATTTCTATTTGGGATAGCGGCGAGCATATTATGTCTATGGTAAAGGTTCTATCGTTTAACACTACCGGACACTGAGAAACAAACATCGATATCACCACAGGTGCACTAGTAGGGGTGGATAAGACCAAGTCGAAGGGCAGTGACTCAGATTGTAAACTCAGTTGCTTCACACACTCAAAAGACACAAAAGAGTGTGTTGCTCCCGAGTCAAACAATACAACTAGTGGAATACCTTTAACCATACAGTTACCTTGGATCAGACCTTCGGCGTTTGTCGGCTCAGCACCACTCATGGTAAATACTATGCCGGTTGCCCTAGGCCATCCAGCCCTTACAGTATTCACACTTTGATTCAGCTTCGGACAGACCCTCTCCACATGTCCCGGTTCACACAATGAAAACAACTTTTCCCCAGTCCGGGACATATGTTCCCAAAATGTCTCCGACCACACTTGCTCCACACAGGATAAGAGTTTTTTCGTGGTCCTCCCGTAGCGGTAGGGGGTTTTGATCCTTGGAGACCATGTCCTCGGTAAACAGTCGGTGGAGCATAAGGTCTCTAGTTATCATAGGTCACATTTTCCTTACCCCTACTCTACATATGGTTCCATTCGGGTCCGAAGTTTCTAGAAGGGTTTGCTTTTCTCAGGGAAACTTCACGGGCATGCATATCATCCTCATACATCCTACACTTGTTGAGCATAGTAGGGAAATCAGTAATCTCTTGATGACCAAACATCATCTTTAGCTTCGGTTTCAAGCCAACCTCAAACTTTGCACACTTAGACCTCTCATCAGCGTCTAGTTCATAGTATGGGCAATAACTATCATTTCATATAATCCGCATTTAAACAGAGTTAGATAAACAATTTAAGCATTCCAACATAAAGTCATTTACATTTCATTTTATATCTTACTACATCATACGACCATTCTTACTTTCACATTCTTCCATGTCAAACCTTGTTAACCTCTTAAGGAGGATAAATTTAGGGTGTTACATAAAGCTGCCAAATTCTAGCTTGAGCTAGAATTCTAGCCCAGGCCAGAGAAGTTTGAGCAGGCTGCCCGATTCTCGCTCGATTGAGAGAATTCTCGCCCGGGCGAGAGCGTCGGAGTTGGAAAGTTGAAAAGCTGCGAAATTCTCGCCAAAGTGAGCCATTCTCGTCCGGGCGAGGCTGAGCAGCTATAAATGCGAAAGAGTGGATTCAGAAACCCTAATCTTCATTTTCTTTCCCTTCCTTTCTCTCCCAACGGCAGCTCCACCCAAATGAATCATTCTCCCCTCCACTAAACCTCAAAAACTCAACAAAACCTCTTCCTCTTACTTCTTAGTGTCACATTGGAGGGTTTTGGCGGTGAACATTGGGGGTTGAAGGAGATGGAGGGAGATGTTGCTCTTATGCGGAACAACGGAGCTTATGCAAACTAAGGTAAGGGAGAAGACCATTGTGGTCCTAGAGTATTTCATTAGAGTCATCTTCTCCGATTTCCCTCAAGAATCGGAGAATGTTAACGAATAGAAACTCTCTTGGAAGTTTGTGGTCCATGTGAGAGTCTTTATTTTCCATGAAGAGGTATTAACCATAAATGTGGAGACATATGTGTAGGAAAATTGTTTTATTCGATGGAATGCAATATGCTCATTTATGGTAATACACCGTCATGAAATCGTTAAAATGTTATATGATGATGAATATGTTATAAATTGTTTATTTGTTATAAGTGGACATGAGTATGTTTGTGATAATGATTGTGTTATGAGACGTTTATTGGTGATAAATGGACATGATTTTATTATGTGATGGTGAATATTTTGTGTGTTGGTTATTGGTGACAAATGGACATGATTATATTATGTGATGATGAATATGTTGTGAGTTGGTTATTTGTGATAAAAGGACATAATTATGTTATATGACGATGATGATGTTGTGAGTTGTTTTATTGTGTTTAGAAATGATATACATTGTGCTTATGACATTGATGTGGTATTTTGTGTTATGATGAAGTTATGATGTGAGAATAATGTAGTAGAAATGATTATATTGTGAATGATGTTGTTTTATGGATATGAGTATGAACTAGATTGACTGTGAGAGTGATATGAGGAATGTACATGTTGAATATGAAGTGGTATTGGCTCTTTGAGGAATGACTGACTTGCCCTTCGTGGTATTGACTCTTTGAGCAATGACTCACTTGCCCTTCATGGTATTGGCTCTTTGAGAATGAATGACTTGCCCTTCGTGGTATTGGCTCTTTGAGCAATTAATGACTTGCCCTTCGTGGTATTGGCTCTTTGAGCATTGACTGACTTGTGTAAGGACCCGAATTCTACCCTTTAAAATTTTTCCTTATTTTATTTATCCTTTATACATTTTCCTACGATTATTATATAAAAATATCAACAAGTTAAGTTAAGTCTCGTTGCCTTGCTCATACCCAACTCCCACAACCAAAATAACATACACATTCGCATAATAGAAAATCATAATTCATTCATGCATTTCGGTAACTACCGCATACAATTAGCTATGGGATTCCAAAATACCCATAGCTAAGAATATCCAGAGTTACAAATACTCATGTATCAAATACAGTTAGTCATATTACAAAAGAATGAATATAAGGACTTCAAAAATTTAAAAGCCTCTAAGCTCCTAATCAAACGTCCTTACATCTTCCACCTACCTGCAATGGAATCTCTTTGCCCCTCAACCTTTTGATACTGGCATCCATGATCCTCACAGGTAACGTTGCAAATTTCAGGTTATCCTTCAACTCTATCTGGTCCGACACAACCACATGAGATGGATCTCCAACATATTTTCTCAACTGAGAGACATGAAACACATTGTGGAGATTCGACAACAACGGTGGTAAGGCAATGCGATACGCTACCGGCCCAATCCTCTTCAGTATCTGATAAGGCCCAATAAATCGCGGAGTCAGCTTACGAGATTTCAACACTCTACCAATTCCGATAGTCGGGACTACTCTCATGAAAACATGATCCCCCTCATTGAATTCAAGAGGTTTCCGCCTCTTATCGTAGTAGCTTTTCTGCCGACTCTGGGCGATCCTCATATTCTCCCGGATTTTCTTGATCTTATCCGTCATCTCTTGAACCAATTCGGGCCCCAATATCAAGTTCTCCCCAGTTTCGAACCAACTCACTGGAATTCGGCACTTCCTACCATACAACGCCTCATAAGGTGCCATCCCAATACTCGAATGGAAGCTATTGTTGTAGGTAAATTCGATCAACGGCAACATGTTGTAACGCCTCAATTTACTAACACGGAAAATTCCAATCATTTTATATCATAACAAAATTTCATACTATTTTAAAATTCACTTCAACCATGAAATACCCAATAGTATAGATAAAACCATAAAGGAAACACAATACAGTAATTCCTCCACACTAGTCTTTTAAATCCATTAACTGAACATCAGAACATAGCCTAACAATTTCCCATGAACGGGTCCAAAATCAACATAAACAATCCCCTAGAAATCATTCCAAAACACAAGCTAAACTCCAATATAAGCTAATTCACTTCAAGACTCCGAGTCTCTCATCCCTTAGCTCCACCTACAATCCGATTACCACGGATTGAGTAAACAAGACAACATAGAGAGAGTCAGTCATTAATACATGCAATATATAACACGGTGGATTTAAATAGAATAATAACATTAGAACATTGCAATACAGAAACCACACATCATTACAGCACAACACAATCCAGGGTTTACAATTAACCTTTATGATAACCATGACATACATCCATAGTACAACCAACTCGCAACCAATCCGAACCTCTATCAAAAACCCACACTATAAGTGCATATCCCAAAACCCATACCATGAAGGCAGGTCAATCTCCATACCACGAAGGGAAGGTCTAACTCCATACCACGAAGGGCAGGTCAATCTCCATACCACGAAGGGCAGGTCAAACTCCATACCACGAAGGGCAGGTCAAACTCCATACCACGAAGGGCAGGTCAAACTCCATACCACGAAGGGCAGGTCTAATATACCAATCACATTGGTAGGACTAACGCGGTTAAATAGGAAACTCATGAGATTTCCCGTTTAATCGTGTTAACCCCTTGAAATCCTCCAACTAGTGAGTATCGTTGGAGTTTCCAATGTTATAATTCTAATACCACAAGTTTTAATGCTGCTCCCTCACCGGAGTAGTCGCTAATGCTTGCACTAAAGCTCAGTTGCGTTCTCCTCCGTCTCCTCCAACCTTAGGGTCTTTCAACCCACAACAATAACAATCACAACACATCAATTTACATGTCAAGACAAGAATAATACTAACCAAACCATACAACTGAAGACAACATCATCTATTCACTTCATCCTCAAAAGGAAGGTTTCCATAATATTGAAATGACTCTACGGTTTTGAAAACAACTTCCCACACATACCCATCTCGAAAAACAACTCATACTCTATGAGTTTTACAAGGTTTTCCAAAGAAAAACGAACCGAAAAGAAAAGAGAGGGTTTACGGGGTTTTATCCCTAAACATGGAGAAGAAACCCTATCCAAAACAAGACATTCAACCCTAAGAGAGGCTAAGTTAAGCGATTTACCTCTTCTCTGGTCTCCTCTCTGACTCTAAGGGTGCACAATTCCTCAAACCGTTCCTCTTCTCTTGTTTTTCGAAAAGTAATACCCTATCCTCACTTGGGACGTCTATTTTAGGTTCTCCGATTTTAGACTCTCGCTCAAGCGAGAATCATAGGAAAATACCTGGGAACAACATTGAGTCCCTCACTTGGGCGAGCTCCTCTCGCTCTAGCGAGAATCACCCAGTAGCTCCCAGACTTCCTGATATCCACTATATTCAAGAATTGTAAATTTTGGGATGTTACACATGTCATCCCAACTCCCTGGTTGTTCTAAGACGCAGGCCCTCAAAAGGTCCTCCAATGATTGTATTGTCCTTTCTGATTGACCGTCCGTTTGTGGATAATAAGCTGAACTCAGCTTCAACTTAGTTCCCAAAGCGGTTTGTAAACTAGTCCAAAAGTTTGAAGTGAAACGAGGGTCCCTATCTGACACAATGCTTGACGGTATTCCATGCAAGCGAACAATTTCCCGGATATACAGTTCTGCCAATCTCTCCAATGAGTATCTCATGTTCATAGGCAGAAAGTAAGAAGATTTAGTTAACCGATCCATGATCACCCATATCGAATCATATCCTCTCTGGGTCTTCGGAAAACCAGACACAAAATCCATGGAGATATTATCCCACTTCCAAACGGGAATTTCTAGGGATTGTAATTCTCCCGCTGGTCGTTGATGCTCAATCTTGGCCTTCTGACATACCAAACAACTCGAGACATACAAGGCAACATCCCATTTTAACCATCCCACCAAAACAGTGTTTTCAAATCTTGATACATTTTCGTGGTTCCCGGGTGAAAACTCAGTTTACTCTTGTGGGACTCCTCTAAAATATCCCTCCGTAATTGATCATTACGAGGGACACACACCCTCCCTTTGTAATGCAACATTCCACTAGGGTCCGTTGTGAAATTGGTATCCTTACCACTCAGCATCAGATTCCGTTTATCCATTAGCTCACTATCATCAACTTGCATTGTCCGGATTTGTTCAAACAACTCATTTGTGACTTTAAGAATTCCCAAAATCATACTATGGGGCTTTATCTGAACCTCCAAGTTCATATCTCTGAATTCTTCAATCAGTTTCTCTTCCCTAACCATCAAAGCTGACATGTGCAACGACTTTCGACTCAGTGCATCCGCCACTACATTGGCCTTTCCCAGATGGTACTGCAACCCAAAATCGTAATCCTTAAGGAATTCCATCAATCTCCTCTGCCGCATGTTCAATTCCTTTTGATCAAATAAGTACTTCAAACTCTTGTGGTCACTGTACACTTCAAATCTCACGCCATAGAGATGGTGTCTCCAGATTTTTAAGGCAAAGACCACTGCAGCCAACTCAAGATCGTGGGTAGGATAGTTTTGCTCGTGCGTCCTCAACTGTCGAGAAGCATAGGCCAAAACCTTCCCTTCTTGCATCAACACACAACCCAAACCTTGCTTGGATGCATCACAATAAACACTGAAGTCCCGATCAGTACAAGGAAGGACCAAAATTGGCGCCGTAGTTAACCTTCGTTTTAACTCTTGGAAACTTTCTTCACATTGAAGTGTCCACACATACGGTTCCCCTTTCCTAGTGAGTTTGGTCAAAGGTAGAGCCAGCTTCGAAAATCCCTCTATGAATTTCCGATAATTCCCAGCCAAACCCAGAAAGCTCTTGATCTCAGTGACTGACTTGGGCACTGCCCATTCCATAACCGCTTCAACCTTTGAAGGATCTACTGCCACTCCTTCCTTGGATATTACATGTCCAAGAAAATTTACTGACTCCAACCAGAAATCGCATTTTGATAGTTTTGCATACAACCGATTCTTGCAAAGAAGTTCTAGCACAATCCGCAGGTGCTCAGTATGTTCCTCTCGGCTTTTGGAGTAAATCAAAATGTCATCAATGAATACCACTACGAAGGTATCTAAATACGGATGAAAAATCCGATTCATGTAGTCGGTAAATATTGTTGGAGCATTCGTTACCCCAAAAGGCATGACCAAATATTCAAAATGTCCGTACCTGGTTCTAAACGCCGTCTTAGGAATATCTTCCGACTTTACGCGTAGTTGGTGTTAGCCAGACCGAAGATCAATCTTTGAGAACACTACCGCCCCTCTTAACTGATCCATCAAGTCATCGATCCGAGGCAACGAATACTTGTTCTTAACAGTGACCTTTTTCAACTGCCGGTAGTCGGTACACAACCGCATACTACCATCCTTTTTCTTAACCAACAAAACAGGCGCACCCCATGGCCAACAAGTCCTCAACCTGCTTTTTCAACTCCGCCAATTCTGACGGTGCCATCCTATAAGGAGCTATAGAGATGGGTCTCGTTCCCGGTACAAAATCAATAAAGAATTCAACTTCTCTTACA
This sequence comes from Lupinus albus, assembly GCA_009771035.1. Classification (NCBI taxonomy): domain Eukaryota; kingdom Viridiplantae; phylum Streptophyta; class Magnoliopsida; order Fabales; family Fabaceae; genus Lupinus; species Lupinus albus. Next base: position 4,906,199 of record CM020013.1, on the reverse strand, counting down.
GGAGGTAGTTCCAGAATTTCGCCTGGGAACACCTCAGGAAACTCACAGACTATCGGAATATCCTCAACTTTGGGTTTTTCACTACCCTCCAGGGATGCCAACAACATAAACACGACTCCTCCCTCTTTACAAGAAGTCCTGACTTCCTTTGCTGACAATGGCTTCATGTCATTGACCTCATCAGAAACCTCATCAAGATTCTCGAATACCACAGTCTTATCAGCACAATTTAACATTACATGATTCGTCGACAACCAGCCCATCCCCAAAATTAGATCCAACTGGGTTAGTGGTAAGCAGATCAAATCCACGGTGAAAGTTCTACCGTTTACCACTATCGGACATCGAGACACAACTGTCGATACCACCACAGGCACATCAGTTGGGGTGGACACGACCAAGTCGAAAGGCGACGACTCAGTTTGTAATTTCAGTTTATCCACGCAGTCATTAGATACAAAGGAGTGTGTCGCTCCCGAATCAAACAACACTAAAAGAGGAATACCCGCCACCATGCAATTACCTTTGATCAGACCATCAACATCAGATGTCTCTGCACCCCTCATGGTGAATACTCTGCCAGTAGATCGAGGTCGCTCAGCTCTCACAACATTTACACTCTGTGTTAGCTTAGGATAATATCTCCTGGTGTGCCCAACCTCCTCGCAGTAGAAATAGGTAAGCATCGTTCCAGGGCACGAGTCACCTATATGAGTTCGGCCGAATTTGCCGCACCCGGATGGAGAGTTCAACCGTGACTCTCCGGAATTACCATGAGTCCTCAGCCCATGTGAAGTGTTCCCTCGACCACCCGTTGGAGGGGAGTAAGGCTTCCGTTCCTCTTGAAACATCTTCCCTTTTCCTTTGTCGTGAGAGAAGTTTCGTTGAGGGCCATAGTGTTTTGGAGGGTTATCTTTTCTAGCTGCAGCGTCCCTCCTCCGCACATTATTCTCATACATCCTACACTTGTTCACTAGTGTAGGGAAATCAGAAATTTTTTCGTGACCAAAAGTCACTCGGAGCTCGGGCCTCAACCCCATCTCAAACTTCACACATTTGGACCTCCCGTCCAACTCTAGTTCAGCATAAGGGCAGTACCGGATCAACTCTTCAAATTTGGCCGAATATTCCCCCACCGACATGTTCCCCTGCTCTAATTGCAGGAATTCCCTCTCCTTCTCCCTTTTCAGTTCTGCAGGAAAGTACTTCTAGAGGAATTTACTCTTGAAGGCTTCCCACATGATGATTTGCCCTTCGATCTCCATTTGTCTCCGGGTCATTACCCACCAATTCTCTGCCTCCTTCACCAGCATGTAGGTGGCATAGGCCACTCTCTGAGCATCGGAACAACTCATGGCCGTGAAGATTCTTTCTAACCCTTGGACCCATTCAATGGCCGCATCCGGAGCGAATCCACCTTGGAACAGACTAGGTTTTCTTCTGCAGAATTCGTCCAGTCCTCGGTATTCAGTCGGCCCCGGTGGAACTAGTGGGTGTGAACTCGGATTTGACGCCGGTTTCTGGTTCAGATTGTGCAAGTTTTTATTGACTTGCTGCAAGGCCGCTACCATTTGTGCCAGTAAATCATTTGGGACATTCTGACTTTCCCCTCTTCCTCTTCCTCTTCCAGCCATGGGTACTTGTACTCACTCACTGGTTAGCAATCGAATTTGTATAATAATCGTGCACATAACCACTTAACAATTTGCACAAGTCAACAATTTGAACACATAAAGTTTCCAAAGAAGCATGAAAGACCATACCCTAGGTGGCAGGGTTAACTATGCTCTGATACCATATTGTAAAGACCGAAATTCTACCCTTGAATTTTTTTTCTCGATTTAGTTCAATTACATGCAATCTCTCCTAACTCACGTTACCAATTTAACATCTTTACTTCAATTCTTATTTTCCTCTTCGCAATCTATCTCAAAATTAACACACAAAGTCATTCGACAGAAAAACATAATTCGCATTAATTAAACTTTGGAACCACCACATATAATTAGCTATGGGTTTCCAAAATACCCATAACTACACATATCCAGAGTTACACCCTCAAGTTTACAAGTATATCTATATCGTTAATTACAACATATTTCAAAATATCAACTATGCACTCATGTACGAAATAGTGCAAGGGGATAAATTCCAAATGTTAAAGCTCCCTAAGATTTCCCCAAAAATGAGTCCCCCTCATGTCACCTGTTTATCTGCAATGGGATTATCAATGACCAGTACACAAACATACAAAGGAGTAAGTCGTTAATTCAAATAAACATCATCATAAGATAATCCACATTAAAAATTGGGTTAGTAAACCATTTTTGAAATTCATTTTTAATTTGCTGCATAACTTGAGCCAAAGTCGCTACACCACTCGGGTTAGCTAAAAGCAGATTCTCATTTCCCTTTTTAAATAAAACATGCTTATATACTCAAGCCAGAGTTTTGCTTATATACTCAAGCCAGAGTTTTGCTTATATACTCAAGCCAGAGTTTTGCTTATATACTCAAGCCAGAGTTTTGCTTATATACTCAAGCCAGAGTTTTGCTTATATACTCAAGCCAGAGTTTTGCTAATATACTCAAGCTAGAGTTTTGCTTATATACTCAAGCCAGAGTCGCTAACCATTCATGGTCGGCTAAAAACATATTTTCTTTTCGTTAATTTCACCATAAATCATTTCCTGTAAATCCACGCCCACATTAGTATAAACACACCCATATATGTTTATACTAAATACGTGATTCACAACTCAATCATCGCATAACCAGAAAGTACAACATACTTTCCTTTCCGTAAATCTACGCCTACTTTAATATAAACATACCCATATATGTGTACACTAAATGCGTAATTTACAACTCAATCATTGCGTAATCAGAAAATACACATTTTCGATTCCAAATGCACAATTAAAGACTTGTCCTTACCTTGGTGAGTGTTGGGTTTGGTTCTTGACAACTTCTCAAGTTCTACCGACACCGCCTCCAGCCTTAGGATCTTTCCTCATCCCACCACATAACACAATGTTAGTCATTTATTCCAAATGTTGCATAAACAACTTATATTGCATCATTTAATCATATAAAATATTCATCATAAGTATTCAACCATCTAAAACACGCATAATCATCTCATATCCCAATATTTGGAGGTAAACTCATCTTCTACCTCTAGCATTTAACTCATTCTCTCCTTTTACCACATTTTCACTTTTAGGGTTTTGGGGTTTTCATGAATCAACCCACAACCCTTCTCATTCTTGAGATACTAACTATAACCCAAGAGTTTACATGGTAAGAATGACATAAAATGAACCATCACCCAAAAGGATGAGTTTCCATGGTTTCATTCATTTTTGAGAAGAGATCCAACATACCCCAAAGTGAGTTTAAAAGAGAAAAAGAGAGTTAGAATCTAGAGTGTTACCTCTTCTCAAGCTCTTAGATGAGTATCCAAGCTTTTTGCCCTTGAAAAGCTCTCTTCTCTCACTCTTGTTCTTTTCTAAACCCTAGATTGTGTTTAGGGGTTTCTCATTAAATGCTGTCTCGTCGGGTTCTTGCTTAAGCGAGGGATTCTCGCTCAAGCGAGAAAATCCCGCCCATTTTAAAAACTCAAATCTGTCCCTCTCGCTTAAGCGAGGGATTCTCGCTCAAGCGAGAATCTCATAGTGCCAACAGCCCCAAAATGATATTTCTCGCCCAGGAGAGACAACTCTCGCTCAGGCGAGAATCTTCCAGTATACTCCAGGATTTCACCCTCCAAGGTGAGCCTCTCTCGCCCAGGCGAGAATTTCTCGCTCAAGCGAGGATCCTCCAATATAGCCTAGTATTTCACCCTCCTAGGTGAGTCTCTCTCTCGCTCAGGCGAGAATCTCTCGCTCAAGCGAGGGTCTCAATACTAATACTACAATTTTAAAGGCTTAAAATTTAGGGTGTTACAGCTTAAGCTAGCTCATTCTCGCTCAAGCGAGAAAATCCCGCCCATTTTAAAAACTCATGTCTGACCCTCTCGCCCAGGCGAGACATCTCTCGCTCAAGCGAGGCATCTCTCGCTCAAGCAAGGATCCTCTCGCTCAGGCGAGAATCTTACAGCATCGGCATGTCCAAAATGTCACTTTTCTCGCCCAGACGAGCCAACTCTCGCCCAGGCGAGACTACTCTCGCCCACGCGAGACTACTCTCGCCCAGGCGAGACTACTCTCGCCCAGGAGAGACTACTCTCGCTTAAGCGAGACAACTTTCGCTCAAGAGAGAATCCTTCAGTATAGCCCAGGATTTCACCCTCCCAGTTGAGCCTTTCTAGCCCATGCGAGAATCCCTCGCTCAAGCGAGATTCGTAGGACTGATACTATAATTTTAAGGAGTGAAATTAAGGGTGTTACAACTTGCCCTTCGTGGTATTGGCTCTTTGAGCAATGACTGACTTGCCCTTCGTGGTATTGGCTCTTTGAGTAATGACTGACTTGCCCTTCGTGGTATTGGCTCTGAGCAATGACTGACGTTGATGAAGATAGTTCTGAGCCGGAATCTTAGACTCTTGTCTAGGTTTCTGTTTGTAATGATTGTGGTTGTGCTTTTTCTATTTGGATTTGAACATTGTTTGAATTTTATTTTTATTTCTTGATGTTTTAGATATTCTTGTATGAACCTCATGTTATTGCGGTTGTTATGCAATGATTTCGATTTGTGTTTCATACATGGTTGTATATTATTCTGCTTATATTATTGCAATTTCATATACTATGAAAATATTGTATGCTATGCTCTACAATGTCTATTGTACTAGACTCTTGGCTTTTCTTCTTTTTGATGAAGTCAAAAGGGGGAGAAAAGTTGGGAGATGTGTATTTTCGGTATAAATCTTTCAGGCACATAACTCCCAAAGAAAGGGGGAGCATATATATAGGGGGAGCATACTCAAGACAAGTCATGAGACATCATCAAGTATGCTACTCTCAAGAAACATACACCTTCAAGAAGATATTGGTTTGTCATCATCAAAAAGGGGGAGATTGTGAAGAAGATCTTGCTCCTGACCTTGGCACATTTTTGATGAAAACACCAACATCACAAAAAGAAGAAATGAAGATGACCTATCAAGACTATCGAAGACAAAACTTCAAGATTTAGAGTCTAAGTCTTTAGGTATTTCTATCCTTACAATTCCTTTATTATCTTAGTTAATAATGCTCAAAATTGTTTTCAAGAAAATCAGAAAAATCTAAGTGTGAATAAAAATAATTTTCAAAAACAACATGTAACGGGTTACCATACTTGAGTAACAAGTTACATGAGAGAGAAAAGAGTTATCCATCCTCCAACGGCTAAGAGTAATCTATTACTGTCTTTGAAGTAACAGATTACCATGTTGAGAATACAGGGTAATCGATTACTCAAAGAAGTGTAATCGATTACGCTAAGGCAATTTCACAAGACTGCTGGACAGTACCTTTAAGTAATCGATTACTCAAATATAGTAATCAATTATACTGTGTGAAATTCGAAATAGTTGTTAACAAGATAGTTGGGTAATCGATTACCGACATGCTGTAATCGATTACTGAGAGTTGTTGTATCAGTTTTCAGATTTCAAAGTGAAAAGGTTTCACTCAAAACTGATTTGTTTCATTCCAAACGAAACCTACACTTCCCTAGAGGTGTTATCGTTGATTGGGAAGCCTATATAAAGGCATTTAAACACTCTTAACAATAACACAACTCAGATTAAACACTCTCATTGAAACTCTCATAAAGCTCTCACACTTTCTGAATTTTCTGCACTTTTCAAGCAACGTACTCTCAAACTTTCTAAGTTATTTTGGAGTTGCTTCTAAGTGCATTCCAAACTTTTTCAAAGTAAAAGAGCATTATTATCTATAGTATAAGAGTTGTTTTTGGATTGCAATTCTAGAATTGTCATATATACTTGTAAAGGCAATCCACGCCATATTGTATATTCTTCACTTTTGCAAAGTTCACCTTCTTTCACAAGGGTGTGAAGAGAAAGGGGTTGAGTGACTTGAAATAGTGTTTTCCAAGGGTGTTACTTGGAATAGGGCTTTCCAATGGATTAAGTATAAGTGAGTGTGTAAGGTACAAGGAGATCACAGGGTGAGATAATTGTAATTGCAACTCATTATATTTAATAAAGGAATCTCTTTGCGAGTCAAGAGTACTGGACGTAGCTTTCGGTGGACAAGAAGGTGAACCAGTATAAAAACACCTGTGTACTCTCTTCTCCTTATCTTTGTTATATTTCTATCTTTCAAAGTCAATATTTTTCTGCATACTATTTTCGCTGCATTTTAACTTTGATATTGCAGAAACATTGGCCATCGTTTTGAAACAACTAATTCACCCCTCTTAGTTTCATTCTCATTCTTACACATGTAGGACCCAAAGGAAATTGGGTATCTAATATTACTTAACCTGTTTTGCATGAAAAATTGAGAGTCGCTTACAACTTATGGTACTTGGAGAGCGGCTGCTCAAAACACATGATGGGCAATAAAGAAAAATTCTTTGTCCTCACTCCAAGGGGCAAAGGATACGTCACATATGGTCACAACAACAATGGAAAAATACTTGGAGTTGGTAGAATCGGCAAGCCACCATCAACATCTATAGAAGGAGTACTTTATTTCGAGGGACTCAAGCACAACTTGTTGAGCATAAGTCAACTTTGCGACAAAGGATTCCATGTGGCATTCTACCCAGATAAGTACATCATCGAAAGTAATAACTCTAAACTAGTTAGTAAGAGAATAAATAATATATATATATGATTGATTTAGATGATTCTTCTTTACCAATAAAATGTTTATTGGTTAACAATAATAATGATGCATGGCTTTGGCATAGGAGAATTGTGCATATACATATGGATCATCTAAATAAACTGATCAAGAAAGACTTAGTTGTTGGTTTACCCAAGATGAATTTTGTTAAAGACAAACTATGTAGTGCTTGTCAAAAGGGTAAACAAACAAAAACTTCTTTCAAACCTAAGCGTATGATTTCTTCGTATAGATCATTGCAGTTACTACATATGGTCTTATTTTTCCCCTCACGAACCAAAAGTTATGGTGGTAACTACTATGCTCTTGTTATAGTAGACGATTATTCAAGATACACTTGGAATCTATTCTTAGTTCATAAGAATGAGGCGTTTAATGCCTTTAGCAAATATGCTAAAAGAGTTCAAAATGAAAAATATGTGAAAATCGATGCTATAAGAAGTGATAATGGGGGAGAATTTCAAAATGCTTCTTCCGAAGAGTTTTGTGATGATCTTGGTATCAATCACAATTTCTCTGCTCCTAGAACACCACAAAATATGGTGTTGTAGAAAGAAAGAATCGGTCATTATAAGAACTTGCTCTTACAATGTTGATTGAAACTAATCTCCAAAAATACTTTTGGGCTGATGTTGTAAGTACAACATGTTATGTTTCAAACAGAGTTCTTATAAGACAAATTCTCAAGAAAACCCCCTATGAACTCTTCAAAGGTAGAAAACCAAACATTTATCATTTGCATGTATTTGGATGTAAATGCTTTGTTTTAAATAATGGTAAAGACAACTTAGGCATGTTTGACACAAAAGCTGATGAAGGGATCTTCCTAGGCTAATCTCTTACGAGTAAAGCTTATAGAATCTTTAATAAAAGAACTCTAGCCATGGAAGAATCTGTTCATGTATCTTTTGATGAAATCAATCCTTTAATAAAGGATGGTTTAACTCTTGATGAAGATGACTTGCCTAGATCCCCTTCAATAGAAGTGTATTCTACCAATACAACAACCAATGCTGAGCACTTGAAAATGAATGATACTCTATCTTCTTAAGAAGAGCATATTCATTCTGATTTACCACAAGAATGGAAAACTCATAGAGACCATCATATTGACAACAAAATTGGTGATATAAGCAAAGGTGTAACTACCTGCTTAAAGCTAAATGATGCTTGTTTAAACATGACCTTCGTCTCTCAAATAGAACCTTCAAAGATTGATGATGCAATCGAGGATGAACACTGGATTCTTGCAATGCAAGAAGAGTTAAACCAGTTTGAGAGAAATAAAGTTTGGGAACTTGTTCCTAGACCAAATGACAGGCATGTTATAGCAACTCGTTGGGTATTTCGTAATAAATCAGATGAAAATGATATTATCATTAGAAATAAAGGTAGACTGGTAGCACAAGGATACAATCAGGAAGAAGGTATAGACTTTTATGAAACCTCCGCTCCTGTTGCTAGACTTGAAGCTATTCGGTTATTACTTGCATATGCTTGCTCTCTAAATTTTCAGTTATATCAAATGGATGTTAAGAGTGCATTACTTAAAGGGTATATACAAGAAGAAGTATATGTAGAATAACCTCATGGGTTTGAAGACTACAAACATCCTTCCCATGCATATAAACTTAAGAAGGCCCTTTACGGTTTGAAGCAAGCTCCACGTGCCTAGTATGATCCTCTATTAAATTTTCTACTTGAAAAAGGTTTTACCAAAGGAAAGGTCGATACTACTCTCTTTATTAAGAAAATAAATCATCATACTCTTCTTGTAAAAATATGTCTAGATGATATTATTTTTGGTTCTACTAATGAAATATTATGTAGTGACTTTGGCAAAATGATGCATGAGGAGTTTGAAATGTCAATGATGGGGAAGTTAAACTACTTCCTTGGATTACACATCAAACAACTCAAGGATGGTATATTTGTAAGTCAATCCAAATATTGCAGGAAATTGATGAAAAGATTTGAAATGGATGATTGCAAACCCATTGCCACTCCTATGGGTTCTGGTACTACATTGATACAGATGAAACTGGAAAATGCATCGACATATCAAAGTATCGAGGTATAATCGATTCTACTTTATCTAACTGCCAGTAGACCTGATATAATTTTTAGTGTATGCTTGTGTGCACGTTATTAATCAAAACCAAAAGAATCACATCTAGTTGCTGTCAAAAGAATCATGAAATATCTAAAAGACACAACTGACGTTGGACTTTGGTATCCAAAGGGAAGTATATGTGATTTGGTCTGATATTCGGATTCATATTTTGCTGGATGCAAAACGGAGAGAAAAAGTTCTAGTGGTACTTGTCATATATTAGGAAATGCACTATTCTCTTGGTCATGCAAGAAACAAGCATGTGTTGTCTTTAGTACTGCTGAAGCAGAATACATAGCAGAAGGTAGCTGTTGTGCACAAGTGTTGTGGCTTAAATAACAACTACGAGACTATGGCTTCGATTTAGGCTGCATTCCCCGAAAATGTGACAATACGAGTGTAACACCCCAAATTTTAATCTTTAAAAATATAGTATCAGTCCTGGAAGCCTCGCTTGATCGAGAGATTCTCGCCTGAGCGAGAAATGGCAATTTTGGGCTGTTGATATAGTGTAATCGATTACACTCTGCTGGTAATCGATTACACACTGATGGTAATCGATTACACTCTGCTGGTAATCGATTACATCGTATTAAAAGCATCAGATATGTGCATCTGACACAGTGTAATCGATTACACATTTCTGGTAATCGATTACACACTCCTGGTAATCGATTACACACTCCTGGTAATCGATTACACACTCCTGGTAATCGATTACACACTCCTGGTAATCGATTACACACTCCTGGTAATCGATTACACACTCCTGGTAATCGATTACATCGTATTAAAAGCATCAGATATGCGCATTTTTCACGTTGTAATCGATTACACCATGTTGGTAATCGATTACAACCCGACGACACCTCTTTAAAACAGAAACCCAACCACAATTTAGGGGGAGAACTTCGAAGAGAAGAGAGAGAGGAGAGCTTTTCAAGAGCAAGGAGCCTTAGGACTCATCTTAGAGCTTGAGAAGAGGTAAACCTCTTGTTCCTAACTCTTCTTCTTCCTCTCTAACTTGTTTTGGGTATGTTGGATTTATTTTCATAACATGAGAAATCATGGAAACTCACCCGTTAGAGTTATGGTTCGTTTTATGTTGTTTTTATCTTGTAAACTCTTGGTTTAGAGATAGTATCTCAAGAATGGAAAGGGTTGTGGGTTGATTCATGAAAACCCCAAAAACCCTAAAAGTGAAAATGTGGTAAAAGGAGAGAATGAGTAAAATGTTAGAGGTAGAAGATGAGTTTACCCCCAAATATTGAAATATGAGATGTTATGCATGTTTTAGATGGTTGAATATTGATGATGAATATTTTGTATGATTAAATGATGCAATATAAGTTGTTTATGTGATATTTGGAATAAATGACTAACATTGTGTTATGTGGTGGGATGAAGAGAGATCCTAAGGTTGGAGGCGGTGTCGGTGGAACTTGAGAAGTTGCCAAGAACCAAACCCAACACTCATCGAGGTAAGGATAAGTCTTTAATTGAGCATTTGGAATCGAAAATGTGAGTTTTCTGATTATGCAATGATTGATACGTAAAGTACGCATTTGATGTAAACATATATGGGTATGTTTACATTAAAGTAGGCGTAGATTTATGGAAAGGAAAGTATGTGGTACTTTCTGGTTATGCGATGATTGAGTGTAAATCACGTATTTAGTATAAACATATATGGGTGTGTTTATACTAATGTGGGCGTGGATTTACCGGAAATGATTTATGGTGAAACGAATGAAAAAGAAGTACATTTTTAGCCGACCATGAATGGTTAGCGACTCTGGCTTGAGTATAGAAGCATGAAAATGATTTATGAGGAGATCGATGAAAGGAAAATATGTTTTAGCCGACCATGAATGGTTAGCGACTCTGGCTTGAGTATAGAAGCATACACTCTGGCTTGAGTATAGAAGCATGAAAATGATTTATGAGGAGATCGATGAAAGGAAAATATGTTTTAGCCGACCATGAATGGTTAGCAACTCTGGCTTGAGTATAGAAGCATACACTCTGGCTTGAGTATAGAAGCATACACTCTGGCTTGAGTATAGAAGCATACACTCTGGCTTTAGTATAGAAGCATACACTCTGGCTTGAGTATAGAAGCATACACTCTGGCTTGAGTATAGAAGCATACACTCTGGCTTGAGTATAGAAGCATACACTCTGGCTTGAGTATAGAAGCATGAAAATGATTTATGAGGAGATCGATGAAAGGAAAATATGTTTTAGCCGACCATGAATGGTTAGCGACTCTGGCTTGAGTATAGAAGCATACACTATGGCTTGAGTATAGAAGCATGAAAATGATTTATGAGGAGATCGATGAAAGGAAAATATGTTTTAGCCGACCAGGAATGGTTAGCGACTCTAGCTTGAGTATAGAAGCGTAAACTCTGGCTTGAGTATATAAGCGTGATTTGTTTTAAGAGAAACGAGATTCTGCTTTTAGCTAACCCTGAGGGGTGTAGCGACTTTGGCTCAAGTTATGTAGCAAGACAAAATGAATTTCGAAAATGGTTTACTAACCCTTTTTCTAATGTGGATTATCTTATAATGACGTTTATTGAATTAACGACTTACTCCTTTGTGTGTTTTGTACTTTTGTCATTGATAATCCCATTGCAGGTAAATAGACGAATGGAGTATGCTAGTTCGGGAGCTTTAGGAGCTTTAGACGTTGGATTCACTATTTGCGTTTTTGTACTTTAAATGACTACTTGTGGATTTGAATAATTGTAACCATGGCTGACATTTATTTGGATATTCGTAACCATGAGTATTGTCATATTTGGAGTATTATCACTTTTGGGCTCTTAGTACCCAATGGGAATAATAATGAATGAATTATGTTTTTCCGCAATTTAAATTATATGATAATATAATAGGTGCAAAGAGTATTTTTAAGGAATGATTCCTGAAGGTTTTAAGTAAGATGATGAATGTATGTAAGAAATGATTAAAATAAACGAAAAAAATTCAAGGGTAGAAATCGGGTCGTTACAATATGGTATCAGAGCATAGTTAATCCTGCGGCCTAGGATATGGCCTTACATGCTTCTTTGTGATCTTTATGTGCTTGAACTGCTTGGTTAGCATTGACGGTTGTGTGTTTATGTGATGCTTGTCTGGTTATAAAATTAGTCTACTGACAAGTACGTGAGTGCAGGTACGCATGGCTGAAAGAGGAAGAGAAACGAACCAGAATACTTCCGATGATCTCTTGACACAGATGTTAGAGGTGCTTCAGGGCATGAATGAAAACTTACGAAATTTGAATCGGAGCGTGGCTCCAGGTCCAGGCTCTCTGTCCTAAGCTGGATCGGAGACCTAATGTCATGCATGCTGGGGAGGCAAGGGACCACGGTCGGATGGTTACCCCAAGTGGCGCAGGGACATCGGGTGTTGATGATCCGGCGAGAGGTAAACGCATGGTGACAGGTATTCCTTGTTTAGTGTTGTTGATTCGGGAGCGACACACTCCCTCATATATGTTAAATGTGAAAACCGACTGAGATTGTAAACTGAGTCATTACTTCCGACTTTGTCGCGTCGACCCCAATCTTTGTGCTGGTGGTGGTGTCGACGTTTATGTTCTAGTGTCCGATTGTGGTAAATGGTGTGATATTTACCGTAGATTCAGTCTGCTTGTCGTTATCCCAGTTAGATATAATTTTGGGGATGGACTAATTGTCAGCAAATCATGTTGTGATTGAATAGTGCTGACAAGGTTGTGGCGGTTAGGGATCTGTGCGAGATCTCTGACCAGGTTAGTGGTTTGGTACCAGTGTCGGCTAAGAAAGTCAGGACCCTCCTTCGAAAAAGGGATCGGTATTCATTCAGTAAATGTCACAAGAGGGTATTTAAGAACTCGTTAGTATTTCGAGATGTTAAGATTTGAAAGAACTATTTATTTTGTCTTGGAAAGTGGACTTTCGTCTATGAATGATTGAATTTTATAATAAGTATACTGACAAGAAAAATGTTTAAGTCGGGGATGCTTGTTTTCTCTTATGAGTTGTTAAAGGTTAATTCCCTTTGTTGGCCTTAGTGTGTATGCGCACGCTAAGAGGTGAAAATCATATTTCGAAAAATGAAATAGAGGTTGGATAAATTACCTAAAGGTCCTTGCGATTAATGTGTTTACATGGACGTTGACTAATCAGATGTATTATCATTTTGAGGTGACCTATGGTTGGTACCCCAAAATCGATTAAGTATGAAAAAGTTATTTTTGATTCTTGTGCATGAAGCTTTTGGTCTATAAAATTTGATTTTTGTTAAAGAGGAGTACTCGCCGTAACAAATGTATATTGGTAGTGAACACCAAATTATGTGCGGGGATGTTGAACCTCAAAAACTTATTTTTGATCGGGAGTGTCTCAGTGTACGGTTGGGGTAAATGGTAGAACCTTTACTATAGTGTTGATATGCGCGATGATGTCCCAGTTGGATTTAATCCTGGAAATGGACTAGCGATCAGCAAATTGTGTTATGTTTAACTGTGTGTACTTGTTGAGGTGAAGAATTAAGATCTAGTTGCATTGATATGTATATGGGTGCAAAAGGGTAAGACTTATAATGATAGTCGAGAAAAGAGGCTAGTTAAGTTACTTACCCCACCAATGTGATGAATGCAATGGAATAGACGTGAAACTTTTGGTCTCGAATGACCGGTTCTTTTGCGGTAGGACATTGGCAACGCATGAAAGAGTGGTGGTGATCCAAAATTGTCTGCGTTGAATGTATACCGACAAAAGTTGTTGTTGTTTCGTGAACGTCAGTAATTGCGGTGTATGGGTGTGGTGTAACCATATGAGAGAAGAAGTTTTGGGTTGTGTCGAAATGAGCGTGCGAACCTTGTTTCACGACGTGGTTGCCATGAGTCGTGGATTCAAACCGCTTTCGAAAATCATTTTTGGGAAAACTTAGCTTGTGCCTAAGTAATGATTTAGTATCATGTTGGAGAATTCCGAAATTTTAGCAACCATATCGGAATAAGTATGAGGTTGTTAAAAGTTTAGTGATATGAGACGCCCATGTATTTCTGGACATAATGCGAGTGGGTTAATAAGTTTATATTTACTAACGGAATTGGGGTGACCAAACCAAACGCAAGTTGTAGGTTTGAGTGTTGGTCGACTTGTGCTTGCCGATTGGTAACAGAATACCTAGTTTTGGTGTGAATCAATGGTTTTATGGTTTCAGTGGAGGCTAGAAATCGGTAATTTTTTTAGACGATAAGATTTGATGGTAGAAATATTTTATGTAATTAGACAATTACTGGATAGTTTGATTGTGTACAATGGATGAGACACTAAGAATTCTATTGTGTAAGTATTTAGTGGATCTAGTAAAATAAAATTGTGCTAGAGTCTCGAGTGGAGATGAGACTAGCTAGTGTATGATGGATGTTAAAAGATGCATTTAGATAGATATGGGATCAGGAGTTCCCCATTCGCTGAAGTTCGAGAGTGTTATCGGGATTCTTAACGTATGTTAGGATTGATAGATGGATAGGTGTTAGAGATCTATGGTTCTTGATGGATATAAGAAAAATCTTTAGTCTGAATTATGGGTTAGTTCCCATGGCGCTCGAGTTATTAAAGGCTGAGATCTTAACATTTGGACATTGAGGAGTTAGTTCATGATTTGGTTTGGTGATATCGTGATTTAGTGGTGTATGCCCTTAGTGACTGATTAAGTAATCTTAATCGATTAAAGAATCGAATAGTGATTTTGGTTGAATATTCTTGTGCCTAGGGTCTAGGTGATGATTTTATTTTCCGAGGTATGTTTAATTTTCGGGGACGAAAATTCTTATAAGAGGGGGAGGATTGTAACACCCCAAATTTTAATCTTTAAAAATATAGTATCAGTCCTGGAAGCCTCGCTTGATCGAGAGATTCTCGCCTGAGCGAGAAATGGCAATTTTGGGCTGTTGATACAGTGTAATCGATTACACTCTGCTGGTAATCGATCACACAGTGATGGTAATCGATTACACTCTGCTGGTAATCGATTACATCGTATTAAAAGCATTAGATATGTGCATCTGACACGGTGTAATCGATTACACATTTATGGTAATCGATTACACATTGCTGGTAATCGATTACACACTCCTGGTAATCGATTACACACTCCTGGTAATCGATTACACACTCCTGGTAATCGATTACACACTCCTGGTAATCGATTACACACTCCTGGTAATCGATTACACACTCCTGGTAATCGATTACATCGTATTAAAAGCATCAGATATGCGCATTTTTCACGTTGTAATCGATTACACCATGTTGGTAATCGATTACAACCCGACGACACCTCTTTAAAACAGAAACCCAACCACAATTTAGGGGGAGAACTTCGAAGAGAAGAGAGAGAGGAGAGCTTTTCAAGAGCAAGGAGCCTTAGGACTCATCTTAGAGCTTGAGAAGAGGTAAACCTCTTGTTCCTAACTCTTCTTCTTCCTCTCTAACTTGTTTTGGGTATGTTGGATTTATTTTCATAACATGAGAAATCATGGAAACTCACCCGTTAGAGTTATGGTTCGTTTTATGTTGTTTTTATCTTGTAAACTCTTGGTTTAGAGATAGTATCTCAAGAATGGAAAGGGTTGTGGGTTGATTCATGAAAACCCCAAAAACCCTAAAAGTGAAAATGTGGTAAAAGGAGAGAATGAGTAAAATGTTAGAGGTAGAAGATGAGTTTACCCCCAAATATTGAAATATGAGATGTTATGCATGTTTTAGATGGTTGAATATTGATGATGAATATTTTGTATGATTAAATGATGCAATATAAGTTGTTTATGTGATATTTGGAATAAATGACTAACATTGTGTTATGTGGTGGGATGAAGAGAGATCCTAAGGTTGGAGGCGGTGTCGGTGGAACTTGAGAAGTTGCCAAGAACCAAACCCAACACTCATCGAGGTAAGGATAAGTCTTTAATTGAGCATTTGGAATCGAAAATGTGAGTTTTCTGATTATGCAATGATTGATACGTAAAGTACGCATTTGATGTAAACATATATGGGTGTGTTTACATTAAAGTAGGCGTAGATTTATGGAAAGGAAAGTATGTGGTACTTTCTGGTTATGCGATGATTGAGTGTAAATCACGTATTTAGTATAAACATATATGGGTGTGTTTATACTAATGTGGGCGTGGATTTACCGGAAATGATTTATGGTGAAACGAATGAAAAAGAAGTACATTTTTAGCCGACCATGAATGGTTAGCGACTCTGGCTTGAGTATAGAAGCATACACTCTGGCTTGAGTATAGAAGCATGAAAATGATTTATGAGGAGATCGATGAAAGGAAAATATGTTTTAGCCGACCATGAATGGTTAGCGACTCTGGCTTGAGTATAGAAGCATACACTCTGGCTTGAGTATAGAAGCATACACTCTGGCTTGAGTATAGAAGAATAAAAATGATTTATGAGGAGATCGATGAAAGGAAAATATGTTTTAGCCAACCATGAATGGTTAGCAACTCTGGCTTGAGTATAGAAGCATACACTCGGGCTTGAGTATAGAAGCATACACTCTGGCTTGAGTATAGAAGCATACACTCTGGCTTGAGTATAGAAGCATACACTCTGGCTTGATTATAGAAGCATACACTCTGGCTTGAGTATAGAAGCATACACTCTAGCTTGAGTATAGAAGCATACACTCTGGCTTGAGTATAGAAGCATGAAAATGATTTATGAGGAGATCGATGAAAGGAAAATATGTTTTAGCCGACCATGAATGGTTAGCGACTCTGGCTTGAGTATAGAAGCATACACTCTGGCTTGAGTATAGAAGCATACACTCTGGCTTGAGTATAGAAGCATACACTCTGGCTTGAGTATAGAAGCATACACTCTGGCTTGAGTATAGAAGCATGAAAATGATTTATGAGGAGATCGATGAAAGGAAAATATGTTTTAGCCGACCAGGAATGGTTAGCGACTCTGGCTTGAGTATAGAAGCGTAAACTCTGGCTTGAGTATATAAGCGTGATTTGTTTTAAGAGAAACGAGATTCTGCTTTTAGCTAACCCTGAGGGGTGTAGCGACTTTGGCTCAAGTTATGTAGCAAGACAAAATGAATTTCGAAAATGGTTTACTAACCCTTTTTCTAATGTGGATTATCTTATAATGACGTTTATTGAATTAACGACTTAATCCTTTGTGTGTTTTGTACTTTTGTCATTGATAATCCCATTGCAGGTAAATAGACGAATGGAGTATGCTAGTTCGGGAGCTTTAGGAGCTTTAGACGTTGGATTCACTATTTGCGTTTTTGTACTTTAAATGACTACTTGTGGATTTGAATAATTGTAACCATGGCTGACATTTATTTGGATATTCGTAACCATGAGTATTGTCATATTTGGAGTATTATCACTTTTGGGCTCTTAGTACCCAATGGGAATAATAATGAATGAATTATGTTTTTCCGCAATTTAAATTATATGATAATATAATAGGTGCAAAGAGTATTTTTAAGGAATGATTCCTGAAGGTTTTAAGTAAGATGATGAATGTATGTAAGAAATGATTAAAATAAACGAAAAAAATTCAAGGGTAGAAATCGGGTCGTTACAACGAGTGCTATAAATCTCACAAATAATCCAGTAATGCATTCTAGAACCAAACACATAGATATAAGAGATCATTTCCTTAGAGACCATGTCCTAAAGAAAGATGTGGCATTAGAATTTGTTGATACTCATGACCAACTAGCTGACATTTTCACTAAACCTTTGGCCAAGGAATCTTTGTATAAAATTAGACGAGAATTAGGCATACTTGATGAAGCTTACTTATCTTAAATTGTTCATACATGACTATATATTTCGTTCATCATGTTAATCTTATGCCTACTTGCACTTAAAACTACTTAAATTTGTCTTAAATTTCAAATTTTGATATATGTAATCGATTACTTAGGGTAAATAATCGATTACCAGGGATCAGTAGGCCTGAAATTTCAAATTTCTGATAAAATCAATCGATTACTCTGAAGAGTAACCAATTACTATAAGTGGAAGGAAGTTGAAGTAATCGATTACTTCCATGTGTAATCGATTACTAGAGGCTGTTGTTTAAAATCTGGAGATTTTGTACAGTGAGTAACCGATTACTCTGACCAATATTTAAAGGTTTCTCCTCCATTTTTCCTACACTTCATCTTCTTCCTCACTCTAAAACTCGAAAAATCCCCTCTCTCTCTAAAAAGCTCATTTTTCATCCGTTTTTAGTGATTTTTGAGTCATTTCAAACTACATTTTCAATTATAAACACTTCTATCCGATTACTTTTGTGTTTAGTGGCCTCAATAAAAAAAATCCAAATTCCAAAATTCCAAAAACCTAACTTTTCAAAACACTCAACCATGGCTTCATCAGCAAGAGCAAAAAAGCAATGTACCAGTTTGACTACCAAGAAGCAAGGAACTTCATCATCCGAAGCTAATCCATTGGACTTGGCACGACTTCTTGTTAATGATGAACAACGCAAGGTTTTCATCGAACATTTTCTTGGCAGACCCATTTTTGCTCTAAAGTATGGCAACATAAGTAACTTTGAGCTTGATGATTTTCATTTTCCTACTCCGTTAAGGCATCAAAATATATTTGCATTTTGTGAGGAATCAAATGCCTATTATCGTGAACTTGTTAGAGTGTTTTACTATAACTTGAACTTGAGGAAAAATCTTTAAATATCCTTAGTGAAAGGAAAGGAAATCATTTTAGATATGCAAACTTTCAGTTTAATTTGCGGTAATATACCCTATCATGGAAGCATAAAAGACTTTGGTCTTGCATGTGATTGGGATAATTATGACAGAAAAGAGTTCTACTACTCTCTGTGTAGATTCTCTAAGGAGGAAATTGATTTGCATAAGCAAATGGCGTTAGGTTAAGCTGTTAAGAATAGAGATATCCTTGTTGTAGGAAATCTAAATCTCGAAGATCGTCTGCTTCATTACTTTCTTAGCTATAACATAATGCCTAAGTTTTCAAACCATTCTGAAATTAATGACATAGAGTTGCAATTGATGTATGCTCTTAAGCATAATCTTGAAATCAATTGGGCTTTGACAGTAATGAGACATATGTGGTCTGTGCGAGAGACTAACAGCCCCTTGCTTTATGCAATCATCATCTAAAAAATACTCGAGAATACAGGGCTGGTGAATCTAAAATCATTGTCAATGCTCGCGACAGCAAAATTTATGTGGATGTGATCCACAAAATGGGTTTCTTTAGAGACCTAAATGATAGAGTGTATAATCATAGGAGCGATAGACGAGCTGCTCCTGTTGAACCCCCTGCCCAAGCATTTGTTAATCCACCTGCACCACAACCTTCTACCTTTCAATCCGAATCATCTTCATCTGCTCAGATACGTTCAAATCAGATGATTATGGACGAGTTGTTCTCGCTTTCAGGCTACATCTCTACCAGGATGGATGCCCTTGATGCTCAGAACCACCAAGTTCAAATCGAGCTTCAACGTCTTGCCTACAAGATCAACATGATGGATCTTGATGAAGACAGTTCCGAACATGAATCGTAGAACATGTGTTGTTTAGGATTTTTTAAACATTTTCGTTTGTAATTGTGCTATGTTTTCTGGTTGTTTGATTGTTATGTTTAAACATCGGTTGTTTGTTATGCTTAAAACCATATTTTAGTTTTACGCAATTACCCTTTATGCTTTACAATGCTTGAAATCTATGCATATATATATATATCCATATATATATATATATATCTATTGTGTTCTGGACCCTAGCTTTTCTTATTTTTGATGAAGTCAAAACGGGAAGAAAATTTGGGAGTGTGTATTTTGTTTAAATCTATTTTAAAGCACATATACTTTAGATCAAAGCATATACTCAAAAACAAAGGGGCATCATACAAAATTGGGGGAGCATACTCAAGACATAGAACTTATCACAATATGCTACGCTCAAGAAAATAAAATGTTAAGATAGATATTGGTTTGTCATTATCAAAAAGGGGGAGATTGTGAAGAAGATATGGCTCCTGACCCTGGCACGATTTTGATGAAGACACTAAAATCACAAAAAGAAGAATAAGGAAGAATACTTATTAAGACAAATGAAGATAAAGCTTCAAGACATTTTAGAGTCAAGTCATAGGTACTTCTATCCTTACACTCTTAAGTTATACTGTTAGTTATAATGCTAAAAATGTATATTTTTCAAAGAAAAACAAGATCTCATAAGTGTTAAAAACAATATTCCAAAACACTGAGTAACAGGTTACTGGATATGAGTAAAAGGTTACTATGATTGAGTAAAAGATTACTGGAACCACGTAACAGGTTACAATAGTGAGAAATAAGTTAACCAACAAAAACTGATACACTGTAATCGATTACTACTATTAGTGTAACCGAATACTCAATTGATAATTAGTCACTCGGTTGGACAGAAGGCTTAGGTAATCGATTACCTAAGTATAGTAACCGATTACTGAGAGTCGTTACAACTAGAATAACCGATTACTCAACATGAAAATTGGTTTCCAAGTTGGACAGAACACTTGGGTAATCGATTACCCAATTGCTGTAATCAATTACTGAGAGCTGTTGCACCAGATTTTCAGATTGAATCTGAACAACTTTCATCCGAAACAAAATGGTTCCATTCCAAACGAATCTTACCCTTTCCTAAAGGTGTTATGGCTGATTGGAAAGTCTATATAAAGGCATTGGAACTCAGATTCAACATACTACTTTCACAACACTTTAATATAACTTTCTCATATCTAAATCACAACTCATTTACGCAAATTTGAATATTTGAAACACTTTTTCTGCATTTTTTTTGCAACATGCTTTTCACTTTCAAAGTAACTTTATGAAGTTGTGAAGTGCAATATTTAAAGTCTTTCAAAACCTATGAGCATTAGAAACTAAGTATACAAAAGATTTGTTGGATTGCAAGAGAGTTTATATATTATCTTTTATAAAGCAATCATTGCCATTTCTAACTATTTTCTTTAAAGTTTGTAAAAGATTTTCTTTCACAAGGGTGTGACTAGAAAAGGGTTAGAGTCACTTGGAAATGTTATTTCTAAGAGAGTGACATAGGTATTGGAGAGTTTGTAAGGTACAAGAAAGTCTCAGGGTGAGCATTTGTAATTACGACTCTTAATATCTAGTGAAGAAATCTCTTATGCGACAAGAGTACTGGACGTAGCCTTCGGTGGACAAGAAGGTGAACTAGTATAAAAATCCTTGTGTACTCTTATTTCCCTTATCTCATTAACTTTTGTTTAATATTTTTCTGCATTACATTTTCCGCTGCTACTACTAACTCTCAAAATGTAGAAAAATCGATCACTATCTCAAATCAACTAATTCACCCCCCTCTTAGTTGTTATCTTAGTCTTACACATCCATCATGTCACGTTCCACCTCCCAAGTTGCATTTCCATCGTCTAGTTGACTCCAAAGAACTTTTACAAGAGGGGATTTCTTTTCCTCGCAATTTCTTAACACTCCTATCCATGATCTTCAGTGGTAGGGTTCTGAAGGTCAAGTTTTCCTTTAACTGAATCCAATCAGTTTCTATAACATGCGATGGGTCTCCGATATACTTCCATAGTTGTGACACATGGAAAACATTGTGGAGATTCAATAGCAACGGGGATAAGGCTATTCGATAAGCCACGGGGCCAATCCTCTTTAAAATCTGATATGTCCCCATGAACCATGGAGTAAGCTTATAGGATTTCAAAACTCGACCAATCCCTATAGTCGGGACTACTCTCCTGAGGACATGTTCTCCTTCTTTAAATTCAAGAGGCTTCCTCCTCTTATCATGATTACTCTTCTGTCGACTTTGGGCTATCCTCATATTCTCTCTTATCTTCTTAATTTTCTTTGTCGTCTCTTGAACCACATCGGGTCCCAACACCAAGTTCTCCCCAGTCTCATACCAACTTATAGGAGTCCTACACTTCCTACCATATAACGCTTCATATGGGGCCATCCCAATAGTTGAATGGAAACTGTTGTTATATGTAAACTCAATCAGAGGCAACATATTATCCGAAATTTCGGGTGGTTCCTGCACACAAGCCCTCAAAAGATCCTCCAAAGATTGAATAGTCCTTTCCGATTGACCGTCCGTTTTTGGGTGGTAGGTGGAGCTCAAGTTCAACTTAGTCCCCATGATACTCGCAGGGATTCCATGCAATCTAACTACCTCCCTGATATAGAATTCTGTCAAACGTTCCAATGAATACCTCATGTTGATAGGTAGAAAATAGGCAGACTTGGTTAATCGATCCACAATTAACCATATCGAGTCAAAACCCTTTTGTGTCTTTGGAAAACCCGATACAAAGTCCATTGAGATATTATCCAATTTCCAAACGGGAATTTCTGATGATTGCAGCTCACCTGCCGGCCTCTGATGTTCAATCTTGGCTTTCTGGAAAACCAAACAACTTGATACATACAAAGCCACATCCCTTTTCATCCCCAACCACCAGAACATCTTCTTCAAATCCTAATACATTTTAGTCGTTCAAGGGTGAAAACTCATCTTACTCTTATGGGCATCATCTAATATACTTCTCCTTAATTCTACATCATAAAGCACGCATACTTTCCCTTTGCATCTCAACAATCCCTCAGTATATACAAGGAAATCTTTTTCCTTCCCATTAGCCATCGAAACTTTCTTAGCTACTAGTTCTTGATCATTCATCAACATTAATTTTATCTGATCGAATAGTTGATTCGTGACCTTGAGCATTCCCAATAACATACTATGGGTCTTAATTCGAATTGTCAAATTCATATCTCTGAAATCCTTTATTAGGTTTTCTTCACGAATCATTAGTGCGGATACGTGCAGTGACTTTCGACTCAAGGCATCTGCCACCAAATTGGCCTTCCTAGGGTGATATTGAAGACCGAAATCATAATCCTTGAGGAATTACATCCATCTCCTTTGTCTCATGTTCAATTCCTTCTATTCGAATAAATACTTCAAACTCTTGTAATCGCTGAAAACTTCAAATCTTACACCATAAAGATGGTGTCTCCAAATCTTTAAAGCGAATACTACAGTGACTAATTCCAAATCGTGGGTCGGATAGTTTTGCTCATGCGGTCTTAACTACATCGAAGCGTAGGCAATAACCTTTCCATCTTGCATCAACACACAACCCAAGCCTTGCTTTGAAGTATCACAGTAAACATTAAAATCACATGTTGTACTAGGAAGAATCAACACGGGTGCTTAAGTCAATATCCGTTCTATTTCTTGGAATCTTTCTTCACATTGGGTTGTCCAAACATACGGTTCTCCTTTTCGAGAATCCTTCAATAAACTTCCTGTAATAACCATCGAATCCACGGAAACTCCTTATCTCGGTTAACCAACTTCGGTACCGTCCATTCCATCACCGCCTCAACTTTCGAAGGGTTTACTGCCACTCCTTTTTTTGATATTACATGTTCAAGAAAGTTCACAGACTCAAGCCAGAAATCGCACTTTGACAATTTTGCATAGAGATGATTGTCTTTAAGAACTCCTAAAACAACCCTCAAGTATTCCACATGTTCCTCTCGGCTCTTAGAATACACCAAGATGTCATCAATAAACACCACTACAAAAGAGTCTAGATACGGATGAAAAATTCTATTCATGTAATCTTTAAATATCGTCAGGGCATTTGACACAACAAATGGCATCACTAAGTATTCAAAATGTCCATATCTCGTCCTGAAAGCAGTCTTAGGGATATCCTCTGTCTTTACCATGAGTTGGTGATAGTCTGATCGGAGGTTAATCTAAGAGAACACCGCTGCTCCTTTCAACTGATCCATCAATTCATCAATTCTAGGCAACGAATATTTATTCTCAATCGTGACTTTGTTCAATTTCCTATAATCGGTACACAGTCTCAGACCACCATCCTTTTTCTTCACCAACAACATCGGTGCACCCCATGGTGAAACAGTAGGATGAATAAAATTATTGGCCAAAAAATTCTCAATTAGCTTCTTCAACTCAACCAACTCTAATGGGGTCATTCTATAAGGATATATAGAAATGGGTCTCGTCCCTAGCACCAAATCAATGAAGAATTCCACTTCTCGCGCAAGAGGCAACTCCGAAATATCACCAGGAAAAACATATGGAAATTCGCATACGACATGTAGACTCTCAATTTCTTGTTTCTCAACTACCTCCAAATAAGCTAACATAACATACATCAACGCCCCTTCCTTAAAGGAAGTCTTAACTTACATGGCCGATACGGGTTTTTGACATCTAGACAGACTAGAGGTTTCGCTAAGATCTCCAAATATCACTAATGTCTTATCAAAACAGTTCTGCAGCACACGATTCTCTGATAACCAATCCATCCCTAGAATTATGTCTAATTGGGATAGCGGCAAGCATATTAAGTCTATGGTAAAGGTTCTATCGTTTAACACTACCGGACACTGAGAAACAAACATCGATACCACAAGTACATTAGTAGGGGTGGATACGACCAAGTCGAAGGGCAGCGACTCAGATTGTAAACTCAGTTGCTTCACAAAATCAAAAGACACAAAAGAGTGTGTTGCTCCCGAGTCAAACAATACAACAAGTGGAATACCTTAAACCATACAATCACCTTGGATCAGACCTTCGGCGTTTGTCGGCTCAGCACCACTCATGGTAAATAATATGCCAGTTGCCCTAGGCCATCCAGCCCTTACAGTATTCACACTTTGATTCAGTTTCGGACATACCCTCTTCACATGTCCCGGTTCCCAAAATGAAAACTTTTCCCCAGTCCGGGACATATGTTCCCAAAATGTCTCCGACCACACATGCTCCACACAGGATAAGTGTTTTTTTGTGGTCCTCCCGTAGCGGTAGGGGGTTTTGATCCTTGGAGACGATGTCCTCGGTAAACAGTCGGTGGAGCATAAGGTCTCTGGTTATCATAGGTCACCTTTTCCTTACCCCTACTCTGTAGATGGTTCCGTTGGGGTCCATAGTTTCTTGAAGGGTTTGCCTTGCTCACAGAAACTTCACGGGCATGCATATCATCCTCATACATCTTACACTTGTTGAGCAGAGTAGGGAAATCAGTAATCTCTTGATGACTAAACAACATCTTCAGCTTCGGTTTCAAGCCAACCTCAAACTTTGCACACTTAGACCTCCTATCAGCGTCTAGTTCATAGTATGGGCAATACTTCGCCAACTCTTCAAATTTGGCAGCATATTCCCCTACGGTCATTCTCCTCTATTCTAACCGTAGAAACTCGATTTCCTTCTTCCATTGTAGATCGGCAGGAAAATATTTATGGAGGAACCTATCCTTGAACGACTCCAAAGTGACAACATGTCCATCTACTCCATCTGTCTTCGAGTGTACTCCCACCAATTATCCGCTTCTTTAATCAACATGTAGGAAGCATATGTCACTTTTTGATTGTCATTACAACCCATTGCTCTGAATCTTTTCCAAGTCATGGATCCACTCATTAGCTGCATCAGGAGCGAATCCAACTTGGAATTGGTTTGGATTACGTCTATAGAACTTATCTAGTCCCCGATACTCTACCGATCCCTGTGTTGCCAGTGGATGCTGATTCAGATTCAAAATAGAATGCTGGTTCAGGTTCTGTAGATTCTCACTCATGTTCTGTAGCACAACCACCATTTAGGCCAACAGTTTATTCTGACCATGTCCTCTACCACGTCCAGCCATTTCTCAACTTGCACTCATTACACATTAGGTCCAAAATTTATATTTCCATAGTAACCTAATCACATAGTTACAAACAAGCACACCAAACAAAATCATACAAGAAGCATGTAGAGCCATGCCCTAGGCCGTAGGATTAACTTACTGTCTCATACCATAATTGTAACGACCCAAATTATATTCCATAAATTTTTTGAATTTCTATTTAACAATGATAAACATATAATTCTTCCATAAATGCTCAATTGATTTATCACGTTCACTAACAAAAGTCACTATCTCTGTAACTTAACAAAGAATGAAAATTCATCATCACATTCAGTTAACATACATCAAATTGTCAATACCGAAGTCAAATAGAAATCCATCATCCCTTTAAACATTTAAAATTACACATCATTCTTTCATAACTACAAATAGCATCTCAAAAATGATTTAAACTACATAGCAACCTCGATCTGCAGTCCCTCCGCTTCGCCTGCAATCTGATTATCACAAACAAAAAGGAACACAAACACAAAGGGAGTATGACATTTAATCTTGTAATAATCATCATTATAAAATGATACATAATCATAGACAACATAGTTATATAAATGGATAAGTTAAGAATAAGACAGTTTCCGCAATCATTACTTACTACCTCGAACGTCATCGCATTTTAACTATATTAATAATACATACCAGAACCACAGTTTCGGTCGCACTCACACAATATTCTCAATGCCATTATCCCACATAACTTACCACGTCAAGAGTAGTACCATGCCCAAAGACATCTCCATTTCCATGTACCTAGTTATTCCTCTTAAAATAACAATATGTCGATCACAATACTCCAACACCACTTAGGATGATTACAACACCACACAGGGAAAGACATTCAACACCACAAAAGGGTGATACAATACCACTTAGGGCAAGACATTTAACACCACATTGGGCGATACGATACCACTTAGAGCAAGACATTCAACACCACATAGGGCGATACAATATCACTTAGGGCAAGACATTCAACACCACATAGGGTGATACAATACCACTTAGGGCAAAAATTCAACACCACATAGGGCGATACAATACCACTTAGGGCAAGACATTCAACACCACGTAGGGCGATACAATACCACTTAGGGCAAGACATTCAACTCAGGTTCCCAATAATTATTCAATGATGTTCATTCACATGATAACATACCATTATGTTCCATTATAAATAAATATAATGCTTCTCCCTTACCTGAGTATGAGTTAGCGCTTTTGTTCCGCAACCTTGTTAGATCTCTCTTCCAAACATAGGACCTTTCCTCATCTATATGACACAACAATAATAATTAATCATTACTCACACCATACCAATAAACGATTTCATACAACACTTGTCATTCATAACTGGAATAAGCTCATATTTCAATGATTTGATATCACTAACTATTCAGAGTTCAGAGTATTCAGATAAGAAGTATTTTCCCTTTTTAAGAAAACATCATTAACTCACAAACCCCATTTCTAACATCATCTTTCATATCCATTCTCAACTATTCCGTTTTGGTCTATAGTTTCTAAAATCAACATCATTTTCGAAAATAAACTCCCAACCATGATTTTCAAATGAAAAACTACATAGAAACAAACCACAATCCAAAAAGGAAGGGTTATGAAGTTTTTC
Source organism: Lupinus albus (assembly GCA_009771035.1). Classification (NCBI taxonomy): domain Eukaryota; kingdom Viridiplantae; phylum Streptophyta; class Magnoliopsida; order Fabales; family Fabaceae; genus Lupinus; species Lupinus albus. The sequence continues at coordinate 4,878,819 of CM020013.1, read as the reverse complement.
ACATCAAGAGAAGAGATCCATGGACACAATAAGGGGTTTCTCAACAAGGTGAGTGTTAGAATCAAGAGGTTTTACCTCTTCTCAAGCTTCCTTTCACTTCTACAAGTGCTAGGATAAGGGGGCTGCTTCTATTCTTTCTATTTTCGGAAAAGTGTCCCCTTTCTCACTTGGGACCTCTATTTTAGTTTTCAGGGTTTTGGGCTCTCGCTCAAGCGACGGAGGCTCGCTTGGGCGAGAAGCCCTCGATGATTCAAATTTTCAAACTCTGGTGTTGTCGCTCAAGCTGTAACACCCTGAATTTACATTTTTTAAGATGTGGTAACAGTCCTGAAGAATAGGGCACATTGCTAGATTCTCGCTTGAGCGATAGGGTCTCCCCCGGGTGAGAGAAGGCTCACTTGAAGAGTGGAAAACTAGGAAATACTGAAGGATTCTGGCCTGAGCGAGATTTGGCTTGCCTAGGCGAGGGAGAGGGGTGTGGAGACTCAAAGATCCTCTCTTAAGCGAGAATCCCTCGCTTGAGCGAGAGCGCCAGATCTGAATTTTTAAAATGTGTGAGATTTTCTCGCTTGAACGAGAAAAGACTCGCTTTAGCGAGAACCCGACGCTGTAACTTTAAAATAGAAACCCTCAAACACTTTTAGGGTTAGAACTTGAGAGAGAAGAGAGAATGAGGTGATTTTGAGAGCAAGGACACGTGGGAAACATCAAGAACCTTTAGAAGAGGTAAATCTCTTAATTCTAACTCTCCTTCTCCCTTACAAACTTGTTTTGGGTGTATGGGATCTCTTTTAAAAAATGTGAGAAACCTTGGAAACTCTTTCTTTTTAGTTGTGGTTTGTTTTATTTAGTTTCTCTCTTGAAAACTCTTGGTTTAGAGTTGGTATTCAACAAAATGGAAAGGATTTGAGGGTTGATTCTTGAAAACCCCAAAATGAAAGTGTGGTTAAAGAGGAAAATGGGTGAAATGGTAGATGTAGAAGATGAGTATGTGTTCTAATGTAAAAGAGAAGATGAATATGTATGTTTTTTATGTTTGGAAATTCCAAATGAAAGTGGTTTTGGAAACATTAAAAATGTATGAATCTTTTGTATGGTTGAAGATGAACTATGAGTTGTTTATATGTTGTTGAGAATAAATTACTGACTTTTGTTCTTGTTTGGTGGGGATGAGGAAAGATCCTAAGGTTGGAGGCTGCGTCGGAGGAACTTGCAAAGTTACCAAGGACCAAACCCAACACTCACCAAGGTAAGGATAAGCATTTTATTCCGAGATATGAAATATGAGATGTACGGTTATATGTGGATGACTCGAAAGGAATAAGATGTGAGAAGTATCAAAGAAATTGAATGTCTTGCCCAAGTGGTATTGAATTGAATGTCTTGCCCAAATGGTATTGAATTGAATGTCTTGCCCAAGTGGTATTGAATTGAATGTCTTCCCCAAGTGGTATTGAATTGAATGTCTTGCCCAAGTGGTATTGAATTGAATGTCTTGCCCAAGTGGTATTGAATTGAATGTCTTGCCCAAGTGGTATTGAATTGAATGTCTTGCCCAAGTGGTAGTGAAATTGAATGTCTTGCCCTATGTGGTATTGTGAAAGTATGTGCAAGTGGGAAATGGCTATGTAAAACAGGAATGAAGAGGAGGGTAACAAGGTTTGATATTGAATAAGGTGAAAGTAAGAATGGTCGGATGAGGTAGTAAGAAATATAAATGACATGTAGTGATTATATGTTGGAAAGCTTAAGTTGTTTATCTAACTCTGTTTATAATGTGGATTAGATCAAAATAGTATTTATGGAATTAAATGACTTACTCCTTTGTATGTTTCTGTGTGTTGTCATTTGATAATCTCATTGCAGGTAAATGGATGAATTAGGGATGCTTGATTTGGAGCTTTGGGAGCTTTTAAATTTGGATTCTTCTATTTACACTTTTTGTATCATAATTGACAATATGCGGATTTGAATACCTGTAATCATGACCATTATATTTTTTGATATTTGTAACCGTGGGTATTATGATTTTGAGAACCCATAACTATTTGCATGTCCTAAGTAAATGGGGGACACTATGGCAACATTTGCCCTGGACCGGGAAATGGGTGCTTCCATTGTGGAGGACAAGGGAATGTGAAGAGGTTTTGTCCAAAGCTTAATCAAGGGGAGAACATGGTAAGGGCTAATAGGAAGAGAGCTACGGGCCGAGTGTTTACCATGAGTGGTGCAGAGGCATCAAATGTGGATGGCCTGATAAAAGGTAACTGTATGGTGTCAGGTATTCCTCTTTTAGTGTTGTTTGATTCGGGAGCGACACACTCCTTTGTATCTGTTGAATGTGTAGACCGACTGAATTTTCCAACAGAGTCGTTGCTTTTCGACATGGACGTATCCACCCCAACTAGTGTGTCGGTGGTGGTATCGACGTTTGTGTCCGAGTGTCCGGTAGTGGTACATGGTAGAACATTTACCGTGGATTTAATTTGCTTATCGTTGTCCCAGTTAGATTTAATTATGGAAATGGACTGGTTGTCAGAAAATCATATTATGCTTAATTGTTCTGATAAGAGTGTGGTGTTTGGAGATCTATGTGAGATTTCTGACCAGTCTAGTTATATGGAGCCAGTGCCGGCTAAGGGAGTCAGGACTTCCCTTAAGGAAGGAGGATCAGTGTTTGTTATATTGGCAACACTGGAGGGTATTGAGAAACCTCGCATTGATAATATTCCGATAGTCCGTGAGTTCCCTAAGGTGTTTCCTGTTGATATTCTGGAATTGCCCCCAGTCAAAGAAGTTGAATTCTCCATTGGCTAGGTACCTAGGATGGGACCCATCTCTATAGCTCCTTATAGGATGGCACCATTAGAACTAGCTGAGTTGAAAAAGCAGGTTGAGGATTTGTTGGCAAAGAAATTCATTCGTCCTAGTGTCTTACCGTGGGGTCCACCAGTTTTGTTGGTAAAAAAAAAGGATCGGAGTGTGAGGTTGTGCACCAATTACAGACAATTGAATAAGGTTACTATCAAGAACAAGTACCCGTTGCCTAGAATTGATGACTTGAAGGATCAATTGAGAGGAGCGGTTGTGTTTTCAAAGATTGACCTTCGGTCGGGTTATCACCAACTTCGAGTTAAGTCGGAGGATATTCCTAAAACTGCTTTCAGGACGATGTATGGGCATTTATGAGTATTTGGTGATGCCTTTAGGTGTGACGAATGCTCCGGCAATATTTACCGACTACATGAATCATATTTTACATCCGTATTTGGATTCATTTGTAGTGGTATTTATTGATGACATTCTGGTTTACTACAAGAGTCGAGAAGAACATGCGAAGCATATGAGAGTGGTTCTGGATCTTCTGAGGAGTAATCAATTGTATGCGATTATGTCAAAATGTGATTTCTGGTTAGAATCAGTGAACTTCCTTGGAAATGTGATATCCTGGGAAGGGGTGGCAGTAGACCCTTCTAAGGTTGAGGCAGTGATGGGATGGGCGGTGCCCAAGTCAGTTACTGAGATCAGAAGTTTTCTGGGTTTGGCTGGTTATTACTAGAATTTCATAGAAGGGTTTTCCAAGTTGGCATTACCCCTAACCAAACTTACCATAAAATGGGAACCGTATGTGTGGACAATCTGTTCTGAAGAAAGTTTTAAAGAGTTGAAGCGGAGGTCGACTACAGCACCAATGTTGGTTCTTCCTTGTACTGACCGGAATTTCAGTGTATATTGTGATGCTTCCAAGCAAGGTTTGGGTTGTGTTTTGATGCATGATGGGAAGGTTGTTGCCTATGCTTCCGGCAGTTAAGAACGCATGCGCAAAATTACCGTACACATGATTTGGTACTAGCCGCAGTGGTCTTTGCATTAAAAATCTAGAGACACCATCTTTATGGTGTAAGATTTGATGTGTACAACGACCATAAGAGTTTGAAGTATCTGTTTGATCAAAAGAAACTGAACATCAAACAGAGAAGGTGGGCGGAGTTCCTTCAAGACTATGATTTTGGATTGCAATATCATCCGGGAAATGCCAATGTGGTAGCCGTTGCGTTGAGCAGGAAGTCCTTACATATGTCAGCTTTGATGGTTCATGAAGAGAAACTAGTTGAGGAGTTCAGGGATATGAACTTGGCGGTTCAAGTAAGACCTCATAGCATGATTTTGGGAATGCTCAAGGTTACCAATGAGTTGTTTGACCAGATCAGAATAATGCAAGTTGAGGATCGTGAGCTGAAGGTTACCAATGACTTTGAGTCGGATCCCAATGGACTGTTGCGATACAAGGGAAGGGTGTGTGTGCCTCATAATGTGGAATTACGAAAGAATATTATGGAGGTGTCACACAAGAGTAAAATGAGTTTCCACCCGGGGACGACAAAAATGTACCAAGATCGGAAAATCTTGTTTTGGTAGTCATGGTTGAAAAAGGATGTGGCTTTGTATGTCTCGAGTTGTCTCATCTGTTAGAAAGCCGAGATTGATCATCAGAGGCCAGCGGGAGAATTACAGTCACTAGAGATACCCGTTTGGAAGTGGGATAGTATCTCCATGGATTTTGTATCGTGTTTTCCAAAGACTCAAAGATGGTACGACTCGATATGGGTAATAGTTGACCGTTTGACTAATTCGGCTCATTTCTTACCGATGAACATGAAATATTCCTTGGAACGATTGGCTGAGTTGTATATCAAGGAGATCGTTCGGTTGCATGGGATACGTCGAGCATTGTGTCGGATAGGGATCATCGTTTCACTTCAAACTTTTGGACTAGTTTGCAGTCCGCTTTAGGAACTAAGTTGAAACTGAGTTCGGCCTATCATCCTCAAATGGATGGTTAGTCGGAAAGAACCATACAGTCATTGGAGGACCTTTTGAGAGCTTGTGTTTTGGAACAACCTGGGAGTTGGGATAGCATGTTGCCTTTGATTGAGTTCACATACAACAATAGCTTCCATACTAATATTGGGATGGCCCCTTGCGAAGCCTTGTAAGGGAGAAAATATAGGACTCTAGTGAGTTGGTTTGAGACTGGGGAGAACTTAGTATTGGGACCCGAGTTGGTCCGAGAAACGACGGAAAAGATCAAGAATATCCGGGAGAATATGAGAATAGCATAGAGTCGGCAGAAAAGCTATTACAATAAGAGACGGAAACTTCCTGAGTTTAAGGATGGAGATCATGTATTTATGAGAGTAGTTCCGACTATTTGGATTGGTAGAGTGTTGAAGTCTCGTAAACTCAATCCAATATTTATTGCACCATATCAGATATTGAAGAGGGTTGGACCGGTAGCATATCAGATTTCTTTGCCTCCATTGTTGCCGAATCTCCACAATGTGTTTCATGTGTCTCAGTTACGGAAATATAAGGAGGGTCCATCTCATGTGGTTGAGTCCGATCAAATCGAACTAAAGGATAATTTAATATTTGCGACCTTGCCCGTGAGGATCATGGATACTAGTATCAAAAAGTTGAGAGGAACAGAGATTTCCTTGGTGAAAGAATTATGGAGCCAAGTGGATGAAGGAGGCGCGACTTGGGAAGTAGAGCGAGATATGAGGGAGGATTACCCTCATTTGTTCGAATCGAGGTATATTTAATTTTCGTGGATGAAAATTCTTATTAGAGGGGGAGGATTGTTTCAACCTGAATTTACTTTTTTAAGATGTGGTAACAGTCCTGAAGAATAGGGCACACTGCTAGATTCTCGCTTGAGCGAGAGATGGCTCACGTGAAGAGTGGGAAACTGAGAAATAATGATGATTTCTCGCTTGAGCGAGATTTGGCTAGCCTGGGCGAGGGAGAGGGGTGTGGAGACTGGAAGATCCTCGCTTGAGCGAGAATCCCTCGCTTGAGCGAGAGCGCCAGATCTGAATTTTTAAAATGGGCGGGATTTTCTCGCTTGAGTGAGAAAAGGCTCGCTTGAGCGAGAAGCCGACGCTGGAACTTTAAAATAGAAACCCTGAAACACTTTTAGGGTTTGAACTTGAGAGAGAAGAGAGAATGAGGTGATTTTGAGAGCAAGGACTCGTGGGAAACATCTAGAAGCTTGAAAAGAGGTAAATCTCTTGATTCCAACTCTCCTTCTCCCTTCCAAACTTGTTTTGGGTGTTTGGGATCTCTTCTCAAAAATGTGAGAAACCATGGAAACTCTTCCTTTTGAGTTGTGGTTTGTTTTATTTAGTTTCTCTCTTGAAAACTCTTGGTTTAGAGTTGGTATTCAACAAAATGGATAGGGTTTGTGGGTTGATTCATGAAAACCCCAAAACCCCAAAATGAAAGTGTGGTTAAAGAGGAAAATGGGTGAAAGGGTAGATGTAGAAGATGAGTATGTGTTCTAATGTAAAAGAGAAGATGAATATGTATGTTTTTGATGTTTGGAAATTCCTAATGAAAGTGGTTTTGGAAACATTGAAAATTTATGAATCTTTTGTATGGTTAAAGATGAACTATGAGTTGTTTATATGTTGTTGAGAATAAATTACTAACTTTTGTTCTTGTTTGGTGGGGATGAGGAAAGATCCTAAGGTTGGAGGCGGTGTCGGGGGAACTTGCAAAGTTACCAAAGACCAAACCCAACACTCACCAAGGTAAGGATAAGCATTTTGTAACACCCTAAATTTATCCTCCTTAAAAAGAGGTAACAGTCTTGAAGAATGGGACATACTGCCAGATTCTCGCTTGAGCGAGAGGGTCTCGCCCAAGCGAGAGACTCATTGTTTTGAATTTGGAAATTATGGGAGCCTTGCCCAAGCGAGGAATTGGTCGCTTGAGCGAGAGAAGCCTGGGCAGGCTGTGAGATTCTCGCTTGAGCGAGAGGGTCCGTGTTTTGAAACTTAAATTATCGTGGGCTTCTCGCCCAAGCGAGATATTCTCACCCGAGCGAGACGACCCAACTATAAAAGTAAAGAAAGGGTTTCACAAACCCTAATTTTCATTTTCTTTTCTCCCCTTTCACTCCCAATGGCGGCTCCCCATAGATTTTGACTATCTCCTCCTCTAAACCTCAAAAACTCATCAAAACCCCTTCCTCTTACTTCTTAGTGGCACATTGGTGAACTTGGAGTGGAAAAATGAACAATGTAGGTTGAAGGAGATGGAGGTAGATGGAGCTCTTTGCATATCTATGGAGCTTATGCAACCTAAGGTGAGGGAGAAGACCATTATGGTCTTAGAGTATTTCATTAGAGTCATCTTCTCCGATTTCCCTCAAGAATCGTAGCATGTTAACGGATAGAAACTCTCTTGGAAGTTTGTGGTCCTTGTGAGAGTCTTTATTTTCCATGAGGATGTATTAGTCATAAAGGTGGAGATATATGTGTAGGAAAACCGTTCATTTAGATAAAACGCAATATGCTCACTTATGGTAATACATCGTCACGAGGATGGTTCTAACGTTAATGTGTTATATGATAATAATACGTTGTGGGTGGTTTGTTTATGATAATGGTGTGTTATGAGTTATTGATTTGTTATAAGTGGTGAGTTGTTTATTGTTATAAACATATATGTGTATGTTTGTAACAATGATTGTGTGAGCAGTGGTATAATGACAATAAATAGACGATTAAGTTGTATGATTATAAATATGTTATGAGTTGTCATTGTGATAAATGATAAGGGTATATTTATGAAAATGACTAAGCGTGAGTCGCTTAATTGTTATGAACATATATGGGTATGTTTGTGACAATGGTGGTGTTGTGGGTTATTTTATGGTGATGAAACAATGAGATACATTGCGTTTATTGTGTTTATGACATGGATGTGATATTTTACGTTATGACGAACTTATGTTGCAGACTTACCCGATGTGGTAATGAACCGCTTTTGTGGTGTAGACTTACCCGATGTGGTATTGGGGTGCCTTTGTGGTGTAGACTTACCCGGTGTGGTATTGAATCACCTTTGTGGTGTAGACGTGCCTGATGTGGTATCGAGTTGCCTTTGCGGTGTAGTCTCGCCCTGTGTGGTATTGGTTGTTCGGAGTAATGTATGATTAGTTTATTGTGTGTAGTGTTGTCATGGAAGTATTGTGTTACTTGGGAAAGTATCTTAATGCTATGTAAATATGGTATAGCTTGAGTGTAGCATTGTGGTTGATTGTTGAAAGAGAATATTGCGTGGTGATCTTTATGAAGATTGAGTTGAATAAATGGTATGATATGTTATACTGATTGGATCGAATTATCTATGTGAGATAGGTGGATTATGCTAATTGGATATATGAACATTATGTGGTATAATGTGTTGATTGGTATATGTTTAACATGATCGATGTTAGGTGATGTATAGGTTGTAATACTTTAATGTTATTACTCTATGTAATTCCACGCTACGGTATCTGTAGTTGGTTCTTACTCCCTTTGTCTCTTCTTGTATGTGTTGTGCAATTTAGTTCAGGTTGTGGCGGTAGCGCATTGGACGCTTGCAGAGAAGAGTACAGGGTAGGGTAGTTATTTTATGTACTTGATATGATGTATGATTAATGTATGTAATATGAGGACTATGTTGGATTATCTATTTTGTAAAATGGAACTCCTCTTAAGTGTATAATGAAGTTGATCTAATGTTTGTATTAAAAGTACTTTTGAGAAAGGATAAGTGTATGGATTATGTATTTGGATTATTTCCGCATTTTGTATTACGAATGGAATTAATATTTGTATTCACTCCTTCTCCAAATAGTTTCAAACAATGCCATTAAAAAATAATCACTTCACTCCATGAATAAAGTTTTAAAGTCTTATTAAGAAATTTTGGGTTATGAAAATCGGGTCCTTACAATATGGTATCAGAGCATATGTCAACTCTGCAGCCTAGGATATGGCCTTACATGCTTCTTTGTATGACTTATGTAGATTGTTTGTTGACTAGGTGATAACTGTTGATGTGAAAGATTATTGTTAAATTCCTTACGGTAAGCGTCTGGTTGTGAACTTATCGTTGGGTGTCTTGTTGTGACATATTAATGAGTGCTTGTTGAAAAATGCCTTGTTGTAAAACTCTTGTTGAATTCCCTGCTATGAACTCATTGTTGAATTTCTTTTGGTTAGACCCTTGTTGGGGACTCCTTGTTGAAACTCATGCTGAAAAATTTCTGATTGTGAACCTCTTGTGGAAATTGCTTGTGATGAGTTTCTGGGTATGATTTACAGTTGGATTCCTTGATGTGGAATTTACTTGTTGAGAGTTCCTTATGGTGAATCGCTTGATATGAACTTTCTTTTATCACTAACATTAAGATAATTGATTAAGTTGGCTTTCTTTGAATATTTACTTATATGTTTCTATGGTCATAATTGAACAAGATTAAGGTAATAGTCGTCCGCTGTGATATCTTAATGAGAATTGAAGATATTGTTATCGTAAGTGTATAAACCTTGAAGGAACTATATCCTATGTCTTGAAAATTAGATTTTTATTTGATTTATGATTTTAATGATAAGAGGAATGTTAGCTCTTGATAAAGATAGAAGGATCTATAACATGAAAGTTCATGTGTCATGCTATGTGGTTTCCTACATGTTCCTATTTGAGATATGTTGTTTGTTCTCTTGTCGTTCCTCAGGATTGAAACAAATATGCATGGTGCAATGATTGACCGTTTATTAAACTCGGTGGCTAGATTGACATTTTCATTCTATGACATGTAGCCATGCCAAATTTTAACTTGTAAAAGTCTACTAGCATGTACTTGCTTGTTTTGCCTGGAAATGAACATGTACATCTTGACTTATTCTTGCATACAAGTTTTCTTGCAATGCATGAAGGTTTAGAAAGTTGAATGAAATGAGGAATTTGTGTTTAACATGTTCTGCATGATAACGGTAAAATATCTCTTGAGATTAATTGCTAATGCTTGGTTAATGGCTCCTTGATGCGTGAATTCTAGAAATATTATATTAACAATGAGAATATAAAGGGTGGTACTTATGTGTTTTGAAGAGACTAAGTCGAGCATCCTTGTTTTTGTGAGCTGTTTATATGTAGTAAAGAATGGGATGTAAGGGATAAGCGTCTCAATTATAAATGAGATGATGTGAACATGGTATGTGTATGAATTAATATGTTTGTAAGAAATGTACCATGGACCACCTTTGTGGTCATAGAGTATTTCATTAGAGTCATCTTCTCTGATTTCCCTCAAGAATCGGAGAATATTAACGGATAGAAACTCTCTTGGAAGTTTGTGGTCCATGTTAAAGTCTTTATTTTCCATGAAGAGGTATTAGCCATAAATGTAAAGATATATGAGTGGTAAAAACCGTTTTATTAGATTAAAACGCGGTGTGCTCATTTATGGTAATACATCGTCATGAGAAATGGTTCTATCGTTAATATGTTGTATGATGATAAATATGTTATGAGTTATTTATTGTGATAAAAAGATATGAATATATTTATGATAATGACTAAGTTGTGAGTCGCTTATTTGTTATAAACATATATGAGTATGTTTGTAATAATGATTGTGTTAAGAGCTGTTTAATGGCAATAGATGGACATGATTATGTTGTATGATAATGATTGTGTTGTGAGTTGTTTGTTTGTGGTAAAGAATGGGATGAATATGAATATTATGACATGGTTGTAGTTGTGGGTATTGTGAATGAGTTGCCGTACGTGGTACTGTGAATGACTTGCCCTACGTCTTACTGTGAATGACTTGCCCTTTGTGGTACTGTGAATGACTTGCCCTACGTGGTACAGTGAATGACTTGCCCTACGTGATACTGTGAATGACTTGCCCTACGTGGTACTATGGATGACTTGCCCTACGTGGTATTGTGAATGATTTTCCTTACGTGGTACTGTGGATGACGTGCCCTACGTGGTATTGTGAATGACTTGCCCGATGTGGTACTGTGAATGACTTGCCCTACGTGGTATTATGAATGACTTGCCCTACGTGGTATTGTGAATGACTTGTCCTACGTGGTATTGTGAATGACTTACCCTACGTGGTATTGTGAATGACTTGCCCTGCGTGGTACTGTGAATGACTTGCCCTTCCTGGTTTTGGCTATCTGAGCGATGACCGACTTACCCTTCGTGGTATTGGCTCTATGTAGCAATGTATGATTAACCCTATACGATATGGTATTGTAATAAAAGTGTGGTTTTGATTTGGAAAGTATAGTAATGTTGTGTAAGTATGGAAATGTGTTGAGTATAATGTTTGTTGTTGTTTATTGAAAGAGATTATTGTGTGGTGGTCTTGAGGAAGATTTAGTTGAATAAATGGTTTATTGTACAGATTTGAATGAATTGTCTAAGTGAGATATGATGAGTATGCTAAATGGATAAATGAACATTAGGCGGTATAATGTAATTGTAACCCCCTAAAATTTTGATATTTGGAACATGGTGAAACTCAGTCAGTCTGGGAGCTACTAATTCTCGCCTGAGCGAGAGAGTCTCGCTTGGGTGAGGGTATCAGTGTTTCTCCCAGGATTTTATCTGGAGCCTCGCTTGAGCGAGATGTGGCTCGCCTGGGCAAGAGAAGCCTCGCTTGAGCGAGAGTTGGCTAGCTTGGGTGATGGAGAGTGTGTTGACACTGAATGATCCTCTCTTAAGCGAGAATCCCTCGCTTGAGCGATAGCGTCAGTGTTTGAAAATTTAAAAAGGCGGGGTTTCTCGCCTGGGTGACGTATTCTCGCTTGGGCAAGAACCTAAAATCCAGAACCTTAAAATAGAGCCCCAAACACGAAAATGGGGGTGGTTTTTGAGAGAAAAGTGAAGAGGAGGCGATTTTCTTGGAAAGAGTACGTGTAAAGGCTAAAAGAAGCTAGAGAAGAGGTAAACCTCATGATTTTAACACTCACTCTCTTTTAGAAACTCATTTTGGGACATTTGGGTCTCTTCTCTTAGTATGAAAAATCATGGACCTTTCTCTTTCAAGTTGTAACTCGTTTTTATCTAACTTTCTCCTTGAAAACTCGTGGTTTAGAGTTTCTTTTCGGAAATGGGGATGATTGGTGGTTGATTCTTGAAACCCCAAACCCTAAAACGAAAATGAGGTTGAGAAGGGAGAAAAGCTAAGTTAGAAAACGTGGTTTAAGGTTTCCAATGTTAAATAGAGCTAATAGGAATCTTTCACATGCTTGAAACTCCTAATAGAGATGATTGTGGAAAATATTGGAATATAAGCGGTTTTATGAAATAAATATGTTGTGTTGGTTATTTATGTGATAATATGAGTATATTATTGATTTTGGGTATTGGGTGTGGTGTATATGAGGGAAGAGACCCTAAGGTTGGAGGAAGTAGAGGAGGAACTAACAAGTTGCCTAACACTACCACCAACTTCCCCAAGGTAAGGGATAAGCAATGTGAATGTTGAGGTAATAGTATATCACTTTATGTTGTGGGAAGGATAAGAGTAGACAAATGTATGACTTGCCCAATGTGGTATTGGCCTTTATGGCAATGTATGACTTGCCCAATGTGGTATTGGCCTTTATGGCAAATGTATGACTTGCCCAATGTGGTATTTGCCTTTATGGCAATGTATGAGTTGCCCAATGTGGTATTGGCCTTTATGGCAATGTAAGACTTGCCCAATGTGGTATTGGCCTTTATGGCAATGTATGACTTGCCGAATGTGGTATTGGCCTTTATGGCAATGTCTGACTTGCCCAACGTGGTATTGGATTTATTTATGTGTGTGTGACAGGTTGAATAAATTGGGAGAGAATGATTAAAGATTTTAAGTATTCTTGTGTTGTGTTTACTTTCATTTACTTTGAATAATTATTGTATAAAGATTTCTAACACCGATTATTATGATTCCTATATCTCACTCCTCTGTGTTTCATGTTTGATTGTATTGGTGATACTCGGTGAACAGGTAAAGCAAAGGACTAGTAGATCCAGGAGGTGTGTTAGTGTAGTTTTTCTAACTTGGATGTAATAGGGATAGTAATATGTTGTTTTGTATTATGCATATATTTGTACCTATTACCTAAACCATTAAATTTGTTACCCCGTTCCTTGGGATTTGATGTAGTATTGACAAACATGTGGGGACGGAGTCCCCTCTTTAATTAAAATGTGAAGTTTATGGGTTTTGAACCCCAAATTGCTTGGGTAGGATACATGTTAACAGGAAATGTGAATTTTATTACATGGAGAAAGAAAATTCATAGGATAATATAAGGAAAATTTATTTCTACTACGTGTATGTTTAAGAATAAAGGAACGAAAAATTAAGGTTATAATTTGGGTCCTTACAATATGGCATTACTCCGTGTAATTCCTCCGTGTAATTCATAGGAAAGTTAATGTTATTACTCCGTGTAATTCCACGCTACGGTCGCTATAGTTGGTTCTTACTCCCTTTTGTCTCTTGTTGTATGTGTTGTGTATTTGAGTTCAGGTTGTGGCGGTAGCGCATTGGACGCTTGCGGAGAAGAATACATGATAGTGTAGTTGCTTTATGTATTCAATATGGTACATGATATATGTAGGTAATATGAGATAAGATTAAGGCATACATCAGCATAAATAGTATATCTCAGAAACAACAGAAACAAATAGTATTCAACAAAATCAAAACAATATTAAAAAAAGTGTCCTACAACAATATAACAAAACATCAGCATAAATAAGTAATAAATAGTGAGACAACAACAACAACAATAAAAGCAAAAAACAGCAAAAAACTACAACAAAACAATATGAGCACTAACAACATAATTTTAATAATTAGAAAATGTTCCACCAACGATGAACAATAATAGTACTTCGACAACAAATAAAAGAGAGGCACAATTTTGGAGTTGTGACTTAAGATTAAGTCTGGAAGAGACTTAAAAATGTTATACACTTAAACTTTACATACTATTTCAGTCTCGTCTGGGTCGGTCTGGATTCAAGAGGTGATTAAAAAAACCAGACCGAATTGATCAGTCTTTAAAAAGTAGAACCAACACAGTCCAAATACATTATGTTTTTGTGGTTTCATTCTATTTTGGACCGACTATTGATTTTATTTTTGGACCGATCTGGAATTGAACACCGTAATGACACAAAACGGCGAACATAAAATCGAGTTATAAAAATATTATCTCCATAAATGAATTACTATGAAGATTTTAGTTTTTTTTAAAGAATGGTATAAATTTTATAAACTGGAAGATTCATATATTTAGTAGGATATTTTGTTTTGTAGTTAAAAAAGATATTAACACCAAGACGTTGGTCTAGTGGTGTAAGGTCCCACTAGATCCTCATAATGACCAAAAGATCAAGGGTTTGATTCTTGGGAGCGACAATTGTTGGAAGGGGAAGCCAAGCACCCCGAAAGGGATTCCTTACACTAAAATGTGGAGAATACCCTTGGTAGTAGCAAAAAAATAAAACAATTTAAAATTATATATATGATATATGTAAGGACCCACATTCTACCCTTGAAAATCTTTCATTTATTTTAACCCTTTATGCATGATTTCCGATATTTAATTATATATGCCTTCCTTTTAATCCTTAATCATTTGTTTATTAGGTTATCTACAACTCTAAACATGCAATTTCAGTTTCATGACTTATCTACTCTTATTTGCAGAAAACATAATTCGCATATATATATCAAAATGAGAGTCATCATGTAACACCTCAATTTTTATTTTCGGATTGATTGGAAAACTTAGGGTGTTGAGGTGCATGCTTGACCATTCTCTCTTGGACGAGAGGGTCTCGCCTAAGCGGGGGACTCAACGTTTTAAGTTTGAGAAGTGTAGGAACCTCGCCCAAGCAAAGAAGTGGTCGTTTGAGCGAAAGTGAAATCTGGAAAAGCTGTCAAATTCTAGCTCGAGCTAGGATTTTCGTCCAGGCTAGAGGGGGGCCTTAGCATACTGCCCCATTCTCACCCAAGCGAGAGCTTTCCAGTGTGAAATGTGAAAAAGTCACGAAATTCTCGCCCAAGCGAGCCGTTCTCGCCCGGGCAAGAGCGTCAGAGCTATAAAAGTGAAAAAGGGGATCTAGAAACCCTAATCTTCATTTTCTTTCTCCCCCATTCTCTCCCAATGGTGGCTCCACCCAAATGGACCATTTTTCCCTCCACTAAGCCTCAAAACTCATCAAAACCTTCCTCTTGCTTCATGGTGACACATTTGGAAAAGCTTGGAGGTGAAAAAAAGCAACAATGGAGGTTGGAGGAGATGAAGGGAGATGTGGCTCTTTTGCGGAGCAACGGAGCTTACGCAACCTAAGGTGAGGGAGAAGACCATTGTGGTCTTAGAGTATTTCATTAGAGTCATCATCAACGATTTCCCTCAAGAATCGGAGCATATTAACGGATAGAAACTCTCTTGGGAGTTTGTGGTCCATATGAGAGTCTTTATTTTACATGAGGATGTATTAGCCATAAAAGTGGAGATATATGTGTGGGGGAAAATCGTCTATTTAAGTAAATCGCTATATGCTCATTTATGGTAATACACCGTCATGAAAGATGGTTCTAACGTTAATGTGTTATATGATGAAGAATATGTTGTGTGTAGTTTGTTTATGATAATAGTGTGTTATGGATGTTTGATTTGTTATGAACATACATGAGTATGTTTGTAACAAGGATTGTGAGATGTGTTGTTTAATGGCAAAAAGTAGAAATGGTTATGTTGTGTGATGATGATTATGTGAGAGTTGTTTATTGTTATAAACATATATGGGGGTGTTTGTAACAATAAATGTGTGATGAGTTGTGAATGTTTTAAAAATGAACATGAGTATGTTTATCAAAACGAGTATGATGTGAGTGGTTGATTGTTATATGTAACACCCCAAATTTTAAGTCTTTAAAATTATAGTATCAGTCCTGGGATCCTCGCTTGAGCGAGAGATTCTTGCTTGGGCGAGAGAGGTTCACTTGGGAGGGTGAAATCCTGGGCTATACTGGAGGATTCTCGCCTGAGCGAGAGTTGTCTCGCCTGGGCGAGAAATGGCATTTTGGGGCTGTTGACACTGTGAGATTCTTTCTTGAGCGAGAATCCCTCGAATGAGCGAGAGGGTCAGAGTTGAGTTTTTAAAATGGGCGGGATTTTCTCGCTTGAGCGAGACAAAGCTCGCTTAAGCGAGAACCCGACGAGAACATTAAATGAGGGAAACCCCAAATACATTTTTAGGTTAAGAATTGAAGAGAGGTGAGAGAAGAGAGCATTCCCAAGGTCTAAGAGCTTTGATTCTTGTTCAAGAGCTTGAGAAGAGGTAAAACTCTTTATCCTAACTCTTTTCTTCTCTTGAGAACCCATTTTTGGTATTATGGATCTCTTCTCAAAGTGGGTAAAACCACGGAAACTCTCTCTTTCGAGTTATGGTTCGTTTTATGTCGCTTGTACCTTGTAAACTCTTGGTTTTGAGTTAGTATTCTCGATAGCAGCTTCAGGAGCAAATCCCCCTTGGAACTGAGTGGGGTTCCTCCAGCAGAACTCATCTAAGCCCCGATATTCCGCCGGCCCAAGTGGAACTAGTGGATGTGGATTCGGGCTTGGTGTCGGATTCTGGTTCAGATTCTGCAGGTTCTCATTGACCTTCTGCAGCGCCGCCACCATTTGAGCTAATAAATCATTCGGGACGTTCTGACTCGCCCCTCTTCCTCTTCCTCTTCCTGCCACGAGTACTTGGACTCACTCAATTGTTAGTAAGCGAATTTGTATAAACACGGGGCACACAACACTTAACATTTAGCATCATTCAAACAACTTCAGCACATAAAGGATACAAAGAAGCATGCAAGGCCATATCCTAGGTCGTAGGATTAACTATGCTCTGATACCATATTGTAACGACCCGAAATTCAACCCTGGAAAAGTTTTCCTTATTTAATCCAATTTCATGCATTTAACGATAAATCATAATTACCAAGTAAATAAATTTATTTAAAAGATCTCACTTCTTCCTCACCCCGATCTATGAACCCAAAAGTAACATACAAAATCCGATAGCAGAAAAACATAATTCATATTAGTATAACCTAGTAACCACCGCATACAATTAGCTATGGGTTTCCAAAACACCCATAGCTACATATATCCCGAGTTACTAGTCTCCACGATCGATATCATGTACAAAAATAGTATTCATAGTACATTTAGTCACTTCAGTTACAACGAAATGTAGTTACAAAAAGAATGAATAAAGAGGCATCAAAATAAAAGTCTCTAATCTCCTACTCAAAATCATCCTTCTCTGTCCACCTACCTGCAATGGGATTAACATTAACCATGCACAAACAACACAAAGGAATAAGTCATTAATTCAATAAAATTTCAATGTAAGTTAATCCACATTTAATAGGGTTAAACAACGATCTAAATTAAATCCACTTAAAAACCATTTTCGTCATCTGTAACTTTTGAAAAACCATGCTACATAACTCGAGCTAGAGTCGCTAACCCATTCTGGTCGGCTAAAACGAGTTTTATTTTCATTGGCACTCCACCAATACATAAACCATAAATCCACCCGTCATCACTACAAACATACCCATATATATTTGTAGTGACTAAGTGATTTACCATTTATTACTTTGTTTCCGAGTTTTATTTCCATTGGCACTCTACCAATAAATAGACAATAAATGCACCCGACATCATTACAACATAGACAATAGAATAAGCGATTTAGTGTGTGTCTACTAGTTATTCTAGGGATTTGTAATTGTTGACATTGGACCCTTTTGTGGGAATTTGATCCATGTTTTGTTGTTTAGTTAATTGATTAATGATGGAATTACTGTATTGTTTTCCTACTATCGCTCTATCTATATTATTTGGAGTATTTTCTCGTTAAAGTGAAGGTTTTAAATGATATGGAATTTTATTATGTTAGAAAAGATTTGAATTTTCCGTGTAGTAATTTTAGGCGTTACATTCCAAGAATGGAAAGGGTTTGTGGGTTGACTCATGGAAACCCCAAAACCCTAGAGAGAGAAAATGTGGTTAGAGAGGAAGAATGGGTAAAACGCTAAAGGTAGTAGACGAGTTGCTTTATAATGTTAAAATATGAGATGATATCTATGTTTTATATGGTTGAAAACTCATAATGAAAATAGTATAGAACCATTGAAAATATGATAAATATCTTGTATGGTTGAATAATGCAATATAAGTTATTTATTTGCTATTTCGAATGAATGACTAACATTGTGTTATGTGGTGGGAATGTGGAAAGATCCTAAGTTTGGAGGTGGTGCCGGTGGAACTTACGAAGTTGCCAAAAACCAAACCCAACACTCACCGAGGTAAGGATAAGTCTTTAATTTATGCATTGTGTTGGAAAATGCGTGGATTTTCTATTATGGATAATGAATAAAATGTGAATCACTTAGTCATTATGAACATATATGGGTATGTTGATAATGGTGAGAAGTGAATTTACGGTTTATGTATTGGAGGAGTACTAATGGAAATAAGACTCGAAATGAAATCATAAAATGTAAATCACTTTGTAGTTATAAGAATTCGTGGATATGTTTGTAATGATGTCGGGTGTATTTATCATTTTTGTATTGGTGGAGTGCCAATGGAAATAAAACTCGGAATAAAGCAATAAATTGTAAGTCACTTTGTAGTTACAAACATATACGATATGTTGTAATGATGTCGGGTGCATTTATTGTCTATTTATTGGTGGAGTGCCAATGGAAATAAAACTCGGATAAAACAATAAACTGTAAGTCACTTTGTAGTTACAGGCATAAACGCTATGTTGTAATGATGTCGGGTGCATTTCTTGTCTATTTATTGGTGGAGTGCCAATGGAAATAAAACTCGGAAACAAAGTAATAAATGGTAAATCACTTAGTCACTACAAATATATATGGGTATGTTTGTAGTGATGACGGGTGGATTTATGGTTTATGTATTGGTGGAGTGCCAATGAAAATAAAACTCGTTTTAGCCGACCAGAATGGGTTAGCGACTCTAGCTCGAGTTATGTAGCATGGTTTTTCAAAAGTTACAGATGACGAAAATGGTTTTTAAGTGGATTTAATTTAGATCATTGTTTAACCCTATTAAATGTGGATTAACTTACATTGAAATTTTATTGAATTAATGACTTATTCCTTTGTGTTGTTTTTGCATGGTAAATGTTAATCCCATTGCAGGTAGGTGGACGGAGAAGGATGATTTTGAGTAGGAGATTAGAGACTTTTATTTTGATGCCTCTTTATTCATTCTTTTTGTAACTACATTTCGTTGTAACTGAAGTGACTAAATGTACTATGAATACTATTTTTGTACATGATATCGATCGTGGAGACTAGTAACTCGGGATATATGTAGCTATGGGTGTTTTGGAAACCGATAGCTAATTGTATGCGGTGGTTACTAGGTTATACTAATATGAATTATGTTTTTCTGCTATCGGATTTTGTATGTTACTTTTGGGTTCATAGATCGGGGTGAGGAAGAAGTGAGATCTTTTAAATAAATTTATTTACTTGGTAATTATGATTTATCGTTAAATGCATGAAATTGGATTAAATAAGGAAAACTTTTCCAGGGTAGAATTTCGGGTCGTTACATTATAAACATGTATGGGTGTGTTGTAACAATGAATGTGTGATGAGCTGTGAATCTGTTAAAATGGATAAAGGTATGTTTGCGACAATGAAGGTGTTGTATGTTATTTATGGTGATAAAATAATGAGATGCCTTGTGTTGATTGTGTATGACATGGATGTGAGGGTAATGTGGAAACTCGACCTGCCCGATGTGATATGGGGATTACTCGACCTGCCCGATATGGCATGGGGATTATTTGTACGGTGCAGAATTGTTGAACGAGATCAAGGGTAAATTACTACGGAAAGTGAAGGATGTGAAAAGTGTATACTCGGAATGAAAATCATATGCATGCCATAGGATATATATTATGGGATATATACCGTATAGGGTGAATATGAATGATGAGAAATGAGTATATGTGATAAATAAATATGCACACTATAGAACACATATGGAATGGGATGTGTGTGTACTATAGGGTGAATATGGATAATATGTGATGAATAAGTATGCACACTATAGAACATATATAGTATGAGATATATGTGTACTATAGGGTGAATATGGATAATATGTGTTGATTGATATATGCTTATCATGATTGATGTTAGATGTGTGTGGTTTTAATACTTTAATGTTATTGCTCCATGTAAATCCACGCTATGGTCGCCGTAGTTGGTTCTTAATCCCTCTGTCTTTCCTTGTATGTGTTGTATATTTGGGTTCAGGTTGTGGAGGTAGCGCATTGGACGCTTGCAGAGAAGAGTACATGATAGAGTAGTGGATAATATGTAATTGATATGTTATATGATAAATATTTGTAATATGAAGAACATGTTAAAGTGAATTCATGTATAAACAACTTTCTTGTAAGTGTATAATGAAGTGGATCTAATGTTTGTATTCAAGGTACTTTTGAGAAAGTGTAATTGTATAAAGGATGTATTTGAACGGAAGTGTAATGACATGCTTTTGAAATGAAAGGTGTTTGGAATATTTTCGCCTTGTAAATTTATAAACGTATTCACTCAAGTTTCCAAACTGTTCGAGTAATGTCTTTCAAAAGTAATCACTTCACTTTCACGAATAAGGATTTTAAAAGAGAATTTTTCGAGTTATGAAAATTGGGTCGTTACAATATGGTATCAGAGCATATGTCAACTCTGCGGCCTAGGGTATGACCTTACGTGCTTCTTTGTGAAATTTGTGTGAGTTAACTACTTGACTATGTGGTAATTGCTGATGTGAGAAATGATTATTAAATTTCCTGCAATAAGTGTTTGGTTGTGAATTTATCGTTAGATGTCTTGTTGTGAGTTATTGATGAAATGCTTGTTGAAAACTCCTTGTTGTAAAACTTTGGTTGAATTTATTGTGTGAGACCCTTGTTGGGGATTCTTTGGTGAAACTCTTGCTAAAGGTTTTTGGTTGTGAGCATCTTGTTGAAATGGTTTATGGAGAGTTTGTGATTGTGATTTTCTGGTTGGATTTCTTGGTGTGGAATTTACTTGTTGAAAGTTCCTGGTGGTGGATCACTTGTTTGAATTTTGGTCAACCTTTTGATGTGAACTCTCTTTTATCACTAAGACTAAGATAATTGAAAATGAATGATTGAAGTGTGAATTACGCATTTAGTATAAACATATATGGGTGTGTTTGTACTAAAGTGAGCGTAGATTTATGGAAATGGAAAATGTGTGTATTTTCTGGTTATGCAAGGATGGAGTTGTGAATTACGCATTTAGTATAAACATATATGGGTGTGTTTATACTAAAGTGGGGATAGATTTGCGGGAAAACGATTTATTGGTGGAGTGCCAATGGAAATAAAACTCGGAATAAAGCAATAAATTGTAAGTCACTTTGTAGTTACAAGCATATACGATATGTTGTAATGATGTCGGGTGCATTTATTGTCTATGTATTGGTGGAGTGCCAATGGAAATAAAACTCGGAATAAAACAATAAATTGTAAGTCACTTTGTAGTTACAAGCATATACGATATGTTGTAATGATGTCGGGTGCATTTATTGTCTATGTATTGGTGGAGTGCCAATGGAAATAAAACTCGAAATAAAACAATGAATTGTAAATCACTTTGTAGTTATAAGCATACGTGGATATGTTTGTAATGATGTCGGGTGTATTTACCGTTTAATATATTGGTGGAGTGCCAATGTAAATAAAACTCGGAATAAAGCAATAAATTGTAAATCACTTTGTAGTTACAAGCATATACGATATGTTGTAATGATGTTGGGTGCATTTATTGTCTATGTATTGGTGAGTGCCAATGGAAATAAAACTCGAAATAAAACAATGAATTGTAAATCACTTTGTAGTTATAAGCATATGTGGATATGTTTGTAATGATGTCGGGTGTATTTACCGTTTAATATATTGGTGGAGTGGCAGTGGAAATAAAACTCGGAATAACGCAATAAATTGTAAGTCACTTTGTAGTTATAAACATATACGGATGTGTTTGTAATGATGTCGGGTGCATTTACTGTTTATGTATTGGTGGAGTGTCAATGGAAATAAAACTCGGAACAAAGCAATGAATTGTAAATCACTTAGTCGCTACAAGCATATATGGGTATGTTTGTAGTGATGAGGAGTGGATTTACTGTTTATGTATTGGTGGAGTGCTAATGGAAATAATATTCGTTTTAGCCGACCAGAATGGGTTAGCGACTTTAGCTCAAGTAATGTAGCAAACTTTGGCTCAAGTAATGTAGCAAAATTTGGCTCAAGTAATGTAGCACATTTTAAAAAGAAAGGGGAACCTGTTTTAGCTAACCTTAAGTGGTGTAGCGACTTTGGCCCAGGTTATGCAGCGAAGAAAATGAATTTCAAAATGGTTACTAACATTGTTCCATTGTTGAGTTGCCTACCCGGAGCGGTAGTGAATCATTACTGAATTGCCTACCCGAAGAGGTAGTGGATTATCTTTTGTGCATGAAACTTTTGGTCTGTGATGATTGACCGTTTGTAATTGAATATTTGCAATGCACGATATAGTGGTAATGAACTCAAATTAGCTGCTTTAATATTGTGCTTTCAAAACTTGTTTCTATTTCATGTGCGTCAGTAATTGTTATACGTGATTGCAGTGTTATGGTGTAAGCATGTTTCTCTGAGTGTACTCTGGGGACCCTCATGTCCTTGATGAAATGTAACTCCAGAACTAACTAACTTTTGAAAATTTGTGATTTGGACTTTCGGTGTCGCATGAGAAAAAGGGTTTTGAATTAGGTTGAAATGATTATGTAAATCTTGCTTTCACGAAATGATTGCCATGAATCGTATATCTAATCTATTTTTAAAAATCATTTTGGGTGAAGTGTAGCATGTGGCTAAACATTAATTTAGAATCATGTTGGAGAATCCAAAATTTTAGCAACTATACCTTTATTAATTATGATGTTGTTAGAAGCTTTGGGATGTAATTATGATAAGGTGTTCATAGACATGATGTAAACCTGGGTGCGAGATGTATGCATTCCATGGTAGTTTGACTATTCATATAACACTTATGTTACTGGACTGAATGTATGTAAATTTTCCATGATCATTGGTAACCAAGCATGTGATTTGAGTGGGCCTATGGTCTTGTACACCTAGTGGAGGATATGAATTGGCGAATATTCTTCTACCACACCCGTTTGTGGTAGAAATGTTTGATTGGATTGGATAGTTACTTGGTGATTTTAATTGGTGCTCGGAAAAACTCCAGAAATCTTGATTGTCTAAATGCTACTCGTTGAATGAATACTTTGTTTTTGTGTTGTAGCGAGTACGAGTTTGAAATGCTATTGGGAAATTTTTAGTTAATCGTGGCTATTTTTCATGTGTGAAATGAAATGACGTTGTTTCCATCGAGTGGATGTCGATCTAGATATTTCATGTTGGATGCGATCTAGTGCATCTTGGTAAATGATGGGTATAGATCCCAGTTCGAAGTGATTTCGAAAGTGTTGTTGCGATTCGGACCTTATTGGTTAATCGTTTTGAACGATTGTTGTAGTGATGAATCAGGGAGATCTATTTTGATGGAGGAATTCTGGAGAATCTTCATTTCGGTTGTGATAATTTCCTCTTAGTTGACCTAATGTTTGGATTGGGTTTTGGGCTCAAAAAGGGTAGCCCATGATTTGGCTATGAAGTATCACTGTTACGTGGTATGCACCCTTATTTGCCCTCTAAGTGATCTTAATTGTTTGGACGGTTAGATAAAAGTGTGGTCGAGTATATATTATGCCTAAAGGGTAGACAATGATAGTATCTTCCAGAGAGTAACCTAACAAAATTTCGGGGATGAAATTTCTTGTTTGGGGGGAATGATTGTAACACCTCAATTTTTGTTTTCGGATTGATTGGAAAACTTAGGGTGTTGAGGTGCATGCTTGACCATTCTCTCTTGGACGAGAGGGTCTCGCCTAAGCGAGGGACTCAATGTTTTAAGTTTGAGAAGTGTAGGAACCTCGCCCAAGCGAAGAAGTGGTCGTTTGAGCGAAAGTGAAATCTGGAAAAGCTGTCAAATTCTAGCTCGAGCAAGGAAGCATACTGCCCGATTCTCGCCCGAGCGAGAAATCCGCGCCCGGGCGAGAGCTTTCTAGTGTGAAATGTGAAAAAGTCACGAAATTCTCGCCCAAGCGAGCCGTTCGCGCCCGGGCGAGAGCGTCAGAGTTATAAAAGTGAAAATGGGGATCTAGAATGTAACATCCTAATTTTGAGTCTTTAAAATTATAGTATCAGTCCTGGAAGTCTCGCATGAGCGAGAGATTCTCGCCTGAGCGAGAAGGGATCACCTGGGAGGGTGAAATCCTGGGACTATACTGGAGGATTCTCGCCCGAACGAGAGTTGTCTCGCCTGGGCGAGAAATGACAATTTTGGGCTGTTGACACAGTGTAATCGATTACATGGTCCTGATAATCGATTACATGCTGATATCTGATCAAACGTGTGTAATTTTTCATGATGTAATCGATTACACTATACTCGTAATCGATTACATCATATTAAAAACATCAGATGTGTGCATTTTTTCACACTGTAATCGATTACACCATTATGGTAATCGATTACACTTAACACGGTGAGATTCTCTGAAAACATAAATAGACGTCCCAAGTGAGGATAAGGGTTATCTTTCGAAAAACAAAGAGGAGAGGAACGGTTTGAGGAGTTGAGCACCCTTAGAGTCGAGAAAGAGGCCGAAGAAGAGGTTAATCACTTAACTTAGTCTCTCTTAGGGTTGAATGTCTTGTTTTGAATAGGGTTTTTTCTCCACGTTTAGGGATAAAACCCCATAAACCCTCTTTTGACATTGTGGTTCGTTTTGCTTTGGAAAACCTTGTAAAACTCGTAGAGCATGAGTTGTTTTTCGTAAAGGGTGTATGAAGGGTTGTTTTCAAAACCGTAGAGTCATTTCAATATTATGGAAACCTTTCCTTTTGAGGATGAAGTGAATAGATGATGTTGTCTTGTGTTGTATAAGTTTTGGTTGGTATTATTCTTGTCTTAACATGTAAATTGATGTGTTGTGATTGTTGTTGTTTTAGGTTGAAAGACCCTAAGGTTGGAGTAGACGGAGGAGAGCGCAACTGAGCTCTAGTGCAAGAGTTAGCAACTACTCAGGTGAGGGAGCATCATTAAAACCTTGTGGTATTAGAATCATGATATTGGAAACTCCAACGACACTCACTAGTTGGAGGATTTCAATGGGATAACATGATTAAACGGGAAATCTCATGAGTTTCCTATTTAACCGCGTTAGTCCTACTGATGTGATTGGTATGTTTGATTATGGAGTTTGACCTGCCCTTCGTGGTATGGAGTTTGACCTGCCCTTCGTGGTATGGAGTTTGACCTGCCCTTCGTGGTATGGAGTTTGACCTGCCCTTCGTGGTATGGAGTTTGACCTGCCCGTCGTGGTATGGAGTTTGAACTGCCCTTCGTGGTGTGGAGTTTGACCCGCTCCTCGTGGTATGGAGTTTGACCTGCCCCTCGTGGTATGGAGTTTGACCTGCCCCTCGTGGTATGGAGTTTGACCTGCCCTTCGTGGTATGGAAATTGACTTGCCTTCGTGGTATGGATTTTGGAATATGCACTTAAAGTGCGGATTTTGATTGTGGTTCGGATTGGTTGTGAGTTGGTTGTACTATAGATGTATGACATGGTTGTCATAGGTATTAATTGTAAATTATGGATTGTGTTGAGCTGTAATGATGCGTGGTTTCTGTATTGCAAATGTTCTAATGTTATTATTCTATTTAAATCCACCATGTTATATATTGCATGTATTTAATGACTGACTCTCTCTATGTTGTTTTGTTTACTCAATCCGTGGTAATCGGATTGTAGGTGGAGCTAAGGAATAAGATATTGTCGAGCCTTAGGGTGATTGCGTTGCTTTTGATTTAGTGTGCTTTTGAATTACTCTAGGAGTTTGTAATGGTTGATATTGGACCCTTTCATGGGAATTTTCATTGATGTATTTGATGTTTAGTTTATTAGACTAAAAAGTGTAGAACCTAGTATTGTGGAATGATTGTGCTGTTTTCCTTTTTATGGTTTACCTTACTATTGGAGTATTCCTAATTGAAAGGAAATTTTAAATGGTATGAAATTTTATTATGTTAGAAAAAGAATTGAATTTTTCCGTGTTAGTAACTTGAGGCGTTACAATATGGTATCAGAGCATAGTTAGCCCTGCGGCCTAGGGTATGGCCTTGCATGCTTCTTTGTATGACTTATGTGAATTGTTTGTTAACTATGTGATAATTGTTGTTACGAAAGATTCTTGTTGAATTTCTTGTGGTAAGTTTCTGGTTGTGACTTGTATTGGAATATCTCGCTAAGAGTAATTGCTTAAGTGTTTGTTGAGGAATTCTTGTTGAATTTCTTATTGAGAATTTCTTGAAGAGTGTTTGGTTGTAAAACTCTTGTTGAATTCCCTGGTATGAACTTGTGGCTGAATTTATTGTGTGAGACCCTTGTTGGGAATTCTCTGGTGAAACTCTTGCTGAAAATTTCTGGTCGTGAACCTCTTGTTTAAATTTCTTATGGTGGGTTATAGTTGTGATTTTATTATTGAATTTCGTGATGTGAAATGTGCTTGTTGAGAGTTCCTCGTGGTGAATCTCTCGTTATGAGTTTCTTGTCAACCTCTTGATATGAACCTTCTTTGATCACTAATATTAATATGATTGAAGAGGAACGATTAGCTTAGATTTCTTGGATGTTTGCTTATATGCCTATGTGGTTATAGTTGAATGAAATTAAGGTATTAATTGTTCGCTATGACATCTACATTTTATTATATGACATGTAACCATGCAATTTTACTTTGTAAAAGTTTGCTAGCATGTACTCGCCTATCTTGACTAGAAATAAATATGTACATCTTGACTTATTCCTACATATGTGTTTGCTTGCAGTGCATCAAGGTTTAGAAAGTGGAATGAAATGATGAATTTGTGTGTAACATGCTTTATATGACGACGGTGAAATATCTTGTTGAGGTTAATTGTTAATGCCTGATAAATTTTTCCTTGATGCGTGAATTCTAGAAACCGTATGTTAGCTATCTTGGTAATAACTTGAAGAATAATGTAAAGGATTCATATGAACATGTAAATGATGTATGTTTCATTGAGTGTGTTGATCATGAAGCATTGATTTTAGAAATATTGTGCAAAAAAAAAGGATGTAAAGAAATGTATCCTATGTGTTTTGAAAAGACTAAGTTGAATATCTTTGTTTTCATGAGTTGCTAAAAGTCAATCTTACAATGCTTGCATAGGTTTTGAAATATTTTTGCTTAAAAGTAAACTCTTTATTGGAAGTAATAATTGAAGTGAGTGAAGTATCTAAATGTCATTGTGATGATTGTGTTTGCATAAAGGCGGAATTTTCTTATGTATTTATACATGAGGTGATTCCCTAAATTTTTGGAAACTAAAAGCGAATCGATATGAAAAACATAATGGGCATAATAAAGTTAAGGTAACAAACTTTCATTATGCCAGTGATTTCTTATATGTGCATAAATATGAACTTTGATGATGAATGTTGATGTTGTGTTGTTTCAGTTTTAGCGAGTCATCGCTAAACAAAACTTGCTTTCACCCTATTCGTAGGCAATGGTAATGTAAATGGAAAAGTTATTTTTCATTCTTGTATATAATACTTTTGGTCTATGATGGTTGACTTGTTGTATTTGAATAATTAAATGCATGATATAGTGATGATGTACACCCACTTTTCTGCTTTGATATTGTACTTACAGAACTTGTTTCTGTTTCATGTGCGTCAGTAATTGCTATGCATAATTGTGGTGTTATTGCATAAGTGTGTTTTTGTAAATGAAATATGAGGACTCTACTTTCATGAATGGAATGTAATTTCAGAGCTAACTAGTCTTTCGAAAATTGTGATTTGGACTTTCAGTGTCGCATGAGAGAAATAGTTTTTAAATTATGAGGAGATGATTATGAAAACCTTGCTTTCACGAAATGATTGTCATGCACCGTATATCTAATCTATTTTTTGAAAATCATTTTGGGTGAAGTGTATAATTTGGCTAAGCATTGACTTAGTTCCTTGTTGAATATCCAAACGGTTAGCAACTCCATCTTGTACGAATGCGATGTTGTTAAAAACTTTGTGAGGTAATTCCGATTATGTGTTTCTAGACACGATGTAGAATCGAGTTCGAAATGTATGCATACCATGATAGTTTGAGTATCCATGTAATGCACATGTTATTGGAGTGAATGTTTATAAATTGCAATAATCATTGGTAACGGAACATGTGATTTGAGTTGACCTACGGTCTTGTACGCCGAGTTGAGGCTAAAATTGGCGAATATTCTTCTACCGCATCCGTGTTTCGTAGGAATGTTTGATTAGATTGGATAGTTACTCAGTGATTTTGTTTGATGCTCTGAAAAACTCTGGAAATATTGTTTGTCTAAATGCTACTCGTTGAATGAATGACTTGTTTATGTGTTATAGCAAGTATAAGTTTGAAAATGCTAGTGAGAATTTTTGAGTTAATTGTGACTATTTTCATGTGTGAAATGAAATGACGCTGTTTCCATCGAGGGGATGTCGATCTAGCTATTGCATTTTGGATAAAATGTGGTGCATCTTGGTAGATGATGGATATTGAGTCCCACTTTCTTTTGAATTCGAATGTGTTATTGTGAATTTCACTGCATGTGTTGATCATTTTGAACGATTTTTATCTTGATAGATCGGGAAGATCTATTGTTCTTGATGAATACTTGAGAATTTTTATTCCGGAGGTAATAATTTCCTCTTAATGGTCCTAGTGGTCCATATATTTGCCTTTAGTATGTGGACTCTGAAAAGTTAGTCCATGAATTGTCATTGTGGTATCACTGTTACGTGGTATGTGTCCTTGTCTGTCGACTAAGTGATCTTAATTGTTTAGATGGTCGGACTTAAGTTTGGTCATGTATATCTATGCCTAGTGTCGGAGTGATGATAATATCTTCCTGAAAATAACCTGATAAAATTTCGGGGACGAAATTTCTTTGAGGGGGGAAGGATTGTAACATCCTAATTTTGAGTCTTTAAAATTATAGTATCAGTCCTGGAAGTCTCGCTTGAGCGAGAGATTCTCGCCTGAGCGAGAAGGGATCACCTGGGAGGGTGAAATCCTGGGACTATACTGGAGGATTCTCGCCCGAACAAGAGTTGTCTCGCCTGGGCGAGAAATGACAATTTTGGGCTGTTGACACAGTGTAATCGATTACATGGTCCTGATAATCGATTACATGCTGATATCTGATCAGACATGTGTAATTTTTCATGATGTAATCGATTACACTATACTCCTAATCGACTACATCATATTAAACACATCAGATGTGTGCATTTTTTCACACTGTAATCGATTACACCATTATGGTAATCGAATACACTTAACACGATGAGATTCTCTGAAAACATAAATAGACGTCCCAAGTGAGGATAAGGGTTATTTTTCGAAAAACAAAGAGGAGAGGAACGGTTTGAGGAGTTGAGCACCCTTAGAGTCGAGAAAGAGGCCGGAGAAGAGGTAAATCGCTTAACTTAGTCTCTCTTAGGGTTGAATGTCTTGTTTTGAATAGGGTTTCTTCTCCACGTTTAGGGATAAAACCCCATAAACCCTCTTTTGACATTGTGGTTCGTTTTGCTCTGGAAAACCTTGTAAAACTCGTAGAGCATGAGTTGTTTTTCGTAAAGAGTGTATGAAGGGTTGTTTTCAAAACCGTAGAGTCATTTCAATATTATGGAAACATTTCCTTTTGAGGATGAAGTGAATAGATGATGTTGTCTTGTGTTGTATAAGTTTTGGTTGGTATTATTCTTGTCTTGACATGTAAATTGATGTGTTGTTATTGTTGTTGTTTTGGGTTGAAAGACCCTAAGGTTGGAGTAGACGGAGGAGAACGCAAATGAGCTCTAGTTCAAGCGTTAGCGACTACTCAGGTGAGGGAGCATCATTGAAACTTTGTGCTATTAGAATCATGATATTGGAAACTCCAACGACACTCACTAGTTGGAGGATTTCAATGGGATAACACGATTAAACGGGAAATCTCATGAGTTTCCTATTTAACCGCGTTAGTCCTACTGATGTCATTGGTATGTTTGATTATGGAATTTGACCTGCCCTTCGTGGTATGGAGTTTGACCTGCCCTTCGTGGTATGGAGTTTGACCTGCCCTTCGTGGTACGGAGTTTGACCTGCCCTTCATGGTATGGAAATTGACTTGCCTTCGTGGCATGGATTTTGGAATATGCACTTAAAGTGTGGATTTTGATTGTGGTTCGGATTGGTTGCGAGTTGGTTGTACTATAGATGTATGACATGGTTGTCATAGGTATTAATTGTAAATTATGGATTGTGTTGAGCTGTAATGATGCGTGGTTTCTGTATTGCAAATGTTCTAATGTTATTATTCTATTTAAATCCACCATGTTATATATTGCATGTATTTAATGACTGACTCTCTCTATGTTGTTTTGTTTACTCAATCCGTGGTAATCAGATTGTAGGTGGAGCTAAGGAATAAGATATTGTCGAGCCTTAGGGTGATTGCGTTGCTTTGGATTTAGTGTGCTTTTGAATTACTCTAGGAGTTTGTAATGGTTGATATTGGACCCTTTCATGGGAATTTTCATTGATGTATTTGATGTTCAGTTTATTAGACTAAAAAGTGTAGAACCTAGTATTGTGGAATCACTGTGCTGTTTTCCTTTTTATGGTTTACCTTACTATTGGAGTATTCCTAATTGAAAGGAAATTTTAAATGGTATGAAATTTTATTATGTTAGAAAAAGAATTGAATTTTTCCATGTTAGTAACTTGAGGCGTTACATAGAAACCCTAATCTTCATTTTCTTTCTCCCCTTTTCTCTCCCAATGGTGGCTCCACCCAAATGGACCATTTTTTCCTCCACTAAGCCTCAATGGAGGTTGGAGGAGATGAAGGGAGATGTGGCTCTTTTGCGGAGCAACGGAGCTTACGCAACCTAAGGTGAGGGAGAAGACCATTGTGGTCTTATAGTATTTCATTAGAGTCATCATCTCCGATTTCCCTCAAGAATCGGAGCATATTAACGGATAGAAACTCTCTTGGGAGTTTGTGGTCCATATGATAGTCTTTATTTTACATGAGGATGTATTAGCCATAAAAGTGGAGATATATGTGTGGGGGGAAATCGTCTATTTAAGTAAATCCCTATATGCTCATTTATGGTAATACACCGTCATGAAAGATGGTTCTAACGTTAAGGTGTTATATGATGAAGAATATGTTGTGTGTAGTTTGTTTATGATAATAGTGTGTTATGGATGTTTGATTTGTTATGAACATACATGAGTATGTTTGTAACAAGGATTGTGAGATGTGTTGTTAATGGCAAAAAGTAGAAATGGTTATGTTGTGTGATGATGATTATGTGTGAGTTGTTTATTGTTATAAACATATATGGGGGTGTTTGTAACAATAAATGCGTGATGAGTTGTGAATGTGTTAAAAATGGACATGAGTATGTTTATCAAAACGAGTATGTTGTGGGTGGTTGATTGTTATATACATGTATGGGTGTGTTGTAACAATGAATGTGTGATGGGCTGTGAATCTGTTAAAATGGATAAAGGTATGTTTGTGACAATGAAGGTGTTGTATGTTATTTATGGTGATAAAATAATAAGATGCCTTGTGTTGATTGTGTATGACATGCATGTGAGTGTAATGTGGAAACTCGACCTGCCCGATGTGGTATGGGGATTACTCGACCTGCCTGATATGGCATGGGGATTATTTGTACGGTGCAGAATTGTTGAACGAGATCAAGGGTAAATTACTACGGAAAGTGAAGGATGTGAAAAGTGTATACTCGGAATGAAAATCATGTGCATGCCATAGGATATATATTATGGGATATATACCCTATAGGGTGAATATGAATGATGAGAAATGAGAATGTGTGATAAATAAATATGCACACTATAGAACACATATAGTATTTGAATTTTTGAAACACTTTTTCTTCACTTTTTCTGCAACTTGCTTTTCACTTTCAAAGTAACTTTTTGAAGTTGTGAAGTGCAATATTTAAAGTCTTTCAAAACCTATGAGCATTAGAAACTAAGTATAAAAAAGATTTGTTGGATTGCAAGAGAGTTTATTATATTATCTTTTATAAAGCAATCATTGCCATTTCTAACTATTTTCTTTAAAGTTTGTAAAGGATTTTCTTTCACAAGGGTGTGACTAGAAAAGGGTTAGAGTCACTTGGAAATGTTATTTCCAAGAGAGTGACATAGGTATTGGAGAGTTTGTAAGGTACAAGAAAGTCTCAGGGTGAGCATTTGTAATTACGACTCTTAATATCTAGTGAAGAAATCTCTTATGCGACAAGAGTACTGGACGTAGCCTTCGGTGGACAAGAAGGTGAACTAGTATAAAAATCCTTGTGCACTCTTCTTTCCCTTATCTCATTAACTTTTGTTTAATATTTTTCTGCATTACATTTTCCGCTGCTACTACTAACTCACAAAATGTAGAAAAATCGATCACTATCTCAAATCAACTAATTCACCCCCCCTCTTAGTTGTTATCTTAGTCTTACACATCAATCATGTCACGTTCCACCTCCCAAGTTGCATTTCCATTGTCTAGTTGACTCCAAAGAACTTTTACAAGAGGGATTTCTTTTCCTCGCAATTTCTTAACACTCCTATCCATGATCTTCAGTGGTAGGGTTTTGAAGGTCAAGTTTTCCTTTAACTGAATCCAGTCAGTTTCTATAACATGCGATGGTTCTCCGATATACTTCCATAGTTGTGACACATGGAAAACATTGTGGAGATTCAATAGCAACGGGGGTAAGGCTATTCGATAAGCCACAGGGCCAATCCTCTTTAAAATCTGATATGTCCCCATGAACCTTGGAGTAAGCTTACAAGATTTCAAAACTCAACCAATCCCTGTAGTCGGGACTACTCTCCTGAAGACATGTCTCCTTCTTTAAATTCAAGAGGCTTCCTCCTCTTATCATGATAACTCTTCTGTCGACTTTGGGCTATCCTCATATTCTCTCTTACCTTCTTAATTTTCTTTGTCGTCTCTTGAACCACATCGGGTCCCAACACCAAGTTCTCCCCAGTCTCATACCAACTTATAGGAGTCCTACACTTCCTACCATATAACGCTTCATATGGTGCCATCCCAATACTTGAATGGAAACTGTTGTTATAGGTAAACTCAATCAGAGGCAACATATTATCCCAAATTTCGGGTTGTTCCTGCACAAGCCCTCAAAAGATCCTCCAAAGATTGAATAGTCCTTTCCGATTGACCGTCTGTTTTTGGGTGGTAGGTGGAGCTCAAGTTCAACTTAGTCCCCATGATACTCGCAGGGATTCCATGCAATCTAACTACCTCCCTGATATAGAATTATGCCAAACGTTCCAATGAATACCTCATGTTGATAGGTAGAAAATAGACAGACTTGGTTAATCGATCCACAATTAACCATATCGAGTCAAAACCCTTTTGTGTCTTTGGAAAACCCGACACAAAGTCCATTGAGATATTATCCAATTTCCAAACGGGAATTTCTAATGATTGCAGCTCACCTGCCGACCTCTGATGTTCAATCTTGGCTTTCTGGAAAACCAAACAACTTTATACGTACAAAGCCACATCCCTTTTCATCCCCAACCACCAGAACATCTTCTTCAAATCCTAATACATTTTAGTAGTTCCAGGGTGAAAGCTCATCTTACTCTTATGGGCCTCATCTAATATACTTCTCCTCAATTCTACATCATAAGGCATACATACTTTCCCTTTGCATCTCAACAATCCCTCAGCATATACAAGGAAATCTTTTTCCTTCCCATTAGCCATCGAAACTTTCTTAGCTACTAGTTCCTGATCATTCATCAACATTAATTTTATCTGATCTAATAGTTGATTCATGACCTTGAGCATTCCCAATAACATACTTTGGGGCTTAATTCGAATTGTCAAATTCATATCTCTGAAATCCTTTATCAGTTTTTCTTCACGAATCATTAGTGTGGATACGTGCAATGACTTTCGACTCAAGGCATCTGCCACCAAATTGGCCTTCCCAGGGTGATATTGAAGACCGAAATCATAATCCTTGAGGAATTACATCCATCTCCTTTGTCTCATGTTCAATTCCTTCTGGTCGAATAAATACTTCAAACTCTTGTAATCGCTGAAAACTTCAAATCTTACACCATAGAGATGGTGTCTCCAAATCTTTAATGCGAATACTACAGCGACTAATTCCAAATCGTGGGTCGGATAGTTTTGCTCATGCGGTCTTAACTGCCTCGAAGCGTAGGCAATAACCTTTCCATCTTGCATCAGTAGACAACCCAAGCCTTGCTTTGAAGCATCACAGTAAACATTAAAATCACATGTTGTACAGGGAAGAATCAACACAGGTGCTTAAGTCAATATCCGTTCTAGTTCTTGGAATCTTTCTTCACATCGGGTTGTCCAAACATACGGTTCTCCTTTTCGAGAATCCTTCAATAAACTTCTTGTAATAACCATCCAATCCACGGAAAATCCTAATCTCGGTTAACGACTTCGGTACCGTCCATTCCATCACCGCCTCAACTTTCGAAGGGTTTACTTCCACTCCTTTTTTTGATATTACATGTCGAAGAAAGTTCACAGACTCAAGCCAGAAATCGCACTTTGACAATTTTGCATAGAGATGATTGTCTTTAAGAACTCCTAAAACAACCCTCAAGTATTCCACATGTTCCTCTCGGCTGTTAGAATACACCAAGATATCATCAATAAACACCACTACAAAAGAGTCTAGATACGGATGAAAAATTCTATTCATGTAATCTTTAAATATCGTCGGGGCATTCGACACACCAAATGGCATCACTAAGTATTCAAAATGTCCATATCTCGTCCTGAAAGTAGTCTTAGGGATATCCTCTGTCTTTACCATGAGTTGGTGATAGTCTGATCGGAGGTTAATCTTAGAGAATACCACTGCCCCTTTCAACTGATCCATCAATTCATCAATTCTAGGCAACAAATATTTATTCTTAATCATGACTTTGTTCAATTTCCTATAATCGGTACACAGTCTCACACTACCATCCTTTTTCTTCACCAACAACACCGGTGCACCCCATGGTGAAACAGTAGGATGAATAAAATTATTGGCCAACAAATTCTTAATTAGCTTCTTCAACTCAACCAACTCTAATGGGGTCATTCTATAAGGATCTATAGAAATGGGTCTCGTCCCTAGCACCAAATCAATGAAGAATTCCACTTCTCGCGCAAGAGGCAACTCCGTAATATCACCAGGAAAAACATATGGAAATTCGCATACTACATGTAGACTCTAAATTTCTGGTTTCTCAACTACCTCCAAATAAGCTAACATAACATACATCAACGCCCCTTCCTTAAAGGAAGTCTTAACTTCCATGGCCGATACAGGTTTTTGACATTTAGACAGACTAGAGGTTTCGCTAAGATCTCCAAATATCACTAATGTCTTATCAAAACAGTTCAGCAGCACACGATTCTCTGATAACCAATCCATCCCTAGAATTATGTCTAATTGGGATAGCGACAAGCATATTAAGTCTAAGGTAAAGGTTCTATCGTTTAACACTACCGGACACTGAGAAACAAACGTCGATACCACCACAGTGCACTAGTAGGGGTGGATACGACCAAGTCGAAGGGCAGCGACTCAAATTGTAAACTCAGTTGCTTCACACAATCAAAAGACACAAAAAAGTGTGTTGCTCCCGAGTCAAACAATACAACAAGTGGAATACCTTTAACCATACAATCACCTTGGATCAGACCTTCGGCGTTTGTCGGCTCAACACCACTCATGGTAAATACTATGCCAGTTACCCTAGGCCATCCAGCCCTTACAGTATTCACACTTTGATTCAGCTTCGGACAGACCCTCTTCACATGTCCCGGTTCCCAAAATGAAAACTTTTCCCCAGTCCGGGACATATGTTCCCAAAATGTCTTCGACCACACTTGCTCCACACAGGATAAGAGTTTTGTTGTGGTCCTCCCGTAGCGGTAGGGGGTTTTGATCCTTGGAGACCATGTCCTCGGTAAACAGTCGGTGGAGCATAAGTTCTCTGGTTATCATAGGTCACCATTTCCTTACCCCTACTCTACAGATGGTTTCGTTGGGGTCCAAAGTTTTTAGAAGGGTTTGCCTTGTTCACGGAAACTTCACGGGCATTAATATCATCCTCATATCATCTTCAACTTCGGTTTCTTGCCAACCTCAAACTTTGCACACTTAGACCTCCCATCAGCGTCTAGTTCATCAGCGTCTAGTTCAATGATGTTCATTCACATGATAACATACCATTATGTTCCATTATAAATAAATATAATGTTTCTCCCTTACCTGAGTATGAGTTAGCGCTTTTGTTCCGCAACCTTGTTAGATCATACTTCATCTCTTCCAAACATAGGACCTTTCCTCATCTATATGACACAACAATAATAATTAATCATTACTCACACCATACCAATAAACGATTTCATACAACACTTGTCATTCATAACTGGAATAAGCTCATATTTCAATGATTTGATATCACTAACTATTCAGAGTTCAGAATATTCAGATAAGAAGTATTTTCCATTTTTAAGAAAACATCATTAACTCACAAACCCCATTTCTAACATCATCTTTCATATCCATTCTCAACTATTCCGTTTTGGTCTATAGTTTCTAAAATCAACATCATTGTCGAAAATAAACTCCTAACCATGATTTTCAAATGAAAAACTACATAGAAACAAACCAAAACCCAAAAAGGAAGGGTTATGAAGTTTTTCACATCAAGAGAAGAGATCCATGGACACAATAAGGGATTTCTCAACAAGGTGAGTGTTAGAATCAAGAGGTGTTACCTCTTCTCAAGGGGGCTGCTTCTATTCTTTCCATTTTCGGAAAAGTTTCCCCTTTCTCACTTGGGACCTCTATTTTAGTTTTCAGGGTTTTGGGCTCTCGCTCAAGCGACGGAGGCTCGCTTGGGCGAGAAGCCCTCGATGATTCAAATTTTCAAACTCTGGTGTTGTCGCTCAAGCTGTAACACCCTGAATTTACATTTTTTAAGATGTGGTAACAGTCCTGAAGAATAGGGCACATTGCTAGATTCTCGCTTGAGCGAGAGGGTCTCGCCCGGGCGAGAGAAGGCTCACTTGAAGAGTGGAAAACTAGGAAATACTGAAGGATTCTCTCCTGAGCGAGATTTGGCTTGCCTGGGCGAGGGAGAGGGGTGTGGAGACTGGAAGATCCTCGCTTGAGCGAGAATCCCTCACTTTAGCAAGAGCGCCAGATCTGAATTTTTAAAATTTGTGAGATTTTCTCGCTTAAGCGAGAAC
Organism: Lupinus albus; assembly: GCA_009771035.1. Classification (NCBI taxonomy): domain Eukaryota; kingdom Viridiplantae; phylum Streptophyta; class Magnoliopsida; order Fabales; family Fabaceae; genus Lupinus; species Lupinus albus. The sequence continues at coordinate 4,841,319 of CM020013.1, read as the reverse complement.
CCGATGTTGGAACTTTAAAATAGAAACCCTCAAACACTTTTAGGGTTAGAACTTGAGAGAGAAGAGAGAATGAGGTGATTTTGAGAGCAAGGACTCGTGGGAAACATCAAGAACCTTGAGAAGAGGTAAATCTCTTTATTCTAACTCTCCTTCTCCCTTACAAACTTGTTTTGGGTGTATGGGATCTCTTCTAAAAAATGTGAGAAACCTTGGAAACTCTTTATTTTTAGTTGTGGTTTGTTTTATTTAGTTTCTCTCTTGAAAACTCTTGGTTCAGAGTTGGTATTCAACAAAATGGAAAGGATTTGAGGGTTGATCCATGAAAACCCCGAAACCCCAAAATGAAAGTGTGGTTAAAGAGGAAAATGGGTGAAATGGTAGATGTAGAAGATGAGTATGTGTTCTAATGTAAAATAGAAGATGAATATGTATGTTTGGAAATTCCAAATGAAAGTGGTTTTGGAAACATTGAAAATGTATGAATCTTTTGTATGGTTGAAATGATAAACAATGAGTTGTTTGTGTGTTGTTGAGAATAAATTACTGACTTTTGTTCTTGTTTGGTGGGGATGAGGAAAGATCCTAAGGTTGAAGGTTGTGTCGGAGGAACTTGCAAAGTTACCAAGGACCAAACCCAACACTCACCAAGGTAAGGATAAGCATTTTATTCCGAGATATGAAATATGAGATGTACGCTAATATGTGGATGACTCGAAAGGAATAAGATGTGAGAAGTATCAAAGAAATTGAATGTCTTGCCCAAGTGGTATTGAATTGAATGTCTTGCCCAAGTGGTATTGAATTGAATGTCTTGCCCAAGTGGTATTGAATTGAATGTCTTGCCCAAGTGGTATTGAATTGAATGTCTTGCCCAAGTGGTATTGAATTGAATGTCTTGCCCAAATGGTATTGAATTGAATGTCTTGTCTAAGTGGTATTGGACTGAATGTCTTGCCCAAGTGGTGTTGAATTGAATGTCTTGCCCAGGTGGTAGTGAAATTGAATGTCTTGCCCTATGTGGTATTGTGAAAGTATGTGCAAGTGGGAAATGGCTATGTAAAACAGGAATGAAGAGGAGGGTATCAAGGTTTGATATTGAATAAGGTGAAAGTAAGAATGGTCGGATGAGGTAGTAAGAAATATAAATGACATGTAATGATTATATGTTGGAAAGCTTAAGTTGTTTATCTAACTCTATTTATAATGTGGATTACATCAAAATAGTATTTATGGAATTAAATGACTTACTCCTTTGTATGTTTCTGTGTGTTGCCATTTTATAATCCTATTGCAGGTAAGCGGATGTCTAAGGAACGACTTGATTAGGAGCCTTAGGAGCTTAGCGATCAAGATTTTATATTCGCAATCTTTTGTGTACTTTTTGGTTGTATGTTGACTGTTATTTGTATTCATGGGCGTATTTGATATTGTAACCCTTAACCCAGTACATGTTGACACTCCTTGAATCATGAATGCGCATTATGTTTTTCTGCATAAGAAGGTAGTTAAAGTATGAAACTAAGAATGTATGTACAGGATCATAAATGATAAAAAGGAACAGGGAAATTTAATTATAAATGAATTTGATGTATGACATAATTGCGAAACCATGTGTAAATGAATTAAAATAAGGAAAAATTTCCAAGGGTAGAATTTGGGTCCTTACAATATGATATCAGAGCATAGTTAATCCTGCGCCCTAGGATATGGCCTTACGTGCTTCTTTGTGACCTTTATGTGATTAAATTAAGTGGTTTGTACAAACTGTTGTGTGATTTTGTGATTCTTGTCTGGTTAAAATTTTTGATGTATTGACAAGTGAATGAGTATAGGTACACATGGCTGGAAGAGGAAGAGGAGCGGGTCAGAGTGTCCCGGATGATCTTTTGGCTCAGATGGTGGCTGCATTGCAACATGTGAATGAGAACTTGCAGACTTTGAATCAGAACGCATTGCCAAGTTCGAGTTCACAACCCCTGGTCCGACCAAGACCGACCGAATACCGAAGTCTGGATGAATTCTGCAGGAGGAACCCTAGTCAGTTCCAAGGAAGGCTCGCTATTGATGCTGCCATTGAATGGGTCCAAGGATTGGAATGAATCTTCAAGGCCATGAGATGTTCTGATGCTCAGAAAGTGGCATATGCCACCTATATGCTAGTGAAGGAGGTTGAGAACTGGTGGGAAATGGGCCACAGACAGATGGAGACAGAGGGGCAAATCTTTACTTGGGAGGCCTTCAAGGGTAAGTTCCTTCATAAGTACTTTCCTGCAGACTTAAAAAGGAAGAAGGAGATGGAATTCTTGCAGCTAGAGCAAGGGAGTTTGACCGTGGGGGAATACGCGGCCAAGTTCGAGGAATTGGCCCAGTATTGTCCATATGCCGAACTTGAAGTGGACGGGAGGTCGAAATGTGTCAAGTTCGAGATGGGTCTGAAACTTGAGTTGAAGGTGATGTTTTGCCACCAAGAAATTTCTGACTTCCCTACACTGGTGAATAAGTGTAGAATGTATGAGGATGATGTGTGAGTGAGGGACACTGCAGCTGGTAAAGTGAACCCTCCTCGGAACTATAGACCTCAGCGCAACTTTGTGCAAGGAAGGAGTAAGGAGAAGATGGCTGAAAATCGACGACCTTATGATCCGCCTAGCAATCATCGCAACCATGGTTCCCAAAGGCCAACCACCACTATTGCTACTGGAGGGTTATCTCCAAACTCCTATCCTATGTGCAACAAATGTGGTCGGGGACACTATGGCAACATTTGCCCTGGACCGGGAAATGGGTGCTTCCATTGTGGAGGACAAGGGCATGTGAAGAGGTTTTGTCCAAAGCTTAATCAAGGGGCGAACGTGGTAAGGGCTAATAGGAAGAGAGCTACGGGCCAAGTGTTTACCATGAGTGGTGCAGAGGCATCAAATGTGGATCGTTTGATAAAAGGTAACTGTATGGTGTCAAGTATTCCTCTTTTAGTGTTGTTTGATTCGGGAGCGACACACTCCTTTGTATCTGTTGAATGTGTAGACCGACTGAATTTTCCAACAGAGTCGTCGCCTTTTGACATGGACGTATCCACCCCAACTAGTGTGTCGGTGGTGGTATCGACGTTTTTCTCCCAGTGTCCGGTAGTGGTAAATGGTAGAACATTAACCGTGGATTTAATTTGCTTACCGCTGTCCCAGTTAGATTTAATTATGTGAATGGACTAGTTGTCAGCAAATCATGTTATGCTTAATTGTGCTGATAAGAGTGTGTTGTTTGGAGATCTATGTGAGATTTCTGACCAGTCTAGTTATATGGAGCCACTGTCGGCTAAGGGAGTCAGGACTTCCCTTAAGGAAGGAGGATCAATGTTTGTTCTATAGACAACACTGGAGGGTATTGAGAAACCCCGCATTGATAATATTCCGATAGTCCGTGAGTTCCCTAAGGTGTTTCCAGTTGATATTCTGGAATTGCCCCCAGTCAAAGAAGTTGAATTCTCCATTGACTAGGTACCTAGGATGGGACCCATCTCTATAGCTCCTTATAGGATGGCACCGTTAGAACTGGCTGAGTTGAAAAAGCAGGTTGAGGATTTGTTGGCAAAGAAATTCATTCGTTCTAGTGTCTTACCTTGGGGTCCACCGATTTTGTTGGTAAAAAAAAAGGATTGGAGTGTGAGGTTGTGCACCGATTACAGACAATTGAATAAGGTTACTATCAAGAACAAGTACCCGTTGCCTAGAATTTATGACTTTAAGGATCAATTGAGAGGAGCGGTTGTGTTTTCAAAGATTGACCTTCGGTCGGGTTATCACCAACTTCGAGTTAAGTCGGAGGATATTCCTAAAACTGCTTTCAGGACGATGTATGGGCATTTTGAGTATTTGGTGATGCCTTTGGGTGTGTTGAATGCTCCAACAATATTTACCGACTACATGAATCAGATTTTACATCCGTATTTGGATTCATTTGTAGTGGTATTTATTGATGACATTCTGGTTTACTCCAAGAGCCGAGAAGAACATGCGAAGCATTTGAGAGTGGTTCTGGATCTTTTGAGGAGTAATCAAGTGTATGCGATTTTGTCAAAATGTGATTTCTGGTTAGAATAAGTGAACTTCCTTGGAAATGTGATATCCTGGGAAGGGGTGGCTGTAGACCCTTCTAAGGTCGAGGCAGTGATGGGATGGGCGGTGCTCAAGTCAGTTACTGAGATCAGGAGTTTTCTGGGTTTGGCTGGTTATTACTAGAATTTCATATAGGGTTTTCCAAGTTGGCATTACCCCTTACCAAACTTACCAGAAAAGGGGAATCATATGTGTGGACAATCTGTTCTGAAGAAAGTTTTAAAGTGGTGAAGTGGAGGTCGACTACAGCACCAATGTTGGTTCTTCCTTGTACTGACCGGAATTTCAGTGTATATTGTGATGCTTCCAAGCAAGGTTTGGGTTGTGTTTTGATGTAGCATGGGAAGGTTGTTGCCTATGCTTCTCGGTAGTTAAGAACGCATGCGCAAAATTACCCTACGCGTGATTTGGAACTAGCCATTGTGGTCTTTGCATTAAAAATCTAGAGACACCATCATTATGGTGTAAGATTTGTGGTGTACAACGACCATAAGAGTTTGAAGTATCTGTTTGATCAAAAGGAACTGAACATCAAACAGAGAAGGTGGACGGAGTTCCTTAAAGACTAAGATTTTGGATTACAATATCATCCGGGAAATGCCAATGTGGTAGCCGTTGCGTTGAGCAGGAAGTCCTTACATATGTCAGCTTTGATGGTTCATGAAGAGAAACTAGTTGAGGAGTTCAAGGATATGAACTTGGCAGTTCAAGTAAGACCCCATAGCATGATTTTGGGAATGCTCAAGGTTACCAATGAGTTGTTTGACCAAATCAGAATAATGCAAGTTGAGGATCGTGAGCTGAAGGTTACCAATGACTTTGAGTCGGATCCCAATGGACTGTTGCGATACAAGGGAAGGGTGTGTGTGCCTCATAATGTGGAATTACGAAAGAATATTATGGAGGAGTCACACAAGAGTAAAATGAGTTTCCACCCGGGGACCACAAAAATGTACCAAGATCGGAAAATGTTGTTTTGGTAGTCAGGGTTGAAAAAGGATGTGGCTTTGTATGTCTCGAGTTGTCTCATCTGTTAGAAAGCCAAGATTGATCATCAGAGGCCAGCGGGAGAATTACAGTCACTAGAGATACCCGTTTGGAAGTGGGATAGTATCTCCATGGATTTTGTATCGGGTTTTCCGAAGACTCAAAGAGGGTACGACTCGATATGGGTAATAGTTGACCGTTTGAGTAAGTCGGCTCATTTCTTACCGATGAACATGAAATATTCCTTGGAACGATTGGCTGAGTTGTATCTCAACGAGATCGTTCGGTTGCATGGGATACGTCGAGCATTGTGTCGGATAGGGATCCTCGTTTCACTTCAAACTTTTGGACTAGTTTGCACTCCGCTTTAGGAACTAAGTTGAAACTGAGTTCGGCCTATCATCCTCAAACGGATGGTCAGTCGGAAAGAACCATAGAATCATTGGAGGACCTTTTGAGAGCTTGTGTTTTGGAACAACCTGGAAGTTGGGATAGCATGTTGCCTTTGATTCAGTTCACCTACAACAATAGCTTCCATACTAATATTGGGATGGCCCCTTGCGAAGCCTTGTATGGGAGAAAATGTAGGACTCTAGTGAGTTGGTTTGAGACTGGGGAGAACTTAGTATTGGGACCCGAGTTGGTCCGAGAAACGACGGAAAAGATCAAGAAGATCCGAGAGAATATGAGAATAGAACAGAGTCGGCAGAAAAGCTATTACAATAAGAGACGGAAACTTTCTGAGTTTAAGGATGGAGATCATGTATTTATGAGAGTATTTCCGACTATTTGGATTGGTAGAGTGTTGAAGTCCTGTAAACTCACTCCAAGATTTATTGCACCATATCAGATATTGAAGAGGGTTGGACCGGTAGCATATCAGATTGCTTTGCCTCCATTGTTGTCAAATCTCCACATTGTGTTTCATGTGTCTCAGTTACGGAAATATGTGGAGGATCCATCTCATGTGGTTGAGTCCGATCAAATCGAACTAAAGGATAATTTAATATTTGCGACCTTTCCCGTGAGGATCATGGATACTAGTATCAAAAAGTTGAGAGGAACAGAGAATTCCTTGGTGAAAGTATTATGGAGCCAAGTGGATGAAGGAGACGCGACTTGGGAAGTAGAGCGAGATATGACGGAGGATTACCCTCATTTGTCCGAATCGAGGTATATTTAATTTTCGTGGACGAAAATTCTTATTAGAGGGGGAGGATTGTAACAACCTGAATTTACTTTTTTTAAGATGTGGTAACAGTCTTGAAGAATATGGCACACTGCCAGATTCTCGCTTGAGCGAGAGATGGCTCACTTGAAGAGTGGGAAACTGAGAAATACTGAAGGATTCTCGCTAGAGCGAGATTTGGCTGGCCTGGGCGAGGGAGAGGGGTGTGGAGACTGGAAGATCCTCGCTTGAGCGAGAATCCCTCGCTTGAGCGAGAGCGCTAGATCTGAATTTTTAAAATGGGTGGGATTTTCTCGCTTGAGTGAGAAAAGGCTCGTTTGAGCGAGAAGTCGACGCTGGAACTTTAAAATAGAAACCCTCAAACACTTTTAGGGTTAGAAATTGAGAGAGAAGAGAGAATGAGGTGATTTTGAGAGCAAGGACTCGTGGGAAACATCTAGAAGCTTGTAAAGAGGTAAATCTCTTAATTCTAACTCTCCTTCTCCCTTCCAAACTTGTTTTGGGTGTATGGGATCTCTTCTCAAAAATGTGAGAAGCCATGGAAACTCTTCCTTTCGAGTTGTGGTTTGTTTTATTTAGTTTCTCTCTTGAAAACTCTTGGTTTAGAGTTGATATTCAACAAAATGGATAGGGTTTGTGGGTTGATTCATGAAAACCCCAAAACCCCAAAATGAAAGTGTGGTTAAAGAGGAAAATGGGTGAAATGGTAGATGTAGAAGATGAGTATGTGTTCTAATGTAAAAAAGAATATGAATATGTATGTTTTGGATGTTTGGAAATTCCTAATGAAAGTGGTTTTGGAAACATTGAAATTTTTTGAATCTTTTGTATGGTTAAAGATGAACTATGAGTTGTTTAAATGTTGTTGAGAATAAATTACTGACTTTTGTTCTTGTTTGGTGGGGATGAGGAAAGATCCTAAGGTTGGAGGCGGTGTCGGGGGAACTTGCAAAGTTACCAAAGACCAAACCCAACACTCACCAAGGTAAGGATAAGCATTTTGTAACACCCTAAATTTATCCTCCTTAAAAAGAGGTAACAATCCTGAAGAATGGGACATACTGTCAGATTCTCGCTTGAGCGAGAGGGTCTTGTAAGGACCCAAATTCTACCCTCACACTCATAACTCACATTACCAATTTAATATCCTTACTCCAAAATCTTATTTCTCTCCTCACACTCAATCCATGAATCAATAATGTCATACATAATTATTTTAATTAGAAGTCCTCATGAATCATTCCTTGAACAAATCTTTTAACCTATTATATTATCATCCAATTCATATTGCAGAAAAACATAATTCATTCATATCATTCCCTATGAGTACTAAGACCTCAAAGGTTCTGATCCTCCAAAATAACATTACGCATGGTTACAAATATTCAACTAATAGTTAGCCATGATTACAAACATTTAAATCCACAAGTAGTCATTTAGAATACGAAACATAAATAGTGAATCCAAAGTCTAAAGCTCCTAAAGCTCCCGACCTAGCATACTCCATTCATCTATTTACCTGCAATGGGATTATCAATGACAAAAGTACCAAACACACAAAGGAGTAAGTCGTTAATTCAATAATCGTCATTATAAGATAATCCACAATAGAAAAAGGGGTTAGTAAACCATTTATTTTATAAATTCATTTTGTGCTACATTACTTGAGCCAAAGTTTTGCTACATAGCTTGAGCCAAAGCGTTGCTACATAACTTGAGCCAAAGTATTGCTACATAACTTGAGCCAAAGTTTTGCTACATAACTTGAGTCGAAGTATTGCTACATAGCTTGAGCCAAAGCATTGCTACATAACTTGAGCCAAAGTATTGCTACATAGCTTGAGCCAAAGCATTGCTACATAACTTGAGCCAAAGTATTTCTTCATAACTTGAGCCAAAGTGTTGCTACATAGCTTGAGCCAAAGCATTGCTACATAACTTGAGCCAAAGTATTGCTACATAGCTTGAGCCAAAGCATTGCTACATAACTTGAGGCAAAGTATTGCTTCATAACTTGAGCCAAAGTGTTGCTACATAGCTTGAGCCAAAGCATTGCTACATAACTTGAGCCAAAGTATTGCTTCATAACTTGAGCCAAAGTGTTGCTACATAGCTTGAGCCAAAGCATTGCTACATAACTTGAGCCAAAGTATTGCTACATAGCTTGAGCCAAAGCATTGCTACATAACTTGAGCCAAAGTATTGCTTCATAACTTGAGCCAAAGTGTTGCTACATAGCTTGAGCCAAAGCATTGCTACATAACTTGAGCCAAAGTATTGCTTCAATACTTGAGCCAAAGTGTTGCTACATAGCTTTAGCCAAAGCATTGCTACATAACTTGAGACAAAGTATTGCTACATAGCTTGAGCCAAAGCATTGCTACATAACTTGAGCCAAAGTATTGCTTCATAACTTCAGCCAAAGTGTTGCTACATAGCTTGAGCCAAAGCATTGCTACATAACTTGAGCCAAAGTATTGCTTCATAACTTCAGCCAAAGTGTTGCTACATAGCTTGAGCCAAAGCATTGCTACATAACTTCGGTCTCCTTGCAAAGAGAACAGCGATTTGTCGTTCCAGAACACGATCCTCCATCATGTTTTCGATTACACTTGCTGCACCAGGATGGGGAGTTTAGCCGTGATCCTCCAGCATTTGCATGGGTCCTCGGCCCATGCGATGTGTACCTCCGAGCGCCAGCAGGTGAGAGACAAAGCTATTGCTCTTCAAGAAACATCTTGCCCTTGCCCCTTCCGTGCACAAAGTTTCTATGAGGCCCGACGCTCTTGGGGAAATTGGATTTGGAGGTCGCCACTCCATCCGCCTTCATGTTAGTACACCCCATCCCTAGGGCCCACTCAACAGCAGCATTCGGAGCGAATCCGCTTTGGGACAGAGAGCCTGGACCTGGAGCTACACTCCGATTCAAATTTCATAAGTTTTCATTCATGCCCTGAAGCACCTCTAACATCTATGCCAAGAGATCATCGGAAGTATCCTGGCTCATTTCTCTTCCTCATTCAGCCATGCGTACCTGTACTCATGTACTAGTCAGTAAGTTAACTATCAAACCAGACAAATCAGCACATAACCACACAACAGTTCACTTAAACCACATAGTCCCATCAATTACAAGATACAAAGAAGCAAGTAAGGCATACCCTAGGCCGCAGGACTAACTATGCTCTGATACCATATTGTAACGACCCGTTTTTCTACCCTTGAAATTTTTTCATTTATTTTAATCCTTTCTTACATACAGTCGTCACCTTCATTGAAAACTCTCAAGTATCACTCTTTGAAAATACCCTTTACCCTATTATATTATCATACAAATTTATGTTGCGGAAAAACATAATTCATTTAGATAACATTTACCACATACATCCAATTACGGGTTTTCCAAGGTTATAACGTCCATAACTACATGTCACCATATTATCCTAATCAGATTACATTTATCCCAAAATGCTATCGAATCAACTACAATGTCAAATAGCAATAAAGACACTCAAGTAAATAGACACAAAGGCTTCCTATTTGAGCTTCATCCTCAAAATCCTTCATTTACCTACAATGAGATTATCATAAACAACACGCAAAACAAAAGGGAGTAAGTCATTAGTTCAAAACTAACATCACATGATAATCCACATTCAAATACAATCAAGCTTTGATGTAATTCATAAACACACATACAGAATTATAAACATTCAAATCATTCTCCTTTAATTTCCACTTTACTCATATTCATCCTATAGTATATATATCCCATAATATATATTCTATAGTATGCATATTACGTTCGTTTGAAACATCATCGGTCTCGTTATTCATATCCACCCTATAACATATATATCCCATAATATATATCCTATAGCATGTATATTACTTTCTTTCTCAACATCTTCCTTTTTATCGCTCATATTCACCCTATAGAATATATATCCCATACTATATATCCTATAACATGCATACGATATTCATGTGACATTCACATTTCTCGTCATTCATATTCACACTATAGAATATATATCCCATACTATATACCCTATAGCATGCATATGACTGTCATGTGACATTCACGTTTCTCATCATTCATATTCACCCTATATAATATATATCCCATACTATATATCCTATAGTATGCATATGACTTTCATTTTGAGTCTTATTTCCATTGGTACTCCCCCAATAATATTACTTTCATTTGAGTCATCTTTCCATTGGTTCTCCCCCAATAATATTACTTTCATTGAGTCATCTTTCCATTGGTACTCCCCCAATAAGTTTACTTTTATTGAGTCATCTTTCCATTGGTACTCCCCCAATAATGTTACTTTTATTGAGTCATCTTTCCATTGGTACTCCCCCAATAATGTTACCTTTATTGAGTCATTTTTCCATTGGTACTCCCCCAATAATGTTACTTTTATTGAGTCATATTTCCTTTGGTACTCCCCCAAATAGATTGAATTCGTTATGAGTCATATTTCCTTTGGTACTCCCCCAAATAGATTGAATTCGTTATGAGTCATATTTCTCCCCCAAATAGATTGAATTCGTTATGAGTCATATTTCCTTTGGTACTCCCCCAAATAGATTGAATTCGTTATGAGTCATATTTCCTTTGGTACTCCCCCAAATAGATTGAATTCGTTTTGAGTCATATTTCCATTGGTACTCCCCCAATAAATGATTTCGAGTCTTATTTCCATTGGGACTCAATAAATTTTTCCGAGTCTTATTTCCATTGGGACTCCCCCAATAAATGTTTCCGAGTATTATTTCTATTGGTACTCCCCCAATAATATTAATTTCATTTCTATAACAGAAAAGTCACGCATTTTCCAACATAATGCATAAATTACAGACGCATCATATTAAACCATTACCTCTTTCACATACCTCATCCATATCAGCAAGTATGATTTAGAGACACTTATCCCTTACCTCGGTGAGCATTGGAGATCAGTTCCGAGTAACTTTAAAAGTCTACTCCGCGATTTCCTCCAATCTTAGGATCTTTCCTCATTATCACCAATAACAATGATGTCAGACATTTATTCAAAATAACACATAAATAACTCGTATTTCATCATCAAATACACAAGGGATTCATGTATTCTCAATATTTCCAAAACTACTTCAATTCAAGTTTCTAAATATCAAAACATACATGTTCATCTCATATAACAACATCAAAGCACAACTCATTATCCACATCTAACATTTCATCTCTTTCTCTTTATACTCATATTCTCATTTTGGGGGTTTTTGGGGTTTTTCATGAATAACCCATAAAACCTTTCCATTCATACAATATCAACTCTAAATCAAGAGTTTACAAGATAGAAACAACATAAAACGAACCATAACTCGAAAAGATGAGTTTCCATGGTTTCCATTATTTTGAAAATGAATCCAACATACCCAAAACAAGTTAGAGAGGAAGAAGAAGAGTTAGAAATAAGAGGTTTACCTCTTCTCAAGCTCTAAGATGAGTCCTAAGGCTCCTTGCTCTTGAAAAGCTCCCTTGTCTCTCTTCTCTTCAAGTTCTAACCCTAAAATGTGTTTGGGGTTTCTATTTTTAAAGAGCATTCGTCGGGTTCTCGCTCAAGCGAGCCCATTCTCGCTCAAGCGAGAATCTCACAGTGAGCAGTTCTTGCTCAGCGAATAGATGTAATCGATTACCATATGGTGTAATCGATTACATCAGTTAAAAATGCACATATCTGATGCTTTTATCAGCATGTAATCGATTACCAAGACTTGTGTAATCGATTACATAATGTAAAATACAGATATCTGATGCTTTTATCAGCATGTAATCGATTACCAGGACTGTGTAATCGATTACATCATGCAAAATACAAATATCTGATGCTTTTATCAGCATGTAATCGATTACCATGACTGTGTAATCGATTACCATGACTATGTAATCGATTACACTGCCCAAAATTGTCATTTCTCGCCGAGGCGAGACAACTCTCGCTCAGGCGAGAATCCTCCAGTATAGCCCAGGATTTCACCCTCCCAGGTGATCCTTTCTCGCTCAGGCGAGAATCTCTCGCTCAGGCGAGAATCTCTCGCTCAGGCGAGAATCTCTCGCTCAGGCGAGAATCTCTCGCTCAGGCGAGAATCTCTCGCTCAGGCGAGAATCTCTCGCTCAGGCGAGAATCTCTCGCTCAGGCGAGAATCTCTCGCTCAGGCGAGAATCTCTCGCTCAGGCGAGAATCTCTCGCTCAGGCGAGAATCTCTCGCTCAGGCGAGAATCTCTCGCTCAGGCGAGAATCTCTCGCTCAGGCGAGAATCTCTCGCTCAGGCGAGAATCTCTCGCTCAAGCGAGACTTCCAGGACTGATACTCTAATTTTTAAAGACTAAAATTCGGGGTGTTACAGAAGGCACGTATAATTAAATATTGGAAATCATGCATAAAGGGTTAAAATAAATGAAAGATTTTCAAGGGTAGAATGTGGGTCCTTACATGTATCATAAATATAATTTTAAATTGTTTTATTTTTTTGCTACTACCAAGGGTATTCTCCACATTTTAGTGTAAGGAATCCCTTTCGGGGTGCATGGTTGCCCCTCCCAACAATTGTCGCTCCCAAGAATCAAACCATTGATCTTTTGGTCATTATGAGGATCTAGTGGGACCTTACATCACTAGACCAACGTCTTGGTGTTAATATCTTTTTTAACTACAAACAAAACATCCTACTAAATATATGAATCTTCCAGTTTATAAAATTTATATCATTCTTTAAAAAAACTAAAATCTTCATAGTAATTCATTTATGGAGATAATATTTTTATAACTCGATTTTATGTTCGCCATTATGGTGTCATTACGGTGTTCAATTCCAGATCGGTCCAAAAATAAAATCAATAGTCGGTCCAAAATAGAATGAAACCACAAAAACAAAACGTATAATTAAATTCCAACCTTTTTTTAATAATCAACAATGCGAAGTTTGGATAAATACTTTAATGAGGTACTTATACATGACCATTTTTTTAAATAGTTAAGAGATTATATTTTCACAAACTTCTCTCTTTCCCAAATAAGTTAAACATTTATAATATCTTTTCATTAACTGTTTTCTTATGCTCAACTAACTCTTCTATAAGTTATTCTATATAAACTTTAATTGTAGAGTATAAAAAATCTAAGAATCTGTTCGTGAGTTGGCTGAAGTATTCTTTTTCTTTGATTTTTATTCTAAAACTCAACTTGAAACTATAGACCTCAACTATTATTTAAGGTGGTTGATTTTAGAAAAAGAAAAGCTCTGAATGAATTCAGATTAAATGAAACTTAACTAGAGTTGATTGGTAACTTAGTTTTATTGTCACAGATTGTTATTGATCCATGTAGTGGTGTTTATACCCATGCATATCTTAATCGTGTTAATGTTCAAGAGGCCTTACATGCCAATGTCACCAAACTCAAATATGATTGGGAATCCTGCAGTGATATTATATTTTCAAAGTGGGGAGATAGCCCTTCAACAATCATTCCCCTTTTACATGAATTCCTCAATAATGGACTCAGAGTTTGGATTTTTAGGTAAAGTCTGACATTTATAGAACAAATATAGTTACTTACAACACCATAATAGTTGTAGGCAGTTAACTATTATTCCCCTTCTTATTCTTGTAGCAATTAGTACATAAATTAAAACATGTTTTGATGATTTAATTTAAACCATTTATCTATATATGATACAGTGGTGACATAGATGGAGTAGTGCCCGTTACTTCAACCAAGTATTCCATTAAAAAGATGAATCTCTCCACTAAAACTGCTTGGTATCCATGGTTCTTCAATGGAGAGGTAATTTATAGATTATTAGTTAGTTACACTAGAATATTAATGAATGTTTTGCCCTATCTGGTTTTCTAACCCATGTGTGAATTCACAATTCTTATATGCATATTACATAAAAGGATAACTCATTAAATTTGTAATAGTTTAACAAGATAAATCATATTTAACCAGTGTGTGATTGAATGTTCTTATTCATGCTTTATATGTTAATAGAATTGGTTAATGAAATTAGATATGACACACAGGTTGGTGGGTATGCTGAAGTATACAATGGAGGCCTAACTTTTGCAACAGTTAGAGAAGCATGGCATGAAGTTCCTAGCTACCAACCAGGAAGAGCACTTTCATTGATTACGCACTTCTTAAACGGCACTCCACTTCCCACTACTAAAAGACAACCTTAATCCTAACATTTTTATATTATTAATAGGGATTTCATGTTGAATTTTACTTAATGAATAAAACATCATCAACAACATTATTATTTTTGTCCTTAGTCCCAATAAGAAATAATAAAAATAAGATGAGTGGAAAAGAAAGGAAACTTTATGTCTGGTACTGAAAGGTTTACAATCAAAGGAGATTGTGGTCTTAAACTAATTTTAGTGGTACAAGCTTTAAAGTATTTTTAAATAAAAAAATTATAAATCATGAGACTAATCTGAACCTCACATTATACATCGCAATACTAAATTCTCCAATACCGTAGAAGGCTCTTAGCTTAATGATAATGACTCACTGGAATAATGACTATTTGTCCTTGAGGTTACGGGTTCGAGTCGCAGGAGGCTCCACTTTGTGGGGAATAAAAGAGTGCAGGGGGTATTTAAGCTGTTGGATAATACGCTCAATGGATTCATGGGTCCGGGAGAGGGAGGGGTCGCATGTCAGGACTGGTGTAAGGACCCGATTTTCATAACCCAAAAATTTCTTTAAACTTTATTCATGAAAGTGAAGTGATTACTTTTTAAAAGACATTACTCAAACGATTTAGAAAACCTGATTGAATATGTATACGTATAAGTTTAATTCATCTTTCAGGTGCGGAAATAGTCAATCGTTCACTTCATTAAAAGCATGTCATTACACTTCATTTCAATTACATAATTTATACAATTATCATTTCTCAAATAATACTTTTATTACATACATTAATCAATCTCATATTACATACATATATCATTTCTCAAATAATACTTTTATTGACTTAGGAAGGATAGAAAATTAACAAAGAGAAGGGAAAGAGAGTACACAGGTGTTTTATACTAGTTCACCTTCTTGTCCACCGAAGGCTACGTCCTGTACTCTTGACGCGCAAGAGATTCCTTTATTAAATATTATGAGTTGCAATTACAAATATCTCACCCCAAGATCTCCTTATACCTTACACACTCACTTATATCTAATCCCTTTGGAAAACTCTATTCCAAGTAACACCCTTGGTAAACACTATACCAAGTTACACCCTTGGTAAACACTATACCAATTTACACCCTTGGTAAACACTATACCAAGTCACTCACCCTTTCTCTTCACACTCTTGTGAAAGAAAGTAAACTTTGCAAAAGTGAAGAATGTACAATTTGGCTTGGATTTCCTTACAAGTGTATATGACAATTTCTAGAACTTGGAATCCAAATACAACTCTTATACTTGAGATAATAATGCTCTTTAACAATATGAAAAGCACTTAGAAGCAACTTCAAAATAACTTTGAAAGTTTAAGAATATGTTGCTTGAAAAGTGTAAGTAAAATCAGAAAGTGTAAGAGCTTTTAAAGAGAGTTTGGAATCTGACTTGTGAGTTGTATGTATGTTGTTGTGAGAGTGTTTCAATGCATTTATATTGGCTTCCAATCAATCATAATAATCTTAGGCATGAGTAGGTTTCGTTTGCAATGAAAAGCAATCAGTTTGGAGTGAAACATCTTCACTTGAAATATGAAAAACTCATACAACAACTCTCAGTAATCGATTACTTCAAGTGGGTAATCGATTACCCAACAATCCTGTTAAAAACTTTTTGAAAATTCACACAGTGTAATCGATTACTGGATTTGAGTAATCGATTACTCAACAACACTGTTTGACAGCTTTGTGAATTGGCCTTAGTGTAATCGATTACACTACTTTGAGTAATCGATTACACTGTTTTCTAAAAATGGTAATCTGTTACTCCAAAGTCTATAATGGATTACTCATAGCTGTTAGAGGTTTGAAAACTCTTTTCTCAATCATGTAACTTGTTACTCAAGTATGGTAACCCGTTACATGTTGTTTTTGGAAATTATTTTTATTCACAATTAGTTTTTCCTGATTTTCTTGAAAACAATTTTAAACATTATTAACTAAGTAAATAAACGAGTTGTAAGGATAGAAGTACCTAAAGACTTAGACACTAAATCTTGAAGTTTTGTCTTCGATAGTCTTTGTTGGTCCTCTTCCTTTCTTCTTTTTGTGTTATTGGTGTCTTCATCAAAAACGTGCCAAGGTCAGGAGCAAGATCTTCTTCACAATCTCCCCCTTTTTGATGATAACAAACCAACGTCTTCTTGAAAGTGTAGTTTTCTGAGAGCAGCATACTTGATGATATATCTTGACTTGTCTTGAGTATGCTCCCTCTATATGTATGCACGTATATGCTCCCCCTTTCTTTTGGAGTTATGTCCCAGAAAGAATATTAACAGAAAATAAACACCTCCCAACTTTTCTCCCCCTTTTGACTTCATAAAAAAGAAGAAAAACCAAGAGTCTAGCACAATAAACATTTGTAGAGCATAACATACAATATTTCATAGTAATAAAAAGCATAATAGAATTAACACCATGTATGAAAACATAAACAACATTGCATAACAATGAAAATAAAGATGTTCATACACAAAATCCAAAATTAAATACATAATTCCTACTATTTTGGATATTTTGGGGTTTTTTGATTGACGCCACAAATCACGAAATAGAAGGTGTAAAAGTGTTGAGAATCGAGAATGTGATGTGATTTGTAACAAAAATCAATCAAAATGGAGTAGAAATGAGTTTTTTAGAGTTTGAGATGGTTTAGAGAGAGAGGAACTCGTGTTACAGGAGAGAGAGAAATGGAGGATTTCTGAAAAATGCAGCAGTTCATATATATAACTGCACAGAGTAATCCATTACACTGAGTGAGTAATCGATTACTCACTTTCAAAAATTCCAAATTTTCAAACAGTGTCTCCGTAACACCCCAAATTTTAAGTCTTTAAAATGATAGTATCAGTCCTCGGATCCTCGCTTGAGCGAGAGATTCTCGCCTGAGCGAGAAAGGATCACCTGGGAGGGTAAAATCCTAGACTATACTGGAAGATTCTCGCTTGAGCGAGAGTTGCCTCGCCTGGGCGAGAAATGGCAAACTGGGGCTGTTGTCATTGTGAGATTCTCGCTTGAGCGAGAATTCCTCGCTTGAGTGAGAGGGAACCTGTTGACACTGTGAGATTCTCGCTTGAGCGAGAGGGCCAGAGATGAGTTTTTAAAATGGGCGGGATTTTCTCGCTTGAGCGAGAGAAAGCTCGTTTAAGCGAGAACCCGACGAGAACATTAAATGAGGGAAACCCCCAAACACATTTTAGGTTAAGAATTGAAGAAAGGTGAGAGAAGAGAGCATTCCCAAGATCTAGGAACTTGGATTCTTGTTCAAGAGCTTGAGAAGAGATCCTAAGTTTGGAGGTGGTGCCGGTGGAACTTGCGAAGTCACCAAAAACCAAACCCAACACTCACCGAGGTAAGGATAAGTCTTTAATTTATGCATTATGTGGAAAATGCGTGGACTTTCTGTATGAAGAATGAATTAAATGTTATTGGGGGAATACCAATGGAAAGATGACTCAAATGAATTAAATATTATTGGGGGAGTACCAATGGAAATAAGACTCGAATTATAATGACATAAATGATAAATCACTTAGTCGCTATAAAGATATATGAGTATGTTTGTAGTGATGATGGGTGTATTTATGGTTTATGTATTGGGGGAGTACCAATGGAAAGATGACTCAATAAAAGTAATATTATTGGGGGAGTACCAATGGAAAGATGACTCAATAAAAGTAATATTATTGGGGGAGTACCAATGGAAAGATGACTCAATAAAAGTAATATTATTGGGGGAGTACCAATGGAAAGATGACTCAATAAAAGTAATATTATTGGGGGAGTACCAATGGAAAGATGACTCAATGAATTAATATTATTGGGGGAGTACCAATGGAAAGATGACTCAAACGAATTAAATATTATTGGGGGAGTACCAATGGAAATAAGACTCGAATTATAATGACATAAATGATAAATCACTTAGTCACTATAAAGATATATGGGTATGTTTGTAGTGATGATGGGTGTATATATGGTTTATGTATTGGTGGAGTGCCAATGAAAATAAAACTCGTTTTAGCCGACCTGAATAGGTTAGCGACTCTAGCCCGAGTTTTGTAGCATGGTTTTTCAAAAGTATAGATGATGAAAAAGGTTTTTAGAGTTTTTAAATCATATTTCTGTTGAAACCTATTTAAATGTGGATTAACTGACATTGAGTTTTATTGAATTAATGACTTATTCCTTTGTGTTGTTGTGCATTGTAAATGTTAATCCCATTTCAGGTAGGTGGACGAAGAAGGATGATTTTGAGTAGGGGATTAGGGACTTTTGTTTTGACGTCTCTTTATCCATTCTTTTGTAATTTTAAATTATTGTAATTGAAGTGACTTATGATACTATGATTATTATTTTTGTACATGATATTGATCATGGGTACTAGTAACTCGGGATATATGTAGCTATGAGTGTTTTGGAAACCCATAGCTAATTGTATGCGGGGGTTACTAGGTTACATTAATGAATTATGTTTTTCTGCTATCGAAGGTTGTACGTTACGTATGGTTTAAAGATAGGGTGTGAGTGAGAAGCGAGACTTTTAAAGTAAATTTAATCACTCGGTAATTTATGATTGACGGTTACATGTATGAAATTGAAGTAAATAAGGAAAAAAATTTCAAGGGTAGAATTTCGGGTCGTTACAGTCTCTCTGTAATCGATTACACCATTACAGTAATCGATTACTGTAAAATACTGTTTCCCCACTGATGTTGAAAGTGTTTTTTGGCTTTAAAAACTTGAAAATTAAAGCATAAAACACAGAATTTAAGAACATGTAGGCATTGGATATAAACAATGAAGCATACATATAAACATTTAAACATATTAGGACAAGTAAACTTCATCGAGAATGCCTAATTCTCGTCTAATTTTATAAAAAGGTTCTTTTGCTAACGGTTTAGTAAAAATGTCCGCTAGTTGGTTATGAGTATCAATGAACTCTACCAACACATCCTTATTTTGGACATGGTCCCTAAGGAAATGATGCCTTATATCAATGTGTTTTGTTCTTGAGTGCATAATCATATTTTTTGGTGAGATTAATAGCACTAGTATTGTCACATTTCAAGGGTGTGCAACCTAAGTTTAAGCCATAATCCCGTAATTGATGTTTGAGCCACAACACTTGTGCACAACAACTACCGGCAGCAATATATTCTGCTTCAGTGGTGCTTAAGGCAACACAAGCTTGTTTCTTGCAGGACCAAGAAACTAAAGCATTCCCTAGAATGTGGCAAGTACCATTTGTACTTTTTCTCTCAGACTTGCATCCCACAAAGTCTGAATCCAAGAACCCAACCTCGCATACGCTTCCCTTGGGATACCATAGTCCAACATCGGTTGTGACTTTGAGATACTTCCTGATTCTCTTAACGACAACTAGATGTGACTCTTTGGGTTTAGATTGATATCGCGCACATAGACATACACTAAACATAATATCAGGTCTACTGGCAGTAAGTTATAAAAGAGATCCGATCATACCTCGATACTTAGATATTTCAATTCATTTCCCAGCGTCATCAACATCGATATATGTATTTGATCCCATAGGAGTAGCAATCGGCTTGCAGTCATCCATCTCAAATCTTTTCAACAAGTCTTTGCAATATTTGGACTGACTTACAAAGATTCCATTGCCAAGTTGCTTAATTTGGAGTCCAAGAAAGTAATTTAACTTTCCCATCATAGACATCTCAAACTCTCCTTGCATCATATTGCTAAATTCACTACACAAACTTTCGTTAGTAGAACCGAAAATAATATCATCAACATAGATTTGAACAAGTAAAGTATGATGATTTATCTTCTTAATAAATAGTGTAGTATCGACCTTCCCTTTTGTAAAACCCTTTTCTGTTAGAACGTTGGTTAGACGATCATACGAAGCACATGGAGCTTGCTTTAAGCCATATAGGGATTTCTTTAACTTGTATACGTGAGAGGGATGTTTGTAGTCCTCAAAACCAGGAGGTTGTTCTACAAATACTCCCTCTCGTATATACCCGTTAAGGAATGCATTCTTTACATCCATTTTGTAAAGCTGAAAGTTCAAAGAGCATGCATATGCAAGTAGTAGTCTAATCGCTTCAAGTCTAGCAACCGGAGCGAAGGTTTCATCAAAGTCTATACCTTTCTCTTGGTTGTATCCTTGGGCTACTAGTCTCGCCTTGTTTCTAATGATTATACCATTTTCATCTGATTTATTACGGAATACCCAGCGAGTTCCTATCACATGCCTATTCTTAGGTCTAGGAACAAGTTCCCAAACTTTGTTTCTGTCAAATTGGTTAAGTTCTTCTTGCATAGCAAGAATCTAGTGTTCATCCTCGATTGCTTCATCAATCTTAGATGGTTCTATTTGAGAAACAAAGGCCATGTTTAGACAAGCATTTTCTAGCATTAAGCGAGTGGTAACACCTTTGTTAATACCGCTAATAATGTTGTCTATAGGATGATCTCGATTAGTTCTCCACTCTTTAGGTAAATCAGAGTGAATATGCTCTTCTTGAGTAGAAGGATTATCATCCACTTCCACATGCTCTATATTAGGTGTAGTTTCAATAATAGCATTTTCATTAAAAGTAGAATTAAGCAAATCTTCTTCATCAATGGTCAACCTTTCCTTGATTAGAGGATTGGTTTCATCAAAGGAGACATGGACAGATTCTTCCATGGCAAGAGTTCTTTTGTTAAAGACTCTATAAGCTTTACACGTGAGAGAATAGCCTAGGAAGATTCCTTCATCTGCCTTTGCATCAAACTTGCCTAAATTTTCTTTGCCATTATTCAAGATGAAACATTTACAACCAAATACATGCAAGTGTGAAATGTTTGGTTTTATTCCTTTGAAGAGTTCATAGGGGGTTTTCTTTAGAATAGGTCTTATTAGAACTCTATTTGTAACATAACAAGCGGTGCTTACCGCATCAGCCCAAAAGTACTTTGGGAGGTTAGTTTCATTCAACATTGTTCTAGCGAGTTGTTCTAATGACCGATTCTTTCTCTCTACAAAACCATTTTGTTGTGGTGTTCTAGGAGCAGAAAAGTTGTGATTAATCCCATGATCATCACAAAATTCCTCAAAAGAAGCATTTTGAAACTCTCTCCCATGATCACTTCTTATAGCAGCGATTTTAAGTGACTTTTCATTTTGGACTCTTTTAGCATAAGTGCTAAAGGCTTTGAATGCCTCATTCTTATGTACTAAGAATAGAGTCCAAGTGTAGGATGAAAAATCGTCTACTATAACAAGAGCATAGTAGTTACCACCAGGACTTTTTGTCCTTGATGGGCCAAATAAGTCCATGTGTAGTAACTGCAATGGTCTATCTGAAGAAACCATATGCTTTGGCTTGAAAGAGGTTTTTGTTTGTTTACCCATTTGACATGCACCACATAGTTTGTCTTTAACAAACTTCATCTTGTCTATCATGTAAATGTTATTTATTCTTTTACCAACAAGTTTAGAGTTTATAAATTCCTTAATATCAATGATGCACTTATCTGGGTAGAATGATACATGGAAGCCCTTGTCGCAAAGTTGACTTATGCTTAGAAGATTGTGCTTAAGTCCTTCTACATATAGCACTCATTCTATAGTTGTTGAAGGTGGCTTGCCGATTCTACCGACTCCAAGAATTATTCCTTTGTTGTTGTCACCATATGTGACATAGCCTTTCTCCCTTGGAGTAAGGACAGAGAACTTACTTTTATCGCCTGTAATATACTTTGAGCAACCGCTATCCAAGTACCATAAATTGCGGGCGACGCTAAAATCAACTTGCAAAACAAGTTAAGTTATATTAGGTACTTAACTTGTTTTGGGTCCTACATGGTTAGTCCCTTTCTCAATCCATATCAAATGTCCTAGGGGAAAACCATATTTTATAATAGAACAAGTATTTGGTGTGTGCCCATGGTTTTTACAATAAGAACATATGAGTTGATGCTTATGTATCCTAGTTTGATTTTACTATGAGCGGATGCATGGATACATGAATTTTGAACGATTATTTCCTTTGAGACGTTTTGCTTCTTAGAAGCTTGGCTTTTAGAATAGCCTAGACCTCTTCGGTCTTTAATATGTCTCTGATCCTTTATTATCTTTTCCAAATGTTTGCTACTCTTGTTTGAATCATTAAGTTCAAAACTTAATGTTGAAACTTTATTTTCAAGAGTAATGCATTTTTGACATGAAGAGGATGATGATGATTTATTTCTAAACATTTCAAATTCAGTTTTCTGTTTTAGAAATAATTTTCTAAGTTTGACATATTCATCATGAAATTCATTAAATGCTAATTGTAATTCAGAAGAAGAAAAAGGTTTAGTTTCACTTATCTCTTCATCATCAGAATGATGAGACACCAATAGCGAGAGATGAACTTGCTCGTCATTTTCTAGTTCAGATGTAGAACAAGTGTCATTGAGCATTGACCTTTTATCTTCCTCCGTTCCTTCATGCATAATCTCTAGATTATCCCACATTTCTTTGGCCAATCTGCAATTTGATACTCTGAAAAGCTCATCATTGCCAAGTGCTGAAATGAGGATGTTTTTCGCCTTTAGATCGTATTGCACCTTCTTCTTATCTTCATCATTCCATGAAGATTTGGACTTTACTTTCCTTGTGCTGTTGACTATGGTGAAGGGTTCATATAGTCCTTCCTCGATAGGATTCCAGATATCCAAGTCTTGCGACTCTATGAAAATCCTTATTCTGATTTTCCAGAAGTCGTAACACTCTCCAACAAAGCTTGGAGGTCTGTTTATGTTGGATCCTTCTCCTAGGAATGATCTTGAGGCCATGTTGTAGTAGGATCAGATTTTGAGAGTAACTTTCTCAAAAATAGCTCTGGTGCCAATTGTAAGACTGAGATTGCAACTAAGAGGGGGGGGGGGGTGAATTAGTGGTTGCAATAAGTATGGCCAATTTTTCTGCAATATCAAAGTTAACGTGCAGCGAAAATATTATGCAGAAAAATATTGACTTAGGAAGGATATTAAAATAACAAAGAGAAAGGAAAGAGAGTACACATGTGTTTTAATCCCCTTGGAAAACTCTATTCCAAGTAACACCCTTGGTAAACACTATACCAAGTTACACCCTTGGTAAACACTATATCAAGTCACTCAAGACACCCTTGCGAAAGAAAGTAAACTTTGCAAAAATGAAAAATGTACAATTTGGCTTGGATTGCCTTACAAGTGTATATGACAATTTCTAGAACTTGCAATCCAATAACATCTCTTATACTTGAGATATAATGCTCTTTAACAATATGAAAAACACTTAGAAACAACTTCAAAATAACTTTGAAAGTTTAAAAGTAGGTTGCTTGAAAAGTGTAAGTAAAATCAGAAAGTGTAAGAACTTTTAAAGAGAGTTTGAAATCTGAGTTGTGAGTTGTATGTATGTTGTTGTGAGATTGTTTCAATGCCTTTATATAGGCTTCCAATAAACCATAATACTCTTAGGCATGAGTAGGTTTCGTATGGAATGAAAAGCAATAAGTTTGGAGTGAAACCTCTTCACTTGAAATCTGAAAAACTGATACAACAACACCCAGTAATCGATTACTGCAAGTGGGTAATCGATTACCCAACAATCATGTTAACAACTTTTTGAAAATTCACACAGTGTAATCGATTACTGGATTTGAGTAATCGATTACTCAACAACACTGTTTGACAGCTTTGTGAATTGGCCTCAGTGTAATCGATTACACTACTTTGAGTAATCGATTACCCTGTTTTCTAAAAATGGTAATTTGTTACTCCAAAGTCTGTAATGGATTACTCATAGTCTTCCTCAAGACCACCACACAATAATCTCTATCAATAAACAACAACAAACATTATACTCAACACATTTCCATACTTACACAACATTACTATACTTTCCAAATCAAAACCACACTTTTACTACAATACCATAACGTATAGGGTTAATCATACATTCCTACATAGAGCCAATACCACGAAGGGTATGTCGGTCATCGCTTAGATAGCCAATACCATGAAGGGCAAGTCATTCACAGTACCACGCAGGGCAAGTCATTCACAATACGACGTAGGACAAGTGTAACACCTAAATTTAACTACACGAAAAAAATTAATTCTTTTCTAACATAATATGTTCTTAATATATAAATCCTCCATTTAGAATTCAGTTCAATAAAACCACTCTAATAGTATAGATAACAATAGTAGAAAAACCATCATACAGTAATTTCACAACACTAGTCTTTTAATCTATTAAAAGAACATCAAAACATAGAAGAACAACTCCCACAAACGGGTCCCAAAAATCAGCATAAACAATCCTCTAGAATCATTATAAAAACACATGCTAAACTCCAATACAAGTTAATTCACTTCAAGACTCTGGGTCTCTTATTCCTTAGCTCCACCTACAATCCGATTACCACGGATTGAATAAACAAGACAACATAGAGAGATTCAGTCATTAAATATATGCAATATATAACATGGTGGGTTTAAATAGAATAATAACATTAGAACATTGCTAAACAGGAACTACACATCATTACAGCACAAACACCTCCATGAGGTTCAATAAACATTAATCATAACCATTCCACCCATCCATAGTACAAACAACTGTCCACCATTCGAACCACCATCAAAATCCACACTACAAGTGCATACCCAAAATCCATACCACGAAGGCAGGTCAAAATCCATACCACGAAGGCAGGTCAAAATCCATACCATGAAGGTAGGTCAAAATCCATACCACGAAGGCAGGTCAAAATCCATACCACGAAGGCAGGTAAAAATCCATACCACGAAGGTAGGTCAAAATCCATACCACGAAGGCAGGTTAAAATCCAAACCACGAAGGCAGGTCAAAATCCATACCACGAAGGCAAGTCAAAATCCATACTATAGTCAAACATGCCATTCACAACAGTAGGACTAACGCGGTTAAATAGGAAACTCATGAGATTTCCCGTTTAATCGTGTTAACCAAATGAAATCATCCAACTAGTGAGTGTCGTTGGAGTTTCCAATGTCATGATTCTAATACCACAAAGTTTAATGCTGCTCCCTCACCTGAGTATTCGCTAATGCTTTGCACTAAAGCTCAGTTGCGTTCTCCACCGTCTCCTCCAACCTTAGGGTCTTTCAACCCAAAACAACAACAATTACAACACATCAATTTACATATCAAAACACTAATAATACTAACCAATACCCATACAACAGAAGAAAACATCAACTATTTGGTTCATCTTCATTAAAAGGGTTTCCCAAATATTGAAATGACTCTACGGTTTTGAAAACAACTCTTCACACACCCATATTTCGAAAAAAAACTCATACTCTGTGAGTTTCACAAGGTTTCCAGTGCAAAATGAACCACAATGTCAAAACAGGGTTTATGGGGTTTTACCCCTAAATCTGGAGATAAAACCCTATTCAAAAACAAGACATTCAACCATAAGGGAAGCTAAATTAAGCGATTTACCTCTTCTCCGGTCTTTTATTTGACTCTAAGGGTGCACAACTCTCCCAACCGTACCTCTTCTCTTGTTTTTTCGAAAATAATACCCAATCCTCACTTGGGACGTCTAATTTAGGTTTTAAGATTTCAGACTCTCGCTCAAGCGAGAATAGGCTCGCTTGGGCGAGAACCCACGACTCTTCGCATCATTCAGGAACTGATGCTCTCGCTCGAGCGACATTTTCTCTCCCAGGCGAGATTCATCCATTGGCAACACCTCTCTCTCGCTTAAGCGAGCTCCATCTCGCTCTAGCGATAATCCCAGGAAAATAGCTGGGAACAACACTTGAAAGTGTGCATATCAAGAGGAACGCTTTGGAAAGCTCTCTTTATATGTCATGGTTTTGATGAGGACAACTTGTGCTAATAAGAGCTTGAAGATCATCAACAAATCAACATGCTTAAGCCTTCCGATTGGTACCTTGCTTAGACTAGATTAGTTTAGGTTGAGTCTAAGGCTTAAGTCACCTAATACATATCTCACTTGCATAAATCTTTTAAATATTTTTCATCTTGAGATATGTCATTCATAATATGTTCATGCATCATATAAATACATGTACATGTGCATTCTAGGCATAATCTAAGTATTAAACATGTATGAATTTAAGTGCATAACATATTTGAGTTTTTACACATGAAAGAATGCTGTTAATCGATTACCGCATAGGTTAATCGATTAATCTAACTGTTTGCACAGTGTAATCGATTACAACAAAGGTTAATCGATTAATCTAACATTTTTGTAAAGTTTAATCGATTAAAGCTGTCGTTAATCGATTAACTGGGCTATAAAATCAATTCTTTATAAACTGCGTTTTCAGAGTTGATCTCATAAGTTGCATGTTAAATTTTTAGAGAGTTAGAGCATTTTTTTCGTGTTAATTGTTGCATCTAGTTGTAAATGCATTTGTGAGTTTAGAAAAGAGAGAATTCTATGCTTTAGGATTGAGTGCATTTCATGATACATTTCTCATCTTTTCTTATCACATGTTCTTGCATTTTATACATGATTCTTGATTAGATGTTTACATATTATGCATTCTGTTTTTCACACTAATACATTTTCATACTGCATGAGCTTGTATTAGGTGATTAGAGTAAAGCCTTATCTTGTTAGATATAAGTCTTGTTATAGCTTAAGTTTACTCTGTATTGTTTTGATTGAAAAAGTGTTGTAATTTTGGGAATCTCAAGGTGTCGTATCACCAAGAGATTGAGTGTGCCTTCACTGAGTGTTAGACTTAGGGATAAGTAAAGAACAAAGGTTCTTGGCTGGGGCTACGCCGAAAGAAAGGTTTTCTTTGTCGGTAGGAAGGGAGTCAAACCATAGAATAGGATCTTTATTATCTTGTAAGTGTCTAATTGTTGTAATTGGATAGTGTGTATGTAATAAACATTAATTCAATTATAGTGAAGAAAAATCTCTCAAATCAGCCGGGAGGCCTGGATGTAGTTTGCGGTGGACAAGCAAACGAACCAGGATAAAATTCGTGTTGCAGGACTTTTTCTATCCCTTTCTCTCTTTATTGCATTTGATCGATTAATTTGTATAGTAGATTTAATTGATAATCTGTTTCTGTACTATACTGATTTTACTCTGATAATTCTGTAAGCTTTGTATAATCGCTTCGTTATCAATTAATTGTCGCGCAAGAAATTGTACTTGCATCTGCTTACTGTCACGGTTTAATCGATTAAGTGTAGTGTGTTAATCGATTACTTTAGTCTGTTAATCGATTAAGTGGACTGTGTTGAAAGTGTTAATCGATTACCCTGTTTCGTTAATCGATTAATCAAGGTGTGTTTCAGCATTAAGTGTTGTTTTCGAAAAGCGGACATTCTAACCGCTACACCTATTCAACCCCCCCCTTCTAGGTGTATTGTAACCATTGATACCTAACAAGTGGTATCAGAGCTAGTGCGAAGTGCTAGCTCAACCGCGTATTCGTGATCCTTAGGGAAAAAGGAATGGGTTCGTCAAACCCATTTGGTGGTGATGGTTCATCCATTAATCAACCACCTATATTCAGTGGTGAAGGGTATGCCTACTGGAAAGTCCGCATGCAAATTTTTATTGAAGCCATAGACTCGGATATTTGGGAATCCGTAGTCAACGGCCCTTTCGTTCCACAGCATCTTGTGGACGATGAACCTAAAGACAAGCCTAAAAGTTTATGGACCGATGATGAGCGCAAAAAGGTGCAGCATAACCTACGCGCCAAAAATATCATCACATCGGCCCTATCCTATGATGAGTTCTTTAGAGTCTCGCAGTGCCAAAATGCAAAAGAAATGTGGGACACTTTACAAGTGACTCACGAAGGCACTAGCGAAGTCAAGCGTGCTAGATTAAATGCGCTGACCCACGAGTATGAGTTATTTCGCATGTTACCTAGTGAATCAATCCGTGATATGCAAAAGCGATTTACTCATATTGTTAATCATTTAGTTGCTCTAGATAAATCTTTTGCCAGAGGTGAACTAACTAATAAAGTTTTGCGTTGTCTTGACAGGAAATGGCAACCAAAAGTAACTGCAATTGTTGAATCCAAAGACTTGGATTCTATGCCTCTAGCTACACTATTTGGAAAGCTTCAAGAGCACGAAATGGAATTGGGGCGCTTGACTATGCACGAAGATTCAGACCGGAAGAAGAAAAACATCACATTGAAGGCCACGACCTCCAAATCAAAAGAAGAGAAAGATGATGATGAATCTGACTCCGATATAGATGATGAAACTATGAATCTCCTTGTTCGAAAATTTAGTAAATTCATCAAAAGAAAAGGCGGATTCAAGAAGTTTCAAAAGAAAGAAGCAAAAGAGTCAACCAACAAAGGCAAGAACAACAAAGATCGCTTCACTTGCCATGAGTGTGGAAAAGCCGGACATATGAGATTTCAATGTCCTACCTATCTGAAAAAGGTTGATTCAGAGAAGAGCACTCCCAGGGAATTCAAATCCAAGAAAGCTTATATTGTATGGGATGTACCTGAGGAGGAAACAACATCAAGCACTTCTAGTGAGGAGGAGTCAGCGAAGCTGTGTCTGATGGTCAGATCTGACAACGATGGCAACTCAAACTCACACGAGGATAATAATGAGGTAAATTCTGACACCTCATCCACTTCGGATGACTTACCCTCTTATGAAGTTTTATATAATGCCTATGTTGAGTTACATGAGGAACTAAAGAAATTGGCTAGAATAAACGTTGATAAGAAAAGGGAAATCCTTAGAAATGAGAAGAAATTAAGCCAATTACAAAAAGAATTAGATGAATTAAAATTAGAAAATGAAACTTTAGATCTCATCTATTCTTGTAACACATGTGACTGCTATGCTAATAATGTATGTCAAAAGCCTGTATGTGAGACTTGCGAGATTTTGAAAGAAGACAATCTTAAACTAAAAGAAAAACTCGAACGTCTCACAAACAGTAAACAGCAATTAGACACTCTGCTCAGTCAAACAAGAAACGTTGGTGATCGTACTGGTCTAGGTTATACTCGCTCTGCTAAGAACAAGAGACCATATAGAAAACCTGTAGCTCATACTAAGAATAAAAATCATAAGCACTCTCCTACATGTTTTTATTGTAATACGTATGGTCATACTTCTTACTCTTGTTACATTAGAAAATATGGTATACCTAGCGGAGTTTATGTATGGATAAAGAAGGGAGATAATTCCCTAATCACTAATAGAAAAGGACCCAACATAATTTGGGTACTTGAGAAAAGCAGGTGATCTGTTTTGCAGGTATGTCTTCGAACACAATGACAAAAATGGTATTTAGACAGTGGATGTTCGAGACATATGACAGGTGACAGATCAAATTTCCTGGATCTATCACTTAAAGGAAAAGGATACGTCACGTACGGAGACAACAACAAGGGAAAGATACTTGGCACCGGAACAGTTGGTAACTCATATCATACTCAAATTGAAAATGTTCTGTATGTTGAGGGACTAGAACATAATCTTCTGAGTATAAGCCAACTCTGTGACAAAGGTAATCGTGTATCTTTCGATTCTGACTGTTGCATCATTCGTGACATTTTATCTAATAATGTTAAATTTGTCGGTCATCGTATAAATAATATTTACATGGTTAACTTGGATGATGTCACCACATTATTTTCAAAATGCTTTATTTCTAAAGAAGATGACATCTGGCTCTGGCACAGACGCGTTGCACACATCCATATAAAACATCTAGATAAATTATCATCAAACGAACTAGTTGAGGGGCTACCAAAACTAAATTTTAAAACTAAAGAGATTTGTGACACTTGTCAAAAGTGTAAACAAACCAAAAACTCTTTCAAAAACAAAAATGTGATATCCACTTCAAGACCTTTGGAATTACTCCATATGGACTTGTTTGGACCATCACAAATCATGAGCTTTGGTGGTAGCTACTATGCTCTAGTTATTGTTGATGATTTCTCTCGATTTACATGGACATTATTTTTATCTACTAAAAGCGACGCCTTCAACTCCTTTAAAAATCTTGCCAAGCAAATTCAAAATCAACTTAACCTGAAAATAGTATATATACGAAGTGATCACGGGGGAGAATTTGAGAACTTTCAGTTCCACAAATTCTGTGATAAGCATGGCATTATGCATCAGTTCTCTGCTCCTCGCACTCCACAACAAAATGGAGTTGTTGAAAGGAAAAATTGTGTGCTAGAAGAATTAGCGAGAACCATGCTCAATGAAAGTAATACCCCCAAATATTTCTGGGCAGAAGCAGTTCATACTGCATGTTATGTTATAAATCGAGTACTGTTAAGGCCTAATTTGAATAAAACTCCTTATGAACTATTAAAAGGCCGTAAACCAAACATATCCCATCTTCACGCTTTCGGTTGCAAATGTTTTATATTAAATAATGGAAAGCGGGCTTTAGGAAAATTTGATTCAAAAGCCGACGAGGGAATATTTTTGGGATACTCGATTCATAGCAAAGCGTTCAGAATTTTTAATAAATATTCTATGCAAGTTGAAGAGTCTATCCATGTACAGTTTGATGAATCTTCTCCAAAAGAGAAGAGAAAGGTCGTATCTGATGATGTTGCAGGTGCTTTGGAAGAAGCATACTCAAAGAACATGGATAATGAAGAAGCAACCAATGAAGAATGTCAAAAAAAATCTCAGGAGCATTCAGATATGCCAGTTGTGTGGAAAACCAAGAAAGCTCACCCGATCGACAAAGTAATAGGTGACATATCTACGGGAGTGGTAACCCGTAGTTCCTTACGAAACTTTTGTAACTTTGTAGCTTTTGTATCTCAAATTGAGCCTAAGACCATTGATGAGGCCATTGAGGATGTGCACTGGGGTATAGCTATGCAAGAAGAGCTAAACCAGTTCGAACGTAATAATGTTTGGGACTTGGTCCCTAAACCTAAAGATCATCCTGTGATTGGTACTCGATGGGTCTTCAGAAATAAGCTTGATGAATCAGGCTTAATCATTCGAAATAAAGCACGCCTGGTGGCCAAAGGCTACAACCAGGAGGAAGGTATCGATTATGACGAAACCTATGCCCCTGTAGCCAGATTAGAGGCCATCAGGATGCTACTTTCCTTTGCATCGATTATGAACTTCAAACTATTTCAAATGGACGTAAAAAGCGCCTTCATGAATGGATATATTCAAGAAGAAGTTTATGTTAACCAACCGCCTGGTTTTGAAAGTTTTAAATATCCGAACCATGTTTATAAACTTAAAAAGGCACTTTATGGTCTCAAACAAGCTCCTAGAGCTTGGTATGATAGACTTAGTACCTTTCTTTTAGAAAAAGGGTTCAAAAAAGGCTTGGTTGACACAACGCTTTTTATTCGTAAATCAGAAAACTCTGTATTACTTGTGCAAATCTATGTAGATGACATAATTTTTGGATCTACTAATGATATTTTGTGTAAAGATTTTTCTGAGATGATGCAGGGGGAGTTCGAAATGTCTATGATGGGAGAACTCACATTCTTTCTAGGACTTCAGATAAAGCAACTAGAAAGTGGGATTTTCATCCATCAGACAAAATATTGCAAAGAGCTGCTCAAGAAATTTGAGATGAACAATTGTAAGGAAGCTTCCACTGCTATGGCATCTGCTTGCTACCTAGATAAGGACGAAAAAGGAAAAGCTATAGAGGTAACAAAGTATCGAGGGATTATTGGGTCTTTACTTTACTTAACTGCAAGTCGACCTGATATCATGTTTAGCGTATGCATGTGTGCGAGATTTCAATCATCACCTAGAGAATCACATCTTAAAACCGTTAAAAGAATCATGAGATACTTAAAAGGAACAACTAACATGGGATTATGGTATCCTCGGGATGCCTCATTATCCTTGGTAGGTTATTCCGATTCCGATTTCGCCGGATGTAAATTGGATCGGAAAAGCACTAGTGGTACCTGTCACTTGTTGGGCAGTTCATTAGTAGCATGGCACAGCAAAAAACAAGCTTGTGTTGCTTTGTCCACCGCCGAAGCAGAATACATTGTCGCTGGTGTGTGTTGCGCTCAAATCCTTTGGATGAAGCAGCAACTCAAGGACTATGGTCTTAAACTTGAACAGATCCCTATTAAATGCGATAATAAAAGTGCCATAAACCTTTCCAAGAATCCCGTCTTGCATTCTAGAACTAAGCATATAGAAATTAGACATCATTTTCTGCGTGATCATGTACAAAAAGGTGACTGCGTTTTTAAATTTGTTGAAACTTCTAAACAATTAGCCGATATTTTCACCAAGCCCCTTCCCAGGGACACTTTCTTTGTTCTAAGGAGAGAACTTGGAATTCTTGATGAACATATCTTGATTAAAATTGTTTAGTTGTTTACATCACCGTCTAGCTTCTCTATGTCTATGTATCTTTAGCTTAATTGATATATGTTATAATGCAAACATATGTCTCTTGATTATTTTTTTTTGTGATTCTGAATGTTTCAATAAACTTGTCACAATGCATGCCAAAGCCTTAAAAAGTTGAAACCATTTTACTGCCTGAAAATTATTTTTTTTTGTGTAATCGATTACACCTGTTGTTAATCGATTACCTGGGCATCAGTTGCTTGAAAATTCGAAATATTACTATGAGTAATCGATTACACCTTCAGTTAATCGATTACCTGGGCATCAGTTCTTTAAAAAATTCGAAATTTTACACTGGTTAATCGATTAAACCTGCCCGTTAATCGATTAAAACCAGCTTTTTAAAGGCAAACAGTAGCTCGGTTTCACACTTTCTTTGGCTTTTTCACTTTCTCGTTTATGCTTTGAGTTTCTAAATCTATAACAAAACTAATCCAAGTGCACCAAAGTAGAAACACCTCTTCCTAACCCTCTTAAACCATCAAGGAATCATACTTCTTCATCCTCATTATATCCCATTTCCAAGGTTCCACCAAGCATAACCTAGGTTAGGTTTGCCTACACCCATTTCTGACCATTCACTGCTATTTCGGTTTCTGCCACATAATGGAGCAAAGTCACCCTAAAAGGGTCAAGACCTCAGCCACTCGTGTAAGAAGACGGGAGGTCGGTTCACCTTCTACTCGGGACCGTGGTGACCCCTACTATTCACTCATCTTGCAAGAAACCCGTATGGCGAAATTTCAAGGTCGCAAACCCACATATATACGGTATGTTGATTTAACCTGGTTAGCGGAACAAAACTTTAGTTTCCCGCATGATATGGAAGCTCAGGGAACTATTCAGTTTATGGAATTAAAGGGACAAGTCTACCCTGCTCTAGTTAGGGAATTTTATGCTAATTTTAGATATAAGGATGGAAAATACTGGTCTATGATTTTTGGCAATCTGTTTGAACTTAACGACAAAATTTTCATGAATGTCGGTGGTTTATCATCTTCTGGATATAGTATAGGAGATTGTTCCTGGGTTAAGGAAAACTTTGATCCTACTGAAGTTTATAAGTCATTTCTAAGAGGCCCTCATTTATACATTCAGGGTCAACTGACCAAAGCTGGGTCACTATCTGTTGAGAACAGGCTGCTGCATTACATTATTGCTTACATTTTAGTATAGAGGAACACAAATCACGCACAGCCTACTGTGAATGATTTACATTTCATGTATGCAGTAAAGAATAATGTAATGATTAACTGGCCTGAGGAGATCTTGAAAATTATGAACAGTGTGTCTTTATCTCAGTCGAAGCTGCTTCCCTACAGTATCTTCATCTCACGCATTGTTGATTATTTGCGCATTGACGTTTCCGATACTATCATTGTTGAATATACTGACAAGGATCATCTGGTTGGTGAAAGCCTCATTCATAAGATGGGTATATACAAGTATGGTACTACTTGGCAATACCAAGAGGACTACACCACTATTGGTCTGGATTTATCTGATGATGATAATCAGGATGACACAGGTAATCAGCATGCTACAACTCAGGGGGAGCCTTCTGGATCAGCACCTCAGAACTCTGCTTTTGGCTTAGATCAGTTGGAAGCTATGGAGCAACGGCTTAACAACCGTATGGATCTTCACTTCCAAGGATTGAAAGACTCATACTTTGCTGGTATGGAACAGTATGAGGAGCGACAAAATGCGTACTCGGACAACCAATTTCGGGAGTTGAGGAATCTGATTCAATCTACCGCTGAAGCTCAGAATGCCTTGTTTTGTTTAGAATTTCAGAAGTTATATGTGCTTATCAGGGGAGATCAGAACATTGTCATTTCTGATGATCACACTGACGACCCTCATCCTCCACCTCAACCTTAGTTTAGAAGACTTTAGACCTAGGATATCTTACCTTTAGGTTTATTTCTTCTTTTTGGCACTTTTTGGATTTAGATGCTGTTATGGATTCTAGTCTCTCTGTTGTGTGCCTCTTTCATGTTTTTAATTGACATTTCCTGGTTTATATGGCTGCTAAACATTGTTACTCTTTATGCTACTTTTTATAATTATGTCGAATAGCCTACTCTGTTTACGTGTATGGTTCTTGATCGTATGAGATTTTCTACTTTGATATGGTTAATCTTGTATGCCGTTCACTTTACCTGTTTGGCTATTTCTGTTGTATAAACTTGCGCATTTGTTTAATCCTCTTTAACATAAAACAGGTTAATTGTTAAATCCCAAATTAACTCATTGACTTTGTTTTATGCATTACTCATATCTCTGCCTCTTCTTTGACCTGAGTTATCTTTTTGATAATGTCAAAAGGGGGAGAAAGGTTGTTTTGTTGTCTTCTGATTGTGCAGGTTGATCGTAATAAGAGCTTCCAAAATTTGCGCATCATATCAACCTTGCCAACACAATCTTCAAGCTATTTCATCACAGTTGTTACATTTGATGTGGAGTTTGTCATCATCAAAAAGGGGGAGATTGAAAGTGTGCATGTCAAGAGGAACACTTTGGAAAGCTCTCTTTATGTCATGGTTTTGATGAGGACAACTTGTGCTAATAAGAGCTTGAAGATCATCAACAAATCAACATGCTTAAGCCTTCCGATTGGTTTAGGTTGAGTCTAAGGCTTAAGTCACCTAATACATATCTCACTTGCATTAATCTTTTAAATCTTTTTCATCTTGAGATATGTCATTCATAATATGTTCATGCATCATATAAATACATGTACATGTGCATTCTAGGCATAATCTAAGTATTAAACATGTATGAATTTAAGTGCATAACATATTTGAGTTTTTACACATGAAAGAATGCTGTTAATCGATTACCGCATAGGTTAATCGATTAATCTAACTGTTTGCACAGTGTAATCGATTACAACAAAGGTTAATCGATTAATCTAACATTTTTGTAAAGTTTAATCGATTAAAGCTGTCGTTAATCGATTAACTGAGCTATAAAATCAATTCTTTATAAACTGCGTTTTCAGAATTGATCTCATAAGTTGCATGTTAAATTTTTAGAGAGTTAGAGCATTTTTTTCGTGTTAACTGTTGCATCTAGTTGTAAATGCATTTGTGAGTTTAGAAAAGAGAGAATTCTATGCTTTAGGATTGAGTGCATTTCATGATACATTTCTCATCTTTTCTTATCACATGTTCTTGCATTTTATACACGATTCTTGATTAGATGTTTACATATTATGCATTCTGTTTTTCACACTAATACATTTTCATACTGCATGAGCTTGTATTAGGTGATTAGAGTAAAGCCTTATCTTGTTAGATATAAGTCTTGTTATAGCTTAAGTTTACTCTGTATTGTTTTGATTGAAAAAGTGTTGTAATTTTGGGAATCTCAAGGTGTCGTATCACCAAGAGATTGAGTGTGCCTTCACTGAGTGTTAGACTTAGGGATAAGTAAAGAACAAAGGTTCTTGGCTGGGGCTACGCCGAAAGAAAGGTTTTCTTTGTCGGTAGGAAGGGAGTCAAACCATAGAATAGGATCTTTATTATCTTGTAAGTGTCTAATTGTTGTAATTGGATAGTGTGTATGTAATAAACATTAATTCAATTATAGTGAAGAAAAATCTCCCAAATCAGCCGGGAGGCCTGGATGTAGTTTGCGGTGGACAAGCAAACGAACCAGGATAAAATTCGTGTTGCAGGACTTTTTCTATCCCTTTCTCTCTTTATTGCATTTGATCGATTAATTTGTATAGTAGATTTAATTGATAATCTGTTTCTGTACTATACTGATTTTACTCTGATAATTCTGTAAGCTTTGTATAATCGCTTCGTTATCAATTAATTGTCGCGCAAGAAATTGTACTTGCATCTGCTTACTGTCACGGTTTAATCGATTAAGTGTAGTGTGTTAATCGATTACTTTAGTCTGTTAATCGATTAAGTGGACTGTGTTGAAAGTGTTAATCGATTACCCTGTTTCGTTAATCGATTAATCAAGGTGTGTTTCAGCATTAAGTGTTGTTTTCGAAAAGCGGACATTCTAACCGCTACACCTATTCAACCCCCCCCCCCCCCCCCCTTCTAGGTGTATTGTAACCACTGATACCTAACAACACTGAGTCCCTCGCTTGGGCGAGCTCCTCTCCCCCGAAAATTAACATACATGCGTCGAACAAATGTGGATAATCCATTCTCATGTCTTGCTCCACTTCCCAAGTAGCATCTCCCGTGTCTACTTGACTCCATAATACCTTAACCAACGGAATCTCCTTCCCACGCAACCTATTGACGCTTCTGTCCAAAATCCTTACCGGAGGGGTCCTGAAGGTCAAGTTTTCCTTCAATTGAATCCAATATGGTTCGATAACATGGGATGGGTCCCCAATGTATTTCCTTAGTTGAGACACATGAAATACATTGTGAAGATTAGACAACAACGGTGGCAAGGCAATCTGATAAGCAACGGGACCAATCCTCTTCAAAATTTGGTACGGTCCAATGAACCTCGGAGTAAGCTTTCGGGTTTTCAAAATCCGACCAATTCCTGTGGTCGGGACCACCCTCATAAAAACATGATCGTAATCTTGAAATTCAACCGGCTTCCTTCGATTATCATAGTATCTCTTTTGTCTACTCTGCGCTGTCTTCATATTCTTTCTTATTCTCTTAATCTTCTCCGTCGTCTCTTGGACTACATCAGGTCCCAACACCAAATTCTCTCCGGTCTCGAACCAACTGATCAGAGTCCTACACTTCCTCCCATACAAATCTTCATAAGGTGCCACTCCAATACTCGAATGAAAACTGTTGTTGTAAGTGAATTCAATCAGAGGTAACATACTATCCCAACTTCTGGGTTGTTCTAACACGCACACCCTTAACAAGTCTTCCAAGGACTGAATCGTTCTCTCAGACTGACCGTCCGTTTGGGGGTGATAAGCAGAACTCAATTTCAGCCTAGTACCCAAAGCAGATTGTAAGCCATTCTAGAAATTCGAAGTAAAACGAGGATCTCTATCTGAGACGATACTCACGGGAATCCCATGCAACCTCACTATTTCCTTTATGTACAACTCCGCTAACCTTTCCAATGAATATCTTAAATTAACCGGTAGAAAATGTGCAGACTTAGTCAATCGGTCCACAATGACCCAAATCGAATCATAACCTTTCTGCGTTCTCGGAAAACCAGAAACAAAGTCCATAGAGATACTGTCCCATTTCCATACTGGAATCTCCAATGACTGAAGTTCCCCCACCGGCCTCTGATGCTCAATCTTAGCTTTATGACAAGTCAAGCAACTAGACACGTACTGAGCTACATCTCTTTTCATCCCAGACCACCAAAACATCTTCCTCAAGTCTTGAAGAAACCCTATTAAAAAACAAGACATTCAACCATAAGGGAGGCTAAATTAAGCGATTTACCTCTTCTCTGGTCTTTTCCTTGACTCTAAGGGTGCACAACTCTCCCAACCGTTCCTCTTCTCTTGTTTTTTCGAAAATAATACCCAATCCTCACTTGGGACGTCTATTTTAGGTTTTAAGATTTCAGACTCTCGCTAAAGCGAGGATAGGCTCGCTTGGGCGAGAACCCACGACTCTTCGCATCATTCAGGAACTGATGCTCTCGCTCGAGCGACATTTTCTCGCCCAGGCGAGATTCATCCAGTGGCAACACCTCTCTCCCTTAAGCGAGCTCCATCTCGCTCAGGCGATAATCCCAGGAAAATACCTGGGAACAACACTGAGTCCCTCGCTTGGGCGAGCTCCTCTCGCTCAAGCGAGAATCACCCAGTAGCTCCCAGACTTCCTGATATCCACTATATTCAAAAATTGCAAATTTTGGGATGTTACAACAAGTCATTCACAATACCACGTAGGGCAAGTCATTCACAATACCACGTAGGGCAAGTCATTAACAGTACCACATAGGGCAAGTCATTCACAATACCACGTAGGGCAAGTCATCCATAGTACCATGTAGGGCAAATCATTCACAGTACCACGTAGGGAAAGTTATCCATAGTACCACGTAGGGCAAGTCATTCACAGTATCACGTAGGGAAAGTCATTCACAGTACCACGTAGGGCAAGTCATTCACAGAACCACAAAGGGCAAGTCACTCACAGTACGACGTAGGGCAAGTCATTCACAGTACCACGTACGACAACTCATTCACAATACCCACAACTACAACCATGTCATAATATTCATATTCATCCCATTATTTACCACAAACAAACAACTCACAACACAATCATTATCATACAACATAATCATTTCCATCTATTGCCATTAAACAGCTCTTAACATAATGATTATTACAAACATACCCATATATGTTTATAAAAAATAAGCGACTCACAACTTAGTCATTATCATAAATATACTCATATCTTTTTATCACAATAAATAACTCATAACATATTTATCATCATACAACATATTAACGATAGAACCATTTCTCATGACGAAGTATTACCATAAATGAGCACACCGCGTTTTAATCTAATAAAACAGTTTTTACCACTCATATATTTTTACATTTATGGCTAATACCTCTTCATGGAAAATAAAGACTCTAACATGGACCACAAACTTCCAAGAGAGTTTCTATCCGTTAATATTCTCCGATTCTTGAGGGAAATTGGAGAAGCTGACTCTAATGAAATACTCTATGACCACAATGGTCTTCTCCCACACCACAAAGGTGGTCCATGGTACATTTATTACAAACATATTTATTCATACACATACCATGTTCACATCATCTCATTTATAATTGAGACGCTTATCCCTTACATCCCATTCTTTACTACATATAAACAGCTCACAAAAACAAGGATGCTCGACTTAGTCTCTTCAAAACACATAAGTACCACCATTTATATTCTCATTGTTAACATAATATTTCCAGAATTCACGCATCAAGGAGCCATTTACCAAGCATTAGCAATTAATCTCAAGAGATATTTTACCGTTATCATACAGAACATGTTACACACAAATTCCTCATTTCATTCAACTTTCTAAACCTTCATGCATTGCAAGAAAACTTGTATGCGGGAATAAGTCAAGATGTACATGTTCATTTCCAGGCAAAACAAGCAAGTACATGCTAGTAGACTTTTACAAGTTAAAATTTGGCATGGTTACATGTCATAGAGTGAAAATGTTAATCTGCCAACCGAGTTTAATAAACGGTCAATCATTGCACCATGCATATTTGTTTCAATCTTGAGGAACGACAAGAGAACAAACAACATATCTCAAATAGGAACATGTAGGAAACCACATAGCATGACACACGAACTTTCATGTTATAGATCCTTCTATCTTTATCAAGAGCTAACATTCCTCTTATCATTAAAATCATAAATCAAATAAAAATCTAATCTTCAAGACATAGGATATAGTTCCTTCAAGGTTTATACACTTACGATAACAATATCTTCAATTCTCATTAAGATATCACAGCGGACGACTATTACCTTAATCTTGTTCAATTATGACCATACAAACATATAAGCAAATATTCAAAGAAAGCCAACTTAATCATTCCTCTTCAATTATCTTAATGTTAGTGATAAAAGAAAGTTCATATCAAGCGATTCACCATAAGGAACTCTCAACAAGTAAATTCCACATCAAGGAATCCAACCGTAAATCATACCTAGTGTAACACCCTAAATTCTAAGTCTTTAAAATTATAGTATCATTCCTGAGATTCTCGCCTGGGCAAGAGAGGCTCACCTGGGAGGGTGAAATCCTGGGATATACTGGAAGATTCTCGCCTGAGCGAGAGTTGTCTCGCCTGGGCGAGAAATAGCATTTTGGGGCTGTTGACACTATGAGATTCTCGCTTGAGCGAGAATCCCTCACTTGAGCGAGAGGGTCAGATTTGAGTTTTTAAAATGGGCGGGATTTTCTCGCTTGAGCGAGAATGAGCTCGCTTAATCGAGAACCCGACGAGACAACATTTAATGAGAAACCCTTAAACACAATCTAGGGTTTAGAAAAGAAGAAGGGTGAGAGAAGAGAGCTTTTTCAAGGACAAAAAGCTTGGATACTCATCTAAGAGCTTGAGAAGAGGTAAAACTGTAGATTCTAACTCTCTTCTTCTCTTTAAAACCTATTTTGAATATGTTGGATCTCTTCTCAAAAATGAAGGAAACCATGGAAACTCATCCTTTTGAGTTATGGTTCGTTTTATGTTGTTTCTCTCTTACAACTCTTGGTTTAGAGTTAGTATTTTGAAAATGGAAAGAGTTGGTGGGTTGAGTCATAAAAACCCCAAAACCCTAAAGTGAAAATGAGTAAAATGCTAGAGGTAGAAGATGATTTTATCTTCTAATGTTGAAATATGAAATGAATAAGCATGTTTTAGAGGGTTGTATACTTATAATGAAAGTAGTTTAGAGGCATCTAAAATGTGATGAATCTCTTGTATGGTTAAATAATGCAATATGAGTTGTTTATGTGATATTTGGAATAAATGACTAACGTTGTGTTATGTGGTGGGATGAGGGAAGATCCTAGAGTTGGCGGCGGTGTCGGTGGAACTTGTGAAGTTGCCAAGAACCAAATCCAATACTCACCAAGGTAAGGATAAGTCTTTAATTGTGCATTTGGAATCGAAAATGTGTATTTTCTGATTATGCAAGGATTGAGTTGTAAAGTACGCATTTAGTATAAACATATATGGGTGTGTTTATATTAAAGTAGGCGTAGATTTACGGAAAGGAAAGTATGTTGTACCTTCTGGTTGTGCAATGATTGAGTTGTGAATCACGTATTTAGTATAAACATATATGGGTGTGTTTATACTAATGTGGGCGTGGATTTACAGGAAATGATTTATGGTGAAATCAATGAAAAGGAAATATATTTTTAGCCGACCATGAATGGTTAGCGACTCTGGCTTGAGTATATAACCAAAACTCTGGCTTGAGTATATAAGCAAAATTGTGGCTTGAGTATATAAGCAAAAATATGGCTTGAGTATATATGCAAAACTGTGGCTTAAGTATATAAGCAAAACTCTGGCTTGAGTATATAAGCATGTTTTATTTAAAAAGGGAAATGAGAATCTGCTTTTAGCTAACCCCGAGGGGTGTAGCGACTTTGGCTCAAGTTATGTAGCAAAGTAAAATGAATTTCGAAAAATGGTTTACTAACCCAATTTCTAATGTGGATTATCTTATGATGATGTTTATTTGAATTAACGACTTACTCCTTTGTATGTTTGTGTACTTGTCATTGATAATCCCATTGCAGATAAACAGATGACATGAGGGGGACTCATTTTGGGGAGTCTTAGGGAGCTTTACATTTTGGATTTATTCACTTGCACTATTTTGTATATGGGTGCATAGTTGTTATTTTGAAATATGATGTAACTAATGATGTAGATATAATTGCTAACATGAGGTTGTAACTCTGGATATGTGTAGCTATGGGTATTTTGGAAACCCATAGCTAGTTATATGCAATGGTTACAAAGTTTAATTAATACGAATTATGTTTTTCTGTCGAATGATTTTGTACGCTCATATTGAGATAGAGTGCGATGAGGGAAATAAGATTTGAAGTAAAGTTAATAAATTGGTAATGTGAGTTAGGAGAGATTGCATGTAATTGAACTAAAATGAGAAAAAAATTTCAAGGGTTGAATTTGGGTCCTTACACCCAGAAACTCATCACAAGCAATTTCCACAAGAGGTTCACAATCAGAAATTTTTCTGCAAGAGTTTCAACAAGGAGTCCGCAACAAGGGTCTAACCACAAGAAATTCAACAATGAGTTCATAGGAGGGAATTCAACAAGAGTTTTACAACAAGGCATTCTTCAACAAGCACTCATTAATAACTCACAACAAGACACCCAACGATAAGTTCACAACTAGACACTTACCGTAAGGAATTTAACAATCATCTTTTACATCAACAGTTATCACCTAGTCAACAAACAATCAACATAAGTCATACAAAGAAGCACGTAAGGCCATATCCTAGGCTGCAGAGTTGACATATGCTCTGATACCATATTGTAAGGACCCAATTTTCATAACCCAAAATTTATTAATAAGACTTTAAAACTTTATTCATGGAGTGAAGTGATTATTTTTTAAAGGCGTTGCTTGAAACTATTTGGAGAACGAGTGAATACAAATATTAATTCTATTCGTAATACAAAATGTGAAAATAATCCAAATACATAATCCATACACTTATCCTTTCTCAAAAGTACTTTTAATACAAACATTAGATCAACTTCATTATACACTTAAGAGGAGTTCCATTTTACAAAATAGATAATCCAACATAGTCCTCATATTACATACATTAATCATACATCATATCAAGTACATAAAATAACTACCCTACCCTGTACTCTTCTCCGCAAGCGTCCAATGCGCTACCGCCACAACCTGAACTCAATTGCACAACACATACAAGAAGAGAGAAAGGGAGTAAGAACCAACTACAGATACCGTAGCGTGGAATTACATAGAGTAATAACATTAAAGTATTACAACCTATACATCACCTAACATCGATCATGTTAAACATATACCAATCAACACATTATACCACATAATGTTCATATATCCAATTAGCATAATCCACCTATCTCACAAAGATAATTCGATCCAATCATTACAATATATCATACCATTTATTCAACTCAATCTTCATCAAGATCACCACGCAATATTCTCTTTCAACAATCAACCACAATGCTACACTCAAGCTATACCATATTTACATAGCATTAAGATACTTTCCCAAGTAACACAATACTTCCAAGACAACACTACACACAATAAACTAATCATACATTACTCCGAACAACCAATACCACACAGGGCGAGACTACACCGCAAAGGCAACTCGATACCACATCAGGCACGTATACACCACAAAGGTGATTCAATACCACACCGGGTAAGTCTACACCACAAAGGCACCCGAATACCACATCGGGTAAGTCTACACCACAAAGGCACCCGAATACCACATCGGGTAAGTCTACACCACAAAGGCACCCCAATACCACATCGGGTAAGTCTACACCACAAAAGCGGTCCATTACCACA
This sequence comes from Lupinus albus, assembly GCA_009771035.1. Lineage (NCBI taxonomy): Eukaryota > Viridiplantae > Streptophyta > Magnoliopsida > Fabales > Fabaceae > Lupinus > Lupinus albus. Next base: position 4,797,264 of record CM020013.1, on the reverse strand, counting down.
TCGGGTAAGTCTGCAACATAAGTTCGTCATAACATAAAATATCACATCCATGTCATAAACACAATAAACGCAATGTATCTCATTGTTTCATCACCATAAAATAACCCACAACACCACCATTGTCACAAACATACCCATATATAATTAAGCGACTCACACTTACTCATTTTCATAAATATACCCTTATCATTTATCACAATGACAACTCATAACATATTTATAATCATACAACATAATCATCTATTTATTGTCATTATACCACTGCTCACACAATCATTGTTACAAACATACACATATATGTTTATAACAATAAACAACTCACCACTTATAACAAATCAATAACTCATAACACACCATTATCATAAACAAACCACCCACAACATATTATTCATCATATAACACATTAACGTTATAACCATCCTCATGACGATGTATTACCATAAGTGAGCATATTGCGTTTTATCTAAATGAACGGTTTTCCTACACATATATCTCCACCTTTATGACTAATACATCCTCATGGAAAATAAAGACTCTCACAAGGACCACAAACTTCCAAGAGAGTTTCTATCCGTTAACATGCTACGATTCTTGAGGGAAATCGGAGAAGATGACTCTAATGAAATACTCTAAGACCACAATGGTCTTCTCCCTCACCTTAGGTTGCATAAGCTCCATAGATCCTCAAAGGGCTCCATCTACCTCCATCTCCTTCAACCTCCATTGTTCCTTTTCCCACTCCAAGTTCACCAATGTGCCACTAAGAAGTAAGAGGAAGGGGTTTTGATGAGTTTTTGAGGTTTAGAGGAGGAGAGAGTCAAAATCTATGGGGAGCCGCCGTTGGAAGTGAAAGGGGAGAAAAGAAAATGAAAATTAGGGTTTGTGAAACCCTTTCTTTACTTTTATAGTTGGGTCGTCTCGCTCGGGCGAGAATATCTCACTTGGGCGAGAAGCCCACGATAATTTAAGTTTCAAAACACGGACCCTCTCGCCTGGGCGAGATTCTCTCGCTCAAGCGAGAATCTCACAGCCTGCCCAGGCTTCTCTCGCTAAAACGACCAATTCCTCGCTTGGGCGAGGCTCCCAGAATTTCCAAATTCAAAACACTAAGTCTCTCGCTTGGTCGAGACCTGTAACACCCCGAATTTTAGTCTTTAAAAATTAGAGTATCAGTCCTGGAAGTCTAGCTTGAGCGAGAGATTCTCGCCTGAGCGAGAAAGGATCACCTGGGAGGGTGAAATCCTGGGCTATACTGGTAATCGATTACATGCTGATAAAAGCATCAGATATGTGTATTTTACATTATGTAATCGATTACACAAGTCCTGGTAATCGATTACATGCTGATAAAAGCATCAGATATGTGCATTTTTAACTTATGTAATCGATTATACCATATGGTAATCGATTACATCTATTCGCTGAGCAAGAATTGCTCACTGTGAGATTCTCGCTTGAGCGAGAATGGGCTCGCTTGAGCGAGAACCCGACGAATGCTCTTTAAAAATAGAAACCCCAAACACATTTTAGGGTTAGAACTTGAAGAGAAGAGAGAGAAGGGAGCTTTTCAAGAGCAAGGAGCCTTAGGACTCATCTTAGAGCTTGAGAAGAGGTAAACCTCTTGTTTCTAACTCTTCTTCTTCCTTTCTAACTTGTTTTGGGTATGTTAGATCTATTTTCAAAATATGGGAAACCATGGAAACTCATCCTTTAGAGTTATGGTTCGTTTTAGGTTGTTTTTCTCTTGTAAACTCTTGGTTTAGAGTCGGTATTTGATGAATGGAAAGGTTTTGTGGGTTGTTCATGAAAACCCAAAAACCCCTAAAATGAGAATATGGGTATAAAGAGAAAGAGATGAAATGCTTTGATGTTGATATATAACATGAACATGTATGTTTAGATGTTTGAAAACTTATATTGAAGTAGTTTTGGAAATCTTGAATATATGTGAATCTCTTGTATGTTTGATGAAGAAATATGAGTCGTTACGTATTATTTTGAATAAATGACTGACATTGTTGTTATTGGTGGGGATGAGAGGAGAGATCCTAAGGTTGGAGGAGATCGTGGAGGAAACTGGTAAAGTTACTCACAAACCGAACCCCAATATTCACCGAGGTAAGGATAAGCCTTTAATTTTGCATTTGAAATAGAAAATGTGTATGTTCTGGTTATGCAAAGACTAAGTTGTACATTACGCATTTAATATAAACATATATGGGTGTGTTTATATTAAAGAAGGCGTAGATTTACGGAAAAGGAAAATGTGTGTGTTTACGGGTTATACCATAATTATATTGTAAATCACGTGTTTAGCATAAACATATATGGGTGTGTTTATACTAAAGATGGCGTGGATTTACAGGGAATGATTGATGGTGAATTCGATGGAAAGAAAATATATTTTTAGCCGACCATGAATGGTTAGCGACTTTGGCTCAAGTTATGTAGCAATGCTTTGGCTCAAACTATGTAGTAACACTTTGGCTCAAGTTATGAAGCAATACTTTGGCTCAAGTTATGTAGCAATGCTTTGGCTCAAGCTATGTAGCAACACTTTGGCTCAAGTTATGAAGCAATACTTTGGCTCAAGTTATGTAGCAATGCTTTGGCTCAAGCTATGTAGCAACACTTTGGCTCAAGTTATGAAGCAATACTTTGGCTCAAGTTATATAGCAATGCTTTGGCTCAAGCTATGTAGCAATACTTTGGCTCAAGTTATGTAGCAATGCTTTGGCTCAAGCTATGTAGCAACACTTTGGCTCAATTTATGAAGCAATACTTTGGCTCAAGTTATGTAGCAATGCTTTGGCTCAAGTTATGTAGCAATGCTTTGGCTCAAGCTATGTAGCAACACTTTGGCTCAAGTTATGAAGCAATACTTTGGCTCAAGTTATGTATATGTAGCAATGCTTTGGCTCAATCTATGTAGCAATACTTTGGCTCAAGTTATGTAGCAATGCTTTGGCTCAAGCTATGTAGCAACACTTTGGCTCAAGTTATGAAGCAATACTTTGGCTCAAGTTATGTAGCAATGCTTTGGCTCAAGCTATGTAGCAACACTTTGGCTCAAGTTATGAAGCAATACTTTGGCTCAAGTTATGTAGCAATGATTTGGCTCAAGCTATGTAGCAAAACTTTGGCTCAAGTTATGTAGCAATGCTTTGGCTCAAGCGATGTAGCAACACTTTGGCTCAAGTTATGAAGCAATACTTTGGCTCAAGTTATGTAGCAATGCTTTGGCTCAAGATATGTAGCAACACTTTGGCTCAAGTTATGAAGCAATACTTTGGCTCAAGTTATGTAGCAATGCTTTGGCTCAAGCTATGTAGCAAGACTTTGGCTCAAGTTATGTAGCAATGCTTTGGCTCAAGCTATGTAGCAACTCTTTGGCTCAAGTTATGAAGCAATACTTTGGCTCAAGTTATGTAGCAATGCTTTGGCTCAAGCTATGTAGCAACACTTTGGCTCAAGTTATGAAGCAATACTTTGGCTCAAGTTATGTAGCAATGCTTTGGCTCAAGCTATGTAGCAATACTTTGGCTCAAGTTATGTAGCAATGCTTTAGCTCAAGCTATGTAGCAACACTTTGGCTCAAGTTATGAAGCAATACTTTGGCTCAAGTTATGTAGCAATGCTTTGGCTCAAGCTATGTAGCAATACTTTGGCTCAAGTTATGTAGCAATGCTTTGGCTCAAGCTATGTAGCAATACTTCGGCTCAAGTTATGTAGCAAAACTTTGTCTCAAGTTATGTAGCAATACTTTGGCTCAAGTTATGTAGCAACGCTTTGGCTCAAGCTATGTAGCAAAACTTTGGCTCAAGTAATGTAGCACAAAATGAATTTATAAAATAAATGGTTTACTAACCCCTTTTTCTAATGTGGATTATCTTATAATGACATTTATTGAATTAACGACTTACTCCTTTGTGTGTTTGATACTTTTGTCATTGATAATCCCATTGCAGGTAAATAGATGAATGGAGTATGCTAGGTCGGGAGCTTTAGGAGCTTTAGACTTCGGATTCACTATTTATGTTTCGTATTCTAAATGACTACTTGTGGATTTAAATGTTTGTAATCATGGCTAACTATTAGTTGAATATTTGTAACCATGCGTAATGTTATTTTGGAGGATCAGAACCTTTGAGGTCTTAGTACTCATAGGGAATGATATGAATGAATTATGTTTTTCTGCAATATGAATTGGATGATAATATAATAGGTTAAAAGATTTGTTCAAGGAATGATTCATGAGGACTTCTAATTAAAATGATTATGTATGACATTATTGATTCATGGATTGAGTGTGAGGAGGGAAATAAGATTTTGGAGTAAGGATATTAAATTGGTAATGTGAGTTATGAGTGATTGCATGGAATTGAATTAAAATGAGAAAAAATTTCAAGGGTAGAATTTGGGTCCTTACAATATGGTATCAGAGCATAGTTAATTATGCGGCCTAGGGCATGACCTTACTTGCTTCTTTGTAACATGTGCATAAATTGACTAGTTGAGATTGTTTGTATTGAATGTTTAAAGTATGTGACTTCGGTATGATGACATGTGACTTGTTATGAGATTATGTGATTACATGAGTATATTCCCAATGATCTTTTGGCACAGATGTTTGAGGTGCTTCAATGCATGAATGAGAACTTACGAAATTTGAATCGGAGCGTGGCGCCAGGTCCAGGCTCTTTGTCCCAAAGCGGAATCGCTCCGAACGCTACTGTTGAATGGGCTCCAGGGATGGGGTGTACTAATATAAAGGCGGATGGAGTGGTGACCTACACATCCAATTTCCCCAAGGACTTCGGGCCTCCAAGAAACTTTATGCACGGAAGGGGCAAGGGCAAGATGTTTCCCGAAGAGCAAGAGCCTTGTCTCTCACCTGCTGGCAATCGAAGGTACACATCGCAAGGGCCGAGGACCCATGCAAATTCCGGAAGGTCACAATTAAACTTCCCATCCTGGTGCAGCAAGGGTAACCGAAAACATGACGGAGGATCGTGTTCTGGAACGACAAATCGTTGTTTTCGTTGCAAAGAGACCGGACATGTCAAGAGGTATTGTCCTATGTCACGGCAGAGTATGAATGCCATGGAGACTGGACGACCTCAATCTATCGGCAGAGTGGTTACCATGTATGATGCAGGGACATCAGGTGTTGATGATCCGGCGAGAGGTAAATTGCATGGTGACAGGTATTCCTTGTTTAGTGTTGTTGAATTCGGGAGCGACACACTCCCTGATATAGGTGTTAAATGTGAAAAACTGGCTGAGATTGCAAACTGAGTCAGTACTTCCGACTTGGTCGTGACCACCCAATCTATGTGCTAGTGGTGGTGTCGACGTTTATGTTCTAGTGTCCGATTGTGGTAAATGGTGACACTAGAACATAAACGTAATCGATTACATGCTGATAAAAGCATCAGATATGTGTATTTTACATTATGTAATCGATTAGACAAGTCCTGGTAATCGATTACAAGCTGATAAAAGCATCAGATATGTGCATTTTTAACTGATGTAATCGATTACACCATATGGTAATCGATTACATCTATTCGCTGAGCAAGAATTGCTCACTGTGAGATTCTCGCTTGAGCGAGAATGGGCTCACTTGAACGAGAACCCGACGAATGCTTTTTAAAAATAGAAACCCCAAACACATTTTAGGGTTAGAACTTGAAGAGAAGAGAGAGAAGAGAGCTTTTCAAGAGCAAAGAGCCTTAGGACTCATCTTAGAGCTTGAGAAGAGGTAAACCTCTTGTTTCTAACTCTTCTTCTTCCTCTCTAACTTGTTTTGGGTATGTTGGATTCATTTTCAAAATAATGGAAATCATGGAAACTCATCTTTTCGTGTTATGGTTCGTTTTATGTTGTTTCTATCTTGTAAACTCTTGATTTAGAGTTGATATTGTATGAATGGAAAGGTTTTATGGGTTATTCATGAAAAACCCCAAAAACCCCGAAAATGAGAATGAGTATAAAGAGAAAGAGATGAAATGTTAGATGTGGATAATGAGTTGTGCTTTGATGTTGTTATATGAGATGAACATGTATGTTTTGATATTTAGAAACTTGAATTGAAGTAGTTTTGGAAATATTGAGAATACATGAATCCCTTGTGTATTTGATGATGAAATACGAGTTATTTATGTGTTATTTTGAATAAATGACTGACATCATTGTTATTGGGGATAATGAGGAAAGATCCTAAGGTTGGAGGAAATCGCGGAGTAGACTTTTAAAGTTACTCGGAACTGATCTCCAACGCTCATCGAGGTAAGGGATAAGTGTCTCTAAATCATACTTGCTGATATGGATGAGGTATGTGAAAGAGGTAATGGTTTAATATGATGCGTCTGTAATTTATGCATTATGTTGGAAAATGCGTGACTTTTCTGTTATAGAAATGAAATTAATATTATTGGGGGAGTACCAATGGAAATATGACTCAAATGAAATTAATATCATTGGGGGAGTACCAATAGAAATAATACTCGGAAACATTTATTGGGGGAGTCCCAATGGAAATAAGACTCGGAAACATTTATTGGGGGAGTCCCAATGGAAATAAGACTCGGAAACATTTATTGGGGGAGTCCCAATGGAAATAAGACTTGGAAACATTTATTGGGGGAGTCCCAATGGAAATAAGACTCGAAATCATTTATTGGGGGAGTACCAATGGAAATATGACTCAAAACGAATTCAATCTATTTGGGGGAGTACCAAAGGAAATATGACTCATAACGAATTCAATCTATTTGGGGGAGTACCAAAGGAAATATGACTCATAACGAATTCAATCTATTTCGGGGAGTACCAAAGGAAATATGACTTATAACGAATTCAATCTATTTGGGGGAGTACCAAAGGAAATATGACTCATAACGAATTCAATCTATTTGGGGGAGTACCAAAGGAAATATGACTTATAACGAATTCAATCTATTTGGGGGAGTACCAAAGGAAATAAGACTCAATAAAAGTAACATTATTGGGGGAGTACCAATGGAAAGATGACTCAATAAAGTTAACATTATTGGGGGAGTACCAATGGAAAGATGACTCAATAAAAGTAACATTATTGGGGGAGTACCAATGGAAAGATGACTCAATAAAAGTAACATTATTGAGGGAGTACCAATGGAAAGATGATTCAATGAAAGTAATATTATTGAGGGCGAACCAATGGAAAGATGACTCAAATGAAAGTAATATTATTGGGGGAGTACCAATGGAAATAAGACTCAAAATGAAAGTCATATGCATGCTATAGGATATATAGTATGGGATATATATTATATAGGGTGAATATGAATGATGAGAAACGTGAATGTCACATGACAGTCATATGCATGCTATAGGGTATATAGTATGGGATATATATTCTATAGTGTGAATATGAATGACGAGAAATGTGAATGTCACATGAATGTCGTATGCATGTTATAGGATATATAGTATGGGATATATATTCTATAGGGTGAATATGAGCGATAAAAAGGAAGATGTTGAGAAAGAAAGTAATATACATGCTATAGGATATATATTATGGGATATATATGTTATAGGGTGGATATGAATAACGAGACCGATGATGTTTCGAACGAACGTAATATGCATACTATAGAATATATATTATGGGATATATATACTATAGGATGAATATGAGTAAAGTGGAAATTAAAGGATAATGATTTGAATGTTTATAATTCCGTATGTGTGTTTATGAATTACATCAAAGCTTGATTGTATTTGAATGTGGATTATCATGTGAAGTTAGTTTTGAACTAATGACTTACTCCCTTTTGTTTTGCGTGTTGTTTATGATAATCTCATTGTAGGTAAATGAAGGATTTTGAGGATGAAGCTCAAATAGGAAGCCTTTGTGTCTATTTACTTGAGTGTCTTTATTGCTATTTGACATTGTAGTTGATTCGATAGCATTTTGGGATAAATGTAATCTGATTTGGATAATATGGTGACATGTAGTTATGGACGTTATAACCTTGGAAAACCCGTAACTGGAGGTATATGGTAAATGTTATCTAAATGAATTATGTTTTTCCGCAACATAAATTTGTATGATAATATAATAGGGTAAAGGGTATTTTCAAAGAGTGATACTTGAGAGTTTTCAATGAAGGTGACGACTGTATGTAAGAAATGATTAAAATAAATGAAAAATTTTCAAGGGTAGAAAACGGGTCGTTACACCTTCCTTTTAATCCTTAATCATTTGTTTCTTAGGTTATCTACAACTCTAAACATGCAATTTCAGTTTCATGACTTATCTACTCTTATTTGCAGAAAACATAATTCGCATATATATATATCAAAATGAGAGTCATCACATGTCAAGTCGGAGGGTTACAAAATCAATGTACCCATAATTACAATCAAAGTCAACAATATTCAATTAGTTCAAAATAATTAAAGACATAGGGTCTTGGTCACCAAAATCCTTAAGCTCCTAAGTCAAGCATCTCTAACTCATCCGTCTACCTGCAATGGGATTATCATATACCATACACAAGCAAATACAAAAGAATAAGTCGTCAACTCAATAAAAATCATTATACGATAATCCACATTTTAAAGAAATTAGACAGTTAATAAAATCATAATTTCATAAGGTATCATAATCAAATCATTAATTCCATTTCATCCTCTTAACACTTTACTTCATTGGCCAGGCTCTATTTCACCACATTACTATGTACAAACCACATTAATTCTCACACACACATATATATATATATATTGCTAAATTATTCTCATCATAAATCTCCATCCCATATACTCTTACATTAGTATATTTACAATATGTAACGATCCAAATTCTACCCTTGAAATTTTTTCATTTATTTTAATCCTTTCTTATATACAGTCATCACCTTACTTAAAAACTCTCAAGGATCACTCCTTACCCTATTATATTATCATACAATTTATGTTGCGGAAAAACATAATTCATTCAATTAGCAATTACCACATACAATCAGTTATGGGTCTCCCAGAGTTATAACGTCCATAACTACATATCACCGTATTGCCCTAATCAAATTTACAATCATCCCATAATGTTATCAAATTAACTACAACGTCAAGTAGCAAATAAAGACAAACAAGATAATAAACACAAAAGCTTCCTAAGTGAGATTCCTTCTCAAAATCCTTCATTTACCTACAATGGGATTATCATAAACAACACACAAAACAAAAGGGAGTAGGTCATTAGTTCAAAAACTAACATCACATGATAATCCACATTTCAAATACGATTAATCTTTAATATAATTCGTAAACACACATGCGTAATTGCAAACATTTGTATCATCTTCCTTTAATTTCCACTTTACTCATATTCATCCTATAGTATATATATCCCATAATATATATTCTATAGCATGCATATTTCGTTCGTTCGAAACATCATCCATCTCATTATTCATATCCACCCTATAGTATATATATCCCATAATATATATCCTATAGCATGTATATTACTTTCATTCTCAACATCTTCCATTTTATCACTCATATTCACCCTATAGAATATATATCTCATACTATATATCCTATAGCATGCATATGACATCCTTTGTGACATTCTCATTTCTCGTCATTCATATTCACCCTATAGAATATACATCCCATAATATATATCCTATAGCATGCATATGACATTCATTGTAACATCCACATTTCTCATCATTCATATTCACCCTATAGAATATACATCTCATAATATATATCCTATAGCATGCATATGACATTCATTGTGACATCCACACTTCTCATCATTCATATTCACCCTTAATCGTATTCATGAATTTCATTTCCCATACCACATCGGGCAGGCCGAGTTATTATCCCATACCACCTCAGGAAGGTCGAGTTATTACCCCATACCACCTCAGGCAGGTCGAGTTATTACCCCATACCACATAGGGCAGGTCGAGTTATTACCCCATACCACATCGGGCAGGTCAAGTTATTACCCCATACCACAAAGGGCAGGTCGAGTTATTACCTCATACCACATAGGGCAGGTCGATTTATTACTCCATACCACATAGGGCAGGTCGAGTTATTACCCCATACCCCACTTCGGGTAGGACACAATAACAATCCACTACCACTCCGGGTAGGGCACAATAACAGTCCACTACCACTCTGGGTCGGGCACAATAACAGTCCACTACCACTCCGGGTAGGACACAATAACAGTCCACTACCACTCCGGGTAGGACACAATAACAGTCCACTACCACTCTGGGTAGGGTACCAACAATAAACCACCACCTCTTCGGGTAGGGTAACAACAATAAACCACTACCTTTTCGGGTAGGGTAACAATAATAAACCACTACCTCGTCGGGTAGGGTAACAACAATAAAACTTACCAACACATTACCTCTTTCGCATACCTCATTCACATCAGTGAGTATGAATTAGAGACACTTATTCCCTACCTTGGTGAGTGTTGGGAATCGGTACCGAGTAACTTTAAAAGTCTCCTCCGCGATTTCCTCCAACCTTAGGATCTTTCCTCATTTCCACCAATAATAACAATGTCAGTCATTTATTCAAAATAACACATAAATAACTCGTATTTCATCATCAAACATACATGGGATTCACATATACTCAAGATTTCCAAAACTACTTCAATACAAGTTTCCAAACATCTAAACATACATATTCATCTCATATAACAACATCAAAGCACCAACTCATCATCCACATCTAACATTTCATCACTTTCTCTTTATACCCATATTCTCATTTTAGGGGTTTTTGGGGTTTTCATGAATAACCCACAAAACCTTTCCATTCATAAAATATCAACTCTAAATCAAGAGTTTACAAGAGAAAAACAACATAAAACGAACCATAACTCTAAAGGGTGAGTTTCCATGGTTTCTCATGTTTTGAAAATAGACCCAGCATACCCAAAACAAGTTAGAGAGGAAGAAGAAGAGTTAGAAACAAGAGGTTTACCTCTTATCAAGCTCTAAGAAGAGTCATAAGTGAAAGTGTGCATGTCAAGAGGAACACTTTGGAAAGCTCTCCTTATATGACTTGGTTTTGATGAGGACAACTTGTGCTAACATGAGCTTGAAGATCATCAACAAATCAACATGCTTAAGCCTTCCGATTGGTATCTTGCTTAGACTAGATTAGTTTAGGTTGAGTCCAAGGCTTAAGTCACCTAATACATATCTCAATTGCATAAATATTTTAAATCTTTTTCATCTTGAGATATGTCATTCATAAATATGTTCATGCATCATATAAATACATGTACATGTGCATTCTAGGCATAATCTAAGTATTAAACATGTATGAATTTAAGTGCATAACATATTTGAAGTTTTTACGCATGAAACAGTGCTGTTAATCGATTACCACTTGGCTTAATCGATTAATCTAACTGTTTGCACAGTGTAATCGATTACAACAAATGTCAATCGATTAATCTAACATTTTTGTGAAGCTTAATCGATTAAAGCTGTCGTTAATCGATTAACTGGGCTTTTATTTCAATTCTTTATAAACTGCTTTTTCAGAATTGATCTCATAAGTTGCATGTTAAATTTTTAGAGAGTTAGAGCATATTTTCGTGTTAATTGTTGCATCTAGTTGTAAATGCATTTGTGAGCTTAGAAAAGAGAGAATTCTATGCTTTAGGATTGAGTGCTTTTCATGATACATTTCTCATCTTTTCTTGTCACATGTTCTTGCATTTTTACATGATTCTTGATTAGATGTTTACACATTATGCATTCTGTTTTTCACTAATACATTTTTCATACTGCATGAGCTTGTATTAGGTGATTAGAGTAAAGCCTTATCTTGTTAGATATAAGTATTGTTATAGCTTAAATTTACTCTGTATTGTTTTGTTTGAAAAAGTGTTGTAATTGTGGGAATCTCAAGGTGTCATATCACCAAGAGATTGAGTGTGTCTTCACTGAGTGTTAGACTTAGGGATAAGTAAAGAACAAGGTTCTTGGCTGGGGCTACGCCGAAAGAAAGGTTTTCTTTGTCGGTAGGAAGGGAGTCAAACCATAGAATAGGTTTCTTTTTATCTTGTAAGTGTCTAATTGTTGTAATTGGATAGTGTGTATGTAATTAACATTCATTCAATTATAGTGAAGAAAAATCTCCCAAATCAGCCGGGAGGCCTGGATGTAGTTTGCGGTGGACAAGCAAACGAACCAGGATAAAATTCTTGTTGCAGGACTTTTTCTATCTCTATCTCTTTATTGCATTTGATCGATTATTTTGTCAAGTAGTTTTAATTGATAATTAGTGTCTATACTGTTTTACTTGTACTCTGATAATATTCTGTAAGCCTGGTATAATCGTTTCATTATCAATTAATTGTCGAGCAAGAAACTGTACTTGCATTTGCTTTCTGTCTTGGTTTAATCGATTAAGTGTGGTGTGTTAATCGATTACTTTAATCTGTTAATCGATTAAGTGGACTGTGTTGAAAGTGTTAATCGATTACCCTGTTCTGTTAATCGATTAATCAAGGTGTTTTTCAGCATTAAGTGTTGTTTTCGAAAAGCGGACATTCTAACCGCTACACCTATTCAACCCCCCCCCCCCCCCCTTCTAGGTGTATTGTAATCACTGATACCTAACAAGTGGTATCAGAGCTAGTGCGAAGTGCTAGCTCAACCGCGTATTCGTGATCCTTAGGGAAAAACGAATGGGTTCGTCAAACCCATTTGGTGGTGATGGTTCATCCATTAATCGACCACCTATATTCAGTGGTGAAGGGTATGCCTACTGGAAAGTCCGCATGCAAATTTTTATTGAAGCCATAGACTCGGATATTTGGGAATCCGTAGTCAACGGCCCTTTCGTTCCACAACATCTTGTGGACAATGAACCTAAAGACAAGCCTAAAAGTCTATGGACCGATGATGAGCGCAAAAAGGTGCAGCATAATCTACGCGCCAAAAATATCATCACATCGGCCCTATCCTATGATGAGTTCTTTAGAGTTTCGCAGTGCCAAAATGCAAAAGAAATGTGGGACACTTTACAAGTGACTCATGAAGGCACTAGCGAAGTCAAGCGCGCTAGATTAAATGCGCTTACCCATGAGTATGAGTTATTTCGCATGTTACCTAGTGAATCAATCTGTGATATGCAAAAGCGATTTACTCATATTGTTAATCATTTAGTTGCTCTAGATAAATCTTTTGCCAGAGGTGAACTAACTAATAAAGTTTTGCGTTGTCTTGACAGGAAATGGCAACCAAAAGTAACTGCAATTGTTGAATCCAAAGATTTGGACTCTATGCCTCTAGCTACTTTATTTGGAAAACTTCAAGAGCACGAAATGGAATTGGGGCGCTTGACTATGCACGAAGATTCAGATCGGAAAAAGAAAAACATCACATTAAAGGCCACGACCTCCAAATCAAAAGAAGATAAAGATGATGATGAATCTGACTCCGATCTAGATGATGAAACTATGAATCTCCTTGTTCGCAAATTTAGCAAATTCATCAAAAGAAAAGGAGGATTCAAGAAGTTTCAGAAGAAAGAAGCGAAAGAGTCAACCAACAAAGGCAAGAACAACAAAGATCGCTTCACTTGCCATGAGTGTGGAAAAGCCGGACATATGAGATTTCAATGTCCTACCTATCTGAAAAAGGTTGATTCAGAGAAGAGCACTCCCAGGGAATTCAAATCCAAGAAAGCTTACATTGTATGGGACGTACCTGAGGAGGAAACAACATCAAGCACTTCTAGTGAGGAGGAGTCAGCGAAGCTGTGTCTGATGGTCAGATCTGACAACAATGGCAACTCAGACTCACACGAGGATAATGATGAGGTATATTCCGACACCTCATCCACTTCAGATGACTTACCCTCTTATGAAGTTTTATATAATGCTTATGTTGAGTTACATGAGGAATTAAAGAAATTGGCTAGAGTTAATGTTGATCAGAAAAGGGAAATCCTTAGAAATGAAAAGAAGCTAAGCCAATTACAAAAAGAATTAGATGAATTAAAATTAGAAAATGAAACTTTAGATCTCATCTATTCTTGTAACACATGTGACTGCTCTGCTGATAATTTATGTCTAAAGCCTGTATGTGAGACTTGCGAGATTTTGCAAGAAGACAATCTTAAACTAAAAGAAAAACTCGAACGTCTCACAAACAGTAAACAACAATTAGACACTCTACTCAGTCAAACAAGAAATGTTGGTGATCGTACTGGTCTAGGTTATACTCGCTCTGCTAAAAACAATAGACCATATAGAAAACCTGTAGTTAATACTAAGGATAAAAATCGTAGGCGCTCTCCTACTTGCTTTTATTGTAATACGTATGGTCATACCTCTTACTCTTGTTACATTAGAAAATATGGTATACCTAGCGGGGCTTATGTATGGATAAAGAAGGGAGATAATTCCCTAATCACTAACAGAAAAGGACCCAACATAATTTGGGTACCTGAGAAAAGCAGGTGATCTATTTTGCAGGTATGTCTTCGAACACAAGGACAAAAATGGTACTTAGACAGTGGATGTTCGAAACATATGACAGGTGACAGATCAAATTTCCTAGATCTATCACTTAAAGGAAAAGGATACGTCACGTACGGAGACAACAATAAGGGAAAGATACTTGGCACCGGAACAGTTGGTAACTCATCTCATACTCAAATTGAAAATGTTCTGTATGTTGAAGGACTAGAACATAATCTTCTAAGTATAAGTCAACTCTGTGACAAAGGTAATCGAGTATCTTTTGATTCTGACTGTTGCATCATTCGTGACATTTTATCTAATAATGTTAAATTTGTTGGTCATCGTATAAATAATATTTACATGGTTAACTTGGATGATGTCACCACATTATTTTCAAAATGTTTCATTTCTAAAGAAGATGACATCTGGCTCTGGCACAGACGCGTTGCACACATCCATATAAAACATCTAGATAAATTGTCATCAAATCAACTAGTTGAAGGGCTACCAAAACTAAATTTCAAAACTAAAGAGATTTGTGACACTTGTCAAAAGTGTAAACAAACCAAAAATTCTTTTAAAAACAAAAATGTGATATCCACTTCAAGACCTTTGGAGTTACTCCATATGGACTTGTTTGGACCATCACAAATCATGAGTTTTGGTGGTAGCTACTATGCTTTAGTTATTGTTGATGATTTCTCTCGTTTTACATGGACATTATTTTTATCTGCTAAAAGCGACGCTTTCAACTCATTTAAAAATCTTGCCAAGCAAATCCAAAACCAACTTAACCTGAAAATAGTATATATACGAAGTGATCACGGGGGCGAATTTGAGAACTTTCAGTTCGACAAATTCTGTGATAAGCATGGCATTATGCATCAGTTCTCTGCTCCTCGCACTCCACAACAAAATGGAGTTGTTGAAAGGAAAAATCGTGTGCTAGAAGAATTAGCGAGAACCATGCTTAATGAAAGTAATACCCCTAAATATTTCTGGGCAGATGCAGTTCATACTGCATGCTATGTTATAAATCGAGTATTGTTAAGGCCTAATTTGAATAAAACTCCTTATGAACTATTAAAAGGCCGTAAACCAAACATATCCCATCTTCACGCTTTCGGTTGCAAATGTTTTATATTAAATAATGGAAAGCGGGCTTTAGGAAAATTTGATTCAAAAGCCGATGAGGGAATATTTTTGGGATACTCGATTCATAGCAAAGCGTTCAGAATCTTTAATAAGTATTCTATGCAAGTTGAAGAGTCTATCCATGTACAGTTTGATGAATCTTCTCCAAAAGAGAAGAGAAAGGCTGTTTCTGATGATGTTGCAGGTGCTTTGGAAGAAGCATACTCAAAGAACATGGATAATGTAGAAGCAACCGATGAAGAACGTCAAAACAAATCTCAGGAGCATTCAGATATGCCAATTGTGTGGAAACCCAAGAAAGCTCACCCAATCGATAAAGTAATAGGTGACATATCTACGGGAGTGGTAACCCGTAGTTCCTTACGAAACTTCTGTAATTTCGTAGCTTTTGTTTCTCAAATTGAGCCTAAGACCATTGATGAGGCCATTGAGGATGTACACTGGGGTATAGCTATGCAAGAAGAGCTAAACCAGTTCGAACGTAATAATGTTTGGGACTTGGTCCCTAAACCTAAAGATCATCCTGTGATTGGTACTCGATGGGTCTTCAGAAACAAGCTTGATGAATCAGGCTTGATCATTCGAAATAAAGCACGCTTGGTGGCCCAAGGCTACAACCAGGAGGAAGGTATCGATTATGACGAAACCTATGCTCCTGTAGCCAGATTAGAGGCCATCAGGATGCTACTTTCCTTTGCATCAATTATGAACTTCAAATTATTTCAGATGGACGTAAAAAGCGCCTTCTTAAATGGCTATATTCAAGAAGAAGTTTATGTTAACCAACCGCCTGGTTTTGAAAATTTTAAATATCCGAACCATGTTTATAAACTTAAAAAGGCACTCTATGGTCTCAAACAAGCTCCTAGAGCTTGGTATGATAGACTTAGTACCTTTCTTTTAGAAAAAGGGTTCGAAAGAGGCTTGGTTGACACAACGCTTTTTATTCGTAAATCAGAAAACTCTGTATTACTTGTGCAAATATATGTAGATGACATAATTTTTGGATCTACTAATGATATTTTGTGTAAGGATTTTTCTGAGATGATGCAGGGGGAGTTCGAAATGTCTATGATGGGAGAACTTACGTTCTTTCTAGGACTTCAGATAAAGCAACTAGAAAGTGGTATTTTCATCCATCAAACAAAGTATTGCAAAGAGCTGCTCAAGAAATTTGAGATGAACAATTGTATGGAAGCTTCCACTCCTATGGCATCTGCTTGCTACCTAGATAAGGACGAAAAAGGAAAAACTATAGAGGTAACAAAGTATCGAGGAATTATTGGGTCTTTACTTTACTTAACTGCAAGTAGGCCTGATATCATGTTTAGTGTATGCATGTGTGCTAGATTTCAGTCATCTCCTAAAGAATCACATCTTACAACTGTTAAAAGAATCATGAGATACTTAAAAGGAACAACTAACATGGGATTATGGTATCCTCGGGATGCCTCATTATCCTTGGTAGGTTATTCCGATTCCGATTTCCCCGGATGTAAATTGGATCGGAAAAGCACTAGTGGTACTTGTCACTTGTTGGGGAGTTCATTAGTAGCATGGCACAACAAAAAGCAAGCTTGTGTTGCTTTGTCCACCGTCGAAGCGGAATACATTGCCGCTGGTGTGTGTTGCGCTCAAATCCTCTGGATGAAGCAGCAACTCAAGGACTATGGTCTTAATATTGAAAAGATCCCTATTAAATGCGACAACACAAGTGCTATAAACCTTTCCAAGAATCCCGTCTTGCATTCTAGAACTAAGCATATAGAAATTAGACATCATTTTCTGCGTGATCATGTACAAAAAGGTGATTGCGTTCTTGAATTTGTTGAAACTTCTAAACAATTAGCTGATATTTTCACCAAGCCCCTTCCCAGGGATACTTTCTTTGTTCTAAGGAGAGAACTTGGAATTCTTGATGAACAATATCTTGATTAAAATTGTTTAGGTGTTTACATTATCGTCTAGTTTCTCTATGTCTTTGTTTCTTTAGCTGTTCGATTTTTGTGTCTCTTGATTATTATTTTTTTTGTGTGATTCTGGATGTTTAAATAAATCTGTCACATTGCATGCCAAAGCCTTAAGAAGTTGAAACCATTTTACTGCCTAAAATTTTTTTTTCTATGCATTAATCGATTAAATATTTAATTAATCGATTACCTGGGCATCAGTTGCTTGAAAATTCGAAATTATACTATAAGTAATTGATTACATTTTCACTTAATCGATTACCTGGGCATCAGTTCTTTCAAAAATTCGAAATTTCACACTGATTAATCGATTAACCCTGCCCGTTAATCGATTAAAACCAGTTTTATAAAGGCAAACAGTAGCTCGGTTTCACACTTTTTCTGGCTTTCTCTCTTTCTCTTTTCTGTTATGGATTCTAGTATTTCTGTTGCGTGCCTCTTTTATGTTGTTAATTGACATTTTCTGGTTTATCTGGCTGCTAAACATTGTTACTCTTTATGCTATTTTATAATTATGTCGAATAGCCTACTATGTTTATGTGTATGGTTCTTGATCGTATGAGATTTTCTGCCTTGATATGGTTCATCTCGTATGCCGTTCACTTTACTTGCTTGGCTATTTCTGTTGTATAAACTTGCGCACTTGTTTAATCCTCTTTAAATGTAAAACAGGTTAATTGTTATATCCCAATATTAACTCATTAACTGTGTTTTATGCATTACTCATATCTCTGCCTCTATTTTGACCTGGGTTATCTTTTTGATAATGTCAAAAGGGGGAGAAAGGTTGTTTTGTTGTTTTCTGATTGTGCAGGTTGATCGAAATAACAGCTTCCGATATTTGCGCATCATATCAACCTTGCCAACACAATCTTCAAGCTATTTACATTTGATGTGGAGTTTGTCATCATCAAAAAGGGGGAGATTGAAAGTGTGCATGTCAAGAGGAACACTTTGGAAAGCTCTCCTTATATGACTTGGTTTTGATGAGGACAACTTGTGCTAACATGAGCTTGAAGATCATCAACAAATCAACATGCTTAAGCCTTCCGATTGGTATCTTGCTTAGACTAGATTAGTTTAGGTTGAGTCCAAGGCTTAAGTCACCTAATACATATCTCAATTGCATAAATATTTTAAATCTTTTTCATCTTGAGATATGTCATTCATAAATATGTTCATGCATCATATAAATACATGTACATGTGCATTCTAGGCATAATCTAAGTATTAAACATGTATGAATTTAAGTGCATAACATATTTGAAGTTTTTACGCATGAAACAGTGCTGTTAATCGATTACCACTTGGCTTAATCGATTAATCTAACTGTTTGCACAGTGTAATCGATTACAACAAATGTCAATCGATTAATCTAACATTTTTGTGAAGCTTAATCGATTAAAGCTGTCGTTAATCGATTAACTGGGCTTTTATTTCAATTCTTTATAAACTGCTTTTTCAGAATTGATCTCATAAGTTGCATGTTAAATTTTTAGAGAGTTAGAGCATATTTTCGTGTTAATTGTTGCATCTAGTTGTAAATGCATTTGTGAGCTTAGAAAAGAGAGAATTCTATGCTTTAGGATTGAGTGCTTTTCATGATACATTTCTCATCTTTTCTTGTCACATGTTCTTGCATTTTTACATGATTCTTGATTAGATGTTTACACATTATGGATTCTGATTTTCACTAATACATTTTTCATACTGCATGAGCTTGTATTAGGTGATTAGAGTAAAGCCTTATCTTGTTAGATATAAGTCTTGTTATAGCTTAAATTTACTCTGTATTGTTTTGTTTGAAAAAGTGTTGTAATTGTGGGAATCTCAAGGTGTCATATCACCAAGAGATTGAGTGTGTCTTCACTGAGTGTTAGACTTAGGGATAAGTAAAGAACAAGGTTCTTGGCTGGGGCTACGCCGAAAGAAAGGTTTTCTTTGTCGGTAGGAAGGGAGTCAAACCATAGAATAGGTTTCTTTTTATCTTGTAAGTGTCTAATTGTTGTAATTGGATAGTGTGTATGTAATTAACATTCATTCAATTATAGTGAAGAAAAATCTCCCAAATCAGCCGGGAGGCCTGGATGTAGTTTGCGGTGGACAAGCAAACGAACCAGGATAAAATTCTTGTTGCAGGACTTTTTCTATCTCTATCTCTTTATTGCATTTGATCGATTATTTTGTCAAGTAGTTTTAATTGATAATTAGTGTCTATACTGTTTTACTTGTACTCTGATAATATTCTGTAAGCCTGGTATAATCGTTTCATTATCAATTAATTGTCGAGCAAGAAACTGTACTTGCATTTGCTTTCTGTCTTGGTTTAATCGATTAAGTGTGGTGTGTTAATCGATTACTTTAATTTGTTAATCGATTAAGTGGACTGTGTTGAAAGTGTTAATCGATTACCCTGTTCTGTTAATCGATTAATCAAGGTGTTTTTCAGCATTAAGTGTTGTTTTCGAAAAGCGGACATTCTAACCGCTACACCTATTCAACCCCCCCTTCTAGCTGTATTGTAATCACTGATACCTAACAATAAGGCTCTTTTATCTTGAAAAGCTCTCTTCTCTCTCTTCTCTACAAAGTTCTAACCCTAAAATGTGTTTGGGGATTCTATTTTAAAGAGCAGTCGTCGGGTTCTCGCTCAAGCGAGCCCATTCTCGCTCAGGCGAGAAAATCCCGCCTTTTTAAAATTTCAGATCTGACGCTCTCGCTCAAGCGAGGGATTCTCGCTCAAGCGAGAATCTTACAGTGTCAACAACCCCAATTTGCCATTTCTCGCCCAGGCGAGACAACTCTCGCTCAGGCGAGAATCCTCCAGTATAGCCCAGGATTTCACCCTCCCATGTGATCCTTTCTCGCTCAGGCAAGAATCTCTCGCTCAAGCGAGACTTCCAGGACTGATACTATAATTTTAAAGACTCAAAATTAGGGTGTTAGACAATACCACGAAGGCAAGTCATACGTTGCTACGAATAGCTATTACCACGAAGGTAACTCATACATTACTATGAATATCCATTACCACAAAGGTAACTCATACATTGTTACGAATAGCCATTACCACGAAGGTAACTCATACATTGCTACGAATAGCCATTACCACGAAGGTAATTCATACATTGCTACGTATTGCCATTACCAAAAAGGTAACTCATACATTGCAACGAATAGCCATTACCACAAAGGTAACTCATACATTGCTACGAATAGCCATTATCACAAAGTAACTCATACATTGCTCAACCTCGTAACGGAGCTAAAAGTAGGTTTTCTTCTCATCGTTTCACAAGCTATATACAACCAGAAAATCGACACAGGTTCTAACATCATATATAAGTAGAAAGCTCCTCCTTACCTTGGTGTGTGTAAGGACCCAAATTCTACCCTTGAAAATTTTTCTCATTTTCATATAGATATTCTTATCATCTCTATTCCTCTTCAGTTAAACAACATTCAATACTTCAAATTCAGTTATCGTAATATACTAGGACCATTTCCCATAAAGCAGAAAACATAATTCATATATTTCCTTATCGGTAAGTACCGCATATGACTAGCTATGGGATTCCAAAATGCCCATAGCTATTAATATCCAGCATTACAAAAATGTAGTACTAAATCAGTTAGGATTTACAATCATCCAATTAACAGTTTACATCAAATAAAAAGCAAAATAAGGATTCCGAGTTCTAAGCTCCTCATGCCTCAATCCGAGTATCCTCAACTATCTCGTTTACCTGCAATGGGATTATCATGACAGATATACAAAACAACAAAGGAGTAAGTCATCAATTCAATAAATGTCAGTAAACGATAATCCACACTTTTAGGGTTTAAATAGAAGACTTGACCTTAAAAGATAAAATCTACATATCATGTTTGTCCGTCTCATGTTACCACATCTAACACCTTGGATTTACCCGTTTATCTCTACCATGCCTTGTCACCTCCTTCATAAATACCATTTCAAATCATTATTCTCCATTTGTACGTTTACCTTTCCATTACCACTTAGGGCAAGTCATACACAATACCACATAGGGCAAGTCATACACAATACCACATAGGGCAAGTCATACACAATACCACGTAGGGAAAGTCATACACAATACCACAAAAGGCAAGTCATACACAATACCACGTAGGGCAAGTCATACACAATACCACATAGGGCAAGTCATACACAATACCACATAGGGCAAGTCATACACAATACCACGTAGGGAAAGTCATACACAATACCACAAAAGGCAAGTCATACACAATACCACGTAGGGCAAGTCATACACAATACCACTTAGGGCAAGTCATACACAATACCACATAGGGCAAGTCATACACAATACCACATAGGGCAAGTCATACACAATACCACTTAGGGCAAGTCATACATGATGTCACCTAGGATAGGTCATTCTCTATACCACATCGGGCAAGTCATACACAGATCATATACGAAATCAGAAAATCCACACATTTTCTATTATCATATACCATTAATAACTTCTCCTTACCTCGGTATGTGTCGTGGTTGGTTTTGGGTAACTTTGCAAGTTCCTTCGCTACCTCCTCCAACCTTAGGATCTTTCATTATCCCCATCACATAACAATAATGTCAGTCATTTATTTTCAAATATCACATAAACAATTTATATTGCATTACTCATCCATACAAGATATTCATCATATTTTCAATGTTTATAAACTACTTTCATCATACGTTTACAACCATCTAAAACATACATATCCATCTCATATTTCAACATTGGAAGGTTTAATCATCTTCTACCTCTAGCATTTTACCCATTTTCCACTTTAACCACATTTCACTTTAGGGTTTTGGGGTTTTCATGAATCAACCCTCATACCCTTTCCATTGTTGAAATACTAACTCTAAACCAAGAGTTTTCAAGATAAACACAACATAAAACGAACCATAACTCGAAAGGATGAGTTTCCATGGTTTCCCTCATTTTGAGAAGAGATCCAAAATACCCAAAACAAGTTTTCAAAGGGAAGAAGAGAGTTAGAATCAAGAGCTTTACCTCTTCTCAAGCTTCTAAATGACTCACGAGCCTCCTTGCTCTTGAAAATGCACTCTTCTCTCACTTCTCTCTCGGTTAACCCTCATAAATGTTTTTGGGGTTCCCTACTTAATGTAACAACGTCGGGTTCTCGCTTTAGCGAGCCCTTTCTCGCTCAAGCGAGAAAATCCCGCCTATTTTAAAAAACTCATATCTGACCCTTTCGCTCAAGCGAGGGATTCTCGCTCAAGCGAGAATCTCACAGTCTCAACAGTCCCAAAATGCCATTTCTCGCCCATTGCGAGACAACTCTCGCTCAGGCGAGAATCCTCCAGTATAGCCCAGGATTTCACCCTCCCAGGTGAGCCTTTTTCGCCCATGCGAGAATCCTAGGACTGATACTATAATTTTAAAGACTTAAATTTAGCGAGCCCCAGTGTGCGTTGGCGTTTGACGACTGGTTAGTCTCTAATCCGCTTCTTCTAACCTTAGGGTCTTTCCCTATTCACACCACACACAAAACCATAGTCATACATTCATAATATCATATAATAATGCATATTAGATATTTCACCCACAAAGTAACTCATATTCCGATGATTCTCAAAACCATCTCCATTAATTCTTCAAAACATGTAGAACATACATATTAATTTCCAATTCAACATTTGCAAACCATAAACTACATTCCTAACCTAACATTTCCCGTTTTCAACATCATTTTCGTTTTAGGGTTTAGGGGTTTTCATGAATCAACCACTAATCATCCCCATTTCCGAATACAAACCCTAAACCACGATTTTTCAAGAGAGAAGTTAAACAAAATGAACCACAACTCAAAAGAGAGAGTTATGTTGTTTTCCGAACTCAAAGAGAAGAGACCCGAATACTCACAATGAGTTCCTAAAAAAGAAGGAGTGTTGAAATCAAGAGGTTTACCTCTTCTCTAACTTCCCTTAGCCTCTAATCGGGCTCTTGCCAAGAAAACTGCCTCCTCTTATCTTTTCTCTCCAAAAACTACCCCGTTTTCGCGTTTGGGGCTCTATTTTAGGGTTCAGGATTTTAGATTCTCGCCCATGCGAGAATACGTTGCCCAGGCGAGAAATCCCGCCTTCTATAAAATTTCAAACTCTGATGATCTCGCTCAAGTGAGGGATTCTCGCTCAAGCGAGAGTTCATCCGTAACTAGGCCACCCCCCCTCGCGCAAGCGAGCCATTTCTCGCTTAGGCTAGACTCTCAAGAAAAATACTGGGAGAAACACTAATACCCTCGCCCAAGAGAGGCTCTCTCGCCCAGGAGAGAATCCTTTAGTAACTCCCAGTTTAACTGAGTTTCACTCAACTTAAAAGATGAGAAATTAGGGGGTTACAATCCTCCCCCTCTTATAAGAATTTTCGTCCCCGAAAATTAAACATACCTTTATTCGAATAAATGTGGATAATCCTCCACCATGTCACCTTTTATTTCCCAAGTTGCATCCCCTTCATCAAATTGTCTCCATAATACCTTCACCAAGGGAATTTCCTTCCCCCTCAATTTCTTGACACTTTTGTCCATGATCCTCACAGGCAGGGCCCTAAATGTCAGGTTATCCTTCAGTTCTATCTTATCAGACTCAACCAAATGAGAAGGATCTCCCACATACTTCCTCAATTGAGGAACGTGAAATACATTGTGGAGATTCGATAACAATGGGGGTAAGGCAATCCAGTATGCTACCGGCCCAATCCGCTTCAATATCTGGTACGGTCCAATGAACCTCAGAGTAAGCTTATGGGATTTCAACACTCGCCCTATTCTAGTAGTCGAAATTACTCTCATGAACACATGATCCCCGTCATTGAACTCAAGAGGTTTCCGCCTCTGGTCATAGTAACTCTTTTGTCGGCTTAGAGCTATCTTCATATTCTCTCTGATTTTCTTAATCTTCTTAGTCGTTTCTCGAACCACAACGGGCCCTAACACCAAATTATCCCCTGTTTCAAACGAACTCACTAGGGTTCTGCATTTCCTTCCATACAATGCCTCATATGGTGCCATCCCGATACTCGAATGAAAACTATTGTTTTAGGTGAACTCGATTAATGGAAGCATACTATCCCAATTTCTAGGTTGCTCTAAAACACATGCTCTCAAAAGATCTTCCAACGATTGTATGGTCCTTTCCGACTGACCATCCGTTTGTGGGTGATAAGCAGAACTCAATTTCAACTTAGTCCCCAAAGCAGACAACAAGCTAGTCCAAAATTTCGAAGTGAAACGGGGATCTCTATCCAACACAGGTATCCCATGCAACCGAACTATTTCTCTGATATACAGCTCCGCCAATCACTCCAACGAATATCTCATATTCATGGATAAAAATTGAGCAGACTTAGTCAACTGATCCACTATTACTCATATCGAATCATACCCTTTCTAAGTCTTTGGAAAACCCGACACAAAGTCCATCGAAATGTTGTCCCACTTCCACACAGGAATTTCCAATGGTTAAAGTTCTCCTGCCAGTCTCTGATGTTCAATCTTAGCTTTTTGGCAAACCAAGCAACTCAACACATACAATGCAACATCCTTTTTCATCCCGGACCACCAGAACAATTTCTTCAAATCCTGATATATTTTCGTTGTCCCCGGGTAAAAGCTCATCTTACTCTTGTGGGATTCCTCAAGAATGCTCTTCCGCAATTCCTCATCACGAGGTACGCACACTCTTCCCTTGTACCTCAACATCCCACTACTATCTAATTCAAAATCCCTTTCTCTCCCATTAGTCATTAAGTCTTGTTTGGCCTTCAACTCACGATCTTCAAGTTGCATCCTTCTGATCTGGCCAAACAACTCATTTGTGAACTTGAGCATTCCCAAAATAATACTATGGGGTCGGACTTGAATTGCTAAGTTCATATCCCTGAACTCCTCAATCAACCTCTCTTCATGGATCTTCATTTCGAACACAGGCAGTGATTTCCGACTCAGAGCATCTGCCACCACATTGGCCTTTCCAGGGTAATATTGCACACCAAAATCATAATCTTTCAGAAACTCCATTTACCTCCTCTACCTCATGTTCAGTTCCTTCTGATCGAACAAATATTTCAGAATTTTGTGATCACAAAAAACTTCAAATCTCACACCATACAGATGGTGTCTCTAAATCTTTAGTGCAAACACCACAACAGCTAACTCCAAATCGTGTGTAGGGTAATTTTGCTAATATGATCTCAACTGTCGTGAAGCATAGGCAACAACCTTCCCTTCCTGCATTAAAACACATCCCAGACCTTGCTTTAAAGCATCACAGTACACACTGAAATCACGATCAGTACAAGGAAGAACCAACACTAGTGTCGTAGTCAACCTCCGCTTCAACTCTTGGATACTTTCCTCACAGCGGGTTGTCGAAACATAAAGTTCGCCTTTTCTGGTCAACTTTGTTAGCGGTAATAATAACTTCGAAAACCCCTCTATAAACTTCCAGTAGTAACCCACCAATCCTAGAAAACTTCTGATCTCCGTAACCGACTTGGGTACTACCCATTCCATTACTGCTTCAACCTTCAAAGGATCCACTAGCACTCCCTCCTTGGATATCACATGCCCAAGGAAGTTCACTAATTCCAGCCAAAAGTTACATTTTGACAACTTAGCATACAACTGATTCTCTTTTAGGATTCCTAACACTACCCTCAAATGTTCTACAAGTTCCTTTCGGCTCTTCGTGTAAACCAGAATGTCATCAATAAATACCACTATGAATGACTCCAAGTATGGATGAAATATCCGATTCATATAGTCGGTAAATATTATTGGGGCATTCGTCACTCCAAAGAGCATTACCAAATACTCAAAATGCCCATACCTCATCCTGAAGGCAGTCTTAGGAATATCTTCTGACTTAACTCGGAGTTGGTGGTAACCTGATCGGAGGTCAATCTTAGAAAACACCTTCGTTCATCTCAACTGATCCATCGGGTCATTAATCCTAGGAAAATGATACTTGTTCTTAATGGTGACCTTGTTCAACTGCCTGTAGTCGGTGCATACCCTCATACTACCATCTTTCTTCTTAACAAACAATATCGGTGCACCCCATGGTGAAACACTAGGACAAATGAATTTCTTCGCCAACAAGTCCTCAACTTGCTTATTCGACTCAGTCAGCTCTAACAGTGCCATCTTATAAGGAGCTATAGAGATGGGTCTCATCCCCAGCACTAAGTCAATGGAGAATTAACCTCACTGACTGGAGGCAATCCCGGAATATCACCAGGAAATACCTTAGGGAACTCACGAAATATCAGAATATCTTCAACTCGAGGTTTCTCAATACCCTCTAGTGATGTAAGGACCCGATTTTCATAACCCAAAAATATCTTTAAACTTTATTCATGAAAGTGAAGTGATTACTTTTAAAAGAAATTACTCAACGATTTAGAAAATCTGATTGAATATACATATAAGTTCAATTCATCTTTCAGGTGCGGAAATAATCAATCGTTCACTTCATTAAAAACATGTTCTTACACTTCCTTTTAATTACATAATATATACAATTATCCTTTCTCAAATAATACTTTTATTAAAATCATTAATCGCATCTCATTACACCATATAGTGGAATTCAATTTCACAATAGAGTCACTACCACATGGTTCTCATATTACATACATAAATCAATCACATGATTCTCATATTACATGCATTAATCAAATACCACCTTGAATACATAAAGTAACTACTCAATCTTGTACTCTTCTCAGCGATCATCCAATGCTACGAATAGCCAATACCACGAAGGGCAAGTCAGTCATTGCTCAACGAGCCAATACCACAAAGGGCAAGTCAGTCATTGCAACGAATAGCCAATACCACGAAGGGCAAGTCAGTCATTGCTCAACGAGCCAATACCACAAAGGGCAAGTCAGTCATTGCAACGAATAGCCAATACCACGAAGGGCAAGTCAGACATTGCTCAACCTCTTAGGGGAGCTAAAATAAATTTTCTTCCCATTGTTTCACAATCATATACAACCATAAAATCCACGCATTTTATAACATCATATATCATTTAAATACTTCCCTTACATCACATTTCACCATAATACCCACCACCACAACCATGTAATAATATTCATATTCATCCCATTCTTTACTACATATAAACAACTCACAACACAATCATTATCATACAACATAATCATGTCCATTTATTGCCATTAAACAGCTCATTACACAATCATTATTACAAACATACCCATATATGTTTATAACAAATAAGCGACTCACAACTTAGCCATTATCATAAATATAATCATATCTTTTTATCACAATAAACAACTCATAACATATTTATCATCATACAACATATTAACGATAGAACCATTTCTCATGATGATGTATTACCATAAATGAGCATATTGCATTTTAATCTAATAAAACGGTTTTTACCACTCATATATCTCTACATTTATGGCTAATACTTTTTCAGGGAAAATAAAGACTCTGACATGGACCACAAACTTCCAAGAGAGTTTCTATCCGTTAATATTCTCCGATTCTTGAGGGAAATTGGAGAAGATGACTCTAATTAAATATGTAAAGACCCAAATTCTACCCTTGAAATTTTTTCATTTATTTAATCCTTTATACTTGATTTCCCATGTTACATCATACATACATTTTCTTTAACCTTTTAAATCATCCATTTCTTTAATTATCTAGTAACACTAATCATACAATTTCAGTTTCATACCATGACTACCCTTTTTTGCAGAAAACATAATTTGCATATATTCATATAATAGGGTTCATCATATGTCAAGTCGGAGGGTTAAAAATTAGTGTACCCACAGTTACAATCAAAATTAAATAGATATTCAGTTAATACACAACAGTCCACAAAACAAGAAATCTTGATTATTAAACTCCTATAGCTTGCAAATAAGGCATTCCTACCGCATCAGGTTACCTGCAATGGGATTAACATTGACAAATACACACAGAAAAAACAAAGGAGTAAGTCGTTAACTTAATAAATGTCAATATATGTTAATCCACATTTTATTGGTATTAAATAAACAATTTGGCATAATAATACTTAAAGCCATTTCAACATTTTATATATTTGAAAATATTGCTACATAGCTTGAGCCAAAGCTTGCTACATAACTTGAGCCAAAGTTTGCTACATCGCTTGAGCCAAAGCTTGGTACATAACTTGAGCCAATGTTTTCTACATCGCTTGACCAAAGCTTGCTACATAACTTGAGCCAAAGTTTGATACATAACTTGAGCCAAACTTATATACATCGCTTGAGCCAAAGCTTGCTACATAACTTGAGCCAAAGTTTGCTACATAACTTGAGCCAAAGTTTGCTACATAACTTGAGCCAAATTTTGCTACATAGCTTGAGCCAAAGCTTGCTACATACCTTGAGCCAAAGTTCGCTACATAACTTGAGACAAAGTTCGCTACATAACTTGTGCCAAAGTTTGCTACATAACTTGAGCCAAAGTTTTCTACATAACTTGAGCCAAAGTTTGCTACATTACTTGAGCCAAAGTCGCTACACCTCTTAAGGGTAGCTATAAATATGTTTTCTTTCAATTGATTCACAATCAATTTATTACCAAAAAATCTACACATTTTCTTAACCAATATACAAGTTGGGATCAGTTCTTGGGTAACTTTACAAGTTTCCTTCGCTACCTCCTCCAACCTTAGGATCTTTCCTCATCCCACCAAATAACAACAAAAGTCAATAATTTGTTCACAATAATATACATACAATTCATATTTCATTTGCAAAGACATAGGATAGTCACATATTTCCAATGTTTCCAAAACTACTTTCATTAGAAGTTTCCAAATATCATCAACATACATATTCATCATCTATTTTACACTAGAACTCATACTCATCTTCTACTTCTATTATTTCACCCATTTCCCTCTTTAACCGCACTTTCATTTTGGGGTTTTTGGGGTTTTCATGAATCAACCCACAAACCCTTTCCTTTTCGTTGAATACCAACTCTAAACCAAGAGTTTTTAAGAGAGAAACTAAATAAAACGAACCACAACTCTAAAGGAAGGGTTTCCATGGTTTCTCACATTCTGGGAAGAGATCCCATACACCCAAAACAAATTTGAAAGGGAAAAGGAGAGATAGAAACAAGAGATTTACCTCTTCTCAAGCTTCTAGATGATTCCCATGAGTCCTTGCTCTGAAAATCACCTCCTTCTCTCTTCTCTCTCAATTTCTAACCCTAAATGTGTTTGGGGGTTTCTATTTTCAAGTGAAATCGTCTGGTTCTCGCTCAAGCGAGAAGATTCAGCCTATTTTAAAAACTCAACACTAACGCTCTCGCTCAAGCGAGGGATTCTCGCGTAAGCGAGGATCCTTTAGTGTCCACTCTCTCCCCCTCGTCCCGAGCGAGCCAAATCTCACTCAAGCGAGCCAACTCTCGCTCAAGCGAGCCTTCTCTCGCTCAGTCGAGCCGTATCTCGCTCAAGCGAGGTTCCCATATAAAATCCTGGGAGAAATACTAACACTCTCGCTTGGGCGAGGCTCCTCTCGCTCAAGCGAGAATCCTGCAGTATACCCCATATTTTCCTTTGTTTCAAAGTTTTAGGGAAATTAAACTTAGGGTGTTACAATCCTCCCCCTCTTATAGGAATCTTCATCCCAGAAAATTAAACATACCTCGATTCGAACAAATAAGGGTAATCCTCCCTCATATCATGCTCCACTTCCCAAGTAGCATCTCCTTCATCTACTTGGCTCCAGAATACTTTCACCAAGGCAATCTCTTTGCCTCTCAATCTTTTTATACTGGTATCCATGATTCTCACTGGAAACGTCGTAAAAGTCAAGTTATCCTTCAACTCTATCTGATCAGACTCGACCAAATGAGATGGATCCCCAACATATTTCCTCAACTGAAACACATGAAACACATTGTGAAGATTCGACAACAATGGAGGTAAAGCAATCTGATATGCTACCGATCCAACCCTCTTCAAAATCTGATACGGACCAATGAATCTCGGAGTAAGCTTACGGGATTTCAACACTCTACCAATCCCAATAGTCGGAACTACTCTCATAAACATGTGATCTCCCTCATCAAACTGAAGAGGTTTCCGCCTCTTATCATAATAGCTTTTTTGCCGACTCTATGCAATTCTCATATTTTTTCGGATCTTCTTGATCTTTTCCGTCGTCTCTCGGACCAACTCAGGTCCCAATACCAAGTTCTCCCCAGTTTCAAACCAACTTATAGGAGTCCTACACTTTCTCCCATACAAGGCTTCGTAACGGGCCATCCTGATACTAGTATGGAAACTATTGTTGTAGGTGAACTCGATCAAAGGCAACATGCTATCCCAACTCCCCGGTTGTTCCAAAACACACACCCTCAAGAGATCCTCCAATGATTGGATGGTCCTTTCCGATTGACCTTCCGTCTGTGGATGATAAACTGAACTCAATTTCAACTTAGTCCCCAAAGCGGATTGCAAACTAGTCCAAAAGTTTGAAGTGAAACGGGGATCCCTATCTAACACAATGCTCGATGGTATCCCATGCAACCAAACGATCTCCTTGATATACAACTCAGCCAATCGTTCCAAGGAATATTTCATGTTCATCGGTAAGAAATGAGCAGAATTCGTCAAATGGTCTACTATCACCCAAATCGAGTCATACCCTCTTTGAGTCTTCGGGAAACCCGATACAAAATCCATGGAGACACTATCCCACTTCCAAACGGGAATCTCTAGTGACTGTAACTCTCCCGCTGGCCTCTGATGTTCAATCTTGGCTTTCTAATAGATGAGACAACTCGAGACATACAAAGCCACATCCTTTTTCAACCCAGACCACCAAAACAGCTTTTTCAGATCTTGGTACATTTTTGTAGTTCCCGGGTGAAAACTCATTTTACTCTTGTGTGACTCCTCCAGAATACTCTTTCGCAGTTCCGCATCATGTGTCACACATACCCTTCCCTTATATCGCAACATTCCACTAGAATCCTACTCAAAACCGGTTTCCTTTCCCATTGCCATCAAATCGCGTTTGACCTTCAATTCTCGATCCTCAACTTGCATATTTCTAATCTGGTCAAACAACTCATTGGTGACCTTGAGCATTCCCAAAATCATGCTATGGGGTCTCACCTGAATTTCCAAGTTCATATCCCTGAACTCTTCAATTAGTTTCTCTTCATGAACCATCAAAGCCGACATATGTAAAGACTTCCGACTTAAAATCATGCTATGGGGTCTCCCTGAAATATGCTCATTTATGGTAATACACCGTCATGAAAGATGGTTCTATCGTTAATATGTTATATGATGATGAATATGTTATAAATTGTTTATTTGTTATTAGTGGACATGAGTATGTTGGTGATAATGATTGTGTTATGAGACGTTTATTGGTGATAAATGGACATGATTGTATTATGTGATAGTGAATATGTTGTGAGTTGATTATTGGTGACAAATGGACATGAGTATATTATATGATGATGAATATGTTGTGAGTTGTTTTATTGTGTTTAGAAATGATATACATTGTGCTTATGATATTGATGTGGTATTTTGTGTTATGAAGAAGTTGTGATGTGAGAATAATGTAGTAGAAATGATTATATTGTGAATGTTGTTGTTTTATGGATATGAGTATGAACTAGATTGACTGTGAGAGTGATATGAGGAATGTACATGTTGAATATGAAGTGGTATTGGCTCTTTGAGCAATGACTCACTTGCCCTTCGTGGTATTGACTCTTTGAGCAATGACTCACTTGCCCTTCGTAGTATTGGCTCTTTGAGCAATGAATGAATTGCCCTTCGTGGTATTGGCTCTTTGAGCAATGAATGAATTGCCCTTCGTGGTATTGGCTATTTGAGTAATTAATGACTTGCCCTTCGTGGTATTGGCACTTTGAGCATTGACTGACTTGCCCTTCGTGGTATTGGCTCTTTGAGCAATGACTGACTTGCCCTTTGTGGTATTGGCTCTTTGAGCAATGACTAACTTGCCCTTCGTGGTATTGGCTCTTTGAGCAATGACTGATGTTGATGAAGATAGTTCCGAGCCAGAAGCTTAGACTCTTGTCTAGGTTTTTGTTTGTAATGATTGTAGCTATGCTTTTTCTATTTGGATTTGAATATTGTTTGAATTTTATTTTTATTTCTTGTTGTTTTGGATATTCTTGTATGAACCTCATGTTATTGCAGTTGTTATGCAATGATTTTGATTTGTGTTTCATACATGGTTGTATATTATTCTGCTTATATTATTGCAATTTCATATACTATGAAAATATTGTATGTTATGCTCTACAATGTCTATTGTACTAGACTCTTGGCTTTTCTTCTTTTTGATGAAGTCAAAAGGGGGAGAAAAGTTGGGAGATGTGTATTTTCGGTATAAATCTTTTAGGCACATAACTCCAAAAGAAAGGGGGAGCATATATATAGGGGGAGCATACTCAAGAGAAGTCATGAGACATCATCAAGTATGTTACTCTCAAGAAAAATACACCTTCAAGAAGATATTGATTTGTCATCATCAAAAAGGGGGAGATTGTGAAGAAGATCTTGCTCCTGACCTTGGCACGGTTTTAATAATGCTCAAAATTGTTTTCAAGAAAATCAGAAAAATCTAAGTGTGAATAAAAATAATTTTCAAAAACAACATGTAACGGGTTACCATACTTGAGTAACAAGTTACATGAGTGAGAAAAGAGTTATCCATCCTCCAATGACTAAGAGTAATCTATTACTGTCTTTGAAGTAACAAATTACCATGTTGAGAATACAAGGTAATCGATTACTCAAAGAAGTGTAATCGATTACGCTAAGGCAATTTCACAAGACTGTTGGACAGTACCTTTGAGTAATCGATTACTCAAATATAGTAACCAATTATACTGTGTGAAATTCGAAATAGCTGTTAACAAGATAGTTGGGTAATCGATTACCCACTTGTTGTAATCGATTACTGAGAGCTATTGTATCAGTTTTCAGATTTCAAAGTGAAAAGGTTTCACTCAAAACTGATTTGTTTAATTCCAAACGAAACCTACACTTCCCTAGAGGTGTTATGGTTGATTGGGAAGCCTATATAAAGGCATTGAAACACTCTTAACAATAACACAACTCAGATTAAAAACTCTCATTGAAACTCTCATAAAGCTCTCACACTTTCTAAATTTTCTGCACCTTTCAAGCAACATACTCTCAAACTTTCTAAGTTATTTTGGAGTTGCTTCTAAGTGCATTCCAAAAATTTACAAAGTAAAAGAGCGTTATTATCTATAGTATAAGAGTTGTTTTTGGATTGCAAGTCTAGAATTGTCATATACACTTGTAAAGGCAATACAAACTATATTGTATATTCTTCACTTTTGCAAAGTTCACCTTCTTTCACAAGGGTGTGAAGAGAAAGGGGTTGAGTGACTCAGAATAGTGTTTTCCAATGGTGTTACTTGGAATAGGGTTTTTCCAAGGGATTAAGTATAAGTGAGTGTGTAAGATATAAGGAGATCACATGGTGAGATAATTGTAATTGCAACTCATTATATTTAATAAAGGAATCTCTTGCGAGTCAAGAGTACGGACGTAGCTATCGGTGGACAAGAAGGTGAACCAATATAAAAAGACCTGTGTACTCTCTTCTCCTTATCTTGGTTATATTTCTATCTTTCAAAGTCAATATTTTTCTGCATACTACTTCCGCTGCATTTTAACTTTGATATTGCAAAAATATTGGCCATCGTTTTGCAACAACTAATTCACCCCCCTCTTAGTTTCATTCTCATTCTTACACATGTAGGACCCAAAGGAAATTGGGTATCTAATATTATTTAACCTGTTTGGCAGGAAAAATTGAGAGTCGCCTGCAACTTATGGTATTTGGAGAGCGGCTGCTCAAAACACATGACGGGCAATAAATAAAAATTCTCTGTCCTCACTCCAAGGGACAAAGGATACGTCACATATGGTCACAACAACAAAGGAAGAATACTTGGAGTTGGTAGAATCGGCAAGCCACCATCAACATCTATAGAAGGAGTACTTTATGTCGAGGGACTCAAGCACAACTTGTTGAGCATAAGTCAACTATGCGACAAAGGATTCCATGTGGCACTCTACCCATATAAGTGCATCATCGAAAGTAATAACTCTAAACTAGTTGGTAAGAGAATAAATAATATATATATGATTGATTTAGATTATTCTTCTTTACCACTAAAATGTTTAGTGGTTAACAATAATAATGATGCATGGCTTTGGCATAGGAGAATTGTGCATATACATATGGATCATCTACATAAACTGATCAAGAAAGACTTAGTTGTTGGTTTACCCAAGATGAAGTTTGTTAAGGACAAACTATGTAATTCTTGTCAAAAGGGTAAACAAACAAAAAATTCTTTCAAACCTAAGCATATGATTTCTTCCGATAGACCATTGCAATTACTACATATGGTCTTATTTGGCCCCTCACGAACCAAAAGTTATGGTGGTAACTACTATGCTCTTGTTATAGTAGACGATTATTCAAGATACACTTGGAATCCATTCTTAGTTCATAAGAATGAGGCGTTTAATGCCTTTAGCAAATATGCTAAAAGAGTTCAAAATGAAAAATATGTGAAAATCGCTGCTATAAGAAGTGATAATGGGGGATAATTTCAAAATGCTTCTTTCGAAGAGTTTTGTGATGATCTTGGTATCAATCACAATTTCTCTGCTCCTAGAACACCACAAAAAATGGTGTTGTAGAAAGAAAGAATCGATCATTAGAAGAACTTGCTCGTACTATTTTGATTGAAACTAATCTCCGAAAATACTTTTGGGCTGATGTTGTAAGTACAACATGTTATGTTTCAAACAGAGTTCTTATAAGACAAATTCTCAAGAAAACCACCCCCTATGAACTTTTCAAAGGTAGAAAACCAAACATTTCTCATTTGCATGTATTTGGTTGTAAATTCTTTGTTTTAAATAATGGTAAAGACAACTTAGGCAAGTTTGACACAAAAGCTGATGAAGGGATCTTCCTAGGCTACTCTCTTACGAGTAAAGCTTATAGAATCTTTAATAAAAGAACTCTAGCCATGGAAAAATTTGTTCATGTATCTTTTGAAGAAACCAATCCTTTTATAAAGGATGGGTTAACTCTTGATGAAGAGGACTTGCCTAGTTCCCCCTCAATAGAAATGTCTTCTACCAATACAACAACCAATGTTGAGCACTTAAAATGAATGATACTCTATCTTCTCAAGAAGAGCATATTCATTCTGATTTACCACAAGAATGGAAAACTCAGAGAGACCATCATGTTGACAACAAAATCGGTGATATAAGCAAAGGTGTAACTACCTGCTTAAAGCTAAATGATGCTTGTTTAAACATGACATTCGTCTCTCAAATAGAACCTTCAAATATTGACGATGCAATCGAGGATGAACACTGTATTCTTGCAATGCAAGAAGAGTTAAACCAGTTTGAGAGAAATGAAGTTTGGGAACTTGTTCCTATACCAAATGATAGGCATATTATAGGAACTCGTTGGGTATTTCGTAATAAATCAGATGAAAATGGTATTATCATTAGAAATAAAGGTAGACTGGTAGCACAATGATACAATCAGGAAGAAGGTATGGACTTTTATTAAACTTTCGCTCATGTTGCTAGACTTGAAGCTATTCGGTTATTACCTACATATGCTTGCTCTCTAAATTTTCAGTTATATCAAATGGATGTTAAGAGTGCATTTCTTAAAGGGTATATACAAGAAGAAATATATATAGAACAACCTCATGGGTTTGAAGACTACAAACATCCTTCCCATGTATATAAACTTAAGAAGGTCCTTTACGGTTTGAAGCAAGCTCCACGTGCCTATTATGATCGTCTATTAAATTTTCTACTTGAAAAAGGTTTTACCAAAGGAAAGGTCAATACTACTCTCTTTATTAAGAAAATAAATCATCATACTCTTCTTGTAAAAATATATCTAGATGATATTATTTTTGGTTCTACTAATGAAATATTGAGGTATGATCGGTTCCCTACTTTATCTAACTGCCAGTAGACCTGATATAATTTTAGTGTATGCTTGTGTGCACGTTATCAATCAAAACCAAAAGAATCACATCTAGTTGCTGACAAAAAAATCATGAAATATCTAAAAGGCACAACTGACGTTGGACTTTGGTATCCAAAGGGAAGTATATGTGATTTGGTCGGATATTCAGATTCAGATTTTGCTGGATGCAAAACTGAGAGAAAAAGTTCTAGTGGTACTTGTCATATATTAGGAAATGCATTAGTCTCTTGGTAATGCAAGAAACAAGCATGTGGTGTCTTTAGTACTGCTGAAGCAGAATACATAGCAGCAGGTAGTTGTTGTGCACAAGTTTTGTGGCTTAAATAACAACTACGAGACTATGGCTTCGATTTAGGCTACATTCCCCTAATATGTGACAATACAAGTGCAATAAATCTCACAAAGAATCCAGTAATGCATTCTAGAACCAAACACATAGATATAAGACATCACTTCCTTAGAAACCATGTCCTAAAGAAAGATGTGGCATTAGAATTTGTTGATACTCATGACCAACTAGCTGACATTTTCACTAAACCTTTGGCCAAAGAATCTTTGTATAAAATTAGACGAGAATTAGGCATACTTGATGAAGCTTACTTATCTTAAATTGTTCATACATGACTATATATTTACTTCATTATGTTAATCTTATGCCTACTTGTACTTAAAACTACTTAAATTTGTCTTAAATTTCAAATTTTGATATATGTAATTGATTACTTAGGGTAAATAATCGATTATTAGGGATTCGTAGGCCTGGAATTTCAAATTTCTGATAAAATAAATTGATTACTCTGAAGAGTAACCGATTACTATAAGTGGCAGGAGGTTGAAGTAATCGATTACTTCCATGTGTAATCGATTACCAGAGGCTGCTGTTTGAAATCAGGAGATTTTTAGAGTGAGTAATCGATTACTCCAAGGTAATCGATTACTCTGACCAGTATTTAAAGGTTTCTCCTCCATTTTTCCTACACTTCTTCTTCTTCCTCACTCTAAAACTCAAAAAATCCACTCTCTCTCTAAAAAGCTCATTTTTCATCCGTTTTACGTGATTTTTGAGTCATTTCAAACTACATTTTCAATTATAAACACTTCTATCAGATTACTTTTGTGTTTAGTGGCCTCAATAAAAAAACCAAATTCCAAAATTTCAAAAACCTAACTTTTCAAAACACTCAACCATGACTTCATCATCAAGAGCAAAAAAGCAATGTACCAGTGTGACTACCAAGAAGCAAGGAACTTCATCTTCTGAAGCTAATCCGTTGGACTTGGCACGACTTCTTTTTAATGATGAATAACGCATGGTTTTCATCGAACATTTTCTTTGTAGACCCATTTTTGCTCCAAAGTATGGCAACATAAGTAACTTTGAGCTTGATGATTTTCATTTTCCTACTCCATTAAGGCAGCAAAATTTATTTGCATTATGTGAGGAATCAAATGCCTATTATCCTGAACTTGTTAGAGTGTTTTACTATAACTTGAACTTGATGAAAAATCTTTTAATATCCTTAATGAAAGGAAAGGAAATCATTTTAGATATGCAAACTTTCAGTTTAATTTGCGGTAATATACCCTATCATGGAAACATAAAAGACTTTGGTCTTGCATGTGATTGGGATAATTATGACAGAAAAGAGTTCTACTACTCTCTGTGTAGATTCTCTAAAGAGGAAATTGATTTGCGTAAGCATATGGTGTTATGTTAAACTGTTAAGAATAGAGATATCCTTGTTGTAGGAAATCTAAATCTCGAAGATCGCCTGCTTCATTACTTTCTTAGCTATATCATAATGCCCAAGTTTTCAAACCATTCTCAAATTAATGACCTAGAGTTGCAATTGATGTATGCTCTTAAGCATAATATTGAAATCAATTGGGCTTTGACAGTAATGAGACACATGTGGTCTGTGCGAGAGACTAACAGCCCCTTGCCTTATGCAATCATCATCTAAAAAATACTTGAGCATTTTGGTGTCTCAACGGCTGGTGAATCTAAAATCATTGTCAATGCTCGCGACAGCAAAATTTATGTGGATGTGATCCACAAAATGGGTTTCTTTAGAGACCTAAATGATAGAGTGTATAATCATAGGAGCGATAGACGAGCTGCACCTGTTGAACCCCCTCCCCAAGCATTTGTTAATCCACATGCACCACAACCTTCTACCTTTCAATCCGAATCATCTTCATTTGCTCAGATACCTTCAAATCAGGTGATTATGGACGAGTTGTTCTCGCTTTGAGACTACATCTCAACCAGGATGGATGCCCTTGATGCTCAGAACCACCAAGTTCAAATCGAGCTTCAATGTCTTGCCTACAAGATCAACATGATGGATCTTGATGAACACTGTTCCGAACATGAATCGTAGAACATGTGTTGTTTAGGATTTTTTAAACATTTTCGTTTGTAATTGTGCTATGTTTTCTGGTTGTTTGACTGTTATGTTTGAACATCGGTTGTTTGTTATGCTAAAAACCATCTTTTAGTTTTATGCAATTACCCTTTATGCTCTACAATGCTTGAAATCTATGCATATATATCCATATATATATCTATTGTGTTCTGGACCCTAGCTTTTCTTCTTTTTGATGAAGTCAAAAGGGGAAGAAAATTTGGGAGTGTGTATTTTGTTTAAATCTATTTTAAAGCACATATACTTTAGATCAAAGCATATACTCAAAAACAAAGGGGGAGCATACTCAAGACATAGAACTCATCACAATATGCTACGCTCAAGAAAATACAATGTTAAGATAGATATTTATTTGTCATCATCAAAAAGGGGGAGATTGTGAAGAAGATCTGGTTCCTGACCCTGGCACGATTTTGATGAAGACATTAACATCACAAAAAAGAAGAATAAGGAAGAATACTTATGAAGACAAATGAAGATAAAGCTTCAAGAAACTTTAGAGTCTAAGTCATAGGCACTTCTATCCTTACACTCTTAAGTTATACTATTAGTTACAATGCTGAGAAGGTATATTTTTCAAAGAAAAACAAGATCTCATAAGTGTTAAAAACAATATTCCAAAACACTGAGTAACAGGTTACTGGATCTGAGTAATAGGTTACTATGTTGTTGAGAATAAATTACTCACTTTTGTTCTTGTTTGGTGGGGATGAGGAAAGATCCTAAGGTTGGAGGCGGTGTCGGAGGAACTTGCAAAGTTACCAAAGACCAAACCCAACACTCACCAAGGTAAGGATAAGCATTTTGTAACACCCTAAATTTATCCTCCTTAAAAAGAGGTAACAGTCCTGAAGAATGGGATATACTGCTAGATTCTTGCTTGAGCGAGAGGGTCTCGCCCAAGCGAGGAATTGGTCGCTTGAGCGAGAGAAGCTTGGGCAGGCTGTGAGATTCTCGCTTGAGCGAGAGAATCTCACCCAGGCGAGAGGGTCCGTGTTTTGAAACTTAAAATATTGTGGGCTTCTCGCCCAAGCGAGATATTCTCGCCCAAGCGAGATATTCTCGCCCAAGCGAGATATTCTCGCCCAAGCGAGATATTCTCGCCCAAGCGAGATATTCTCGCCCAAGCGAGACGACCCATCTATAAAAGTATAGAAAGGGTTTCACAAACCCTAATTTTCATTTTCTCTCCTTTCACTCCCAACGGCGGCTCCCCATAGACTTTGAGTCTCTCCTCCTCTAAACCTCAAAAACTCATCAAAACCCCTTCCTTTTACTTCTTAGTGGCACATTGGTGAACTTGGAGTGGAAAAAGGAACAATGGAGGTTGAAGGAGATGGAGGTAGATGGAGCTCTTTGCGGATCTATGGAGCTTATGCAACCTAAGGTGAGGGAGAAGACCATTGTGGTCTTAGAGTATTTCATTAGAGTCATCTTCTCTGATTTCCCTCAAGAATCAGAGCATGTTAACGGATAGAAACTCTCTTGGAAGTTTGTGGTCCTTGGGAGAGTCTTTATTTTCCATGAGGATGTATTAGTCATAAAGGTGGAGATATATGTGTAGAAAAACCGTTCATTTAGATAAAACGCAATATGCTCACTTATGGTAATACATCATCATGAGGATGGTTCTAACGTTAATGTGTTATATGTTGAATAATATGTTGTGGGTGGTTTGTTTATGATTATGGTGTGTTATGAGTTATTGATTTGTTATAAGTGGTGAGTTGTTTATTGTTACAAACATATATGGGTATGTTTGTAACAATGATTGTGTGAGAAGTGGTATAATGGCAATAAATATATGGGTATGTTTGAAAATGACTAAGTGTGAGTCGCTTAATTGTTACGAACATATATGGGTATGTTTGTGACAATGGTGGTGTTGTGGGTTATTTTATGGTGATGAAACAATGAGATACATTGTGTTTATTGTGTTTATGACATGGATGTGATATTTTATGTAATGACGAACTTATGTTGCAGACTTACCCGATGTGATAATGGACCGCTTTTGTGGTGTAGACTTACCCGATGTGGTATTGGGGTGCCTTTGTGGTGTAGACTTACCCGATGTGGTATTGAATCACCTTTGTGGTGTAGACGTGCTTGATGTGGTATCGAGTTGCCTTTGCGGTGTAGTCTTGCCCTGTGTGGTATTGGTTGTTCGAGAAATGTATGATTAGTTTATTGTGTGTAGTGTTGTCTTGGAAGTATTGTGTTACCTGGGAAAGTATCTTAATGCTATGTAAATATGGTATAGCTTGAGTGTAGCATTGTGGTTGATTGTTGAAAGAGAATATTGCGTGGTGATCTTGATGAAGATTGAGTTGAATAAATGGTATGGTATGTTGTACTGATTGGATCGAATTATCTATGTGAGATAGGTGGATTATGCTAATTGGATATATGAACATTATGTGGTATAATGTGTTGATTGATATATGTTTAACATGATCAATGTTAGGTGATGTATAGGTTGTAATACTTTAATGTTATTAATCTATGTATTTCCATGCTACGGTCTTTGTAGTTGGTTCTTACTCCCTTTGTCTCTTCTTGTATGTGTTGTGTAATTTAACACTCACTCTCTTTTAGAAACTCATTTTGGGACATTTGGGTCTCTTCTCTTGGTATGAAAAATCATGGACCTTTCTCTTTCGAGTTGTAACTCGTTTTAATCTAACTTTCTACTTGAAAACTTGTGGTTTAGAGTTTCTATTCGGAAATGGGGATGATTGGTGGTTGATTGATGAAAACCCCAAACGCTAAAACGAAAATGAGGTTGAGAAGGGAGAAAAGCTAAGTTAGAAAACGTGGTTTAAGGTTTCCAATGTTAAATAGAGCTAATAGGAATTATTTACATGCTTGAAACTCCTAATAGAGATGGTTGTGGAAAATATTGGAATATAAGTGGTTTTATGAAATAAATATGTTGTGTATGTTATTTATGTGGTAATATGAGTATATTATTGATTTTGGGTATTGGGTGTGGTGTAAAAGAGGGAAGAGACCCTAAGGTTGGAGGAAGCGGAGGAGGAACAAACAAGTTGCTTAACACTACCACCAACGCCCCCCAAGGTAAGGGATAAGCATTGTGAATGTC
This sequence comes from Lupinus albus, assembly GCA_009771035.1. Classification (NCBI taxonomy): domain Eukaryota; kingdom Viridiplantae; phylum Streptophyta; class Magnoliopsida; order Fabales; family Fabaceae; genus Lupinus; species Lupinus albus. Next base: position 4,754,911 of record CM020013.1, on the reverse strand, counting down.
GAGGTAATAGTATATAACATTATGTTGTGGGAAGGATAAGAGTAGACAAATGAATGACTTGCCCAATGTGGTATTGGCCTTTATGCCAAATGTATGACTTGCCCAATCTGGTATTGGCCTTTAAGGCAAATGTATGACTTGCCCAATGTGGTATTGGCCTTTATGGCAATGTATGACTTGCCCAATGTGGTATTGGCCTTTATGGCAAATGTATGACTTGCCCGATGTGGTATTGGCCTTTATGGCAATGTATGACTTGCCCCATGTGGTATTGGCCTTTATGGCAATGTATGACTTGCCCGATGTTGTATTGGCCTTTATGACAATGTCTAACTTGCCCAACATGGTATTGGATTTAATAATGTGTGTGTGACAGGTTGAATAAATTGGGAGAGAATGATTAAAGATTTTAAGTATTCTTGTGTTGTGTTTACTTTCATTTACTTTGAATAATTATTGTATAAAGATTCCTAACACCAATTATTATGATTCCTATGTCTTACTCCTTTGTGTTTCATGTTTGATTGTATTGGTGATAATCGGTGAACAGGTAAAGCAAAGGACTAGTAGATTCAGGAGGCGTGTTAGTGTTGTTTTTCTAACTAGGATGTAATAGGGATAGTAATAGGGATAGTAATATGTTGTTTTGTATTATGCATATATTTGTACCTATTACCTAAACCATTAAATTTGTAACCCTGTTCCTTGGGATTTGATTTAGTATTGACAAACATGTGGGGACGGAGTCCCCTCTTTAATTAAAATGTGAAGTTTATGGGTTTTGAACCCCAAATGGCTTGGGTAGGATACATGTTAATAGGAAATGTGAATTTTAATTAATGGAGAAAGAAAATTCATAGGATAATATAAGGAAAATTTATTTCTACTGCGTGTATGTTTAAGAATAAAGGAACGAAAAATTTAGGGTATAATTTGGGTCCTTACAATATGATATCAGAGCATAGTTAATTCTTGACCTAGGATATGGCCTTACTTGCTTCCTTATATCGTCTTTGTGACGTAACTATTTGAATTGAGTGAACTGTTGTGTGATTATGGGATAGCTTGTCTGGTTAAACTTGGTTTACTTATAAGTGAATTAGTTTTACAAGTACCGAGTTACGGAGATGTCTAGGAGAGGATGAGGAAGAGGATCGGGTCAGAGCGACTTGTTGGCCCAGATTGCGGCTGTGCTGATGAACATGAATGAGAACTTGCAGCATCTAAACCAGAATGCGGCCTAAAGCCCAAACCTAGACCCCTTGGCACCACTAGGACCGGTAGAATACCGGGGATTGGATGAGTTTTGTAGGCGCAATCCTCCTCAATTCGAAGATGGATTCGCTCCGGATACGACCAATGAGTGGATCCAAGGCTTGGAGCAGATATTCAGGGCTATGGGTTGCTCCGGTGCGCAGAAGGTGACATATGCTTCATATGTCCTGGTCAAAGATGCTGAGATTTAGTGGGAGTAAGGCTCGGGAGCAACACACTCTTTCATATTTATTGATTGTGTAGAACGACTGGGGTTGCCGACTGAGTTGTTGCCCTTTGACTTAGTTGTGTCCACCCCTACTAGTGCATCTGTGGTGGTGTCAACTTGTGCATCTTAGTGTCCAGTAGAAGTCAATGGTAGGATGTTTGTTGTAGATTTAATCTATTTACCTCGGTCCCAATTAGATCTAATTTTGGGGATGGATTGGTTGTCAGCCAATCGAGTAATGCTTAATTCTGCTAATAAGACTGTAGTGTTTGGGGATCAGTATGAGTCTTCCGATAAGTCGAAATGCTTGGAGCCAGTGTCGGCTAAGGAAGTCAGGACTTCCCTTAAGGAAGGGGGAGCAGTGTTTGTGTTGCTGGCATCAATGGAGGGTAATAAGAAACCCAGACTTGATGACGTACCAGTAGTACGTGAATTCCCTATGGTATTTCCTAATGATATTCCGGATTTACCTCTCGTGAGAAAATTTGAATTCTCCATCGATTTAGTACCGGGGACGGGACCCATTTCTATAGCCCCTTATAGAATGGCACCTTTAGAGCTAGCCGAGCTGAAAAAGCAGATTGAGGATTTGTTGGCGAAAAAGTTCATTCGTCCTAGTGTTTCTCCGTGGGGTGCACTAGTGCTGTTAGTCAAGAAGAAAGATGGGAGTTTGAGGTTATGCACCGACTACAAACAGTTGAACAAGGTTACCGTTAAAAATAAGTATCCACTACCTAGGATTGATGACTTGATGGACCAGTTGAGAGGAGCTGTGGTATTTTCTAAGATCGATCTCAGATCTGGTTACCATCAACTTAGAGTAAAGTCTGAGGATATTCCTAAGACGGGCTTCAGGACGAGGTATGGGCATTTTGAATATTTGGTAATGCCTTTTGGAGTGACAAATGCCCCAGCGATATTTACCAACTACATGAATAGGATTTTTCACCCATACTTGGATTCATTCGTAGTGGTGTTTATTGATGACATTTTGGTATACTCTAAGAGTCGAGAGGAACATGTGAGGCATCTGCGAATTGTTCTTGGGACACTAAAGAGTAATCAGTTATATGCAAAACAATCGAAATGTAACTTTTGGCCGGAATCAGTGAACTTCCTTGTGCATGTGATATCCAAAGAGGGAGTGGCAATGGATCCCTCGAAGGTTGAAGCAATAATGGAATGGGTAGCACCCAAGTCGGTTACGGAGATCAGAAGTTTTCTGGGGTTGGCGGGCTACTACCGGAAGTTTATAGAAGGATTTTCAAAGTTAGCTTTACCGCTAACAAAGTTAACCAGAAAGGGAGAATCATATGTATGGACAACCCGATGTGAGGAAATTTTCCAAGAGTTGAAGCGGAGGTTGACTACGGCGCCAGTGCTGGTTCTTCCGTGTACATATCGTGACTTCAATGTGTACTGTGATGCTTCCAAGCAAGGTTTGGGTTGTGTCTTGATGCAGGAAGGGAAGGTTGTTGCCTACGCTTCGCGACAGTTGAGGTTGCATGAGCAAAACTACCCTACTCATGATTTTGAGTTAGCGGCAGTGGTATTTGCACTAAAGATTTGGAGACTTCATCGTTATGGTGTGAGATTTGAAGTATTCAGGGATCATAAGAGTCTGAAATACTTGTTCGACCAGAAGGAACTGAATATGAGACAAAGGAGATGGATGGAATTCTTGAAGGACTACGATTTTGGTTTGCAATATCATCCTGGGAAAGGCAATGTGGTGGCTGATGCGTTGAGTCGGAAATCACTACATGTGTCATCGTTGATGATCCGCGAGGAGAAGTTAATTGGGGAGTTCCGATATATGAACTTGGTAGTTCAATTAAAACCTCATAGTGTGATTTTGGGGATGCTCAAGGTGACCAATGATTTATTTGACCAGATCAGGATAATACAAACTGAGGATCGTGAGTTGAAAACTAAACGAGATTTAGTGACTAGTGGGAAGGAGACTGATTTTGAGATGGATTCTAGTGGGTTATTGCGATACAAAGGAAGGGTGTGTGTGCCTTTTGATGTAGAACTACGAAGAAGTATTCTTGAGGAATCTCACAAGAGTAAGATGAGTTTCCACCCGGGAACTACAAAAATGTATCAAGACCTGAAAAAGTTGTTTTGGTGGTCTGGAATGAAAAAGGATGTGGCATTATATGTGTCGAGTTGCTTGGTTTGTCAGAAGACTAAGATTGAACATCAGAGACCAGCAGGAGAACTTCAATCTCTGGAAATTCCTGTGTGGAAGTGGGATAGTATTTCAATGGACTTTGTGTCGAGTTTCCCAAAGAGTCAAAGGGGGTATGATTCGATATGGGTAATAGTGGATCGGCTAACTAAGTCTGCTCACTTCTTACCTATGAACATGAGGTATTCCTTGGAGCGATTGGCGGAGCTGTATATCCGGGAAATAGTTCGGCTGCATAGAATACCAGAGAGCATTGTATCGGATAGAGATCCTCGTTTCACTTCTAAATTTTGGACTTGTTTGCAATCCGCTTTGGGAACTAAGTTGAAGATGAGATCTACTTATCATCCACAACGGATGGACAATCAGAAAGAACCATACAATCGTTGGAGGATCTTTTGAGGGCATGTGTTCTAGAACAACCTGAAAGTTGGGATGGTATGCTGCATTTAATCGAGTTCACGTACAACAATAGTTTCCATTCAAGTATCGGGATGGCACCTTATGAGGCCTTGTATGGGAGGAAATGCAGGACTCCGGTGAGTTGTTTTGAAACTGGAGAAAACTTGGTATTGGGACCCGAGCTGGTTCGAGAGACAACCGAGAAGATAAAGAGGGTAAGGGAGAACATGAAAGTAGCACAGAGTCGGAAAAAGCGTTATTATGACCAGAGGCGGAAACCTCTCGAGTTCAATGAGGGGGATCATGTGTTCATGAGAGTAGTCCCGACTATTGGAATAGGGAGGGTGTTGAAGTCCCGTAAGCTTACTCCAAGGTTCATTGGACCATACCAGATATTGGAGCGGATTGGGCCGGTAGACTATTGGATTGCCTTACCCCCTTTATTGTCAAATCTCCACAACGTATTTCATGTGTCTCAACTAAGGAAATATGTTGGGGATCCATCTCATGTGATTGAGTCGGATCAGATAGAACTGAAGGATAATCTGACTTTTAGAACCTTGCCTGTGAGGATCATGGACAAGAGTGTCAAGAAATTGAGGGGAAAATAGATTCCCTTGGTGAAAGTATTATGGAGCCAAGTTGATGAAGGGGATGCAACTTGGGAAGTAGAACGTGACATGGTGGAGGATTACCCGCATTTATTCGAATAAAGGTATGTTTGATTTTCGGGGACGAAAATTCTTATAAGAGGGGGAAGATTGTAACCCCCTAAAATTTTGATATTTGGAACATGGTGAAACTCAGCCAGTCTGGGAGCTACTAACTGATTCTCGCCTGAGCGAGAGAGTCTCACTTGGGTGAGGGTATCAGTGTTTCTCCCAGGATTTTATTTAGAGCCTCGCTTGAGCGAGATGTGGCTCGCCTGGGTGAGAGAAGCCTCGCTTGAGCAAGAGTTGGCTCGCCAGGGCGAGAGAGAGTGTGTTGAAAGTGAAGGATCCTCACTTGAGCGAGAATCCCTCGCTTGAGCGAGAGCGTCAGTGTTTGAAAATTTAAAAAGGCAGGGTTTCTCGCCTGGACGGCGTATTCTCGCTTGGGCAAGAACCTAAAATCCTGAACCCTAAAATAGAGCCCCAAACACAAAAATGGGGGAGGTTTTTTAGAGAAAAGTGAAGAGGAGGCGATTTTCTTAGCAAGAGTACGTGTAAAGGTTAAAAGAAACTAGAGAACAGGTAAACCTCATGATTTTAACAATCACTCTCTTTTAGAAACTCATTTTTGGACATTTGGGTCTCTTCTCTTTGTATGAAAAATCATGGACCTTTCTCTTTCGAGTTGTAACTCATTTTTATCTAACTTTCTCCATGAAAATTTGTAACGACCCGATTTTCTACCCTTGAAAATTTTTCTTTTATTTTAATCATTTCTTACATACAGTCGTCACCTTCATTGAAAACTCTCAAGTATCACTCTTTGAAAATACTCTTTACCCTATTATATTATCATACAAATTTATGTTGCTGAAAAACATAATTCATTAAAATAACATTTATCACATACAACCAGTTATGGGTCTCCCAAAGTTATAAAGCCCATAACTACACATATCCGTATTAATCTAAACGGATTTACAGTCATCCCATAATGTTATCAAATTAACTACAACGTCAAGTAACAAATAAGACAAACAGGTTAATAAACACCGAAGCTTCATAAGTGAGCGTTCTTCTCAAAATCATTCTCTTACCTACAATGGGATTATCATAAACAATACACAAAACATAAGGGAGTAAGTCATTAGTTCAAAAATAACATCACATGATAATCTATATTCAAATACAATTGAGCTTTAATATAATTCGTAAACACACATACGAAATTGTAAACAATCAAATCATCTTTCTCGTTATTCTTATTCACCCTATAACATATATCCCATAATATATATCCTGTAGCATGTATATTAATTTATTTCTCAACATCTTCCTTTTTATCGCTCATATTCACCCTATAGAATATATATCTCATACTATATATCCTATAACATGCATACGACATTCATGTGACATTCACATTTCTCATCATTCATATTCACCCTATAGAATATATATCCCATACTATATATCCTATAGCATGCATACGACATTCAGGCGACATTCACATTTCTCATCATTCATATTCACCCAATAGAATCTACATCTCATACTATATATCATATAGCGTGCATACGACATTCATGCGACATTCATTACTCCTCATTCATATTCACCCAATAGAATATACATCTCATACTATATATCATATAGCGTGCATACGACATTCATGACTCCGAGTCTTATTTCCATTGGGACTCCCCCAATAAATATTGATTTCATTTTGAGTCATATTTCCATTGGGTCTCCCCCAATAATCTTGATTTCATTTGAGTCATATTTCCATTGGTTCTCCCCCAATAATATTGATTTCATTTTGAGTCATATTTCCATTGGCTCTCCCCCAATAATATTGATTTCATTTGAGTCATATTTCCATTGGTTCTCCCCCAAATATATTGATTTCCTTTGAGTCATATTTCCATTGGTTCTCCCCCAATAATATTGATTTCCTTTGTGTCATATTTCCATTGGTACTCCCCCAATAATATTAATTTCATTTGAGTCATATTTCCATTGGTTCTCCCCCAATAATATTGATTTCATTTGAGTCATATTTCCATTGGTTCTCCCCCAATAATATTGATTTCCTTTTAGTCATATTTCCATTGGTACTCCCCCAATAATATTGACTTCCTTTTCCATAACAGAAAAGTCACGCATTTTCCAACATAATGCATAAATTACAGATGTATCATTTTAAACCATTACCTCTTTCACATACCTCATTCATATCAGCAAGTATGATTTAGAGACGCTTATCCCTTACCTTGGTGAGTGTTGGGGATCGGTTCCGGGTAACTTTAAAAGTCTCCTCCGCGATTTCCTCCAACCTTAGGATCTCTCTCTCTCTCTTCTCATTTCCACCAATAACAACAATGTCAGTCATTTATTCAAAATAACACATAAATAACTCGTATTTCATCATCAAACATACAAGGGATTCACATATTTTCAATATTTCCAAAACTGCTTCAATACAAGTTTCTAATTATTAAAACATACATGTTTATCTCATACATCAATATTCAATCACAAACTCATCATCCACATCTAACATTTCATCTCTTTCTCTTTATACCCATATTCTCATTTTGGGTTTTTGGGGACCTTTCCATTCATAAACTATCAACTCAAAATGAAGAGTTCACAACAGAAAAACATCATAAAACGAACCATAACTCTAAATGGTGAGTTTCCATGGTTTCTCATGTTAGATCCAACATACCCAAAACAAGTTAGAGAGGAAGAAGAAGAGTTAGAAGCAAGAGGTTTACCTCTTCTCAAGCTCTAAGATGAGTCCTAAGGCTCCTTGCTCTTGAAAAGCTCTCTTCTCTCTCTTCTCTTCAAGTTTCTAACCCAAAAATGTGTTTGGGGTTTCTATTTTAAAGAGCATTCGTCGGGTTCTCGCTCAAGCGAGCCCTTTCTCGCTCAGGGGAGAAAATCCCGCCTATTTTAAAAACTCAGATCTGACTCTCTCGCTCAAGCGAGGGATTCTCGCTCAAGCGAGAATCTCACAGTCCCAACAGGCTTCCTCTCGCTCAAGCGAGGGATTCTCGCTCAGGCGAGAATCTCACAGTGTCAACAGCCCCATTTTGCCATTTCTCGCCCAGGCGAGAATCTTCCAGTATAGCCCAAGATTTCACCCTCTCAGGTGATCCTTTCTCGCTCAAGCGAGACTTCCAGGACTGATACTATAATTTTTAAAGACTAAAATTCGGGGTGTTACAATCCTCCCCCTCTTATAAGAATTTTCGTCCCCGAAAATTAAACATACCTCGGAAAATAATATCATCACCTAGACCTTAGGCACAAGGATACTCCACCAAAATCATAATCGATTCTCTAATCCATTAAGATTACTTAAACGGTCACTAAAGGCATACACCACTACACCGTGATATCACCAAACCAATTCATGAACTAGCTCATCAATGTCCCAATATTAAGATCTCAACCTTGAATAACTCGAATGCCATGAGAACTAAACCGTAATTCAGACTAAAGTTTTTTCCTATATTCGTCAAGAACCATAGGTCTCTGGGACTGATTCAGCTAACAATCCTCATCTATGTTAAGAATCCCTATAACAATCCCGAAATTCAGCGAATGGGGAACTTCTTATCCCTCATCCACTCCAATGCCTCATTTAACATCCATCATACACTAGCTAGTTTCATCTCCACTTAAGAATATAGCACAAATTCATTTCACTCAAACAACAAAATATTTACACAATAAGACTCCTAGTGTCTCATCCATTGTACACAATCAAACTATCCAGTAATTGTCCAATTACATTCCATATTTCCGTCATCAAATCTTATCGTAGAAAGGAATTACCGATTCTTAGCCTCAATTGAAACCATAAAACCATTGATTCACACCAAAACTAGGTACCATGTTACCAATCGGCAAGTGCAAGTCGACAAACACTCAAATCTACAACTTGCATTCGGTGTGGTCACCCCAATTCCGTTAGCAAATATAAACTTATTTACCCACTCGCATTACGTCCAGAAATACATGGGCATCTTGTATCACCAAATTTTTAACAACTTCATACTTATTCAAGTATGGTTGCTAAAATTTTGGAATTCTCCAACATGATACTAAATCATTATTTAGCCACAAGCTATGTTTCACCAAAAAATGATTTTCGAAAGCGGTTTCAATCCACGACTCATGGCAACCACGTCGTGAATCAAAGTTTGCATACTCATTTCAACCTAACCCAAAACTCCTTCTCTCCTATGGTTACACCACACCCACACACCGCAATTACTGACGTTCACGAAACAACAACAACTCTTGCTGGTACAACAGTCAACGCAGACAATTGAGGTACACCACCACTATTTCATGCATTGCCAATGTCCTACCGCAAAAGAACCGGTCATTCGAGACCAAAAGTTTCACGTCTAATAAAATGTATTCATCACATCGACGGGGTAAGTAACTAGACTAGCCTCTTTCCTCGACTATCAGCATAAGTCTTACCCCTTAGCATACACATACGTATTACTACAACAAGATTTTAAATCTTCACCTCAACGATTACATACAGTTAAGCATAACACGATTTGCTGACCGCTAGTCCATTTCCCAGGATTAAATCAAACCAGGACGTCATTGCGCATATCAACACTAAGGCCCACAAAGGGAATTGACCTTTAACAACTCAGAGAAGGAATTAAGGATCCCCGACTTAGACCTTTTCCTTGTCAGTATAATTATTCTAAAAGTTAATCATTCATAGAATAAAATTTCTCTTTTCAAAAATACATAGTTCTTTCAAATCGTATTCTCTTGAAGTACTAACGAATTCTTAAATACCCTCTCGTGGCATTATACAGAATAAACATCGATCCCTTTTTCGAAGGGGATTCCTGACTCTCTTAGACGACATTGGCCCCATACCACTAGCCTGGTCAGAGATCTCGCACAGACCTCCAACCGCCACCACCTTGTCAGCGCTATTAAATCATAACATGATTGGCCTATAATCCGTCCATCCCCATAATTATATCTAACTGGGATAACGACAAGTAGACTGAATCTACGGTAAATATCACACCATTTACCACCATCGGACACTAGAACATAAACGTCGATACCACCACCAGCACATAGATTGGGGTGGTCATGACCAAGTCGGAAGTACTAACTCAGTTTGCAATTTCAGCCAATTTTTTTTTTTACATTTAACACATATATCAGGGAGTGTGTCGCTCCCGAATCAACAACACTAAACAAGGAACACCTGTTACCATGCGATTTACCTCTCGCCGGATCATCAACACCCGATGTCCCTGCGTCACTTGGGGTAACCATCCGACCGCGGTCACTTGCCTCTTCAGCATGCACGACCTTTGGTCTCCGACTCAGCTTGGGACAATACCTTTTAATATGCCCAAACTCCTTGTAGTGGAAACATCCATTCCCTTTTTCTGGGCACGTACTTCCATAATGAAGTCTACCGCATTGGTTGCACGTGGGAGTAGAAATCCCTTCTGTAGGAACGGTAGGTTTCGACCCTTGGTACCCAGGGTTACGACGGACACCAGTTAGAGCATATGATCGTTGGCTTTCATTCACCTTCTCCTCATACATCCCGCATCGGGTCAGACCATCCAATTCTGATGTCTCTGCACCACACATGGTAACCACTTTGCCGATAGATTGAGGTCGTCCAGTCCCTATGGCATTCATACTCTGCCGTGACATAGGACAATACCTCTTGACATGTCCGATCTCTTTGCAACGAAAATAGTGATTTGTCGTTCCAGAACACGATCCTCCGTCATGTTTTCGGTTACACTTGCTGCACCAGGATGGGGAGTTTAAATGTGACCCTCCGACATTTGCATGGGTGCTCGACCCATGCGATGTGTACCTCCGTGTGCCAGCAGGTGGAAAACAAGGCTTTTGCTCTTCGGGAAACATCTTGTCGTTGCCCCTTCCGTGTACAAAGTTTCTTTGAGGCCCAAAGTTCTTGGGGAAATTGGATTTGGAGGTCGCCGCTCCATCCGCCTTCATGTTAGTACACCCCATCCCTGGGGCCCACTCAACAACAGTAGGAGCGAATCCGCTTAGGGACAGAGAGCCTGGACCTAGCGCCACGCTCTGATTCAAATTTCGTAAGTTCTAATTCATGCCTTGAAGCACCTCTAACATTTGTGCCAAGAAATCATTGGGAACATTCTGGCACGTTCCTCTTCCTCTTTCAGCCATGCGTACTTGTACTCATGTACTAGTCAGTAAGCTAATTATCAAACCAGACAAATCAACACATAACCACACAACAGTTCACTTAAACCACATAGTCCCATCAATTACAAGATAAGAAGAAGCAAGTAAGGCCATACCCTAGGCCGCAGGACTAACTATCCTCTGATACCATATTGTAACGACCCGATTTTCTACCCTTGAAATTTTTTCATTTATTTTAATCCTTTCTTACATACAGTCGTCACCTTCATTGAAAACTCTAAAGTATCACTCTTTGAAAATATTTTTTACCCTATTATATTATCATACAAATTTATGTTGCGGAAAAACATAATTCATTCAAATAGCATTTACCACATACAACCAATTATGGGTCTCCCAAAGTTATAAAGCCCATAACTACACTTATCCGTATTAATCTAAACGGATTTACAGTCATCCCATAATGTTATCAAATTAACTACAACGCCAAGTAACAAATAAGACAAACAGGTTAATAAACACGAAGCTTCCTAAGTGAGCGTTCTTCTCAAAATCATTCTCTTACCTACAATTGGATTATCATAAACAATACACAAAACATAAGGGAGTAAGTCATTAGTTCTAAACTAACATCACATGATAATCCACACTGAAATACAATTAAGCTTTAATATAATTCGTAAACACACATACGGAATTGTAAACATTCAAATCATCTTCCTTTAATTTCCACTTTACTCATATTCATCCTATAGTATATATATCCCATAATATATATTCTATAGTATGCATATTACGTTCGTTCGGAACATCATCTTTCTCGTTATTCTTATCCACCCTATAACATATATATCCCAAAATATATATCCTATAGCATGTATATTAATTTCTTTCTCAACTCTTCTTTTTTATCCCTCATATTCACCCTATAGAATATATATCTCATACTATATATCCTACAGGATGCATACGACATTCATGTGACATTCACATTTCTCATCATTCATATTCACCATATAGAATATATATCCCATACTATATATCCTATAGCATGCATACGACATTCATGCGACATTCACATTTCTCATCATTCACCCTATAGAATATATATCTCATACTATATATCCTATAGCATGCATACGACATTCATGGGACATTCACATTTCTCATCATTCATATTCACCCTATAGAATATACATCTCATTCTATATATCCTATAGCGTGCATACAATATTCATGCGACATTCATTACTCCTCATTCATATTCACCCTATAGAATATACATCTCATACTATATATCATATAGCGTGCATACAACATTCATGACTCCGAGTCTTATTTCCATTGGGACTCCCCCAATAAATATTGATTTCATTTTGAGTCATATTTCCATTGGTTCCCCCCAATAATATTGATTTCATTTGAGTCATATTTCCACTGGTTCTCCCCCAATAATATTGATTTCATTTTGAGACATATTTCCATTGGTTCTCCCCCACTAATATTAATTTCATTTGAGTCATATTTCCATTGGTTCTCCCCCAATAATATTGATTTCATTTGAGTCATATTTCCATTTGTTCTCCCCCAATAATATTGATTTCCTTTGAGTCATATTTCCATTGGTACTCCCCCAATAATATTGATTTCCTTTTCCATAACAGAAAAGTCACGCATTTTCCAACATAATGCATAAATTACAGACGTATCATTTTAAACCATTACCTCTTTCACATTCCTCATTCATATCAGCAAGTATGATTTAGAGACGCTTATCTCTTACCTTGGTGAGTGTTGGGGATCGGTTCCGGGTAACTTTAAAAGTCTCCTCTGCGATTTCCTCCAACCTTAGGATCTCTCTCTCTCTCTCCTCATTTCCACCAATAACAACAATGTCGGTCATTTATTCAAAATAACACATAAATAACTCGTATTTCATCATCAAACATACATGGGATTCACATATTTTCAATATTTCCAAAACTGCTTCAATACATGTTTCTAATTATTAAAACATACTTGTTTATCTCATACATCAACATTCAATCACAAACTCATCATCCACATCAAACATTTCATCTCTTTCTCTTTATACCCATATTCTCATTTTGGGGTTTTTCGGGTTTTCATGAATAACCCACAAAACCTTTCCATTCATAAACTATCAACTCTAAATCAAGAGTTCACAAGAGAAAAACATCATAAAACGAACCATAACTCTAAAGGGTAAGTTTCCATGGTTTCTCATGTTTTGAAAATAGATCCAACATACCCAAAACAAGTTAGAGAGGAAGAAGAAGAGTTAGAAGCAAGAGGTTTACCTCTTCTCAAGCTCTAAGATGAGTCCTAAGGCTCCTTGCTCTTGAAAATCTCTCTTCTCTCTCTTCTCTTCAAGGTTATAACCCAAAAATGTGTTTGGGGTTTCTATTTTAAAGAGCAGTCGTCGGGTTCTCGCTCAAGCGAGCCCTTTCTCGCTCAGGCAAGAAAATCCCGCCTATTTTACAAACTCAGATTTGACCCTCTCGCTCAAGCGAGAATCTCACAGTCCCAACAGGCTTCCTCTCGCTCAAGCGAGGGATTCTCGCTCAGGCGAGAATCTCACAGTGTCAACAGCCCCAGTTTGCCATTTCTCGCTCAGGCGAGAATCTTCCAGTATAGCCCAGGATTTCACCCTCCCAGGTGATCCTTTCTCACTCAGGCGAGAATCTCTCGCTCAGGCGAGAATCTCTCGCTCAGGCGAGAATCTCTCGCTCAGGCGAGAATCTCTCGCTCAGGCAAGAATCTCTCGCTCAAGCGAGACTTCTAGGACTGATACTATATTTTTTAAAGACTAACATTCGTGGTGTTACAAAATTCATGGTTTAGAGTTTTTATTCGGAAAAGGGGATGATTGGTGGTTGATTCTTGAAAACCTCAAACCCTAAACCGAAAACGAGGTTGAGAAGGGAGAAAAGCTAAGTTAGAAAACGTGGTTTACGGTCTCCAATGTTAAATAGAGCTAATATGAATGTTTTACATGCTTGAAACTCCTAATAGAGATGATTGTGGAAAATATTGGAATATAAGCGGTTTTATGAAATAAATATGTTGTGTTGGTTATTTATGTGATAATATGAGTATATTATTGATTTTGGGTATTGGGTGTGGTGTATATGAGGGAAGAGACCCTAAGGTTGGAAGAAGCAGAGGAGGAACTAACAAGTTGCCTAACACTACCACCAACGCCCCCCAAGGTAAGGGATAAGCATTGTGAATGTTGAGGTAATAGTATATCACTTTATGTTATGGGAAGGATAAGAGTAGACAAATGTCTGACTTGCCCAATGTGGTATTGGCCTTTATGCCAAATGTATGATTTGCCCAATGTGGTATTGGCCTTTATGGAAAATGTATGACTTGCCCAATGTGGTATTGGCCTTTGTGGCAATGTATGACTTGCCCAATGTGGTATTGGCCTTTATGGCAAATGTATGACTTGCCCAATGTGGTATTGGCCTTTATGGCAATGTATTACTTGCCCAATGTGGTATTGGCCTTTATGGCATTGTATGACTTGCCCAATGTGGTATTGGCCTTTATGGCAACGTCTGACTTTCCCAACGTGGTATTGGATTTAATAATGTGTGTGTGACAGGTTGAATAAATTGGGAGAGAATGATTAAAGATTTTAAGTATTCTTGTGTTGTGTTTACTTTCATTTACTTTGAATAATTATTGTATAAAGATTTCTAACACCGATTATTATGATTCCTATGTCTTACTCCTTTGTGTTTCATGTTTGATTGTATTGGTGATAATCGGTGAATAGGTAAAGCAAAGGACTAGTAGATCCAGGAGGCGTGTTAGTGTAGTTATTCTAACTTGGATGTAATAGGGATAGTAATATGTTGTTTTGTATTATGCATATATTTGTACCTATTACCTAAACCATTAAATTTGTAACCCCGTTCCTTGGGATTTGATGTAGTATTGACAAACATGTGGGGACGGAGTCCCCTCTTTAATTAAAATGTGAAGTTTATGGGATTTGAACCCCAAATGGCTTGGGTAGGATACCTGTTAACAGGAAATGTGAATTTTAATTACATGGAGAAATAAAATTCATAGGATAATATAAGGAAAATTTATTTCTACTGCGTGTATGTTTAAGAATAATGGAACGAAAAATTTAGGGTATAATTTGGGTCCTTACAGTAATGACTATTATATGTTTAATATGATTAATATTAGACATTGTATAGGTTTTAATACTTGTATGTGTTGTGTATTTGAGTTCAGGTTGTGGCGGTAGCGTATTGAACGCTTGCGGAGAAGAGTACATGATAGGGTAGTTGCTTTATGTTTTCAATATGGTACATGATATATGTATGTAATAAGAGATTGATTAAGGTATGTAATAAAATATTATTTGAGAAATGATAATTGTATAAATTATGTAATTGAAATGAAGTGTAATGACATGCTTTTAATGAGGTGAACGATTGACTATTTCTGCACCTGAAAGATGAATTGAACTTAAATGTATACATATTCAATCAGGTTTTCTAAATCGTTTAAGTAATGTCTTTTAAAAAGTAATCACTTCACTTTCATGAATAAAGTTTAAAGAAATTTTTGGGTTATGAAAATCGGGTCCTTACAATATGGTATTAGAGCATATGTCAACTTTACGTCCTAGGGTATGGCCTTACGTGCTTCTTTGTGAAATTTGTGTGAGTTAACTGCTTTATTTATGCTGATTGTTTGTTAATTATGTGATAATTGTTTATGTGAAAGATGATTGTTAAATTCCTTGCGGTAAGCATCTAGTTTTGAACTTGTCGTTGGGTGTCTTGTTGTGAGTTATTGATGAAGTGCTTATTGAAAATTCCTTGTTGTGAATTTTGTAGAGGATTTCTTGTTGTAAAACTCGTTGTTAAATTTTCTTGATGTGGGCCCCTTGTTGGGAATTATCTGTTGAAACTTCTGCTGAAAGTTTCTGGTTGTGAACATCTTGTTGAAATTGCTATGATGAGTTTCTGGTTGTAATTTCCTGTTGGATTTCTTGATGTGAATTTCCTTTTATCACTAAGATTAATATAATTGAGGAGGAATGATTAAATTAGCTTTCTTGGATGTTTGTTTAAATGTCTCTATGGTTCTAGTTGAACAAGATTAAGGTAATAGTCGCCCACTATGACATATGAATGAGAATTAAAGATCTTGTTTTCATCATGAGAATATAAACCTTGAAAGAACTATATCCTATGTCTTTAAAATTGGATTTTTATTCGATGGGTGATTTTTGATAAAAAGAAGAATGTTAGCTTTTGCTAAAGATAGGATAATCTATAACATGAAAAGTCGTATGTTATGTTATGTGATATCCTACATGTTCCTAGTTAATGTATGTTGTTATTTATCTTGTCATTCCTCGGGATAGAAACAAGTATGCATGGTGTAATGAGTGACCGTTTATTAAAATCAGTGGCTAAATATTTACATCTTTATTGCATGACATGTAACCATGCAGTTTTACTTTGAAAAAGCCCACTGCCATGTACTTGCTTGTTTAGCATGGAAATAAACATGTACAACTTGAATTATTCTTGAGTATGAGTTTGCTTGCAATGCGTGAAGGTTTAGGAAGTTGAATGAAATGAGGAATTTGTGTGTAACATGTTCTGCATGACAATGGTGAAATATCTCATTGAGATTAATTGTTAATATCCGATAATTTGTTCCGTGATGTGTGAATTCTAGAAGCAATGTGTTAATTTTTTCGGTAATGACGTGAATTGTAATGTAAATGATTCATGTGAACATGTAAATGGATATGTTGTATGGAACGTGCTGAGCATGAAGTAATGGTTTTAAAAATATTGTGTTAACGAGGAGATGTAAATGAAAGATAGCTAGTTTGTTTTGAAAAGACTAAGTCTGGTATCTTTGTCTTTATGAGTTGCAAAAGGTTATCCTCCCTTGTTTGCATTTATCTGTATATTTATGCTAAGAGGTAAAACTTATGTTTCAAGGTAAGGAATGAGGTTAGTTAAGTTACTTACCATGTCATTGTGATGAATGTATTTGAATAAACGTGAACATTTAGATATGTTGTTATTTTGAAGTGACTCGTGGTGGGTGAGCAAAACGAATCAGTATGAAAAGAATAAGCATGCAAATGTTATAGTGATAACTTGTCATTGTGCCAGTGATTTCTCATATGTGCATAAATGTAAGCTTGGATGATGAACATGGATGTTGTGTTGTTTAAGTTTTAGAGGGTTAATCGATAAACAAAATTTTGTTTCTATCCTCCTTGAAGAAAGTGGTACTGGGAATAGTAAAGTTATTTTGATTATTGTACATTAAACTTTTGGACTATAATAATTAATCTTGTGAAGGTTGAGTGCTTGCCATAGCCGATATGTATTTGGTAGTGAACACTAATTATATGCTTGGATATTGTACTGTCAAAAACTTGAGACTGTTTTATGTGCGAAAGTAATTGCTATGCATACATGCAGTGTTATTGGATAGGTATGTTTCTGTAAGTGAGCTATAATAACTTTACGATAGTGAATGGCATATAACTATTGGACTAAATAGCCTTTTGAAAAATTGTGGCTAAGACTTTCAATATCGCATGGGAAAACATTTTTAGATGTTTTGAAGTAACTATGCAAACCTTACTTTCTTAAGGTGGTTGTCATGAGTCTTTTGTTTAATCTATGTTTGAAAGTCATGTTGAGTGAAGTATAATATTTGGATGATGCATTAATTCAGTTTCATGTTGAAGATCCAAAATTTAATCTACTGTATCCTTGACGAATGCGATGTTGTTAAAATTTTGGTGAAGAAATTATGACCGTATGATTCTAAGTATGAAGTAGACTTGAGTGCGAAATGTATGTCCATCATTGTATTTTGAGTATCTGTATAAAACTCAAGTTATTGGATTGAATGTTTGTAAATTTGCACTTATCGTTGGTAACGAAATATCTGATTTTGGGTAAACCAATGACTTCGTGTGTCAAGTTGAGGCTAGGAATTAGTAATTCCCTTCTACTGTATTGCATTGTGGTAGAAATGTTTGATGTAATTGGATAATTACAGGATGGCTCGATTGCGTACAAAGAGAGAAACTCAAAAGGTCTTATTTGTTTGGGTGCTACTTGTTGAATGACTACCATGTTTTTGTGATGTAGCGAGTAGAAGTTAGAAATGCTAGTGAGAAGTCTTGAGTGAATTGTGGAAAATTTTCATGTGTGAACTGAAATGATGATGTTTCCATCGAGTGGATGTCGGTCTAGTTATTGCATTTTGGATGCAAACTAGTGCATCTTAGTAAATGATGGGTATAGAGTCCCACTTCCGATTGGTTTCGAAAGTGTTGTTGCGATTCTGACCGTATATGTTAATCGTATTGAACGATGGTTGTAGTAATAGATCAGGGAGATCTATTGTGACAGATGAATGTTGGGGAATCTTTATTTCGGTTAGGATTTTGTTCTCTTAGTTGTTCGAGTTGTTCGAGATTGGGGTCTTAGTATTTGGACATTGAAGGATTAGTCCATGAATTGACCTTGTGGTATCACTGATTAGTGGTGTGTACCCTTGTTTGTCGTCTAAGTAATCTTAATTGATTAGTGTGACACCCTTAATTAAAGTTTTTAAAATTATAGTATCAGTCCTGGGATTCTCGCTTGATCGAGGGATTGTCGTTTGGGCGAGAAAGGCTCACCTAGGAGGGTGAAATCCTGGGCTATACTGAAGGATTCTCGCTTGAGCGAGAGTTGTCTCGCTTGAGCGAGAGTGGTCTCGCCTGAGCGAGAGTTGTCTCGCCTGGGCGAGAAAAGTGACATTTTGGACTTGTCGAGGCTGTAAGATCCTCGCTTGAGCGAGAGGATCCTCGCTTGAGCGAGAGCTGCCTCGCCTCAATGAGAGTTCCCTCGCCTGGGCGAGAGGGTCAGATCTGAGTTTTTAAAATGGGCGGGATTTTCTCGCTTGAGCGAGAATGGGCTCCCTTTAGCGAGAACCTGACGAGATTGCATTACATGAGAAACCCCAAACACATTTTAGGGTTAGAAATTGAAGAGAGGTGAGAGAAGAGAGGTGAGAGAAGAGAGCTTTTCCAAGGGCAAGGATCTTTGATACTCATCTAGAAGCTTGAGAAGAGGTAAAACTCTTGATTCTAACTCTCTTCTTCCCTTTGAAACTTGTTTTGGGTATGAAAATGTGAGAAACCATGGATACTCACCCTTCTGAGTTATGGTTCATTTTATGTTGTTTTTCTCTTGTAAACTCTTGGTTTAGAGTTGGTATTTCAAGAATGGAAAAGGTTTGTGGGTTGGTTCTTGGAAACCCCAAAACCCTAAAGAGAAAGTGTGGTTAAAGGGGAAAATGGATAAATTGCTAGAGGTAGAAGATGAGTATGCATTCTAATGTTGAAATATGAGATGAATATGTATGTTTTAGATATTTGTAAACTTGCAATGCAAGTAGTTTAGAAACATTGAAAATATGTTAAAGATGCAAAATGAGTTATTTATGTGTTATTTGGAATAAATGACTAACATTGTGTTTTATGGTGGGAATGAGGAAAGATCCTAAAGTTGGAGGCGGTGTCGGTGGAACTTGCGAAGTTACCAAGAACCAAACCCAACACTCACCAAGGTAAGGATAAGTCTTTAACTTATGCATTGTGTTAGAAAATGCGTGGATTTTCTGGTTGAGGATAATGAATCCAGTTGTGAACCGCTTATTTATTATAAACATATATGGGTATGTTTGTAATAATGATGGCGTGGGTTTACTGTTTATGAATTAATGGAGTGTCAATGAAAAGAATACTCGCTTTTAGCCGACCATGATTGGTTAGCGACTTTGGCTCAAGTAATGTAGCAAGCTTTGGCTCAAGCAATGTAGCAAGCTTTGGCTCAAGCAATGTAGCAAGCTTTGGCTCAAACAATGTAGCAAGCTTTGGCTCAAGCAATGTAGCAATCTTTGGCTCAACCGATGTAGCAAGCTTTGGCTCAAGCGATGTAGCAAGATTTGGCTCAACGATGTAGCAAGCTTTGGCTAAAGCGATGTAGTAAACTTTGGTTCAATTTATGTAGCATAGTTTTCAAAAGTATAAATGATGAAAATGGTTTTAAGTATATTTAACTCTAAATTATTTACTTAACCTTATTAAAATGTGGATTAACGTACATTGACATTTATTACGTTAACAACTTACTCCTTCGTGTTTTCTGTGTATGGTCAATGTTAATCCCATTGCAGGTAGGTGGAAGATGTAAGGACGTTTTGATTAGGAGCTTAGAGGCTTTTACTTTTTGGAAGTTCTTATCTTCATTCTTTTGTAATATAACTGATTGTATTTTGAACATGAATATTTGTAACTCTGGATATTCGTAGCTTTGGGTATTTTGGAATCCCATAGCTAATTGTATGCGGTAGTTACCGGGATGCATGAATGAATTATGATTTTCTACTAGGCGACTATGTATGTTATTTTTGGACTTATGAAATGAGTATGAACATGAAATTAGGATTTGACATAAAGTTATTGCCATTTATATTTAAAAGTCATAGGAAACTGCATGAAATTGGATTAAAACAATGAAAAAATTTCAAGGGTAGAATTTAGGTCCTTACAATATGGTATCAGAGCATAGTTAATTATGCGGCCTAGGGCATGGCCTTACTTGCTTCTTTGTAACATGTTTATGATTTAAATAGTTGAGATTATACGAATTGAATGTTTAAAGCATGTAACCTTGGTGTAGTGACATGTAATGTGCTATGAGACTATGTGTTAATCTGACTTATGTGTGTAAATTTGTGTGCTGACCATCGATGAGTGCAGGTTGAGAAATGGCTGGAAGAGGGAGAGGAAGAGGAACGAGTCAGAACATTCCGAATGATTTGTTGGCTCAGATGGTGACTGCACTACAACAGATGAACGAGAACTTGCATAATCTGAATTAGAACCCTGCACCAAGTCTAAGTTTGCAACCCCTAGTACCACCTGGACCGGCAGAGTACCGGGGTCTAGATGAGTTTTGCAGGAGGAACCCTAGTTAGTTCCACGGGGGATTTGCTCCTAATGCTGCCATTGAGTGGATTCAGGGAATGGAGTGGATCTTCAGAGCTATGAATTGTTCGGAGGCTCAGAAGTTGGCCTATGCCACCTATATGCTAGTGAAGGAGGCCGAGAACTAGTGGGAGTTTACTCGACGCCAAATGGAGGCAGATGGACAATTGATTTCCCAGGGTACATTCAAGGCGAAATTCATTCATAAATACTTCCCTGCCGATCTGAAGAGGAAATAGGAAATGGAGTTCTTGAAATTGGAACAGGGTGACATGTCGGTGGGAGATTATGCGGCCAAGTTTGTAGAATTGGCCCGACTTTGTCCTTACTCCGAATTGGAGGTGGACGGAAGGTCCAGGTGCGTCAAGTTCGAATCAGGTTTGAAGCCCAAGTTGAAAAGCATGTTTGGGCACCAAGAGATTGCTGACTTCCCTTCCCTAGTGAACAAGTGTAGGGTGTATGAGGATGACTTGGCAGCCGATGAAGCGGCGGCACCTATTCCTCCCAAGAACTTTGGGCCTCAAGGAAACATCTCGCACGGAAAAGGGAAGGGTAAGGTGTTTCAAGAGGAACAGAAGCCTTACTCTCCTCCAACGAGTAGTCGGGGTTATACTTCGCATGGGCCGATGACTCATGTCAATGCCTGATGGTCACGGTTGAACTCTCCATCTTTGTGCGGAAAATGTGGCTGAACTCATGTCAGTGACTCATGCCTCGGAACGACACTTACCTGCTTTCACTGGCAGGAGATTGGGCATGTCAGAAGATATTTCCTAAGTTACAGCAAAGTGTGAATGTTGTGAGGGTTGAACGTCCTCGATCCACTGGCAGAGTGTTCACCATGAGTGGTGCAGAGGCATCGGGTGTATATGGCCTGATAAAAGGTAATTGCACGGTGGCAGGTATTCCTCTTTCAGTGTTATTTGATTCGGGAGTGACACACTCCATTGTATCTATTGAATGCGTGGATAGAATGAAATTGAAAAATGAGTCGTTGCCTTTCGACTTGGTCGTATCCACCCTAACTGATGTGCCTGTGGTGGTGTCGACGGTTGTGTCTCGATGTCCAGTAGTGGTAAACGGTAGGGCTTTTACCATGGATTTAATCTGTTTACCACTATCCCAGTTAGATCTAATTCTGGGGATGGACTGGTTGTCGACAAATCATGTGGTACTTAATTGTGCTGATAAGACCGTGATGTTCAGAAATCCGGATTGGATTTCTGATGAGGCTAGTTGTATGATGCCGTTGTCGGCTAAGGAGGTCAGGACATCCTGTAAAGAGGGAGGAGTCATGTTTATGTTGTTGGCATCCCTATAGGGTATTGAGAAACAAAAAGTTGAGGATATTCCCATAGTTTGTGAATTTCCTGAGGTATTTCCTAATGACATCCCAGAGTTGCCTCCAGTGAGAGAAGTTGAATTCTCTATTGATTTGGTACCTGGAACGGGACCCATCTCTATAGCTCCTTAAAGGATGGCACCGTTAGAGTTGACTGAGTTGAAAAAGAAGGTTGAGGACTTGTTGGCAAAGAAGTTTATTCGTCCTAGTGTCTCACCGTGGGATGCGCCTGTTTTGTTGGTTAAGAAGAAAGATGGGAGCATTAGGTTATGCACGGATTATAGACAGTTGAACAAATTCACCATCAAGAACAAGTATCCCTTGCCTCGGATTGATGAATTGATGGATCAGTTGATGGGAGCGGTAGTGTTCTCGAAAATTGATCTTCGGTCGGGTTACCACCAACTTCGTGTGAAGTCGGAAGATATTCCTAAAACTGCATTTAGGACGAGGTGTAAGGGCCCGATTTTCGTAAACCAAAAATTCTTTTTAAATCCTTGTTCGTGAAAGTGAAGTGATTACTTTTGGAAGACATTACTTGAACGGTTTGGAAACTTGAGTGAATACAAATATTAGTTCCATTTATAAATCACAGGGTGGAAATATTCCAAATACATCTCACTTCAAAAGCATGTCATTACACTTCCTTTCAAATACATAATCTAAACAATTATCCTTTCTCAAGGAACACTTTTAATACAAAAATTAAATCAACTTTATTATACACTTAGGAGGAGTTCCATTTTACAAAATAGATAATCCAACATAGTTCTCATATTATAAACATTTATCATATAACATATCAATTACATAAAACCCTACTCTACCATGTACTCTTCTCTACAAGCGTCCAACGCGCTACCGCCACAACCTGAACTCAAATACACAACACATACAAGATGATACAGAAGGAGTAAGAACCAACTACGGTGACCGTAGTGTGGAATTACATAGGGTAATAACATCAAAGTATTAAACCTATACAACGTCTAACATCAATCATATTAAACATATAACAATCAACACATTATACCACATAATGTTCATATATCCAATTAGCATGATTATCATCTCTCACTTAGACAATTCATTCCAAATCACTATAACATTTATAGGATAGTCACTCCTTCATTTAGCACCTATTACAACTTACTTACATGATTTACCAAATTCAACCTTCATCATAATTCAACATACATATATATCTATAAATCATGCTACATAACTTGAGCCAAAGTTTGCTACATTGCTTGAGGCAAAGCTTGCTACATTGCTTGAGCCAAAGATTGCTACATCGCTTGAGCCAAAGCTTGCTACATCCCTTGAGCCAAAGCTTGCAACATCGCTTGAGCCAAAGCTTGCTACATCGCTTGAGCCAAAGCTTGCTACATCGCTTGAGCCAAAGCTTGCTACATCGCTTGAGCCAAAACTTGCTACATCGCTTGAGCCAAAGTTTGCTATATCGCTTGAGCCAAAGCTTGATACATCGCTTGAGCCAAAGCTTGCTACATCACTTGAGCCAAAGCTTGCTACATTGCTTGAGCCAAAGCTTGGTACATTGCTTGAGCCAAAGCTTGCTACATAACTTGAGCCAAAGTTCGCTACATTGCTTGAGCCAAAGCTTGCTACATCACTTTAGTCATTTTCATAAACATACTCATCTCCACTTTTAACAAATCAACCACTCGTCACACTATCATTGTTATAAACACACTCATATATGTTTATAACAATAAACAACTCACACACAATCATTATCACAACACATAACCATTTCTACTTTTGTCATTAAACAACGCATCTCATAATCCTTATTACAAACACAACCATATATGTTTATAACAAATCAACCATCCATAACACACCATTATCATAAACAAACCACACACAATATATTCTTCATCATATAACACATTAACGTTAGAACCATCTTTCATGACGGTGTATTACCATAAATGAGCATATTGCGTTTTACTTAAATAAACGGTTTTCCCGCACATATATCTCCACTTTTATGGCTAATACATCCTCATATAAAATAAAGACTCTCACACGGACCACAAACACCCAAGAGAGTTTCTATCTGTTAACGTGCTCCGATTCTTGAGGGAAATCGGAGAAGATGACTCTAATGAAATACTATAAGACCACAATGGTCTTCTCCCTCACCTTAGGTTGCGTAAGCTCCGTTGCTCCGCAAAAGAGCCACATCTCCCTTCATCTTCTCCAATCTCCATTGTTCCATTGTTCACCTCCAAGATTTCCCAAATGTGCCACCAAGAAGTAATAGAAAGAGGTTTTGATGTTTAGTGGAGAGGAGATTGGTTCATTTGGGTGGAGTCGCCGTTGGGAGAGAAAGGAGAGAAAAGAAAATGAAGATTAGGGTTTTTGAAACCCCTTTTTTACTTTTATAGCTGCGCAGCCTCGCGCGGGTGAGAATGGCTCACTTGGGCGAGAATTTCGCAATTTTTCAGATTTTCAACTCTGACGCTCTCGCCCGGGAGCGGATTTCTCGCTCAGGCGAGAATCGAGCAGTATGCTAAGGCTCCTCTCTAGTTTGGGCAAAAATTCTAGCTCAAGCTAGAATTTGACAGCTTTTCTAGATTTCACTCTCACCCAAGCGACCACTTCCTTGCTTAAGCGAGGTGTCCGGGAAACTCATATTAGAACACCGAGTCTCTCTCACGGGCGAGGTCCTCTCTCTTAAACGAGGATTTCCCAATATATACACCAACACTCTACTTTTTCCAATCATTCCGAAAACGAAATTTGAGGTGTTACAATCCTTCCCCCTAAAAGAAATTTCGTCCCCGAAATTTTATTAGGTTACTCTTAGGAAAAACAAATACTATCATCGCCTAAACATTAGGCATAAGATTTACTCGATCAACCTTAGATCCACCATCCAAACAATTATGATTCGCTTAGACGACAAACAAGGACACATACCACAGAACAGTGATGCCACATAGACAATTCATGGATTAACCTCTTAGAGTCCAAATACAAAAGCCAAATATCAGGACAACTGGGACGACTAAGAGAAAATTATCACAACCGAAATAAAGATTCTCAAGTATTCAACAAGAACAATAGATCTCCCCGATCTATCAAGATAACAATCGTTCAAAATGATCAACACATATAGTGAGATTCACGATTACACTTTCGAATTCGAAAGAAAGTGGGAATCAATACCCATCATTTACCACGATGCATTAGATCACATCCAACATGAAAAATCTAGATCAACATCCACTCGATGGAAATAGCGTCATTTCATTTCATACATGAGAAATAGTCACGATTAATTCAAAATTCTCAATAACATTTCAAACTTGTACTTGCTACAACACAAAAACATGATAGTCATCCAACAAGTAGCATTTAGACAAACAAGATTTTTGGAGTCCTTCCGAGTACAAAATAGAATTACCAAGTAATTATCCAATTTAATCAAAAATTTCTACCACAAACGGAAGCGGTAGAAGAAGATTCACTAGTTAATCACCTCAACTAGACATACAAGGCAGTAGGCCCACTCAAATCACACACTTTATTACCAATGATCATTTGCAAATTTACAGACATTCAATCCAATAACATACGTTAGATATAGATACCCCATTTACACTCGCAAATATACATTTAGTACTCAAATTTGCATCACGTCTAGAAACACATGGTCATAATCGCATGACCAAGTTTTTAACAACATCAAATTCGTTCAAGATACCGTTGTTAAAAATTTGATCGTCAGCAAGGGAACTTAATTAATGCTTAGCCAATTGCTAAACTTCACCCAAAATGATTTTCGAAAATACATTAGATGTAAGATTCATGGCAATCACTTCGTGAAAGCAAGGATTGCATAACCATTTCAAAATAACTTGAAAACCCTTTTTTTTCTCATGCGACACTGAACGTCCCAATCACTATTTTCAAAAGGCTAGTTAGTTCTGGAGTTACATTTCATCCATGACATGAGAGTCCCCACAGTCCATTTACAAAAACATACTTATGCCATAACATTGCAATTATGCATAACAATTACTGACGCACATGAAACAAAAACAAGTTCTGTAAGCACAATATGAAAGCAGTTAATTTGTGTTCATTACCACTATATCGTGCATTGCAAATATTCAACTACAAAAGGTCAATCATCATAGACCAAAAGTTTCATGTACAAAAATCAAGATGATTTCCCTATTCCCAATACCACTTTCCACAAAAGCATAGAACAAAATTTTGTTTATCCATTAACCCGCTAAAACTTAAGCAACACAACATCCATGTTCATCATCAAGGTTCATATTTATTCACATATAAGAAATCATTGGCATAATGAAAATTTGTTACCTTAACTTTATTATGCCCATTTTGTTTTTCATGCCGATTCGCTTTTAGTTTCCAAAGGTTTAGAGAGTCACTTCAAGTTTAAACATATAAGGAATTTCCACCTTTATGCAAACACACTCGTCACAATGACATTTAAGTACTTCACCCACTTCATTCATTACTTTGAACCATGAATTTTACCTTTTAGTATAATCATACAAACTAATGCAAATGAAAGTCTAACTTTTAGCAACTCATAAAAACAAAGATATTAGACTTAGTCTTTTCAAAACTCACTAGGTATCTTTCATTTAATTTCCTCGTTAACACAATTTTTTTTTAAAACCATTACTTCATGCTCAGCACCTTCCATACAACATATCCATCTACATGTTCACGTGAATCATTACCTTACTATTCAAGTCATTACCGTAACAATTAACATATAGCTTCTAGAATTCACACATCACGGAACAAATTATCGGATATTAACAATTAATCTCCAAGGAATATTTCACCATTGTCATACAGAACATGTTACACACAATTTCCTCATTTCATTCAACTTTCTAAACTTTCATGCTTGATAAGCAAACTTGTATGCAGGAATAAGTCAAGATGTACATGTTCATTTCCAAGCAAAACAGACAAATACATGTTAGTGGACTTTTACAAAGTAAACGGCTTGGTTACATGTCATGAAATAAAATGTAGATATTTAGCCACTGAGTCTAATAACCGGTTAATCACTACATCATGCGTATTTGTTTTAATCCTGCGGAATGGCAAGATAATTAACAACATACATTAACTAGGAACATGTTGGAAATCACATAATGTAACATACAACTTTTCATGTTATAGATTATCCTACTATTAGCAAAAGCTAACATTCTCCTTATTATCAAAAATCATCCATCAAATAAAAATCCAATTTTTCAAGACAAAAGATATAGTTCTTTCAAAGTCTTATTCTCTCAACATGCTAACAAGATCTTTAATTCTCATTCATATGTCAGAACGGACGACTATTACCTTAATCTTATTCAACTAAAGCCATAGAGACATATAAGCAAACATCCAAGAATGTCAATTTAGTCATTCCTCTTCAATTATCTTAATCTTGGTGATAAAAGAAAATTCACATCAAGAGGTTGACCAAAGCTCAAACAAGAGATCCACCACTAGGAACTCTCAACAAATAAATCTCACACCAAGAAATCAAACCGGAAAATCACAATCACGAACTCCCCATAAATAATTCCAACAAGATGTTCACAACCAGAAACTTTCAGCAAGAGTTTCACAAGAGAATCCCCAACAAGGGTCTCACACAATAAATTCAACAACAAGTCCATACCAGGGAATTCAACAAGAGTTTTACAACAAGAAATCCTCTATGAAATTCACAACAAGGAATTTTCAACAAGCACTTCATCAATAACTCACAACAAGACATCCAACGATAAGTTCACAACCAGACGTTTACCGCAAGGAAGTTAACAATCATCTTTCACATCAGCAGTTATCACATAGTTAACAAACTATCAGCATAAATCAAGCAGTTAACTCACACAAATTTCACAAAGAAGCACGTGAGGCCATACCCTAGGCCGCAGAGTTGACATATGCTCTGATACCATATTGTAAGGACCCAATTTTCGTAATCCAAAAATTCTATTTAAAACCTTGTTCATGAAAGTGAAGTGATTACTTTTGGAAGACATTACTTGAACGGTTTGGAAACTTGAGTGAATACAAATATTAGTTCCATTTATAAATCACAAGGAGGAAATATTCCAAATACATCTCACTTCAAAAGCATGTCATTACACTTCCTTTCAAATACATAATCTACACAATTATCCTTTCTCAAGGAACACTTTTAATACAAACATTAAATCAACTTCATTATACACTTAGGAGGAGTTCCATTTTACAAAATAGATAATCCAACATAGTTCTCATATTATAAACATTTATCATATAACATATCAATTACATAAAACCCTACTCTACCATGTACTCTTCTGCACAAGCGTCCAACGCGCTACCGCCACAACCTGAACTCAAATACACAACACATACAAGAAGAGACAGAAGGAGTAAGAACCAACTATGGTGACCGTAGTGTGGAATTACATAGAGTAATAACATTAAAGTATTAAACCTATACAACGTCTAACATCAATCATATTAAACATATAACAATCAACACATTATACCACATAATGATCATATATCCAATTAGCATGATTATCATCTCTCACTTAGACAATTCATTCCAAATCACTATAACATTTATAGGATAGTCACTCCTTCATTTAGCACCTATTATAACTTACATACATGATTTACCCAATTCAACCTTAATCATAATTCAACATGCATATATATTTATAAATCATGCTACATAAATTGAGCCAATGTTTGCTACATTGCTTGAGCCAAAGCTTGCTACATCGCTTGAGCCAAAGCTTGCCACATCACTTGAGCCAAAGCTTGCCACATCGCTTGAGCCAAAGCTTGCAACATCGCTTGAGCCAAAGCTTGCTACATCGCTTGAGCCAAAGCTTTCTACATCGCTTGAGATAAAGCTTGCTAAATCGCTTGAGCCAAAGCTTGCTACATCGCTTGAGCCAAAGCTTGCTACATCGCTTGAGCCAAAGCTTGCTACATCGCTTGAGCCAAAGCTTCCTACATCGCTTGAGCCAAAGCTTGCTACATAACTTGAGCCAAAGTCGCTATACCATTTCGGTTAGCTAAAATATACTTTCTTTTTGAAAATCATGCTACATAACTTGAGCCAAAGTTCGCTACATTGCTTGAGCCAAAGCTTGCTACATCACTTGAGCCAAAGTTTGCTACATCACTTGAGCCAAAGTTTGCTACATCACTTGAGCCAAAGCTTGCTGCATAACTTGAGCCAAAGTCGCTAACCAATCATGGTCAACTAAAAACGTGTTTTCTTTTCATTGATTCACCACCAATTCATCTCATAACACAATAAACACAAGGTGTCTCATTGTTTCATCACCATAAAATAACCCACAACACTTTCATTGTCACAAACATACCCATATATGTTCATAACAATAAAGCGACTCACAACTTAGTCATTTTCATAAACATACTCATCTCCACTTTTAACAAATCAACAACTCGTCACACTATCATTGTTACAAACACACTCATATATGTTTATAACAATAAACAACTCACACACAATCATTATCACACAACATAACCATTTCTACTTTTGTCATTAAACAACACATCTCACAATCCTTATTACAAACACACCCATATATGTTTATAACAAATCAACCATCCATAACACACCATTATCATAAACAAACCACACACAACATATTTTTCATCATATAACACATTAACGTTAGAACCATCTTTCATGACGGTGTATTACCATAAATGAGCATATTGCGTTTTACTTAAATAAACGGTTTTCCCGCACATATATCTCCACTTTTATGGTAATACATCCTCATATAAAATAAAGACTCTCACACGGACAACAAACACCCAAGAGAGTTTCTATCCGTTAACGTGCTCCGATTCTTGAGGGAAATCGGAGAAGATGACTCTAATGAAATACTCTACGACCACAATGGTCTTCTCCCTCACCTTAGGTTGCGTAAGCTCCGTAGCTCCGCAAAAGAGCCACATCTCCCTTCATCTTCTCCAATCTCCATTGTTCCATTTTTCACCTCCAAGATTTCCCAAATGTGCCACCAAGAAGTAATATAAAGAGGTTTTGATGAGTTTTGATGTCTATTGGAGAGGATAATGGTTCATTTGGGTGGAGTCGCCGTTGGGAGAGAAAGGAGAGAAATGAAAATGAATATTAGGGTTTTTGAAACCCCTCTTTTACTTTTATAGCTGCGCAGCCTCGCCCGGGCGAGAATGGCTCGCTTGGGCGAGAATTTCGCAATTTTTCATCTTTTCAACTCTGACGCTATCGCCCGGGCGCGGATTTCTCGCTCGGGCGAGAATCGGGCAGTATGCTAAGGCTCCTCTCTAGCTTGGGCAAAAATTCTAGCTCAAGCTAGAATTTGACAGCTTTTCCATATTTCACTCTCACCCAAGCGACCACTTCCTTGCTTAAGCGAGGTCTCCGGGAAACTCATATTAGAACACCGATTCTCTCTCTCGGGCGAGGTCCTCTCTCTTAAACGAGGATTGCCCAATATATACATCAACACTCTACTTTTTCCAATCATTCCGAAAACAAAATTTGAGGTGTTACACGAGGTATGGACATTTTGAGTATTTGGTCATGCCTTTTGGTGTAACAAATGCCCCATCAATATTTAACTACTACATGAATCAGTTTTTTCATCCGTATTTGGATTCATTCGTAGTGGTATTTATTGATGACATTCTGGTTTACTCCAAAAGCCGAGAGGAACATGCAGAGCACCTGAGGATTGTTCTAGATCTTCTGAGTAAGAATCAGTTGTATGCTAAATGATCTAAATGCGATTTCTGGTTGGAATCGGTAAATTTTCTTGGACATGTAATATCCATGGAAGGGGTAGTTGTAGATCCTTCAAAGGTTGAAGCGGTCATGGAATGGACAATACCCAAGTTAGTTACTGAGATCCGAAGTTTTCTGGGATTGGATGGTTATTATCAGAAATTCATAGAGGGATTTTCGATGTTAGCACTACCTTTGACTAAGCTCACCGGAAAGGGGGAACCTTATGTGTGGACAATCCGTTGTGAAGAGAGTTTTCAAGAGTTGAAACGGAGATTGACTACGGCACCCGTGTTGGTTCTTCCTTGCACTGACCGTGATTTCAGTGTGTATTGTGACACTTCTAAGCAGGTTTTGGGTTGTGTTATGATGCAAGAGGGGAAAGTTTTTTCCTATGCTTCTCAACAGTTAAGGACGCACGAGCAAAACTACCCTACACATGATTTAGAATTAGCTGCAGTGGTCTTTGCATTGAAAATCTGGAGACACCATCTGTATGGTGTAAGATTTGAAGTGTACAGAGAGCACAAGAGCTTGAAATATCTGTTTGACCAAAAAGAACTGAATATGAGACAGAGAAGGTGGATGGAGTTTCTTAAGGACTACGATTTTGGACTGCAGTACCATCCGGGAAAGGCCAATGTGGTGGCCAATGCTTTAAGTCGGAAGTCGTTACACGTGTCAGCTTTGGTGGTTAGAGAAGGAAAACTGATTGAGGAGTTCAGGGACATGAACTTGGAAGTTCAGATAAGGCCTCATAGTATGATGATAGGAATGCTTAAGGTCACAAAAGAACTGTTTGATCAAATCCGGGTAATGCAAGTTGAGGATAGTGAGCTAATGGCTAAACGAGATTTGATGGTAAGTGGAAAGGAAACTGATTTCGCATTGGACCCTAGTGGAATGTTGCGTTACAAAGGGAGAGTGTGTGTGCCTCGTGATGTGGAATTGCGAAAGAGTATTTTAGAGGAGTCACACAAGAGTAAAATGAGTTTTCATCTGGGAACTACAAAGATGTACCAAGATTTGAAAAAGCTATTTTGGTGGTCTGGGTTGAAAAAGGACGTGGCTTTGTATGTCTTGAGTTGTCTTGTCTGTCAGAAAGCCAAGATTGAGCATCAGCGGCCAGCGGGAGAACTACAATCCCTAGAAATTCCCATTTGGAAGTGGGATAGTATTTCCATGGATTTTGTATCAGGCTTTCCAAGAACTCAGAAAGGGTATGATTCAATATGGGTGATAGTGAATCAGTTAACTAAATCTGCTCACTTTCTGCCTATGCACATGAGGTACTCTTTGGAGCGATTGGCAGAACTGTATATCCGAGAAATAGTTCGTTTGCATGGGATACCGTCGAGCATTGTATCGGATAGGGATCCTCGTTTCACTTCAAACTTTTGGACTTGTTTGCAGTCCACATTGGGAACTAAATTGAAATTGAGTTCGGCTTATCATCTGCAAATGGACGATCAGTCGGAAGGGACTATACAATCATTGAAGGATCTTTTGAGAGCTTGTGTCTTGGAACAACTAGGGAGTTAGGATGGCATTTTGCCTTTTATTGAATTTACCTACAACAATAGCTTCCATTCGAGTATTGGAATGGCACCCTATGAGGCATTGTATGGTAGGAAGTGCCGAACTCCAGTGAGTTGGTTTGAAACTGGGGAGAACTTGATATTGGGACCCGAGCTGGTCCAAGAGACAACGGAAAAGATCAAGAAGATCTGGGAGAATATGAGAATAGCCTAGAGTCGGTAGAAAAACTATTACGATAAGAGGCGGAAACTTCTTGAGTTTAAGAAGGGAGATCATGTTTTCATGAGAGTAGTCCCGACTACCGGGATTGGTAGAGTGTTGAAGTCTCGAAAGCTGAATCCCCAATTTATTGGGTTGTATCAAGTATTGAAGAGGATTGGGCTGGTAGCATATCGGATTGCTTTACCTCCGTTATTGTCGAATCTCCACAATGTGTTTCATGTGTCTCAGTTGAGGAAATATGTTGGGGATCCATCTCATGTGGTTGAGTATGATTAGATAGAAAAGAATGATAACTTGAATTTTACGACGTTGCTTGTGAGAATCATGGATACCATTGTCAAAAGACTAAGGGGCAAAGAGATTGCCTTGGTGAAGGTGTTGTGGAGCCAAGTGGACGAAGGAGACACTACTTGGGAAGTAGAGCGTGATATGAGGGAAGATTACCCTCATTTATTCGAATCGAGGTATGTTTAATTTCCGGGGACGAAAATTCTTATAAAAAGAGGGGGAGGATTGTGACACCCTTAATTTAAGTCTTTAAAATTATAGTATCAGTCCTGGGATTCTCGCTTGAGCGAGGAATTGTCGCTTGGGCGAGAAAGGCTCACATGGGAGGGTGAAATCCTGGGCTATACTAAAGGATTCTCGCTTGAGTGAGAGTTGTCTTGTAACACCCTAGATTTTAAAGTCTTCAAATTATAGTATCAGTCCTACGAGTCTCGCTTGAGCGAGAGAATTGTCGCTTGAGCGAGAGAGGCTCACCTGGGAGGATGAAATCATGGGCTTTACTGAAGGATTCTCGCTTGAGCGAGAATGGTCTCGCTTGAGCAAGAGTGGTCTCGCCTGAGCGAGAGTTGTCTCGCCTGGGCGAGAAAAGTGGCATTCAGGACCTTTCGAAGTTGTGAGATTCTCGCCTGAGCGAGAGGATCCTCGCCTGAGCTAGAATTGCCTCGCTTAAGCGAGAGCGTCAGATCTGAAATTTTAAAATGGCGGGATTTTCTCGCCTGAGCGAGAATGGGCTCACTTGAGCGAGAACCCGACGATTCCACTTTAAAATAGAAACCCCAAACATATTTTAGGGTTAGAAATTGAGAGAGAAGAGAGGAAAAGGTGATTTTGAGAGCAAGAACTCGTGGAAATCATCTAGAAGCTTGAGAAGAGGTAAATCTCTTGACCCTAACTCTCTTTCTCCCTTTCAAACTCGTTTTTGGGTATATGGATCTCCTCTCAATGTATGAGAAGCCATGTAAACTCTTCCTTTAGAGTTATGGTTCGTTTTATGATGTTTTTTCTCTTATAAACTCTTGGTTTAGAGTTGGTATTTGATGAATGGAAAGGTTTTGTGGGTTTACTCATGAAAACCCCAAAACCCCCAAAATGTGAATATGAGTAAAAAGGGAAATGGGTGAAATTTTAAATGTGGGAGATGAGTTTGTGCTTAAATGTTGATATATGAGATGAATATGTATGTTTTAGATGTTTGGAAACTCGTATTAAAGCAGTGTTGGAAACCTTGAAAATATGTGAATATCTTGTATGATTGACGATGAAATACTAGTCGTTTATGTGTTATTTTGAATAAATGACTGACATTGTTGTTATTGGTGGGAATGAGGAAAGATCCTAAGGTTGGAGGAAATCGCGCAGGAAATTCGTAAAGTTACTCGAAACTGACTCCAACGCTCACAAAGGTAAGGGATAAGTGTTTCTAACTTATATGAGCTAACATAAATGAGGTATGTGAAGGAGATAATATGTTTGTAAGAACATTGTTGTTACCCTACCCGAAGTGGTAGTGGTTTATTGTGGTTACCCTACCCAAAGTGGTAGTGGTTTATTGTTGGTACCCTACCCGAAGTGGTAGTGGTTTATTGTTGTTACCCTACCCGAAATGGTAGTGGTTTATTGTTGTTACCCTACCCGAAGTGTTAGTGGTTTATTGTTATTACCCTACTCGAAATGGTAGTGGTTTATTGTTGTTACCCTACCCGAAGTGGTACTGGTTTATTGTTGTT
Organism: Lupinus albus; assembly: GCA_009771035.1. NCBI lineage: Eukaryota > Viridiplantae > Streptophyta > Magnoliopsida > Fabales > Fabaceae > Lupinus > Lupinus albus. The sequence goes on along the minus strand of CM020013.1, from coordinate 4,719,931 downwards.
ACCCTACCCGAAGTGGTACTGGTTTATTGTTGTTATCCTACCTGTAGTGGTAGTGGGTTATTATTGTTGTCCTACCCGGAGTGGCAGTGGATTAATGTTGTTGTCCTACCCGGAGTGGTAGTGGATTATTGTGGTATAAACCTGCCCGATGTGGTATGGATAATTAACTAGACCTGCCTGATGTGGTATGGGGAATTAACTAGACCTGCACGATGTGGTATGGGGAATGAACTAGACCTGCCCGATGTGGTATGGGGAATGAACTAGACCTGCCTGATGTGGTATGGATAATTAACTAGACCTGCCCGATGTGGTATGGGGAATGAACTAGACATGCCCGATGTGGTATGGATAATTAACTAGACATGCCCGATGTGATATGGGGAATGAACTAGACCTGCCTGATGTGGTATGGATGATTAACTCGACCTGCCCGATGTGGTATGGAGAATAAACTAGACCTGCCCGATGTGGTATGGAGAATTAACCAGACCTACCCGACGTTGTAGAGGATTATCTTTGTGAAAGAACTCAGTGAATACGATTAAGGGTGAATATGAATGATGAGAAATGAGGATGTTTAGAATGAAAGTAATATGCATGCTATTGAATATATATTATGGGATATATATACTATATGGTGAATATGAATGATGAGAAATGAGGATGTTTAGAATAAAAGTAATATGCATGCTATAGAATATATATTATGGGATATATATACTATAGGGTGAATATGAAAGATGAGAAATGAGGATTTTTGGAATGAAAGTAATATGCATGCTATAGAATATATATTATGGGATATATATATTATAGGGTGAATATGAATGATGAGAAATGAAAGAAAGAAGATATGAATGTTTACATTTACGTGCTTGTGGTTATAATTTATCTCAATGCTTAATCGTATTTAAAATGTGGATTATCATATAATGTTAGTCTTGAACTAATGACTTACTCCCTTGTTTTTGTGTGTTGTTTATGATAATCCCATTGTAGGTAAATGAAGAATTTGAGGAGGAAGCTCACTTAGGAATCTTATGTGTTTATTAACTTGGATTTCTTTATCTTTATTTTGGCATTGTAGTTGACTAGATAATATTTTGGGATGAATGTAATTCTAATTACGGTAACACTGGAGATGTGTAGTTATGGGCATTATGATTCTTAGGAAACCATAACCAATTGTATGCGGTAGTTACTAAGGGTTAATTGAATAAATTATGCTTTTCTGCAATATGAATCGTATGATAATGTAATAGGTTAAAAGGGTCGTTTCACGGAATGATTAATGAGGGATTTAAGTAAGATGATGAATGTATGTATGAAAGGATTATAATAAATGAAGAAAAAAATTCAAGGGTAGAATTTGGGTCCTTAAAATATGGTATCAGAGCATAGTTAATTTTGCGGCCTAGGGTATGGCCTTACTTGCTTCTTTGTAACATGTTTATGATTTGACTAGTTGAGATTGTGTGAATTGAATGTTTAAAGCATGTAGCCTCGGTGTAGTGGCATGTAATGTGCTATGAGACTATTTGATAACCTGACTTGTGTGAGTTAAATTTGGGTACTGACTATCAATGAGCGCAGATTAAGACATGGCTAGACGAGGAACGAGACAGAATGTTCCAAATGATTTGTTGGTTCAGATGGTGGCTGCACTACAACAGATGAACGAGAACTTGCGTAATCTGAATCAGAATCCTGCACCAAGTGGTATTGAATTGAATGTCTTGCCCATGTGGTATTCAATAAACACCATTTAGATATAATCCATATTATAAACAGAGTTAGATAAACAATTTAAGCTTTCCAACATATAATCAATACATGTCATTTATATTTCTTACTACCTCATCCAACCATTCTTACTTTCAGATTCTTCAATGTCGAAGAAATTCAATTCACTACCAATTAGGCAAAATATTCGATTCAATGCCACTTGGGCAAGACATTCAATTTCAATACCACTTGGGCAAGACATTCAATTCAATACCACTTGGAAAAGAAATTCAATTCAATACCACTTGGGCAAGACATTCAATTCAATACCACATGGGAAAGATATTCAATTCAATACCACTTGGTCAAGACATTCAATTCAATACCACTTGGGCAAGACGTTCAATTTCTTTAATACTTCTGACATCTTATTCCTTTCGAGTCATCTCATATAACCGTACATCTCATATTTCATATCTCAGAATAAAATGCTTATCCTTACCTTGGTGAGTGTTGGGATTGGTCTTTGGTAACTTTGCAAGTTCCTCCGACACCGCCTCCAACCTTAGGATCTTTCCTCATCCCCATCAAAAAACAACAAAAGTCAGTAATTTATTCTCAACAACATATAAACAACTCATAGTTCATCTTTAACCATACAAAATATTCATACATTTTCAATGTTTCCAAAACCACTTTCATTAGGAATTTCCAAACATCAAAAACACACATATTCATCTTCTTTTTTACATTAGAACACATACTCACCTTCTACATCTACCATTTCACCCATTTTCCTCTTTAACCACACTTTAATTTTGGGGTTTTGGGGTTATCATGAATCAACCCACAAACCCTTTCCATTTTGTTGAATACCAACTCTAAACCAAGAGTTTACAAGAGAGAAACTAAGTAAAACAAACCACAACTCCAAAGGAAGAGTTACCATGGTTTCTCACATTTTGAGAAGAGATCCCATACACCCAAAACAAGTTTGAAAGGGAGAAGGAGAGTTAGAATCAAGAGATTTACTTCTTCTCAAGCTTCTAGATGATTCCCACGAGTCCTAGCTCTCAAAATCACCTCCTTCTCTCTTTTCTCTCAAGTTCTAACCCTAAAAGTGTTTGAGGGTTTCTATTTTAAGTTCCAGCGTCGGGTTCTCGCTCAAGCGAGCCTTTTCTCACTCAAGCGAGAAAATCCCACCAATTTTAAAAACTCAGATCTGACGCTCAAGCGAAGGACTCTTGCTCAAGCAAGGATCTTCCAGTCTCCACACCCCTCTCCCTCGCCCAGGCGAGCCAAATCTCCCTCAAGCGAGAATCCTTCAGTATTTCCCAAATTTCCACTCTTCTAAGTGAGCCATCTCTCGCCCAGGCGAGACCCTCTCGCTCAAGCGAGAATCTGGCAGTGTGCCCTATTCTTCAAGACTGTTACAACTTCTTAAGAAAGATAAATTCAGGGTGTTACATCCTCCCCCTCTAATAAGAATTTTCGTCCCCAAAAATTAAACATACCTCGATTCGAACAAATGAGGGTAATCCTCCCTCATATCTCGCTCCACTTCCCAAGTCGCGTCTCCTTCATCTACTTGGCTCGATAATACCTTCACCAAGGAAACCTCTTTTCCTCTCAACTTGTTGATGCTGGTATCTATGATCCTCAGAGCAAGGTCTCAAATGTTAAGTTATCCTTTAGTTTTACCGGATCAGACTCAACCACATGAGATGGATCCCCCACATATTTCCGCAGTTGAGACACATGAAACACATTGTGGAGATTCGACAATAATGGAGGTAAGGCAATCCGATATGCTATCGGTCCAACCCTCTTCAATATCTGATATGGCCAAATAAATCTCGAAGTAAGCTTACGGGACTTCAACACTCTACCAATCCCAGTAGTTGGAAATACTCTCATAAATACATGATCTCCCTCCATAAACTCAAGAGGTTTCCGTCTCTTATCGTAATAGCTTTTCTGCCGACTATGTGCTATTCTCGTATTCTCCCAGATCCTCTTGATCTTTTTCGTCGTTTCCCAGACCAACTCGGGTCCCAATACTAAGTTCTCCCTAGTTTCAAACCAACTCACTAGCATCCTACATTTTCGCCCATACAAGGCTTCGTAAGGGGCCATCCCAATACTCGTATGGTAGCTATTGTTGTAGATGAACTCAATCAAAGGCAACATGCTATCCCAACTCCCAGGTTGTTCCAAAACACAAGCCCTCAGACGATCCTCCAATGACTGTATGGTCCATTCCGATTGACCATCTGTTTGTGGATGATAAGCTGAACTTAGTTTCAACTTAGTCCCCAAAGCGGACTGCAAACTGGTCCAGAAGTTTGAAGTGAAACGGGGATCCCTATCCGACACAATGCTCGACGGTATCCCATGCAACCGAACTATCTCCTTGATGTACAACTCAACTAATCGCTTTAAGGAATATTTCATGTTCATCGGCAAGAAATGAGCAGACTTTGTCAACCGGTCTACTATTACCAATATCGAGTCGTACCCTCTTTGAGTCTTTGGGAAACCCGATACAAAATCCATGGAGATATTATCCCACTTCCAAACGGGTATCTCTAGTGACTGTAATTCTCCCGCTGGCCTCTGATGTTCAATTTCGGCTTTCTGACAAATGAGACAACTCGAGACATACAAAGCCACATCGTTTTTTAACCCAGACCACCAAAACAGCTTTTCATATCTTGGTACATTTTTGTGGTCCCGGGTGGAAACTCATTTTACTCTTGTGTGATTCTTTCATAATACTCTTTCGCAATTCCACATTATGAGGCACACACACCATTCCCTTGTATCGCAACATTCCACTGGAATCCGACTCAAAGTCAGTTTCCTTTCCCTTAGCCATCAAATCTCATTTGACCTTCAACTCCCGATCCTCAACTTGCATTATTCTGATCTGGTCAAACAACTCATTGGTGACCTTGAGCATTACCAAAATCATGCTATGGGGTCTTACTTGAACTGCCAAGTTCATATCCCTGAATTCTTCAATTAGTTTCTCTTCACGAACCATCAAAGCCGACAAATTTAAGGACTTCCGACTCAAAGCATCGGCTACCACATTGGCTTTTCCCGGATGATATTGCAATCCGAAATCATAGTCTTTAAGGAACTCTATCTACCTTCTCTGTCTCATGTTAAGTTCCTTTTAATCAAACAGATACTTCAAACTCTTGTGGTCATTGTACACCTCAAATCTTACACCATAAAGATGGTGTCTCCAGATTTTCAATGCAAAAACCATTGCGGCTAGTTCCATATCATGTGTAGGGTAATTTTGTTCATGCATTCTCAACTGTCGCGAAGCATAGGCAACAACTTTCCCGAAGCATAGGCAACAACTTTCCCGTCCTGCATCAAAACACAACCCAAACCTTGTTTAGAAGTGTCGCAATACACACTGAAATTACGATCAGTACAAGGAAGAACCAACACTGGTGTCGTAGTCAACCTCCGCTTCAACTCTTGAAAACTTTATTCACAACGGATTGTCCACACATACGGTTCCCCTTTTATGGTAAGTTTAGTTAGAGGTAATGCCAACTTTGAAAACCCCTCTATGAACTTACGGTAATAACCGGCAAAACCCAGAAAACTTCTGATCTCAATAACTGACATGGGCACCGCCCAGTCCATCACTACCTTGACCTTAGAAGGGTCTACTACCACCCCTTCCCGAGATATCACGTCCAAGGAAATTCACTGATTCTAACCAGAAATCACATTTAGACAATTTCTCATACAACTCATTACTCTGTTAGAAGATCCAAGACCACTATCAGATGCTTCGCATGTTCTTCTCGGCTCTTGGAGTAAACATAATGTCATCAATAAATACCACTACAAATGAATCCAAATACGGATGAAAAATCTGATTCATGTAGTCAATAAATATTGCTGGAGCATTCGTCACACCAAAAGGCATCACCAAACACTCAAAATGCCCATACCCCGTCCTGAAAGCAGTTTTAGGAATATCCTCTAACTTTACTCGAAGTTGGTGATAACCCGACCGAATATCAATCTTTGAAAACACAACCGCTCCTCTCAATTGATCCATCAAGTCATCAATTTTAGGCAATGGGTACTTGTTCTTGATAGTAACCTTATTCAATTGCTTGTAATTGTAACACCGTAGGTTTTAAAGTCATTAAATTATAGTATCAGTCCTGGGAGTAACGCCTGAGCGAGAGAATCGTCGCCTGGGCGAGAGAGGCTCACCTGGGAGGGTGAAATCCTGGGCTATACTGAAGGATTTTCGCTTGAGCGAGAGTTGTCTCGCTTGATCGAGAGTAGCCTCGCCTGAGCGAGAGTTGTCTCGCCTTGGCGAGAAAAGTGGCATTCAGGACCTGTCGAGGCTGTAAGATCCTCGCTTGAGCGAGAGCTGCCTCGCCTGAGCGAGAAATTCCGCTTGAGCGAGAGGGTCAGATCTGAGTTTTTAAAATGGGCGGGATTTTCTCGCTTGAGCGAGAACCCGACGAGTTCACTTTAAAATAGAAACCCCAAACACATTTTACGGTTAGAACTTTGAAGAGAAGAGAGAGAGGAGAACTTTTCAAGAGCAAAGAGCCTTAGGAATCATCTTAGAGCTTGAGAAAAGGTAAACCTCTTGTTTCTAACTCTTCTTCTTCCTTTCTAACTTGTTTTGGTGGTATGGATCTCTTCTCAAAAATATGAGAAACCATGGAAACTCTTCCGTTTGAGTTGTAGTTCGTTTTATTTAGTTTCTCTCTTGGAAACTCTTGGATTAGAGTTAATATTCAAAGAATGGAAAGGGTTTGTGAGTTGGTTTATGAAAACCCCAAAACCCCCAAAAGGAAAAGGTGGTCATAAGAGAAAATGCGTTAAATGTTATATGATGAAGAATATGTTGTGTGTGGTTTGTTTATAATGAAGATGTGTTATGGGTTGTTGATTTGTTAGAAGAGGTGAATGTTATTATGATGAACATATATGAAAATGATTGTGTTATGAGTATGTGCTCTAATGTTGAATACAAGGTGAATATGTATGTCTTGAATGATTGGAAACTCCTGATGAAGTAGTTTTAGAAACTTTGAGCATGTATGAAACTCTTGTGTGTTTGACGATGAAATATGAGTCGTTTATGTGTTATTTTGAATAAATGACGGACATTGTTGTTATTGGTGGGAATGATGAAAGATCCTAAGGTTGGAGGAGATCATGGAGGAAACTGGTAAAGTTACTCAAAAACCAAACCCCAACCCTCACCGAGGTAAGGATAAGTCTTTAACTTATGCATTGTGATGGAAAATGCGTGGATTTTTCTGGTTATGGATAATGAAATGAACTGTAAATCACTTAATTGTTATAAGCATATATGAGTATATTTGTAATGATGATGGTGTGGATTTACTGTTTATGTATTGGTGGAGTGCCAATGGAAATAAAACTCATTTTTAGCCGACCATGATTGGTTAGCGACTTTGGCTCAAGTAATGTAGCAAGCTTTGGCTCAAGCAATGTAGCAAGCTTTGGCTCAAGCAATGTAGCAAGCTTTGGCTCAAGCAATGTAGCAAACTTTAGCTCAAGTTATGTAGCACTTTTTCAAAAGTATAAACGAAGGAAATGGTTTTAAAGTATATTTCTCTCTAAGTTTTTACTTGACTTTATTAAAATGTGGATTAACGTATATTGACATTAATTTTACGTTAACGACTTACTCCTTTGTGTTTCTGTGTATGGTCAATGTTAATCCCATTGCAGGTAGGTGGAAGATGTAAGGATGTTTTGATTAGGAGCTTAGAGACTCTTATTTTTGGAAGTCCTTATATTCATTCTTTTGTAATATGGCTAATTGTACTTTGAACATGACTATTTGTAACTCTGGATATTCGTGGCTATGAGTATTTTGGAATCCCATAGCTAATTGTATGCGGTAGTTACCGGGATGCGTGAATGAATTATGATTTTCTGCTATGCGAACATGTATGTTATTATGAGATTATGAAATGGATATGAGTAGGGAACTGAGACTTAATTTGAGTTGTTAGTATTTTTATTTAAAAATAGTAGGAAAATGTATGAAGGATGAATAAAATAAGGAAAAAATTTCAAGGGTTGAATTTGGGTCCTTACAGTAATCGGTGCACAACATCATACTCCCATCCTTTTTCTTCAGCAACAAAACTAGTGCACCCCATGGTGAGACACTAGGACGAATGAATTTCTTTGCCAACAAATCATCAACCTGCTTTTTCAACTCAACCAATTCTAACGGTGCCATCCTATAAGGAGCAATAGAGATGCATCCCGTTCCAAGTACCAAGTCAATGGAGAATTCAACTTCTCTGACTAGAGGCAATTCCAGAATATCACCAGGAAATACGTTAGGGAACTAATGGACTATCGGAATATCATCAATGTAGGGTCTCTCATTACCCTCCAATGATGCCAACAGAGCAAACAATGATCCCCCTTCCTTAAGGGAAGTCCTGACTCCCTTAGCCGATACTGGCTCCATACAACTAGCTTGGTCATAAATCTCACACAGATCTCAAAACACAACAATCTTATGAGCACAATTAAGCATAACATGATTCATTGACAATCAATCTATTCCCAGAATTAAATCTAAATGGGACAGCGGTAAGCAGATTAAATCTATGGTAAATTTTCTTCCATTTACCACTACCGGACACTGGGACACAAACGTCGATACCACCACCGGTACACTAGTTGGGGTGGACACGACCAAGTCGAAAGGCAACGACTCTATTTGCAATTTCAGTCGGTCTACACATTCAACAGATACAAAGGAGTGTGTCACTCCCGAATCAAACAACACTAAAAGAGGAATATTTGCCACCATACAGTTACCTTTGATCAGGCCATCCACATCTGATGCCTCTGCACCACTCATGGTGAACACTCTGCCGGTAGATCGAGGTCGATCAGCCCTCACACCGTTCACACTCTGCCGTAACTCAGAAAAATACCTCTTCACATGCCCTTGTCCTCCACAATGGAAGCACCCATTTCCTGGTTCGAGGCATATATTGCCATAGTTCCCCCGACCACATTTGCTGCACAAAGGATACCACTTGGGCAAGGCATTCAATTCAATACCACATGGGCAAGACATTCAATTCAATACCACTTGAGCAAGACATTCAATTCAATACCACTTGGGCAAGACATTCAATTCAATACCACTTGGGCAAGACTTTCAATTCAATACCACTTGGGCAAGACATTCAATTTCTTTGATACTTCCAATATCTTATTCCTTTCGAGTCATGTCATATAATTGTACATCTCATATTTCATATTTCGGAATAAAATGCTTATCCTTACCTTGGTGAGTGTTGGGTTTGGTCCTTGGTAACTTTGCAAGTTCCTCCGACATCGCCTCCAACCTTAAGATCTTTCCTCATCCCCACCAAACAACAACAAAAGTCAGTAATTTATTCTCAACAACATATAAACAACTCATAGTTCATCTTTAACTATACAAAATATTCATACATTTTCAATGTTTCCAAAACCACTTTCATTAGGAATTTCCAAACATCAAAAACATACATATTCATCTTCTCTTTTACATTAGAACACATACTCATCTTCTACATCTACCATTTCACCCATTTTCCTCTTTAACCACACTTTCATTTTGGGGTTTTCATGAGTCAACCCACAAACCATTTCCATTTTGTTGAATACCAACTCTAAACCAAAAGTTTACAAGAGAGAAACTAAGTAAAACGAAACACAACTCCAAAGGAAGAGTTTCAATGTGTTTCTCACATTTTGAGAAGAGATCCCATACACCCAAAACAAGTTTGAAAGGGAGAAGGAGAGTTAGAATAAAGAGATTTACCTCTTCTCAAGCTTCTAGATGATTCCCACGAGTTCTTGCTCTCAAAATCACCTCCTTCTCTCTTCTCTCTCAAGTTCTAACCCTAAAAGTGTTTGAGGGTTTCTATTTTAAAGTTCCAGCGTCGGGTTCTCGCTCAAGCGAGCCTTTTCTCGCACAAGCGAGAAAATTCCGCCCATTTTAAAAACTCAGATCTGACGCTCTCGCTCAAGCGAGGATCTTCCAAACTCCACACCCCTCACCCTCGCCCAGGTGAGCCAAATCTCCATCAAGCGACTATCCTTCAGTATTTCCCAGTTTTCCACTCTTCAAGTGAGCCATCTCTCGCCCAGGTAAGACCCTCTCGCTTAAGCGAGAATCTAGCAGTCTGCCCTATTCTTCAAGATTGTTACCACTTCTTAAGAAAGATAAATTCATGGTGTTATACATTATACCCCTGATTTTTTACTTTTACCATACTTTAGGAAAATGAAACTTAGGGTGTTACATTTTCCTCGTAGTGATTTTACTCTAGACCATCATTGAAATCAAAAGATATAAAGGAAAGTAGAATATTAAAAACCTTAATATTAACATGATTCATCATTTTTATTAGAAACTCATAATTTCTAATTAAGGTGGGCATCATATATTTAATACAATTATATTGGCTATTTATTTTGGATTTATAAAACTAGTAATCCAATTTCAAACAATGCATATGACTTCTAAAACTAATAACATATATGAGCTTAATGAGTGGATACCCAAACTGTTGGCGTATAGGGGATAATGAGGACCCTATAAGTTAACACATAAGGTACGATTATGGTCCCCAAGACACCAAATCTCAAATTATTTTCATCTCTCCGCATCAGAGAGAAAACAAAGGTTCCAAAAGGAATTCAGGATTTGGGTGAGGAAGAGCATCATACCAAAAACTCTCTCCAAAGGTGTAACACCCCAAATTTTGTAGTTTAGCTTCTGTCCATTTCTAGCTCGAGCAGAGGAGCTAGCTCAAGCTAGAGTCCTGAAAAATTGGGTATCTGTGTCTCTCGCCCGAGCGAGAGAGTGCTCGCTCGAGCGACAATTTTAGGGTTTAAACACGATTTTGCAATGGATTTGTCGCCCAAGTGACCAATCCTTCGCCCCGAGCGAGACTACGCAGCTATAAAAATGAAAAAGGGGATTTAGAATCCTTAATCTTCATTTTCTTTCTCCTTATTTCACTCCCAACGGCGACTACCTCTTAGAGTCCGATTCTCTCCTCTACTAAACCTTAAAAACCCATAAACCCCATTCCTTTTACTTATTAGCGGTGACATTGGTGGCTATTGGAAGTGAAAAGGGAGATTCTATGGTTTGAGCAGATGGTGGGAGATCTAGCTCTTTTGTAGAACAAATGAGCTTATGTAAACCCAAGTGAGGGAGAAGACCATTGTAGTCTTAGAGTTTTTCATTAAATTTATCTTCTCCGATTCCCTCAAGAATTTGGAGAGTTTTGTTAGATATGAAATCCCTTGGAAACTTGTTCTTCCATGAGAGAGTCCTTAATCTTCCATGAAGATGTATTTAGCCATATACATTCGAATTTTAGGAAGTATATGTGTATGAAAACCGTTTTGTCAAACATAATGCGAAATACTCTCCTATGGAAATACATTGTCATGAAAGATTGCTATACCCCTATTTGTTTGTATAAATGAGAATATTGTGGTAAAATCGGATGATTGTTTTATGTGGTAATGATAATGTTGTTGTTTTATTGTTGTATGGTATAAGATATAATGTGATTTTGGCATTGAATTGGTAATTTGTGAATAAAATTGATGATTGTGTTATGTGATGAGATATTATGGTGAAGTCATGACGTGAGAATAACACAATGTTAATGACTATATTGCGGGTTGTTGCATTGTTGTATGAGCGAGATGAATTGTGATGGTAGTAGTGATCTTATGGATACAGAAAATGGAGATTGTATTGATGAGAAATTAAATGAATACATTGGTGTATTGATATGGAAACTATTTAGATTGATTGTGAGATTGATATGAGGAATGTACAAGTTGGATGTGGTTTTTGATATGAATCGCCCTATGTGGTGTTGAATGACTACCATAAGTGGTATAACATATCTTGGCTACCCTATATGGTATGGCATATCTTAGCTACCCTATGTGGTATAGCATATCTTGGCTACCCTATGTGGTATAGCATATCTTGACTACCCTATGTGGTATAGCATATCTTGACTTACCCTATGTGGTATAGTAATCTTGACCCTATGTGGTGTAGTATAAATCTTGACTTGCCCTATGTGGTATAGTAATATTGACCCTATGTGGTGTAGTATAAATCTTGACTTTCCCTACGTGGTATAGAAATCTTGACCCTATGTGGTGTAGTATAAATCTTGACTTGTTCTATGTGGTATAGTAATTATTGACCCTGTGTGGTATTATATTGCCCTAAGTGGTAGTGTATTTCCTTTGAGGTATTGTACTGCCTTCGAGTGTATTGCCTTCGGGTATTATGATGGTTTGTGGGTGTTGTAATTTTCATGAAGATGTGGAATGTTGAATTGCATAAGTATGATATGATAGATATACTAATTGAAGATGTGAATATTCTACTGAATAAGATATTGATTGCTAGCATCATTTGTATATGTTTGATATTGTTGATTTTAGTTGTTGTATAGGTTGCATCACTTTAATGTTATTACTCTTTGTAAATTCACGCTGCGGTTGTAACAACCCGATTTTCTACCCTTGAAAATTTTTCGTTTATTTTATTCCTTCCTTGCACACAGTCGTCACTTGAATTAAAAACTCTCAAGACCCACTCTTTGAAAATACTCTTTACCCTATCATATTATCATACAAAGTTATGTTGCGGAAAAACATAATTCATTCAGATAACATTTACCACATACATCCAGTTATGGGTTTTCTAGAGTTATAACGTCCATAACTACATGTCACCATATTATCCTAATCAGATTACATTTATCCCAAAATACTATCAAATCAACTACAATGTCAAATATCAATAAAGACAATCGAGTAAATAAACACAAAAGCTTCCTAATTGAGCTTCATCCTCAAAATCCTTCATTTACCTACAATGGGATTATCATAAACAACACACAAAACAAAAGGGAGTAAGTCATTAGTTCAAAACTAACATCACATGATAATCCACATCTCAAATACGATTAAGCTTTAATATAATTTATAAACACAATTACGTAAATGCAAACATTCATATCTTCTTTCGTTCATTTCCACGTTATCCATATTCATCCTATAGAAGATACATCCCATAATTTATATTCTATAGCATGCATATTACCTTCATTCGAAGGATCGTTCTTCTCATTATTCATATCAACACTATATATCCTATAGCATGTATACTACTTTTATTCTTAACGTCTTCATTTTCAGCATTCATATTCACCCTATAGTATATATATCCCATAATATATATCCTATAGCTTGCATATGACTTTCGCTCTTAACCTCCTCGTTTCTCATATGTCGTATTCATCCTTAATCGTATTCACCGAGTTCTTTCACAAATATAACCCCCTACCACATCAGGTAGGTCCAATTACATCTCCATACCACCTCGGGCAGGTCTAGTTCATCATCCATACCACATCGGGCAGGTCTAGTTCATTCTCCATACAACATAGGGCAGGTCTAGTTATTCTCCATACCACATCGGGCAGGTCTAGTCATTCTCCATACCACATTGGGCAAGTCTAGTTATTATCCATACCACATCGGGCAGGTCTAGTTATTATCCATACCACATCGGGCAGGTCTAGATATCATTCATACCATATCGGGCAGGTCTAGTTATTCTCCATACCACATCGGGCAGGTCTAGTCATTCTCCATACCACATCGGGCAGGTCTAGTCATTCTCCATACCACATCGGGCAGGTCTAGTCATTCTCCATACCACATCGAGCAGGTCTAGTTATTATCCATACCACATCGGGAAAGTCTATATATCCTCCATACCACATCGGGCAGGTCTAGCATTCTCCATACCACATTAGGTAGGTCTAGTTATTATCCATACCACATCGGGCAAGTGTAGATATCATCCATACCACATCGGGCAGGTCTAGTTCACAATAATCACTACCATTCTCGGTACTACACAATAACAGTCCACTACCACTTCGGGTAGGGTACAATAACAGTCTACTACCACTCCTGGTAGGACACAATAAACCGTCCACTACCACTTCGGGTAGTTCACAATAACAGTCTACTACCACTCCGGGTAGGACACAATAAACCGTCCACTACCACTCCGGGTAGGACACAATAAACCGTCCACTACCACTCCGGGTAGGACACAATAACAGTCCACTACCACTCCAGGTAGGGCACAATAATAAACCACTACCTCTTTGGGTAGTGTAACAACAATAAACCACTATCGCTTCGGGTAGGGTAACATCAATAAACCACTACCTCTTCGGGTAGGGTAACAACCATAAACCTACCAACACATTACCTCTTTCACATACCTCGTTCACATCAATGAGTATGAATTAGAGACATTTATCCCTTACCTTGGTGAGCGTTGGGGATCGGTTCCGAGTTACTTTAAAAGTCTCCTCCGCGATTTCCTCCAACCTTAGGATCTTTCCTCATTTTCACCAATAACAACAATGTTAGTCATTTATTCAAAATAACACATAAATAACTCGTATATCATCATCAAATACACAAGGGATTCATATATATTCAAGATTTCCAAACATCTAAACATACATGTTTATCTCATATATCAACATCAAAGCACAAACTCATCATCCACATCTAACATTTCATCTCTTTCTCTTTATACTCATATTCTCATTTTGGGGGTTTTTGGGGTTTTCATGAATAACCCACAAAACCTTTCCATTCATCAAATATCAACTCTAAACCAAGAGTTTACAAGAGAAAAACAACACAAAACGACCCATAACTCTAAAGAATGAGTTTCCATGGTTTTTCATGTTTTGAAAATAGATCCAACATACCCAAAACAAGTTAGAGAGGAAGAAGAAGAGTTAGAAACAAGAGGTTTACCTCTTCTCAAGCTCTAAGATGAGTCCTAAGGCTCTTTGCTCTTGAAAAGATCTCTTCTCTCTCTTCTTTTCAAAGTTCTAACCCTAAAATGTGTTTGGGGTTTCTATTTTAAAGAGCAGTCGTCGGGTTCTCACTCAAGCGAGCCCATTCTCGCTCAGGCGAGAAAATCCCGCCTTTTTAAAATTTCATATCTGACGCTCTCGCTCAAGCGAGAATCTCACAGTGTCAACATCCTCAAATTGCCATTTCTCGCCCAGGCGAGACAACTCTCGCTCAGGCGAGAATCCTCCAGTATAGCCCAGGATTTCACCCTCCCAGGTGATCCTTTCTCGCTCAGGCGAGAATCTCTCGCTCAAGCGAGACTTCCAGGACTGATACTATAATTTTAAAGACTCAAAATTAGGGTGTTACAGCGGTCGCCGTAGCTGGTTCTTACTCCCTTTTGTCTTTTCTTTGTCTAGCTATATATATGAGTTCAGGTTGTTGTTGTTGCGCCTTGGATCTTCGCTGATGGAAGTACAATCTAGGGCTATTCGATTTATGTATTAAGAAAGTATTTGTGCAAAGCATGTTGTATGAGAAATGTTAGAATAATTCCTTTTGTATATATACCTTCCTTCTAAATATGTTGTAAGACTAGAGTAGGGACTTTAAGAAGTTATATATTGGCAAAAGAGATAATTGTATAGATCATAGAATTGAAGTTGAGTGTAATAACACATTTTTGATATAAAGATATTATTGAATATTTCCCTATTTTGGAAAGATAAAACTTAATTAATATTTTGAATCCACACCGATCTTCTAATTTCAGTTAAGTAATATCTTTCAATAATATTGACTTATTTTCTTGAATAAAGTTTTTAATTTTCTTGGAGTATAAAATCTAGACGTTACAAAAGGCATATAAAAGAGAAATTGATTTGAGAAAAATCGATTTAAGTATGATTTTATATTCTTGTTTTAATATTATGTGTGAGAATCATGAGATTCAAGATCTTAGGGTTGATATTTCACCAATCATGTGGAAATCTTATCAAGTGGTATGAGAACAAAAGTTCTGAATTTTATGACTCTCCCTAAAGGTGTTCCTTTCCCCAATTTTTTTTTATGATTCCAAATTTTTAATTTGGGGACTTTATGCTTCCACTATCGGTTATGAAAAATGAGTATTCATGAATATTGAGGATAACTTCTATTCGCTTCCGCTTAATTGAATCATGTGTAATTTGTATTAAGATTCCTTGCAACATGTGCTGAAATATATATTTCTAGGCTTGCCCATTTTCAGTATACATTTGGCAATGACTTGGTTGTAGTCTCTTCTCAATTCAAGTGGATTATCCTCAATTAACACAATCATATTGATCTGTAACAGAAAATGGAGTCCTCACCTTAAGGATCTTCTGGTGGCAGGAATCATTCACACTGTGAATACAATCTTGTTTTGCTGAAACTATATTAGATTTGAAAACAAAGTTCTAAATCAGGCTCATGCAGCGGTAAGAATCAAATTGGCAATCACTATCTCGGGAAATTCTTCAACAGCATGTGCTAATCCATCTATAGCTGATTTTAGCATAGTTAGATCTCTTAGTGTTAAAGTTAACTACAAGAATGCTCCTAGAATTATAAAGGTTGTTTTGCTGAATACTTTGAAATCAAGGATGCTCTTTTTGAAGAGCTGAAATCGGCAATAATGGAAATAGAATTTGCTCATCAAATAGGTTGGTTAACTGTTTGGTTAGAATGTGATTCATCATTGATGGTAGACATTTTTAAAGACAAATCCATTGCTCCTAGGAAGCTTGCAATTAGATGGAATAGATGCAAAACTCTAATGTCTTCTATGGATTGTTATATCAACCATATTTTTAGACAGGGAACTTCTGTGTTGAGAAACTTGCTAATTATATAATTTCAAGCAAGTCTTTAACTTGGTGGAATTATATTCCAAACTTTGTGTGACACCCTAAGTTTAATATTCCTAAAACTTTGTAACTAAGGAAAATCTGGGGAATACTACAGGATTCTCGCTTGAGCGAGAGGAGCCTAGCCCAAGCGAGAGTGTTAGTGTTTCTCCCAGGATTTTATCTAGGATCCTCGCTTGAGCGAGATATGGCTCGCCTGAGCGAGAGAAGCCTCGCTTGAGCAAGAGTTGGCTCGCCTGAGCGAAGGAGAGAGAGTGGATACTGATGGATCCTCGCTTGAGCGAGAATCCCTCGCTTGAGCGAGAGCGTCAGATCTGAAATTTTAAAAAGGCGGGATTTTCTCGCCTGAGCGAGAATGCGCTCGCTTGAGCAAGAACCTGACGATTTCACTTTAAAATATAAACCCTCAAACACTTTTAGGGTTAGAACTTGAGATAGAAGAGAGAAGGAGGTGATTTTGGGAGCTAGGACTCGTGGGAATCATCTAGAAGCTTGAGAATAGGTAAATCTCTTGATTCTAACTCTCCTTCTCCCTTTCAAACTCGTTTTGGGTGTGTGGGATCTCTTCTAAAAATGTGAGAAACCATGGAAACTCTTCCTTTTGAGTTGTGGTTCGTTTTATTTAGTTTCTCTCTTATAAACTCTTGGTTTAGAATGAAGAGTGTTTGTGGGTTGATTCATGAAAACCCCAAAAACCCTAAAATGAAAATGTGGTTAAAAAGGAAAATGGGTGAAATGTTAGATGTAGAAGATGAGTATGTGCTCTAATGTTGAAATATGAGATGAATATGTATGTTTTAGATGTTTGGGAAACTCTTAATGAAAGTAGTTTAGAAACATTTGAAATATGTGAATATCATATATGTTTGTTGTAAAGGTAATATGAGTTACATGTATATTATTGTGAATGAAGTACTGACTTTTGTTGTTGCTTGGTGGGTATGAGGAAAGATCCCAAGGTTGGAGGAGGTAGCGAAGGAAACTTGTAATGTTACCCAAAACCGACCCCAACACTCACCAAGGTAAGGATAAGTCTTTAACTAGCATGTCATATAGAGAAAATGCGTGGAATTGCTGTTTATAAATTGATGGTGTATCAATGAAAAGAAAATATTTTTTTAGCCGACCATGATTGGTTAGCGACTTTGGCTCAAGTTATGTAGAAGCTTTGGCTCAAGAAATGTAGCAAGCTTTGGCTCAAGCAATGTAGCAAGCTTTGGCTAAAGCGATGTACCAAGCTTTGGCTCAAGTGATGTAGCAAGCTTTGGCTCAAGCGTTGTAGCAAGCTTTGGCTCAAGCAATGTAGCAAACTTTGGCTCAAGTAATGTAGCAAACTTTGGCTCAAGTTATGTAGCAAACTTTGGCTCAAGTTATGTAGCATGATTTTCAAAAAGAAAACATATTTTAGCTAACCGAAATGGTATAGCGACTTTGGCTCAAGTTATGTAGCAAGCTTTGGCTTAAGCGATGTAGCAAGCTTTGGCTCAAGCAATTTAGCAAGCTTTGGCTCAAGCAATGTAGCAAGCTTTTGCTCAAGCAATGTAGGAAACTTTGGCTCAAGCAATGTAGCAAACTTTGGCTCAAGTAATGTAGCCAACTTTGGCTCAAGTTATGTAGCATGTTTCCAAAAGAAAAGGGAAATCTGTTTTTAGCTAACCTTAAGTGGTGTAGCGGCTTTGGCTCAAGCGATGTAGCAAACTTTGGCTCAAGTTATGTAGCAAGTTTTTCGAAGATATAAACGGTTAAATTGGTTTTAAATATTTATGACTTTTAAATTGCTTACTTAACCTTAATAAAATGTGGATTAATTTATATTGACATTTATTGAGTTAACGACTTACTCCTTTGTGTTTTCTTTGTGTATTGTCAATGGTAATCCCATGGCATGTACAAGGATGATTAGAGATGCTTGATTTGGAGTTTTAGAGACTTTGATGATTAAACTCTATGATTCTATTTATTCTTGAACTACCTGAATATTTGATGACTTTGATTGTAAATAAGGATACATTAAATTTTGTAAACACTCAACTTGACATATGATGACTTCATTATGGTATACATGCGAATTATGTTTTTCTATAAATCGGAGTAGTCATTGTATGAGCTGAAATTGAATTTTTATGGTTATGAGATGATTAGTGTAATGGGGGTTTTAAAGGTTAAAGAATTGTATGTATGAGGAAATGTGGGAAAATCAAGTAGAAAGGATTAAAATAAATGAAAAAATTTCAAGGGTAGAATTTGGATCTTTACAATATGGTATCAGAGCATAGTTAATTCTGCGGCCTAGGGTATGGCCTTACGTGTTTCTTTGTAATCTTTGTGTACTTGAATTACTTAGTTGTACTAATTGTGGTGTGATTATGTGATCTTTGTCTAGTTCAAATTTGGTTTCCTAACCTGTGAATGAGTACAGATACCCATGGCTGGAAGAGGAAGAACAACGAATCAGAATGTTCTGAATGATCGTTTGGCTCAGATGGTGGCTGCATTGCAACGCATGGACAAAATCTTGCAGAATCTGAATCGGAACGTAGAACCAAGCCCGAGTTCGCGACCCCTGTTTTCCCCCGGGTATGCTGAGTATCACGGTCTGGATGAGTTATCCAGAAGGGAACCTTAGTTGGTTTCAATGCGGGTTCGCTCCTAATACTACCATTGAATGGGTCCAAGGATTGGAGGGGATCTTAAGGGCCATGAGCTATACTGACGCTCAAAAGGTGGCGTATGCCACCTTTATGCTAGTAAAAGAGGCTGAAAACTGGTGGGAGATCGTTCGGAGACAGATGGAAACTGAGGGGCAAATCATCACTTGGGAAGCTTTCAGGAGTAAATTCCTCTAGAAGTATTCTCCTACAGAATTGGAGGGGAAGGAGGAGGATGTGCGAGTAAGAGACACAGCTGCTGGTAAAGTGAACTCTTCAAGAGACTATGGGCCTCAAAGCAACCCTATGCCAGGGAGGGGTAAAGAGAAGGTGGGAGAGGACTAACGGCCTTATGCCCCACCTAACAATAATCGCAGCCGTAGCTACCAAGGATCGAAACCTACTATTGGATTAACCTTAATAAAATGTGGATTAACTTATATTGACATTTATTGAGTTAACGACTTACTCCTTTGTGTTTTCTTTGTGTATTGTCAATGCTAATCCCATGGCAAGTACAAGGATGATTAGAGATGCTTGATTTGGAGTTTTAGAGACTTTGATGATTAAACTCTATGATTCTATTTATTCTTGCACTACCTGAATATTTGATGACTTTGATTGTAACTAAGGATACATTAAATTTTGTAAACACTCGACTTGACATATGATGACTTCATTATGGTATACATGCGAATTATGTTTTTTCTGTAAATGGGAGTAGTCATTGTATGAACTGAAATTGAGTGTTTAGGGTTATGAGATGATTAGTGTAATGGGGGTTTTAAAGGTTAAAGAATTGTATGTATGAGGAAATATGGTAAAATCAAGTAGAAAGGATTAAAATAAATGAAAAAATTTTAAGGGTAGAATTTGGGTCCTTACACTTTGTTTTGAGAGATTTTTCTAGAAATCAATTAGGACTTCCTAATTACAGATTAAAATCATTATAACTTTCTATGTTTTACCTCTACTATTAATATATTTGTGGGGTTCTTAGGTACCTTTTCCTTAAAAAAACTATATTCAAATATGTGCACCGTGAAAATTGCATTAGCTTTTATGACTTTGTTATGCAATATGTACATTATATGTGCACAAATGCTTTGATGTTGGACATTGACTTTTGTCACTTTACAATGTTGCAATTTGTTAAAGTATATGTATAAACTACATATGGGTTAAGACATTGTTTTTATTTTATACATATACAATATACAATGTGGACTTTATGGCATTGTATATATATTTCCAATTAACATGTGTATATATACATATATTATTGTTTCCTGCTTAAGGTTACTATGATGCTTGAAATTATATTGTGGTATTAGATTTTTTAATCATCAAAGTGATCAAATCTTGTACAGTTTTAGTTCTAATATTGTATTCTTTATAATGGACCCATAGTGTTTTCTTTTGTCTAATAATTATTTTTTAATTAGTTTAAGCAATATGTTGTCAAAGTAACCTATATTGTGGAAATTGATTTGATTACACAGATGATATTATGAGATTATTTATGCGAATTGTGTTCAGTAAGATTACAAGTATGCATCATCATGTTGTTTTGATGAACACAAGGATAAAGCCAAGCTTAAAGACTAAGCCAACTTAACAAACAACAAGATCAAGACCTAAGTTCAATCAAGTCGACTTAGGTGAAATTTTATATTTCTAGAGCCTTAAGATGTTTGATTCGACAGTGTCTAGGCTAGGTGAACCTTGAAAGAAAATCTCACAAATACTAAAATTGAACCAACTTAAAATGAGACTCACACACATTCTCACGTGATTGACATGCTCATGCATTTATATATGGTAGCAAGACTTTGGTGCATTAAACATAGTTTATCACTTACATCTTTCAAAATCATTGATCATGCATATATACATCAAGTAGAAGGCTCATCATGCATCAAATATATTTTTTCAACATATTTAATCGATTACAACTTGTGTTAATCGATTAAATATTATGGGGAACTCATTAATCGATTAAGTATGAGATTAATCAATTATCAGGAATTATAGTAGTTACAACTTTTTAATTTCATGGCATCGTTAATCGATTATTTAAGGGATTAATCGATTATCTTAGGTGACTGTAGCTAAAGCTTTTTATCCGAGGACAAACACATTAAAATCTTTTGAGCGAAAAATCACGTGTTGCTGATTTAATTTTCTATGATTCAATGTAAAGAGGGTGACTATGGTGCTTTGGAATCACATTATGGTGATGAAAATGAAGAGCAGGTGAGAGACTAAAGAACCTAAGTTCATGTGCATGAAATTCATATGAGCAGGGAAATTTAGAGGTGGTTCATTAAGATCATCTTGACTCAAACCTTTTCTTGTGCTTTGTCTTGGTTCAGCTCCATTGATAATGGATATAATTTGAAGTATTACACACATTTGATACCAAGGGACTTTATTATTTGAAGTATTGGAAATCAAAGAAAACAATTAGTGGCTTTAAATTTTTTAGGAGAAGTTTTATGCCCTTATCTTTTTGATGCATGGCAGTTGCAATAAGTGTAAATAAAAAGGGAGCATCTGATGTGGTTTCTTCATGATGAGGAAGGCCATGAACAAGAGGAATAGTGTTAGGGACAAAAGTTATAAGGTGTAGGTGGAGGTTGAGATGCTGTAACTTGGTTTGTGTTCCTTTGGGGATAAAGAATGAGCTTTTGTGGCCTCTTTTTCCTAACTTGTTGGAGAAATGAAGATATGGGGTTAGGTGCTCCATGGCTATCGGGTTAGGTGCTCCATGGCAAACAATGGATATATGGCTATGTGTAGTGTAAGGACCCAAATTCTACCCATGAATTTTTTTCCTTATTTTAATTCATTCACACGTGCATTTTTCCTATAACTTATGGTTATAACTCTAATAACTTTACCTTAGTCATCCTTCTTAGTTCATGATCATTTTATCATACAATTTTCATTCATACATTCACTATGCAGAAAAACATAATTCATATTAATGTCTCCCAGTACTTACAACATACAAATAGCTATAGGTTTCCAAAATCATAATACCCATGATTACAAATATCCAAAATCAGCATTTAGTCAGTCATGATATAAAGGGGAATAATAAAGGAATCCAGATTTAAAAGCTCCTAAGGCGCCTAATCAAGCATCCTCAATTCATCTATTTACCTACAAATGTATTATCATAAACAAATACATAGAAAACACAAAGGAGTAAGTCATAAACTCAAACATAATCATATGATAATCCACATTCAATAAGGTTATATAAATAGTTATATCGTAACATATAAATACAACTCCAACATATATCCACTATACTAACTTCGCAATTTAACATAGTCAAGACTCATTACTCTTCCATTTCCTCAAACTTATATATCATTCAACCCTTTTTTTTCTTAGTCATCCACCTCGTAAGCCTTTACCATGGTTCACTTATCTTACCACATAGGACAAGTCAGACATTTGCTACGAATAGCCAATACCACGAAGGGCAAGTCAGTCATTGCACAATGAGCCAATACCAAAAAGGGCAAGTATGTCATTTCTCAACCAGCCAATACCACTAAGGGAAAGTCAGTCACTGCTCAACGAGCCAATACCACTAAGGGCAAGTCAGTCATTGCTCAACGAGCCAATACCACAAAGGGCAAGTCAGTCATTGCTCAACGAGCCAATACCACTAAGGGCAATTCAGTCAGTTCTCAACGAGCCAATACCACTAAGGGCAAGTCAATCACTGCTCAACGAGCCAATACCACTAAGTGCAAGTCAGTCATTGATCAACCTCTTAAGGGAGCTAAAAATATATTTTCCTCTACTCGTTTTACAATTGACAATAATCCGAAAATCCACGCATTTATTAACATAGGTACAAGTTAAATGCTTCTCCATACCTTGGTGAGTGTTGGAGTCAGTTTTGGGTAACTTTGCAAGTTCCTTCGCTACCTCCTCCAACCTTAGGATCTTTCCTCCTCCCCACCAAACAACAACAAAAGTCAGTGGTTTATTCACAGCAACATATAAATCTTTAACCATACAGGAGATTCAAACATTTCCAATGTTTCCAAAACTACTTTCATTAGGAGTTTCCAAACATCTAACACATACATATCCACTTTCAAATCAACATTCAACTTTCATAAACCACATTCAGCATCTAACATTTCA
The DNA here is from genome assembly GCA_009771035.1 of Lupinus albus. NCBI lineage: Eukaryota > Viridiplantae > Streptophyta > Magnoliopsida > Fabales > Fabaceae > Lupinus > Lupinus albus. The sequence goes on along the minus strand of CM020013.1, from coordinate 4,696,497 downwards.
CTCTTTTCCCATTTAACCACATATTCGTTTTGGGGTTTAGGGTCTTTCATGAATCAACCCCTAATCACTCTTATCTTTCAATATTAATTATAAACCAAAGGTTTTCAAGAGATAAATTAGATTAAACGAACCACGACTCCAAAGGGAGAGTTTCCATGGTTTCTCACGTTTTTAGAAGAGATCACATATACCCAAAACAAGCTTGAAAGGAAGAAGGAGAGTTAGAATCAAGAGATTTACCTCTTTCTCAAGCTTCTAGTTGATTCCCACAAATCCTTGCTCTCCAAATCGCTCCCTCCTCTCTTCTCTCTCAAGTTCTAACCGTAAAAGTGTTTGAGGGTTTCTATTTTAACGTTCATTCGTCGGTTTCTCGCTCAAGTGAGTCTTTTCTCGCTCAAGCGATAAAATCCCGCCCATTTTAAAACTCAAAACTGACGCTCTCGCCCGGGCGAGCCATCTCTCGCTCAGGCAAGAATCTCACAGCCTCCAGAGTGCCATTCTCGCCCAAGCAATCCAACTCTCGCTCAGGCGAGACTCTTAGGTAAAATCATGGGAGCAACTCTAATCCTCTCGCTTGGGCGAGGCCCTCTCGCTCAAGCGATCATATGGCAGTAAGTCTCAATCCTCAAGACTGTTACTACCATTTTAAGAAAGATAAGTTCAGGGTGTTACAATCCTCCCCCTCTAATAAGAATTTTCGTCCCCGAAAATTAAACATACCTCGATTCAAACAAATGAGGGTAATCCTCCCTCATATCACGCTCCACTTCCCAAGTAGCGTCTCCTTCATCTACTTGGCTCCATAGTACCTTCACCAAGGCAGTCTCTTTGCCTCTTAACTTCTTGATACTAGTATCCATGATCCTCACGGGAAATGTAGTAAAGGTTAAGTTATCCTTCAACTCTATCTAATCGAACTCGGCCACATGAGATGGATCCCCAACATATTTCCTCAATTGAGACACATGGAACACATTGTGAAGATTTGACAACAATGGAGGTAAAGCCACTCGATATGCTACCTGTCCTACCCTCTTCAAAATCTGATATGGTCCAATGAATCTCGGAGTAAGCTTATGTGTTTTCAGCACTCTACCAATCCCAGTAGTCGGAACTACCGTCATGAACACATGATCCCCTTCATTAAACTCAAGAGATTTCCACATCTTATCATAACAGCGTTTTTGTCGACTCTGTGCGATCCGCATGTTCTCTCGGATTTTCTTAATCTTTTCCGTCATTTCTCGGACCAACTCAGGTCCCAATACCAAGTTCTCTCCAGTTTCAAACTAACTTACAAGAGTCCTACATTTCCTCCCATACAAGGCTTCTTAAGGGGCCATCTCGATACTAGTATGGAAACTATTGTTATTGGTGAACTCGATCAAAGGCAACATTTTATCCCAAATCCCAGGTTGTTTCAAAGCACATGCTCTCAAAAGGTCCTCCAATGACTGTATGGTCCTTTCCAACTGACCATCCGTTTGTGGATGATAGGCCGAACTCAGTTTCAACTTAGTTCCCAATGCGGACTACAAACTGGTCCAAAAGTTTGAAGTGAAACGGGGATCCCTATTCGACACAGTGTTTAACGGTATCCCATGCAACCGAACGATCTCCTTGATATACAACTCAGCCAACCGTTCTAGGGAATATTTCATGTTCATGGGCTAGAAATGAGCAGACTTAGTTAAACGGTCTACTATTACCCATATCGAGTCATACCCTCTCTGAGTCTTCGGAAAACCCGATACAAAATCCATGGAAATACTATCTCACTTCCATACGGGAATCTCTAGCGACTGTAACTCTCATGTCGGTCTTTGGTGTTCATTTTTTGCTTTTTGACAGATCAGACTACTCGAGACATGCAAAGCTACATCCTTCTTCAAACCAGACCACCAAAACAGATTTTTCAGATCTTGATACATTTTTGTGGTCCCTGGGTGGAAGCTCATCTTACTCTTGTGAGATTTCTCAAGAATACTCCTTCGCAATTCTGCATCAAAATGCACACACACCCTTCCCTTGTATCACAACAATCCCCTAAAATCCAACTCAAAGTCAGTCTCCTTCCCACTAGTCATTGAATCTTGTTCGACCTTCAACTAACGATCCTCAACTTGCATTATTCTAATTTGGTGGAACAACTCATTTGTAATCTTAAGCATTCCCAAAATCATACTATGGGGTCTCATCTGAACTGCCAAGTTCATATCCATTAACTCCTCAATTAATTTCTCTTCCTGGACCATCAAAGCCGACATATGTAAGGACTTCCGACTTAAAGCACCGGCCACCACATTGGTTTTCCTAGATGGTTCTATAATCCAAAATCATAGTCCTTAAAGAATTACGTCCACCTTCTCTGTCTCATGTTCAATTCCTTTTGATCAAACTGATACTTTAAACTCTTGTGGTCGCTATACACTTCAAATCTTACACCATAAAGATGGTGTCTCCATATTTTCAATGCAAAGACCACTACGGCTAGTTCCAAATCATGCGTAGGGTAGTTTTGCTCATGCGTTCTTAACTATCGCGAAGCATAGGCAACAACTTTCCCGTCCTTCCTTAGAAGCTTCACAGTACACACTGAAATCACAATCAGTACAAGGAAGAACCATCACTGGTGCCATAGTCAACCTCCGCTTCAACTCTTGAAAACTATCTTCACAACGAATTTTCCACACATACGGTTCTCCTTTTCTGGTAAGCTCAATTAGAGGTAATGCCAACTTTGAAAACCCCTCTATGAACTTCCGATAATAACCGGCCAAACCCAGAAAACTCCTGATCTGGGTGACTAACTTTGGTACTGCCCATTCCATAATTGCCTCGGCTTTAGAAGGGTCTACAGCAACCCCTTCCCTGGATATCACATGTCCAAGAAAGTTCACCGATTATAACCAGAAATCACATTTGGACAGTTTCACATACAACTGGTTACTCCTCAAAATATCTAGAACCACTCTCAGATGCTTTGCATGTTCCTCTCGCCTCTTAGAGTAGACCAGAATATCATCAATGAATACCACTACAAATGAGTCCAAGTACGGATGAAATATCGGGTTCATATAGTTGGTAATATTGCTGGAGAATTCGTCACCCCGAAAGGCATTACCAAATACTAAAAGCCCATACCTCATTCTGAAAGCAGTTTTAGGGATATCTTCCGACTTAACTCGAAGTTGGTGATAACCCGATCGGAGGTCAAATCATCAACTGATCTATCAAATCATCACTACTTCTCTCAACTAAGGTCAAAACACCACTGCTTCTCTCAACTGATCTATCAAATCATCAAACCTAGGCAGTGGATACTTGTTCTTGATAGTGACCTTGTTCAACTGTCTATAATCGGTACACAACCTCATACTCCCATCTTTCTTTTTAATCAACAAAACTGGTGCACCATCGGTGAGACACTAGGACGAATGAATTTCTTTGCCAACAAGTCCTCAACTTGCTTTTTCAACTCAGCCAACTCTAACGGTGCCATCCTATATGGAGCTATAGAGATGGGTCCCGTTCCCGGTACGAAGTCAATGGAGAATTCAACTTCTCTTACTCGAGGAAATTTCCAAATATCACCAGGAAACACCTCGGGACAAACACTGATCCCCCTATAATGATGCCAACAGGACAAACACTGATCCCCCTTCCTTAAGGGAAGTCCTGACTTCCTTAGCCAAAACTGGCTCCATGCAACTAGCCTGGTCAGAAATCTCACACAGATCTCCAAACACAATGGTCTTATCAGCACAATTAAGCATTACACTATTTGTTGATAACCAGACCATTCCCAGAATTAGATCTAACTGGGACAGTGGTAAACAGATTAAATCCACAGTAAATGTCCTACCGTTTACCACTATCGGACATTGATACACAAACGTCGACACCACCACAGGCACACTAGTTGGGGTGGATACGACCAAGTCGAAGGCAACGACTTTGTTTGCAATTTCAATCGGTTTACACATTCAACAGATAAAAAGGAGTGTGTCACTCCCGAATCAAACAACACTAAAAGAGGAATACCTGCCACCATGCAATTACCTTGGATCAGACCGTCGACCTCAAACACCTCTGCACCACTCATGGTGAACATCCTGCCTATTGTTCTAGGCCTCTCAGCCTTCACAACATTTACACCCCGATCAACCTTGGACAGAACCTCTTCATATGCCCCGGTTCCTTAAAGTGGAAAAAACCATTCCCAAAGCCAGGACAAATGGATCCCGCATGCTTCCACCCACATTTGCTGCACATAGGAAAAGAGTCGGGTTGAGATCCTCCAACAGTAGGCTTCGACCCTTGGTAGCTACGATTGCGATGGTCGTTAGGTGAGGCATAAGGCTGTCGAGCACCACTCACCTTCTCCTTACCCCTCCCTTGTATAGTGTGGCGTTGGCGTCCATAATTTCGAGGACGGTTTACCTTATCAGCAGTAGTGTCCCTCACTCGCACATCATCTTCATACATTCTACACTTGTTCACAAGTGTAGGGAAATCTGAAATCTCTTGGTGGCCAAACATCACCTTCAGCTCAGGTTTCAGACCCATCTCGAACTTGACACATTTGGACCTCCCGTCTACTTCAAGTTCGACATATGGACAATACCGGGCCAATTCCTCGAACTTGGCTACGTATTCCCCCATTGTCAAACTCCCTTGTTCTAACCGCTAGAATTCCATCCCTTTCTTCATTTTTAAGTCTGCAGGAAAGTACTTTTGGAGGAACATACTCTTGAAGGCCTCCTAAGTAACGATTTGTCCCTCGGTCTCCATCTGTCTCCAGACCATTTCCCACCAGTTCTCAGCCTTTTTCACTAGCATATAGGTGGCATATGCCACTTTCTAAGCATCAGAGCATCTCATGGCCCTGAAGATTCTCTCCAATCCTTGGACCCATTCAATGGCAGCATCAGGAGCAAATCCGCCTTGGAACTGACTAGGGTTCCTCCTACAGAATTCGTCCAGACCTCGGTATTCCGCCGGTCCGGGAGGTACCAGGGGTTGCAAACCAGGACTCGGAGCTGCATTCTGATTCAGATTTTGCAGGTTTTCATTTATATGATGCAATGATGCTACCATCTGTCCCAAAAGGTCATTCAGGACATTCTAACTCGCTCCTCTTCCTCTTCCAGCTATGTGTCAACTTGTACTCATTTACTATTAGTGCACAAATACAGTTTACACAATTCAAATTATCACATAGTCTGATAGTATATCACATAATGTCACACTAGTTTTGCATGGTTCTTAAACAGTCAATTAGCATAAATTTTAACAAAGAAGCATGTAAGGCCATACCCTAGGCCACACAAATAATTATGCTCTGATACCATATTATAAGGACCCAAATTCTACCCATGAAAATTTTTCCTTATTTTAATTCATTCACGCATGCATTTTTCCTATAACTTATAATTATAACCCTAATAACTTTACCTTAGTCATCCTTCTTAGTTGATGATCATTTTACCATGCAATTTTCATACATACATTCACTATGCAGAAAAAAAATAATTAATATTTATGTCTCCCAGTACTTACAACATACAAATAGTTATGGGTTTCCAAAATCATAATACCCATGATTACAAATATCCAAAATCAGCATTTAGTCAGTCATGATACAAAGGGGAATAATAAAGGAATCCATATTTAAAAGCTCCTAAGGCGCCTAATCAAGCATCCTCAATTCATCTATTTACCTGCAAATGTATTATCATAAACAAATACATAGAAAACACAAAGGAGTAAGTCATAAACTCAAACATAATCATATGATAATCCACATTCAATAAGGTTATATAAATAGTTATATTGTAACATATAAATACAACTCCAACATATATCCACTATACTAACTTCGCAATTTAACATGGTCAAGACTCATTATTATTCCATTTCCTCATACTTATATACCATTCAACCCATTTTTTCTTAGTTATGCACCTCGTAAGCCTTTACCTTGGTTCACTTATCTTACCACATAGGGCAAGTGAGTCATTTTCTCTGAATAGCCAATACCACGAAGGGAAAGTCAGTCATTGCTCAACGAGCCAATACCACAAAGGGCAAGTCAGTTAGTGCTCAACGAGCCAATACGACTAAGGGCAAGTCAGTCACTGCTCAACGAGCCAATACCACTAAGGGCAAGTCTGTCAGTGCTCAACGAGCCAATACCACTAAAGGCAAGTCAGTCATTGCTCAACGAGCCAATACCACTAAGGGCAAGCCAGTCAGTGCTCAACGAGCCAATACCACTAAGGGCAAGTCATTCATTACTCAATGAGCCAATACCACTAAGGGCAAGTCAGTCATTGCTCAACGAGCCAATAACACTAAGGGCAAGTCAGTCATTGCTCAACCTCTTAAGGGAGCGAAAAATAGATTTTCTTCTACTTGTTTTACAATTGACAATAATCCGAAAATCCACGCATTTATTAACATAGGTACAAGTTAAATGCTTCTCCTTACCTTGGTGAGTGTTGGGGTCGGTTTTGGGTAACTTTGCAAGTTCCTTCGCTACCTTTGCAAGTTCGTTCACATAAAGGCCAATACCACGTTGGGCAAGTCATACATTGCCATAAGGCCAATACCACGTTGGGCAAGTCATACATTGCCATAAAGGCCAATACCACGTTGGGTAAGTCATACATTGATTCATCCATTTCCACCACAGGAAAATACCATATTATACATACACCCTATATACTTACAATGCTTATCCCTTACCTTGGTGTGAGTTGATGGTAGTGCTAGACAACTTGTTAATTTCTCCTCCACTTCCTCCAACCTTAGGGTCTTTCCTCATTCACACCACACACAATAACCATAATCAATAACATATTCACATTATCACATAAACAACTTAAGACCACACATTCATCCATTAAAATAACTCATATTTCAATATTTTTTAAAATCACTTCCATTAGGGATTTCAAGCATGTAAAACATACCAATTCACTTCTATTTCACATTAGAAACCATAAACCACCTTTCTAACCTAACATTTCCCCTTTTCATCATCATTTTCGTTTTGGGTTTTGGGGTTTTCATGAATCAACCACCAATCATCCCCATTTTCGAACACAAAACATCGAGTTTTTCAAAGGGAAAGCTAGATAACAACAAGTTACAACACAAAAGAGAAAGTTATATGATTTTCTATACTAAGAGAAGAGACCCAAATGCCGAAAATGAGTTTCAACAAGAGAATGAGTGTTAAAATCAAGAGTTTTACCTCTTCTCTAGCTTCTCCAAGTCTCCACACAAGCTCTCACCAAGAAAATCGTCTCTTCTTCTCTTTAATCTCAAAAACTCCCTCTCTTTTCGTGTTTGGGGCTCTTTATTAGGGTTCAGGTTTTTAGATTCTCGCCCAGGCGAGAATACGTCGCCCAGGCGAGAATACGTCGCTCAGGCGAGGAAGCCCTGCCGCTTTCAGTTTCAAACTCGGGTTCTCTCGCTCAAGCGAGGGACTCTCGCTGTAACGACCCGATTTCTACCCTTGAAATTTTTTCTCATTTTAATTCAATTTCATTCAATCACTCATAACTCACATTACCATTTTAATATCCTTACTTCAAAATCTTATTTCCCCTCCTCACACTCAATCCATGAATCAATAACCACATACATAATCATTTTACCTAGAACTTCTCATGAATCATTCTTGGAACTAATCTTATAACCTATTATATTATCATACAATTAATCTTGTAGAAAAACATAATTCATTCATATCATTCCCTATGAGTACTAAGACCTCAAAGGTTCTGATCCTCCAAAATAACATTACGCATGGTTACAAATATCCAAATAATGGTTAGTCATGATTACAATCATTTAAATCCGCAGGTAATCATTTAGAATACGAAAAACATAAATAGTGAATCCAAAGTCTAAAGCTCCTAAAGCTCCCGACCTGGCATACTTCATTCGACTATTTACCTGCAATGGGATTATCAATGACAAAAGTACAAAACACACAAAGGAGTAAGTCATTAATTCAATAAACGTCATTATAAGATAATCCACATTAGAAAAAGGAGTTAATAAACCATTTGTTTTATAAATTCATTTTGTGCTACATTACTTGAGTCAAAGTTTTGCTACATAGCTTGAGCCAAAGCATTGCTACATAACTTGAGCCAAAGTTTTGCTACATAGCTTGAGCCAAAGCATTGCTACATAACTTGAGCCAAAGTATTGCTACATAGCTTGAGCCAAAGCATTGCTACATAACTTGAGCCAAAGTATTGCTTCATAACTTGAGCCAAAGTTTTGCTACATAACTTGAGCCAAAGTGTTGCTACATAGCTTGAGCCAAAGCATTGCTACATAACTTGAGCCAAAGTATTGCTTCATAACTTGAGCCAAAGTGTTGCTACATAGCTTGAGCCAAAGCATTGCTACATAACTTGAGCCAAAGTGTTGCTACATAACTTGAGCCAAAGTCGCTAACCATTTATGGTCGGCTAAAAATATGTTTCCTTTTCATTGATTTCAATATCAACCATTTCCTGTAAATCCACGCCATCTTTAGTATAAACACACCCATATATGTTTATACTAAACACGTGATTCACAATATAATTATTGCATGATCAGAAATACACACGTTTTCCATCTTCCGTAAATCTACGCCTACTTTAGTATAAACACACCCATATATGTTTATACTAAATGCGTAATTCACAACTCAATCATTGCATAACCAGAAAATACTTACATTTTCTATTCCAAATGCACAATTAAAGACTTATCCTTACCTTGGTGAGTATTGGGGTTCGGTTCTTGGCAACTTCTCGAATTCTACCAACACCACCTCCAACCTTAGGATCTCTCTCTCTTCTCATCCCACCACATAACACAATGTTAGTTATTTATTCCAAATATTACATAAACAACTTATTTTGCATCATTTAATCATACAAAATATTCATCATCAATATTCAACCATCTAAAACATGCATAACATCTCATATTTCAATATTTGGGGGTAGACTCATCTTCTACCTCTAACATTTTACTCATTCTCTCCTTTTACCACATTTTCACTTTTAGGTTTTCATGAATCAACCCACAACCCTTTCCATTCTTAAGATACTATCTCTAAACCAAGAGTTTACAAGATAAAAACAACATAAAACGAACCATAACTCTAAAGGATGAGTTTCCATGCTTTCTCATGTTTTGAAAATAAATCCAACTTACCCAAAACAAGTTAGAGAGGAAGAAGAAGAGTTAGAAACAAGAGGTTCACCTCTACGCAAGCTCTAAAATGAGTCCTAAGGCTCCTTACTCTTGAAAAGCTCCCTTCTCTCTCTTCTCTTCAAGTTTTAACCCTAAAATGTGTTTGGGGTTTCTATTTTTAAAGAGCAGTCGTCGGGTTCTCGCTCAAGCGAGCCCATTCTCGCTCAAGCGAGCCCATTCTCGCTCAAGCGAGAATCTCACAGTAGCAATTTTCGCTTAACGCATATATGTAATCGATTACATGGATTGTGTAATCGATTACATCATGTAAAATGCACATATCTGATGCTTTTATCTCCATGTAATCGATTACATGTATTGTGTAATCGATTACATCATGCAAAATGCACATATCTGATGCTTTTATTTGCATGTAATCGATTGCATGTATTGTGTAATCGATTACATCATGTAAAATGCACATATCTGATGCTTTTATCTGCATGTAATCGATTACATGCATTGTGTAATCGATTACATCATGTAAAATGCACATATCTGATGCTTTTATCTGCATGTAATCGATTACATGGACTGTGTAATCGATTACACTGCCCAAAATTGCCATTTCTCGCCCGGGTGATACAACTCTCGCTCAGGCGAGAATCCTCCGGTATAGCCCGAGATTTCACCCTCCCAGATGCACCTCTCTCGCTCAAGCGAGAATCTCTGGATCAAGCGAGGCTTCCAGGACTGATACTCTAATTTTTAAAGACTAAAATTCGGGGTGTTACAATCATCCCCCTCTTATAAGAATTTTCGTCCCCGAAAATTAAACATACCTCGGAAATCAAAATCATCACCTAAACCTTAGGCACAAGGATACTCCACCAAAATCATAATCGATTCCCTAATCCATTAAGATTACTTAATCAGTCACTAAGGGCATACACCACTAAACCGTGACATCACCCACCAATTCATGAACTAACTCATAAATGTCCAAATATTAAGGTTTCAGCCTTTAATATCCTGAATGCCCTGAGAATTAAACCGTAATTTAGACTAAAGATTTTTCTTATATCTATCAAGAACCATTGATCTCTAACACCTATCCATCTATCAATCCTAACATACGTTAAGAATCCCGATAATACTCTCGAACTTCAGCGAATGGGGAACTCTTGATCCCATATCTATCTAAATGCATCTTTTAACATCCATCATACACTAGCTAGTCTCATCTCCACTCGAGACTCTAGCACAATTTCATTTTACTAGATCCACAAAATACTTACACAATAGAATTCTTAGTGTCTCATCCATTGTACACAATCAAACTATCCAGTAATTGTCTAATTACATAAAATATTTCTACCATCAAATCTTATCGTCTAAAGAAATTACCGATTTCTAGCCTCCACTGAAACCATAAAACCATTGATTCACACCAAAACTAGGTATTCTGTTACCAATCGGCAAGCACAAGTCGACCAACACTCAAACCTACAACTTGCGTTCGGTTTGGTCACCCCAATTCCGTTAGTAAATATAAACTTATTAACCCACTCGCATTATGTCCAGAAATACATGGGCGTCTCATATCACTAAACTTTTAACAACCTCATACTTATTCCGATATGGTTGCTAAAATTTCGGAATTCTCCAACATGATACTAAATCATTACTTAGGCACAAGCTAAGTTTTCCCAAAAATGATTCTCGAAAGCGGTTTGAATCCACGACTCATGGCAACCACGTCGTGAAACAAGGTTCGCACGCTCATTTCGACACAACCCAAAACTTCTTCTCTCCTATGGTTACACCACACCCATACACCGCAATTACTGACGTTCACGAAACAACAACAACTTTTGCCGGTACACATTCAACGCAGACAATTTCGGATCACCACCACTATTTCATGCGTTGCCAATGTCCTACCGCAAAAGAACCGGTCATTCGAGACCAAAAGTTTCACGTCTATTCCATTGCATTCATCACATTGGCGGGGTAAGTAACTTAACTAGCCTCTTTTCTCGACTATCATTATAAGTCTTACCCTTTTGCACCCATATACATATCAATGCAACTAAATCTTAATTTTTCACCTCAACAAGTACACACAGTTAAACATAACACAATTTGCTGATCGCTAGTCCATTTCCAGGATTAAATCCAACTGGGACATCATCGCGCATATCAACACTATAGTAAAGGTTCTACCATTTACCCCAACCGTACACTGAGACACTCCCGATCCAAAATAAGTTTTTGAGGTTCAACATCCCTGCACATAGCTTGGTGTTCAATACCAATATACATTTGTTACGGCGGGTACTCATCTTTAACAAAAAAAATAAATTTCATAGACCAGAAGCTTCATACACAAGAATCAAAAATAACTTTTTCATACTTAATCGATTTTGGGGTACCAACCATAGGTCACCTCAAAATGATAATACATCTGATTAGTCAACGTCCATGTAAACACATTAATTGCAAGGACCTTTAGGTAATTTATCCAACCTCTATTTCATTTTCGAAATATGAATTTCACCTCTTAGCGTGCGCATACACACTAAGGCCAACAAAGGGAGTTAACCTTTAACAACTCATAAGAGAAAACAAGCATCCCCGACTTAGACATTTTTCTTGTCAGCATACTTATTATAAAAGTCAATCATTCATAGACGAAAGTCCACTTTCCAAGACAAAATAAAGAGTTCTTTCAAATCTTAACATCTTGAAATACTAACGAGTTCTTAAATGTCCTCTCGTGACATTTACTGAATAAATATCGATCCCTTTTTCGAAGTAGAGTTCTGACTTTCTCAATTGACACTGGCACCAAACCACTAGCCTGGTCAGAGATCTCGCACAGATCCCTAACCGCCACAACCTTGTCAGCACTATTCAATCACAACATGATTTGCTGACAATTAGTCCATCCCCAAAATTATATCTAACTGGGATAACGACAAGCAGACTGAATCTACGGTAAATATCACACCATTTACTACAATCGGACACTAGAACATAAACGTCGACACCACCACCAGCACATAGATTGGGTGGTCACGACCAAGTCGGAAGTACTGACTCAGTTTGCAATCTCAGCCAGTTTTTCACATTTAACACATATATTAGGGAGTGTGTCGCTCCCGAATTCAACAACACTAAACAAGGAATACCTGTCACCATGCAATTTACCTCTCGCCGGATCATCAACACCTGATGTCCCTGCACCATACATGGTAACCACTCTGCCGATAGATTGAGGTCATCCAGTCTCCATGGCATTCATACTCTGCCGTGACATAGGACAATACCTCTTTATAGGTCCAGTCTCTTTACAACGAAAACGGTGATTTGTAGTTCCAGAACACAATCATCCGTCATGTTTCCGGTTACACTTGTTGCACCAAGGTGGAGAGTTTAACCGTGACCCTCCGGCATTCGCATGGGTCCTCGGTCCATACGAAATGCAACTCCGAGTACCAACACGTGGAAAATAATGCTTCCGCTCTTCGCGATACCTCTTATCCTTGCCTCTTCCGTGCACAAAATTTCGTTGAGGCCCAAAGTCCTTGTGAGGAATGGATTCGGAGGTCGCCACTCCATCCGCCTTCATGTTAGTACACTCCATTCCTTGGACCCACTCAATAGCAGCATTCGGGGTGAATCCGCCTTGAAACGGACTAGGGTTCCTTCTGTAGGATTTATCTAACCCCCGGTACTCAGCCGGTCCTTGTTGAACTAAGGTGTGCGAGCTTGGACCTGGTGCCACGCTCCGATTCAGATGTTGTAAATTCTCACTCATTTGTTGTAGTGCCGCCACCATCTGGGCCAAGAGGTCATTCGGAACATTCTGACTCGCTCCTCTTTCTCTTCCAGCCATGTGTACCTGCACTCACGTACTTGTCAGTAGACTAATTGTATAACCAGACAAGCATTACATAACACACAATCGTCAATGCTAACCAAGCAATTCAAACACATAAAGATCACAAAGAAGCATGTAAGGCCATATCCTAGGCCGCAGGATTAACTATGCTCTGATACCATGTTGTAACGACCCGATTTCTACCCTTGAAAATTTTTCTCATTTTAATTCAATTTCATTCAATCACTCATAACTCACATTACCATTTTAATATCCTTACTTCAAAATCTTATTTCCCCTCCTCACACTCAATCCATGAATCAATAACCACATACATAATCATTTTACCTAGAACTTCTCATGAATCATTCTTGGAACTAATCTTATAACCTATTATATTATCATACAATTAATCTTGTAGAAAAACATAATTCATTCATATCATTCCCTATGAGTACTAAGACCTCAAAGGTTCTGATCCTCCAAAATAACATTACGCATGGTTACAAATATCCAAATAATGGTTAGTCATGATTACAATCATTTAAATCCGCAGGTAATCATTTAGAATACAAAAAACATAAATAGTGAATCCAAAGTCTAAAGCTCCTAAAGCTCCCGACCTGGCATACTTCAATCGTCTATTTACCTGCAATGGGATTATCAATGACAAAAGTACAAAACACACAAAGGAGTAAGTCATTAATTCAATAAACGTCATTATAAGATAATCCACGTTAGAAAAAGGAGTTAATAAACCATTTGTTTTATAAATTCATTTTGTGCTACATTACTTGAGCCAAAGTTTTGCTACATAGCTTGAGCCAAAGCATTGCTACATAACTTGAGCCAAAGTTTTGCTACATAGCTTGAGCCAAAGCATTGCTACATAACTTGAGCCAAAGTATTGCTACATAGCTTGAGCCAAAGTATTGCTTCATAACTTGAGCCAAAGTTTTGCTACATAACTTGAGCCAAAGTGTTGCTACATAGCTTGAGCCAAAGCATTGCTACATAACTTGAGCCAAAGTATTGCTTCATAACTTGAGCCAAAGTGTTGCTACATAGCTTGAGCCAAAGCATTGCTACATAACTTGAGCCAAAGTGTTGCTACATAACTTGAGCCAAAGTCGCTAACCATTTATGGTCGGCTAAAAATATGTTTCCTTTTCATTGATTTCAATATCAACCATTTCCTGTAAATCCACGCCATCTTTAGTATAAACACACCCATATATGTTTATACTAAACACGTGATTCACAATATAATTATTGCATGATCAGAAATACACACGTTTTCCATCTTCCGTAAATCTACGCCTACTTTAGTATAAACACACCCATATATGTTTATACTAAATGCGTAATTCACAACTCAATCATTGCATAACCAGAAAATACTTACATTTTCTATTCCAAATGCACAATTAAAGACTTATCCTTACCTTGGTGAGTATTGGGGTTCGGTTCTTGGCAACTTCTCGAATTCTACCGACACCACCTCCAACCTTAGGATCTCTCTCTCTTCTCATCCCACCACATAACACAATGTTAGTTATTTATTCCAAATATTACATAAACAACTTATTTTGCATCATTTAATCATACAAAATATTCATCATCAATATTCAACCATCTAAAACATGCATAACATCTCATATTTCAATATTTGGGGGTAGACTCATCTTCTACCTCTAACATTTTACTCATTCTCTCCTTTTACCACATTTTCACTTTTAGGTTTTCATGAATCAACCCACAACCCTTTCCATTCTTAAGATACTATCTCTAAACCAAGAGTTTACAAGATAAAAACAACATAAAACGAACCATAACTCTAAAGGATGAGTTTCCATGCTTTCTCATGTTTTGAAAATAAATCCAACTTACCCAAAACAAGTTAGAGAGGAAGAAGAAGAGTTAGAAACAAGAGGTTCACCTCTACGCAAGCTCTAAAATGAGTCCTAAGGCTCCTTACTCTTGAAAAGCTCCCTTCTCTCTCTTCTCTTCAAGTTTTAACCCTAAAATGTGTTTGGGGTTTCTATTTTTAAAGAGCAGTCGTCGGGTTCTCGCTCAAGCGAGCCCATTCTCGCTCAAGCGAGAATCTCACAGTAGCAATTTTCGCTTAACGCATATATGTAATCGATTACATGGATTGTGTAATCGATTACATCATGTAAAATGCACATATCTGATGCTTTTATCTCCATGTAATCGATTACATGTATTGTGTAATCGATTACATCATGCAAAATGCACATATCTGATGCTTTTATCTGCATGTAATCGATTGCATGTATTGTGTAATCGATTACATCATGTAAAATGCACATATCTGATGCTTTTATCTGCATGTAATCGATTACATGCATTGTGTAATCGATTACATCATGTAAAATGCACATATCTGATGCTTTTATCTGCATGTAATCGATTACATGGACTGTGTAATCGATTACACTACCCAAAATTGCCATTTCTCGCCCGGGTGATACAACTCTCGCTTAGGCGAGAATCCTCCGGTATAGCCCGAGATTTCACCCTCCCAGATGCACCTCTCTCGCTCAAGCGAGAAACTCTGGATCAAGCGAGGCTTCCAGGACTGATACTCTAATTTTTAAAGACTAAAATTCGGGGTGTTACACTCGCTCAAGCAAGGGACTCTCGCTCAAGCGAGGATCCGATAGCCCTAGAAATGCTCCTCTCGCTCATGCGAGCCAATTCTTGCCCAAGCGAGAATCTCTCAGCCTCCATTAACTCTCCCTCGCCCAGGCGAGCCAAATATCGCCCAAGCGAGACTCTTAGGGAAAATCCTGGGAGAAAATCCTGGACGTCTCGCTTAAGCGAGGCTCTCTCGCCTAGGCGAGAATCCTCCAGCATCTCCCACGCCTACTGAGTTTCACTAATCTTAAACGAGGAGAAATTAGGAGGTTACAAAGGATGTGATGACCGTAAATTCAATACCACAAAAAGCATAAGTGATGATGGAATTGAAAATGAAAAGTAAAAATGAAAAACAGTATGACAGATGAAAAAAATAATGATAGTTAACGAAGAAAGTATGGTAGATAGCCTTAAAAAATGGGACAAAGGATCTTCATTCAATTTTAGATATATATTGAAGGAAACTTGGGATCTCAAACTTACTATATTATCTATCAAGTGGATTTTAAGTTAATAATAATGATGTGTTGCTAGCTAAGTATTGATTCATTTTATTCAAAAGATGGGTGAAACACTAGCCATTTTAAACAAATTTCTATCAAGATAAAGAACGAGTTTCTCATTCTCCTTTTCATTAATAGCTAGCCGTGTATAGATGGCGATGATATATATTGAGGATTTGTCAATTTGTAGTTATAAGTTCTAAATAAAGGAAGAGGTAATTTGTTATGTTCATGATTGATAGAGCATCATGATTGCAAAAGTTATGATGTTTGCTTAAAGATTCAAAGTTGGTGACCAATGATATGTAATATTTGTCTTTTCACCCAAAAAGGGTAGGAATAGATAATTACATCACTCGATGTTTTTCAATATTTTACTCATAGTGTTTTTACTCTAGACAATCATTAAAATCAAAAGATATGTAGGAAAGTAGAATATTAAAAACCTTAATATTCACATGATTCATCATTTAGTATTAGAAACTCATAATTTCTAATTAAGGTGGACATCATATATTTAATACAATTATATTGGTTATTTATTTTGGATTTATAAAACTAGTAATCCAATTTCAAACAATCCATATGATTTCTAAAACTAATAACATATATGAGCTTAATGAGCGGATACCCAAACTGCTGGCCTATAGGGGATAACGAGAACCCTATAGGGTAACATATAAGGTACGGTTATGGTCCCCATGGCACCAAATCACAAATGATTTTCATTTCTCCCCATCAGAGAGAAAACAAAGGTTCCAAAAGGAATTCAGGATTTGGTTGAGGAAGACCATCATACCAAAAACACTCTCCAAAGGTGTAACACCCCAAATTTTGTAGTTTAGCTTCTGTCCATTTTTTGCTCGAGCCAGATGAGCTAGCTCAAGCTAGAGTCCTGAAAAATTGGGTATCTGTGTCTCTCTCCCGAGCGATAGAGTGCTCATTCGAGCGACAATCTTAGGGTTTCAACACGATTTTGCAATGGATTTGTCGCCCAAGCGAACAATCCTTCACCCCGAGCGAGACTACGCTGATATAAAAATGAAAAGGGGATTCAGAATCCCTAATCTTCATTTTCCTTCTCCTTCTTTCACTCTCAATGGCGACTACCTCTTAGAGTCTGATTCTCTCCTCTACTAAACCTTAAAAACCCATAAACCCCTTTCCTTTTACTTCTTAGAGGCGACATTGGTGGCTATTGCAGGTGAAAAGGGAGATTTTAAGGTTGAAGGAGATGGTGGGAGATCTAGCTCTTTTGTGGAACAAAGGAGCTTTCGTAAACCCAGGTGAGGGAGAAGACCATTGTGGTATTAGAGTTTTTCATTAAAGTTATCTTCTCTAATTCCCTGAAGAATTCGGAGAGTTTTGTTGGATAAGAAATCCCTTGGAAACTTGTTCTTCCATGAGAGAGTCCTTAATCTTCCATGAAGATATATTTGGCCATAGACATTCGATTTTTTGGAAGTATATGTGTATGAAAACCGCTTTGTCAAATATAATGTGAAATACTCTCCTATGGAAATACATCGTCATGAAAGATTGTTATACCCCTATTTTTTTGTATAAATGAGAATATTGTGGTAAAATTAGATGATTGTTTTATTTGGTAATGATCATGTTGTGGGTTGTTGTATTGTTGTATGGTATAAGATATTGTAACTCCTTGAATTTTTAATTTTCCCAAGTTTAGTGAAACTCAAGGAGTCTAGGAAATACTGGGCAATTCTCGCTTGAGCGAGAGGGTCACACCCAAGCGAGGGGCTTAGAGTTTCTCTCAGGATTTTCCTGGGATTCTCGCATGTGCGAGGGAATTCTCGCTTAAGCGAGATATGGCTGAGTAGACTGAAGGAATCGAACCGTTGAACTAGTTTGCAATATGCTTTGGGAATCAAGTTGAAATTGAGTTCCGCATATCACCCACAAACGGATGGTCAGTCAGAAAGGACCCTACAATCTTCTGAAGATCTCTTGAGGGCATGTGTGTTGGAGCAACCTGGAAGTTGGGATAGTATGCTACCCTTAATCGAATTTACTTACAACAATAATTTTCATTCGAGTATCGGAATGACACCATATGAAGCCTTGTATGGTAGGAAATGTAGGACTCTGGTCAATTGGTTTGAAACTGGAGAAAACTTGGTGTTGGGACCCGAGGTGGTCTGAGAAACAACTGAAAAGATTAATAAGATAAGGGAGAATATGAGGATGGCTCAGAGTCGACAAAAGAGTTATTATGATAAGAGACGGAAACCTCTTGAGTTCAATGACGGGGATCATGTGTTCATGAGAGTTGTCTCGACTACTGGAATTGGTAGGGTGTTGAAATCCCGTAAACTTACTCTGAGGTTCATTGGACCGTATCATATTTTGAAGAGGGTTGGCATCGTAGCTTATAGGGTGGGCCTACCCCCATTGTTGGCAAATCTTCACAATGTCTTTCATGTGTCTCAATTGAGGAAGTATGTTGGTGATCCATCCAATGTTGTTGAGCCAGACCGGATTGAATTGAAGGACAACTTGACATTTAGAACCTTACCCATGAGGATCATGGATATGAGCACCAAGAGTTTGAGAGGGAAGGAAATCCCTTTGGTGAAGGTATTTTGTAGTCAAGTGGATGAGGGAGATGCAACTTGGGAAATAGAACGTGACATGATGTATGACTAAACTCACTTGTTTGAATCGAGGTATGTTTAATTTTCGAGGACGGAAATTCTTATTAGAGGGGGAGGATTGTAACACCTTGAATTTTTAATTTTCCCAAGTTTAGTGAAACTTAGGGAGTCTGGGAAATACTGGCCAATTCTCACTTGAGCGAAAGGGTCACGCCCAAGCGAGGGGCTCAGATTTTCTCCTAGGATTTTCCTATGATTCTCACCTGAGCTAGGGAATTCTCGCTTAAGCGAGAGATGGCTGAGTAGACTGAAGGATTCTCGCATGGGCGAGGATATTGTCGCCCAAGCGAGGAGTGGTTGAGAGTACTGTTGGATTCTCGCATGAGCGAGGCTCCCTCGCTTGAGCGAGAGCATCAGTGTTTGAAATTCTAAAAGGTGGGGGATTCTCGCTTGAGCGACGTGTTCTCGCTTGAGCGAAAATCTAAAAGTCTGAACTGTAAAATAGGGCCCCAAACCCGAAAAGGGGTAGAGTTTTTGGGAGAAAAGAGAAGAAGAGACTCTTGGCAACAGCTCGTGTAGAGGCTAAGAGAAGCTAGAGAAGAGGATAAACCTCTTGATATTAACACTCATTCTCATTTTGAAACTCATTTTGGATATTTGGGTCTCTTCTCTTGAGTTGAAAAACCCCATAACCCTCTCTTTTTGGATTGTGGTTCGTTTTATCTAACTTTTCTCTTGAAAACTCGTAGTGTAGAGTTTGTATTTGGAAATGGTGTTAGTAAAATGTTGATCTTCGGAAACCCCAAAACCTAGAAACGAAATGGTGATGGAAATGGGTGAAATGTCAAGTTGGGAATGTGATTTATGAGTTGCAATGTGGAATGAGGGGTTAGAGTTGTTATCATTTACATGTTTAGAATCCCAAAAGGGAATGGTTTAGTAAAACATCGAAATATGAACTACTCTTCTAGATGAATGTGTATTATGAAGTTATTTATGTCATATTATGAGTATATTATTGATTATGGTTATTGTGTGTGGTGTGAATGAGGAAAGACCCAAAGGTTGGAGGAGGTGGAAGAGAGACCAACAACTTACCAAACACCAACGCCAATGCACACCAAGGTAAGGGAGAAGCATTTCCATTATTAGTGATATCATGTGAAAGGTAAGCATATTGAGCATGTTATTATGAGAATAGATTTATTAATATCATTGCATGAAAGTTGCATTGTTTCGCCTTTGTGGCATAGACTTGCCCTATGTGGTATTGATTCGCCTTTGTGGCATAGACTTGCCCTACGTGGTATTGAATCTCCTTTGTGGCATAGACTTGCCCTACGTGGTATTGATTCTCCTTTGTGGCATAGACTTGCCCTATGTGGTATTGATTCGCCTTTGTGGCATAGACTTGACCTACGTGGTATTGAATTGCCTTTGTGGCATAGACTTACCCTACGTGGTATTGATTTGCCTTTGTGGCATAGACTTGCCCTACGTGGTCTTGAATTAATTGTTATTAAATGTAGTTGAGTAATTGTAGTATAAAGGTTCATTTAATGTGATTATTGATTTATGTTAAACTTAATTTTATATATGTTTACAACATTATTCTATATTGAATTATAAACATTTATTATCATAAACTTGATGTCTTACTCCCATGTATTTCTTGTTGCTTGTATTTGTGATAATCGGTGTGCAGGTAAAGCAAAGGACTAGTAGATCCAGGCGACCTCGTAGCTTAGACTTTTGATTGCTGATGTAATAGTGAAACTAATGTGCTATTCTACGATATGCACTTTTGTATCTAATAACTTAACTAATTGACATGTGTTTTATGTTACGAGCGAACCGATGTATGATTGACATATATGTAAGGACAAAGTCCTCTTTTGAAATTACAATGCGAAATTATGGGTTATGAACCGCAAAATATTTTGGTAGGTAAATTAGTTATTATCGGATTTGATGCGTAATCATCTTGAAAATTCTAAGAGTAAAGGAAGTGGTGATAAAACGGTTCCAAATAATTGCATGTTTTATAAATAAATGGATAAAACTTATAGCGTATAATTTGGGTCCTTACAGATATAATATGATTGTGGCATTGAATTGGTATTTTGTGAATGAAATTGATGATTGTGTTATGTGATGAGATATTATGATGGAGTCATGACGTGAGAATAACACAATGTTAATGAATATATTGCGAGTTGTTGCATTGTTGTATGAGCGAGATGAAATGTGATGGTAGTAGTGATCTTATGGACACACAAAATGGAGATTGTATTGATGAGAAATTATATGAATACATTGTTGTATTGATATGGAAACTATTTAGATTTATGGACACACAAAATGGAGATTGTATTGATGAGAAATTATATGAATACATTGTTGTATTGATATGGAAACTATTTAGATTGATTGTGAGATTGATATGAGGAATGTACAAGTCAAATGTGGTTTTTTATATGAATCGCCCTATGTGGTCTTGAATGGCTACCATAAGTGGTATAACATATCTTGGCTACCCTATATTGTAAGGACCCAAATTCTACCATTGAAATTTTTTCCTTATTTTAATTCGTTTACACAGGTATTCTCTCCAATGATTTATACTTACGGACCCTATGACTTTATATTAGTCATCTTTCCAGATTCATGATAGTCTTAACATGCGAGAATCATACATACATTCACTAGGCAGAAAAACATAATTCATATTAATATCTCCTAGTAGATACGACAAACAAATAGCTATGGGTTTCCAAAATCATAATACCCGTGATTACAGCTATCCAGAAATATAATACCCATAGTTACAATATTCAAATCATCATTTAGTCAGTTATAATACAAAAAGAGATAATTAGAGAATCTAGATTTTAAAGCTCCTAAGGCTCCAAAACAAGCATCCTCAAATCACCCGTTTACCTGAAATGAGATTATCATAAAACAAATATATAGAAAACACAAAGGAGTAAGTCATCAATTCAAACATAATCATATGATAATCCATATCTAATAAGGTTAGATAATCAATTCTATCGTAACATATAAATAATACTATGGCATAAATCCATCTTACTATCTTCCCATTTCACATTTATTAGGACTCAATGTTATCCCATACATCATACTCACACACCATTCAATCCCTTTCTTTCATAATCATCTACCTCATGCACTTTTTCTAGGTTCATTTATCTTACCACGTAGGGCAAGTCAGACATTTGCCATAAATAGTCAATACCACGAGGTCAAGTCATACATTGCTACAAATAGCCAATACCACGAAGGGCAAGTCAATCATATCTCAACGAGCCAATACCACAATGGGCATGTCAGTCATTGCTCAACGAGCCAATACCACAAAGGGCAAGTCAGTCATTGCTCAACGAGCCAATACCACTAAGGGCAAGTTAGTCATTGCTCAACGAGCCTATACCATAGAGGGCAAGTCAGTCATTGCTCAATAAGCCAATACCACAGAGGGCAAGTCAGTCATTGCTCAACGAGCCAATACCACAAAGGGCAAGTCAGTCATTGCTCAACGAGCCAATACCACAAAGGGCAAGTCAGTAATTACTCAATGAGCCAATACCACAAAGGGCAAGTCAGTCATTGCTCAACGAGCCAATACCACTAAGGGCAAGTCAGTCATTGCTCAACGAGCCAATACCATAATCGGCAAGTCAGTCATTGCTCAACGAGCCAATACTACTAAGGGCAAGTCAGTCATTGCTCAACGAGCCAATACCACAAAGGGCAAGTCAGTCATTTCTCAACGAGCCAATACCACAAAGGGCAAGTCAGTAATTACTCAATGAGCCAATACCACAAAGGGCAAGTCAATCATTGCTTATAGAGCCAATACCACTAAGGGCAAGTCAGTCATTGCTCAACCTCTTAAGGTAACTAAAAATAAGTTTTCTTCCTATTGCTTCACAATCCATATATAATCAGAAAATCCACGCATTTTCTATCATCATATACAATTAAACACTTTTCCTTACCTTGGAGAGTGTTGGGGTCGGATTTGGGTAACTTTGCAAGTTCCTTTGCTACCTCCTCCAACTTTAGGATCTTTCCTCATCCCCACCAAACACAACAAAAGTCAGTAATTTATTCACAATAATATACACACAATTCATATTACATTCGCAAACATATATGATATTCACATATTTCCAATGTTTCCATAACTACTTTCATTAGAAGTTTCCAAACATCAAAAACATACATATTCATCTTCTATTTTTCATTAGAACACATACTCATCTTCTACATCTACCATTTCACCCGTTTTCCTCATTAACCACATTTTCATTTTGGGGGTATTGGGGTTTTCATGAATCAACCCACAAACCCTTTCCATTTTTCGAATTCAAACTCTAAACCAAGAGTTT
Organism: Lupinus albus; assembly: GCA_009771035.1. Taxonomy (NCBI): domain Eukaryota; kingdom Viridiplantae; phylum Streptophyta; class Magnoliopsida; order Fabales; family Fabaceae; genus Lupinus; species Lupinus albus. The sequence goes on along the minus strand of CM020013.1, from coordinate 4,673,201 downwards.
ACAAGATAGAAACTAAATAAAACAAACCACAACTCCAAATGAAGAGTTTTTATGGTTTCTCACATTTTGAGAAGAGATCCCATACACCCAAAACAAGTTTGAAAGGGGGAAAGAGAGTTAGAATCAAGAGATTTACCTCTTCTCAAGCTTCTAGTTGATTCCCATTAATCCTTGCTCTCAAAATCGCCTCATTCTCTCTTCTCTCTCAAGTTCTAACCCTAAATTTGTTTGAGGGTTTCTATTTTAAAGTTTCCTCGTCAGGATCTCGCTCAAGCGAGCCTTTTCTTGCTCAAGCGAGAAAATACCGCCCATTTAAAAACTCAACACTAACGCTCTCGCTCAAGCGAGGGATTCTCGCTTAAGCGAGATCCTCCAGTCTCCACCCTTCTCTCCCTCGCCCAGGCGAGCCAAATCTTGCTCAGGCGAGAATCCTTCAGCATCTCCCACTTTCCACTCACCCAAGTGAGCCATCTCTCGCCCAGGAGAGCCCTCTTTCGCTCAAGCCAGAATTTGGCAGTGTGTCCCATTCTTCAAGACTAGTACCACATCTTAAGGAAGGTAAATTCAGGGTGTTACATATATGGTATGGCATATCTTGACTACTATATGTGGTATAGCATATCTTGGCTACCCTATGTGGTATAGCATATCTTGGCTACCCTATGTGGTATAGCATATCTTGATTTGCCCTATGTGGTATAGTAATCTTGACCCTGTGTGGTGTAGTATAAATCTTGACATGCCCTATGTGGTATAGTAATATTGACCCTATGTGGTGTAGTATAAATCTTGACTTTCCCTATGTGGTATAGAAATCTTGACCCTATGTGGTGTAGTATAAATCTTGACTTGAACTATGTGGTATAGTAATTATTGACCTTATGTAGTGTTGTATTGCCCTAAGTGGTAGTGTATTGCCTTTGAGGTATTGCATTGCCTTCGAGTGTTGTATTGCATTCGGGTATTATGATGGTTTGTGGGTGTTGTAATTTTGATGAAGATGTGGAATGTTGAATTGCATAAGTATGATATGATAGATATACTAATTGAAGATGTGAATATTCTACTGAATAAGACACTGACTACGTGCATCATTTGTATATGTTTGATATTGTTGATTTTAGTTGTTGTATAGGTTGCATCACTTTAATGTTATTACTCTTTGTCAATCCACGCTGTAGTCGCCGTAACTAGTTCTTACTTGTAAGGACCCAAATTTTTCCCTTGGAAATTTCCGTTCATTTTATTTATTTTTAATTCCCAAACATGCAATATATCAAATTATTTCTTTCATCATATGTACTATGAACATCCATTTTTAGTTTCATACATTCACTACATTCATTTGCAGAAAATCATAATAGGCATTCATATCATAATTAAGTATCCTCATGTGTCAAGTTATGGGGTTACAACTTAAATTACCCATAGATATTAGTAAATGTCAACAACTAGTCTAAAGTCAAATTAGTCTAATATTCGTCATGCAAGTTATCCAGTTTACACAACATGGTTACACAAAATATAGTAAGATCGGGCAACCAAAATCTACAGCAAACAGCTACCCTAATCTACTCCACGCTTATGTTACCTGCAATCCAATTGCCATCAGCAGAAGAAACACAAACAAAGGAGTAAGACATTTGTACTTAAATCATTGGATAATCTTAATTAACACAAGTAATTATAATAGTAAGAATTTATACTACCTCGTAAATCATTGGATAAACAATGTAAGTCACCATTTTATACTACCTCGTACGTCATCTCTTTCTTCCACGTTCCCATACATTAACCTTGTTACTATACTCAGTATTATTTCACATACCGTACTTTACCTTAGCTTTCACAAGATTACATTTCATACAGCTACATATATTTACAATACCACGTAGGGCAAAACGTTCAATACAATACCACTTAGGGCAAGACATTCAATACAATACCACTTAGGGTAAGACATTCAATACAATACCACTTAGGGCAAGACATTCAATAAAATACCACTTAGGACAAGACATTCAACATTTATAACTTTCCACATATTATTTCCATTGAATCATCCACATGTAAACACATAGTTATGTTTCATGAACTATAATACAATGCTTATCCTTACCTTGGTGAGTGTTGGGGTTGATTTTTGGTAACTTTGCAAGTTCCTCCGTCACCTCCTCCAACCTTAGGATCTTTCCTTATCCTTGTGAAGAAGATCTTGCTCCTGACCTTGACACGGTTTTGATGAAGACACCAACATCACAAAAAGAAGAAAGGAAAAAGACTTATCAAGACTAAAGAAGACAAAGCTTCAAGAAATAGAATCTAAGTCTTATAGGTACTTCTATCCTAAAACTCTTTAAATACCTTAGTTAATAATGCTCAAAAATGTTTTAAAGAAAAATTGAAAATTCTAAGTGTGAATAAAAATAATTTTCAAAAATGAGATGTAACGGGTTACTATACTTGAGTAACAAGTTACATTAGTGAGAAAAGAGTTATCCAACCTCCAACGGCTAAAAGTAATCAATTACTGTCTTTGAAGTAACAGGTTACCATTTTGAGTAAACAAGGTAATCCATTACTCAAAGAGATATAATCGATTACACTAAAGCATTTTTCAAATCTGTGAAACAGAACACGTGTGTAATCGATTACTCAAATACAGTAATTGATTACATTGTGTAAAATTCGAAAATGATGTTGGACAGGATGTTAGGGTAATCGGTTACTCACTTGTTGTAATCGATTACTCACTTGTTGTAATCGATTACTGAGAATTGTTGCACCAGTTTTCAGATTTCAAAGTGAAAAAGTTTCACTCCAAACTGATTTGTTTCATTCCAAACGAAACCTACACTTCCCTAGAGGTGTTATGGTTGATTGGAAAGCTTATATAAAGGAATTGGAACATATATACATACACAACATATATAGTTTGCAATTTTCATAGCAAACTTTAGCTCAAGTTATGTAACATGTTTTCAAAAGTATAAACAAAGGAAATGGTTTTAAGTATATTTAATTTTAAGTTTTTACTTAACTTTATTAAAATGTGGATTAACATATATTGACATTATTTTACGTTAACGACTTAATCCTTTGTGTTTTCTGTGTATGGTCAATGTTAATCCCATTGCAGGTAGGTGGAAGATGTAAGGACGTTTTGATTAAAAGCTTAGAGGCTTTTAATTTTTTTGGAAGTCCTTATACTCATTCTTTTGTAATATGACTTACAGTATTTGACCATGAATATTTGAAACTCTGGATATTCATAGCTATGGGTATTTTGGAATCCCATAGCTAATTGTATGCGGTAGTTACCGGGATGCATGAATGAATTATGATTTTCTGCTATGCGAACATGTATGTTATTTTGAGATTATGAAATGGGTAAGAGTAGGGAAATGAGACTTAATTTGAGTTGAAGGAAATTTTATTTAAAAGATGTAGGAAAATGTATGAAGGATGAATAAAATAAGGAAAAATTTTCAAGGGTAGAATTTGGGTCCTTACAGCTTCTAATTGTTTTTCATATTGTTAAAGAGTATTATTATCTTAAGTATAAGAGTTGTTGGATTGCAAGTTCTAGAAATTGTCATATACATTTGTAAGGCAATCCAAGCCATATTGTACATTCTTCACTTTTGCAAAGTTTACTTTCTTTCACAAGGGTGTGAAGAGAAAGGGGTTGAGTGACTTGGTATAGTGTTTACCAAGGGTGTAACTTGGTATAGTGTTTACTAAGGGTGTGACTTGGAATAGAGTTTTCCAAGGGATTAGATATAAGTGAGTGTGTAAGGTACAAGGAGATCTCGGGGTGAGATAATTGTAATTGCAACTCATTATATTTAATAAAGAAATCTCTGGCGCGTCAAGAGTACTGGACGTAGCCTTCGGTGGACAAGAAGGTGAACCAGTATAAAACACATGTGTAGTTGTCCCGACCCGATTTTCGATTGGAAGACCGACCCTATGACTTAGGGAGAGGCGAACTCGATTTCCACCTCTTCTAATTGTTTTGGAGTCGCCACTACGTTTTTTGCGGTTAAAACGTAGAAAACTCTAAATAAGCCCAATTTGGATAAAATGGTCTTTAAGCAGAGATTCTGAGCTCGGGAGTCGATTACGGATCAGGGAAGATATTAGCACCCCGTCCGCCCATATTAAAATGGTACCCTCGCTAATAACATGAACTTTTATACCCTTAAAAATTCTTTATTGAAATTCAGTAATTAAAGCAAAATGTTTTATTTTTTATTGTTGTGTTTGACAAGAGTTCATCTTACTCCTACGTATCCCTATGTGCAATAGGGAAATCAAGGCTACGTAGTTCTGGTTCGAAAATTAGTTAGTTTATTTTGTTGATTTGAAGGTATCGTTTTGGTTGAGTAATAAAATAAGTTTTTACCGAAACATTTTGAAATTGAATTAATAGTTTAGAGACAACAGTGGTCTTAGACCACCTTCCCATTTTCAGAGAATTTAGAGACAACACGAGTCATAACCTTACTATAAAAAATTCCATTTTAAATCATTTGAATAAATTTATTTTAAAATATTTGATATGAAATTAATAGTTTATAGACGGCACTAGTCGTAGATCTCCTTCCCATTTTCAGAGAATTTAGAGACAACATGGGCCATAACCTTACTATAAATTTCGTTTAAAATCACTTGAATAAATAATGATTATTTTTGAAATATTTGTTATGAACACGGGTCATAACCTTACTATAAAACTCCATTTAAAATCATTTGAATAAATAAAATAAATTTCTTTAAAACATTTGATATTGAATTAATTAGGATTTCTATGGCAATAAATAAAAGGTTTAGTAAATAAACACACAAAAGAGTATGGCATCATTCAATTTAGAAAGAAACTAAAAAAAACATTATGCATTTTGTTAGAATATATGGCCACCTAAGAGGGGGGGGGGGGGGGGGGGGGGGGGGGGGGTGAATTAGGTGTAGAGACTTAAACTGAATTTTTCTACTTTTATTATAAAACTTTGCAAGTTAAAGAGAGTGTTTTATGAGCGGAAGTAGTGAACAGAATATTTGAATAGAAGTAGAAGATAATTCAAAATGTAAAAAGTTAAGGGAAGAGAAGATCACACCAAGATGCATACTGGTTCACCTTCAATTTCCAGGCTACGTCCAGTCCTTCTTGTTACCAAAAGATTTTTCCACTATTGCAAGAACCAATGATACACCTTCTTCGTCTTCTTCCCAGACTACTCACCTATTCCACTAGGCACTAGGCTAACACCGTTCTTTCACAATATACTTCACTTCACCACACTTGGTGAAATGCTTACAATACTCTATTTTGTATTCTTAAGATGGTTTGTACAAGGCTTTTGAATAAGTGATTCTCTAATAGTAATTTGTACTTTATGAATTTGAATCACTAACTGAATGATAAATTAAATTTGAAATCAAATAACTTGGATAAAGGCTTTTGTTTGTGCTTAAGACTTTGAATAATTTCCAGAATTGGAAAGATATGAAAATTGATATCAAAGTCTTAACACTTATGAATGAATGAGAGAAATTATGAGAACTTTGTGACTTTGTGACATTGTGAGTATGAAAGTTGTATTTTGAATTGTGTTGAAAAACAAGTCATAAAACACTTATTTATAGTGTTTATATGAACTAGTATGAGTTTTTGAAAAGTTAAGAGCTACAACAGTTCAATCAAAACAGAACCAGTATACTATTCTGATAAGTGTAATCGATTACCATATATTGTAATCGATTACACCAGTTAAAAATTTAAAATACAAACTCAACGGATTGATGTAATCGATTACCAAACATGGTGTAATCGATTACTATGTGAAAAATGCACATATCTGATGCTTTTAATTAGCTGTAATCGATTACGAGTATAGTGTAATCGATTACATCATGTAAAATGCACAAGTCTAATTAGTTTATCAACATGTAATCGATTATCAGGATAGTGTAATCGATTACACTGTTTAAAAACAGAACACTTATGCTGTAATGCAAATAATCTTAGTTTCATGTATGAGTTTTTTAATGATCAGCCTTTATCGTATAGTTAAGAGATTTTAAGTTCAAGTATCGTTTTACCTAGAAGACTTAGACTACACATTTGAGCTTCTTTGACTTTTGATTTGCTAGTCTTCGTTTTGCATTTGATGACATAGTGAGCATCATCAAAACCTTAGCCATAGGTTGGGAAAGATCACCATCTTCACAATCTCCCCCTTTTTGATGATAGCAAACTATGTCTTGACAGTTGATTCATGTTTAGCGGTTCTCCCCCTGTCTTTTGGTCTTATTGCATAATTTTGAAAAAATTGTGCCTGAAATACATTTGAACATACAACCCTTTTCTCCCCCTTTTGACATTATCAAAAAGGAGACTAGATATCATCATGTAATCGATTATAATGAATCTGTAATCGATTACAGCAGATATTGGAATTGTTTTAAACAACTTGTAATCGATTACAATGAAGCCGTAATCGATTACATCATAAGAATTTTAAAAAAATAAAGAAATTGAGACACTGTAATTTATTGCCGAGCTATGTAATCGATTACAAGCTATCCAGAGTCTATAACATATAGTAAATCATATACTTAAACAATAAATGCACACAATATCACATAGTTGATCTCATAATGATTCAAAGACATAATTTTTAACTTAATTCTTTTTCTGCCAAAATACCACGTTCTTTCCTAATTTTGAAGAATGGTTCTTTTCCTAAAGGCTTTGTGAAAATGTCAGTCATTTGTGCATGTGTGTCAACAAACTTAAGTTCAACATCCTGCTTAAGAACATGGTCTCTTAGAAAGTGATGTCTAATGTCTATATGTTTTGTTCTAGAGTGCATTATAGGATTCTTAGAGATATTAATAGCACTTGTATTGTCACCCAAAATGGGAATGCAACCTATGTCAATACCATAGTCACACAGTTGTTGTTTTAGCCACAAAACTTGGGCACAACAACTACCGGCAGCAATGTATTCTGCCTCAGCGGTACTTAAGGCTACACTAGCTTGTTTCTTACAGGACCAAGCAATTAATGCATTGCCAAAAATGTGACAGGTACCACTAGTACTTTTTCTTTCGGTTTTGCAACCGGCAAAGTCAGAATCAGTATATCCAATTAAATTACATAGACTGCCTTTTGGATACCATAAACCAACATCCAAAGTTCCTTTTAAGTATTTTAAGATTCTTTTTACTGCAGTCAAATGCGACTCTTTTGGACAGGATTGATATCTAGCACATAGACACACACTAAACATAATATCAGGTCTACTAGCAGTAAGATATAGCAAAGAGCCAATCATGCCTCGATATTTTGTTATATCTATGGGGTTACCTGATAAATCCTGATCTAGATAAGTGTTGGTACCCATAGGTGTGGCTATCTCTTTACAACTGTCCATTTCATATTTCTTTAAAAGCTCTTTGCAATATTTAGTTTGACATATAAAGATTCCACTACTCGTTTGTTTAATTTGCAAACCAAAGAAGAAGTTTAATTTGCCCATCATGGACATTTCAAACTCTCCTTGCATCATGTTTGCAAATTCACTACATAAAGATTCATTTGTGGAACCAAAAATGATATCGTCAACATAAATTTGCACAAGCCGAGTATGATCATCAAGTATTTTGATAAAAAGAGTGGTATCGACTTTTCCTTTTGAAAAGCCTTTGTTACACAAAAAAGTGCTTGAACGCTCATATCATGCTCTTGGGGCTTGTTTTAGCCCATAAAGAGCCTTTTTCAACTTATAAACATGAGTGGGATGATGATGGTCTTCAAAACCAGGGGGTTGACTGACATATACTTCTTCTTCTATATATCCATTTAAGAAGGCACTCTTAACATCCATTTGGTAAAGTTGGAAGTCTAATGAGCATGCATAGGCTAAGAGCAATCTAATGGCTTCTAGTCTAGCCACAGGAGCAAAGGTTTCTTCATAATCTATTCCTTCTTCTTGATTATAACCTTGTGCTACTAACCTAGCTTTGTTTCTAACTATTATGCCATTTTCATCTAATTTATTTCTAAAGATCCATTTGGTTCCTATGATTTGCTTGTTACTAGGTCTAGGGACTAGTTCCCATACTTGGTTTCTTTTAAATTGATTTAACTCTTCATGCATAGCAATCATCCAATGTTCATCATCAATAGCATCATTTATCTTAGAAGGTTCTATTTGAGAAACAAAAGCCATGTTAAGACATGCATCTCTAAGACTAAGTCGAGTAGTTACCCCTTTATTGATGTCTCCAATGATGTTGTCAATTGGATGATCTCGGTGTGTTCTCCATTCTTGAGGAAGGTCATCGTGTTCTTGAGTAGAGATATGAGGTAGTTTTTCCTCTTTCATCATTTGCTCTAGGTTGAGTTGTTCCATGGACTTTGTGACATCATTTTGAGAAGTACTTGGTAAATCACTGTCATGATCATCACAAACAACTTTTTCTTCCATAGAAGGGTTAGATTCATCAAAAGAAACATGTATAGATTCTTCGATGGTTAAAGTTCTTTTATTAAAAATTCTATAGGCTTTGCTTGTGAGTGAATAACCAAGGAAGATTCCTTCGTCAGCTTTAGCATCAAATTTACCAAGTTTACTCTTTCCATTGTTAAGAACAAAACATTTACACCCAGAAATATGCAAATGAGAGATATTTGGCTTCCTACCTTTATATAGTTCATAAGGGGTCCTTTTCAAAAGAGGTCTTATAGCACTCTATTGGACACATAGCAAGCAATATTAATAGCATCAGCCCAAAAGTATTTGGGCAGATTGGTTTCATTTATCATGCTTCTTGCTAGTTCTACTAAAAGTTTATTTTTGTGTTTCGCAACACCATTTTGTTTTGAAGTCCTTGGTGTAGAAAAATTGTGTGAAATTCCATGTTCATCACAATATTCTTCAAATAAAGCATTTTGAAATTCCCCACCATGATCACTCCTTATAGAAGTAATTTTCATGGATTTTTCATTTTGAACACGACTGGCATACTTTCTAAAAACATGAAAAGCTTCATTTTTGTAAACTAACAAGAATGTCCAAGTATATCTAGAAAAGTCATCAACTAGAACAAAACCATAGTAATTTCCTCCAAAGCTTTTGATGCTAGAGGGGCCAAATAGATCCATATGAATTAATTCTAATGGCCTATTAGTAGAAACTATATGCTTAGGTTTAAAAGAAGTTTTCTTTAATTTACTCTTTTGGCATGCAACACATAATTTATTATTAACATATTTATTTTTAGGCAAGCCAATGACTAAGTCATGTTTAACTAATTTGTTTAAATGATTCATATGAATGTGAGCAAATCTCCTATGCCATAACCATGCATCATCATTATTGACAGATAAACACTTGATTTTTAATGATTGGTCACTTAAGAAAATCATAAATATGTTATTTGTTCTTTTTCCGAAAAGTTTAGTCTTATAAGTCTTGCTATCTTCTATAGTACATAAATCCTTCTTAAAGATGACATTTAAGCCTTTATCACATAGTTGACTTATGCTAAGAAGATTATGTTTTAAGCCATCAATATATAAGACATTTTCTATAGTAACATGTGGAGGTTTACCAATCCTTCCAATTCCTAAAATTTTACCTTTATTGTTATCGCCATATGTGACAAATCCATCTTTTGGTAGAATAAAGCTAAACTTTGATTTGTCACCAGTCATATGCCTTGAGCAGCCACTGTCTAGGTACCATAGATCGTTTTCTGCTCCAAAGCATACCTACAAAATAATTTTATATTTTAGATTTAGGTACCCAAAGTGATTTGGGTCCTTTTTTTTTTAGTGCCTTTCTCAACCCATACAAATTTACCTTTTGGTACTCCATAATTTTTAACATAACAGTTGTTAGGAGTATGACCATGATGATTACAATAATTACATGTCTACTTATAGATCAAGTTATTACTTTTAAAATTTTTGGGGGAAGTGTAGAAATCTGAGTTCTTAAATTTTGGTACAGCCCTTTCATTGACATAAGGAAGTTTACTAACACTTTCTTTTATAAAGACAGTTTTGTTTTGGCCACTATTATTATTAGGAGAATAACCAATCCCTCTTTTGTTATTTGAAGGGCGTTGATTCAACAAGATTTTGTCCAAGTTTTTAGTGCTCCTATTTAAAGTGTTTATTTCATTTGTTAATTCATGTATTTTGGATTCTTTTTCTATACATTTATTACAACTAGTGAGTTTGTTTTGAGAGTTGACTTTACTTTCTAATTCTACAATGGTTTTCTTTTGTTTAGAACATATTTTAGAAAGCTTAAAAAATTCATCATGTAATTCATTAAAAGCTTCTTGTAACTCATCATAACTATGTAATTCAAAAGAGTGACTAACCTCATCAAATTCATCTTCTGATTGGTGTGAAGCCATTAGTGTTATTTGAGTAATCTCTTCATTGTCGGAGTCAGATGATGAGCTTATATCATTGTAATTGTTGACTTTGTTATTGTTGAAGTTCTTGCTATAGCTGTCCTTCTTTTTAAGAGTAGGACAATCTGCTTTTATGTGCCCACTTTTGCCGCATTCAAAGCAAGTGATGTTTTGAGAGGAGGAATTTTCATTTTTTCTTGAAAATTTGTTATTCTTGAAGTTTTTCCTTTTCTTTAAGAATTTATTAAATCTTTTGGCTAGAATAATCATGTCCTCATCTTCATCAATAGCACTATTTCTATTTCTATCTTTAGTGATAGTATTTAGAGCAATTGATTTGTGTTTCTTTTCTATTTCTTCATTTTGCTCTAATCTCCCTAATTCTAATTCATGTTCTTGCAATTTACCAAAGAGGGTTGCAAGAGACATTTTAGACAGACTCTTCTTTTCTAATATGGCAGTAACTTTAGGTTGCCAATTTCTATTTAGGGACCTAAGAACTTTTAAGTTTAAGTCATTAGTAGATAGGTCTTTTCCTAAGGCAATGAGATGGTTAGTAAGGTGGGTAAATCTTTTCTGCAGGTCTTGTATTTTCTCACCAGGAAGCATTCTAAAGAGTTCATACTCTTGTGACAGAGTATTGAGTCTTGAACGCTTAACTTCATCTGTTCCTTCGTGGGTGGTCTCTAAGGTTTCCCACATCTCTTTTGCAGTTTTGCAATTTGAGATTCTAAAGAATTCATCCATTCCCAAAGCCGAAGTTATAATGTTCTTGGCTTTTAGATCATATTGAACTTTTCTTTTATCTTCATTATCCCAAGCACTTCTTGGTTTTGTTTCTACTATATCACAACTAAGATGACTTGGAATAAAGGGACCGTTTTCAATGGCGTCCCAAATTTCTAAGTCTTGAGACTCAATGAAGATTCTCATCCTAATTTTCTAGAAATCGTAATGTTCACCATTAAAGTTTGGTGGACGATTTATATTGGATCCCTCTCCTAGATATTGTCTTGAGGCCATAGTTAGGATCTTAGGAGAAAATTACCTAAACTTACGCTCTAATGTCAATTGTTAGAATATATGGCCACCTAAAAGGGGGGGGGGGGGGTGAATTAGGTGTAGAGACTTAAACTAATGTATACTGGTTCACCTTCAATTTCAAGGCTACGTCCAGTCCTTCTTGTTACCAAAAGATTTTTCCACTATTGCAAGAACCAATGATACACCTTCTTCGACTTCTTCCCAGACTACTCACCTATTCCACTGGGCACTAGGCTAACACCGTTCTTTCACAATATACTTCACTTCACCACACTTGGTGAAATGTTTACAATACTCTATTTTGTATTCTTAAGATGGTTTGTACAAGGCTTTTGAATAAGTGATTCTCTAATAGTAATTTGTACTTTATGGATTTGAATCACTAACTGAATGATAAATTAAATTTGAAATCAAATAACTTGGATAAAAGCTTTTCTTTGTGCTTAAGACTTTGAATAATTTCCAGAATTGGAAAGATATGAAAATTGATATCAAAGTCTTAACACTTATGAATGAATGAGAGAAATTATGAGAACTTTGTGACTTTGTGACATTGTGAGTATGAAAGTTGTATTTTGAATTGTGTTGAAAAACAAGTCATAAAACACTTATTTATAGTGTTTAATTCATGCATATGAACCAATATGAGTTTGTGAAAAGTTAAGAGTTACAACAGTTCAATCAAAACAGAACCAGTATACTGTTCTGATAAGTGTAATCGATTACCATATATTGTAATCGATTACACCAGTTAAAAATTTAAAATACAAACTCAACGGATTGATGTAATCGATTACCAAACATGGTGTAATCGATTACTATGTGAAAAATGCACATATCTGATGCTTTTAATTAGCTGTAATCGATTACGAGTATAGTGTAATCGATTACATCATGAAGTCTAATTAGTTTACCAACATGTAATCGATTACCAGGATAGTGTAATCGATTACACTGTTTAACACTTATGCTGTAATGCAAATAATCTTAGTTTTATGTATGAGTTTTTCAGTGATCAGCCTTTATCGTATAGTTAAGAGATTTTAAATTCAAGTATCGTTTTTCCTAGAAGACTTAGACTACACATTTAAGCTTCTTTGGCTTTTGATTTGCTAGTCTTTGTTTTGCATTTGATGACATAATGAGCATCATCAAAACCTTAGCCATAGGTTGGGAAAGATCACCATCTTCACAAATTTAAATTGCTATATTATCTTTTCATTTTTTGGTTTTGGGAGAAAAAGAGAAAGAGAAGGGAGAGGTGAGAAGATGGGGAAGAACGAAAGTGAGAAGGCGAGAGAAAATGCGATGACGAAGAGGATTCGGTTCTCCGGTATCCTTATCTGATTCTCTTCTCCGTTAACGGTGACACGGTGGTTTTGAGGCTTCCCTTTCACTTCCTCTCGAGATCATTCCTTTTACCCTTCACCATGGATTCGAAAACCCTAAATCAATCTCCTCCCTTTATTCGATTCTATTCTCTTCGGTTTCGTTCCGGTGACAGGCTAACGACAATGGAGGCAAGGAATTTTGGTAATGAAAGCTTTTCCCTTTTCAATTTCGAGTTCGGATCATAATTGGCAAATCAATATAATTAGTGACATGCATATGAAAATGAGTTTGGACACTGATTTATTCCTAAACAAAACGAAATTGTTTTAGGATTATCATAATACAAGGCCTGTTTTCATGTTAAACGAATTGGATATATGCATTTCCATGTGACCCAGTACAAATAACATACATGTGCAAAGTCTGTTGGATTAGATTAGCAATTGACAACCAAAAAGAATGCATTTGTAGGATATGGAATGGCTTCACTGGGTATTCCTTGGTTTGAAACGATTTATGTTATAGATATAATGTGCACAAAATTCTTCTATGTTTGTATTTACATAATAAGTGCCTTACTCAAGACTTACCTTTTAAATGTAGGCTTCTAGCCAATCCTCGTGTTTGATCCTTATTGTTGATGCTTGGTATGAGTAGATGTTGTGTATGCGGTTGCCTCTTTTGTACAGCTCTCTGTAAGTGATTCTCTATTTTGCTACGTGATGGATAGTGAGGATTGTTATCTGGATTTGTGGTCTTTTTGTGTTATCCAATTGTGTTTTTGGTATATGATATTTTTCTGCTATCTGTGATGTGTATATAGTGTCCATATGGGTTCTAAATGAGTGTCGCATGTTGGAATATCTGAGGAATAATAAGATAAAGAGAGGATGACAAACATATTGGGGTTGGTAGAGGAATTTGGATTATATAGGTGTTGTAGTGCTGGAATTCTTGAGAGGAGAATTGATCCCTCTGGTTATTATGTGATATGTATATGTAATATGTTTGTTGTTGGAGTGATATGAGTATATATGAAAGGTATGTGTTCTGATGGAATTGTGTGGTATCCTGTTATTCATATCATTGTGATATCTTTTATATGAGTTGAAACACCGGTTGTATGCCCTTTTGATTCCTGATTTAATACACACCTGCAACCTCATATTATTGCCAATAATGTTTGCAATTACAGCTAGTGTAACTGAAGTCTTTTCAGTGTTGTATTCCAGACTTTCTTGCATGGTTTTAGTACCATCCTACTGTTTCTGATTATTCTCACCTTTCCATTACCTGGAATATGTATTTAATGCTGCCCATCATTTATGCTTTGTTGTAAGACCTTCTATTTCTTTTTGTTTATCCTCTTTAATGCTCATCACTGCTGCCTAATCATTCCTGCCACTCGATTTGATTATGACTGAGAGGTGACATATTTTTATATCCCATTATTGATGGTCCATAATTGTTTCTATTCTTTTTCATTTATCCTCATCTCATTAGTTCTTTAGTGCCTCAAATTGTAACTGCTAGCACAAGGAGGGTAACTGTGACTAATTTTGTTTTACTTGTCTCTTGCACTATCAATTTTCATTTTCTTCTTGACCTTCATGTTACATTCAGCATGCTAGTGTTAGAACCAATTTGTATCTTGCTTGAGATGCCACCCAAGCACTTAGTAATTGATATTAGAGTTCATAATATTGTCAGACCAACTAAAATAATCTCCAATTGTACACTTCTCGTTAGTTTCAACAGGTTATGGATCAACCTTAGGAAAATTATTGACCCACGTATAACATGTGTTCCCTTATAACTACACATCCATCTTATGCTTAACCTGGACATTGTTATTGACTTATTGTTGTTGTTTGTTGTTGATGATGTAGTTTGACTCAATCCAGGTGTCCCCTTTTTTCAGGCTGCTCATAGACTTGCTCACAAGTCGATGATTAGAACCACAACCTGCTTCTTCATGACCAAAAGGCTATACGAATTTTTCCAAGTAACGGTATCAGATCAGACCCAGCTCTCCACACATAGTTCCTTCGAAAACTTAAAGCACGGTGCTCCCATAATGGAGAAGTCAAAGTCTGGATTGCATTGATGAAGGTGTCACGACAATTTTGACAAGCACATTTTTGAACACCATACAACAAGGTCTTGCCAGGCTAGAATCTGATACTAGACTTAATGATGACCCTGTCACCAAGTTTATCATTGACTTTTATTTTAATAATCCAATATTAAGGCTTTCTTTTGAAACTATTTTCTTTTGTTGAAATTGTTGTAAAGATGGGAATTGAAGTCAAAACAAGTTTCCGTGGGGAGATGAGGCACAAAGTGCTCAAAGTTCAATTAGAGTGTTTGATCTCTTTGTTATCCTTGTAACAACACCAATTAAAAATTGCAAACGTCTCTTTCTATTAAAGATTCCTATAGATGAAACTTGTTAACAAATTTTGAAATCAACAACTAAAAATAAAATTGTTAGTAATTAACTAACGGTTGATATAAAATTGGTTTCAGAACATTTAACAAAAAAATTATTTTTTTTATGATTTATGTTGCTTTGGAATCTTTTTGAATTTTGTGTTTTTTATAACCATAGGCCGAACAAAATCTAGTGTTCACAGTACTCTCTTCTCCCTTATCTTTGTTTTATTTATTCCTTCCAATGTCAATATTTTTCTGCATACAATTTTCGCTGCACATTAACTTTGATATTGTAGAAAATTTGGCCATACTTATTGCAACAATTAATTAACCCTCTCTCTTAGTTGCAATCGCATTCTTACATAGGTATGTTTAATTTTCGGGGACGAAAATTCTTATTAGATGAGGAGGATTGTAACACCCTAATTTCCATTTTCTTAAGTGTGTTAAAATTCAGGAATGTCTGGGAATTACTGGACATTTCTCGCTTGAGCGAGAGAGCCTCGCCCAAGTGTGAGGTTCAAAATTGCTCCCAAGATTTCTCTAGGACTCTCGCCTAAGCAAGAGGAATGTTGTAGAGGCTGGAGGATTCTCGCCTGAGCGAGAAATGGCTCGCTTAAGCAAGAGCGAGACCGTGAGGCTGGCGGATTCTCGCCTGAGCGAGAGCCACAATGTTTGAAATTTCAAAAAGACGGGGGATTCTCGCTTGAGCTAGAATCTAAAAGTATGAACCCTGAAATAGGACCCCAAACACGAAAAGGGGTAGACTTTTTGGGAGAAAAGAGAAGGAGAGGAGATTTTCTTGACAAGAGCTCATGTAGAGGCTAAGAGAAGCCAGAGAAGAGGTAAAACTCTTGATTTTAACACTCATTCTCGTTTTAAAACTCATTTTGGGCATTTGGGTCTCTTCTTTTAGTATGGAAAAGTACATAATCCTCTCTTTTGAGTTGTAGTTCCTTTTTATCTAGCTTTTTTTTGAAAACTCGTGGTTTAGAGTTGATATTCGGAAATGGAGATGATTGGGGGTTGATTCATGAAAACCCCAAAAACCCAAAACGAAAATGATGTTGAAAGGGGGAAATGTTAGATTAAGAATGTGGTTTATGGTTTTTAAGGTTGAGTAAAGGTGAATGTGTATGTTTTACATGCTTGAAATTCCTAATGGAGAAGATTTTGAAAACCAATGAAAATATGAATCTCTTTTATGATTGAATATGTAGTCTAAGTTATTTATGTTATAATATGAATAAATAACTGATTATTGTTATTGTGTGTTGGGAATGAGGAAAGACCCTAAGGTTGGAGGAGGTGACGAAGGAACTTGCAAAGTTGCCAAAAACCAACCCCAATACTCACCAAGGTGAGGATAAGCATTGTATTGTAATTCATGAAACATAGATTATGTGTTTACATGTGGATGACTCACTGAAAGTAAGGTGTGGAAAGTTATAAATGTTGAATGTCTTGCCCTAAGTGGTATTGTATTGAATGTCTTGCCCTAAGTGGTATTGTATTGAATGTCTTGCCCTAAGTGGTATTGTAATGAATGTCTTGCCCTAAGTGGTATTGTATTGAATGTCTTGCCCTAAGTGGTATTGTAATGAATGTCTTGCCCTAAGTGATATTGTATTGAATGTCTTGCCCTAAGTGGTATTGTATTGAATGTCTTGCCCTAAGTGGTATTGTAAATATATGTATATGTATAAAATGTAATCATGTGGAAGCTAAGGTAAAGCACTGTAAGCGAAATAGTACTACTGTAAAAACCCAAATTATACCCTAAAATTTTCGTCCATTTATTTTCAAATCATTGCATATCATAGGATTCGGTTTGTCCTTACTTATTTTCAATTTAACCTTCACGATAAAGTTACACTTTAACTTCTATAAGAACTAATTAATCTACTAAAATATGTTGGGGTTCAAAACCCATAACTTCGCATTTTAATTGCAAAAGAGGATTTTGTCCTCACACACATGTCAATTATACCTAAGTTCACTAGTAACGAGAATAAATGTTAATTAGTTCAAATAATAGGTACAAACGTGTGCATATTACAAAACAGCACATTGGCATCCCTATTACATCAATAGTCAGAAATATAAACTAAGATATCGCCCATATCTGCTAGTCCCTTGCCTTATCTGTACACCGATTATCACAAATACAACCAACAAGAAATACAAGGGAGTAAAACATCAAGTTCAGGATAATCAGTGTTTATAAATCAGTATAGAATAATTATGATGCAAACATATATAAATCTATCATTAACATAAATCAACAGTCAAATTTAAATAAACCATCATTCTACAATTTCTCAATCACATTTAATAACAGTTACTTCAATACCACGTAGGAAAAGTCTATGTCATAAGGCGAATCAATACCACATATGGCAAGTCTATACCACAAAGGCGGATCAATACCACGTAGGGCAAGTCTATGCCACAAAGGCTAATCAATACCACGTAGGGCAAGTCTATGCCATGAAGGTGAATCAATACCACATAGGGCAAGTCTATGCCACGAGGGCTAATCAATACCACGTAGGGTAAGTCTATGCCACGAGGGCGAATCAATACCACATATGGCAAGTCTAGGCCACGAGGGCGAATCAATACAATTTCCATTCAATGATACTCATAATTTTATTCCAATAATAACAAGCTCAATAAGCTTACCTTTCACATTATATCATAAATAATGGAAATATTTCTCCCTTACCTTGGTGTGCGTTGGCGTTTGGCGACTTGTTAGTCTCTACTCCGCTTCCTCCAACCTTAGAGTCTTTCCCCCATTCACACCACACAAAAAAACCATAATCAATAATATATTCATAATATCACATAATAACTCATATTACATATTTCAACCGCAAAATAACTCATATTCCGATGATTCTCAAAATCATCACTATTAAGACTTCAAGCATGTAAATCATAAACATTTAATCCCTCATTCCACATCACAAATCATAAACTACATCCCAACTCAACATTTCACCCCTTTCTTCACCATTTCGTTTCTAGGCTTTGGGGTTTCCTAAAATCAACATTTTTCAAACACCATTTCCAAATGCAAACCCTACACTACGAGTTTTCAAGAGATAAGTTAAATAAAACGAACCACAACTCAAAAAAGAAGGTTATGTTGTTTTCCAACTAAAAGAGAAGAGACCCAAATACCCACAATGAGTTTCTAGACGAGAAGGAGTGTTAAAATCAAGAGATTTATCTCCTTTATAGCTTCTCTTAGCCTCTACTCGAGTTCTTGACAAGAAAATCGCCTCCTCTTTTCGTTTCTCTCAAAAATCTAACACATTTTCGTGTTTCGGGTCCTATTTTAGGGTTTAGACTTTTAGATTCTCTCCCAAGCGAGAATACGTCACACAGGCGAGAAATCCCCGCCTTTTAAAGTTTCAAACTCTGATGCTCTCGCTCATGCGAGGATCCAACAGCCTCCATGCCTCTCCCCCTCGCCCAGGCGAGCCAAATCTCGCCCAGGCGAAAATCTCTCAGCCTCTATAGTTTCCCTCTTGTGTAGGCGAGCCATCTCCCGCTCAAGCGAGAGTCCTAGATAAAATCTTGGGGGAAATGCTGACACTCTCGCTTGGGCGAGGCTCCACTCGCTCAAGCAAGAATCCTGTAGTATACCCCAGATTTTCTAATGTTACAATACTTTAGGAAAATAAAACTCAAGGTGTTACAACTGCGAGTATTGTAATAAGGTTAATATCCGAGAAGGTGGAAGAAAGAGCCGACGATTGAGGTAGTATAAGATGGTGATTTAAATTATTTATCTATTTCAATCCTTTTTGTTATATTTACTTGTTCTAAATATAATTATCCAATTGTCGTTCTAACAATTTAAGTACAAATGTCTTACTCCTTTATGTTTGTATTTCTTTTGTCGATGGCAATTGGATTGCAGGTAAAGTAAGCATGGAGTAGATCGTCGTAGCTGAATGTCGTAGATTTTGTTTGTCCGATCTTGCTACATTTTGTGTATCCATGATTTGTAAACTGGATAACTTGTATGATGAATGTCTGGCTAATTTGACTTTAGACTAAGTGTCGGCATTAATCGTATTTGTGGACACTTTAAGTTTGTAACCTAATAACTTGACGTATGATGACACTTATTTATGATATGAATGAATGTAGTAAATGTATGATGTAAGGACCGAAATTCTACCCTTGAAATTTTTTTCTCAATTTAGTTCAATTACATGCAATCTCTCCTATCTCACATTACCAATTTAATGTATTTACTTCAAATCTTATTTCCCACTTCGCAATCTATCTCAATATTAACATACAAAATCGTTCGACAGAAAAACATAATTCGCATTAATTAAACTTTGTAACCACCGCATATAACTAGCTATGGGTTTCCAAAATACCCATAGCTACACATATCCAGAGTTACAGTCTCAAGTTTGCAATTATATCTATATCGTTAGTTACATCATATTTCAAAATATCAACTATGCACTCATGTACAAAATAGTGCAAGTGAATAAATCCAAAATGTAAAGTTCTCTAAGACTTCCCAAAAATGAGTCCCCCTCATGTCACCTGTTTATCTGCAATAGGATTATCAATGACAAGTACATAAACATATAAGGAGTAAGTCGTTAATTCAAATAAACATCATCATAAGATAATCCACATTAGAAATTGGGTTAGTAAACCATTTTTGAAATTCATTTTACTTTGCTACATAACTTGAGCCAAAGTCGCTACACCCCTCGGAGTTAGCTAAAAGCAGATTCTCATTTCCCTTTTTAAATAAAACACACTTATATACTCAAGCCAGAGTTTTGCTATATTCAAGCCAAAGTTTTGTTTATATACTCAAGCCAGAGTTTTGCTTATATACTCAAGCCAGAGTTTTGCTTATATACTCAAGCCAGAGTTTTGCTTATATACTCAAGCCAGAGTTTTGCTTATATACTCAAGCCAGAGTTTTGCTTATATACTCAAGCCAGAGTTTTGCTTATATACTCAAGCCAGAGTTTTTCTTATATACTCAAGCCAGAGTTTTGCTTATATACTCAAGCCAGAGTCGCTAACCATTCATGGTCGGCTATATTTCCTTTTCATTAATTTCACCATAAATCATTTCCGGTAAATCCACGCCCACATTAGTATAAACACACCCATATATGTTTATACTAAATACGTGATTCACAGCTCAATCATCGCATAACCAGAGAGTACAACATACTTTCCTTTCCGTAAATCTACGCCTACTTTAATATAAACAAACCCATATATGTTTATACTAAATGCGTACTTTACAACTCAATCATTGCATAATCAGAAAATACACAATTTCGATTCCAAATGTTCAATTAAAGACTTATCCTTACCTCGGTGAGTGTTGGATTTGGTTCTTGGCAACTTCTCAAGTTCCACCGACACCGCCTCCAACTTTAGGATCTTTCCTCATCCCACCACATAACACAATGTTAGTCATTTATTCCAAATATCGCATAAACAACTTATATTGCATCATTTAATCAAACAAAATATTCATCATAAGTATTCAACCATCTAAAACATGCATAATCATCTCATATTCCAATATTTGGAGGTAAACTCATCTTCTACCTCTAGCATTTTACTCATTCTCTCCTTTTACCACATTTTCACTTTTAGGGTTTTGGGGTTTTCATGAATCAACCCACAACCCTTTCCATTCTTGAGATACTATCTCTAAACCAAGAGTTTACAAGGTAAGAATAACATAAAATGAATCATCACTCAAAAGGATGAGTTTCCATGGTTTCCTTCATTTTTGAGAAGAGATCCAACATACCCAAAATAGGTTTTAAAGAAAAGAAGAGAGTTAGAATCTAGAGTTTTACCTCTTCTCAAGCTCTTAGATGAGTATCCAAGCTTTTTGTCCTTGAAAAAGCTCTCTTCTCTCATTCTTCTTCTTTTCTAAACCCTAGATTGTGTGTAGGGGTTTCTCATTAAATAATGTCTCGTCGGGTTCTCGCTTAGGCAAGCTTATCCTCACTCAAGCGAGAAAATCCCGCCCATTTTAAAAACTCAGATCTGACCCTCTCGCTCAAGCGAGGGATTCTCGCTCAAGCGAGGGATTCTCGCTCAAGCGAGAATCTCACAGTGTCAACAGCCCCAAAATGCTATTTCTCGCCCAGGCGAGACAACTCTCGCTCAAGCGAGAATCTTCCAGCATACCCCTGAATTTCACCCTCCCAGGTGAGCCTCTCTCGCCCAGGCTAGAATCTCTTGCTCAAGCGAGGATCCTCCAGTATAGCCCAGTATTTCACCCTCCTAGGTGAGTCTCTCTCTCACTCAAGCGAGGGTCTCAGGACTAATACTATAATTTTAAAGGCTTAAAATTTAGGGTGTTACAATCCTCCCCCTCTTATAAGAATTTTCGTCCATGAAAATTAAACATACCTTGATTCAAACAAATGAGGGTAATCCTCCCTCGTTTCTAGCTCAATTTCCCAAGTAGCGTCTCCTTCGTCTACTTGGCTCCACAACACTTTCACCAAAGGAATCTCTTTGCCCCTCAACCTTTTGATACTGGTATCCATGATTCTCACAGGTAACGTCGCAAAAGTCAGGTTATCCTTCAACTCTATCTGGTCCGACTCAACCACATGAGATGGATCTCCAACATATTTTCTCAACTGAGACACATGAAACACATTGTGGAGATTCAACAACAATGGTGGTAAGGCAATACAATATGCTACCGGCCCAATCCTCCTCAGTATTTGATAAGGCCCAATAAATCGCGGAGTCAGCTTACGAGATTTCAACACTCTACGAATTCCGGTAGTCGGGACTACTCTCATGAAAACATGATCTCCCTCCTTAAATTCAAGAGGTTTCCGCCTCTTATCGTAGTAGCTTTTCTGCCGACTCTGGGCGATTCTCACATTCTCCCGGATTTTCTTGATCTTATCCATCGTCTCTTGGACCAGTTCGGGCCCCAATATCAAGTTCTCCCCAGTTTCAAACCAACTCACTGGAGTTCGGCACTTCCTACCATACAACGCCTCATAAGGTGTCATCCCAATACTCGAATGGAAGCTATTGTTGTAGGTAAATTCGATCAACGACAACATGCCATCCCAACTCCCTGGTTGTTCTAAGACACAGGCCCTCAAAAGGTCCTCCAATGACTGTATTGTCCTTTTTGATTGACCGTCGGTTTGTGGATGATAAGCTGAACTCAGCTTCAACTTAGTTCCCAAAGCGGTTTGCAAACTAGTCCAAAAGTTTGAAGTGAAACCGGGGTCCCTATCCAACACAATGCTTGACGATATTCCATGCAAGCGAACAATTTCCCGGATATACAGTTCTGCCAATCTCTCCAAAGAGTACCTCATGTTCATATGCAGAAAGTGAGCAGATTTAGTTAACCGATCCACGATCACCCATATCGAATCATATCCTCTCTGAATCTTCGGAAAACCAGACACAAAATCCATGGAGATACTATCTCACTTCCAAACGGGAATTTCTAGGGATTGTAATTCTCCCACTGGTCGCTGATGCTCAATCTTGGCCTTCTGACATACCAAACAACTCGAGACATACAAGGCCACATCCCTTTTCAACCCAGACCACCAAAACAGTGTTTTCAAATCTTGATACATTTTCGTGGTTCTCGGGTGAAAACTCAGTTTACTCTTATGGGACTCCTCTAAAATATCCCTCCGTAATTTATCATTACGAGGCACACACACCCTCCCTTTGTAACGTAACATTCCACTAGGGTCCGTTGTGAAATTGGTATCCTTACCACTCAGCATCAGATCTCGTTTATCCATTAGCTCACTATCCTCAACTTGCATTATCCGGATTTGTTCAAACAACTCATTTGTGACTTTAAGCATTCCCAAAATCATACTATGAGGCTTTATCTGAACCTCCAAGTTCATATCTCTGAACTCTTCAATCAGTTTCCCTTCTCTAACCATCAAAGCCGACATATGTAAGGATTTCCGACTAAGAGCATCGACCACCACATTGGCCTTTCCCGGGTGGTACTGCAACCCAAAATCGTAATCCTTAAGGAATTCCATCCATCTCCTCTGCCTCATGTTCAATTCCTTTTGATCAAATAAGTACTTCAAACTCTTGTGGTCGCTGTACACTTCAAATCTCATGCCATAAAGATGGTGTCTCCAAATTTTTAAGGCAAAGACCACTACAGCCAACTCAAGATCGTGGGTAGGATAGTTTTGCTCGTGCGTCCTCAACTGTCGAGAAGCATAGGCCACAACCTTCCTGTAACACCCTGAATTTTAGTCTTTGAAATTAAAGTATCAGTCCTGGAAGTCTAGCTTGAGCGTGATATTCTCGCCTGAGCGAGAAAGGATCACCTGGAATGGTGAAATCCTGGGCTATACTAGAAGATTCTCGCCTGAGCGAGAGTTGCCTCGCCTGGGCGAGAAATGACAAACTGGGGCTGTTGACACTGTGAGATTCTCACCTGAGCGAGAATCCCTCGCTTGAGCGAGAGGAAGCCTGTTGGGATTGTGAGATTCTCGCTTGAGCGAGAGGGTCAGATCTGAGTTTTTAAAATAGGCGGGATTTTCTCGCCTGAGCGAGAAGGGGCTCGCTTGAGCGAGAACCCGATGACTGCTCTTTAAAATAGAAACCCCAAACACATTTTAGGGTTAGAACTTTGAAGAAAAGAGAGAGAAGAGAGCTTTTCAAGAGCAAGAAGCCTTAGGACTCATCTTAGAGCTTGAGAAGAGGTAAAAACCTCTTGCTTCTAACTCTTCTTCTTCCTCTCTTACTTGTTTTGGGTGTGTTGGATCTATTTTCAAAACATGAGAAACCATGGAAACTCATTCTTTAGAGTTATGGTTCGTTTTATGTTGTTTTCCTCTTGTAAACTCTTGGGTTAGACTTGATATTTGATGAATGGAAAAGTTTTGTGGGTTATTCATGAAAACCCCAAAAACCCCCAAAATGAGAATATGAGTATAAAGAGAAAGAGATGAAATGTTAGATATGGATGATGAGTTTGTGCTTTGATGTTGATATATGAGATAAACATGTATGTTTAGATGTTCGGAAACTTGTATTGAAGTAATTTTGGAAATCTAGAATATATGTGAATCCCTTGTGTATTTGATGATGAAATACAAGTTATTTATGTGTTATTTTGAATAAATGACTGACATCGTTGTTATTGGTGATAATGAGGAAAGATCCTATGGTTGGAGGAATCGCGGAGGAGACTTTTAAAGTTACTCGGAACCGATCCCCAATGCTCACCAAGGTAAGGGATAAGTGGCTCTAATTCATACTCACTGATATGAATGAGGTATGTGAAAGAGGTAAAAGGTTTGTAAGGAGAAGTTATTAATGGTATATGATAATAGAAAATGTGTAAATCTTCTGATTACGTATATGATCGGTGTATGACTCATCAGAACAACTCATGGCCCTGAAGATTCTTTCCAATCCTTGGACCCATTCAATGGCCGCATCCAGAGCGAATCCGCCTTGGAACTGACTGGGTTTTCTCCTGCAGAATTCGTCCAGACCTCGGTATTCTGTCGACCCAGGTGGAACTAGTGGGTGTGAACTCGGACTTGGCACCGGGTTCTGGTTCAGATTCTGCAAGTTCTCATTGACTTGTTGCAAGGCCGCCACCATTTGCGCCAGTAAATCATTCGGGACATTCTGACTTGGCCTTCTTCCTCTTCCAGCCATGGGTATTTGTACTCACTCACTGGTTAGTAATCGAATTTGTATAATAACCGTGCACATAACCACTTAACAATTTGCACAAGTGAACAATCTCAACACATAAAGTTTTCAAAGAAGCATGTAAGACCATACCCTAGGTCGTAGGATTAACTATGCTTTGATACCATATTGTAAGGACCGAAATTCTACCATTGAAATTTTTTCTCAATTTAGTTCAATTACATGCAATCTCTCCTATCTCACATTACCAATTTAATGTCTTTACTTCAAATCTTATTTCCGTCTTCGCAATCTATCTCAATATTAACATACAAAATCGTTCGACAGAAAAACATAATTCGCATTAATTAAACTTTGTAACCACCGCATATAACTAGCTATGAGTTTCCAAAATACCCATAGCTATACATATCCAGGGTTACAGTCTCAATGCAATTATATCTATATCGTTAGTTACATCATATTTCAAAATATCAACTATGCACTCATGTACAAAATTGTGCAAGTGAATAAATCCAAAATGTAAAGCTCCCTAAGACTTCCCAAAAATGAGTCCCCCTCATGTCACCTGTTTATCTACAATAGGATTATCAATGACAAGTACACAAACATACAAAGGAGTAAGTCGTTAATTCAAATAAACATCATCATAAGATAATCCACATTAGAAATTGGGTTAGTAAACCATTTTTGAAATTCATTTTACTTTGCTACATAACTTGAGTCAAAGTCGCTACACCCCTCGGGTTAGCTAAAAGCAGATTCTCATTTCCCTTTTTAAATAAAACACGCTTATATACTCAAGCCAGAGTTTTGCAAATAAACATCATCATAAGATAATCCACATTAGAAATTGGGTTAGTAAACCATTTTTGAAATTCATTTTACTTTGCTACATTACTTGAGCCAAAGTCGCTACACCCCTCGGGGTTAGCTAAAAGAAGATTCTCATTTCCCTTTTTAAATAAAACACGCTTATATACTCAAGCCAGAGTTTTGCTTATATACTCAAGCCAAAGTTTTTCTTATATACTCAAGCCAAATTTTTGCTTATATATTCAAGCCAGAGTTTTGCTTATATACTCAAACCAAAGTTTTGCTTATATACTCAAGCTAGAGTTTTGCTTATATACTCAAGCCAGAGTTTTGCTTATATACTCAAGCCAGAGTTAGAATCTAGAGTTTTACCTCTTCTCAAGCTCTTAGATGAGTATCCAAGCATTTTGTCCTTGAAAAAGCTTTATTCTCCCACTCTTCTTCTTTTCTAAACCCTAGATTGTGTTTAGGGGTTTCTCATTAAATGTTGTCTCGTCGGGTTCTCGCTTAAGAGAGCTTATCCTCGCTTAAGCGAGAAAATCCCGTCCATTTTAAAAACTCAGATCTGACCCTCTCGCTCTAGCGAGGGATTCTCGCTCAAGCGAGAATCTCACAGTGTCAACAGCCCCAAAATGCTATTTCTCGCCTAGGCGAGACAACTCTCACTCAAGCGAGAATCTTCCAGTATACCCCAGGATTTCACCCTCCCAGGTGAGCCTCTCTCGCCTAGGCGAGAATCTCTCGCTCAAGCGAGGATCCTCAAGTATAGCCCAGTATTTCACCCTCCTAGGTGAGTCTCTCTCTCGCTCAAGCGAGAATCTCTCGCTCAAGCGAGAATCTCTCGCTCAAGCGAGGGTCTTAGGACTGATACTATAATTTTAAAGGCTTAAAATTTAGGGTGTTACATATGAAATTAAGATGGTATGTTCAAGGTATTAATAATGTGAAAGAAGTAGATGAGTTAATGTTCAAAGAAATTTTGATATATGACCTAATTGAGAAACTATGTATAATCGGATTAAAAGAAACAAAAATTTCTAGAATGAAAATTTGGTTTCTTACTAATCACCTCCCATTGAATCAATACAAATAAATAAATAAATGTAAATTTTCATAAAATTGATGTAACACCCCGAATTTTAGTCTTTAAAAATTAGAGTATCAGTTCTGGAAGCCTCGCTTGATCCAGAGATTCTCGCTTGAGCGAGAGAGGTGCATCTGGGAGGGTGAAATCTTGGGCTATACTGGAGGATTCTCGCCTGAGCGAGAGTTGTATCACCCGAGCGAGAAATGGCAATTTTGGGCAGTGTAATCGATTACACAGTCCATGTAATCGATTACATGCAGATAAAAAGCATCAGATATGTGTATTTTACATGATGTAATCGATTACACAATACATGTAATCGATTACATGCAGATAAAAGCATCAGATATGTGCATTTTACATGATGTAATCGATTACACAATACATGTAATCGATTACACAATACATGTAATCGATTACATGCAGATAAAATCATCAGATATCTGCATTTTACATGATGTAATCGATTACACAATACATGTAATCGATTACATGCAGATAAAAGCATCAGATATGTGCATTTTACACGATGTAATCGATTACACAATCCATGTAATCGATTACATCTATGCGTTAAGCGAAAATTGCTACTGTGAGATTCTCGCCTGAGCGAGAATGGGCTCGCTTGAGCGAGAACCCGACGACTGCTCTTTAAAAATAGAAACCCCAAACACATTTTAGGTTTAGAACTGGAAGAGAAGAGAGAGAATGGAGCTTTTCAAGAGCAAGGAGCCTTAGGACTCATTTTAGAGCTTGCGAAGAGGTAAACCTCTTGTTCCTAACTCTTCTTCTTCCTCTCTAACTTGTTTTGGGTATGTTGGATTTATTTTCATAACATGAGAAATCATGGAAACTCATCCGTTAGAGTTATGGTTCGTTTTATGTTGTTTTTATCTTGTAAACTCTTGGTTTAGAGATAGTATCTCAAGAATGGAAAAGGTTGTGGGTTGATTCATGAAAACCCCAAAAACCCTAAAAGTGAAAATGTGGTAAAAGGAGAGAATGAGTAAAATGTTAGAGGTAGAAGATGAGTTTACCCCAAATATTGAAATATGAGATGTTATGCATGTTTTAGATGGTTGAATATTGATGATGAATATTTTGTATGATTAAATGATGCAAAATAAGTTGTTTATGTAATATTTGGAATAAATAACTAACATTGTGTTATGTGGTGGGATGAGAGAGAGATCCTAAGGTTGGAGGTGGTGTTGGTAGAATTCGAGAAGTTGCCAAGAACCGAACCCCAATACTCATCAAGGTAAGGAGGAGTCTCTAAATGGTATATGGTAATGGATAATGTGTGTATTTTCTGAGTGTGAGTACGATAAAGTGATGAATCGCTTAGTTATGGTAAACATATATGGGTGTGTCTATGATAATGGTATGCGTGGATTTACTGTTTACGGATTTATGTTGTATCAATGAAAAGAAAATATGATTTTAGCCGACCATTATTGGTTAGCAAAACTTTGGCTCAAGTTATGTAGCAATACTTTGGCTCAAGTTATGAAGCAATACTTTGGCTCAAGTTATGTAGCAATGCTTTGGCTCAAGCTATGTAGCAACACTTTGGCTCAAGTTATGTAGCAACACTTTGGCTCAAGTTATGTAGCAAAACTTTGGCTCAAGTTATGAAGCAATACTTTGGCTCAAGTTATGTAGCAATGCTTTGGCTCAAGCTATGTAGCAACACTTTGGCTCAAGTTATGAAGCAATACTTTGGCTCAAGTTATGTAGCAATGCTTTGGCTCAAGCTATGTAGCAACACTTTGGCTCAAGTTATGTAGCAACACTTTGGCTCAAGTTATGTAGCAAAACTTTGGCTCAAGTTATGTAGCAATGCTTTGGCTCAAGCTATGTAGCAAGACTTTGGCTCAAGTTATGAAGCAATACTTTGGCTCAAGTTATGTAGCAATGCTTTGGCTCAAGCTATGTAGCAACACTTTGGCTCAAGTTATGAAGCAATATTTTGGCTCAAGTTATGTAGCAATGCTTTGGCTCAAGCTATGTAGCAACACTTTGGCTCAAGTTATGTAGCAACACTTTGGCTCAAGTTATGTAGCAAAACTTTGGCTCAAGTTATGTAGCAATGCTTTGGCTCAAGCTATGTAGCAAAACTTTGGCTCAAGTTATGTAGCAATACTTTGGCTCAAGTTATGTAGCAACGCTTTGGCTCAAGCTATGTAGCAAAACTTTGGCTCAAGTAATGTAGCACAAAATGAATTTATAAAACAAATGGTTTATTAACTCATTGTTCTAATGTGGATTATCTTATAATGACGTTTATTGAATTAATGACTTACTCCTTTATGTGTTTTGTACTTTTGTCATTGATAATCCCATTGCAGGTAAATAGACGAATGAAGTATGCCAGGTCGGGAGCTTTAGGAGCTTTAGACTTTGGATTCACTATTTATGTTTTTCGTATTCTAAATGATTACCTGCGGATTTAAATGATTGTAATCATGACTAACCATTATTTGGATATTTGTAACCATGCGTAATGTTATTTTGGAGGATCAGAACCTTTGAGGTCTTAGTACTCATAGGGAATGATATGAATGAATTATGTTTTTCTACAAGATTAATTGTATGATAATATAATAGGTTATAAGATTAGTTCCAGGAATGATTCATGAGAAGTTCTAGGTAAAATGATTATGCATGTGGTTATTGATTCATGGATTGAGTGTGAGGAGGGGAAACAAGATTTTGAAGTAAGGATATTAAAATGGTAAATTGAGTTATGAGTGATTGAATGAAATTGAATTAAAATGAGAAAAATTTTCAAGGGTAGAAAATCGGGTCGTTACAATTGAAACCATAGAGAAAGGAAGTGATGACCGTAAATTCAATACCACAAAAACCATAAGTGATGATGGAATTGAAAAAGAAAAGTAAAAAAGAAAAACAGTATGACAGATGAAAAAAATAATGATAGTTAACAAAGAAACTATGGTAGATAGCCTTAAAAAATGGGACAGAGGATCTTCATCAAATTTTAGAAATATATTGAAGGAAACTTGGGATCCCAAACATGCTATATTATGTATCAAGTGGTTTTTAAGTTAATAATAACGATGAGTTGCTATATAAGTATTGATTGATTGTATTCAAAAGATAGGTGAAACACTAGCAATTTTAAACACATTTCTATCAAGATAAAGAACGAGTTTGTCATTCTCCTTTTCATTAATAGCTAGCCGTGTATAGATGGCGATGACCTATATTGAGGATTTGTCAATTTGTAGTTGTGAGTTCAAAATAGAGGAAGAGGTAATTTGTTATGTTCATGATTGATAAAGCATCAAGAGTGTAAAAGTTACAATGTTTGCTTAAAGATTCATAGTTGGTGATCAATGATATGTAATATTTGTCTTTTCACCGAAAAGGGTAGGTATAGATAATTACATCACTCGATGTTTTTCAATATTTCCCTCATAGTGTTTTTACTCTAGACCATCATTGAAATCAAAATATATATAGGAAAGTAGAATATTAAAAACCTTAATATTCACATGATTCTTCATTTTTTTATATAAGAAATTCATAATTTCTAATTAAGGTGGCCAATATATATAATAAAATTATATTGGTTATTTATTTTGGATTTATAAAACTAGTAATCCAATTTCTAACAATCCATATGACTTCTAAAACTAATAACATATATGAGCTTGATGATTGGATACCCAAACTGTTGGCTTATAGGGGATAATGAGAACCCTATAAGTTAACACATAAGGAATGGTTATGGTCCCCAAGACACTAGAGGAATTAGCTCAAGCTAGAGTCCTGAAAAATTGGGTATATGTGTCTCTCACCCGATCAAGAGAGTGCTCGCTCGAGCGAAAATATTAGGGTTTCAACACGATTTTGCAATGGATTTGTCACCCAAGCGACCAATCCTTTGCACCGAGCGAGACTACACAACTATAAAAATGAAAAAGGGGATTTAGAATCCCTAATCTTCACTTTGTTTCTCCTTCTTTCACTCCCAACGACGACTACCTCTTAGAATCTGATTCTCTCCTCTACTAAACCTTAAAAACCCCTAAACCCCTTTCCTTTTACTTATTAGTGGCGACATTGGTGGCTATTGGAGGTGAAAAGATAGATTCGAAGGTTGAAGGAGATGGTGGGAGATCTAGCTCTTTTGCGGAACAAATGAGCTTCCGTAAACCCAGGTGAGGGAGAAGACCATTGTGATCTTAGAGTTTTTCATTAAAGTTATCTTCTCCGATTCCCTCAAGAATTCGGAGAGTTATGTAGGATAGGAAATCCCTTGGAAACTTGTTCTTTGATGAGAGAGTCCTTAATCTTCCATGAAGATGTATTTAGCCATATTCATTCGATTTTTTGGAAGTATATGTGTATGAAAACCGTTTTGTCAAACATAATGCGAAATAATCTCCTATGGAAATACATCGTCATGAAAGACTGCTATACTCCTATTTGTTTGTATAAATGAGAATATGGTGGTAAAATTGGATGATTGTTTTATGTGGTAATGATCATGTTGTGGGTTGTTGTATTGTTGTATGGTATAAGATATAATGTGATGGTGGCATTGAATTGGTATTTTATGAATGAAATTGATGATTGTGTTATGAGATGAGATATTATGATGAAGTCATGACGTGAGAATAACACAATGATAATGACTATATTGCGGGTTGTTGCATTGTTGTATGAGCGAGATGAAATGTGATGGTAGTAGTGATCTTATGGATACACAAAATGGAGATTGTATTGATGAGAAATTATATAAATGCATTGTTGTATTGATATGGAAACTATTTAGATTGATTGTGAGATTGATATGAGGAATGTACAAGTTGGATGTGGTTTTTGATACGAATCGTCCTATGTGGTGTTGAATGGCTACCATAAAATGTATAACATATCTTGGCTACCCTATATGGTATGGCATATCTTGGCTACCCTATGTGGTATAGCATATCTTGGCTACCCTATGTGGTATAGCATATCTTGGCTACCCAATGTGGTATAGCATTTCTTGACTTGCCCTATGTGGTATAGTAATCTTGACCCTATGTGGTGTAGTATAAATCTTGACTTGCCCTATGTGGTATAGTAATATTGACCCTATGTGGTGTAGTATAAATCTTGACTTGCCCTATGTGGTATAGAAATCTTGACCCTATGTCGTGTAGTATAAATCTTGACTTGATCTATGTGGTATAGTAATTCTTGACCCTATGTGGTATTGTATTGCCCTAAGTGATAGTGTATTGCCTTTGAGGTATTGTATTGCCTTCGAGTGTTGTATTGCCTTCGGGTATTGTGATGCTTTGTGGGTGTTGTAATTTTGATGAAGATGTGGAATGTTGAATTGCATAAGTATGATATGATAGATATATTAATTGAAGATGTGAATATTCTACTGAATAAGATACTGACTGTGTGCATCATTTGTATATGTTTGATATTGTTGATTTTAGTTGTTGTATAGGTTGCATCACTTTAATCTTATTACTCTTTGTAAATCCACGATGCGGTCACCGTAGCTTGTTCTTACTTCCTTTTGTCTTTTCTTTGTCTATGCTATATATATGAGTTCAGGTTGTTGTTGTTACACCTTGGATCTTCGCTGATGGAAGTACAGAATAGGGTTATTTGATTTATGTATTAGGAAAGTATTTGTTTAAAGCATGTTGTATGAGAAATGTTAGAATAATTCATTTTGTATATATACCTTCCTTCTAAATATGTGATAAGACTAGAGTATGGACTTTAAGAAGTTATATATTTGCAAAAGGGATAATTCTATAGATCATGGAATTGAAGTTGAGTGTAATAACATATTTTTGATATAAAGATATTATTGAATATTTCCCCATTTTGAAAAGATAAAACTTAATTAATATTTTGAATCCACACCGATCTTCTAATTCCAGTTAAGTAATATCTTTCCATAATATTCACTTATTTTCCTGAATAAAGTTTTTAATTTTCTTGGAGTATAAAATCTGGACGTTAGAAAAGGCATATAAAAGAGAAATTGATTTTAGAAAAATGGATTTAAGTATGATTTTATATTCTTGTTTTATATTATGTGTGAGAATCATGAGATTCAAGATCTTAGGGTTGATATTTCACCAATCAAGTGGTATGAGAGCAAAAGTTCTGAATTTTATGACTCTCCATTAAAGGTGTTCCTTTCCCCAATTTTTTTATGATTCCAAATTTTTAATTTGGGGACTTTATGCTTCCACTATTGGTTATGGAAAATGAGTATTCATGAATATTGAGGATAACTTCTATTCGCTTCCACTTATTTGAATCATGTGTAATTTGTATTAAGATTCCTTGCAACGTGTGTTGAAATATATATTTCTTGGCTTGCCCGTTTTCAATATATATTTGGCAATGACTTGGTTGTAATCTCTTCTCCATTCAAGTGGATTATCCTCAATTAACATAATCCTATTGATCTGTAACAGAAAATGGAGTCCTCACCTTAAGGATCTTCTGGTGGCAGAGATCATTCACACCATGAATACAATCTCGTTTGGCTGAAACCAGAGTAGATTTGAAAACAAAGTTCTAAATCAGGCTCAAGTAATGGTAAGGATCAAATTAGCAATCACTATCTTGGGAAATTCTTCAACAGCATGTGCTAATCCATCACTAGCTGATTTTAGCATACTTAGATCTCTTAGTGTTAAAGTTAACTACAAGAATGCTCCTAGAATTATAAAGGTTGTTTTTCTGAATACTTTGAAATCAAGGATGCTCTTTTTGAAGAGCTGAAATTGGCAATAATGGAAATAGAATTTGCTCATCAAAGAGGTTGGTTAACTGTTTGGTTAGAATGTGATTCATCATTGATGGTAGACATTTTTAAAGACAAATCCATTGCTCCTAGGAAGCTTGCAATTTGATGGAATAGATGCAAAACTCTAATGTCTTCTATGGATTGTTATGTCACCCATATTTTTTGGGAGGGAACTTCCGTGTTGATAAACTTGCTAATTATATAATTTCAAGTAAGTCTTTCTCTTGGTGGAATTATATTCCAAACTTTGTTTTGAGAGATTTTTCTAGAAATCAATTAGGACTTCCTACTTACAAATTAAAATCATTATAACTTTCTATGTTTTATCTCTACTATTAATATATTTGCGGGGTTCTTAGGCACCTTTTGCTTAAAAAAAACTATATTCAAATATGTACACCGTGAAAATTGCATTAGCTCTTATGACTTTGTTATGCAATATATACATTATATGTTCACAAATGCTTTGATGTTGGACATTGACTTTTGTCACTTTACTATGTTGCAATTTGTTAAAGTATATATGGGTAAAGACATTGTTTTTATTTTATACATATACAATATACAATGTGGACTTTATGGCATTGTATATATATTTCCAATTAAAATGTGTATATATACATATATTATTGTTTCCTGGTTACTATGATGCTTGAAATTATGTTGTGGTATTAGATTTTTTAATCATCAAAGTGCTCAAATCTCTTAAAGTTTTAGTTCTAATATTGTATTCTTTATAATGGACCTATGAATGGTAACGGGCACGAGCAGACACGGGTATTAGCTACCCGCTACCCATTCTGGAATATGGGAATAGTACCCATACCCACCCAATACCCGCGCGGGTACCCGTGAACGGTTATTTTGCGGGTACTTCTGGGTACCCACGGGTACCCGTTGTACCCGCGGGTTTTCTATACTTTGATTGAATTTTTCTTTCTGATTTAGGACAATACCCCACTTCTTAATATTGATATCTTATATTTTGCAGAATTGAAAGATATAACCAAAAGAACATAATAATCAATTAACAGAAAGAGATCCACAGTGTAGTCTTCATTAACCCATGCATCTTCACACTTCATTATTAACCCACACATCTTCATTAACCCATAGCTAATAATGCAATAACTCATGGGATGTAGAGTAAGTTACATTATTAGATGTAATAACTCAAAAGAACAAGCTATTGAACTCCCAAATCAAAACCCGCATTATTTTATTTGTCATCCATTCTTTCATTCACAAAAATCATAGAAACAGAGGACCAAGCATATACTTTCCCATATATTCATTATTACAAAGTACATGCTCAAAGCCAAATACAAAATTTATCCATAATATTAACCAAGAATAACAATAAAAGTTACCTTTCACAAAACAAAAGCAAAGTTGAGGAGGATGAGAAGAAGGGTGGGAATAAGATGTTGTTGGGTGAGAGATTAAGGAAGCGAATGAGAAGGGAAAAGGGAAGGGAAGGGATTTTAAGGGGAGGGAAATAAGAATTAAAGAGTTTAGGGGAAGGATAATTTTGTAATTACATATATAGCGGGTACCCGTGGGCACGGATACCACAATACCTGTGCCCACCTGTTGGTACTACGGGTATTTTAAAAAAACCGTGTGAAATAACCGCGGATACCCGTTTGTGACCCGTGCCCGTGCGGATTTTACCCGCGGGTATGGGTTTTTTTGCCATCCCTAACAGCCAAACTCATGATTTCTCCTAGGGATGGCAACGGGCACGGGCGGGCAGGGGTAGTAGCTACCCGCTACCCATTTTGGAATATGAGAATGGTACCCGTACCCGCCCAATACCCGCGCGGGTACCCGTGAACGGGTATTTTGCGGGTATTTCTGGATACCCACGGGTTTTCTATACTTTGGTTGAATTTTTCTTTCCGATTTAGGACAATACCCCACTTCTCAATATTGATATCTTATATTTTGCAGAATTGAAAGATATAACCAAAAGAACTTATATGTACAGAATCAATTAATAGAAAGAGATCCACAGTGCAGTCTTCATTAACCCATGCATCTTCACACTTCATTATTAACCCACACATCTTCATTAACCCATAGCCAATAATGCAATAACTCATGGGATGTAGAGTAAGTTACATTATTAGATGTAATAACTCAAAAGAACAAGCTATTGAACTCCCAAATCACAACCCGCATTATTTTATTTGTCATCCATTCTTTCATTCACAAAAATCATAGAAACAGAGGACCAAGCATATACTTTCCCATATATTCATTATTACAAAGTACATGCTCAAAGCCAAATACAAAATTTATCCATAATATTAACCAAGAATAACAATAAAAGTTACCTTTCACAAAACAAAAGCAAAGTTGAGGAGGATGAGAAGAAGGGTGGGAATAAGATGTTGTCGGGTGAGAGATTAGGGAAGCGAATGAGAAGGGAAAAGGGAAGGGAAGGGATTTTAAGGGGAGGGAAATAAGAATTAAAGAGTTTAGGGGAAGGATAATTTTGTAATTACATATATAGCGGGTACCCGCGAGCACGGATACCACAATACCTGTGCCCACCTGTTGGTACAACGGGTATTTTAAAAAACCCGTGTGAAATACCCGCGGGTACCCGTTTGTGACCCGTGCCCGTGCCTGTGCGGATTTTACCTGCGGGTACGGGTTTTTTTGCCATCCCAAACAGCCTAATTCATGATTTCTCCTAGGGATGGCAACGGGCACGGGCGGGCACGGGTAGTAGCTACCCGCTACCCGTTCTGGAATATGAGAATGGTACCCGTACCCGCCCAATACCCGCGCGGGTACCCGTGAACGGGTATTTTGCGGGTATTTCTGGATACCCGCGTGTTTTCTATACTTTGATTGAATTTTTATTTCTGATTTAGGACAATACCCCACTTCTCAATATTGATATCTTATATTTTGCAGAATTGAAAGATATAACCAAAAGAACTTATATGTACATAATCAATTAATAGAAAGAGATCCACAGTGTAGTCTTCATTAACCCATGCATCTTCACACTTCATTATTAACCCACACATCTTCATTAACCCATAGCCAATAATGCAATAACTCATGGGATGTAGAGTAAGTTACAGTATTAGATGTAATAACTCAAAAGAACAAGCTATTGAACTCCCAAATCAAAACCCGCATTATTTTATTTGTCATTCATTCTTTCATTCACAAAAATCATAGAAACAGAGGACCAAACATATACTTTCTCATATATTCATTATTACAAAGTACATGCTCAAAGCCAAATACAAAATTTATCCATAATATTATCCAAGAATAACAATAAAAGTTACCTTTCACAAAACAAAAGCAAAGTTGAGGAGGATGAGAAGAAGGGTGGGAATAAGATGTTGTTGGGTGAGAGATTAGGGAAGCGAATGAGAAGGGAAAAGGGAAGGGAAGGGATTTTAAGGGGAGGGAAATAAGAGTTAAAGAGTTTAGGGGAAGGATAATTTTGTAATTACATATATAGCGGGTACCCGCGGGCACACATACCACAATACCCGTGCCCACCTGTTGGTACTACGGGTATTTTAAAAAACCCGTGTGAAATACCCGCGGGTACCCGTTTGTGACCCGTACCCGTGCCCGTGCGGATTTTACCTGCAGGTACGGGTTTTTTTGCCATCCCTAACAGCCTAATTCATGATTTCTCCTAAGGATGGCAACGGGCACGGGTAGTAGCTATCCGCTACCCGTTCTGGAATATGAGAATGGTACCCATACCCGCCCAATACCCACACAGGTACCCGTGAACGGGTATTTTGCAGGTATTTCTGGTTACCCGCGGGTTTTCTATACTTTGATTGAATTTTTATTTCTGGTTTAGGACAATGCCCCACTTCTCAATATTGATATCTTATATTTTGCAGAATTGAAAGATATAACCGAAAGAACTTATATGTATAAAATCAATTAATTGAAAGAGATCCACAATGTAGTCTTCATTAACCCACACATCTTCACTCTTCATTATTAACCGACTCATCTTCATTAACCCATAGCCAATAATGCAATAACTCATGGGATGTAGATTAAGTAACATTATTAGATGCAATAACTCAAAAGAACAAGCTATTGAACTCCTAAATCATAACCCGCATTATTTTATTTGTCATTCATTCTTTCATTCTCAAAAATCATAGAAACAGAGGACCATGCATATACTTTCTCAAATGTAAACACCCAATTTTGTCCGGCTCAAAAAGAAATATTCTTGTCCAAAAATAATACATTTATAAAAAATATCTAATGATAAAAAACTTGAATCTTCAAAGATTTGAACTCATCAAAATTGATCAAACAAATAAATTGGAATTTGAAAATATGTAATCAATATCTAATAGGGAGTATTTGATTAGGATGCATGAATCGTCTTGATAAAATTAAATCTTTGAAGATTCAATAAAAATATATATAATGATTGCATCAAATCAAATTGATTGAGTAGCAATATGAATAAGACATGTATATATTAATTTTTGTAATAATATTTTAAAATGTTTATTATCCCTTTTAACATATCAAAGTAACAACAACAATAATATTGTGTATTAAATAGCTTTTGGGTAAATGCATTTTTTTATGGTAGGAAATCGAAAAATACATTCAATTTGAATTTTATGTGTTAAAAATAATAATAATTTGAATCTCCTAATGAGGATGAGAATATGTAACTATACATGATTAGAAACTACCATTTTTATTTAGACACATGTTAAATACAATAATTGCACATGATTAAGATTTTCCTTTTTCATTAGACATAGAATAAATAAATATGATTTTATAGCCAAAAATAATTTTATGATTACATGGAAAGATTTGACAAATTAGTAGAGGAGAAATCTTCTCATATTTGATATATAATTAGTAGCAAAAGTTTAGGTAAAATATGATTTACCATTTATTTTAAATAATCATATGACTATTACTATATATATGGCAAATAGTGTAAGGATTGGAGGAGGAGAAATTTTACAGGGGAATTTGGGGAGGAAGGAATTTTTAAAGAGATAAACAGTGAGGAAGAGAGAAAGGGCAAAAGCTTTTGAGGGGACTAATCCAGTGCGACCGTTCTCACGCCCCTTCACTGTGAGCCCACTTTCTGGCAAACCAAATTCGTTAGATCAGCATACTTTTCATCTCCCACCGTTGACGCAGGGAGTACCAAATCAACTGGCGAAACGTACTGTCTGTTCGATGCACCCTGCCAGACCGAATCATTGCCTTCTTGAAGTGGGTAATCACCTACAGACAACCTTATTGTATTTCGGTAACCCCAAATATATCACTGTCACGCGTATAGTCCATAGCTTGTGGCCAATCCTCTTCCTCCAGGTGTCTTTCTGCTCATCAAATCTTCCACACTCTAACATCATCATTACTTGTGCAAGATTCACCATTTTTTAGTGCAACAAGGTATGTTTTTATTCTAATCATTTTTTTAGTAATAAAATGTTACCCATTAATAAATAAAAAGTTAAACCATTTTTTTATATATAATAATTTGCAAGTACCATTAATGACTATTTGGACTTGCCTATAATTTTAATATAAGAATTTAATACAATGGTTTATGCAAAAATTAAAAAACAAACAATTTATTAATAAAAATCTTTTTTTGTAACCAACCTTGAAAAACCCTTTTTATAATTTTTAAAAGTTAATTAAATTTGTCAATAAATATTGAAATATTTTAATATAGCTAAAAAAGTTTATTAATAAAAATCACATGAAAATCTTTATATCGATATGAATTTCGAGAATTAATCAAAGATGGAGGAAGGTCGCAGAAACACTTCTTGCCCTCAAGTCATCTTCGAAGGGTCGTACTACGCTGCTTCTTTTCAACTGGTTAATTCTTAAAATCAATTAAAGAAATTTTATCAAGTTAATACCCAAATAAAAAAAAACATCTTTTTTTATAACAATAAATATCAAATACAACTTTTTTACAAGAGATCTAAAAGTTATCAACCACATTAAGGATGGAGGAATGGTTGTCCGCGAGGGTTTCTTTTCCTCAACTCATCCTTTGGAGGGTCGCGCTACGCCGCTTCTTTCCCTAATTAAAACATATAACCAACAATTATTTTTTACAACTAAAGAACTACGTAGCTTTGATTCCCTTAATAGGGATACGTAGGACCAAGGTTTTATCTTGTTAGGCATAATAAATTTTTTTTGTCTCTTTAATAATTAATTAAATAAACCAAATAATTTTAAAAGTATAAAATGTGTCGTATAACTTAGTGAGTGGTACCACTTAAAGCGGGTGGATAGGGTGCTAATACCTTCCCTAATCCGTAACTGACTCCCAAACCTGGATATTAGAAATCCAAAGCCCATTTTAATTGGGCTAAAATATTTTTCTACATTTTTTTACTATAAAATGTAGTGGCGACTCTAAGAAAGTCGTGCAGCCGAAAATCGAGGCGCGACAGCTGGCGACTCTGCTGGCAACTTTTTAAGAGAGTCCGGCCCATAATTACTAAATTATATGGCTAATTATACTTTTAATTATTTGGTTACTTAAATTTCTTGCAAAAAAAACATATAACAATTGTTTATTGTTATTAAATAATTGTGTATTGTTTTGTTTTAACTTATGATATGTATTGTGGTTGAAGTCACATGTTCCCTAAAGAGTATGGTACACAAGTTCTGGCACACACGTATGCCCTACACCCGGGTATTAGTGATACATTTTTGGATAGCAGGGACACTAGCCTCGCTGGTCATGGCTAGACCTGTCAAAACGGGCTACCCGGACGGGTTCGGGCTAGCCCGCTTTTGATTCGGGCTAAAACGGGTCGGGCTAAAAAGCCCGGTTATATTTTATGTTGCTAAAAATGAGGCCCAAACCCGCCCAAAGCGGGCTGCAGGCTGCGGCGGGCCGGCCCGGATTTTTTTATTATTTACACCAATGCAAAAAAACTGATGTTTTTAATATGTTGTAATTGATTACGAGTATATTGTAATCGATTACATAATGTAAAATGCACAGGTCTGATTAGTTTATCAGCATGTAATCGATTACCAGGATTGTTTAATCGATTACACTGTTTAAAAAACACAAAAAACTAATGCTTTTAATATGTTGTAATCGATTACGAGTATATTGTAATCGATTACATCATGTAAAATGCATAGGTCTGATTAGTTTATCAGCATGTAATCGATTACCAGGATTGTGTAATCGATTACACTGTTTAAAAAACACAAAAAACTGATGCTTTTAATATGTTGTAATCGATTACGAGTATATTGTAATCGATTACATCATGTAAAATGCACAGGTAAGAAAAGCCAAATGAGAGGGAAGAAAATGAGTAGACAATGGCCCGAACCCGAACGGGTAAGCCCGGCCCGAGCCCGAATTTATTGTGGCCCGACCGGGCCGTGCTAAAAAGCCCGGTTTAACTAAAATACTCAAACTTTAGTACCTAAGCCCAATACCTTTTCGGGCCTTGGCGGGCCGACCTGCTATACCCGGCCCATTTTGACAGGTCTAGTCATGGCCGTAGTCATTTCTGGTGTTGGTGATGTGGACCACTCATATTGTTACCAAATATTATGAATTAGAGGCTTGAGATTGGCTCTTGTTTCTAACCCCCATAATATTTGGGTTTCTTCTCTTCTTTGAAGAGATGCAATATGGGCACCTTATAGGAAGTCTAGAGCCTGCCAAGGTATACACTTTACCTTAGAACTCTACCATTGGATGTTTCTCCTTAGACATTCTAAAAACCCTTGCAGTTATGCCCACCATGAACCTTTGGGAAACATGCACCGCATCAGCCTAAACTACAAATAAAAAAGACAATATCTTTCGAAGTTATTGCTAAATCATTTCGGAACAATACCCACCCTTTTTAAAAAGGAGAATACATATATATCTATGTGCATACATCCATTCCACATTCATGCATACATCAATAAATCACATGTATAAAAATTAATTTCTTTTATGTAAATAATAGGGACATCTTTTGCATCAAATTGAGACCTTTCAAACACATGAGTTTGGACGACATCAATAGTTCTAGCAGATCAGTGACCCAATAGAAAATTACAAAAATAGAACTATCAATAAATGACGTGAGTTTCTTGGCCGAGTACATTCCCAAAATCCCAAAATAAATCAAAGAACAGTTTGTAAAGAGTTATGGAAGGTTATTGGACCTTATCTTGGTCCCATTCCGCCCGTATGACTTGGAGGTGATGCAAATCATGATTCAGTTTTGGCACCCTCAGCTCAAGGTATTCGAATTCCCAAATCTAGATGCAGCCCCAACAATAGAGGAATATGAGACTCTTCTAGATGTTCCGATGGATAACAGGCTAAAACTTTATCAATTCACAGGGGGGGGGGCAATTTGTCAATGAAAAGTGCATAGAGAACTTTATCGGCGTGCATCCTGAGGCCTCGGATATCACAAAGCAAGGAGGTGTGAGTGGTCTGAAATTACAGTTCCTTAAAAAACATATCTCCCATATGGTAGATCAGAAAAATTGGGTTTTATTTCAGCCTGCATTCGCCTTAGCCATATACGGGATGGTCCTTTTTCCTTTTGCTAATGATATGGTGGACCAAGCAGCTATAGACGTGTTCAGTAAGTTCACCAAATTCAGAGTCAACCCTATTCCTGCTGTTCTAGCAGAAACCTTCTTATCATTCCAGAAATATCAGGAATCCATTCAAAGGAATATCTGCAAGTGTCGAGTCAAGTGTTGTGTTCAGCTATTGCATGTGTGGACTCTAACCCGCTTCAAACATCACATATATGGGTTAGGGTCTCGCTATCCCTTGAGGAGGTTTATCAACACTCATGTTGAAGATATGCCGTTACCCAAGTGGAAGGAATTATTTGAAGAAGTCACCACTAGGAACTTTGCTGAGAAGTATTGCCTCTATGATCGTCATCAGCAAGTCATGTATTCATGTGGAGAGTTCGAAAACCTAATACTGATGGGTCGAAGAGGGTGTATCTCCTTCACACCTGTAACACCCTAAATTTGAGTCTTCAAAATTATAGTAACAGTCCTGGAAGCCTCGCTTGAGCGAGAGATTCTCGCCTGAGCGAGAAAGGATCACCTGGGAGGGTGAAATCCTGGGCTATACTGGAGGATTCTCGCTTGAGCGAGAGTTGTCTCGTCTGGGCGAGAAATGGCAATTTTGGGCTGTTGACACTGTGAGATTCTGTTTTTTAAAAACAGTGTAATCGATTACACAATCCTGGTAATCGATTACATGATGATAAACTAATCAGACCTGTGTATTTTACATGATGTAATCGATTACACTATACTCGTAATCGATTACAACATATTAAAAGCATCAGATATGTGAATTTTTCACATTGTAATCGATTACAACATGTTTGGTAATCGATTACATCAAGTCGTTGAGTTTTTATTTTAAATTTTTAACTGATGTAATTGATTACACCATATGGTAATCGATTACACTTACGACGACTGCTCTTTAAATAGAAACCCCAAACACATTTTAGGGTTAGAACTTTGAAGAGAAGAGAGAGAAGAAAGCTTTTCAAGAGCAAGGAGCCTTAGGACTCATCTTAGAGCTTGAGAAGAGGTAAATCTCTTGCTTCTAACTCTTCTTCTTCCTCTCTAACTTGTTTTGGGTATGTTGGATCTATTTTCAAAACATGAGAAACTATGGAAACTCATCCTTTAGAGTTATGGTTCGTTTTATGTTGTTTTTCTCTTGTAAACTCTTGGTTTAGAGTTGGTATTTGATGAATGGGAAGGTTTTGTGGGTTATTAATGAAAAACCCCAAAAACCCCCAAAATGAGGATATGGGTATAAAGAGAAAGAGATGAAATGTTAGATGTTGATGATGAGTTTGTGTTTTGATGTTGATATATTAGATAAACATGTATGTTTTGATATTTGGAAACTTGTATTGAAGTAGTTTTGGAAATATTGAAAATACATGAATCCCTTGTGTATTTGATGATGAAATACGAGTTATTTATGTGTTATTTTGAATAAATGACTAACATTGTTGTTATTGGCGATAATGAGGAAAGATCCTAAGGTTGGAGGAATCGCGGAGGAGACTTTTAAAGTTACTCGGAACGGATCCCCAACGCTCACCAAGGTAAGGGATAAGTGACTCTAATTCATACTCACTGATATGAATGAGGTATGTGAAAGAGGTAATGTGTGGTAAGTTT
This sequence comes from Lupinus albus, assembly GCA_009771035.1. NCBI lineage: Eukaryota > Viridiplantae > Streptophyta > Magnoliopsida > Fabales > Fabaceae > Lupinus > Lupinus albus. The sequence continues at coordinate 4,629,294 of CM020013.1, read as the reverse complement.
GATTGTTGTTACCCTACCCGAATAGGTAGTGATTTATTGTTGTTACCCTACCCGGAGTGGTATTAAACTGTTTATTGTGTCCTACTCGAAGTGGTAGTAGACTGTTATTGTGTCCTACCTGAAATGGTAGCGGACTGTTATCGTGTCCTGTCTGAAATGGTAGCGGGCTGTTATTGTTATCCTACCGAGATGGTAGTGAAGTATTGTGAACTAGACCTACCCGATGTGGTATGGAGTATCACTAGACCTTCCCGATGTGGTATGGAGTATCACTTGACCTGCCCGATGTGGTATGGAGTATAACACTAGACCTACCCGATGTGGTATGGAGTATAACTAGACCTACCCGATGTGGTATGGAATATTACTAGACCTGCCCGATGTGGTATGGAGTATAACACTAGACCTACCCGATGTGGTATGGAGTATTACTAGACCTGCCCGATGTGGTATGGAGTATTACTAGACCTGCCCGATGTGGTATGGAGTATCACTAGACCTGCTCGATGTGGTATGGAGTATCACTTGACCTGCCCGATGTGGTATGGAGTATAACATTAGACCTACCCGATGTGGTATGCAGTATAACTAGACCTACCCGATGTGGTATGAAGTATTACTAGACCTGCCCGATGTGGTATGGAGTATAACACTAGACCTACCCGATGTGGTATGGAGTATTACTAGACCTGCCCGATGTGGTATGGAGTATAACACTAGACCTACCCGATGTGGTATAGAGTATAACTAGACCTGCCTGATGTGGTGTGGAGTATAACTAGACCTACCCGATGTGGTATGGAGTATAACAGTAGACCTACCCGATGTGGTATGGATTATAATAGTAGACCTGCCCGATGTGGTATGGATGATGAACTAGACCTGCCCGATGTGGTATGGAGGATGAACTAGACCTGCCCGATGTGGTATGGATGGTGAACTAGACCTACCCGATGTGGTATGGAGATGTAATTGGATCTACCCGATGTGGTAGGAGATTATAGTTGTGAAAGAACTCGATGAATACGATTAAGGATGAATACGACATATGAGAAACGAGGACGTTAAGAGCGAAAGTCATATGCATGCTATAGGATATATATTATGGGATATATATACTATAAGGTGAATATGAATGTTGGAAATGAAGACGTTAAGGATAAAAGTAATATACATGCTATAAGATATATAGTATGGGATATATATATACTATAGTGTGGATATGAGTAATGAGAAGAACGATGCTTCGAATGAACATAATATGCATGCTATAGAATATATATTATGGGATATGTATTCTATAGGATGAATATGGATAACGTGGAAATGAACGAAAGAAGAGATGAATGTTTTCATTTACGTAATTGCGTCTATAATTTATATTAAAGTTTAATCGTATTTGAAATGTGGATTATCATGTGATGTTAGTTTTTAAACTAATGACTTACTCCCTTTTGTTTTGTGTGTTGTTTATGATAATCCCATTGTAGGTAAATGAAGGATTTTGAGGATGAAGCTCAATTAGGAAGCTTTTGTGTTTAATTACTCGCTTGTCTTTATTGCTAATTGACGTTGTAGTTGATTTAATAGTATTATGGGATGACTGTAAATCCGTTTAGATTAATACGGATATGTGTAGTTATAGACTTTATAACTTTGGGAGACCCATAACTGATTGTATGTGGTAAATGTTATTTGAATGAATTATGTTTTTCCGCAACATAAATTTGTATGATAAGATAATAGGGTAAAGAGTATTTTCGAAATGATACTTGAGAGTTTTCAATGAAGGTGACGACTGTATGTAAGAAAGGATTAAAATAAATGAAAAATTTTCAAGGGTAGAAAATCGGGTCGTTATAACACCTGCCCTAGTGTTAGGCCAACTAAAATGGGGAGTAATTCCTGCATCTGAGAGGCAATTGGAAGGTCGCTATTTCTGGTACAAAGATGAAGGCTCATCTTCAGAGATGATTCAATCAATAAGGAAGGCTCTTATGAGGATTCAACTGTATGGGAAGAAAGAGTTGGGGGAACATAAGACTTTTTATTCTGAGGAGTACAAAACATGGAGGATTAATAGAATGAGGGGTAACAACTTACCTTCACTAATAATGGCGCGAGAGAAAGGGGGTCCCACACAAACTGAAATCATGCTCCAAAAAAACATCAGACTCCTAGAAGTCCGACTTGAGGAATCTAGTTACCAAAATGAAAAGAAGGACTTGGCTCTCGAAAAATATGTTAGCACGACCGCTAACCTCTAGGAAGAGATAACGAGTTTGAAAAGGGACTTTACCAACATGTGCTCTAGATCTGGTAAAATCGCCTTGATGAGGAAAAATAGGGAAATAGAAGAAGTAATAAGGGATCTGAAAGAGCGATTTGTTGCCCAAAGACATGTTTTGAAAGGTAAGACAGAGGCCGAGGAGGTGGCGAGAATGGAGCTTAAGGAATCCCAATATATAATAAGAAATATCAAGTGGCTCTTGAGCAAGCTCACCAAAGGGAAGATGAGTATAAGCACATGTTAGAGGACCTTAGACACAACCACCATCAAGTAAAAGAAGAGGCTTTCCTCCTAGAGACTCAGCTGATATGTCAATTAAATAGCCTAGTGAGTTCACATGAACATCTGAAAAGCAACCAACAAGTTTGGGAAGATAATTGGGAAGGGACTTTAAATGAATGCCAAGGAGAAAGAGAGATGTGGAGGGAAAGATGTCATAATATCATTGACGGAATCGGAAACTCTGCAGATGAATGGTTGATAACATTTGAGGAGGCCCAACAAGAGTTTCATATGTACCCGAAGACAGGGATGTGTCCTGCAATGAAGACTTTGTTTGGAAGCTGCACTCAGATCGCCAAAAAGCTTAGGAGATGGAGAAGGGAAAGTAATGGAGAGATTTAGGATGGCTTTAGGTTTTATTTTTGAATAAAAAGTGGAATGGAGGAAATCAACTTATGTGATTCCCCTTCCTCAACATAAATTTACCTTAATAAATTAATCTGATTTATCTTCAAATTTCTCGGCCAAGCAATACTCACATTATTATAAAAAAAAGGAAAAAGGGTTGTGATATTACTAGGACTAAAGATGCCACTTTGGTAAGTCTTCTAAGGTTGTCATCAACCACATACGTGCTAAAGGACTATGCTCCTTAGTTTCAAAATGTGGGGTCAATCATATTAATCATGAAGAAAGGTCTCCCTAAAAAATTCATTATTTTCGCATCCATTTCTAAAAAATTGCATTCAATTAGGTCAGCATTGCTTCGCAACACCCCTACTACACTTGACTACGTGCTAAAAAAATGGTTGATTCATCAGACACTAGCCAAGAGAGCGATACTGAACTGGCCAACTTGAAGGAATAAATGGCAGAGATGTTCCAAATCCTGAGGGCTCTCTAGAGCGAGAAAGAAAAAAATACCCAAACTACTGTCGCAGGGCCACACGACCATCTATAGCAACCCCCTGGGGTTAGAAATCCTGGCCATGGAAAAGGTGCGAGTCAACATCGAGAAGAGGCGTCTAGGTGGCCCACTTATGGACCACAATACGGGTATATCCCCTCTTATGGGGAAGGCCATGCTGGCGAGGCTCCCCATGACAATAATCCTAATAACACTGGACCGCGAACCCCACCTGTAGACCTTACTGGAACTGTTGACGATCCTCACCCCCCTCTGAGGGCTAATAGAACTTTTCCAAACGCCAACGACCCGACGAATGGAGCGTACAATCGGACCGCACCCCAAGGCACTCCTCTCAGTAGCAATGCGCCTATGAAAGAGGATGAAAAATGGAATTGGATTGAAGAGAGGTTAAGGGCCATCAAGGGAGCTAGTTGTCCTGACCTCAAAAATGCTTTTGAGATGTGCTTGGTACCATATGTGGTACTTCCTCCAAAGTTCAAGGCACCTGAGTTTGAAAAGTATAATGGGACCACTTGCCCCAAAAGTCACCTGCATATGTACGCTAGAAAGATGTCAGCATATCACGGAGATGACAAACTCCTCATACACTGCTTTTAGGACAGCTTGGTGGGAGTAGCTATGAACTGGTATATCCGCTTGGAAAAGACACAAATCAGAACCTTCCTGGACTTGTCCAATGCTTTCGTTAGGCAATACAAGTACAACGAAGATGATGCACCAGATAGATCCCAACTACAAAATATGTCAAAAAAATCATCAGAAAGTCTTAGGGAGTATGTCCAAAGGTGGAGAGGGCTGGCATCTCAGGTCCTCCCACGTTTGGAAAGAAGAGGAACAATTATCAATCTTCATCGACACCTTACAAAATCCGTACTATGAATGCCTCATGGGAAATGTGGCAACCAACTTCAACGCTCTCATTAAGATGGGCGAAAAGCTTGAAGGAGGGATCAATAACGGAAAGACTAGAAATAATAGCCAAAATAACTATCGTGCACCCCCTCGGTTCGCACGAAACCAAACATCAAATATTAACCCACTAAACCAGAATCAAAACACCACATATCCCACACTAAACAATGGCACCCATTGATGAGTCAAATATTACACACTATTAATAACCTTATTTTACCATTGTTAATGATTCTTGGTGTCTAATTGACTTTATTTGGCATTGTTTAGTGTTTTAGGCTTTATTGGACTATTATTCCTAAAATGAGTTAATTTGGGATTATTTAGCCTAATTAAATCTAATTCCATTTTCAGGACATATTTGGCACCAAGGACATTTTGGGCATTACAAGTGGAAGATGTGTGCTAAAGTGAAGATTGTATTTAGTTATAGGATTTTTAATTCCGTTTTAGGTTTTGGGCCCATTGTTTAGGGCCCATTTCGGTTTTACCCTTTAATAAGCTTAGAATTTCGTTTTCAAAAACAACTTTACATTGCATTTTCGTTTTCTCCCTTTTGGGGTTCCTTTAGGTTTTCGTTTTCCATCTTCTTCCTCCTCCAAATTCGGTTTTGCTTCTTCCTCCATGGAAGGCTAGAAGTTTAGTGCTAAATTCCTTTGGTAATGTATCACACTCTTGAGGTTTAGTGCTTAATGCATTTTCGGTTTCTATGTTGTTGTTAATACAATTTCGGTTTTATGTTGTTGAAGCTTCTATCCTATTTCATGTTATGGTTTGCTTAATTCCATGGTGTTGTTTTAGGTTTGTGAACTGATTTTCGATTAGTTAATTAGTTCTCTAGCACATAATCGCTTAGTTTATGTGAATCTGCAAATGCTCTATGTTTATGTTGAATTCGCTTAGTTGAAGCTTAACATTAGAGTTATGAACAGATTAGGAATTCAATGTGTAGAATCTGAAATTGATGCTTTGATTCGTGTGACATTGTTAACTGTTTGTTGCTTATGCCAATTTCGCTTAGTTAGAGGTTTAGCAATTTAACTGTGAGTTGGTCATCGCTTAGTTAATCGACTCTCAACAAAGGAACACTGAGAATCTGATTTTGATATATTGAAACCGAGGATTGAGTTGTGAACAAGGAAACCAAAGGGATTTAGCCTCTTTACTATTCTGTTTTCTGTTTGTATTCTGTTTTAGCTTAATTTCATAGCATAACAACCACTAAAACCCCCCATTGTGTGTGTGCGTGTAAGGTGTTTGAACCATTGTGTGAAAGATAATCTTTGGGAAACGAACTAGGAGTCACTTCCTAGTACTATACTTTATTGTTATATTATTTGTATCGAGTACGGCCTCGATCACCCATCAACAAGACAGAACTAGACACAATATCCCGGAAACAACATATACTCCCCAAACTACAACAATCCTGATAGAAGGACCCCAATGTTTGATCAAATCCCAATGTCATATACAGACCTTTTTGCCTATCTTCAAAGGCATGGAATTATAACACCAATCCCAGGAAGAATCCTTGAAAGTCCCGACCCGTGGCACGATGAAAACGCCAAATGTGCTTACCATTCTGGAGCAGCAGGGCATATGGGGAAGACTGTAGAGCATTTAAATTTAAGGTCCAATACCTTATCAATGCTAAACAGATCGACTTCAGAGAAACCACACCTAACATAGCCGGAAATCCCCTACCCAACCATGGAGACCAAGGGGTAAATGCTATAGATGAAAATGGAAGGGTTGGAACCACTGACAAGGTTGAGGAAGTGAAGATGCCCATGGGGTTCATCTTCAAGGAAATGTGCAGAAAAGGTTTGATCGAAGTCATTATCCATGGAACAAGTGATGATAGTTTGAAATTTTGTGAGATGCATGGCCATTTCAACCATACCTTGGAGGAATGCAAAGAGTTTAAATCACTCCTGCAAAAAATGATGGATCTAAAATTGATTGTTATTGGGGGAAGGTCTCATGGCCATGGGATCAACACTATAAATAAAGTACATGTGTCCGTGCGGGAATACGAACCCGTGATAAACCCACGCAAGGATACTCAAAATCTTGAAGATACACCTGTATTTATACGGAAGTATGAGCCAGTGATGGATCCACCCAGGGGTGCTCGAACCTACTTTCTCCATAGTCATTGGGAACTTGTCATCCAGCATATGGAACCGGTAATAACAAGGGGAGTAAGCTCGTTCCCATATGATTCAGACAAGGAAGTGCCATGGGTGTACAAGGAAGAACACCCAAATACAAACCCTATGTTGATCACAAACATTGCTGGAAACAGTAGAATTACAAGGAGTGGGCGCATATACGTTCCGCCGGAAGTAGAGATGGGTCCATTTGTCGTCTTCAAAGGTAAGGGGAAAGCATCCGAGTATATAGAGGAAGAAGTTGACGAAGGACTGCCAGATGGAGTGACTAACGAGGAAACTTGTGAGTTGCTCAAGATCATGAAGTAAAGTGAATACAGAGTAGTGGACCAACTAAATAAAACTCCAACAAGGATATCCTTGTTATCGTTATTGATGAACTTTGAGGCCCATAGAAATGTATTATTAAAAGTGCTGAATCAGGCTCATGTCAGCCATGATATATCAACTGACAAGTTGGGTGGGATAGTCATCAACATCGTAGCAGACAATTATATCTCCTTTTGCGACCAAGAGATACCCCCCGAAGGTACAGGACATGTACATCCATTACACATCTCAGTGATGTGTAATGGTTGTGTGATCGGAAAGGTCCTCATGGATAATGGTTCGTCTCTGAAATTCATGACTAAGAGAACATTCTATAGTTTGGCAATAGATACCTCACACTTGAAGGCCAGCTCGATGATAGTTAAAGGTTTCGATGGATCCCGTAGGGATGTGATGGGAGAGATGGAATTACCCATCAAAATCAGACCGTGCATATTCAACATATTATTCCATGTAATGGACATCAACTCGACGTATAGCTACTTGTCAGGACGCCATTGGATCCATTCTTCAGGGGCAATACCATCAACCCTGCACTAGAAAGTTAAGTTTATTGTAAATGGACGGTAGATAACAATTTTCGGAGAGGAGGATGTATTGGTGTCTCAGACATGCGATACCCCTTACATAGAGGTGACTGAGGAAGCGTTGGAAACATCATTCTAGGGCCTTGAGATTGCAAATACCACATTTTTGGTAGAAGGAGCTCCATTATTGAACCCTTATCCATCAGATGCTTCTCTCATGATGGCAAAGGTGATGATCAGCAAAGGATACCAACCAGGAGGAGGTTAAGGGAAATATGGTCAGGGTCGTGAAGAAGTCATAGTACCCAAAGTGAATAAGGATCAATATGGATTAGGATACACGCTCACTCGAGAAGATAAGCTCAAAACAATGGAAGAAAAAAGAAGAAGGCGCCTGAATCGGCTAGGGTAGCTTGGGTATAATAATGCGACCAGAATTTTAGTACCACATATCAGCCAAAACTTTGTGAGTGGCGGTGTCGAGTTCTCAAGAATGGTGGCCTCAGTGGAGGAAGAAGGAATGGAAGAAACCCATGGATTTGTGTTCATGTGTCCCCCAGGCACCTACTTAAAGAATTGGAGCGAGGAGCCATATGCATCAATAACTTTAGGACCAACGTAATTAATAATGTTATCTTGTAGCCTTGCCCAAGGCTACTAGATTCTTTTACTTTTCAATAATAAGGGCATTTGTGTCAGTATTTTCTTTAAATGAATAAAGATCAACCTTTTTCTCAATTTATTTCTTTTGCATCTTCGTTATTTTTCTGCATGCAAAAAAAAAAAAAATCAAAATAAAACAATAAATGATAAATAAAAAGCCAAATAAAGAAGGACCTGATTTCATCGTCCCCATTATGCTGATCCGATAACGAATCCGAAAACGAGGGCCATGCAAGTAAACCCTCATCTAAACTTGACCAACCCATCAACAACTTAGTGGACGACGATAATGATGATGATGAGGAAGAATGGGAGGCACCTCCAGAGTTGCTCAGATTAGTAGAACAAGAAACCAAGGAAATACAGCCTTACCAAGAGCATGTTGAACTTGTCAATTTGGGATCTGAGGAAGATAAGAAAGATGTCAAAGTGGGAACCGTTATAGATGGTAATGAACGAAAACGACTAATCCAGCTCTTACACGAGTTCAAGGATGTTTTCGCTTGGTCGTATAAGGATATGCCAGGGCTAGACCGAAGTATAGTTGAACATAAGTTACCACTAATACCAAACTCTAGACCCATAAAACAGAAGTTACAAAGGATCAGGCCAGAAATTTCCCTAAGAGTCAAGGAAGAAGTACAAAAATGGTTAGCAGTAGTGTTTGTTAAAGTTGTCGAGTATCCGGATTGGGTAGCCAATGTGGTAGTTGTTCCTAAAAAAGGAGGAAAATTAAGAATATGTGTCGACTACAGAGACCTCAACAAAGCCAGCCCGAAAGACGATTTTCCAGTGCCACACATAGACGTTTTAGTTGACAGTACTACAGATCACACACTCTTCTCATTCATGGATAGATATTCTGTTTATCACCAGATCAAGATGGCACCGGAAGACGTGGACAAAGCTACATTTATCACTCCATGGGGGACCTATTGTTACCAAGTCATGCCATTTGGATTAAAGAATGCCATGGATACATACCAAAGAGCCATGGTAGCTATTTTCCATGACATGATGCACAAAGAAATTAAAATCTATGTGGATGATATTATCTACAAGTCCAAAATGGAAGAATGGCACACTGAAAACTTGAGAAAGTTATTTGAGAGACTGCGAAAGTATCAACTTAAGTTGAACCCGACCGAGTGCAGTTTTGGAGTGAAGTCTGGTAAAGTATTAGGCTTCATTGTCAGCCAGAAAGGTATTGAGGTTGATCCAGAAAAAGTGAAAGCCATTATCGAAATGCCTGCACCACGAACAGAAATGGAAGTCAGGGGCTTCTTAGGGAGATTGAACTACATCTATAGGTTCATCTCGCAGCTAACGTCAACATGCGAACCGATCTTCAAACTCCTAAGGAAGAACCAATCGGTGAAATGGAATGATGATTGTGAGACAGCGTTCGAGAAAATAAAACAATATTTGACGAAACCTCCAGTATTGATGCCTCCAGTCCCGGGGCGACCCTTGATCCTCTACCTCACTATGCTAGATGAGTCCATGGGTTGTGTCCTAGGACAACGAGATGATATGGAAGAAAAGAACAGACTATCTATTATTTGAGTAAGAAGTTCACAACATGTGAGATAAAGTACACATTGCTAGAACATACTTGTTGTGCCTTAGTCTGGGCATCTTGTCGCTTGAGGCAATACATGTTGAGCCACACTACTTGGCTAGTCTCGAAAATGGATCCTATCAAGTACATTTTCGAGAAGCCCATATTGACAGGGAGGATTGCTAAATGGCAAGTGCTTTTATCTGAGTATGACATTGTATATGTTACACAAAAGGCTATAAAAGGAAGTGTCATCGCTGATTACCTCACCAACCAACCCATGGATAAATTAGGACACATAAAGCATAAGTTACCCGACGAAGGTATCATGGTTCTATCAGGAGAATCTAAGACGGAGGAAAAGTGGACATTAGTCTTTGATGGGGCCTCCAATGCACTTGGACATGGAGTGGGAGCTGTGTTGGTATCCCCGACCGGGAAGTTCTTTCCAATTACTGCTAGACTATGCTTTGACTACACTAATAATATAGCAGAATACGAAGCCTGTGCTTTGGGACTAAAAGTTGTTATTGACTCAAAAGCGAGGATCCTGGAAGTGTTTGGGGACTCTGCCCTAGTGATCCATCAGCTGAAGGGAGAGTGGGAGACTCGTGATAGCAAATTGGTGCCATACAAAGAATATATCCAGAGGTTGGTTGATCAGTTTGATCGAGTGGACTTCTACCACATTCCTAGGGAAGACAATAGATTGGCAGACGCCCTAGCGACCTTATCCTCAATGTTCCATATCGGTGGAGACAGCTTACTCCTCGTTCAAATAGGAGATAAAAGTGAGCCGGCTTATTGTCACGTGATCGAAGAAGAACCCGATGGCAAGCCATGGTACCATAACATCAGAGAATACTTGCGAAACCAGGAATATCCTCCAAATGCTTCAGAAAATGACAAGAGAACACTTAGGAGACTAGCCATGAACTTCTTTTTGAGCGGAGATGCAGTTTACAAGAGGAATCGGGACATGATACTCCTTCGATGTCTAGAAGCCAGTGAAGCTCAGAAAATACTATAAGAGGTACATGAGGGAACTTTTGGAACCCCTGCAAATGGGAATGAGATGACTAAGAAGATCATAAGAGCTGGATACTTTTGGTTAACAATGGAGACGGACTGCTGCAACTATGTGAAGAAATGTCACAAATGTTAGATATACGCTAACAACATCAATGTAACACCTCAACTTTCGTTTTCGGAATGATTGGAAAAAGTAGAGTGTTGGAGTATATATTGGGCAATCCTCGTTTGAGAGAGAGGAACTCGCCCGAGAGAGAGACTCGGTGTTCTAATATGAGTTTCCCGGAGACCTCGCTTAAGCAAGGAAGTGGTCGCTTGAGTGAGAGTGAAATATGGAAAAGCTGTCAAATTCTAGCTTGAGCTAGAATTTTCGCCCAGGCTAGAGAGGAGCCTTAGCATACTTCCCGATTCTCGCCCGCGCAAGAAATTCGCGCCCGAGCGAGAGCGTCAGAGTTGAAAAGCTGAAAAATTGTGAAATTCTCGCCCAAGCGAGCCATTCTCGCCCGGGCGAGGCTGCGCAACTATAAAAGTAAAAGAGGGGTTTCAAAAACCTTAATCTTCATTTTCTTTTCTCTCATTTCTCTCCCAATGGCGGCTCCACCCAAATGAACCATTCTCCTCGCCACTAAACATCAAAACTCATCAAAACCTCTTTCTATTACTTCTTGGTGGCACATTTGGGAAATCTTGGAGGTGAAAAATGGAACAATGGAGATTGGAGAAGATGAAGGGAGATGTGGCTCTTTTGCGGAGCAATGGAGCTTACGCAACCTAAGGTGAGGGAGAAGACCATTGTGGTCTTAGAGTTTTTCATAAGAGTATTCTTCTCTGATTTCCCTCAAAAATCGGAGCACGTTAACTGCTAGAAATTCTCTTGGGTGTTTGTGGTCTATGTGAGAGTCTTTATTTTATATGAGGATGTATTAACCATAAAAGTGGAGATATATGTGCGGGAAAACCGTTTATTTAAGTAAAACGCAATATGCTCATTTATGGTAATACACCGTTATGAAAGATGGTTCTAACGTTAATGTGTTATATGATGAAGAATATGTTGTGTATGGTTTGTTTATGACAATGGTGTGTTATGGATGGTTGATTTGTTATAAACATATACGGGTGTGTTTGTAATAAGGATTGTGAGATGTGTTGTTTAATGACAAAAGTAGAAATGATTATGTTGTGTGAGAGTTGTTTATTGTTATAAACATATATGAGTGTGTTTGTAACAATGATTGTGTGACGAGTTGTTGATTTTGAAAGTGTGCATGTCAAGAGGAACACTTTGGAAAGCTCTCCTTATATGACTTGGTTTTGATGAGGACAACTTGTGCTAACATGAGCTTGAAGATCATCAACAAATCAACATGCTTAAGCCTTCCGATTGGTATCTTGCTTAGACTAGATTAGTTTAGGTTGAGTCCAAGGCTTAAGTCACCTAATACATATCTCAATTGCATAAATCTTTTAAATCTTTTTCATCTTGAGATATGTCATTCATAATATGTTCATGCATCATATAAATACATGTATATGTGCATTCTAGGCATAATCTAAGTATTAAACATGTATGAATTTAAGTGCATAACATTTTTGAAGGTTTTACACATGAAACAGTGCTGTTAATCGATTACCACTTGGCTTAATCGATTAATCTAACTGTTTGCACAGTGTAATCGATTACAAAAAATGTCAATCGATTAATCTAACATTTTTGTGAAGCTTAATCGATTAAAGCTGTCGTTAATCGATTAACTGGGCTCTTATTTCAATTCTTTATAAACTGCATTTTCAGAATTGATCTCATAAGTTGCATGTTAAATTTTTAGAGAGTTAGAGCATATTTTCGTGTTAATTGTTGCATCTAGTTGTAAATGCATTTGTGAGCTTAGAAAAGAGAGAATTCTATGCTTTAGGATTGAGTGCTTTTCATGATACATTTCTCATCTTTTCTTGTCACATGTTCTTGCATTTTTACATGATTCTTGATTAGATGTTTACACATTATGCATTCTGTTTTTCACTAATACATTTTTCATACTGCATGAGCTTGTATTAGGTGATTAGAGTAAAGCCTTATCTTGTTAGATATAAGTTTTTGTTATAGCTTAAATTTACTCTGTATTGTTTTGTTTGAAAAAGTGTTGTAATTGTGGGAATCTCAAGGTGTCATATCACCAAGAGATTGAGTGTGTCTTCACTGAGTGTTAGACTTAGGGATAAGTAAAGAACAAGGTTCTTGGCTGGGGCTACGCCGAAAGAAAGGTTTTCTTTGTCGGTAGGAAGGGAGTCAAACCATAGAATAGGTTTCTTTTTATCTTGTAAGTGTCTAATTGTTGTAATTGGATAGTGTGTATGTAATTAACATTCATTCAATTATAGTGAAGAAAAATCTCCCAAATCAGCCGGGAGGCCTGGATGTAGTTTGCGGTGGACAAGCAAACGAACCAGGATAAAATTCTTGTTGCAGGACTTTTTCTATCTCTATCTCTTTATTGCATTTGATCGATTATTTTGTCAAGTAGTTTTAATTGATAATTAGTGTCTATACTGTTTTACTTGTACTCTGATAATATTCTGTAAGGCTGGTATAATCGTTTCTTTATCAATTAATTGTCGAGCAAGAAACTGTACTTGCATTTGCTTTCTGTCTTGTTTTAATCGATTAAGTGTGGTGTGTTAATCGATTACATTAATCTGTTAATCGATTAAGTGGACTGTGTTGAAAGTGTTAATCGATTACCCTGTTCTGTTAATCGATTAATCAGGGTGTTTTTCAGCATTAAGTGTTGTTTTCGAAAAGCGGACATTCTAACCGCTACACCTATTCAACCCCCCCCCCCTTCTAGGTGTATTGTAACCACTGATACCTAACAAGTGGTATCAGAGCTAGTGCGAAGTGCTAGCTCAACCGCGTATTCGTGATCCTTAGGGAAAAACGAATGGGTTCGTCAAACCCATTTGGTGGTGATGGTTCATCCATTAATCGACCACCTATATTCAGTGGTGAAGGATATGCCTACTGGAAAGTCCGCATGCAAATTTTTATTGAAGCCATAGACTCGGATATTTGGGAATCCGTAGTCAACGGCCCTTTTGTTCCACAACATCTTGTGGACAATGAACCTAAAGACAAGCCTAAAAGTCTATGGACCGATGATGAGCGCAAAAAGGTGCAGCATAATCTACGCGCCAAAAATATCATCACATCGGCCCTATCCTATGATGAGTTCTTTAGAGTTTCGCAGTGCCAAAATGCAAAAGAAATGTGGGACACTTTACAAGTGACTCATGAAGGCACTAGCGAAGTCAAGCGCGCTAGATTAAATGCGCTTACCCATGAGTATGAGTTATTTCGCATGTTACCTAGTGAATCAATTTGTGATATGCAAAAGCGATTTACTCATATTGTTAATCATTTAGTTGCTCTAGATAAATCTTTTGCCAGAGGTGAACTAACTAATAAAGTTTTGCGTTGTCTTGACAGGAAATGGCAACCAAAAGTAACTGCAATTGTTGAATCCAAAGATTTGGACTCTATGCCTCTAGCTACTTTATTTGGAAAACTTCAAGAGCACGAAATGGAATTGGGGCGCTTGACTATGCACGAAGATTCAGATCGGAAAAAGAAAAACATCACATTAAAGGCCACGACCTCCAAATCAAAAGAAGATAAAGATGATGATGAATCTGACTCCGATCTAGATGATGAAACTATGAATCTCCTTGTTCGCAAATTTATCAAATTCATCAAAAGAAAAGGAGGATTCAAGAAGTTTCAGAAGAAAGAAGCGAAAGAGTCAACCAACAAAGGCAAGAACAACAAAGATCGCTTCACTTGCCATGAGTGTGGAAAAGCCGGACATATGAGATTTCAATGTCCTACCTATCTGAAAAAGGTTGATTCAGAGAAGAGCACTCCCAGGGAATTCAAATCCAAGAAAGCTTACATTGTATGGGATGTACCTGAGGAGGAAACAACATCAAGCACTTCTAGTGAGGAGGAGTCAGCGAAGCTGTGTCTGATGGTCAGATCTGACAACAATGGCAACTCAGACTCACACGAGGATAATGATGAGGTATATTCCGACACCTCATCCACTTCGGATGACTTACCCTCTTATGAAGTTTTATATAATGCTTATGTTGAGTTACATGAGGAATTAAAGAAATTGGCTAGAGTTAATGTTGATCAGAAAAGGGAAATCCTTAGAAATGAAAAGAAGCTAAGCCAATTACAAAAAGAATTAGATGAATTAAAATTAGAAAATGAAACTTTAGATCTCATCTATTCTTGTAACACATGTGACTGCTCTGCTGATAATTTATGTCTAAAGCCTGTGTGTGAGACTTGCGAGATTTTGCAAGAAGACAATCTTAAACTAAAAGAAAAACTCGAACGTCTCACAAACAGTAAACAGCAATTAGACACTCTGCTCAGTCAAACAAGAAATGTTGGTGATCGTACTGGTCTAGGTTATACTCGCTCTGCTAAAAACAAGAGACCATATAGAAAACCTGTAGTTAATGCTAAGGATAAAAATCGTAGGCGCTCTCCTACTTGCTTTTATTGTAATACGTATGGTCATACTTCTTACTCTTGTTACATTAGAAAATATGGTATACCTAGCGGGGCTTATGTATGGATAAAGAAGGGAGATAATTCCCTAATCACTAACAGAAAAGGACCCAACATAATCTGGGTACCTGAGAAAAGCAGGTGATCTATTTTGCAGGTATGTCTTCGAACACAAGGACAAAAATGGTACTTAGACAGTGGATGTTCGAGACATATGACAGGTGACAGATCAAATTTCCTGGATCTATCACTTAAAGGAAAAGGATACGTCACGTACGGAGACAACAATAAGGGAAAGATACTTGGCACCGGAACAGTTGGTAACTCATCTTATACTCAAATTGAAAATGTTCTGTATGTTGAAGGACTAGAACATAATCTTCTAAGTATAAGTCAACTCTGTGACAAAGGTAATCGAGTATCTTTTGATTCTGACTGTTGCATCATTCGTGACATTTTATCTAATAATGTTAAATTTGTTGGTCATCGTATAAATAATATTTACATGGTTAACTTGGATGATGTCACCACATTATTTTCAAAATGTTTCATTTCTAAAGAAGATGACATCTGGCTCTGGCACAGACGCGTTGCACACATCCATATAAAACATCTAGATAAATTGTCATCAAACCAACTAGTTGAAGGGCTACCAAAACTAAATTTCAAAACTAAAGAGATTTGTGACACTTGTCAAAAGTGTAAACAAACCAAAAATTCTTTTAAAAAAAAAAATGTGATATCCACTTCAAGACCTTTGGAGTTACTCCATATGGACTTGTTTGGACCATCACAAATCATGAGTTTTGGTGGTAGCTACTATGCTTTAGTTATTGTTGATGATTTCTCTCGTTTTACATGGACATTATTTTTATCTGCTAAAAGCGACGCTTTCAACTCTTTTAAAAATCTTGCCAAGCAAATCCAAAACCAACTTAACCTGAAAATAGTATATATACGAAGTGATCACGGGGGAGAATTTGAGAACTTTCAGTTCGACAAATTCTGTGATAAGCACGGCATTATGCATCAGTTCTCTGCTCCTCGCACTCCACAACAAAATGGAGTTGTTGAAAGGAAAAATCGTGTGCTAGAAGAATTAGCGAGAACCATGCTTAATGAAAGTAATACCCCTAAATATTTCTGGGCAGATGCAGTTCATATTGCATGCTATGTTATAAATCGAGTATTGTTAAGGCCTAATTTGAATAAAACTCCTTATGAACTATTAAAAGGTCGTAAACCAAACATATCCCATCTTCACGCTTTCGGTTGCAAATGTTTTATTTTAAATAATGGAAAGCGGGCTTTAGGAAAATTTGATTCAAAAGCCGATGAGGGAATATTTTTGGGATACTCGATTCATAGCAAAGCGTTCAGAGTCTTTAATAAGTATTCTATGCAAGTTGAAGAGTCTATCCATGTACAGTTTGATGAATCTTCTCCAAAAGAGAAGAGAAAGGCTGTTTCTGATGATGTTATAGGTGCTTTGGAAGAAGCATACTCAAAGAACATGGATAATGTAGAAGCAACCGATGAAGAACGTCAAAACGAATCTCAGGAGTATTCAGATATGCCAATTGTGTGGAAAACCAAGAAAGCTCACCCAATCGATAAAGTAATAGGTGACACATCTACGGGAGTGGTAACCCGTAGTTCCTTACGAAACTTCTGTAATTTCGTAGCTTTTGTTTCTCAAATTGAGCCTAAGACCATTGATGAGGCCATTGAGGATGTACACTGGGGTATAGCTATGCAAGAAGAGCTAAACCAGTTCGAACGTAATAATGTTTGAGACTTGGTCCCTAAACCTAAAGATCATCCTGTGATTGGTACTCGATGGGTCTTCAGAAACAAGCTTGATGAATCAGGCTTGATCATTCGAAATAAAGCACGCTTGGTGGCCCAAGGCTACAACCAGGAGGAAGGTATCGATTATGACGAAACCTATGCTCCTGTAGCCAGATTAGAGGCCATCAGGATGCTACTTTCCTTTGCATCAATTATGAACTTCAAATTATTTCAGATGGACGTAAAAAGCGCCTTCTTGAATGGCTATATTCAAGAAGAAGTTTATGTTAACCAACCGCCTGGTTTTGAAAATTTTAAATATCCGAACCATGTTTATAAACTTAAAAAGGCACTCTATGGTCTCAAACAAGCTCCTAGAGCTTGGTATGATAGACTTAGTACCTTTCTTTTAGAAAAAGGGTTCGAAAGAGGCTTGGTTGACACAACGCTTTTTATTCGTAAATCAGAAAACTCTGTATTACTTGTGCAAATATATGTAGATGACATAATTTTTGGATCTACTAATGATATTTTGTGTAAGGATTTTTCTGAGATGATGCAGGGGGAGTTCGAAATGTCTATGATGGGAGAACTTACGTTCTTTCTAGGACTTCAGATAAAGCAACTAGAAAGTGGTATTTTCATCCATCAGACAAAGTATTGCAAAGAGCTGCTCAAGAAATTTGAGATGAACAATTGTAAGGAAGCTTCCACTCCTATGGCATCTGCTTGCTACCTAGATAAGGACGAAAAAGGAAAAACTATAGAGGTAACAAAGTATCGAGGAATTATTCGGTCTTTACTTTACTTAACTGCAAGTAGGCCTGATATCATGTTTAGTGTATGCATGTGTGCTAGATTTCAGTCATCTCCTAAAGAATCACATCTTACAACTGTTAAAAGAATCATGAGATACTTAAAAGGAACAACTAACATGGGATTATGGTATCCTCGGGATGCCTCATTATCCTTGGTAGGTTATTCCGATTCCGATTTCGCCGGATGTAAATTGGATCGGAAAAGCACTAGTGGTACTTGTCACTTGTTGGGGAGTTCATTAGTAGCATGGCACAGCAAAACGCAAGCTTGTGTTGCTCTGTCCACCGCCGAAGCGGAATACATTGCCGCTGGTGTGTGTTGCGCTCAAATCCTCTGGATGAAGCAGCAACTCAAGGACTATGGTCTTAATATTGAAAAGATCCCTATTAAATGCGATAACACAAGTGCTATAAACCTTTCCAAGAATCCCGTCTTGCATTCTAGAACTAAGCATATAGAAATTAGACATCATTTTCTGCGTGATCATGTACAAAAAGGTGATTGCGTTCTTGAATTTGTTGAAACTTCTAAACAATTAGCTGATATTTTCACCAAGCCCCTTCCCAGGGATACTTTCTTTGTTCTAAGGAGAGAACTTGGAATTCTTGATGAACAATATCTTGATTAAAATTGTTTAGGTGTTTACTTAATCGTCTAGTTTCTCTATGTCTCTGTTTCTTTAGCTGTTCGATATTTGTGTCTCTTGAGTATTATTTTTTTTGTGATTCTGGATGTTTAAATAAATCTGTCACATTGCATGCCAAAGCCTTAAGAAGTTGAAACCTTTTTACTGCCTAAAATCTTTTTTTTTATGCATTAATCGATTAAATATTTAATTAATCGATTACCTGGGCATCAGTTGCTTGAAAATTCGAAATTATACTATAAGTAATCGATTACATTTTCACTTAATCGATTACCTGGGCATCAGTTCTTTCAAAAATTCGAAATTTCACACTGATTAATCGATTAACCCTGCCCGTTAATCGATTAAAACCAGTTTTATAAAGGCAAACAGTAGCTCGGTTTCACACTTTTTCTGGTTTTCTCTCTTTCTTTCTGCTTTGAGATACTAAATCTATAACACAACTAATCCAAAGTGCATCAAAAGTAGAAACACCTATTCCTAACCCTCTTAAAACCATCAAGGAATCATCTCTTTGCATCCTCCTCATATCCCATTTCCAAGGTTCCACTAAACATAACCTAGGTTAGGTTTCCCTACACTCATATTTGACCTCTCACTGCCATTTCGGTTTCTGCCACATTATGGAGCACAGTCGTCCTAAAAGGGTCAAAACATCAGCCACTCGCGTACGAAGACGAGAGGTCGGTTCGCCTTCTGCTCGGGACCGTGGTGACCCCTACTATTCACTCATTCTGCAAGAGACCCGTATGGCGAAATTCCAAGGTCGGAAACCTACATATATACGGTATGTTGACTTAACTTGGTTATCGGAACAGAACTTTAGCTTCCCGCATGACATGGAGGCTCAGGGAACTATTCAGTTCATGGAATTAAAGGGACAAGTCTACCCTGCTCTCGTTAGGGAATTCTATGCTAACTTTAGATATAAGGATGGAAAATATTGGTCCATGATTTCTGGAAATTTGTTTGAACTCAACGATGAAATTTTCATGAATGTCGGTGGTTTATCGTCTTCTGGATATAGTATAGGAGATTGTTCCTGGGTAAAGGAAAATTTTGATCCTACAGAAGTCTACAAGTCTTTTCTAAGAGGCCCTCATTTATACATTCAGGGTCAACTGACCAAAGCTGGGTCACTTTCTGTTGAGAACAGGCTGCTACACTACATTATTGCTTACATCCTAGTACAGAGGAACACAAATCATGCACAACCTACTGTGAATGATTTACGTTTCATGTATGCAGTGAAGAATAATGTGATGATTAATTGGCCTGAGGAGATCTTGAAAATTATGAACAGTGTATCTTTATCTCAGTCGAAGCTGCTTCCCTACAGTATCTTCATATCACGCATCGTTGACTATTTGCGCATTGACGTTTCCGATACTATCATTGTGGAATATACCGACAAGGATCATCTGGTTGGTGAAAGCCTCATACATAAGATGGGTATATACAAGTATGGTAGTACTTGGCAATACCAAGAGGACTACACCACTTTTGGTCTGGATTTATCTGATGATGATAATCAGGATGGCACAGATAATCAGCATGCTACAGCTCAGGGGGAGCCTTCTGGATCAGCACCTCAGAACTCTGCTTTTGGATTCGATCAGTTGGAAGCTATGGAGCAACGGCTTAACAACCGTATGGATCTTCACTTCCAAGGACTAAAAGACTCATACTTTGCTGGTATGGAACAGTATGAGGAGCGACAAACTGCGTATTCGGATAACCAATTTCGGGAGTTGAGGAGTCTGATTCAAACTACTGCTGAAGCTCAGAATGCCTTGTTTTGTTCAGAATTTCAGAAGCTATCTATGCTTATCAGGGGAGATCAGAACATTGTCACTTCTGCTGATCACACTGACGATCCTCATCCTCCACCTCAACCTTAGTTTAGAAGACTTTAGGCCTAGGATATCTTACCTTAGGTTTATTTCTTCTTTTTGGCACTCTTTGGATTTAAATACTGTTATGGATTCGAGTATTTCTGTTGCGTGCCTCTTTATGTTGTTAATTGACATTTTCTGGGTTATCTGGTTGCTAAACATTGTTACTCTTTATGCTATTTTTATAATTATGTCGAATAGCCTACTATGTTTATGTGTATGGTTCTTGATCGTATGAGATTTTCTGCCTTGATATGGTTCATCTCGTATGCTGTTCACTTTACTTGTTTGGCTATTTCTGTTGTATAAACTTGCGCACTTGTTTAATCCTCCTTAATGTAAAACAGGTTGATTGTTATATCCCAATATTAACTCATTAACTGTGTTTTATGCATTACTCATATCTCTGCCTCTATTTTGACCTGGGTTATCTTTTTGATAATGTCAAAAGGGGGAGAAAGGTTGTTTTGTTGTTTTCTGATTGTGCAGGTTGATCGAAATAACAGCTTCCGATATTTGCGCATCATATCAACCTTGCCAACACAATCTTCAAGCTATTTACATTTGATGTGGAGTTTGTCATCATCAAAAAGGGGGAGATTGAAAGTGTGCATGTCAAGAGGAACACTTTGGAAAGCTCTCCTTATATGACTTGGTTTTGATGAGGACAACTTGTGCTAACATGAGCTTGAAGATCATCAACAAATCAACATGCTTAAGCCTTCCGATTGGTATCTTGCTTAGACTAGATTAGTTTAGGTTGAGTCCAAGGCTTAAGTCACCTAATACATATCTCAATTGCATAAATCTTTTAAATCTTTTTCATCTTGAGATATGTCATTCATAATATGTTCATGCATCATATAAATACATGTATATGTGCATTCTAGGCATAATCTAAGTATTAAACATGTATGAATTTAAGTGCATAACATATTTGAAGGTTTTACACATGAAACAGTGCTGTTAATCGATTACCACTTGGCTTAATCGATTAATCTAACTGTTTGCACAGTGTAATCGATTACAAAAAATGTCAATCGATTAATCTAACATTTTTGTGAAGCTTAATCGATTAAAGCTGTCGTTAATCGATTAACTGGGCTCTTATTTCAATTCTTTATAAACTGCATTTTCAGAATTGATCTCATAAGTTGCATGTTAAATTTTTAGAGAGTTAGAGCATATTTTCGTGTTAATTGTTGCATCTAGTTGTAAATGCATTTGTGAGCTTAGAAAAGAGAGAATTCTATGCTTTAGGATTGAGTGCTTTTCATGATACATTTCTCATCTTTTCTTGTCACATGTTCTTGCATTTTTACATGATTCTTGATTAGATGTTTACACATTATGCATTCTGTTTTTCACTAATACATTTTTCATACTGCATGAGCTTGTATTAGGTGATTAGAGTAAAGCCTTATCTTGTTAGATATAAGTTTTTGTTATAGCTTAAATTTACTCTGTATTGTTTTGTTTGAAAAAGTGTTGTAATTGTGGGAATCTCAAGGTGTCATATCACCAAGAGATTGAGTGTGTCTTCACTGAGTGTTAGACTTAGGGATAAGTAAAGAACAAGGTTCTTGGCTGGGGCTACGCCGAAAGAAAGGTTTTCTTTGTCGGTAGGAAGGGAGTCAAACCATAGAATAGGTTTCTTTTTATCTTGTAAGTGTCTAATTGTTGTAATTGGATAGTGTGTATGTAATTAACATTCATTCAATTATAGTGAAGAAAAATCTCCCAAATCAGCCAGGAGGCCTGGATGTAGTTTGCGGTGGACAAGCAAACGAACCAGGATAAAATTCTTGTTGCAGGACTTTTTCTATCTCTATCTCTTTATTGCATTTGATCGATTATTTTGTCAAGTAGTTTTAATTGATAATTAGTGTCTATACTGTTTTACTTGTACTCTGATAATATTCTGTAAGGCTGGTATAATCGTTTCTTTATCAATTAATTGTCGAGCAAGAAACTGTACTTGCATTTGCTTTCTGTCTTGTTTTAATCGATTAAGTGTGGTGTGTTAATCGATTACATTAATCTGTTAATCGATTAAGTGGACTGTGTTGAAAGTGTTAATCGATTACCCTGTTCTGTTAATCGATTAATCAGGGTGTTTTTCAGCATTAAGTGTTGTTTTCGAAAAGCGGACATTCTAACCGCTACACCTATTCAACCCCCCCCCCCCTTCTAGGTGTATTGTAACCACTGATACCTAACAGATTTGTTAAAAGTGGAGATGAGTATGTTTATGAAAATGACTAAGTTGTTAGTCGCTTTATTGTTATGAACATATATGGGTATGTTTGTGACAATGAAGGTGTTGTGGGTTATTTTATGGTGATGAAACAATGAGACACCTTGTGTTTATTGTGTTATGAGATGAATTGGTGGTGAATCAATGAAAAGAAAACACGTTTTTAGCCGACCATGATTGGTTAGCGACTTTGGCTCAAGTTATGTAGCAAGCTTTGGCTCAAGTGATGTAGCAAACTTTGGCTCAAGTGATGTAGCAAGCTTTGGCTCAAACAATGTAGCAAACTTTGGCTCAAGTTATGTAGCATGATTTTCAAAAAGAAAGTATATTTTAGCTAACCGAAATGGTATAGCGACTTTGGCTCAAGTTATGTAGCAAGCTTTGGCTCAAGCGATGTAGCAAGCTTTGGCTCAAGCGATGTAGCAAGCTTTGGCTCAAGCGATGCAGCAAGCTTTGGCTCAAGCGATGCAGCAAGCTTTGGCTCAAGCAATGTAGCAAGCTTTGGCTCAAGCAATGTAGCAAACTTTGGCTCAAGTTATGTAGCATGATTTTCAAAAAGAAAGTATATTTTAGCTAACCGAAATGGTATAGCGACTTTGGCTCAAGTTATGTAGCAAGCTTTGGCTCAAGCGATGTAGTAAGCTTTGGCTCAAGCGATGTAGCAAGCTTTGGCTCAAGCGATGTAGCAAGCTTTGGCTCAAGGAATGTAGCAAACTTTGGCTCAAGTTATGTAGCATGATTTATAGATATATATGTATGTTGAATTATGATTAAGGTTGAATTGGGTAAATCATGTAAATAAATTGTAATTGGTGCTAAATGAAGGAGTGACTATCCTATAAATGTTAAAGTGATTTGGAATGAATTGTCTAAGTGAGAAATGATAATTATGTTAATTTGATCTATGAACATTATGTGGTATAATGTGTTGATTGTTATATGTTTAATATGATTGATGTTAGACGTTGTATATGTTTAATACTTTAATGTTATTACTCCATGTAATTCCACGCTACGGTCACCGTAGTTGGTTCTTACTCCTTCTTTCTCTTCTTGTATGTGTTGTGTATTTGAGTTCAGGTTGTGGCGGTAGCGCGTTCGACGCTTGCGGAGAAGAGAACATGGTAGAGTAGGGTTTTATGTAATTAATATGTTATATGATAAATGTTTATAATATGAGAACTATGTTGAATTATTTATTTTGTAAAATGGAACTCCTCCTAAGTGTATAATGAAGTTGATTTAATGTTTGTATTAAAAGTATTCCTTGAGAAAGGATAATTGCTTAGATTATGTATTTGAAAGGAAGTGTAATGACATGCTTTTGAAGTGAGATGTATTTGGAATATTTTCGCCTTGTGATTTATAAATGGAACTAATATTTGTATTCACTCAAGTTTCCAAACCGTTCAAGTAATGTCTTCCAAAAGTAATCACTTCACTTTCATGAACAAGGTTTTAAAAAGAATTTTTGGATTACGAAAATCGGGTCCTTACAATATGGTATCAGATCATATGTCAACTCTGCGGCCTAGGGTATGGCCTTACGTACTTCTTTGTGAAATTTGTGAGTTAACTGCTTAATTTATGCTGATAGTTTGTTAACTATGTGATAACTACTGATGTGAAAGATGATTGTTAAATTCCTTGCGGTAAGCGTCTGGTTGTGAACTTATCGTTGGATGTCTTGTTGTGAGTTATTGATGAAGTGCTTGTTGAAAATTCCTTGTTGTGAATTTTGTAGAGGATCTCTTGTTGTAAAACTCTTGTTGAATTCCCTGGTATGGACTTGTTGTTGAATTTATTGTGTGAGACCCTTGTTGGGGATTCTCTGGTGAAACTCTTGCTAAAAGTTTCTGGTTGTGAACATCTTGTTGGAATTGTTTATGGGGAGTTTGTGATTGTGATTTTCCGGTTGGATTTCTTGGTGTGAGATTTATTTTTTGAGAGTTCCTAGTGGTGGATCTCTTGTTTGAACTTTGGTCAACCTCTTGATGTGAATTTTCTTTTATCACTAAGATTAAGATAATTGAAGAGGAATGATTAAATTGGCTTTCTTGGATGTTTGCTTATATGTCTCTATGGCTCTAGTTGAACAAGATTAAGGTAATAGTCGTCATGTGTGACATATGAATAAGAATTAAAGATCTTGTTAGCATGTTGAGAGAATAAGACTTTGAAAGAACTATATCTTTTGTCTTGAAAAATTGGATTTTTATTTGATGGATGATTTTTGATAATAAGGAGAATGTTAGCTTTTGCTAATAGTAGGATAATCTATAACATGAAAAGTTGTATGTTATGTTATGTGATTTGCTACAGGTTCCTAGTTAATTTATGTTGTTAATTATCTTGCCATTCCTCGGGATTAAAACAAATATGCATGATGTAGTGATTAACCGGTTATTAGACTCGGTGGCTAAATATCTACATTTTATTTCATGACATGTAACCAAGTCATTTACTTTGTAAAAGTCCACTAACATGTATTTGTCTGTTTTGCTTGGAAATGAACATGTATATCTTGACTTATTTCTGCATACAAGTTTGCTTATCATGCATGAAAGTTTAGAAAGTTGAATGAAATAAGGAATTTGTGTGTAACATGTTCTGTATGACAATGGTGAAATATTCCTTGGAGATTAATTGTTAATATCCGATAATTTGTTCTGTGATGTGTGAATTCTAGAAGCGATATGTTAATTGTTATGGTAATGACTTGAATAGTAAGGTAATGATTCACGTGAACATGTAGATGGATATGTTGTATGGAAGGTGCTGAGCATGAAGTAATGGTTTTAAAAAAATAATATTGTGTTAACGAGGAAATTAAATGAAAGATACCTAGTGTGTTTTGAAAAGACTAAGTCTGGTATCTTTGTTTTTATGAGTTGCTAAAAGTTAAACTTTCTTGTTTGCATTAGTTTGTATGATTATACTAAAAGGTAAAACTCATGGTTCAAAGTAATGAATGAAGTACTTAAATGTAATTGTGATGAGTGTGTTTGCATAAAGGTAGAAATTCCATATATGTTTAAACTTGAAGTGACTCTCTAAACCTTTGGAAACTAAAAGCGAACCGGTATGAAAAACTAATTGGGCATAATAAAGTTAAGGTAACAAATTTTCATTATGCCAGTGATTTCTTATATGTGCATAAATATGAACCTTGATGATGAACATGGATGTTGTATTGCTTAAGTTTTAACGGGTTAATGGATAAACAAAATTTTGTTCTATGATTTTATGGAAAGTGGTATTGGGAATAGCGAAGTCATCTTGATATTTGTACATGAAACTTTTGATCTATGATGATTGACCTTTTGTACTTGAATATTTGCAATGCACGATATAGTGGTAATGAACACAAATTAACTGCTTTGATATTGTGCTTACAAAACTTGTTTCTATTTCATGTGCGTCAGTAATTGTTATGCATAATTGCAATGTTATGGCATAAGTATGTTTCTGTAAATGGACTGTGGGGACTCTCATGTCCTGGATGAAATGTAACCCCAGAACTAACTAGCCTTTTGAAAATGGTGTCTGGGACGTTTAGTGTCGCATGAGGAAAAAAAAAGGGTTTTCAAGTTATTTTAAAATCGTTATGAAAACCTTGCTTTCACGAAGTGATTGCCATGAATCTTACATCTAATGTATTTTCGAAAATCATTTTGGGTGAAGTTTAGCATTTGGCTAAGCATTAATTAAGTTCCTTTGCTGAAGATCTAAATTTTTAACAACGGTATCTTGAACGAATTTGATGTTGTTAAAAACATGGTGATGCGATTATGACCATGTGTTTCTAGATGTGATGCAAATTTGAGTAATAAATGTATATTTGCAAGTGTAATTGGGGTATCCATATCTAACGTATGTTATTGGATTGAATGTCTATAAATTTGCAAATGATCATTGGTAATAAAGTGTGTGATTTGAGTGGGCCTACTGCCTTGTACGTCTAGTTGAGGTGATTAACTAGTGAATCTTCTTCTACCGCATCCGTTTGAGGTAGAAATGTTTGATTAAATTGGATAATTACTTGGAAATTTTATTTTGTACTCGGAAGGACTCCAAAAATTTATTTGTCTAAATGCTACTTGTTGGATGACTACCATGTTTCTGTGTTGTAGCGAGTAC
Source organism: Lupinus albus (assembly GCA_009771035.1). NCBI lineage: Eukaryota > Viridiplantae > Streptophyta > Magnoliopsida > Fabales > Fabaceae > Lupinus > Lupinus albus. Next base: position 4,602,522 of record CM020013.1, on the reverse strand, counting down.
AAGTTTGAAATGTTATTGAGAATTTTGAATTAATCGTGACTATTTTTCATGTATGAAATGATATGATGCTATTTCCATCGAGTGGATGTTGATCTAGCTTTTGCATGTTGGAGGCGATCTAATGCATCGTGGTAAATGATGGGTATTGATTCCCACTTTCTTTCGAATTCGAAGGTGTTATCATGAATCTCACTGTATGTGTTGATCGTTTTGAAAGATTGTTATCTTGATAGATCGGGGAGATCTATTGTTCTTGTTGAATACTTGAGAATCTTTATTTCGGCTGTGATAATTTTCTCTTAGTCGTCCTAGTTGTCCTAATATTTGGCTTTTGTATTTGGACTCTAAGAGGTTAATCCATGAATTGTCTATGTAGCATCACTGTTATGTGGTATGTGTCCTTGTTTGTCGTCTATGTGAATCATAATTGTTTGGATGGTGGATCTAAGGTTGATCGAGTAAATCTTATGCCTAATGTTTAGGCGATGATAATATTTATTTTTCCTAAGAGTAACCTAATAAAATTTCGGGGACGAAATTTATTTTAGGGGGAAGGATTGTAACACCTCAACTTTCGTTTTCGGAATGATTGGAAAAAGTAGAGTGTTGGAGTATATATTGGGCAATCCTCGTTTGAGAGAGAGGACCTCCCCTGAGAGAGACTTGGTGTTCTAATATGAGTTTCCCGGAGACCTCGCTTAAGCAAGGAAGTGGTCGCTTGAGTGAGAGTGAAATATGGAAAAGCTGTCAAATTCTAGCTTGAGCTAGAATTTTCGCCCAGGCTAGAGAGGAGCCTTAGCCTACTGCCCGAGCGAGAAATCCGCGCCCGGGCGAGAGCGTCAGAGTTGAAAAGCTGAAAAATTGCGAAATTCTCGCCCAAGCGAGCCATTCTCGCCCGGGCGAGGCTGTGCAGCTATAAAAGTAAAAGAGGGGTTTCAAAAACCCTAATCTTCATTTTCTTTTCTCTCATTTCTCTCCCAACGGCGGCTCCACCCAAATGAACCATTCTCCTCTCGCTTGGGTATGTTGGATCTCTTCTCAAAGTGTGAGAAACCATGGAAACTCACCCTTTTGAGTTATGGTTCATTTTATAGTGTTTTTATCTTGTAAGCTCATGGTTTAGAGTTAGTATTTCAAGAATGGAAAGGGTTTGTGGGTTGATTCATGAAAACCCCAAAACCCTAAAGTGAAAATGTGGTTAAAGTGGAAAATGGGTAAAATGCTAGAGGTAGAAGATGATTAAGCATTCTAATGTTGAAATATGAGATGAATATGTATGTTTTAGATGGTTGTAAACTCATGATGATAGTAGTTTAGAAACATTGAAAATATGATGAATATCTTATATGGTTAAATGATGCAATATAAGTTGTTTATGTATTATTTGGAATAAATGACTAACATTTTGTTATATGGTGGGAATGAGGAAAGATCCGAAAGTTGGAGGCGGTGTCGGTGGAACTTGCGAAGTTGCCAAGAACCAAACCCAACGCTCACCAAGGTATAAGTCTTTAACTTATGCATTGTGTTAGAAAATGTGTGGATTCTCTGATTGTGGATAATGAATCAAGTTGTGAACCACTTATTTATTATAAACATATATGGATATGTTTGTAATAATGATGACGTGGATTTAATGTTTATGTATTGATGAAGTGTCAATGAAAAGAAAACTCGTTTTTAGTCGACCATGTTTGGTTAGCGTCTTTGGCTCAAGTAATGTAGCAAGCTTTGGCTTAAGTGATGTAGCAAGCTTTGGTTCAAGCGATGTAGCAAGCTTTGGCTCAAGCGATGTAGCAAGCTTTGGCTCAAGCGATGTAGCAAGCTTTGGTTCAAGCGATGTAGCAAGCTTTGGCTCAAGCGATGTAGCAAGCTTTGGCTCAAGCAATGTAGCAAACTTTGGCTCAAGTTATGTAGCATGGTTTTCAAAAAGTACAAATGATGAAAATGGTTTTAAGTAAATTTAACCCTAAATTGTTTACTTGATCTTATTAAAATGTGGATTAACATACATTGACATTTATTACGTTAACGACTTACTCCTTTGTGTTTTATGTGTATGGTCAATGTTAATCCCATTGTAGGTAGGTGGAAGATGTAAGGACGTTTTTATTAGGAGCTTAGAGGCTTTTAAATTTTTGGAAGTTCTTATATTCATTCTTTTGTAATATGACTGATTGTATTTTGGACATGAATATTTGTAACTCTGGATATTCGTATCTATGGGTATTTTGGAATCCCATAGCTAATTGTATGCGGTAGTTACCGGGATGCATGAATGAATTATGATTTTCTTGTATGTGAATGTGTATGTTATTTTGGAATTATGAAATGGGTACGAGTAGGAAATTGAGGCTTAACTTAAATTAGTGGCATTTATGTTTAAAAGTCTTAGGAAAATCCATAAAGGATGAATAAAATAGGGAAAAAATTTCAAGGGTAGAATTTGGGTCTTTACACAGACCGACCCAGACGAGACCGAAATAGTATGTAAAGTTTAAGTGTGTAACATTTTTATGTATCTTCCAAACTTAATCTTAAGTCACAACTCCAATATTTTGATATATTGTTTATTGATTTATGCTGATATTTTGATATATTGTTGCTGGAAACTTTTTTAATATTGTTTTGATGTTGTTGAATACTATTTTTTTCCTGTTGTTTTATGCCTTAATCTTAAGTCATTTTTATGAGTTTTGAATGTGTGTGCAATTTCAATATTTTACAAAACAAAATGATCCAAACCGAGCCGAAACCGCATATAATGTTTGAATCAGACTCGATCGGACATTATAGTATAAAAAGACCGGACCGGGTCAGACCGCATGTTAATTATATGTTTGAATTGGATGATTTTTTTGCCAAAAATTCGATCCAAATGGACCGTGAAAACCCCATTTTGTCATTGTTACTATTTTCTTCAATTACCTTATCATGCATTCCTAAACTGAATGCAGATCCGCTGTCACATATTTTTTGTGTCTGTCCCAAACCAATTATAGTTTGCCAACCAATAAAAACTTGATTAGTTGCCAATTACACACTAATAACATTCACTTTGTTCCAAATCTATAACCACATGGTCGTTCCAAAATGTTAACTATTATTTCTTCCATATATTGCAAGGTCACAAGTCACATACCTCACCTCTTCTCTTTCATTTGGGTTCTCTTTTGAGAGACAAACAAATTAAAATGGGCAAATCAAGTTTCTTAGCTCTTATATCCTTTTTATTTTGTCACTCTTCATGGCTGAAATCGATGGAAGCAAACAAGGTCAAGTTTATAACATGTTTCAAAAGTCAAAATACAAAGTAGATTCACAAGTTGATAGGAGTGACTTTAATGCACAAGAGGTTGTGGTTGATAATCACATTGTTCATTCTAAAAAATGTCTTAAAGAGAAATATAGGATTGATAAGTTACCAGGGCAACCACAAGTGAATTTCTCTCAATATGGAGGGTATGTCACAATTGATAAATTGGTGGGGCGTGCCCTTTATTATTATTTTGTGGAATCTCAACATTATAAAGAAAAAATGTCTCTTCTTCTTTGGCTCAATGGAGGTATATATAACATTTTTTATTATTTCTAATCCATCCTTTAAGTGAGATGAAAATGAATCTTGTCATTGAAGTGGAAGTGTGTTGAAAACTCAAACATCATGAAGTTATTTTGCATTTTAATTTTGATATTAACACCTTTCCATTCACATGCATCAACATCTAAAAACACATATTATTTCATTTTACCTTTGATTTTTCAAACATTTATTTGTATATCACTTATTTTAGCGAAATCATCATTGAATAACTTGCAAACCATTTTTGAAATGATAATTTATGAATAAAATTACCAACAAGAAATTTTTTGGACCTACCCATCAAAATTATTTATTGTTGTACAAGTATATACACATTATTTAAAATTTTAAAAATTTGGCATAAATTTAATCTATCTTATATCTATATTATCAATCCATTGAAAAAAATGATAAGAGGAATTAGTCTACATTTCAAATAGATAAAATATTAGTCATATTTCTAATAAAAGTAATATAAATGAATGATAAATGATTTAATAATAATGTAAATTGTTTTAAACTTAGATTATATAAATATTGAAAAGTTTCAAATAATCAAATGATGAAGATTATTTAACAGTTCCTCATATTACATTATGATCATGATAGAATGATCTTTCTCATCAATGATACATAGCACCCCAAGTAAATTTTATTATGCACAAGATACATGTGACTAATACCCAAAAAATGTGACTTTGGTTTCATATTGTTTTCAAAATAAGTTCTTTGCTGACATGTTGTAGTAACATAGCCATAGCATGTGCTTGTTTAGTTCATAGGCATTAATACCAGAATCAGGTATAATGATGAGTCATATGAACTTTGAGATCTTTATTGTGATGAGCTTTGGCACCCAACTCACCAAATGTTTATTATTGTCAATAATTAAATGAATTAATTCTAACTTAATTGTTTGTCATTATAATTAATATGTGTATTTGACTTTCTCAGGTCTGGGATGTTCATCTCTTGCTTATGGAGCAATGGAAGAACTTGGACCCTTTAGAGTAAACAGTGATGGAAAGACACTTGCGAAAAATAGATATTCATGGAATTACGGTATAGGCACAAATTGATTCCATTATATATACTACTATTATAAATTAAACCAAATTATTTTGAGTTTCTCACTGCAACTTAATTTTGATTTTGAAGTTGCAAATGTTTTGTTCCTTGAGTCACCTGTTGGAGAAAACAGCAACAGATAACTATAAATTCTTAGTGAATTGTTGGAGAGGTTTCCCGAGTATAAGAATAGAGATTTCTACATTGCTGGAGAAAGCTATGCTGGACATTATGTCCCTCAACTAGCTCATACTATTCTACACAATAACAAAAAGGCTAACAAGACAATAATCAACCTCAAAGGAATCATGGTATGTGCTTCCTCCCTAGGAACAAAGATTTGTTATCCCATATCATTTCCGAAGTTCTGTCCCACACCAATGGCAATGAAGCAAAAAATAATGAATGTTTAAATGTTTTATTAGACATGACATATTTTCATTGGTGTGAAATATGACTAGGGACAACAAATCTAAATTTGCCTCCCCAATCTCTCTTTCTACTCTTTTTCTCCTTTATTACTTCCCATTGTGAAGAGATGGTTAGTTCACATGTTAAGTATAATATGCTCTTGAACATAAATGGTGGATATTGTCTACAATTATAGCCTAAAGTTTATAATGATCTCATCACACTAATTATTTTATTTCCCATTATTTATATAATAGTTTAGATGATAAGTATTGACGCAACAATAAAGTTGCTACTTTATATATGACTTGAAGATTACGGTTCAAACCCGGATATCAAATTTAAGGTTTAGATAATAATTTTAAGTTATAAATATAAAATGGGTTAACTTAAGCACTATATTTGAAGATGTCATTTCTCTATTTACAACCTACTTTATATATACAGATTGGGAATGCAGTGATCAATGATGAAACAGATAACCGAGGAACATTTGATTATCTTGCTAGCCATGCAATCATTTCAGACCAAGTAGCAAATGATATTAACATAATCTGTAATTTCTCATACATTGTCATTCCAATTCAGTAACAAACCGCAATAGATGAATATGTCTGAGATGTATCCTTCATTGATATCTACAATATTTATGCACCACTTTGTAGTAATCACAACCTCACTGCCCTTCCCAAGAAGAACTCTGTAAGATTAAATTCCAACCTTTTTTTAATAATCAACAATGACAAGTTTGGATAAATACTTTAATTAGGTACGTATACATGACAGTTTTTTTAAATAGTTAAGATATTATATTTTCACAAACTTCTCTCTTTTCCGAATAGGTTAAACATTTATAATATGTTTTCATTAATTGTTTTCTTATTCTCACCTAACTCTTCTATTATAAGTTATTCTATATAATCTTTAATTGTAGAGTATAAAAAATCTAAGAATATGTTTGTGAGTTGGCTGAAGTATTCTTTTTCTTTAATTTTTATTCTGAAACTCAACTTGAAACTATAGACCCCAACTATTATTTAAGGTGGTTGATTTTAGAAAAAGAAAAGCTATTGTATGAATTTAGATTAAATGAAACTTAACTAGAGTTGATTGGTCACTTTTTTTTATTGTCACAGATTGTTATTGATCCATGTAGTGGTGTTTATACCCATGCATATTTTAATCATGCTAATGTTCAAGAGGCCTTACATTCCAATGTCACCAAACTCAAATATGATTGGAATCCTGCAATGATATTATATTTTCAAAGTGGGGTGATAGCCCTTCAACAATCAATTCCCTTTTATATGAATTCCTCAATAATGAACTCAGACTTTGAATTTTTAGGTAAAGTCTGATATTTATAGAACAAATATAGTTACTTACAACACCATAATAGTTGTAGGCAGTTAACTATTATTCCCCTTCTCATTCTTGTAGCAATTAGTACATAAATTAAAACATGTTTTGATGATTTAATTTTCAATATTTATGTATATATGATACAGTGGTGACATAGATGGAGTAGTGCCCGTTACTTCAACCATGTATTCCATTAAAAAGATGAATCTCTCCACTAAAACTGCTTAGTATCCATGGTTCTTCAACGGAGAGGTAATTTATAGATTATTAGTTAGTTACACTAGAATATTAATGAATAGTTTGCCCTATCTAGTTTTCTAATCCATTAAATTTGTAATAGTTGAACAAGATAAATCATATTTAACCAGTGTTTGATTGAATGTTCTTATTCATGCTTTATATGTTAATAGAATTGGTTAATTAAATTAGATATGACACACAGGTTGGTGGGTATGCTGAAGTATACAACGAATGCCTAACTTTTGCAACAGTAAGAGAAGCAGGGCATGAAGTTCCTAGCCACCAACCAGGAAGAGCACTTTCATTGATTATGCACTTCTTAAACAACACTCCACTTCCCACTACTAAAAGACAACCTTAATCCTAACATTTTTATATTATTAATGGAGATTTCATGTTGAATTTTACTTAATGAATAAAATATGGAAAAAAATAAGTTATAATTTTATTGTTCAATCCTCCTTATTTTCGTAAGTATCATTAACATATTTTTACATTCCACGATAATTTAACAGTTAGAAAAACCACGTCATGTTTATATGTACGGAGGAGATTTAACATGACGCGGCAGTTATCATGATCGAAGAAAAGTCTTTATGATAATATTTCGAAGAATCATGCAATAAAAAAATATAAAAGTATTAAAGCCTCTAGACTTTTCATTTAAATTGAAAAAAAAAAGATTTCAAACAGAGATGGGAGCATAGTATGGCGAACAATGAGCACGACACATCACCTAAAACATCATCAACAACATTATTTTTGTCCTTAGTCCCAATAAGAAATAATAAAAATAAGAAGAGTGGAAAAGAAAGGAAACTGAGTCATGTCTGGTACTGAAAGGTTTACAATTAAAGGACATTGTGGTCTTAAACTAATTTTAGTGGTACAAGTTTAAAATATTTTTAAATAAAAAAATTATAAATCATGAGACTAATCTGAACCTCACATTGTACATCGCAATACTACAGTCTCCAATACTGTAGAAGATTCCAACATAAAAAAAGATAACCGACTCGAGTATGTTATTCTCCTTATGGTTTCAACGATACATAAAAAAGGCACGATTTTCTTTCTTTTTTATAAGTGAGGGGGTCCACTTATGTCATGAGTAAGTTAAAAAAAACTTATTACACATCTTAATAAATAAATTGCAACATGGCAATATTATAAAATAGCTTAGAATATGTTGTAAAGACCCAAATTATACCCTGAAAATTTTGTTTGTTTATTTTTTTAAAACATGCAAATATTAGGGACCATTTCCTCACCAATCCCTTTAATTTTTAGCATTTGCAAGATGATTATGCTTCAAACTCGATAATAACTAATTTACCTACCAAAATATTTTGGGGTTAATAACCCATAATTTCGCATTGTGATTTCAAAGGAGGACTCTGTCCTTACATACGTGTCAATCATACATTAGTTCATTAGTAACGGAAAATACATGTCAGTACTTAAGTTATTAAGTAAAAAAAGGTGCATATTGCGAAACAACACATTAGTTTCTCTATTACATCAACAATCAAGGTCTAAACTACGAGGTTGCCTAGATCCACTAGTCATTTGCTGTACCTGCACACCGATTATCACAAATACAACCAACAAGAAATGCAAGGGAGTAAGACATCAAGTTTATGATAATCAGTATTTATAAATCAGTATAGAATAATATTGCAAACATAATACATATCTAAGTTTAACATAAATCAATAATCATATCAATTAATCCATCCTAATACACTTACTCAACCACATTTAATAACAGTTAATTTAATACCATGTAGGGAAAGTCTATGCTACAAAGGCGAATGAATACCACATAGGGCAAGTCTATGCCACAAAGGCGAATCAATACCATGTAGGGCAAGTCTATGCCACAAAGGCGAATGAATACCACGTAGGGAAAGTCTATGCCACAAAGACAAATCAATACCACGTAGGGCAAGTCTATGCCACGAAGGCGAAACAATGCAACTTTCATCCAATGATATCAATAACTCTATTCTCATAAAAACATGCTCGATAAGCTTACCTTTCACATTATATCATTAATAATGGAAATGCTTCTCCCTTACCTTGGTGTGGGTTGGCGTTGGTGTTTGGTATCTTTTTGGTCTCTCTTCCACCTCCTCCAACCTTAAGGTCTTTCTTCATTCACACCACACACAATAACCATAATCAATAATATATTCATAATATGACATAAATAACTTCATAATACATATTCATCTACAACAGTAGTTCATATTTCGATGTTTCACGAAACCATTCCCTTTGGGAATTCTAAACATAAAAATCATAAACATTCTAACCCCTCATTCCACATTGCAACTCATAAACCACATTCCCAACTTGACATTTCACCCATTTTCAATACCATTTCGTTTCTAGGTTTTGGGGTTTCCAAAAATCAACATTTTACTAACACCATTTTCAAATACAAACTCTACACTACGAGTTTTCAAGAGAAAAGTTAGATAAAACGAACCACAACCCAAAAGAGAGGGTTTATTAGTTTTTCATGAGAAGAGAAGAGACCCAAAGTAAACAAGTAGAGTTTCAAAACGAGAATGAATGTTAAAATCAAGAGTTTTACCTCTTCTCTAGCTTCTCTTAGCCTCTACACGAGCTCTTGTCAAGAAAATTTCCTCTCCTTCTCTTTTCTCCCAAAAACTCTACCCCTTTTCGTGTTTGGGGTTCTATTTTAGGGTTCAGGCTTTTAGATTCTCACTCAAGCGAGAACATGCTGCTCAAGCGAGAATCCCCCGCCTTTAGAATTTCAAACACTAATGCTCTCACTCAGGCGAGAATCCGCCAGTCTTCACAGCCTCTCTCTCGCTTAAGCGAGCCAACTCTCGCTCAGACGAGAATCCTCCAACCTCTACAACATTCCTCTCGCTTAGGCGAGCTAACTCTCGCTTGGGCGAGAGTCCTAGAGAAATCCTGGGAGAAATCTTGTGCTCCTCGCTTGGGCGAGATTCTCTCGCTTAAGCGAGAATAGACCAGTAACTCCCAGACTTCCCGAGTTCCACTAAACTTAAGGGAAATAAAATTTGAGGTGTTACAATCCTCCCCCTCTAATAAGAATTTTCGTCCTCGAAAATTAAACATACATCGATTCAAACAAGTGAGAGTAGTCATCCATCATGTCACGTTCCAATTCCCAAGTTGAATCTCCCTCATCCACTTGAATCCAGAGTACCTTCACCAAATGGATTTCCTTCCCTCTCAAACTTTTGGTGCTCCTATCCGTGATCCTCACGGGTAAGTTTCTAAATGTCAAGTTGTCCTTCAATTCAATCCGGTCTGGCTCAACAACCTGTGATGGGTCTCCAACATACTTCCTCTATTGAGACACATGAAAGACATTGTGAAGGTTTGCCAACAATGGGGGTAGGGCCACCCTATAAGCTATAGGGCCAATCCTCTTCAAAATCTAATACGGTCCAATGAACCTCAGTGTAAATTTAGGGGATTTCAACTCCCTACCAATTCCATTAGTCGGGACTACTCTCATGAACACATGATCCCCTTCATTGAACTCAAGATGTTTCCACCTCTTGTCATAATAACTTTTTTGTCGACTCTGAGCTATCCTCATATTCTCCCTTATCTTCTTAATCTTTTCAGTTGTTTCTCGGACCACCTCGGGTCCCAACACCAAGTTTTCTCCAGTTTCAAACCAACTGACTAGAGTGCTACAATTTCTTCCATACAAGGCTTCGTAGGGTGTCATTCCGATACTCGAATGAAAATTGTTGTTGTAAGTAAATTCGATTAATGGTAGCATACTATCCCAACTTCCAGGTTGTTCCAACACACATGCCCTCAAGAGATCTTCCAACGATTGTATGCTCCTTTCCGACTAACCATTCGTTTGCGGGTGATAAGCGGAACTCAATTTCAACTTGGTTCCCAAAGCAGATTGCAAACTAGTCAAAAGTTCGAAGTGAAATAAGGATCTCTATCCGATATTATACTTGCAGGAATACCATGCAATCGAATTATCTCCTGGATATACAACTCTTCCAGGCGTTCCAAGGAATACCTCATGTTGATTGGCAAAAAGTGAGCAGACTTGGTCAACCGGTCCACTATAACCCATATCGAATCATACCCCTTTTGAGTCTTCGGAAAACCCGACACAAAGTCCATCGAGATGCTATCCCACTTCCACACAGGAATTTCCAATGATTGTAGCTCGCCCGCCGGTCTCTAGTGTTCAATCTTAGCTATCTGACAAGTTAAACAACTTGATACATATAACGCCACATCCTTTTTCATTCCAACCCACCAGAATATCTTCTTTAAATATTGATACATTTTCGTATTTCCAAGGTTGAAGCTCATCCTACTCTTATGAGATTCCTCAAGAATACTTTTCCTTAATTCCTCATCATGAGGTACACACACTCTCCCTTTGTACCTCAACAACCCATTAGCATCTAACTCAAAATCCTTCTCTTTCTCATTAATCATAGAAACTTGTTTAGCCATTAGTTCCCAATCCCCCACTTGCATTTCCTTGATCTGATCAAACAACTCATTCGTCACTTTGAGCATTCCCAAAATCACACTATGGGATTTGACTTGAACCACCAAGTTCATATCCCTGAACTCCTCCATTAATTTCTCCTCATGGATCATCAATGCGGATACATGTAGCGACTTCCGACTTAGAGCATCTTCCACCACATTGGCCTTTCCAAGATGGTATTGTAGACCATAATCATAGTCCTTTAGGAACTCCATCCACCTCCACTATCTCATATTCAGTTCTTTCTGATCGAACAGATATTTCAAACTCTTGTGATCACTCTAAACCTCAAATCTTAAACCATAGAGATGGTGTCGCCAAATATTTAAGGCAAAGACCACATCAACTAACTCTAAATCGTGAGTAGGGTAGTTTTGCTCATGCGGTCTTAACTGCCGCGAAGCATAAGCAACAACTTTCTCGTCCGAAATTAACACGCAACACAGACCTTGCTTGGAAGCATCACAATATACACTGAAATCACGATCCATACAAGGAAGAACTAACACTGGTGTTGTAGTCAATCTCCGCTTTATAAATTTCCGGTAATAACCCGCCAATCCCAAAAAAATTTTGATCTCTATAACTGACTTTGGCACCGCTCATTCCATCACCACCTCGACCTTAAAAGGATCCACGCCCACCCCTTCTCTGGATATTACATGCCCAAGGAAGTTCATTGATTCTAGCCAAAAGTCACATTTTGACAGTTTTGCATACAATTGGTTGTCCCTAAGAATTCCGAGAACAACTCTCAAATGCATTTCATGCTTCTCTCGGCTCTTAGAATATACCAGAATGTCATCAATAAATACCACTACAAATGAATCCAAGTACAGATGGAAAATTCGGTTCATGTAGTCGTTAAATATTGATGGGGCATTCGTCATGCTGAATGGCATTACTAGATATTCGAAATTTCCATATCTTGTTCTAAAGGCAGTCTTAGGAATATCATCTACTTTCACTCTGAGTTGATGATAACACGATCAGAGGTCAATCTTAGAGAACACCACTGCTCCTCTTAATTGATCCATCAAGTCATCGATTCTTGGCAATGGATACTTGTTCATAATTGTGACATTGTTCAGTTGTCTATAGTCGGTGCACAGTCTTATGTTGTCGTCTTTCTTCTTCACTAATAACAATGGTGCACCCCACGGTGATACATTGGGACGAATGAACTTCTTAGCCAACAAATCCTCGATCTGCTTTTTCAGCTCAACCAATTCTAAAGGTGCCATTCTATAAGGGGCTATAGAAATAGGTCCTGTTCCTGACACTAAATCAATGGAGAATTCAACTTCTCTCACATGAGGCAAATTCGGAATATCACCATGAAATACTTCAGGGAATTCACAAGATACTAGTATATCTTCAACTCTGGGTTTCTCAACACCCTCAAGTGAAGCTAACAATGTAACACCCTAATTTTCTATTCCCTAAGTGTCGTGAAAATCCTGGAAGTCTGGAGTACACTGGATGATTGTCGCTTGGGAGAGAGGACCTCGCTCAAGCGAGAGGCTTAGTGTTTGCTCCCAGGATTTTCCTAGCACCCTCGCCTGAGCGAGAGATGGCTCGCCTGGGCGAGAGGGAAGATGTGGAGGCTGAGAGATTCTCGCTTGAGTGTGACACCCTGAATTTAAATTTCTTAAGTTGTGGTGACAGTCCAAAAGAGTGTGACATGCTGCCAGATTCTCGCTTGAGCAAGAGGGCCTTGCCCAAGTGAGAGAGTCAGAGTTTCTCCCAGGACTTTATCTGGAAATCTCGCTTGAGCGAGAGAAGGATCGCATGGGCGAGAGATGGTTCACTGGGGGAGTGAAAAACTTGGAGATACAGAAGGATTCTCGCCTGACCGAGATTTGGCTCGCCTGGGCGAGGGAGACGGTGTTGGCACTGGAAGATCCTCGCTTGAGCGAAAATCCATCGCTTGAGGGAGAGCGTCAGATCTGAGTTTTTAAAATGGGCAGGATTTTCTCGCCTGAGCGAGAAAAGACTCGCTTGAGCGAGAACCCGACGATTTTAATTTAAAATAGAAACCCCAAACACTTTTAGGGTTAGAACTTTATAGATAATAGAGAAGGGAGCATTTTCAAGAACAAGGGTTCATGAGAATCATCTAGAAGCTTGGGTATTTTGCATCTCTTCTCAAAATGTGAGAAACCATGGAAACTCTTCCTTTGGAGTTGTGGTTCGTTTTATTTAGTTATCTCTTGTAAACTCTTGGTTTAGAGTTGGTATTCGAAGAATGGAAAGGGTTTGTGGGTTGATTCATGAAAACCCCAAAACCCCCAAAATGAAAACGTGGTTAAAGAGGAAAATGGGGGAAGTGGTAGATGTAAGGGACTGGATGAGTTTTGTAAGCAGAAGCCTGAACAGTTCCAAGGAGGATTCGCCCCATATGCGGCAAAAGAGTGGATTCAAAGCTTAGAACGGATATTCCAAGCCATGGGTTGCAGCGATGTTTAGAAGGTAACCTATGCTTCTTATATGTTGGTGAAGGAAGTTGAAAACTAGTGGGAGATGACTCGATGCCATATGGAAGCTGAGGTACAAGTTGTTACCTGAGATGCATTCAAGGGGAAATTCCTTCAGAAATACTTTCTTGTTGATTTGAAGAGGAAGAAAGAGATGGAGTTTTTGAGGTTAGAGTATGGTAACATGTCGGTGGGAGACTATGCGGCCAAGTTTGAGGAGTTGGCCCGATATTGTCCTTACTCCGAGTTGGAAATGGACATAAGGTCCAAGTGCTCAAAATTTGAACTGGGTTTGAAGCCCAAGTTGAAGATGATGTTTGGACTTCAAGAAATTTCTAATTTTACTACCTTAGTCAACAAGTGTAGGATGTATGAAGATGACCTGGTGGCCGACGAGATGGTGGCGCCTAGAGTTAACCCTCCGAGGAACTTCGGCCCTCAGAGGAATCATACTCAAGTCAAGGGTAAGGGGAGGATGTTGGAGGATAACCGGAAACCTTATGTGGCACCTAATGGGTATCGTGGCCACAATTATCAAGGACCAAAACCTTCTATCGTTCCTAATGGGGGAATTTCTACTCCCTTGTGCGACAAATGTGGTAGGCACCATTATGGAAGTACATGCCCGGGATCGGGAAATGGGTGTTTCCACTACAAGGAGCTGGGGCACATAAAAAGGTTTTGTCCCAAGCTAGATCGACGACTGAATGTTGTTCATGTTGAGAGAGCAAGAAACACTGGTAGAGTGTTTACCATGAGCGGTGCAGAGGCAACTAATGCGGATGGCCTGATTCAAGGTAATTGCATGGTGACAGGTATTTCTCTTTTATTGTTGTTTGATTCAGGAGCGGCACACTCCTTTGTATCTGTTGAATGTGTAGACCGACTAAAATTGCAAACAGAGTCGTTGTCTTTCGACTTGGTCGTATCCACCCCAACTAGTGTGCTAGTGGTGGTATCGACGTATGTGTCTTAGTGTCTGGTAGTGGTGAATGGTAGAACATTTACCGTGGACTTAATCTACTTACCGCTGTCCCAGTTAGATTTAATTCTAAGAATGGACTGGTTGTCAGCAAATCATGTTATGCTTAACTATGCTGACAAGACTGTGGTGTTTGGAGATCTGTGTGAGATTTTTGACCAGGTTGGTTGTATAGAGCCAGTGTCGGCTAAGGAAGTCAGGACTTCCCTTAAGGATGGGGATCAGTGTTTGTGTTGTTGGCATCACTAGAGGGTATTGAGAATCCCAACATTGATGATATTCCGATAGTCCGTGAGCTTCCTGAGGTATTTCCTAGTGATATTCCATAATTGCCTTCAGTCCGAGAAGTTGAATTCTCCATTGACTTGGTACCTGGAACGGGATCCATCTCTATAGCTCCTTATAGGATGGCACTGTTAGAGCTGGCTGAATTGAAAAAACAGGTTGAGGATTTGTTGACAAATAAATTCATTCATCCTAATGTCTCACCGTGGGGTGCACCAGTTTTGTTGGTAAAGAAAAAGGATGGGAGTATGAGGTTGTGCACCGATTACAGACAGTTGAATAAGGTTACTATCAAGAACAAGTATGTGTTGCCTAGAATTGATGACTTGATGGATCAGTTGAGGGGAACAATTGTATTTTCAAAAATCGACCTTCGGTCTGGTTATCACCAACTTCAAGTTAAGTCGTAGGATATTCCTAAGACTTCTTTTAGAACGAGGTATGGGCACTTTGAGTAATTATTGTGACGAATGCTCCAGCAATATTTACCGACTACATGAATCGGATTTTTCATCCATATTTGGATTCATTTGTAGTGGTATTTATTGATGACATTCTGGTTTACTCCAAAAGCTGATAGGAACATGCGAAGCATCTGTGAGTGGGTTTGGATCTTCTGAGGAGAAATCAGTTGTATCTGAAGTTGTCTAAATGTGATTTCTGGTTGGAATCAGTGAACTTCCTTGGACATGTAATATACCGGGAAGGGGTGGCAGTAGACCCTTCTAAGGTCGAGGCAGTGATTGAATGGGCAGTGCCCAAGTCAGTTACTGAGATCCGGAGTTTTTTGGGTGTGGCTGGTTATTATCGGAATTTCATAGAGGGATTTTCAAAGTTGGCATTACCTCTAACTAAACTTACCAGAAAAGGGGAACCGTATGTGTGGACAATCCGTTGTGAAGAAAGTTTTCAAAAGGTTGACTACGGCACCAATGTTAGTTCTTCCTTATATTGGTCGTGATTTCAGTGTGTATTTCGATGCTTCAAAGCAAGGTTTGGGTTGTGTTTTGATGCAGGACGGGAAAGTTGTTGCCTATACTTCGCGATAGTTGGGAACGCTTGAGCAAAACTACCCTACGCATGACCTGGAACTAGCCGCAGTGGTCTTTGCCTTAAAAAACTGGAGACACCATCTTTATGGTGTAAGATTCGAAGTGTACAATGACCACAAGAGTTTGAAGTATATGTTTGATCAAAAGGAACTGAACATGAGACAGAGAAGGTGGATGGAATTCCTTAAGGATTATGATTTTGGACTGCAGTACCATCCGGGAAAACCCAATATAGTGGTTGATGCTTTAAGTCGGAAATCCTTACATATGTCGGCTTTAATGGTGCATGAAGGGAAACTAATTGAGGAGTTCAGGGATATGAACTTGGCAGTTCAAATGAGACCCCATAGTATGATTTTGGGGATGCTTAAGCTGACAAATGAGATGTTCGACCAAATCCAAATAATGCAAGTTGA
The DNA here is from genome assembly GCA_009771035.1 of Lupinus albus. Lineage (NCBI taxonomy): Eukaryota > Viridiplantae > Streptophyta > Magnoliopsida > Fabales > Fabaceae > Lupinus > Lupinus albus. Next base: position 4,586,103 of record CM020013.1, on the reverse strand, counting down.
GGATAGGGAACTAAAGATCAAACGAGATTTGATGACGAGTGGAAAAGAAACTGATTTTGAGTCGGACTCTAGTGGAATGTTGCGATACAAAGGAATGGTGGGTGTGCCTCATAATGTGGAATTACGAAAGAGTATTCTGAAGGAGTCACATAAGATTAAAATGAGTTTCCACCCAGGCACCACAAAAAATGTATCAATATCTGAAAAAAGTTGTTTTGGTGGTCTGGGTTGAAAAAGGATGTGGCTTTGTATGTCTCGAGTTGCCTCATATGTCAGAAAGCCAAGATTGAACATCAGAGGCCAGCGGGAGAGTTACAGTCACTAGAGATTCCCGTTTGGAAGTGGGATAGTATCTCCATGGATTTTGTATCGGGTTTCCCGAAGACTCAAAGAGGGTACGACTCGATATGGGTAATAGTGGACCGCTTGACTAAGTCTGCTCATTTCTTGCCAATGAATATGAAATATTCCTTAGAGCGATTAGCTGAGTTGTATATCAAGGAAATCGTTCGGTTGCATGGGATACCATCGAGCATTGTGTCGGATAGGGATCCCCGTATCACTTCAAACTTTTGGACCAGTTTGCAGTCTGCGTTGGGGAATAAGTTGAAATTGAGTTCACCTTATCATTCACAAACGAATGGTCAATCGGAAAGGACCATACAGTCATTGGAGGATCTTTTTAGGGTTTGTGTTTTGAAACAACCTGGGAGTTGGGATAGCATGTTGCCTTTGATCGATTTCACCTACAACAATAGTTTCCATACTAGTATCAGAATGGACCCTTACGAAGCCTTGTATGGGAAGAAGTGTAGGACTCCTTTGAGTTGGTTTGAAACTGTGGAGAACTTAGGATTGGGGCCCGAGTTGGTCCGAGAAACGACGGAAAAGATCAAGAACATCCAGGAGAATATGAGAATAGCACAGAGTCGGCAGAAAAGCTATTACGATAAGAGACGGAAACCTCTTGAAGTCATTTAAGCTTACTCCGAGATTTATTGGACCATATCATATATTGAAGAGGATTGGACCGGTAGCATATCGAATTGCCTTACCCCCATTGTTGTCGAATCTCCACAATGTGTTTCATGTGTCTTAGTTGCAGAAATATATGGGGGATCCATCTCATGTGGTTGAGTCCGACCAAATCGAACTAAAGGATAATTTAACATTTGCGACCTAGCCCGTGAGGATCATGGATACCAGTATCAAGAAGTTGAGAGGAAAAGAGATTTCCTTGGTGAAGGTATTATGGAGCCAAGTGGATGAAGGAGACGCTACTTGGGAAGTAGAGCGAGATATGAGGGAGGATTACCCTCATTTGTTCGAGTCGAGGTATGTTTAATTTTCGGGGACGAAAATTCTTATAAGAAGGGGAGGATTGTACCACCCTGAATTTAAATTTCTTAAGTTCTGCTAACAGTCCTGGAGAGTGTGACATGCTGCCAGATTCTTGCTTGAGCGAGAGGGCCTCGCCCAAACGAGAGAGTCAGAGTTTCTCCAGGACTTTATCTGGAAATCTCGCTTGAGGGAGAGGGTGTTGGCAATGGATGATCCTCACTTGAGCTAGAACGTCAGATCAGAGTTTTTAAAATGGGCGGGATTTTCTCACCTGGGCGGGATTTTCTCGCCTGGGCGAGAAAAGGCTCGCTTGAGCGAGAACCCGACGATTTCACTTTAAAATTGAAACCCCAAACACTTTTAGGGTTAGTGTAAGGACCCTAAATTCTACCCTTGAAATTTTTTATTTTTTTAATCTAGTTATTCTTACCATCTCTACTCCACCTTAGTTAAACAATATTCAATGCTTAAAAATCCAGTTATCATATTATACTAGGACCCTTTCCCATAAGGCAGAAAAACATAATTCATAGATTTCCTTATCGGTAAGTACCGCATATGACTAGCTATGGGATTCCAAAATGCCCATAGCTATTAATATCCAGCCTTAAAAAAATGTAGCACTAAATCAGTTAGGATTTACAATCATCCAATTAACAGTTTACATCAAACAAAAAGCAAAATAAGGGTTCCGAGTTCTAAGCTCCTCATGCCTCAAACCGAGTATCCTCAACTATCCCGTTTACCTGCAATGGGATTATCATGACAGATATACACAACAAACAAAGGAGTAAGTTATTAATTCAATAAATATCCGTAAGCGATAATCCACACTTTTAAAGTTTTAATAAAATACGTGACATTGAAAGATAAAATCAACATATTGTATTTGTCCGTCTCATATTACTTCATTCAACACTTTAGATCTATCCGTTCATCTCTGCCATACCTTGTCACCTCATTCATCAATACCATTTCATATCATTACCTTCCACTTGTACGTTTTCCTTTCCATTACCACATAGGGCAAGTCATACACAATACCACGTAGGGCAAGTCATACACAATACCACGTAGGGCAAGTCATACACAATACCACGTAGGGCAAGTCATACACAATCATATACATAATCAGAAAATCCACACATTTTCTATTATCATATACTATTAATCACTTCTCATTACCTTGGTACGTGTCGGGGTTGGTTTTGGGTAAATTTGCAAGTTCCTTCGCTACCTCCTCCGACCTTAGGATCTTTCATTATCCCCCACCACAAAACAATAATGTTAGTCATTTACTCCAAATAACACCTAAACAACTTATATAACATCATTTAACCATATAAGATATTCATCATATTTTCCATGTTTCATAACTACTTTCATCATAATTTTACAACCATCTAAAACATACATATTCATCTAATATTTCAACGTTAGAAGGTTTAATCATCTTCTACCTCTAGCATTTTACCCATTTTCCACCTTAACCTCATTTTCACTTTAGGGTTTTTGGGTTTTCATGAATAAACCCACAAACCCTTTCCATTATTGAAATACTAACTCTAAACTGAGAGTTTACAAGATAAAAATAACATAAAACGAACAATAACTCAAAAGGGTGAGTTTCCATGGTTTTATACATCCTGAGAAGAGATCTACCAAACCCAAAATGAGTTTCAAAGGGAAGAAGAGAGTTAAAATCAAGAGTTTTACCTCTTCTCAAGCTCTTAGAGGATTCCTAAGACTCCTTGCTCTTGAAAATCCTTCCTCTTTTCTTTTCTCTTTAGGTTATCCCTCATAAATGTGTTTGGGGGTCCCAAATAAATGCTATCTCGTCGGGCTCTCGCTCAAGCGAGAAAATCCCTCCCATTTTAAAAACTCAGATCTGACCCTCTCGCCCAGGCGAGAATCCCTCGCTCAAGCGAGAATCCCAGGACTGATACTATAATTTTAAAGACTTAAAATTAGGGAGTTACAATCCTCCCCCTCTTATAAGAATTTTTGTCCCCGAAATTTAAACATACCTCTATTCGAACAGATGAGGGTAATCCTCCCTCATATCGCGTTCCACCTCCCAAGTAGCATCCCATTCATCTACTTAGCTCCACAGTACTTTCACCGAAGGAATCTCTTTGGCTCTTAGTCTCTTGACACTGGTATCCACGATTCTCACGGGCAATGTCGAAAAAGTCAAGTTATCCTTCAACTATATCTGATCAGACTCGACCACATGAGAGGGATCCCCAACATATTTCCTCAACTGAGACACATGAAACACATTGTAGAGATTTGACAACAACGGAGGTAAAGCAATTTGATATGCTACCGGCCCAATCCTCTTCAACACTTGATATGGCCCAATAAACCGCGGAGTCAGCTTACGAGATTTCAACACTCTACCAATTCCGGTAGTCATAACTACTCTCATGAAAACATGATCTCCCTCGTTAAACTCAAGAGGTTTCTGCCTCTTATCATAATAGCTTTTCTGCCGACTCTGAGCGATCTTCATATTCTCCCGGATTTTCTTGATCTTCTCCGTCGTCTCTTGAACTAGCTCGGGTCCTAATATCAAGTTCTCCCTAGTTTCAAACCAACTCACTAGAGTTCGGCATTTCCTACCATACAAAGCCTCATAGGGTGCCATTCCAATACTCGAATGGAATATATTGTTGTAGGTAAATTCAATTAGAGGCAACATGCCATCCCAACTCCCCGGTTGTTCCAAGACACAAGCCCTCAAAAGGTCCTCCAATAATTGTATAGTTCTTTCCGATTGACCGTCCGTTTGTCGATGATACATTGAACTCAACTTCAACTTAGTCCCCAATGCGGACTGTAAACTAGTCCAAAAGTTCGAAGTGAAACGGGGATACCTATCCGATATGATGCTCGACAGTATCCCATGCAAACGAACTATTTCCCGGATATACAATTCCGCCAATCGCTCCAAGGAGTATCTCATGTTCATAGGCAGAAAGTGTGCAGATTTAGTTAACGGATCCACTATCACCCAAATTGAATCATACCCTTTCTGAGTCCTTGGAAAGCCCGATACAAAGTCTATGGAAATACTATCCCACTTCCAAACGGGAATTTCTAGGGATTGCATTTCTCCTGCTGGCCGCTAATGCTCAATCTTGGCTTTCTGACAGACAAGACAACTCGAGACATACATAGCCACATCCTTTTTCAACCCAGACCACCAAAAAAGCTTTTTCAAATCTTGGTACATCTTTGTAGTCCCCGGGTGAAAACTCATTCTACTTTTGGGTGACTCCTCCAAAATACTCTTTCGCAATTCCACATCACGAGGCACACACACTCTCCCTTTGTAACGCAACAGTCCACTAGGGTCCGTTGCGAAATCAGTTTCCTTACCATTTAGCATCAAATCCCGTTTGCCTCACCCGGATTTGATCGAATAGTTCGTTCATGACTTTGAGCATTCCCAAAATCATACTTTGAGGCTTCATCTAAACTTCCAAGTTCATATCCCTTAACTCTTCTATCAATTTCCCTTCTCTAACCATCAAAGCCGACATATGTAAGGATTTCCGACTTAGAGCATCGGCTACCACATTGGCCTTTCCTGGATGGTACTGCAACCCAAAATCGTAATCCAAGTTCATATCCCTTAACTCCTCTGTCTCATGTTCAATTCTTTTTCATCAAACAGGTACTTCAAACTCTTGTGGTCGCTGTATACCTTAAATATGACACCATAAAGATGGTGCCTCCAGATTTTCAAGGCAAAGACCACTGCAGCTAATTCCAAATCATGGGTTGGATAGTTTTGCTCATGCGTTCTCAATTATCGAGAAGCATGGGCAACAACCTTCCCTTCTTGCATCAAAACACAACCCAAACCTTGCTTGGAAGCATCGCAATATACATTGAAGTCCCGATCAGTACAGGGAAGAACCAACACTGGCGCCGTAGTCAACCTTCGTTTCAACTCTTGAAAGCTTTCTTCGCAACGAAGTATCCACACATACGGTTCCCCTTTTCTAGTGAGTTTCGTCAATGGTAGTGCCAATTTCGAAAATCCCTCAATGAATTTCCGATAGTAACCAGCCAAACCCAGAAAACTTCTGATCTCAGTGACTAACTTGGGCACCACCCATTCCATAACCGTTTCAACCTTAGAAGGATCTACTGTCACTCCTTCCTTGAATAAATCCAAATACGGATGAAAAATCTGATTCATGTAGTCGGTAAATATTGTTGGGGCATTCGTTACACCAAAAGGCATGATCAAATACTCAAAATGCCCATACCTTGTCCTAAAAGCAGTTTTAGGAATATCCCCTGACTTCACCCGAAGTTGGTGGTAGCCCGTGTAAGGACCCAAATTCTACCCTTGAAATTTTTTTCTCATTTTAATTCAATTCCATGCAATCACTCATAACTCACATTACCAATTTAATATCCTTACTTCAAAACCTTATTTCCCTCCTCACTCTCAACACATGAATCAATAATGACGTACATAATCATTTGACAGAAAAACATAATTCGTATTAATGCAGATTAGTAATCACCGCATATAACTAGCTCTGGGTTTACAAAATACCCATAACTACACATATCCAGAGTTACACCCTCATGTTAGTAAATATATATATATATATCCACAATTACATAATGTTTTAAACCATCAACTATGCACTCATATACAAAATAGTGCTAATGAATAAATCCAAAATATAAAGCTCCCTAACCTCCCAAAAATGAGTCCCCCTCATGTCACCTGTTTATCTGCAATGGGATTATCAATGACAAGTACACAAACATACAAAGGAGTAAGTCGTTAATTCAATAAACATCATTATAAGATAATCCACATTAGAAAAGGGTAGTAAACCATTTTTGAAATTCATTTTACTTTGCTGCATAACTTGAGCCAAAGTCGCTACACCCCTCAAGGTTAGCTAAAAGCAGATTCTCATTTCTTTTAGAAGAAAACATGCTACATATACTCGAGCCAGAGTTTTGCTTATATAATCAAGCCAGAGTTTCGCTTATATACTCAAGCCAGAGTTTTGCTTATATACTCAAGCCAGAGTTTTGCTTATATACTCAAGCCAGAGTTTTGCTTATATACTCAAGCCAGAGTTTTGCTTATATACTCAAGCTAGAGTTTTGCTTATATACTCAAGCCAGAGTCGCTAACCCTTCATGGTCGGCTAAAAATATATTTTCTTTTCCTCAAATTCACCATCAATCATTTCCCGTAAATCCACGTAATCTTTAGTATAAACACACCCATATATGTTTATACTAAATACGTGATTCACAATATGATTATTACATGACCATAAAATACACACATTTTCCATCTTCCGTAAATCTACGCCTACTTTAGTATAAACACACCCATATATATTTATACTAAATGCGTAATTCACAACTCAATCATTGCATAGCCAGAAAATAAACACATTTTCTATTCCAAATGCACAATTAAAGACTTATCCTTACCTTGGTGAGTGTTGGGTTTGGTTCTTGGCAACTTCACAAGTTCCACCGACACCGCCGCCAACTCTAGGATCTTCCCTCATTCCCACCATATAACACAATGTTAGTTATTTATTCCAAATATCACATAAACAACTTATATTGCATTATTTAACCATACAAGATATTCCATCATATTTTCAATGTCGCTAAACTACTTTCACCATAAGTTTACAACCATTCAAAATATACATAATCATCTCATATTTCATCATTAGAAAGTAAACTCATCTTCTACCTCTAGCCTTTTACCCATTTTCCATTTTAACCACATTTTCTCTTTAGGGTTTTGGGGTTTTCATGACTCAACCCACAAACCCTCTCCTTTCTTGAAATACTAACTCCATACCAAGAGTTTACAAGATAAAATAACATAAAATGAACCATAACTCAAAAGGGTGAGTTTCCATGGTTTCTCTCATTCTTGAGAAGAGATCCAACATACCCAAAAAGAGTTCCAAAGAGAAGAAGAGAGTTACAATCAAGAGTTTTACATCTTCTCAAGCTCTTGGATGAGTATCAAAGCTTCTTGCCCTTGGAAAAGCTCTCTTCTCTCACCTCTCTTCTTTTCTTAACCCTAAAATGTGTTTGGGGGTTTCTCATTTAATGCAACTCGTCGGGTTCTCGCTTAAGCGAGTTCATTCTCGCTCAAGCGAGAAAATCCCGCCCATTTTAAAAACTCAGATCTGATCCTCTCGCTCAAGCGAGAATCTCACAGTCTCAACAGTCCCAAAATGCCATTTCTCGCCCAGGCGAGACAACTCTCGCTCAGGCGAGAATCCTCCAGTATAGTCCAGGATTTCACCCTCTCAGGTGAGCCTTTCTCGCCCAGGCGAGAATCTCTCGCTCAAGCGAGGATCCCAAGACTGATACTATAATTTTAAAGACTCAAATTTAGGGTGTTACAGCCCGACCGAAGATCAATCTTTGAAAATATCACCGCTCCTCTCAACTTTGTTCAACTGCCTGTAGTCGGTACACAACCGCATACTACCATCTTTCTTCTTAACCAAAAAAACAGGCGCACCCCACGGTGAGACACTCGGACGAATAAACTTATTTGCCAACAAGTCCTCAACCTGCCTTTTCAACTTAGCCAACTCTAACGGTGCCATTCTATAAGGAGCTATGGAGATTGGTCCCGTTTCAGGTACCAAATCAATAGAGAATTTAACTTCTCTCACTGGAGACAATTCCGGAATGTCACCAGGGAATACCTCGGGAAACTCACGAACTATCGGAATGTCCTCAACTTTGGGTTTCTCTATACCCTCCAAGGATGCCAACAACATAAACACGACTCCTCCCTCCTTACTGGAAGTTCTGACTTCCTTAGCAGACAATGGCTTCATATAATTAGCCTCATTAGAAATCTCATTTGGATTTCTGAATGTCACGGTCTTATCCGCACAATTAAGCACCACACGATTCGCTGACAACCAGTCTATCCCTAGAATCAATCTAACTAGGATAGTGGTAAGTAGATTAAATACACGGTAAAAGCTCTATCGTTTACCACCACCGGACATCGAGACACCACTGTCGATACCACCACAGGCACATCAGTTGGGGTGGATACGACTAAGTCGAAAGGCAACGACTCAGTTTGCAAATTCAGTTTATTCACGCAGTCAATAGATACAAAGGAGTGTGTTGCTCCTGAATCAAACAACACTAAAAGCAAAATACCTGCCACCGTGCAGTTACCTTGGATCAGACCATCAACCTCTGATGCCTCTGCACCACTCATGGTAAACACCCTACCAATGTTTCTAGGTCTCCCTGAATTCCCACCATTTGTCCTCTGGTCAAGTTTAGGACAAAACCTCTTCACGTGCTCTTGCTCTCCACAGTAGAAGCACCCATTTCCTGATCCAGGACAAATGCTACCAATGTGTCTCCGATTACACTTACTGCACAAAGGGTAGGAGTTCTGAGATGACCCTTCGGTAGCAGTAGAGGTGGTTGGTCCTTGAGAACCCTGGTTGCGATGGTGGTTGGGTGGAGCCTAAGGTCGTCGGTCATGATTCACCCTTTCTTTACCCTTCCCTTGCACAAAGTGGCGTTGGGGGCCATAGTTTCGTGGAGGGTTCCCTTTACAAGCAGCAGCATCCCTCACCTGTACATTATCCTTATGCATCCTACACTTGTTCACTAGTGTAGGAAAATTAGCAATTTCTTCGTGGCCAAACGTCACCCTAAGCTCGGGCTTCAACCCCATCTCAAACTTCACACATTTGGACCTCCCGTCCAATTCTAGTTCAGCATAAGGACAATACCGAATCAACTCCTCAAACTTGGCCGCGTACTCCCCCACCGACATGTTCCATTTCTCTAATTGCAAGAATTTCATCTCTTTCTTCCTCCTCATGTCTGCAGGGAAATACTTCTGAAGGAATTTACTCTTGAAGTTTCCCCAAGTGATGATTTGCCCTTCCGCCTCCATTTGTCTCTGGACCATTTCCCACCAGTTTTCAGCCTCCTTTACTAGCATGTAAGTGGCGTATGCCACTTTCTGAGCATCAGAACAACTCATGGCCCTGAATATCCTTTCCAATCCTTGGACCCATTTAATGGCGACATCTAGGGCGAATCCTCCTTGGAACTGGCTTGGGTTCCTCCTGCAGAATTCATCCAGACCTCTGTACTCAGTCGGCCCTGGTGGAACTAAAGGTTGAGAACTCGGACTTGGCGTCGCATTCTGGTTCAGATGTTGCAAGTTCTCATTCATGTTCATCAGCACTGCCGCAATCTGGGCCAACAGATCATTCTGACCTGATCATATGCCTCTTCCTCTTCCAGACATTTCCGTAACGGGTACCTACACTCATTAGCTTATTAGTAAACCACGTTTAACCAAACAAATCCTTACATAACCACACAACAGTTCACCTAAATCACAAAGTTAAATCAAATAGAGGTTACAAAGAAGCAAGTAAGGCCATACCCTAGGCTGCAGGATTAACTATGCTCTTATACCATAATGTAAGGACCCCAAATTCCACCCTTGAAAATTTTTCTTATTTTAATCTAGTTATTCTTACCATTTCTACTCCACTTTAGTTAAACAATATTCAATGCTTAAAAATTCAGTTATGATATTATACTAGGACCCTTTCCCATAAGACATAAAAACATAATTCATATATTTCCTTATCGGTAAGTACCGCATATGACTAGCTATGGGCTTCCAAAATGTCCATAGCTATTAATATCCAGCCTTACAAAGATATAGCACTAAATCAATTAGGATTCACAATCATCCAATTAATAGTTTACATCAAACAAAAAGCAAAATAAGGGTTTCGAGTTCTAAGCTCCTCATGCCTCGAACCGAGTATCCTCAACTATCCCGTTTACCTGCAATGGGATTATCATGACAGATATACACAACAAACAAAGGAGTAAGTTATTAATTCAATAAATATCCGTAAGCGATAATTTACACTTTTAAGGTTTTAATAAAATACTTGACATTGAAAGATAAAATCAACATATCGTATTTGTCCGTCTCATATTACTTCATTCAACACTTTGGATCTATCCGTTCATCTCTGCCATACCTTGTCACCTCATTCATCAATACCATTTCATATCATTACCTTCCACTTGTACGTTTTCCTTTCCATTACCACATAGGGCAAGTCATACACAATACCACGTAGGGCAAGTCATACACAATACCACGTAGGGCAAGTCATACACTATCATATACATAATCAGAAAATCCACACATTTTCTATTATCATATACTATTAATCACTTCTCCTTACCTTGGTACGTGTCGGGGTTGGTTTTGGGTAACTTTGCAAGTTCCTTCGCTACCTCCTCCAACCTTAGGATCTTTCATTTTCCCCCACCACAAAACAATAATGTTAGTCATTTACTCCAAATAACACCTAAACAACTTATATAACATCATTTAACCATATAAGATATTCATCATATTTTCCATGTTTCATAACTACTTTCATCATAATTTTACAACCATCTAAAACATACATATTCATCTAATATTTCAACATTAGAAGGCTTAATCATCTTCTACCTCTAGCATTTTACCCATTTTCCACCTTAACCACATTTTCACTTTAGGGTTTTGGGGTTTTCATGAATAAACCCACAAACCCTTTCCATTGTTGAAATACTAACTCTAAACTAAGAGTTTACATGATAAAAACAACATAAAACGAACTATAACTCAAAAGGGTGAGTTTCCAAGGTTTTATACATCTTGAGAAGAGATCTACCATACCCAAAATGAGTTTCAAAGGGAAGAAGAGAGTTAAAATCAAGAGTTTTACCTCTTCTCAAGCTCTTAGAGGTTTCCTAAGACTCCTTGCTCTTGAAAACCCTTCCTCTCTTCTTTTCTCTTTAGGTTATCCCTCATAAATGTGTTTGGGGGTCCCAAATAAATGCTATCTCGTCGGACTCTCGCTTAAGCGAGCTCATTCTCGCTCAAGCGAGAAAATCCCTCCCATTTTAAAAACTCTGATTTGACCCTCTCGCCCAGGCGATGGAACTCTCGCCCAAGCGAGGCATCTCTCGCTCAAGCGAGGATCTTACAGCCTCGACAGGTCCAAACTATCACATTTCTCGCCCAAGCGAGACAGCCCTCTCTCAGACGAGAATCCTTCAGTATAGCCTAGGATTTCACCCTCCCAGGTGAACCTTTCTCGCCCAAGCGAGAATCCCTCGCTCAAGCAAGAATTCCAGGACTGATACTATAATTTTAAAGACTTAAAATTATGGTGTTATAGTTAGAACTTTGGAGAGAATAGAGAGAATGGAGCATTTTCAAGAACAAGGGTTCGTGAGAATCTTCTAGAATCATCTAGTATTTTACTTTCAAATTTTCAAAATTAATTTAAAATTAAATCTCTTTTTTCAGTTACAATTAACATCCTTTATGTATTCCAAATTTCATTAAGTATTTGAAGTTAGCCATTAAATTTTCTCAAAATTGGGTATATAGATTTAGTTTATATTATATATTAAATATAATAATAATTAATAATAACTATATTCCAAGTTAAACTTGTCAAATTTGATTTCAAAGCATTATAAATTGAATTGAGAAATTTTTAAAAATTAAAATCACAAGTTGAGTTTTGAACGTATGTCAGTTTATATCAAATATGAACTCCTATCTAACAAATGAGCCCTTAATCATTTAATATGAGATAAAGTAACATCAACTATAATAGTAAAGGATAAAAAGTTGGAAAATACAATATTTAAATTATATATATATTACTTCTTAATGTATTAAATGCTTAATATTTTATAAAATTATAATGATTTATTTACCTTTTCAATTCCTTATTCTTCATCATTATAATTATTAAGGCACTATGAGGTAAAATACAACTTTGTTTAAGAATGGTATAAATTTTATAAATTGGAAGATTCATATACTTAGTAGGATGTTTTTTTTTTGTAGTTAAAAAAGATATTAACACCAAGGCGTTGGTCTAGTGGTGTAAGGCCCCACTAGATCCTCATAATGACCAAAAGATCAAGGGTTTGATTTTTGGCAACCACAATTGTTGGGAGGGGCAGCCATGAACCCCAAAAGGGATTCCTTACCCAAAAATGTGGAGGATACCCTTGGTAGTAGCAAAAAAATAAAACAATTTAAAATTATATTTATGATACAAATTATTCAATTTATATAAATTGAAATATTAAACAAAATAATTAATTTTCTTATGATTTTCTCATAATCAATGTCCTATATATTAAATTGACATATTATAATAAAATCACAAATGGGAGAGCTCTGGAGAATTATCAACTTACTTGGGTCTAGTATTTTACTTTCAAATTTTCAAAATTAATTTAAAATTATATCTCTTTTGTCAGTTACAATTAATATCCTTTATGTATTCCAAATTTCATTAAGTATTTGAAGTTAGCCATTAAATTTTCTCAAAATTGGGTATATCGATTTAGTTTATATTATTATATTAAATATAATAATAATTAATAATAAATATATTCCAAGTTAAACTTGTCAAATTTGATTTCAAAGCACTATAAATTGATTTGAGAAATTTTTTAAAATTAAAATCACAAGTCGAGTTTTGAACGTATGTCGAGTTAGTTCAATTTATATCAAATATAAACTCCTATCTAACAAAATGAGCCCATACTCATTTAATATGAGACAAAGTAACATCAACTAAGTTGGAAAATACAGTATTTAAATTATAAATATATTACTTCTTAATGTATTAAACGCTTAATATTTTATAAAATTATAATGATTTACTTACCTTTTGAATTCCTTATTCTTCATCACTTATGATTAAGGAACTATGAAGTGAAATACAACTTATGTGAAATTATAATAATTTATAAAATTATGCTTAAATTTTATAAATTTATAATGATATATTTACCTTCTCAATTACTTTTGGAGGTGAAATAGAGCTTAAAGAGTAAAATTCACAATCACTTATTCAATATTCCGTAAAATATTTTTTTTTCAAATTACTATATAGAAAGTAGCGGTCTTGTTTAATATATCATTTGTCATACACTTATCTTATTGGTGAATATGTCATTTTCCCTATTAGACGATAAGTAACCTAATCGTTATAATAAAAAAGAGTGTAGTCATTCCAGTACTCCAGGATGAAGATCCTCTGTCCCATTGTCCTGTCTCTCTATGTACTAGATCAATAGAAAATTAACAACTCGATTAAAATATAATATTAGTTTATAACTTCATTCACAAAAATATATTGTTATCTTTCATTTTTATCTTCATTTGTCAAGACGTTTCTCTTTGTAACTTTCTTTTAATTGCATCATCTCTCTTGCTTTCTAATCCCCATGGCTTTAGTTCAAGACATTGTGTAACACCCTAAATTCTCTTTTTCTTAAGTGTGGTAAAATTAAGGAATGTCTGGAAATTACTAGACGTTTCTCGCTTGAGCGAGAGGTTCAGAATTGCTCCCAAGATTTCTCTAGGACTCTCACCCAAGTGAGAGTTAGCTCGCCTAAGCGAGAGGAATGTTGTAGATGCTGAAAGATTCTCGCCTGAGCGAGATTTGGCTCGCTTAAGCAAGAGGTATGTTGTAGAGGCTGGCAGATTCTCGCTTGAGTCAGGCTCCCTCACTTGAATGAGAGCCTCAGTGTTTCAAATTTTAAATGGCGGGGGATTCTCGCTTGAACAAGAATCTAAAAGTTTGAACCCTAAAATAGGGCCCCAAACACGAAAAGGGATAGACTTTTTGGGAGAAAAGAGAAGAATATGCAATTTTCTTGGCAAGAGCTCGTGTAGAGGCTAAGAGAAGCTAGAGAAGAGGTAAGCCTCTTGATTTTTAACACTCATTCTCGTTTTGAAACTCATTTTGGGCATTTGGGTCTCTTCTCTTGGTATGAAAAACTACATAACCCTCTCTTTTGAGTTGTGGTTCGTTTTTATCTAGCTTTTTCTTGGAAAACTCGTGGTTTAGAGTTTGTATTCGAAAATGAGAATGATTGGTAGTTGATTCATGAAAACCTCAAAACCCAAAATGAAAATGATGTTGAAAAGGGGAAATGTTAGGTTAGGAATGTGGTTTATGGGTTTTAATGTTGAGTAGAAGTGAATATGTATGTTTTATATGATTGAAATTCCTAATGGAGATGGTTTTGAAAACCATTGAAAATATGAACCTCTTTTATGGTTGAATATGTAGTGTAAGTTGTTTATGTGATATTATGAATAAATGACTGATTATTGTTGTTGTCTGGTGGGAATGAGGAAAGATCCTAAGATTGGAGGAGGTGATGAAGGAACTTGCAAAGTTACCAAAAACCAACTCCAACACTCACCAAGGTAAGGAGAAACATTATACTTGAATATTTTGTAATGAATATTGTTGAATTTTCTGGATATTTATGAATTATAAAAGAAAGAAATGATAAACCTATTCTTAGCTCCCCTCATTGGTGCAGCAAACTTTGGCTCAAGTTATGTAGCAATCTTTGACTCAAGTTATGTTGCACACTTTGACTGAAGTGATGTAGCAAACTTTGACTCAAGTCATGTAGCAAACTTTGGCTAAAGTCATGTAGCAAACTTTGGCTCAAGTCATGTAGCAAACTTTGGCTCAAGTCATGTAGCAAACTTTGGCTCGAGTTATGTAGCAAACTTTGGCTCAAGTCATCTAGAAAACTTTGGCTCAAGTTATGTAGCATAGTTATATATATATATGTGTAATACAGTAAATGTCGATTAAGGTGAAACAATGAATACATGTACTGTGGTAAGGTACGGATATAGTATATTGATTATGGTAAAGTATCGAAAAGTTATAGTTGTGTAATTGATAATTGAGATTCTTATATGTATTTACTTTATGTGTGATGATTTGATTGTTTATCTAACCGTATTAAAATGTGGATTATCGTCTGCTGATATTTCTTGAGTTAAAGTCTTACTCCTTTGTTTTTTCGGTGTATTTGCCTATGATAATCCCATTGTAGGTAAACGGACGATTTATTGATGCATTGATTAGGAGCTTTAGGAACTTTATTGATCAAGATTTCAGGACTTTAACTATTCATACATTAAATGACTATTTTGTTGACATTAATTGTAATTTTGGGTATATTAATGTTGTAATCCCATAACTTGACATATGATGACACTCAATTATGATATGAATGTGTATTATGATTTTCTGCAATTGAAGGTAGTCACTATATGAAAATGAAATTGTATGTTTAGAGTATTCAGATGATAAAAGAAGTAGATGAGTTAAAGTTCAAATTAATTCGAGGTATGTTGTAATTGAGGTAATATGTATAATTGAATTAAAATAAACAAACAAAAAATCCTAGGGTGAAAATTTGGGTTCTTACAATATGGTATCAGAGCATAAGTTAATTTTGTGGCCTATGGTATGGCCTTACGTGCTTCTTTGTGAAATTTATGTGAGTTAAATACTTGATTTATGTGGATTTGGTGTATTATTATGCAATGAATTATGAGAGTATGTGATAAACTGATTAGCGTGAACTAGACTTTGTGTAATAATAAAAAATGAGTACAGGTTACGAAAATGGCTGGAAGAGGACGAGGAAGAGGATCTGGTCAGAATGAACTACTAGCTCAAATAGCAGTCGTGCTGCAAAACATGAACGAGAACCTGCAACACCTGAATCAGATTGCGATGCTGATTCTTAACCCACACCCTCTGACACCTCAAGGACTGATAGAATACCGGGGTCTGGACGAATTCTGTAGGCGCGGTCCCAATCAATTCCAAGGCAGATTCGCTCCGGATGTGGCCAATGAGTGGGTCCTAGACTTGGAGAATATATTCGTAGCAATGGGATGTGATGATGCCCAGAAGGTGACATATGCTTCCTGTATGCTAGTGAAGGAAGCCAAAACCTGGTGGGAGTATACTCGGAGACAGATGGAGGCTTAAGAACAAGCTGTCACTTGGGATTCCTTCAAGGGAAAGTTTCTCCAGAAATACTTTCCCGCGGATCTAAAGAGGAAGAAAGAGATAGAGTTTTTGAGGTTGGAGCAGGGTAACATGTTTCTACGGGACTATGCGGCCAAATTCGAGGAATTGGCCAGATATTGTCCTTACTATGAATTGGAGGTGGACACGCGGTCCAAATGTGCAAAGTTTGAATCGGGTTTGAAACCCAAGCTAAAGATGATGTTTGGACATCAAGAAATTTCTGACTTCCCTACCTTGGTCAACAAGTGTAGGATGTATGAGGATGACATGAAGGCGGGTGATGTGGCGACACACAAAACAAATCCTCCGAGGAAATGTGGGCCCCAAAGGAACTATGTGCAAGGGAAGGGCAAAGGTAAGTTGTTTCAAGAGGAAGGAAAGCCTTACTCTCCATCCACCGGAAATCGAGGGTATAGTTCACATGGGCCGAGGTCTCATGTCAATGTGGGAGGATCACAGTTCAACTCTCTGTCCTTGTGCAAGGTAACTGTATGGTGGTAGGTATTTCTCTTGTTGTATTGTTTGATTCGGGAGGAACACATTCATTTATATTTATAGAATGTGTAAAAGACTGAGGTTGCAAACATAGTCGCTGCCCTTCGACTTAGTCGTATCCACCCCTACTAGTACACCTATGGTGGTATCGATGTTTGTTCCTCATTGTTCGATAGAGGTGAATGGTAGAACATTTACCGTATACTTAATTTGTATGTCGTTGTCTCAGTTAGACATAATCCTATGGATGGACTGGTTATCGGAAAATCATGTGATGTTGAATTGTTCTGATAAGACCGTAGTGTTTGGAAATCTGTGTGAGATTTCCGATCCGTCTAGATGTCTAGAGCCAGTGTCGGCTAAGGGAATCAGGACTTCCCTTAAGGAAGGAGAACCAGTGTTTATGTTGCTAGCTTCATTGGAGGGTAATGAGAAACCCAAAGTCGAAGACATACTGGTAGCATGTGAATTCCCCGAGGTATTTCCTGGTGATATTTCCGATTTGCCTCCAGTGCGAGAAGTTGAATTCTCCATTAATTTAGTACCAGGAACGGGACCCATTTATATAACCCCTTATAGAATGGCACCTTTAGAACTGGCAAAGCTGAAAAAGCATATTGAGGACTTGTTGGCTAAGAAGTTCATTCGTCCCACTGTTTCACCGTGGGATGCACCGCTGCTATTGGTGAAGAAGAAGGATGGGAGTATGAGGTTGTGTACCGATTATAGACAACTGAACAAAGTCACGACTAAGAACAAGTACTTGTTTCCTAGAATCGATGACTTGATGGATCAGTTTAGAGGAGCAATGGTGTTTTCTAAGATTGACCTCCGACCGGGTTATCATCAACTCAAAGTTAAATCAGATGATATTCTTAAGACTACTTTCAGGACAAGATATGGACATTTTGAATATTTGGTAATGCCATTCGGTGTAACGAACTCCCCAGCAATATTTACCGACTACAAGAACTGGATTTTCCATCTGTACGTGGATTATTTTGTAGTGGTATTTATTGATGATATCTTGGTATATTCGAAAAGTCGAGGAGAGCATTAAGAGCATTTGAGAGTTGTTCTAGGAATTCTAAGGGACAACAAATTGTATGCAAAACTGTCGAAATGCGACTTTTGGCTGGAATCAGTGAATTTCCTTGAACATGTGATATCCAGAGAAGGGGTGGCAGTGGATCCTTCTAAGGTTGAGGCGGTGATGGAATGGGCGGTACCAAAGTCAGTTACTGAGATTAGGCGTTTTCTGGGATTTGTTGGTTATTATCGGAAATTCATTGAAGGGTTCTCGAAGTTAGCTTTACTGCTAAAAACGTTGACTAGAAAAGGAGAACGGTATGTCTGAACGGTCCGTTGTGAGGAAAGCTTCCAAAAATTGAAGCGGAGACTGACTACAGAACCAGTGTTAGTTCTTCCTTGTACTAATCGTGAGTTCGGTGTGTACTGTGATGCCTCCAAACAAGGCCTGGGTTGCGTGTTAATGCTGGACGGGAAAGTTGTTGCTTATGCTTCGCGGCAGTTAAGATCACATGAGCAAAACTACCCTACTCACGATTTGGACTTAGCTGTTATGGTCTTTGCACTAAATATTTGGAGACACCATCTTTATGGTGTGAGATTTGAAGTTTTCGGTGATCACTAGAGCTTGAAATATCTATTCGATCAGAAGGAACTGAACATGAAAAAGAGGAGGTGGATGGAGTTTCTAATAGCAGACAATGGGGGTGCCCTACGATTTGAAGGACAACCCCTTGGAAACTAACATAATGCAATATTGGCACACCATTTTTAGTTAAAATTGATAAAGAATATCTTTTAAAGATGACAAAGATTTGTTGAAGATCCATAACAACCAATCTTGCTAATCTTAAAGAATATCTTTTAACGATGAAAAAGATTTGTTGAAGATCCATAACAAACCTATCTTGCTAATCTTGAAAAATATCTTTTAAATATGACAAAGATTTGTTGAAGATCCATAACAACCTATCTTGCTAATCTTGAAGAATATTTTTAATATGACAAAGATTTGTTGAAGATCCATAACAACCTATCTTGCTAATCTTGAAGAATATATTTTAAAGATCATGTTGAATCAACCAAGGATATTATTCCTAAGATTTGGAATAATATGATCAAATCTTTTGTAAGCTACATGGCATAATTAGGCTAAGTCAATTTTTTTCTTTTGCAATTTATTTCCCTATATATATGTGATGAAACACATGGAATAAAATAGTTTGAGTTTTTATTTGGATTAAATTCCTTGTTAGTGAGTATTCTCCTAGCTTCTTGGTTGAGCCAAGGTTTTGTTCTTATCAAGAATTCCATTCTTGTGGTGAACTTCGCAGGCTTATCAAACACATTGTGTTTGTGGTGCCATTACCCTTCATACCCCCGCCCATCTTCCTAAAAACACTTAACCAAATCATCAAACCACCCACACTACAATTCCATACACGTCCCCCATACAAATTTCCCAAACACAGCCCACAATTTCGTTCTTTCTTAACACCAAGAAATCAACAATCAAGAATTCACAAGTAAAGCAAGAAACAAGTCAAAGAATGGCGAAGCAAACAACAAAGAGTCTTTCAAACAAAAAGACATGATCCTTACAACAAATCAAATCAAAGTTTGATAACAAAAAGGAAACCACCCCTAGAGTTTGTCATCAGTTTCTAAAGGATTATGATTTTGGTCTGCAATACCATCCGGGAAAGGCAAATGTGGTGGCAGATGCTCTAAGTCGGAAATCACTACATGTGTTCGCATTGATGATCCATGAGGAAAAGTTAATTGAGGAGTTCAGGGATATGAACTTCGCAGTTCAAGTAAAACCCCATAGTATGATTTTGGGAATGCTCAAGGTTACAAACGAGTTGTTTGATCAGATCAGAATAATGCAAGAGGCGGATCAGGAACGAATGACCAAACGAATTTCGATGATTAATGGGAAAGAGAAAGAATTTAAGTTAGATGCTAAAGGGTTATTGAAATACAAAGGAAGAGTGTGTACCTCGTGATGTGGAATTGAGGAAGAGTATTCTTGAGGAATCCCATAGGAGTAAGATGAGTTTCCACCCTGGAACTATAAAAATGTATAAGGTTTTAAAGAAGTTGTTCTGGTGGTCTGGAATGAGAAAGGATGTGGCTTTGTATGTATCAAGTTGTCTAATTTGTCAGAAAGCCAAGATTGAACACCGGAGACCAACAGGTGAGCTACAATCCCTATAAATTCCTGTGTTGAAGTGGGATAGCATCTCGATGGACTTTGTGTTGGTTTTTCCGAAGACTGAGAAAGGATATGATTCAATATGGGTAATAGTGGACCGGTTGACCAAGTCTGCACACTTCTTGCCAATGAACATGAGATATTCTTTAGAACGTTTGGCAGAGCTGTATATCCGAGAGATAATTTGATTGCACGGGATACCAACGAGTATTGTATCGGACAGAGATCTCCGTTTCAATTCAAATTTTTGGACTAGTTTACAATCTGCTTTGGGGACCAAGTTGAAATTGAGTTCCGCTTACCACCTACAAACGGATGGTCAGTCTGAAAGGACCATACAATCGTTGGAATATCTTTTGAGGGCATGTATATTGGAGCAACCTGAAAGTTGGGATAGTATATTACCTTTGATCGAGTTCACGTACAACAACAGTTTTCACTCGAGTATCGGAATGGCACCCTATGAGGCTCTGGGTGGAAGGAAATATAGAACTCCGATAAGTAGGTTTGAAACTGGAGAGAACTTGGTGTTGGGACCCAAAGTGGTCCGAGAAACAACTGAAAAGATTAAGAAAATAAGGGAGAAAATGAAGATAGCACAGAGTCGACAAAAGAGTTATTATGATAAGAGGCGGAAACATCGTGTGTTTAATGAAGGGGGTTATGTGTTCATGACAGTAGTCCCGACTACTGGAATTGGTAGAGTTTTGAAATCCCGTAAGCTTACTCCGAAATTCATTGGGTCGTATCAGATTTTGAAGAGGATTGGCTTTGTAGCCTTTAGAGTGGCCTTACCTCCATTGTTGGCGAATCTTCACAATGTATTCCATGTGTCTCAGTTGAGAAAGTATGTTGGAAACCCATCGCACGTTGTTAAGCCTGATCATATTGAGCTTAAAGATAACTTGACTTTCAAGACCTTACCGGTGAGAATCGTTGATAGGAGCATCAAGAAATTGAGAGGGAATGAGACCCATTTGGTAAAGGTGCTTTGGATTCAAGTGGATGACGATGATGCGACGTGGGAGGTGGAACGTGACATGAGGGAGAACTACCCTCACTTGTTTTAATTGAGGTATGTTTAATTTTCGGGGACGAAAATTCTTATTAGGGGGAAGATTGTGTAACACCCTAAATTTATCCTCCTTAAGATGTGGTAACAGTCCTGAAGAAAGGGACATAATGTCAGATTCTCGCTTGAGCGAGAGGGTCTCGCCCAAGCGAGAGACTCGTTGTTTTAAATTTGGAAATTCTGGGAACCTCGCCCAAGCGAAGAATTGATCGCTTGAGCGAGAGGAGCCTGGGCAGGCTGTGAGATTATCGCTTGAGCGAGAGAATCTCGCCCAGGCGAGAGGGTCTGTGTTTTGAAATTTAAAATATCGTGGGCTTCTCGCCCAAGCGAGTCATTCTCGCCCGGGCGAGACAACCCAGCTATAAAAGTAAAGAAAGGGTTTCACAAACCCTAATCTTCATTTTCTTTTCTTCCATTTCTCTCCCGACTGCGGCTCCACCCAAAATGAACCATTCTCTCCTCCACTAAAACTCAAAACTCGTCAAAACCTCTTCCTTTTGCTTCTTAGTGGCACATTGGAGGGCTTTTGCGGTGAAAATGGGACATTGGAGATTGAAGGAGATGAAGTGAGATGTGGCTCTTCTGCGGAGCAACAGAGCTTACGCAACCTAAGGTGAGGGAGAAGACCTTTGTGGTCATAGAGTATTTCATTAGAGTCATCTTCTCCGATTTCCCTCAAGAATCGGAGAATATTAACGGATAGAAACACTCTTGGAAGTTTGTGGTCCATGTTAGGGTCTTTATTTTTAATGAAGAGGTATTAGCCATAAAGGTAGAGATATATGAGTGGTAAAAACCGTTTTATTAGGCTAAAATGCTATATGCTCATTTATGGTAATAGGTTGTCATGAGAAATGGTTCTATCGTTAATATGTTGTATGATGGTAAATATGTTATGAGTTGTTTATTGTGATAAAAGGATATGAGTATATTTATGAAAATTACTAAGTTGTGAATCACTTATTTGTTACAAACATATATGGGTATGTTTGTAATAATGATAAAGTGATGAGTGGTTTATTTTTTATAAGTGGGAATGAGTATGTTTGTGACAATTTTTGTGTTATGAGATAAATTGGTGGTGGGTCAATGAAAAGAAAACACATTTTTAGTCGACCATGATTGGTTAGTGACTTTGGCTCAAGTAATGTAGCGATGCTTTGGCTCAAGCAATTTAGCAAGCTTTGGCTCAAGCAATGTAGTGAAACTTTGGCTCAAGTTATGTAGTAAGTTTTGGCTCAAACAATATAGCAAACTTTGGCTCAAGTTATGTAGCAAGCTTTGGCTCAAGCAATGTAGCAAACTTTGGCTCAAGCTATGTAGCATGATTTTAAAAAAGAAAACATATTTTAGCTAACCGAAATGGTATAACAACTTTGGCTCAAGTTATGTAACAAGCTTTGACTCAAGCGATGTAGCAAGCTTTGGCTCAAGCGATGTAGCAAACTTTGGCTCAAGTTATGTAGCATGATTTTCAAAAAGAAAACATATTTTAGCTCACCGAAATGGTGTAGCGACTTTGGGTCAAGTTATGTAGCAGGCTTTGGCTCAAGCGATGTAGCAAGCTTTGGCTCAAGCGATGTAGCGAAACTTTGGCTCAAGTTTTGTAGCAAGCTTCGGCTCAAGCGATGTAGCAAACTTTGGCTCAAGTTATGTAATTTTATTTTCAAAAAGAAAACATATTTTAGCTAACCGAAATGGTATAGCGACTTTGGCTCAAGTTATGTAGCAAGCTTTGGCTCAAACGATGTAGCGAAACTTTGGCTCAAGTTATGTAGCAAGCTTTGGCTCAAGCGATGTAGCAAACTTTGGCTCAAGTTATGTAGCAAGCTTTGGCTCAAGCAATGTAGCATAATTATAGATACGTGTGAATTATGATCTATGTTGGTTGAAGTGAGATATAATGAGATGTGATTGAATATGTGAACATTATGTGGTTTTATGTATTGATTGGTGTATTATTGGCATATGTGTAATATGGTTGATTTTAGACGATGTATATGTGGTAATACTTTAATGTTATTACTCTATGTAATTGCACGCTACGGTCACCGTAGTTGGTACTTACTCCCTTTTGTTTCTGCTTGTATGTGTTATGTATTTGAGTTCGGGTCGTGGCTGTAACGCATTGGATGATCGCTGAGAAGAGTACAGGATTGAGTAGTTACTTTATGTATTCAAGGTAGTATTTGATTTATGCATGTAATATGAGAATCATGTAATTGATTTATGTATGTAATAAGATGAGATTAATGATTGTAATAAAAGTATTATTTGAGAAATGATAATTGTATGAATTATGTAATTTAAAGGAAGTGTAATGACATGTTTATAATGAAGTGAACGATTGGTTATTTCAGCACCTGAAGGATGAAATGAACTTATATATATTTTTTCAATCAGGTTTTCTAAATCGTTTGGGTAATGTTTTTCATAAGTAATCACTTGATTTCCTGAATAAAGTTTTAAAAATAAATTGGGTTATAAAATCGAGTTCTTACAGATTGTAACACCCTAAATTCTATTTTTCTTAAGTGTGGTAAAATTCAGGAATGTCTGGAATTTACTAGACGTTTCTAGCTTGAGCGAGAAGGTCATGCCCAAGCGAGAGGTTCAAAATTGCTCCCAGGATTTCTTTGGGACTCTCACCCAAGCGAGAGTTAGCTCGTCTAAGAGAGAGGAATGTTGTAGAAGCTGAAGGATTCTCGCCTAAGCGAGAGTTGGCTCGCTTAAGCGAGATGCATGTTGTAGAGGCTGGCGGATTCTCGCCTGAGCGAGAGCCTCAGTGTTTGAACTTTTAAAAGGCGGGGGATTCTCGCTAGGTGAACCTTGAACGAAAGTCTCACAAATACTACAAATTGAACCAACTTAAAATGAGACTCACATACATTCTTACGTGATTGACATGCTCATGCATTTATATATGGTAGCAAGACTTTGGTGCATTAAACATAATTTATCACTTACATCTTTCAAAATCACGGATCATGCATATACACATCAAGTAGAAGGTTCATCATGCATCACTATACTTTTTTCAACATAGTTAATCGATTACAACTTGTGTTAATCGATTACATATAATGGGGATCCCATTATTCTATTAAGTATGAGATTAATCGATTATTAGGAGTTATAGTAGTTACAACTTTTTAATTTCATGGCATCGTTTATCGATTATTTAAGGGATTAATCGATTATCTGAGGTGACCGTAGCTAAAGCTTTTTATCTGAGGTCAAATGTAACACCTCAGTCTTGACATGCGACCCCCTCCCTCTCCCGGGCCCATGAATCCATTGAGTATGTAAACCAACAGCTTAAATACCCCTTGCAATATTTTATTTCCCCAAAGGGGAGTCTTCCGCGACTCGAACTTGTGACCTTAGGGAAAAATAGTCACTATTACCATGTATGACTCCTCCAGAATACTCTTTCGCAATTCCGCATCATGAGGCACACACACCCTTCCCTTATATCACAACAATCCACTAGAATCCGACTCAAAATCAGTCTCCTTCCCACTAGCCATCAAATCGCGTTTGACCTTCAACTCACGATCCTCAACTTGCATATTTCTGATTTGGTTAAACAACTCATTGGTGACTTTGAGCATTCCCAAAATCATGCTATGGGGTCTCATGTGAATCGCCAAGTTCATATCCCTAAACTCCTCAATTAGTTTCTCTTCACGAACCATCAAAGCCGACATATGTAAGGACTTCCGACTTAAAGCATCGGCTACCTCATTGGCCTTTCCCGGATGGTACTGCAATCCAAAATCATAGTCCTTAAGGAACCCCATTCACCTTCTTTGTCTCATGTTCAGTTTCTTTTGATCAAACAGATACTTCAAACTATTGTGGTCGTTGTACACCTTCAATCTTACGCCATAAAGATGGTGTCTCCATATTTTCAAGGCAAAGACCACTACAGCTAATTCTGGAGATCGTGGGTAGGGTAGTTTTGCTCATGCGTTCTCAACTGTCGTGAAGCATAAGCAACAAATTTCCCATCCTGCATCAACACACAGTCCAAACCTTGCTTAGAAGCATCACAATACACACTGAAATCACGATCAATACAAGGAAGAACCAACACTGGTGCTATAGTCAACCTCCGCTTCAACTCTTGAAAACTTTCTTCACAACGGATCGTCCACACATACGGTTCCCCTTTTCTGGTAAGTTTGGTTAGGGGTAATGCCAACCTGGAAAACCCCTCTATGAACTTTCGGTAATAACCAGCCAAACCCAGAAAACTCCTGATCTTAGTAACTGACTTAGGCACCGCCCATTCCATCACTGCCTCGACCTTAGAAGGTTCTACTGCCACTCCTTCCCGGGATATCAGATGTCCAAGGAAGTTCATTGATTCCAACCAGAAATCACATTTTGATAACTTCACAAACAACCGATTCTTACTCGGAAGATCTAGAACATTTCTCAAGTGCTCCGCATGTTCCTCTCGGCTCTTGGAGTAAACCAGAATGTCATCAATAAATACCACTACGAATGAATCCAAATACGGATGAAAAATCTAATTCATGTAGTCGGTAAATATTGTTGGGGCATTAGTCACACCAAAAGGGAATCACCAAATACTCAAAATGCCCATACCTCGTCCTAAAAGCAATTTTAGGAATATCCTCTGATTTTACTCGAAGTTGGTGATAACCCGACCGAAGGTCAATCTTTGAAAACACCACTGTTCCTCTCAATTGATGCATCAAGTCGTCAATCCTAGGCAATGGATACTTGTTCTTGATGGTGACCTTGTTCAACTGTCTATAATCAGTGCACAACCTCATACTCCCGTCTTTCTTATTAACCAACAAAATTGGTGCACCCCACGGTGAAACACTAGGCCGAATAAACTTCTTAGCCAACAAGTCTTCAACCTTCTTTTTCAACTCAACCAGTTCTAACGGTGCCATCCTATAAGGATCTATAGAGATGGGTCTCGTTCCCGACACTAAGTTAATGGAGAATTCAACTTCTCTAATAGGAGGTAATTCCGGAATATCATTAGGAAATACCTCAAGAAACTCATGAACTATCGGAATATCCTCAACTCTGGGTTTCTCAATACCCTCCGGGGACGCCTACAAAACAAACACTGCTCCCCCTTCCTTAAAGGAATTCCTGACTTCCTTAGCCGACAATGACTTCATATAACAAGCCTCATCAGAAATCTCACCCAGATCTCCAAACACAACAGTCCTATCAGCACAATTAAGCATCACATGATTTACTGATAACCAGTCCATTCCCAGAATTAGATCTAACTAGGACAGTGGTAAGCAGATTAAATCCACGGTAAATGTCCTACCATTTACCACTACCGGACATCGAGACACAAACGTCGACACCACCACAGGCACACTAGTTGGGGTGGATACAACCAAGTCGTAAGGCAACGACTCCGTGTGCAATTTCAAACAACACTAATAGAGGAATACCTGCCACCATACCATTACCTTTGATCAGGCCATCCACATCTGATGCCTCTGCACCAATCATGGTAAACACTCTGCTGGTGGATCGAGATCGTTCAGCCCTCACAGCATTCACACTCTGCCGTAACTTAGGACAATACCTCCTTATATGCCCAGCCTTCTTGTAGTGAAAGCAGCTAAGTGTCCTCCCAGGGCACAAATCACCGACATGAGTTCTTCCGCACTTGTTGCAAAAGGACGGAGACAGAGACTGTGATCCTCCTGTCTTCGCCTGAGGCCTTGGCCCATGCGAACTACTTCCCCGATTTCCAGCAGTTGGGGAGTATGGTTTTCGTTCCTCTCGAAAGACCTTACTCTTCCCCATTCCATGCCCATAACTCCTTTGAGGCCCAAAGTGCCTCGGGGGATTTGTGCGGGGAGTCACCACCTCATCTACCACCAGGTCATCTTCATACATCCTACGCTTGTTTACCAATGTAGCAAAATCAGCAATCTCTTGATGCCCGAACATCCTTTTCAAATTGGGCTTCAAACCCGATTCAAACTTAGAACATTTGGACCGTCCGTCCACCTCCAATTCAGCGTAGGGACAAAATCGGGCCAATTCCTCGAACATGGCCGCATATTCTCCCACTGACATGTCACTCTGCTCCAACCTCAGAAACTCCATTTCTTTCTTCCTCTTCTAATCTGCATGAAAATATTTATGAAGAAATTTCTCCTTGAATGCAACCCAGGTAATCACTCGCCCCTTAGTTTCCATCTGACGCCGAGTAAACTCCCACCAAGTTTCAGCTTCTTTTACTAGCATGTAAGAAGCATAGGCCACCTTCTGAACATCATTACAACTCATGGCTCGGAATATTCGTTCCAAGTCTTGAATCCACTCGTTTGAAGCATCAGGAGCGAATCCACCTTGGAACTGGCTAGGATTCCGCTTACAGAACTCATTCAACCCTCGGTACTCGACCGGCTCAGGTGGAGCTAAAGGTTGTGAACTAGGACTTGGTGTTGGGTTCTGGTTCAAGCTATGCAAGTTCTAATTAACTTGTTGCAGTGCAGCCACCATCTGAGCCAACAGATCATTCGGAACATTCTGATTCGTTCCTCTCCCTCTTACAGCCATTCTGTAACCTGCACTCATAGGTGGTTAGCACAAAATTCTAACTCACATAATTCAGGTTATCATATAGTCTCATAGTACATTACATGTCACTACACCAAGGCTACTTGATTTAAACAGTCAATTCACATAATCTCAATTAGTTAAATCACAAACATGCTACAAAGAAGCAAGTAAGGTCATACCCTAGGCCGCAGAATTAACTATGATCTGATATCATATTGTAAGTACCCAAATTCTACATTTAAAAAAATTTCTTTTATTTTAATCATTTATACTTGATTTCCCATGTTACATCATACATACATTTCCTTTAACCTTTTAAATCATCCATTTCATTAATTATCTAGTAACTCTAATCATACAATTTCAATTTCACACCATGCTACCCTTAATTTGCAAAAAAACATAATTCATATTACTGTTTCCCAGTAACTACCGTATACAACTAGCTATGGGTTTCCAAAATACCCATAGCTACAAATATCCAGAGTTACAATTATACAAAGTAGCATTTAGTCAGTCAAAATACAAAAAATGGCAAAATAAAGGAATCCAGGTTTTAAGCTCCTAAAGCATCAAACCAAGCATCCTCAACAAACTTGTTTACCTGCAATGGGATTATCAACGACAAATGCATAACATACAAAGGAGTAAGTCATTAATTCAATAAATATCATTATAAGATAATCCACATTTTCAACGGGGTTAGTAAACCATTTTATAATTCATTTTCGCTACATAACTTGAGCCAAAGTTTTGCTACATCACTTGTGCCAAAGCTTGCTAAATAACTTGAGCCAAAGTATCGCTACATCGCTTGAGCCAAAGCTTGCTACATAACTTGAGCCAAAGTATCGCTACATAACTTGAGCCAAAGTATCGCTACATCGCTTGAGCCAAAGCTTGCTACATAACTTGAGCCAAAGTTTCGCTACATAACTTGAGCCAAAGTTTCGCTACATAACTTGAGCCAAAGTTTGCTACATTGCTTGAGCCAAAGCTTGCTACATAACTTAAGCCAAAGTTTCGCTACATAACTTGAGCCAAAGTATCACTACATAACTTTAGCCAAAGTTTGCTACATTGCTTGAGCCAAAGCTTGCTACATAACTTGAGCCAAAGTTTGCTACGTTGCTTGAGCCAAAGCTTGCTACATAATTTGAGCCAAAGTCGCTAACCAATCATGGTCGGCTAAAAATATGTTTTCTTTTCATTGATACACCATCAATTCATAAACAGCAATTTCACGCATTCTCTCAATACGATATGCTAATTAAAGACTTATCCTTACCTTGGTGAGTGTTGGGTTTGGTCCTTGGTAACTTTGCAAGTTCCTCCGACATCGCCTTCAACCTTAGGATCTTTCCTCATTCCCACCACATAACAACAATGTCAGTCATTTATTCAAAATAACGCATAAACAACTCATATTTCATCTTTAACCATACAAGAGATTCACACATTTTCAATGTTTCCAAAACTACTTTCATTAAGAGTTTCCAAACATCTAGAACATTCATATTCATCATACATTCAACATTAGAACATATACTCATCTTCTACCGTTAACATTTCACCCATTTACCTCTTTACTCATATTCTCATTTTGGGGTTTTAAGGTTTTTGTGAATCAACCCCCAAAACCTTTCCAATCTTTAAATACTAACTCTAAATCAAGAGTTTACAAGAGAGAAATCAAATATAACGAACCACAACTCAAAAGGAAGAGTTTCCATGGTTTCTCACTTTTTGAGAAGAGAACCCATACACCCAAAACGAGTTTGAAAGTGAGAAAGAGAGTTAGAATCAAGAGATTTACCTCTTCTCAAGCTTCTAGATGATTCCCACGAGTTCTTGCTCTCAAAATCACCTCTTTCTCTTTTCTCTCGCAATTTCTAACCCTAAAAGTGTTTGAGGGTTTCTATTTTAAAGTGAAATTGTCGGGTTCTCGCTCAAGTGAGTCCATTCTCGCTCAAGCGAGAAAATCCGGCCTATTTTAAAAACTCAGATCTGACACTCTCACTCAAGCGAGGGATTCTCGCTCAAGCAAGGATCCTTCAGTGCAACACCCCCTCCCTCGCCCAAGCTAGCCAAATCTCGCTCAGGCGAGTATCCCAGGAAATCCAAGGAGCATATATTGGGCCTCTCGCTTGGGTGAGGCCCTCTCGCTCAAGTGAGAATCATCCAGTATACCCCAGATTCCCAGAATTTTTCACAACACTTAGGAAAATAAAATTAGGGTGTCACAGGTAACGTGATCGACATTTAAAATCAGTTTAGTTTCGGGTCTAGGACTAAGTTCGGGTTCAAAAATGACCGGACCAATATTTAGGGTCAGATAAGGAAAAATCTCAACCCGACTCATGTTTACCCCTAACATTAACTACATTTTTTCAGGACAACAATTAGCTAACATTTTCTATTAATTTTTGTTTCTGTGTAGACTAGTTATTAACTTGTGTAATTCACAAGTTTTTTCATTTAGTTTATTGTTTATTAAAAAACTAAAAATTATTATTTATTGATTGAATGTTTCATCATGCATGCCAAAACTAAGTATAATATGATATTTTGTATTTTTATTTAAATCTATCATATGGTATTTTGTATTTTTATTTAAATCCGTCATAATTTAGTCTATGAAGGCTACATGAATAATATCATGTATCGTAGCTAATGCCCTACAAACCGTAGCAACTAGCCACGGTTTCCACAATTTAGGGCGTTGCAAAATATTAGCAACGGTTGTTTATATTATAGCTACGCTTTCTCTCAAGTGTTGTAACATCTACTACTAACCACGGTTTGTTCAGACTTGCTATGCTTTATCCCGTAGCTAATTGATTTTTAAATTCCGGTTACTACACTTTGGCCGTCACAAATTGTTCATATACATTGCGTGATAAACTGCCTTAGCCGTGCACCCGTGGCAAATTGTTCAAATACAGTCCGCTCAACATTTTCATACACCTTTCTATCCTGATGCACTAATAGTCTAAAAACCTTTTCTATTCCATAAATAATGCTAAATTTCTAAATTAAATGAAATATTTGTTACCTTATAATAAATACTAAGGCACATATAAATACTAAGGTAAATTAAATGAAATATTTGTTACCTTATAATAAATACCTTATAATATTTGTATTCTCTAATAATATATTTGTAGTTCTTAATTAACACCTCTAGGATGTAGGCATAATTCGCCGAAACTCGTTAACGAATACTCTTGCCTTCTTCTCTTTAATTTATTATTATGAAATTTATTTGATTGACAGTGGCTAATATTGTGCAACAAACGTCTCTGTTGTACCAACAATTGATACGAGAGCCAATCGATATATGCTCTTATCCCAAACGCTAGATTATGGCAAAGGAGGGTGAATGAAGTGTTGGTTGGACAAGGCCTGCCAAAAGCACTATACAAGAGTAAACCATGAGTTGAAGGAAAAGGAAACAAAGCATGACAATGGTGGGGACTATGATGGATCAAGAACCCCAAAAGTCCATGTATTGAGTCATGTGTTGAGTCAAGCTCTAAGACAAGTGTTGGCAATATCTCTCTAGATGTTGGAGAGAATGATCTCATTTCAAATGAGAAGCGGAATATCCTTATGGTATGTCTGTTGCGTCATAGTGAAGGATATTAATTAATAGTAGAACCACAAAAGCACATGGACGCTGACTAACTTTGATGCATGGTGTAACATGGACATCAACATCGATGCATGATATAATACAAACATGGGTAGAGATGTAGAGTGTGTCACATTGGCATTGGCTTGGACGGAATGGTGTGGCAAGGGTATTGGTTTGGAGTGACATAGTTCTTTCAATATATGATTGTTAGAATAGACAATTGTGCTAGCGATTGAGGCTTTCCAAGGAAGTTTCAAGGTTTAGTTTGATTGTGTATTGAAAAGGGAGGTTGTTGGTGAGCTTTAGTGTATATGTTCCATAATATCGAAATATGTCCTATCAATGGAGAGTTATGTGACATGTTCCATTAGACGGTGGTATAGGAAGGTGCACTAAAAGTTTGGAGAGTTAAGCCATTGGTAATATCTTCAAGAATACTCAGAAATACATATGTTGAATGGGAATAGTAGGTTCTTATATGGAGGAGGAGTTAAAGAGAATTAGGCATTCAGCAATTTAGAGAAGGGTATTCACCAAGATGGAGATTCTTACATAGATATTTGTTTATTTCAATCAAGATGAACATTGTCGGGATGCTTGAAATATGTTATTATATGAAGTCTCACATTTACTAGTATTGGTAGAGGAGAGTATTATGCTACATATTGCACTTATGTTACTTGCATTGCACCAATTATAAGTATCAATTAATAATATGTTGCTAGCTGCTCAACACTCCTAAGAATGTAGACACAATTGGTTGAGTTATCAAACTCTCTTATGTTATTCTCTTTTTTATGACATTCATTTGATTGTTTATAACAAAAGCAACACAAAGATATCTTTTGTTGCACTAGCAAGTAGAAATCTTGAAGAAACATAATGTTTTCATAAAAAATTTATTACAAAAAGTACTTCTTTTTCGCATCTAGTTATAATAATTAGATAAATTAAAAGCCCAATTTGTTTTTTATTAATTAGATGAATTAAATAGTTTCAGTTAATCGTTGAGTTGCCTTACTTCGGTTTATTAGAAAATAGTATTAAAAAACATATATAATGAAGCCTATCATTGCAACTTACACGACTAGTCTAATAATAAATTTTCAAGCCCATGACATAAAAAATAAGTTTGAATATTGTTGTATTTTGGGAGCAATAACAATAGCTTTTTTATAATAAAAATTGATCAACTCTTATAAGAAGATGATATATCTCATTTAAATGGAAAAGACCTAATTTTCACCTAATTAAATATTTTAATAATTTTTTTGTCACCAATAAGAAACAATCATCTCTTTAAAAGGTAAATTAAAAAAAACAAGTTATTAAAATATTTAATGAGATGTCTATTTCTTATCGGTGACAAAGGCAATAACATGGAATATTGAATATAGAAGATTTTTATTTCACATTTTTCATGTTGCTCTTCATCTTCAATGGTAATAGTATTATCATTAGCATAATTATTTTGTCTGGAAATTTTATAAAAACATCATAAACTTTATTTTTTTTTGCAAGTAGAGCTTATGAACTATTATTTTTCTAATTATTCCTTAAAATTTTATTATTGATAAAATAGATTTCTGCGTAAAGATAATGTTTAGTTAATAGCAATAAAAAATGCATTTTGTTTTAAACTCGACTATTACATTATTATTTTTAATTTTATTTATATTATATATATATATATATATATATATATATATATATATTATTGTATTAATTACTTTTATCTCTCCAATTTACTTATCATCTAATTCTTAATCAAATTTATATTTTAATGGTACTTTCCTCCGGTCATCAACATTGGTTAACCTATAATTTTATATTTAACAGTATATTTATACAAACATCAATTTCACCACATGATAAAGTTGGATAACTAGAAACAATATAGTTTATAATGCCTACTTTCAACATAAAGTTCAAGAATAAAAATCTTCTACACTCACTATTTTATATCATTATCTTTGCCACCAATAAGAAATAAACACCTAATTAAATATTTTAATAACAAATTTTTAATTTAATTTTGAAACAAGGTAACTAATTATTATTGATGACAAATATAATGACATAGAATAGTAGGTATAGAAGATTTCTATTTAAGAGGAGTAGATAATAAATATTTAAACCATATTCAAGAAAAAGGGGAAGATGATGTGGGACTTACATTCAAGAAAATCCATTGCCTATGTCCTTTGGGTGTTTGTAGAACCTTTAGGTACTAAGGTTGGTGCAAGAGGATCTGGTGTACAAATGGTTGACATTGTTACCTTAAAAGTTGACTCCTCATAAGGTTTATTCTATGTCTTTTAGGAATGAATTGTATTGGTTTTGAGGTACTCAAAGTTGATCAAATAAGGTGACAAATCCTTTTGTTAACTCCTAACAATCATGGGAGCTAATGGTGGAACCCAAATTTGTATTTTGTTGCTCACATTCATTTGTTTGTATTGTTAAAGCAAACCATCAAAACTTTCCTATATCCAAACTTGACTTTAATGTTTTATCAACTTGGAGATTTGGTAGAACTAAAATAATGTGATTGTGAGTCATGATAATGTGAATGTTTCTCATCTTTCTCCAATTGTTCTGAATATATATATCTTCCTTCAATGAGCTCCTACAACTCAAAGTCGTTCAGTGGCAATCATTAGGTCTTCCAATGATGTAAACACATACCCAAATTCGGGTCTACTTCCAAAAAAATCTTTTAAATGTACTCCCATACCTTTTCCAACCTTCACTTGATGAACTTGAACATGAAGAGTCCTTTGAATTAAGATCCTCCCTCGTAAACTTTGGATCGTTTAAACAAATTAGTGTCACGTGTTGGTATTCTCCTACTGGAGAGGATTTGCATCCACGTCCTTGGAGGAGAGAAAAAGGAAGTCCTTGGAACCATTATTATTTATAGGTTGTTGCATTGTGACTGAAACAATTGGTATGAGTGTAAGAAATTTTGGGTCACACATGTAATGTTTAGATGTGTTTAAGGTCATTATTATAAGTAGTCAAATTAAAGTGATTTACTTCAGGTAAGGTTCATGGCTATATACATAATTATTATGAAATTTATTGTGTAGATACCTAAAGTCTTATTTCTATTTTATGATGGGCAAAATCGGAAATAAGAAAATCAAGTGGTATCACCCTTCATGGAAGGATATGCACTTCTTATAAATAGGGGTTATGGTCCCCAATTGTAGACTACATCATAACATAAGATGAGCCACACCATGACACTAGATGTCACATCCAAACATAGGCAAAACCAAGTCATTCTCTTCAACCCATTAGAGGAGAAATTAAGGCTAAGGGTGATCTACAATTGGAAGATCAACAAACCTACATGTTCTACTATGAACATGCATGCATTTGAATACAAGGATAAACGAGAGCATTAGGATACAAGGATATGAAGTTGATGGATACATGACAAAGAATGGTATAAGGTTCATTCACCATATTCTATATGAATATATGTTAAGGTACGATTCCGCTCAAGTTTTAGTTTTAGTTCTATATTTCTTATAGATGGTTTGACATGAAAGATCTTGTATATATATGATGAAAGTATTATTCATCATCTTTAGTATTATATATCTGTAAGTATATAAAGTCTCCCACATTATTAAAATCTATTTTGAAGATTTTTCCTACGAGCACATAAAACACTATATTATGTTGTCAAATACCAATATATTACAAATATAAATATATAATTAGTTGATACATTCGCTATATCTTTATACTTACTAGTGTGATGATAAACACTCATATGGACCCGCATTTTCATTGTTTGAAATTGAATGTTTAATAATTAAATATGTAAAATTTTGAAACAATAATTTGTAGTTGAATAATGTAACTTTATCTATTTCCTGAGAACACATAACTATCTATTTCTTGTAATAAATTGTATGCACAAATTTTAAATCTATATATGAAATATGCAATAGCTACATGTGTTGTATATTCAACTTTCAATTAGTAATGTAGGGTTTGAAAGGAAAGGCAATAACATTATAAATACGACACTGTGTGATGAAACAATTTTGCCTCCTAAAACAATAATGAATATTCATTTGAAATGTGGTAGTTAACTTAAATGCTTATATTTTAATTTTGTTATAATGTAAGTTTGTGATATGTTATTGTTATTTGGTAGAAGGTGAGAAAACAAAATAGTTGTGATGTCTTAGAAAAAAATAAACGTTCAGTATAGTAGATTGTAAAGGAGGTGTCATACCTTTGTCAATGTGAAATTTAGGACAACAAAATATTCTTGAAAATAATATTCTTTCTAAAATTACCTTCATAGTTGAATGTTAAATATATAATTCATAAATTGTTACATGTGGAAATGAAACAAAAAATGAAGTGAGAAATAGTTATTTTCAATTGTTGAATGTTTTTGGTTGAGACATTTCTTTATATGAAATATATAAGGCTATGACATATTTTGCTCGAGTTATTACAATACTTTGAAAAATGTTTTAAACATGATTGAATGCTAAACAGAAGATGTATTAATTACGCATTTGAATAACTTCTAATACATTTTTCATTGAGTGAAATTCAAAATTATGTGCTAAATGTACATATGGAAAATTTCTATGTAAGCATATTCAACTTACGTGCCAAATGGAATATGATGATTAAGTGGAATGTCTTTTAATTTGTTATATTTTTATTTATTGCTTATTTATATGATGAAAATATCGTCATTAATACCAATTAAGTGATTCTTGTGAAATAGTGTGAATGAATCATCAAAATAGAAATTCAGCCTATATGCATTATCATTCATAATACAATTTTACTAGTATAAGTTATGTTTTTAGTGTAGATATTATTATCATTAACTATTAACTATAAATAATTAATAATATATTTTAAAATATTTTATTTTAATTTTCTTTGATCTAATTTCATGATACTAATAATATAATTTTATATCTTCATGCACAAATGTTCTACTATTGCTTCTTCTAGGTTTGAATTAACTCTTATTTCATTCGAAGAGAAGCACCAAGGATAAAAAAATTCTTATTTGTTGTAAACAAGTGCACATCACCAATTATTTATATTACTTATTTCTTATTTGACACCAACATTAAATGCATTAACCATTTACACAAGAACCTAGACAAGGAAACTATGTGATAAACTAATTCTAGAATGTTCCCCAATATTCATTTTTTGTCATTTTTTCCTAAAATTACCTTAATGAATATTTGATCATCTGTACGTTCCAAATTATTTAGCATCTCTATTCTTAGCTTATATATATTATGTAATAGGAACTAGGAAATATTATGAATGATTCACCTATTTCATTTTTTCTTAAGTTTGTAGGGTAACATTTTGGTGCTTTCTTTATCTTCTTAATGCCTCCTAAAACCATCCAAAAAGAGCCATGTGAATCTTTTGCTTAGACTTTCATAGAGAAATTTAGGGAAAACCATGAAAAACAAGATTCAAGACATGAAGCCATTTCAAGTACCCTACAAAGTATCACGGAAAAACTTGTTGAAATTTGGATTGTTCCCCTATTCCTTCGCATCCATCTCATTTTCACCCATTCATGCTTCTTGTGATCTTACTCACAATCTCACAAACCCTAACCTCACACATCCTAATCTCCATAACATAGCCCAAATTACTCACCCATCTTCCACTAACAAACACACTCCACCTTCATTTCACCCCTGCCATCACCTTACCATCCAAACTCCTTCTCAAATATACCACATTTACGAAACACGCCCCAACAACCTAGACCCCCAAAATTATAACTCATTCACTTTGATGTATCTAAACCATTAGATAATATTTTTTAGGTAGAACAACTTTTCCAAATGTACCTAGTCTCACGAGATCAATGTATGTTTATGATCTCTTTTATATGCAATGGGAAACCCTTAGATATTTTAAATGGATGTTTGGTAATTCTCAATTTTATGATTTACACTCTTACTAGAGATTTGGAGTCCATCGTCCTACACAAACATCATTGGCAGCTTAGGCTTGACTAAGTTAGTAGAAGCTAAGGTGAGGGACTTTACCATGCCATTGTTAAACCTTCACAATTCATTCCAGATACAAACCCTACACCACTCTCCAAACCTTCCATCCATAATCAACCTAATCTAACTATGCCTGCTACTGAACCTACTATTCTCATTCGTCGTTTCTCCACTACACAAATGAATAAATGATGTGCACAAGGCCTTTGTTGTAATTGTAATGAAAAATTCCATGTTGGCCACTGATTCCAACCCAAAATATTTGCACTGTTGATGGAAGATGGCCTCCATTTTCCCATTGATGCTGAGTTAAAGACTACATTAGTGGGGAGACTGAACAACCCATTACTGAAGAACCCATCCACTTTCATATTTTTGACTAAGCCCATTGTGGCCATTTATCACGTAAGACTCTAATTTTCTGTCACCATATATTAAAGGTGAGTTTGGGTTGGGTTGGACGGGTTATGGCTTGTCCTTACCTGATCATAAATGTTGTTTGGCTCATTTTTTTGAAAACAGGCTTAGCCCTAGACCTGAAGCTAACCCGACCATAAATATTCACAGGGTCAGTCTTTAAATCCGAACTCGACCCTAGACTTGGTTAGATATAATGTATACTCATTTTAGATAAATTCTTCTAAATATTATTTATTAGTGTAAATATGTAATTTGACATATAAAATAATATAAGTATATATATATTATTAAACATGTATATATGATAAAAAAATTAGGGAATCAATGATATTTACGATAAAAAATGTATTATTACTCTGCACACATTTGAATAGAGACACATACAAACATCATGAGTGAGTGACCATGGGACGGGTCGAGACCGGTCATGCTTTGTCCCTACCCGACCCTGAATATTGAATGGGTCTAATTTTTGAACTTGAACCCGACTCTAGACCCGATGAGACCCTATTCAGACTCGATCATATCGGGCCATACTGGGTGAGCAGATAGAGTCGGGTCCTGCTCATCCCTATCTATGATCACCTAGTTAGAATGCTAGTAGACACTAGTAGTTCATATAACATATTACAACCCTACATTATCAAGTATTTACATTTACCTATATCTCCAACCCCCAATTTCCTATTATGGTGAGCAATGGAGCTCATACTTACTGAATTGGTTTATGTGCTAACACCCTTATCATATTAGAGAAGCAAGAGTTCCTCATTCCATTATACTTGTTACCAATTAAGGGGTTGATGTTTTTTTAGGACCAATTGTTTCATTATACTTCCATGCAATTTACTATTGGACAATCTATTATTGCATTAACAGGGGAATCCTCCTTCAACACTCCACTCTGCATCAATTTTATAGACTTTTACAAACTAATACCATAACAACCTTTCATTCTATCACCCTCCTTCCTACTGCCCCCTAACCTGACTACCCCAAACTGTCACTCTTCCCATACATAAATCAAAAAATCATATAAGATTTTCACTTAGTTTTCAACCATCCATTCATCTACCCTCACTTGGAGCTCAAGATCATTATATCTCGTTACTCCCTAACTATTCCCCTGTAACATGCAAACCCTACATATATCCTCATTCTCAAAAGGGAATTATGGGCTACAAGGTATGTTGAAGGAAGAAAATTGTAATCCCTAAGACTAGTCTGTTCTTTCCATCAGTCCTTTCGGTGCGCATGAAGGATAACACCTAGAGGTTTTGTGTGGATTACTAAGCACTGAACTCTATCAATATTCATGTTGGAGTCCCTATACCTACAATGATGAGCTACTCAACGAGCTAGATGGTGCAGTAATTTTCTCAAAAAATTGACTTGTATTCTAATCACCACAAAATTCAAATAAATCCACTAGATACAGAGAAGACCATTTTCAACACCTTTAATGGCCATTACGAATTTATGGTTATGTCTTTTAGCCTCACTAATGCCTCCTCAACCTTCCAAGCGGCCATGAATGACTTGCTCAAGCCTCATTTACCCGATTTGTCCTAGAATTTTTTGATGATATCCTCATTGTAGTGTTAGTTTAGTTGATCATTTAATTCATCTATTGACAATGTTGGGCATATTAGCTTCTAAGCAATTTTATGATATGTTATCTAAGTGTAACTTTGGTGTTACCTCAGTGAGCTATTTGGGGCATACCATCTCAGTAGTCGGTGTACAACCAGAACTTGACAAAATTCAGGCCACAACAATGTTCCCTCGCGGCATTAAGGGGTTTTTTGGGCCTCGCCGAATTTTATCTCAACTTTGTGTAAGATTATGTAACACTTCCAATATTCTATTTTTTGATATGTTAGAGAAAAATATTGATTTACATTTTTTTAGATTTATCTTAAAATGGTTTTTTTTAGATTTGTATTAGATCTTGAATGATTGGTCATGGGTTGTGACTTTTAAACTATCCAAAACTTGTAAGAATCCATTATGTAAGACACACGAAACAAACCACATTTACCATTCTTCTCCTTCTACACATGTCATGATCAAAATGGGATTTACCATCCCTAAGGTAGATGAATTTATCATCATGTCTGAGTGATATAAGGATATATATCATTGTATTACGATAACTTAATGTTATGAAGACAACTAATGTTCATTGCATACCCATAAAAAGGCTTCACACCCTAGGGATAACTTTTTTTATAAAAAATCATTAAGGCTAGGTTAGGGTTATACCGTTTAATTTCAAGCTGAATCTAGTCTCCACAAATAGCATACCCTTCCATGGGTCCAAAATTCCCAATGGACGGTTATTTTCTGATATCAATAAATATGGGGTTATACGGTTAATTCCAGCATATAGTCAAAAGGGCAAAAATCCTTAGTGATAAGTTTTTGTTTCACCCTTACTAAACTCAGAATTATATTGTTTAGTTTAGTGTATGCCTTTACATTATAATAGATACATATTGTACCATGATATCTAAATATATTGTACCTGAGGCTATATTACCCCTAGGACATTGTTTGTCGCCCTAAAGTGCATGCATTTTGTATTATCATACATTTCATTCATGCATATATTAACTCAAAAGAAAAAACATATCATTCAAAAAATTCATTGACACATACTCTTGGGTGAAGTTGGGTTGTGTTCCTTTGATTGAGTTCAACATTCACAATATTTCCAATTGGTCTTGGCCTAAACTTGAAGTTTTAGGGAAAATCACGCTTGTTGTAGCAGATTTCATTTTTGTTCACTCTATCTCCCAAAGAATGTGCAAATCTTGACATCTTCATTACTCATTTGTCATTTACTAATTATCTCTACCAAGAGTATTGGAATTGAGATTAGGCATGAATCCTTGACTAATGTTTGTAACACCCCAAATTTTAAGTCTTTAAAATTATATTATCAGTCCTGAGATACTGGAGGATTCTCGCTTGAGCGAGAGATTCTCACCTGGGCGAGAGAGGCTCACCTGGGAGGGTGAAATCCTGGAGTATACTGTGAGATTCTCGCCTGCGCGAGAGTTGTCTCGCCTGGGCGAGAAATAGCATTTTGGGCTGTGGACACTGTGAGATTCTCGCTTGAGCGAGAGGGTCAGATCTGAGTTTTTAAAATGGGCGGGATTTTCTCGCTTGAGCGAGAATAAGCTCTCTTAAGAGAGAACCCAACGAGAGCATTAAATGAGGGAAACCCCAAATACATTTTAGGTTAAGAATTGAAGAGAGGTGAGAGAAGAGAGCATTCCCAAGGTCTAGGAGCTTTGATTCTTGTTCAAGAGCTTGAGAAGAGGTAAAACTCTCTATTCTAACTCTCTTCTTCTCTTGAAACCCCATTGTTGGTATTATGGATCTCTTCCCAAAATGAGAGAAACCATGGGAACTCATCCTTTTGAGTTATGGTTCGTTTTATGTTAATTCTATCTTGTAATTTCTTGGTTTAGAGTTAGTATTTCAAGAATGGAAAGGGTTTGGGGGTTGGTTCATGAAAACCCCAATCCCCTAAAGTGCAAATGGGGTTAAGATGGAAAATGGGTAAAATGCTAGAGGTAGAAGATGAGTTTACTTTCTAATGTTGAAATATGAAATGAACATGCATGTCTTGGATGGTTGTAAGCTTATGATGAAAATAGTTTAGCAACGTTAAAAGTATGATGAATATCTTGTATGGTTAAATAATGCAATATAAGTTGTTTATGTGATATTTGGAATAAATGACTAACATTGTGTTATGTGGTGGGATGAGGAAAGATCCTAAGGTTGGAAGCGGTGTCGGTAGAAATTGAGAAGTTGCCAAGAACCCAAACCCAACACTCACCGAGGTAAGGATAAGTCTTTAACTTATGCACTGTGATAGAAAATGTGTGGATTTTCTGATATGGATGAAGAACTGAAGTGTAAATCACTTAGTTGTTATAAACATATATGGGTATGTTTGTAATAACGAGGAGTTGATTTACTGTTTATATATTGGTGGAGTACCAATGGAAATAACACTCAGAATAATGCAGTGAAGCGTAAATCACTTGGTTGTTATAAACAAATATGGGTATGTTTGTAACAACGAGGAGTGGATTTACTGTGTATGTATTGGTGGAGTGCCAATGGAAATAAAACTCGGAATGATAAAATGATATGTAAATCACCTTGTAGTTATAAGCATATAGGTATATGTTTGTAATGATGTCGGGTGCATTTACTGTTTTTTTGTATTGGTGGGGTGCCAATGAAAATAACACTCGTAAAAGTGTATTGGCTCAAGCGATGTAGCAAACTTTGGCTCAAGTAATGTAGCAAGCTTTGGCTCAAGCGATGTAGCAAACTTTGGCTCAAGTAATGTAGGAAGTTTTGGCTCAAGCAATGTAGCAAACTTTGATTCAAGTTATGTAGCATGGTTTTTTTTCAAAAGTATGAACGTTGAAATTGGCTTTTCAGAAAACTCAACTTTTAAACCGTTTATTTAATTTTATTAAATGTGAATTAACTTACATTGATGATTAATGAGTTAACGACTTATTCCTTTGTGTTTTCTTGGTGTATTGTCAATGTTAATCCCATTGCAGGTAGGTGGAAGGAGCATGGGTGTTTTTGATTTAGGAGCATTAGAGACTTTATTGTGATGTCTCTTAGCAATTCTTTTGTAACCTTATGGTTTGTACTTGATTATTAATTATTTTGTAATTATATACCTGATTTCGTACATGGTATTAATCACCGAGGAACTAGTAACTCGGGATATATGTAGCTATGAGTGTTTTGGAAACC
Organism: Lupinus albus; assembly: GCA_009771035.1. Taxonomy (NCBI): domain Eukaryota; kingdom Viridiplantae; phylum Streptophyta; class Magnoliopsida; order Fabales; family Fabaceae; genus Lupinus; species Lupinus albus. Next base: position 4,543,472 of record CM020013.1, on the reverse strand, counting down.
CATAGCAAATTGTATGCGACAGTTACTAGATGATATTAATGTGAATTATGTTTTCTGCTATTGGATGTCATATGTTACTTTTGGTTTACAAAACGGGTGTGAGGAAGAAGTGGGATCTTTTAAATAAGCGTATACCTTTAGAATTTATAATTTATCGTTAAATGCATGGAATTTGAATTAAATAATGAAAAAATTTCAAGGGTAGAATTTGGGTCGTTACAATGTTTATGTTATTATGATCCTAGAAACCTTTTATATAGGGATTGATGCTCCTCCCGATATTAGAAGGCTTCTAGTTTTATCTTGAGTTCATGGAATTGAGCAACCTCTTTTGTTTTTCATGGACTATTCCATCCAATTGCCTTTCTTGTTATAAGACTAAAGAAAAAACCTTACTTATTAGAGATCCCATTAGCAAGATATGGCCTTTGATTTTTGCATAATGATCATTGAACCCCTTCAAGAAGCAAATCACGTACTCTAACCCTATATACAACCTAATGATCTTCACTTAGTCACAAATACACTTCATGTCACAAACACAAGAAGGTAAAGGTCTCAAATAATATAATTTTCCAATAGAGTCTTCAAATCAGTGAAGAAGGTTGATACTTTTTTCTCCTTGTTTCATGGAGTGGATTTCTTACCATAAATCAATGTCCTGAAAATATCCCCTTTTGAAAACCTATCATTGAGATCCTCCCATAACTCTTGTGCATCATCAATATAAAGGGTGCTCTAAGATATCTATTGAGAGAGGCAGTGAGTAACCCAAGAGATCACCATTGTGTTGCATCTTTACCAAGCTTCAAAGGTTGGATCATTGGAGCTAGGCATTTGTGGGTTGTTGTATTGTTGTATTGATATGGAAACTATCTAGGTTGATTTTGAGAGTGATGTGAGGAATGTACAAGTTGTATGTGGTTTTTGGTATTGAAAATCTCGGCTACCTTAATTGGTTTAGCAAATCTTGACCCTTTGTGGTGTAGAAAAAATATTGGCTACCTTAATTGGTTTAGCAAATCTTGATCATCTGTGGTGTAGTATATCTCTCGAGCCTCAAAGGGTGTAGTGTAAAGATTTGATCCTTGAATAGAATATTCTAAATTATGGTATTGTATTGCTTTGGAAGTATTGTATTGCTTTGGAATTGTTGTATTACTTCGAAAGTATTGTATTTCCTTCGGGTATCGAATTGTCATTGTGTATTGTGATTGACTATGGTATTGTGATCTTGACGAAGATTAGATTGGGTGAATTGCATAAGTAAGATATGATAGATATACTAATTGAAGATGTGAATATCCTACGATATAAGATATTGATTGTGTGCATCATTTGTATATGTTTGATATTGTTGATTTTAGTTGTTGTATAGGTTGTAGCACTTTAATGTTATTACTCCATGTAATTTCACGCTGCGGTCGTCGTAGTTGGTTATTACTCCCTTCTGTCCTTTCTTTGTCTATGTTATGTACATGAGTCCAGGTTGTTGTTGTTGCGCCTTGGATATCTGCTGATGGAAGTACAGATTAGAGCAGTTGATTTATGTGTTAAGAGTTGTATTTGTTTAAGGCAAATATGAGAAATATGTTAGAGTAATTCATGTTGTATAAACGACCTCCTTCTAAATATGAAATGAGACTAGCTTAATGACTTTAATAGGTGATTTATTTGTAAAAGGGATAATTGTGTAGATTATGGATTTGAAGTTGAGTGAAATGACATGTTTTGTTGTAAAGATACATTTGAATATTTCTGCATTTTGATTTATGAAACTTAACTAATATTTGAATCAACTAAGATTTCTTAAATCAGTTAAGTAATATCTATCGATATTATCCACTTCATTTTTCTGAATAAAGTTTTTCATTTTCTTGGAGTAAAAAATCGAGACATTACACTAATCCACTATATGAACTTTTGGGGTTCTTGAACAACATATATCGCCCCCACCATAGTTTTGTCATGTTTTCTTCTCCTTCAACTCATCTCCTTTATCATTGCGTAGTACATTTGACGCACCTTGTCTAACCAACATGCATTCACCCTCTTTTTCCATTATCTAGCACATGGGGTAAGAACTATCTACCCATTGGCTCAGATACCAATTGTTGGTGCAGGGGAAGCGATCATTGCACAGCGTTGGTCACAATCAATCACATAAAGTGCATAGAATAAATAGGAGAGAGGAAACAAAGAATTTGGTAACGAGGTTCGGCCAATTGTGCCTACGTCCATGGGAGTGTTGAACGACTACCAAGATATAAATACAGAATAAGGATTACAAACCCTAGCACACTCATGGACCCAAGTGCCCATGAGGTGTTTCTATTTGGTGCTTATATATGGTGTACATTTTAACAAGGGACTTGAGTCCAATATATAACATTGGTTACTCTACTCTATTCCAATATTAGGTGATGTGTGACTAATGTGATAATATATTTCAAGAATCCACAAAAATTGTTCGTGCAGTGGAAGCGATTATTCCACAGCGTTGTTCACAAACAATCAAATAAAGTGTATAGAATAAATAGAAGAGAAAAAACAAAGAATTTGGTAACGAGGTTCAGCCAATTGTGCCTACGTTCCCAATAGCGCTGAACGACTACCAATATATTATTACAGAATAAGGATTACAAACCCTAGCACACTCATGGCCCCAAGTGCCCAATGGGTGTTCCTATTTGGTGCTTATATATGGTGCACATTATAACAAGGGACTTGAGTCTAATATATAACATTGGTTATTCTACTCTATTCCAATACTAGGTAATGTGGGACTAATGTAATAACATATTTCAAGCATCCACAACAATCTTCACCTTCATTGAAATAGACGAATATCTCGCTCCTAAACGAATACCTGACTCCACCTTGATCAATTCATCCTTTAACAAATCCTCTACATAAGAGGTTGTTCCCCTTCAGTATAAACCTTATGAGTATCATTGACGATGTTACCAAGAGCCTAGCTCTCTAAACTTGTAGTGCAGCTTCTTGTACCGCCATCAAATGGAACACTCCGCCTAGCCACATATTTCTAGGAAGTCTTTCGATATATGGAACCTCTGCACAAAAGTTCACCAACAATCGTCATCTTCAATACTCAGTCAAACTGAACCTTGGAAAGCCTCAACCACTACCACAATTGTCTAGTCTGATAATCATAGTTCAAAAGAACAATCATACTCCACCATAATGAGTATACACATAACACTTACCTTGCGTCAATGCTAACCAATGTTCGTGCCACATCCTTGCATCGAAGCCAAATGCCCTTGTCACAATACATCTCTACCAATGTTTGTGTTACACATTGCATCAAAGTCAATGCCCATGTTACACCCTACATCAAAGTCATCCAACGCCTCTGTGCTTTTGTGGATCTACTAACAATTAATATCCTTCACATGACGTCTGAGACACGCCATTAGGATATTTCACTTCTCATCTCAAATGAGATCATTCTCTCAACATCTAGAGATATATTGTCAGTACTTGTCTCGGGGCCAAACTCAACATGTGAGTCCCTATCTCCACCTTGATCCTAATCCCATATATGAACTTTTGGGGTTCTAGATCAACATATATCGTCCCCATCATAGTTTTGCCATGTTTTCTTTTCCTTCAACTCGTCTCCTTTATCCTTGCATAGTACATTTGACGCACCTCGTCTAACCAACATGTCTTCACCCTTTTTTGCCTCTATCTAGCATATGGGTTAAGAGCCATCTACCAATTGGCTCTGATATCAATTGTTAGTAAAGCAAAAGCGATCGTTGTGTAGCGTTGGTCACAAGCAATCAAATAAAGTGCATATAATAAATAGAAGAAAAGAAACAAAGAATTTGGTAACGAGGTTCGGCCAATTGTGCCTATATCCCCGGGAGTTCTTAGCGGCTACCAAGTTATTATTAGAAAATAACGATTATAAACTCTAGCACACTCATGGGCCCAAGTGCTCAAGGACTGTTTCTATTTGGTACTTATATCTTATGCACATTACAACAAGGGACTTGAATATAATATATAACATTGATTACTCTACTCTATTCAAATATGAGGTGATGTGAGACTAATGCAATAACATATTTCAAGCATCTACGACAAACATATAGGTAAGTAGTTGATTTTAATTCTATTTTTAATGGTAAAAATAGTATTTCATTATATATAAAATGATAAAAATGTCTTATCATATTATGTTTTCCTTTGTTTTTTGTAGTACTTGCATCTCTGGAGAGATCGTAGTCTCAAATCATATTATTCCCCTTATGATTTTCATTGTTTTGTTGCTTCAACCACAGTTGTTGCTGCAGCAACCAAATTTTGCCTTGTATTGACGCATTCGGTAATGGCTCAATGATCATTTTCATTATGTGTCATCTCATTACAATCCTTTGCACTAAAAGTTTATGCCAATGTCGAATTATAAAAATTTGGTATAAGATTATTGGTTGGTGTTTTCATTGTGACATAAAGATCAGTGATTTCTACCAATGTTATTAATATCGTACCAGTCATCAAACCGGTAAGGGTACTGGTACAGTGGTATAGCGGTTTAACCGGTGGTTCACTAATTAAACCGCATATCGGTAAAGTTTGATATACATATATAATATATTAACATTAATGTTGAAAAATCAATAAAAAACAATAATTATTTTTATTTTCATTAAAAAATTAATTTTAAATAAAAATCGACCGGTATGACCACTACGGTTCAATTGAAAACCGGCCGGAATGACCGGTTTTGGCCGGTTTTTACTGATATAATTGCATGACCGGTATAATTATTGTATCGTACCGGTATTAAGATCGATTCACCGGTTCAACCGGCCAACACGAAATGGTTTTAATAATTTGCACTTTTCATATGAATTATGATGCTCTTGAAACATTGGTCTTGAGTCATCAATATTCTTAAAAAGAGAATCACTATCATTTAAAGTCATTGTATTTGTTACTAATAAGAAATAACAATTCATTAAACATTTTAATAACACTTTTTAATTTATTATTATAATGTAATGACCATTTGTAACAACTAGAGTGACATATAATAGTGGGTGTAGAAAAATTTTATTCACTCCTCCAACTTTCGATTAGTTTTGAGATGAAAAATCAACATATCTACGTTCAACAATCTTTTAAGGAATAGAAATCTTTTATACCACTATTTTATGTCATTATCTTTGTCACCAATAAGAAACAGTCACATCGTTAAAAAATAAAAATAAAAAACAAGTTTTAAAATATTTAACGAGATATCTATTTTATATTGGTAACAAAGATAATGTAATAGAATAGTGAGTATATAATACTTATATTCCATACTATCATTCTTGCCCTTCATCTTCTTCCATAAAAGTCTTATCATTAGCATAATTATTTTGTTAGTAAAAGTCTATAAAAACATATTAAAAGTTTATGTCTTTTGCAAGTAGTAATTATGAGCTATTGTTTTTCCTAATTACTCCTAAAACTTTAATTGTTGATAAAAGTAATTTCTACATAAAGCCCTTCATCTTCTTCCATAAAAGTAGGGATGGCAATGAAAACCGAACCCGCGGGTACCCGCCCGAACCCAACCCGAATTTAACGGGGAAAACCCGATGTGATTGGGTTCGGGTTCGGGTTTTACCCGGGTTCAAATTTCGGGTTCGGGTTCGGGTTTGGTATTGTTAATACCCTACCCCGAACCCGATTAATATATATAAAATTATAAAATTACACATAAATACATATATAAAAGCTATATATATATAAATTTCTCACACATATATATATATAAATTTCACACATATACATATACATATATAAATATATAAAAGCTATATATATATATAAATTTCACATATAAATATATATATAAAAATAAATGTTTTGGTTCGGGTTTTTTTCGGGTTCGGGTTACCCGAAACCCGACGGGTTCGGGGATGGTATTGTTATTTCTAACCCCGCTTAATTCGGGTTCGGGTTCGGGTTTTGAATTTCGGGTTCGGGGTTGGGTAAGCATAAACCCGACCCCGACCCGCCCCGTTGTCATTCCTACATAAAAGTCTTATCATTAGCATAATTATTTTGTTAGTAAAAGTCTGTAAAAACATATTAAAAGTTTTTGTCTTTTGCAAGTCGTAATTATGAGCTATTGTTTTTCCTAATTACTCCTAAAACTTTAATTGTTGATAAAAGTAATTTCTACATAAATATAACATTAAATTAATAGCAATGAAAAATTATAATTCATGCATTTTGTTTTAAATTCAACTATTAGATCATTATTTTTTAATTTTATTTATAATTACTATATTAATTACTTTTATCTCTCAAATTTACTTATCATTTTCTTCCTAATCAATTTTATATTTTGATGGTAGTTCATAGTGACAACTTGAACATAAAATCTAAGAATAAAAATATTCTATACCCAGTATCATATGTCATTATTTTTAACTTAAGGTTCCATCTCAAAACCAATTGGCAATGAGAGGAGTAGTCCAACAGGTATTTAAATCATTCCCGAAACAATAGGTGATGTGGGACTTACTCTCCACCTTTATGCAGCAAATGTGGCCGACTTCATGTTGGTAATGTGTGCCCCGGGATGACACTTAGCTGTTTTCACTGGAAGGAGGTTGGGCATATCAAACAGTATTGTCCTAAGTTGTGGCAGGGTGTGAATGCTGTGAGGGCTGAACGGCCTCGATCCACCGGCCAAGTGTTTACCATGAGCGGTGCAGAGGCATCGAATGTGGATGGTCTGATTAAAGGTAATTGCAGGGTGGCAGGTATTTCGCTTTTAGTGTTGTTTGATTCGGGAGCGACACACTCCTTTGTATCTATTGAATGCGTGGATAGAATGAAATTGCACATGGAGTCGTTGCCTTACGACTTGGTTGTATCCACCCCAACTGGTGTGCCTGTGGCGGTGTCAACGGTTGTGTCTCGGTGTTCGGTAGTGTTAAACGGTAGGACTTTTACCGTGGATTTAATCTCCTTACCATTGTCCCAGCTAGATTTAATTATGGGGATGGACTGGTTGTCAGCAAATCATGTGATGCTTGGGTAAGATTTGTTTTGTGGAAGATCCCTTGTGAAAAAAGTTTTCAAGAGTTGAAGCGGAGTTTGACTACGGCACCGGTGTTGGTTCTTCCTTGTATGGATCGTGATTTCAGTGTATATTGTAATGCTTCTAAGCAAGGTTTTGGTTGCGTGTTGATGCAGGACGGAAAAGTGGTTGCTTATGCTTCGCGACAATTGAGAACGCATGAGCAAAACTACCCTACCCATAATTTGAAATTAGCTACAGTGGTCTTTGCCTTAAAAATCTGGAGACACCATCTTTATGGCGTAAGGTATGAAGTATACAGCGACCACAAGAGTTTGAAGTATATGTTTGATCAAAAGGAACTGAACATGAGACAGAGGAGGTGGATGGAATTCCTTAAGGACTATGATTTTGGATTGCAATACCATCTGGGAAAGGCCAATGTGGTAGCCGACGCTTTAAGTCGGAAGTCCTTACATATGTCGGCATTGATGGTTCGAGAAGGAAAACTGATTGAGGAGTTCAGGGACATGAACTTGGAAGTTCAAATAAGACCTCATAGTATGATGTTAGGAATACTTAAGGTAACAAATGAACTGTTCGATCAAATCCGAGTAATGCAAGTGGAGGATAGTGAGCTAATGGTTAAGCGAGATTTGATACTGAGTGGTAAGGAGACCGATTTTGCATTGGATTCTAGTGGAATGTTGCATTACAAAGGGAGAGTGTGTGTGCCTCGTGATATGAGGTTGCGAGAGTAAGATGAGTCACACAAGAGTAAGATGAGTTTTCACCCTGGTACTACAATGATGTACCAAGATCTGAAAAAGCTATTTTGGTGGTCTGGGTTGAAAAGGGATGTGGCTTTGTATGTTTCGAGTTGTCTTGTCTATCAGAAAACCAAGATTGAGCATCAGTGGCCATCGGGAGAATTACAGTCACTAGAGATTCCCGTTTGGAAGTGGGATAGCATCTCCATGGATTTTGTATCGGGTTTTCCGAAGACTCAAAGATGGTACGACTCGATATGGGTAATAGTAGACCTCTTGACTAAGTCTGCTCATTTCTTGCCGATGAACATGAGATACTCCCTAGAACGATTGGCTGAGTTGTATATCAAGGAGATTGTTCGGTTGCATGGAATACTGTCGAGCATTGTATCGGATAGGGATCCTCGACTCACTTCAAATTTTGGACTAGTTTGCAGTCCGCATTGGGAACTAAGTTGAAATTTAGTTCAGCTTATCACCCACAAACGAACGGTCAGTCGGAAAGAACTATACAGTCATTGGAAAATCTGTTGAGGGCTTCTGTTTTGGAACAACCGGGAAGTTGGGACAACATGTTGCCTTTTATTGAATTTACCTACAACAATAACTTCCATTCGAGTATTGGGATGACACCCTATGAGGCATTGTACGGTAGGAAGTGCCGAACTTTGGTGAGTTGGTTTGAAACTGGGGAGAACTTAGTATTGGGACCTGAGTTGGTCCGAGAGATGACGGAAAAGATCAAGAAGATCCGGGAGAATATCAAAATCACGCAGAGTCGGCAGAAAAGCTATTACGATAAGAGGCGAAAACCCCTTGAGTTTAAGGAGAGAGATCATTTTTTCATGAGAGTAGTCCTGACTACCGGGATCGGTAGAGTGTTGAAGTCACGAAAGCTTAATCCGAGATTTATTGGACCATATCAGATATTGAGGAGGATTGGGCCGGTAGCATATCGGATTGCTTTACCTCCATTATTGTCGAATCTCCACAATGTGTTTCATGTATCTCAGTGGAGGAAATATGTTGGGGATCCATCCCATGTGATTGAGTCTGATCAGATAGAGTTGAAGGATAACTTGACTTTTTTGACTTTGCCCGTGAGAATCATAGATACCAGTAACAAAAGATTGAGAGGCAAGGAGATTGCCTTGGGGAAGGTACTGTAGAGCCAAGTGGACGAAGGAGACGCTACTTGGGAGGTGGAGCGTGATATGAGGGAGGATTACCCTCATTTGTTCGAATCGAGGTACGTTTAATTTTCGAGGACGAAAATTCTTATAAGAGGGGGAGGATTGTGACACCCTAGATTTTAAATCATTAAAATTATAGTATCAGCCTTGGGAGCCTCGCTTGAGCGAGAAAGTGTCGCCTGGGCGAAAGAGGCTCACCTGGGAGGGTGAAATCTCGGGCTATAATGAAGGATTCTCGCCTGAGCGAGAGTTGTCTCGCCTGAGCGAGAGTTGTCTCGCCTGAGCGAGAGTTGTCTCGCCTGAGCGAGAGTGGTCTCGCCTGAGCGAGAGTTGTCTCGCCTGAGCGAGAGTTGTCTCGCCTGAGCGAGAGTTGTCTCGCCTGAGCGAGAGTTGTCTCGCCTGAGCGAGATTTGTCTCGCCTGGGCGAGAAATGACATTTTAGAACCTGTCGAGGCTGTGAGATTCTCGCTTGAGCGAGAGGGTCAGATATGAGTTTTTAAATGGGCGGGATTTTCTCGCTTGAGCAAGAATTGACTCGCTTGAGCGAGAACCCGACGCTGTTGCATTTATTAGGGACCCCAAACACATTTTTTGGGGATAACCTAGAAAGAAATGAAGGAAGAAAGAGTTTTCAAGGGCAATGAGTCTTGGGAATCATCTAAGAGCTTGAGAAGATGTAAAACTCCTGATTCTAACTCTCTTCTTCCCTTTGAAACTCATTTTGGATATGGTGGATCTCTTCTCAAAATGTGAGAAACCATGGAAACTCATCCATTTGAGTTATGATTCGTTTTATGTTGTTTATCTCTTGTAAACTCTTGGTTTAGAGTTAGTATTTCAAGAATTGAAAGGGTTTGTGGGTTGATTCTTGAAAACCCCAAAACCCTAAAATGAAAATATGGTTATAGAGGGAAATGGGTAAAATGTTAGATGTAGAAGATGAGTATGCACTTTAATGTTGAAATATGAGATGAATATGCATGTTTTAGGTGTTTGTAAACTTATAATGAAAGTAGTTTAGAAACATTGAAAATGTGTTAAATCTCTTATATGTTTAAAGATGCAATATGAGTTGTTTATGTGTTATTTGAATAAATGACTAACATTGTGTTACATGGTGGGAATGAGGAAAGATCCTAAAGTTGGAGGCGGTGTCGGTGGAACTTGTGAAGTTACCAAGGACCAAACCCAACACTCACTGAGGTAAGGATAAGTCTTTAACTTGTGCATTGTAATAGAAAATGTGTGGATTTTCTTGTTGTGGTTAATGATCAAGTTGTGGACCATTTATTTATTATAAACATATAAGGGTATGTTTGTAATAATGGTGGCATGGATTTACTCTTTATGGATTGATGGTGTATCAATGAAACGAAAACTTGTTTAGCCGACCATGATTGGTTAGCGACTTTGGTTCAAGTAATGTAGCAAGCTTTGGCTCAAGCGATGTAGAAAGCTTTGGCTCAAGCGATGTAGCAAGCTTTGGCTCAAGCGATGTAGCAAGCTTTGGCTCAAGCGATGTAGCAAGCTTTGGCTCAAGCGATGTAGCAAGCTTTGGCTCAAGCGATGTAGCAAGCTTTGGCTCAAGCGATGTAGCACGCTTTGGCTCATGTGATGTAGCAAACTTTGGCTCAAGTTATGTAGCATGGTTTTCAAAAAGTATAAACGATGGAAATAATTTTAAGTATATTTAACTCTGAATTGTTTACTTAATCGTATTAAAATGTGGATTAATGTATATTGACATTTATTGAGTTAACGACTTACTCCTTTGTGTTTTCTGTGAATTGTCAATGTTAATCTCATTGCAGGTAGGTGGAAGACTTAAGGATGACTTGATTAGGAGCTTAGAGGCTTTTAGTTTTTGAAATCCTTATCTTCATTGTTTTGAATTCTAACTGATTGTATTTTAAACATGAATGTTTGTAACTTTGGATATTTGTAGCTATGAATATTTTGGAATCTCATAGTTAGTTGTATGCGGTAGTTATCAGGATGCATTAATGAATTATGATTTTCTGCTAAGCGAATGTGTATGTTGTTTTTGGACTTATGAAATGAGTATGAGCAGGCAAGTGGGATTTAGAATAAGTTATTGAAAGTTGTATTTAAAAGTTATAGGAAATGCATGAAAAAAGAGTAAAATAAGGAAAAAAAATTCAAGGGTAGAATTTGGGTCCTTACACACATAAATCTGCTGGACCAGGCGAAGGGTTACCTTTGACCCATAACTAAAGGGCATCTTTTGGCCCATGACAATCGGGAAGAAGTTGGGCTTTGGCTATGATATCATGTTAAAGTTTCATCTCAAAACCAATTGGCAATGAGAGGAGTAGCCCAACAGGTATTTAAATCATTTCCGAAACAATGAGGTAGATGATGTGGGACTTACTTCCCAACACCTCATTAAATATTTTAATAACTTGCATTTTTAATTTAATTTTTTTAATGAGATGATTGTTTCTTATTGACAGAAATATAGTGATTATATAACAATGTGTATAGAAGATTTATATTCAAGAATAGTCAACAAATATTTAAATTATGTTCAAGAGAATAAAATAGAATATGTGAGACTTACTTCCCAAGAGAAACTAGTTGCTGCAACCATATTATGAGATGTTTTACAAGGAAAATTGGGTGTCATGTAGTTTTGGTGTTTGTAGAAACTTGATATATGAAGGTTGGTTTAAGAGGATCTTGTGCACAAAAGGTTGACATTTTTACCTTAAAAGTTGGCTCCTCATAAAAAAAAATCATTAAAACTAGCTTGCCTTTTAAAGATGGGAAGCAAAAGTAAGTGTAGACATTTTCTATTTCTTCTAGGAATGGATTGTATTGGTTATGAGATACGAAGAGTTGATCAAATAAGGTGACATATCTTTTTGTTAACTCCCAAAAATCATCATTGGAGCCATTGATGGAACCCAAAATTGTATTTTGTTGCTCACGCAAACAATCAAAGCTTTGCTCTATCCAAAAAAAAAATGGTGTCAGATGTCAAAATATCTATCCAGTATTGTATTCTCCAATACTAAAGAGTATTTGCACCCAAGTCCATTGGTGAAAAAAAATTGGTCCTTAGAAGTTGGAACCATTATTATTTATAAGTTGTTGCATTATCATTTACACCATATCTCTTTATTAAGGGCACATATAACACATTACGTTACCCAGTCAAAAATCAATACATTATATATATAATTAGTTGACATGTTTATCTCTTTATACTTGCTAGTATTACTCTCATACCTATGACCCTCATTCCTATTATTTGAGATTGATTATACAATAATTAAATATGTAAAATTTTGAAATAATAATTTATAGTCGAGTATAATGCGACTAACTTTATTTACTTTTTTGAAAACATGACTTTTTCTATTTCTTGTAATAAATTGTGTGTGCAAATTTGAAATTTGTATATGAAATATGTAATAGGTACATGTGGTGTAATTTATTTAGAAATAATAGTAGCAGATGATGTAAAAGTCAAAATTAGCCCTAAATCATTAATGTCGGGTTAGAAAGGAAAGATAATAACATTATTCATATGACACCGTGTGATAAAACAATTTTCCTCATAAAAAAACAAATAATGAATATTCATCTCAAATATGTGGCTAACTTAAGTGCTTATATTTTAATTTTATTATAAATACAAGTTTTTGATATGTTAGTGTTATTTGATAGGAAGTGAGAAAATGTTTACTTGTGATATCATATACAAAAATAAATGTTCAGTATAATATATTGTAAAGGAGGTGGCATACCTATGTCATTGTGAAGCTTTGGACAACAAAATATCCTTGAAAACAACACTCTTTGTAAATCACCTTCATTTTTTAATATAAAATATATAATTCATAAATTATTACATTTGAAAGATAAAATGAGAATTTACTAAGTAGTTATATAATTGTTGAATATTTTTCGGTTGGGAGATTTCTTTATATGGAATGTGGTTTTTAAGGTTGAGGCTTCTTTTGCTCAAGTTATTAAGAAAATATTTTAAAATATAATTGAATGTTAAATGGAATATGTTACATTCAATGTAATATGTAATAATTATGGATTTGAGTAACTCTTAAAATGTTCTCAATTTATATGATTTAAATATTTAATAGAATTTTACGTAATGAATTTTTCTCGGTAACCATATTCAATTTACGTGTTAAATGGAATATCATAATTAAATGGAATGTTGTTTAATTTGTTATCTTTTCATTTATTGTCTATTTATGTGATTCAAAAGATTGATTAATACCAATAATGTGATTATTGTGCAATAATATCAAGGAATTATCATAATGGAAATTTAGTCTATATACATTAATATCATTCATTAATACAATTTTATTTTCCGTTTGTATTATTTTTTAGTTGGTATAGGTTAGTAATAGGGGTATTTATATAATTTACACTTTAAAAAAAACACTCATCATCCCTAACCTTCTTCCCCCTCCCTCATTAATCCATTTCTCTCATAACAGAAAAATCTCCTCCCTCCTCAAACCATAAACTGCCCTGCCACAGCTAGTCCGCTACGTCAAAACAGACAAACCCGCCACACTCAATAGCCAGACCTTCGATCTAATTATTTAGGATAATAAATATTCATCACCGTAACAATATCATCGCCGTAGCTATTCATCACTGTAACAATATCATCGCCACAACAAAACTGTAACCTGACAATGGCACATTGGCGCGTCTACCGAATGCGCCACCACCACATTCACCACCACTAAACCTCCACACACCAACTGTACCGCAGCCGCACACTGCAACACACCACCGCATCGCCGCACACCGCAACACACCACATAGTCTTTTTTGTATCTTTCATGAAATTTGTTGGCAATGAAATTCTTTATTTATTTATTTTTGGATGGAAGCCTTGATTCATTTGCAGCATAGTGTCAAATTAAGTCCCTAAGTCCTTGACATGGACTTAAATCACACAACATAGTGTTTTTTGTAGGATGGAAGCCTTCATTCATTTGTAGCTCAACTATTACAGGCAATTGAGAAGAAGGATGATGCAACTAGTATTTGAACCATATATTAGTCTTTGTCAATTTCAGCAAGAACATGCATGAAATTTCTGTGTAATTTTGGTTTTATGAGGGAGGGGATTGAGTATGGCGGATTTGTCTGTTTTGGTGTGGCGGACTGACGGTGGCGGCAGGGCAGTTTATGGTTTGAGGAGGGAGGGAATTGTGAAGATGGTGATCTTTCCCAACCTATGGCTAAGATTTTGATAATGCCCACTATGTCATCAAATGCAAAAAGAAGACTAGCAAATCAAAAGTCAAAGAAGCTCATATATGTAGTCTAAGTCTTCTAGGTAAAACGATACTTAAATTTAAAATCTCTTAACTATACGATAAAGGCTAAATTCTGAAAAACTCATGCATAAAACTAAGATCATTTGCACTAAAGCATAAGTGTTCTGTTTTTAAACAGTGTAATCGATTACACTATTCTGGTAATCGATTACATGCTAATAAACTAATCAGATCTGTGCATTTTACATGATGTAATCGATTACACTATACTCGTAATCGATTACAACATGTTAAAAGTACCAGATATGTGCACTTTTCACATTGTAATCGATTACACTATGTTTGGTAATCGATTCATCAATCCGTTGAGTTTGTATTTGAAATTTTTAACTGGTGTAATCGATTACACCATATGGTAATCGATTACACTTATCAGAACAGTATACTGGTTCTGTTTTGATTGAACTGATGTAGCTCTTAACTTTTCACAAATTCATACTGGTTCATGTGCACGAATTAAACACTATAAATAGGTGTTTTATGACTTGTTTTCAAACACAAATCTGAATACAACTTTCATACTCACAAAGTCACAAAGTTCTCATAATTTCTCTCATTCATTCATAAGTGTTAAGATTTTGTTATCAATTTTCATATCTTTCCAATTCTGGAAATTATTCAAAGTCTTGAGCACAAACAAAAGCCTTTGTCCAAGTTATTTGATTCTAAATTAAGTGATCATTTAGTGAGTGATTCAATACATAAGGCTTCAATTACTATTAGAGAGTCACTTATTAAAAAGCCTTGTAAAAATCATCTAAAGAATACAAGTTAGTGTCTTGTAAAGATTTCACCAAGTGTGGTGAAGTGTAGTATATTGTGAAAGAACGGTGTTAGCCTAGTGCCTAGTGGAATAGGTGAGTAGTCTTGGAAGAAGACGAAGAAGGTGTATCATTGGTTCTTGCAATAGTGGAAAAATCTTCTTGGTAACAAGAAGGACTGGACATAGCCTTCAAATTGAAGGTGAACCAGTATACATCTTGGTGTGATCTTCTCTTCCCTTAACTTTTTAATTTTTGCAATTATCTTCTACTTTTATTCAAATACTCTGTTCAGTACTTCCGCTCATAAACACTCTCTTTAAACTAGCAAAGTTTTAAAATAAAAGTAGAAATATTCAATTTAAGTCTCTACACCTAATTCACCCCCCTCTTAGGTGGCCATATATTCTAACAGGGATTGAGTGTGGCGGGTTTGTCTGTTTTGGCATGGCGGACTGGCGGTGGCGGCAGGGCAGTTTATGGTTTGAGAAGGGAGTGGATTGAGTGTGTCGGGTTTGTCTGTTTTGGCGTGGTGGACTAGCGGTGGCAGAAGGGAAGTTTATGGTTTGAGGAGGGAGGGGATTGAGTGTGGTGGGTTTGTCTATTTTTGGCGTGGCGAACTGGTGGTGGTAGGGCAGTTAATGAGGGAGGGGGAAGAGGGCTAGGGATGATGGGTGATTTTTTTTTTGAAGTGTAAACTATATAAATATTACTAAGTTTACCCCAACTAAAATAGAAGAGTTAATTTTGTCCAAAAGTCTTAGTGCACAATGTTAACCTATACAAACTAAAAAACTACTTTCCCTATGTTAGCAAAACCCATTTGAAAATAATAGGGTTTTTATTTGATCTAATTTAATGATTTTAATAATAGGGTTTCTATAACTCTATGCACAATCGTTTCTACTATTGCTTTTTCTAACTCTTGTTTCACTAGAAGATAACATTCATGATAAAATTCTTTTTTATTTGTTGTGACTGAATGCACATCACCAATTATTTTTCCTTTTTTTTTATTATTTCTATAACTTAAAATGTAGTTCATTTCATATAGGGAACCAATTTGCGAAATAACCATGAATTGGTATGCAGGAACTAATTTGTCGTTCACTTCCAAAATGTGAGAATTGTGTTGGTCCTTAAGAATTCTTGCAATATTTCCATGAGCTCTTCATATATCTTCTTCAAACATGGGTACTCATAGGACCTTCCAACCCCTATGCTTGAGCAAAAAGAATAGAATGCAGATAATTCATCAAAATATTTGTCAGATTTATCACAATTTTAGGGCCCTTAGTGTATCAAGGACCTTAACGGATTTCACAAGGACTAAGCTGGCAAGGAGTTTATGTGATAAACTAATTCTAGAATGTAACATCCCAAATTTTAGCTTTATGCTTATATATAAGTGTATACTTATTATAAGTATCTATTGTTTTCTTAAATAATAGTGAGCTGTGTGAAATCTTTTTGTCATGTACAAAGGATTTCTTGAATAAAAAAATCAACGAGAAGTTGTCGATAAGAGAAAATAAGTGAAATAGAAAATTAATTGAAAGTTTCGCAAAACTTGGGATTTACCTGTTATCAGATAAGTATATCGTTATAGAACCTCGTCAGAAATGGTCTGAGGGGCCTTATGATTATTATAAGTTTATACTAGTATTTTATTATTGATTTTTTAAATAAATGCATAGTCATTATTCGAGTTATGAGTTTTAAAATATAACTGTTGGGAATAAGCGAGAAATCAAATAGCAAAAGATAATAGAAGAGAATAACACAAGAAATTTGGTAACGAGTTTCGACCAATTCTGCCTACGTCCCCGGAAGCGTTGAGAGGATACCACTATGTATTAGAGAATAAGGATTTATATTTAGTTATTGTTCTCCTTCTAACATTAGGTTTACATAACATAAATATA
The DNA here is from genome assembly GCA_009771035.1 of Lupinus albus. Taxonomy (NCBI): domain Eukaryota; kingdom Viridiplantae; phylum Streptophyta; class Magnoliopsida; order Fabales; family Fabaceae; genus Lupinus; species Lupinus albus. The sequence continues at coordinate 4,526,415 of CM020013.1, read as the reverse complement.
TATATCCTTCTACCCCAACACTTTACATCAGCTCAATCCCATAACTTGTATTGCTATTATGATGAGAAGAGGTCTGATCCATTGAATATGAGTCATTGCACAACAATCTCTACCTTGGCAAATATCATTAATCTCCATCTTCCGCAATTGGATTTGGGTGCTCCATAGTCCAACATTAGTGAATGTTCAGCAAGCTCATACAATGTCTGAACTTGTCTATGGTAACGGACTTGGTTAACATATCAGCTCCATTTTCTAAAGTGTGAACCTTCTGTAATAGTATTTGCCCACAAGCTACCAACTCTCTGATCTTGTGAAATCTCACATCAATATGTTTGGTCCTAGCATGATACATCTAGTTCTTTACCAAGAAGATAGCACTCTGACTGTCACAATGCAGCGAAACTCCATCTTGCTCAATGTCTAATTCATTTACCAGCCCCATAAGTCATAGGGCTTCCTTAGAAGCTTCACCAGTTGTCATGTACTCTGCTTCAGTTGTGGACATAGCAACAACAGACTGAACTGATGATCTCCACATAATTGGTACATCTGCAAGGGTGAAGACAAACCCTATTGTGGACTTTCTATCATCAAAGTCTCCTACATAGTCTGAATCACCATAACCAACCATTGAAGGCTTACTCTGTTGGCTGCCAAACATAATATCGAGACCTGTAGTCCCCTTCAAATATCTGAAAAACTCATTTGACTACTTCCAAATGTTGCTTTACTGGTTTCGACATGTACTTGCATACTTGACTAACTACTTGTGTCAAGTTCGGTCTAGTACAAACCATAACATATATCAAGCAACCTACTACACTAGCATATGAAACATTTGACATGTATTTCTTTTCTTCATCTGTCTTTGGACACTAATCTAGGGAAAGCTTGAACTGATTTCTCAACGGAGTGATCACTAATTTAACATTGCTCATATCAAATCTCTTTATGATCTTTTCAACATAGCTTTGCTGAGAGAGCCATAGTTTTTTAGCTCCCATATTCCTATGAATCTCCATCCTAAGAATATTCCTAGCAGCCCCTAAATCTTTCATGTCAAATTTCTCACCCAACATGACTTTCAGCTCATAGATATCACTCAAATGGTTTGTAGCAATCAACATATCATCAACATAAAGTAACATAAAAATAAAAGAATTATTATATAAGGCTTCTTACATAAACACAACAATCATACTCACAACGCTTGTAACCAAACTTCAACATATAAGTGTCAAACCGCTTGTACCACTATCTGGGAGAGTGCTTCAACCCTTATAGAGACTTCTTCAACTTGCAAACCAAGTGACTCTCTCCAGCTGCATTACATTATACCGACTATCACTATTGGAGAGATTATAATTTCTTAAACAAAAATGATGATAAGTGTAATTAAGTTAAATAAAATATAGTATATTGTGAGGACAATACCATATAGTATAAGAGTAGATGTTCATTCATTATTTTGGTTATTTATAATATAGTATAAGAGTTATTTAAACATTTCCTTAGAATTATTGATAAAGTTTGTAACGAACCAATAATAATGAATAGACATTGACCCTTATACTATTTGACATTGTCTTCACAATATATCATATTTTATTCGAATTAATTATACTCATCACTATTTTCTATTTAAGAAATTACACTTATTTCTGCTACATGGTACTGAGTGTAATGTATATATATAATTAGGGAATAGATCTAGTTACTCCAAGAGTAAGTGAAAAAAACATACTTCACATCATAGTCATTCATTTCTTTCAAAAAATGAATGATTAAAATGTGGAGTAGGTTTTTTCCACTTACTCTTAGAGTAAGTGGATCCCCTCCTATATAATGGGTGATTTGTATAGATTTAAAAAATGGAACGGTGATTTATATAATTTCACTAAATCACTATTGGAATATTTTATTTTGAAAATATCTTTGCTCACCTTATTGGAATAACTCACTCTAACCAGTAATTCATTCTAAAAAATAAGTAGATTTTATTCCAATATTCTGCTTCATTCAACAAAATTACCGGGTTGATATCCAAGGCTTCATAATATTGGTTTTTTGTAACAACTTTTGTTTGAAGTATTAATATAGACATTATTGCATAGAACATTACTTTTTACATAACGTAACGTTTTCTGAATGTTATGTTGACAAATATTATACTGGGAGATTTTTCTGTATATTTAAAAAAACACTTATTTACTAAATTATTCAATCATACACTTTTATCATGCAGCAGATATTTTATTTAAAAGGGTTAATTACACTGATACCCCTGAGTTTTAGCAAAATTACACAAACCACTCTTTCTTTTTTTGTCCCACTAACTACCCTTCATCTTACACAAATCACCCATAATTTTATACATATATTACACTGATCATCCCTGAAGAAATATAAGTGTAATATTTTTAACAAAAAACGTATGGTGAGTGTAATTAAGTTAAACAAAATATTATATATTTTGTAAACAATTTCAAATAGTACAAAACTGATTCTTTTTTTATTATTTTTGTTTTATTATATAATATATTAACAATTCTAATAAGATATTATAACTCTTATATTATTTTGTAATGAACCAAATAAGGAAGATGCATTGACTCTTATATTATTTAGATTTATCTACACAATATACAATATTTTGTTTAACTTAATTATACACATCACATTTTTTTTTGTTTAAAATATTTCACTTATATCTCATCAATGATGGCCAATGTAATATATATACAAAATTAAAGGTGGTTCGTGTAAAGACAAAAAAGGGAATGTGATTTATATAATTTCACTAAAACTCATGGGATGTCAGTGTAATTAACTCTATAAAAAAAAATTGGCCCTTGTAAACAAGGGTTTTTGGATTTAATCAGTACTAAAATTTATTCATTCTAATCCCCACAAATGCTAAAACTGTGCTTCGTCTTGATAAGGAGACTAAGATAATAAAAATTTGTCATGGACTATAAATCCAAAAATTAATATTTAGGACTTAAGGTTTTTTAATTATTGGCAATGCAAGGGTTAATTATTAAACATAGTGAAAAGACCATAGATGCAAATAAACATGTTCAATAAAGTCACAAACTGCAACACTGGGTTGTGTAATAACATCATGAGACCTTAAACACCAAGCCATAGGTAAAAAACAAAGCCATAAATACTACACAAACAAAACAGTAATGGCTAAAAACACATTAGAAGACATAATGCCTCCACATAGTAGAAGTCCTTAACAACCTATGGCTAACATAATTCAAAGGAGTTACAGATTAGAACATGGTTTTATATTACAGCATTCTGTCATCATCACTTGTGGCTGCTCACGACCGATACGCCTCAACAAAAGAACATCGAGTTGGCGACATTGTCCTGCAATTTGGGCAACTGAGGTACGGGGACAGCTCCGGCGGCAGTCAGTCCACCATGGCTTGAAGATGTCTCAGATTTGTCTTCAAATTTCATAAACTGCCCCAACTGAGTAGCAGCTAAGTGCGCATAGCATATCGGAGCAACTGCAGAGGGAGAAATTTATGTAAGTTTTTTTAATCATGAATTTGAACAAAATATCCATCTTATTCAAATAAGTAAATGCTGTGTAAGAGAATATACCAACAGATATGGCAGTAGTACTCCTCTGATACCTGTCATAAAAATAAATTAACTTAGATTGATCTCGACTAATGCCTAAGAGTATTATCAGTAACGGTTAGGTTGACCACTGCATGAAGCTCCCACTTAATGAGGTCTGAGGAAAATAGATATACACAATCTTACCATCGCAAGGGAATAAGTTGTTTCCAGGATTTGAATTTCATGACCTCCGAGTCACAAGGAAGTAACCTTATCGTTGCGCCAATATCAGTCTAATGAAACAAAATAGGACAAAAGTTCAACTTACACATATGATAGAGAATGGACAAGTTCTTGTAGCTCATCAGGGGAGAAACCAATCTCATCAAGCAAAACATGGTAATGTGTAGGCCTACTGGTACCCTGAGAAGGAAAATTTTAAAACGAAACATTAACATAAGTTCTTTCACAGGCTTGGATGCCGAGATAAAAGATATAATGTAACTTAGTTCTGATTCACGAACAGAAAATGAACCGGGGTGAAAGGGAATCGGGGGCACCCAATCAGCATCTCAGCCTTATTTCCATTTTAAAATGGGGAAGATTTAATATGTCAAGGTGTATTAGATTATTCCCCTTTTTGTGGTACACGCAAAACTATAACTGTGTTGTTGAATATACTTCGTAAACTCGTTGTCACTAGATTTCCTATTTTTAAAATGGAAATAAGTATCTTCAACCATTATTTCCGAATTGCATCGGCTTAAAATAGGAATATTTTAAAATTGAAGCAAATATTAGTTCAACCTTTCGGCCACTCTTAAAAAATAAACCAGACAGCATTACAAGCAGAACATAAATTGAATAAAGTACAGATATCGAAAAGAAAAGCATGCATATTTCAGATAGAGATGAGGGAAAAGCATCTAATGTTAAAAAGAACATTATATGAAGGGAAAAAAAGGCGGATACTTACTATCATTCCAGCATGTGCACATAGGTAGAAATCGTAATTTCTTGGATGACAAATTTTATTGTCAATAACAGTTCCTGCAGAAACATGTTAATTAAAAGCCAGAAGATCGCGTCAAACAAAAAGATTAGAATCTCGTGAAAATTCTCTAAATTACACTTGCCAGGGGGAACATTTTCAGGAGAGCCCGGCTGGAAGAATCTTGTGTGGTGATTCTTCTGAGCAACAATTACCAAAAACTTCGGGTTCCACTTATCATCAAGAAATTTACATGCCTGATAAGTTCAAAGCCAAGATCAGTCTCCTTGTTACTAAAAATGCTTAATATTTAAATAGCATAGTTGACCAGCTTAAGAACCTCGATGATTTGATCAAGTTCGATATTCAAAACTTGATTGAACTGTGATTCGCTGACACCATCCCTACGTTGAACAGAACACAAAACACATTCAATTCCATCATAGAAGAATCACATTGTAAAGAAAAATAATAAACACACTTCAACTAATAGATGCATTATGCAAAAAAAAATTATATAAAACTGTTAAGAATGACCACAAAATTTAATCCTGAAATAGCAAAATCACAAATGGCAAAAGCTTTTATGAGAATAGCGTTGCTTTGGTTCACAGAAGCTTTTGACATTTGTTAAACATACCATTGCATAGAGTCATAGACTATTGAGATGCATTATCCCTATTCTTGGTGGATTACACAACAAAGAAAAATAATAAAAAATATGATTTGAAACTAGCCAAATACTTATTTTTCAACCGTAATTTAGACCACACTGAACATTAACCAACAATAATCCATGTCAAACATCACAATAACAAATAACTGAAACATCAAACATAGTAAAAACTTCAAGCAGTTATAGTTCTAACTTCTAACTAGTAACTACTAAAAACGAAGAACAAAAAAAATTGTGTATGAGCAGTACTCTCAAAGAAAAGTCACCTGAATATGATTATGTTATCTGGTTTTCTCTTCCCAGAAGTTACATAGAAATCAAGCAAGAGTTCCCTGCAGTTGATGAAACCAATGAAACCAGACAGTTATTTTACATAGACCACAAGGAAAACAAGGGTACAAATTAATAGAACTGCCAAAAGATTTCGTGAAACATTTGCTACTTATAACTATAACGAAATACTCCAAAACCACACAGACTGTAAGGAGTCATAATTTAGTTATTAAATTACAACTTATAAATAAATCAACCTCATGATGCCTTCATCCTCCTTTTCAGATACTTTCTTGAACAAGTTATCTATCATTTCCGCCTTTGCAGACTGGGTACGTACACATGCTCGATACTTAGAGATCAGAGGCCACTGTCTAGAGCTGACCACCTGCATATGTTGGCAGGCATCAGTCAAACGTTCGGGCAAATAGAAAACAGCAAGACTTCATCGAAAAAAGGCTTAGCTATGACATATGCTCCAAAAGTAGTTACCACTTACCGCTGCAATTGACGGAATATCAGACTGTCCTGGTGAACCGTGTGATACGTCCATGCCGAGAATGAGGGTGGGTGCTTTGGAAACAATGGGAAGGGAAGGAGAGTGTTCAACACATAACAATGAATTCAACCCGCCAAGCTGTAGGACAATAAAGAAATCAATGAAAAAACATGCCAGATGACAAATTAACTAAGCAAAAAAAGACAATTACAGCAACCAAGCCTCATCCTACTCAGTGGGAAATCAATGTCTAGTTGATATGAATGTTTATATTTTAATATGCAACCTTTATGCTATACTTAAAATGTTACTAAATCAACGTGCAACATTTTTGTTTTCAATTTCCCAAACTAAAAGTGACGTATAGTGTTCCTAAAAAAGGTGATTTATAGTGTACACGATCTTTTATATTAAACCGTGCATGTCATATGTATGTTAACACTGTCGTCTCCATTCGATCCTCAATGTCTATCATTTTATTTGTACCAAACTTTAGCAATCAAAGTTAGTATAGTTACAATATTTAGCAACCAAAAACTATCAATCGACTCATAAAAGTGGATCCCTCATATTGTTGGAATTAGATTTCCTATTCAATCATAACATTGACGCCTAACATGCATTAGAATATGAAGAGAGACGAGTAAATAAAAATTCATAAAATTCAATGTCATGACAAACGTTGAAATATATGAAAGAAACGATCACTTCATTTATTGCAAAGTAATTATGTAATAGAAACAATATTTAACTGGTCAGACGAAAATGTGGACAAGAAAATGGCTGCACTGTATTTTCTAAGTACGAACCCAAATAACTATATACCTTGGCATTGATCTTCAACATAACATTAGTCAGAAATTGATCATTCACCCTAGTAGGAGCCATGCACTGATTAACGATTCCATACTCAGCAAGAGTCTTCTTTTTCCATGGACCTTGAATGTCAAATTAGTTTTCATTTAGAACACTTGACAACTGCTTGTGCGTGAATACAAAATAAATGTATTGACACTAACCATAAATTTCACAGTTTTTCCGATCAGGAAGCAGACAGAGAAGGAACTGGGGAGCCCCAGGAAGTTTCGACTGGATGCTCTCGAACATTTTCTCCACTCTAACCATAGGTGGGGCACGGCGAAACTGAGGATTCTCTTCAAACACATCAAATGGGGCATCTATCGCCTGAAAAAATCAAAGGAAACATTTCAGGCAATAGCTCTTTCATGCTTCTCAGTAATACACAGTTATAGAACTTACGATTCCTTTCATTTCTCCGATCCTGATCAGATCCCTCACAAGCCCTCGTATATCACACCGTGCAGAAAAGTTAGCCACAGCCCATCGTTCTATCTTTGTCGGTTGCACAAATTTCTGGAGAAGGAATTGAGATATTAGAACATCAAAATCAATAGTCATTAGGAGGAGCATGTAAAAACATGACTTAAATGAGATTTGAATTAAATACCTTGTTACTAACATTCCATCTCCCATTCCTTGGATTCAGGTCCTCGCCATTGCCGAATTTCAACTATTAGAGAAGATTCAGCAATCACTTTAAAAGCACAAATCAAAATACTATTCATGTATAACAATTGCCAAATGAGTAAATTATTTTAACATCACAATTAAAAAAATACCCTTTTAGAGTTTTAGCGCAATAAATAAAACGTTCACTCTTGTACATCAAATTAGAACTTCAATGCTAAAATGGGACAATGATAAAAATGAATAAGAAATTTCACGAGCACAATGATAAAAAAAATACCCTTGGAGCAGGTAAAACACGACCCTCCACTTCAGTAAAGCCAGTGCTTATAGAAACTCCACAATTACGAAGCAAAGGTTCAGAACCATAGTTGCTGGTTTTAAGTGCCTTCACAGAATATACTAGTAAGATCACTTAACTCATACGTATGGATTAAAATCGTACACTCAGTTACGCTAAACTTACAGCAGACAAAATCTTCATCCTCTCATGTGGCTTCTGCCTTGACTTCTCCACCAGTGAAGCCCGTTGAAGTGTGGACAGAGCTTTTGTATATCGTTGCAAAGACACCAATTCACAAAGCTAACACAACCAACAGAAAGTAAGAGACAGTTGAAAACCTAATATGGAATTAAGAATAATCTGTAATCCTATTACTACTGAAAATTGCAGTATATAAAAGAAAAAGAAAAATCTCAACTCACCTCAATCGGGAGATATGTCGGCCGTTTAGGCTTGCCAACATTGAGACATGGAAGCTCAGCAGAGTAACGGAGATTTATGTTGCGATTATTAACAAAATAATCATAAACAGTCACTTCCTCAGTACTCTCTTCACCATCTCTTCCATTCCTGTTCTTCAGAGTAAAACTGCAAAATCCACACGTTAATCAAAAATTTCAGCTCATCATGTAAAAAACAACTCTAAAACTACAATACCACGCATACACAACATCAATAATTGGCCACCCTCGACCGAAGGAATTTAACAAAATAAAAAGATATAAGAAGTACGTCTGCTCTCTGCATGGAAGTTCGCTGAGCCCGTTGATTTTGTACTCTTGATTGGATGGGCTAACTTTAATCCTCAGATTTTTCAGTGTCCTTTTGGCCTGTTCAAGAAATAAATAAATTTATTTTTTGAATTAAAAGATCGATCAAGGGTGATAAATAATTATTCGAACAAGTTGTTTACCTTTGCCCAGTCAATTTGGAATGGATCTCTGACATTTTGATTGGCAATTAGGAAGTCAACAACAGGTCCCGGTTGAATTATCATGGTAGTGGAAACATCTAAACAAATTCGAAGATAGCATGAATTAGACAAAAAATAATGTCATAAGAAGTTTGCATATAGGATACGGATCTAACCTATGTTAAGAGACAGCCCACTCTGTGTAGTTCTAAAGCTTGAATGGAATCCCCGGCAGCCTAGAACGCCACCTCCAACATCAGCAAAATTATTCGGATCATTGTGGAAGAATGATTGACGGACAAGTAGGCAACCCCTGCAACAGATAACGTGCAGTTACAATATCGAGGCACCAAAATGCATTATCATATATAGAAAGAAAGTTCTTTAAATTATGGCAGCACAACCAAAGAAAAAAGAAGGCGTAATTTGCTTACTGCTTTGCCGCATGTTGCCTCAATACAATATCAAGCACTCTAATTGCTTCTTGGAAGTTCTCTGTCTCCTGCCCTCGTAAGGCATTGGCAATGGCCTGCATTGGGATTTTCGCAGCATAGCTAATCTCCACCTTGAACGTCTTTGCACGATAGGGGCGCCGCATTCTCTTTTTGTCAATCTCATTGTCCCCATGCCCGTTATCAGGGCTAACATTGCCATTATTATTCCTAGTAAAAGAGAATTAAAATGTTACACCACCGAAACAATAACATGAAAACCAATTTGGAATGCCAAACAACAATAAAAAACCACGTCATTTATACCTGTTGGATGTGACATCCTCCAGAACAACTTCAAACTCGAGTTTGTTTCGCGGTAGAGATCCGATGGTAAACAGGCTTTTCTCCCCATCATATGCGAAGTCCTTACCATTTAACTCTGAATCATATGTCTCCTGAACCCGATCCATTATCTTTCGCCCTACGCCCTTACCTTCAACAGGGCGTCCATCCTCATAAGAAAAAGCCACCTGATCATTTGCCAAGTAAAAATATATAAGAAAATGTCAAGTACGAGTGAGTATCTTAAGCATAAAATAGTAATAAATCAAGATTCGTGTAAAGGACATACACTATAATGGAAGAAATATCCATCATTGGTATTGACATTAACTTTGAAATGATTGGTTTGAAGAGATATCTTCATTCCTTTCGATCCCAGACCACGTCGGGCTATCGGAAATCGGGAAGCCTTTTTCTTAACAGGTTCAGCAGGAACAGGAAGGACATCTTCTGCTTTGACAGGTACCACATCTGGTGGGACAATTGGAGGCGGTGGTGGCAAAGACTCCTCGATGCCGATGTCGTTGCCGTTGCCATTTCCATCTGGCTCAAACAAATCCATATCCTATGCATAAAAGGTAACAGAGATTGGAGGTAAGATTGGAGTGCACGGTATCCAATAATATGAATAACATGAAAAGGTTAAAGTTTGACAACAATATAAAGGCACTATTAATGTCAACACTATACTATAAAGCTTAACTAAATACAAGTTTATCTAACATCATGCTACCATAACAAGTTTTCAAACAAACCACAATAACCTTCTTAACAAAACATAGGAATGAATTAAACTGAGTAAATGCTAAAACATTGTATCATGTTTAACATGGATTTGGATGCATGCATGCTAAGAATGCATTTGATAATCATGAAATCCTTGAGTACCCTCTTGTCAAACAGCATCTACACTAAATCAAAGCATGAAAAAAGGTACATTTATTGAATGACAATGAATGCAGATTAAACCAAAAAAACACAGGAAAAACAGTTCATTTGTTTCTATACACAATGAAAATATAACAGAGCTAAACTTGAGAAAATCATGGCTAATAATCTAAAAAAACATGAAGTTAGGAAATTAAACAAATTATGACTAGCAAAAATGTTATTCAAGTGGGGGAAATGACACACATACAATGCAAGTAAAGAAAGATTAACACTTGCAGTATATGAGATATTCAAATAAAGCAAAAAAAACGTTTGACATAAAAACAAAATAAAAATTTCCATCCACCAAATAAAGCTCTTGACTTTCCAAAAAAAATCATGAACCCCAAATAGCTAAATAACAACAAATAAGTACAAAATAGAAGAGAAAACAAAATTTCAACTAGAAAAATACAAACTTTCAAGCAAAGACTTTCCATTTCATGAACAAAATGAAGTTAGAAGATCAAGCAGAGACCTTTTTCCATCAAAAATGGGAGATCGAACTCAAAAACATGAAAACCTAAAACAACCTCAAAAACCCAGAACAAATAATACAAAAAATACACCAACACAGCAACTACAACATAACATTACCAAAAATCATTAAAAAAAATGAACATTTTACTGATGATGTAACATGCAGCACCAAAAAACCTCAAACCCCATTCTCATTTCCATAAAAAAAGTATAATAAACAAAAAAAATTATATTTATGAGACCTTAAACTGGAGGATGAAGAAGAGAGAGAAATGTTTTAGTTTCCAGAACCCTAAAACACAATGAGAGAAAAAAAGAAAAATGTGTTGTTGTTGTAACAAGTGTGTGAAACGAAAGAGTATTTATTTTAAAACTAAGGTAAGTGTGAGAGAGTGTTATGTGAGGTGGGTTTGGTACTTTTATGTTTTATGTGACCGAATCAGTGGGGTTTCACGCGTGTGCCTTATCTATACTTCACTATATTATGTGATTGTTTTAGACTTCAAAATGAATCCCATGAAACCATTTCATAGAATTTTATTGATATTCTTTTTTTATAAAATAAATTGATTTCGATTCTTGAATAATTGATATCACTTTTCTTCCTATTGTAACAAAAAATTCCATTTTTATGTGGAAAAGACATGTAGCGATAATTATAGTTTTACGTATGGACAATTTCTCAATATTTTATTTATTAGAAACAAAATATTTTATTTGTGCCGCATTAAATATTATGTTGGTTCAGTTAACTTTTATTTAGAAAAATAGGAAAAACTATTACATTACTAGGGATGGCAAAAATACCCGCACCAGTGGGTACCCGTCAAAATACCCGCAACGGGTACCCGCAAAAATAGCTCATGGGTGGGAATGGGTATCATGATATCCGCCTCGCGGGTAGCCGCGTACATATTTTAATTAAATATTTTTTAATTAGTTATTATTAATTTAATAATATATTTGTTTATTTTATTATTACTTCATAATAAAATTTAGTAATGAGACTATAATTATAAAATTATCATATACATGTCATATTATTTAAGTAAAAAATATTTTTATAGATTAATTATTGTAAAATATATAAAATATAATTAGAATGAAAAACCCGTTGGGTACCCGCTACCCGCACGGATACCCGCAAATTGTGCGGGTACGGGCACGGGTATGCACTACCCATGCCCGTTGCCATCCCTATACATTACTATGACCGGTAGATAGGATCAGGTTATGATGACCATATTAAATCAAAAGAGATCTTATATTATTGGGTTTAATGGGTATAGTTTGGTTGGATTAGATGATGTTATAAATAATTAATATTTATCTATACATAATATGGGAGGGAATTAATTTAAGTTTAAAAAACTTATTTCACATCTTAGCCATCAATTCTAGGGAAATCAAATGGTTTAAATTGGTGAGTAGATTTAAACCATTAAATTTCTATAGAATTGATAGCTAAAATCTAAAGTTAATTCAGTAATTGGATTGAATAAACTGTTTGATTTACTTCTTGAATTATTTGAGTTTAACATACTCATATCAGAATTTCTCTAATTTAAAGTGATAGACCATTACTTATTCACGCTATCTGAAGCTGCAGGATATGGAGGGGGAAAAAGGTAATTAACACAAAAAACTGAGTTAAATATTATTAATATTAATATAGACATTTTAAAAATAGAAAATATTAATCTCGTCACCTTTAATTCACACACTGCCAACCATGTCATTTCTACCAACATTTTTTTCATTAAATCCATTTATCCTTACCGTTGACAATTCCATTATCCTAATTTACACATTGGTTAGTTTTAGTAAAATTGTATAATTTATTCTTCTTCTTTTTTAACCATAGAAAAACCCACCAATTTATATATATATATATATATATATATATATATATATATATATTATATTGACTACTCTTGTAAGATAGATAAGTATAATCTTTTAAACAAAAAAATTGATAAGTGTAATTAAGTTAAACAAAATATATTATATTTTGGAGACAGGTCCAAACTGTATATGAGTCAATATATCTTCATTATTTTTTGTTCTTTATAATATAGTATAAGAGTGATTTAAACAATATATCTTTATAATTATTCATATATTTTGTAACAAACCAAAAAAATTGAAGATAGATTGACTCTTATACTATTTGAATTTATCTCGACAATATATTATATATTGATTAAATTAATTACATTCATCATCATTTTTTGTTTAAAATATTACAATTATTTACAATGTTGAGGTAATTACTATAATATATGTATATATAAATAAGAGTGGTTTATGTAATTTTATTAAAACTTTTGAGTCGAAAAAACAAATATGAGCATAAGTAAAACTCGGATATCAAATTATCGAATAAAAAGTTAATTACACTGACACCCTGAGTTTTAGTGAAATTATACAAATCACCCCTTCATTTTTAACACCGACAAAAATCTCCATAATTTATAAACATACATTACATTGATCATCCTGTATGAGAAATAAGTGTGATCTTTTAAACAAAAAATGTGATAATTGTAATTAAGTTAAACAAAATATGTATATTGTGGAAACATGTCCAAATAGTATATGAGTCACATTTTCATTATTTTTTATTCGTTATAATATAATATAAGAATGATATAAATAATATCTCCTTAGAATTATTGATGCATTACAAGAACAAAAAATAATACAATGTATTGACTCATATACTATTTTGACATGTCTCTATAATATATCATATTTTATTTAACTTTGTTACACTTATCATCTTTTTTATATAAAAATCACACTTATTTTCACATACAGTGGTAGTCAGTGTAATATATGTATATAAATCAATAAGGTTTTTGTATGAATAAAAAAATGGAGAGTAATCTGTATAATTTTATTAAAACCAGGGGGTGCGAGTATAATTAACTCTCAACAAATAAACATTATACATACTTCAACAAACCAGTCTTCACAACAAATCAAAGCCTCGACCGTCTTGGAATGCAATGAACTCTGGTATGAATCAATAATACTGTTGGTGTTAAATGCACTCTCAAATGAATAGGATTCCTCTCCAGGAGAGAATATGAGAGTAGTGGCTTTTCAAATATTTTAATTTAAAAAAAAAATCTAAACCGTTTAAATTTTGTTTTTAATATGTGTCAGAATCTTATATATGCATTGGTCTCTCTTGTAATTGAGAGAAGTCAGACTCCTCCTCTCAAATGACATTATAGAAACTAGAATATTCAATATATGAACAAAGCATTGTTATGCTCTTTTTTACAAGATCATCACCCCATAACCAATCTCCCAAGATGGTTAATGGATATCATATAATTTGTCAAAAAAGGTGTTAGCATTGACATACAATTGAAGAAAACATAAGGGTAAATCATTAAAAAAATTACAACATAATCAAAATATGATAGCAACTTCATTCTTCACTTGCTAGAGGTCTTCTCTCACTACTAAGAGTTGACTCAAAAGATGAGTCATATTCTCAAGCATGGAGAATGCATCATATAATTCTTGAATTGGAAAACAAAGATATGAGAAAGTGATTATGGCTTTTGAGATTATGGAGGTGGTAGGATGATGTATTCATATGAAAAATTAAAGGTTACTTGTTTATATTCCAATAGGGGTGGACATCTTGAAGAAAAACATCAACAAATGGGTTTTGCAGTGACTTAAATTAAGGTTATAGAGAATAACGAAAATGATATAATAGGGGATATGGAAGTTTGGAGATCATCTGTCCCAAAAATGGTGTCTCAATATCTCCCTACTCACTAAAAAATGTCACGTAATTAATATGAAAATAAAAAAAAATAAAAAAATATTTTTTTTACATTATTTGGTACAACATGATTAGCTTGGAACATGATACAAAAATTTTTTAGGACATGTGATCCTCGTTCAAATATGTAATATACAAAAGATGGTGATAAAGAAAACCATGTTAAAAAAATCTTTAATAGACTTCCATTATTATCATCTTAGTTAAATGTCTCGTGATTAATAGTAGTGGCTTTGTAATCTTTCCTACAATGAACACAAATAGTCATATGCTTAACTTCATCCTTCTAGTCATTATTTATGTTAAGTATAATCAATATAATCAACATACTAGTTAATATTTATATTATAAATCAAAGAAATGTAAATTTCATTCATTGAATGGAATGAATAATATTGAATGGATTGATTCAATTAAAAGGAAAAACTATGCTTTTATATAGAAAATTTATAACTTTGCCAAAATGGTTAACTAACATAACAAACTAACTACCTATCTTTTATCAATGATATTGGATCTAAAATATATTTCAACAATTTATAATAACTATAATCAATATAATGAAATGCTAAGCTTCACAATTTCAATTTGGATTATTTCGATTAAACTATTGTGCATCCAAACCCCAATTTCTGAGTTATTATGATATTGGGGATTCCCAAAATCCGAATTATGAGATCTAAGAAGAAGGGTTGATGGGAGAAATTATTGATGTTGAGGAAAGGCATTGATAATGTGATTCTCGACTTCTCTTCATGAGAAATACAGTCGTGATTCAACTAGAGGGGACAATGACGGCTAGTGATGAGAGGGAGGAGGCAATGGCGGTGGGCGACAACTAACACTAGCAATTGCGATGGTTGTGACAATTAGGGTCTCACTTCTCACTTTAATCTTAGGTAAGAAAAGAATAGGTTTGGAAAGAATAAGGTTGGTTTAGAAAGAATAGGGTTGTAACTTAACAACGTATAGGGGATATTTAAAAAAATACATGTAAATGAGTTTGAGTTTATAATTCGAGTTCATTGAGTATTCAAAAATCAAAATCACAACATGGACCATTGGTCCTCTAAGTTACTTTTATTTCAACTAGGTCCAATATGTTTTTTTTGTTTCAAATAAGTCCTATAAATTTCCAACATCCAATAAATCAACAATTTGCTTTAGTTGACATCATAAAACCGTTAAAAAAGGCACATTTTGACATCATAAAACCGTTAAAAAGGCACATGTGACAAAAATTAAAGAAGGTATATGTGGCAAACAAATATTGTCATGTGTGTACTTTTTCATCATTGTTATAATTCCATCGATCAAAAGAGTTTATTTGTTGGATTTTGAAAAGTTGTGAGACTTATTTAAAATAAAGAAACTTGTGAGACCAAATTGAAATAAAAAAAATTAAATTACATGACGAATGCATTAGTAACCGTTTAAAAAATTAAGACCCCAACTTGTTGTTTATAACTTTAGTTTTAAAAACCAAAACTAGTTTTCAATTTCAAATATTTGTCATTTCTTGTTTACAAATGTTTTTTTCTTCAAACTTATAGTTTCTCAAGGGTTGTCACTTCTATCATGTACCTACTTCTATCGTCAGTGTTCAATGGCCACACTCATCGCCAATGACATCCTCAACAACCTTAACTAGTAACTTTTTTTAACACCATTGTCCCCATATGACACTCTACACCATTGTCCCTTGGTGGTGGTTATGTGTTATAATGGTGGTAATTGTGGTTGTTGAGGTGGTAGAGACGATGTAGTGACTACGACGATGATGGTTATTAGAGTGATGTATGAAGGAGAAAGAGGTGATGGTGGATATCAAGGAACGATTGCTGGTGCCTGTGAGGGTTGTGGTAGACAACAGTTTTTAAACTGTAGAGAATAGAAGCGTTGTCGTAGACAAAAATGTAGGAGATTTTTTTTCACTATTTGATAATCAAATGTTCTACAAATAAACTTCCAAATCGATACAAGACTTCTTTCTTAGCTCTAGAGTCCCCAAAATGGTTTGACTCTCTACCCGAGTATAGTGGATACTCAACACCACTTCTAATGGTCTGACCTCAGCCACTTATCACTTCCAACCAAGACATTTGTATATGTGAAGATAACAACCCAATCGCAGTTAAGATTTCTCAATGCAATTCTCAACCAATATGATACTAAACACACCTAGAGAATTTCATCAAAATCGTCTACAAGATTCTTCAAGTTACTTGCACTTCAATGTGCAAAATTACAAACAGTAACAACCCTAACAGTAGACCAAAAATCTCACAAAGACCAAAAAAGTATTTTATGCGATTAAGCTAGGTTTTCCAAGATTGATATGAAAATTGATGCACAGTGGATAATTCTTGAAACTATCGTATCTCTCTTTATGAATCAAAGAAAACTTATGAGTTTTCTCACAACAAGAAATTCGCTCAAATATATGAAAATTAAGATAAAAATGTATGTGAGCCTATGAGCAAATCTTATGAGCACATGGGAAAAAATTAGCTTTTATACAAACTATTTTATGTTGAACTTAATCGATTAACGTGCAACTTAATCGATTAATGATCCCAAGAAATGTAAGATTTCAGCTACTGTAACTTCATTTAATTGATTAATCTCATACTTAATCGATTAACACAAGTTGTAATCGACCAACTCTGTTAAAAAATATTTCTTTGATGCATGATGAACTTTTTAGATGAAAGTGATAAACTCGGTTTAATGCAATAAAATAATGTTACTATATGTAAATTCATGAGCATGTCAATCATGTATGAATGTGTGCAAGTCATATTTTAGGTTGGTTCAATTTTAGACTTTGGAGACGTCCATTCAAAGTTCATCTAGCCTAGACTCTACCCGATCAATCATCTTAAAACTCTGGAAATATAAAAACTTAACCTAAGTCTACTTGAATGATGTTGAGTCTTGGCCTTGTTGTTTGTTGAGTTGCTCGTGTCTTTAAGCTTGCCTATTATCCTTGCCGCGCCCTGTTTTTCGGCCGAACACCGGTTGCACGACTGGTTTGGAGTCGCCACTACGTTTTATGCAATCAAAACGTAGAAAAACCCTTTGATGCCCAAATGTTGGAAAGACTGGTCTTTGAACTAGAATTCTGGACTCGAGAGTCGGTTACGGATCGGGGAAGGTATTAGCACCCCGTCCTTCCGTTATTAAACAGTACCCGCAATAATCGCATGGAATTGAATATACACTAAAGCTTGTTAAATCGAAAGATTATTTATTGAAACCAAATATTTTATTTTTATTTTTTCGTGTCTGACAAGAGTTTATCTTGCTCCTACGTATCCCTAGGTGCAATAGGGAAATCAAGACTACGTAGTTCTTGGTCTAAAAAGTTTGATATGTTGGGTTAATTTTATTTATAAAAAGTGGTTTGAGAAATTGGTGAAATGATTAATAATTGTTAGGGTTAGAGAATGAAATATAACTTGACTCTATATCATTCTTACCCATATAATAAAAAGAAGAGGCAATATGATAGTCGCTCACCGCTTTTAATTAAATAAGGTAATAAAATAAGATATTGGTCTCTATTGTCTTATCTGTTTTAGAGAAAAGAAGAGGTAGTACGATAGCTCACCGCTTTTCTACTAATAGGATAATAAAATAAGACTCGAGTTGATATTTCTTTCATAACCTTTGAACTAAAAAAAACATTTCACAAAATTGTTTTTGGGAGGAATAGATGGCCAACTAAGATGGGGTGAATTAGTTGTTTTAAAAAATCACTAGGAACTTTTCAGCTTTTTCTACTTAAGTGCAAATTAACAGAGTTGTAGCGGAAGAAAGTTTAGTAGAAGAAGAAGAAGTGCATAAAACAAAAAGTGTAAGGATGAGAAAAATCACACCAGAAAATTATACTGGTTCACCTTCTACCACTGAAGGCTACGTCCAGTCCTCTTGAAAAAACCACAAGAGATTTCCACTATTGAATGAGTTTAACTTACAAGCAAAGTCACACCTAGACTCCCCCTAAGTTGTATCACTCACTCACTTCAACAAGATAGTGCACCACTATCCTTGTTTTACAATGCCTCACCAATCCTTATGGTGATTACTTGAGTACAAGTATGAAGATAATAAATGGCTTAATGACAAACTCACAATGTATCTTAATGCCTTATGAAGTTTTCAGAATTCCAAAGAATGTGAAAGTTTTTCTGAAAAACTTCAAAGTGTTCTTGAATAAAAACTAAAAAATTTGTATCAAGAACTTGGATTTTTAAGTATAAAAGTTATGATGTAATTCTGAGATCCTACAAGGTTTATATAGAGTTCCAAAAGGTGTTTAGAATCACTTTCAAAAGGTATAAGTCGTTTGGGAAAAGTTGAACCAAGTTGGAACACAATGGTTCAATTTAGAAATCAGATTTTCGCAGTAACAGTACGTGGTAATCGATTACTTATCCGTAGTAATCGATTACCAGTTGAAAAACAACTGAAACTGACGATTTTTGATTGTCAATTACCAATATGAGGTAATCGATTACCTCAGTTGAAATTTCAAATCCAAAGTTGCTCAATGGCTAGTGGTAATCGATTACCCTAGTTGAAATTTCATTTCCCAGAAATGCCGAGAGTTATGGTAATCGATTACTTACCCTCATAATCGATTACTGCAATTAAATTTTGGATTTTAACTTTCAACAGTAAGTGGTAATCGATTACCCTAGTTATTTTTGCTTTTTCCTATCTTTTCAAAAATAACTTGGTTTTTCTTAGGAACTCTTATATTAACCTAGATTAAGATCTTTATTCTTATGACATTATGATTTCTTATGAGTTTGAAATATATGCTACTAAAAGACTAAGACTCTTTTAAAAATAAAATATACTTCAAGTTCTTTAAGTCTTTGATCTTCAATAGCTTTTCTTCTTTCTTTTGGTGACGTGCATTTGTCTTCATCAAAACTCAGCCTCGGTCAAGAAGCCAGATCATTTTCCCAGTTTTATATGGAAATTGTGAGTTAATTAGTAATTGATAGGGTTAAGGAAGGAAATATAACTTTGTCGCATATCATTCTTACCCACATAAAAATAGAAGAGGCAGTACGATAGTCTCTCACCGCTTTTAATTAAATAGGATAATAAGATAAAAGTTTAGCCTCTATTGTATTATCTGTTTTAGAGAAAATAAGAGGCAATATGATAGCCGCTCACCGCTTATCTACTAATAGGATAATAAAATAAGACTCGAGTTGATATTTCTATCATAACCTTTGAATTCAAAAAAAGACCTTTTGCGAAATTGTTTTATTTGAGAAATTTATTATTTCAAATATTTACGTCATAAAGGAGTAATGATTATACCTTTGATTTACACATTTGGTAATTTCAAAAAGACTGAATCTTATTTATTGATGATTCAAATAGTTATGATTTTCATTAATTATCATGATTGCTTTTAGTATTTACAAGAGCCATATTTAATATCTAATTTCAAAAAAATGGATTTAATTTATTGACGGTTCAAATAAATATGATTTCCATTAATTATTAACGGCTATTTGATATTTACGATAGCCCATTTAATGACTAATTAATAGTTTATTCGAAATTATCAAAGTGAAATTTTCTTTTATAAAATTAGAGTAAGAATTTTAAAAGACAAGGACGTCACTGACCATATATCGCCAATCCCATTAAAAAATAAAGAAGAGGCAGTACGACAACCGCTCACCGCTTTTCTATTCGAAGGGAATGGAAGATATGGTTCGGTCCATTCACCGATCTCCTAAAACCTTACCTTATATTATATTTTTACGCTCGAGAAAAAAATAGAATCATTGATAAAAAATATATATTTTTATTATTTTTTACTAGGGTTTATATATGAAATAAAAAAAGAACCAAATGGATAACATAAATAAACCAAATCAAACAACACAACATAGAAAACATAAGGCTAGTGCTAAATACCAAACAACATCATGAAAGAGTTACACATATATGCTAAGGATAAATACAAGACAAATTCATAAATGGATAAAACATAAACAAATTATATACAAAATAAATATTAGAAAATCCATTGAAATAGAAAAAAGGGTGAAGGCCATCTTCCTTACCTGGACTGTGAGTCCAGGAACTGCCGCCACTACACGGCCATCACTCTGGCCAGGCTGGAGTGGCCAAGACATCCAAAACAGGGTCCGTATGTTGTCGACGAGGCTGAATACAATGGTCAGCTACGGTGTAGGCTTTGAGGCGCAGTGTGCAGCGATGGAGGAGCCATAACGAGCCGCCGGAGACTGCCGTAGCAGTCCAGCCGTGAGCTGACAGCCCTGGGCGTTCCAGACAGGGACGCCTTCCCTTGTTTATGGCATCATCTTTGTTTGAGTTTAATATCCAAAACTTTCTTTGGCTTAAACTAAAACTCATGTTATTGAATTAGTGAAGATATGAATTGAGAAAAATAATGCTACAACCAATATGGAAGATAATATCTCAGTGAATGAAAAGAAAGAACATATAATAGTGAGCTTTATCAAAGAAATAGAGCATGGAGAATAAAGCAGGGAAATGAATCTAATGAAATTGTCTCTCAAAGATGGTCATGAATAAGTTGAATGAGTTTTAGGGGCAAACTGCTGAATTTTTAGAATAGGATAGAAGCTGTTAAGTGAGTGTTTAGGTTTTTTTTTGGGCTGTTGAGTTGGTTAGGAAAATCTTGTTGTGGTTTAGTTTAAGTGGGTCTTTATATAGATCCTTTAGAACTAGGTTTAGGGTTAAGTGTGTTGTTTAGGGAAATTAGTATTTAGTCATGTGGATTTATGTAATTACGACCCGTTCCCTAAATTTTTTTAAAGTTTAAAAAAGGACCCCGGATAAAATTGTATATTCACAATCCTTGTCTCCGACAAAACAATGTGATAATGCATGCTTGCATTCTTATTAATTATAAATGATTAATGACATATTGGTTCACTAAACTAGATCATTTTGATTGGGAATTTTTTTAATAAATGAATCAATTTAAATTTTGAGAAAATAACTTAATAAATGATACAGTTTAAAATAAACCCATTATGTAAGTTTGAATCAACTATTGCTTCACCATAGGAATGTTCTTTCTTATTTATTATAACTTGTTCATATATATGAATGCACATCACCAATTACTATTCTTTTCTTTGTTATTTCCATAACTTAAATTATAGGTAAATCTGGTTCATTCCTTATAGAGAACAAATTCGCAAAAAAGCCATGAATTAATAAACAAGAACCAGTACATGGTTCTTTACTAAAATGAGAAAATAATGTTTCAATGGTTCATTCACGATCGATTGAAATGTTATCAAAAAAATGTATCAGTGCTTTCATGTAATTTTATCACTTATTCAAGTTAAAACAGTTTCAAGCACATAAAACTCCATTAACACACCATTTTCACCATTTCAAGCATTTATCAATCACATGTCTAGTAAACTAATATACAAATAGGCATATTCAATCACCTAATTAGGTAATTAGGTAGAGTTCACACTAAAATACATGTTTGCCTCCAAACCATTATGCTTGATTAGGGACGTCTCACTAATATTTTCAATTAGGGATGATTATTGGTTAGGTAAGGCTTGTCCCTTACCCAACCTTAAATGTCAGTCGTGTAAGGACCCAAATTCTATCCTTGAAATTTTTTCCTTATTTAATCCAATTTCATGTATTTAACGATAAATTTTAATTACCGAGTGAATGAACTTATATAAAAGATCTCACTTCCTTCCTCACACCCAATCTATAAACCAAAAGTAACATACCAAATCAGATAGCAGAAAAACATAATTCGTATTAATGTAACTTAGTAACGACTGCATACAATTAGCTATGGGTTTCCAAAACACCCATAGCTACATATATCCCGAATTACTAGTTTCCATGATTAATATCATGTACAACAATCATGTTCATAGTTACAAAATAGTTAGTTCAAGTACAACCAATGAGGTTACAAAAGAATGGATAAGAGACATCAAAATAAAAGTCTCTAAGCTCCTAATAAAAAACACTCATACTCCTTCTATCTACATGCAATGAGATTAACATTGACAATACACCAAGAAACACAAAGGAGTAAGTCGTTAACTCAACAAATATCAATGTAAGTTAATCCACATTTAATAAGGTTAAATAAACGGTTTAAAATCAAGTTTACTTAAAAGTCAATTTCAACGTTCATACTTTTGAAAAACCATGCTACATAACTTGAGCCAAAGTATGCTACATTGCTTGATCCAAAACTTGCTACATTACTTGAGTCAACGTTTGCTACATTGCTTGAGCCAAAGCTTGCTACATTACTTGAGCCAAAATTTGTTACATTGCTTGAGCCAAAGCTTGCTACATTACTTGAGTCAAAGTTTGCTACATTGCTTGAGCCAAAGCTTGCTACATTACTTGAGCCAAAGTCGCTAACCAATCATGGTCGGCTAAAACGAGTTTTATTTCCATTGGCACTCCACCAATACATTTTCCGAGTTTTATTTTCATTGGCACTCCACCAATACAAAAACAGTAAATGCACCCGACATCATTACAAACATATACATATATGCTTATAACTACAAAGTGATTTACGATTTATTTCATTTCTCCGAGTTTTATTTCCATTGGCACTCCACCAATACATAAACGGTAAATCCACTCTTCGTTGTTACAAACATACCCATATATGCTTATAACAACTAAGTGATTTACGCTTCATTGCATTATTCCGATTATTATTTCCATTGGCACTCCACCAATACATAAACGGTAAATACACTCCTCGTTGTTACAAACATACCCATATATGCTTATAACAACTAAGTGATTTACTATATAGTTCATTATCCGCATCAGAAAATCCACACATTTTCTATCACAGTGCATAAGTTAAAGACTTATCCTTACCTCGGTGAGTGTTGGGTTTGGGTTCTAGGCAACTCCTCAAGTTCCACCGACACCGCCTCCAACTTTAGGATTTTTCCTCATCCCACCATATAACACAATGTTAGTCATTTATTCCAAATATCATATAAACAACTTATATTGCATTATTTAACCATACGAGATATCTATCATATTTTCGATATTAGAAAGTAAACTCATCTTCTACCTCTAGCATTTTACCCATTTTTCATTTTAACCACATTTTCTCTTTAGGGTTTTGGGGTTTTCATGACTCAACCCACAAACCCTCTCCTTTTTTGAAATACTAACTATATGCCAAGAGTTTACAAGATAAAATAACATAAAAATGAACCATAACTCAAAAGGGTGAGTTTCCATGGTTTCTCTCATTTTTTAGAAGAGATCCAACATACCCAAAAAGAGTTCCAAAGAGAAGAAGAGAGTTAGAATCAAGAGTTTTACCTCTTCTCAAGCTCTTGGATGAGTATCAAAGCTACTTGCCCTTGGAAAAACTCTCTTCTCTCACCTCTCTTCTTTTCTTAACCCTAAAATGTGTTTGGGGGTTTCTCATTTAATGCAACTCGTCGGGTTCTCGCTTAAGCGAGCTCATTCTCGCTCAAGCGAGAAAATCCCGCCCATTTTAAAAACTCAGATCTGATCCTCTCGCTCAAGCGAGAATCTCACAGTCTCAACAGCCCCAAAATGCCATTTCTCACCCAGGCGAGCCAACTCCCGCTCAGGCGAGAATCCTCCAGTATAGCCCAAGATTTCACCCTCTCAGGTGAGTCTTTCTCTCCCAGGTGAGAATCTCTCGCTCAAGTGAGGATCCCAGGACTGATACTATAATTTTAAAGACTCAAATTTAGGGTGTTACAAGTCGGGTTATTTTTTTGAATTCAAACTCAGCCCTAGATTTGAGGCTAATTTGACCCTAAATGTCGATTGGTCAACTTTTAAACGCGACTCGATCATAGACACAGTTAGATAAAGTCTTCTCAAAATTACTTATAATTATGAATATACAATTTGACATATGAAATGATATATATGTAGATATTTTGTTAATCATTTACGTATTTGTTTATATGATGAAAAATTTATAGAATCAATGGTATTTTGGGCAAAAAATATGTAATTACTATATACATACACATATGACGAATGGGTGACGCTGGAGGGGTCGGACCGATCATTCTTGTCCTTTACCCGGTCCTAAATACTGTTCGGGTCAAATTTTTGAACCCGAATCCAACCATAGACCTAGTGAAATCCGACCATACTTGGGTCCGATCATTATCGGGGCAAATCGAGTGAGCAGGTAGGGTCGGGTTCTGCTCACTTCTACATTTAATCATCAATTAAGCCATAAATATATATCTTCTCCCAACCTTAGAGTTGACTGAATTAAGGCTAAAATTGAGCAAAAACAGTTACATCATATTTCGATTGATAAGCATTATCTTATATAGGTTTACTTTGTTTTATTTTATTTCAATTTATTTGTAGTTTATGTTTATATTGCTAGTTATAAGTTAGGTAGTTATTATCTTATTGTTTATATCGATTTTTGCCTATACAATAAATTATTTGGATTAACTAATATTTGAGTTTGACCGATATTTATCATCTTAGTTTTTTACATTGAGTCAAAAAGGTTTCATCCTTTGTGACTTGTTCGGTTATTATTTTGTTGCCGATATGCCGAAAATTTGGAACTTTGATTAGTCATTTCCCTTTATTGTGTCACTTTCTCATTAGTATTCACTTATTTTTTTCTCCAACCTAATAATTCCAAATTTCATGCAATAGCATATAGATAAGCAAATGGCAACATGCTCCAATAGAGAAAATTAAATTTCTTCATTTTATATTATATTGATTTTTCTTCCCACCAATGCTCATTTTGATGATATCTCATCTCCAAGTGATGAATTATATTAGCACTAACTTCTTTTCTCAACTATAATCATTTTGATGGTGATTATACCACTAAGTTCTTTTCCACCGACGATCATTCTTGTGGTGTCTTTTTTCTTGTTGGTGAATTATGTTATAGATGATTTCTTTTCCCGTCGGCAATTATTTTGATGGTAATTATGCCTCAGATTTCACACTTACAATTCATTTATAATGATTTTGTTGAACCATAAAATTAGTTGTTTATTTTTATTTTTGAATGAATTATTTATAACAAATTTAACGTTTATTAAACTTTAGCTTGAGATAGTGTGTTATAGTATATTTCGACGGATAAGTATTATCATATATAGGATTTAATTAGTTTGATGTTATTTGAATTTATGTGTAGTTTATGTTTATCTTATAAGTTATTATTTGAGTCCTCATATCTTATTGTTTGTAATATTTTGTGTCTATATAATAAATTATTTAGAATGACTCATATTTGAGTTTGGTCAATCTTTATCATCATACACTTTTACAAGAACAACAATCATCATATCCAAAACATCCAATCATTGCTCGGCCAACTACCAACACTTAATCCTAGTTATAATACATAGGAAATATAATTGAACTATAGTTAAAGTTATAATGCTTATTAATAAGTTCGAAATTAAGATAGATAGTGGTGAAAAGGACTTCAATTACTCATTTAGTTCTTGCACTCTAATAAGGAATCAGATGCAACAATGCAAGCCTAATGAAATCAAAGTAAGTCACGAGAAGGGTAGTTAATGACTAAATTCAAAAGAAATCAAAGGAATCAATCACTTGAATATGATTAGGGAACCTAATCCAAGCCTCTCTTAGGGAAAATTTCTAAACAAAAATATTCCCGGCTCTAAATCGATTTCCAGGCATATTGTTAAAATGAATGTATATTCTATAATATATAATTGATTAACAATGTAGTTAATTGATTATCTAGATGTTGTATTGTTGTAATTATGTTTGTGTTAATTAATTAACAATATGGTTAATCGATTATCTTATTAGTTGCTTCAGTTTGTTAAGAAGAGTTTTGTATTCGATAAACGATTATCAACAAAGTTAATCAGTTTTAGTTATTAGATTAGTTAGTTTTCGTTTCTTTTGTATAAGTTGATTGTTGTAACTTTTTTATTTATTCAATTTCCTTAATATAAGTAATTCATTCAATGAATGAAATATGCACTTTGCTCCTTGATTTCTAATATGGTATCACAAACATAATTATTAATTTCATCGCTTCTTCTTGTTATTGCTTACATACACCAGAATGGATACTTCCATCATGACATGAAGCTTGATGGTTCTTAGGGTGTCAAGGCATAGTGTAAATCAAGGTGGTGTTGTGCATATTGATTCTCTGTATCACAATGATGTTAATTCAGCTCATGGACATGTTGCACATGGTCAATTCAAGAAAGCAAGATTAGTAGATAGAATTTTTGATGATGTTCTTGTCCGTGTTTGGACCGCATCGGGTCGCATCGGACCGCATCAGATTCAAAAGTATTGTTTTAATCACAAAATAATTCACACCGCAATCTGCATCGCAACAGCCGCAATGACCGCAATCACAGTGACTGCAACCGTTACCGCAATCGCGACCGCATCTACAATTTAAATCACCGGTACTTCTTGCTAAATTTGATTATGCTATGTTGTGCATCTCATGCTTGTATTTTTAGATGACCCTAAGTTCTTTTATTATCATCCTCTTCATCAGCCTTCAAATTCAGATCAAGGGTGTTAAAGCTTGACTCTATTGAAAAGTCTTTCTTTATGCCACCTTGTTTATTAACCAATAATGCCTCTTCCTTCCCTTCAATTCTTGGCCTCTAGATGTTGGAAAAGAAATCCAGTTTAGCCCTGCGTTTGAGACTTAGACAAGGTGCATGTAAGTTTGGTTTGGTTTCACTCAGCTACAACAACAACAACTTGATCACTGGAGTCAGTGTGATGGTTAAGATGAAGGGGTTTAAGGAATGAAATGAATGAGGAAGTGAGTTTGAGTCTCACTCATAACAAAATTAAAAAAATGAGTTATAAGGTGGTTTGATGTAGTGAGAAAGGGAGAAAATGAGGTTGAGGGTTTGAGTCTCACCCCACAACAAAATAATAACCTACTAACATTTGCCGATAAAAAAATAACTTTCTTAGTCATGCAAATAATTTCTTGATCATGCCCATACTAAGTGCGGATGAAAGTGATGATGGAAGAAGCATATTTGGCTATGAAACATTTAACTTATCAGACTTTTTTATTTTTGCCATGATCATGACAAGCTTACCCTTTCTTGGAGATTATTTTGGTGATGATTACTTTAAGGTGATCATTACTTTGAGATCATCAACTCCTTTCTCTTTACCATTACCTTTGGCTTATGCATTCTTTATTCGTTAGTTTCATTAGATGAAAGTATGTCAACGACTGATTCTTTGAAAAGTCCTGAATTTTGCCTACCCCAATTATACTCTATTTTCTTTACCCCTTTCATAAACACAACTTTATGTTTAGTGTGTATTTTTTATCTTTGAAGCAACATATTAGAATCAAGATTAATATCAATTTCTCTCTTTCATCCATTATGGTTGGTTTGGTTGGTTAAGCTTCTATCAAAGTAGTAGTTAAGTTTTGGAAGAAGTTGCTTTAGCATTCAGATTTCAAAATTGGGAGATCAAGATTCGTTCATCAACAAGAGGAGGTTTTATAGTATAATTATTGTGATCAACAAAATCATTTCAAGCTTGGAATATATGATAGTAGGGATGTTAAAATGGATGTGTATTATGTAATATATAATCGATTAACAATGTAGTTAATCGATTATCTAGATGATGTATTGTTGTAATTTTATTTCTGTTAATCGATTAACAATATGGTTAATCGATTATCTTGCTAGTTGCTTCAATATGTTAAGATGAGTTTTGTATTCGATAATCGATCATCAATAGAGTTAATCGGTTATCTAGTTAACAATTTATGTTTTCTGTTTTTCTGGTTTAGTGTAGAAGTTGTATATAAAGGACATACCCCTAATCTTTGTAATTCAATTCAATGTGAGAAATATTCATTCAATAATGAGAAATTTCAATGGAGCATTGATTCTCCCTTCTTTCTTTAGCTTTCTTTAACCTTTCTTTCATTTTCTCGTTCATGTCATTCTCATCTTTCTTGTTAATCAAGAAAGCTTTTTTCATGACTCGTACCAAACTCTAATATAGTATCAGAGCAGTGTATATATTTCTCTTACATCTTCCTTCTTCATCCTCACCAAATTTCATTCATTTATTTCGTCCATTATATCTCGTCCATTTTCTTCATCTTTTTCTTTGTTGGGGAAGTTTGAATCCTTAGTCATGGAAAATGTAGCATCGATTCTTTGGAATTTGCAACGGGTAAGACACCCTTTGAAGAAAAAAGTGTGAAAGTTTAGTGTGTGAACAACATGTGGCATGGAAGAGAAAAGGTGATGAATTCGGAGAGATATATGAAAACTATCAAGCTGCTGTTGATGATGCAGTTTGTGTGATCCATCATGTACAGAAGCTTAGACTTAGATAAGACACGTCCTTTTTGGCAGCAATACCATTCTTGGAATATTGGTATGGGATTTTTTGTCGTAACTTCATTCGATTAACATGTGTAT
Source organism: Lupinus albus (assembly GCA_009771035.1). Lineage (NCBI taxonomy): Eukaryota > Viridiplantae > Streptophyta > Magnoliopsida > Fabales > Fabaceae > Lupinus > Lupinus albus. The sequence goes on along the minus strand of CM020013.1, from coordinate 4,497,191 downwards.
TCTGTAATATATAATCGATTAACAATATAGTTAATTGTTGTCGAGCATTGGATGATGCTAGTTCCGCAATTGTTTATTTTTAAAGAAAGTGTTGAATTTCTATCAAAATTGCCACAAATTTCCTATCTTCACTGTGTAACCGGCCTCAACAATCTTTCTTTATCATTCTCTTTTATAACTAAGATGATATTTGTAAGCATTGTTATTTTTGAACAAGTAGTATTATTCATATTCTAGATTTTTTTCATTCTTTGGCCAAGAAACTAAGATGGTATTCTTGAGCAATAATATCATTTGATCTAATTTGATATTCTTTCTATTGTGTTGATTCTTGATAAACAACATTTATTACTTTCAATTTTACTAATCAAGTCTTCTTTGACTCTCATTCTATGCAATATTTTCTTGCATCTCAAGATCAATTTGTTCGTGTATCCACACTGTTTTCTATTATACAATCTCAATTCTTGATTCTCTCAATTTCTATCTACTTAATTGCATATTCTTTGAAGATCATGAATGATTACACAGAAGATTTTGATCATATTGGAATGCTTATTCTTATTGTTAATGACTCCAATAATAAAATGTCGATTTTAAGATTGCTCCATTCAATCATTTTTATTCAAGGTGGGAATTGTCAACATTCACTCTCTAACCTGAGGGGTTGTTGAAATATATTTTAGTATTTAGGTTAATATTGTATTAGATTAGTAATTAGTAGTTGATTAGTTAGTTTTAGTTATTAGATTAGTTAGTTTTTTGTTTCTTTTATATAAGTTGATCGTTGTAATTTTTTTATTCATTCAATTTCCTTAATATATGTAATTCATTCAATGAATGAAATATGCATCTTGCTCCTTGATTTCTAATACATATCTAAAAGAAATTAAACTAAAATATTCAAAATACAACTGGATAACCAAATTGGCAAAATATTAAAGGAAAATCTCTTTTAATAAAATAAATAATAAAAATATCTAATTTAAAAAGGAATTACTTCAAAAAATAAATAAATCATTAATATCCTACCTATCAAAGCACAAATAACAAATACATACATCTCATAGTCTAAAAAAAAATTATATTATCACTACATCATTTAATATTCATATTTAATCATTATCGACTTTTATATATAAATAATTCAAACCAGTAGTGACCGATACTTTGTAAAAAATACATTGTTTATTTGATAACAAAGCTTTACTATATATAGTGATATTTTCTCAGTTTTAAGAAGGAAAAAATAAAGTGACTTTCATAAAACTTAATGATTTAGATTTACTCACTAATTTAAATCCTTAAATTTTCCTAGAATAAATGAGTATAATATGGAAAAAGTTTAAAAAACTTTCTTTTATACTCTTTCCCTAGAATAATAATAAAATTTGAATCCTTAAATTTTGGTTCCATATTAAAATATGGGTCAATACTGGACTCTTCGATACTAGATTTATATTTAGTATTGATAGTTATATATATATATAGTCATGTGAAATATTTCAGCACCTTATTCATTCTCTAATTCTCTTTAATTCTGATCTGATTTTGTGTCTCCCTTGCAATGGCAGACCAGCTGACTGATGAACAGATTGCTGAGTTCAAGGAAGCCTTCAGCCTCTTCGACAAGGATGGCGATGGTTTCTCTCTTTTCTTAATATCACTCTCTCTTTATTTCTATTCATTTCTTCTTCCATTTATTCAATTCTCAAGTATGTGATGCATTTTGTTTATGTTTTTTGGTGAATGGTGATTCTGGGTATGGGTGAATTATTGGATTATGAAGTGCTCAAATATTATACCCTTTTCAAAATTTGAACTTGTTTTGATTTAATGTTGTATTAGATCTTTCGAAAAAAAAAAATTAGGTATAAATGGTGTTTGTACCCCATTAAAATGTAACATGTGTTTCTTAATTGCAAAAAAAAAAGACTTAATAATATAAATAAACATGTGTCACCTTTTAATAGACTATAAACATCATTTGTACCTAAAGAATTGTACCTTAAGGTTTGTGCTTACAATTTTGGATTAGAGTGCTTGTTTTCGATGACTATGGGGTGTTTGTATTTGGATACATAAATAAGGACTCTTTTTTTTTTCTTGTGCATTTTTTGTTGTAAGGACAATTGATATGAGAATAAAAAAAACATGTATGGAGAAATATACATATGTCCAGCATGTATATTTGGAGACAAGAGAATTCTTTTGATATTAGAATAATAATTATTTATAATTAATAAAGATTTTATAGTTATCTCTTCATCAATATGTTTATGTTTTTATCGCATTTCATATCTAGATCTTATAAGATCTTATAATTTGACATCTGCGTGTATCTAGATTTTTGTCATGTTGGACTTTATTTTCTTCTCTTGATAGTTTTATGTGATTGAATGGAGATCTAGATCTTATAAGATCTTATAATTATTTTCTTCTCTTGATAGTTTTATTTTCTTCTCATTTCTTGTGTCTCAGTATGATCTAATCCAATCAAAAGTTGTCATATATTTACCAATAAAAATCATAAAAAAAGAAAATAATTTTTATATATTATTTGTTGGGATTTGATTGATTTGATATACGGTAATGTAAATTTTTTAGGACGGATGATCCCAATTCTACATGATTGTGGTAAGCGATCCAGTTTTAAAATGTGAAACCGGTGCAATTAAAATAAACCAAACTGAACAATGTATTTGATTTGTGAATTTAGATATCCAGAAAGTACTCGAACCCAAATACATACTTAAAAAATGTTTTCATTATTTAAATGGATTATCACACATTTAAAAAATTATTTTCCTTATTTGATGTTATTATTTAGACAATAATTTAATCCAATAAATAAGCTTAGTTTTTACTATATTTTAATAATAAAAAAATTATTTAATATTATTTTTATTTAAAAGTAAAAATCATAAATGTTATATTAAAAAAGTTATTCAGTACATTTTCCACATCCATTTTCGTCTCTTATCACCGAAGAAAATAAAAGAGCAATAATACAGTGGTCGGATAATTTCATCAAATGTAATTATATTTCTCTAAATATTATTTCCATTATTTTTATATCTTTTAAATTATTTTTAGAGTTAATTACACTAACATCCCCTGAATTTTAGTGAAATTACACAAATCACTCTTCCTTTTTTTTGTCATTACACGAACTACCCCTCTCTATTACACGAATCACCCCTAATTTTATACATATATTACACTGATCATCCCTAATGAGATATAAGTGTAATATTTTACACAAAAAACGTGTGGTGGATATAATTAAGTTAAACAAAATATTATATATTGCGTAGACAATTCCAAATAGTACAAAACTGAATGTCTTTTTATTATTTTTGTTTTATTACAAAATACATTAACAAGTCTAATGATATGATTATATAACTCTTATACTATTTTGTAATGAACCAAATAATGAAGAAGCATTGACTCTTATATTATTTGGATTTGTCTACACAATATATAATATTTTGTTTAACTTAATTACACACATCACATGTTTTTTTATAAATATTACACTTATATCTCATCAGGGGTGGTCAGTGTAATATATGTACAAAATTAAGGGTAGTTCATGTAATGACAAAAAGGGAGGGGTGGTTTATGTAATTTCACTAAAACTCATGGAGTGTCAGTGTAATTAACTCTTACTTTTATTATTTTGGTTAATGTTAAATTATTCTTATTGTACTAGTACTTTCATATTTCTAGATGTTTTGTTTTGGCATGTGTTATGTAATTTTGCACATAACTTATGTTTTAAATTTTGGAGCTTTTGTTAGCTAAAAATTCAACATTAGTAGAACTGTAACATATCCTTTTATTCGATTCTTGAATTGCACCAAAAATAAAACGGAATGGTATTGTGGTGTTGTTTCTTTCATGATTGTATGATGTTAGGGTTGGATATTTGATTTCTGTAAAGAATTGCATTGTTAAATTTATAATGTGTGTTCACAATATGTTAATCACTTTCCATGTATATCCTTAGGTATTGATTTTACTTTGAACGAAACTAAATGATATCATTTCAAAATAAAAATGACTTTGAACTTTTCAGTCCATGCAATTCTCTTTTCGAGGTTGTATTGTATGAACAAGGATTAATGAAGATGCAAATACTTGATTTTAATTGTATTTTTAATAGCAAAAATGTTATTCCATTATATATAAAGGGATAAAAATGTTTTATCATGTTATGTTTTCTAGCCTGTACTTTTTGTAGTAGTTGTATCTCTATTAATGGAGAGGACCTTACTCGTATTGTATCCATTATTGTGTTTCAAACTATTCCATTTCATGATACAGGTTGTATTACTACGAAGGAACTTGGGACTGTAATGCGATCACTCGGGCAGAACCCAACTGAGGCAGAATTGCAGGACATGATAAACGAGGTTGATGCTGATGGCAATGGTACAATTGATTTCCCCGAATTCCTCAACTTGATGGCGCGCAAGATGAAAGACACCGATTCAGAGGAGGAGCTTAAGGAAGCTTTCCGTGTGTTTGACAAGGATCAAAATGGTTCTATTTCTGCTGCAGAACTTCGTCATGTTATGACAAATCTTGGTGAGAAGCTGACTGATGAAGAAGTTGATGAGATGATTCGTGAGGCTGATGTTGATGGCGATGGCTATATCAACTATGAGGAGTTTGTCAAAGTCATGATGTCCAAGTAAGGACTAATCAATCCATAAACCAAATTGGAAAACATATAAAGAAAATAAGGACAAGGTAGATAAGTTTTGATGAGAGTTCTATTTCCATTAGCCTACTTTCTTGTTTGCTTTGTCCCTTCTTTTAGTACTTTGGATTATTATGAACCTTGAACTATTGGATTATGAACTTAAGACTATTGGATTATGAACTTAAAACTATTGGATGCAATTTGGGTTTTTTACATGAGTTTGAAATGTAGAATCAGCTATATTCTACTATCAAAATTGTGATTTGATCGTTGAGCAATGGGAATATCAACATCGTCTTATTTGCATTCAGTGTTTTGAATTGCGATTGTGGTTACGATTACAGTTTTTGCAAACGTTGTGATGTGAATTATTGCAACTGTTACTCCGATGCAGTTGTACTATGGCCTGATGTGGTTGTGCTACAGTCCGATGTTGCCGCGTAATTGCGATTTGGTGTATCACCTATTTAAAGGTATGATTGCGAGTTGAGTTTTGAAGGGAAATGAAGAAAAAAAGAATAGTCGAGAATCATAAAATACATTGGTGAAATGACTCTAAAGTCATTTATCCCCTTCAAAACAATACTCTCAAACATAATTGATTTGGAAGCAACTTTATGGTTTTCGAAGTTTGTGAAATATTTAATATATAGTTGCGGTCACACTGACCATATTTTCCTGCTCCACAACTTCATGCATTTTTTGAGACTTTGAAACCCGACCTTGTTGTATTTTCCTTATGCCTTCATCGTTTTAATACTTTAGGCTTCAATCTTTTCATTAATGCCTCCTCCATTGTTTCTTGATTGAACACGCATGTAAAACACCCCAAGTTATTCAATAAGCAAATTGTTTTAACTTTGCTTTTGTTTTAGAAACATAAATTTTGTCATCAAAACTCTCACAAAATGCTTATAAAGGTAAACCACTCATTGGGTATCATCAAATGTTCCCAATGTTGTCCACAATCTTATGACACCTACATTTTGTGTTTTCTTTCAAACTCTTATGCTTAGTAGAGGTGAAAGTGTGAAGATAGAGATAGCTGAGAGAGAGTATGAGAAGAAGAAAGGTAGTGAGAAATGAATATAATTTTTATATTGTTTAGTATAAAATAAAGAGGAAAGAAAGAAAGTAGATATTATTTCACTCTCTTATTTGGTTGGATAGAGAATGAGAAGAGAAAAAATATTATTCTTGTAAAAGATGAAAATACTCATTATGAACAAGTAGTGATGTGAGAAAGAAAATGTTATGATATGTATATTTTTGTAATTGTATACTTTCTTCAATTTCTTTCCAATCATGAAGAGATTTTTTTTTGACATTCGACCCACAAATTTAGTTTCTCTTCCATCTTTCTCTTCTAAACCAAAGAGGAAAAATCCATTAAATTCCTCTTCTTTCTCTTTTCACAATTTCTTTCCTCACTAATTCTTCCCTACCAAATGAAGTTGCGCTTAACATCATAATTAAAGTTTTTTGTATAACCAATGATATTTTTTCACGCTATATAAGAAACTAATCTCTTCCAAGTATGTGATCATCCTTCCTAATAGGTGTCGCTCATATGAATCAAATATTTAATATATTTGTCTATTTGATGATTTAATGGGGAATTACACCATCAGACCAAAACTTCAATATATAAAAACAATAATATATTTTTTTAGCATATTGTAAAATTACATTTTTCTATGCTTCAAATGGTAGTTGGAGGCAGAACAAAGATCGTATAGTTTGATTTGAAGGGACTTAGTGAACCACAAATAAATGATTATGTGTTTTTCTATCCCTTTTAATTTATTCTATTTGATTATATTAACTGTAAAGAATTAATTTTTTTACTCGTTAACTTTTCAAATCAGTTTTAAGTTTATGCTTAATATATAATTGTTGGAGACAAAGATTTTAATAAAATAATTATTTTCCAAAAACTTAACAAACCAAATTCAATCACTACTTTTGTCAACTTTAAATATCCACTATTATTAAACTTGCAAATCATCCTTATCACTAATCAAGTGTTTTAATAACATAAAAGACATTTTTTTAAGATTGAATGTGATTGAAATAATTTCTCAAGACTTGTCCCGTTTAACAAAAATGGAGAGAAAGAAGGATTAATCTTCTTTGATTTTTTTCTTCATAAATTGTATATATTATATTGGTGGTATTAAAAGTTACACGTACCAATATTCAATATTGCCATTTTTCATTACGAGATTTAATAATTTAATAAGTACTAAATCTAAAAAGTAAACTGAATTCAATTATTTACTAGCCTTCCATTTTAAAATATGTATTATATTAATATTTTTCATTATTAATCAATATCATTTGATTTGATCAAATTTATAATTGGTAATTAATTACTATTTTTCTATTTGTCAATTGCTATTTTTCCATATTCCAATAATATTAATAGTTAATTGATTAATTGAAGAAGACTTTACATTAATATTAATCAATATCATTTTAAATAATTTTTAGACCACGTTGATCCTCACAATTTTTAAACAATATCATTTTAGATGCTTCATCTTTAGCAAATAATTTTAGGAACTATTTTTTTTTTAACTTATTGATCGTCATATAATTGTTTTTGACTTAAATGAAAATTTTAAATAAATAGTAATTAATACCTTACCATAAATTATTTTGTATAATTTTATGTATATTATAATTAAAATAAGAGTAAATTACACTACTATCTCATGATTTTTTTAGTGAAATTACATAAATTACCCTTTGGATATACACAAATTAATACTAACTTATATACATACATTATAATGACTACTCATACATAGAATATAAATGTTATATTTTAAACAAGAAAATCAGTGATGAGTATAATTTTAAGTTAAAATGTAATTTACTCATAATTAACTATACATTAGCTAGAATAAATTGATTATTTGTAAACTTACATATAAAATTTGATTATAAAATCACTTTCTTCTTTTGTGTATTTAAGCAACATCTCCGTGAAATTATTGGTGCATTTTGTAACAAACTAAAGTGAGTTTTTTATTTTATAATTTTCTGTGTTTTTACTTCCCTTTGTATTATGTATCACTTACTTATCATGTAGGAAATGAAGACAAGATAAGTTTTGATATATATTACATTGTTAAGTATAACAATAGCCATTTATTTACACTTTAATGGATAAATTGGAATCCCACTTCCATTGGACCAAGCAACAAGCCAAATTCTTTTTCCCTTTATTACTCTCTTACACATTTTTAAAACGCACTAATCCTGCCCAATAATAAATATTTGAATAATGAGATATGCTCAAATGTTTTATTATTTATTAGTAATCACATTTTAATATAAAAATACATAATTCTCACATATTTATAGAAGTTTTTTTTATGTAAAATATGAAATTTTTATTTGATATAGAGGTGTCTATTCCATCTTTAGTCATCTTAAATAAGTCTTAAATAATAATAATTAAATGATGATTCATGCATTATTGTTTCATTTAAATCATTTCTTGGTTCTAGCCTTATATGGTTAGTAACAAATTGAAGTATTGTGATACAATAAAGTATATTGAGATTAAAGTATTCTTTTTCCCTTTATTAAGTTCATAATGAATTATTTGAGTCAACCCCAAGCTAAGAGTAGAAAGGATTATGTTAATTAGTGAATTTTTTGATTGCTAGCTTAGTTGGTTTTATTTCCTAATATATAATATATTTTATGGTGTAAATTTTAATTAATTAATTAATTAAACATTCTTCAAGTTCCAATAGGTAGCATGCCAACCATCTCCATGTGTTTTCTTTAGTTATCCTTGTCATGAATAGGAATAAGGGGTTGTGATTTTATCTTCAACTGAATTGAAATGAAAACTTTGAAATTTTCCCTCTACTATTATCCTAGTTTTTGTGAGTTGGTTTTTGCAAGACAACTTAGAGAATGGAATAGAAGACTTCACTGCCATAAGAACACACTTATGAGATAAATTTCTATTACTATTTTCTCTCTAAAAACAACTCACACACAACCCTTAAGGCTACGTTTTGGAATTTTGCTTAGAAGGGAGTGAAGGAAATAGATGATTTTGGAAAAAAAAACATATGAGTTTGGGAAAGCGAGATAAATGTTTTGAAGGTTTTTTGGAGGCCTCTAAAACCTTTTACTAGCTCATTTCCATAATTCCCCCAATTTAGAATTTTCTGGAGAGAATCATGTTAAAATATGAAAATTATTTTAGTAAAATTTTATATTTACATTATTTCCCAAGTTTTCCTTGGGAAAAGGCTGAAGTGAATGCCACTTCTAATGAAAAACCAAAATAATAATACAAAGATGAAGAAGATGAAAGAAAACAATATTTAATTATTGTATTGAATACTTGATGATTACAAACCTAACTAATGAGATAACTAACTACCTAGTGAAAAATACACATGCTAAATATAAATGGTTAAGTTTTAAATGGGTTTCTTATGGCCCAAGTAACATGAACTTGCTTCCCCTAAGTATTGATAGCTTGGATAAGGTCATGGTACTATGAGATGATGTGGTGAAGGGCCTAGTTCTTTTGTCTCGATCATGAAGCCAAGGCCCTGGTGCCTATGTCTCGGTCTACTTGGTCAAGTTGTCTCGATCATAATATCTACTGCCTCGGTCAGGTCATATGTCATCTGATGCATCTTGTGTGTGTGCCTCTCACTCCTCTGGTGTGTGTTCATGTCAGTCAGATCGTGTGTCGTCTGATACATCTGGTGTGTGTTCTTCGGTCACAATGCATGGATATTGGCACGATGCCTCGGTTATTTGACCAAGCTTGGCACATGAATATTGGCATGATGAACCGGTCATCTGGCAAAGCTTGTTAAGACTTGGTGCATCCTTTCGTAGATCAATTCCATCTAATAACCCATCCCCCACAAGGTGAGGCAAAAACATTTAGTATACCAGCTTGACATGGATTAGGGATTTATATTTTGGTCCTAATGGTTTGGTCAAAGCATTTGGTAGCTGAAGATTAGATTTGATAGGCAAAAGTTTTACCAAGCCACTCCTAAATTTCTCTCTAAAAGTGTGTCAATTCAATTTTATATGTTTTGTTCTTTCATGAAAAACAGGGTTAGTGAAAATATGAATGGTAGATTAATTAGCACAATAAAATATAGCAAGTACAAGATGTCAGTATTGTAAATCATATAACATATAATTCAGCCAAGTTATTTCACAAGAGGTAAGGGCCATGGCCTTGTACTCTTCCTTACAAGATCTCCTAGAAATAGTTTTTTGTTTCTTTGATTTCCAAGAAATCAATGAGTTTCCTAGGTAAATATAAAAACAAAGTGGTTGATCTTCTTGTATCAAGTCAAGAAGCCTAATCACTATCACTATAAGCTTTGAGATGTAAAAGAGAATTACTTGGATAAATAGCCCTAAAAGAGGAGCACCCTTGATGTATCTTAGAAATTTCAAGGCTGCAGTGTGATGTGTTATAGTTGGATTGGCCATGAATTGAGCCAACTGATTAGCAGAAAAGGCATGGTCTGGTCTAATATTAGTAAGGTATATTAGTCTACCAACCAACCTTCTATAAGCAGGTGGATCTACATAAGGATCAGTTGAGTCTTAGTATAAGTGAGTGTCATTTGTCATAGGTGAAAAAGATGGTTTATATCCTAATAAACTTGCATCAGAAAGAATTTATAACGCATATTTTCTTTAGTTAAGAGAAATTCTAATCCTCTTCCTAAAAATTTCAAAGCCTGGGAAAAATTTCAAAGGTCCAAGGTCCATATTTTGAAGGTTTCGGCCAAGGGGGATTTAACGTGTTGGATTTCATGAGAATTGTTTCTAGTAAGGATAATGTCATCCACATACACTAGTAAGGCAGTGATAGATGATTTGGATGACCATTTTATAAAGAAGGAGTGATCACCTTTGGCTTTGTAGAATCCATTTTTGATAAGAAACATTGACAGTTTAGCAAACCATTGCATGCTTGCTTGCTTAATCTATAAAAGGACTTTTGTAGTTTGCTGACTTGGTTATGCTTAGTAGGATTAATACCAAGTTGGAGTATCATATAGACTTGTTCCATTAAGTCACCATGTAAGAAAGCATTGTTGACATCTAGTTGTTGTAAGATCCAAATATAAATGGTTTCTAAATCAAGAACCAATCTCATAGTAGTAAGTTAAGTTTGCCTACAGGGGAGAAGGTATTGATGTAATCAATACATTCATTTTAGGTATATCCTTTGGCCATAACTACGGCCTTGTATCTTTTAATAGTCCATCAGGTTTGTATTTAATTTTAAAAACTCATTTGCAACCAATGGATTTCTTAGTGTTGGTTAGGTCAGTAATGATCCATGTGTTGTTTTGTTATAAGGCATATAGTTCTTGATGAATGGTTTCTTTCCAATGAGGATATTTGATTGTTTGTGTGTATCTTTTTGGTTCTGTGTGGGAGGTGACATATAGGATATTGGATTTGTGAGTAATTGATAGTTTGTGGTAAGACAAATAGGAGGATAAAGGATAAGTGGAGTGTGATTGTATGTTTGTGTTATTTAATAAAGCATAATGATAATCTTGTAAATATGTGGGAAATTTGTGCGTTCTAGTGTTCTTTCTGGGTTGAGGTGGTTGTGGTTGATTTGGTGAACCACGAATTGTCAATGGTGCAGTGAAATCATTGGCTAATTCATGAGTGGGATCAAAGGGGTGACTATGTATAGGGGGAGATTCATTGTAGGAAATAGATGGAAGAATGTCCTCATAAAGGATTGAGCTGGGTGTGTAGTCTATGGGCTGAGACATATTATGAGTATGATTTTGTTGAAAAGTAGTGTAAGGGAAAGTATGCTCATGGAAGATCACATCCCTACTGATCTGTATGGCTCTAGTGGTAAGATTGAGAGCAATATATCCCTTGATGCTCTCTTGAAATCCTATGAAGATACACTTGGATGTTCTAGGGTCAAACTTATTTCTAAGGTGGTTGTGTGTGCTAGTGTAGCAAAGGCATCCAAAAACTCTACGGTTTTGGAAGTTAAAGTGTTGTTTATGCAATATCTCATAAGGAAATTGGTTATGCAAGGTAGAGTGGGTAAGATGTTAATGATATGAATAACATATATAATAGCATAAGATCAATAAATTTTGGGAAGTTGGCTTTGGATCACATAGCTCTTGTTACATTCAAGATGTGGTGAGGCTTTCTCTCCACAATACCATTTTTGTGGGTGTATACACAAGGTTTGATGTATGATCGCGTTAGTATAATAGAAGTCTTTCAGGATAAATTCAGGTCCATTATCACTTCTAACTATCTTTACTGTTGTTGAAAATTGAGTTTGAGTCATAACAATAAAATTTTGTTGGGAAGTGGATGCTTCTGCTTTACTTTTCATAAGGGTGACCTATGTATATCTACTATGGGCATCCACTATTGTTAAAAAATATATATGTCCATGTATTGAGGGTATAGGGAAGGGCCCCCAAATATCAACATAGATTAAATCGAAATAGTTTTGAGAATGAGTATTGCTTAATGAGATATGAAGCTTCTTTTGCTTTGCTTGACGACAAATTTCACAAATGCCATTTTTATTAGAAGTAATAAAAAGGAAATTTGTCTTAATCACATCTGTACAAGATTGAGAGGGATGAGCTAATCTAAAATGCCAAAAACTAGACTTAGAAATAATTGTTGAATTTGTTATAGAAAAGATTTACATTATGATCAAGATTATCTCCCTTTAATACATACAATCCCTTTGATATACTAGTTATATCAATCATCTTCAAGGAATCATTCTCCTTTATGTTGTCATGAGATTCATCAAAGGATAGAATACAGGAGGAGTGTGATGTTATAGATAGCAAGTTGTAAGAAAATGAGGGGATGGCCATCTGGCAATTTGAACATAATAGTTCTGATGCTATAGTATGCTGAAAAATAAGAAAATTTAGATGCAATATGATTAGTTGCACCACTATCTAATATCCATTAAGGTTACCTTCATATTGTTGATCATTGGCCAAAGACGTAGTAGACATAAAATTTACCATATTTTCAGTAATGGACGAGTCTTCCATCTTTTGGTTATTTTGTTGCAGCATATTGACAAGGCCCTCGTATTGGTGCTTGGTTAAGCCAAAGACAGTTCCATCTTATTTTTGTTGATTATCATTGTGCTCATGTTCATGTGTAGAAAATAGCAAAGTTTATTTGTTCACCTTTGTTGAGGCCCTGATATAGGTGCTTGGTTAAACCATGTAATGTAACCTATAATAAGTTTCAATGGTATGCATAGGTTCCTTGCAATGAATGCAGTATTTTCCCAAGCTTATGGATTTATTCTAAGATCCACTTCCATATGAGGTGGAATTTCCCTTAACAGGACCTCTATTTTGGGTTGTATTTCTGCAAGTAGTCCACTTATTCTCCAATTGGTACCTACATTCATGGTCTTGGCTTCTAATTCATGACCATATACCTGCCTTTCTAACTGAATTTTAGGGGAAACACTATGCTCATGTTTGGGAGAGGGTCTATTAACATGAATTGGGAACTTACACTTTAATGATAGTCGTTCAATCCCTTTAAAAACCTGATAACTTTGTCTTCGGTTTTGAATTTTATACTATCACAATTGCATTTGGGAAGGAGTCTAAAGATTTCTAATTCATACCAAAGGATCCTAATCTCAATGAAATAACTAGTTACAATAAGATCTTATTGTTTGTAGTTGGCTATTGACTCTTGCAGGTCTGCAATCCTAAAAAGATTCCCTTGGGAGAATCTTTCCTTAAGCTCTTCCGTATCTCATATGTTTTGTCAATCCATAAGATGATTTGAGATATTGAGGATGAAACTGACCTAGTAATCCAAAATATAACTATGTTGTTTGCTCTTTCCCAAGCAGCAAAGTTTGGATCTTCTTTAGAAGGCATTTGCATGTTGCCATCAACAAAAGCAAGTTTCTATTTGGGTATGAAGCTCATTTTCATGGATATGTTCAATTGGTGATAATTTTAATTGAGAAGGGGTGAAACCAGTGCAATTCCTGGGTTCTCTAATGGGTGAGCATAGTATGGATATTGTGTAATATTTGATACCATATTATAATTCCACGTTTTACTTGGGAAATGGCTTAAGTGAATAACACTTCTAATGAATAACGAAAATAAGAATGAAAAGATGAAGAAGATGAAAGAAAATTGTATTTGATTATTGTATTGTATGATTATAAACCTAACTAATCCTATTTATATAAATAATGAGATAACTAACTTCCTAACTAACTACCTAATGAAAAATACATGTTCTAAATACAAATGGTTAAGTTTTAAATGTGTTGATTATGACCCAATTAACCTAAACTTGCATCGCCCAAGTACTACTATTTGATAGCTCAGATGAGGCCATGGTGTGACCTTGGTCTGGCCAAGGCACTGGTGCCATGATATGATGTGGTCAAGGCTTTAGTGTTTCTATCTTGATCATGTGGCCAAGACTTTGGTGCCTCTGTCTCGGTCTGCTTGGTCAAGTTATCTCGATCGGGATATCTACTTCCTTGGTCAAATCGCATGTCGTCTAATACATTTGGTGAGTGTGCCTCTCGATCTCTGGTGTGTAGTCCTATCGATCAGGTCGCATTTCGTCTGATGCATCTGGTGCGTGTTCCTCAGTCATAGCGCATGGATGTTGGCACGATGACTCGATCATCTGGTCAAGCTTGGTGCATGAATCTTGGCACGACGACTCGGTGATCTGGTCAAGCCTGTTTAGGCTTGGTGCATCCTTTGGTTGATCAATTCCATCTACTAACTTTTTTTCTCAATTTTGTTAATACAACACTTCTTATCATCATTAATAGATTATGATCCAGATTTGTTAGAATATCATACTCCTTCAAAAAGATTGTCATCTAATATTCACACTAAGGGTATATATATATATATACTCAATACTTTGCATATGTTGAAATTACTGTTGTGAGAATCGAACTGGATCGACCATCTGGCTGGTTCGATCACTGACCGCATTTGAAAATGGTTCTGTTTTTCAGTCTTAATCAATTGAGGTGTTGGATCGCTTTGAATTGGGAAATTTTTGGTTTGACCGTGTTAAACCCGATTGAACCAAAATAGTGTGGGAAGTGAACCGAATGATGTACTTAAAATTAATAAAACAACTCTACTGTTTTGTTTTACTACATTAAAAAAATATAGAGATATGTTAATTCAATATTATTATACAAAATTATTAATTATATAAAATTTATATTTACTATAATTATATATGCATAAATAAAAATAAATTAATTATATATGAAATCACCATATCCAACAGGACGATTTACTATTCAAACCGGTTAAATGCCTTAAAATTTGATAAGTTGTATATATTGTTTGGGGGCAAAGACTTTTTGAACCTACATCCCTAATGATGTTTTTTTATATTTTGCTACTTAGAAATAAGCAACATTTGTGATATCAAATGAAATTTATTACTTTACTACTATCATGGCCGTTGGGTTAATATCGTTTTGACAAATATTTTTACTTCATTAAGTATATGAACTTGCCTCGATATTTTTAACTCATGGTCAATTATATATAGTTTTGTCAAGAGTTCGGAGTATATTGAGATCGGAAATCTTGATACGAAATAAAGATAGAAAAACACTCAATTATATAACTAATATTGTCTTTAAGAAGACCTTTCCAAATAAGTCAACTTAAAAAATATGTTAAGGATTGTCTATTTTTTGTTTATCTTAATTGTGTTAATGATTTTGTACGTTGTTGTTTCCATATATGAAATGATATATAATTATAAATATACTATAGTCCTTAACTTACTCGATCAACATAACATTTTTGTTAATTTTATGGGAGTTTTTAGAAATTTCATCTTAAGTATGGCAATAAATAATGTTTCCGTTACTATTTTATACATATATACTATGTATATTTATTAAAATGGACTATTATATAAATTAATATTCATTGCAGGGTAATAAATGTTTATTACTCTCACAAATTTTAGCCCATGTTAATGAATTGCCATTATCTTTTTATTGTTACGTAATAAATGTTTATTACATAATTAATGCTATATTTTATTGACTTCTCATCTTTGATTTATATTCATATTTTTTAAACGCAGGAATAACTTAATAGCATGAGAAATAAAATTAATATAGACTGTTATTGTATTATCCACCATTTTTACACGGTTATATCATTATTCACAGTTCATTTTCAATTATAATTAACTTTCAAATAAAATTAATATAAAGGACGGATGAATGATGCACTAACCATATATAAATCTTTACACTGACACTGCATAAATATTATGCTCTTATAACATCTACAAATTCTGCCTTGTCAATAACACGAGGGATTCACTTACTCTAAGAGTAAGTTTTTTAAAGTTACTTCAAATCTTAGTCATCAATTCTGGGAAATTCAATTGTTTGAATTAGTGAGTAGATTTAAATCATTGAATTTCCCTAAAATTGATGGTTAAGATGTAGAATAAATTTAAAAAATTTACTCTTGATGTAAGTGAATCTCTCTGTGAATAATATTTGGTTTCACATTTTTGTATTTGAGATTTATTGGCTGAATTTCTATAGGAGTACTGTAACTATGATGATTATGTTATTGAATACCAACCAATTATAAAGACATATAATCTAAATCGAATCAATTAAATTTAAATAAAATATCCGTGCATACATGATATTATGATGTTGATTTATTTTGAAGGTGAATAATGTAATGGCAATCACTATTTCTTTTAAAAAAAATGTATTTGATATGCAAAACTCCTATTTTTATGGTAATTAAAATATATCAGATACATTAAGTATTATAATATTTATTTGAATCCTGTCAAAGATTAAATATCGATTAATGATTTAAGTCTGAATATCATTCTTGTTCACACTGACCTAATTTTAATCTCATCCAACCCATTCCACGTGGGATTCACTTTATCAAATCTTACTCTCTCTTTTTTTGCATATTATGATTATATTTAATCTTACAAGATTATGATTATATTTAATATGATGAAATATTTTATACATATTTCATTCACCATTATTTATTAAATATAAATGGTGAATAATATATTAACAATATAAAAAATTCGTATATTAGGTATATATTTTTGTAGTGTATGTAAATTGATTTTCACTCAATTAGACTTCCACCCAGAGCTGGTTTTGCTTTTGAAATGGTTTGAATGACTGAAATTTGGTACGTTGATAATTGATTAACACTTTAATTAATCGATTGTAGGGATTGTTCTAATTATTGTAATTTCTATAAGATTTAATCAATTAGTTGATTTGAGTTGGTTAGTTATTAGTTAGACAATATAATATATAAAAGTGATTCCCTTAATCTTTATAATTTATTCAATATGATGAGAATATTTATTGAATAGTGATTAAAACAAAAATCCACTCCTTAATTGTATTTCCCAATTCACCTTGTGCTGGATGTGAGTGAAGCTGCCAATTTTAAATCCACCTCTTTACTTTAAACCATATAGATCAATTAAAATAATAATAATATAATAGAAACTAATAAATTTATTAAGTTTAATTGTATAATATATAAATATCATTCATATTCATCAAGTACCTCAAATTCAAATTCTATATATAATATAAGGGAATGGTTGTAATTAGGATTAAAATGTAGTCAAAGATAATCCAAACATATTAAATAAATAATTACAATCATTCTTTCTTTATTGCTGATATCATTTTAACATAGAAGCTATACCATTTTACTTGCTGGTGGAGAATGAATTCCACAATGCAATTTTTATAGGAATGAATCTATTGTAATGTTTCTACCTCCATGGTATAACATGTGATTAAATTGATTAATCTACAAGCACACTTCCTAATATTTAGAATCTGTCATGAAAGTTCATACTAAAGCACCTTTTCAAGTACATCGAAAAAATATGGTCGATGTAGCCGCAATTTAATTACAGATACTCTTGAAATCATAACATTGTGAACATAATTATACTTGTGAAATGCAATTTTAAACACTAGCTAGGATTATAAAGGTCTCCCGCTAAACCCAACATATCTTAAGTAGTTTTCTGAAAGGATTCTTGATATGAAATTCAACTTTAGATACTTCACTACAGCAAAAAAAATGTAATTGTAGTATCTAAGTGTAACACATTATTTTTCGTATAAGTCAAAGTAAGATCTTGTGTATACCAGAAATTCAGTTTAGCCGATAGACATCAAAAACCTTCTGCACAACAATTTTCTGTTCCCTAAAAATAATTTTCTGGTTTAGGGAAATGAGGAAATGAAAAATAATGAAAAGAAAATAAACTTCTATTTTTTATCCTGAAGATAACTAGCAAATTAGCAATATTTCATGATATAAATTGGTACTTCATGAGCTTAATCCAAAAAATAGAATGGAAAGAAGACATACAATATAAAGTTGACATAAAAATTCAACATTATAACTCAAAATTAAACCTAAAATATTCAATGAAATATGAAAAAACATAGATAATTAGATTCATGCCTAACATTTTTATCAATCATTCATATCATCAGGTAGCATATTCAGATCAAAGTCCAAAACTTTTGGAACTCTAAATTGACTTGAAGATGCATCTTCAGTTTGTAACTCATCAATGGCTTCCTCCATCACTAGGGTTGCATCATCAGCAATAGTATCTGAAGACTTTGATTCAGCTATGTTCATAACATTATTCTTCTTTCTGTTATGAATTGATCTATGTCCCCCTAAACCTTGGAAAGTAGGAAAAGATTTCCAACAAATATCACATTGGTAACCATTCACTTTCTTTTGACTAGTTTCATTGCTAACAAAGCTTTTTTCTTCAGATTCTTCAGATTCTTGACCCTTTGGTTTCTTCAATAACAGTTTATTCAACTTCTTCATCATCTTATTCCTTACATCAAAACTATGATCTTGCATTGGTTCTTTAATGCTAATGCTTCCAGAATCCTTCTCTACCTTTAATTCAGATAAACAACAACCTTCTCTCATATTCAACTTATAACTATCAAATCCATCATTTTGGTCAAATTTAATCTTCTTTGATGCATGGTTTTCACTAGTTGATGCTAATTCATCAATGTTATTTCTCTTGCATGAGATTAATAGAGATTGAAGACTACTATTTGGCTCAAAAACCATAGATTCATCAGTAGCAAAAGATTTACTATAACTCAATGACATAAGAACAAGATTTTCAGCAGCTTCATAAACACTAGTACTCTTTCTTCCTCTCTTACCAGTTTGTTTCCATCTTGGTAAAGAACAAGACTTTGATATATCAATTGCAACTTCATCATAATCATAACTATGACCATCTTCTAAATCATAACTCAGTGAACTAGAAGAAGAACTATGCTTATTATTATTATCATTATTATGCTTATGCTTATGATCAGAATGAATTGGAGGACAAATACCCCTCCAATCTCTCTCAGGGTGAGATCTCATGTGGCCATATAATGAATGATTTGATGGGAAATCCTTCTTGCAAAGATAACAAGTGTGTTTCACATCATTATCACCATCATTATCATCATCACAAAGAACCTTCTTGTTATTATTATTATTATTACTATTGGTTCTAGTTGTTTTTGAAAGATTTGAGAAATGGGTTTTCACCTTTGCAGCTTGAAAGTGTGATCTTCTATGGCCACCCAAAGCTTTTCCGTTCTTGAAATTCTTGAAACAAATATTGCACTCATGCATTGATACTTCACCAGATGAGTTTTTCTGAGCTTCTGTAACAGCATCGACAACCTTATTATTATGATTATCATCATCACAAGATTTCTCTATCTTCTCTAGTTTCTCTTCATAGGGTTCACCATCATCATCATATGAAACTTCTTGATCATCTTTATCTCTATTCATCTGAAATGAAAAGGTAACAAAAAAGATTAAACCCAAGAACAAATTAGAATAATATTAAACAAGATGAAAACAGAAGAAGAATTTAAGTACCTTATAAGTTTCAAAGAAAACCCTTTCACCATATAAAAACACAAATTCAAGAAGATGAAGAATTGAAGAGATATAGAAGCTATAAAAAAACTCTAGGGTTTTGAAAATGAAAGAAGAGAAGAAGAAAAAAACTGAGCTAAGATCTGATAAAGAGAAAAAGAGGAAGTGGGAAGGATGTGAAATTGAGAAGACAAATATATTTCAGTGAAAAATTGAAATTAATGAGTCAGTATTATATTTCTAAAACTTTAACTGATTTTGGATTGCAAATATACCTCCATAATTATCCTAATTAATTTATTTATCTTTAATATGGAAAAAAACTTCTTAGTCAAATCTCTCTATTTATATATACAATATATATATAATTTGTTTTTTCAAATCGATATAAATTATTTTAATATATTTATAACGTGGGGGAGTTGGTAACGTTGTATATTAAGCTAGTAATGTTTTTTAGGATGATAATTAGTAGGGGTGAGCATGGGCCGGGTTGGATGGGTTACGGTTTGTCCTTACCCGGCCCTAAATGTTGTTCGGGTCATTTTTATGAACCTGGACCCGACCTTAGACTCGCAGTTATCTCGACCCTAAATATTCACAGGGTCAGCCTTTAAACACGGACCCGACCCTAGACCCGGTTATATTAAACCCGGACCCGACCCGACCCTAGACCCGATTAAATATAACGTATACTCATTTTACATAAAGTCTTCTAAACATTATTTATTATTATGAACATGTAATTTAACATATAAAATAAAATATGTGTATATATATTATTAAACATGTATATATGATGCAAAATTAGAGAACCAATGATATTTTCGACAAAAAAATATCATTACTCTATATATATTTGAACAAACACATACAAACATCATGAGTGAGTGACAATGGGACGGGTCGGGACGGGTCGGGACGGGTCATGTTTGGTCCTTACCCGACCATAAATATTGACGGGTCTAATTTTTGAACTCGAACCCGGCCCTAGACCCGATGAGACCCGGTCATTTTCAAGTCCGATCATGATCGAACCATACCGGATGAGGGGTAGGGTCGGATCCCGCTCACCCCTAATAATTAGTACTTGAAATAACATATTTTCTCTATCTTGAATCAATCAATATTGTTAAGTTAAAAAATTATCTTAATTTTTATTTTGTATATATTTATGAAAATCTTATTAGTGATATTGAGTTTGAGTTAGGAATAGAAAATCTTTATTTATAGTCAACTACTTATCACAAAGATTTAGGATTAGCTTTTAGTATTTTATTTAGAAGTAATCTTGTTTCAACCATACAAACGACTTATTCTATATGTAAATTGTTTTTTGTTTTCAAAAAAGAATATATAAATTGTGTTTATCAAAATCTGGAAAACGACCCTCTGCATAAATTGTTGTTAGTATACTTCACTAATTTAGGGATGGCTTGCGCGTACCCGTTTGGAAGGTAGGTACCCAGCGTATTTTCAATTTTAATTATATTTTTATATATTTTACAATAATTAATATATAAAAATAATTATTACTTAAATAATATAATATGTATATGATAATTTTTATGATAATATTCTCATCACTAAATTTTATTATGAAATAATAATAAAATATACAAAAATATAATAATGTTAAATTAATAATAATTAAGTATAAAATATATATGCGGTACCTGCAGGACTTCATTGCATGTATTTTGACGGGTACCAATGGGTACACATAATTATATTTTGGTATGAACAATATTATATCATCATACTATAAGTAAGGAACTAATCGCATTCGAAATTTGAATGCGTGATTGTGTCTCCTAAAAAATAGTAAGATAGATACACTAAAGAAGGGAGGAGTAAAAACACACAGTTAATTAGATTAAAACATAGAGTTAATTGATTTATTTAAGTAAGATTGGGAGCAAGAGGTTCAACACATTTTGTGGTCTAGAGCAAATTGTAAAATGGTGAATGCGATTATTTTGGTAAAATTGTTTTAATTTTGTACTATTTAAAATGAAAAATAAACTTGTTATGTACGTTGAATATATAAATAAAATATGACTATGTGTAATTGTAAAAATAGTTATTTCAATTAAATGGGATTACTTTTTAAATGATATAATATTAACACTTTAAACATTTTTTTAGAAATAGATAAACTCAAAGGAATAAAAAATGATTAAAAAAGTTATAATGATAATTAGTTCTAATAGTTGACTAGCTAATTAAAAATGGGGGAAAATCGACAGAAACAATAAAATGGAGAAAATTAAAAAATAATAATAGAAAAAGTATACATATTTTTTCAAGGGAATGTCTTTTGATGAAATGGGTCAATTAAGCAGAGTTTAAAGTCAGATATTCACACTTTATGTTTGACAGCTATGTCAATCCAATTGCCTCGTAAAAATATAATTTAATACTAATATATATAGTATAACATTAAAAATAAAAAATGAGCCATGAGCAATTGCATTATTAAACTTTAGAGTATGATTGGTCTAACATGTGAAAATTAAAAACTTTTAATCTCAAATTTTTATGAATTTGTTCACTATGTTCTAAAAAATATCTTTATCAACAAAGTTCAAACAATTAATGGAGGAATTCAAATTTGAAAAATGATATAGTTTTATAACAAATTACTCTATATATTCTCCTAAAATAAATGATAAGATTATTTTTATCATTAAAGACTATTTTATAAGTACAATAACACATTCATATGTAAACTAATTTGTCAGAAAAATGGCATTATCGTTGAACTTTTTATGTGATACATGTCTAGTTTTTGCTTCTATTGTTTGAAATTCCACCTATGCAGAGTCAAAACATGATGCAAATATGGTCATGTATCTCAATATGTAACAGATTGTTTTTTGTTATTAAATATGCGAAGATTGTAGAAAATATATCTTTTGATCCAATGGTTGAGAAATAAGAGATACCAAAACATAAATATAAACAAATATAAAGATAAAACTAAAAACAGATTTGTTAAGATAATCTTTTGATAATTGATAAGGATATACTTAAAAGACGTGGTAAAAAATTGTGAACATAAAACAATGTTTACCATTAAAAGGTTTTGTCGATATAAATTTATTAAAAAAGTTTAATTAAACTTGCTATTTATTTTATTTTGAACTTGATGGAGGTAAGTTTCAGTCTCATTGTTTAGAAATGATTTAAATAATTACTTTAATCATAAATTGTTGGTTTTAAGATAGAACCTTAAAATGACATTAGAGTCAAAACTCAAATGATTTATGATTGTTATAAGCTAAAAGATGACCTTTAATATGAGGTCAAAGTAAACCTTCCACTGATGTGTCATGTGACAGACTTAGAGAGAGAATAATCAGAGATAGATATATTAGCCTTCCCACACAAATGGTTAATACATTCCTTTGTCCTCCGTTGGGTTCCGTGGGTGTTGCTGCATCTTTGCGTCCAAACACTCTAGTAGTAATGCGTGTTGCATGAATTTTATTAAAAATTACTTCCGAAAGTATTAACACATAATTAAATGCACTGTAACAAATAGTTTATACCTTACGATTTTAACTTTATTAAATGAAAGTAACAAACATTATATAATATTTTGGTGAACTAAACATTTATTGATACTAACTATGTTTCAAATGTTTAAATATTGGAAACACTCGTACTAATAACATGAACAACATCTCTTCATTATAATAACATTGATAGTGAATTAAATAGAAACAATTTAAGTCCACTTACTCTTCATTATAATGACCCGTTTTGGATGAGGTTGTTTCCACTTACTCTTGCGCTAAGTTGATTTATCCTCTATATGTATTACCACTAAATCTATATCTATATATAATAGGCACAACGGAACGATGTTCTAGAGCATAGCAACAAAAATTTGTTATTTATAGACATGCTTAGAATACTTAATTTTGAAATAATGAACATAAAAGTAATCAAAATTAAATATGATATAAAAATAAAATTCATTCACTTATGAGTTAGATATTTTAATTAAGTCTTGTTAGATTTAATCATCCCATTAAAAAATTGCATTAATTTAATTAAAGAATGACACAATAATTTGTGAATATTAAAAATTACTTCCGAGATTATTAATACAAAATTAAATGGACCGTAACTAATAGTTTATACCTTAAGATTTTAACTTTATTAAATGAAAGTAACAAACATCATATAGTATTTAGTGAACTAAACATTTATTAATGATTACCAGATAAGATATCAACTTTATGTACAGTTTTTATTCATAACAGTTGTTGTGGAATGACATAGCGTAAAACCTATTGTATGAAATAATAAAATGATTAGAAATAGAATTTTAATAGCATAATTAAAGATAAGTTGATGAATACATGTTAAAGATTTTGAAAAACTTCTTTACAAACCAAATTTGTTGAC
The DNA here is from genome assembly GCA_009771035.1 of Lupinus albus. NCBI lineage: Eukaryota > Viridiplantae > Streptophyta > Magnoliopsida > Fabales > Fabaceae > Lupinus > Lupinus albus. The sequence continues at coordinate 4,473,008 of CM020013.1, read as the reverse complement.
TTTAGTGGGTTATCATCCTTATCATGAATCAAAATCTTCAATCATTTCTTGCTTTTAACTCTTGAAATAACTATGTACAATTGATCGTAACTGAATATTCGTCTAGGTAAATATAACCTCAAAATTTCTACTGAATTACCTTGAGATTTATTGATTGTAATAACATAAATATAAATGCACGAAATTGTCTTTCGATAAGTTTGAAAGACGTTAGAGATTGGGATGAAGACTTGACATCAGAGGACTATATATGATCTTTACATCAAGTACATGATTTGCAATTTAAGTTACAATCAATCTTGTATTATTACATAATTCTTCGTATTGGTCTAAATTTCTTAATTGGATTATTTGAGTTAAAACTTTCATAGCCTTTGTCATAAGTAATAATGATTTTGGATTAGCCTAGAATTAATATTAAATTAAATATTAACATGTGAAGATGAAATCGTGACATTAACACTTTTGACAATATAAAAGTATATCAAAGTTGTGATTTTTATTAACACAACATTGGTAGTATATCAAAGTTGTGATTTTTATTAACACAACATTGGTAATATATCAAAGTTGTGATTTTTAACCTACTAATACAAAAATTGGTAGAAATATAGTATCATTTCATTTTTTTCTAAACAAATGCAAATTTCCCTTGACATGAAACATATAAATTTCCTTTAACACAACATTATTCTTTATAAAGACTAAGATATGTTAAACACTAAGAGAGGTTCACCAACAATATGAAAATCTCCAAAGATTTGTTAAAGATTCAAACTTTCTTCCATAAAGATTCAAAATTTCTTATATAAAAATTTCAACTTTATTCTATACCATAAAAAATTCCAACTTTATTCTATAAAGTCAAACTTTATTCTATAAAGTCAAACTTTATTGTATAAAGATTCAATCCACTTTCCCTTATAGTTAGGGTTTAGCCTAGAATTAATATTAAATTAAATATCAACATAAATCGAAAAGTCAAAATAATATTAGTCTATTCAACATAAATAAAAGGTGTAATTTTTCCGAAATTAGATGATATTTTAGGTACCACAAAATAATACTTTCATGGTGATATAACTTATATGCTACGTATAATGAATAATGCTAGATTAGACACAATATTACATGAGAAGAATGACCCTATTTTATCTCAATCCACTTTCCCTTATAGTTAGGGTTTTACATATCTAATAATGATTTTGAAATTTGTAGCATGACAATAAAAATATACTAAGACTTTGTATATCCATGCATTCGCAGGGTGATATTGTATTTTGCATGAATTTAATTAATGAATAACAACATAATTTATTAATAAGAATATTAAGGAGGATTACCTCATAAAAGATAATTTATATGTATTTTACCATTGAGTTGTTAACGAATGAGATAATATTGAACTTGTTATATTAAGTAAATAAATAATTGTTATGATAAAAAGTTTGGACCATGATGTAAAATAAATTGTAAAATATAGGTTAGAGATTTTGGAAAACATATTTATAAATGTCATTTATTGTTATCTTTAGTGGCTGACCATCCTTTATAAACGACATAATCATTCATATTGGTCTAAATTTCTCAATAGCATTATTGGATTTTCACCTTTCAACATGATATTAAGATTTGGAAATATCAAAGGTTGTAAGTGAGTTAAAAAATTTGTTGGTCAGTATATTTCACAATAGAGTAAAGGTTGTAAGTGAGTTTAACATAACCTTTGTAGTCAATATTATTTGATTGTATCCATTATTATCTAAAGAGTCAATCAACTCACCACAAGTATAAGCATAAGTAAAGTAAAATGTTATTTACTTTTTAGTAATATACTATACACAATTTCCTTTTATTATTTTACTAAACTAATAAATCATGTAATTACAAATATACTCCTTTAAATAAAATCTAAGTGTCAACTAAATGAGATAACTATTTTGGTAATAGTCACAACCCCATCAATTTTTATTAAAGAAGATTTTAGATTTAGTTATTTTCCCAATGATATGAAGAAAAAAACATGTTGACATGCAATGAAACAAAAAATAAATAAATATATGTTATTTACATATATAATTTAATGAATATTATCTGCATAAACTAATGTATAAAAAGAATATATGCAAGAAATGAAAGGTTGAATGTGTAAGAAGATAAAGATATTAGAAACAAAGATAAGTGAAAAGTCACATCATGTGATGAAGCTTGGAAGTTGTGTCACAACCTGTCACATGTTGTACTTTTAAAAAGTTGGTGGAAGAGTAATAATTATGCAAGAGAAATATAGTTGCAATAAATGAACTATTGCTTAAAAAGTATCATAAAACTAATAAAATGAACCATTGCTATCACATGTTGTACTTTTAAAACAATCACTTTTCCATCATCATGGGTAGCCTTATGGCAATTCTTCAACAGCTTCAAGCAGTGCTCATCACTCCAATCTTGAAGTATCCACCGACAATATTAGTCCACAAAATACACTTCTTAGTTAAGGCTACTATAAACTTAAATGTATTGGAACTAATAATGAGAATTTAATATTGAGAAATTATAGAAAAATAATTCCTTCCTACAAAAGGAAAAACCCACCTTCATAAAAATGGCATCTCCATGAGGAACACTCTCAAACATATCTACTCCCACGTGTTCCACGCCTGCAACATTTATATATATTTATATCACATGATATACAAAAGTTGTGAAGGCTTATAAATCTTCTTTGGATAATTCACCAAATTAAAAAAAAACTTATTTGGATAGGAATTTGCAACAAATAATGAAACTAATAAAATGAGGATCATATCATACCAGCAAAGGTAGGGGCATGTTCTATGATATGAGGCAAGTCAAAATTAATACCATGGAGATGAGGATATTTGGAAGTAATGAGATTGAGATTTATCCCAAGACCACCACCAACATCTACCAATTTATTAATGTGCTCAAAACCTTTGTAAAATTCAAGAACTCTTTTCATAACTATAGTTGTACAATTGACCATAGCTTTGTTGAAAACATCATTAAACCTTGTATCCACAGTTGGATACTCAAATGCATGAATTCATGTTTGGTTCGTTCTTTCCCTATGTTCTATTATGAGACAATATTAATATACCCCTTCTTCCATACAACCAAATTCGTGAAGTATCTATATACTTATCCACATCCACCCAAAATCCAAATTTTAATATTAATAAATAAGAAATGAAACGTTTAGAATGAAAATGGAGATAGTACAAAAATTTAATGCAAAATAATATGGAATTATGCCAAATTTTAAAATTTGAAAATGATGGTAGAAAAGTTACTTTTTTCTAGGAGTCTCTTCCATTGTTATTAAGATGGTAATTAAGTTGATTTAATTGTGTTTCCCAAAGTTATTTTGAAAATAATATGTCTACTCACCTGCAACTTTAAAAGTAAAGCAATGATCATCATCATTGTAAATTTTTATGGTGATTGACCTGAAAAAATAAATTAAAGCATAAGTTATGCATTATCATGTGAATAATAAGAAAAATAATTTTCACTTGGATTAACATCAAACTAAAATAATTGATATGTAAGTATAATAAATATTAGTAATTTACTAATTAACACTTTCATCAAAATGCAGAATATGCATATTTCAAAATACTATAATATTAAATTGTATATGACATATTGAACTTATTAAATAAATATTATTGTTCATCATACATGTTGTAATATGGGTAAACTACAGCTTATGATATGTTTAGTAAGGTTGTCTATAATAACATTGCATAGTATTATGTTTTTTTAAAAAGACATCCTGATAAATTTAAAAATCAAAATATTGTATGATTCAACCAACAGAAAAATAACATATATAAATTGCATGTTACTAAAGATATTACCTTAAAGAAAGATGAGGACAAATAACCATGGAATATGAAAAATCAAATAGCAATTATGAATCTCAAGAAATCTCATGTTTTTTGTCCTATACTTTGATTGCTCTTTCTACAATACTCTAAGGATTAAAAAATTGTCAAATATATAATTCATTAAATATAATTATGAGCTATAAATAACAATGAATGTTATCAATGTATGAAAAATGAATGGAAAAATAAGAAATGAAATGTTTAGAATGGAAATGGAGATATGGTACAACAATTTAATGCAAAATAATATGAAATTGTGTCAAGTTTTAAAATTTAAAAATGATGGCAGAAAATTTACTTTTTTCTAGGAATCTCATCCATTGTTATTAAGATGTTAATTAAGTTGATTTAATTGTGTTTCCCAAAGTTATTTTGAAAATAATATGTCAACTCAGCTGCAACTTTAAAAGTAAAGCAATGATCATCACCATTATAAATTGTTATGGTGATTGACCTGAAAAAATAAATTAAGACATAAGTTATGCATTATCATGTGAATAATAAGAACAATAATTTTCACTTGGATTAACATCAAACTAAAATAATTGATATGTAAGTATAATAACTATTAGTAATTTACTAATTAACACTTTCATCAAAATGCAGAATATGCATATTTCAAAATACTATAATATTAAATTGTATATGACAGATTGAACTTATTAAATAAATATTATTATTTATCATACATTTTGTAATATGTGTAAACTACAGCTTATGATATGTTTAGTAAGGTCGTCTATAATAACATTATATAGTATTATGTTTTTTTTTTAAAAAGGCATCCTGATAAATTTAAAAATCAAAATATTGTATGATTCAACCAACAGAAAAATAACATATATAAATTGCATGTTACTAAAGATGTTACTTTAAAGAAATATGAGGGCAAATAACCATGGAATATGAAAAATCAAATAGAAACCTCAAGAAATCTCATGTTTTTTGTCATATACTTTGATTGCTCTCTCTAAAATACTCTTTGTTTTAAAATGTGATATCCAAACAAAGACTTTTCTAGTTAATCACAATCTTAAATTTTCAGGATTTTATTTAACATAAGAAATTTTAAACACACATAAAACTTAAACCACAATCATTCATGCATTTCATCAAACACCTTATGATCATTACCATAAAAATGACAAAAAGTGAAAATACCTAAATCTTAAAACATAATCATTTATACATTTCATCAAACATCTTAGGATCATTACCATAAAGGTCAACGTTAGAACATCAAACCAACCAAAACAAAGAAATCAATACAATTGAGACACACAAACCATATGCATGCAAAATATTTCTCATAAAACACGCTACAACAACAAAGAATCACATATGTAAATGGTGAAAACACACTTAAAACCAACAAAGTATGTGTCAAAGTTGTCATTTTTATGACAAATAAAAAAAAATATAACGAAAAATGAGGAATATGTTTACCTTGAAGAAGTTGATCTACAAAATGACGAATACCCTTTACCTCAAACAAAAATGATGAATAGAAAAATGTGATTAAAATCAAAATATACACAAAAAAGATGAGATACGTATACCTTTGTGAAGAGTGATGATGAAGATTAAAATGAAAAAGAAAGAAGAAGATGGATTGAACTAAAATGAAGAAAGTAGAATTTTGAGAGAGTAATGAGAGAGAATGAGAAAGAGTAATGAAATGAGAGAGTGATGAAAGAAAAGAGAAAAGAAAAGTGAGAGTGTAAAAGAAAGGAATTTACGAAATTAACCCTCCTTTTTATGTCATTTACTTGTGTAAATTTGAAGGATATTTTAGTAATTGTCCGACTGCAGCAATAAATGGTGATAGAAGTGTAATAATTGAAATGGCAAATGACCGAAATATCCCCAACATTCAAAATAAAATAGAAAGAAGATCCGGGACATTATAGTAAAAATAGAATTATTAAGGTTTTTCAATTCTTTAAAATGCTGAAAACGTAAAGATATTTTTACTCCTCAAAAAACCAAGTGTCAAACATATAAGATGTTCATTTTGATAAATTCACCAGCCCCTTCAATTAATATAGATATATAGATATATAGAAGATCCATAATGTACTTTGGTTTGTTCATAAAGATAAATCACAATTTGGATCATTATTTTTCACCGCATTCAACTCTTCTCATATTGCTAAATTCCAATTTGGATCATCGAGTGTTTCCCAATGTAGCTTTTAAATAAAATTTTATATTAAAAAGGAGAGAGATAAAATATACTTGATGGATTCACGTCAAATAACTCAAATTATTAAAAATTATAAATAATGTCAAAACTTCATATGTTGGTACATACTATAAGTATTAAATCTCCATTATTTCATGATTCCAACCAAATTTTAAGTGTTCAGATAATTAAAAAAATATTGGATTTCGTTTAATGATATTATATAATTTATGTCACTTAAAACTTAGAGTTAGAAAAGATATTTCAGCATAAACTTTCTAACTTCAAGCATTTGACTTTAACAATTTTGTCCATAAGTGACATTGTCGATTTACTTAGGTGATAGGTCAATTAAACTTGATCTTCTCACCTATCATATGCCTAGAACATCTCTTGTCCAAGTATGATTTGATGTCCAAATGTTCTTAGGCACACATACACAACAAGTTTACTTGCATGTCTTGGGTAACCAAATTATGTTGAGTCCCTTCTTGTTAGTAACTTTGGGAACTTGTCCCTTTTATATCCATACAAATCAGCCACTAGATACACCATATTCACCGCCACCATCATAACCAATTAGATTTCATGCCATAGTCAAAGCAGAAGTTCAGAAGATAGAATATCAAAGATTAAAAATCTATGCTAATGGTGTTGTGATCTTTGTTAAAAGAGTTTAAGTGAAAGCAATTTGTGCACCCAAGCTCTTATGGAGAAGCTGTAGATATATAAGACTTCTTGCTATTTAGATCTTCCAACTTTGTTCCAACATCTTGGTTATATCTTCTTTAAAAGATATGTCCAGTGTTCTAAAATGTGTTTCGCAATACATAATGCGGACGCAACAATGCGGATGGGCCGATAATGCATCGACCGCAATTGCGGTGTGATTGAATTTCACACCAAAAACCGCAACAAAATACTGTTGCGGCTGCATCGGACCGCAACGCAACCACATCGGACCGCATCAAACCGAATCGGATTCAAAAATATTGTTTTAATTACAAAAAATTCACACCGCAACGGCCACAATCTGCATTGCAACGGTTGCAATGATCGCAATCGCAGTAACCGCAACCATTACCGTAATCGCGACCGCAACCAGGTTTTAAAGCAATGTTTTAAATTACGGTTACGGACGCGATTGTCGTAATGGTTGCGGTTATAGCGATTGTGGTTATTGTGGTTGTTATGGCCTCATGTAGTCCGATGCAGTTGGATTTCAGCCTGATATAGTCGTGTCATTGTGATTCAGAGTCACACCCCAATTGCGGTGTGATGCGGTTACAGCAATTACCGCAACTACAATATTGCGGTTGCATTAGGCAATGCAGTTTGCAATTTCAATCATTGCTTCAAAGTGTTAAGGGAACTCATACTCCAAAACCTCAGAACTCATCAAATCTCAACCCTCTTGTACCACCACCCTCACGAGTTTAAATTTTGGAAATAATCCTGTTAAGTGGGACTTCATACACTGAACCACCATTTTTGATATATTTTCTTCGCACATTCAATTATAACCTTTGTATATTCTCCTTGAAAATGTTGTCTTGCACCTTTTAAGTTTATGTTTAATGACAAAAAAAACAAGAAATAATTGAGAGAAATTAAATTGTATGGTATTCTCCAACTTAGTTTTTAATCAGTTAATCTTATAATTGTTCATGTCATATACTAGAAGTTGCATTCTTTATAGTTGGTCTCATATGATATTCTAATATATCTGGTATGCAAGGTTGTTATCTTATTTGTTAGACATTGATAACTTTACAATCATTTGTGTTACTTATTTTCTATTTAAATTTTTTTGCATGCATTTTTGAAAAGCATTTTTTGAATTTTTTATTGCCTTGTCTTATGGGGAGCCTCGTTTCTCTCTATAGAAACTTTGTCAATCAAATTGAATTTGGTTTTTGTCACCACTAAAAAGAGATATCGTGGAACCATAATAATTTTGTTTAAAATGTATTTTTTATTGAACCAACTATTTTAAATTAATTTATTATCTTTCCCTCATGTTTTATGAATAAAAAATTAAATTGGGGAATAAAAATACATTAGTGATTACCTATGTTTAAGATGTTTTTAAATCAGAATAAATAATATAAGGAAAACAAATTAACGCATCCTATGGCTAATCTCATCCAATGAGTAAAGTCACATGTATCTAAGATACATGTGTTTACGTGACAACCGTTTCCAATGACTTTAGTTGTTTTTATTCTATTAAGTATATATGATCTTTACTTCCTTATCATTTAAATTAGCAAATAAGTCGTGCATTTGCATGAGGTAATATTTTTGCCGTATGATTAAAAACACAAATTACATGTGCATTCATATGGTTAAGAACACACATGTTATTCGTGCATTCGAATGATTAAACACACATGTTACATGTGCATTCGTATTGTTAAGAACACATGTGATCAGTGCAATCACATGATTAAAAACACACATGTTATCCATACATTCGCACTGCTAAGAACATACATATTACCCATATATTTTTGTACATTTTTTTTATTGATTTTCATATTCTATAATCTATATATTTGGGTAACTAATAAATAAAATAAAAACTTATATTGCTAATTCTTAATATACACGTACATATGGAAAACTTGTTTAATTTTATGATATTATTGTTATTATTTCTTAATGTAACTTGTTTATAATTTCTTTTATTTCTAGGATATTATTTTTTATTACTTGTGTAATTGGTTTATTATTTAATTTTTTTTTAAAGTATACAAAAGGGGACATTGTAATTATTACTTAGATTTTTTTTAAAAAAATATGGGTTTAACCATTTAGTATGAAAACTTCGAAAATAATATTTTAATATATAAAAATGGAATTTTAGTAATAAATGATAATTGAAATAGAATAGTTGTAATTACTTAGTTCCATTCTTTTTCAAAATATTAGAGACCTTAATTATTTAGGATTAAAACTGCTAAAATATTTTAAAGATGGTAATGAAAATGTGTGTACAATATTAATAAATGAAAATGAGAAAAATTTAATTAAATTTTTAGATTTTTTTTAACTAAAGCATACATACTAATTTGCAGGTAGTGATTACTATACATTATTTGTCAATTTGAATAGCATCACCGATCTTACCAATAAGCACCACATAAAATGACAATATCTGTTTTTATTCCCTTAGACATGTTTATCAGTTTTATTTCTATCCTAATGATCGGCAGTATTTATTCAAAGTAATTATTAATTATTAATTATTAGTTTGCAACTGATCAACAATTAAAGTAGTAATAAATGAAATTAAAATGTATGAACGTTAAAAAATAATAATAATAAATGATCAGCAATCAGCGTTATTTAAATGGATGAACAATTGTAATAAATGAAATTAAAATGAGAATATTATAATTAAATGTTTAGGTTTTTTTTCAAAATAAAGTAGACATTACTTTTTTGGATTACAACCACTAAAATAATATATTAATTGATATCACACATTATTTACCACTATTTAGGCCTTAATTTTTCAAAATAAAGGTTGTCTCTAATGTGATATGCATTCACATATGTTAAGAATTACGATCAATTGTAATAATATAAGAAAATTATATCTGAAAACAAAATATATTTCTTTTTGTTACGATCAATTGTTAAGAATGACCATATTTTATCTCAATCCACTTTCCCTTATAGTTAGGGTTTTACATATCTAATAATGATTTTGAAATTTGTAGCATGACAATAAAAATATACTAAGACTTTGAATAGCATCACCGATCTTACCAATAAGCACCACATAAAATGACAATATCTGTTTTTATTCCCTTAGACATGTTTATCGGTTTTATTTCTATCCTAATGATCGGCAGTATTTATTCAAAGTAATTATTAATTATTAATTATAAGTTTGCAACTGATCAACAATTAAAGTAGTAATAAATGAAATTAAAATGTATGAACGTTAAAAAATAATAGTAATAAATGATCAGCAATCAGCGTTATTTAAATGGATGAACAATTGTAATAAATGAAATTAAAATGAGAATATTATAATTAAATGTTTAGGTTTTTTTTCAAAATAAAGTAGACATTACTTTTTTGGATTACAACCACTAAAATAATATATTAATTGATATCACACATTATTTACCACTATTTAGGCCTTAATTTTTCAAAATAAAGGTGGTCTCTAATGTGATATGCATTCACATATGTTAAGAATTACGATCAATTGTAATAATATAAGAAAATTATATCTGAAAACAAAATATATTTCTTTTTGTTACATTTATGTATAAAAATGGAGAAATTTGTTTAATTAGTTAACTAAATACTTCATGAGCATTTTACTTCACATTTGCTATAAATGAAACGTAAAAATGAAATGTTCGAATTTATAACTATTTTAGTACATGTAGATGTAAAAAGAAAAATAAAAGTTAGAATTTATGACATATTATTATTTTTAATTATGTCATACAAAACAATCCAAAAAATTGTCAAAGCTAACCAAAATGCCAAAGAAGATAGAAGATCATTGAATCTATTGTTCTACCATTCTCAATGAACCCAAATAACCGCGGTAACATAAGCAACAAATATATTTTAAACAATAGATTTTTAAAATCATCGAATAAAAAAATAAAATACAAAACCGTAAATAACTAACCATGATTCTTAACTTATCTCATAGTAAAATATACTTCTTATTTCATTGTAGAATATACTTCTTATTTCATAGTAGAATATACTTCTTATTTCATAGTAGAATATACTTCTTATTTCATAGTAGAATACACTTGAGGTGTTTCTGAAACATGCAAAACAAAAAATTAAATTATTGATTCTGTGTATAAAAAAAGTGTATAAATAAAATAAGATTAAGAGAGATAAAACTAAAGTATACATGTGCTAGAAGGGAGAACCAAACTACAAATGAAAAGAGAAAATGTTAAGAATGAAAGAAATATATCAATAAAAAAACAAACAAATAGAATATTGCAAATGAATATATATATATATATATATATATATATATATATATATATATAATGAGATTGAGTACATACCACATGTTTTGAAAGTTTAGTCGTCCTTTAGGATGATACCCTTGCTTATCAAAGGCTAACGGAGAGAACAGTTGAAAAAACAGATCTAAAAAATAATGAAATCACTAAGAACACTAATAAAAAAATAAAGAAATTAATGAAAAAGTAAACCAAAAAAATAGTTGGAAGAGAAAGATTGTTGAAGAGAAATGTTGTTTGAAGAGAAAGAGAAAAACATATATTTTATGATGATAACAAAGTAAATCTTGCGAACGAATTGTAGCAGTATGAGAGAAATGAAGAGGTGGGGATAGATGAAGAGGTAATGGTAGAAATGAAAGAAAATGACAAACATAAAGAAAAATAGGTTGGATGTGAAAAGATATTTCAATCAACTCTAATGTTCAATAGTTGATACTTTTTCACATATCAAAACATAAGACCAAACATTATTTAACATTTAAATTGTTAAAATATAAAATGTAGAAAAAGTGAGGATGTAGTGTGAGAAGGTACATAGTAGTAGTATAGAACACTTTAGGAGGGAAAATAATTGATGAGAATATGACATGTGGCAAGAAGGACCTTATCTATTATACTATAAGAAAAAAAGTTCTCCATTATTAGTCTTGGACACATGTCATATTCTCATGCAAAGTTTTCTCACCCAAACACTCCCACCAACTACCATGCATAGTCCCACATTGTATCATTATCATCTACATTCATATCATACATCAAACCATTAACTACCATGCATAGTCTCACATTACATCATTACCCTCTACATTCATATCATACATCAAAATGACACATGCATGTTACTTCTCATATCATACATTAAAATGACACATGCATGCTACTTCTCATATCATAAATCAAAATGACACATGCATGTCACATTTATTAATCCTTCATTTTTTATACCAAACACTTAATCATATTCAACATATTCTCATATTCATTTTCCATCCGAAAATCTTTCTTCATTTTCACTAAATCAATTCTTATATTTCTTCATTTCCCCTAAATCATATTTTGATTAGCAATTCTTTTATACCAAACACTTAATCATATTCAACATATTCTCATATTCATTTTCCATCCGAAAATCTTTCTTCATTTTCACTAAATCAATTCTTATATTTCTTCATTTCCCCTAAATCATATTTTGATTAGCAATTCTATTATACTATTATGCACATTCAATATAATATTCTCATATTAATTTATATTAAAGATATATGAGTTTAGGGGGGAAAAAATAATTATTATCCTATTATGCTGTTTGATTATGTAAAAACAAAAATAATTCTTTGAATTCTCATCTACATTATCCCGAAAATGATGAACTCTCTGTAACAAAAATTACAAAGTCAGAATAATGAAAAGCTTTGAATGAGAAACGAAGAAAATTAAAGTATGATGTAATATAATGTTACCTAAGAAGAAAAAGAACCATGAGATTGTAAGATTATCCTATTACGCACATATGCAATTACCATTACCTACAGGAAATTGCGATTTTATTATGTAAAAACAAAAATAATTCTTTAAATTCTCATACACATTATCTCGAAAATGATGAACTCTCTTTAAAAAAAATCAGAAAGTCAGAATATTAAAAAACTTAGAATGAGAAATGAAGAAAATTAAAGTATGGTGTAATGTTACCTAAGAAGAAGAAAAAGAATCATGAGATTGTAAGCAAAGAGTGTTTGTAATAATTGTAAAATATCGGTGTTATGATGTGATGTGAAAGCAATTCTATAAATATCTCATACTCTAATTAGCAATTCTATTATCTTATTATTATGCACATTTCTTATATATTAATCACCATGTACATATGTTTAAAATCAACATTCATCACCTTTACTATTCTGGAATATTCATGAATAATTCAATTAGAATGAATATAATTATTATATTTAATGATTATTCATGATTCTATAAAAAATCATTATACACATTTATTCTTATATTCTTTTTCCCACCAAAAATATTTCTTTATTTCCCTAAATCAATTCTTATATTTCTCCATTTTTTAATAGTGTGCACATTCTATTGATATCTCATAATCTCATTACCAATTCTATTATCCTATTATGCACATTCATTATATATTTCCCCTAAATCAATTCTTATAAGTGAAGCTTTAAATTCATATAATATTCTGAAAGCAATCATATTAATATTTCATACTCTGATTAGCAATCCTATTATACACATTTCTTATATATTTCTCCATAAATCAATTCTTATCAATATTATTATACACATTCCATATATATTTATTTATATTAATTTCTATTAATCATCAGTTACATATATTTAAAATTATACCCAACAATTAATTTCCCTAAATCAACTCTTATTATAAGTGGAGCTTTAAATTCTTATAATATTATGAAAACAATCCTATTGATATATCATATTCTGATTAGTAATCATATTATCCATATTCCTTATATATTCCTCCCTAAATCAATTCTTATCTTTCTTCATTTTTTCCAAAATCAATTCTTATAAGTGAGGCTTTAAATTCTTATAATATCGTGAAAGCAATCTTATTAATGTCTCATACTCTGATTAACAGTCATATTATCTTATTATTATGCACATTTATTATATATTCATTTATATTAATCATCACGTACATATCTTTAAAATTATATTCAACAATCAATCACCATTCATCACTATTACCATACCGCAATATTCATGAATAATTCAAGAATATAATTATAATACTTAATGATCATTCATGATTTCATTAAAATATTATTATACACATTTATTCTCATATTTTTTTCCCTCCAAAAATCTTCCTTTATTTCCCTAAATCAACTCTTATATGACTTAATTTTCCCTAAACTCATATTCTGATTAGCAATCAATTAATCATATTATCCTATTATGCACATTTCTTATAATATTGTGAAAAAAATTATATTAATATCTCATACTCTAATTAGCAATCTTATTATCTTATTATTATCCACATTTTTTATATATTCATTTATATTAATTTCTATTAATCACCAAGTACATATGTTTAAAATTATATCTAACGATTAATTTCCTTAAATCAATTCTTATAACTCAAGAATTGAATTTTCATTTACAATATTTAATACTAATAACCATTAACTATCATTACCATCAACTACCATATGGATGTACACGAATAACATGTGTGTTCTTAATCATATGGATGTACATGTAATGTGTGTTCTTAATCATATGACAAAAAAATAACGTCTCGTGCAAATTTACGGGTAATATGTTTGTTTTTAGCCATTAAAATGTACGAGTCACACGTGTATTCTTAACAATAGGAATGCACAAGTAACATATGTGTTTTTAATCATGTGAATACACAAGTAATATGTGTATTTTTAACTATATTAATGCAAATATGCATTAACTATACGGATGTGAATAACACATGTGTCTTTTTAAAAATGTCAATGTACGGATAACATGTATGTTTTAACTATACGAATGTACGGGTAACATGTGAGTTTTTAGCAATGCGAATGTACGAGTAACATGTTTGTTTTTAACCATCAAAATATACGAGTCACATATGTGTTCTTAGCAATACGAATGCATGAGTAACATGTGTTTTGAATCATGCGAATACACAAGTAACATGTGTCTTCTTAACAATACGAATGCAAGAGTAACATATGCGTTTTTATTCATACAAATACACAAGTAACATGTATGTTTTAACTATATGAATGTACATATGAAACATGTATTCTTAACAATACGAAAAAAATGATACCCCGTGCATTCGCACGGGTATCTTGCTAGTATAGTATATAGATGTATTTAAAATATGCTGATAAAAAAATGGATTTAAAATAACTGTTATACATATTTATTGAGTATGTTTTTTATTTCAATTATTATTCCTATATTAAATGTTATGTTTCTTGATAAGGAAAAATTAATATCCTTCTTAATGCAAATCTTACTCTTTAAGTTCTTTGCTGATAAAGAAGATGAAACGAGTGTTGTGATAACCGGATTGGACCGGACGGTCCGACCGGTTCGATTGCTGACCGAATTTGAAAACGGTTCCGTTTTGTAGTATTAACCGAATGATTAGTTGGACCGTTTTGAACTGGAGAAATTCTGGTTCGACTGTGCTAAACCCGGTTAAATTGGAATAAACCATTGAAAAACTGGACGATTCACTTAAAATATAAAAAAAATGAAACATTACTCTAATCTTTTGTTTTATTTCGGTTCAAAAAAGATAGAGAGATATTACTCTAATATAATTATATAAAATTCTTAATTATATAAAATTTTACATTTATATATAATTATATATAAAAATTATTAATTATATTTAAAATCATCCGGTCTGAACGGACGACTTAACATGTTTAAACCGATTAAACCTAATACGGAAGCTCTTTCGGTTTGATGTGCGGCTCGGGTTTCACAACATTTCATGAAAACACATATTGGAGAATAATAGAAACAAATTTTCACATTATTCTAGTTTGTGAAGTAGTTATCTAAGAGAACTTCTAACAATATCAAGAAGAAGTATTTAGATACACTAAACCTGGTTCAAGACATGTCTGATTCCTTGCATCCTATACTATAATAGAGGGAAAACTTTGATTAACTTATATTGATATTATTATGTACATCATTTGATTTATATTAACAAGATGTTAATTTAGTGGTACAAATTTCTGTTAGATTTTTATGATGATCAAAATGTCAAGTGTTCGAACTCATAGTTCCTTGAAATGGATTAGTTTCTTACCATTGGATGATGCTATCCACACTACTTATGTATCCCACTACAATGGAACAGGTAAAAAAAGGTAAGAAATGTTTTATGTAAAACAAATGTGGTGGTGTCTTAAAAATTTGAATTTTTTTTAAAAGAATGTTGCTAAATTTTGTTCTGCATATGAGATATAATCTATACTCTTTTTTTTTAAATTGTAGGGGTAAACAACAAGAATTTCGAAAGTAAAATAATTTCTTCAAAGATTCTGATCCACAGAAGATTACTTACTATGACTGTAAATCTATGATACCTCATCTTCTGCCTTTTAATTTTTTTTTTTGAGGAATAAATTTAGAAAAATTTCAATATAATATTTGGGTCTTCACACTTAAAATAAACTATTTTACCAAACATTAACATATATTTGAAGATACTAGTGTAGTGGTGTAAAACCTTATTAAATCATTAGTTTGGTTGAAAGGGCGAAGTCTGATTCCTGAGAGCATTTGTTAGCAGTGATAAACACAAACTCTAAAATAAATTAGTTATTTACTCAAATGATAAAAGAATACCTTAGTTATACAAAAAAAAAAATGTTAAGATGTTAAGTTGTATATCACCACCTTTATACAAAAAAATGACCTTTATACAAAAAAATGGTTATGTGTTCACAGTAACTAAACTCCATAGATTTATACCTTATTGGTCTAATTTTATTTGGGGATCAATTTTATTTTTTATAAAAAAAAAATTTAATTAGGTATCTTTTCACGTTTTTTAGTAAGAACTAATTTCATGAATATCTCTTAACAACCGCCATTCTCATAAATTAAATTATTGACCATGTGATAATATTGAGAATCTAACATAACCTTACGCTACTATACCAACACATAGGTGAGTTATAAAATTTGATTGTGAGAGAATATACCTTTGAAGTAGGGTTTGTAGATAACAATATAAATATGTAATAGTTAACAACAGCTTTCCCTTCCCTATTACCGTGCAACTGCAGCCTCCAGTTTAGTGCCACTCTTATCCATTTCCTTTCCACAAAATGGCCATTACCTTCTCAAATCTCCACACAGAATCAGGCCTCAAATCCCTTGACGATTTCCTATCCGGAAAAACCTACATTTCTGGGTAACACGCTTTCCATTTTTATCATTTATCGCGTCATTCGATTCATATAGCCGACACCACCTAGTACGATAAAGACTTGATTGTTGTCGTTGTTACATGAGATTTATGTGATTGATTCATTTTATTTATTACTTTGATTGGAATTTGTAGGGATCAGTTTACAAAGGATGATATCAAAGTCTATGCATCTGTTTTGGAGAAACCAAGTGACACATCAGCAAATGCTGCTAATTGGTACAATGTTGTCTCTTCTCATCTTGCTCTAAGGTTTGTTTTCCCCTCTCATGTCTCACTTTTTTATAACTGTCCTTTAACTGCACCAAAAGCATAAACCAATTGATACATGTTGTCTTACCGGCTCAAATATGATTGTCTCCTAATCGATTTCTGTGTGTACCATTTTGATTTCCGAAATAGTAGTCAAAGATTGCAAACTTGAGTCAAAATAATCCCTAATACTAAAAAGACTAATTTAACACTGATATTTTTTAATACCATTTTGAATTGATATGTGTAGAAATTCTAAGGGGTCAAAATAAGTATGTACTCCATAAAAATTGTCTTGTTCTATTTATAAAATACATCAAATATATGTTATGTTACTACCCAATGTTTTTAAATTGGGGTTGCGGTAACAGTTTCGGTTACTACGATTGCGGTCGTTGCGATGCGGATTGTGGCCGTTGTGATGAAAATTATTTTGTGATTAAAACAATATTTTTGAATCTAGTGTGGCCTGATGCGTTTGTGTTGGGCCTGATGCAGCCGCAATTGTGGTGTGATGCGGTTGCAGTGGTCATCGCAACCACAATATTGCGGCCGCGGTCTGCAATTTAAATCACTGTTACTAGCTTATGTTGTTTTTTGTGATTCAAATCTTGGTTTTATTTCATGTTGTTCATTTTTTAATCTTATTCTATTTCCCTTTTTTTTTATAGCTTCCCGGGGAATGCTCAAGGGGTAAGGTTCAGTGTCAAAGCTACTCCAGCTGAGGCTGCTCCTGCAAATCCGGTATGCATATATGTTCTTTTAGTTTTGGTTGATTCATATTTGTGATATATTGTACTTGATGCCATTTTGCTGAAAGAACTATAACCTGATTTTGTAGCCATATGAATGTTTGCTGCAATTCAATTTGACACAATATAGTTACTGCGTTATAATAAATGATTGCCTTCTCGTGCTAATTATGCGTTATTGATGTCCATGTGGTTGCTCACTATGAAGTATAGATACAGATACGTGTGTTGGATACGATACGTATCTGATACGCCGATACACATTTTTTTTAAAATATAGGATACAATACGTTCATGGATACGTGTATAAAATAGTACAAAATATATAAAATATGATAAAATTATAAGTATAAATCAAAATATTCAGAGTAGAAAGTATAATGGAAATTGCAAATAATTTTCCTCCAAAATTCCAAATATCAAAACTAGAAAATATAGTAGAGTAATTCATAAAATTGTATATTCTCTGTTGATTTACTACTGAGACTCTTCATTAGTGTTTGCCTTTAAATAAGTTGACATTTTCCTTGATTATTGGGATGTTTTGAGTAAAACATATCATATTTATCCTAGTTTTTTGTTTAAAACATTTCAGATATGTATCCTATCTATCCTAGTTTTTTTTTCAAAACGTTTCGGATATGTATCTTAATATTTTTTTTATTTTTTATTTTTGGATACTCTACATATACGTATCCGTGACGAACCGGAGCGTATCCGTGTCAGATACATGTCCAACATCAACACATGAAGGAGTTTCACGTATCTGTGTTTCAGAGGTTGCTCATACTAAGGGAAATTGGTTTTTGCCAAGATGGCAACATTCAAGGCATTGCATTGTTCACATTTTAGGATTGTTTAACATTGACTTTTGAGTTTTCACTTGATACAATTACTTAACAGTTATGTGTGGCAGATTGGATTAATTTTGAATTATTGGTAGTTGAGTGGAACTGAGTGGCTTATAAAAGAGAAGATCAGTAGAGTAGAGTGGTTTAATATATAGAGTGTTGTTGAAAATACTTTGTTTCATTTGTATGTTGAGAAAATATGAGAGGAGCGGGTAATAGAGTTGTCAATTATAATATTTAGTAATGTAACATTATGAATGGTAGATTATTTTGTTTTAGTAATGTAACCTAAGTCAATGAGCTAATTCCTTCAAGTCTTAAAACGCCTTAGTGCCATTGGGTGGGATTAGCCACATAGATCGAACAAAGCCCTCTATCATAAACCATTTATCTTACGGGGATTTATTTGAACATGCCAGGATGCTTCTACTGCTGAAGATGATGATGATCTAGATCTCTTTGGTGATGAGACAGAGGAGGACAAGAAGGCGGCAGAGGAAAGGGAGGCTGCTAAAAAGCCTGCCAAGAAGAAAGAGAGTGAGATTTCTCGAGTCTCGACTATAATTTGTTGTTCATTTGAAACATTTTACATACATTAAATATTAATAAAAATATTGAATTTATATAAACCATGTAATTTCGAGTAGTATAGGAGGTAAGAACATTTAGTTAATATGGTTAAACTGCAATGCATATCTTATTTTCCTGCTGAAAGTGATTAAAACTGTCAACAATTGGCATTTTATAGGTGGCAAATCGTCTGTTCTGCTCGATGTTAAGCCTTGGGATGATGAGACAGACATGAAGAAGCTGGAAGAGACTGTTCGCAGCATCGAGTTGCCTGGCTTATTGTGGGGAGCATGTATGTAATTTTGTTAATCACCTTTTCTTCAACATATCAAATGCTTTTATCTCGAATAAATTTTTTTCATGTCCAATGGAAAATTCTTTGAATGCAGCTAAACTTGTCGCTGTTGGTTATGGGATCAAGAAGCTGCAAATTATGATGACCATTGTCGACGACCTTGTTTCCGTGGACACCCTTATCGAGGAGCGTCTGACAGTTGAGCCGAGCAACGAGTATATCCAGAGCTGCGATATTGTTGCATTCAACAAAATTTAAGTTTTGTGTTGCCATTTTCGAGCCGCTGATCAGTATGTTTTCTTTGTTAAGCCTGATCTGATCACTCCCTTTTCATCATTTATGCCTAGTTTGTGTTTCAATGTTGGTTCTTTGTTACTACAATTTTGAGAATTAAAAGAATTATATATTCTGAATATCCATGTTATGGTGTTTCTTCGAAAGTGATTCATGAAAAAAGCTATTTGGTGAGTTGGATTAGCATATTAGCCATTCACTGTTTTGCACTTTTTCTGCTCATCAACAATGCTCATTTATAAATTAAGGAATAATTAGGGAGTATTGTCTTTTCATTAAAATACTCCTAGTTATGTACATTAATTATTTCGTATGAAGGCTTTACCAAAGTTTATATGATGTATCACTTATTTCTCATTGATTAAAAAAACAATAAATTAAATATGTATTAATTTTATATTTTTTGACCAGTACATGAATATTGAAGATGGGGAAAATATACCACCTTCATTTTTTTATAATATATTTTGATTTTTCTTTTGGTAATATTTACATGTCTTTTTACAAATTTTTGTATATGATAAATGAATTTGATACTAAATATCCTTATTTACCCATTCAATCTTAGGGGGAAAATGGCTTAATTAATGAAGGTTTTGATAAATTGCATACAAATATTTGCAAATATATTTTTATGTTTCTTAATATGTATGAAAGTATCCAAAAAAAAAGTATGATAAAAAGGATGAGACTTTTTAATTATTAAAAATGGTATATTTAATTATTGAATGATAGACCTGACCGAAATTTTTGTAACTAAGTCTTGAAATTTTAAAATAGTTGTTTTGAAAAAAATAGACCAAAAACAGTGTTTCCTTATTTTTATCATTAAATAGACAATCATTTGTTTGTTGAATAAACAATTGTTGTATCGGTAGCCCGCAACAATGACACGAGATAATCTTTACTGGCTGAGTCACGACCAGGTCGCTCTCTTTAAGACGTTTCGTGGTACTGCCTCTAGGTGCAAGCAGACTATCAACCATGCCGTCTCCAGGATAAAACAGCTCAGCTCTCTGTTATACGATATCTTACTGCCCTGTAAGAATAGCTCTCAAATACATCCTAAGGTCCACACTAATGGTATCAAACTACACAAGTTCCAGCAACAACCTTAACAAGCAAGATCCTCCAAAACTCAGTCAAAGAAAATGTATCTACAATCATATCTCATAAACTTTAACCTCATCCAATTCATGAGTTATGTTAGATTCATAGGATGATAAAAAAGTTAAATGTTCGATTTTTTGGAACGACACTTGTTGGGAGAGACATTTGTCGGGAGGGGCACCCACATATTCTGGTAAAGATTAGTTTCTTACGCATATGGTGAGAGGATACAAAAAAAAAATGCATTTTTTTTTGTTTTTCAGTAGATTCACTGAGTATGAAATTAATCTGGTAATTGAAATAATGTGTTTTTGTTCAATGGAAAACCCCATTTCAACGTTTTGTGCTTCGATAAAAATAAGGTGTAATTATTTGATGTTGGTGATTACTTATAAGTCAAATTTAATTGAAGCCCTCTATTTCTTACATGATTTTTATTACTCTTTATTCCTTAATTTATCCGCCGTTATTTTTTTTTCCTCTTTAAGGAGAAAAGTAGGTTCATATCATTAATGTCTGTGAATTTCTTAATGATTTTCAATTTTATGTAACTGTTGGATTGGAGTTGAATTGTTCTTGGTTGACGTTGTAATTGTCACTATTATTCAACTTAAAAAGCATGATATTATGATACAAAAATTCACTAATTAAATTATATCTTATAATAAATTTATAAATATAAATATTATTATTTGTAATGTATAATTTAATTAACGAAATGATTCAAAGGTCAAAACATAGTAAAGTTTCTTGAAAGAAGAACAGAGTAATAAAAGTATACATTTTTATTTGTTATAATTTTTTAAAAATGTATTTTTCGCCGGACAAAATTGGGTATACATAACATTACGGGCATAAAAAAAAGGGATGTTCGCCCCCAAGTCAGATATAGAATCGAAAATCATGCTTTGAATTATTTCTCCCATGCCTTTCTTCTAACTTAACTAGAAATTGCGTAAGGTAAGAGAAGAAAGAGCAAGTCAAGTCAAATAGTACGCCCGGTTCACCAGCTTCTACCACTGCAGGTCTAGCGCCATAGTAAGGCTTTGATCCGAACCGCTAGTTATATGCTTAACACATGCAAAGCGAGCTTTATTAAGCAAAGCTCATTCATGCCAACCCTAATTCAACAGCACTCCTGATAGTATGCACTTTTGAAGTTATATCAGTCTATCTAGTTTAACAGCGATTTCGTTAATGAACAATGTTGATAATATTTTATCTTATTTTTAACAGCGTTGTTCTAGCAAGCGGGGTTGAATAATTATCGTTTATTACGAGTAATGGCTAAATTCAAACTTGGAAATCTTGCCATCTATTTCGCTATCTGAGCAACAAATTCCGATATCCAATTAGCCACCATCATATAGTGATCAAAAACCATATAATTCTCACCTCTAATAATTGTTTCTTGGTCCAAGACATAATCAAACTTGAAATAGTAAGAGCCATCATCAATATTCAACATTTCAAATCCCTTTAGAGTCTTCATATTCTTTTCAAATTTTACTTGAGAAAATCATAGCTAAAGTTTTATCCACCATTGTGATATTGGGATCATCTCTCCGTGTTGAGAAGAACTCTAGAAAGAATGATTCGTTTAAATACACGAACCATATTCCATTTCAAGTGATTAAGTTGTTTTACCCTTGGAAGTAGGGGTGAGTGTGAGCCGGGTTGGGACGGGTTAAGGCTTGTCCTTATCCAGCCCTAATTGTTGTTTGGGTCATTTTTTGAACCTGTATTCGACCCTAGACCCAGAGTTAACCCGACCCTAAATATTCACAGGGTCAGCCTTTAAACCCGACCCTAGACCCGATTAAATATAACGTATACTCATTTTACATAAAGTGTTCTAAATATTATTTATTATTGTGAATATGTAATTTGACATATAAAATAATATATGTGTATATGTATTATTAAACATGTATATATGATAAAAATTAGATAATCAATGATATTTTCAACCAAAAACGTATTATTACTCTATATATATTTGAACAGAGACACATACAAACAACATATGAGAAAGTGAAAATGGGACGGGTCGATACGGGTCCTGTTTGGTCCCTACCCGACCTTAAATATTGAGTGAGTCTAATTTTTAAACATGAACCTAGCCCTAGACCCGATGAGACCCGACCATTTTCAGGCCCGACCATGATCGGACCATACCGGGTGAGCGGGTAGGGTCGAGTCCTACTCACCCCTACTTGGAATGAGGTAGTTTCTGATTTACTCCCATCCAATGTATTTGTTGGTGGATGTGTCAACTCCTTCCTTTTTTTATACAACGAGGGTATCCTCATCTTTTGAGTAAAAAACTAATCTTTTTCGAGGTATATGACTACCTTTTCTAGCAAATGTCGTTTTCAGAAAATTGAACTCTTGATTTTTTTGGTCATCTTGGAGATCTAACTGGACCTTATATCATTGGATAAACGTCTTCTTTTTTTTATATACTAATAAGGGTATCCTCATCTTTTAGGTAAGGAACTAATCTTTTTCGATGTGTGTGGTTATCTCTTCTAATAAGTGTCGTTTCCAGGAATCGAACTCTTGACTTTTTGATCATCCTAGAGATCTAATGGGACCTTATATCACTGGGGAGGGATCGATTGACTCAAAGAATAAGTTTTTTAAACTTGAATTAGTGGGAAAATCTAAATAATTGAAGTAAGTGGATCCCTACCCTATATCAGTAGATAAATGTCTTGTTTTAACTCTTTCATTTGGGTTAGGAACAAAATTTCATCTATATGTTTTACAATTAATTTTAACTTTAATGTCATATTAAATTGTTTAAAATTGTCTAGAAGTTAATATACATTTTTAAATTAGTTAAAACAAAATTAATACTAAATTTAAACTTGAATGATATTTAATGTTAATACTTTGCATTTAATAATTTCTATTCCAAATTCAAATATTTTATTTTATTTTTTTAGGTAAAGTCTTTTTAATTTGTATATTTATTTTGTAACTTATATATTAGCTAGAATACACATTAATAAATTTATAATTTAATAATTATAAAAATAAGGACATGTATATTTTAAAAAGATGAAGTTCTTTTAAAGTAAAGTTGCCCCTTAAAAAAAGTAAATATGTGTTGAAATTCAATAACCCGTGTCATTAGAGGTGTCAAAACGGGCTACCTGGACGGGTTCGGGCTAGCTCGTATCGGATTCGGTTTAAACCGGGTCGGGCTAAAAAGCCCGAATGCAATTTATGTATATCAAAATGTAGCTCAAGCCCGCCCTATGCGGGTTACGGATTGTGGCGGACCGGCCCGCATAATATTAAAAAAATATTTAAATTTTAACATATTTAATATATTTAATATATATATATATATCATTTGATATTAATGCATAAATTTTGTAATACAGTTGTTATACTCAATGCAACCAAACTTATAGATATAATGTTATGTGTTTGAGCTAAGACATGATGTTAAGTCTACAGATATGATTCATAACATAACTTACTCATTAAATATTTTATTTATATTAGACTCTCAATCTCTAACACAATATAATTTGTAACTTCACTTCAATATAATAAATGGATACAGTAAAAAATAATATCACTTTGGTTTATAGTAATGATAGTATATACTCAAATTCAGAATGAATTCTATGTGTCGAAGTATAACTATCA
Organism: Lupinus albus; assembly: GCA_009771035.1. Taxonomy (NCBI): domain Eukaryota; kingdom Viridiplantae; phylum Streptophyta; class Magnoliopsida; order Fabales; family Fabaceae; genus Lupinus; species Lupinus albus. The sequence goes on along the minus strand of CM020013.1, from coordinate 4,448,151 downwards.
TCATAATATTTCTTTACTTTGTGTATGAATATCTTTTGTATGTTCTTTATCAACACTTTCATTGTGAACTGTTATGTTAAATTTGGCTGTGTTGAGTTCTCTACGGTAAACAATTAAGTTGTTTTTCAGTTTCGTTGTAAAAATTATTTTCTTTATTATGTTTTTGTTGTAGAAGTTAAATGTAATTAAATATACAATTAAAAAAATAAAAATAGAATCCATATGGTTTAATGTTCTCGGTTAATTTGATATACTATTTTGCTAATGTACTTAAAAGGATATTAAGCAAAATAGGAAAAATAATATAATTATTAACTTAATAACATTACTGTAATTTATAAATATTTATGTTATAGACATTACTCTATTTTTTATTCAAAGTTCATTACACAATATTTAGTATATATTATCTATTTTTTTATCATAAGTTATTTTGTTAGATAATTTTCATCTTAAGCTTATTACCTAGCCAAAAAGTCCCAAATTTTTTTTCACTAAAAAATGCCAAATTTAATACCCAGGCCCTACAATATTTCAGGTTGTGGCGGCCCCGCCCATTTTGACACCTCTACGTGTCATGTACGAGATGTTAATTTGTATTCATTTATTATTATTTCTTTTATTTCTTAAAAATATAATGTAATTAAAATACTGATGATAAATAGTATTTTTTTTAAAACAAATATAATAATATTTTTAATATGATAGTCAATTATTTTTAGTTTTATAAATAATTATTTAGTTTAGGAAATTTTAAAGTTAAAATTAAGAGTTATAGTATTGTCTTCACGATCAAATATTTGATCTTAATTGTTGATGATCTTTGTCCCCAATTAGTGTTGCAGTATTTTTATTCAATGCTGCTATATATTTTTTTCTATTTTTTTAACTAAGCAGTTTACGGGTAGTATTCATAATGACATATCTGAGTTGGTGGTGATCCTAATAAGGTGTTTGATCTAATAATGTAAGGTCCCGTTAGATGTTCAGGATGAATAAAATGTTAAATATTTAATTCCTAAGAGTGACACTTATTAAGAGAGACAAATATAAATTCTGAAATGATTTGTTTCTTACCCAAAGGGCGATGAATGTCCTTCATAATGCTAAAAAAATAGGGGAACATTAATTTATGGAGTGTAATAATTTTTATAGTGATTTAATTAAACGTTTTAAGAATTTGAGTTAAAATTTTCAATAAATACTATTCATATACATTATTTTTGTGCATCAAGGGTATTCCATCACCTTATGTGTAAGAAATTAATTCTTTTTGGAGTATATGGATGTCCCTTCCGACAAATGTTGCCATCAGGAATCGAACATTTGATTTTTTGATCATTCTATAAATCTAATGAGATCTTATACGACTAGACCAACGTCTATTAGTGTTAGATAGAACTATTTGAATATACTATAAAATTAAATTTGTGAAATTAATTAGTTGTAAAAATCTTTTGAAATATTTGAGAAATTAATTACTTAACATAGTCTCAAATTTTCACCATAAAAACAATCAATGTTGAGGAAATTTGTGGGTAGGAAACTTATTTCAAAGATTAATGCTATATATGTTTGGTTCAGAAATGAAAATAAAAGGTGTAACACCCTAAATTTAAGTCTTTAAAATTATAGTATCAGTCCTAGGATTCTCGCTTGAGCGAGAGATTCTCATTTGAGCGAGAGATTCTCGCCTGGGCGAGGAAGGCTCACTTGGGAGGGTGAAATCCTGGACTATACTGGAGGATTCTCGCCTGAGTGAGAATTGTCTCGCCTAGGCGAGAAATGACACTTTGGGGCTGTTGAGACTGTGAGATTCTCGCTTGAGTGAGAATCCCTCGCTTGAGCGAGAGGATCAGATCTAAGTTTTTAAAATGGGCGGGATTTTCTCGCTTGAGCGAGAATAAGCTCGCTTAAGCGGGAACCTGATGAGAGCATTAAATGAGAGAAACCCCAAATACATTTTTAGGTTAAGAATTGAAGAGAGGTGAGAGAAGAGAGCATTCCCAAGGTCTAGGAGCTTTGATTCTCGTTCAAGAGCTTGAGAAGAGGTAAAACTCTCTATTCTAACTCTCTTATTCTCTTGAAAACCCATTTTTGGTATTATGGATCTTTTCTCAAAGTGAGAGAAACCATGGAAACTCACTCTTTTGAGTTATGGTTCATTTTATGTTATTTTATCTTGTAAACTCTTGGAATAAAGTTAGTATTTGAAGAAAGGAGAGGGTGTGTGGGGTTAGTCATGAAAACCCCAAAAACCCTAAAGAGAAATTGTGGTTAAAATGCTAGAGGTAGAAGATGAGTTTACTTTCTAATGTTGAAAACATGATGAATATCTTGTATGGTTAAATAATGCAATATAAGTTGTTTATGTGATATTTGGTATAAATGACTAACCTTGTGTTATATGGTGGGATGAGGAAAGATCCTAAAGTTGGAGGCGGTGTCGGTGGAACTTGAGGAGTTGCCAAGAACCCAAACCCAACACTCACCGAGGTAAGGATAAGTCTTTAACTTATGCACTGTGATAGAAAATATGTGGATTTTCTGATGTGGATAACGAAGTGTATTGTAAATCATTTAGTTGTTATAAACATATATGGGTATGTTTGTAACAACGAGGAGTGAATTTACCGTTTATGTATTGGTGGAGTAACAATGGAAATAATAATCGGAATAATGCAATGAAGCGTAAATCACTTAGTTGTTATAAACATATATGAGTATGTTTGTAACAACGAGGAGTGAATTTACCGTTTATGTATTGGTGGAGTGCCAATGGAAATAAAACTCGGACTAATGAAATGAATTCGTAAATCACTTTGTAGTTATAAGCATATATGTATATGTTTGTAATGATGTCGGGTGCATTTACTTCTTTTGTATTGGTGAAGTGCCAATGAAAATAAAACTCGGAAAAATGTATTGGTGGAGTGCCAATGGAAATAAAACTCGTTTTTAGCCGACCGTGATTGGTTAGTGACTTTGGCTCAAGTAATGTAGCAAGCTTTGACTCAAGCAATGTAGCAAACTTTGGCTCAAGTTACGTAGCATGGTTTTCAAAAGTATGAACGATGAAATTGGTTTTAAGTAAACTTGAATTTAAACCGTTTATTTAACCCTATTAAATGTGGATTTACTTACATTGATACTTGTTGAGTTAACGACTTATTCCTTTGTGTTTTCTTGGTGTATTGTCAATGTTAATCCCATTGCAGGTAGGTGGAAGAAGTATGAGTGTTTTGATTAAGAGCTTAGAGACTTTTATTTTGATGTCTCTTATTCATTTTTTGTAACCTCATTGGTTGTACTTGAACTAATTATTTTGTAATCATAAACCTGATTGTTGTACATGACATTAATCATGGAAACTCGTAACTCTGGATATATGTAGCTATGGGTGTTTTGGAAACTCATAGCTAATTGTATGCGGTCGTTACTAAGTTACATTAATACGAATTATGTTTTTCTGTTATCTGACTTGGTATGCTACAGTTGGGTTTATAGATTGGGTGCGAGGTGGGAAGTGTGATCTTTTAAATAAGTTCATTCACTCGGAAATTATAATTTATCATTAAATGCATGAAATTGGATTGAATAAGGAAAAAATTTCAATGGTAGAATTTGGGTCCTTACAAAAGGAGAGAAGATACAAAGAATTTTTTTGGATAGAGAAAGGTTTGAGAAATAATTTTATGAGTTGTTAATATATAAAATAATTTGAAGTGAAAGAAAGAAAGTTTTTCCATTCTAGATAATTAGACCTCGAAAAATAATATTAAGTTGTACATAAAATGAGGGTATTCTAGTAAATGTATATATTTAATTACTTCACCATATTTTCTCCTCATTTTAGTGAAGAAAATAAAAGTTGGTGGACCCACCACCTTTGGTTTATTTCTCACCTATATTTCCTCTACCAAAATGGAGAAATAAAAACTTTCTCCTCTTTCTATGCAACAAAACAATGATTTATCCTAAAAAATGATGTTTTTTCATCTTTTGAAAATTAATTTCCTTATCTTATATTGCTTAAATAACCTTGAAACTAAAAGTTGGTAAAGTTAACTACTTTATGTCGGTAATTTTCTCAAATTCAGATGAGTTGTCTGATTATAACATGTGATATGATTAGTTAAAAATGTAAAGAAAACTTAAGTCTCTCAAATTTTAATGTTAATAACATATAACAATTATCTTAAATATAACATGGTATATGGTGTATGAGAAAAAATTATTGATAATGTACAAAACTTAATTCACTATTTCTACACAAGTTTTTCTAGTTCAATAAAATAAAATATATATTGAAGTACAATTTTGGTCACAATTTTTTATGCATATATCCAATTAATCCCTTAACATATGAAAAATTGAAATTGGTTCTTAAAAGGAGTAGATGTATGCATCAAAATAGTTCATCATAAAGATTAAGGTGTACCAAAATTTTATCTTAAAATAAATTAGTTGAATTCATGTTTAAATTCTTATATAATAAATTTGAGTTTTTTCAATTTTAGTGAAAAATGGAATGCAAATTCGTTAGTAATTATTATTAATTTTTAAATAGAAATACTACATTCAAACACTGTCCACTAATAATATATTGAAATTAAATTCTCTTCTTTTTTTCCTTTCACAAAATTGTATTATCTATTATTATAATATAGAATAAAATATTTTCTGATACTAAGATATAAGTTATCTCCTTTAACCACTAAAATTATATTATATATCCTACCTACTTTAATTTTTAAATATATTTTTATTGAAAATGATTAAATATGACAAATATGAATGATACCCGATAATATTTTATGATAATGGTCAAACAAGGAACACTTTCATAGTACTTTTCTTACACAATGTTAGGCTGCAGAATAATACATAGTCAGAAGTTGACAGTGTCAACAAACACACACTGTTTGGTTTGTTAAACATTTTTTCTTTTTCAACTACCCACTTTGCATGAATCATCTTCAACTCTAATTTTACATTCTTTCTTTCACATATCCATTGAAATCCATGGCTTCCTCTCACTTTCTCTGCACTAACAATGTCATACCCATTTCTCCAAATCCCTTCAAAACCATTCATTTCCCTCAATTCACACCACTTGGGTCATCAAATTTTCACACCAAGCTTCACTTTCAGAGACCCAAGATTGTTAAAGCAATGATTTCTGATTCCAACTTTTCCAAGAAACAAGTAGAGGTTGGTGGTATCTCTTGTCCTTTTATTTTTTTGTTATGCTTTGGATTGAAGTTCCAGTGATTGTTATGTTTCATTTTGTTTGGATATAGCTTTTGACTTTTTTCTAGACTAAAAAAAATCAATTTTTTTCTCTGAAATTGGCACCATCAATCAATTTGGTCCATGAGATTTCAAAAACTTTAACTTGGTCTTGACTTTGCAAATTGTCAGCAATTTGGTCCCTGACAAAAAAAAAATATGATCGTATGAATATTTAGGGTCGGGTAAACTACGGGTCTAGGACCGGGTCCGGGTTCAAAAAATGGTGGGACCAACATTTAGGGCCGATTTAGGACAAGCCTTAACCCATCCCAACCCGGTCCATGCTCACCCCTAGTCACATGGACCAAATTAACTACACTGTACAATGTCAGAGATCAAATCAACATTTTACTGTTATGCTTGCGACAATGAGTCCAAATCTTGGAAATAACTTATTCATTTGTGTGGATGTGGATAAGGGATAAGGCTGTGTACATCTACAATTCTCAGACCCACTAGGTGGGACCCTCGTGCACTGGCCTGCAATATGTGTTATGCTTTTGATTGAATTATTTTTATTTTTGTGTTGTGATTGTGTTGGGAAATTAGGTTGTGTATAACTCTGATGAAAGGATAAACAAGTTGGCTGATGAAGTAGACAAGGAAGCTCCACTTTCAAGGCTTACTTTGTTCTCTCCCTGCAAGGTAACAAACCAAAGCCAATGTGTTACTTAGAGGCTAACCAAAATTGTTTGCTTGTATTGAAATTGCTATCACATTTGCTGCAGATAAATGTTTTCTTGCGAATAACCGACAAGAGGGAAGATGGGTACCATGATTTGGCATCTTTATTTCATGTAAGTTATGATCAAATTTCATAAATGCTTCAATTCTCTTTGTTCTTTTTAATTTACTTGTTAATTTGATTTATTTATGATTAAGTGTATCTTACTTACCCCTTTTGAGTGTCCAGGTGATAAGTCTAGGTGACATAATTAAGTTCTCTTTGTTACCGTCCAAGACCGCCGATCGACTGTCAGCCAATGTGTCCGGGGTACCCCTTGACGATAGAAATTTGGTAAGACAACACAAACTACTAATTTTCCTTCCCGCCCTCTTTTTTCGTGATCCTTATTAAGAGAATGTTATGTTGGAATTCTTTTCACAGATAATTAAGGCGCTTAATCTTTACAGGAAGAAAACTGGCAGTGAAAAGTTCTTCTCGGTATGAAATAACAATGCTATTTTCTTCCTATTCTTATTATTTTGAACAAATTATTGCATTTTCATTAAGTCCTATTTCGATTTCTGCTTATCTCAAGATTTAATTCATGTTGGTTTTATTCTTTCCGTTGTCAGATTCATCTCGATAAACGGGTGCCTACTGGGGCCGGGCTTGGTGGTGGAAGTAGCAATGCTGCAACTGCACTATGGGCAGCTAATCAATTCAGTGGCTCTATTGCCACAGAGAAAGAACTCCAAGAGTGGTCAAGTGAGATTGGATCCGACATTCCCTTCTTTTTCTCTCAGGGAGCAGCCTATTGCACTGGCCGAGGTGAGGTAAGTACAAACATTTAGTACCTTCTATTCTCAAAGTTATATAAGATAAAGCGCAACATATCTGCTTCTTATTTATTGTCACATCTTTCTGTGTCGGTGATTAACTTGTGCTGCAAATCGATAATATCTTATTAGTTGCTTAGTAAAATTGTTACAATCGACTAACCATTGAAGGCTTTGAGTTTTGCAATATAACTTAGCATCATGATACTGAACTTTTATAGTCATTTATTGTATACTAAAAGCAAGCCGATCCATCCTTTACGGTTATGAGAAGATATCAGATCATTTTTCTCTTTAAATCATACAGGTTGTTGAGAATATCCCTCCTCCAATATCTTTGGACATTCCAATGGTTCTCATAAAGCCCCAACAAGCATGTTCAACTGCCGAAGTCTACAAGGTATTTGACTTTTCAGAATTGAAGCAAAACCATAATCTCCCCTCAATTTTTACCGACAAATTTAACTTCCAATGATGCAGCGTCTGAAGTTGAACAAGACCGGTAATATTGATCCTTTAACATTACTGGAGAAGATCAAAAGGGACGGGATATCACAAGATGTTTGTATTAACGATCTAGGTATGTTTCTAGTTGAAACTTCATAGTTTTTACTTTTCCAATTTTCACTCCGGCTTTGATTTGATATTCTTTTATGCATCTTATATGTAACTCTACGAGATTTTTAGTGTAAAAGTAATCTAGCAGGTCTAACTGAGCTTCTTGTCTTCTTTTTTGAATAGTTGTGAGTGTATCTTACCGTGAATACCTAGCATGACCCGTTATGTAGTTTTGCGAATTGATCCTTCCTAACATTGACAAAGTTTTTGTAATTTGATCCCGATTCACTTGTACAACATATGGTCCCGATCCACTTGGGCTCTATCGTTAAAATGCATTAGTTTTTATTTGATTTGTTCCCGTGTTTTTCTTTCTTTTTTATCCACAGAACCTCCAGCATTTGAAGTCCTCCCATCTCTCAAACGACTGAAGCAGCAGATTACTGCAGCTGGTCGCGGAGAATATGATGCTGTTTTTATGTCAGGAAGGTGAGAACACAGACAAACCTAATATTCTTTGATATCTATTCCAGCATTTTTCTAGAACTCAATCATACTTGCCAGAGTTTAAGGCATGCATACACACGCGCGCGTTAGTATCCGTATTTGTACAGTGCATAACTAAAGATTCTTCAAATTTCTGCATGGGTTTTGCCAACTTAGCATGCTTTTATTTTTCATATTTTGAAAGTTTAGAAATGGGCAACCCAGTGCATGAGGCTCTCACCTAGTGGGGTCTAGAGAGGGTAGATGTACGCAGCCTTACATTCACAAGCGATGATATTATTTTGAATGTTTAACAAAAAAATACTAATACTTCGTTTATAAAATTACAAAATTTAATTTCACATGCTATTTAATACCAATATTTTTATGCAAATCCCAATTTTCTACTACCATCTCATGACAAATCATGTCCTGTGACTAACTCTTGTGTCTAGGCGGCTTGATCAGGTTAGCACGCCCACCCGACCCGCACTTCTAACTGAGAAGAGTCACTCACCAACCTTAAATTCAAATGGGGTTGGAACCCGAAGGGTGACAAATTTTATAACTCTGAAGAGATTGTCCAAGTTAGAATTTGTTAGAGGACAGTCCAAAAATATGACCCGAGTTAGATGCTTGGTATTTGGAATCGTTGGCCACCAAAAACCTTGAGCTATTCCGACTTGCTTATAAAACTCTACTTTCCGAAACTCTTCAAACATGTATTTCCGTTTGGTCCGTGAAACTTTCTAAAGTACATCGAAGTATTGAAAGCTTTCAATCGGGACTATTAAAAAACAATTTTCTGATTGTATTGAGAAAATTCATGTAGAAGTTTAGGCTAATAGAACACATTATGTTTTTGTAGCTCAACACAAGCACGGGAACGACATGCAGAATTAAGAAATATAATTTAAATCTGAGAAAAATAAAAAACCAAAATAGTAATAACCAAATCTCAAGGTAGCAAGTAACTAAGCTGTGGTAACATGTTGGGGATGGTATGATACTAAAACATAGTTACCACCTATTAGTGAATTTTCATGGATGGTTTATGCTTTTAGTACTATATGTACTAAAAGTAATAACTCTGTGAGTGAGTACTTAAAGCGCTATTCTTACGTTCTTCTGATGAGGCGGAGTGTCTGGGTTTCTGTTTATCTATAAATCGAAATAAAAAGATATTTGATTTTCATATGATTGGTACTATCACTATTAAATAGTATCTTTTTCCTTAACTCAAGTTGTTCTCTAACATCAATGAACTTTTTCGAGGAAAAGAAACTCTTCTGTACTACTACTTATTTTTCTTTTCCTGTGTGAATTGTGGATGAACCTTTCATATACACACTACATTTGGTTTGTGGAATTAGTTATGGGTTTCTGTGCTATCCATCTTTAATGCTTTAACAATTTTTCTTCATACATGTCATGCAGTGGAAGCACTATCGTTGGAGTTGGTTCGCCTGATCCTCCACAATTTGTTCACGACGATGTCGAATACCGAGATGTATTTCTGTCGGGTAAGCTTTGATAAATTAGGGCTTGTTGGAAACTAAGTTCATCTCCTTGATATATATTGAAGCCCTAGTCCCATATGATTAAGCAGAGGTTCCACATTTTAGCATTAAGGTCCTGCTAAATATAAGCTTTTGGAAACTTAAAATCTCATAGCTATATCAAGCCCACTTGAACCCTTATCTATGGACAAATATGATCATTATGGAAGTTAAGAATAAGAGGGTGAGCCGCGGCACAACGATAATGTTGCTGCTCAGTGATCAAGAAGTCACGAGTTTGAATCCTAGAAAGAATCTCTCTGCTTGCAGCGAGGTAATGCTACATACATCTACCCTCCTAGACCGACCGATCTCACTAGGTGGGAGGCTCATACACGGAGCCTGTCATTATGGAAGTTAAAAATGAGGTGAAAGAGATTAGTTACAACTTACAACTTACAACTATCAACTTATCATTTAGTTGCAAACATTGAACAAGACAACCTTTTTTCTAAGCACTGGATTAAAATTCTAACAACAAATTCTTAAGTTGTCACCAATTCAGTTAGATCATAAGAATGTTTCATCCCTTTTACAATGACACTTCCAATGATAGAATTGTTTCTACTTACAGATGCATATTTTCTTACTCGAGAGGCGAATCAGTGGTACAAAGAACCTGCATTAAGTCCTTCTGCATCTCCTTTTGATCCTGAGTCTGCTTAATTCATTGTCTTATAACAAGATTATAGAATATTAATGTAATAATATATCTTTATTCTGTCTTTTTTTTTGTGTTCATCATTTATTGATATATGAGAAGACGGTGAGTTTGGCGCACTGATAAGTTTGTTGCTTAGTGACTATGACTTCACATGTTCAAAAATCCTGAAAACAATTTATCTGCTTGCGGAGATAAGCATGCGTACATCTACCCTTCCCAAATCCTAGTAAGAGCCTCGTGCATTGGACTGCCTTTTTTTACTCTATTGACGTGAGAGGGTGAGTTTGACGCAATGGTAAGGTTGATACTTGCAGGATAATACTGCTTATATCTATCCTTATCCTATAAGCTTATTAAATGAAAGTCTCACACACTATGTTGCCCTTTATTGACTTTGTTAAGATTTTCCAAAGCTATGACTATTTCAAGAGAATTTTCTAGAATGTTTAGTTTTTTTTATGGAGCAGAGTGCCTTTGCTGAAAAAAAGAGAACAATTGGAAACTAATTATGTTCTTGTTGGGTTCAAATAAAGTTTAATTATATGTTGTTGATCCATTTATTATAAGAGTAAATTTTATATCTTAGTCATCATTTCTTGGGAAATTCAATGGTTTGAATTAGTGATTAAATCTAAATCATTAGATTTTCCTAAAATTAATGGCTAAGATGTGGAGTAAGTTTTTTATTTATTCTTGAAGTTAATGGATCCCTTCCGATATGCAATTATAGTTCAAAGTTTTTGAGATGGAATATATGATCCAATGATAATATAAAAAATTCTTATGCTTTAAAGACTACCTTCATTTGAAATAGAATATTATAATTTCAAATATTTGATTCATGTTTTATGTAAATGATGATAACTAACAAGTATAAGAGAGATTGTCTTTTATGAGAAGTAGAGGTTATTATCAATTGAAAAATATTCATTTAGTTATAAAATGTGATTGGGACAATAAGAATGGGAATAATTTGATTCCGGTCAGGTTTAAAACCATAACATTCATAAAAAAGGGAAAATACATAAAACCTTCTGAACATTACGTATTTTGCATGTAATTTCAATGAACTATGTTTTCTTTTTAATTATTCTCGTAAAACCGAATAATTTAATAAAAATAGTTTTTATATAAAGATAATATTAAATTACTAATATAAAATTAAGGATGAGACTCATAATAATAATAGTAGATTTACCATTATAATAATACATGTTAGTCAGTATGGTCGGAGGAAATTGCCATTGTCAAAGGGACAATATAATCACATTGATATATAAAAAAATGGATGAAATTGTCAAGATTAAAAGAATGTAGGGATGAAATTGTTTTTTAATAATTTGAGATAATATTTATGTAGGGATTAATTTCACCTATAATTAAAGTTTAAACGTCAAAAATAAAAATAAAAAAAAGTAGTTTATAATAACTACTTGAAAAAAAAATACATAATTTAGGATTTTTTATAAACTTAAAGATGATTGAGATAATAATAACAAATATAGCTCTATTCTGGAATAGTTCTTTTGGTACTTAGATTAAAACAATTTAAATAGAACCATCAGACGTTAGAAACACTTCAATTATCTAATATCTATAGTTGTATTAAAGGAAAGTTGAACGTTTGGATTGGATTGTTATTGATTGGCTTAGTACAATTGTCAAATGAGAAAAATTTGTATCCAAAAAATGAAGGTTTTATTGTATTATTTACCAATTTAATTTACTTCTAAATTAAATAATACAAATAAATGATGGATAATGTAATAATATTATATATATCAACAGATACCTGCATTCTTATTTTTAGGTATTGAATATTTAATTTTTATATATTTTATTTTAGATAATTATATCACATTGTTTTACATGTTATTATAATTTTTATATGTTTAACATGAATCTACCTTCACCTTTAAGGATACCTTTTTGCACTTCTTCTCTTGTTCTTTGTGTTGTTCAAGTTGGCTCAGTTCTAACTCGTGTTCATGCAATTTATAAAATAAAGCACTTAAGGACATTTTTGAAAGATTTTTATTTTCAACTCGTGTTTGCAATTTACCTTTGGTATCTAAGTTCTAGTTAAAGACCTAAAGACTTTAAGATTAATGTCACCATTGGATATGACTTTTCCTAGAACAATAAGGTGATTAGTAAGACGAGTAAACCTTTTCCGATGATCAATGATTTTCTCTCCAGGTTTCATCCTGAGCATTTCATACTCATGTGAAATGTATTAAGACTTGATCTCTTGACTTCTTGAGTTGTTTCAAGAGTATCACACACTTTCTTAGCAGATTTGTAGTTTGATACTCTGAAGAAATCATATATGCCTAAAGCGTAGGTAAAAATGCTTTTGCTTTTGAGGTCATATTGAACTTTCTTTTTGTTCTCATCATTCTAGACACCTTTAGATTTAAGTTTCTTAACACCATTAATGACAATGCTCGTAGTGTATAGCATTTTGACCTATTCTATAAGATTCCAAATTGTGAAGAAGATCTTGCTTCTGACCTTGACACGGTTTTGATGAAGACACCAATATCACAAAAAGAAGAAAGGAAGAAGACCGACAAAGACTATTGAAGATAAAGCTTCAAGATTTAGAGTCTAAGTCTTTAGGTACTTCTATCCTTATAACTCCTTTATTTACTTAGTTAATAATGCTCAAAATTGTTTTCAAGAAAAATCAGGAAAAACTAAGTGTGAATAAAAATAATTTTAAAAAATAACATGTAACGGGTTACCATACTTGAGTAACAAGTTACATGGGTGAGAAAAGAGTTTTCAAACCTCTAACATCTATGAGTAATCTATTACAGACTTTGGAGTAACAGATTACCATTTTTAGAAAACAGGGTAATCGATTACTCAAAGTAGTGTAATCGATTACACAAAGGCAAATTCACAAAGCTGTCAAACAGTGTTGTTGAGTAATCGATTACTCAAATCCAGTAATCGATTACACTGTGTGAATTTTCAAAAAGCTATTAACATGATTGTTGGGTAATCGATTACCCATTTGCAATAATCGATTACTGAGAGCTGTTGCATCAGTTTTTCAGATTTCAAGTGTAAGGGTTTCACTTCAAATTGATTGTTTTTCATTCCAAACGAAACCTACTCATGCCTAAGGGTATTATGGTTGATTGGAAGCCTATATAAAGGCATTGAAACAATCTCACAACATACAACAACTCTCATAAGAAAATCACACAAAGCTCTTATACTTTTCTGAATTTTCTGCACTTTTTCAAAGTAACATACTCTCAAACTTTCTAAGTATTTCTGAGTTGCTTCAAAGTGCTTTCCAAACATTTTCAAAGATAAAAGAGCATTATTATCTCAAGTATACGAGTTGTTATTGGATTGCAAGTTCTAGAAATTGTCATATACACTTGTAAGGCAATCCAAGCCAAATTGTACATTCTTCACTTTTGCAAAGTTTACTTTCTTTCACAGGGGTGTGAAGAGAAAGGGTGAGGGACTTGGTATAGTGTTTACCAAGGGAGTAACTTGATATAGTGTTTACTAAGGGTGTTACTTGGAATAGAGTTTTCCAATGAGATTAGATATAAGTGAGTGTGTAAGGTACAAGGAGATCTCGGGGTGAGATATTTGTAATTGCAACTCATTATATTTAATAAGGAATCTCTTGCGCGTCAAGAGTACTGGACGTAGCCTTCGGTGGACAAGAAGGTGAACCAGTATAAAACACCTACGTACTCTCTTTCCCTTCTCTTTGTTATTTATTTATCCTTCCTAAGTCAATATTTTTCTGCATATTATTTCCGCTGCACGTTAACTTTGATATTACAGAAAAATTGGCCATACTTATTGCAACAACTAATTTACCCCCCCTCTTAGTTGCAATCTCAGTCTTACACAAATACCAAAATCCTTAAATTCAATAAAGATTTCTCTTTGTTATTTATTTATCCTTCCTAAGTCAATATTTTTCTGCATATTATTTCCGCTGCACGTTAACTTTGATATTGTAGAAAAATTGGCCATACTTATTGCAACAACTAATTCACCCCCCTCTTAGTTGCAATCTCAGTCTTACACAAATACCAAAATCCTTAAATTCAATAAAGATTTCTCTTTGTTATTTATTTATCCTTCCTAAGTCAATATTTTTCTGCATATTATTTCCGCTGCACGTTAACTTTGATATTGCAGAAAAATTGGTCATACTTATTGCAACAACTAATTCACCCCCTAGTTGCAATCTCAGTCTTACACAAATACCAAAATCCTTAAATTCAATAAAGATTCTCATGTATATTTTCCAAAAATTGTAACATTCTCCAAAAAATCTTGGAGGACGATTTATATTGGAACATTATCATAGAAAGGGCTTTGGGGCCATCTTAAAAGTTAGGATCTAAGGAATAAATTACCTAATCTTTGCTCGTGTCAATTGTAAGTCAAGATGACAAACTAAGAGGGGAGATGAGGTGAACTAGTTTTCTGGTTTTTCTACACTTAATGCAGATTTTTGCAACTTTATGAAAGTGTAAGAATAGAGATGCATTGGAAAATTAATTATGCAAAAATAAAATGCAGAAATGTAAAAGTGTAGGAAAAAAGAGACACCGAGATTATCATGGTTCACCTTCTTGTCCACTATGATGAATGTCAATATTTACAAAATTCACCCCGGGACTTTTATCCCATTGAGTAATCAGTTACTCCAAGTTATTTTTGCTTGGTAACTTGTTACTCTGTTTGGGTAATCGTTTACTCTGTCATTGTAACTCATTACTCAATTCGAGTATACTGTTATTCAGCTTTTTGTATTTTAAGTTCATCGTTTTCAAATTACTTTTAAACCAAGTTGATATTTTCAAAATCTTTTCCCAATAGGATTTGATAATTACTTAAAGTAAAAAGTCTTTAGGATATAAGTACCTAACTTAGAAAGCTAGAAGTCTTGATTATTTGTTGAGCATGCTTCTAAGTCTTTAAGGTCTTCAATCTTTTTTTATTCTTTTTGTGATCTTGATGTCTTCATCAAAACTTAGCCAATATTAAGAGCAAAATATTCTTCACATTTTCATGTTTGGATCAAATAGCCTTTAACTTTAAAGCGATCCAAATCGAACATCATACACCCCTCTCTAAATTATAGTATCTGCCCTTCATGGAGGTTAATATAATAGAATCTTAAAATGACACCTTGTATATGTGCAAAACATAAGGTTACCCATTTACAAATCTTAATATTGTTGTTTGTGTTTTATTAGAAGCTTAGATTTAGTTCTTTATGCAACTATAAGGGGAAACACAAGTTAATTGTAGGTATCACAAATAAAGCAGTTGATTCACTAGCATGCCCTACAATAAGATTTTGATATCATCATGTTAGAAAAATGGCACTCTAGGTGAATATAACATACATTATTATGTATCAAATATCAAATGTATATATTATATAATGGGAAAATTTGTAGTATAAAAATGGTGATATCTTTTCTAATACAAGTTTTTAAAGAATTGAACTCTAGCGTATGCTTAATATGTTGAATTAGCCAATTGTATGTCATATATCGCAGGGGTTCATAGTTGGTTTGGATTGGTTTATAGGCAAAAATCATATGATCGAATATATAATTAACTTATAGTTGGATCTGGTTTCTTTGCATTAAGACATTTGATCCAATCCTATCCAAATATCATACGTGGTTTGAATCGGTTTGGATTGATTTTTTTATAAAAGATTTGAACTCTACACATACACTTCAAAAATAATAAACATGACAAATATATTATACCTAGTACAATTTAAAGTGACAAGTTTACATGTATTAATGGTAATATTGTCAAAACCTTATCACAATATTATTTACATACACAAACACATAATGTCATAAGTCCACTACTTTGTTCCTACCACCATGTTAATTTAAACAAAAAAAATAACTTTTATTGAATTAAAAATTTATTATATCAATGACCACAACATAATTAAGGTCATGATAATGGTTAATGATATATTATATTTATCACAAGATGTTCTAATCAAATAAAGAAACATTTGGATAAAGTAGAAGTTGACATTGATTTCTTGATTGTATTATATATAAGAAGAAAATAAATATAACAACTTAATTTGTATAGATGATATTTATCAAAATAAATATCATCTATACAAATATAAACTTTTTAGTTATGTGTGATAATACATTATTACTTACCAAGCACATATTCTTTTAATCATATCAAATGAACATTATTGTATCTATCACATGATTAATTGATTGTTGAATTTGCATTCTTCTAGTTTATTTCAGAACATTATTGAACTGAAATATTAAATACTTGAACTCACAACTTTGTTTGTGTATATTATTACTTACCGAGCACACATTTTTTTAATCATATCAAATGAACATTATTGTATCTATTATATGATTAATTGATTGTTGAATTTGCATTCTTCTAGTTTATTTCAGAACATTATTGAACTGAAATATGAAATACTTGAACTCGAACTCACAACTTTGTTTAGGTATATTCTTAACAAGTCAAATTAATGTGGCCCCGTTAGATCAATCTAGTTCCTAAGGTAGGATCCAAAAATCGACCTGAACTGATCGATTTTTAAAACATCAATCCAATTACCTTCCATTTTCACAATTGATTTATTTTGGACCAGTTTTCAATTTTTTTTATAACCAGTAACACCTCAATTTTTGTTTTCGGATTGATTGGAAAACTTAGGGTGTTGAGGTGTATGCTTGACCATTCTCTATTGGACGAGAGGGTCTCGCCTAAGTGAGGGACTCAACGTTTTAAGTTTGAGAAGTATAGGAACCTCGCCCAAGCGAAAAAGTGGTCGTTTGAGCGAAAGTGAAATCTGGAAAAACTGTCAAATTCTAACTCGAGCTAGGATTTTCGCCCAGGCTAGAGGGGGGCCTTAGCATACTGCCCGATTCTTGCCCGAGCGAGAAATCTGCGCCTGGGCGAGAGCTTTCCAGTGTGAAATGTGAAAAAGTCGCGAAATTCTCGCCCGGGCGAGAGCGTCAGAGCTATAAAAGTGAAAAAGGGATCTAGAAACCCTAATCTTCATTTTCTTTTCTCTTCTTTCTCTCCCAATGGCGGCTCCACCCAAATGGACCATTCTCCCCTCCACTAAACATCAAAACTCATCAAAACCTCTTCCTATTACTTCTTGGTGGCACATTTGGGAAATCTTGAAGGTGAAAAATGGAACAATGGAGATTTGGAGAAGATGAAGGGGGATGTGACTCTTTTGCGGAGCAACGGAGCTTACGCAACCTAAGGTGAGGGAGAAGACCATTGTGGTCTTAAAGTATTTCATTAGAGTCATCATCTCCGATTTCCCTCAATAATCGGAGCATATTAACGGATAGAAACTCTCTTGTGAGTTTGTGGTCCATATGAGTGTCTTTATTTTACATGAGGATGTATTAGCCATAAAAGTGGAGATATATGGGTGGGGGAAAACCGTTTATTTAAGTAAATCACTATATGCTCATTTATGGTAATACACCGTCATTAAAGATGGTTCTAACGTTAATGTGTATATGATGAAGAATATGTTATCCGTGGTTGGTAGATGATAATGGTTATGTTGTGTGATAATGATGGTGTGTGAGATATTTATGGTCATAAGCATAAACGAGTATGTTGTAAGTTGTTGATTGTTATAAACATGTATGGGTGTGTTGTAACAATGAATGTGTGATGAGTTGTGAATGTGTTAAAATAGATAAATGTATGTTTGTGACAATGAAAGTGTTGTATGTTATTTATGGTGATAAAGTAATAAGATGCCTTATGTTGATTGTGTATGACATGGATGTGAGTGTAATGTGGAAACTTGACCTGCACGATGGGGTATGGGGATTTACTTGACCTGCCCGACGTGGTATGGGGATTATTTGTGCGGTGCAGAATTGTGGAACGAGATCAAGGGTAAATTACTACGAAATGTGAAGGATGTGAAAAGTGTATACTCGGAATGAAAATCATATGCATGCCATAGGATATATATTATGAGATATATATCCTATAGGGTGAATATGAATGATGAGAAATGAGTATATTTGGACGAATAAAATATGCACGCTATAGAACACATATAGTATGGGATGTATGTGTACTATAGGGTGAATATAGATATTGTGTGATAAATAAGTATGCACAATATAGAACACATATAGTATGGGATATATGTGTACTATAGGGTGAATATGGATAATATGTGTTGATTGATATATACATATCATGATTGATGTTAGATGTGTGTGGTTTTAATACTTTAATGTCATTACTCCATGTAAATCCATGCTACGGTCGCCATAGTTGGTTCTTACTCCCTCTGTCTTTCCTTGTATGTGTTGTATATTTGGGTTCAGGTTGTGGAGTTAGCGCATTGGACGCTTGCGGAGAATAGTACATGATAGAGTAGTGGATAATATGGAATTGACATGTTATATGATAAATATTTGTAATATGAAGAACATGTTAAAGTGAATCCATGTATAAACAACTTTCTTGTATGTGTATAATGAAGTGAATCTAATGTTTGTATTCAAGGTAATTTTGAGAAAGTTTAATTGTATAAAAGATGTATTTGAACGGAAGTGTAATGACATGCTTTTGAAATGAAAGGGGTTTGGAATATTTCCGCCTTGTAAATTTATAAACGTATTCACTCAAGTTTCCAAACTGTTCGAATAATGTCTTTCAAAAGTAATCACTTCACTTTCACGAATAAGAATTTTAAAAGAGAATTTTCGAGTTATGAAAATCGGGTCCTTACAAGAACACCTCCCATATATATAATATATATGGAAATATTAGATATTAAATGATAAGATATATGGAAATATTAGATATTAAATCTATATCTATATATCTATATTATATAAAGCGGAAAGTCAAGTTAACCACCTACCATGGTGTAATATGTGGTTGCCTATTTTGCCCTCTTTATTTTATAATTTCTTTCAAAAATCATATATAACTCAATGTTCATCTATACTCAATACATATTCTTTGTTATTTTTTAACAATGCAACATTTTTGTATAAATTATATATATATATATATTTTTGTAAAATCATATATAACTCAATGGTTATGATTTATTTTTGTCTGTCGAGCCTATTGATAATAAAATAAAAAATGACTGGTTAATTTTCTAATTTGTTAACTTTACGTATATGCAAAACTATGCATTCTGTGTTAACCTTTTAGCACTAAACGGAGACGCACCCTGCTTCCGATTCATCAACCAAAGTGCCTCTCCTTGCCGCCGTGTTATCCACCGGAATTCAAATTCCGGTGACCATGACAGGTGTCTCTTTCTTTCTTCTTTTAATTTCATTAACTACTTTCGTTTATTCAAATTTCACTTTTACATTTTGGGTTTTCTCTTCAATTCCCGTTGTGTATCTAACTCAGGTTCTTTTTTATTTTATTTTTTTAAATTCTTACAAGTTCTTGAAGTTACGCTATTTTCGCTTTTACCCTTAACTCAAACTGTGTCTGTTTTTTTGTACTGTACTTCTAGTTTCGCTACCCATCCTTGTGTCTTATTTTGGAGAGAGAGAAAGAAAAGTATCCACGACATCCTAAGAGTTTTTTATATTATCAGTATATCAGTCAATGTTCATATTTATTCAGACAATGCATAAATATTACACTTTTCTTTTTTGTTTGATTGTTAGGAAAAAGATGTATGTCAGTACTGAGTACTAACCGTGGATGAGTTCTATACACTATCACTACATCATCCACCATTCATACTTCTTCATTATTGGCTCTTCAACAGAAGTAATCCAGATAAATTGTGGATGATGTAGTCATTGTGTATGAATCTTTATATCGACAATGCATTGATATTACACTTCTTATTTTTTTGTTTGATTGTTGAGAAAAAGATGTACGTCAGTACTGACTGAAAGAGTTCTATACACTATCAATGCGTCATCCATCATTCATATTTAATCATCATTGACTCTTTAAAAAAGTAATTCAAATGAACATTGGATGATGTAGTGACTGTGTATAAGTCTTTATACTAACAGTGCATAAATATTACACTCTTGATTGTTTGGGATTCACATGCAGCTATGTTTTGATCTATATGTATTCTACATTGTTGGACTTGACCCATTTGTTGGGGTACACTTTCAATGTCTATTCACACTCTCTGCTGATCACTTATAAGTTGATTTTTTAATTTTAGGAAATTATCATTAGTTAGTGATGTTACTGAGTCTTTTGCTTCTGTTCAATATATAATGACTGAGGCTAATAACTTTGGTTGGTTGATCCGGTCCATTCATTGATGGTCAGTAAGTATGATGGTTTTACTGATGATCCTGCACGTATTTTCGGCATATCTCGTGGGAGGTTTTCAAAAACCTCACAAATGAGAGTGTCAACAGCCTCAACTAGTGATTTTGAGAAAATTCCATTTATTTTCTACTATAAACAGAACTGTCACCAAACTTTAGCTATTGGCATAAATTTTAGGATTTGGTGTATATAATTGTCGCCTCTGTTAGATTCAATTGATATCTATTCATTGATCAGACTGAATTCAAATCCCTATTAATGCCGCTCCTTTTCCTAATTCAAAACAAAATCCAGTGTGACACTTTATGTTTATGTTCCTCTTAATTCACAAGAAGCAAAAGTATAATAGTGTATCATATGGGTTTTCAGGGATGCATCCAAAAGCATACCAGACTCGTAGTTCTAATGTCAAAGAGAAGTACATGGTCTGGACAAGTGAAATGGACTATTGCCTCATTGATGTACTTGCTGAGCAAGTGAAAATGGGGAACAAAGTAGATGACATCTTGAAGCCTGCAGCATTTGCAGCTGCATTGAAAGTATTAAATGCAAAGTTTGGTTTGTATTTGACAAAAGAACACATAAAAAACCGGCTAAAGACATATAGGAAGCAGTTTAGAGTTTTGAAGGAAATCCTTGCTCATCGAGGATTTGTGTGGAATGAGACCCAACAGATGGTTATTGCCGATAATTCTGTATGGAATGACTACATCAAGGTAATCTCGTTATCTGTGATATGATATGCACTCCACCAGTTTGCAGTTTTATGTTGGTCGTCTGATATTCTTCTGTTTCTTGCAGGCACATCCTGATGCCAGGATTTTCCGAGCAAAGTCCATTGAAAAATTTGACAAATTATGTATAATTCTTGGAAATGATCAAGAAATTGCAAGCTTTTCTGAAAATTTTACAGAAATTGGTCTAAACTTGACAGTTGATAAGGGGGATCTAGATGTTTCCTTTGTGTCTGAAATACAGGCTTATGGAAACCAGGCCAAAAGTCTGAGGTGGACACAAGAAATGGACCACTGGCTTGGAAGGATTCTTGCGGACCAAGTGAGGAGAGGGCTTAAAGTAGATAAGGTTTTGCAGACAGAAGCATATGATACAACTGTTTCAGCTTTAAATGCAAAATTTGGGCTTCATCTTACAAAATACAACATTAAAAACCGTCTTAAAACTTGGAAGAAACAATATGAGCAACTAAAGGAGATTCTTTCTCATGCTGGATTTAAGTGGGATGAAACAAGGAAAATGGTCACTGCAAATGATTCTACATGGAATGACTATATCCAGGTAAGTTATTACTTATAGGACCATTATATAGCACTATATATATATATGTGTGTATGTGAATATATATATATATCTTCTAACCAAGCAAAAAATTCACTTCAATGATTTTATCCCCATTTGTTTTTGTTTGGTAGAGACAAAAATTTCTGCAGTATCTGAAAAGAATTGTCTTTGGAATAGTCACCATCCATTGTCCTCATAAATAAAATAATTCTTGATAACATTTGGATGCTTCATGCTTGGTCACCTATTTTGAATCCACTTGCTGTATATTGCCAAGAGGGCATATTTATGCGATGCATGACACTTTATTTAAAAGGTTTCCAGGAAGTTGAGTTATGAATTGTTTAAAGAAAAGCTGTTTTGAAGTAGCCGAGGAAAATGTGTCTTTGTCTGTCTGGAAATGGACACCAGTATGTTTTCCCTTTGTTTTTGGTACAACCATTATGTTTTGTCTTGCTTGTTGCATGACATGGTAACTGGATTTAAGCATATATGACTATGTTTTCTAGTTCACTGCATCCAATTTTGTTTTGTTGTTAAATGGCTAAATCCATCTTGACATTCCTTCTGCTCCAGATTATCAGTTATCACAATCTGTTTATGCATCTCTATAAATCTTCAGGTAAGATAGTGTGCACAGAAAAAGATGTGTAGCATATATCACTGAAAAACCAAAATGAACTATAGTGGCAAATACCAATATTTTTATGAAATTAAATTTAATAAAATTTAATTATTTATCTTATCAATTTACAACTATAGTTTTTTGTGTTTTTAGTTCAAGTCTAAACCTCCTTAAATTCAAAATTAATGTCTGTCGACCCTGGTGGCCTCATCCCATCGTTAGACAATAGCTATGAATATTTAATTTCGAAAGTTTTTGCTTGGATGATTTTGTCTGGCATGGACAAAATATTCTCAACGAGTGATTAAGGTGTCATTGCAAATTATTTCTTTTTGCGGCGCAATAGTAAGGTTGTTTGCCTTGTGACATAGAGGTCATAGATTCAAATCCTGGAAGCATCATCTTTGCTTGTAAGGGTAAGGCTGTATACATCTATGATAGAACTGGTACCAATTAGCAAGAAAAGAAGATGTGAACAACAAGAAAGAAGAAAGAATCGCAAGTGTAAAATAATGCCTCAACCCAAATCAATATGATTCTAGGTTAGATTGTATATCAATGAAATTATTTGGAAAGAATGTGTATTACAAGAATTGATGAATTCACCCTAGGTCCCACGACCCCTCCTGGTTCCACAACCAGATGCAAAATCTCAATTCTCCTCCTTTCTCTTATTTAGGTTTATTTCCTACATATAGTCCTAATTCCCTACTAACTACTAATTAAAATAGAACTAAAACAACCAGGGGTACTTTAGGAATTCTTCCCTCAAACCTTTCTATTTCCCCTTCTATATATATTTTTAATACTAGGCCTCTTCCTAGTCTTATCAATACCCCCCTTAAAAGAATTAACTTGTCCTCAAGTGGAAATCCTGGAAACTTGTCTTGTATAACAACAGCCAACTCCCATGAGCAATCATGGTTAGGTAGATTTTTCCATTTCACCAACACCTCCAAGTTGCCTTGTATATCCTCTCTACTGTCAGTAATGTCTTCGGGTAGGACTTCTAACTCCAGCTCTTCATTAAGCATAGGGGGTAGAGGTTGTGGTTGTTGATGAGGTTTGAGAGCTTTCTTCAAGAGTGAAACATGAAACACTGGGTGGATCTTAGAGTGATCAGGTAATGTCAACTTATATGCTACCGATCCTACCTTGCTCACCACTTGATATGAGCCATAAAAACGTGGAGCCAATTTAGCATAAGGTCTTGAAGCCAAAGATTTCAGTTTATAAGGTTGTAACTTGAGGTACACCCAATCATCTACCTCAAAATTCAGTTCCCTTCTATGTTTGTCAGTCTGTTGTTTCATGAGATTCTGCACCTTGGCAAGATTACGCTTGAGCTATTCCAGTATACCGTCCCGTTGAGCACACAACCAGTTGACCTCTTCTACCTTAGATGGTATAGCCCCTGCCTTCAACAAAACAGGAGGGTCCCTTCCATATAAAGCTCGAAAAAGGGACATCCCTGTTGAACCATTATAGTTAGAATTGAACCAGAATTCAGCCGAATGTAACCAATCTAGCCTATGTTTGGGTCTAGGCCCCACGAAGCATCTGAGATATGTCTCCAAGCACTTATTAGTCACCTCTGTCTGGCAATCTGTTTGCGGATGGTAAGACGTGCTCATCTTCAGTTGAGTACCCGACATCTTAAACAACTCCTTCCAAAACTGGCTAAAAAATAAAGAGTCCATATTAGAGACTATGGTGGTCGGGAATCCATGCAATTTAACCACCTCTTTCAGAAATTGTAGTGCCACATCCTTAGCAGAATAGGGGTGTCCCAAAGCAAAAAAATGTGCATACTTCAAAAGTCTATCCATCACTACAAATATAGTATCATTCCCTTTTACCTTAGCACCACCCAATTCATCCAGCAACTCCTCAATGATAGGGATCAGGAACTTGTTGGGAATTGTGATCTTGTTGAAGGCTCTATAATCCACACAAAACCTCCACCCTCCATCCTTCTTCTTCACTAGAATGATAGGACTAGAGTAGGGGCTGATGCTGGGTCGAATCACCCCTGCCTCCAACATCTCAGCTACCAACTTCTCAATTTCTGATTTCTGATAATAAGGGCACTTGTACGGTCTGAGATTGGGTACCTCGACCCCCTCCTTCAGATGAATAACATGATCATGTCTCCTTGAGGGAGGCAGTCCTTGCGGATCTTGGAACACCCCTTGGTACTGTTGCAGAGTTGCTTTTAGCTCATTTGGAATCACCACTCCCCTTAGGCTCGAATCCTGCCCAATATCACAGTGTAGTAGCAACCCTTCTCCCTCTTTTAGTAACACTTGCATCAAAGCCCCATAAGTGATTTCTGTCCGGGTCAACGCAGGATCCCCAGTTATGGTGGTTATTTAATCCCCTTCCTTGAGAGACAATTGCATCCTTCCAAAATCAACCTTCACCTCTCCGAGACTGCCCAACCATTCTAACCCCAAGACTAGGTCCACTCCCTTTAAGCCAAAGAGATAGAAGTCCTGAAACACTTCTAATTTCTGCATAAGGAACTTGAGCTGTGTACATTTTCCCTGACAACGAATCTTATGCCCGTCTCCCATTTCTACCACATAGGTTGGAGTTTCCGTCACCTTCAATCTCAAACTATTCACCAATTCCATTGAGATGAAATTGTGAGAAGCCCCACAATCAATTAAGATCACCACCGGTTGTTCCTTTAAGATCCCTCCTACCTTCCACGACTTCATGGATGTCAATCCCGTCATGGAATATATTGATAGCTGCATAGAATTGAAGTTTTCCAACTCTTTCCCCACCTCTTCTTCATCTTCAGGATCGTCTTCCTCAGCCAACAATAGCATCCTCAACTGTTTGTTCTTGCACACATGATCTCTAGTGTAGGCCTCATCACATCTAAAGCATAATCCTCTTTCCCTTTTTCCCCTCATCTCAACACTAGTTAATCTTTTAACTCCGAGTGATAGCTGATTGAGGATTCACTGTGACTACCTTATTATAGGTATTGGTTCGGAAAGAGCTCGAAGGCTTGATATAACTATTGTTAGTCTTCTTCTTTACTACCCAATTCTTTTGTTCAATGAGAATAGCCTTCTGAATCACCTCCGACAAGGTCTCTAACTCGTACAGCCTCACTTCCACCCTTATTTCTTCCTTCAACCCGTTAAGAAAGATACCCTTAACGAAATCTTGGTCAATCTCTTTCAAAGCTCCAACATATTTCTCAAATTCTTCCACATACGCCTCGACATCCTCTTCTTGCTTCAAAGAAGCAACAATTCAAAGGGATTCTTTATTATCGCAGGTTGGAATTGTCTGATCACGGCTATTTTGAAGCTTTCCCATGTTGGAAACGGGTTACAGCGCTCCCACCATTGGTACCAACTGAATGTTCGGCCTTCCAATGCGACCATGGTGGCTCGCATGCTCTCCTCTTCTACCACCTCCCTGAGCGTAAAATAACGCTCCAATTTCTGGATCCATCCAAAGGCGTCGTCGCCAGAAAAGATTGGAATCTTGAGCTTCCTCCATTGATTATGATTCCGCGATGGCCGTTGTCTTTCAAATTCTTCGCCATTCTCGCTCCCTTGGCCGACGAAAGCATATCCCCTTGGAAATCCTAACTTGGTGGCTATGGCGGCCAACAACTCCTCCGTTTTCTTCGTTCTGGCCTCATTCAATTCCAACCGTAACTCCTCACATTCATGGCGCATCTCTTCTTACTCCTGGGTCCAACTATCATCGTCCCTTGCCATCCTTCGTGTTGATACCATAAGCAAATCAGCAATGAAGCGGGTGTTCCACTCCCTCATGGCACCGAATCGGTGCTCTGATACCAGTGATAAAACACTGGTACCAATTAGCAAGAAAAGAAGATGTGAACAGTAAGAAAGAAGAAAAAATTGCAAGTGTAAAATAATGCTTCAACCCAAATCAATATGATTCTAGGTTAGATTGTATATCAATGAAATTATTGGGAAAAAATGTGTATTACAAGAATTGATGAATTCACCCTAGGTCCCACGACCCCTCCTGGTTCCACAACCAAATGCAAAATCTCAATTCTCCTCCTCTCTCTTATTTAGGTTTATTTCCTATATATAGTCCTAACTCCCTACTAACTACTAATTAAAATAGAATTAAAACAGACAGGGGTACTTTAGGAATTCTTCCCCCAAACCTTTCTATTTCCCCTTCTATATATATTTTTAATACTAGACCTCTTCCTAGTCTTATCAATCTACCCTCCCAAGACCCAACTAGTTGGGACTCTCGTGCACTGAGCCACCTTTTTTGATGTATCTGTTGAGTGTTGACGTAGTGATTAAGAATCTTTTTTTGTAGAAACCTTTTAGAGGCGATTCCTCTCCTAGGTAAGCATTTGGCGAGTTTTTGGCATGTCATATAGTACTGTTGAGCTTGAGGTGACAATAAATATAGAAACATTTTGACTGAAGTTTAAAGATTTTAGGAATGATTATTAAATGGACTTGTTCAAATCATGAAAGATCAATGTTCAGCTTAATGTTGATTTTATCAGGTTAATATTGTCAAACCTGCAGAAATGGGGGAGATGCCATGGTAAACTTCCCTTGTATAGAATTTGATAATAGTGATAGCCAATAGGATATATTTTTTTTTATATACTAGGTATATTCCAGTGTTTTGGGGGGATTTGAGTCTGGGATGTAATGTACTTCCCTTGTGCAAATTATATGGTTATTAGGAAGATTATTACTTGCCATCGATTTAGCCCTCTTCAAGGAGGACTGTTATTATCATTCAAGTTAGTATCATAGCCTTCTTATGATCTGGGAGACTCTGCTTCCACAACCAACCTAGTCTTCCTTCGTTGCAGCTGTCTTCGTAGCCACCTACTTTCTGGCTAAGCCCTTTTATCATGTGCTTTTGCTGCGCTCGTATCTCTCTCCAGCTACAAAATCTGTCACTGCCTACCGCCAGCAACTTCTTCTTTTCCCACCGGCAACTTCACCTTACCAATTGTTGCTAGGGGTGGGAATAGGCCAGAAGCCTATAGGGATCTATGACCTAGCCTATTTCTGATTCGCAAAGGCCTGACTTATTTTAAAAAACAAGAGAGGCTTAGGCTTTTCAAGAAGCCTATTTAACTATGCAGGCTAAATCTCTGGCTTTTGAAAAATCCTATTTAATCTAAAGCCTGCCTATTTATTAAATGTTTATATGTTTACATATATAATTAAGAATTTATGATACTTTTATGATTCACTAATTATATATCAGTTTTGTTAACTAGTGCTCTGAGGAACCCAAAAGAGCAAAGCTTATATTAAGAAACTAAATATAATCTCTTCATTAAAGACACTACTCCCATCTAAGCCACCCTGTCATATGTATCATATGCCATCTCCACCTTCAGCGAGCAACCCCATGCACCAATGAGACTACTCACGATGTCAGCTTAGGTGAAATGTTAGTTTTTGTCACAACCGGGTTATTTATGTCTTCGTATGTGTACTCTAACACGATTTCTCTTCTTTCAAAAATTTCTCACTTTCAAGTCTCAATGGTATCTCGAAAATGTAATTTATGTCGTCATGACATTGGGTTTCATTTTTGTGTTTAATAAAAACATTATATTTGAACAATTATGTTCTAATTCAGAATATGGTTTAATAATCAGATCGGTCAAATTATATTTGAACAATTTAGTTCTAATTAGGTTTGGATAACACTATTTTACATTTCAAAGCTGGTTGTAGATTGTGTAACTTCATGTTACTAATTTTTTTTGTCATTCCAGAAACATCTAGATGCAAGGAGTTTCCGTTCTAGAGTTTTTGAGAACTATGATCAGTTATGCACAATCTTTGGCCATTTTAATGAGCCTTTGCATCGTAATGAGTCTTTCCTTTCTGATGAGCATGTGGAGGCTGTAAGTGCCTGCCCGTTTAACTATGACACCATTGTTAAAGATCGAGGGAAGCATATGAGATGGACAAGTGAAATGGACAGCTGTCTAAGTGCAGTTCTCGTGCAGCAAATTAGGCTAGGCAACCGAAGCAAATTTGACTACAAATTAAAATCTGCTGCATTTGAAGCTGCTGTGTTGGCTATTAATGAAAAGTTTCAGCTTCATTTGATGAAAGAACATATTAAAAATCGTCTTAAGACATGGAAGAAACAGTATGATATTCTGAAGGAACTTCTGAAACATAGCAGCTTTGAATGGGATAAAAAACGGAAGATGGTCATGGCAGATGACTCTGTATGGAATGAATATATCAAGGTAAATATGATCCCATTCTTAATTTCTATTCGGCGTTTATTATTTTGCATGATGATATTTTTAGGAATCTATATAAGTCTCTACCTTTATAAAGCAGATAAATCCAGATGCTCGGGTTCTTAAAGGTCGAATTATCAGAAACTTCAATGAATTATGCATCATTATTGGTCACATTGATCCACCAGATACTTCATTGAATGACACCATGAGTTTCACTATAGATGAAGTTTTGGAAGCTGAAGAGACAAATCGCCACGGAACTCGCAATGCAATGACAAAAGTAAGGTATGTGACATGGACAGATGAGATGGATCATTGCTTAACAGAGCTGCTGGTCAATCAAGTAATGATGGGAAACAAGCTTGAGAAAAATTTCAAGACCTCAGCTTATATAGTTACCATAACAGCTCTGAATGAGAGATTTGGCTTGAATTTAACAATAGAAAACATTAAAAATCGGTTGAAGACATGGAAGAAACAGTATGACCTTTTGAAGGAAATGCTGTATCTTGGGGGATTCAGGTGGGATGAGGGACGGAAAATGGTGGTTGCAACTGACTCGGAATGGAATGAATACATAAAGGTATACTCGTCCTCCATCATATTGATTTTAGTTTCAGAAGTTACTTTGGATTGTATTCAGTGTGCAATTGGGTAAGCTTTGAAAAAGTGATTTTCTGATAGTACAAAAAATGATTTTTTTTAGAGATTTTTTATGTGTTTGGATACAAAAAACACTTTCCTTTAAAATGTGAAAAGCAGAAACCTGATATTTTAAGAAGCTCTACTCATATCAGCTTCTGATTAAAAAACAGAAAACTAGCTTATTTTAGATATTGATATATATATATATATATATATATATATTTCTGATTCATTATTGCCCCATGTTTTTTCAGAAACATCCAGATGCTAGGCATATGAGAGACAGGTGTATAGAGAACTTCGATGAATTAGGTTTGATTGTTGGCAATGAGCAAACAAGTGGAAATTGGTTCGAAAACTATGAGAGGCCTGATGTAAATCTTTCTCCTAGCTATGAAGCGCATGCCGAAACTCCAGCACTGATGTTAGATCATGAAGAGACAAGCCATGATAATGCAAGCGATGAAGTGCAGGGTTCATCTGAGCAGACGGGGGCAAGGCCTTCATCGTCACATTCAAAACAACCGTCGAAAAGGAGACGGACTAGTGATGTTCTGCTACAAATGATGAGTGTTATGGCTGCGGATATTGGTCGGATAGCCGATTCATTGACTGAAAGTAACAAGACAGTGTGCTTGGAGGAAGTGGTTGAAAAGGTACAGAATATTGATGAATTTGATGATGATCTCATCATTGAAGCATGTGAATATTTATGCTTTGATGATAAGAGGGCATGTATGTTTTTGAAATTAGATGAGAGATTAAGAAAAAAATGGTTGTTGAAGAGATTGCGTGGTTAAGCTACTGTTATGGTTCTTTGCTTAGAGTATCTCTGGTTTAGGTTGTTAAATTATGTATCATGTAATAAATGAGAAAACCAAAGTGAAGAGAAATGGGAAAAACTAAGTTTTTTCATGCTTTCATAATTTATTACTATGAAGCATTTTATTCATATTATTACATTATATTTTAATAATCATACAACATTTAAAAATTTCAATTCATTAAAAATAAGATATGGGAAAACTCTCATGTATTGAGGATCATCTCCATTAACGGAGAGTCTAGTATTAGATGGGGAATGAAGCATGTGGCAAAAACAATTTCTATTTATTTTCTTATAAAGTAAATAAATACGAACAAGGATCTTCTCCCGTATTGGGGATCAATATCGAAGAGTCTAGTATTGGATAAAGAATGAGACATATGGCAAAAACAATTTCTATTTATTTTCTTAAAGTAAATTAATACGAACAAGGATCAACATGTACTTGATTTTACTTGTCTTTTCAATGAAAAAAATGTTATTCCATTATATATAAAAAAATAAAAATGTCTTAACTTGAAGAGATATATAGAAAAGAGACACAAAAAAATGTTATTCCATTATATATATTATGAAATAAAAATGCTCTTTTTCTTAATCTTTGACTTGAAGAGATAGAGAAAAGAGACACAAAACACAACCACCTTAACTTGTTCCATCTTGTGATGCAAACAAAGTTCCATGCTATTACTATTATCATTCCATTTTGTGAAGAAACATTCTCTTCCCAAACTCAACAAAACTCACTTCTTCTCTTCTCTCTCTTCTTCTTCTTCTTCTTCTTCTTCTTCTTCTTCTTCTTATTCCAATAACACTAACTCATTCCCTAATCTTCTCAAACTCTCTTCCCTTTCCATTACTCTCTCCCAAACCAAACAAATCCACGCCTCCGCCATTCTCAATGGCCTCCTCCCTCACAGTGTCTCCCTCTCCGCCTCCCTCCTCCTCCGTTACTCCTCCTTCCAACCACCACCTTTCCTTCTCTTCCTCCATTCCCTCCCTTTTTCCAATACCCCTTTTTTGTGGAACACCCTTATACGTGCTTACTCCATTGCACATGTCTCTGATCATTTTACTACTTATAACACCATGCTCCGTTCTGGTCTCATGCCTGATCATCATACCTACCCTTTTGTTCTTAAAGCTTGTTCTGATTTTTTGAATGTTCAGAAGGGATTTGAGGTTCATGGGGCTGTTTTTAAACTTGGGTTTGATAGGGATGTGTTTGTTGGGAATACCCTTTTGTTGTTTTACTCAAATTGTGGGGGGTTTGATGATGCCGTTAAGGTGTTTGATGAAATGCCTCAGAGGGATAGAGTGTCGTGGAATAGCGTTATTGGTTTGTGTTCTTTACGTGGGTTTTATGAGGACGCGGTTGGGTTTTTCAGAGAGATGGTGGCTGTGGGGCGGCCGGATTTGGTTACGGTTGTTAGTGTGTTGCCGGTTTGTTCGGAGACTGGAGATGAGGTGATGGCTAGGAGTGTGCACTGCTATGCTTTGAAGGTTGGTTTGTTGGGCCATGTGAAGACCGGGAATGCGTTGGTTGATGTTTATGGGAAATGTGGGAATGTGGCGGCTTCCAAGCATGTTTTTGATGAAATGGATGTTAGAAATGAGGTTTCTTGGAATTCGATTATCACAAGTGTTTCATTTAGAGGGCTATACGTCGATGCTTTGGATGTATTTAGGTTGATGATTGATGCAGGAATGAAACCAAACTCCGTCACCATTTCTAGTATTCTACCTGTACTTGGAGAATTTAGACTTTTTAGGTTGGGGATGGAAGTCCATGGGTTTAGTTTAAGGACGGGTATTGATTCAGACGTTTTTGTTGCTAACTCATTGATAGATATTTATGCAAAATCAGGATCTTCAAATATTTCGTCCACCATATTCAACAAAATGCGAGATAGAAACATTGTGTCTTGGAATGCCATGGTTGCAAATTTTGCTCAAAACAGGCTTGAGTTTGCCGCTGTAGAATTAGTGAGGCAAATGCAAGCTCATGGAGAAACCCCCAATGCTGTAACCTTCACAAATGTTCTTCCAGCGTGTGCAAGATCTGGTTTCCTACGTATTGGAAAAGAAATTCACGCCAGGATAATTCGGGCAGGATGTGCCTTTGATTTGTTCATCTCTAATGCCCTGACAGACATGTATTCAAAATGTGGAAGCTTAAATCATGCCCAAAATGTATTCGATAATTCTTCCAGGGACGAAGTTTCTTACAATATACTAATTTTAGGCTATTCTCAAACAAGTGACTGCACAGAGTCTCTAAATTTGTTTTCAGAAATGAGACTTTCGGGCATGATTCCGGATATTGTTTCATTCATGGGAGTCATATGTGCTTGTGCAAATTTGGCTTCCATAAAACAAGGCAAAGAGATCCATGGTCTGCTTGTAAGAAAGCATTTTCACACTCATCTTTTTGCAGCAAATTCACTCTTGGATTTGTATACCAAATGTGGTCGAATAGATCTAGCTACTAAGGTATTTGACCATATTCAAGACAGGGATGTGGCTTCTTGGAATACTATGATTTTGGGCTACGGCATGATAGGTGAATTGGACACAGCAATAAACCTTTTTGAAGCAATGAAGGAAGACGGCGTGGAGTATGATTCAGTTTCATTTGTTGCAGTTTTATCAGCATGTAGTCATGGAGGGCTAATTCAGAAGGGGATTAGATACTTCAAGAAGATGCAGGATCTTAACATTGAGCCAACAAATATGCACTATGCCTGTATGGTTGATCTTCTCGGAAGGGCTGGTCTCTTGGAAGAAGCTGCAAGCCTTATTAGAGGCCTCTCTTTTGTACCTGATGCTAATATATGGGGTGCGATGCTCGGAGCATGCCGGATATATGGAAATGTAAAATTAGGCCGCTGCGCCGCCGAGCATCTGTTTAAATTAAAGCCTCGGCACTGCGGGTACTATATTCTCCTTTCAAACATGTATGCAGAAGCTGAAAGATGGGATGAAGCAAACAGAGTCCGGGAATTGATGAAGTCGAGGGGAGCCAAGAAAAATCCGGGTTATAGTTGGGTTCAAATTGGAGACCAAATGCATGCATTTCTAGTTGGTGAGAAAATAGATAGCTTGGATACTGACTTTATTCTATCAGAATGAGAGTATTATACAGTTAAAGGAATTTCTGGTAGTGTGATCTAACTAGATTTTGATTTTTTGTTTTGTTTCTTACTATTTAGTAACATTCTTTGGGACAGTAGGATTTTTTTTGTTTTACTACATTTGTTGATTAAGTGATGTGATGAAGTTTCATAAGATTTGAGGTAATTGAAGTTTTGATGGAAGGAATTATTTGTTTGGCTTCTGTTATTTCTTGATTAATATTTAAGATAGAGAGTTGTTTTATCTCAATTATCATATAATTGATGGGAAATTCAATACATTCACAATTACACAACTATAATACTATTGTATATCCAACCAATAATAATTTCCCCAACTCAACTAAAACTACACAAGCAAGAGACACCAAGATTTTAACATGGAAAACCTTCTCAATGTGAGAAGTAAAAAACAACGGGCAAAAACTAGTTAATCAAGCTCTAGTATGATTAAAATAGGAATACAAGAGTGTTCTCAAAATATATCACAAATTGTGCTTAACAATAGGACAATAAGCTCGAAAACAAGAACAAAGAGTAGCAGAAAACAAGAACAAAGAGTAGCATAAAAAACCAGAAAACAACTACTACTATGATTGTCTGATTTCTCCTACCTCAGATGACTTCTAACCGATCCATCCGTTCAGAATGAAGTATAGAATTTGTGAACGTGTTGTTCGAATTTCTCCCGGATCCAATAGTGAACGAAGATGCAGTAGCGAATCTTTCGCAATTGCTCTAATAAGTTCTAGCGGGATTGTTTTCTCTTCTCTCTCACTTTTCTATTGGTTCTTTTGCCTAAACCAGGTGTACTTTCTTACTCTAATCTGACCCATATCCACTAGGTTAAGTAATATAAGTGAGCTTACAACAATTGGATCTTCTCCACATAGGAAGGTAGCCCAAAACCCAACAATAATGACAATTAGTTGAGCTAGTTGAGGTTCCATTAAAGCCTTCTCCTTAGTATTGCTTATCTTTGTTTAGAAGTTAATGTTTACATTTGTGTTCACACCCAAGCAATGTTCTTTTGATGGTTTTGATGATGAAATGGGGAAAAAGAAACTTCACTCTTCTAAAAAAATTTATGATCTATTTGAAAATTATTAGCAATCAATGAATATTTTTGGTTAGTAATTGAGCTTGTGTTAAGCTGAAATCTCTTATTCTAGTTAATATCTTTGATAAGTTTCAATAAGTTCTCACATATGCATTTAAGCTTTCTTAATTAATTATCCTTAAGCTTTCTAGATTTTGGTTAATTAATTATAGTTGGAAAATGATGAATTTTAAGTGGTTTTAATGTACATTAATATCACCATTAATGGTGACTTTTGAAGTTGTGAAATGAAAAAACTCCTTAGTCCTACATAGGAGGTTGAAAGACTTTATAAGCTTTAACCTCACTCATTGAAGTGTACCCCAAGGGATACAATGTGTTTTGTGAGTGGGTGAAGACTCACACAAACAAAATCTGCCATCGTCCAGCTGGCCAGTCGGGTTCGAGTTTGGGCCCAACGTTCTTTTTTAAATAAAAATAATTTTTATATTTTTGGAATTTGGGTTTGGACCCGTGCGGCACGTGTGCAACTGAGTCGCCACACAGTTAGAGTGTGGAGAGTGAAGAGTGAAACCGATCTTGGTGGAGGAGAACCTGGGTTGGACTCCTCCTGGTTGTAGGATGATGGATCCAGATGGGGTGTACCACCCTTTTGGGGCGTCGGATGGAGGTGCGGTTGGATGCCTCAAGCTATAAATAGATGTCTCCCCCTTCATAATTAATCGCACCAATTGAGCTCTCATTCCTCAGTTTTCTTCTTTCTCCCTTATATTTTCCATCGGTGCATTTCTGGCAACCTCTCTCACTTTCTTTCCGTGACCCTAAGAATTGGCACAAACAACCATATTGTGAGAATTTTGGAAACTGACACTGATAGCTATATTGTGGGAAAAGAATGTAAGACTGAGAGTGCAACTAAGAGGGGGGGGGGGGGGTGGTGAATTAGTTGTTGCAATAAGTATGGCCAATTTTTCTGCAATATCAAAGTTAACGTGCAGCGGAAATATTGTGCAGAAAAATATTGACTTAGGAAGGATAAATAAATAACAAAGAGAAGGGAAAGAGAGTACGCATGTGTTTTATACTGGTTCACCTTCTTGTCCACCGAAGGCTACGTCCATTACTCTTGACTCGCAAAAGATTCCTTTATTAAATATAATGAGTTGCAATTACAAATATCTCACCCCGAGATCTCCTTGTACCTTACACACTCACTTATATCTAATCCCCTTGGAAAACTCTATTCCAAGTAACACCCTTGGTAAACACTATACCAAGTTACTCCCTTGGTAAACACTATACCAAGTCACATACCCTTGTGAAAGAAAGTAAACTTTGCAAAAGTGAAGAATGTACAATTTGGTTTGGATTGCCTTACAAGTGTATATGACAATTTCTATAACTTGCAATCCAATAAAAAATCGTATACTTGAGATAATAATGATCTTTAACAATATCAAAAACACTTAGAAGCAACTTCAAAATAACTTTGAAAGTTTAAGAGTAGGTTGCTTGAAAAGTGTAAGTAAAATCAGAAAGTGTGAGAGCTTTTAAAAAGAGTTTGAAATCTGAGTTGTGAGTTGTATGTATGTTGTTGTGAGAGTGTTTCAATGCCTTTATATAGGCTTCCAATCAACCATAATACCCTTAGGCATGAGTAGGTTTCGTTTGGAATGAAAAGCAATCAGTTTGGAGTGAAACCCTTTCACTTGAAATCTGAAAAACTGATGCAACAGCTCTCAGTAATCGATTATTGCAAATGGGTAATCGATTACCCAACAATCCCGTTAACAACTTTTTGAAAATTCATACAATGTAATCGATTACTGGATTTGAGTAATCGATTACTCAACAACACTGTTTGACAGCTTTGTGAATTTGCCTTAGTGTAATCGATTACACTACTTTGAGTAATTGATTACCCTGTTTTCTAAAAGTGGTAATTTGTTACTCCAAAGTCTGTAATGGATTACTCATAACTGTTAGAGGTTTGAAAACTCTTTTCTCACTCATGTAACTTGTTACTCAAGTATGGTAACCCGTTACATGTTGTTTTTGAAAATTATTTTTATTCACACTTAGATTATTCTGATTTTCTTGAAAACAATTTTGGGAATTTTATCTAAGTAAATAAATGAGTTGTAAGGATAGAAGAACCTAAAGACTTAGACTCTAAATCTTGAAGCTTTATCTTCGATAGTCTTTGTTGGTCTTCTTCCTTTCTTCTTTTTGTGATATTGGTGTCTTCATCAAAACCGTGTCAAGGTCAGGAGCAAGATCTTCTTCACAATCTCTCCCTTTTTGATGATGACAAACCAATGTCTTCTTGAAAGTGTAATTTTATGAGAGCAGCACACTTGATGATATATCTTGACTTGTCTTGAGTATGATTCCCCTATATGTATGCATGTATGCTCCCCTTTCTTTTGGAGTTATGTGCCTGAAAGAATATTAACATAAAATACACATCTCCAAACTTTTCTCGCCCTTTCAACTTCATCAAAAAGAAGAAAAGCCAAGAGTCTAGCACAATAGACATTTGTAGAGCATAGCATACAATAGTTCATAGTATATGAAAGTTCAAGTAATATAAATATAATATAATTAACATCATGTATGAAAACGAAATTTAACACATTGCATAACAAATAAAATAAGATGTTCATACACGAAATCCAAAATAGTAAGAAATAATAAGAAACAATCCAAACAATGTTTAAAACCACATGGAAAATACACAGCCATAGTCATTACAAAGTCAGAAACCTAGACAAATAATCTAAGACTCGGGCTCGGAACTTTCTTCATCAACATCCACGTTGCTTAGCCTCGAAGAAAGACGATGAAGTTCGTAATGGATTTGTTGGTTCTGAGTATCGAAAGCATCCATCCTTGTGGTGATGTAGCCTCGAAGAGAAACCAATTCATCCATAATCATCTTATTAGTGGGCATTGCAGCATATGCAGAAGATTGAGTATGAGACTCAGGCTGGTTTGGTGCAGCAGTAGGTTCTGGTTCGTCGGTAGGAGCAGGGTGGCGGTCGGTGTAATGACCCAAATTCTACCCTTGAAGATTTTTCATTTATTTTAATCCTTTCTTACATACAGTCGTCACCTTCATTAAAAACTCTCAAATATCTCTCTTTGAAAATACTCTTTACCCTATTATATTATCATACAAATTTATGTTGCGGAAAAACATAATTCATTCAGATAGCCTTTATCACATACGTCCAATTATGGGTTTTCCAGAGTTATAACGTCCATAACTACATGTCACCATATTATCCTAATCAGATTACATTTATCCCAAAATACTATCAAATCAACTACAATATCAAATAACAATAAAGACAATCGAGTAAATAAACACAAAAGCTTCCTAATTGAGCTTCATCCTCAAAATCCTTCATTTACCTACAATGGGATTATCATAAACAACACACAAAACAAAAGGGAGTAAGTCATTAGTTCAAAACTAACATCAAACGATAATCCACATTTCAAATACAATTAAGCATTGATATAAATCATAACCACAAATAAATAAATGTAAACGTTCATATATTCTTTCTTTCATTTCCACGTTATTCATATTCGTCCTATAGTATATATATCTCATAATATATATTCTATAGCACGCCTACTACGTTCCTTCGAAACCTCATACTTCTCATCATTCATATCCACCCTATAGAATATATATCCCATACAATATACTCTATAGAATGCATACGACTTTCATTGTGACATTCTCAGTTCTCATCCTTCATATTCACCTTATAGAATATATATCCCATACTATATATCTTATAACATGCATATGACTTTCATTGTTCACATCTTCCACTTTATCATCCATATTCACCCTATAGAATATATATCTCATACTATATATCCTATAGCATGCATATTCGGGTATGTAATTTCTCAATGATCCACTACCACTTCGGGTAGGCAATTTCCCTTAATGATCCACTACCACTTCGGGTAGGCAATTTCCCTTAATGATCCACTACCACTTCGGGTAGGTCATATACAATACCACATAGGGCAAGTCATACACAATACCACATAGGGCAAGTCATACACAATACCACATAGGGCAAGTCATACGCAATACCACATAGGGCAAGTCATACGCAATACCACATAGGGCAAGTCATACGCAATACCACATAGGGCAAGTCATACGCAATACCACATAGGGCAAGTCATACGCAATACCACATAGGGCAAGTCATACGCAATACCACATAGGGCAAGTCATACGCAATACCACATAGGGCAAGTCATACGCAATACCACATAGGGCAAGTCATACGCAATACCACATAGGGCAAGTCATACGCAATACCACATAGGGCAAGTCATACGCAATACCACATAGGGCAAGTCATACGCAATACCACATAGGGCAAGTCATACGCAATACCACATAGGGCAAGTCATACACAATACCACATAGGGCAAGTCATACACAATACCACATAGGGCAAGTCATACACAATACCACATAGGGCAAGTCATACGCAATACCACATAGGGCAAGTCATACGCAATACCACATAGGGCAAGTCATACACAATACTTCACTACCATTCCCGGTAGGATAACAATAACAGTCCACTACCACTCCGGGTAGGACACCATAACAGTCCGCTACCACTCCGGGTAGGACACAATAAACAGTTCACTACCACTCCGGGTAGGACACGATAAATAGTTCACTACCACTCCGGGTAGGACACAATGATAAACCACTACCTCCTCGGGTAGAGTAACAACCATAAACTTACCAACACGTTACCTCTTTCACATACCTCATTCACATAAGTGAGTATGAATTAGAGCCACTTATCCCTTACCTTGGTGAGCGTTGGGGATCGGTTCCGAGTAACTTTAAAAGTCTCCTCCGCGATTTCCTCCAACCTTAGGATCTTTCCTCATTTCCACCAATAACAACAATGTTAGTCATTTATTCCAAATATCACATAAACAACTTACTTTGCATCATTTAATCATACAAAATATTCATCATCAATATTCAACCATCTAAAACATGCATAACATCTCATATTTCAATATTTCCAAAACTACTTCAATACAAGTTTCTAAATATCAAAGCATACATGTTCATCTCATATAACAACATCAAAGCACTACTCATTATCCACATCTAACATTTCATCTCTTTCTCTTTATACTCGTATTCTCATTTTGGGGGGTTTTTGGGGGTTTTTCATGAATAACCCATAAAACTTTCCATTCATCAAATAACAACTCTAAACCAAGAGTTTACAAGATAAAAACAACATAAAACGAACCATAACTCTAAAGGATGAGTTTCCATGGTTTCTCGTGTTTTGAAAATAAATCCAACATACCCAAAACAAGTTAGAGAGGAAGAAAAAGAGTTAGTAACAAGAGGTTTACCTCTTCTCAAGCTCCAAGATGAGTCCTAAGGCTCCTTGCTCTTGAAAAGCTCTCATTTCTCTCTTCTCTTCGAAGTTCTAACCCAAAAATGTGTTTGGGTTTCTGTTTTAAAGAGGTGTCGTCGGGTTGTAATCGATTACCAACATGGTGTAATCGATTACAACGTGAAAAATGCGCATATCTGATGCTTTTAATACGATGTAATCGATTACCAGGAGTGTGTAATCGATTACCAGCAATGTGTAATCGATTACCAGAAATGTGTAATCGATTACACTGTGTCAGATGCACATATCTGATGCTTTTAATACGATGTAATCGATTACCATGGGTGTGTAATCGATTACCAGCAATGTGTAATCGATTACCAGAAATGTGTAATCGATTACCAGAAATGTGTAATCGATTACACTGTGTCAAATGCACATATCTGATGCTTTTAACACGATGTAATCGATTACCAGCAGAGTGTAATCGATTACACTGTGTCAGCAGCCCAAAATTGCCATTTCTCGCCCAGGCGAGAATCCTCCAGTATAGTCTAGGATTTCACCCTCCCAGCTGATCCTTTTTCGCTCAGGCGAGAATCTCTCGATCAAGCGAGGCTTCCAGGACTAATACTATATTTTTAAAGATTAAAATTTGGGGTGTTACAATCCTCCCCCTCTTATAAGAATTTTCGTCCCCGAAAATTAAACATATCTCGGATAATAAAATCATCACCTAGACCTTAGGCACAAGAATATTCAACCAAAATCACAATTCGATTATCTAATCCATTTAGATTACTTAATTAGTCACTAAGGGCATATACCACTAAATCACGATATCACCAAACCAATTCATGAACTAACTCCTCAATGTCCAAATGTTAAGATCTCAGCCTTTAATAACTCGAGTGCCATGGGAACTAATCCATAATTCAGACTAAAGATTTTTCTTATATCCATCAAGAACCATAGATCTCTAACACCTATCCATCTATCAATCCTAACATACGTTAAGAATCCCGATAACACTCTCGAACTTCAGCGAATGGGGAACTCCTGATCCCATATCTATCTAAATGCATCTTTTAACATCCATCATACACTAGCTAGTCTCATCTCCACTCGAGACTCTAGCACAATTTCATTTTACTAGATCCACAAAATACTTACACAATAAAATTCTTAGTGTCTCATCCATTGTACACAATCAAATTATCCAGTAATTGTCTAATTACATAAAATATTTCTACCATCAAATCTTATCGTCTAAAGAAATTACCGATTTCTAGCCTCCATTGAAACCATAAAACCATTGATTCACACCAAAACTAGGTATTTTGTTACCAATCGGCAAGCACAAGTCGACCAACACTCAAACCTACAACTTGCGTTTGGTTTGGTCACCCCAATTCCGTTAGTAAATATAAACTTATTAACCCACTCGCATTATGTCCAGAAATACATGGGCGTCTTATATCACTAAACTTTTAATAACCTCATACTCATGCTATGTTTCACCCAAAACATTATTTAGCCACATGCTATGTTTCACCCAAAACTGATTTTCTCCAATATGACACTAAATCATTATTTAGCCACATGCTATGTTTCACCCAAAACTGATTTTCGAAAACGGTTTGAATCCACGACTCATGGCAACCACGTCGTGAAATAAGGTTCGCACGCTCATTTCGACACAACCCAAAACTTCTTCTCTCCTATGGTTACACCACACCCATACACCGCAATTACTGACGTTCACGAAACAATAACAACTTTTGCCGGTACACATTCAACGCAGACAATTTCGGATCACCACCACTATTTCATGCGTTGCCAATGTCCTACCGCAAAAGAACCGGTCATTCGAGACCAAAAGTTTCACGTCTATTCCATTGCATTCATCACATTGGCGGGGTAAGTAACTTAACTAGCCTCTTTTCTCGACTATCATTATAAGTCTTACCCTTTTGCACCCATATACATATCAATGCAACTAGATCTTAATTCTTCACCTCAACAAGTACACACAGTTAAACATAACACAATTTGCTGATCGCTAGTCTATTTCTAGGATTAAATCCAACTAGGACATCATCGCGCATATCAACACTATAGTAAATGTTCTACCATTTACCCCAACCGTACACTGAGACACTCCCGATCCAAAATAAGTTTTTTTTTTTTTTTTTTTTTTTTTTTGAGGTTCAACATCCCCGCACATAGCTTGGTGTTCAATACCAATATACATTTGTTACGGCGGGTACTCATCTTTAACAAAAAAATAAATTTCATAGACCAGAAGCTTCATACACAAGAATCAAAAATAATTTTTTCATACTTAATCGATTTTGGGGTACCAACCATAGGTCACCTCAAAATGATAATACATCTGATTAGTCAACATCCATGTAAACACATTAGTCGCAAGGACCTTTAGGTAATTTATCCAACCTCTATTTCATTTTCGAAATATGAGTTTCACCTCTTAGCGTGCGCATACACACTAAGGCCAACAAAGGGAATTAACCTTTAACAACTCATAAGAGAAAACAAGTATCCCCGACTTAAACATTTTTCTTGTCAGTATACTTATTATAAAAGACGAAAGTCCACTTTCCAAGACAAAATAAATAGTTCTTTCAAATCTTAACATCTCGAAATACTAACGAGTTCTTAAATACCCTCTTGTGACATTTACTGAATGAATACCGATCCCTTCTTCGAAGGAGGGTCCTAACTCTCTTAGCCGACACTGGCACCAAACCACTAGCTTGGTCAGAGATCTCGCACAGATCCCTAACCGCCACAACCTTGTCAGCACTATTCAATCACAACATGATTTGCTGACAATTAGTCCATCCCCAAAATTATATCTAACTGGGATAACGACAAGCAGACTGAATCTACGGTAAATATCACACCGTTTACCACAATCGGACACTAGAACATAAACGTCGACACCACCACCAGCACAAATATTGGGGTCGACGCGACCAAGTCGGAAGTAATGACTCAGTTTACAATTTCAGCCGATTTTCACATTTATCATATATAAGTGAGTGTGTCGCTCTCGAATCAACAACACTAAACAAGGAATACTTGTTACCATGCGTTTACCTCTCGCCGGATCATCAACACCCGATGTCCTTGCGCCACTTCGGGTAACCATCCGACCGTGGTCCCTTGCCTCCCCAGCATGCATGACATTAGGTCTCCGATCCAGCTTGGGACAGAGAGCCTGGACCTGGAGCCACGCTCCGATTCAAATTTCGTAAGTTTTCATTCATGCCCTGAAGCACCTCTAAAACATCTGTGCCAAGAGACCATCGGAAGTATTCTGGCTCGTTTCTCTTCCTCTTTCAGCCATGCGTACCTGCACTCACGTACTTGTCAGTAGACTAATTTTATAACCAGACAAGCATCACATAAACACACAACCGTCAATGCTAACCAAGCAGTTCAAGCACATAAAGATCACAAAGAAGCATGTAAGGCCATATCCTAGGCCGCAGGATTAACTATGCTCTGATACCATATTGTAACGACCCAAATTCTACCCTTGAAGATTTTTCATTTATTTTAATCCTTTCTTACATACAGTCGTCACCTTCATTAAAAACTCTCAAATATCTCTCTTTGAAAATACTCTTTACCCTATTATATTATCATACAAATTTATGTTGCGGAAAAACATAATTCATTCAGATAGCCTTTATCACATACGTCCAATTATGGGTTTTCCAGAGTTATAACGTCCATAACTACATGTCACCATATTATCCTAATCAGATTACATTTATCCCAAAATACTATCAAATCAACTACAATATCAAATAGCAATAAAGACAATCGAGTAAATAAACACAAAAGCTTCCTAATTGAGCTTCATCCTCAAAATCCTTCATTTACCTACAATGGGATTATCATAAACAACACACCAAACAAAAGGGAGTAAGTCATTAGTTCAAAACTAACATCAAACGATAATCCACATTTCAAATACAATTAAGCATTGATATAAATCATAACCACAAATAAATAAATGTAAACGTTCATATATTCTTTCTTTCATTTCCACGTTATTCATATTCGTCCTATAGTATATATATATCTCATAATATATATTCTATAGCACGCCTACTACGTTCCTTCGAAACCTCATACTTCTCATCATTCATATCCACCCTATAGAATATATATCCCATACAATATACTCTATAGAATGCATACGACTTTCATTGTGACATTCTCAGTTCTCATCCTTCATATTCACCTTATAGAATATATATCCCATACTATATATCCTATAACATGCATATGACTTTCATTGTTCACATCTTCCACTTTATCATCCATATTCACCCTATAGAATATATATCTCATACTATATATCCTATAGCATGCATATTCGGGTATGTAATTTCTCAATGATCCACTACCACTTCGGGTAGGCAATTTCCCTTAATGATCCACTACCACTTCGGGTAGGCAATTTCCCTTAATGATCCACTACCACTTCGGGTAGGTCATATTCAATACCACATAGGGCAAGTCATACACAATACCACATAGGGCAAGTCATACACAATACCACATAGGGCAAGTCATACACAATACCACATAGGGCAAGTCATACGCAATACCACATAGGGCAAGTCATACGCAATACCAGATAGGGCAAGTCATACGCAATACCACATAGGGCAAGTCATACGCAATACCACATAGGGCAAGTCATACGCAATACCACATAGGGCAAGTCATACACAATACCACATAGGGCAAGTCATACACAATACCACATAGGACAAGTCATACACAATACCACATAGGGCAAGTCATACACAATACCACATAGGGCAAGTCATACACAATACCACATAGGGCAAGTCATACGCAATACCACATAGGGCAAGTCATACGCAATACCACATAGGGCAAGTCATACACAATACCACATAGGGCAAGTCATACACAATACCACATAGGGCAAGTCATACACAATACCACATAGGGCAAGTCATACGCAATACCACATAGGGCAAGTCATACGCAATACCACATAGGGCAAGTCATACACAATACTTCACTACCATTCCCTGTAGGATAACAATAACAGTCCACTACCACTCCGGGTAGGACACCATAACAGTCCGCTACCACTCCGGGTAGGACACAATAAACAGTTCACTGCCACTCCGGGTAGGACACGATAAAT
This sequence comes from Lupinus albus, assembly GCA_009771035.1. Lineage (NCBI taxonomy): Eukaryota > Viridiplantae > Streptophyta > Magnoliopsida > Fabales > Fabaceae > Lupinus > Lupinus albus. Next base: position 4,403,250 of record CM020013.1, on the reverse strand, counting down.
AGTTCACTACCACTCCGGGTAGGACACAATGATAAACCACTACCTCCTCGGGTAGAGTAACAACCATAAACTTACCAACACGTTACCTCTTTCACATACCTCATTCACATAAGTGAGTATGAATTAGAGCCACTTATCCCTTACCTTGGTGAGCGTTGGGGATCGGTTCCGAGTAACTTTAAAAGTCTCCTCCGCGATTTCCTCCAACCTTAGGATCTTTCCTCATTTCCACCAATAACAACAATGTTAGTCATTTATTCCAAATATCACATAAACAACTTACTTTGCATCATTTAATCATACAAAATATTCATCATCAATATTCAACCATCTAAAACATGCATAACACCTCATATTTCAATATTTCCAAAACTACTTCAATACAAGTTTCTAAATATCAAAGCATACATGTTCATCTCATATAACAACATCAAAGCACTACTCATTATCCACATCTAACATTTCATCTCTTTCTCTTTATACTCATATTCTCATTTTGGGGGGTTTTTGGGGGTTTTTCATAAATAACCCATAAAACTTTCCATTCATCAAATAACAACTCTAAACCAAGAGTTTACAAGATAAAAACAACATAAAACGAACCATAACTCTAAAGGATGTGTTTCCATGGTTTCTCGTGTTTTGAAAATAAATCCAACATACCCAAAACAAGTTAGAGAGGAAGAAAAAGAGTTAGTAACAAGAGGTTTACCTCTTCTCAAGCTCCAAGATGAGTCCTAAGGCTCCTTGCTCTTGAAAAGCTCTCATTTCTCTCTTCTCTTCGAAGTTCTAACCCAAAAATGTGTTTGGGTTTCTGTTTTAAAGAGGTGTCGTCGGGTTGTAATCGATTACCAACATGGTGTAATCGATTACAACGTGAAAAATGCGCATATCTGATGCTTTTAATACGATGTAATCGATTACCAGGAGTGTGTAATCGATTACCAGCAATGTGTAATCGATTACCAGAATTGTGTAATCGATTACACTGTGTCAGATGCACATATCTGATGCTTTTAATACGATGTAATCGATTACCATGAGTGTGTAATCGATTACCAGCAATGTGTAATCGATTACCAGAAATGTGTAATCGATTACACTGTGTCAAATGCACATATCTGATGCTTTTAACACGATGTAATCGATTACCAGCAGAGTGTAATCGATTACACTGTGTCAGCAGCCCAAAATTGCCATTTCTCGCCCAGGCGAGAATCCTCCAGTATAGTCTAGGATTTCACCCTCCCAGCTGATCCTTTTTCGCTCAGGCGAGAATCTCTCAATCAAGCGAGGCTTCCAGGACTAATACTATATTTTTAAAGATTAAAATTTGGGGTGTTACAGTCGGTACGATGCTTGTAGGTTCGACGAGTGACAGGATCTATAACGAATCTCATCTTGTGGACAACCTCAATATCAACCTTGCTTTCGCGAAGATTGAGGGCCACTTTGGTCTCACCATCTAAGGATACGCCGAAATGCTCAAGGATTTGGTAATGAAGATGGCGTAGGGCAACGTACTTCGGGAGCCACGAACATGCCACATTTGATTCATTATCATCTTAGTCCAATTAATCTTGGTGTTAAACTTGATATCATACATAAATTGGAGCTCTATGTCACTTATTTGCGAATGGTTTGAAAATTTCGACAAAATGACATAGAAAAGAAAATAATGTATCAAACAATCTTCCAGCGTGAGATATCCAGCAGAGAGAATATTCCTGTTCTTAACAGTCTCACCAAGGCTTTGTTGCTTTCGCCTTTCTATTTCCTCCTTAGAAATTATACAAATAGAAATATAGAATTTCTTGCGATCGTAATCATCTCATTCACATACCAGGCCGAACCCAGTAATGTCGCATATCATCGGTATATCACAGCAAATAGAACTAAAGGTTTTCATATCCAAAACAATGTCTTTTCCCTTAACATGGGAAGTCATAAGATTTTTCCTAAAGTTCATGTTGCAGTAAAATACGCGAACAAGCTCAGGATAGATATTGTTCGCTTCGCATCAAAAGTCAAAAAGTTTTTGTTGCCGCAAGAAGCCTCGTCAAGTTCAACGTGGTCTTTTTGAAGATGAAGCCATTGTTGGTGTTTGAAGGTTTAGGGTTTTTGGAAATTTGGGGTTTTTTTTGATTGAGGCCACAAATCACTAAATAGAAGGTGTAGAAGTGTTTAGAATCGAAAATGAGATGTGATTTGCAACAAAAATCAATCAAAACGGAGTAGAAATGAGGTTTTTAGAGATTTAGAGGGTTTGGAGAGGGAGAACTCGAGTTACAAGAGAGAGAAAAAATAGAGGATGTCTGAAAAATGCAGCAGTTCATATATATAACTGCACAGAGTAATCGATTACAACAAGTGAGTAATCGATTACTCACTTTCAAAAATTCAAAATTTTCAAACAGTGTCTCTCTGTAATCGATTACACCATTACAGTAATCGATTACTGTAACATATTGTTTTCCCACTGATGTTAAAATTGATTTTTGGCTCTAAAAACTTGAAAATTAAAGCATAAAACACACAATTTTAGATCAAGTAGGCATTTGATATAAACAATGAAGCATACATATAAACATTTAAACATATTAGGACAAGTAAGCTTCATCGAGAATGCCAAATTTTCGTCTAATCTTATAAAAAGGTTCCTTTGCTAACGATTTAGTAAATATGTCCGCTAGTTGGTTATGAGTATCAATGAACTCTACCAACACATCCTTCTTTTGGACATGATCCCTAAGGAAATGATGCCTTATATCAATGTGTTTGGTTCTTGAGTGCATAATCAGATTTTTGGTGAGATTATTAGCACTAGTATTGTCACATTTCAAGGGTGTGCAACCTAAGTTTAAGCCATAATCCCGTAATTGTTGTTTGAGCCACAACACTTCTGCACAACAACTACCGGCAACAATATATTTCGCTTCAGCGGTGCTTAAGGCAACACAAGCTTGTTTCTTGCAAGACCAAGAAACTAAAGCATTCCCTAGAATGTGGCAAGTACCACTTGTACATTTTCTCTCAGACTTGCATCCCGCAAAGTCTGAATCCGAGAAGCCAACCAATTCGCATACGCTTCCCCTGGGATACCATAGTCCAACATCAGTTGTGCCTTTGAGATACTTTATGATTCTCTTAACGACAACTAGATGTGACTCTTTGGGTTTAGATTGATATCGCGCACATAGACATACACTAAACATAATATCATGTCTACTTGCAGTAAGATATAAAAGAGATCCGATCATACTTCGATACTTAGATATTTCAATACATTTTCCAGTGTCATCAGCATCGATGTATGTACTTGATCCCATAGGAGTATCAATCGGCTTGCAGTCATCCATCTCAAATCTTTTCAACAAGTCTTTGCAATATTTGGACTGACTTACAAAGATACCATTACTGAGTTGCTTAATTTGGAGTCCAAAAAAGTAATTTAACTTTCCCATCATAGACATCTCAAATTCTCCTTGCATCATTTTGCCAAATTCACTACACAAACTTTCATTAGTAGAACCGAAAATAATATCATCAACATAAATTTGAACAAGTAAAGTATGATGATTTATCTTCTTAATAAATAGTGTAGTATCGACTTTGCCTTTTGTGAAACATTTTTCTCTTAGAACGTTGGTTAGACGGTCATACCAAATACGTGGAGCTTGCTTTAAGCCATAGAGGACTTTCTTTAACTTGTATACGTGAGAGGGATGTTTGTAGTCCTCAAAACCAGGAGGTTGTTCTACAATTACTTCCTCTTGTATATACCCGTTAAGGAATTAACTCTTTACATCCATTTGGTAAAGCTGAAAGTTCAAGGAGCATGCATATGCAAGTAGTAGTCTAATTGCTTCAAGTCTAGCAACCAGAGCGAAAGTTTCATCAAAGTCTATACCTTCCTCTTGGTTGTATCCTTGGGCTACTAGTCTAACCTTGTTTCTAATGATTATACCATTTTCATCTGATTTAGTGCGAAATACCCAGCGAATTCCTATCACATGCCTATTCTTAGGTCTAGGAACAAGTTCTCAAACTTCGTTTCTCTCAAACTGGTTAAGTTCTTCTTGCATAGCAAGAATCCAGTGTTCATCCTCGATTGCTTCATCAATCTTAGATGGTTCTATTTGAGAAACAAATGTCATGTTTAGACAAACATTTTCTAGCATTAAGCGAGTGGTAACACCTTTGTTGATATCGCTAATAATGTTGTCTATAGGATGATCTCGATGAGTTCTCCACTCTTTGGGTAAATCAAAGTGAATATGATCTTCTTGTATGGAAGGATTATCATCCACTTCCACATGCTCTATATTAGGTGTAGTTTCAATAATAGCATTTTCATTAGAAGTAGAGTTAGGCAAATCTTCTTCATAATGGTCAACCTTTCCTTGATTAGAGGATTTGTTTCATCAAAAGAGACATGGACAGATTCTTCCATGGCTAGATTTCTTTTGTTAAAGACTCTATAAGCTTTACTCGTGAGAGAATAGTCTAGGAAGATTCTTTCATCCGCCTTTGCATCAAATTTGCATATGTTTTCTTTGCCGTTATTCAAGATGAAACATTTACAACCAAATACATGCAAGTGTGAAATGTTTGGTTTTCTTCCTTTGAAGAGTTCATAGGGGGTTTTCTTTAGAATAGGTCTTATTAGAACTCTATTTGAAACATAACAAGCGGTGCTTATCGCATCAGCCCAAAAGTACTTTGGGAGGTTAGTTTCATTCAACATTGTTCTAGCGAGTTCTTCCAAAGACCGATTCTTTCTCTTTACAACACCATTTTGTTGTGGTGTTCTAGGAGCAGAAAAGTTGTGATTAATCCCAAGATCATCATAAAATTCCTCAAAAGAAGCATTTTGAAACTCTCCCCCATAATCACTTCTTATAGCAGCGATTTTAAGTGACTTTTCGTTTTGGACTCTTTTAGCATAAGTGCTAAAAGCTTTGAATGCTTATGCTAAAAAGCTTTGAATGCCTCATTCTTATGTACTAAGAATAGAGTCCAAGTGTAGCGTGAAAAATCATCTACTATAACAAGAGCATAGTAGTTACCACCAAGACTTTTTGTCCTTGAAGGGCCAAATAAGTCCATGTGTAGTAACTGCAATGGTCTATCTGAAGAAACCATATGCTTTGGCTTGAAAGACGTTTTTGTTTGTTTACCCATTTGACATGCACCACGTAGTTTGTCTTTAACAAACTTCATCTTGGGTAAACCAACAACCAAATATTTCTTGATTAGCTTATTCAAATGGTCCATATGAATGTGAGCAATTCTCCTATGCCAAAGCCATGCATCATGAATGTCATTTACAACTAAACATGTTATAGGAAGAGATGAATCTATATCTATCATGTAAATGTTATTAATTCTCTTACCAACAAGTTTAGAGTTTAGAAATTCCTTACTTTCAATGATGCACTTATCTGGGTAGAATGATACATGGAAGCCCTTGTCGCAAAGTTGACTTATGCTTATAAGATTGTGCTTAAGTCCTTCCACATATAGCACTCCTTCTATGGTTGTTGAAGGTGGCTTGCCGATTCTACAGAGAACTTACTTTTATCGTCCGTCATATGTTTTGAGCAACCGTTATCCAAGTACCATAAATTTCGGGCGGCGCTCAAATCAACCTGCAAAACAGGTTAAGTTATATTAGGTACCCAACTTGTTTTGGGTCCTACATGGTTAGATCCTTTCTCAACCCATTTAAAATGTCCTAGGGGAACACCATATTTTCTAATATGACAAGTATTTGGTGTGTGCACATGATTTTTACAATAAGAGCAAATAGGTTGATGCATATGTATCCTGGATTTATGTTTGTTATGTGTAGATGCATGTATACATGTTTTCCGAAAGTCTGTTATGATAGACTTACTTTGTTTCTTAAGAGCATAGCCTTTTCCATAGCCAAGACCTCTTCGGTCAGTAGAGTGTCTTTGATCATTAATGATCTTACTCAAGCTCTTGCTACTCTTGTTCATTTTATTCAGTTCAAAACTCAATGTGGAAACTTTGTTGCCAAGAGTAATGCAATTTAAACATGAGGATGATGAATGTATGTTTCTAGAGAGTCTAGTTCAGATTTTTGTTTTAGAAACATTTTTTACAATTTCATATATTCATCATGTAGATCATTAAATGCAGTTTGAAATTCGGAAGAAGAAAAATGGATAGATTCATTTACCTCTTAATCGCCTGTATGTTGAGATGCCATGAGAGAGAGATGCGTCTGCTCTTCGCTTTCTGGTTCAGATGCTGAACTTGTGTCATTGTCTTCCCAAGCGATGTAGGCTCTTCGTCCATTCTTTAATTCATTCTTTCCTTTGAAAGAACTCTTCTTAATGTTTGGACAATCCATCTTCATGTGGCCAGGTTTGCCACACTCAAAGCATGTAAAATTATGGTTTGAAGTGGAGGCCTCATTGCTTTTGGAGAACTTCTTTATTTGCCCGGTTCTTCCGCCTTTGTTCCTTCTTAGGAACTTGCTGAACTTTTTGACGAAGAGGATCATGTCATTGGTCTCTTCCTTGTCGTCTTCATCCTCCGATGAATCATAATTCTCAGCTTTTGCCTTGAGAGAAACATTCTTCTTCTTCTTCTCTAGTTCCTCGTGTTGATCAAGTTGACTCAATTCGAGTTCATGTTCCTGCAATTTTCAAAACAAAGCAGTCAAGGACATTTTCGAAAGACTTTTCTTTTCGGAAATAGCCGTTACCTTTGGTTGCCATGTTCTTGTTAGTGACCTTAGAACTTTTAAGTTCAAGTCACTATTTGACAGCACCTTGCCAAGTGCAATAAGATGGTTGGTGAGATGAGTGAATCTCTTTTGGAGATCCAAGATCTTCTCTCCAAGTTTCATACGAAACATTTCGTATTCCTGAGATAAAGTGTTGAGTCTCGATCTCTTTACCTCTTCGGTACCTTCGTGAGTTGTCTCCAAAGTGTCCCACATTTCCTTAGCGGATTTGCAGTTGGACACTCTAAAGAACTCATCTATTCCAAGTGTCGATGTAAGGATGTTCTTTGCTTTCAAATCATATTGCACCTTCTTCTTATCTTCATCATTCCATGAAAATTTTGGCTTTGTCTCTCTGATGCTGTTGACAACGGTAAATGGCACATATGGTCCTTCCTCGATAGCATTCCAAATATCCAAGTCTTGCGACTCTATGAAAATCCTCATTCTGATTTTCCAGAAGTCATAACACTCTACAACAAAGCTTGGAGGTCTGTTAATGTTGGATCATTCTCCTAGGAATGATCTTGAGGCCATGTTGTAGTAGGATCAGATTTTGAGAGTAACTTTCTCAAAAATAGCTCTGGTGCCAATTGTAAGACTGAGATTGCAACTAAGAGGGGGGGGGGGGGGGGGGGGGGGGGGGGGGGGGGGGTGAATTAGTTGTTGCAATAAGTATGGCCAATTTTTCTACAATATCAAAGTTAACGTGCAGCGGAAATATTGTGCAGAAAAATATTGACTTAGGATGGATAAATAAATAACAAAGAGAAGGGAAAGAGAGTACGCAAGTGTCTTATACTGGTTCACCTTCTTGTCCACCGAAGGCTACGTCCAGTACTCTTGACTCGCAAGAGATTCCTTTATTAAATATAATGAGTTGCAATTACAATTATCTCACCCCGGTATCTCCTTGTACCTTAAACACTCACTTATATCTAATCTCCTTGGAAAACTCTATTCCAAGTAAAACCCTTGGTAAACACTATACCAAGTTACTCCCTTGGTAAACACTATACCAAGTCACTCACCCTTTCTCTTCACACCCTTGTGAAAGAAAGTAAACTTTGCAAAAGTGAAGAATGTACAATTTGGCTTGGATTGCCTTACAAGTGTGTATGACAATTTCTATAACTTGCAATCCAATAACAACTCGTATACTTGAGATAATAATGCTCTTTAACAATATGAAAAACACTTAGAAACAACTTCAAAATAACTTTGAAAGTTTAAGTAAAATCAGAAAGTGTGAGAGCTTTTAAAGAGAGTTTGAAATCTGAGTTGTGAGTTGTATGTATGTTGTTGTGAGAGTGTTTCAATGCCTTTATATAGGCTTCCAATCAACCATAATACCCTTAGGCATGAGTATGTTTCGTTTGGAATGAAAAGCAATCAGTTTGGAGTGAAACCCTTTCACTTGAAATCTGAAAAACTGATGCAACAGCTCTCAGTAATCGATTACTGCAAATGGGTAATCGATTACCCAACAATCCTGTTAACAGCTTTTTGAAAATTCATACAATGTAATCGATTACTGGATTTGAGTAATCGATTACTCAACAACACTGTTTGACAGCTTTGTGAATTTGCCTTAGTGTAATCGATTACACTACTTTGAGTAATTGATTACCCTGTTTTCTAAAAGTGATAATTTGTTACTCCAAAGTCTGTAATGGATTACTCATAGCTGTTAGAGGTTTGAAAACTTTTTTCTCACTCATGTAACTTCTTACTCAAGTATGGTAACCCGTTACATGTTGTTTTTGAAAATTATTTTTATTCACACTTAGATTATTCTGATTTTCTTGAAAACAATTTTGAGCATTTTTATCTAAGTAAATAAATGAGTTGTAAGGATAGAAGTACCTAAAGACTTAGACTCTAAATCTTGAAGCTTTATCTTCGATAGTCTTTGTTGGTCTTCTTCCTTTCTTCTTTTTGTGATATTGGTGTCTTCATCAAAACTGTGACAAGGTCAGGGGCAAGATCTTCTTCACAAAGAATTGGAACGAATAGTCATATTGTAGATATTTCGAGAATTGACACGGGTAGCTATATTGTGGGTGTATTCGAGATCAATTTTTATAGTGCAGTAAGAAATCGATAATAGAGAACTGAACTAATTTATCTTGGGGACAGTGTGATTAATAGTCCGTTTGCACAATTTGGGCAGTACCACGAAACGTCTTAAAGATAGTGACTTGATCATGACTCAGTCAGTAAGTATTATTTCATGTCATTGTTGCGAGCTACCTAAACAACACTTATCCTTAATACTTTTGAAATTATTTAAGTTGAATTTAAGATAATTTAGATAAAGGGAAAGATTCACTTACTCCAAAAGTAAGTTTTTTAAACTTACTCCACATCTTAGCCATCAATTCTAGGAAAATCCAATAGTTTGAATTAGTAAGTAGATCTAAACCATTGGATTTCCCTAGAATTGATGACTAAGATGTGAAGTAAGTTTAAAAAACTTACTATTTGAGTAAATAGATGATCCTCTTAGATAAATGATAAAAAACACAAAAAATGGAAAAGTATTTATTGGATAAGGGTTACTGATTGATGTTCGTGAGTCCTTATGAGTGTAATTCATCCATGAAATTTAAGTTAGTTCACATGCCATAAGTATGATATTTAGATTCTCATCTCACTACTTCCTCAATATACCTATGACATGTGAACCTATGATCAATAAATTGACATAGTTTGTGATTATTGAGAAAACAAAAGAAGAATTCATTGAAGAAGAAAAGAAAAACATGAATCCTACTTCCCTCAAATAAGGATTATTTATCCAATTAATAATGGATCTATAGCAGTATTGGGATTGATCCCATTCAGTGTTGTAAGTTCAACATTCTTAAAGCTTTATTATGGATCACATTCTTCTTCATCACCAATTGTTACTTAATGTATGGCTAGGATCATCCTTCTATTTACTACATCCAATGGTTACAATTATTACCTGAAACTAACATAGCATGCTACAAAGTTACAGAATATATATATGATGGTAGAAGAAAATAAAGTTCCATGAGGTTTGACTGAGAAGAAAATTACACTTATACCCCATGAGTTTTAATGATATTATATAAATTACTTTCTTCTTTTATGCACCTACAAAATCTCTAATTTATATACATATATTACACCGATTATACCGCATAAGATATAAGTGTAATCTTTTGAACAACAATGATGATAAATATAATTAAATTAAACAAAATATGATATATTGTGATGACAAGTTCAAATAGTATATAAGTTAATATATTTTCATTATTTTTTGTTCGTTACAATACAATATAAGAGTGATTTAAACAATATGTCATTAAAATTATTAATGCATTTTGTAACGAACCAAAAATATTGAATAGACATTGACTCTTATACTATTTGGACTTGTCTCGACAATATATCATATTTTGTTTAACTTAATTACATTTATCACAATTTTTTATTTAAAAGATGACACTTAATTTATAATGCATAGGTAGTTAATATAATACATGTATATAAATATGTGTGGTTTATGGAGAAAAAAGAAGAAGGGTGAATTATATAATTTCACTAAACTTAAAAAGAAATGTAATTTAATCACACAAAAAATGCTAAATTTGAGAAGTTTCCTAAACATTATATCATCATCTATGTCACGTAAAATCAAATACTAGATCAAATAAGAGCACTTAATTTAAAATACTACTGTGTGTATGTCTGGCAGGAATTTGTTCTAAACTTGATATTATTATTATATATTTTAAAGTATTTTTTCATTATTTATAATTATCATCTTATCTTGGCTAAGGCTAGTGAAAATTTCAACCTCACATTTGTAAAGACCCAAATTCTACAATTGAAATTTTTTCTTTATTTTAATTCACTTTTATGCATTTTTCAATAAATTACCTTTACCAAGAAAATTACCTTACTTTAAAATCTCACTTTCCCTTTTGCAATCGATCCTTGAACTAATAACGATATACATATTCATTGGACAGAAAAACATAATTGCACTTATACGAAGAAATAATTCAAATCACCTTAGTTTTTTTTTTTGAAACAAGACCAAGTCAAATAGCTAAAAAACAAAGCAAAGTGGTTCAGTTAATAGATATAAGAATAGATAAAATAATAAATAAATAAAAAGGTCATGATTGTGTTATTTCCAGTAAAAAGAAAACCCCAAAGACCAAAAAAAATAAAAAAAAAGTGTTAGTTAAGAGTGCTGTAAAGTGCACCAAAATATCGGGACCCTGAAAAGAGTTTTGAGTTAAAAGCATAAATAATGTAATAACGGCAACTAATGAAAACAACAAATTATCCGAAATCTGAGTAATAATATGTCCTCTTCAAAAATCTACACGGTTATCCATTAATTCTAGGTAAATCTAATGGTTTGAATTAGTGGGTAGATATTATCATTCAATTTCCTTAAAATTTTGATGGTTAAAATGTGAAATAAGTTTAAAGGAGTAAGTAGATTCACACTCTTATTTATTATTATTATAAATATTTAGACACAAAAGATTACACTATTATTAAATCAGAGTAATGTTATATTCTCTTATTGATTTACAAGTGATTGATTAGTATATTCTCTTATTTATTAGTAATTTTATTTATTAGATTGATTTATAAGTGACATATATCATATACTTATGTGTAAGAGGATTTACTAGGATAATATTCGTATACGATGGAATAACAATGTATTAGAATATAATAGAATATATAACACAAAATTTAGGTGAGAGGGAGGGTCCAAGGTCTCTTTCCCTTTGAAAAAGCAAAGCTAGTAAGGTACCATCTTTATTCATTTCACATTTTCTCTCTCACATACCAAATTGGACAAACCATTTTTGCATCTGATCCAAACAATCCAAAGCTCAAATACCCATTTTTTGTTATCCCATGATCTGTAAGTTCAAGTTTTGTTTTTTCACTTTTTTATGTGACATTTTCTTATACCTGATAGCTTCAACTCAAAAAAAAAGAAGGAAAAAACATTGTGAAAAGATAGAGAATTAATGTTTAGTTTGATTGTTTAAATAAAAGTTCTCAGATTTTTCTTTGATTTCTATTAGCTTAATGTGAAATAAATTACTTGTATGTCAATTTATTAGGGTATGCTTTTATTTACTATGTTCTTCTGTTTTTGCATAGATTTAAATGAATATCCCTTTTTAAGAATCATTTATTGTCTTTACTCTTTACTGGACTATAATTTGCTCAATTATTTTTGCTAAAAATTGTATTTTTGGTATTGACAGAGGTTATAGCTTGTGGAAATGACAAGGGTTACTCGTGATCTTGGTGATACTATGCAGAAAGATGCAGTGCCAGCTGTATCAGCCGATGTGATATTTGCTTCTCTTCGATTTCCTAATTATAAGATTGGAGCTAATGATCAGATCGTGGAGACAAAGGATGATGCGAAAGTATTGTCTATGAAGGAGGTTGTTGCACGCGAGACTGCGCAGCTGTTAGAACAGCAGAAACGAATGTCGGTTCGTGACCTTGCTAGTAAGTTCGAAAAGGGTTTGGCTGCTGCAGCTAAGTTGTCTGAAGAGGTCATCTTTCGTTCTATTTAAATCAAACTTTATTTTTATCGATGTTTGCTTCCTTTTGGAGGGTAGTTCAAGTTGAGATTTTTATCATGTAATTTGTTTTGTAGTGTTTTCAGTTAAAATAACAAGTGATCATAATTCATAACTAAGATTATCCGATGCTGGTGAAATTCAGGCTAGACTAAGAGAGGTAACATCATTGGAAAAGCATGTTCTCTTGAAGAAGCTTAGAGATGCACTTGAATCTTTAAAAGGGCGAGTGTCGGGAAGAAACATGGATGATGTAGAGGAAGCTATTGCTATGGTTAGTTTATTTTTAAAAATTAAAAGATATGTACTTGTTTTGTATTTATATACGAAGCTCGAGAGAATCACACCACAAACACTAGCTATTGTGGTTCAAGAGCCCAAGGACATGTAAACCACACATCAGAATCTCATAGTTCTGATGTGGGAATCAAATCCCATACCTCATATTTGGATCTTAACATATTTATACCTATCAAATATATTTTCTTATTTATTCCGTTCTGTTAAAAGAATTCATATGAAGCTGACAGTACAAATGTCAAGTCTTGTTTATTATGCGCGAGTGCATGAACCATTTCACTTCCTTACGAAAATAATTTTATGGACATAACATAAAATTATTAGATTCATATCTCTAGTAATTGATTTGTAGAGGAATTTGTGGCCGATGGGTAGTTGAAGGTGGGTAGTTGGGGATACGTATATCTCCTTGCTAATTTTTTCTAGAGTTCCTTGTTTCTTTCTGCACCTACACGTAAGTATTTTTTCTGTATTGTCTATACTCTTTAGGAGGTTGAATTCCTTTTAAGCTCAAGGCACTTAATATACCAATGGCATGTCGCTGGAGGCCTAGCAAGTTATGGTGTTTTCGTTAGCATTGCTTGGTTGCATCAAATATTTACAATCAATTATTTAAAACTTTAGTATGCAGTAAGTTAGACGATTGATTTTGGAGTTCATTCATTTAGTATAATAGGAACCTCTCGAGTAAAAAAGTTCCATTTATGTTGTGGTTGGTGGATTACGAAATACTTTCTGCATAATATTCATTTCAGGATTGGATAATTTTTTGGTATCATGAGAGTAATCGGCTTTTAGTTTTTCTAAATTAATTATCAAACACGATTCTACAGCTCTTATATATCTTAATGTCCTTTTTGTTATGTCGAGACTCGAGATAGATTAATAAAAAAGCACACACTCGGAGGGAGAGAGAGAGAGGGATGGATGGATGGAAAGTGAGTAAATGAATGGTAAGGCTTCAAAAATAAACTGACATAGTTTTCTTAGGATTTGCATCATCTTTTAGAGGTACATTTTCTCATTTATATTATACTTTCATTGCTCCATCCCTCTCTCTTCCAGCACCAAAAAAAATCAATTTTGTAGAACATTTATTCTTGCACCAGTTTATTTGTGCATATATATGTTTTAAGAACTATAACTTATTTGGTGCATTCTTCAGGTTGAAGCTCTAGCAGTTCAGTTGACCCAAAGGGAAGGGGAACTAATACAAGAGAAGACTGAGGTCAAGAAGCTTACAAATTTTCTTAAGCAGGTGATGCAAACTTCTTTGAATTTCTATTAAGTGAGGGAAACAAAAATATTGTTGGAAATTGAAAAAAGGGTTTATAGAGAGGCATAATAGTATATCTTCTATATGCTCCACTATAAAAGAGTAGAGCAAGACCAACAATGGCATTAATATGAAAGAGTAGCACCCTATCCATCTCGATTTCTACTAAAGGAATTCTCTAATTTTTACGTTCTAGACACTAAGTTGAGCACAAAAATTCCTTAAACTTCCACGCATTCCGCTTCTTTCAAAAGACATAAAAGGAGTGCATAAAGTTTGCGCTACCATAAATTGTGTAGCATATTATTAATTTTATTAGAACATGATTGATAATAGAGCATTATTGCTTTGTTCGATCCATGTAGCTGACCTCACCTAGTGGAAGTAAGACTTAGTTGTTGTTGTTGATGGGAATGTTGCAGGAATCATCTGAGAGTATTTGAAGTCTTATTAATGAACACATCAAATTTTTAATTATTACAAAGTGCATACACAGAGAACCTTGCTCTGATAGTTCCGCGATTCTATTTGTTTATTATACAGATTTTTGCGATGTTTACTAAAATCTATTGTAAGAGAGTGGGCACATTTTTTATTTTTTAAATTTTATAACCTTCAGAATTTTGAAGGGTGGCTTTTACTAGTGAAGTTCATTATTGTGGAACTATCATTTTCTTTTTTGTTATGATATCATGTTCTCTAATTTTACTGTTAATTTGTTCTATATAATTGGTACCAAAAAATATTAGTTCCTATGCTGCAAAATAGTTTCCGGAAACAACCTCTCCACTTATGGATAAGATTGCCTACATCTACCCTTCTTAGACCCCACTAAAAGGGAATCTCGTGCGTTGGGCCGTCCACCCTTTTTTTGCATATCATCTGTAATTGCCTTCATAAAGAAATGTCTTTTCCCTATCTTGATATTTTAGATTCATTTGTAGGCTTCTGCGGATGCTAAAAAACTTGTAGATGAGGAACGAGCTTTTGCTCGTTCTGAAATAGATAATGCCAGAGCAGCAGTTCAGAGAGTGGAGGAAGCCCTTCAGGAACATGAGAGAATGTCTCAAGCTTCAGGGAAGCAGGTTTGTGGCATTTGCTTATCATTTATAGTGATTGACTTTTGAAACAGAGGGATTTGGTTTATTTTTTATTCTGACCGAGATTTGCTTTAAGGGTTGTGTTTATGTCTTCTTGTTGGTGCTTTTCTCATGACTGTTTCAAAGGTGTTTATGATCATTTCAGAGTACATCTTATCCTCCCTCTACTTATAGTTTACTCATTTTCTCTAATAAAATTTCATTTACTATAGAAAAGATGTTGAAGAAATACTAGTTACCAAATCAATGTTTTCCTGTATAGAATGTGTAACTGTTGATGCTGCTTTTCCCTCTAGTTGGGTATTGCAGAATCTTTGACAACTGAGTAACTTTCATTTTAACTAAATTTGCTACTATGGGAACTTTAGGACCTGGAACAGCTAATGAAGGAGGTCCAAGAGGCTCGAAGAATCAAGATGCTGCATAAACCAAGCAAGGTATATAAGTACACCTGTCCTTATTTCGTCTCTCATCATAGATCAATTGTTACTATTTAAATGGACTCTTTTTCTTAGATTTAGTTCCCTAATTCCTATGGTAGAAAAGATGGTATAATCGCGACTTAGGTTGTTTGGGTATGTTTAGAGGAGTCCCTTAGAAGCCCCAGTACAATGAGTATACTAGTCTAATTTCTAGAGGCATGGGGATACCAAGAAAAACCATAGACGAAACGATTAGGAAAGATTTAGAGACCAGTATTTTGTTAATGGATACAATATATGATAGAGCATTATAACGTCGTTCATTCCATGTCAACTCCAATTCTTGGGACTAAGGCTTGGTAGTTGTTGTATAGTTCCCTAACCCACCCTTATTTTTTATGTTCTCTTCCATACTCATTGGCAGTAGATTTTTTTTTTATGTTCTCTTGATCTCTTCCATACTTGTTAGTCTACTGTAAGTGGTTTGACACCAATTCCCAAATCCGACGAATCTGAATTGATCCAAACTGATTTTGACGGATTGGATCCGTTCATCGGTTTGAATAATATTTAAAATGTGAGAACTGAAAACTAATGGTAATTGGTTCAGTTTATTTCCCCCTTGCCTTGTGATTTTCTTTGTTGTGATTCTTATTTTGTTTTCTATTAGTATTAATTTTTTCTTTTATTTTTCAAGCTACTTTTTTCATGCTTCGTTTTTTTCAAAAGACAGTTTTTCGAAAAGTTAAATTAATTTTAAAGTAAGTTGATCCAATGATCCGATCCCAACCAACCCAAAATTAATCAGATTGGTTTGGCTTGGGTTGCATTCAAAAATATCAAGACCCAATCCTATCCTATCCTATCCGATAAAGTTTAACTAGTTCAGACAATAAATTATCCCAAAATCTTTTCCAAATTGACTTCTTAATTTTGTTATTCATCTTGAAAAAACTGGAAGTGGTTGTGATATTCTTCAGAACAGTAGCATACACTTACATGCAGTATTTTGAAGTAGATTAGATTTTAGTTTTTTTCTTACTGTATTTTGTTGAAGAAGCTTGATTTATCACAATCCTCTTAAGTGCCATAATTATTTGTTGTATGTATATATTTTACTGTTGATTTGTTTGTCCTGTTGATTTTCACGAAAACAAATTCGTATGTTTTCCTATTAAGTACTAATATGAGTAAATACTGCTATGTTGCCAAATATAGAGTTTCAACCAGTGCAAAATATTAAATCTAAGTGTAGGGTAGTCAAGCTCTCTTCAAGAATGAGTTTGCAATGCAAGCAAAACTATATAGAGTTTCCATATCATTGACATTTATTAATTAACATTACTTTTAGGTAATGGATATGGAACACGAGCTTCAAGCGTTGAGGGCTCAACTTGCTGAGAAGTCTAGACATTATCTTCGTCTTCAAAAGGAGGTATGCTTGTTATCATGTCATTTTTTAAGAGGTTGTATAAATAGTGTCCTTGAGTTGTTCTATTGAAATACTTGCAGTTTTGATGTAGAAGACTTTAGAAAGTTATTGGTTCATTTAGATGTATGCTATATTGAATCATATTGGGTAATTTTGAACAAAAAAGAAGTCTTTTCTCACTAGGTGAGGTTGAGTCCATTAATCAAATGATGCCAATTGTCATTCATAAGCCTAGTCTTCAGAAATGCCATTTAGATCTAAGTCCTTTTTAATGGTCTCCTTCTCCTCCTGACCAACTCTTACAAGGGCTTTTGTCGGTCTTCTTCTCACATGGCCAAACCATTTTTGGCAATATTTTATTTATTCCATATTTTCCTCAATCTTGGGTTACTTTAATGTGGCTCTATAGTTTGGTTTATGATTCGGCACTTGGGTGGTTGAGATACTTCATTTGTAATTTTTAACACAATTTGATCTTATAAATGGAGTTTATGTTGTCAATTGTGGGTGTAAACCACAACTATAGGCTATAGGTAAACAAGTACCATTTCCTTTATGTAATTGCTATAATTCTATGTTATTATTTAATCATAATGGACAATGTAGCGCTGCATATATGTTAGTTTATCATACTTCAATTCTCTACTAATGAACATCACTTATTAGCAATAATGAATAAAATTAAAAATAAAACTTCCTCCTTGAGACTATAATAATGTGACATAGAGTTGGAGATCTTTGCAGAAGGTCTTACATGGTTATTGTTTGAGCTTCATTGTTAAGGTCTGAACTCTGAAGTGAATTACATTTCATTGATTAAATTGTGGAATAATCTGATTGTTTTCCATTGTAAGTTTTCACTGATTATCTTCCATTTCACTTTTCAGTTATCAAGGATGAAGAAAGCGGATGAAAATGTTCCCCATTTATATGAATTAGAAGGGACTGAAACACTAGGTTCATATTTGCAAATTCAACCTTGCTCTGATAATGCCCCTGAAGTTTCAAAATGTTCAATTCAGTGGTATCGTGTATCACCAGAAAGTGCTAAAAAGGAACTTATTTCAGGTACATCTTTCAAAATTTAGCACTTAGCATGACGAATAAATTTTCAAGCTAACTTTTATGGTTATCTTTTAAATGTTATTTTAATGTTGAGCATCCAAGTCAGTTGACTCATGATTCACACATTTATCTGCTACGGTATAGAATGATTGGGTATTGATCATTCGTGACGGGTGGAACTCTGGTATTCTATTGCTTAACAGAAGGGAAAATCTCCCAAATTATAAGTTATGTTGCAGAACTTTGAGGATCTGCAAATCCCAATGCCCAAACGCCACAACTACTCTCTACACATGACCGGATAGCCTCACTTTCTAATCCTTCTTATTTATAGGCAATTGCCTTATTTCTATACTATCCCAGCCTCCAAACTAACTAAGTAAAAGATTTCTAACAAACGGACTCGGGGTTACCTAACAATGCTCCCCCCAAACATTCACCTTGTACTCAAGGTGACAGCAAGTGGGTTCCAGAAGTGATTTCAACATGGATCCCACTGTTTGAAGAATAATGACCCAACTATGTATGATGTATAAGAGTGTCCACCGGGATCTCAATATTCTTCAATGCCCACGTTTGCACAATTCTAATGCCGCATAATAGCCTCTGTTAGACCCTCAATATTGCTGCCATTGCACCCATCAACAATGATTTTCATGATGTCATCAAACCAGGGCAAAAGCCAGACTCCATTCTTGTGCACTTCGATGAGATGAGCCCCAAACATAATGGCCTTCCATTCTTTGTGGATAAAGAACCCAGTAATATATAGGGAAGGTCAATGGATTGCTGTTTCTGAAAGTGTTGTTTCTTTCCATCATTGATATGGTCCTTTAACGATTCCGGTTCTTCCTCCTTCTTTTCAACAAGGGTGGTCATGCACTGAAACTTCGATTCTTGGTTATGGCGCACCTCTAGGATGTATAGCCAAGGTGGCCTAACTGAGAGCTCCCCACCAGACATCACATGAATTGCTTTACCTTTCTGGAGCTGAGCAATGACTACCATCTCCAACCCCATTTCGCCCTTTGTTTTTGTCTTGGTTTGTAATTCTGGTTCTGGTTCTGTTTCTGTTTCTACTTCTCCATCTCCAAGAATATGGTTCTTGATTCCTGGACCTTCATCATCATTTTCCTTCCTTGGCTGCAAAGATTCTTCTTCAAGATTGAGTGCTTTCATCTTCCTCCAGCGGTCGCTACCCTCATCACTTCACTCTTCTCTGGAAAATTTGCCTCTGAATTGTGATTCTTCCCTTTGCTTTGAATCTCCTCTACGATTCGATCCCTTTCTATGTCGTGAACGATTTCTGCAGTGTGATTCACCTTCATGTTACTGCTCTCCCTTCGAGCTTCCAGAGGTATGCCTATGAGGTCCTTTCTTCTGCGATTTGCATGCAAATGTTTTCATTAGTTCTTCAAACATCTTCCGAGTCTCTTCTGTCCTTTTATGAAACCTTTTCCGAGTCTCTTGTCTATCTTCATCGAACCTCTTAAAAATGCTCTTGAATCTTGCTCCACTGAATCTAGTCTTGCTTCCATTCTCATCTGAACCATGAAAATTTGCACCCTGGGATCGAGTGCTTTGATACCAGATGATAGAAACTGGATCAATTGAAGAATTGATAACAGAAAAAGAAAGTAGTTTTATTGATGAATTCTCAATTGGGAAATGGATACCTTAGCTGAGTAGAAGATTACAGTTATTGCCTAGCCCTCCAGGAATATTCGAGAATCCTTGGTCTTTCCCAAGTCCCAACTACTTGCCCAGTTTCCAACTAACTCCCCCTCTTCCCTCCGACTCTTATTTTTATCTTCTAACTCTCAACTAACACAGTCAGTTATGCTAACTAACTACTAAATGAATTAGGTCCCGGTTTACTAAGATTTGGACCATTGTTCTTTCTTCTCTTGTACACATATCTTATAGGTCTAAAAGTAATATCTCAAAATAAGTATTAATTATTAGCACAACATTTTGGTGATGACATCTCATTCAGTAGATTTGTTATTTTTATCCTTGTCAATCATGTTATACAATTTCCCCGTTCTCAGGAGCTACC
Organism: Lupinus albus; assembly: GCA_009771035.1. Classification (NCBI taxonomy): domain Eukaryota; kingdom Viridiplantae; phylum Streptophyta; class Magnoliopsida; order Fabales; family Fabaceae; genus Lupinus; species Lupinus albus. The sequence continues at coordinate 4,383,230 of CM020013.1, read as the reverse complement.
AAATCAGTTTATGCCCCGGAACCTTTTGACGTTGGACGCACATTGCAAGTTGATATTATTGCAGAAGGCCTACAAATCATGTTGTCAACTACGGGTCCAATAGAACCAGGTATGGTTCAATTTCTAAATCATGTTCTTTGGTCCAATAGTCATCAACAGGAATGGCTTTTACTTTCTTGACTTGCTTCTTTTTGAACTATAAAGTCGTGATTTCAATTTAAAGAGATCAACATGTTTCATTGTCCAATCAAATTGACCGTAAATTGATTTTTATTATTTTTCTTCAGCTGCTGGTTTGGGAACCTATGTAGAGGCGCTTGTGCGAAAACATGATACTGAATTCAATGTATGTCGTTATCATCCTTATAACTTCTATTTCTTTTATTCCTTTTCGCTTTCTATAGTTGGCCACTTGTATGAAAGGATCATTGAGAGGTTGAGAAGCAATTGTTTTTATTGTTATATAAGGCTATCATTTGTCACTTTTCATGTCTATTTTATAGTTCATTTCATCATGCTATTCCCCATGATAGAAGTGCTTTTGAGTTGTCAGAACTCAGAAGAGAAAGGATTTTTGTTAAATGTAGTACATACAAACCATCCCAGTACCACTAATCCTTAACCAAATACAAAAGCCCATAAAATGTTATGTGTTTAAACAACACATTCTGGTGCTTGCAATGGGATTTGACGATTAACCGAAATTGCATTTATGTTGCAACATATATTTGTGGCTTTTACTAACAGAAGAATTGGTATTTTCTTGGTACTCATAATAGTAGAAGGCTAAATGGGCAATTATTAGTTTTCTGGGTAGTGTTGTAAAATCTATAATTCTTGGATCCATGCTCTAAGTTTAACCTTCTAAGTTGTGTGGCTAGTTGCTACTACACAATGCATTGAAGTTTGATTGACCAGGTTGGTCTACGAGTTTGAGACTTATTGCATGCTTAAGCTATCAGGTCTAGAAGCTCATTCACATGGTCCAAGTGTATATGGTTCCATGCATGTCTCTCCAGTCTTGTAAACAAAATTTCAATATAAGTGTGCTTAGTTTTTAGTAAATTACAATTGAACATTGCACTTTTTTAACATTTCAATATAATGAGTTCTAGAAAATCGGGTCAGATTCAGTGACAATAACAGCTATATTTAATATTTGCAGGTGGTTTTAACTCAGACGAACGGCTCACATCACCCAGCGGAATCTATTCATGTACTTCATGTTGGAAAGATGAGGATGAAGCTCAATAAAGGAAAAACAACAATTGCAAAAGAATACTATTCAAGTTCAATGCAGGTATTTAAAATTTTGGGTCATCTCAGTTATAAATAATTCTTGGTGACTGTCAAGACTCAAGAGCCACCTGTACCAAAAGTTTAAGGTTCCCCTTAATGCAAGCCCCCTTTGAAATCGAATCGTGAAAAATGCATTGACCGTCTTTATCATGTAGTCAAATTTATTTTTTATTTAGACAAAATTGAGCAGCAAGGGTTGATCTTAGACCACGTCGACATAGAAGCTCTGATATCATGTCAAGAACCACTTTTTAGAACGATATCAAAGCCTCTATTGTCTCTCGTTATAAACATGAATGTAGTCGACCCATTACTTTGTTCTTTGTTTTCTTTAGCTTTGTGGAGTTAGAGGAGGTGGCAATGCTGCGGCACAGGCACTATTTTGGCAACCAAAGCAAGGGATATCTTTTGTATTAGCTTTCGAATCAGAGCGAGAAAGGAACGCGGCTATCATGCTTGCAAGGAGGTTTGCATTTGACTGTAATGTAAGTCTTTCTGAACTATTTAGAGTAGATTTATGCTAAAACTAATCTGTTAAAATTTGAGCATTCATCACATTTTTACATCCATTTTTCCTCATTTCCAATGCCTAAAAATGCAGATTATTCTTGCTGGACCAGATCCTAGAGCTCCTTTAGTTACATGATGGTCCCTACTTGAATAATATATTTTTTAACTGTAATTATTTGAGTTCTTCTAACTTGTGTTGTAAGTGTGTGATAGTGAAATATGGCTTTGTATTGTGCTATGAACTCATACCTTGTGATGTGAGTTCATTTTTACAGTTCTTTCTCACCAACACCGGGGCATTTTTTTTGTTTGCCTTGTGATCTAGAGGTCATGAGTTCAAATCCCGGAAAAGCTATGTATATCTACCCCACTAGGTTGAAACCTTGTGTACTGGGCTGCCCTTTTTGCCTTTGTGAGTGACAGATTATAAAAGTTGTAGTTCTTATATTATGGAAGCCATGTCCACCCTGTGAGGTGCTAATTGATTGCATTTGAGTGATCCAATTACTGTCACAATCCTATTTGCTGTATTTGTCTATGGTTACTTGTCTAGGTTTGCTTAATCTATTTAACAAACATATCCGACATAGCATTTTAAAAAGCCTATTTAGCTGTGCATTTTCGAGCTTGAGTTTTTAAAAGAAAAAAATATATTTGGCCTATTTATTTCACATCCTTTATCATACACTGTGTATAGCAGCATGATATGGGTGTTTATGGAAGTTAGGAATTCGCTGTTCGAGAACTTCAATGGAAAAAGGAACAAGGGTTCTTGCAAGAAGAAAAGAATATGAACTTTCTCACTTAAAATAGGCAATGAATTACATAGAGGATATAAATGTTTGAGTGAAAATGTCAAAAGATAAGAAACAAGTTATTTATAAGAGTCTAACCATCTAACTAACTTTCGCTCTACTCTTTGTCCCACTCTCTCTCATCTATCTACAAATTTTCTACCTTCAAGCCCTAGTTGTTGGTTATTTTCATTAACTCCTTTTTTGTTCAAACATCGAATCACCTTCCACTTATCATATTATTGCTTGTATCTCACTTCGGTTGGTCGTGTGTGCTTCCATTTATCCCAATTGTTTCTTGCTTGATGTCGTTGTCAAATATGTCGAACCTAAATTTATTTTTAGTTATTTTGATCGACTTTTATACTCAACTCAAATGGAACCAATTTATATAACTTTGATTCGTTCCGATTCTCAACCTCATCCAAAATTAATCCAATTTGTTACGCCCTAAGTCTTACCTAATTCAACATTTCAACTCTTCCTATATTTTATTATCACATTAAGAATTTAAGACGGATTCATACATCAATATTAATAATAGTATTTATTTATCCTCAATTTATATGTTATCAACCAAGAAGTTGTTGGTTTAGTGGTATAATCACTAGATCCTTAGAATGACTAAAAAGTCAAGAGTTCAATTCTGAGAATAACATTTGTTGAAAGATACAGTCATGTAACATAAAAGGGATTAGTTCCTTATCTAAAATGGTGAAGGAATCCTCTTAGTAGTACTAAAAGAAATTTATGTTACCAACTATTGCTTTATTAATCTAATTTATGGAACTTTAATTTGGAAAAGTTATTATTTCTTCATGCTTAATGAGTATATCTTCAATCAGCTCCTTCTCATATGTTTTCTTTAAAATAAGACATTTTCTTTGCAAAGCTCTTGGAGCTTCCCCTCCCCTTATGGGGCATTTGTTTCAGTTTATAAAATAATATTTTAGGAAATAGTAGGGAGGTATAATATATACATGTGTTTGTTTAAAGTTGTAAATAAATATTCCTTAAGATAAAACTTTATCAGGGAATACATTATAATGCTTCAATGTTTTTTATTATCATGGAATAGCTTCGAAACATTTCATTTCCATATCTAAAAATTTTAATTTTCTCATTGTAACCATTTTCCTGCTAACTTCTCATTCCCAGTGCACTTTCCTGCATTTTCTTCTTCTCCATACATTGGATTTACATATTAAATTTGTTCGGAAATTGGATATCTACGTTTTCTTTTTATTTGGTTTTATATATTATAGAAGTAATTACACTCACATCCTATGAGTTAGTGAAATTACACAAATCACCCATTTGTTTTTTATCCTTACACGAACCACCCCTAGTTGTGTACATATATTACACTAGTTGTTAGAATTGTTGGAATTTCCTTATGATTCTCACACACAATATAAAACAGAGATTTCAATATCATACTTGAATCCATGTTCCCAGATATGTTCCTTGCATATGTCTTCGTAGGGAGGTTTTGGTATGATGGTCTTACTCAGCCAAATCTTTGATTCCTCTTGGGACATTCTTTTTCTCTCTAATGGGGAGGGGTGAATAGTGTGTTTGATTTAGTGTATTGGGGATCATAACCTTCCTGATGTGTTAACTTATAGGTTCCATTATTCCCTATGGGCTAACTACTCTGGGTATCCAGTTATTAAGCTCATATCCATTATCAGTTTATTTTAGAAGTCACAAAAGTTGTCAGTAATTAAATCGCTTGTTTTATAACCCCGAAAATAAATAGCCGATATAATTGTATAAATATATGATGTCCACCTTAATTAGAAATTATGAATTTCTAACAATCTTCCACTTGAGATTCATATTTTCTTAAACCAATCATATCACATATTCTTTAGGCACGCTTCCGTATGTTATTTATATTTATACTTCTCCTTAATACAATCTGGTACATCTCATATATCAATTATGGAACAACTGTAATGTTCATCACATATAAGCGTGACTCGACCACGATGATCACCATATTAATATACTTAATGACATAGATCAAATATGGATGAGTTACATGGAAAATTTCATGCAATGTGATCTCAAACATGTCTATTTTCAACTGATCCTTCTTTATTCTTTAGTGAGATCAATTCAAAGTCTTTAATTGCAATACAACAGTTACAATACACACATTCAAAATGGAACAATAAACCATCAACTTTATTATGCATAAAATTGTATATAGCAACCAAAGTAAATCATAAAACATATAGACTCTCAATGAACTAAGGTATCTTAAGGAACAATACCCATATGAGTAACATGCTCGTGAAAGACTTTGGGTACTAGACCCTTAGTCAGTGGATCAGCTAGCATAAAATTTGTCATTATATGTTCTATGGAAATTTGTTCATTTTGAATACTTTATTTAATAACCAGAAACTTGATTTCAATAAATTTTGACTTTGTAGAACTCCTATTATTATTGGAGTAAAGAACTACGGACTTGTTGTCACAATAAATTCTCAATGGTCTTTCAATACCATCGACCATACGTAAACCAGTGACAAAATTCCGCAACCATATGCCATGGTCTGATGTCTCAAAACAAGCCATAAACTCTATAGCCATGGTTGAATGAGCTATAAGTGTTTGTTTAGCAGACTTCCAAGATATAGCACCTCCAACCAATACAAACACATATCTAGAGGTGGAGCGTCTGTTGTCTTGACATCCATCAAAATTGGAGTCCGAATACCCAATGATCTCTAAATTCTCATACCTCCGATAAGTGAGCATGTATTCCTTTATTCTCTTCAAGTAACGCATAACACGTTTGACTGCCTTTCAGTGATGCATTCCAGAATTACTCATATATCTTCCCAAAACTCCCACAACAAATGCTACGTCAGGACGTGTACAAACTTGAGCATACATTAGACTTCCTACTGCCGATGCATAAGGAGTCTTTTGCATATCGTATCTTTCAAGGTCATTTTTGGGCCACTATTCGAGACTAAACTTGTCTCTCTTAGCTATAGGGGTATCTCCTAGTTTATTGTCTTTCATGCCAAATCTATCTAGGACTTTATTAATATAGCTTTCTTGTGACAACCTTAGGATACCATGAGAGCGATCTCTTAGTATCTGAATGCCTAATACAAAAGAAGTTTCCCCAAGATCTTTTATTTCGAAATTTTTCATTAGAAATCTCTTTGTCTCATACAATAGTCTCATATCACTGCTCGTAAGCAGTATATCATCGACATATAATACTAGGAATATAAATTTACTCCCACTGAACTTGTGTTACACATAATCTTCAACTTTATTTGCTTCAAAACCATACGAGGTAATAACTTAATGAAACTTGTGATTTCATTGACGATAAGCTTGTTTAAGACCATAGATGGATTTGTTTAATTTGCACACCATAGATTTTGAGCCAATTGATTCAAAGTTTTCTGGTTGCACCATATATATAGTTTCTTTAATGTCACCATTTAGAAACACAATCTTAACATCCATGTGATGTAGCTTTAAATTAAAATGAGCTACTAATGTCAATATTATTCTAAAAGAATCTTTCGAAGATACTGGAGATAAGGTTTCTTTATAATCAATGTCTTCTTTTTGAGTGTAGTCTTTAGCAACTAGACGCACTTTATATATGTCAATATTACCTTTTGAATCCATCTTGGTTTTAAATATCCATTTGCAACCAATAGGTTTCGCACCTTCAAGTAATTCAACAAGATCTCAAATGTCATTATCATGCATTGACAGAGGTTCATTGGATCATCATCTGTTAATCCGATGTCATCCTCATGTTCTTGAAGAAATACAATATAATCATCTGAAATTACATTTCTCCTCTCTCTAGTGGATCTCCTTAATGACACTTCTACTTCTTGAGGTTATTGAATTTCCTCCGGATGTACTTCAGCGAGAACATCATTGTTGTCTTGCTCTGGAATATTGTCAGGAATAATATTCTGAACATTTTCTTCTACTACCGAAGTTGTTCCTTGAATGGTAATAGGCACAAGAACTTGTTCATCATTAGTGACAGGTTCTTCCTCAAAGACAACATTCCTTATGTTTTATTCCTTCCCAAAATCAACTTCCTTAAGAAATCTCACATTTCTCGTCTCAAAGAAAAGTCTTGTTGTAGGATCATAAAATTTATAGCCCCGTGAACATTCAGCATAGCCAACAAAGTAACAGCTAACTGTTCTTGAGTCCAATTTTCTTTCATGTGGCCTATAAAGTCGCGCCTCAGCTAGACAACCCCAAATGTGCAAGTGTTTTAAGCTTAGTATTTTATAAGTCCAAAGCTCATATGGGGTTTTGTTAACTGCTTTACTTGGCACCCTATTAAGGATGTAAATTGTAATCTTTATAGTTTCCCCTAAACAGACTCTAGTAAGGAAGAATGATTAATTATACTTCTCACCATATCCTTAAGATTTCAGTTTAGTCACTCAACAACAACATCCATGATAGGTTTATCTGGCATAGTGTATTGCAAAACAATTTCACTTTCTCTTAAGAAAAATGCAAATAGCTCTTTCACAGCATCCTTATTGTTCTTTCTTTTCTTATTCTGAGAGGTCATAACCAAATGAACACTTTCAGTCTTATCTCTCTGCAGTCTCTCTCCCTCTTGAGTGTTATAGCTCACTTTGAGTTTCCCAAAGTGTGCAGGAAGCAAGATCAAAACCAAGTGCACGAGCAAGTCTTCACCAAGCTCTAACTTTAGTGACTTGAGTTTCAATGCGAGATTAGATATCTCCATAATGTACTATCTTATGTTCCATTTGCTTCATACCTTATGGAGATGAGTTTAGTCAAAATGCTACTCGTCTCCGCCTTTTCATTTTTGGTAAAGTACTATTCTATTTATTCAAGGAATTTCCTTGCATTTCGACCCTAAAAAATAGAGCACTGAAACGCTTATGGAATAGAGCGTTTCATTATCATTAGGCACATTAGAGTATTCTCATTTATCAATTTTATCCATACAAAGTGTCAGATCCAAATCTATACAGCCGAGAATATTCTCTATGACTTCCTTCCAAACTTCAAAGTTTGTCTCATCTAGCAATGAGATGTCATTAATTTGAGCGTAAATATTTGCAGTACTGGTAAAAAACATTGAATCCAGTAGAACAAAAAACAAAATAAATTGCAATCATTCTTGCAATAAATTCACATAAGTTTAACCCTTAAAATCCAATGGGACACATCACGAGTTACCTAGTACAACATTAATATTCAGTCTTTGGACAAAAAATATTAACTTGTAAGTGATACACTCAATGTAGTAATCAAATATTGATAAATAATGAGTCTTGTAAAACAATAAACCTTTATAACAATTATCATATATTTATTACCACAAGTATGTTTATAATTTTGGCCAAATAGTAGTCTTCCTTTGGGTAGATCACTATTCGCATAAAAATACAAACATACAATTAGTTTGATATTCCATATCCATTGATAATGGAATTCTTGTTGTAATGGTTAAACTTTGATCCTAATGCATGTAAAATAATAAATCATTCTTTGGACTGATTTATCATTCACATTTGCAATCTTATGGTTATAACATGTTTATCATCACATGTGTGTATATAATCTGGTCAAATAATAATCTTCCTTTGGGCCGATTAATACTCGCATGAATATATATACGCTCTAGCATTTGACATTTATTATGAACAATTTACACAAAAGATGTCATTTTGGTGACGTCTTATTTCTATAGGTTCACTTAAAAAGTCAAACAATCTTATAATCCAAAAAAGACAATCATGTAATATATAAAATAAGACATTCACATAATTTGTATGTGGTACTCTCAATGCAATAATCAAATATTAACAATTAGTTCTGTCAAACAATAACCTTTCTTTGGACCGACTAATATTCACATGAAAAATATTTATAATTATTACACATTTATCATCACAAACATGTTATTATTTGGCCAAATAATGTCTTCATTTGGCCGAACACAATTCGCATAAATAATCTCATACTCATTTGTGTAATTTTAATCAATTTCCACAATAGAGGTTACTTTGGCAACATATTGCATCAATTGATTCCAAATAATTACCAAACAAAACAAAACACTATGAGTCCATTATAAGGATACAATTTGGAATTAAAACTTTAAGATTTGATCACTTTAATGATTAAAAAATTCAATATCATACTATAATTCCAAATCAAATATGCTCATGTATATATTAGAACATATTAACCAGTGGCATAATTTTTTTTTACTTAGTGTCATATTTATCAATTATACACCAATGCATATATTTATATATCACTCCAATAGGATATTTGTGACGCAAATATAATATGCATATACTACAAAACATATATACCATGAGTTGTGGATAATGAACTGTTAAACATATATTGCGACAAAAGAATTCAATAATGCAGGCAAAGCTCATTGATGATTTCGACAGATCAATTTAATGTATAGAAAACTATACATATATATATATATATATATATATATATATATATATATATATGATTTTAAACAACAATCAAGTATATAAATAAATATATGTATATTACTCATCTTGCAATATGAAATAAAATATTGTATAAATTCATATTGAAATAAACCCAACTCATATTGAAGCGTAAACATCTATATCATATACACTTTGATCAAAGAAACAAAAAACGAGAAACACTGCCCCGAATCCACATAAAATTCAAAACATTGCAATATAAACAATAAATTTAAAATTCCAATCTTTACCATACAATAGCGGAAGCATAAAATACCCAAATTAAAATTAGGATTCATACAAAATTGGAGAAAAACAACCTTAATGAAGAATCATGAAATTCAGAACCTACGCTCATATACCAATTGTTAGAATTGTTGGAATTTTCTTATGATTGGTAAACTAACAATATTGTGATCTTCAATGTCATGATTCTCACACACAATATAAAACAGAGATTTCAATATTGTCGCGCCCGGATTTTCGGCCACGCGACCTCTTGAGGAGTCGCCACCACGTCTTTTGCGGTTAAAACGTGGAAAACTCGAATTGTGCCCAAATTGGATAAAATTGGTCTTTTAAACCAGAGTCGTGAGTTCGGGAGCCGATTACGAATCGGGGAAGGTATTAGCACCCCGTTCGCCCGTTATAAAACGGTACCCTAACTAATTGCATGCTTTTAATTTACCCTTATTTATTAAAATTAAATTGATTAAAACGAAATGTTTGTTTTTTATTTTTGTGTCTGACAAGAGTTTATCTTGCTCCTACGTATCCCTAGGTGCAATAGGGAAATCAAGACTACGTAGTTCTTTATAAGATCGTTTGTTGGTTTGGTTTGATTAAAAATTGTTTGATTGAGAGTTATTAAAAAATTGGTTTGACTTTAATTGAGGTGAGACTAATAGACGACGAGCCAACATTGATTGCTTACCCTCTTCTCACTTTGATAAATAGCAGAAGCAGTACAAGTGACCGCGACCGGTTCTCGGCTCGAAGTGAGAAGAAAGATGCAATACGAGTTGTAACTTCGCTATTGAATCTAAAAAAAACATTTTTTATTTAACTTCTCCATTTTAAAGAGGAACTTTATGAATAAAAGGTTATTAATTATTTTATTACTTCGATAAATAGCAGAAGCAGTACAAGTGACCGCAACCGGTTCTTGGCTCGAAGTAATAGGTAAGGCATACAAATCATAACTTCAACTATTAAATTCCTTAAGAAAACTAGTTTTAATTATTGGATTTTAAGACATTTTTCATTCTATGTGCAGTCCAAACAAATATTTAGAATGTTAAATATACCTAAGTCACACGCGTCAATTTACAATTAAATAGCATCTAAATCACATATCTTAATTTAAAATTAACAAAACTATGTATATTGTCGCAAATGTTAAAGGTACCATAACAGTTCTACCTATGCTCTTAATTTACACTTGTTAAAATAAAATTTCCAAGAACCATGTCTTTTTCGTTTCTAAATTTTTTATGAACTAGATATATGTATTAGATTTATTGGTTGGGGTTGTATTTAGGGATATGAATTGTTTGAAAAATCAAGTTTAGTTGTAATGATAAAATTCTTTGTGAGTTTAGGGTGTTTGTGGGATTTGAAATTATTATATGAAAAATAGTTTGACTATGAATTAATATGAACATAAAAGCAAGATTCAGTTTCAAGAATTAGGATGCAGAGTACTATTATTTTATTTCATTTGTTGTGATTGCAATTCCATGAGTCGTGAATCAGAAATTTATTTGTTTTATTCTTAGGGATGTATGAGATTGCTCAATAATATTTAGGTGTCCATAGAAATGCAAGTATTAATATGGTGAACACATGCTTATTACAAATATGACAATAAGTATGTATGAATGTTCAGATGTTAACACACATTGTATATAAAACATAAGGAATTTAGTAAATCATAATTACAATAATGCAAGAACATCCTAACAGTAAAGCATTGGTTAACCTCTTTGAACTCACAATTGTATATCTCTACTTTTCCTTGTCTTCTCTACTCCTCTTCCTGCTTCTCTGATTTTGCTCTCCCTTTGCTTTTTCCCTGTGTTGTTTGGTTAATTTATGTGTATTTAATTTCTTTCCGTATCTCTAAGTTATTCTTGCTCTATATATAGATTATAATGTTTTCAATATTTCCCTTTTCAATTTCCTCTTTTTTTGGATTCCTTTCCATATTTGCAATTTCTTTTCTTAATTGACAATCAATATGTTAATACCTCTCCTTTATGCTATGATTTTATTTCCACTTTCATTCTAATTTCCTTATTGATATCCTCTTTTTATGCTTATGATTATTGCCCACTAATGCTGATTATTCACTTAAGGGTGCTCATAATTGCTGGTTATTGGATTACCATAATTCTAGTCTGTATTTACTTATTACCCTTTTCGGAATGCCACTAATCATTGTATTAAATGTATTTCATTAGCATTGTTGATTTATTGCCTTATTTAATTTGTTGACTTGCTTTTCTTTCTCTTTCAGGGATTGAATGCAGTCTATATTTAAGCCAAGAGAGGTGATGCATGTGCAGTATGGGAGAATCTTCTTACTAAAATAGTTAGGTGTAGTTAAGAGAGAAATTTTGCTTTCTCCTTTAGCGCTGAATATATATTTTTATGGCCAAAAGGTGTACCACGTAGCTAAAGCATCCTGTAATTTATTGCTTGAATTTGGCATAATGTTTATCGTGTGAATTAATGGATTGATTTGTATCATTGCAGTAATTATTGTATTGGTTTAAATTATTGTATTATCAATTGATCTCTTTAATTCTATATATCAAAAGTTGTAACAAAACTAATTTTTAAACTTGTGTAATTGGGGGAGAAATACATTAATATTACTTATTTATTTGGGAATAAATATTTTTGGCCGGACAAAATTGGGTACTCACAAATATCATATCTGAATCTATGTTCTCAAATCTGTTCATTGCGTATGCCTTCGTAGAGAGATTTTGGTATGATAGTCTTCCTCAACCAAATCATTGATTCCTCTTGGAACCTTCGTTTTCTCTCTGATGAGGAGATATGAAAATTGTGTTTGATTTGGTGTATTGGGAACCATAACCTTCAAGATGTGTTAACTTATAGGGTTCTCATTATTCCTTATGGCTAACTACTTTGGGTATTCACTCATTAAGCTCATATCCATGATCATTTTATTTTAGAAGTCACAAGGGTTGTCAGTAATTAGATCACTTGTTTTATAACCCCGAAAATAAATAGTTGATATAATAGTATAAATATATGATGCTCACCTTAATTAGAAATTATGAATTTCTAACTCTAGTTTACCTCTGCATGTTATAAAAAAATAATATTTTAAACAAAACAAAACTTGTGGTGAGTGTAATTAAGTTAACAAAAATATTGTATATTGTGCAACACTTCAAATAGTACAAAAGTTAGTGTCTCTTTATTATTTTTGTGTCATTACAAAATACATTAATAATTTCAAATAAATGTTTAAATAACTCTTATACTATTTTATAACGAGTCAAATAATGAAGACGCATTGACTCTTATATTATTTGAATTTGTCTACACAATACACTATATTTTGTTTAACTTAATTACATATGTCACACATTTTTTGTTTAAAATATTACACTTTTATATCATGGAGGGGTAGCGAGTGTAACATATGTATAAAATTAGGGGTGGTTCGTGTAGGAGTGATGAGTGGTTCGTGTAAGGACAAAAAATGGATGGATGATTTGTATAATTTCACTAAAACTCTGGGGTGTGAGTGTAATTTATTCTATATTATATATGGTAATGGTGAAGGGATAATATTTAGTTTTTATTTATGTTAATAATGTTATATGTTTTGTCAATTTTATTCTTGAATTTTTAGAGATATTGTATTCCTTTTTCTAATCACATGATCTTCAACTTGAGGTTAATATAAGTAACTAAAAGACAATTACTATATAAAATACTTTTTATATTTGTAATCAAATATAATTTTTTGGCTCTATAGTTGTATTCTACTATCATTTAGTATAAGTTTGTTGTCTTAGTTATATCACATCAAAAAATGATAATCTTGATTTCTCAACTATATAACTCAAATTAAATAGAATAATAGTTTTAGAGTATGTGTATCATTGAAAATATGTAATGTCTATTAATATATAATTCAACTATATTAAATGCAATCCCTAATAGAGATATGCTATCCCAAATAATGTCGCAAATCTTGTCTCATATCAATGAAAATATGTCATGTCAACTAAAAAATCTAAACACTCATTATTTTTTTCTGTTTTTGCTTCATTATCATTGGTAAAAGACAAAATTTGAGATATAATTTGATATAACAGATCTTTGTTCCATTTTCTCTCTAGATGAGAGAAGATAGGCAATGCATGGGTCTAAGTCCACTTTTCTCTCTCTTCCCATAGTCTACATTTTTTAATCTATATAAATATAAGAATAGAATGAGCTAGCATTTTTTACTAAATTAGATATTGTCTATGCTTAACACCCGGTGTTTTTAAGGGGTAAATTTGTCATTCAAAAATTATTTTCTTCTACTTTTCTTGACACTAGCTGTTGGTATTACAAAAACAGATATCCTCACTTATTGACACCTGTTTTTTGAAGGGGTTAATTGTGTCATTTTAAAGCCCCAAAAGATGGTTTGAATTTGAATTTTGAAATCCTAAACATTGTATGGGGTTTATACGTGTACATTACAGAATGTGTTTGGACTATGAATTTTCATTTTCCTCTAGCCACTTCTCTCCACTATGAAAACTATCTTATCTTTCTATTCATCTCTCTACTCTTTCTTCATCTCAAACACATCTAACTGATATCTCTCTTCTTCCTCCAAAAAATTATTGTTCTCAAACTACTAAACTTATTGCAAGGTAAGAGTAGGGATGGCAAAAATACTCGGACCTGTAGGTATCGGTCAAAATACTCACAATGGGTACCCACAAAAATAGTTCATGGGTAGGAATGGGTATCATGATACCCACCACGGGTACCCGCATATATATTTTAATTAAATATTTTATACTTAGTTCTTATTAATTTAACATTGTATTTGTCTATTTTATTATTATTTCATAATAAAATTTAGTGATGAGACTATAATCATAAAATTATCATATACATATTATATTATTTAAGTAATAATTATATTTATAGATTAATTATTGTAAAATATATAAAAATATAATTAAAATTGGAAACTCGTTGAGTACCCGTAGATATCCGCTACCTGTACGGGTACCCGCAAATAGTGCGGGTATGGGCACGGGTATATACTACTCGTGCTCGTTTCCATCCCTAGGTAAGAGGTATGAATAAGGTAATAAATTTTACTCATTTTCTCTCACCATTTTTGTAGCATAAGAGTCTTTGCATGTTTATTTTGTGTCAATTGTGTTACTTAAAACTCCGTAACCCCCTTGATCTAAAAATTTTGAGATCAAAATGTTCATATCTTTATGTTTTTTACAAAATGTTGTGCTAGCTTCACAATTTTGTTATGTGTTTCGCTGCTCATTCGATGCCCCATTTATGTTGTTACAATGTATTTTTACATTTTATCATTTTTATGGTAACCATCCTAAGGTGTTTGATGAAATGTCTTAAATGATTTTGGTTTAAGTTTTATGTGTGTTTAACATTTCTTATGTTAAATAAGATTGGTGCTAATACTTTGATTTTATTTTGAAACCTTATATTAGATTGTTAGCATCTTAGCGAATATGGTTTTACATCACAATATGATAAGAAGATTGTATATTAATTAGTATTGAAATTATTTAATATTGTGTATTGTTATTTTGTAATTACAAATTTTGATGCTCATCACAGGACACTACCGTCAGCGTTGAAAAATTGAATTTAGTTTCAGATGGTTGTAACTTCTCAATAATTGTAAGCATCATTTTATTTTCTCTATTCTATTAATTTTAATAATTATATGGTAGGTATGCAAGAAAGCATATCTTGAAGATGTAAAGTTTTTCTTTATTTATCCCATTAAACAATTGTGTCACTCCTACACATATCTACTTAAGTTAATGATGTTTAAATTATCGATTAAAAATGGAAATTGAAATAGTAACATGCTCCCGACATATTAGTAATAGGCTTTGATATGGTTAGCCAATAATTTACACATCATGTATATGAAGTATAGAATATCACAAGGGTAAAAGAAAACAATATTCAATCTGAAATTTTTGTATTTGATTGTTGATCTCTATTTTTCAGTTACAAAATATGGAAATGTTGAAGTACCAAAATAAAGACATATATAAGAAAACTTTAAAGACATATACATATTCTGAAAAATAAGATTTGTGTCGTCTATTAATTGCAAATGACCAATTAATAATAAATCAAACAATCCATGGAAAGTTAGTAAATTGATAGACCGATGTTATTTTGATTTCTTATTTATTTATGTTGACGTTTAGTTTAACATCCATGTAAGATTCAAGTGATTAATGAGTGAGGTATTATTGATAAAGTTTTGGTTGTAGCTCTGGATACGAGACGTAGGACTTGGATGCTTTCTATATCACAAAATGAATTAATTTTTGTTATTAGCTTTGGACACAATAGTGAAAATAAGATATGAAGAATGCAATAATGATTAATAAAATAAAGGAATGTATATTTACTAACAAATTTAGAGTGTATTAGATTATAAAATTTGTAAACTAAAAAGTCATTGATGAGGTTTTCGGCCATTTTATTCGACCACAACTCTAATTCATCATTCAGATACATAAACATCATCTTTCATGCATAAGGTAATCATCAATAATTTTTTAATTTACAAGTTACTTTATATTGTTTAAATAAATTTATCCAAAATATATTATCATCTGTGCGAATGTACGGATAATCTACTAATATCCTCTAAACTAAAGGAGAGAAAGTGAGTATTTCTCTTTAATTTTTCTCCCCTCTTTCTCTTTCTCCCCTCTTTGTATTCTACCAAATGTAACATAAATTCTTTATCAATGATTTCAATAAGAACATACCCACATTAATAATTAGAGTGAAGGATAATATTTTTTCCTTTTTTTATTCATGTTTTTATTCCATTCACACACTTTATTGCTTTTACCCTCTCATCATTAATATGCCAATTGGATCATATCTATTTTTATAATGTATTATTCTTATATTAGTCAGAAAAATATTTAATTATTAAATTTTTAATGTAAATATTTTTTTAATTAATCATAAGTATTCACATATAGAGTGACACACTTTATAGGATAGCAGATATTTCGGCTTCTTAGCTAATATGCCAATGTGCACTAGAACACCTTCTTGGCATTTGGAAAATGGTGCTCTTCGTATATTTAATCAAATAAATTACATATTTCATAATTAATCTTATGTGATTTCACATTTTGAAATTGTTGAATGATTATTTTGTCATCAATGTTGTTTAACATTTCTCGTTAAATACAAGTTACTAGACAACTATTCATGTAATGACCCGTTTTTCTACCCTTGAAAAATTTTCATTTATCTTAATCCTTTCTTACATACAGTCGTCACCTTCATTGAAAACTCTCAAGTATCACTCTTTGAAAATACCCTTTACCCTATTATATTATCATACAAATTTATGTTGCGGAAAAACATAATTCATTTAGATAACATTTACCACATACATCCAGTTACAGGTTTTCCAATGTTATAACATCCATAACTACATGTCACCATATTATCCTAATCAGATTACATTTATCCCAAAATGCTATCGAATCAACTACAATGTCAAATAGCAATAAAGACACTCAAGTAAATAGACACAAAGGCTTCCTATTTGAGCTTCATCCTCAAAATCCTTCATTTACCTACAATGAGATTATCATAAACAACACGTAAAACAAAAGGTAGTAAATCATTAGTTCAAAACTAACATCACATGATAATCTACATTCAAATACAATCAAGCTTTGATGTAATTCATAAACACACATACGGAATTATAAACATTCAAATCATCTTCCTTTAATTTCCACTTTACTCATATTCATCCTATAGTATATATATCCCATAATATATATTCTATAGTATGTATATTACGTTCGTTCGAAACAACATCGGTCTCGTTATTCATATCCACCCTATAACATATATATCCCATAATATATATCCTATAGCATGTATATTACTTTCTTTCTAAACATCTTCCTTTTTATCGCTCATATTCACCCTATAGAATATATATCCCATACTATATATCCTATAACATGCATACGACATTCATGTGACATTCACATTTCTCGTCATTCATATTCACACTATAGAATATATATCCCATACTATATACCCTATAGCATGCATATGACTTTCATGTGACATTCACGTTTCTCATCATTCATATTCACCCTATAGAATATATATCTCATACTATATATCCTATAACATGCATATGACTTTCATTTTGAGTCTTATTTCCATTGGTACTCCCCCAATAATATTACTTTCATTTGAGTCATCTTTCCATTGGTTCTCCCCCAATAATATTACTTTCATTGAGTCATCTTTCCATTGGTACTCCCCCAATAATGTTACTTTTATTGAGTCATATTTCCATTGGTACTCCCCCAATGTTACTTTTATTGAGTCATCTTTCCATTGGTACTCCCCCAATAATGTTACTTTTATTGAGTCATATTTCCTTTGGTACTCCCCCAAATAGATTGAATTCGTTATGAGTCATATTTCATTTGGTACTCCCCCAAATAGATTGAATTCGTTATGAGTCATATTTCCTTTGGTACTCCCCAAATAGATTGAATTCGTTATGAGTCATATTTCCTTTGGTACTCCCCCAAATAGATTGAATTCGTTATGAGTCATATTTCCTTTGGTACTCCCCAAATAGATTGAATTCGTTATGAGTCATATTTCCTTTGGTACTCCCCCAAATAGATTGAATTCGTTATGAGTCATATTTCCTTTGGTACTCCCCCAAATAGATTGAATTCGTTATGAGTCATATTTCCTTTGGTACTCCCCAAATAGATTGAATTCGTTATGAGTCATATTTCCTTTGGTACTCCCCCAAATAGATTGAATTCGTTATGAGTCATATTTCCTTTGGTACTCCCCCAAATAGATTGAATTCGTTATGAGTCATATTTCCTTTGGTACTCCCCCAAATAGATTGAATTCGTTATGAGTCATATTTCCTTTGGTACTCCCCCAAATAGATTGAATTCGTTATGAGTCATAATTCCTTTGGTACTCCCCCAAATAGATTGAATTCGTTATGAGTCATATTTCCTTTGGTACTCCCCCAAATAGATTGAATTCGTTATGAGTCATATTTCCTTTGGTACTCCCCCAAATAGATTGAATTCGTTATGAGTCATATTTCCTTTGGTACTCCCCCAAATAGATTGAATTCGTTATGAGTCATATTTCATTTGGTACTCCCCCAATAATATTACTTTTATTTGAGTCATCTTTCCATTAGTTCTCCCCCAATAATATTACTTTCATTGAGTCATCTTTCCATTGGTTCTCCCCAATAATATTACTTTCATTGAGTCATCTTTCCATTGGTTCTCCCCCAATAATATTACTTTCATTGAGTCATCTTTCCATTGGTTCTCCTCCAATAATGTTACTTTTATCGAGTCATCTTTCCATTGGTTCTCCCCCAATAATGTTACTTTTATTGAGTCATCTTTCTGTTGGTTCTCCCCCAATAATGTTACTTTTATTGAGTCATCTTTCCATTGGTTCTCCCCCAATAAGATTGAATTCATTATAGTCATATTTTCTTTGGTACTCCCCCAAATAGATTGAATTCGTTTTTGAGTCATGTTTCCTTTGGTACTCCCCCAAATTGATTGAATTCATTTTTGAGTCATATTTCCTTTGGTACTCCCCCAAATAGATTGAATTCGTTTTGAGTCATATTTCCATTGGTACTCCCCCAATAAATGATTCCGAGTCTTATTTCCATTGGGACTCCCCCAATAAATGTTTCCGAGTCTTATTTCCATTGGGACTCCCCCAATAAATGTTTCCGAGTCTTATTTCCATTGGGACTCCCCCAATAAATGTTTCCGAGTCTTATTTCCATTGGGACTCCCCCAATAAATGTTTCCGAGTCTTATTTCCATTGGGACTCCCCCAATAAATGTTTTCGAGTCTTATTTCCATTGGGACTCCCCCAATAAATGTTTCCTTCTTTTTCCATAACAGTAAAATCACGCATTTTCCAACATAATGCATAAATTACAGACGTATTATTTTAAACCATTACCTCTTTCACATACCTCATTCATATCAGCTAGTATGATTTAGAAAACACTTATCCCTTACCTCAGTTAGCGTTGGAGATCAGTTCCGAGTAACTTTAAAAGTCTCATCCGCGATTTCCTCCAACCTTACGATCTTTCCTCATTATCACCAATAACAATGATGTCAGTCATTTATTCAAAATAACACATAAATAACTCGTATTTCATCATCAAATACACAAGGGGATTCATGAATTCTCAATATTTCCAAAACTACTTCAATTCAAGTTTCTAAATATCAAAACATACATGTTCATCTCATATAACAACATCAGAAAGCTTATTCATCTTCTACCTCTAGCATTTTACTCATTTTCCTCTTTAACCTCATTTTCACTTTAGGTTTTGGGGTTTTCATGAATCAACCACCAAACCTTTCCATTTCTTGAAATACTAACTCTAAACCAAGAGTTTACAAGATAGAAACAACATAAAACGAACCATAACTCGAAAAGATGAGTTTCCATGGTTTCTATTATTTTGAAAATGAATCCAACATACCCAAAACAAGTTAGAGAGGAAGAAGAAGAGTTAGGAACAAGAGGTTTACCTCTTCTCAAGCTCTAGGATGAGTCATAAGGCTCTTTGCTCTTGAAAAGCTCTCTTCTCTTCAAAGTTCTAACCCTAAAATGTGTTTTGGGTTTCGATTTTATAGACATAGCGATAAGTGTAATCGATTACAAGTATAGTGTAATCGATTACACAGTGTAAAGCATCGTCGCGATGTAATCGATTACCAACATGGTGTAATCGATTACATTAATACGATGTAATCGATTACCAGAAGTGTGTAATCGATTACACAGTGTAAATTACAGAGGCATTGTCGTGATGTCGATTACCAACATGGTGTAATCGATTACATTATGTCAGATGTACATATCTGATGCTTTTCATCATGTAATCGATTACCAGGACTATGTAATCGATTATATTACCCAAAATTGCCAAGTATAGCCCATGATTTCACCCTCCCAAGTGAACCTTTCTCGCTCAAGTGAGTACCTCTCGCTCAAGCGAGAATCCGAGGACTGATACTATAATTTTAAAGACTTAAAATTTGGGGTGTTACAATCCTCCCCCTCTTAAAAGAATTTTCGTCCTCGAAAATCAAGCATACATCGGAAATCAAAATCATCACCTAGACCTTAGGCACAAGGATACTCCACCAAAATCATAATCGATCCCCTAATTCCTAATTCATTAAGATTACTTAATCGGTCATTAAGGGCATACACCACTAAACCGTGATAATCACTCAACCAATTCATGAACTAACTCATCACTATCCAACTATTAAAATCTCGGCCCCTAATAACTCGAATGCCATGAGAACTACTCCGTAATCCAGACTAAAGATCTCTCCTATATTCGTCAAGAACCATAGGCATCTAGCACCTATCCATCTATCAATCCTAACATACGTTAAGAATCCCGATAACACTCTCGAACTTCAGCGAATGGGGAGCTCCTTATCCCATATATATTTAAATGCACCTTTTAACATTCATCATACACCAGCTAGTTTCATCTCCACTCGAGAATCTAGCACAATTTCATTTTACTCGATCAACAAAATACCTACACAAAAGACTCTTAATGTCTCATCCATTGTACACAATCAAACTATCCAGTAATTATCTAATTACATCAAATATTTCTACCGTCAAATCTTATCGTCTAAAGAAATTACCGATTTCTAGCCTCCACTGAAATCATAAAACCATTGATTCACACCAAAACTAGATATTCTGTCACCAATTCGTCCCAAGGAATTGGTGTCTTCATGTCTCAAGTCAATCACATTGTATCAAATAATGTAAAAAAAATTATTTTCTGTTTTTTTTAATTTTATTTTTAATTAGGTAACAGTTTTTAATTGAATTGTGACACAAAAAATGGGACATATGATCTTCATTCGAGAAAGAGATGAGAGAATAAAAGATGTGTGAGACTCTCATCAATTTTTTTTTCTCTTATTGGTGAGAAAGTGGAGGGGAATGATAATTTAACATTAAATATTAAAAATACTATTCAATTATTTTTCTCTAATTATTGCTTTTAAATACTAGTAACATAAAACAACATTTTTGGATATATATATATATATATATATATATATATATATATATATATAAAATGGTCTCTTTTGGATATAAAAAATATGAATTAAAAAATCAATTGGAATTATAATAAAATTTAAAATTTAAAATTATGACTTTTATTTTTAATTAATAATAAAACAACATTTTTCCTCGTTTTTTTCATTTAGGGGTATTCTTGTCATTTCAAGTATAAAATCATCTTTCCCCTGTTACTTTATCTTCATTTTCTCTCCTTTTTCTTTTATACTTAACATTATAAAATTTTATTCTATTTCTCCTCTTTCGCTTTCTCTTCAATCTCTTTTTCATATTTTTTTTCTCTTCTTATTTTCTTTCGACAACCAAATAAAACTAATAAAGCATCCATACCTAAGAATTCAAATTCTTAAATTTCTTGTAGGCGATCCTTAAAAATAAAGTAATGTGTATGTATAAACACTGGGGAAATTATTTACATCCTTTAATCTTTAACTTATATTAGATATTTATATCAAAATCTAATCAATGACCACATTTTAAGACACTTATTTTATGAAGCTAAGGTTGTTTGGTGAAAAAATGTAGACTATATTCAATAAAACTATCTAATATAGGCACATGAATTAAAATCTAATCAAGATTGCATTTAATAATCACATAAATTTTCAGGGAAATTGTATGATTTGGATCAAAATCTAATCACTTTTATTTAGACCTCGAACAACTTTTTTAGGTGTAATCTGAACAAGTTTTTTTAAAAGTAAAATTAATCTCAACTGATACAATTTTATTCTTAAAAAGAAATGCGATGAGCTTAACTATGTGGATTCAAATCATTTGAGGGTCGGTGTGACTTTATCATCCGTACACGTAAGTGCTTAACACGTCTCTCAATTATTACTGTGTTCCTCAGACGAAATATTCATTTCAGTCCCTTCGGTTATCTCATTAATTTTGTTACTCACAAATTAAAAAAACCTAAAATTGTTCTCAAATTTTTTTAAATATATGTTGAATTAGTTATTTTATCGTCAAATTAGTTTATATTAAGTGTTATAAAACATGTTAAAAAAATTAATTTGATATACATTTAAAATTTTTGAGAATTATTCTTGGTTTTTTTAATTTTTGAGGATCAAACTGATAAAATAAAAAACACAAGAAACTTAAATAAGTATTTATTCTTTCGCATAATATATGTTAATTCCTTGTTTTATTTAATAAGAAATTTCAACTAGGGGTGAGCATGAGTCGGGTTATGACGGGTTAAGGCTTGTCCTTACCCGGGCCTAAATGTTGTTCGGGTTATTTTTCTGAATCCGGACCCGACCATAGACCCGGAGTTAACCCGACCCTAAATATTCACAGGATCAGCCTTTAAAACTAGACCCAATTAAATATAACATATACTTATTTTATGTAAAGTCTTCTAAATATTATTTATTATTGTGAATATGTAATTTGACATAAATTAATATATGTGTATATATATTACTAAACATGTATATATGATGAAAAATTAGATAATCAATTATATTTTCGACCAAAAAATATCATTACTCTGTATATATTTGAACAGAGAAACATACAAACATAATGAGAAAGTGAAAATGGGACGAGTCATCTTTGGTCCCTACCCGACCCTAAATATTGACTGAGTCTAATTTTTGAACCCGAACCCGACACTAGACTGATGAGACCTGACTTTTCAAGGCCGACTACAATCGGGTCATACTGGGTGAGTGGGTAGGGCCGCATCCTCCACACTCCTAATTTCAACCATTAAACACCTCTCTCCTCTTCTATTTCTTTCTTTCTCAGTTTCAATTCCTCACTAATTCTCAGGTAATTTATTTTCTCTCATATTTCCATTTAATTCCCTCTTTTATTTTTCTCTACTCTCTGTATTCATCATTTCCACCATGCTTATTTTGTTTGGACCTTTTCTATTTTTTCTTTTATCTTACACTGTGATCGTTGATTAGATTTTCATATTCTCATTATCTCTATCCTTCATATATTTTTAATGCAATTTATTATTATAGTATATATTTCTGGATCTGTCCCTGAACTGAGGAGAAAACCATAGAGAAAAGAGAAAGAACATGCCTAAAAATGTGAAGTGTTATTCCTGATTTGGGTAATTGGTAAATTTTTGTTAGATTGGTGATGGTGATCTGAAGATTTAAGTTTGTGTTGTAATAATCTGTATTTGTATAATATCAAGTTCAGGGTGAACTTGGGCCACCGTAAGGTTGTTGCTTAGTGACCATGAGATTACATGTTCAAATCCCGAAAACAACCTCTCTGCTTGCGAGGAAAGGTTGATAACATCTACCAATGAGATCACATGTTCAAATCCCGAAAACAACCTCTCTGCTTTCACGGAAAGGCTGACAACATCTACCAATGAGATCACATGTTCAAATCCCAAAAATAGCATCTCCGCTTGCGAGGTAAGGCTGACAACATCTACCTCCTCATAGACTACTAAGTGGGAGCCCTCGTGCACTGGTATACTATTAATTGCTAGTGATCCAGATTGTTGCAACTTGCAACAGAGTTTTAAATTGCAGTTGTGGTTATATTGCAACTTGATGTGGTCCACACCTTAAAATAAAACACACGGCTTCACAAATTATTTATGTACAAACTTAAGTTGTAACTTGGGTTGCCATTGATTTGTTGTGATTGGAGCTTGTTCTTTCTCGCCTAGGCTAATTTGTTTTTCCATTTTCCATTTAGACATGTCGACATCTGATAAACCAGAAGTTGTTGAAAGGGGTGCTAAGGATGAAAAGCACGAGGAAGATGGGAAGGGTGGATTTCTTGGTACCGTGAAGGGTTTCATTCAAGACATTGGCGAGAAGATCGAGGAAGCAGTTGGGTTTGGGAAGCCAACTGCAGATGTTACAACGATACACATTCCCTCAATCAATCTTGAGAAGGCTGACCTTGTGGTTGATGTTCTCATAAAGAACCCGAATCCCGTGCCAATCCCTCTAATTGACATAAACTACTTGGTTGAGAGTGAAGGGAGGAAACTTGTCTCGGGATTGATACCGGATTCAGGTACAATCCATGCACATGGAGAAGAGACAGTCAAAATTCCCGTTACTTTGATTTATGATGACATAAAGGACACATATGCTGATATTAAACCCGGGAGCATCATTCCTTACAGAGTGAAGGTTGATCTCATCGTTGATGTTCCTGTCTTTGGAAGGCTCACTCTTCCTTTAGAGAAAACTGGAGAAATCCCCATACCTTACAAGCCTGATATTGATCTTGAGAAAATTCAGTTCGAGAGGTTCTCTTTTGAAGAGACTGTTGCTCTTCTTCATTTGAAATTGGAAAACAAGAATGATTTCGACCTGGACCTCAATGCACTCGATTATGAGGTCTGGCTTGGTGATGTTAGAATTGTAGATGCAAATCTTGCAAAATTTGCAAAACTTGAGAAAAGTGGGATCAGTTCCATTGATATTCCAATTACCTTCAGGCCTAAGGATTTCGGATCTGCACTTTGGGACATGATTAGAGGAAGGGGTACATCTTATTCTATGAAAGGACATATTGATGTTGACACTCCCTTTGGGGCAATGAAATTGCCCATCAGTAAAGAAGGTGGTACTACCCATCTCAAGAAGAATAATGAAGATGGTGGTGATGATGATGACGCCGAGGTTTGTTTAACTTATTTTCTTTATGTTCTTATTTACTCTAGTTTGTTCATGTTCTTTTGTGCATCTTATATTTCTTATTAGTATGCTTGTGTATGGTCATTACATATGCTTATACATTTATGTGTAATCCAATCCTTCAAAAGTGGATTGCATAGAACAATCTTACTTGTTTGTTTTTGTGCATGCATGCATATTTATGTTTATGTTTTGATTGTTGATACTGAAAATTTTCATTTTCAAAACTACATTTAATAGGCCAAATCCTGAATTCCTGATAATATGAATTGTTGCATAATTCATCAACATTTTACATTTTAACCACTATCATCTTGCATTTGTGCCCTGAGACTCCAAAAAAAGTTAAATTGTTCTTGATATATCTTATTCTATCTGAAAATTATCATGGCAAAACATATAATACACCAAGACTGTTTCATAACCTGTAAGTATTTTTGACCACTACAAAATTCAGCCTTTAATTCAAAACTATAGTTCTTGTCTGGAAGAAAGTTGGGAATAAAATTTAGTACTTAATTTCTTGTCTGCAATCTATTATTAAAAATTGTTTTATTTTTCTTTGAGAAATCAGTCTACTTTCTAAAACTCAATTATAATAGTAGCTGTTAACTCCCTTTTTGTGGTTTGAACTATTTTTTCTAATTAAACAAAAAACATCTAAAGAAACAGGCCAATAATTTATTTTTCTGCATATTCTTTAGTGTATTTGCTTGTGCTATAATAAATTTGTATCTTTTCCTTTGCAGGATTGAAGAAGAAATGATAGCAAGTTGTTATTGTTTTATTTCCATGTTAGGACCATTCAAAAGGAAAGGTGAGTAATATGTACTTCTATTAGATCAAGTTGATATTCAAATTTGGTGGTTCTTTGTGTGTTTATTTCCCCATAAGCTTTTGTTTGCTATTTGCTCTTGTTTGAGTATTGTCATTTTGTGATCAAATCCAAAATTCCAAAGCAATGGAGTGATAATATGTAGATGAACTTTATGTGTTGTTTTGCTTGTTCTCAAACCATACCTATTTTCATATATTAAATATTAATGTCTTGATTGATGTTCTTCCATTTTTATTGTATAATATATTTGGAATTCAATTTAGCATCACTTTTTTTAAGTTAATACCCACTTTAGCCCTTAGAAATTTGAGGAGGAATCCATTTACTAGTAAGTTTTTTAAACTCACTCCACATCTTAGTCATCAATCTTGGGGAAATCCAATGGTTTAGATCTAATCATTAATTCAAACTATTGGATTTCCCTAGAATTAATGACTAAGATGTGGAGTAAGTTTAAAAAATTTACTCTTGGAGTAAATGAATCTCCATCATATAAATTTTTATGTGTATCATTTTGGCGCTTAAATAGTAAAAATTCAAATTAGGTCTTTAAGATTGTGAATGAGTTAAAATAGTCTTTGATGGGCACTAAAGTGTCACAAAAATTAGTTATAAAAAAGTGTTAATTAAAAAATGTTAACAGAAAAATGATAAAAGAATTAATTTAACCCACATTTGGGGATTAAATTAGTATAAAAAAGGAGACACAAAAATAAATCTATACTTATTTTTACATTTGTGATTTTAGGATGTTTACTACAAGAAATCACTGGTTTAACCTCATTTTCTATGTAGCTAACTAGCTATACTCTGATTTTTCTCACCTAGTAACTAGTAAAATGTATCAACTAACAACATATAAATATGCAAAAAAACATTTTATGTATCTATACGCTATATCAACTTAAAATAACATTTCCCTTACAAAATTTGATTGATGATTAAATATGAATTCTAAATAACACTTACCCTGTCACGTGAAAATTTCAACTAGTAGTGGGTAACAAGCATGCTTCATCATTTAAAAAGAATATTATGACATGCTTTTTTTTTGTTTCATCAAACTCACCTCACTGCTATAACTTAATGTTGGAATACATGCACAAGAGATTCATCATGTGTATATTAAAGAAATAACTGTTTGACTCATTATGTGTATATTAAAGTAATAACTATGTTATATGTCATGTCTACACCTAACACAAACATCACTCGTTTTGTGACATTTTGCTATAATTAACTTGTACTTTTAGTTGATGCCTTACTATGGTCTTTCTCCTAACTTACCCAATTGACCAGTTTTGAAACCATTTTACCTGTTGAATCAGCCGGCAAAAATTGGTTTTTACAACACTTAGTTTTTTCAGTATCATTTTACTATTCACTATTGTATATAAAAGAATAGTACCTTTACTATTGACATTTTACTATTCACTATTGCCTTCAATATTGATTTGGGCAATTTTGTTATTATTGTATATAAAAGAATAGTACATTTTAATGACTTTCTGAAGTATCATTATTACATGATACGTTTTTTTCAAAATAGATTGTGCGATTACCATTGTATGTATTTAATATATAAAACAATTTATTTGAATTGTTTTCTATAATGGTCATATCCAACTCAAAAAGTATTTTCTTGGTGATAAGTATCATAGTACTCGACAAAAAACCAAATGTTGAAGGATTTTATCATATACTTCATATAATTGTAAGAAAAAATATTATGAAGAAGAGTCTTCACTTAAGCATCAAAGCATCACTTGAAAGATTACACTCTTACATATCATGAGGAAAAAATAATTCTAAAGTTTGAACTCAAGTTTTATTTGTGTTAGAATGGGGCAAAAATACAATAAAAGAAGAAACTTACATATAATTTAAAACTACATAGGGATAGAGACCTCAACCACATCATTAAGTACTATGCCAACAAGATTATGGGAAGAAGGAGTCAGACTCCTCTTCATTACCAGAGAGAATAGTTGGATATAAATACATGGAAAAACCAAAAGGTAATGACACTTTTATCCTTTTAACTTTTACTGATATTATATTTTTATCCTTCAAAATACACTACAAAACTTAATTGTCATTTCCAATAATGGAAATGATTCTCACTTGGAAAGAAGGTAAGAAGTCATGTACTCCAATTTGAGTGTTAGTAATAATAACATTCCAATCTTTGCAAAATTTATTTAATTGGTGCAATTTCACTAGTTTATTACCCTAACTTTTTGTGTTATTATAAGCCTATTGTATTTTTCATAAATTGTGCTTAGCCAAGATTTTTTATAATGTTTGTCAAGTCTAATGAAGATGATAACTTGTTCATTGTGACTAAAAAACGAAGAAGTTTTGGGGGGAAAAAGAAACTCCATAAAGCACAAACACTTTTAAGCGCATCAAGAAAGAAAGACATAACAAAAATAATGAATCAAATAATGTTGTCTATTATGAATGTAAGGAGTACAAACATATGAATGAAATTTGTCCTGAAATTCTAGAAGTAACCTAAAAAAGAAAGGAATTATGGATATATGGGAAGATCTTAATGAAAGCTCTAATGAGAGTGAAGATGAGAAGATGGAATCAAATATATATCTAGTGGCAAATACTTACTCTGAAACATATATTGAGGTATAATCTAATTGATGCTTATGTTGTACTATTAGAAGATTCTAATTGTTTTTCTAAACCTCATAAAGAATTAATGAAAAATTATAAGCTTGTGCATACACCTATGTACCTATGTGTTGCTTTGAACTAAAAGGTAGATGACAATATTTATAGGGGTTGGGATCCTCTCCAGTACTGAACAGTCTAGTACTGGAATGCGAGGCCCAAAATATTTTGAAGATTAAAAAAAACTTTAATTGAAAACAATTTAAAATATATACCGTTAAATTTTTTACAATATCACATGTCACTATCTTAATGTGTATTAGACCCTCATGATCCTTATTCTATTTATAGATGTATCAAGTGATCTTTTGTTTACTTAAGTATTAGTAGACATGATATTCAATTCAATGTTTGACCATGTATTGGATTTCAATCATATCGTGCATAATCTTATTATAAATTTTATTAATATTAGTGTATTGATATATATTATTTTATGTGTCGACCTCTATTCTTATTATTTGGGATTGATTATATAGTATTTACATACTAATCTTGAATTATTAATGTTGGATTTGAGAGTAATGACAGTACTATTATGGATATCTGATACGTGAAAAAACAACTTTGAAAAAAGAATAAATAATGAATATTTTATCCTAAATTTATAATAATATTTTAATTTGGTTTAAAGTATAAAAATTGATAAGATATTCACTGAGAACAAATTACGTATAGTTAAGAAATGAAGCAAAGAAAAGTCACACGCAAGGTTATTCTTTTTATGGTTCAAATTTTCCAAAAGAAGTAAACATTTTCGGTTGGAATATCAGCTCTGTGATTTAGGTAAAGATAAATTTGATTTATATCTCTTCCAATTGATAAACCCTCTATTAAACATAATTAGGATAATATGGTCTTTCGAACTTGAGTTTTGAGCTCGAGAATCAATCACGAATCGAGGAATGTAATAACACTTTATCCGTCCCTATTAAAACGGTACCTAATAACATGTACTTTTATGCTCTTAATAATTTATTTACTAAAACAAAATATATATTTTTATGTCTCACAAAAGTTCATCTTGCCCGTATTAAACTATTTATTTTTTATTGACTTGATTGGTTTAGTTTGGTTTGATTGATTTGCTTAAAATTGTAGCTCTCATTGTAAAAATATTTCTTATAGCTCTGTGGAAATATGATTAATAGCAAAGAGACAACACTAGTAGTGAATCAATTTTCCTCTCTTAAGCAGAAAGGAAGAGACGACACTGACCGTAGACATAGGTTATTCAAATCCCATAAATTATATTTAAAATTTTAAAATAGGTGTTTATAAATAATTCATTTTAGAAAAGTGAAATTGATAGCAAAGAGACGACACTGATCGTAGATCTTCCACTATTTATTATCTATATAAGAATGCAAATGAGTGTGAATTTTACAAAAATAAACATCTCATATGTTTGACACTTGGATGTTTAAGGGGATATAATTGTAATAACAATTTAAAATGGGCGGGTGATATTACCATAAAAGACATCTTCAAATTCTGCCACTTGGAATACTTAGGGTAAAATTGTAATACAAAATTTAAATTGATTAAAAAAACCAAAATGTTTACTCAATAAATTTACTGAAATGTCCTTTACTTTTCCTTATTATCTTCACTATTCATTGGCCAATTATGTCATTGCACCTTACTCTTAAATATTTTTTTAATTGTTGTTGCATTGCAATTACTACTTTGATATTTAATTACTAAATTGGGTTTGGATATTTGCTCTACAATTTCTACACATAAGGGATAATTTAGTCAATTTGATAATAATAATAGTGCAATAAAATAATGCTACCTGGAGGCTCATTTATTGCTAATAATTGATATTACTAAAATGAGTTTTAACCATATGGTTGATGTTAAATTTATGTTGGAGATAATTTTGTCTTTGAATTATTGAAGAGTTACCTCCTCATTTCAAATTTCAAACTTTATGTGTACTCTTTTTCTTTTTTTAACTCCTTCATGATAGAATATTCTCAGACGATATTATTATGTTACGATTCACATAACAATCAGTCATCATTAGTCATTATTGGTTGTAATCAGTTATTATTAGGTTGTAATTAGTCATTATTAACCTCTCTCACAATCTTGTATATTTATACCTATTTGATATGAATGAAAGGGCAACGATTCCATTATCCTACATGGTATCAGAAGGTTATCTCTAAGTTACATTTTTCTTCTTCTTTTTTTTCTCCTTGAAAGCACCATTGTTACCGTGTTGCTCACCGCCGCCGCCGATCACGAGAACTACAGTGTTCCTCGTCTTATTTCGTATCGTGTCGCCGCCGTCGCACACCATACCACCATTCTCTGTTCGTGATCACGTTTCCGCCGCCATTTCAAAGATTCAGACACCACTCTCTATCTTTTCTCTGCAACCATGTCTGATTCAGAACGTACAACCAACGCTGCTACTAGTAATTCTAGCCAGCACACAGTTAACACGCTCCGAGGTTCGAAACCGGAGTTTCATCCCGCCCTTGCCGTCTCCAATATTAGGAATCACATTCCTATCATTCTTGAGATGGAGAAAGATCAATATGGTACTTGGGCTGAGCTTTTCCGCCTTCATGCTCGCTCACATCAAGTCCTACATCACATTATTCCATCTCCCGGAAAAGAACCACCAACTCCTACCGACGCCGAACATGAACAATGGGTCACTCTTGATGCAACCGTTCTTCAATGGATCTATTCTACTATTTCTACCGATCTGCTGACAACTATTCTGGAACCTAATTCCACTGTCATGGAGGCATGAAATCTTTTGACAGATATTTTTCAGGATAATCAAAATGCTCGTGCTGTCACTCTTGAGCAAGAATTCTCCAACACTCGCATGGAAGATTTTCCCAACGTCTCTGCTTACTGTCAGCGTCTTAAGATGCTCTCTGACCAGTTGAGAAATGTTGGCTCTCCTGTTAACAATCATCGTCTGGTTCTTCAGCTGATATCAGGCCTTCCAGAAGCATATCGCAGTGTTGCCACCTTGATTCGCCAGAGTAATCCCCTTCCTACATTTTATCAGGCTCGCTCCATGCTCACTTTGGAAGAAGCCGGTATGGCTAAAATGGCAAGCACAAGCTCTCATGCGGCTATGCACACCACTCAGCAGCGACCTTCTGAAGACATCTCTCACCGTGGCAACCGTCGTCCTGACAACCGCCCTCGTTCTCGTGGGAGGCAAGGCCGCGGAGGAGGGCATGGTAACCGTAGTGGGCCTCAGTCTGGAGCTCCCAATGCTCCTCCATCATGGTCCTCTCATCCTTGGCAACAACAACAACAGTACCCAGCCTGGCAGCCATGGGGTTGGGCTCCACCACCATGGGCTTTGCCACCGTGTCCGTATCCCACGTCCCAGTGGACACGTCCTACCGGTCCCCCGAAGCATCCAGGAATTTTAGGACAACATCCTCAGGCATACGCAGCCTCTACACCATCTCAGACACCGACAGTCATTGAGGCGGCTATGCACACCATGTCTCTACACACTCTTGACAATCAGTGGTACATGGATACTGGTGCAACATCTCACACAGCAGCATCGCGAGGTAATCTCTCGTCTTATTTTCCTTTGAGTAATTCAAATCAGAAGGTTATTGTTGGCAGTGGTCATGGAATTCCAATTCACGGCACTGGACACACACAAATTCCCACATCTCACCAACCCCTCAACCTAAACCATGTCCTGCATGCCCCGAAAATTATTAAAAATTTAATTTCTGTGAGACGACTCACCACTGACAACAATGTTTCTATTTCCTTTGACCCTTTTGGTTTTACTATATCTGATTTTCAGACGGGGATTCCTCTCATGAGATGCGACAGTCATGGTGATTTATATCCAGTTACCACTCCTTCTAGTTTTGTCGGTCTTACATCCAGTCTTTGGCATGGTCGCCTTGGTCATCCTGGCATATCTGTTTTCAACTCCCTTCGCAATAATAAGTTCATATTATGTGAACCTTTCTCTATTACTTGTGACTCTTGTGTTTTAGGAAAACAAGTTAAATTGTCATTTTTTAATTCTCATACTACAACTTTGATGCCATTTGATATTTTGCATAGTGATGTGTGGACATCTCCAATTTCAAGTTCTGCTGGTCATAAATATTATGTCATATTTTTGGATGATTTTACAAATTTCTTATGGTCTTTCCCAATTAGTAGAAAATCGCAAGTATTTGACATATTCAAATCACTTACAAAACTTATTCAAACACAATTTTTGCAGAACGTAAAATCTCTTCAATGTGACAATGGTGGAGAGTATAATAACGAGCTATTTCAACAATATTGCACTAATTATGGCCTTGTTTTTCGCTTCTCTTGTCCTCACACTTCTTCTCAAAATGGGAAAGCGGAACGAAAAATAAGAACCATTAACAATATGATACGCACTTTGCTAGCTCATTCTTCTGTTCCCACGACATTTTGGCATCATGCTCTTAATATGACAACTTATCTCTTAAACATTCTTCCCTCTAAAACACTTCAAAATCAGTCACCAACACAGCTCTTATATCATCGTGATCCCGTCTACACACATTTACATGTTTTTGGTTGTCTGTGTTATCCCTTATCCCTGTCACCTACCATACATAAGTTACAACCTCGCTCTACTCCGTGTGTCTTCTTGGGCTATCCACCGAATCATAGAGGTTACAAATGTTTTGATTTGTTGAATAGAAAATTAATAATTTCGAGGCATGTTATCTTTGATTAAACTCAATTTCCTTTCACCAAGATACACTCACCTTCACCTCACTCTTATAACTTTCTAGACAATGACCTACACCCGTACCTTATATATCAGTGGCAAAACCAAACCTCACCACCTGTTCCACATAACCAACCATCACCAACAACCACAAGTGACCAACCACTTTCCTCAATAAACCAACAACCCTCACCACCACTAATCCACCCACATTCTCCACCACATACACGAACTATCACCACCCGTAGCATGAAAGGCATTGTCAAACCCCGTAAAATATTTAACTTATCCGTCTCACACTCCAACCACATCATCTCTCCCATACCCAAAAACCACAAACTGGCCTTATTAGACGAGAATTGGAAATCCGCAATGCAATCTGAATTTGATGCACTTGTTAAAAATAAGACGTGGGATTTAGTTCCTCGTCCTTCTGATGCTAACCTTATTCGATGCATGTGGATTTTTAAACATAAGAAAAATTCTGATGGCTCCTTTGAGCGCTATAAGGCTCGTCTTGTATGTGATGGCAGGTCACAGGTTGCAGGTGTGGACTGTGATGAGACTTTCAGTCCGTTGGTGAAACCCGCTATAATTAGAACGGTACTCACCATTGCTCTCTCTAAATCATGGCCCATTCATCAGTTGGATGTTCAAAATGCCTTTTTACATGGTGATATTCATGAGACTGTTTACATGCATCAGCCATTGGGTTTCCGTAACTTACATCATCCAAATTACGTTTGTCGTTTGAAGAAGTCACTATATGGTCTCAAACAAGCACCAAGAGCATGGTACCAACTCTTTGCTGACTATGTCAAAACCATAGGTTTTCAACGTAGCACATCAGATCACTCTCTCTTCATATTTCAACAACACTTTGACATGGCTTATATTCTTCTTTATGTGGATGACATCATACTTATTAGCTCGACTCATGACCTTCGCAAATCAATCATGTCACTCTTAGCATCAGAATTTGCAATGAAAGATCTGGGTCCCCTAAGTTATTTTTTGGGCATTGCTGTCTCTCGTCATCCTGGTGGCATTTTTCTCAGTCAAACCACATATGCTTCTGAAATCATTGAACGTGCTGGAATGACGGCCTGTAAATCATCTGCCACACCTGTTGACACCAAACAGAAACTCAGCACTTCATCTGGCACTCCTTATGAGAATCCCTCTCTTTATCGTAGCCTTGCAGGAGCCTTACAATATCTCACTTTCACTAGACCAGACATATCTTATGCAGTTCAACAAGTTTGCCTTCATATGCACAAACCCAGCACAACAAACATGCTTGCTCTCAAGCGCATTCTTCGATACGTTCAGGGTACCATACACTTTGGACTGCACTTATCACCATCCCCCATCACAAAGCTTGTCTCCTACACTGATGCTGATTGGGGTGGATGTCCCGACACTAGACGTTCCACATCTGGGTACTGTGTTTTTCTTGGCAACAACCTTATCTCTTGGTCTTCCAAAAGGCAACCCACTCTCTCTCGTTCTAGTGCTGAAGCCGAATATAGAGGTGTTGCTACTGTTGTATCTGAGACATGTTGGATTCGCAATCTATTACTAGAGCTTCATTTTCCTATTCCTAACGCAACTTTGGTGTATTGCGATAATGTTAGTGCCATTTATCTTTCTGGTAATCCTGTACAACACCAACGTACCAAGCATATTGAAATGGACATTCATTTTGTACGGGAAAAAGTAGCCCGTGGTCAGGCACGCGTATTCCACGTTCCCTCTCGACAACAGATCGCAGACATCTTCACGAAAGGACTTCCTCGTATTCTCTTTGATGACTTTCGGACCAGTCTCAGCGTCAGTGAACCTCCCGCTTCGACTGTGGGGGTGTGATAGAATATTCGAATAGAATATTCTCATACGATATTATTATGTTACGATTCACATAACAATCAGTCATCATTAGTCATTATTGGTTGTAATCAGTTATTATTAGGTTGTAATTAGTCATTATTAACCTCTCTCACAATCTTGTATATTTATACCTATTTGATATGAATGAAAGGGCAACGATTCCATTATCTTACACTTCACTCATCTTCCTTCTTCACTTCTTTATTTCAATATGCTCTACTTTTCTTTCTCCTTATATGCTCTCTCTTTTTGTTCATCTATTTTTATCCATATTCATCTCTATAATCAACCATTAGTCCAAATGTATATTCTTTTCTTTTATGTTCCTTTGAAATCCAAATTTTTAATATTAACTTCCTCATGCATAAAAATCTTATTCTAAATGTGTCCTTATTCATATATTTTTCTAGGAAGATGATCTTTTCCCTAGGAAGATAACATTTTTCCAAATTTGCATGTATTGTTTATGCTTATTTTGAGCATTTTATTCTCTCTATGTTCTTACTCATATTTTTCTAAAAAGATATGATTTTTTTATGTGTTCTTTATGCATTTTTTTATTTTGTGTGTATCTACTCTTTCTCCATTCATTTCTTCACATGCACTAAATCAACTAACATTTTTTATTCAAGATCTACAAATGCACAAAATGGATGAAATAACTGACCCGCAACAACACAGAGAAAAACACATGCATGTGAAATAGGAACAAAGAAATGAGATCATCTACTTCTCTTCTTCTCAAACAAAATATGTGAGTGTAATCTATCAAAAAATTAGTGGAGCAAGGACTCTATGTGAATCGAAGTTTGAAACCTACACAATCGCAATATGAAAAAATTCTTTCTCACATGTTCCTTATCTAATTAAAATTTTGTCTCATTTTTATTAAATACATGCTATTTGTTAATGCTTTTTTCTCTTTATCTGTTGACTAACATATGTTCTTTGTTCTGTTTGTTAAAATTTTGCCTCTTTTTATGTTTTCTAATAGTAGATTCTAGTTTCTATTTGTTATTTTTTCAGTTTAACATTTACTAACAAGGTAACATATTTTGGGTCATTTTTGTTGGATGAAGTTTTTTCCTTTCTTTTTAAATTCAAATAACATTTTTTTGTATGACTTCAAGATAACATTTTTTTTGTATGAGTTCAAGATAACATTTTTATCATCACAAACCAGAGTTACTATCGTCGGCACCCTCGCCGAGCTATCATAGCTCTCAGGTTAGCCAACAATTTAATGGAGGAGGGAGCCTAATATATTCGTAGCCGAAGTCATTCCATCTATGCATTCTTTGTTTTGCTTATTGTTTCCATTTTCTTTCATTACTTTAGTTGTGATTTCTTTTTATTTTTCAAGAATCATATTTATCATGTATTGTAGGCAAGTAACAATAGTGCTTCAAGGTATTAGTATTTCTAAACTTACCATACAAATTTAGTTTAGTTTATTTAGTTTGAATATGCATTTTCGATTTTTATTTTGTTAGATGATCTGAATTTAGTAGGTGTTTATTATAGACAATGATTGGGAAATTATAATATGTGAAATTATAAATATAAAAATAAATCATTCCATCTCTGCCTTCTTTGTTTTGCTTATTGTTTCCATTTTCTTTCATTACTTTAGTTGTGGTTTCTTTTTCTTTTTCAAGAATCATATTTATTATATATTGCAGGCAAGTAAGAATAGTGCTTCAAGGTATTAGTATTTCTAAACTTACCAAACAAAATTAGTTTAGTTTATTTGATTTTATTTAGTTTGAACATGCACTTTCAACTTTTTTATTTTGTTAGATGATTTGAATTTAGTAGGTATTTATTATAGACAATGTTTGTGAAATTATAATATGTGAAATTATAAATATTAAAATAAATAAATCAAGTAAGCTTAAATATATTGTTTTTGTTTATTTGTCTTGATTTATAAGTTTTTATATAAAATTATCTATTACCCAAATAAACTTAATTTATAAAAAAAAACTTATAAACTAAAATAAACAAAAACATTCTTAATCAAACATATTATATCACAAGTAAATTTATTGTCATTGTTCTATACTGAAAATTGTTATTATAATAATTTCAAGTGAATGAAATTTACTTGTGCATTATAATGTTTGTGTTTTTGAATAACAAATTTGTTTAATATGGATTTCAATTATTAAATAAAGCTAAGTAGAATATTTTATCAAAACTTCTGAGTTGTTTATCATATTTGTCTTACTTTTGCAGATGATTTTTGGGACTCGAGATTAGCTACGAATGCATGTGTTTTATTTTTTCTGAAGCCTATTTGTGAGTGTACTCTATAGTATTTAATTTATTTAAAAAATTATAAAATGAAATTATTATGAAATGACAAAAATAGACATTCTAACCACTTGAAATTTGTTGCTTATGTGGACATTTAAGTCCTTTGGGAATAAGACATTGATAAAAATCAACCACCAATGTCTAAACTTTCTTTTCAAATTGCAGGGATATAATCTTTTTCCAATCTTTCTTTCTCTCTTCTTCTCATTTAAAAATAATTTCCTCTTTTTAAAAATATTATTTTCCATTCATTTTTCAACTATAAAATAGAAGTACATGTATAATACCACAAGGCACATGTGACTTGGGTAAATAAGAAGACTTTACATTTTTCTTATTTTCACTTTATCAAAATTTGACAGTTTCATTTTCTTTCTCTTACTTATGGGTTAACATTCCTATACACAGGGAAAAAATAACTGATAAGAATGATGCTTCTCACACAAAAGTTTCTTTTTTTTTTTTTATCTTTTCCTATATTTTAGTTAGACCATATCTTTGATTTTTTATGTACACTTCTACCTACTATGTTTACCTAAATAAAGATATTTTCAAAATAAATACTTAATTATTATGTCAAATCCTATGAGGTAGAAAAAATTCAAAAGTTATAGGAAACTCATGCTTTGAAAGAGTGAAGCAATATCCATTATTAACCATGAAAAAACAAAGTCATAGATTTAAAGTAATTATTTTTTTCATGCTAAAAAGTTGAAAATATTCAGCAACTTACACCTTCTATAGCATGTCATCCAAATTCTCGTTGATTTCTTACAATTTCCTCATCTAAGTCAGACTAGCATAATTTTTTTTACCTTAATTGGAGGTGAAAATTTCTCATTTTTCATAGCATGGAGAAAAATAATAAGTGATGTGAAGGAAATGAAAATTACAAAAGAACTTTATTGTCATTTGCTATACTTTAGTTAAACTTATATTGTTAGATTTTTTAGTTTATACTTCTATGTAAACAATAATAACAATAGGAAAGATCAATATAAAAGACATAGTAACACTAATAACTTCATATTATTAATATTGTACATGTAAGTATTGATTTATTAAAATTGTTGATACTAAAATTAATTTTAAACCTGCACATGCACATTTGTGATTGTTTAAATTCATAATAATAAAAGTAGCAAAACCATAGTATAAAACATAATGAGTATCAATCAAAAGTAAAATATAATGATTCTAGAGTTATGTTAATATTACATTTTCAAATATTTAAACATAATCAGTATCATTCTAAAATAAAATATAATTATTCAACAGGTATGCTAAAAAAACCTTAAAAATTTATACAATTTTTTTAAACATAATCCAAAAAAATATGGTGCAGAAAAAAGTTCTTATATTTATATAGAGAATATAGAGGGAATGATGATCCCATATAATTTGAATTTGATTTGTTAGAATCAAATGCTTTCAACAATCATGCTCTCACCAAACCAATATTTGTAATAAATTATACAATTATATTTTTGTCATTTTTTGGAAATAGCAAGTTTTGATTGGGCATAGCACAAGATGATAATAATGAAACTATAATGATAATATTAACGGGATAATGATAATATTTGGTACAATTATAAAAGTAATAGTAATGATAATATTATATAATAAATTAATGAGGAAGTTAAATCCCACACATTATTTCACCTCATCCTGCATTTATTCCTTTCTCATAAAATACACTCACATCAAAAATTCATCTCTTATATAAATGCTAATATAGCACATGCACTCTCAAAAACCAATGTTACTATTGCACGTGTAAGTGATCAAATATTTAAATATAACGAATCAAAAATAAAACAAAATTATTCTAGAGAAATGCTAAAGAAGACCTCATAAATTTGACTTGATAAATTCTTTTTAATATTGCAACACACTTATTAAGAACACAAATCATTCATCATTAAACACAAACATTGTAACACCACGAATTTTCTGATTTGGAATTATGAATTTTTATAAGTTTTTATTAATTATTTATTTTATCA
The DNA here is from genome assembly GCA_009771035.1 of Lupinus albus. Lineage (NCBI taxonomy): Eukaryota > Viridiplantae > Streptophyta > Magnoliopsida > Fabales > Fabaceae > Lupinus > Lupinus albus. The sequence continues at coordinate 4,343,496 of CM020013.1, read as the reverse complement.
ACGATTAATTGTAGAAATTAATCAGTGTGGATTTAGGCTAAGCCATAGTTGAATATTAGTCTTGTTTTGTGATTTCCTATTTTATGGTAAATTTTCGTAATTTTCTGTGACGAAATACTTTTGAACCGTCGTCGGGCCCAAATAGCCCGAATTCGGCCCAATAACGTGTTTTTGAGTTCTGTAACTCGGAATCAAATTCCGATTGCGCCATTGGCTTCGAAATATTATTTCGAGTCAAGATAGATATCAAGTTCATTTAGAACGCATTTCTAAATATTTTCACTCCAAATTCTGTGTTTCGAAGTTCTAACCGTAAACCAAAATCGGGAGATTGTATATTTCCAGACGAAATTATCCGAAGATGTTCGGACACGACGTTTATTGGGAAATTACATCATATCAATAAAGTTGGAAGTCATCATTTCATGAGCCACTTACTTGTTACACAAATAATGCAAAAACTTCCAAAAACTCCTAAATCACTCAACAAATCCTCTCACTTCACCACCATTAGACACATCACTCATGCTAGTCTAAAGCTACTTACTTTGCATTAAACTTTCTGATTTGATGAGAGTGAGGCTCTCCTATAAATACCTCACCCCATTCTCTCATTTTTACACTAAATTTCTTATACAAACTAAGGTAGTCTTTTATTTTATCTTCTTCATCTTCTTCTCATACTTCATAGAAAGTTATGAGCTTTTATTATTTTGTTCATAAAGTAGAGTTTATATTTGTTCTGTAAGTATTTTATGAAAGCATAACTAAAGGGGATGATAATAAAATCATATGAACCTTTATGTAGTTTTTGACTTTTGTAAATCTTCAAATTTCTTCCTTGTTCTTAGATGGAAAAACTATATCTTTGGACAAGGTTAGATTAGTTATTTATTTGGAAATATTAGAAATTATTGTTAGTATTTGAATATGTTTAGAGGTGATGATTTTAACATCAAAGGAACCTTAAATGTGTTTAGGAAAAAGTTTGTATTTTATTCTTGAAAGTTTATGATGTTGATGAGTTGTTGAAAATATTTCGTTTTTAGAAAGTATTATGTTTTAAAAGTGGTTTAACATATTTTACTCTTTGATTCCCAAGTTAAAATAATGATTTGAGATAAAAGATGATTTATTAAAGTCTTGATTTCATAAACTTAAAGCGTTATTAAGTTTTAGATATTAAAGTAGTAGAAAGTCTTACCTTAGGATTTATTTTCATGACTATGAAAATAACACTTACTAACCCCTTGAGGTTTTTTCCTAAAAAATTAGGAGGTGTTAAGATGTTCATGAAAATTTGTTTTAGTAGTATACTTGAAATAATGAGTGTAACATCCCAAAATTTACAATTCCGAATATAGTGGATATCAGGAAGTCTGGGAGCTACTGGGTGATTCTCGCTTGAGCGAGAGGATCTCGCCCAAGCGAGGGACTTAGTGTTATTCCCAGGTATTTTCCTGGAATTCTCTCTTGAGCGAGATGGAGCTCGCTTAAGCGAGGGAGAGGCGTGGCTACTGGAAGAATCTCGCCTGAGCGAGAGGGAGCTCGCTCAAGCGAGAGAGTGGTGTTGCCACTGGACAAATCTCACCTGAGCGAGAAATTGTCGCCCAAGCGAGAGCATCAGTTCCTGAATGATGCCAAGGGTCGTGGGTCCTCGCTCAAGCGAGCCTACCCTCGCTTGAGCGAGAGTCTAAAATCTGATAACCTAAAATAGACGTCCCAAGTGAGGATAAGGGATTATTTTTCGAAAAACAAGAGAAGAGGAACGGTTTGAGGAGTTGTGCACCCTTAGAGTCAAAGAGGAGACCGAAGAAGAGGTAAATCGCTTAACCTAGCCTCTCTTAAGGTTGAATGTCATCTTTATGAATGGGGTTTCTTCTCCATGTTTTGGGGGTAAAACCCCATAAACCCTCTCTTTGCATTTTGGTCTGTTTTGCTTTGGTAAACCTTGTAAAACTCATAGATGATGAGTTGTTTTTCGAAATGGGTGTGTGGGAAGTTGTTTTCAAAACCGTAGAGTTATGGCAACATTAGGGAAACCTCTATGTTGAAGATGAAATGAATGGATAATGTTTTCTGGTGTTGCAGGATTATTGGTTAGTATTATTAGTATTTTGATGTGTAACTTGATATGTTGTAATTGTGTTGTATTGGGTTGAAAGACCCTAAGGTTGGAGGAGACGGCGGAGAACGCAACTGAGCTTTAGTGCAAACATTAGCGACTACTTAGGTGGGGGAGCAGCATTAAAACTTTGTGGTATTAGAATCTTGACATTGGAAACTCCAACGACACTCACTAGTTGGAGGTTTCAGTGGAGTAACACGATTAAACGGGAAATATCATGAGTTTCCTATTTAACCGCGTTAGTTCTACGGTTGTGGATAATATGTTGATTATGGATTTTGACCTGCCTTCGTGATATGGATTTTGACCTGCCTTCGTGGTATGGATTTTGACCTGCCTTCGTGGTATGAATTTTGACCTGCCTTCGTGGTATGGATTTTGATTTGTGGATTGACAGTTGAGAGTTGATTGTATTATGGATGGGTGGTATAGTTATGATTAATGATTTATTGAATCTCATGGATGTGCTTGTGCTGTAACGATGAATAGTTCCTACTTGTAATGTTCTAATGTTATTATTCTATTTAAAACCACCATGATATATATTGCATGTATTTAATGACTGACTCTCTCTATGTTGTCTTGTTTACTCAATCCGTGGTAATCGGATTGTAGGTGGAGCGCATGATTAAGATATTGCAGAGTCATGAAGTAATTGCATGGCGTGTGGATTTAGTGTGTGTCTTCTAGTCATTCTAGGAATTTGTAATTGTTGACATTGGACCCCTTTTATGGGAATCTTATCCATGTTTTGTTGTTTAGTTAATTTGATTAATGGTGGAATTATTGTATCGTTTTCTTACTATCTATCTATCTTTATTATATGGAGTATTTTATTGTTACAGTGAAGGTTTTAAATGATATGAAATTTCATTGTGTTGGAAAAGATTTGAATTTTTCCGTGTTAGTAATTTGAGGCTTTACAATGAGAGTTACCTAAAACTCTTGACTTTATAAACTTAAAGTGTTATGAAGTCTTAGATGGTAAAATGATTTAAAAATGTTGAATCTTAGTTAAGTGAACTTACTATAAAATGGTAAGATTTACTTAAAAAGTATTGATTTAAAAATATTGATTTTGTTTAAATTGACTTACTTTAAAAAAGATAAGTCTAGCTTAATGATCTTATTTTAAAAAGGTTAGTTTTAGTAAAAATGTTTTACATACAAAAATAAGATTTATGAATTATCGGAAAAATGCAATGAAATGGGAATACATGTCTAGAAAGGTTATGTCTAAGGAAAGACTTAGTATTTAAGGGTGTCTTTATGACTCACATCTCTTTCTTGGGAACTAGCCTGGTGTATATCCACGGATTACGACATAATTTCGGCATAAGTTTTATTGAAAATTTTACTTTAAAAAGTATTATTTGATTGTAAGACTTTCGATGACAAATGATGATTCAAGGATATTTAACCTTGAATTGGATGAATGAAAGCAATTAAATTCATTTTAAATCGGAAGTTTTATCTTCGCGTAAAAAGTTATTTCGTAAGTATAATAATTATCGTCATTTAACTAATTAACGTTATATTGGCATAATGAAGAGTTCGAGAGGAGAACGGATCAAGTAAGCTCACCTGCAAACAAAGAACCTAACGACCCGACACACTCAGGTGAGAGAGAACACATCGCGACATATTGGTGTCCGAATATGGCACCCGGATCTCCAAACTATCTCAAAAGTTTGGAGTTATCTTGGGTTTTAAGAAACCCGTAAAACTAAGCGATTTTTCGTATTGAATTATCATAGATCTCAATATGATGATGTATATTGATGTGATATAGTGTGTGATAATATAAAAATTGATATTAGAATGTTGTGTGGCAATTTTCTGGGTGTAGGGATCGAAAAATGGCAAAACAATCGCGTTTCGGAAGCCCGAAAGAGGCCAGGATGGTCCCGGTTCTGGACCATCCTCGCCTGGGCGTCCTAGGCTCGCTTGAGCGAGCTTGGCCTCGCCCGGGGCGAGCTCCCCCTTGCCTGGGCGAGCTACACAGCACCAGGATGCCCAGTTTTTCCTGCGTTGGGCGCTTGAGCGACAGTTCCGCGCTTGGGCGCGATCCAGGCAATGTTTTGCATTGTTTTTGAGTGTTTTATGGCTTACACATTGATCCTAATTGAATGTATGATATGTTTTCTATATAAACAAGATTGTGACTCAAAGTAAAGATCCACGCAACCGCAAAAATCAAATGTCGTGGTTAGAGTCCGATTGGATTACTTACTATGTTCTTATCGATTGTTATAAGATGGATTGAATTACTTTCTATGAATTTATTGGATTATTCTGAGATTATTGGAATGGAATGGGCGTTGTGTCATGGAAATCTGATGATGCCATGTAGCGAGGTTGTTCACCCGTTGAAATTAAGCCATATGGTGGCTCCGGGATTCAACAATGGTTCGTAGTGGCGAGGATGAATGTACTTGTGCCTTCGTAGGAGTTGATATTGATTGACTATTTGTTAAGATTGCATTTGATTATCATGATGTGACGAGCGTTGGAAAAAGGACTCCGATGATGCCACGGAGCGAGGTTGTCGACCCGTTGAGATAAAGCCATATGGCGGCTCCGGGATTCAACAACGGTCATAGTGGTGAGGATATAATTATGAATGTACTTGTACCTTGTTAAGGACAAGTGTCCGACCATGGCGTCGTAACTTGGGGCAAGGCCTATCAAGGAACACCTGCTACTATACAGCGAGGTCGTCTGACCGTAAGAGGCTTGGTCGGGTGACCGTCCAGGATATTCAGCGACAGATCATAGTGGTAGGAGTGTGAATCCTTATTGAATGATAGAGCAAAAATCGGGTCCCATAAGAAGCATTCCTTTTGGAACGGACATCCTTTAGGAGATGTCTTAAGATGGGCCGATTATATAAAAGAATGATTAAGAGTTCGGATTTTGCTAACTTCGATTAGAGAGCATATGCATTATGAATAACGAAGTAGTGGAGAGGAAACATTACAGGATGACGTATGAGCACTGAGATGCAAGGAGGGCGACTTTGCTTGACGGTGGTTCGTCAACAAAGCCTTGAGGGAGAGTCTAGGTGAGACGAGTCCCTTGTATTCCTAGGAGAGGATATCCTGTTGGATCGGACAGTTCTCACAGCGCAAACTAGACAATCTCTGACGACCCCTCGATTTGCAATCATGATCGATGATAAGGATGCCCAGAAAGCGTTGCTACGACACCGTCCTGTTATGGACAGTTCCTTTGGAACAGATTGATCATTCATCCTTGCGAGGATGTTATTTTATTTTGGTGTGTACAATCGGCTTGGTATGGGACCTGTACTCTCGGTTGTTTCCGAATAGGCTATTTGGGTGGATAATGGTGTAAGGTGGATGAAATGACATAGCATTCATACATTGCATTGCACGAACGTTTATTTTTATACTTGAGATATAATCATTATTCCTCTTTAGTATTGTGCATGTGAGATCCATGATATATTGATTATGACGATATATTTGTACTGTACGATGACTGTATATTATTATGTGATTTGTCAGATGATTGAATTGCATGTTATGAAAAGTATATTTTTGTTTGAGTGTCCTATTCAGAGTAAGTACACGTCGTCAATGAATTTTGTTTATTAGATGTCATACTCTCTCTACTTGTCTATCCTTGTACTTGTTTATAATTTGGACAGATGGGCGGGAACTCTACGCGTATACGAAGAACCCTTCCCGACCCTCCAAGCTCCTCGTCGGAGCTGATGGAGGATGAGTCAACTGAGATAGAGGCTGAGGCGGATGCTGACGATGATGGAGTGATAGAGCTGGTGAACATAGAGAGTTCCATCGAGGTGATAGAACTCTCATCCGACTCTGGCACAGAGGAGGATCCCAGTGAGTGTTCTAGCACTCCTAGCAGTGCGGTATCTAGCCGTTGAGCTCTGGGTTTGCTGTTCTTTTTGTTGTGCATGTTTTGGGGGTGCTGTGCAGTATAAAATTTTGATATGTTAGTTGGGCGATGTGTATGTTCCACCATGAATAGATATTTTGTATAAATACTAACTGTTTAATGATGAAGTAAATTCCAGGGAAGTATTGTATCATTCCAGTTACCGTTAGGTAACAGTTAGTGATTTCCGCATAGTATGTTACTTAAGGTGATGTCTCGAAAAGGAAACATTTTAAAAATGAAACAATATTTTTACATCACCAATTCGGAAAAATTTTTTACCCATTTTTCCACATTAAAATTTAGGTGTATTTTTCGGGGCGTTACAAACATCATTGGTATTTTATTGGTATCCCGTAAGGCTAATTTTAATAAACATCAGTTTTAAAGGAATAGTAACCATAATAATAGTTGGAATAATAAAATAACATAACCAATAATAACAATAGCATAAATATAACTCAGAATAACATTACTTTTAACCACGCTCATCACAAGTGTTGTTGATATGTCACCTTAACAGCACTCATTTAACCGCATTCATATTAAATAAGGCAAGATTTTTTTCAGACATTTTATCAAACACATAAGAAGCTTCAATATATAAGAAACATACACGTATTCAACTACACATAATAAGACGAATGTGATGAAGATAAAGATGACAAATCCATGATTTTCTACTCTCCCTTAACCTAAGAAATGAGAGGACATAAAAATACGGTCAAATTCAATATAATAAGAATGAAATAAAAAATTACATAGAAAATATGAATGAAAAAATAATAACCAAATACAAGAAATACATATCGGGATTGCAAGTTTGATAAATCAATGACAACTTCACGTAGATTCAACGCATAAGAATGTAAATGCAAGAAGAAAAAGTAAATCAAAGAGAATGATTCACCTTATGCTCCAACGGAAAAAACGTGAGATAATAACTTATTTGAAGAGAGAAACTAAAAGAAAAAGAGTAAGAGTTGAAGAGGTTTTGTTTTTAAATCTGCAAAAATTTGCGCCTACTAAAACAAAAAATGTATCACTTTTAACAGTGCTATCTAAAAATACGCTCTTAAATGTGGGACTTTTCATCTATTCTAACATTATCAAAACACATTCAATATAAAAACTTGTAAAATAAAAAAGAAATAGTAAAAAATGTTTTTTTTTTTAATTTCAGGGTGCACTTTTCTAATATAGTGAGAAAATTTGTATATAATGAATTTTTCTACCTCAAATATATATATAATATGTCAAATTCTGATTAGTAATTGAAAAATTATGTCAAAAATAGTGATATAATATCTTTAACCGCGCTTATTTACACAAACGCTATTTATATGACATCTTTAACAGCGCTTGTGTAAAAAGCGCTGTTAAATGTGTCATATAAATAGCGTTTGTGTAAAAAGTAATGTTAAAAGTGTCATATAAACAGTAGTTTGCGTAAATAAGTGCCGTTAAATGTATTGTATCACTATTTTTGACATAATTTTTGAACCATTAATCAGAACTTCACATATTATATATGCATATGGAGTAGGAAAATTCATTCTATCCAAATTTTCTCACTACATTAGAAAGTGCACCCCAAAATTCCAAAAAAAACATTTTTTACTATTTTTTTTATTTTACAAGTTTTATAGTGAATATATTTTTTATAATGTTAGAGTAACAACAGCGCATATTGTAGCAAGCTTTGTATAAGATGACAAATCTACAACGAATATTGAAGAATGCGCTGTAGACGATATCTGATCAACAGCGTAAACAAAAACAGAATCTGTTAAATATATTCTTATTAACAGCGATGTGCAATATTTGCATTGTTAAATATTACGAATTAAAACAAGCACGTATTCAACCGCACATATTTTCTTATTGCGCTGTTGACATTATATCTGCGTATCAATTTTAACAGCGAATTCTTAAAGATGTGATGTATAATTTTCCTCCTCCTTTTGTTTAACAACATATTTCTAGGATGCGCGGTTGAAGAACCGCCTTTAAAGACGCTTTCTGGCGTAATGTTAATAATTTTCTATTTTTTATATTTTACCTGTAAACATTAATTTGTTAAAATTGTTGATATTAAAATTAATTTTAAACATGCATTATGATCGTATGAATTTAGAATATTAAAAACAACACAACCATAATATAAAATATAAGGAACATAAATTTAAAATAAAACCTAATCATTCAAGACATATGTTAAAAAAGACCTTATAAATTTATATGGCACTTGTAAATATAATACTAAAAAGTATGGTACAATATAAATACATATTTTATTAAATTTGTAATTATACTGGAGACAACATTATTCTATCGTATTCATTACTATATAATGACTAAATTATCCTCACCAAAACTAATGCATAAGTAAAATGTTCTATATTGTTTAGTAGTAGACACATATACAATTTCGTTTATTGATTTTTTGAAACAAATAAAATATTTTATTACAATTATACACTTTCAAATCCAATTATAATTCAACATGACAATTACCTCTAAACTCATATTTTTATCAGACTTCGTCATCTTTAATTTATACATTTTCATGTTTACTTTGTGGGCTTTTTTACTCAAACATTTATTTACATGTATAATTTTTTATATATTTTTCTTAATCAACCTTCTCTGAGTCCTCTATTTCGGAAGGTAGAACCCTATGCATTTTCTAACTTGTAAATCTTGCACGTCAACACTCATACTTCTTGATAACATTGGAAAAGTAATTAAAAAATAATATGAAGGATGTTGCTCTCGAAACACCCTAAAATCTTATCAAAAGTTAAATTTTTATTGATATTTAATTACACTCCATTTTTTGAATTGTTACGATTGATTACTTATATTTTACACATTGGACTTGCTCTTCCTTGAATAACTATGAGTGTTGGAGAGTACTTCATTGCACACTTTCTTCATGTTTATTATTATTGTCATTTTGATAAATATAAAAATAACAATAATAATATAACCGAGAAAAATCAAGTGTTAAGACTGTATAGGATGATAAAATCATATTTTGGATGAAGAACATTATTGTCTATTTATTATTCATAATCATATTGAAGATTTTAGACGAGTCTAAATGATTATGTACTAATACAAGATTGGATGTCACTAAAACGTCATATTATATTTATTCAGACCAGTCTTTAGTCATGATTGTAACGACCCGATTTTCTACCCTTGAAAATTTTTCATTTATTTTAATCCTTTCTTACTTATAGTCATCACCTTCATTGAAAACTCTCAAGTATCATTTTCGAAAATACTCTTTACCCTATTATCTTATCATACAAATTTATGTTGCGGAAAAACATAATTCATTCAAATAACATTTACCACATACAACCATTTATGGGTCTCCCAAAGTTATAAAGTCCATAACTACACATATCCGTATTAATCTAAACGGATTTACAGTCATCTCATAATACTATTAAATCAACTACAACGTCAATTAGCAATAAAGACAAGCGAGTAATTAAACACAATAGCTTCCTAATAGAGCTTCATCATCAAAATCCTTCATTTACCTACAATGGGATTATCATAAACAACACACAAAACAAAAGGGAGTAAGTCATTAGTTTAAAAACTAACATCACATGATAATCCACATTTCAAATGCGATTAAACTTTAATATAAATTATAAACGCAATTACGTAAATGCAAACATTCATCTCTTCTTTCGTTCATTTCCACGTTATCCATATTCATCCTATAGAATACATATCCCATAATATATATTCTATAGCATGCATATTATGTTCATTCGAAGCATCGTTCTTCTCATTATTCATATTCACACTATATTATATATATCCCATACTATATATCTTATAGCATGTATATTACTTTTATCCTTAACGTCTTCATTTCCAACATTCATATTCACCCTATAGTATATATATCCCATAATATATATCTTATAGCATACATATGACTTTCGCTCTTAACGTCCTCATTTCTCATATGTCGTATTCATCCTTAATCGTATTCACCGAGTTCTTTCACAACTATAATCTCCTACCACATCGGGTAGATCCAATTACATCTTCATACCACATCGGGTAGATCCAATTACATCTTCATACCACATCGGGTAGGTCTAGTTCACCATCCATACCACATCGGGCAGGTCTAGTTCATCCTCCATACCACATCGAGCAGGTCTAGTTCATCATCCATACCACATTGGGCAGGTCTAGTTCATCATCCATACCACATCGGGCAGGTCTACTGTTATACTCCATACCACATCGGGTATGTAAGGACCCAAATTCTACCCTTGAAATTTTTTCTTATTTTAATTCAAATTCCATGCAATCACTCATAATTCACATTACCAATTTAATATCCTTACTTAAAAATCTATTTCCCTCCTCACACTCAATCCCTAAATCAATAATGACGTACATAATCATTTTACTTAGAAGTCTTCATGAATCATTCCTTGAACTAATCTTTTAACCTATTATATTATCATACGATTTATATTGCGGAAAAACATAATTCATTCATATCATTCCCTATGAGTACTAAGACCTCAAAGGTTCTGATCCTCTAAAATAACATTACGCATGGTTACAAATATCCAACTAATAGTTAGCCATGATTACAAACATTTAAATCCACAAGTAATCATTTAGAATACGAAACATAAATAGTTAATCCAACGTCTAAAGCTCATAAAGCTTCCGATCTAGCATACTGCATTCATCTATTTACCTGCAATGGGATTATCAATGACAAAAGTACAAAACACACAAAGGACTAAGTCGTTAATTCAATAAACGTCGTTATAAGATAATCCACATTAAAAAAAGGTTAGTAAACCATTTTTGAAATTCATTTTGTCTTGCTGCATAACTTGAGCCAAAGTCGCTACACCCCTTAGGATTAGCTAAAAACAAATTCTCATCTCTTTTATAAAGAAAACATGCCGCGTAAACTCGGGCCGAAGTGTTGCTACATAAACTCGAGCCGAAGTCGCTACACCCCTTAGGGTTAGCTAAAAACAAATTCTCATCTCTTTTATAAAGAAAACATGCCGCGTAAACTCGGGCTGAAGTGTTGCTACATAAACTCGAGCCGAAGTCGCTACACCCCTTAGGGTTAGCTAAAAACAATTTCTCATCTCTTTTATAAAGAAAACATGCTGCGTAAACTCGGGCTGAAGTGTTGCTTCATAAACTCGAGCCGAAGTCGCTACACCCCTTAGGGTTAGCTAAAAACAAATTCTCATCTCTTTTATAAAGAAAACATGCCGCGTAAACTCGGGCTGAAGTGTTGCTACATAAACTCGAGCCGAAGTCGCTACACCCTTAGGGTTAGCTAAAAACAAATTCTCATCTTTTTTATAAAGAAAACATGCCGCGTAAACTCGGGCTGAAGTGTTGGTTCATAAACTCGAGCCGAAGTGTTGCCTCGTAAACTCGGGCCGAAGTGTTGCCTCGTAAACTCGGGCCGAAGTCGCTAACCATTTATGATCGGCTAAAAATATATTTTCTTTTCATTGAATTCACCATCAATCATTTCCCGTAAATCCACGCCATCTTTAGTATAAACACACCCATATATGTTTATACTAACTATGTGATTCACAATATAATTATTGCATGACCAGAAAACGCACACGTTTTCCATCTTCCGTAAATCTACGCCTACTTTAGTATAAACACACCCATATATGTTTATACTAAATGCGCAATTTACAACTTATTCATTTCATAACCAGAAAATACCCACATTTTCCTTTTCCGTAAATCTACGCCATCTTTAATATAAACACACCCATATATGTTTATACTAAATGCGTAATTTACAACTTAATCTTTGCATAACCAGAAAATACACATTTCTATTTCAAATGCAAAATTAAAGACTTATCCTTACCTTGGTGAGTATTGGGGCTCGGTTCTTGGCAACTTCTCTAGTTCTACCGACACCACCTCCAACCTTAGGATCTTTCCTCATCCCACCACATAACACAATGTTAGTCATTTATTCCAAATATCACATAAACAACTTATATTGCATCATTTAATCATACAAAATATTCATCATCAATATTCAACCATCTAAAACATGCATAACATCTCATAGTGAAGTCTAAAGGATTTTCACTTTTAGGATTTTTACTCATTCTCTCCTTTTACCACATTTTCACTTTTAGGGTTTTTTGGGTTTTCATTAATCAACCCACAACCCTTTCCATTCTTGAGATACTATCTCTAAACCAAAAGTTTACAAGATAAAAACAACATAAAACGAACCATAACTCTAAAGGATGAGTTTCCATGGTTTCTCATGTTTTGAAAATAAATCCAAGATACCCAAAACAAGTTAGAGAGGAAGAAGAAGAGTTAGTAACAAGAGGTTTACCTCTTCTCAAGCTCCAAGATGAGTCCTAAGGCTCCTTGCTCTTGAAAAACTCTCATCTCTCTTCTCTTCGAAGTTCTAACCCTAAAATGTGTTTTGGGTTTCTATTTTATAGACACTACGATAAGTGTAATCGATTACAAGTGTAGTGTAATCGATTACACAGTGTAAATTACAGAGGCATCGTCGCGATGTAATCGATTACCTTGGTGTAATCGATTACATTAATACGATGTAATCGATTACCAGAAGTGTGTAAACGATTACACAATGTAAATTACAGAGGCATTATCGTGATGTAATCGATTACCATCATGGTGTAATCGATTACATTGTGTCAGATGTACATATCTGATGTTTTTCATCATGTAATCGATTACCAGGACTGTGTAATCGATTATATTACCCAAAATTTCCAAGTATAGCCCAGGATTTCACCCTCCCAGGTGAACCTTTCTCGTTCAAGCGAGTACCTCTCGCTCAAGCGAGGATCCGAGGACTGATACTATAATTTTAAAGACTTAGAATTTGGGGTGTTACAATCCTCCCCCTCTTAAAAGAATTTTCGTCCTCGAAAATCAAGCATACATCGGAAATCAAAATCATCACCTAGACCTTAGGCACAAGGATACTCCACCAAAATCATAATCGATCCCCTAATTCATTAAGATTACTTAATCGGTCATTAAGGGCATACACCACTAAACCGTGATAATCACTCAACCAATTCATGAACTAACTCATCACTGTCCAACTATTAAGATCTCGGCCCCAAATAACTCGAATGCCATGAGAACTACTCCGTAATCCAGACTAAAGATCTCTCCTATATTCGTCAAGAACCATAGGCATCTAGCATCTATCCATATATCAATCCTAACATACGTTAAGAATCCGGTAACACTCTCGAACTTCAGCGAATGGGGAGCTCCTTATCCCATATCTATTTAAATGCACCTTTTAACATTCATCATACACCAGCTAGTTTCATCTCCACTCGAGAATCTAGCACAATTTCATTTTACTCGATCAACAAAATACCTACACAAAAGACTCTTAATATCTCATCCATTGTACACAATCAAACTAACCAGTAATTATCTAATTACATCAAATATTTCTACCGTCAAATCTTATCGTCTAAAGAAATTACCGATTTCTAGCCTCCACTGAAACCATAAAACCATTGATTCACACCAAAACTAGATATTCTGTCACCAATCGGCCAGCACAAACCGACCAACACTCAAGACTACAACTTGCGTTCGGTCTCGTCATCCCAATTCCTAGAGCAAATATAAACTTATTAACCCACTCGCATTATGTCCAACAATACATGGGCGTCTTATATCACTAAACTTTTAACAACCTCATACTTATTCCGATATGGTTGCTAAAATTTCGGAATTCTCCAACATGATATTAAATCATTACTTAGCCACAAGCTATGTTTTACCCAAAACGGATTTTCGAAAACGGTTGAATCCACGAGTCATGGCAACCACGTCGTGAAACACGGTTCGCATACTCACTTCAACACAACACAAAACTTCTTCTCTCCTATGGTTACACCACACCCATAAATCGCAATTACTGACGTTCACGAAACAACAACAACTTTTGCCGGTACAACATTCAACGCAGACAATTGATGTACGCCACAACTATTTCATGCGTTGCCAATGTCCTACCGCAAAAGAACAGGTCATTCGAGACCAAAAGTTTCACGTCCAATATAATGTATTCATCACATCGACGGGTAAGTAACTTAACTATCCTCTTTTCTCGACTATCAGTATACTCCTTACTCCCTTAGCAAACACATACACACTAAGGCCAACAAAATGAATTAACCTTTAACAACTCGTAAGAGAAAACAAGCATCCCCGACTTAAACCTTTTTTCTTGTCAACATACTTATTATAAAAGTCAATCATTCATAGACGAAAGTCCACTTTCCAAGACAAAATAAATAGTCCTTTCAAATCTTAACATCTCGAAATACTAACGAGTTCTTAAATATCCTCTCGTGACATTTACTGAATAAATACCGATCCCTTTTTCGAAAGAGGGTCCTGACTTTCTTAGCCGACACTGGCCCCATACTACTAGCATGGTCAGAGATCTCGCACAGATTCCTAACCGCCACAACCTTGTCAGCACTATTCAATCATAATAAGCTTATATCAATCAACACATAATATCCATATTCACCCTATAGTACACATATATCCCATACTATATGTGTTCTATAGTGTGCATATCTTATTCGTCCAAATATACTCATTTCTCACCAAGATGTATTGGCTCGCACCCAAAAATGCAGTACCTAGATCGACATCCACTCGATGGAAACAACATCATTTCATTGCATACGTGCAAATAACTATGGTTCACTCAAAATTCTCCACTAGCATTTCAATTTATACTTGCTACAATCACAGAAACATGATATTCATCCAAGCAGCATTTAGACAAACAAGACTCTTGGAGTCTTTCACATACCAATCAAAATCACCAAGTCAACATCCAACAGAAAATCACAATCACAAAGTCTCCATAAACAATTTCAACAAGATTCTCACAACCAAAAACTTTTAGCAAGAATCTCACCAAAGAATCCCCAACAAGGGTCTCACACAATAAATTCAACAAAAGTTTTACAACCAGAAGTTTTCAACAAGCACTTCATCAATAACTCACAACAAGACATCCAACGATAAATTCACAACCAAACACTTATCGCAGGAAATTCAACAATCATCTTTCAAATCAGCAGTTACCACAGTCAACAACAATGCACATAAGTCAAGTAGTTAACTCACACAAATTTCACAAAGAAGCATGTAAGGTCATACCCTAGGCCGCAGAGTTGACATATGCTCTGATACCATATTGTAACGACCCATTTTTCTACCCTTGAAATTTTTTCATTTATTTTAATCCTTTCTTACATACAGTCGTCACCTTCATTGAAAACTCTCAAGTATCACTCTTTGAAAATACCCTTTACCCTATTATATTATCATACAAATTTATGTTGCGGAAAAACATAATTCATTTAGATAACATTTACCACATACATCCAGTTACGGGTTTTCCAAGGTTATAACGTCCATAACTACATGTCACCATATGATCCTAATCAGATTACATTTATCCCAAAATTCTATCAAATCAACTACAATGTCAAATAGCAATAAAGACACTCAAGTAAATAGACACAAAGGCTTCCTATTTGAGCTTCATCCTCAAAATCCTTCATTACCTACAATGAGATTATCATAAACAACACGCAAAACAAAAGGGAGTAAGTCATTAGTTCAAAACTAACATCACATGATAATCCACATTCAAATACAATCAAGCTTTGATGTAATTCATAAACACACATACGGAATTATAAACATTCAAATCATCTTCCTTTAATTTCCACTTTACTCATATTCATCCTATAGTATATATATCCCATAATATATATTCTATAGTATGCATATTACGTTCGTTCGAAACATCATCGGTCTCGTTATTCATATCCACCCTATAACATATATCCCATAATATATATCCTATAGCATGTATATTACTTTCTTTCTCAACATCTTCCTTTTTATCGCTCATATTCACCCTATAGAATATATATCTCATACTATATATCCTATAACATGCATACGGCATTCATGTGACATACACATTTCTCGTCATTCATATTCACATTATAGAATATATATCTCATACTATATACCCTATAGCATGCATATGACTTTCATGTGACATTCACGTTTCTCATCATTCATATTCACCCTATAGAATATATATCACATACTATATATATCCTATAGCATGCATATGACTTTCATTTTGAGTCTTATTTCCATTGGTACTCCCCAATAATATTACTTTCATTTGAGTCATCTTTCCATTGGTTCTCCCCCAATAATATTACTTTCATTGAGTCACCTTTCCATTGGTACTCCCCCAATAATGTTACTTTTATTGAGTCATCTTTCCATTGGTACTCCCCCAATAATGTTACTTTTATTGAGTAATCTTTCCTATGGTACTCCCCCAAATAGATTGAATTCGTTATGAGTCATATTTCCTTTGGTACTCCCCCAAATAGATTGAATTCATTATGAGTCATATTTCCTTTGGTACTCCCTCAAATAGAATGAATTCGTTATGAGTCATATTTCCTTTGGTACTCCCCCAAATAGATTGAATTCGTTATGAGTCATATTTCCTTTGGTACTCCCCCAAATAGATTGAATTTGTTATGAGTCATATTTCCTTTGGTACTCCCCCAAATAGATTGAATTTGTTATGAGTCATATTTCCTTTGGTACTCCCCCAAATAGATTGAATTCGTTATGAGTCATATTCCCTTTGGTACTCCCCCCAAATAGATTGAATTCGTTATGAGTCATATTTCCTTTGGTACTCCCCCAAATAGATTGAATTCACTTGAGTCATATTTCCATTGGTACTCCCCCAATAATATTACTTTCATTTGAGTCATATTTCCGTTGGTACTCCCCCAATAATATTAATCTCATTTGAGTCATATTTCCATTGGTACTCCCCCAATAATATTAATTTCATTTGAGTCATATTTCCATTGGTACTCCCCCAATAATATTAATTTCGTTTGAGTCATATTTCCATTGGTACTCCCCCAATAATATTAATTTCATTTCTATAACAGAAAAGTCACGCATTTTCCAACATAATGCATAAATTACAGACGCATCATATTAAACCATTACCTCTTTCACATACCTCATTCATATCAGCAAGTATGATTTAGAGACATTTATCCCTTACCTTGGTGAGTGTTGGTGATCGGTTCCGAGTAACTTTAAAAGTCTCCTCCGCGATTTCCTCCAACCTTAGGATCTTTCCTCATTTTCACCAATAACAACCATGTCAATCATTTATTCAAAATAACACATAAATAACTCGTTTTTCATCATCAAACACACAAGGGATTCACATATTTTCAATATTTCCAAAACTACTTTAATACAAGTTTCTAAATATCAAAACTTACATGTTCATCTCATATAACAACATCAAAGTACAACTCATTATCCGCATCTAACATTTCATCTCCTACCTCTAACATTTTACTCATTTTCCTCTTTAACCTCATTTTCACTTTAGGGTTTTGGGGTTTTCATGAATCAACCACCAAACCTTTCCATTTCTTGAAATACTAACTCTAAACCAAGAGTTTACAAGATAGAAACAACATAAAACGAACCATAACTCGAAAAGATGAGTTTCCATGGTTTCCATTATTTTGAAAATGAATCCAACATACCCAAAACAAGTTAGAGAGGAAGAAGAAGAGTTAGGAACAAGAGGTTTACCTCTTCTCAAGCTCTAAGATGAGTCCTAAGGCTCTTTGCTCTTGAAAAGCTCTCTTCTCTCTCTTCTCTTCAAAGTTCTAACCCTAAAATGTGTTTTGGGTTTCGATTTTATAGACACAGCGATAAGTGTAATCGATTACAAGTATAGTGTAATCGATTACACAGTGTAAATTATAGAGGCATCGTCGCGATGTAATCGATTACCAACATGGTGTAATCGATTACATTAATACGATGTAATCGATTACCAGAAGTGTGTAATCGATTAGACAGTGTAAATTACAGAGACATTGTCGTGATGTAATCGATTACCAACATGGTGTAATCGATTATATTGTGTCAGATGTACATATCTGATGTTTTTCATCTTATAATCGATTATCAGGACTGTGTAATCGATTATATTACCCAAAATTGCCAAGTATAGCCCAGGATTTCACCCTCCCAGGTGAACCTTTCTCGCTCAAGCGAGTACCTCTCGCTCAAGCGAGTACCTCTCGCTCAAGCGAGGATCCGAGGACTGATACTATACAATGTAATCGATTACACAGTCCTGGTAATCGATTACATCGTATTAATGTAATCGATTACACCATGTTGGTAATCGATTACATCGCGACGATGCCTCTGTAATTTACACAGTGTAATCGATTACACTATACTTGTAATCGATTACAATCGATTACACTTATCGCAGTATCTACAAAATAGAAACCCAAAACACATTTTAGGGTTAGAGCTTTGAAGAGAAGAGAGAGAATAGAGCTTTTCAAGAGCAAAGAGCCTTAGGACTCATCTTAGAGCTTGAGAAGAGGTAAACATCTTGTTCCTAACTCTTCTTCTTCTTCTCTAACTTGTTTTGGGTATGTTGGATTCATTTCCAAAACATGAGAAACCATGGAAACTCATCTTTTAGAGTTATGGTTCGTTTTATGTTGTTTTTATCTTGTAAACTCTTAGTTTAGAATTGGTATTTGATGAATGGAAAGTTTTATGGGTTATTCATGAAAAACCCCCCAAAAACCCCCAAAATGAGAATATGAGTATAAAGAGAAAGAGATGAAATGTTAGATGTGGATAATGAGTAGTGCTTTGATGTTGTTATATGAGATGAACATGTATGCTTTGATATTTAGAAACTTGTATTGAAGTAGTTTTGGAAATATTGAAATATGAGATGTTATGCATGTTTTAGATGGTTGAATATTGATGATGAATATTTTGTATGATTAAATGATGCAAAATAAGTTGTTTATGTGATATTTGGAATAAATGACTAACATTGTTGTTATTGGTGGAAATGAGGAAAGATCCTAAGGTTGGAGGAAATCGCGGAGGAGACTTTTAAAGTTACTTGGAACCGATCTCCTACACTCACCAAGGTAAGGGATAAGTGGCTCTAAATCATACTTACTGATATGAATGAGGTATGTGAAAGAGGTAATGGTTTAAAATGATAGTCTGTAATTTATGCATTATGTTGGAAAATGCGTGACTTTTCTGTTATAAAAATGAAAGTAACATTGTTGGGGGGGCAATGAAAAGATGACTCAAATGAAAGTAACATTGTTGGGGGAGGCCCAATGAAAAGATGACTCCGATGAAAGTATACCTGTCAAAACGGGCTACCAGGACGGGTTCGGTCTAGTCCGCTTTTGATTCGGGCTAAACGGGCCGGGCTAAAAAGCCCGGTTATATTTTATGTTGCTAAAAATGAGGCCTAAACCCGCCCAAAGCGGGCTGCGGGCTGCGGCGGGCCGGCCCGGATTATTTTATTATTTACACCAATGCAAAAAACTGATGCTTTTAATATGTTGTAATCGATTATGAGTATATTGTAATCGATTACAACATATTAAAAGCATTATTTTTTGCTGTTTTTTAAATAGTGTAATCGATTACCAGGATTGTGTAATCGATTACACTGTTTAAAAAACAGCAAAAACTGATGCTTTTAATGTGTTGTAATCGATTATGAGTATATTGTAATCGATTACATCATGTAAATTGCACAGGTCTGATTAGTTTATCAGCATGTAATCGATTACCAGGATTGTGTAATCGATTACACTGTTAGAAAACAGCAAAACTAATGCTTTTCATATTTTTGTAATTGATTACGAGTATATTGTAATCGATTACATCATGTAAAATGCACAGGTAAGAAAAGCCAAATGATAGGGAAGAAAATGAGTAGACAATTGCCCGAACCTGAACGGGTAAGTCCGGCCCGAGCCCGAATTTATTGTGGCTCGGCCGGGCCGGGCTAAAAAGTCCGGTTTAACTAAAATACTCAAACTTTAGTACCCAAACCCTATACCTTCTCGGGCCTTGGCGGGCCGGCCCGCTATACCCGGCCCATTTTGACAGGTCTAGATGAAAGTAACACTGTTGGGGGAGGCCCAATGAAAAGATGACTCCGATGAAAATAACATTGTTGGGGGAGGCCCAATGAAAAGATGACTCCGATGAAAGTAACATTGTTGGGGGAGGCCCAATGAAAAGATGACTCCGATGAAAGTAACATTGTTGGGGGAGGCCCAATGAAAAGATGACTCCGATGAAAGTAACATTGTTGGGGGAGGCCCAATGAAAAGATGACTCCGATGAAAGTAACATTGTTGGGGGAGGCCCAATGAAAAGATGACTCCGATGAAAGTAACATTGTTGGGGGAGGCCCAATGAAAAGATGACTCAATTGAAAGTAAAATTGTTGGGGGAGGCCCAATGAAAAGATGACTCGGAGTAATGAAAGTCATATGCATGTTATAGGATATATAGTATGAGATATATATTCTATAAGGTGAATATGAAGGATGAGAACTGAATGTCACAATGAAAATCGTATGCATGCTATAGAGTATATAGTATGGGATATATATTCTATAGGGTGGATATGAATGATGAGAAGTAGGAGGTTTCGAAAGAACTTAGTAGGCGTGCTATAGAATATATATTATGGGATATATATACTATAGGACGAATATGAATAACGTGGAAATGAAAGAAATGATATATGAACGTTTACATTTACTTATTTGTGGTTATGATTTATATCAATGCTTAATTGTATTTCAATGTGGATTATCATGTGATGTTAGTTTTGAACTAATGACTTACTCCCTTTTGTTTTGTGTGTTGTTTATGATAATCTCATTGCATGTAAAGGAAGGATTTTGAGAAGAAACTCACTTAGGAAGCTTTTGTGTTTATAAACCTATTTGTCTTTATTTGCTACTTCACGTTGTAGTTAATTTGATAACATTATGGGATGACTGTAAATCCGTTTAGATTAATATTGATATGTGTAGTTATGGGCTTTATAACTTTGGGATACCCATAACTGGTTGTATGTGGTAAATATTATTTGAATGAATTATGTTTTTCCGCAACATAACCTTGTATGATAATATAATAGGGTAAAGAGTATGTTTAAAGAGTGATACTTAAGGGTTTTCAATGAAGGTGACGACTGTATGTAAGAAAGGATTAAAATAAATGAAAAACTTTCAAGGGTAGAATTTGGGTCCTTACATAGTGTAATCGATTACATCATGTAAAATACACAGGTCTGATTAGTTTATCAGCATGTAATCGATTACCAGGATTGTGTAATCGATTACACTGTTTTTAAAAAACAGAATAGTGTCAACAGCCCGAAATTGCCATTTCTCGCCCAGGCGAGACAACTCTCGCTCAGGCGAGAATCCTCCAGTATAGCCCAGGATTTCACCCTCCCAGGTGATCCTTTCTCGCTCGGGCGAAAATCTCTCGCTCAAGCGAGGCTTCCAGGACTGTTACTATAATTTTGAAGACTCAAATTTAGGGTGTTACAATGATGAGTTGTACGTAGTTATTTGAGCGTTCAAATAAAAAATGATTAAAAATATTAATACATAATAAGGATGATTGATTACTAAAAACAAAAACTAATGTAGTTTATGAAGAAATTTTTCAAAATCTCTAACATATATTCTATAACTTATTTTATATTGTTTTCCAAACTTTTCTTCATAAGGCAATTAAATGCATAAACATCATCAACCCTTAATACCATTTTTATTAAAAATTATATTTTCATTCTTTAAATAAATTCATGCAAAATACATTAGTACCCGTGCGAATGCACGAGTAACCTATTAGTTGGAGTAAAAAGGAAGAGACGACACGGGGCATAGATCAGTTTCCCACTATTCAAATACCATTAAAACAATTTTTTATTTATGATTAACTATAAAAAATTATTACTACAAAATTATAGGAAACAACCTAACAAGTTTGAAAAAGAGAAAAGGAATTTAGCAAGAAAGGTACAAGGAGAGTATGAATAAGTAGACATGCGGAGGCCCTTTATGGATAAGGAGTCATTGCCATTTCCACAACACCAATAATAACAAGTACACCTTTTTTTTAAGAGCAAATTGCACTTATACTTCATAAGAATCTTTTGTTGCAAATAATATAACAATGGGATATAAGGACACATATCACATATCTCATAGGGCATCTCACTCCATTTAATCTTTGGCTTTGCTCTCTAGGGAGGCGCTTCCAAGCGGCTACATGAATAAAAGATTAAAAATAAAAAATAATAAACAATAATGTTTTGATTGGTTCGGACAAGGTGTGGGACACCATGGTATGGGAAGAGTACAGAGACACAAGCGATACACCACGTCTTGAACCAAAACCTTAAGACATTAGTTTTGGACAAGGTGTGGGACACCGTGGTATGGGAAGAGTACAGAGACACAAGCGATGCACCACGTCTTGAACCAAAACCTTAAGACATAAGTTTCATTAACATTTTCTATTTATAAATTCTTTTACTTCTCCCCACGTATCAAATGTGAGATTTTATACTTGAATAAAACACTATGCAAGTTCAATATACTTTCCTATGCCTTAAGGAAATTGACCCTTGAAGTTGAACACTTAATGGAGATGATCATTATTCTTTGATGTCCGCCATAGTAGCCACACTATTCTCTCTCTCACTCAACCGTTTTCTTCTCTTTGCTTTATTGCCTCTTCCCATTTTGTAATGAGTAATGGTATATTCTCCTACTAATATTTTTACATACAAAAAAACTGATATATAATACAAAGTAATACTTTATTTTTATTAGTGATTGATTTGCAAATGACATATGTTAAAATGGTAGGAGCCATGCAAGAAGAGAGCTTTCTTGATTAACAAGAAAGATGAGAAAGATATGAATGAAAAGCTTAAAGAATGAATTGAAATGAATGAATCATTATTGAATGAATTGATAAAAAATGGATGAGATACAAAATAAGGGGTATGTCCATTTATATACTATATTGTCTAAACTAACAATTAACCAACTAAAAGCAACTACTACTAGTTAATCTCAATTATTTTAACATATCACTTTCTCATAATTATGATGATTAATAAAATGATATATTTAGTATGAGGATATATTTTCCCTTTTTAATTGTTTTCAACAACATCTCTTCATTCTCAGAAAACCGAAAAAAACTTCCCCTCTTGTACCTTTTCTCCGATAATTTATTTCATAACTGGTATGTAAATGAAAGAAGGTAAGTGAAGAAAGAAAAAACAAGAGTTTGTTTCTTAAAAGTATGTAAATATGATGAAGATATTTTGGTATATATATACCTGCATAATTTTAATTATATGTAAATTTAGGGTGTTTTAAAATTTTTGTATTTTTGTATTTTGTAAATATATTTGACAAAATTGGATGTTCACCCAACAAACCCATAAAAATTTAGTTAGAAGAATGTAAACACTCTTACTTTGTTAAATTTGTGCATTCCTTACTTTTTTTTAATATATAACCAAGCAATAATAATACACAATTTATCATGAAACAAAAATGAGACATGGAGATTAATAATTGGTTATATGACCAGTTTCTATTTCGAGACTATGATAATGACTTAGACCTACCTTGGTATAAAAACTCTTCTATATACTTTAATTTTATAAAAATTCAAATGTTGAATGATTTAATTAAAAAAATGTCTACCTCACTGTCACGCCCGGATTTTCGGCCACGCGACCTTTTGAGGAGTCGCCACCACGTCTTTTGCGGTTAAAACGTGGAAAACTCAAATTATGCCCAAATTGGATAAAATTGGTCTTCATGTTAGAGTTATGAGTTCGGGAGTCAATTACGGATTGGGAAGGTATTAGCACCCGTCCGCCCGTTATTAATCGGTACGTTAACTAATTGCATGCTTTTAATTTACCCTTACTCTATTGAAATTAAATTGAATAAAAACAAAATATTTATTTTTTATTTTGTGTCTGACAAGAGTTTATCTTGCTCCTACGTATCCCTAGGTGCAATAGGGAAATCAAGACTACGTAGTTCTTTAAGAAAATCGTTTGTTGGTTTGATTAAAAATTGGTTTGATCGACAGTTACTAAAAATTAGTTTAAATTTAATCAAAATGGGATTAATAGACGACGAGTCAACATTGACTGCTTACCCTCTTCTTACTTTGATAAATAGCAGAAGCAGTACAAGTGACCGCGACCAGTTCTCAGCTCGAAGTGGGAAGAAAGATGCAATACGAGTTGTAACCTCGCTATTGAATCCCAAAAATATTTTTATTTTAAAATAACTTAAATATTTTTAAAGAGAAGATTAATAAGTGAATGGTTTGAAGCAGTACAAATGACCGCGACCGGTTCTTGACTCAAAGTAAGAATTAAAATACCACACTAGTAATAAATTTAAAAATAAAAAAGGTATGATTTATTTGGGTATTCACTGTTGAGTGAAAGAAGAGTTTTATTTATAAATGAATAAATACACTATTGTACATATATAATAGTCCCTTTAAATAGAGTTATTGAAACATAATTTTAAATAAGTAAATGCTGAAAATAATACAACAACAAGGCCCAGAGCCCATTCTACAAATCTGAAAAAAAGAGAGAAAGAGATTAGGTTTTAATTGGATTTAGGGGTTCTAAAGAAAGGGAGAAGATGAATTCCTTAGTTGCACCTCCTCCATGAACCGCTGTTGGGCTTGGAAACGACATTGTGAAGACGTCGGAGCCGCCGCATGAGCCTGCTCATGACAGACCCCGGAACCCGTTACGGAGATGAGCGGCGGCTGTACCCCTGAGTTGAAAACCCATGGATTCACATCTGTGTGTTTAAAGGTCCTAACATGGTTCTTTATTCTGTTATTTGGCTTTGGAATTTTTATTGTTGATTTGCTTTTTTAGTAAAGGTAATCCTAACTAAAGCCTTTGATGTCTTGCTTGTTACTTTAGATATTTTGTTGGCTGTGTTAATGTTTTTATTGGGACTTATGCAGAAAACGCAAGAACAAGAAAGAAAAGAAAAATGATACAATTTCAAAGTGGATGAGAATGAAGAATGTGGCAATCCTTCATCCATGGATGTTCATAACAAGAGTATTTAGTGCTAGTACTATGTCCCAAAAAGGGATCTCCATGTATCATGTATTATGGTTTACATAAAAATAAGATGATGCTTATGAGTATAGTTCTTGATTATATGAATAAATAGTGAAGGAAAAGGAGTTATTTTATTTTGCTTTGAGAGATTTTAAGTATAAAAAAAAGTCATATTGATATTGTTTGGTTTCATATAATTATACATATATATGCTTCATATAAAGAAGGTAAGACACACAAAATACTTTCATTCATACTTTTGTTATCAACATAGTAGCCATAAATCAATGATGATATCAAGCTATTTGAGTATAATAGACTTATAAACACTGACCTTTTAAGCTTCTTACTATTGTTCCTCTCAGCACTCCTTTATGATGCTTTCTCCAATGCCTTTTTCCTTGTGGAAAATGCTTTACCTTTTGGCTGGCCGGGTATCCAAAACCGAAAAGAAAGAAACTGTGCTTCTTTCTTTTTATTCAATGTATCCTTTTGTTCTTGTGTGTTAATGTATTGAAAACAAAGGAATAGAGTTTTTTTGGATTCTTTCCTTTTGTGTATTTCTGTTGCCTTTTTATGGGAATAGACTTGCTATCCTCTATCCCATAGAAGTAGGGATAACCACCCCAATAGCCTAAAATCTGGCCTCATCAACTCAGCTTTTTTCTCCTAAAAAAGTGGGATCACTTCCTCATCTTCAACTGATTAAGAATCAGTTTTTCCTTCTTTATATATTTTTTTAATTTATTTTATGTTTAAACATTTATTATTATTTTTTATGTTATTTCGAAATATCTTAATAAATAAATATCTATACAGTAAAAGCAAAAGTAAAAGAGATTGAACATAAATAATATTGGACCTCTTTTATGGGCTTAAAAAATGGTATTCACACTCACTTGAAAAGAAGAAAAGTAAAAGAAAATTAAGATTCCATGAAGAAGAAAAGATTAATTTAAGCCATTAAATATAGTGATAATAACTTTAATAAGGTTGTTATTGGTAAAATAAAAATTTGTACTACCAAGGGTACACTCTCACCTTTTGAGTATGAAACTAATTCATTTTAAGTGCGTGAATACTTCTTCCAACAAGTGTCACTCCTATGAATCAAACAATTGATCTTTTGATCATCCTAAGATCTAATAAAACCTTATAGTAGTAGACTTTTTGTAGCCGAAAATTTACAATAAACACACCAATTTAACTTTAATCCACACTCTTTCAGATATAACAAGAATGGAAAACAATGTATAAAGGGAAACATAAATTAACCACTCATAATACAATTTATGTTTTCTTATTTTACCCTTTATCATTTATAATTTCATTTTTATAGAAATCATAACTATGTGAAAACCCAATTCATGTCTTACAATGACCTATTAATTGCTGCAGTTTTTTATAAACCTTTTCATTTTTATACAAATTAGTTTCATAAATAGAGAAACTGTTGTAATTTTTTATAAACCTTTCATTTTTATACAAATTAGTTTTATAACTAGAGAAAATTAAGAGTACGGATTATAATATTAATTTCATGACTATCTCAAAACTCAATTCATGTATTATTTTTTAAATGATCAACAACGGTTAAAACTCTCTCTCATTCCCACTTTCCATGTTATAGTTACCTGTTAACTACTGCAGTTTTTTCATAAAGCTTATCATGACAGTTTTCCATTTTGAATAAAACGTGCAAGTCATGGTTTCTTACTATTATTAAAAGTTAATGAGCCTATAAAAGTATAAAGAAATCCACCAATAATTTTGGTTCTCACTATTACTTTCCATTAGATATTTTTTTTATTTGCCCCATTTTCTATTATTTTCTTTCTTATGTAACAATTATAATGATGTAGTAATGATAATTATTTTTACAGTAAAGAGATTATTTTATTAACCCTTCCATGTCTATGTTTACTTTTTTACTTTCTAAAAACTTGAACCCAAGGGGGAATAAGCAATTTATATGTCAAGCATTTGTACTATGCAATAATGCAATTAATTTTATATTATTGCTTTACTGATACATATATACTTTTCCTGTGTTTGTTATATGAACAGTTCTACACATTGGGTTGCTTTCAGTTCATCATCCTGGTGAGTCATACTTTTTCATGTTAAATTATTACTGCTAGATAAGATATATACCGAGAAAATTTATTGGCATGATGTAGTTTGACTACACTATGCTAGCTTTAGTGTAGTTAAAAATTAATTACGGGAGTAGTACAACTTTTTGGTTGTCGTGGATGGGGACCACGACAATCTGTTTGTCGCATTCAAACTGACAGGAGTCACATTCCCCGTATGCGAGATTCATGGGGGTAAGTCGCATTTTGGACATGCGAGATTGGTGTCGCATTGACAGAATGCGACATCCCTATATATATATATATCCGTCATCCGAAACTATATTCACAAGTTAAGGTATGTATCTTTGCACATTTTCTAGTTTTCTTCAACATTTTCTGTATCCATGTTTTTATCTTATATTTTGTTTATACTCATATGTAGATGGTGATTATTAGAGATATTGTCAACAATTTTAGTGATGATGAAGACATTGAGCTATGTTGTGATGATGATGAAGATTTGGAGCTTGGTAGTAGTGAAGTAGCTAACATAACATACGGTACTCCTTCATCATTTTTCGTTACCATTGATTCAGCTGTTGGACAAGATATTCAAAATAGAAAAAATAACAAGGGAATAACAATATTATGCTCTATAAAAAAATAACAAGGGAATAACAAAATTTTCCTATATCCTCAACTTTACACGTGTTATAACTTTTAACATCATTAGATAACAATATTCTGCTCTATAAAAGGTAGTTTCCCATATTAGATAACAATATATATGGTATGGTAAATACAATTATTCATATAGTGAAGATTTAAGAATATAACAAGGGAATAAATAATAACAACCCGCTAGAATAAATATTCACGGTAAGTTACACCTTTGATATGAAGTAAAGACAATTGCAAAAAAATATTAATACTCAGTGTAAGTTGGATCATAATTGCAACAAAAAAAAAGACAAAGAATCATAATTGCAAAAAGATAATCACTCTAAGTTGAATAAATATTCAATGTAAGTTATGCATTTGACAAGGGTAGCTAATGGATTATGAAGTTAAGACAATTGCAACAAAAAAATTCAACTTATTCTTATTCTAATATGTCAGTCACTTATATGTCGTACAATAAAGTAGAGTAATTTCAACTTGCAAGGTAAAACAAGATTCTATAAGTAATTGCAATTTCAATATGTAATTTCAAGATTCTATATAGGAAAAGTAAAGTTTATTCACAATGGCATAAGGTAAGACAAGATTCTATATGTAATTGCAATTTCAATATGCAATTTCAATTTTAAAAATTGGTATCTTCAATTTTTAAAACTGATTACTGGTATCAATACATAAAATTTTAATCAATCCACAACAAACTATCCTAACAAAAAACTCACCACAATTATTCTACACATACATTAGTTTAGGTTAGTTGGCCACAAGAGGATTCTCCCAAGCTAAAATCATGTTAAATGTCAAGCCCCAAAATTTTTATTTATTTATAAAAGATGGAACCGGATTAGAAAACTAACATATTAGTAAATTACACACAAGCAACAAACCCATAAAAAATATTAATAAAATTAGTGAAGAAAATATATGCTCACATCCAGAATTACTAAATCACAACATAAGCTAAAATGTAAACTAATAAGTCTACAATTAAAAATAAAATCATCATATCAGTACATGCCCAACAAATCCATAAAAAATATTAATGAAATCATTGAAGAAAATAAAATCAATATTTTCTCAGATACATAATTAATCACTCACAACATAAGGAAAATATAAAATAATATGTCTACAGTTATAATAAAATCATCATATCAGTACATGCACAACAAATATAAAACAATTATTAATAAAATCACTGAAGAAAATAAAATCAATAATTTCCCAGATCTAGATTTAATCAATCATAACAAAAGCTAAAATCTAAACTAATATGTCTACACTTAAAAATAAAATCAACACATGCACCAACAACAAAAAATAAATAAATTTATAAACAACATCAAAAAAATCAACTAAAAACCATATGAATCAAAAAGAAAGGGAAAGGTCACAAATCAATAATCAAAAATTAAAAAGGGAAAGAAGGACATTACCTTCCGGCTGAGAATGAGACGGTTAGGGTGAGCTATCACATAATGAGTATTCAGGTGCGGCGAATTGTTATCTTCACGTAACCAAAAGGAGAAGGCTACGTGAGTCGCACATTCTTCATACTGTACCAAATTTTAAGCCTAAAACTGTGAATAGAATTTTTGTAGTGGAAGATTATACCTTCAAAAACTAAGTTGTAATTAAGGGTGGAAACAGACCCGACTGCCTATCAGGGGCCTATTACCTGACCTATAACAGACCAGGTCAGATCAGACCTTTTTAATAAACAAGTCAGACTTAGACTTCATCAAAAGTTTATTTAACCGAAATAGGTCAGACTCACACCTTTTTAAAAGTCTATTAAGTCTAACAGGGACCTATGTAATGTTATTATATATTTATAAATTATCTTTATAACATGTACAAAAAAATAATCCAATATGACTTAGAGATTATGCTATTTAATAATTAAATATTTAATTGTTTAGACTTGGGCTTAAGTACATAACATAACTCATGTTAAATATTAGAACAATATCATATTTTATTATGATATTAAAATACATTGTTTTGTATATTCTAACCTCAAATGTACTACAAATCCTTCGAATACATTACACAACATTGGAATGTGATGAAAATAATTGTGATAACAATGTAAAATAATTCAATTAATTGCTATAATTATAATAATTTTTTCTAATTTGTACATATTTTTTTACATATTTTTTTTACATTAGCAGACCTTTAAACAAACTATCAGGTCATGTCAGGCTTTTAAACAGGTCAGACCTAGGCTTTGAAATTTTTTTTAAACAGGCTAACCAACCAAACTCAGACTCCTATATGCTATATAGGCTCGGCCTGTTTAAGGTAAATCCTAGCCTGACCTGACATGATTCCACCCCTAACTGTGATGCAAAGATTGAATGAAAATTGTAATCTAACTTTAGGGTTTGAAAATTTTATATTGAATAAGCAATTTTGAGAATTCGGAAATTGCCCTTGATTTTTTTCCCGCAATTGCCCTTGCTTTTTTTAGAATCCCTTATGTCCAGTTCTAATAATTTTTATTGTTAATGATTATTAACAATGTTGATATTGTAATTTATCGAATCAAATTTATCTTTTGGATATTTAGGTGGAAAGGCTAAGCCTTTTGAAGAAGCCCAAATTTGATAAGAAAGAATAAGACAAGGTATATTATTCAAATTTGATAACAAAGCTATTTTATACTATTTTATAGTTAATTTGGTGTGATGTAATTTGTTTGATAATCATGTTTAAATTTTAAGGAAGAGGTAGAACATAAATTTATGTTGGGCTTAGTTTGATTTTTTTATGCTTCTTTTAATTTAAACATTTCTGTTGTTTCCATTTTACACATATGAATTTCAATTCTCTAAATATACATTAAATTGAAATTCTAAAATCAGGTTTTGTTGTTTTCTATTATTAAATTTTTTATGTTAAATTCATGGATGAAATAACATAATTTTGTTGATTTATTTGATTAAAAAATCAGAAATAAGCTTTTTAGACGAGGAATTGATGGGGAATTAAATACGTCATAATTACATAACAATTCATGGTAATTGTTAAGCACATTTGGAAATGGTAGTTTTTCAAAGGTTTTGTGATTACTAAATTTTTTGTCCATACTTCAAAATATTGCCAGAATCAATTATTTGATTTTTTTAATAATTACACCAATCGAATAAGATCAAGTGTAAGACAATATTTTTTATGAACACAATTGTATATGCATCATTCATTAATATTAAACAATTACTCCAATTGAATATATTCAAATGCAAATTATAATATGTAACACAATTATTACATTAGACATTTATTTTATATAGACTACACGTTACATACAATAAGAAAGCGAGTTGACAGGTCTGCCAACACGCTAGTTATTATAATAGTAATACATAAAGTGAGATTAAGACATGAGAGTATGAGACATAATATCACATAAGTTAATTAAGGTATTTTAAAATCCAATATATGTTGACTATCATGACTACACATGCACGTACAAATAACTCCCATTAACAACTACTAAATAATATAATATATAATCACCATCCAAATTAATATAATAGAAAAAGTATACACTGATAGGGTAAGAGTTTTATATTTTTACTATATCATTTATCATTTATTTTTAATCATCATTAACCATTAGATAAAATGAATCATGGATGATACAATAAATATATATAAATCTTTACGGTGTCATTACATATATATTACACTTTTAAAAGAAATATAATGATTTAAAATTTTCAGAACTTTGGTTGTATATAGAGGAAAATACAACATATCTCCATGCAAGTTGTGAAAAGAAGATATATAACTTTTTTCATGTAATAGGAAAAGAATATTAGACATTTTTT
Organism: Lupinus albus; assembly: GCA_009771035.1. Classification (NCBI taxonomy): domain Eukaryota; kingdom Viridiplantae; phylum Streptophyta; class Magnoliopsida; order Fabales; family Fabaceae; genus Lupinus; species Lupinus albus. Next base: position 4,311,636 of record CM020013.1, on the reverse strand, counting down.
ACTCTAGATATTTGAAATTCACACTAATAGTGTCATCTAAGTATTATATTATTAATAAAAAATGATGATATTGTAAAACATATAAAGTATTTGTTAGGAGTCTCACATTGACTATAATCGGAAACATTATTTTGGTACTTAAGTCATGCTCTCCCACCTAATAGACTAATTTTTTTGATTGAGCCCTGGTGCTTTCATTGAGAATTGTGTAATGTAAAGGGCTACGTTGCATTAAATTCTATTAATGAATATTGAGAGTTGAGTGAAATAGCGAAAAAAATCTACAATCGGATCAGTGTCGATAGAGTGAAAATCGATATGGACGTCGACTCTTATAAGGAGCAGCAATGTTAGGAGTCTCACATTGAGTAAAATTGCAAACTCAATGTACGTAATATTTAAGTCACAAAACTCTCTCACCTAATAGACTAGTCTTTTGGGTTCAACTATCCTCCTAACAAAAGACAAATTATTTTTCTTATTATTTCATCCAATCTCCCACAAATTTTGTCAGCAAGGCCAAAAGAGTGGCAATCATGCTAGTTACAAACTTACAATATTGAAATACAATTTATTTGCAGCTCTGAAACTGTAATGTAAAATAATTGAATAATATAATTGAAATTGTAATGTTTTATCTGCAATTTTGACACTACCAATTAACGTGTACTGATATAGAAAATGTCAAACTGAAAATTTAAAATTAAATTTTATTTTCTAATTATCCTTAAATTATGTTTTATATAGTATTATAGATGTTTGGTGGAGCTGTGGATTTGATACAAAGTGTCTTGACCAATATAACCAAAATTGAATAATACACTATTTACTAATATTCATAGATAAAAAATAATTAATATTTCGTGCAATGTACTAATAAAATAGTAGTAATTTATCTTTTAGACTTTATAATATAGTTACTCATATAAATTCATATATCACTAATCTTAAAATTCAAAGCATTAAAATAAAATATATCATATGATATATTTTTTTACATTTATACAAAAGAATCTTTAATCAATAAATAATAAATAAATGAAGAATAGGTTAAAATAAACTATACTCTCATCAACAAGTTCTGATACAAATGTTACCTTACAAATTTTTAGAGATGAAAAATTGATAAAACTTCAAATAAATCGTAAATGATGCACCTTAAAATACATTATATGTTATGGAAGTTAATAAAAGTCAAATGAATTTTTTATTTGTATTTTCTCACTCGATAAAGTAGATCAAGATAAATTATTGAATGAATATGAAATAATGTTTGTTGAAAATTCACTTTTTTAATTATAGATTAAAACTATATGAATTTATTATAAGTCAATAATTTAAAAATAGGTTAGATGAATTGAAAATAGAAAAAATAGCATTTCCTTGGTAATTTTTTTTTGGAAAATTAATAATATAATAAATTGATAAATATATTACCTAACAATTAAGAAAAATAAAGCAATTCCATGAACAAGACATCTATTCAGTAAATAGAAAGATTAACCAATTTTTTAAGGGTTATTAGTCAATAACTTCAGTACTATTTTTTTATTTGTTAACCTAAAAGCTTTTTGGACTCAAATTTGAACTCGTGCATCACAGTTTAAAACTTTAAATATAAGAAAATTTTAACTTTTTTACATTATTAAATATTGTGATTTTAAAATATCATTCACTTACTTGAAATTTTATTTTTAATGTATTTTAAAGTATTTAATCTTGAAATAAGTTCTTATGCCTATATAATGAAAATAGGTTATTGACACACATGAATAACAATTTAGATAATGACTTTTATGAGGTTAAGAAAATTAAATAATATTCTCTCCATTTCAAAATAACCAATTTTGTTAATTCAATATTATTTATCATAAATTGGTCAAAGTATTTGTATGTTGTTAATTCAATCTCAATTGTTACATGTTGAATGACCATATTAAATGAATGATCATATTACAAACAATTAATATGTTGAAAGTTTGAATGTTTAATGTATTATTTTGCAAAATTAGAAATTATTTCATCGCCAAACCAATGTAATTTTATGTAATAGGATAAGATATTCATTAGAATAAGAGTTAACTACACTCATATCTTCTGAGTTGTAGTGAAATTATACAAACTATCTATTCATTTTTTGTCCTTACACGAATCACCCATCTCTCTTATATGAACGACCCATAATTTTGTACATATATATATTGGTCACAATGTTTGAGATATAAGTGTAATATTTAAAAAAAAAAACGTGTGACTTGTGTAATTAAGTTAAATAAAATATTGTTTATTGTGTCAATAAATCCAAATAATATAAGATGTAACAACCCGATTTTATAACCCAAAATTTTAAAACTTTATTAAATGTAAATATTAGTTAAATTTCTCAATTCAAAATGCGGAAATAATCAATAATACATTTTCATCAAAAACATTGTATCACATTCTATTTTAATCCATAATTCATACAATTATCTTTTGTTTCAATTACAACACTGATAAAGGTAATCATGTTAATTCTTATTACATATTTTGAAAGAGATCATTTACTTCAACATATTCCTCATATTACATACATTATACAAATACAATTTTGGAATACAAAAACGACTACTCCAGTCTATACTCCCATCAGCAAACATCCACGACGCAACAGCAACATCCTGAACTCATATATAACACATAGACAAGGAAAAGCAGAGGGAGTAAGAACCAACTACGGCGACCGTAGCGTGGAATTATATGGAGTAATATCATTAAAGTATAAAAACCAATACAATCATCTAAAATCAATCATAGTAAACATATACCATTTATATACCAGTCAATACTTTAAATCACATAATGTGTACCTATTCAATCAGTATAATCATCACATTTCTTTTAGACATTTCAACGCATCAGTACAACACTTCTACAACAATACAATACAACTACGACCACCCAATATCACAAAGGGCCAATCAAATCAACATCACAAATGCAGGTCACATCCATACCACGAAGGCATATCAAAATTTCATACCACGAAGGGCAGGTCACAATTCCATACCACGAAGGGCAGGTCAAACTCCATACCACGAAGGGCAGGTCAAACTCCATACCACGAGGGACATGTCAAACTCCATACCACGAGGGGCAGGTCAAACTCCATACCACGAGGGGCAGGTCAAACTCCATACCACGAGGGGCAGGTCAAACTCCATACCACGAGGGGCAGGTCAAACTCCATACCACGAGGGGAAGGTCAAACTCCATACCACGAGGGGCAGGTCAAACTCCATACCACGAGGGGCAGGTCAAACTCCATACCACGAGGGGCATGTCAAACTCCATACCACGAAGGACAGGTCAAACTCCATGCAACCACTTCAATCACAGTATAATATTTCCACTGCATTATTCTAACATTGCAACTTCCTCAAAACACAAGACACCACATCAATGTCATAAACACCATGTATCTCATATCCTACCACAATAAAAACTACTCACGACCTCTTCATCACATAATATAATTATGTCCATTTATCGCTAACAAGTCGTTCATCACAAAATCATTATTTCAAATATACCCACAAATCAACAAATCAACAACTCATCACACAATCATTGATACAAACACACCCATATATGTTTATAACAAATCAATCATCCATAACACAACATTATCATAAATAAACCACACACAACATATTCTTCATCATATAACACATTAACGTTAGAACCAGCTTTCACGAAGGTGTATTACCATAAATGAGCATATAGCGGTTTATGTAAATAAACGATTTTCCCGCACATATATTCCCACTTTTATGGCTAATACATCCTCAGGTGAAATACATACTTTCACATGGGACATAAACACCCAAAAGAGTTTCTACCCGTTAATATGCTCCGATTCTTGAGGGAAATTGGAGAATGACGACTCTAATGAATTACTCTAAGACCACAATGGTCTTCTCTCTCACCTTAGGTTGCGTAAGCTCCGTTGCTACGCAAAAGAGCTCCATCTCCCTCCATCTCCTTCAACCTCCATTGTTGTTTTTTCATCTCCAAAGCACTCCAATGTTCCATTAAGAAGCAAGAGGAAGAGGTTTTGATGTGTTTTTGAGGTTTAGTGGAGGGAATGGTCGAAATCTATGAGGAGTCGCCGCTGGGAGTGAAAGGGGATAAAAGAAGTGAAGATTAGGGTTTGTTAAACCCTTTCCTTACTTTTATAGCTCTGACAGTGACGAATGTAATCGATTACCATAAGGTGTAATCGATTAAAGTGTGAAAAATGCACGTATCTGATATTTTTATATAATGTAATCGATTACATGCATAGTGTAATCGATTACATCATGAAAAATTACACATGTCTGATCAGATATCAACATGTAATCGATTACAAGGACCATGTAATCGATTACACTGTGTTAACAGCCCAAAATTGTCATTTCTCGCCCAGGCGAGACAACTCTCGCTCGGGCGAGAATCCTCCAGTATAGCCTAGGATTTCACCCTCCCAGGTGATCCTTTCTCGCTCAGGCGAGAATCTCTCGCTCAAGCGAGACTTCCAGAACTGATTCTATAATTTTGAAGACTCAAAATTAGGATGTTACATAAGAGTCCATGCATCTTCATTATTTGGTTCGTTACAACATAGTATAAGTGTTATTTAAACTTCTCCTTAGAATTATTAATATATTTTATAATAAAATCCTCCACTAATCGCAAAAAAAACCTCCATTAAATACAAAGTCTGTTGTATTATAATATATGAAATTGTCTACACAATATATAATATTTTGCTTAACTTAATTACATTCACCACACATTTTTTGTTTAAAAGATTACACTTATATCTAGGGATAGTCAATGTAGTGTAGGTACAAAATTAGGGGTAATTTATATGATTTCATCAAAACTTAGGGTTGTGAGTGTAATTAACTTTTATAATAATGTTTACTTATAAAATATTAAATAATGTTTTTAATAATATAAAGAGTAAATGATGAAAATTAAAAATAAAATTTTAAGAGTAAAAAAAAACATAGACAAAATTAATTATATTTCTTAAGTAATATTATTTTGAAAGAGTATTAATAATAATAACAAAAAAGAAGAAGTATTAATAACATTTTGAATAAAAACATGAGTTTGTTACATAGTTTTGAAAACCGTGCCGTACCGGCCGGTTCAACCGGAAAACCGGTGAACCGGACCCCTAACCGGTACGGTACGTATGTTATACCGCATATGCAATAGAACCGGTCAAAACCGGTTGAAAACCGGTCAAAACCGGTTGAAAACCGGTCAAAACCGGTCAAAACCGGTAAACCGGTTTAAACCGGTTGGTTTGTACATTATTATTATTTTTTTTTTAAAATTTCAAATTTTCAATTCTTCACCAATTCTTCAACTTCAATGATTGATACTTGGGTCATTTATTTGTATTTTGCGTTTGTTAAGTGATAATTTTGGATAAATATATGTTTTGTACTTTAGACTTTGATTTTATTAAAGACTTAATGTTGTTTGTTTGTGTGAATTTGAAGTAAATTATGAATATGAATTATAAATATGAATATCTACTTATTTGAAATTTTTTGTTATAGGTTTACATATATATATATATAAGCAAGTATGTCCGGTTTAACCGGCATGCGGTTTAATTACTGAACCACTGGTTGAACCACTGTACCACTATACCAGTACCCTAACCGATTTGATAACCGGTACGGTTTTAATAACATTGGTTTGTTATACTTTTGCCATATTTATAATTATATATGAGCCTGAATGTGATACATGTTAAATGTTAGAATGTAATATCCATGGTAAATTTTATACAATTATTAATAATTAAAAAAAAGAGTAAATTATATTAACACTCATAAGTTTTAGTGAAATTACATAAATCACTCATCCATTTTTAATATCTAAAAACCCCATAATTTATAAGCATATATTACACGGGTAACATCTGCATGAAAAACAAGTGTGATATTTTAAACAGAAAAAAATGATAAATATAATTAAGTTAAACAAAATATGTATATTGTGAAAACATGTACAAATAGTATATGAGTCAACACATTTTCATTATTTTTTGTTCGTTATAATATAATATAAAAGTGCTTTAAATAATATATCCTTAGAATTATTTTATAATACACCAAAAATAATAAAAATATATTGACTTTTATACTATTTTCATTACACTTATTATCATTTTTATATAAAAACCACTCTTAGAATTTAACCTACGATGGTGTCTGATTTGTTTGCAGTTAGCGTGTGTGTTGGAGGCATTTGGGAAAATGGAGGGTCCTCCTCTGAATGATATGTGTTCTGTCTGCCATGGCAATTTCCATCATCCTTGCCAAGCCAATTGCTCTCACTGGTTCTGTGGTATCTTTATATCCTTATCATTATTACTCATTCAATTATTTACCTCTTTCTTCCTAACCTAATTTGCATTGAATTAGTTATAAGTAATACATGAATAGTGGAGGATGATGCTGACAGTGATAGATTAGTGTGTATAGTTTTACTGAAACTGAGAGTGTTGGAATAATTTAGTAAAAAAAGTTAATTTTCAAAAACAAGTGTTATAGAGAATCTTGAAAATATGTGTTTCTAAATTGCTACTTTTCTACATAGAATGGAATAATGTCTTATATGATATAGTTTTGAAGGGAAATTACATTTGACACCCCTTATGTTTAGTTTAATAGTCATTGTTTCAAATTATGGACTATAACAGGCCGCAATATTGCTGTTGTAGTGATTGCTGGAACCGCATCACATATTAATTATAGTGTGGCACCAAATCGCAATGATGCGGCCACATCGAGCTGCAGTGCACCTGCATCAAACTGCGTTTGGTCGCATAGGACCACATCAGGCCGCTTTGAATTCATAAATATTGTTTTAACTTCAAAAAATTTCACACCACAGCGTACACAATGAACTGCGACCACAACCGAAATTTAAAACATTGGATACCCTTATTGTTTCATAAAATACACCATCTTCCCTTGAGTTTTATATTAAGATTTCGTTTACCCCCTGAAGTGATCTTGAAATCACAATTCACACTTAGCTCCTGAAGGAGAAGAGAGAGTAACTTTTGATTCAACAAGGATTTAGTGTATAATCAAGTCAAATCTCAAGGGAGGTCAATGTAATTTTTCCTAATTCTAATTTTGTTTTACAAGCCTGTCACTATTATTTGGCTGTTGTCTTTGTTCAGGTAGTTGTATTATGGAGGTGTGGCACCATGGATCATCTGTCCAACCTTGTAAATGTCCATTGTGTCGTCGTCCGATTACTCTGTTGGTTCCAACTCAGGATTCCTTACGGCAGAATCATGACCCGGAAGTTGCTCAGGTTCTAAGAAAGATTGAAACATATAATCGTTTGTTTGGTGGGCGTGAAACTAGTCTTGTGCAGGTACTGATATACTGTGATCTGCTAGTTTCTGTCTTCAACATTTCTTGAGTTGCTCTATTTTGGAACTTGATATTAAAATTGTTATAGTTGCTATATTCATAGGTATTTATGAATTTTGCTTGTGTTATTAGTTGACTCTTTAGATGATTTTGTTTTTGACAGAGACTCCAAGATCTTCCTTTTCTTTTGCGAAGGCTAGTAAGAGAATTCTCGGATCCCCAAAGATCCCTTCCTCTTGTGATCAGGGCTCGTGTCTATATTGCAGTTAAGTACAACTATGTATAGGACGATAATATCTTAAATTTCACTTACAGTTCTGGAAATCAGTAGTTAATTATTCTTAAACTGGAAACAATTTAACAAACACGTTCCTTTTTCATTTTTTTTAATTTTCCCTGAAATTTTTCTTCCAATCTTCATTGGATTTTAACATGTCTCACATGGTGCCTTGTGAAATAACTCCTCTGTTACTTGAGCTGCATCATTTTACATTTTTATAATTTTTATTTATTTACCACAAGTCACAACATCCTTTTGTAGACATGTATTCTTCAAATTCATTGAAAAGATTAAACATTGGATAAAGTAGAAAAAGTGCACTATGTGAAACGAGACGTCTTTATTTGTTGGCATTGTTTAGTCTCTCATCCTATGCACCACCTAAAAAAGGAGGAATATTTGAACCTTACAGCTAGGTGTATGATTTCATTTGGCTTCATATGACTGGAAATATGGTCAGAAATTCAGTTTAATGATATACATATGATGTGCGTATAACTATAAAAAAGGTTGACTCAGTGCATGAGGCTCCCACCTAGTGCACAAGCAGAGAGGTGGTCTCCAAAATTTGAACTCATAACCTCTAGTCACTATGCAATAATCTTACTGTTGCGCCAATATGACAATGTATAACTATGACATCATATATATTTAGAAAGTATACATAAATAAGTGAGAACACAGAAGTATAATGCATTTTTCTGTTTTCTCTCATGGATTAGTATTTACTGCAACACATATATAATGCATGATTTATGCTTCCCATAATTTGTTATGAAGTGGTGCTAATGTTGTCACATGTAGTCCTTACTTGCAAATGACTAATGCAATTATCATATTAAACCCTATGTTGTGATTTCTGTTTGGTGTCTTTGGGATGATTGGTTTTGTAACTTTTGTCCCAACTCTCTAGAGACCATTTTGACAATAAGCTTTAAGAGAAGAGGTCAAAATTTTGTGGAACAGTGCAGTGATTGCTACTCTGGTGCATTTGTATCTGGTTGGAGTGGAATGGTCAGATTTTTCTGGGTGTATCAATGTCTTTAGAAATGCTGTGTGATAGAATAAGGTTTTGGGCTTTTCTTTGATGCTTCGCCTATGGTCTTTTTAAGGGGGTTGCCATTTGAAATCTACTTAGGGATTGGGCTGTGTTGGTCCATTGTTTTTTCTTGAATTTTATTTGTTGGATTCTTTGTAATTTTTTTCTTTTTATAGTCTTGTGGTGGGGGATATCAGATATCTTATCCTCCTTGTTTCTAATTCTCTTATTTCCTAATGGACTTTTCTATATAAAAAAAGATAGCGGCTTTCCCTTTCCATGCTATTAAACCCCCTTGGAAGTCCAGAGCTTCCTTTATAAAGTCAAGTATTTAATTTAGACTGTGGTGCTTAGTAGAGTTAATGCTCACACGTTGCAGGTTCGTAGGCTACATATGTTATTTTTCCTGATATGCTTGGACCTTGCTTCGAATCAGTTCTACATCTGTTCTTGCATTGTTATTGCTGTTGGTTCTTTATTGAACTCATTGTTTGGCATTTTTTGTGAATGTCCGTCGGCCCTATCTCCTTCTATAATTTTTTGATGATTTACTTTACTGGTTTTGGTAGTAGAGTAGCTAAATTTTGTGGCATTGTGCAATCTATGCTACACTTCGGTTCATTTGTTTTCCTGTTTGGTGTATATGACTCTTTCTTTAAGTATGTTTCTTTGGCATAAGTATAACAGGTTATTTGAGATTAAGATTATGGTGGCTTCTATTTCGTATCAAGCATATGTTATTCTAAAGGGTCTTTGCCAAACAATTAGGTTGAGGGATTAGGCAGTTTTGCTCCATTGCTGTTTTCTTTTTCTTTGTTGTTTCTGTTTTCATTTTATGATAAGACGGGTCTAGTGATGGCAAAACGAGCTCGTAATTTTTTGCAGGCATGACATATAAATTTAGCCCATTTGCCTGCGAAGCCCAGGGTAATTTCTATTGGGTAATGCGGGTAGCCTGCGGGTAATATAAAAAGAAGAAAAATTCAAATAAATTATGACATAATGTGATTTAATGCCTCAATTTTTTTTTCATATAATATGATTTGTTCAACTTCATATTTTGTTTCTCTTCAACTACTTTATTTAATTTCTTTTTGTTGTATGAATTTTTTCTTTTTTAACTATATACCGACACCCGTGGGTGGCCTTGATGTCCGTCAGCCCGTTTTAAAATGGGCAAGGTGTGTCCATTAAGGCAATGCGAGTATTCCCACACCTGCTTAAATTTTGTGGGCTTTTGCGGGCACGGGCATGTCATCTCTAGATGGGTCCCTTAATTGTCCAAATTCTCTGTAATTTCTTCTGTCTTAATGAATTTGTTCTTTGACAGAAGACCAAAGAAAATGCATATTATTCATGTGTGGGTCCTCACTCTCCCTCTCTTTTATGCAGATGATACTAAGTGCTGTATATGTCATCAGCCCAATTGACATCATTCCTGAAGGTATACACTGCTCATAATTTTTTCGATTTATTGAATTTGTTCAATTGTTCCAGTAACTATATTACTGATGCATGTTCCTCCATCTGTACTCATGTTTTGTGCAGGGATATTAGGAATAGTAGGTCTCTTGGATGATCTTCTAATTGTTCTCATCTGTTTCCTGCATGTTGCTACCCTTTATAGATCAGTACTCTTCCGCCGCCATGGGGGTTCCTGAACTATCTTTCTGTGATATTATTACAGGTAAAGTTGGTGAAATGAGATTATACTTAGGTGATTTGTATTGCCATTGTTTTTCCATATTGAAAATTGGAATGCCCTTTTGTTCATAGACAAAGTTCTTTTTCAAGTATTGGACATAGAGAAATGACACCATACAAAGAGAAACTCCCTTAAATTTCAGAAGTTTTGTGTGCCAAAAAATAATGAGTTTAATCGGTGGAAATCGATGAACCGATACCAGAATTGCTTTAGGGAGGGGGCAATTACTTTGCGAGTCGAGGTTGTGGTGGTTAACAAGAAAACCAGTTGAACTGAACCGTACCTGAATCAACCTGAACTATGATAATGTAGATTATTAAAACCAGTTTGATAGTGAGATTGGATTACATTTATAGAAATAGTTCAGCTTTTATGACCGAATTGGTTTAAGAACTAAAACTTGATCCCAGTGATTAAAAGGGAATGAAAATGAATGAAGATAACTTCTGAAGCTATAAAATTGGAAAGGTGAATATAGAGAGAGCATCCTATATCTAATTGTTAATGTCAAGATATTTAAAATCGAGATTTTACTTAGAATCGGGAAGGCAACCAAAAATCGTAAATGTAAGATTGTAGCACGATTCGTAAGATTCTACAAAAATATATATATATATATATATATATATATATATATATATATATATATATATATATGAATGGCAAACAATTTATAAGTTATAATATTAAAGATATTATAATAATAAACATAGTATATGAATACATATTATAAGTCATAATAATAGCAAAATAATAAGCTACACGAGTTCAAAGTAAAAAAATAAATAGGGTTTCCCATTTATTTACATTATTCATGTTTTAATCAAATTTATGTGTTAAAAAATACATTGGGCTTAATAGATTGGGTTAACAACAGCCCATATATGGTTTTTTATAAATAAAAAAATAGGGTTTTCAACAGACTCATAAATCACAATAGCAAAATATCTTAACTACACAAGTTCCAAGTAAAAAAAAGAAGTAGGATTTCAGCCACTCACATTGTTACCATTTTAATTCAGTTCATGGGTTAAAAAAGACATTAGATTTATAGGTTAAAAGTCCATCATGTGTTTTTCTGTAAGTAAAAAAATTAGGCTTTTTAAAAAACTGGGTCGCAAATGACCCGATTAGTTTCTTCTCTACCACCCCGATGGCAAAATCATAGAGACAGAGAGAGAAAGTGAAGAATGTTGTAGAACTTGCATGATGAGAGAGAGAGTGAAGCAGGAACATAGAGTGAAAGAGTTTTAGGAGTCAATGGTCTAGTGGATTCCACCGTTTTTACGCACTCACATGACGATCCCACTTGATCCCACGAAGGCGTGCCCAAGACTAAGATTGAGCACGAAGTGAGGGTCAAGGATCGTAAGATCGTGCGATCTCACGAGTAGGATCGCGATTTTGACTACATGTTAAGAGGGTATGTTGGGAAGTAAGTCTCACATGACATACATCATTGTCTTAGGAATGATTTAAATGTTTATTGGTCATCTCATAACCAATTGGTTTTGCGATGAAATATTAACAATATATTCAATGCAAAGTTCATCAAAGCATCACATCACTATGTCAAATGTTTAGATTTGTATATGCAATGCAAATTCGCATTTAACTCGAAAACAACAAATGAATGCATTAGATGCTATCTCTCAACAGACACATATTCATTAGGTCCAACAACCTTATCTGGAACAAAGTTTAAAGCGACTAAAACTTTACCGTACTCGTTATAATAAGAAAAAGGAAAATGATATATCCTCCTACTAAATCTTCCTATTAATCCTCTTACCCACAAAAATCTGACATATGTCATAAAGTGATACTTTATTTATTAGTGATTGATTTACAAGTGATATATGACACTTTTTATGGGTAGGAGGATTAATAAAAGAATTTAGTAGTAGAATATAACATTACTCTAAGAAAAATATATGAGATTATGATGGAATATATCCAGAGAAAGCCCAACATTATTGAAGACACTTAGTTTAACAAACTTCAATATGTTTTCATAGAGGAACGATAAAGTCTAATATGCTGTAGTGTGATTCTAAATTGAGTTTAACCAACATTATTGATCTATAAATTGTAATATTTTCATTGTTAAGCCCAACAATCTAGTGCGTTTAGAATATTGAGTTTGGATACACTAATGAATACTTTAATACAAGTGTAGAGATGCTTATTTATTGAAGAATATTTAATACATATGAAGAGGTGAGAATATTTGTATTATTCTGCATAATAGTGAATTTTCTTTTAGTCTATGTTGAAAGAAAGAAATCCTTCGACAAGGTTGTGGAAATACTTGACATAGCTCAGATTGAGTGAACTAATATATATTATTGTGTTAATCTTGTTACCCTTAACTTTTATTGTTCTATATTTACTACTAACCACAAGCTTTTAGATTTCAAGTTAACCTTTTCAGAAATATTGTAACATTTTTTATATAATATTTGTAAAAGAAGCACAACTTACGTTTTGTGCATTGTCCATTCTAATTTTAAATTGATGGTTAAAAGGTAAAATATTTTTTAAAATAGTTAAAAAATATAATTCAATCTTAGAGTATCTACTTGTGAAACTTTAATTAGTATCATATCTCAACCTCTAAATAGGATTTAACACTTAACAAGTATTAATTCAATGCATTATGATTATTGGAAGAAAAGGATGATAACATTCTTAGAAACACAAAGTATTAATATTGGGGAACCGATTGAAAATGCCAAGTCAGAACCCAGAGACAATATTGGTGAAGTCATCCTTAGAAGATGAACTTCAAGATAGAAGAGCATGATAAAGACCATAGTTTGAAAATGCCAAGGATATCTAGGATACATTATTATTATTATTAGTGTTAAGTGTTAAAATTAATTCATAAGGATAATTTAACACCTTTTGATTCTAAATATTTACTTTATGTAATCATAATTGAGATTTCGATGATAAATTGTACTAATCTTACTTCTCAAGTTTCCATGATGTTCCAGGACTGGAAAATGGTTAAATGGGACAAAATACACAAACATGTAAAAGCCACAAATCATCTCACATACGCTCACCTAGGGGTGAGCATTAGCCGGGTTGAGATGAGTTAAAGTTTGTCCCTTACCCGACCCTAAATATTGTCTGAGTCATTTTTTTGAACTCATATCTGACCCTAGATCCGAAGCTAACCCGACCTTAAATATAGACTGAGTCAGCCTTTAAACCCGAACCTCACCCTAGACCCGATTAAATATAATCCATACTCATTTTAGATAAAGTTTTGTCAATATTATTTATCATTAATCATGTATATATGATATAAAAAATTAGATAATCAATGATACTTTCGACAAAAAAATGTGTCATTACTCTATAAACATTTGAATAGAGATACATATAAACATGATGACTGAACGATTATGGGACGAGTCCGACCAAGTCATGCTTGGTCCCTACTCGACCCAAAATATTGACTGTGTCTTGAACTCAAACCCCACCCTAGACCTAATAGGATTTGACCATATTTGGACTTGACCATGATCGGGCCATACTGAGTGAGCGGGTAGGATTGGGTCATGCTCACCCCTATGCTCAGCGTAAGAGGCGCTTAACATGAATGTCGCATCCAACGCAGAAGAAGTCAGACGAAGGGTCTGATATTAAGCGCACCGTTGTTGCACCCAGCGCAGGAGCCAAATTGTAGATATACAAAGAGACCCAAAACACTAAAGCACATTCTGAGTCCTAAATTAAGTTCCTAGGAAGTTAGGAATCGAATTTGATTTATTTCTTAGGATGGTTTTTAGTCATTTTAGTGTTTAGTTTATGAAGTTGAAAATATGATGTAATAGCTAGGAAGTAGGAATAATGGAGTTTTTGCATGTTCATGGAGAAGTCGATACTTCTCTATGAATTACAAGTTCTGAATTTATCTTGTATCGAGCTTTGTACGAAAAATGCTTAGTTAGATTGCTTCGTAGACGAGATTAGTTCTTTTCTATTCATTAATGTATTTGGAATTCAACTTATGAATAAAATAACTTGATTTTCGTGCTTTACTCTTGTTGTGCTTATTGCTTACTAAGTGTTTGACGAAATGCCTAGTTTGTCCTAAGAAAAGAACTTTGTGAAGAAATTCCGGTTTTGATAGTCCAAAGCATGTAATTTATCTTTTTTTTTTGCATAAGACTAGATGTACTTTGCATGCTTAATTGTCACAATGTGTGCCTATGTTTATATGTTTGCTAGACATAGATTTATGTTCACGTTGGAAAACTCTAAAAGTTGATGGTATGTGTTACTAGACATATAGACATGCTTGATGGTTCATAATATGTAATTTCATCACTGTAGTTGCTAGACATAGAGCTATTTTGATAAATAGATAAAAACATTGGCGGGTAACACTATTGAGGCATGCACTAAACTCAATTCGCATGCATAAATTACTGTAAATATAGGTGTGTGTTGTGTATACTTGAAATATGTTATTACATTAGTCTCACATCACCTAGTATTGGAATAGAGTAGAGTAATCAATGTTATGTATTGGACTTAAGTCCTTGTTGTAATGTGTACCAAATATAAGCACCAAATAGAAACACTCTATGGGCACTTGGGCTCATGGGTGTGTTAGAGTTTGTAATCCTTATTATCTAATAATATCTTGGTAGTCACTCAGCGCTCCCGGGGACGTAGGCACAATTGGCTGAACTCCGTTACCAAATTCTTTGATTCTTCTCTTCTATTTATTCTATGCACTTTATTTGATTGCTTGTGACCAACGCTGCGCAAGATCGCTTCTGCTGCACCAACAGTGTGTGTGAATCATAATGTTTGATCTTGTGTGTAAGGTTTTGGCTTTATATCATGAGTTGCTGAGTAGACTAAAGTATAAGCTCTTAGTGTAATTGAGGTCCAATATTATGTAGAGTTATACTTGTTTTGTTGCTTGATTGTTTGCCCATATTAATGAAATGAATAGTGAATCAATATCACATCTAACTTCCACCATTTTTTATTGTTAAATTTCATAACCAAAACAACTAACTTGAAAACACATTTGAAAAACCAAGCGTTAAAATAATGATTTGATTTTGAAAGGCTAAGTTAACAAGTCCTTATGGATACGACAATCTCTTACCTTTTTTATACTTGTTTGCGACACCGTAGGGAGATTTTATACCCCTGGTTGACGGTTTAGAAATTTTATACCCCTAGATTACCAGTAATGAGCTTGATCTCAATGAAGAAGACATACCACAAATGAAAAATCACTAGCCCTAAATCTAATGCATATAGAACTCTTGATAAATTATTTTGAAAACTTTCAAAAGATCACTAAAGCATGGACTTTAAATATCAACATCTAAGTAATAAGAATTAATCCTTGAGAGCTAATAATGCAAGTTTAATTATGAGAATATTACAAGAGCTTAAACATTCTTGCATTATTGAAAAACTGAAACAACAAGTAACTTATCTGACCAATAATACTGTAGATCTAAGTTTGTTGGTGGCTTACAAAAAACTAAAGTTAACATAAGGGCACTTTGATCTCAAAATGATAAATCTGGTCTAGGATTTAATGAATTACATAACACTACTTTGCATGAAAATTATGATAGACTACATAATGTAAATAAAATTATGTATGAATAAACATATTCCCTCTAGAAAGTATGTAAGAAGAATAATATTCATGCATCCCCTAGCTATAAATATCATAACATGCATGTTAGGAAATGTTCCTCTAATTAAAATAATGTGTTGTGGAATACAAACATTACAACAACACAACTTATAACATCCGCTGTTGTACGATATTGTTTTTCACAGCGCTACGTGTGAGTTGTGCTGTTATATATTTATCATAACACAACGCTAGTTGTAGTCCACACTGTTATATTTGTCAGTTCTGTAACAGTGCATGACTTAGGTTGCGCTGTTGTAAAATGTGGTATACAACAGCGAAATAAGAAAGCGCGATTAATGACTATCATCTACGACTTCGGTCAAACAAATAGCGGTGGGACGCGCTGTCCTAAAGGCAAAAAAAGCGCTATTGCTCAACGTATATAGCGTAATGTATTGGTTGCAAGTATGCTTAATAATAAGAAACAATTCCTCATGTTGGTATTCAGATAGTAACTACTCACGGTTACATGATTGGAGAAAAGTGTATGCTTTAATATCTAAAGCCTAAAGTTGATGGGTTACCTTTAGAGAAAACTAGAAATGTAAATTTTTTGATATTGATAAAATTGTTAAACATCTCTTTCGCTTCATAAAAAATGTATTGTTGATTAATGGTTTGATCGAAGCATAATCTACTAAGTATAAGTCGATGTCTAATAAACTTTGACAAAAGTATTGTATTGTCAATAGAAGTGATGGATCACTTTTGTTCACCACAAGGAGATATTATAACCTATACGAGATTAATTTAGAAGATTTCTCATATCAGCATGTAACATATTTGGTATCCATGGACAATGATGAGGGGATATGGCTCAAGAGACTAGGTCATGCAAGCTTGAGGTTGATCTTGAAAAACATAACTTCGTAATAGAATTATTGGATATTAAGATCAATTCAGATTTTGTATGTGATGCATGGTAAATTATTATTTGAGCCAATTAATTATGTTAGTAGCTTAAGATCTAATTATTGGTGATCCAAATGTCAGATGAGAACCATATACACATTCAGAGGAGAAGAATTTGTTCTCAAAATCTACATTACTCTTTAAAATTGAACCCATAACAATAATAAGGTTATAATGGATGAAAGCTCGATTTTGGTAATGCTAGAAGAGCTAAAGCAGTTTAA
Source organism: Lupinus albus (assembly GCA_009771035.1). Lineage (NCBI taxonomy): Eukaryota > Viridiplantae > Streptophyta > Magnoliopsida > Fabales > Fabaceae > Lupinus > Lupinus albus. The sequence continues at coordinate 4,294,345 of CM020013.1, read as the reverse complement.
AAGAAGTGAAGTATGAAATCTAGTGTCTAGATAAATATATCATTGGAACAAAGTGGGTATATAAAAACAAGTTTGATGAACTCATAGACCTAATACCTTAAGGTTTTAGGTCAAGATGTGGTGTCAAAATCACTTATATACTTATTTTACTTACCCATGGAAGAATGATTCATCCCATAGATAAAGATCTTCCAATAATATAATATGTTAAAATATGCATTCCTAGCTTAATATTATATTTAATTGTTACCAATAAGGTCACATCCGCAGAATTAATGGATTAGATATCTTTATTACCTTATTGGGCATGTTCAATAGATGAGCCCAACTCAGTAAGCAATAGTGTGAATTAGGCTAAGCTCCCTTGGAAGTGCTTCCTCTATTTGCTTATAAGTAGAGCATGAGATGCTCAAATACGACACACCAAACAATAGAATTCACTGATACTCTTGCATCTGCTAGCAGAAGGAGCTGCAATGTTTTTATATTGACATTGTTCAAGTGGACTTCTATAGAGATAAGTGTTGGTGCAGCGGAAACGATCGTTGCGCAGCGTTGGTCACAAACAATCAAATAAAGTACATAAGATAAATAGAAGAGAAGAAACAAAGAATTTGGTAACGGGGTTCTGCCAATTGTGCATACGTCCCGGGAGTGCTGAGCGGCTACCAAGATATTATTAGAGAATAAGGATTACAAATCCTAGCACACCCATGTGCCCAATTGCCAATGGGGTGTTTCTATTTGGTGCTTATATCTGATGCACATTACAACAAGGGACCTGAGTCCAATATATAACATTGATTACTCTACTCTATTGCAATACTACATGATGTTGGACTAATGTAATAACATATTTCAAGCATCCCAACAATCTCCACCTTAACGAATATGTGACTCCACCTTGCTTAATGCATAATTCTCTTTAACAAATTGCTCCCCTTCAGCATAAACCTTATGAGTATCATTGACGATGTTACCAAGAGTCTAGTTCTCTAAACTTGTAGTGCAGCTTCCCGGTACCCCCATAAAATGGAACACGCCGCCTAGCCACCTATTGCTAGGAAATCTTTCGATATATGGAACCTCTACACAAAAGTTTACCAACAACCGTTCTCTTCAATACCCAATCAAACTGAACCTTGGACCATCCTTGGAAAGCCTCAGCCGCTACCACCATTGTCTAGCTCGACAATCATAGTTCAAAAGAATTATCACACTACATCTTAAGGAATATACCCACAACACACACCTTGCGTAATGCTAACCACTGCCCGTGTCACACCCTTGCATGCATCTAGGGATGGCAATATGGGCATGGCCCGACAGGTCAGCCCGATTTGATCAACATTTTTAGCGGGCCGGACTGAGGATTTTAGCCCAAAAGCCTATATTCAACCTGGTTTGGAAGCCCGTTTTTTAGACGGGCCAAGGCGGGCCTGGTCGGGCTAGCCCGACGGGCCAACATTAATATTGCTTTAACATTTTAAGGTTATGTGTGATTCCAAAAATGTAGTCAATTTAATATTGTTTTTCAACCAAACATTTTACACTTACCGTGTGCAACCAATTTATTATTCATATATAAGACATTTATGAGTAAATTGCTTATCAATGTAATTTATATAATATACAAGACATTTACATATCAGTGTTTAATTTTTATCATATATGATATTCTGTTTAACTTAATTACATTTATCACTTTTTTTTAAAAAAAGATTACACTTCTCATGGAGGGTTGATCAATCTAATGTATCTTTATAAATAATTAAGGGTTTTTTTACGTGTAGAAAATGGAAGGATAATTTTTATAATTTCGCTCAAACTCATGAAATATCAGTCTAATTTACTCTTAATATTATTAATAATCTTTTGCAAATGTTTAACACGTTATACTAAATTGATTAGTAATATTAATATTAAATTGGCTATAGTATTATGTAATATTACAATTGATAAGTAATTTATGAGTAATTTATATCATATATGAGACATAAACTTATCAGTATAAACTCTTTAAATTGGTTAGTACTCATATATAAGTCTTCTCAAAAAATATTTTTTTGAATAGAAAAAATGGAGCCGTATTCTTCCAACACAATATCTAATGTTTAAAACATAGGAGTTTGAAACTTTATTGTGAACTAGGAGTCTAAAAGTTTAAGACTATTTTGGCTAGTTGTTTAAAACTTACAAGTTTTAAACCAAAACGATATATTATTGTGAGATTGTGGACTTTAGTTTGTGAATTTTTTGTTTTAAAATACATATATGAAGCGTTATAATTATTTATTTTTGAAATTGTGATTGAGTTGGTTATAAATGTGTTTTTAAAAAGAAAGAAAAACGGGTCAGTCCACCGGCCTGCCAGCCCTGCCAAATATGGGTCGAGCTGGCATTTTGAGACATTTTAGCAATAAGGGTCGGACCAGCCCAACCATATTTTGGCAGGCCGACCAGGGCCGGGCCGGGCTGACCCGTTTTGCCACCCCTACTTACATCCAAGCCAATGCCCATGTCACACCCTGCATCTCTACCAATGCCCATGTTACACCTTGCGTCAAAGCCAATGCCCATGTTACACCATGCATCAAAGTCAGCTAACGCCTTTGTGCTTTTATGGACCTACTAACAATTAATATCCTTCACTATGACGTCACAGACATGCCATTAGGATATTTCACTTCTCATATCAAATGAGATCATTCTATCAACATCTAGAGAGATATTGTCAGTATCTATCTCAGGGCCAAACTCAACACCTGAGTCCCTATTTTCACCTTGATCCTAATCCAGTATATGAACTTCTCGGATTCTGGATCAACATATATCGCCCCCACCATAGTTCCGTCATGTTTTCTTCTCCTTCAACTCATCTCCTTTATCCTTGCATAGTACCATTGACGCACATTGTCTAATCAACATGCATTCACCTTATTTGTCATTATCTAGCACATGGGTTAAGAGTCATCTACCAATTGGCTCTAATACCAATTGTTGGTGCAGCGGAAGCGATCGTTGCGCAGCGTTGGTCACAAGTAATTAAATAAAGTCCATAGGATAAATAGAAGAGAAGAAACAAAGAATTTGGTAACGAGGTTCGTCCAATTGTGCCTACGTCCCCGGGAGCGCTGATCGGCTACCAAGATATTATTAGAGAATAAGGATTACAAACTCTAGCACACCCATGAGCCCAATTGCCCATGAGGTGTTTCTATTTGGTGTTTATATCTGATGCACATTACAACAAGGGACCTGAGTCCAATATATAACATTGATTACTCTACTCTATTGCAATACTATGTGATGTGAGATTAATGTAATAATATATTTCAAGCCTCCCAACAATAAGGTTGCAACTGCATTGTTTGCTCACTACGTTAAAGAGGTAATTCTTATTCCCCTTGACCATTTTTCTTTGAAACATGATCTTTCAAGTACTTCCTTCATGGGAATCGTATCTTCTTTAGTATAACATGGTACACTTTCCGTTTAAGCACGAGATTCTCATAAATCTATGAATATCATGATCATTATTAATTAATATTCTTTGTTTGTCAAAATTACGAATTGGAACCTTGGATTTAAGCTTAATCAATCTTTTCAGCTTTAAAATTCTTAACTTATACATATAAGAAAACTAAGAAATAAATATAATGGTCTTTAAAAAAGTATGAACCCTTAGTGTCATCTTGACTTTTAAAAAGTCACGGTTATATGATTAAGTACAAATACTCATTATTAAATTATCTTGCCCTAGAAACTAACTCAAGGAGAAAACTCTCATCATAATAGACCATGTTTAATCATGCAAAATGAATTCATACCGTGGTGGCGACTCATAAGTAAGGGTGGAAATAGGTCAGACCAGTCTTTGCCTTAAACAGGCTGAGCCTATATAGCATACATGAGCCTGAGTTTAACCTGTTAGTCTGCTTAAAAAATTCAAAGTCTAGGTCTGACTTGTTTAAAATTTCGGTCTGACCTGTTAGCTTGTTTAAAGGTCTCTTAAAGTAAAGAACTCAACACATTATGAGTAAACTAGGAAAAATTATTATAACTATAACAATTAGTGTGAATTTTTTTACATTATTATCACAAATATTTTCATCACCTTCCAATGTTGCGTAATGTATTCCAAGGATTTATGGTGTCCTTGAAGTTAGAAGATACAAACCAATGTATTCTAATATCATAGTTAAATATGATACTGCTATAATGTTTAACTTGATTAACAACTTAATTGCCAAATATGATTATGCTATCCAAAAAACATCCAAAAGACAATAATAAATTGCTAAATAATATCTAAATAATACTAAATTTGTTGCAACGTTGTCTAAATGTTATACAATTACATATTATAAATATATAATAACATTACATATGTCGGTCTGTTAGGTTTAATAGACTTTTTAAAAGATCTGAGCCTGACCTATTTAGGTTAAATAGACTATTGGAGAAGCCTAAACCTGACTTATTTACTCTATGGTAGATATTAGGCCCCTGATAAACGGTCTGACATGTTTTCACCCTTACAAATAAGGTTAACTAGAGAACAACAATTTTTTTTGTTGATAAACCACTATATAATTTAGTATAACATACTAATATTATTAGATTACATACATCTCTTCATATAAGCTTATGGGAATAAAGTATATCCTTATATCAGGAGATAACTTACCTCCCATAGCTAGTAAAAGAATGACATGTGTATTATTTTGTTTAGTTTTAGAAATATCTATATATCTATATTAATTGAAGGAGATGTTGAAAAGTCTAAAATAAATTTCTCCTATGCTTGACACTTGCCTTTTTCAAGGGTATAATTGTCTTTTGCTTTTTTTTTACAAAAAAAAGATGGAAAAGTTAAAAATATGAAGACTAAAAAACCCCTGCCTTTAAATTTCTTCATTTTATCAGTTTGGGGAATTTTCGTATTTTATATAATTTTGAATCATTACAATTACTGTCCTCATTTATTGTTGCAGCGACAAAATTACCAAAACATTCTTTTCGTTTACACTACTTTTCATTAAAAGTTTGGGGTTAATTACATAAATTGACTTTACAAGTAAAAAAAAACTCTGACTTTTTTCCCCTCACTTTTCCTTTCCCGTTTTCTCTCACTCCCCTATTATTACTCATACCTCTCATTCTCTCTCAAAAGTGTGCTCTCTTTCATCTTCATATTCTTCTCCATTCATCTTCATCTTCTCTACTAAATGACCAACCAAATTCAAAATAAAACACTCTTTATTAAGGCAATATTTGTAAAACAATTTTTCATTGAACATCAATCACTTCCACTTCTTCATCTTTCCACCTCTTCATCTCTCCACGAGTAAAATATCATCTTCTTCATCTCTCCACCTCTTCATCTTTCTCACATTGCATGTTATTTCCCTTCATCTCTTTCTGTAAGGTAACATGCAATCTCTCCACTTCTCTTATTTTTGTTTCCATTTTTTTTACGGATCTGCAAAATTTAATTTTCAGTGTTCAATTTCCCCCCCTTTCTTGTCATATCTTTCACTGATGTTAAATACTAAAAACAATGAATATTTTATTTTTTCATTTTAATGAGGTCTATGATTTCACGTAATGAATATGTTTTCTATTGGTATTAAATCATATAATATATTGATTTTGATATTCTTGAAGATGACTTTTATGGTTGCATGTTAATGTTTTGTTTCAGATCTGGAATAATTTCCCTCATGGTTCAAGTTTTAATTTGGTTGTTTCATATTGTGAGCTCATGACCATGTTTATTTTCGTTCCTTCAAAAACATTCCACATGTTAACCTTAAAAATGACACCTTTATAGTTTTTGTTTCCGGTCTACAATATTTTTGTCTCATGGTTGAAGTTTTTCTTTCTTTTTGTAATATTTTTCTCTCATTTTAATCACTATCTTCTTTCTCATGTTTAAATTTTCAGGTATTTTATACAGCTGAAATGTATCTTCGAATCATACAATATTTTTATGGTAATATTGCTATTTGATTCTTCATATTCCATGGTTATTTGCCCTCATATTTTTTTAAGGTAATATCTTTAGTAACCTGCAATTTATATATCTTATTTTTCTGTGGGTTGAATCATACAATATTTTGATTTTTAAATTTATCAATATGCCTTTTTTTAAAACATAATACTATATAATGTTATTATAGATCACCTTACTAAACATATCATAAGCTGTAGTTTACCCATATGACCACTTTTCACTTAAATAAACCCACTTTCAAGGTTCATCAGATAATCTGACAGCTAAGTCACTTGAAAAGATAGTTTATTCAATACAAAACAATGACATAGAGACGAAGTCTCAATTAAGGAAAGATCAACAAAGGCCACGATTCACACACAAAGTGAATCGAATAAGGCCTTTCGGAATCGGAAGAAGTGAAGTGGTGGGCCTTCTAGAAGCTTCGCCAGAAACAAGCAAGATGAGGTCGCTCTCCTTCGCTCGTTCCGTACTTGACTTACGAGCTCGTGTAGTACTCGCCCCTATCTCTCTCTAAAGGGGCTTATGCACTCCACTCGTAAGGAAACTACTAAACGAGCGTTAGAGCTCCTCCTACAGATGAAATTGCATCGTTGATTCCTATTCCGGCAAAACTAGCTGCTGACTCAACCTCCCCTCGGGCCTACGCCCTCTTTGTTTTAGCATCGGCGATTGAAAGAGAGTAGGAGCGCATTATGCATATTCTGCATTTTGATGAAATTGTTAATTAGTAATTACTAATAGTTATTATACTTACAAATCAATTATTTTAGTTTGATGTTAATCCAAGTGAAAATTATTTTTCTTATTATTCACATGATAATGCATAACTTTTGCTTTAATTTATTTTTGCAGGTCAATCACCATAAAATTTTACAATGATGATCATTATTTGCTTTACTTTTAAAGTTGTAGGTGAGTTGACATATTATTTTCAAAATAACTTTGGGAAACACAATTAAATCATCTTATCTACTATCTTAATATCAATGGAAGAGACTATTTATTGCAATAAAAAAATTGTACAGGTAGGGCACTCCTAGAAAAAAGTAATTTTTCTGCCATCATTTTCAAATTTTAAAACTTGGCACGATTCCATATTATTTTGCATTAATTTTCAGTACCCTCTCTCTCCATTTCCATTCTAAAGTTTCATTTCTTATTTTTTCCATTCATTTTTCTTACATTGATAACATTTATTTTTATTTATTGCTCATAATTATATTTAATGAATTATAAACTTGACCATTTTTTTAATCCTTATCAAATTTTAAATCAGGTAGTATTTTAGACAGAACAATCAAAGCATAGGACAAAAAACATGAAGATTTCTTGAGGTTCGTAATTTGTGATATATGATCAAAGACTTTGATAGGACACTATTTTAGGTGAATATTTTTATTGGAGAAATAAATTATATGGACATCTTTAATTGATTTATATGCTAATAAAGTGATCGTTTATCATAATAAGAACGGAAGCATATGATATTATTACCAAAATAGTATGAAATGGGTTGATGTTATTATCATGTGCTTTGTGATTGGACATAGATAGATAAGTCATATTTCCTTCAATTATTTGGTTACATAATTGACAATTTTATTATTGTAAGTACCCAAATTCTACCCTTGAAAATTTTTCATTTATTTTCATCATCTCTTACATACATCTATAACTCTACTTAAAAACCCTCATGAAACACTCTTTGAAAATACTCTTTACCCTATTATATTATCATAAAAATTTATGTTGCGTAAAAACATAATTCATTCGATTAGCAATTATCGCATACACCCGTTATGGATTTTCCAGAGTTATAACGTCCATAACTACACATCTCCGTATTTCCCTAATCAAATTTACATTCATCCCATAATGTTATCAAATTAACTACAACGTCAAGTAGCAATAAAGACAATCAAGTTAATAAACACAAAACCTTCCTAAGTGAGCTTCCTTCTCAAAATCCTTCATTTACCTACAATGAGATTATCTTAAACAACACACAAAACAAAAGGGAGTAAGTCATTAGTTCAAAAACTAACATCACACGATAATCCACATTTCAAATACGATTAATCTTTAATATAATTCGTAAACACACATGCGAAATTGTAAACATTCATATCATTTTCCTTTAATTTCCACTTTACTCATATTCATCCTATAGTATATATATCCCATAATATATATTCTATAATATGTATATTACGTTCGTTCGAAAAATCATCCTTCTCATTATTCATATCCACCCTATAGTATATATATCCCATAATATATATCCTATAGCATGTATATTACTTTCATTCTCAACATCTTCCTTTTTATCGCTCATATTCACCCTATAGAATATATATCCCATACTATATATCTTATAGCATGCATATGACTCTCTTTGTGACATTCCCTTTTCTCATCATTCATATGCACCCTATAGAATATATATCCCATACTATATATCCTATAGCATGCATATGACTCTCTTTGTGACATTCCATTTTCTCATCATTCATATTTACCCTATAGAATATATATCCTATAATATATATCCTATAGCATGCATACGACATTAATTGTGACATCCACATTTCTCATCATTCTTATTCACCCTATAGAATATATATCCCATAATATATATCCTATAGCATGCATACGACATTCATCGATTTCATTTTCCATACCACATCGGGCAGACCGAGTTATTACCCCATACCACATCGGGCAGGTCGAGTTATTACCCCATACCACATCGGGCAGGTCGAGTTATTACCCCATACCACATCGGGCAGGTCGAGTTATTACCCCATACAACATCCGGCAGGTCGAGTTATTACCCCATACCACATCGGGCAGGTCGAGTTATTACCCCATACCACATCGGGCATGTCGAGTTCACAATAATCCACTACCATTCCCGGTAGGACAACAACAACCATCCATTACCACTCCGAGTAGGGCAACAATAACAGTCCACCACCACTCCGGGTAGGACACAATAACAGTCCACTACCACCCCGGGTAGGACACAATAACAGTCCACTACCACTCCGGATAGGACACAATAACAGTCCACTACCACTCCGGGTAGGACACAATAACAGTCCACTACCACTCCGGGTAGGAGACAATAACAATCCACTACCACTTCGGGTAGGAGACAATTGTAACGACCCGATTTTCTACCCTTGAAAATTTTTCGTTTAATTTAATCCTTTCTTACATACAGTCGTCACCTTCATTGAAAACTCTCAAGTATCACTCTTTGAAAATACTCTTTACCCTATTATATTATCATACAAATTTATGTTGCGGAAAAACATAATTCATTTAGATAACATTTACCACATACATCCAGTTACGGGTTTTCCAAGGTTATAACGTCCATAACTACATGTCACCATATTATCCTAATCAGATCACATTTATCCCAAAATGTTATCGGATCAACTACAACGTCGAATAGCAATAAAGACACTCAAGTAAATAGACACAAAGACTTCCTATTTGAGCTTCATCCTCAAAATCCTTCATTTACCTACAATGAGATTATCATAAACAACACGCAAAACAAAAGGGAGTAAGTCATTAGTTCAAACTAACCTCACATGATAATCCACATTCAAATACAATCAAGCTTTGATGTAATTCATAAACACACATACGAAATTATAAACATTCAAATCATCTTCCTTTAATTTCCACTTTACTCATATTCATCCTATAGTATATATATCCCATAATATATATTCTATAGTATGCATATTACGTTCGTTCGAAACATCATCGGTCTCGTTCTTCATATCCACCCTATAACATATATATCCCATAATATATATCCTATAGCATGTATTTTACTTTCTTTCTCAACATCTTCCTTTTTATCGCTCATATTCACCCTATAGAATATATATCTCATACTATATATCCTATAACATGCATACAGCATTCATGTGACATTCACATTTCTCGTCATTCATATTCACACTATAGAATATATATCCCATACTATATACCCTATAGCATGCATATGACTTTCATGTGACATTCACGTTTCTCATCATTCATATTCACCCTATAGAATATATATCCCATACTATATATCCTATAGCATGCATATGACTTTCATTTTGACATTCAGTTCTCATCCTTCATATTCACCTTATAGAATATATATCTCATACTATATATCCTATAACATGCATATGACTTTTATTATTCCGAGTCAACTTTTCATTGGGCCTCCCCCATCCCCCAACATTGTTACTTTCAATTGAGTCATCTTTTCATTGGGCCTCCCCCAACAATGTTACTTTCATCGGAGTCATCTTTTCATTGGGCCTCCCCCAACAATGTTACTTTCATCGGAGTCATCTTTTCATTGGGCCTCCCCCAACAATGTTACTTTCATCGGAGTCATCTTTTCATTGGGCCTCCCCCAACAATGTTACTTTCATTTGAGTCATCTTTTCATTGGGCCTCCCCCAACAATGTTACTTTCATCGGAGTCATCTTTTCATTGGGCCTCCCCCAACAATGTTACTTTCATCGGAGTCATCTTTTCATTGGGCCTCCCCCAACAGTGTTACTTTCATTTGAGTCATCTTTTCATTGGGCCTCCCCCAACAATGTTACTTTCATCGGAGTCATCTTTTCATTGGGCCTCCCCCAACAATGTTACTTTCGTCGGAGTCATCTTTTCATTGGGCCTCCCCCAACAATGTTACTTTCATCGGAGTCATCTTTTCATTTGGCCTCCCCCAACAATGTTACTTTCATCGGAGTCATCTTTCCATTGGGCCTCCCCCAACAATGTTACTTTCATCGGAGTCATCTTTTCATTGGGCCTCCCCCAACAATGTTACTTTCATTTGAGTCATCTTTTCATTGGGCCTCCCCCAACAATGTTACTTTCATTTTTATAACAGAAAAGTCACGCATTTTCCAACATAATGCATAAATTACAGACGTATCATTTTAAACCATTACCTCTTTCACATACCTCATTCATATCAGTAAGTATGATTTAGAGCCACTTATCCCTTACCTTGGTGAGTGTTGGGGATCGGTTCCGAGTAACTTTAAAAGTCTCCTCCGCGATTTCCTCCAACCTTAGGATCTTTCCTCATTTCCACCAATAACAACAATGTCAATCATTTATTCAAAATACCACATAAATAACTCGTATTTCCTCATCAAACATACAAGATATTTACATATTTTCAAGGTTTCCAAAACTACTTCAATACGAGTTTCCAAACATCTAAAACATACATATTCATCAATTTCTCTCTTTACTCATATTCTCATTTTGGGGTTTTCATGAACAACCCACAAAACCTTTCCATTCATCAAATACCAACTCTAAACCAAGAGTTTACAAGAGAAAAACAACCTAAAACGAACCATAACTCTAAAGGATGAGTTTCCATGGTTTCTCATGTTTTGAAAATGAATCCAACATACCCAAAACAAGTTAGAGAGGAAGAAGAAGAGTTAGAAACAAGAGGTTTACCTCTTCGCAAGCTCTAAGATGAGTCCTAAGGCTCCTTGCTCTTGAAAAGCTCCATTTTCTCTATTCTCTTCAAGTTCTAACCCTAAAATGTGTTTGGGGTTTCTACTTTTAAAGAGCAGTCGTCGGGTTCTCGCTCAAGCAAGCCCATTCTCGCTCAAGCAAGCCCATTCTCGCTCAAGCGAGAATCTCACAATGAGCAATTTTTGCTTAGCGTAGATGTAATCGATTACATGGATTGTGTAATCGATTACATCGTGTAAAATGCACATATCTGATGCTTTTATCTGCATGTAATCGATTACATGTATCGTGTAATCGATTACATCATGTAAAATGCACATATCTGATGCTTTTTATCTGCATGTAATCGATTACATGTATTGTGTAATCGATTACATCATGTAAAATGCACAAATCTGATGCTTTTATCTGCATGTAATCGATTACATGGACTGTGTAATCGATTACACTGCCCAAAATTGCCATTTCTCGCCCGGGCGATACAATTCTCGCTCAGGCGAGAATCCTCCAGTATAGCCCAAGATTTCACCCTCCCAGATGCACCTCTCTCGCTCAAGCGAGAATCTCTCGATCAAGCGAGGCTTCCAAGACTGATACTCTAATTTTTAAAGACTAAAATTCGGGGTGTTACAATCTTCCCCCTCTTATAAGAATTTTCGTCCCCGAAAATTAAACATACCTCGGAAATCAAAATCATCACCTAAACCTTAGGCACAAGGATACTCCACCAAAATCATAATCGATTCCCTAATCCATTAAGATTACTTAATCAATCACTAAGGGCATACACCACTAAACCGTGACATCACCCACCAATTCATGAACTAACTCATAAATGTCCAAATATTAAGGTTTCAGCCTTTAATATCCCGAATGCCCTGAGAATTAAACCGTAATTTAGACTAAAGATCTTTCCTACATTCGTCAAGAACCATAGGTATCTAGCACCTATCCATCTATCAATCCTAACATACGTTAAGAATTTCGATAACATTCTCGAACTTTAGCGAATGGGGAACTCCTTATCTCATATCTATCTAAATACGTCTTTTAACATCCATCATACACTAGCTAGTTTCATCTCCACTCAAGAATCTAGCACAATTCCATTTCACTCAATCAACAAAGTACTTACACAATAGGACTCTTAGTGTCTCATCCATCGTACACAATTCAACCATCCAATAATTGTCTAATTACATCAAATATTTCTACCATCAAATCTTATCGTCTAAAGAAATTACCAATTTCTAGCCTCCACTGAAACCATAAAACCATTGATTCACACCAAAACTAGGTACTCTGTTACCAATCGGCAAGCACAAGTCGACCAACACTCGAACCTACAACTTGCGTTCGGTTTGGTCGCCCCCAATTCCGTTAGCAAAGATAAACTTATTAACCCACTCGCATTATGTCTAGAAATACATGGGCGTCTTATATCACCAAACTTTTAACAACCTCATACTCATGCTATGTTTCACCCAAAACATTATTTAGCCACATGCTATGTTTCACCCAAAACTGATTTTCTCCAACATGACACTAAATCACTATTTAGCCACATGCTATGTTTCACCCAAAACTGATTTTCGAAAACGGTTTGAACCCACGACTCACGACAATTTAATCGAATAAATCAAATTATCATGTCAAAAGTAACGCATACTCATTTCAACATACCCTAAAACTCCTTCTCTCATATGGTGACACCACCCCCATACATCGCAATTACTGACGTTCACGAAACAGCAACAACTTTTGCCGGTACAACATTCAACGCAGACAATTGAGGTACACCACCACTATTTCATGCATTGCCAATGTCCTACCGCAAAAGAATCGATCATTCATGACCAAAAGTTTCACGTCCATTCCATTGCATTCATCACATTGACGGGGTAAGTAACTTAAGTAGCCTCTTTTCTCGATTATCATTATAAGTCTTACCCTTTTGCACCCATATACATATCAATGCAACTAGATCTTAATTCTTCACCTCAACAATCATCACATAGTTAAGCAACACACAATTTTAATGACCGCTAGTCCATTTCCAGGATTAAATCCAACTGGGACATCATCGCGCATATCAACACTATAGTAAAGGTTCTACCATTTACCCCAACCGTACACTGAGACACTCCCGATCCAAAATAAGTTTTTGAGGTTCAACTTCCCCGCACATAATTTGGTGTTCACTACCAATATACATTTGTTACGGCGAATACTCCTCTTTAACAAAAATCAAATTTTATAGACCAAGAGCTTCATGCACAAGAATCAAAATAACTTTTTCATAATTCATGCATCAAGGTATAATTAACCAAGCATTAGTACATAATCTCGAAAGATATTTTCCCCCTTGTCATACAGAACATGTTACGCACAAATTCCTCATTTCATTCACAGAAGAAAATTCACTTTCCTAGAAAAATACATAGTTCTTTCAAATCTTAATATATTGAAATACTAACGACTTATTAAATATCCTCTCGTTACATTTACTGAATGAAAACCGATCCCTTTTTCGAAGGAGAGTTATGACTTTCTTAGCCGACACTGGCCCCATACTACTAGCATGGTCAGAGATCTCGCACATATCCCTAACCGCCACAACCTTATCAGCACTATTCAATCATAACATGATTTGCCAACAATTAGTCCATCCCCATAACTTTATCTAACTGGGATAACGACAGTAGACTGAATCTACGGTAAATATCACACCATTTACCAAACCGGACTCTAGAACATAAATGTCGACACCACCACCAACACAAAGATTGGGGTCGACGCGACCAAGTCGGAAGTAATGACTCAGTTTACAATTTCAGCCGGTTTTCACATTTATCATATATAAGGGAGTGTGTCGCTCCCGAATCAACAACACTAAACAAGGAATACCTGTCACCATGCAATTTACCTCTCGCCGGATCTTCAACACCTGATGTCCCTGCACCATACATGGTAACCACTCTGCCGATAGATTGAGGTCATCCAGTCTCCATGTCATTCATACTGTGTCGTGACATAGGACAATACCTCTTGACATGTCTGGTCTCCTTGCAACGAGAACAGCGATTTGTTGTTCCAAAACACAATCCTCCATCATGTTTTCGATTACACTTGCTGCACCAGGATGGGGAGTTTAGCCGTGATCCTCCGGCATTTGCATGGGTCCTCGGCCCATGCGATGTGTACCTCCGAGTGCCAGTAGGTGAGAGACAAAGCTCTTGCTCTTCGGGAAACATCTTGTCCTTGCCCCTTTCGTGCACAAAATTTCTATGAGGCCCGACGCTCTTGGGGAAATTGGATTTGGAGGTCGCCACTCCATCCGCCTTCATGTTAGTACACCCCATTCCTAGGGCCCACTCAATAGCAGCATTCAGAGCGAATCCGCTTTGGGACAGAGAGCCTGGACCTGGAGCTACGCTCCGATTCAAATTTCGTAAGTTTTCATTCATGCCCTGAAGCACCTCTAACATCTATGCCAAGAGATCATCAAAAGTATTCTGGCTCATTTCTCTTCCTCTTTCAGCCATGCATACCTGTACTCATGTACTAGTCAGTAAGCTAACTATCAAACCAGACAAATCAGCACATAACCACACAACAGTTCACTTAAACCACACAGTCCCATCAATTACAAGATACAAAGAAGCAAGTAAGGCCATACCCTAGGCCGCAGGACTAACTATGCTCTGATACCATATTGTAACGACCCGATTTTCTACCCTTGAAATTTTTTCGTTTAATTTAATCCTTTCTTACATACAGTCGTCACCTTCATTGAAAACTCTCAAGTATCACTCTTTGAAAATACCCTTTACCCTATTATATTATCATACAAATTTATGTTGCGGAAAAACATAATTCATTTAGATAACATTTACCACATACATCCAGTTACGGGTTTTCCAAGGTTATAACGTCCATAACTACATGTCACCATATTATCCTAATCAGATCACATTTATCCCAAAATGTTATCGGATCAACTACAACGTCGAATAGCAATAAAGACACTCAAGTAAATAGACACAAAGACTTCCTATTTGAGCTTCATCCTCAAAATCCTTCATTTACCTACAATGAGATTATCATAAACAACACGCAAAACAAAAGGGAGTAAGTCATTAGTTCAAACTAACCTCACATGATAATCCACATTCAAATACAATCAAGCTTTGATGTAATTCATAAACACACATACGAAATTATAAACATTCAAATCATCTTCCTTTAATTTCCACTTTACTCATATTCATCCTATAGTATATATATCCCATAATATATATTCTATAGTATGCATATTACGTTCGTTCGAAACATCATCGGTCTCGTTCTTCATATCCACCCTATAACATATATATCCCATAATATATATCCTATAGCATGTATTTTACTTTCTTTCTCAACATCTTCCTTTTTATCGCTCATATTCACCCTATAGAATATATATCTCATACTATATATCCTATAACATGCATACAGCATTCATGTGACATTCACATTTCTCGTCATTCATATTCACACTATAGAATATATATCCCATACTATATACCCTATAGCATGCATATGACTTTCATGTGACATTCACGTTTCTCATCATTCATATTCACCCTATAGAATATATATCCCATACTATATATCCTATAGCATGCATATGACTTTCATTTTGACATTCAGTTCTCATCCTTCATATTCACCTTATAGAATATATATCTCATACTATATATCCTATAACATGCATATGACTTTTATTATTCCGAGTCAACTTTTCATTGGGCCTCCCCCATCCCCCAACATTGTTACTTTCAATTGAGTCATCTTTTCATTGGGCCTCCCCCAACAATGTTACTTTCATCGGAGTCATCTTTTCATTGGGCCTCCCCCAACAATGTTACTTTCATCGGAGTCATCTTTTCATTGGGCCTCCCCCAACAATGTTACTTTCATCAGAGTCATCTTTTCATTGGGCCTCCCCCAACAATGTTACTTTCATTTGAGTCATCTTTTCATTGGGCCTCCCCCAACAATGTTACTTTCATCGGAGTCATCTTTTCATTGGGCCTCCCCCAACAATGTTACTTTCATCGGAGTCATCTTTTCATTGGGCCTCCCCCAACAGTGTTACTTTCATTTGAGTCATCTTTTCATTGGGCCTCCCCCAACAATGTTACTTTCATCGGAGTCATCTTTTCATTGGGCCTCCCCCAACAATGTTACTTTCGTCGGAGTCATCTTTTCATTGGGCCTCCCCCAACAATGTTACTTTCATCGGAGTCATCTTTTCATTTGGCCTCCCCCAACAATGTTACTTTCATCGGAGTCATCTTTCCATTGGGCCTCCCCCAACAATGTTACTTTCATCGGAGTCATCTTTTCATTGGGCCTCCCCCAACAATGTTACTTTCATTTGAGTCATCTTTTCATTGGGCCTCCCCCAACAATGTTACTTTCATTTTTATAACAGAAAAGTCACGCATTTTCCAACATAATGCATAAATTACAGACGTATCATTTTAAACCATTACCTCTTTCACATACCTCATTCATATCAGTAAGTATGATTTAGAGCCACTTATCCCTTACCTTGGTGAGTGTTGGGGATCGGTTCCGAGTAACTTTAAAAGTCTCCTCCGCGATTTCCTCCAACCTTAGGATCTTTCCTCATTTCCACCAATAACAACAATGTCAATCATTTATTCAAAATACCACATAAATAACTCGTATTTCCTCATCAAACATACAAGATATTTACATATTTTCAAGGTTTCCAAAACTACTTCAATACGAGTTTCCAAACATCTAAAACATACATATTCATCAATTTCTCTCTTTACTCATATTCTCATTTTGGGGTTTTCATGAACAACCCACAAAACCTTTCCATTCATCAAATACCAACTCTAAACCAAGAGTTTACAAGAGAAAAACAACCTAAAACGAACCATAACTCTAAAGGATGAGTTTCCATGGTTTCTCATGTTTTGAAAATGAATCCAACATACCCAAAACAAGTTAGAGAGGAAGAAGAAGAGTTAGAAACAAGAGGTTTACCTCTTCGCAAGCTCTAAGATGAGTCCTAAGGCTCCTTGCTCTTGAAAAGCTCCATTTTCTCTATTCTCTTCAAGTTCTAACCCTAAAATGTGTTTGGGGTTTCTACTTTTAAAGAGCAGTCGTCGGTTCTCGCTCAAGCAAGCCCATTCTCGCTCAAGCAAGCCCATTCTCGCTCAAGCGAGAATCTCACAATGAGCAATTTTTGCTTAGCGTAGATGTAATCGATTACATGGATTGTGTAATCGATTACATCGTGTAAAATGCACATATCTGATGCTTTTATCTGCATGTAATCGATTACATGTATCGTGTAATCGATTACATCATGTAAAATGCACATATCTGATGCTTTTTATCTGCATGTAATCGATTACATGTATTGTGTAATCGATTACATCATGTAAAATGCACAAATCTGATGCTTTTATCTGCATGTAATCGATTACATGGACTGTGTAATCGATTACACTGCCCAAAATTGCCATTTCTCGCCCGGGCGATACAATTCTCGCTCAGGCGAGAATCCTCCAGTATAGCCCAAGATTTCACCCTCCCAGATGCACCTCTCTCGCTCAAGCGAGAATCTCTCGATCAAGCGAGGCTTCCAAGACTGATACTCTAATTTTTAAAGACTAAAATTCGGGGTGTTACAATAATAACAGTCCACTACCACTCTGGGTAGGACACAACAACAGTCCACTACCCCTCCGGGTAGGACACAATAACAGTCCTCTACCACTCCGGATAGGACACAATAACAGTTCACTACCACTCCGGGTAGGACAACAATAACCCAATACTTCTTCGAGTAGGGTAGCACCAATAAACCACTACCTCTTCGAGTAGGGTAACCACAATAAACTTTCCAACACCTTACCTTTTTCACATACCTCATTCACATCAGTGAGTATGAATTAGAGACACTTATCCCTTACCTTGGTGAGCGTTGGGGATCGGTTCCGAGTAACTTTAAAAGTCTCCTCCGCGATTTCCTCCAACCTTAGGAACTTTCCTCATTTCCACCAATAACAATAATGTCAGTCATTTATTCAAAATAACACATAAATAACTCGTATTTCATCATCAAACATACACGGGATTTATATATTTTCAATGTTTCCAAAACTACTTCAATACAAGTTTCCAAATATCAAAACATACATGTTTATCTCATACATCAACATCAAAACACACATTCATCATCCACATCTAACATTTCATCTCTTTCCCTTTATACTCATACTCTCATTTTGGGGGTTTTTGGGGTTTTCATGAATAACCCACAAAACCTTTCCATTCATCAAATATCAACTCTAAACCAAGAGTTTACAAGAGAAAAACAACATAAAACGAACCATAACTAAAGGGTGAGTTTCCATGGTTTCTCATGTTTTGAAAATAGATCCAACATACCCAAAACAAGTTAGAGAGGAAGAAGAAGAGTTAGGAACAAGAGGTTTACCTCTTCTCAAGCTCTAAGATGAGTCCTAAGGCTCTTTGCTCTTGAAAAGCTCTCCTCTCTCTCTTCTCTTCAAAGTTATAACCCTAAAATGTGTTTGGGGTTTCTATTTTAAGAAGGTGTCGTCGGGTTCTCGCTCAAGCGAGTCCATTCTCGTCCAGGCGAGAAAATCCCGCCTTTTTAAAATTTCAGATCTGACGCTCTCGCTCAAGCGAGGGATTCTTGTAACACCCTAAATTTGAGCCTTTAAAATTATAGTATCAGTCCTGGAAGTCTCGCTTGAGCGAGAGATTCTCGCCTGAGCGAGAAAGGATCACCTGGGAGGGTGAAATCCTGGGCTAGACTGGAGGATCCTCGCCTGAGCGAGAGTTGTCTCGCCTCGGCGAGAAATGGTATTTTGGGGCTGTTGACACTGTGAGATTCTCGCTTGAGCGAGAGTGTCAGATCTGAAATTTTAAAAAGGCGGGATTTTCTCGCCTGAGCGAGAACCCGACGACTGCTCTTTAAAATAGAAACCCCAAACACATTTTAGGGTTAGAACTTGGAAGAGAAGAGAGAGAAGAGAGCTTTTCAAGAGCAAAGAGCCTTAGGACTTATCTTAGAGCTTGAGAAGAGGTAAATCTCTTGTTTCTAACTCTTTTTCTTCCTCTCTAACTTGTTTTGGGTATGTTAGATCTATTTTTCAAAATATGAGAAACCATGGAAACTCATCCTTTAGAGTTAATAAACACAAAAGCTTCCTAAGTGAGATTCCTTCTCAAAATCCTTCATTTACCTACAATGGGATTATCATAAACAACACACAAAACAAAAGGGAGTAAGTCATTAGTTCAAAAACTAACATCACACGATAATCCACATTTCAAATATGATTAATCTTTAATATAATTCGTAAACACACATGCGAAATTGTAAACATTCATATCATTTTCCTTTAATTTCCACTTTACTCATATTCATCCTATAGTATATATATCCCATAATATATATTCTATAGTATGCATATTACGTTCGTTCAAAACATCATCCTTCTCATTATTCATATCCACCCTATAGTATATATATCCCATAATATATATCCTATAGCATGTATATTACTTTCATTCTCAACATCTTCCTTTTTATCGCTCATATTCACCCTATAGAATATATATCCCATACTATATATCCTATAGCATGCATATGACTTTCTTTGTGACATTCCCTTTTCTCATCATTCATATTCACCCTATAGAATATATATCCCATACTATATATCCTATAGCATGCATATTGTAACGACCCAATTTTCTACCCTTGAAATTTTTTTCATTTATTTTAATCCTTTCTTACGTATAGTGGTCACCTTCATTGAAAACTCTCAAGTATCACTCTTTGAAAATACTCTTTACCCTATTATATTATCATACAAATTTATGTTGCGGAAAAACATAATTCATTCAAATATCATTTACCACATACAACCAGTTATGGGTCTCCCAAAGTTATAAAGCCCATAACTACACATATCTGTATTAATCTAAACGGATTTACAGTCATCCCATAATGTTATCAAATTAACTACAACGTCAAGTAGCAAATAAGACAAACAGGTTAATAAACACCAAAGCTTCCTAAGTGAGCGTTCTTCTCAAAATCCTTCTTTTACCTACAATGGGATTAGCATAAACAGCACACAAAACAAAAGGGAGTAAGTCATTAGTTCAAAACTAACATTACATGATAATCCACATTCAATTACAATTAAGCTTTAATATAATTTGTAAACACACAAACGGAATTGTAAACATTCAAATCATTTTCCTTTAATTTCCACTTTACTCATATTCATCCTATAGTATATATATCCCATAATATATATCCTATAGTATGCATATTACGTTGGTTCGAACATCATCTTTCTCGTTATTCATATCCACCCTATAACATATATATCCCATAATACATATCCTATAGCATGTATATTACTTTCTTTCTCAACATCTTCCTTTTTATCGCTCATATTCACCCTATAGAATATATATCCCATACTATATATCCTATAGCATGCATACGACATTCACGTGACATTCACATTTCTCATCATTCATATTCACCCTATAAAATATATATCTCATACTATATATCCTATAGCATGCATACGACATTCATGTGACATTCACATTTCTCATCATTCATATTCACCCTATAGAATATATATCTCATACTATATATCCTATAGCATGCTTACGACATTCATTACTCCGAGTCTTATTTCCATTGGGACTCCCTCAATAAATAGTCAATAAATGCACCCGACATCATTACAGCATAGTGTATATGCCTGTAACTACAAAGTGACTTAAAATTATTACTTTATTCCGAGTCTTATTTCCATTGGGACTCCCCCAATAAATAGTCAATAAATGCACCCGACATCATACAGCATAGTGTATATGCCTGTAACTACAAAGTGACTTACAATTATTACTTTATTCCGAGTCTTATTTCCATTGGGACTCCCCCAATAAATAGTCAATAAATGCACCTCTAATCATTATCAACATTCCCATATATGTTCATAATGATTAAATGATTCACATTTCATCCATCATCCATAACAGAAGATCCACACATTTTCCAACATAATGCATTAATTAAAGATTTATCCTTACAAACCCCTTTACCTCTTTCACATACCTCGTTCATATCAGCAAGTATGATTTAGAGACACTTATCCCTTACCTTGGTGAGTGTTGGGGATCGGTTCCGAGTAACTTTAAAAGTCTCCTCCGCGATTTCCTCCAACCTTAGGATCTCTTCTCATTTCCACCAATAACAACAATGTCAGTCATTTATTCAAAATAACACATAAATAACTTGTATTTCATCATCAAACACACAAGGGATTCACATATTTTCAATATTTCCAAAACTACTTCAATATAAGCTTCTAAATATCAAAACATACATGTTTATCTCATATATCAACATCAAAGCACAAACTTATCATCCACATCTTACATTTCATATCTTTCTCTTTATAACCATATTCTCATTTTTGGGGTTTTTGGGGTTTTCACGAATAACCCACAAAACCTTTCCATTCGTCAAATATCGACTCTAACCAAGAGTTTATAAGAGAAAAACAACATAAAACGAACCATAACTCTAAAGGATGAGTTTCCATGGTTTCTCATGTTTTGAAAATAGATCCAACATACCCAAAACAAGTTAGAGAGGAAGAAGAAGAGTTATAAGCAAGAGGTTTACCTCTTCTCAAGCTCTAAGATGAGTCCTAAGGCTCCTTGCTCTTGAAAATCTCTATTCTCTTTAAAGTTCTAACCCTAAAATGTGTTTGGGGTTTCTATTTTAAAGAGCAGTCGTCGGGTTCTCGCTCAAGCGAGCCCTTTCTCGCTCAGGCGAGAAAATCCCGCCTATTTTAAAAACTCAGAATTGACCCACTCGCTCAAGCGAGGGATTCTCGCTCAAGCGAGAATCTCGCAATATCAACAGCCCCAGTTTGCCATTTCTTGCTCAGGCGAGGCAATTCTCGCTTAGGCGAGAATCTTCCAGTATAGCCCAGGATTTCACCCTCCCAGGTGATCCTTTCTCGCTCAGGCGAGAATCTCTCGCTCAAGCAGGACTTCCAGGACTGATACTATAATTTTAAAGACTCGAAATTAGGGTGTTACACATATGACTCTCTTTGTGACATTCCCTTTTCTCATCATTCATATTCACCCTATAGAATATATATCCCATAATATATTTCCTATAGCATGCATACGACATTCATTGTGACATCCACATTTCTCATCATTCATATTCACCCTATAGAATATATATCCCATAATAAATATCCTATAGCATGCATACGACATTCATCGATTTCATTTTCCATACCACATCAGGCAGGCCGAGTTATTACCCCATACCACATCGGGCAGGTCGAGTTATTACCCCATACCACGTCGGGCAGGTCGAGTTATTACCCTATACCACATCGGGCAGGTCGAGTTATTACCTCATACCACATCGGGCAGGTCGAGTTATTACCCCATACCACATCGGACAGGTCGAGTTATTACCCCATACCACATCGGGCAAGTCGAGTTATTACCCCATACCACATTGGGCAGGTCGAGTTATTACCCCATATCACATCGAGCAGGTCGAGTTCACAATAATCCACTACCACTCCCGGTAGGACAACAACAACCGTCCATTACCACTCCGGGTAGGGCAACAATAACAGTCCACCACCACTCCGGGTAGGACACAATAAGAGTCCACTACCACACCAGGTAGGACACAATAACAGTCCACTACCACTCCGGGTAGGATACAATAACAGTCCACTACCACTCCGGGTAGGACACAATAACAGTCCACTACCACTCCGGGTAGGACACAATAACAGTCCACTACCACTCCGGGTAGGACACAATAACAGTCCACTACCACTCTGGATAGGACACAATAACAATTCACTACCACTTCGGGTAGGACAACAATAACCCAATACTTCTTCGAGTAGGGTATCAACAATAAACCACTACCTTTTCGAGTAGGGTAACCGCAATAAACTTACCAACACCTTACCTCTTTCACATACCTCATTCACATCAGTGAGTATGAATTAGAGACACTTATCCCTTACCTTGGTGAGCGTTGGGGATCGGTTCCAAGTAACTTTAAAAGTCTCCTCTGCGATTTCCTCCAACCTTAGGATCTTTCCTCATTTCCACCAATAACAACAATGTCAGTCATTTATTCAAAATAACACATAAATAACTGGTATTTCATCATCAAACATACAAGGGATTTATATATTTTCAGTGTTTCCAAAACTACTTCAATACAAGTTTCCAAATATCAAAACATACATGTTTATCTCATACATCAACATTAAAACACACATTCATCACCCACATCTAACATTTCATCTCTTTCCCTTTATACTCATACTCTCATTTTGGGGGTTTTTGGGGTTTTCATGAATAACCCACAAAACATTTCCATTCATCAAATATCAACTCTAAACCAAGAGTTTACAAGAGAAAAACAACATAAAACGAACCATAACTCTAAAGGGTGAGTTTCCATGGTTTCTCATGTTTTGAAAATAGATCCAACATACCCAAAACAAGTTAGAGAGGAAGAAGAAGAGTTAGGAACAAAAGGTTTACCTCTTCTCAAGCTCTAAGATGAGTCCTAAGGCTCTTTTCTCTTGAAAAGCTCCCATCTCTCTCTTCTCTTCAAAGTTCTAACCCTAAAATGTGTTTGGGGTTTCTATTTTAAAGAGGTGTCGTCAGGTTCTCGCTCAAGCGAGTCCATTCTCGCTCAGGCGAGAAAATCCCGCCTTTTTAAAATTTCAGATCTGACGCTTTCGCTCAAGCGAGAATCTCACAGTGTCAACAGCCCCAAAATACTATTTCTCGCCCAGGCGAGACAACTCTCGCTCATGCGAGAATCATCCTAGAATTCTGGTTTGAGCGAGGGATTCTCGCCTGGGCGAGAAAGGCTCACCTGGGAGGGTGAAATCCTAGGCTGGAGGATTCTCGCCTGAGCGAGAGTTGGCTCGCCTAGGCGAGAAAAGTGACATTTTGGACTTGTCGAGGCTGTAAGATTCTCTCCCGAGCGTGAGATGCCTCGCCTGGGCGAGAGGGTCAGATTTGAGTTTTTTTAAAATGGGCGGGATTTTCTCGCTTGAGCAAGAATGAGTTCGCTTAAGCCAGGACCCGACGAGACAACATTAAATGAGAAACCTCAAACATTTTAGGGTTAGAAATTGAAGAGAGGTGAGAGAAGAAAGCTTTTCCAAGGGCAAGGAGTTTGGATACTCATCTAAGAGCTTGAGAAGAGGTAAAACTCTTGATTCTAACTCTCTTCTTCTCTTTGAAACTCATTTTGGGTATGTTGGATCTCTTCTCAAAATGTGTAAAACCATGGAAACTCGCCCTTTTGAGTTATGGTTCGTTTTATGTTGTTTTTATCTTGTAAACTCTTGGTTTAGAGTTGGTATTTCAAGAATGGAAAGGGTTTGTGGGTTGATTCATGAAAACCCAAAAACCCTAAAGTGAAAATGTGGTTAAAGAGGAAAATAAGTAAAATGCTAGAGGTAGAAGATGAGTATACATTCAAATGTTGATATATGAGATGAATATGTATGTTTTAGATGGTTGTAAACTTGTGATGAAAGTAATTTAGAAACATTGAAAATATGATGAATATCTTGTATGGTTAAATAATGCAATATAAGTTGTTTATGTGATATTTGGAATAAATGACTAACATTTTGTTATATGGTGAGAATGAGGAAAAATCCTAAAGTTGGAGGCGGTGTCAGTGGAACTTGCAAAGTTGCCAAGAACCAAACCCAACACTCACCGAGGTAAGGATAAGTCTTTAACTTATGCATTGTGTTAGAAAATGCGTGGATTTTATGGTTGTGGATAATGAATCAAGTTGTGAACCACTTATTTATTATAAACATATATGGGTATGTTGGTAATAAAGTTGGCGTGGATTTACTGTTTCTGAATTGATAGAGTGCCAATGAAAAGAAAACTCGTTTTTAGCCGACCATGATTGGTTAGCGACTTTGGCTCAAGTAATGTAGCAAACTTTGACTCAAGCGATGTAGCAAGCTTTCACTCAAGCGATATAGCAAGATTTGGCTCAAGCGATGTAGCAAGTTTTGGCTCAAGCGATGTAGCAAACTTTGGCTCAAGCGATGTAGCAAGCTTTGGCTCAAGCGATGTAGCAAGCTTTGCCTCAAGCGATGTAGCAAGCTTTGGCTCAAGCAATGTAGCAAACTTTGGCTCAAGTTATGTAGCACGTTTTCAAAAGAAAAGAGAAATCAGTTTTAGCTAACCTTAAGGGGTGTAGCGGCTTTGGCTCAAGCAATGTAGCAAAATTTGGCTCAAGTTATGTAGCATGATTTTCAAAAGTATAAACGATGAAAATGGTTTTAAGTGTATTTAACTTTAAATTGATTACTTAACTTTATTAAAATGTGTATTGACATACATTGACAATTATTACGTTAACGACTTACTCCTTGTGTTTTCTGTGTATGGTCAATGTTAATCTCATTGCAGGTAGGAGGGATCCCTTTGGCAGCATCCACTAATTCGGAACTTAATTTGAACTTGTTCATTCTTTTTGTAATCTAATTGATTGTATTCTGAAACTGATTATTTGTAACTATGGGCATGATTTTTGTATATGGATAATGGTAACTCGAGATATTTGTAGCTATGGGTGTTTTGGAAACCCATAACTAGTTGTATGCGGTAGTTACCAAGTGACATTTGGGAAGATGATCTGGCTCCTTGACCGAGGCTGGGTTTTGATGAAGACAAATGCACATCACCAAAAGAAAGAAGAAAAGCTATTGAAGATCAAAGACTTAAAGAACTTGAAGTATATTTTATTTTTATAAGAGTCTTAGTCTTTTAGTAGAAAATATTTCAAACTCATAAGAAATCACAATGCCTTAAAGATAAAAGATCTTAATCTGGGTTAATATAAGAGTTCCTAAGAAAAACCAAGTTATTTTTGAAAAGTTGGAAAAAGGCAAAAATAACTAGGGTAATCGATTACCCTGTAGTAGTAATCGATTACCACTTACTTTTGAAAGTTAAATCCAAAATTTAATTTCAGTAATCGATTACCAGGGTAAGTAATCGATTACCATAACTCTCGGCATTTCTGGGAAATGAAATTTCAACTAGAGTAATCGATTACCCTATGGATGTAATCGTTTACCACTAGCCGTTGAGCAACTTTGGATTTGAAATTTCAACTGAGGTAATCGATTACCACAAGCAAAAATCGTCAGTATCAGTTGTTTTTCAACTGGTAATCGATTACCACGGATAAGTAATCGATTACCACGTACTGTTACTGCAAAAATCTGATTTTTAAATTGAACCATTATGTTCCAACTTGGTTCAACTTTTCCCAAACGACTTATAACTTTTGAAAGTGATTCTAAACACCTTTTGGAACTCTATATAAACCTTGTAGAATCTCAGAATTACATCATAACTTTTATACTCAAAAATCCAAGTTCTTGAAACAAATTTCTGAGTTTTTATTCAAGAACACTTTGAAGTTTTTCAGAAAAACTTTCATATTCTTTGGAATTCTGAAAACTTCATAAGGCATTAAGATACATTGTGAGTTTGTCATTAAGCCATTTATTATCTTCATACTTGTACTCAAGTAATCACCATAGGGTTTGGTGAGGCATTGTAAAACAAGGATAGTGGTGTACTATCTTGTTGAAGTGAGTGAGTGATACAACTTAGGGGGAGTCTAGGTGTGACTTTGCTTGTAAGTTAAACTCATTCAATAGTGGAAATCTCTTGTGGTTTTCAAGAGGACTGGACGTAGCCTTCGGTGGTAGAAGGTAAACCAGTATAATTTTCTGGTATGATTTTTCTCATCCTTGCACTTTTTGTTTTATGCACTTCTTCTTCTACTAAACTTTCTTCCGCTACAACTCTGTTAATTTGCATTAAGCAGAAAAAGCTGAAAAGTTCCTAGTGATTTTTTAAAACAATTAATTCACCCCCTCTTAGTTGGCCATCTATTCCTCCCAACATTAATATGAATTATGTTTTTCTGCCAATGAAATATGCATGTTGTTAATGGTTTAGGGATTGAATATGAAGGGAAAGTGGGATTTCTAAAGTAAGGTTATGTTATTGGCAAATGTAAATTTACATAAAAGTGTATGAAAGTAGATTAAAATAAGGAAAAAATTTCAAGGGTAGAATTTGGGTTTTTACATAATTCCATTTTTATTTCTTTATTTGTTGATAAAGTATAATAATGATATTACTCCATAGTTCATTCTCGCTAATTTGCTTTATTATAAATCACAATTGGTGCAACAGGAAATGAGCATGCTAAAGCTAAGTGTAGGAGAAGAACTAATCACATCAAAATCTATAATGCCACCACTTTGATTCTTGGACTTACATCAATGGTAGAAGACAATAAATGAGAGAGGAAAGATGATCAAGGAAAATAAAGACAAATTAGGACCATACAACAGAATCAATGGATACACTGATACAAAAAGGTTTTACACCATAGGAGGCAAACATGAAATATATATATATATATATATATATATTAATATATTATATACACTAGTAGGTTACGCATGCATGCGCACGAGTGATAATATATTTTACATGAATTTATTTAAACAATATAAAATAATTTATAAATCAAAATATATTGATAATTACATTATCATTATCATATTTATGTAAGTGAATAATGAATTAGAGTTGTGGTCGATTATCGTGACGTAGAACATCTTGTATTAAATAACATGGCCAAAAACTTCATCAATAACTTTTTAACTTACGAATTTCCTAATCCAACACACTCTAAATTAGTTAGTAAGTAAACACTGTTTACCTCAATAATCATTTTTGGTATCTTATTTTTACCTCGGTGTCCTAAGTTAATAAGAAAAATTAATTTATTTTGTGATATAAAAAAGCATTCAATCCTACATCTCCTACTGAGAGCTACAACCCAAACTTTATTGATAATATTTTACTCATTAATCAATTGAATGTCGCATGGATGTTAAACTAAACATCAATATAAATAAATAAGAAATAAAAATAACAGGAGTCTATCAATTTATTATATTTCCATGAATTGTTTGATTTATTATTAATTGATCATTTGCAATTAAAAGACGACACAAATCTTGTTTTTCATAATATGAATATGTGATTAGGTAAGAATGACATTGTTATATTTTGCATTGCTCTACTTGAAGATGAAGGGCATTTAACTTTATAAAATATATTGAGAAACACGTCATTATTGTAATAACTTAAAAATCATGAATAAATCATATGGTAATTATTATTTAATATTTTAAATACATAAAATCATATATATGAATATTTAAAATTAAATTTGACATCAATAACATTAGTAAAAGAATATTTACATACGGAGGTGTAATTACCAAATATGAATATTTGGTAATGTAACTTGTCAATATTACAACTAATATATGATCATTTAAAATAATACACACACATATATTAAAATTTATAAATTTTGTTGGTTACAATTCAAAGGTTATAGTTATGTTTTTAAAATTGTACTGTCATAAATTTATATTCTTGCATAGCTACAATTCAAATATTATAATGAGTACACTTTAATGTTATAATACAACACATTAACCATGAAATAACTCAATGTAGCCTAAGGTTAACCAACAAAGTACAATAGCTCAAAAAATTGAATGTATGAGAAATAAAGGGGAAAACGAATGTATAGGTAGGACAACTCTGAGATTAAATTGTCGCAATAAACTTTTTCATTCACTACATTTGAGAATCATGCAACAAATACACTTATTGTTTTCAATAAATTTTCCAGTCAAAGTAAATACAATAGTTAGAAGATGTTATCATGTATCATACAAAAAAGATTTTTGAATGAATCAACAATACCCATTACACTCCCCAAAATGACATTAAAAACTAAAATGTAATTATGAGAAAATGTATACTTTAAAGAATAAAAGAATAAGATTTTATCTAAATCCAATAACCATTATCTAAAACTTGTAGGTTACAATTTTCGATGAATGCATGTTCTAGTAAGCATAAACTTGTAGATCCAAGAAAATCTAGTCTATATTAATTTAAATAATGTAAACGATAGATACGACCAAGTTGTAAATTAGTTCAAATAATTCATATTGTACTACCAGTACAATACTCTAAGCCAATAAGTTAGTCTATCAGTATGTGATTTATCTCTTCTGTCATTTGAAGCTTTCATGACATCTATAACACTTTGTAATTCTTCTTTTGCTTCTAAGCCTTATGCTGAAGAAGAATAAGGAAAAATAAGAGGTTGAAGAAAGGTGGATGAAAATATAGAAACTTAGGATATATGTGCAAAAAATAATAAAATTGTAAGGAAAAATGTACCATATCAAAGTCTTTGATCATACATCATAAATTATGAACCTCAAGAAATATCCATGCTTTTTGTCATCTACTTTGATTGCTCTGTCTAAAATACTCTCTGATTTAGAATTTGATAAGGATTAAAAAATGGTCAAATGTATAATTCATTAAATATAATTATGAGTTATAAATAACAATGAATGTAATCAATGATAATACTTCACGACACCTTATGTTATGTAAGATTTTACCAAAGCATTTTCAAGTGCAATAAAAACAAAATCATGATAAAATTGTCAATTATGTAACCAAATAATTGAAGGAAATGTGACTTATCTACCCGTGTCCAATCACAAAACACATGATAATAACATCAGCCCTTCCATACTATTTTGGTAATAACATCAGTCCCTTCCATTCTTATTATGATATATGATCACTTTATTAGCATATAAATCAATTAAAGATGTACATATAATTTACATCTCCAATGAAAATATTCACCTAAGAGAGTGTCATATCAAAGTCTTTGATCATATATCATAAATTACGAACTTCAAGAAATCTTCATGTTTTTTGTACTATGCTTTAATTGCTCTGTCTAAAATACCCCATGATTTAGAATTTGACAATGATTAAAAAAATGACCAAGTTTATAATTCATTAAATATAATTAATTATAAGCTATAAATAATAATTAATGTTATCAATGATAATACTTTACGACACCGTATGTTGTGTAACAATACAGTTCGAATGCATGATTATTATCTAACTAAAGTAATTTTTTACCAAAGCATTTTCAAGTGCAATAAAAACAAAAGCATGATAAAATTGTCAATTATGTAACAAAATAATTGAAGGAAAGATGACTAGCTACTTGTGTCCAATCACAAAGCAAATGATAATGTCATTATCTCCCTCTAGCTTGTTTATTTTACACCCATTTTCAATGTTATCAAAAGAATCAATATCTTAAACCATAACCAAAAAGTAAACACAATGACAAAAAACAACAGCATAAGGATCAAATTATATACTTTGTGGCCGCTAAACATAATATTAATACCTACCACCATTAGGTACTTTATCTTACCCAATGATTCAGTCATGCTTATATCTTCAGGAACATGAGAGTAATTTTGCATATGCTCCTAAACAACCCTTGCAGCAGCAAATAAGTTAACTTTTCATGTAAAAATGTTATCTTTTAATAAATATTGAACTAAAAAGCAACAAATAAGTTTGTTCCACTAATTTTTTTCTTTCAATAACACGAAAAAAAAACGTACATACCCAACCAAGATAACACCAAGAGTTTTGAAATAAGTCATGATGAGAAATCATAACTAAAAACATAGAATTCATGGATCAATTTCAAGGATAAGGAACTTAACAGCAAGAACATGAAATGAAGTTATAAGAAAAATCATATTTGACGTGAAGTTATAAGAAAAATCATACTTGATGTGATGAAGTTATAGGAAAAATCATACTTGTGAATGAAGAACTCATCGCCCGATGTCATAAATAAAGAAGGAAGGATGAAGAAAGACGTTTAAGAAAGAAGAAAAAAACTGGAGAAGAATGTAAACAATGGAAGTTGAGAGAGAGGTAAGAAAAAGTAATGGAAATAAGAAGGAATGACACATTTAATGAAAATTAATGGAAACATTTACACAATGATTACACTATTTTTTTATTTATAAATAAAGAAAAAAATTGGTAAAGACAAATTTAACCCTTAAAATGTCAAGTGTTAGTAATTTGGAATGTCTATTGTTGTAATTGCACCATCCCCTTCTATTTTTATTAGGATAGTAGATTACTATTGCACTCGTGGCTTTTAGCTACGAGTGCCACAAGTTTCTCACAGATAAAAAAAAGTTCTCGTTGGTCTTATCCACGAGATTTTTTAAATAGGGTAAGAAATAAATAAATGAAACTCGTTGATGGAGGCCACAGGTTTAATGGAAACTGGTGAATCATATACCCGACTCTCCCAAAAGTGCACTAATGGAAACTCGTTGTGCAACAAGACTGTAATATTTCAATCAAAGTACACCTATACTGTAACTTTTCCATCTATATGTGGTGGGAACAATGTGTCTTTATATGAAATTATCTTAAAAAATGTGTCATTGCATGTATCCGTTGTTGTAATTGATTAAAAATATATATTTAACTGAAGTTTAGTAATTATGTATTTTATCGATCAATCATAAATGATAATACATATAGTGACACACTTTTTAAAATATGTGTGGTCCCAACATTATATCGTGTTTTGGGCTGAAAACATTTTTTTCATGAACAACAAAATAATATTAATGAGCATATTTATACATGTCTTGGAAAATGTTTCTGAATGAAAAATGTATCAAACATGTTAACACATTACAAATATATTTGGAAACACCCATTCCAATAGAAAATTATCAATGGACACCTTTACTTAGCACTAATAGGAGTAAGACTCTTCCATTAATGGAGAGAAAAATTAAATTTTCATGTGTATTTTAATGGCAAAAATATAATCTTATTTTAAATAAAAATGATATAAATGTCAATGTATATTATCTTTCATTTGTTTTTCACATCACTTGTCTCTCCATTAATAGAGAAGAGTCTCGCTCTTTTACTTAGATGTTCAAAAACATGTTCCCGATGAAAAATATATCAAAAATATTAATGTATTACAATATGTTCATAAGAACATTTGTAAACATTCTTAATAAACACATTAACATGACTTAAATAATGTCCAGAAATATATTCCATCATGAAAAAAAAAATATGGACATAAACATAAGGTATATTATAAAAGTGCATAATAAGTCAAGAAAATAAAAAAATATATAAAATTTTGGGGGATTCTAAGGAAGAAAGATATACGGAGTGAATACTCAATTTGTTCCTTACAAACTTTGAGACAAAAGAAATATACACTAATAATGTAAACGTTTTTATATTGTTATTGCATCATCCACCATTCATATTTAATTATTATAATCTCTTCAAAAAAAAGTTATACAAATGAATGGTACACTAACAATTTAATCATTTTCCTCATAAAAGCTAACACCTTATAAAGTATTGCTGTATATTATTATATCATAAAAAAAACACCAATAGGAACTTCCTCAAGAATTCGTGAAATAGAGTGTTCATTAGGCTTTTAAATGTGGCACACACATTAGTGAGAGCAAATGACATTACTAAGTACTCAAAATGACCACGATGAGTGGTGAAGGTTGCCTTGTATATATCCATAGGATCCATTCTAACATGATGATAATCAACACATAATCTCCATGAGCCATCATTCTTTCCAAGTAAAAGGATATAACTAACATATGGACTATTGCTACATTGTATCACACTAGAGTCCAACATCTCTTACACTAGTTTATTAATAATGTCCTTTTGTTGATGTTCTATTATTCATAGGATCAATGGATTGCATCAATGGAATCTTGTGATCATGTCCCTCTCTTCTACGAGGCAGTTGACACATGCATTCTACCTTGAACTGAGAATTACATGCTCAATTTGTCAAAATTCTAGGTGATATCCCCCAATGTTACAAGCCAACCAATCCCAAGGACAACATTACAACATCGTAACGGAATCAACATTACATCTAAACTACGCTCTGCTGAATATGGTTCATCACAAAAATAGCACAATCCTTTTGCCTTCCTCTCATTCATGATTGTCGATGACAAATTCTTAGCAAATCTTGTCTTAGCTTTTTGTGACTCTGTTTCCACAATATTAGTTGGCTTGGTAGCAAGTAATGACCTAGTATTAACACAAGACTTATTTTTCAAAGAAATGCCTACTTGCACATTAATACTATTGGCATACTCATATAATTTGGATAAGGTAAAAACCTTTTTCACTGTTTGTGGTTGAAACATCTTAAACATTATTTGTATATCATTTCTTAAGCATCCTAAGAAATAACTCAAAGTATACTATGTGGACAACTCCAATCTAGTGATAATAACATCAAATTCCTCATGATAATCACTAATAGTCCCTTATACTTAACTTCACCAATTCAATCATTAGATCATCACATACTTCACCAAATCTTTCAATTAACACTTTGACATATTCCCCCAACTAGGCAGGGAATTCCACAAGGATTTCACATAAGCATGATGCCACTTCAATGCTTTTCCCTCAAAATGCATAATAGTCAATTTCACCTTAACATCCTCTGGTATGTTATCAATCATGAAATAGGTTTCACATTGATACAACCACTCTTTCACATTATTACCATTGAACCTAGAAAAATCAATTCTTGATAACCTTGTGTAATAAGAATAAGGAAGTGGTCTATCACCTGTGTTTTGGTGTCGATCTTGTTTGAAACCATGATCATCCACATTCTTCTGAAGTAACTCTTCAATGGATTGTTCGATTGATTCTCCCAATGTTCTTTGTAGAGAACTTGCTACTTCTGGAAGTTTCAATTCCAATTTCTCATAACTGTTATTCTCCAATATCTCTTCAATCTCTCTAACTACTGCTTGTGTTCTTGTTTCATCAGCCATGACTCTCCCATGAAAAATGCCTTCATACCAATTGATAAGGGTGTTTGTGAAAACTAGGAATTCAATGATGAATCCGAAGGATTCAAAGAATAAGAAGTAGAGTTTCTTGTGGAAAAAAAGACGAATCTGAACCTCTTATTGATAATGTAGGGATTATTAAAAAAAAAATTAAGGAAATGTGTCACCAAATAAAAGTGGTGTAGGTAATTTTTTTATATATTAGTCCTCATCTTTTCAATAAGTAATTAATTCTTCAGATGTTTTCAGAAATCAAATCATTAACATTTTAGTTATCCTATAGATCTAGTGAAGTCTTATACCACTAGACCAAGACCTTATTGTTAAAAAGTAGTAAGAGTTAATTACACTAACACCCCTGAGTTTTAGTGAAATTACACAAACTACCCCTCCCTTTTTTGTCCTTACACGAATCATCCCTAATTTTGTACATATATTACACTAACTACCCCCGATGAGATGTAAGTGTAATATTTAAAAAAAAACATGTGATGTGTGTAATTAAGTTAAACAAAATATTGTACATTGTATAGACAAATCCAAATAATATAAAAGTCAATGCATCTTCATTATTTGGTTAATTACAAAAATAATATAAGAGTTATATAAACATCTATTTAGAATTGTTAATATATTGTATAATGAAACAAAAATAATAAAAAGACACTCAGTTTTGTACTATTTGGAATTGTCTACCCAATATATAATATTTTGTTTAACTTAATTACACTTATCGCACATTTTTTGTTTAAAATATTACATTTATATCTAATCAGGGGTGGTTAGTGTAATATATGTATAAAATCAGAGGTGGTTTGTGTAAGAGTGAGAGGTGATTCGTGTAAGGAAAAAAAAATGAAGGGGTGGTTTGTATAATTTCACTAAAACTCAGGGGTATGAGTGTAATTAACTCTAGAAGTAATTTGATATTTGAACCGGTTGTTTAAGAATAAAAATAAGCAATTATGGATGAGATTAATTAAGTGATTTAAATTTTATATATAGATTTTTATGTAAAATTTAAAGTTATTTGTGTTTGGTGAACAGTGAAAACCAAGAAATGAGAAAATGTATACACAACATTCCATAAGCTTTTATATATTGTCATTCTCTCCTCTATCATTAATATTATTTATATTTTATTATTGTCTTCTCAAAAAAAAGTAATACAAATTTAATAATTATATATCAATCATTATGATTACATTCATTTTATTTATGTTTTATTATTAACTCTTAAAAAATACAAAATTTAATGAGTATATATAAATGGTTATAATTACATAAATATTACAGTTAAACCAAATTTAATGTCCAATATGTTAGAGAAATGCACTATGTTTGTGTAGGCACAAATGTCTCTGTTTTGGAATGATGTACAATATTTGTAATCATATCCATCGTTGCAAATCAGCATCAACAATTTTGACTTCTGTTCAGTCTCTGTATCCATTATCTTTCATTCCTCATTCTCACTCTCAACCTACATTTCACACTCACAGATCCCTCACTTACAGGTAATTATTTTAATTAATAAATATACACTTGTTGGAAGAGACAGTCACAAACGCCGAAAGAATAATTTGTCATTTTTATAACGCTTGTTCATGTTAGTGTTTGCATAAGTTTATATAAATATTTAAGCCTGAACTGGTTTTTTTCCCCAAATATTCGAATTCGTTAACATAACTCGTTGACTTTAATTTTTTTACTATGTTACAACAATAGCCGATCCTTAGATTATATTCATCAATAAAACATTATCATCGTTATTGTTTCGCCCAGTGTTTTAAATTGTGGTTGCAGTTGTGGTTTGCGGTAACGGTTGTGGTTACTGTAATTGCGGCCGTTGCGCGGTGTGAATTATTTTGTGATTAAAACAATATTTTTGAATTCGATGTGGTCTGATGCGGTCCAAAAGCGGTCCAATGCGGTTATGTTGTGGCCTGATACGGCCGCATCATTGTGATTCAGAGTCACACTGCAATTGCGGTGTGATGCGGTTGCGGACCGCAACCGTAATATTGCGGCGGCCACCGCGGCTGCAATATTGCGGCCGCATCAGGTGATGCGGTTCGCAATTTAAATCACTGGTTTCGCCTATGGGCAACATCTAGAATTTGGACTAACCTCAATTTGATATACTCGGCTTCTTCTAATAGTTGCCGAGACATGTCCAAACCACCATTTTGACTCCATTCTTTTTAACTAAACTCTTTGTTGCTTGAATATTGGTACATGTTGTGGGCGTTTAGGTCAGATTTCATGGAGGGAAATGGGAGCATGGTAAAGGATGCTGAGAAACGGATAACACGTGTTTTGTTTTGTGGACCTCATTTTCGTGCTTCTAATGAATATACAACAGAGTATTTGCAGAAACATTCATGTATCAAGGTACCTTCATATTATATCATATATTGTACCTTTTGTTTTAATTTGTAATTACTCGATTTTTGTAATGAAAAAAGGAACTAGTATTAGAAGAGAAGATACAAGTACAAAGAAAGAGGATACTGCATTTTCATAAACAACTGAAATCTATGTAACAAAGCATGACAATCCCTCTGCATATCTAACAAAGAAATTAGAAATATACTTAA
This sequence comes from Lupinus albus, assembly GCA_009771035.1. Taxonomy (NCBI): domain Eukaryota; kingdom Viridiplantae; phylum Streptophyta; class Magnoliopsida; order Fabales; family Fabaceae; genus Lupinus; species Lupinus albus. The sequence goes on along the minus strand of CM020013.1, from coordinate 4,257,124 downwards.
AAGATTATGGGCAATTGGGCGGAACATCGAAGGGATGCTAATAGAGTAACCCTTTCAAATGAGTTGTCGGGTCGAAAAGGAGTCATTGAAGATTTTAGCATTCCTTTCCAACCAAAGAACAACATAAATAAAGCTTTGTCACAAATTCGTAGGACATATTGAGCTTTGAACTCCATAAGGAGAAATTTATACAAATTCATAGGACATATTGAGGACTCTCCAAAGATCCTAAACAGTAAACAGCCGGTTCCATATACAATTCGCAGTGAACAACTCAAAAAAAAGATGAGTCCCACATTCTAAATCTAAGCCATAAATATAATTAGGAGACATAGCAGTGAGAGGTTTGTAGTTCTGGAGTATGTTATTAGTGTTAAACTTGTTAAAAACAACAATCGAGAGAAGAACTTTGATCTTTAAGGGTGCCTTGGATTTCCAAATGAGTTTATCCAAAAGAAATATATCTCCATTTGGTGTTGACTATTGAGTCAAGATCTGTGGTGGACTCCTTTTCAGCTTTCATGGCATTTTGCGATAATAGGAGGCAACAGAGGTATGCTTTATTAGTTTGGGTGTCTGTCACTTGGAGTATCTGGCTGAAGGTGAACTCAATTATTTTTAATGATGAAAGGCCTGATGCCACAGGTGGTGGATCTTATTAAAATTCGCTCTTGGCGTCGTTTAATATTTTTTCAGAATCTTATATAACATTTTTTTATTGGTGTATCATGTATAAGCCCTTTACATTGTATTGCTCCTGTCATAAATATCTGACTTTGATGTAATGGTTTGAGTGCTTCTGATACTCCATTAATAAATGTTTGCTTATTGAGAAAAGAGGACTGAGTCAATAATTAAAATATGATTTACAAGAGAAAACTCTCGAAGAATCAAATATCCAAGTTCTCAAGTAGAAATGGAAGAAAGATGAATAGAGTCAAGTAAAATCATAAGAGACTCTAACTCACTGACCTCTCCATCATGCAAGTTTCTCTGGTGATTTCCTTTAGACTCATTCATTATGGCACGAAATAATTCAGAGTAGTTATGTTTAAATTAAAATGGGTAGTATGCCAATCTAACATTATACGATCTTTGCATTAAGATGAGCCCATTTAATTTTAGTTGAGTGAGATATGATGTATAATGCATTTTCAGGTTGATGTTCTACCTTTGGAAGATGTGCCCAAGGCTATTGCCAATTATCACGTCTGTGTAGTAAAAAGCATGAGGCTAGATTCAGACATAATTTCTCGTGCTGTCCGGATGCAGCTTATAATGCAGTATGGTGTTGGGTTGGAAGGTATTGTAATTATTATCTACCTTTAGTGAGAAATTTCATAAATCTTTCATTTTTGTCATATTTATTACAGGATTAATTTTGCATTTTACTTTGTCCCCTCTTGTTAAGCCTCGTCTTGATTTTAAATTGATAATTTATGAATTTTTCTCCAAGGTGTTGATATTGACGCTGCAACAAAGCATAGAATCAAAGTTGCTAGGATCCCAAGTGATGGTACTGGAAATTCAGCTTCATGTGCAGAAATGGCCATATATCTAATGCTGGGTCTCCTCCGTAAGCAAGTATGGTATCTTCCATTTTTAAATAAAAATTGCCCCCTCCTTTTTATTTGTCAAAGGGTCACCTTCCACTTTACTGAATTATATGCATCATGATTTTAGTGGATTTAGGGTGAAATGCAGTTTTCCCCTACTTATATAGTATGGACTTTGAGTATGGATTGGCCTTAACATTTTTATCATATTTGACTGTAAGAATCAAATAACTAGTGTATATGACATATTTTTCTATTGATAGCCTTTGAAAGAGACCTACAGAATCCTCATTAACAGTTTGTACCTTTTCTCATTCATAACAAATTTATCCATGTCTTTCTATAAAAAACTAAAAATCCATGTTGTAATTAACATAAGAATGCGTATAATTTAGGAAGTAGTTTGTCAGTTATTAATAGCACAATCTGGACAGCAAATTAATCGTGAGGGGCATGTTAGAGATAACTGAAAGCCATTCATGTTTCTTCACCTAACAGTTTAAGCTTTTGGAACAGTTGGTTCATGACATGTGAACTGTGGGAATTTCCAGTGTACTATTTTAGAGCTTGTGTTATCTTGAACCCTATGCAAGAGTGGGGTTGCTTTCACTGAAAATATGCACAATATCTTTTCATCTTTTCAAAATATCAAATCTTGTTTTTAATCCATGCAACGGTCTATGATGTTGATTGTATGATTTTACCATCTTCATGTACCGTATGGGTCATAAGGATGTGTTTAAGCCTACACTATATTGAACCATGTGAAAGAGAAAATTTGTTTTTTAAATAAAATATTCTTTCAAAATTCTTTTCATAATTAAGAATCAATCAACACAATCATTTCCCAGCTGTGCACCTTGTTACAACAAATATATTGCCCATTGATTTGGTGTACACATTAGTCTAAACTTGCTTAGTTTATATACTGCTTGAATTTTTGCATCCAAATATTTGCATTGATTGCTGTTTGACTTTTGAATTTAAAAAAATTGTTCTTGCAGAATGAACTGCAAATTTCCATACAACAGAAGAAGCTTGGAGATCCAATTACCGATACTTTATTTGGGAAAACAGTGAGTACATGTATTCATCTTGGATAGTCCTTGCCACATTGCATTCTTGTTTCATGTCAACTTTTTCATAATGGTTAGATGCATTAGGATAGTGACATGTATTGGTTAAAAATCAACTAAACAAATGACAATAGTGATATACTATTCAAATCCGGAACTTCAGTTTTAGGTGTAACTAGTCAGAGACCTTCCAAGACACCCAGTGGATACTTTCAATAATTACACTAATAAAATACAATAAGCAGCAAGGGATGCTACCTTAGTACCTTACAATCATCATTATCACCACTGTTGTCATTTATACCTAAAGATTTTATCTATACTACACAAATAGATGTTATATAGTTATGGTGAAGAATATAAGGATAAAAGAACCATGATGATGCAATATTTTCTCTTTTTATATCTTTTTTTCTTGCTTGGCATAAGTTTTACACCGTGATACTAACTTTTTATGACAATTTTAGATACTCATTTTGGGCTATGGAAACATAGGAATTGATTTGGCGAAGCGATTGCAACCATTTGGTGTTAAAGTTATTGCCACAAAACGGAGCTGGGCTTCATGTGCACAACACACTAGCAAATTAAGCAGAAGTATATTTCTTCCCAGTTGATGTGGATTGTTACTAGTAAATAAGCTAGTTTTCTTCTATTTCTTTAACATGTTCTAATTATTTGTTGAAGATGGTGTTGATGATCTGGTTGATGTGAAGGGTAATCATGAAGACATATATGATTTTGCAAAGAAAGCTGACATTGTTGTTTGCTGCTTAAGATTAAACAATGAAACGGTCAGACCTTTTCCACTCTTTCATTTACTTGTTTTTGGTAACTTTCCATTCGATCTGTTACTTTTAGCTAGTTTGGTTCCGTGTTTTTCCCCATTATAAGTGTATGAAATCAGTGAAAATGTATGATATGATACATGGTTGATACAAATGTTGGCAAGTTTATTTTTCTGTGGCATATGGTCTTTTAAGTAGGTAAATGTGCTTCTTATTTTGTGTTTTATTTTATTTTCTTTCTCGTCAAACTAAAAGGAAAGGTCTACCACACAACCAAGACCAGTGATACTATATGGTACTGAATGTCGGGTACTAAAGTGCCAACAAGAGCATAAGATCATGATTAATTGGACGAATATTCTTGTGTTCGAAAGCTTCCATGATATGAATACATGCTATGAACTAAGCATAAGTTGAAATGGCTTATTTTTTACATACTTATTGACTTGAATAGGATGTTTTTTCAGGCTGGTGTCATAAACGATAACTTCATATCTTGTATGAAAAAGGTTTGTTTACCATCTTAGATGAACTTGTCTAATTTTTATTTCTAACTGATATTGAATTACTTGAGAGGATGAACTTTTCATTAAAGCCACTATTGGATTAATAGTAAACATCACGAAGATCATACTGATAAGAATGAATTATCAGTAATTATCAGTAATTAATACTGTTTGGCTCACTAGCCTCTTTTTCCCTTCAATAATTGAGTTAGGTCCATTAGACCTGAATGATATCCATGTCTATTTTATGATTGAGGGGCTCTTCATTGTTCAGTTTTATGTGTTCCAATCTTCTCCTTTTCAGAAGCACCTTTTATTCACAGCACCCTTTTTTCATTGCCCACTACACACATCCAGAAACATGAGTCGAAGTATATTTGGGAAATATGATAGTGGTAAAAGAAACCACCATAACTTTCATTTTCAAAACCCATATTCTTCTTGCCTTTCTTCTTTCACCCCTTCCTGAGAATTCTTCGGTGCGATACAGAAACCAACTCTGGCATGTATCCATCTATATGAATACTAATGCCTGGTTGTGAATGTAATGGCATTCTTGATCACACTTACCATTCCTAATTGTTGCGTCTCTCCTCTCCGTCAACACTCATAATCTGCTCCATCGACCTTCGCCCTATAGCTTCCATTCCATCATCCATGCACATTATTACCATCTACAGGCTCCCTAGGATTGGGAACTCTAATACCAATTGGTATGTACCAGTATTAATAACAAAATATGGTAGTAAAGTTTAGTGAGCAATGATCCAATCACAAATAAAATGGAACAAAAGTCTAGACACAGATGTAGTTAGAAAAGGAAAATCAGAGTTGCTAGTTTAGTCTCTGCCCTATGTCCAAGTTCAATATCTTGTGGTTTATATTGCTTCTAAGTTATACATTTTTATATTTCAGGGTGCCCTTTTGGTGAATATAGCTAGAGGTGGTCTTATTGATTACAAGGCAGTGGTCAACCACCTTGAATCAGGCCATCTAGGAGGGTTAGGCACTGATGTTGCTTGGACTGAGCCATTTGATCCTAATGATCAGATATTGAAATTTAAGAATGTTATCATGACTCCTCATATTGCAGGTGTTACAGAATATTCTTATAGGTCCATGGCTAAGGTACATTTAGCTATAAATATATACTTTTTTTCTCTATAAATGAAGAGAGCAAAGGAACTTAGTCTGATATTTTTCTTGGTTGTTGCTATATTGCAGGCTGTTGGTGATGTTGTTCTTCAACTTCATAATGGGCTTCCTTTGACAGGAATAGAATTTGTCAATTAAATTAGTCTAAGGGCATTGGTGCCATTTCTAAATAACCAACCATGTTGCAATATTTAGGGATTGGTAATCATAGTCATTGCACAATTGTCATGTGATGTTGTGATCTCCCTTTAACCCTTCAATTACTTTATATTGTTTACATTTTTTTAGTTTAAGATGTGTGTTTTATTCCATCATAATTAAGTTTATATCATATATGATAAGTGTGTAATTGGGTAGAAATAGGCTAAGGAGGTCTACGACCAGTGCCGTTTCTAAACTATTAATTCCATATCAAATATTTCAAAAATAATCATTATTTATTCAAATGATTTTAAACGAAATTTATAGTAAGGTTATAACCCGTGTTGTCTCTAAATTCTCTGAAGATGGGAAGGAGGTCTACGACTAGTGTCGTCTCTAAACTATTAATTTCATATCAAATATTTCAAAAATAATTTTAAATCATGTCTGAGTTGTGTTCTAAACTAGGAGCCTGAGGTTGGGCTATTATAGTCTCGTATAGGCTAAATTTTAAGGCTTAACTTGACCTATTTCAAGGTTTCACCTCACATAAAAGCCTATCAATTAAGTCTATAAATAAGCTTCTATACATAAGACCAATAACAAAATAGGCCATTACAATTAAATAAGTCATAAAATAAATGTGTGTTGAATCTACATTAGCGAATGAATATTTCCATCTCAATCTTGGGTCCTCATACCAAGGAATTAAGAATTATTAAAAACATTATTTTGGATTAACAAAAAAAATATTTTTAAATATATAATATAATTATTTAGAATATATATTTATAAACATATCCAGATTTATAACATTAAATAGGTCACTTTTGTAAATTTATTAGGCATTTTATAAGCTTGATCTTGCCTTTTTAAGTATATAAGATTTTTTTAAAAAGCCCAAGTTTATCCGTAATGCGTCTGATTACTATATTCTTTTACAATTGGCTGCGGAAATAATTAAATAACAAGCAAGTTAATCAATGTATGCCACTTTTTATTTTTATTTTATTTTGTCTGCCTTGTATTTTAAAAGGCAACACTTGGTGTTTCAAACATAACTGCATTAACCAACAATGTATTAATCTAATAGTGTAAGATCTCACTGTGGAGTAACCATACATATCGAAAGAGATTAATTAATTTTTTACCCATAAAGTAATGAATACTCTTGATTATACCAAAAAATATATACATGCAGCAAGTCCTAGGTTACATTATATCGATCTAACTATTCTTTTATATTTTTAGTGCAATTTAAGAACTTTTCACACCAACTTCCCACCCACTAAAAGTTCATAAAATAGGTGTCCTTTATAACATCAACCTCATCAATATAAGTATATATATGATTACTAGTTCTTATGATTTGAATACCCTTTGTAGTGTGTTAACCAAAGTGGAAAGAAGCTTGATATAGCAAATATATACCTGAAAAATTTAAAGCTAGTAGGTGAAAGCACATTAATAAACCATTGATAGTGATTCAAACAGAGAGTCTGGTTCCTCTCCATTACTGGATAGGGTAATGCATAGATAAGATTGTAACATGTGGCAAAAACAAAATTTGAACGGTCCATATTTTAACATTATTTTTTTTTTGAAAATTGCATCCTCTCACATCTAGTACTGGAGAGGAATCCATTCCGAAGAGACTGAGTCCAATACTGGAGAGGAATTCATTCCGGAAGAGACAATAAACACTTCAAACCTATGCCAATTTTATATATAATCTTTTGATGCTGCATAGACTTGTAAGATTAAAAGTTATATTTATTGTGGGTCGCTCTTTATCAAATAATTCATTGTATCTATTAGGACATAGTCTAAGAATGAACTCTCTTATTTATAAAATTCTTTCAATGAGACTTCCTATTTTTATATTTCACTTCATGTTCCAAATTAGACTACTATAATTTCTTATTTGGTGAGTACATCTAAGCCATTGAATTTTTTAAGATTGGATGGCTAAAATGAAGAGTAAGTGTTTTTTGGAGTAAGTGGATTCCTCCCCTATGAGGTATATAAGTAAAATTATGAAAGAAAACTATTAAAAGGCACATGTAATAGATTAGTGTTACAGTATAAAAATATTAAATATGTCTTACAGCAAATAGATATATTTAAATGTATTAAACAGAATATTAAAAAAGTAAAAAGTATTAGAAAGAAAGGTATCACTGCTATCAATGTTTAATGCTTTGGATCTCATAGGTCAATATTTTCATCTAAGAATATGAATATATAGCAAGTGATTCAGGTTACAACAATTTAATCTTGAAAATAATTAATATAAACTATTCAGCTAATTTGAATAGTGAAGATTAAAATGACTTATTGTTTATTATTTATTCTAATGATTTGTTATTTCTTATTTCATCTAATACTTTATTTTCCTGCTTAATTAACTAACCCAAAATTAAAATGGTTTATTGTTTTTATTCTTTTGTTATTTAGCCTTGTTGAGTTGCCGAGGTGTATCTGAATGATGAGAATCTGCTGGAATCTTCTAATATAATTTGAGAAACATCTCGACTCATTAGGAGAGATATCTGAATGTTCTTTAGTCTCGTTGAGGTAGATCTGGATTATGGGAATCTGGTAGAATCTTCTAATATAGCCTGAGACATTTAGACTCGTCGGGGGAGGTAATTGAAAAGATTCTACGACGATCAAGCCTATAAATGACAGAAATATGTAGAATATCACAAAGTGATAAAAAGAGATATATCCCAGACCCATTGTCATCCCTATTCCAAACTCAACCCTATGTAATTTTTTTATTATATGTTCTACCAATAAAGGTATACATCATCGTTGATCGATATTATAGAGGTTCGATAAAGTTTTATGTTAATTGTTGATCATAATTTGCTTCACACAATTTTTACATTTGTAGTTGACCAAATTGAGGCTTCAAACATTTTTAGTTGATCCACATTTGCTTAAAACAAAATACCATTCACTGCCATAATCTCATCCTCCCAAGAAACAGTGCCAACTACCATGGCATGCCAATTATTAACACATTTTTTAGTTGACTAAGCTATCATCAATGAGCTAATTACACTAGTATAGAAATATTGTGGAGGCTCCTCAAACCCTTGATAGAGTTACTAACAATAATTGCATCAAAATTAATTAAAAACCACTGTATCATCATTCAATCAGACTCATTTCTTTCCCATTTCCTTCTTATGCTTTGTTTGGGAGTTACGAGGGTAAGAGAAAGAGAGGGATCAAGGGGTGGGAGAGGAAGAGAAGGGAAAAGGAAGACAAACTTCTCACTTGTTTGGGAGAGTGAAATTTGATAGAAGGTTAAAATAATAATAATGCAATAATGTTTGTTATTATTCTTCTAAAAATCTAATTAACAATGAAAAATATACAAAAATATAATTATATCATTTTACTAAAATTATTTAGGTACTTTGACGAGAGCTCTAGAAAACCTCCAAAGCCTCCCTCTCTTTCCCTCAACTCCCAAATAAGAAAGACTCTTTCCAAAACTATCTCATCCTTTAGCCAATTTAGCTCTTAATACATGATCACTTGGGATAGGTGCAGTTTTATAGATCCATCCTCCAAAAGAATCAAACTAACTAAATGTACCGGTAGAACAAAACTCTATGGTATCCACATATAGATTCTGTATAAGAAAAGCACCTCATTCTCTTTTATTGAGTTACAATTCTAGGCACACAAAAAAATTAACTTCTTATATTTCAATATTAAGTAGGCACTGTTCTGTCACTATTCTGTCTTCCACCCAAGTTCCAAATTTTCAACCTCTCCCATTAGGCCTAAAATAAACTCTAACTAATGCCCTTTTAAACTAATCAAAATAAGCAATATTAGTATTTATCCAATATTTTTGGAGCAGAAAATAAAAAGACGATGCCTTTTTTATGAATTGAGATTATTAGCATTTTTCAACTAAATGCCAATTTGCAACAAAGAAAAGAATGGAGTTTACACACAGGATTAGTGTTTTAAGTATCACATCATGTTCCTTGAAACAACCATTAGTTTGATAATGAATAACCTTCTTCAAGACATTGTGTTCTGGTATCTTGCATTAGCAGTTGCAGTAAAGTTGGATTGCCAGTAACAATAGCATCAACATGCTCAAATAACATCTTTTGCATGGATTCCTCATCATCAACAGTCCAGGCATACACCTTTTTGTTCCTCCTGATAACCACAACCCAAAATATGATCACTACATATACATCCATGCTGCTAGCTGCCGGTGTCAGACCAAAAACAACAACCAAGCCTTACTCCTACTAGGTGGAGTCGGCTGCCCGATCATAGAGACTAGCCTAGTGCACGAGGCTCCTAATTAATGGGGTCTGAGGAGGGTAGATGTATACAATCTTACTCCCACAAGCGGAGAGGCTGTTTCCAGGATTTGAACTTGTGACCTCATGGTCACTAAGCAACAGCCTTATCGTTGCACCAAGCTCACCCTCGGCCAGATCATAGTGGTTTATTTTAAAATCATACCTGTGCAAAATTTTCATAAGCTTTTCATCTATCAATGGGTGGTAGACACCAACAACCTCAGCACCTTTCATCCTCAACAAATTTGTTCTAGCACCAGTTTTAGGTTCCCTCATAACAATGTAGCCAACCTGCATCACCACAGGCTTAAAAACATACAGAAATAGAAGTGGAGGATGGAAATAATATTTAAAACACTTCTACAATGCGGTTCCAGATAGTATCATTGTTATGATACAAAATACTTGTCTTGTCAATAATAAATACAAAAAAATTTAATTAGGCATAACAAATGTCTAGACACCATAATCAATTCATATAATCATGTGGAGCGCATGTAAATCTTTCTTCAAACAAATTGGTAGGCCAACCCATGTATGACGTAACCCAACAACCCTGGTGGGTTGAGCCGGGATGGACAATTTTGGCTCACCACTAAAGTGGGTGAACCTGGCCGAACTCAAATCATGGGCAACCCATGGTGAGCCAACCAGGTTGGTCTGGTTGACCAATTTTGACAACTTACATGTTTGCTGATAAGCAAATACCTTTTTGCAGTGTTGAAATGGGGAAAGTTAATACACGGCAGGCCAAAAAGATGTTACAATCTTCTGTTCTCATGTTCCCCAGCCAACCATTTTTTATAAAAAATAATAATCCACATTCATTTTCCTTTGCCATTTTAGATCCAAATGAAACCAATAAATAGTCAAAATTCTATAAAAAATGAATAGCCACCACACATATATAGGGGTGGAAATGACCCGAACCGAGTCGAACCAGAGTTCAACTCGATAAGGTTTTGCTTAGCTCGAAACTCGTCTCGAGTTCGATGAGTTATTTTTTAGCTCGAATTCGGCTCGATTAAAGTTCGCGAATTGTTCGGCTCAGTTCGAATTGGTTCATTTGGACAACTCAAATAACTACTTCATTTTTTAAAATACTATAAAATGTTATATATATAAATATAACCTTGTTTATATATATATATATATATCGAGCCAACTCATGAACCTAACGAGTCGAACTGTATCCAACTCAAGTTCGACTCATTTATTTAACAAACTGAATCTCCAGCTCAAGTTCGGCTAACTTGGTTCATTATCGAACTAAATAACGAATCGAGTTTTGGACGAATACCGAGTTGGTTTAGTTCATTGCCAGCCCTACACATATACAATACAACCGAAGATTTTCATTGTAAGAGTTACGACTTTCTAGACATTGAAACAAGAAAAAGTAAGGAAAATTAATCTAACTAAATTGGTTCGCACCGTAATTTCTGATGAGATTTTAATCACTTCCCTTGCTAAATCGTCACTTTTAGCCCATATGACACAGTTTCTGCACTCTGTCTTCTCCACCTGAAGGAGAGGTTGCATTGAATGCATAAAAAATTACATAACTGCACGAGCACAAATCAAGTGATAATATTTTTGAACACAACACAAATATACTAGCTGCTGGAACTACTACATCATATTTGGTTTGAGATGTCTGGAACACATCAAGATTCTAGACTAGTTTAACTTAAACCCAATCCAGATTGTCTTGGAACTATAATATCTTGAAAACAGACACTACTAATCTTTAACATTTGCTTCGATGTATCATAATCTATGCCTGCTAGCTTGTAGGAGCACCATTGAGCTGGCAGCACTATCACAGATCGGTTTGTTGGAAGTACAGATTACTGTGTTGCTCATTTAATGAATGCTGCATTGTTTTTAAGCTACGAAACAGGGGGAAGGGGTGACCAAAACAAGGAGAGGGTAGACATTGAGATGAACATAAAGATTTCAATCCATCCAAATGGAAAAACTAACATTTTTAAGACAACCATATAGTAATTCTAAAAAATTTAACATTGAGAAAAGGTATGAAAAGAAATATTAGAACTTAAGATAACATTCAATAAGAGCCCTAAAATTAACAGGAATGGCTATATGCTCACTATCGGGAATCTTCTTGATGGCACTCATACATACTTTTAGCAGGCTGTCCACTCGAGGGAAAACTAAAGCTTTAATGCAGTAATCATGCTAATAAGCAAAGAAAACAAGAATAGTCCCTTGTAGGTAAATGAACATTTATGTAGTGCCTGAGGGAAAGGAACAAACAGAAGAGTTATACGTACAATAGAGAGAACATCTTCAGCAAGTCCTTTCTCAAAAAATGGGGGTCCAACTTTAACATCCAAAACTATCTGTTGTACTGAATTTGAAGTCAACTGAAAATAAATAAACAAATTCGAACATAGTCAAATATACTATAGAAATGACAAGACATGAAAGAAGATAGTTGTCAACAATTATTGAAAACAAATATAGTCAAAGATAGCAAAAGCAAAGCACAAAGGTGAAAGGGTAGGATGATAGATCTACAAATTTTCAAGAAATAACTTGGGGAGAAAATATTACTGCCTTCTAGAATATTACCAACAGAGCATCTTGAATGGTAGGTATACTTTCATCATTTAACTTCTCAACAGAATGACGTGTAGCACCAAGCTCTCTTATCTATAGACATAAACTGAACACAATCTTAGTCAATGTTACTCTCTTTAATCCTCAAAACATTCTTACAACAACAACCAAGCCTTAGCAGAGGAAAAAAGACAATAAAGGAAAAATGACTTTAAAATGTATCAATTAGTTTGGGCGTAAACTGATCATATGCAGTGAGTTTTTTCTCTTTTTAGTTAAATGCAAATATCAATATTGCCAAAGGCAACTCTACAAAACCTGATAAGGGATAATATAGTACATTACAACAGAAATTTTTTTCATACAAAAAAGAACTTCCTTTAGGAAGAAAAGGATTGCAAAGATATAAGAAGGAGATATCCTCCATCAGAAAACTATCAAAAAAGAAAGTTACAGAAAGACCAGCAGAAATGGTAATATATAAAAATTGGGCCAAACACCAAAGAAAAGGCAAAAAAAACTTATTCTACCCCACAAAATTTCTATTGACACCGAGACACATTGAAAAATCCAATTATTGCTCGCTATCCATATGCACAACATAACAGTTCCACAAAATCTTGACCTATTTTCTTCTTCCAAACCCTTTAAACCTTATCGTCAAAAGGGTCTCTAGAGACTTAGGACACTAACGAATCAACAAAACATTAGGGACACTATAGCATAGATTAAACGAAATCAGATAGTCTCACCTCTTTTGAGCTCATGTGACCAACTTTAGAAGTTGCGTTTCCAGATAGCCTCTGCAAATCCCTGCCTGCAAAATGTGAGAATTAATCTCGAAGTGGTTATAAAGCTTCTTTTATATACAATGAGTATTACGCAGAAGTAATGTGTTTATTGACAGTTAATTTAGAACTGTGAAAATTTAGCACACTTAACTTCTTTGAGGATAAAATGGTAATTACACCAAAATGGGCTCAGGACTTCGGGTAAGTCTAATGGGAGGAAAAAAGCTAATCAGGTTGGCCTAGATAACTAAATAGGACTCATAAAACTCAAATACATCCAACATTTTTATAGAAATAAGTGTTGCCGATGGCGGCCCATGGTGGTTGCCAAAATTCAGCAATCATGGCGTTGCGAGCAAATAGCGGACATCATCATGGCGGTTGACAAAAAATAATTAAAAAAATATAACACAATAGGAAAAATATAAACTGCAGTTCAGAAAAAAAATATAAACTGCAATCCATAAAAAAATATAAACTGCAGTTGAAAAAAAAAGCCTGCAGTTCCGAAAAAACAAACTGCATTTCAAAAACTTCACTTAAAAAAATAACAGAATACATTTTACTTAATATATTATAAGGAAAAGTAATAACAGTTTAATAAAATTAAAAGTTTACTAAAAAACAACATTGCAGTTTATAAAAAAATAGAGTATTAGTTTTAAAATGAAACAATATAACAGTTAATAAAAATAAAGAAAAAGGAAACAAGGAATGACGAAAAGATGACAGACAGCAGACAGCAACGGGGAGGTGACGGCAGATGACGGCAACAACAACAGCAACGGCGGAGGCAGAAGCTGGTCGTAGATTGTAGAGGCAGCAGAGAGAAGGAAGAGTTTCTCTAAAAATAGAAAGGATTTAGGGTTTAACCTAGAATTGGGTCTAAAAACCCGACTGACCTGCTATTTATTTCAACCAACCTACCTAGAAAAGCCCATTTACCCTGCCTTTTCCGCCATTGCGCTTCCATGGCCATGGCGCCACTTCCGTGTAAATGTCAGACAAGGCCATATGGCATATTTTTTGAAATAGATAATGTCAATTGGCCAGAAAATGCCACCACTATCCATGATGCTGGTGTAAGAACTGACATTTGAACAGTCACACGTTCTAATAACTTCACATAGAACCTATTTTAATAAATCAAACTAAAGAATTATATACAATAAACATGTTGCCAGAAATTCCTATTAACAAATAACTATCAAGATGTGGTTATACTCAAGCCAGCATTTAGCTTATTAATATAAGCATAAGTAGTGCGACCAAAAGTTCTCTCATACAAGAAGTTAAATGGTGTAGGATAAAACACAAGAATGTCTGTTTATAAATTTTAAGAACTAGAGAGGCCACATGTACCTGTCATGCAGAGCAAACAAAACTCCATCTAAAGAACGAGAGACATCAATCTCAATACAGTCCACTTGAGAATGTAGAGCAGAGAGATATGCAGCCATCTATTTGAAGATATTAAAATTAACGAAAGAACGTAGACATGCAGACATAAACAAGGAAAATTATAGAATAAATATATTCCATTATGCCAATAGATATCGCTAATTTTTTATTATAGCCTTAAGCATTTCATTCAAAATAGAAAAAAATTGACTCTTCTGACTGTACTCTGGAAAAATTGACTCTTCTGACCGTACTCTTGAAAAATTGACTCTCCTGACTGTACTCTGGTAACCAAATGATGTGCTAACGAAAGAAGAATCAAAAGTTATACTTACAGGTTAAAGGAACAATAAGTATATTTTTCCATGCATCATGTATGTACTATTAACCAAAACTTCCATAATCTTAAACAAATAAAATCATAAAAGCCCTCTCAAGCATGCTTGTGATAAGCTCATTTGCAATTTTTGTATATGCTTGAACACAGTCGTCAAGATTATGTCTGTGAAAAGTAGTTTCATAATGAATATTATTAAAAAGAAGTAACACATGTTCACTCAAACTAAAAATAACCAAGCAAATTGAAAAACAAATCATTATAAAGGTTCAAAGTTAACTTTAGAACATTAAAATTTTCATCATTCCAATAATAGATAGCAAAAATTAAAACCAAATTTCTAGAAAATATCATAATTTCCTTTTATTTTTTTAAATTCACAAATTTGGCAATTAATAATATTATTTGATGGCATGACCATATTATAAAATTTGATGGAAACAAATGAGCTTGCACATAATACATGACCAAACTACATTAAATTCAAACAGAAAGCCTTATCTCCATCCATTTACATGAAAATTGCCATAGATCCTTTGTCCCCTTGTGGGCCAAAGAATATACCTTATATACATATATAAATCTTTAAGATATTGCATTTCAATAGCCTAAATAGCATAAAATACCGAGACGAGAAAGTAACAAGAAGGAAAAATGAAGCATACTGTGTTGGGTGATGCCTTAGATGAATCACCCCCATGTGCACATACAAGAGGAGGATCATTAAGCCAACCACACTTCCTCACTTGCATCTGCTAAATCAAGCAAGCAATTGGTCAGTTAATATTAGCACCAGGAAAAAAACTAGTGTTCTAGATACAAAGAAAGAACACAAGCAATGTTAACACAAAAATGAACAAAGATTTTTTAAGAGGGGTATGGATCTCTCCCCTCATTTTCTTGTCAAGTGCTCGGAGAGAGATAGATACATAGGTTATAAAAATAGCATAAGAATTCACACACAAAAAAAGGTCCCTAAAAGTTTAACCTATGTTGTATGTCCATATTGGGTACGTACCAGGTACCAGTACTCATGGGTACCCATTTGATGTATATTGCTTCAAAATTTCTCATTTTAGGACGGAAACTTAGGATTTTTCCCATTTTTTCTTCTTAGTCACATCATAGTACTAAATATGAGTCATATAATCAGTCTCCATCTCCACATTCCAGTCAATTTTGGATCTCAACCTCTCATCCTAAACCTCTCCATCTTCTGCTAGTGCTAACTTTGATCGTACCTAATTATATTGGCATACCCATCCCATAGATTTTTAAAAAATGATGTATCTCATCACTGTAATCATGCAACATAGCAGCATGTATACCTTATTCATGCAATATACCAGTACTTGAGAAAATGTTGAACCCCGCCACCCACCCCGTAGGCACTTGTGTTGGTGTAACAGAAACTTTAACTGATTTAACTAATTGATAAAGAGCACATATTCTGCCCCAAAAAGTGTGTCATCACATGTCAGTTGTTGTAATTGGGCAGAAAAAACACTTTAATTTTTTTAGTGTTATATCTATCCACTGACAATGCAAAGATTTATACACGGTCAATACATCATTCATCGCCCATTTGCTTTACATTTTCTGAAAAGTCAATGATGATTAAAAATCAATGGTGGATGATGGAATGTAAGTGTATAAAACTCTTACGTTGTTGATGTATAAAACTCTTACGCCGTCAGTGTATAAAAATCCTACCCTGTCATGTGTTTCAATCCTAACTTTCACTTCAATTTTTCATATAGAATTAAAACAATTGAAAGATGGTTAAAAAGAGTGCGTTGATTATAGCAGCTAAATATTTGATGGTAGTTATGAATAAAAAGCATAAAAAATCAAAATAATAATAATAATAACGAGGAATGAAGGAAGGAACCTGATGAAAGCGTGAGAGGCGAAAGTGAAAGAAAATGGGAGGCAAAATCGCAAACAAGACAAGACATAGAATGATGTTACGAATAACCTTTCGAGAAGAAAATCTGAATCTCAATTTGGTTCTTCCCACTTCCAATCGAGATCTTGAACTATACATTATTGGTATTACGCCCAATTCTATATTTCAAACCCTACAAACCTTTCAATTCTGTATCTAATTAACTCTATTGCCTTTTCTACCAATACTCCGTGGGATCCATATAAGCTGTCAAAATGGACTACTCAAACGGGTTCGGGTTAGCTCATATTAGGTTTGGACTAATTCGGGCCGGACTAAAAAGTTCAGATATAAATTATGCATAGCAAATTGTAGCTCAAACCCATCCTAAGCGGGTTGTGGGTTGTGACGGGTTGGCCCGCAAAATACTAAAATAAAATTATTTAAATTATGCAACCAACTTATAAATATAATTCATTGTGTTTGAGTTAAGACGTGATCTCAAGTCCACGTATATAAATTTTAACAGAACTCATTATTAAATCTCTCATTTCTATTGAACTCTAATTCTCTAACAAAATATAATTTGTAACTTCATTTTACTATATAAATCTTTGGACACTATAAAAAATAACATCATCTTGCTTTATACTGATAGTAGTATAGACTCAAGTTCATAATGACCTATATATGTCAAAGTATATCCACCATTGTAATATATGATCATTATGTTTAATTTATGTTTGGAGATCTTTTGTATGTTCTTTATCAACACTTTCATTATAAACTATTATGTTAAATTTGGTTGTATGAAATTCTTTATTGTAAATATTTATATTGTCTTTTAGTTTTGTTGTAAAAGTTATTTTCTTTTCTTTATTATGTTTTTGTTGTAGAAGTTAAATCTAATTAAATACATAATTAAGAAATTAAAAGTGAGATTTACATGGTTTAATGTATTCTCATTTGATTTAATACACTATTTTGTTATTATGCTTAAAATGATATTATATAAAATAGGTAAAATATGATAATGTTTAACTTTATAAAATTATTGTAATTTATATCACAATATTTATTCTCTACTTTTTATTATAAGTTATTTCGTAAAATAATTTTCACCTAAAGCTAATTATCAAACCAAAAGTCCCTAAACAATAAAAACAAATAAGGTAAAACGGGTAGCCCGAACCCCGTCCGGGTAAGCCTGACCCGAGCCTGGTTTTAATATAGTCCAACCGGGTCGGGCTAAAAAGTCCGAATTCAATGAAAAGTACATAATATGATACTCAAACCCTATAAATTTTCAGACTTTGGCGTGTTGGACCGGTTGGAGCCCATTTTCACACCTCTAGATCTATCTAACCTAAATATTAATTCTATTTTCGCAAATCACCTATAGGATAACAGTAAAAAAAATGATGTGTATGAGTTTTATACACTACTAGTGTGTTGACTGGCACTGTCGTGCTTGTCAACCCGCTTTTCCATGTTAGATATATTATAATTGCAGTTTAATATATTATAATTTGCAGTTAAATTGGGTTATATGGTTTTTTGGTATAAATTAGAATATAACGAGTGCAAAATAGGAAATCATTAATTACACCATGGTGAATAGTTATTTTGGGTTTTGGCTTTATTAATAGTATAGATATAGATAATAGTAAAGATATTAATAGTATATATATATGCATCGTATTATTAATATTAACTCATTTTAAAAATTAATATAAATGAATTATAGATGATATAATATTGTTTATATGTATATATATATACATCTCAATTTATGATGTAGAAAGATTTATTTTACCCACACAAAAAACATGACAATGCACTAAGAGGTAGAATAAAACATGAGGAAGGAAGATAAAGATACATAGTCTTGTACCATGAAGAATAAATTGTTACACGAGAAGAAAAACAAGAAGATGATTGAATAAGAAACTTTATTATTGATTGAAGAAGAGAGAAAATGCATTGAATTCTAAGAGGTTAGGGAAACCAACTTTATTATTAATTCTAAGAGGTTAGGGAAACCAACTTTAAATAGAAAGTTAGTTTCCAACTACAACAAAAAGGAAAGGAAACTAAAACAGAAAAACAGTTTGGGCTTAAGATACAAAGAAGGCCCAATAACAGTAAAAACATAAAACTAGTTACACAAAGTATTGATCATCTTCTCTATGATTTCTTGTATTTGGAGATAACTTCACACTATTAATACCCTTGTGAATATCACTTTCTAACACACCCCCACAAATTGGCATGTGAATGTGAAGCATGCCAAGCTTGGATCTGATATTGTGGAACAGGGATGGTGAAAGAGATTTTGTAAAAATGTCTGTCATTTGTGAGGTCGAGGTCACTGGAAGGAGATGAATGAGGCCAGTTTGAATTCTGTTCCTCACAGAGTGAAAATCTATCTCTATATGCTTGGTCCTCTCATGGAATACTGGGTTGGCTGCAATATATATTGCTGGCTGATTATCACAGTAAAGAATAGCAGGTTCAGAATGGTGTAGGCCAAGATCTTTGAGAAGATGCACATCCATTGAGCCTCACAAGTAGCTAGTGTCATTGCCCTATACTCAGCTTCAGCTGAGGATCTTGAAACTGTTTGTTGCTTCTTGCTCTTCCATGAGATGATGGAGTTGCCTAGGTAGAAACAATATCCAAACACTGATCTTCTAGTGTCTATGTATGCTCCCCAATCTGAATCTGTGTAACCGTTTAGCTTTAGATCACTTGTAGATGGAAAATAGACTCCCATTCCTATGGTACCTTTGATGTATCTAACAATACTCATTGCTGCAGCAAGGTGAGTTGTGCTTGGTTGAGACAAAAATTGGCTGAGATGTCCTACAGCAAAGCTTAAGTCAGGTCGAATATGAGTTAAATAAACCAGCTTACCAATTAACCTTCTTTAAGTGTTGGAATTTGGTAAAACATCACCTGATTTCGAATGGATGAGTTGAGTGGAATATTCTATAGGAGTGGAGCAGGTCTTAGCTGCTAGAAGGCCTGTATCTTCCAATAGGTCCAGGGTATACTTTCTTTGGTATAGAAGTATACCTTGAGCAGTTCTAGCTATTTCCATTCCAAGAAAAAAATTTAAAGGTCCTAAGTCTTTAATGCTAAACTCATTATCAAGCAGATCTTTCATAGTATCTATCTCAAGCATATTATTACTAGTTAGGATGAAATCATCCACATAGACAAATATAGCAGTAAATTGAGAATTAATGCATTTAGTGAACAATGAATAATCAGCAGTAGACTTAAGATAGCCACAATGTAATAGAACTCCAGTAAGCTTGTCATGCCACTGCCTACTTGCTTGTTTTAAACCATATATAGACTTTTGTAGTCTGCAAACAAGCTTAGGGTCATTAACAGTAATGCTAGGAGGAATTTTCATATAAACTTGTTCCTTTAAATCGTTATGGAGGAAAGCAGTATTAATGTCAAGTTGATGAAGATACCAGTTATAAGCAGAAGCTAAAGCTAATATGACCCTAATAGTATTCATTTTAACAACTGGACTAAAAATTTCTAAAAAATCTATGCCCTATATTTGATTGAAACCTTTTGCCACAAGTCTGGCCTTGTGTCTTTCTATAGAGCCATCAGATTTATACTTGATTTTAAAAATCCATTTGCATCCAATGGCTCTTTTATTGTTAGGTAGATGGGTTATGATCCATGTTTTGTTGTTTTCAAGGGCTGCAAGTTCTTTATTGATGGCATCTTTCCAGCATTGAGATTTTACAGCTTCACTATAGAGAGTAGGCTCAATATTAAAAGAAATGTTTATTGAAAACAGTTTGTGATTCTCATACAGTCTATCATAGGTCAGGTTATCAGCTAAAGGGTATCTCACAGTCTGCTTGTTGCTCATATTTTCTTTTGATTTGTCATCATAGGCAGAGTGAGTGGAAGTGTTTAGGGAGCATTAATAATCCTTAAGATAGTGAGGCTTTGTTTAGTCCTAGGTGTGAATTGGTTAGAAATATATTGATTAGAAGTGTAATTGGCTTCAGTAGCAGATGATTGATCAACCTCAATGGAAGTTTGATCAGAATCCTGACATTGATCAAGGAAATTGTGAGCAGACCTATCTCCAAGACTTCCTTGAGATTGGGTGTTCTGCTCAAGATTTTGATTACCCAAATCCTGGGTGTTAGGCACATTAGTGTGACTTAGATCATAGAGTTGGGTAGTGATAGGCATAGGTTGAGAA
Source organism: Lupinus albus (assembly GCA_009771035.1). Taxonomy (NCBI): domain Eukaryota; kingdom Viridiplantae; phylum Streptophyta; class Magnoliopsida; order Fabales; family Fabaceae; genus Lupinus; species Lupinus albus. The sequence continues at coordinate 4,236,307 of CM020013.1, read as the reverse complement.
TCACTCTTGGTGTGTTCTCTGTGATTATTAATCCTCTTAAAAGGATAGAGATGCTCATAGAAGATAATATTTCTAGATAAAAATACCTCATGTGTGTTAATATCCATTAAGATATAACCCTTCACACCTTGCTTCAGGCCAAGAAAGACACATCTTCTTGATCTGTAGTCCAGTTTTCTTCTATGAGCAGCTAGAGTGGAGGCATAGCAGATGAAAGTGTGCATGTCAAGAGGAACACTTTGGAAAGCTCTCCTTATATGACTTGGTTTTGATGAGGACAACTTGTGCTAACATGAGCTTGAAGATCATCAACAAATCAACATGCTTAAGCCTTCCGATTGGTATCTTGCTTAGACTAGATTAGTTTAGGTTGAGTCCAAGGCTTAAGTCACCTAATACATATCTCAATTGCATAAATCTTTTAAATCTTTTTCATCTTGAGATATGTCATTCATAATATGTTCATGCATCATATAAATACATGTATATGTGCATTCTAGGCATAATCTAAGTATTAAACATGTATGAATTTGAAGGTTTTACACATGAAACAGTGCTGTTAATCGATTACCACTTGGCTTAATCGATTAATCTAACTGTTTGCACAGTGTAATCGATTACAACAAATGTCAATCGATTAATCTAACATTTTTGTGAAGCTTAATCGATTAAAGCTGTCGTTAATCGATTAACTGGGCTTTTATTTCAATTCTTTATAAACTGCATTTTCAGAATTGATCTCATAAGTTGCATGTTAAATTTTTAGAGAGTTAGAGCATATTTTCGTGTTAATTGTTGCATCTAGTTGTAAATGCATTTGTGAGCTTAGAAAAGAGAGAATTCTATGCTTTAGGATTGAGTGCTTTTCATGATACATTTCTCATCTTTTCTTGTCACATGTTCTTGCATTTTTACATGATTCTTGATTAGATGTTTACACATTATGCATTCTGTTTTTCACTAATACATTTTTCATACTGCATGAGCTTGTATTAGGTGATTAGAGTAAAGCCTTATCTTGTTAGATATAAGTTTTGTTATAGCTTAAATTTACTCTGTATTGTTTTGTTTGAAAAAGTGTTGTAATTGTGGGAATCTCAAGGTGTCATATCACCAAGAGATTGAGTGTGTCTTCACTGAGTGTTAGACTTAGGGATAAGTAAAGAACAAGGTTCTTGGCTGGGGCTACGCCGAAAGAAAGGTTTTCTTTGTCGGTAGGAAGGGAGTCAAACCATAGAATAGGTTTCTTTTTATCTTGTAAGTGTCTAATTGTTGTAATTGGATAGTGTGTATGTAATTAACATTCATTCAATTATAGTGAAGAAAAATCTCCCAAATCAGCCGGGAGGCCTGGATGTAGTTTGCGGTGGACAAGCAAACGAACCAGGATAAAATTCTTGTTGCAGGACTTTTTCTATCTCTATCTCTTTATTGCATTTGATCGATTATTTTGTCAAGTAGATTTAATTGATAATTAGTGTCTATACTGTTTTACTTGTACTCTGATAATATTCTGTAAGCCTGGTATAATCGTTTCATTATCAATTAATTGTCGAGCAAGAAACTGTACTTGCATTTGCTTTCTGTCTTGGTTTAATCGATTAAGTGTGGTGTGTTAATCGATTACTTTAATCTGTTAATCGATTAAGTGGACTGTGTTGAAAGTGTTAATCGATTATCCTGTTCTGTTAATCGATTAATCAAGGTGTTTTTCAGCATTAAGTGTTGTTTTCGAAAAGCGGACACTCTAACCGCTACACCTATTCAACCCCCCCCCCTTCTAGGTGTATTGTAATCACTGATACCTAACAGCAGAGGCACCCAAAGGCTCTTATGCATGATATGTTAGGCATTTTGTTGTGAAGTATGTAGTAAGGGCTTTTGTTGGATAATTGCTTGGCAGGCTGCCTGTTATTCAAAAAAATAGCATGATTAATAACATAATTCCATAGGCATTGAGGTACATCAGATTGGAATAGGAGAGACCTAGCAACACCAAGAATATGTTGGTGTTTTCTCTCAACTATTCCATTATGTTGAGGGGTCTCAACACAAGTGGTTTGATGTTCAATGCCATTCTTGACATAGAACTCACTCATGCTAAATTCAACACCATTATCATTTCTAATGGTTTTAATCTTAGAATTGAATTGAGTGCTAACTAATGAAGTAAAGTTCTTGATTAAATCATGCACTTCAGATTTTGATTTCATGAAATAGAGCCAAGTAAACCTAGATTTATCATCAACAACAGTAGGAAATATTTATGTCCTAATGTACTAGGCATAGAAATGGGACCCCAAACATCCATGTGCACAAGATCAAAAACAGAATTGGATTTAGAATCACTGTTATTATAAGGCAATCTCCTTTGTTTGGCCAAATGACATACATGACAAGGTAAATCACTTTTATTACACTTAATCTCAGAATATTGTTTCTTCATCATAAGAAGTTTATCATGTGAGGGGTGTCCTAACCTATTGTGCCAAACATTAAAATCATAGCCTGTCAAAGTGTTAATTCTATGCTTAGCAGATTTATAGACAACAGGTTTTATCATAGGTATAGCATGATTCTTCATAGCATACAATCCTGCTTTCAAGTCAGCTACACCAATCATCTTCAAAGAAGCTAAGTCCTGAATTTGACAAGAATTTTTAAGAAAAGTCAGCATGCAATGTAGATCATTAGTCAATCTAGAGACAAATATCAAATTATAGTGGAAAGGTGAGATATACAGAACATTTGTCAAGACAAGTTGCTTTGAAAATAAGATACTACCTGAAATGGATGTTGAAATTTTGTGTCCATTGGGTAAGTTAACCATTAATGGTTGTATGTGTCTAAAGGTTTAATAGATGGTTAGGTTGTGGCACACATGGTCAGTGGCCCCTGTGTCTAGAATCCAATCTTGGGATTCATTAAGTATAGAAGATAAATGCACATTACCTTTGCTTCTTGAATTGTCATCAATGGTGCTGAAGTTATTTACCATGTGATTCTGAGTTTCAGAATTGCTTGAGCTTTGATCATTATTTTCAGTTTCCATGCCATTATCATTGGTAAATTCGTCCATAGTGGTAATGTTGTTAATGTTGCTATTCTTGAAATATCCAGGTTGGAAACCATGCTTCTTGTAGCATTGGTCCACTATATGACCTGACTTATTGCAGTAAGCACAAACTTTAGAGTTTCTTAAGTTGGAATATCTTGCAGAATTGTTTCCATATCTGCCTTGAATATAGGATCCTCTTCCTCCATAGCTTTGATTGGATCTACCCCTGCTTCTTCCTCTATTTCCACTTTCACTTCTTGCACTTTCATTGAAATTGGATCCACTTTCACTTCTACCATAGTCATTTTCAGCAGCATTCATCATAATTTTGGTATCATTGTAATGAGAGTGAAAGTGTTTTTCTACTGTGTCAATAATGAAAATGCTTTGTTGATGGTTGGGAGTAGATCCATAAGCATTATTTGGGATCTCACACTCTCATACTGTTCATTCAACCCCTTTAGAAAGTAAATCACGTAGTCATGTTCCCTGAAAGTCCTAACTATGGGTGCTAAAGTGCAAGTGGCAAAACATGGAGGCATGACTCTAAAATTGTCTAATTCTTGCCATAATCCCTTTATATGCGAATAATATGCTCCTATGTTCATGCTTCCTTGCTTGTAGGTATGTATTTCTCCCAGAAGTTCAGAGATCCTATAGATATCCCCTTGGTGATATCTTTCTTTCAAATCTTGCCAGATTTCTAAAGCTGTCTCCATCCATAATATACTATGTGATATTGAGGGATCTATGGATTGAATCAACCAAGAAACCACTAAGGTATTGCATCTTGTCCCAACATGCAAACATGGGGTCATCAAGACGAGGCTTTCGAATAGATCCATCAATGAACTGCAATTTGTTCTTTGTCTTTATTGATCTTGCCATAGCTTGTGACCATTTGTGATAGTTATCACCATTTAAAAGAACAGTGACAAGGTATGCACCTGGGTTTTCACTTGGGTGAATGAAGAAGGGAGATGTGGGATCTTGGCTTGGATTTATGTTGATGATGGCTTGATTCTCCATTATGCTTGTATCAAATGATGGAGAAGATGCAAGAAAGACCGAGAACCTTCAGATCTTATGAGAAGAGCAAAGTGTGAAATGAAAGAGAAGAATGGATCAAGATGTGGCTTTAGTGGCGAGAAAAATGAATGAATGAGTTTCTGCCAGAGAATGAGATGAGTGGAAGACGTGGCAAGGCGGAAAGAAAATCAAATGGAATACGTAGCAGATTAAGCGTGGCAGAGCTCCTTTAAAGAAGAAGCTCTGATACCATGTTAAAACCATGGTATCCCATCTCAAACTAAAGAAGAAAAACAAGAAGATGATTGTATAAGAAACTTTATTATTGATTGAAGAAAAGAGAAAATGCATCGAATAGAAAGAATAAAATTAATTCTAAGAGGTCAGGGAAACCAACTTTAAATAGAAAGTTAGTTTCCAACTAACTAAACTAACTAAAACAAAAAGGAAACTAAAACAGAAAAACAGATTGGGCTTAAGATACAAAGAAGGCTCAATAATAGTAAAAACATAAAACTAGTTACATAAAGTATATTGATCATCTTCTCTATGATTCCTTATATTTGGAGGTAACTTCACACTATTAATATCCTTGTGAATATCACTTTCTAAAACTCACAATGTCATAACTATCTTATCATTTGTCCCAAGAAAAAAAACTTAATTATTTGTTAAGTACTTTAACCTGACGTATAATCTTTTTATTTTAAAAAATGAAGACATAAATATATAATATTAGGACAAAACTTATGTAAAATATCATAGGTGTTAGTGGTATAGGTGACCTATTAGAGGATAACACGTGAACATTTTTGTTTAGTTTTAAGGTTAACAAATGTTTAATCGTAACTCTAATCTATTAGAGGATGATATGTGGACCTAATAAATTAGGGGTGACAAAATTATCCACAATCCACAATCCATCCAAATTCATCCGTTAAAGCTAATGGATTTAAATGGATATAATCCAATGGATAGTGTTAATATTGGATGGATTCATATTCATCTATTATATTCAATAGATATCCATAGATATATCCATTTGGATGGATATCCAACCCATCCAAAAGTTAAAAAACAAAAACATTTTTTATTTCAATATCTGATAAAAACATTCCTATTATAACACGTTTCAACGGCTCCAATTATGTGCATATACCAGATTTACTCTTGCGATTTATGAACTTGCAAAGTTGAAATTTTCACTCCTATTTTCCTTTGCTCCAAGCCATAAATTTTGTTCCAAAATCCAAATCGTGCCCAGTGTATGTGTGCTTACTTATTTCTTACTCATTTTCAAATCGTTCAAATTGTTGGGTTGCCTATCATGTGTTTGTTAATATGTTTGTAGGTATTATCAATTTCATTAGTATATGTGTATCTGCGTATAAGTAAGTATATAGTGTTTGCTAAAAGTTTATTGATCATTTTGCTTTTTGGGTATAAAATCTTTGAAGAGTGTAAGTTTAAGCTTAACTACGCGATTTACTATTAAAAGCTTAAAAGTTAATTTTCTAAGTTTATTACTCTTGTAAGTTTTTGGATAAAAACTTCAAAAGTTCACATTTTTATAAGTGTTTAAAAAAAACAATTTTTAAAAATCTATGAAAATGAAGTCATGGATCGGATATCCATTCATCCAAATCCATGAAAATGGAGTCATTGATAAATTGGATGGATTGCAATCCAATGGATATGGATGCATTAGATAACTTAAAATATGATTTAAATGGATTTATATGGATTGATGGATGACTTTACATCCATCCATCCATTTTCATCCATATCCAAATTCATCCAATTGTCACCCCTATAATAAATGTTTCCTTTTTTTAACGTAAAAAAAAATGTGCACATATCATCCTCTAATAGGTCACATGTATCACTAGCACCTATGATACTTTACCTAAGTTTTTCCCATAATATTAACCATTAAATTGAGACATTATAGAGGTTTGTTTTGTTTCATTCAATGCAATGTGAGCGTGGACCTTCTTTATCCCTTCAACCATAGGATGCCTCTCTGCATGGAAAACAATACCACTCAAATACTAGAATAGAGATCATCTGTCTTAAATGCACCATGTCTCTCTATTCTCATTCAATAAAATTATATTAAATAATATAAAATATTATTTTATATTTTTATAACTTTTTTATTCTAATTAAATGATACATTATGATTGGTCCGAAATATTATTGGGGACACCAAATGAGACAACATATATTCGTTCCAAATACCAAGTCCCTTGTTAATTCTGTCTCATAGTTAATTCAGTTGGTTTCAAAACTGTTACTTGACTCTTTGTTCTTATGTTGAGCTAATTCTACTAATGTCCTCAAGTAATGGTGAGCATTGGTTAAGTTCTGCTGGTTAAAGGTTTTTTCTTTACGCGATCTTATATATTGTTATGGTCATTTTTTTAACCCATACATTATCTTAGCTCCGAAGCTAACCTGACCTTAAATATTGACTGGAACAACATTTGAACCTGAACGTATGCCCAATTAAATATAATGCATATATCTCTTTTAGATAAAGTCTTCTCAATATTTTACTTGCTATTATGGATATGTAATTTGACATATAAAATGATATATGTGTATATATTGTTAACCATGTATATATGATGAAAAAATTAGAGAATCTATGATACTTTCGATTAAAGAGATGTTATTACTCTATACACAATTTAATACAAACACATACAAACATGGTAAGTGACTGACAATGATACGAGTCAGTCCATGTCATGTTTGTTCCCTACCCAACCCTAAATATCATTTGAGTCTAATTTTTGAACTCATATCTGACTATAGACATGTGAAACCCAACCCTATTTAATTTTGATCATGATCGAGCCTAATTGCGTGAGTGAGTATGGTCAAATTCTGCTCACCCCTACGCTTAAACAACCAAGAAAGGACTTTCCATACTCTTAACAATGTCTTTTTTCGAGTCTTATGATTGAAAAAATTAGGCACTATCATATAACTTTTGGATACCAAAATTCCTCAACAAAAAAAGAAAATAAAAATCATGCTATAATCATTTTTTGTTTAATCATTATTAACTCTTCAAAAAAAAGTAATGCAAATAAATAGTAAATATTGTATTTTCTTTGGATAAATTTTTACACTAAAAATATATAGATATGGCATTCTTATTAATATCTTACACTATAGACAAAAGCTGAGTTCCTATACAAGATGAGAAATGCTAGCAAGACAAATTTTCCACATTATTATTGTATCACTTCTTACCCTCTCTTTTATTTTAAAATCATATTTTAAAGAGAGTGTCAAAATGGTCCAACAATAAGAAAGAGGGTTAAAAAAAGTGTATTTATTAATATTTCTTGTGAAAAACTAACTATATGAGTGATTTGACTCTTCTACGAAAAAAAATGTATGCATTAATAATATTAGAAATTGGTATATTGTTGTTGTTTAATTTATCATTCATATTTAATACAAATTAATAGTGAACAATGTATTGTGTATAAATTTTTATACTCACGATATATAAATATTAGACTCACAAATTAATAAATGTTTAAGTTTGTTTTATTCCAACTAGATTTCCAGGATTACGATTCATTCTAGAGCTTAGATATTCTTATAGATAGTTTTATTTGAATTTCATGTGGCATACAAAATTTGGATGTTATATATATATATATATATATATAATTTTTTAATTAATCTATGATATGAAAAAACATAGTTTATGTTGGGGTCGCTTTTGCTGGAAAGGGGTAAAAAAAGCTTTGAATATTTTGGTGCTAGATAGGTACTTAATAATCACCTATATTTGCAGACACATTGTTGTGCTTTCATTGATAACTTATTACAAATATAATGTTTTTATTGGAAAATAACACACCTAGCATGAAAAGAATTTTTTGTATGTGATAAAATACTATTTTATTTCGAATGTAAATGACATTAAAATGAATTTTTGCTCCTACCAACCAAACCATAACATATTTTGTCTGTAGCTAAGTTTTGTTTTTAATAAAAAATCATACAAAAAACATAAGGAAAAAAATTGTATGATGTGACATTTTTACCTTTTAGATGTAATGTAACTCTTAAATACGAAAATAAAATCAATAATTCGTCTTTCTATCAATTAAGGATTATCTTCCAATTATATAAACCTTAACCCAAGTTTTTTAAAGGTCACGTTCACCAAAGATGTTGACAGTTTCTTCTAGTGCTGGAAACGAGTTGAAATGGAGCTCAGTTCGGTTCAACTCGATCAGGATTTGCTTAAGTCGAAACTCGACTCGAGTTCGAGTTGAGTTTTCTTTCTAACTCAAGTTTGGCTAGGTTAAAGTCCATGAACTGTTCGGCTCAACTCGAATTAGTTCATTTGGACAACTCAAATAATTAATTTATTTTTAAAAATACTGCACAATTTCCAACAATTTTACATCGAGCCAGCTCATAAAGCTAACGAGTCGAACTATATACAGCACGATTTCCAGCTCAAGTTCGGCTCATTTGGTTCAAGAACCAAGTTTATCAAGCCAAATAACTAGTCGAGTTTCGAATAAATATCGAGTTGGTTCAGTTCATTTTCGGACCTAATTTCTTTAACAAAGTACTTGGTGAGACAAAACAACTTTTCTTCCCTTTGATATTTTTCTTCTTCAAACATTGTGATTTTGAGCTTCCCACCATTCCTCTACCTTGTGTTGATTCCCATATCAAATATAGCTTTCAAAAAACCATTTAGCCATTCATTTCTTAATCCTCTAACACCGCTATAGGAGGGGAAGAAAAAATGAAGGTACAATATTTTAATCAAATTTACTTTGTAGCTTTTGCTCACTTGACACTCACAAGTTGAATGACATCCTTATATCAATGCACATATGCTTTAAACTCATTGTTGAATGCATGGATGATAAGGTTGAAATGTTGTTGGGAATAGAGAGATAGAAGGTATAGTTAATTCAAGTGTTAGAAATGGTTGTTTTTTGAAGCTAGGTTGTATCACTATAGTTGGCTCCTTATATAGGCTTATTTTTTTCCTCCTTCATTTCCCCCTTCTAAATATCTTTAAATCTCTACTCAAAAAACGTTCAAGCTAGTGAGAATATAAGATCCAATTATTGGCGGCTTTGATTCTCTATCCATTCTTCCCATGCTTAAAAAAGTATATGAACCAAATATCCTTTGTTCTTTAGTGTCTAGGAGGCTGAGTTGGAACTCTGGAATCTGGGGTAAGATGAGGTTTGGAAGCTTATGGTGGATACCTAACAAAATACTTCAACCCTCAAGTCAGTATATGAAGAAGTGTGTGTAGAGAGAATAAGATGATATAATATATGAGAGATTATTAAATATTCACTTCATTACGAGGGAATGAACATGTAATATTCTCCCGTAGATGTTATTGGCATGACAAATCATGTACCGTCCTTTCAGGTCTACCCAGACAAGCATGAACTGCTTTATCTGTATCGAACATTCTTGACATGTTCGTACCTTAGCAGGTACAATGCTTTATCCAGGGTGGGTAGTTTTTCGCTTGCCCCAACTGTAGTAGTTGTTCATTAGACCTGTCTTTGCCGTACGACATAGGCTGGTGTAGAGTCCTGACGATTTGTTCAACTCTACACCAGAGGTTTGTGTTGTTCAAGCAATGTGATATTTCTGTAGTAGAGATCTATGATGTTCAGGCAACATGACAGTCCCGTAACATGAGTTTGTGGTCCCATATCTTGCTGACTATGCCTTGTTCAATTATACATGATCGACAACTGCATGAGTCGAATCACATTTGCATGACATTTGCCCATGACCTGTGCAGATTTGACCAATTGTGATGTGTCCTAAAACCATGGTAAAACATCTACTACTCATAAAAAACATAAAAAAAAACATGTGTACTTATAACTCAATAATTAATAAAATCATTTACATATGACACCTCCATATGTAAATTGTACAAGAGGATTTATCATTTTTTTTACTAGAAGTTGAATATGTTCCCCTTTAGTGTTGAAACCCAATATGGGCATGGTTCAATACAACTCAATAGTCCAAATAAATATTCACACTTTTTCAATAAAAATAGAAGAACTCCATAGAGTTTCTATTAGGCTCATTTCTATATACTTAATTACCATTTTGCTCTTCATACAAATTTGGGTTAGTATTTTATGTTAAAACCAACATGACAAATAAATTTACTAAGGTAAATGGAGAACCTCACAAAATTACTTTTCATCACAAAAAAAGTAAAATTAATATAAAAATAATAATGCTACAACTCAATAATGCACAAATGCTCATAGTAATGCACAAATGCTTATAGCTATAACTAGAAATAGCCGTAATATAACAAGCAATGAAAAAATAACACATATGCAAAACACAACTTTACATTTGTTTTCCAAAGATGCTTGATTTTCCTGCACCTTTTCAAACTCAGATCTGCATCATAATTATAAAAGTATAAATTCAAATCTGTAGACAATAAATAATCAATTTCTGTATTAAAAAAGGTATTAGATAATAACTAGCTTAAATGAGGAAAACAATATAATGTTCAAATTGACAAATAGATGAATTTTTTCTTTAATGTGTGCCAAGGGCACATATTAAACATGCTCAATGGAATAAGTATTCATGAAAAGATGATGTATTTATTACCCTGGTATATAATATTTTTACTTTTCCCATAAGTACTTAATGTATTTTTGGACCAATATTAGAAATTCGGATGAGGATGACGCAAAAGTTATGATATCATGTTAAGGTTCCATCTCAAACTCAATTGGCAATGAGAGGACTAGTCTGACATGTATTTAAATCATTTCCGAGATAATAAGGTGAGCGATGTGAGACTTAATTCCTAACAAGGATGAGGATGAACTTGTTACAACAGTAAAGTGTTACTTAGTGACCATAAAGTCCCAAAGCTAGAGTAAGAGCATGTACGTTTACTCTCCACATGCCCCACAAAGTGGGTCAATTTAGTAATTAGTTTCAAACTTGTAAACTCTCACCTTGAAACAGAATTGTCATTTAGGATATCATCTAACTGCATGGAAATATGGCTTTTCCAAGAATCAAAATCTCTTGCATCTTTCATCTGCAAGCCAAACAAATTATTTCCAAATTTAGTGAAAAGTAAAATTATAGTGATGCTATAATAGAAAAAATGTAGCCAAAAAATATATTATCAGAAATTTAACATACTATAACATCTCTGTGATTGAAACTCCTAATATCTTCTTTGGTTTTCTGTATAAGCATATCTTTTTCTTCAATCTCTTCACTATATACATTGAAATTATTGACATATCTTGAATTTAAGTCCTCCAAATACTGCTCCAAAACAAACAAATTTATGTCTAGAAAATGAACTTTCTGCATCAAAATCTTAAGAACAGTATCCCCTTGCATTCTTCCAACTTGAATAGGAACATTTCTATTCACATTCTCTTGTTTTGTCCAAGAAATTTCTGAAGCATGGTTAAGATTTATAGTTCTCAAACCATTTTTCCAAACATTATCATCATAATTAGGATTATCTTTAGTATTTATCAAATCCTCTAGCATTCTCTCAATAGCATCTACACCATAAACTTCAACTATGCTTAGTGTGCAATAAAATTCTGAACCATAATGGCTTTGAAGATTCAAATTAAGGTACCTTACCCATTTTTTCTCCTCAAGAACAAACATTTGAACCTGCTTCACATTTGATGCAGTAAAATTTCCAAGGAAGACCCATTTTTCTGTTGGATAAATCAAACTACCATGCAATTCAAAATCTTTGAAATTTGAAGAGTAGTGTTCTAAGTTAGCTATTTTTATTTTATCTACTAAAGTTTCTTCTGAAAGATCTATGATGACAAATTTATGTTCCGAAGAACACGGGTTTCGAAGATACTTGTCTTTGTCTCTGGTTAAGATATTAGATGCACCTTTGGCTTCTTTATTTGAAGCTACAATTTTTGCTCCATTTGATGCTGAAGCATAATTGTATTCTGCACCACTAGACTCTAGTCTATGTATTACATTCACCGACGAACCGATTCGTGAATTAATTTTAGAGCCGATTTCCCTGCTCTTGAATTCGCCAAGGCCGAGAGGAACGGCCTGAGACAAGTGATCATATTTTTGCACATCATTGTCATCTTTCGAAATAGATTCCGATCTCTCGACTTCATGTCCTTCTCTAACACGAGAATTGTAACTTACTTTATCATCAATAGGTTCGGCATAGTCTAAGATTACTCCACTCAGAAGTGACTCACGAACAAAAAAATCAACCTTAGCACCATTAGAGCAGAAAGGCTCAGAAGGAATGTATGCATCAGTTTCTGTAGTGAAATATTCATCTGCATAGTTACTATTTCTATACATTGTGTGATTATCTTTCTTCTGATTTGATACAACTACTGAAAATTCTTCAGACCCATCTGCATTAAAAGCAAAGAAAATCAACTAACTAAATAGAATATGATAGATTACATTCTTATGTTTTTAAAATGCAAAAACAATGCATTACAAATTAGTACTTTATAATGTGTCCTCAGTACAAGATTCATTATATAATAGGAACAACATTAGACATTCTTAATCAAATAAAAGAATGAATCCTAAGACAGCTATTTATAATGGCAAAATCTATAAGGTTAAAAGTTCGATTCCGTGACCGACACTTGTGAGGAGATACCCTTGATTATGTTGGGAAGTAAGTCTCATATTGCCTACCTCATTGTCTCGGGAATTGTTTAAATACCTATTGAGCTACTACTCTCATTGTCAATTGGTTTTGAGATACAATATTAACATGTTATCAGAACCAAACTTATTTTCGGTTATCATTGGTAAAAAAAATGTCCATTCGACTTATATGGAGGGAGCTGGGAATTCAATCACACCATTACTCAATGAAGTTATGGCCTAAAAACAAAACCAAGAGAAAACAAAAGAAATACCTCTATTACCATGGCCACCACCACTTATCCATAAGCTGAAGAGGAAGATAACACCCAACAAAACCAAAACTAAAGACAAAGAAACTTTATACAAATAGTTTCTCCCATTTGAAGCTTTCTCCATAGCCTTTCTTTCAAGAAGAGCTTTACGTGATCTCTGCATTGTTCATCAATCCAATTCACTGCAACAAAAAACACAGCTTTTCCATCAGTCAAAGCATAATAAGATACACAATTGTATCATTTATGTTGGACCAGAATAAGACACGAGACTCCAACCACTTGGGAGTTCCATTGTTACCGGATATAAAAATAGTCAAAGCATAATGAGACACCATGTCTTAAAGCAAAACTTTTCATGTGTTTTGTCTACTTTAATTATCTCCTCATATCCAATATGAGATATTGACAATTGAATAAACCCAATAATTTTTATTTGGAGGACACTTTTGGACTAATATATGGATAATTCATATTTATATACATTTTCTTACCCATTTCAATACACATAAATCTCAAATTGATTCAAACTATATAAATCAAATGTTACTACAAAAGTGTGTAGAAAGATTATTAAAAAACATTTCTTGTTAACTTTTCAGTTGAGCAAAGTGCTAAAATAAAACAAGGATCTAAAATCTATGTGGGGTCATAGCAGTTTAAGGATATACATAATTCAAGAAAGAATAGACACATGAACAAAAGTTGCTTATAAAACAGAAAGGAAAGAAGAAGAGTTCAATTCTAAGCAAAGATTCAAGAGACAACTACCTCTTCAGTTCAAGAGTGATATTTTCAAATCACAAATCCAACTAAAAATTATGAAAAATAATACTCTAATGTGACAAGACTTTTTCTCTCAATGCACATTTAAATCTGCTAGAACATATATATATATATATATATATATATATATATATATATATATTATCTCATTTCTTGTACCAAACTATGTGCTATCTTTTATAATATGGTCAATTATTAAACATCAATAATTAATAATGAAAAATGATATTTACTCACTATGTTACAAAGTAGCACATAGGTGTGGAAAACAAAATGAAAGAACAATTTTCACAAATTAAATTATTAACATAAATAAGACTCGGGTTAATAAAATTGATCGAAATTCAAATCAAAGCAACATAGTAATCACTATGTTACAAACGAGTAGAGACTCCCTCCATTACCGGAGAGATAAATAGTTGAAAAAACAAAAGGAAAGAAAAAGGAAACGCCTCTCTCCAGTATTAGAGAAGATCATGATTAATTAGAAATAACATCATAACATTTTTCACATCAGCTAAGATTGACTAGATGGATCAAATAACGAGAAATTATATATATATATATATATATAATAAAACTATTTAATTCTAAATCCTTATAGATCACTACTTTATTAAACAAAATTAAAATATAAAAAGCATTATAATGGAAGGGATCATGCAACATAAGATTATAAAGAATTGAAAATGCATAAAATCTCAAAGGGTCATCAAATAAAAAAGAAGCTAGAATTCAAGGTAAAGCACAAGAATCACACATGGGATAAAAAAAACAATGCAAAATTTCAAAGAAACATTGGATTATGTGTAACCTTTGGGATTAAGAAATAGTGAGTTTGGTCCTTGGAAATGGGTAAGGTAGAAGAACCAACATACAAAATGGGTAGTGGAAATTGCTTATAGGATTTACAAGAGTTATGGTTATGGCCAACTTTGCAGGTACTATGTGTGAATATAACTGTCATATAGCTAGAGTTACATATATAAACCTTTCTTCATTCATTTCCTTTTATTTAAGATATGAAATTCATTTACTCTAAGAGTAAGTGTTTTAAATTTACTCCACATATTAGTCATCAATTCTAGGGAAATTCAATGGTTTGAATTATTATTTATTCCATACAAAAATTTAAATAGAGAAGTAACTATACTGGTATGATTTTCAAATATATAGTATTCATGAATCTTCAATAAATAAGATATTTGACTATTGAACTGTTAAATTGTTGTAAGAAATTAATAAGGGAAATTCAAATAAAATATGTATTTTTTGTAAAATAATATTTTATTGTGATATTACTTGGCAAAATTTTGATAACACAGTTATTGTAGTTAAATATTCAGTTACCATTTGAAAGAATATTACAAATTTGATTATCTATTACTATAATTGTCACTTGCAACCAAGACATTAGTATAGTGGTGTAAAATCTTGTTAAATCATATAAAGAGGAAAATGGTAATGATTTGATTCCTAGAACAATATTTATTGGAAGTGAATACATTTGATAGTATAAAAAAATAAGTGTGACATGCACAAGAGGAAAATTAAAATACTACTTTTATATTAATGTGATATATTTTTAATTCATATGTATCATTTTTTAATTCACTCATACTCGTTGCGAATATTATTTGCGGGTACTCACAGATCCAATTCTCATTGACATCCATATGAGAGAGACAAAGAATACATAGACTCATACAGTCATTTTAGTGTTGCGAATGTCTCAAACAATGAAGGTCCAATATTGTCATCAAGTCGATCAGCATAGAATAGCTAATTATTAGTTAAATTATTACATAATATTGGTTAGTATGACATGCAAAACTAATATTTGTTATGGTAATTCTATTTTAATGTGACAATTACACACAAAAAATAATAATGACATGAAATTTAAGGTGGTGGTGTGGAAAGAGGAAGGGAAGAAAGTAGTAGCTAGAAAATGATGGTTTTATTTGGGATCTGAGTGTGGGTATTTATAGGGGAAATTAGGGTTTTGGGTAGAGATAAGAGTTAATTACACAAACACCTCCTGAGTTTTAGTGAAATTACACAAATTACTCATCATTTTTTTGTCCTTACGCGAACCACTCATTCCTCTTACACAAACCACTCATAATTTTATACATATATTACACTGATCACCATGAAGAGATATAAGTGTAATATTTCAAACAAAAAACGTATGGTGAGTGTAATTAAGTTAAATAAATTATTATATATTGTGTAGACAATTCCAAATAGTACAAAACTGAGTGTCTTTTTATTATTTTTGTTTCATTACACAATATATTAACAATTCCAATGAGATGTTTATATAACTCTTATACTATTTTGTAATGAACCAAATAATGAAGATGCATTGTCTCTTGTATTATTTGGATTTATCTATACAATATACAATAATTTGTTTAACTTAATTACACAATCACATGTTTTTTTGTTTAAAATATTATACTTATATCTCATCGGTATGTTTTTTAATTTTTGTTTAAAATATACAATATATGTACAAAAGTAGAGGTGATTCATGTAAGGACAAAAAAGTAATAGGTGATTTGTTTAATTTCACTAAAACTCAGGGTGTCAGTATAATTAACTCATAGAGATAATGACTAAAATGCCTCTACGGTTTCACATATATTTCTAAAATGTCAATGGATCCAATATCAAATTATTATTTTTTACCTTTTTAGATTACAGTAATTATAGAAATGTTACTCTATATAAAATTACTAAAATAGCCCTATTATTTTTGTGGAAATTGTTTTTGAAAATCAAAATGACCTAAATGCCCTCACGACACATTGAAATTACCATAATGTCCCTAGTTGGATGAAATACATTAACGTCCTTTACAACAAGAAAATTACTATAGTGGTATTAGGTAAAAATATTCCATTTATCTTATAAAACCATCAAAATTGCTATAATATCCTTATTATGATAAAAATAATTGAATGACCCTATAAAACCATAAAACTTATTATAATACTTTTGCCATTATATTTCCTTTTATTTATTTCATTTTCCACTCTTTTTTCTTGCACTAAAAATAGGACATATAAAATTAGTTATTCATTCTTATGTCTTCCAAAATATTTCCTCCAAAACTATGTGATGGAATCTCCTTTGTTTCTCATCCTTTAATTTCAACCACATGATTCTTAGGAGCCTACTTAGGCTTTTATCTCCGATCAACTCTTAACTCAAACATCGATAATTAAAATTTTGTAAGAATGAAATGACAACTAAGAGGGGGGGGGGGGGGGGGGGGGGGGGTGAATTAGTTGACTTAAAAATATGATAGATTTTTCTACAATTTTAAAGTTAGTAGTAGCAGAAAGATTATGCAGAAAAGATATCAAATAAATTCAAGGAGATAAGAGAGAAGAGAGTAAACAAAGATTTTTATACCGGTTCACCTTCTTGTCCACCGAATTTTACATCCAGTACTCTTGCAACACAAGAGATTTCTTGATACGATTCCAAGGGTACCCCTATTTTTGAAGGACAAACACTTAGCAACTAACAAATTGTAATATTGGCACACTTTTTAGCGTCTTTTATTTTATGTTCAATAATGAGAATTATTTCTCATGGGTAGTTTTATGATTTTATTTTCAGCATTGTTATTTAGTGGCCATTAGTGGCCAAGTAAATGACATAAGCATGTAAGGTGAATCAGTGGGCCGAATTGGTCAAGCCAGCCTTAGCTATCCGCATAAATACATAAGGTTACATAACATCAATTCCACAAATACATATTGCATCAAAAAATGAGATAATCTACACAACAACCTCGATCTATAGTTCCTTTGCTTCACCTGCAGTATGATTATCACAAGTAGAACAAACATGAAACACAAGGGAGTAAGACATTAAAACTTGTAATAATCGACATTATAATTGTATGCAGAATCTTAAACAACAAAATCAAATGTACCTATACATATGTAAAACATATAAAAAGTTATATCAGTCATTCATAAACCACCTCATCCATTATTACCTGAGTAGGAGTTAGCGTTTTATTCCTTCAACTTTGTTGGATCTTCCATTGTCTTCTCCAACCTTAGGATCTTTCCTCATTTCCATAACACAACAAATATAACCAAATCGTTATTCATGTAATACAAATAGACAATTTCATACAAACACATGTCATTCATAAACGAAATAGGTTCATATTTTCAACGATTCACAAATTCTAATTACATGAGGCCCGAAGCATTCAAATAAAGCATATTTCCCTTTTCAAGAAACGTCATACACCCTCAAACCCATTTCTAACCTCATCTCCTATCCCCATTCACAACTATACCATTTTAAATCGATAGTTCACAAAAATCAACACCATATCAATACCCTTTTAGAAAATAAACCTCAAACCATATATTTCAAAAAGGAAAAACAACTAGAAACGAACCACAACCCAAAAGAAAGGGTTGTGCGGGTTTTCACATTAAGAGAAGAGATCCATGTACACAATAAAGGGGTTTCACAACAAGGGTGAGTGTTCGAATCAAGAGGTTTACCTCTTCTCAAGCTTTTCTTTCGCTTCTACACGTGCTAGAGATGGGGAGTCGTTTCTCTCTTTTTTCTTTTTCGCCAAAAGTGTGCCAATTCTCATTTGGGATTTCTATTTTAGGTGTCAGGTTTTTGGGCTCTCGCTCAAGCGACAGGGTCTCGCTCGGGCGAGAAGCCCTCGATGATTCAGTTTTCCAAACTCTGAACCCCTCGCTTGGGCGAGCCTTTCTCGCTCAAGCGAGAATCACAAAGGCCACAAGGCTATCTGTCGCTCAAGCGACTGTCCCTCACTTAAGTGAGAATTGCAGAAAAACTCAGGTATATTTCCCTGCACCCCTCGCTTGGGCGAACCCTTCTCGCTCAAGCGAGAATCACCCAGAAATCAGATAAAATTCCAAGCTAAAATATCACTTTGAAGTGGTGAAAATCAGGGTGTTAGAAAGTATGTTGGAGATGATGATTGCATAAGGCAAAGGGTTGTTAGTCTCTCACACATACTACATGTGATTCATTACAGTCAAAGCCCGATTGATTTCAAGATTATGCTTAAGAGCATACATCAATTTTAATTCCATGTCATTAATTTGAGAGTGATTTGAATACTTAAGAATTATACATAGCTAAGAAAGTAATGAAACAAGCAATCTTCGAGATTGAAATTTCCTACAACAAGGATATCTCTACTCCTTACAGTTTCACCTAAAGCCAGTTGCTTACGCATTTCAATTTCCTGTTTAGAGAATCTATACATAGAGTAGTAGAACTCTTTTCTGTTATAATTATCCCATTCACATGCAAGACCGAAATATTTTATGCAACCATGATAGGATATATTACAGCATATTGAACTAAAAGTTTTTATATCTAAAATAATTTCTTTTCCTTTCACTGAGGATGTTAAACGATTTTTCCTCAAGTTCAAAATGCAGTAAAATACTCTAACAAGTTCAGGATAATAGGCATTTGATTCCTCACAAAATGCTAAAAGATTTTGTTGCCTTAACAGAGTAGGAAAATGAAAAGTGATAAGAAACGACTCAAAAATCACTTAAAACGGATGAAAATGAGGTCTTTAGAGAAACAATGTTGTTTCGCGAGTGAGAGGTTGAAGGAAGAAGATGAAGTGTTTGAAAAATGGAGAAGAAACCTTTAAATACTGGTCAGAGTAATCGATTACCAAAAGTGGAGTAATCGATTACCCAACACAAAAGTTTCCCAGATTTCAAACAACAATCTTCGTTAAGCGATTACACGTATGAGTAATCGATTATTAAAGCATCATGCCATTTGCAGTAATTGATTACTCTCCAGAGTAATCGGTTACTAATCTCAGAATTTCGAAACCTTCAGACATACTGATGTCTGGTAATTGATTGTTTACCCTAAGTAATCAATTACATACATTGAAATTTTGAAATTTAAACAAAACTAAGCAGTTTTAAATACTAGTATGCATAAGATAAACATAATGAAGCAAACATATATTCATGTATGAATAATTAAGACAAGTGAGCTTCATCAAGTATGCCTAATTGTCCTTTAATTTTATAGAAAGGTTCTTTTGTCAAAGGTTTAGTAAATATATCTGCTAATTGGTCATGAGTATCAACGAATTCTAAAGCCAAAATCTTTATTTTGGACATGGTCCCTAAGGAAGTGATGCATTATATCTATGTGTTTGGTTCTAGAATGCATTACTGGATTCTTTGTGAGATTTATATCACTAGTATTGTCACATTGTGAATTAGTTGACTTAAAAATATGATAGATTTTTCTACAATTTTAAAGTTAGTAGTAGCAGAAAGATTATGCAGAAAAGATATCAAATAAATTCAAGGAGATAAGAGAGAAGAGAGTAAACAAAGATTTTTATACCGGTTCACCTTCTTGTCCACCGAATTTTACATCCAGTACTCTTGCAACACAAGAGATTTCTTGATACGATTCCAGGGGTACCCCTATTTTTGAAGGACAAACACTTAGCAACTAACAAATTGTAATATTGGCACACTTTTTAGCGTCTTTTATTTTATGTTCAATAATGAGAATTATTTCTCATGGGTAGTTTTATGATTTTATTTTCAGCATTGTTATTTAGTGGCCATTAGTGGCCAAGTAAATGACATAAGCATGTAAGGTGAATCAGTGGGCCGAATTGGTCAAGCCAGCCTTAGCTATCCGCATAAATACATAAGGTTACATAACATCAATTCCACAAATACATATTGCATCAAAAAATGAGATAATCTACACAACAACCTCGATCTATAGTTCCTTTGCTTCACCTGCAGTATGATTATCACAAGTAGAACAAACATGAAACACAAGGGAGTAAGACATTAAAACTTGTAATAATCGACATTATAATTGTATGCAGAATCTTAAACAACAAAATCAAATGTACCTATACATATGTAAAACATATAAAAAGTTATATCAGTCATTCATAAACCACCTCATCCATTATTACCTGAGTAGGAGTTAGCGTTTTATTCCTTCAACTTCGTTGGATCTTCCCTTGTCTTCTCCAACCTTAGGATCTTTCCTCATTTCCATAACACAACAAATATAACCAAATCGTTATTCATGTAATACAAATAGACAATTTCATACAAACACATGTCATTCATAAACGAAATAGGTTCATATTTTCAACGATTCACAAATTCTAATTACATGAGGCCCGAAGCATTCAAATAAAGCATATTTCCCTTTTCAAGAAACGTCATACACCCTCAAACCCATTTCTAACCTCATCTCCTATCCCCATTCACAATTATACCATTTTAAATCGATAGTTCACAAAAATCAACACCATATCAATACCCTTTTAGAAAATAAACCTCAAACATAACATGCTATACTAACTACATCAGCTTTGATAGTTCACAGATTCTTCCATGGCTAGAGTTCTTTTATTAAAAATTCTATAAGCTTTGCTCGTAAGAGAGTAGCCTAGGAAGATTCATTCATCGGCTTTTGCATCAAACTTGTATAAGTTGTCTTTACCATTATTTAAAACAAAACATTTACAACCAAATACATGCAAATGAGAAATGTTTGGCTTTCTACCTTTGAAGAGTTCATAGGGGGTTTTCTTGAGAATTGGTCTTATAAGAATTCTGCCTGAAACATAACATGCTATACTAACTACATCAGACCAAAAGTATTTTGGGAGATTAGTTTCATTCAACATAGTACGAGCAAGTTCTTCTAATGACCGATTCTTTCTCTCTACAAGACTATGTAAGGACCCAATTTTCATAATCCAAAAATTTTAAAACTTTATTCATGAAGTCAAGTGATTACTTTTGAAATATATTACTTAAACGATTAGAAAAACCTATGAGCATACAAATATCACTTATGTTCATGATTCAAATTGCGGAAATAATCAAAAGTATCCATTCATTAAAAATATACCATTACACTTCCTTTATCATACATATTATATACAATTATTCTTTCTCAAATAATACTTCCATTTAACCTCATCAAAATAACCTCATTATACATGTAGGAGAAAGTCACTTATACTTAAATTCACTTTAACATGTTCTTCATATTACATGCCTTATTCAATTACAATGCCATGTACATAAAGTAACTACACTAATCGATACTTTCTCCGCGAGCATCCAATGCACTATACCCGCCACATGAATTCGAATGCATAACACATACAAGTAGAGACAAAAGGGAGTAAGAAACGACTACGGTGAGCGTAGCGTAGAATTAAATAACATTAAAGTATTTTAACCTATACAACATTTAAAATCAACCATATTAAACATATGCCAATGATACACCAATCAATACATGAAACCACATATTGTTCACATATTCAATCACATATCATCATATCCCACTTTAACCAACATACATCATAATTAACATATATCTACAATTATGCTACATAACTTGAGCCAAAGTTTGCTACATTGCTTGAGCCAAAGTTTGCTACATTGCTTGAGCCAAAACTTTCTACATTGCTTGAGCCAAAAACTTGCTACATAACTTGAGCCAAAGTGTGCAACATTGCTTGAGCCAAAGCTTGCTACATAAGTTGAGCCAAAGTGTGCTACATAACTTGAGCCAAAGCTTGCTACATAACTTGAGTCAAAGTGTGCTACATTGCTTGAGCCAAAGCTTGCTACATTGCTTGAGCCAAAGCTTGCTACATTGCTTGAGCCAAATCTTGCTACATAACTTGAGCCAAAGTATGCTACATTGCTTGAGCCAATGCTTGCAACATAACTTGAGCCAAAGTATGCTACATAACTTGAGCCAAAGCTTGCTACAAAACTTGAGCCAAAGTGTGCTACATTGCTTGAGCCAAAGCTTGCTACATTGTTTGAGCCAAAACTTGCTACATTGCTTGAGCCAAAGCTTGCTACATAACTTGAGCCAAAGTGTGCTATATTGCTTGAGCCAAAGCTTGCTACATAACTTGAGCCAAAGTGTGCTACATAACTTGAGCCAAAACTTGCTACGTAACTTGAGCCAAAGTGTGTTACACCTCTCAAGGGAGCTAAAAATAGGTTTTCTTTTCATTGTTTCACAACCGGTAACAACCAGAAAATCCACCCATTTATCAAATACAATAAACCATTTATATGCTTCTCCTTACAACCACATCATTCACATTATAATCATGTCCACTACAACATTCTCACATCACAGCTTCATCATGTACAAAATATCACATCAACGTCATAAGCACAATGTATCTCATTTCTTATCACCATAAAACAATTCACAACATCATCATCGTCATATAACATAATCATTGTCCTTTTATCACAAATAACCAACTCACAACATATTCATCATCACATAATGTATTCATGTCCATTTATTGCCATTAAATAGCTCATCACACAATCATTATTACAAACATACCCATATATGTTTATAACAAATAAACGACTCACAACTTAGTCATTTTCATAAATATACGCACATCTTTTTATCACAATAAACAATTCATAACATATTTATCATCATACAACATATTAACGATAGAATCATTTCTCATAACGATGTATTACCATAAATGAGCATATTGCATTTTAATCTAATAAAACGGTTTTTACCACTCATATATCTCTACATTTATAGCTAATACCTCTTCATGGAAAATAAAGACTCTAACATGGACCACAAACTTCCAAGAGAGTTTCTATCCGTTAATATTCTCCGATTCTTGAGGGAAATCGGAGAAGATGACTCTAATGAAATACTATATGACCACAATGGTCTTCTCCTCACCTTAGGTTGCGTAAGCTCCGTTGCTCTACAAAAGAGCCTTATCTTCCTTCATCTTCTCCAATCTCCATTGTTCCATTTTTTACCTCCAAGATTTCTCAAATGTGCCACCAAGAAGTAATAGAAAGAGGTTTTGATGAGTTTTGATGTTTAGTGGAGAGGAGAATGGTTCATTTGGGTGGAGCTGCCGTTGGGAGAGAAAAGAAAATGAAGATTAGGGTTTTTGAAACCCCCTCTTTTACTTTCATAGCTGCGGAGCCTCGCCCTGGCGAGAATGGCTCGTTTGGGCGAGAATTTTGCAGTTTTTCACATTTTCAACTCTGACGATCTCGTCCGGGCGCGGATTTCTCGCTCGAGCGAGAATCGGGCAGCAAGCTCAGACTTCTCTGGCCCGGGCTAGAATTCTAGCTCGAGCTAGAATTTGACAGCTTTTCCAGATTTCACTCTCACTCAAGCGACCACTCCTTCGTTTGGGCGAGGTTCCCATACTCCTCAAACTTAAAACGTTGAGTCTCTCTCTTAGGCGAGACCCTTTTGTCCAAGCGAGAATTGTGATTGATACCAAGATCATCACAAAATTCTTCAAAAGAAGCGTTTTGAAATTCTCACCCATGATCACTTCTTATAGCAGCGATTTTGAGAGATTTTTAATTTTGAACTCTTTAAGCATATTTGCTAAAGGCATTAAATGCATCATTCTTATGAACTAAGAATATAGCCCAAGTATATCTTGAATAATAGTCTGTAAGGACCCGATTTTCGTAATCCAAAAATTCTTTTTAAAACCTTGTTCATGAAAGTGAAGTGATTACTTTTGAAAGACATTACTTGAACGGTTTGGAAACTTGAGTGAATACAAATATTAGTTCCATTTATAAATCACAAGGCGAAAATATTCCAAATACAAATCACTTCAAAAGCATGTCATTACACTTCCTTTCAAATACATAATCTAAACAATTATCCTTTCTCAAGGAAAACTTTTAATACAAACATTAAATCAGCTTTATTACACACTTTGGGAGAAGTTCCATTTTAAAAAAGAGTTAAACCAACAAAATGCTCATATTACAAACATTATTCATACCCCATAATAATTTCATAAAGCAACTACCCTATCATGTACTCTTCCCGCAAGCGTCCAATGCGTTACCGCCACAACCTGAACTCAAATACACAACACATACAAGAAGAGACAGAGGGAGTAAGAACCAACTACAGTGACCATAACGTGGATTTATATGGAGCAATAACATTAAAGTATTACAACCTATACAACCTCTAAAATCAATCATGTTAAACATATACCAATCAATACCTTATACCACATAATATTCGTATATCAAATTATATGACAATCCACAT
Organism: Lupinus albus; assembly: GCA_009771035.1. Lineage (NCBI taxonomy): Eukaryota > Viridiplantae > Streptophyta > Magnoliopsida > Fabales > Fabaceae > Lupinus > Lupinus albus. Next base: position 4,211,293 of record CM020013.1, on the reverse strand, counting down.
TCAAATCAATATTAAGCATTCATATCTTCTTTCTTCTATTTTCATATAATCCATATTCACCTTATAGTACATATATCCCATAATATATATTTTATAGCATGCATATTCATTTCATTCCAAAAGTACTTTTATTTCATTACCGACAATCGACATTAAATTACTCTTGACCACATCCAGCCAGTTTACACCACAATGACAATCCACTACCGTTTCAGGTAGGCTCACACCACAAAGGTGCTCCATTACCACACCGGGTAAGTCTTACATGATCCACTACCACTTCGGGTAGGTCCACATATAAAAAATGATCCACTACCACACCGGACAGGACTACATTTCAAAGATGATCCACTACCACATCGGGCAAGACTATATTTCAAAGATGATCCACTACCACACCGGACATGACTATATTTCAAAGATGATCCACTACCACACCGGGCAGGACTACATTTCAAAGATGATCCACTACCACACTGGGCATTATTACATTTCCAAGATGATCCACTACCACACTGGGCAGTACTATATTAAAAAGATGATCCACTACCACACCGGGGAAGACTACATTTTAAAGATGATCCACTACCACACCGGGCAGGATTACATTTCCAAGATGATCCACTACCACACCAGGCATGACTATATTTCAAAGATGATCCACTACCACACCGGGAAAGACTACATTTCAAAGATGATCCACTACCACACCGGGCAGGATTACATTTCCAAGATGATCCACTACCACACCAGGCAGGACTATATTTCAAAGATGATCCATTACCACACCGGGCAGGACTACATTTCCAAGATGATCCACTATCACACCGGGCAGGACTACATTTCCAAGATAATCCACTACCACACCGGGCAGGATTACATTTCCAAGATGATCGACTACCACACCGGGCACAACTATATTTCAAAGATGATCCACTACCACACCAAGCAGGACTACATTCCAAAGATGATCCACTACCACACCGGGCTAGATTACATTTCCAAGATGATTCACTACCACACTGGGCAGGACTATATTTCAAAGATGATCCACTACCACACCAGCCAGGACTACATTTCAAAGATGATCCACTACCACACCGGGCAGGATTACATTTCCATTATTCTCACATCACATGTTCATCATAACACAAAATTTCACATCAATGTCATACACAAAATAAACACAAGGTGTCTCATTGTTTCATCACCATAAAATAACCCACAACACCCTCATTATCACAAACATACCCATATATGTTCATAACAATAAAGTGACTCACAACTTAGTCATTTTCATAAACATACTCATCTCTACTTTTAACAAATCAACAACTCATCACACAATCATTGTTCCAAACACATCCATATATGATTATAACAAATCAACCATCCATAACACACCATTATCATAAACAAACCACACACAACATATTCTTCATCATATAAAACATTAACGTTAGAACCATCTTTCATGACGGTGTATTACCATAAATGAGCATATTGCGTTTTACTTAAATAAACGGTTTTCCTCACATATATCTCCACTTTTATGGCTAATACATCCTCATGTAAAATAAAGACTCTCACATGGACCACAAACACCCAAGAGAGTTTCTATCCGTTAACATGCTCCGATTCTTGAGGGAAATCGGAGAAGGTGACTCTAATGAAATACTCTAAGACCACAATGATCTTCTCTCTCACCTTAGGTTGCGTAAGCTCCATGGATCCGCAAAGAGCTCCATCTTCCTCCATCTCCTTCAACCTCCATTGCTCCTTTTCCAACTCCAAAGTTCACCAATGTGTCACTAAGAAGTAAGAGGAAAGGGTTTTGATAAGTTTTTGAGGTTTAGTAGAGGAGAGAGTCGAAATCTATGGGGGGCGCCGTTGGGAGTGAAAGGGGAGAAAAGAAAATGAAGATTAGGGTTTGTGAAACCCTTTCTTTACTTTTATAGCTGGGTACTCTCGCCCGGGCAAGAATGGCTCGCTTGGGTGAGAAGCCCACAATATTTTAAATTTCCAAACCTTGACTCTTTCGCCTGGGCGAGATTCTCTCGCTCAAGGGAGAATCTCACATCCTGCCCAGGCTTCTCTCGCTCAAGCGACCACTTTCTCGCTTGGGCAAGATTCCCAGAATTCCCAAAACTAAAACAATGGGTCTCTCGCTTGGGCGAGACCCTCTTGCTCAAGCGAGAATCTGGCAGTATGCCCCATTCTTCAGGACTGTTACCTCATTTTAAGGAGGGTAAATTTTAGGGTGTTACATCGTCAACTATAACAACAGCATAGAAGTTACCACCATAACTTTTGGTCATTGAGGGGCCAAATAAGTCCATATGTAGCAACTGCAATGGTCTATTGGAAGAAAATAAGTTTTTGTTTTTTTACCCTTTTGACAAGCACTACATAGTTTGTCTTTAACAAACTTCATTTTGGGTAAACCAACAATTAAATCTTTCCTAATCAGTTTATTCAAATGACCCATGTGAATATGAGCAAATCTCCTATGCTAAAGCCATGCATCATTATTATTATTAACAACTAAACATTTTATTGGTAAATAAGAATCATCTAAATCAATCATACATATATTATTTATTATCTTTCCAACTAGTTTAAAGTTTTTAGAATCATTACTTTTGATGATGCACTTATTCGGGTAGAATGCCACATGGAATCCTTGGTCACATAGTTGACTTATCCTCAATAAGTTGTGTTTGAGTCCCTCGACATATAATACTACTTATATAATTGTTGAAAGTGGCTTACCAATTCTACCAACTCCAAATATTTTTCCTTTATTGTTGTCACCATATGGAACATATCCTTTGTCCCTTAGAGTAAGGACATATAATTTATTTTTGTTGTCCGTCATGTGTTTTGAGCAGCCGCTGTCCAAGTACCACATATTGCAGACGACTCTTAAATTATCCTACAAAACAGGTTAAGTGGTATTGGGTACCCAATTTTCTTTGGGTCCTACATGGTTAGCACTTTTCTCAACCCATCTATAATGACCTAAGGGTATACCATAATCATGCAATCATTTGGTATATGCCCATGGTTTTTACAATAAGTACATATGGGATGATGCTTATGTATTCTAGATTTATTTTTACTATAATTAGATGCATGAATACTTTGTTTCTAAAAGTTTATTTTTGTTGAGATATTTTGTTTCTTAGAAACTTGGCTATTAGAATATAGCCTAGACCTCTTTGGTTTATAGTATGTCTTTGATTTTTAATTCTTTTGTCAAGATTTTTGCTACTCTTTTTAATTTATTAAGTTCAAGACTTAATGATGAAGCTTTATTTTCAAGAGTAATGTAGTTTTAACATGAAGGGAACTTGCTGAACTTCTTTACCACAAGACTTATGTCTTCCATCTCTTCCTTTTCTGATCCATCTCCTAATGAGTCATATTTATCTGTCTTTGCTTGGAGAGAAATATTCTTCTCCTTATTTTCTTGTTCTTCATGTTAGTCAAGTTGGCTAAGTTCCAATTCATGTTCCTGTAATTTACCAAATAAAGTAGCCAATGACATTTTTAATAAACTTTTCTTTTCCGAAATGGCTGTTACTTTCTGTTGCCATTGTCTTGAGAGTGATCTGAGAACTTTTAAGTTCAAGTAACTGTTTGACAATATCTTGCCAAGTGCAATAAGATGATTTGTAAGGTGAGTAAATCTCTTTTGGAGATCTAGTATTTTATCTTCAGGCTTCATACGAAACATTTCATATTCTTGGGAGAGAGTATTGAATCTTGACCTTTTGACTTTCTAAGTTCCTTCGTGTGTAATCTCTAGAGTATCCCACATTTCTTTGGCCGATTTTCAGTTTGATACTCTAAAGAATTCTTCAATGTCAAGTGTTGAAGTGAGAATGTTTTTCGCTTTGAGATTATATTGCACCTTATTCTTGTCTTCATCATTCCATGAAGACTTTGGCTTTATTTCCCTTACACCATTAACAACCGTGAAAGGTTCATAGGGTCCTTCCTCAATTGCATTCCAAATATCCATATCTTGAGATTCTATAAAGATTCTCATCCTGATTTTCTAGAAGTCATAGCATTCTCCAACAAAATTTGGAGGGTGATTGCTGTTGGAACCTTCTCCTAGAAATGATCTTGAGGCCGTCTTAGAATTGTAAGACTGAGATGGTAACTAAGATGGGTGGTGAATTAGTTGACTTAAAAATATGAAAGATTTTTCTGCAATTTTAGAGTTAGTAGCAACGGAAAGATTATGCAGAAAAATATCAAATAAATTCAAGGAGATAAGGGAGAAGATAATACACAAATATTTTTATACTGATTCACCTTCTTATCAATCAAGGTTACATTCAGTACTCTTGCAGCACACGAGATTTCTTTATTAGATATAAAGAGTAGTAATTACAAATTTCTCACCTCAAGACTTCATTGTACCTTACTCACTCCCCAATACCTATGTCACTCTCTTGGAAAACAACCTTTCCAAGTGACTCTATCCCCTTTCTAATCACACCCTTGTGATAGAAAGTATTACACAAAATTGTTAAAGAAAACTTTAACAATGGCAAGGATTACTTATACAAGATATGAAATATATGATCTCTTGCAATCCAACAACTCTTTATATACTTAGTTTTAATGCTCAGAAGGTTTGAAAACTTTGAAACACACACTTACAACAACTTTAGAAAATTAATCTGAAAGTTAAGAGCAAGTTGCAGAAAAGTGCAGAAAAAGTATTTCAAAAAATTCTGATTTGTGTATGTGAGTTGTAATGAATTGTGTTATGAATAATGAGTTCCAATGTCTTTAAATAGGCTTTCCAATCAGTCATAACACCTTTAGGAAAGGGTATGATTCGATTGGAATGAAACTATTTCGTTTGGGATGAAAGCTGTTCAGTTTGAATATGAAAAATGGTGTAACAACTCTTAGTAATCGATTGCAACATAGAGGTAATCGATTACCCAAACATTATGTCCAACTAAGTAATCAATTATCACATTGAGCAATCAGTTACTCTTGGTGTAACAACTCTCAATAATCGATTACAATTTAGAGATAATCGATTACCTAAGCCTACTGTCCAACTGAGTAATTAGTTACTACACTAAGTAATCGGTTACATTGATACCCATTAATCGATTATCAAAAGAGAGTAATTGATTACTCTGTTCAGTTTTTGTTGGGTAACTCGTTTCCCGCTCATGTAACTTGTTACGTGGTTCCAGTTACCTGTTACTTAGTCACATTAACCTATTACTTAGATCCAGTAACCTGTTACCTAGATCTAGTAACCTGTTACGCAGTATTTTGGAAATTGTTTTCATTTATACTTGTGATTTTCAATTTTATTTAAAAATTCTTTTGAGCATTATTACTAATTGTATATTGTAGAGTATAAGGATAGAAGTACCTATAGACTTAGACTCTTAATATCTTGAAGCTTTATCTTCATTGTCTTCATAAGTATTATTCCTTTTCTTCTTTATGTGATGTTGGTGTCTTCATCAAAATTATGTCAAAGTCAGGAGCACAATCTTCTTCACAAACTCTATGTTGGGCTGTCAAGTTCTCTCAATGTATGACTTTTTCGTCCAAACAAAACAGTTTATTAGATTTCCTTATAAGAAGGAAAAATACTTGAGGACATGCAACCACCATCTTATATGTAATTAGATGTTCCTCCCATCTTGAAACATGTGTTAGCTATTATATAACCAAAAGGTGGGAAGAAATATAGGATAGTCTTAGCTTCTTTAATTACTTCTCCTATGTCATAACCACATGAAAACCTTTATACCCCTTTGTTTCCATACCTACATACCCGTTGAGACCCCATAAACATTTTCTCGTTAAGGCTTTCCCTAACTAAATATTCTAAAACTTTATCTTGTAATGTTCCTCTGCCCTTACTTGGAATGCACATTAATCATATTAAATGTGTCATTCTTTTCTATAAACTTTAGGGTTATGATAATATTACTTTTTTTTACATCCACCACATCCTTCTTCCTTTCCTTATTGCAATTATTCTCACATTATTTCTCGAACTTGTCTTAGTGATGTAACACATCTTAAAACTTGAAGCATCTAGTTCCTTCGCCTATACATCAACCCACTTATTTTTTGCAGGTACATAAAATCGATACTCATCCTAATCATTGTGTGTATTATTTTCATTGATTTACCTATAAGAGTGTCTATATTTCATATTTTGATTTGTATCCTAGACCGACGAACTAAATTCTTTATTTACCCTCATTCATATAAATGAAGGAACCCTTGCTTTTTTTTTCCCACTACATCCACACATCAGCATGATCAATTGACAACATGCTCATGCAATACAGTTTTACTTAATATTATCATATCATTCATTAATCTTCACCTTTTATCCTAAGTTATGACTAACTACACATAATATCAATACTTTTTTTGGGTGGCATAATACTTGTCCAAATTTGATAACACATTCTTATGGTAAGTTTGAGTGGTTGTGTATTATAAACAAAAACAATTATTGTACATTAACTTATTATAAACAAAAACAATTAATATATTAACTTATTTTAATTTTTTATTATTTTTATTTCCTTCAAAAAAAATTTATTATAAATGGAGGGTTCATATATCTCGATTTTCACAAGTTTCTTTTAATTTTATAATAAGATTATACAATAAAATTATGAATAGATTTGGACATTTAAATTTGAGCTTAAGCAAACTCATGTATTAAAATATTTTGAATTTAAATTTGACTTATTTTTTTTGCTATACCGTTTTTAACAATTGCAACTTGAGATTAAATTATTAATGGGTGGTTGGTCAAGTTGTTACTTGTTTGCTTCCTCTTGATTATTGAGCATGTATTTCAATCTTGCATAAACAAAAACCATCTAAAAAATAACTAATAATCCCACAATGAGTTACTCTATTAATAATGAGGTCTCCGAAGTTGAAAGCTATTAGCATTATGCATATTAATCGAATCAAATTGATCATATAGGAAAAAATAATACAATAAATTTAAGGATAGACGGCGGGATGACAATAGATACCCGAATTTGCGGGTACCCGCAAACAATGTCCACAATGGGTCGCGTCTGGTCCATATTTTGGACCCACAATTTTAAGATCCGCTGTTAGATATGTCTGAGTAATGAGGTACCTAGAATCGTAGGTACCCGAACCCGCTATTTCTTCCTAAATCTAAATACATATAGATATATATAGCAACAAAATTGTAATATTATGTTAATCTATATTGTAATATCATATTATTCCATAATTATAATATCATATTAATTCATAAATGTGATTGTTATGTTGTTAAATTGTGATGTTATGTTGTTAAACAATGATATTATGTTGTTAATTCATATGTATGAAGTAATGTTATGTTAAATGTGATTGTTATGTTGTTAAATTGTGATATTATGTTGTTAAGCAATGATATTATGTTGTCAAATCATATGTATGATACTATGATGTAATGTTATGTTAATTGAAGAGTTTTTACTAAATAATTTTTTATCCTAATGTTGAAGTTACTTTTAATGTTTGTTTGAATAAAATGAGTTATGTTTAATAGTCAAATTAAGTTGTGTTTAAAACTTTAAATTAATTTTTATAATTTTTTCTCTTGTTGATTGTCTAAATAACATATAAGATCGTAGGAAATATTTTTAATATTTTTAAATAACATATAAAAATATTAAATTACTTGAATTATTTTTAATATTTTTGACTTTATGGGTACTCATGGATCTGCTTGGTACCCAAGGACCCGTGGGTAGAATACTCAGCGGTATTAGCACATGTTTAGGGCGGGTTTTGGTAAAAAAAATGAAGTAACGAGACAACTCCGAGTAATGCACTACCCGGACCCATTATCATCCCTAGATGGAGAGACTCAATAAAAGTTGTTCTAATGAATAGAATTCACATGTTTCATTTTGCATTGGGTTCTTAAGTGTAACAGAATCTTTACACAAAAGTGAAAGAGACTAAAATCATTATCAGTTGAGATTGTGACATGTGACAAAAATAAATATCTAATAGTCATGTTTTTAAGTTGTTTTTACTTAAATAGTTCATTTAATCTTATAATCTAGTAGTGGACTTTCTAATACCGGATATGAGTTGAATATCTGTTGTCCCAGAAGTTGTGTCACTACATTTATCATTAGCCAGTAATTGGTTGAAAAAATATATTTAAATTAAAAAATTAATATTGAACTATTTTTCTAACCAATCACAACCAATGATATATACTTTGGTATAATTTGTGGGACAACACTTACTTACCCGAAGCAAGAAAATGGATAAGCCGATAAGGTGGATGAATGGGTAGGCATATATATGGACATAAGAGCCCTCATGAATATACCTTGAGTCCTTTAGTTTTGGTCCACTATTGGATTTATGCAAGCATTTTTTTGGATTGAATGTCCAGTCTTTTTTCGTCCAGCAAGATAAAGCCCAAGTTCAAAATGGACCACCCTAAAGTCTTACTGCATTGCCGGGTTGCTAGCTCTTATGAAAACTATTAATAGGAAGGGTTGTGAAACTCGAGTCGGACGTTAAGCCGAAAGAGCTTCCGTATTAGGTCTAACCGGTTTAATCAGTTGAGTCGTCCGGTCGGACCGGATGATTTTAAATATAATTAATAATTTTTATCTATAATTATATATAAATGTAAATTTTATATAATTAATAATTTTATATAACTATATTGAAGTAACATATCTCTATCATTTTTTGAGCGAAATAAACAAAACATTAGAGTAATGTTCCATTTTTTTTAAATTTTAAGTGAGTCATCCAGTTTTTTCATGGGTTATTCCGGTTTAACCGGGTTTAGCACGGTCGAACCGGAATTTCTCCGGTTCAAAGCGATCCAACTACTCATTCGGTTAAGACTACAAAACGAAGCCGTTTTCAAGTACGGTCAGCGATCGAAATGATCAGACCGTCCAATCCGGTGTGGTTATCACAACACTGCTTATATTAGTCACATGTGCATAGTGAAGTTTGCGCGAGTAAAAACCAAGGTTGTTAGGACTGGACTGGATCAGATAGTCTGACCGTTACCCGAAAGTAGAGATGACCCCATATCACCCTACAAATTGGGAGCTCTTCCAAGCTGTCTTGGCCGTGTTAAATCCGGTCTAACTGGGTTAAACAGGTGAAACTCATAATAACCCGGTTGGTTAAACCTACGGATTAACTCCAAATAAAAAATCCTAAAATAGTAACGTGGACAACTCACGCACCACTCACACAAAACTTGCAGAAAATTTAGCCTTCTGGAGAACCACCCTCTGTAAGGACCCAAATTCTACCCTTGAAATTTTTTTATTTATTTTACTCATCTCTTACATACATCAATCACCTTACTTAAAAACCCTCATGAAACACTCTTTGAAAATACTCTTTACCCCATTGTATTATCGTACAAAGTTATGTTGCGAAAAAACATAATTCATTCAATTAGCAATTACCACATACAACCAGTTATGGGTTTTCCGGAGTTATAAAGTCCACAATTATAAATCTCCGTATTATCCTAATCAGATTACATTTATCCCAAAATGTCATCAATTCAACTACAATGTCAAGTAGCAACAAGGACAATCAAATTGATAAACACAAAATCTCCCTAAGTGAGCTTCCTCCTCAAAATCCTTCATTTACCTACAATGGGATTATCATAAACAACACACAAAACACAGGGAGTAAGTCATTAGTTCAAAAACTAACATCACATGATAATCCACATTCAAATACAAATAAACATTGATATAACTCATAACCACAAGTAAGTAAAGGTAAATGTTCATATATTCTTCCTTTCATTTCCACGTTATTCATATTCGTCCTATAGTATATATATCCCATAATATATATTCTATAGCATGCCTACTACGTTCTTTCGAAACTTCATACTTCTCATCATTCATATCCACCCTATAGAATATATATCTCATACTATATATTCTATAGCATGCATACGACTTTCATTGTGACATTCTCAGTTCTCATCCTTCATATTCACCTTATAGAATATATATCTCACACTATATATCCTATAACATGCATATGACTTTCATTGTTCACATCTTCCACTTTATCAACCATATTCACCCTATAGAATATATATCTCATACTATATATCCTATAGCATGCATATTCGTTTATCTCAAATACTTTTGTCCCTTTGCTTATTCTCGCCATCAAGCTTACTCTTTACCACATTCGGTCGTTTACACTACTCTGATAATCCACTACCATATCAGGTAGGTAATTTCTCCATGATCCACTACCACTTCGGGTAGGTAATTTCCCTTAATGATCCACTACCACTTCGGGTAGATAATTTCCCTTAATGATCCACTACCACTTCGGGTAGGTAATTTCCCTTAATGATCCACTACCACTTCGGATAGGTAATTTCCCTTAATGATCCACTACCACTTCGGGTAGGTAATTTCCCTTAATGATCCACTACCACTTCGGGTAGGTAATTTTCCTTAATGATCCACTACCACTTCGGGTAGGTAATTTTCCTTAATGATCCACTACCACTTCGGGTAAGTAATTTCCCTTAATGATCCACTACCACTTCGGGTAGGTAATTTTCCTTAATGATCCACTACCACTTCGGGTAAGTAATTTCCCTTAATGATCCACTACCACTTCGGGTAGGTAATTTCCCTTAATGATCCACTACCACTTCGGGTAGGTAATTTTCCTTAATGATCCACTACCACTTCGGGTAGGTAATTTTCCTTAATGATCCACTACCACTTCGGGTAGGTAATTTTCCTTAATAAATCCTTTGTCGCAAATTCATTTTACTTTGCTGCATAACTGAAGCCAAAGTCGCTCACCATTCACGGTCGGCTAAAAATATGTTTTATTTCCATTGGCACCCCCACCAATATATAAACGGTAAATCCACTCCCTGTTGTTACAAAAATACCCATATATGTTTATAACAACTAAGTGACTTACGATTCATTTAATTATTCCGGGTATTATTCCCATTGGTACTCTACCAATACATAAAAGGTAAATTCACTCCTCGTTGTTACAAACATACCCTTATATATTTATAACAACCAAGTGACTTACGAATCATTTTGTTATTCACATCAGAAAATCCACATTTTCCATCACAGTGCATAAGTTAAAGACTTATCCTTACAAACCTTTTACCTCTATCACATACCTCATTCATAATAGCGAGTATGATTTAGAGACGCTTATCCCTTACCTTGGTGAGCGTTGGGGATCGGTTCCGAGTAATTTTAAAAGTCTCCTCCGTGATTTCCTCTAACCTTAGGATCTTTCCTCATTATCACCAATAACAACAATGTCAGTCATTTATTCAAATAACACATAAATAACTCGTATTTCATCATCAAATACTCAAGGGATTCATGTATTTTCAATATTTCTAAAACTACTTCAATACAAGTTTCCAAATATCAAAACATACATGTTTATCTAATATATCAATATCAAAGCACAAACTCATCATCCACATCTAACATTTCATCTCTTTCTCTTTATACCCATATTTCATTTTGGGGGTTTTTGGGGTTTTCATGAATAACCCACAAAACCTTTCCATTCATCAAATATCAACTCTAAATCAAGAGTTTACAAGAGAAAAACAACGTAAAACGAACCATAACTCTAAAGAATGAGTTTCCATGGTTTCTCATGTTTTGAAAATAGATCCAACATACCCAAAACAAGTTAGAGAGGAAGAAGAAGAGTTAGGAACAAGAGGTTTACCTCTTCTCAAGCTCTACGATGAGTCCTAAGGCTCTTTGCTCTCGAAAAGCTCTCCTCTCTCTCTTCTCTTCAAAGTTCTAACCCTAAAATGTGTTTGGGGTTTCTATTTTAAAGAGCAGTCATCGGGTTATCGCTCAAGCGAGCCCATTCTCACTCAGGCGAGAAAATCCCGCCTATTTTAAAAACTCAGACCTGACCCTCTCGCTCAAGCGAGGGATTCTCGCTCAAGCGAATAAGTGTAATCGATTACCATATGGTGTAATCGATTACATCAGTTAAAAATTTAAAATACAAACTCAACGACTTGATGTAATCGATTACCAAACATGTTGTAATCGATTACAATGTGAAAAATGCACATATCTGATGCTTTTAATATGTTGTAATCGATTACGAGTATAATGTAATCGATTACATCATGTAAAATACACAAGTCTGATTAGTTTATCAGCATGTAATCGATTACCAGGATTGTGTAATCGATTACACTGTTTTAAAAAAGACAGAATCTCACAGTGTCAACAGCCCAAAATTGTCATTTCTCGCCCAGGCGAGACAACTCTCGCTCAGGCGAGAATCCTCCAGTATAGCCTAGGATTTCACCCTCCCAGGTGATCCTTTCTCGCTCAGGCGAGAATCTCTCACTCAAGCGAGGCTTCCAAGACTGTTACTATAATTTTGAAGACTAAAATTCAGGGTGTTACACCCTCTAGCTCGCTTTCATTCTCACACTCGCTCGCCAACACCGTCTCTCCCGCCCTGCTGTTTCTCTCACAGTCGTTGCTAAATCTTCCACAATTTGCACCATAGGTTTTAAAGCTGGAACAATGAAACTATGAAATGGTGAAGGAAGTACGAAAGGGTGAAGGAAGTGTGAAGTGAAAGCGGATGAGTTTGTTTTAAAATGAGTTTGTTTTTAACTTTTCACACTTTTCACAGTTTTCAACGTTTTGACTTTTCACATTTTTCACAGTTTTCAATGTTTTGACTTTTCACACTTTTAATTTTCAACTTTCATTGAAAATCGGCGATCCGATTTTCATAAACATTTAGAGTCGTCATTATATTTTTTGTAATTAAAATATGGAAATTCTCATTATGCTTAAATTAGTTAAAATGATTTTTAAACTTGAGTTCTCAAACCTCACTAAAATAGTACATTGGCTAACATCATAGACTCTAATACCCTTAATATTTTTTTATTAAAACAAAACTTTTTATTTTTTTATTTTTTTGTCTAACAAAAGTTCATCTTGCTCTTGTATATATATATATATATAGGTGCATTAGGAAAATCAAAATATAATTTATTATTTATCTACTTTAAGAAGACTGAAGCAGCAGAAACTAATGTTCACACTACATTCCATCTCAAATAGATATTTCAAAAAATAATTAAAACTTTATTCACTTCAAAAAAGGTGAAGCAACATGAAATAATGTTTCCACCACATCCCATTCCAAAGAGATAATGAAAATTTATAATTAAATTTTTTTATCTAGTTCAAGTAAGATGAAACAACATAAACTAATAGTTGCATTGCATCTAATCTTGAAGAGATATTTAAAATATATAATTAAAATTTTATCTTCTTCAAGAAAGATGAAGCATCATAAACTAATGTCCACACCGTATTCAATCTCAAAGAGGTATTTGAAAATTATAATTAAAACTTCAATCACTTTAAGATATGCGAAACATCAATAACTAATGTTCACATCACATCCAAATTAAGATACAATTTAAAACCCAGTTCTAGTAAGAATTTTCTTGTGTGGTTGGATACAATTTAAACTATTCTAAGATACAATTTAAACTGTAGGTAGCTATGGGGCACGATATAATCATTTATACTAAAACTTTAACCATAACATAAATTTAGTCTATAGAATAACTGATGTGATCCCAAGGGGGTATTCTACAATTTTCTAGGATGACCAACAAGTTGGTCAGAATTCTACAAAATTGTCACATTTTGTTTAAGTGTCTTTAATTTTAATTGTTTTATTTTGTAATAAGTGGGAATTTTTTTCCATAAAAACTTGTAAGATGGCACATTAGAGGCCAAAGACTTAACCTAGGCGTACAAGGAGGGCCAAGGAGCTTGAAATGAGTCAAGTTTTTTCAAACCATGGGGTTCTTGACCGTGTGGCCCAACTTGCAAGGCAATGAAGAGTTTCATGCCCAAGACATGTCCAAATATTGGAGTGCTAGTTAGAACCGTGTGGTTATGCTTGGATTGAGCCGTGACCCAAATTGTGTGAGGAATAAAGACTCTCCTAAGTCCTAGCCGTGGAGATCACTAAGGCAAGTCAATTTGGAGTTGGCTTCTCATCATGGTAGGTGTGGCTTTTGCAAGACAAGTCAAATCGGACTTGGCTTCTCATGGTAGGCGTGCTAGTGTGTGCAAGCAAGGAGGAAATCGTGTTGATTTGAATTGGAAGATGGCATATGAATTAATAAGATATGGATATGATTCCAAAGCCATGATAAGCTAGTTGGAACCGTGGCTTATCTCATCCTAAGATGTTGAATCCGTGTGGATATCACAACAACCTCATCCAAGCAATGCTAAAGACATGCAAGACTTAATTCATGTTGGAGCTGTGTGGGAGCTTGAGGAGGAGTTCAAGTTGGTTTCAAACTCTTACCACCCATGTGGGAGAGATCGTAGGCATGTGGGAGCTTGAGGAGGAGTTCAAATTGGAAGCCAATTGAAGTTTATAGCCATGTGCATGAAGGCCCGATCCATTTGGCCTATGGGTGCATGAATACAAGCTAACCTAGCCTAGTCGTGTAAGCCTTATGTGCTCAGCCATGATATTTATTGAACCCAAACTTAAGTACATGATTAGATTAGTTTATTCTTTTTTTTTTTTTGCAATTTCGTGGAACCCTTTTGGTCAGCCACAAGTCTATATGTACTGAATTCATTCATGAATAAAGTTAAGTTGAATTTTGATTAAATTTGTGTATTTAGTTGAGTGAGTCTCGTAATCATACTTGGCTGAGCCAAGACTTGAACTTATCAAGAACACTAAGTTCTTGTGCCATTCTTAGGTTTATCACATTTGGTGTGGCGTCTTTCCCATAGTTCTTATTAAGGATCTTTCCTTGTGGCGAACATCTTTTGGCTTATCAAGCATTCTTGCTAGTGGCGCCTTCACTTTCATATATTATCTACTTTCCCTGATCAAAACCGTGAGCAACACAATTTAAGGCAAATTGTGAGTCTCACGAATCACACAACCAAATCGTGACCAACAACCATCCAAACACTCAAACCTTGGCCATCATACACATAAGCACAAATACATTTGGCCAAGCACATGCAAAGATACAACAAAACATGGATTTGGCAAAGAAATCATATTCCTTGAGTCCAATTGAGTTTCAAGTTAGAACGATTGCTCAAATATGTCAACCCCCTCCCGGAGGTTCGCATCAAGAACCGGATATGGAACTCTGTGCTATGAAACTATTCTCAATCATATTTACGATAATAATTGTCTCCTTTTTTATGACAATTCATTGTTAGTGCAAGTGGTTAGAAGTCTTGCCATGTCAAACTCCTATTGGCCTAAGATCTTCTTGCTTCAATTGTATTCACTTCATTGCTCCTTATTTCCATAGACATCATCAACAATAAGTTAATAACATTCTCTAACAAACCTTCTAGGAATTGAAACCATTGTTAAGATAGATGTGTATTTTGTAATATAATCGATTAACAATGTAGTTAATCGATTGTCTATATGTTGTATAGTTGTGAATGTGTAAGAGTTAATTGCTTAACAGTATTGGCTAGTTGTTAAGTTAGTTAGGAAGTATAGTATATAAAGGGTGATTCCCTTTATCTTTGTAACTCATTCAACTCATTTCATTCAATTCAATAATGAGAAAGATTTTCATTTCATATAGAATTTTCATTCTCTATCATTTCATCTCTAGTTCATACTTTTCTCATCTTTCTTGTTAATCAAGAAATCTTCTTGCATGGCTCCTACCATTTTAACATGATATCAGAGCATAATTATTGTTTTGATAGCTTCCACTTATAGCTCCATCATTTCAAGATTCAAGAATCATTTCAAATCTGCGAGGTAAAAGTTTCAGATAAGTGGCGATAAAGATAAGCCACATTCTTGCATGAAGCCTATTATTTCTTTCTCTCATCATAAAGATTTTTCACATGATGCTTTTCTAGAGATTGACTATGATATTCCAGGTTATGGCAATAATAATATTTTTCTTGTTATCCATTGCACATTATGCCTTCTATGCTCCTTTTTTTGGAAAGGACACATATGAATATGTTGATTTTGGTGTTTATTCCTTACTGGCTCTCTCTATTTTCCTTCTAATATGGGAGTGTTTGATGATCATGTCTAAGACATCTAAGAATAGATCAAAACTTGGTGAAGAGTTTTCAAAACCCGAGATAGGATTAAAGGGTGAAGGAATTGGTATTTTTGGTATGTTCAGTAATCATTTTTCCATTTCAAGATTTCCAAGATTGCATTTTTAAAAAGAAGTTGGAGAGATCTACAATGAGTTGGCAACATCACTTTGCATTCTTCTCTTATTCTTCACCAAGTCAGAAGCTTGCTTTAGAGTATGATAAGGCTACTTCTGTCTTGAGCAGTCTTGATCCTCGAGTTGTTTTGACTAAAGTTGATGCCAATGAGGCCAAGAACAAAGATCTTGCAGCCCAATATGGTGTTTAGGCATCCCCAACAATCAAGATTCTAAGAAATGGGGAAAACATGATCAAATATACAAAGGCCCTCATGAAGCTGATGGTATTGTGGACTATTTGAAGAAACAAAGTGGTCCTCCAAAGATGGTTTATATCACTGGGAGCTCTTGTTTCTTGGATTTACCATCTTGTTCTTGTTGGGAGTAACTTACACTATGCTTCTTTGCCTTTGCTGGAAAGTGTTTTGGTCTAGTTGTTACCATATGGTGTTTGTACAAGCTGCCAAGAACCAATTTATCACACATTATAGGCAGGACTTTGGCAGAAATGGATATTAAATCCACACATACAGATGAGATTCTTTGAATTTTCTTATCACACATATTACACACAACATCATTTTCTTTTCTTATCTTTCATCAATTATCCCAAACTACCATTATTTCTTCATACTCTATTTTATCTACCTCTCTCATTAAACACAACATTATTTTAGTGTGTATTTTTCTTTTCCATTGAAGCAAAATATAATTATCAAGATTAAGATCCATTTTTCCTCTCTTTCATCCATTATGGTTGGTTAAACTTTTATCAAAGTAGATAGTTAAGCTTTGGATGAAGTTGCTTCACATTCATATTTCAAGACTGGGAGATCAAGATTCGCTCACCAGGAAGAGGAGGTTTTCGAGTATAATCATCATGATCAACATAATCATTTCAAGCTTGGAATGCTTGATACATTACAGCTTGCGGGGGGATGTTAAGATAGATATGTATTTTGTAATATAATCGATTAACAATGTAGTTAATCGATTGTCTATATGTTGTATAGTTGTGAATGTGTAAGAATTAATCGATTAACAGTATTGTTAATCAATTAACTGGCTAGTTGATGAGTTAGTTAGGAGGTGTAGTATATAAAGGGTGATTCCCTTTATCTTTGTAACTCATTCAACTCATTTCATTCAATTCAATAATGAGAAAGATTTCCATTTCATATAGAGTTTTCATTCTCTATCATTTCATTTCTCGTTCATACTTTTCTCATCTTTCTTGTTAATCAAGAAAGCTTCTTGCATGGCTCCTACCATTTTAACAACCATTTATAAGTTCCTAGGACATTTTGTCTGCACATATAGCAATGTAAGGAGTTGAAATACTTTGATAGTTAAATTTTCTTGGACATTTTGTAGAACATGTAATACGGAACTCTTAACTATATAGTCATTAACTCTATTATGAGGATGTTAAAAAATGAAAATTGACTCAAACAACAAGGAAAATACACATAATTGAGTGAACAAATTGTTGTTTATGAATATAAAATTTAACATAGTCATTAACTATATCCATAGCACATAAAATTCATACCCCATATGCCTACCAAATGATTTGGGTCTTGTATACTTCACATACACAAAAATAAACAACTGTAAGTTCAGGTCAATTCGTCAAGAGAAATAAAACAACAATAAAAACATAATTTAAAAGCTTAAAGTAACAACAATTGATGTTATGCTATATATCAGATGCAAGCAACGGTGACATTTGCTAACCGATGAATTGGCAAATTAAAATATTAAATCGGGTGTCGCAAACAAGTATTAAAAGGTCGTCGAATCCACACGGACTTATTTGACAATAGCTTTTCAACAAAAAAATGTTATTCTATTGATTTCAATTGGGGTTTTGGTTGGTTGATTGATTACACTAATGTAATTAATTGATTAAACTATTTAGAATAAAGATGTTGGGATTTAACTTATGATTTACTATCAATAAACACTTGATTCAGAAACACTAATTCATCTAGCTATGTCTCTTTCACACAATTGACCTCAAAAGTGCTAAAAGCTAATGTCTTAGTCAAATTAGTAGCTCATGAAATAGAACTTTATGTCTAGTAACTCTACTCATAAGATGAAGAACTATGTTTGTGAATTTGAGTTTTGTTGGGAATCCTTCCTAATTGATGTGGAAGTATAACCAATGCAACTTGGTAGATGAACCATTGTATGATGACTCTTCCAATGACTCTTAGAATGTATGAAGCCTAACTTAGAAAGTTAGAGTAAGTCTTGGAATTACTCCTTGACTCTTGAGAACTATGAAGTGCAACTTAGAAAGTTGGAGTAAGTCTTGTAATTACTTCTTGACTCTTGAGAACCATGAAGTGCAAATTAGAAAGTTGGAATTGAATTTTCAAGGTATCTTGAAAGTATGACAACAATTAATCATCCACTATATCTTTATGATGAAGCCTTCATTCCCTTCACTATATAAAGGGAACTTGTGAGGAAGAGATACACAAGCAAGTGAGAAAGAGCAACATAGAGAAAAAGTAAAAGAGCTTATATACACCGTAGAGTGAGTTTTGTATTCCTAGTGAGATACTAGAGAGAGTTTGTATTTCTATCCTTTTTGGGTGAGATTGAGTGTTATCCTCTTTGTAAGATAGAGTTTGTAATCCTAATTTTCTATAGTGGAGATATTTTCTGGACTAGGTCCCGTGGTTGTTTCCTTCTCACATTGAGGAAGTTTTTCCACGTTAAAATTATCGCTGTCATTCTTCTACTATTCTCTATTTTCTTTATTCACTTGTCGCTTCTGCAAATGCCCATTTTGCATCAAACATAGGAGGAAAATTGGTTATGAATTTCCCAACAGTGGTATTAGAGCTCCCATGTTCATTCGGAGAGTTTAGCTTGTGTAGTCCAAGATGGAAGGAGCCGCTAATGTCTCATTTGATGGAGACATGTTTAAGTTGACAGCTGACAACTTTTCCTATTTGAAACCCATGATGGAGGATCATTTATATTGCAAGGATATGCATGAGCCTATTTCTTGCAAAGACAAGCCCGAAGGTAAGGATGATAAAGATTGGGAGATTTTCAATCGAAATTTTTTTGCAATGATTCAAAAGTATATCGATAAAAGTTTGTTCGAGCATGTGTCCACATACACAAATGCCTATGAGTTCTGGTCAAAACTTGAATCTATGATTCAAAAGAAAACTCCCAAAAATAAAGCATTTCTTGTCAGAAGATTGGTGAAACTCGACTACAGAGATGGGCAGGTCATGATAAAGCACTTGAGTTCATTCATGGGTCTTGTCAATCAATTGACAAAGACAAATATGAAGATTGATGATGAGCTGCAAGCACTTCTGCTACTGAGTTCGTTGTCTGAGAGTTGAGATACATTGGTGATCACACTCAGCAACTCTGTCTCATATGGGAAAGTCTCAATGGACACTGTTTCAGACAGTCTATTGAATGAAGAATCCATAAGGAAAGAACGGAGTATATCTTTCCATTCTGAAGTAAATGTTGTGGAGAGACGTGGGAGAAGTGAAACTCATGGGAAGAATGGATCTCGTGGAAGAAGCAAAAGCAGATTCAGAGGTCACTCTCAATCTTGCATGAGGTCAATAGTATGCTATTATTATAGTAAAGAAGAGCATAAGAGATCTAAATGTAGATCCCTGAAGAGAGACCAGAAAGTTGGAAATGTTCATGAAGACTTAGTTGATCCAAGGAAAAATGGTCATAAGCCTACCACAGCCATCGCCGCAGACGATGATGTTTTCCTCATTGGAGAAGACAATTACCTGAATGTTGCATATGGTGATTGTTCTTGGATCGTTGATTCTGGTGCCTCTTTCCATGTAAGTCCAGATGAAGGTTTTTTCTCAAACTACAAGAAATGTAATTATGGTACTTTGAAAATGGGAAACCATGTTACAAGCAAGATTGCGGGAATTGGTGATATTGTATTTCTAATAGACACAAGAGGCAAGCTTGTACTGAAGGAGGTGAGACATGTCCCAGATATGAGTCTCAACCTTATCTCAACGCGTAAGTTGGATGATATTCCTTCACGGAGGGATCTGTTCTGTAGAAGAAAATGTTGCTACCGACTCGAAAGATCTTTGGCATAGACGATTGGGGCATATGAGTGAGAAGACACTTCAAATGCTGGCGAAAGACCACCTTCCAAGTATAAAGATCAAATTTTAGACTCATGTACTGATTATCTTTATGGTAAACAACATAGAGTCAATTTTCAGAGATATGATATTCCTTCACGGAGGGATGAAATGCTTGAACTAGTGCATTCAGATGTTTGCACACCATCAGAAAGATCTCTTGGAGGAGCCTATTATTTTGTCACATTCATAGATGATCACTCAAGAAGAGTATCGGTGTACTTGTTGAAAAGCAAAGATCAAGTACTATCAACATTCAAAGAGTTCCATGCACTAGTGGAATGTGAGACTGGAAAGAAGCTGAAGTGTCTCAAAGTAGATAATGGTGGAGAGTATCGTGGTCCATTTGAAGTCTATTGCAAGGCTTATGGTATCATATTGAAGAAGACACCACCAAAGACTCCTCAGTTGAATTGTGTAGCTGAGAGGATGAACCACACAATTGAAGAGAATATCAGATGCATGTTGCAAGATGTCAATCTCCCCAAGTCTTTCTGGGGTGAAGCGGTGAAGACTGCAATATATCTCATAAAGCGAACACCTTCAAGACCCTTGAACGGAGAAATTCCAGAGGAAGTGTGGTACAAGAAGAAGGCATCCTACAACCACCTAAGAGTATTTGGGTGCAGAGACTTCGTTCACATTCCAAAAAATGAGAGAAAGAAGTTGGATGTTAAGACCAAGGAGTGCATTTATCTTGGGTCTCCAAATGATGAATTTGGGTATAGACTATGGGATCCAATAAACAAGAAAGTTGTGAGAAGTAGAGATGTTGTGTTCTTTGAGGAGCAGACTATCAAAGATGTTCAGAAAAAAACCAGTGCATAGGCAAAGATCGCATTGATTCACGGGGGGGAGGGGGGATTACTCAACAGACAGATCCTGGTCATCAGATTAATCCAGAACAAATAGACCAACAGGCAGATCCTGCTCACATAGAACCTGACTAAATTAATGAAGAGTCAGATCTGGATGAAGTGGTGGTAGACACACAAATGCATCAAGAAACCGAGCAAGTAGAGCATCCGATGCAAGTTGAATTGAGACGCTCTGGAAGAGGCAGAATACCTTCTTCAAAGTATCCTGAAGAAGATTATTTCACATTGACAGACAATGGTGAACCTCAAGATTTCTCAGAAGCTATGCAGACGAATGAGAAAACAGAGTGAATTAAAGTCATGGAAAATGTGATGAACTCATTACATGAGAACCAAACCTATGATTTGGTGGAGTTTCCCAAAGGAAGAAAAGCCTTTAAAAACAAATGGGTCTATAGACTTATAAGTTGAAGAAGGAAATTCAAGACCAAGGTACAAAGCTCAGATTGATGTAAAAGGATGCAATCAGAAGAAAGGAGTTTATTTTGATGAGATATTTTCACTGGTGGTGAAGTATTCCTCCATAAGAGTAGCATTGGGTCTAGCAGCTAGCTTAGACTTAGAAGTTGAGCAACTTGATGTCAAAACAGCTTCCTTTCTTACACGGAGACATCAAAGAAGAAATCTATATGGAGCAACCAGAAGGTTATGAAGAACCAGGCAAGGAGCACTAAGTGTGTCGTCTGAAGAATAGTTTATATGGTCTAAAGCAAGCCCCCTAGACAGTGGTACAAGAATTTTGAATCCTTCATGACCAAGCACAGTTTCAAGAAGACAACTGGTGATCATTGTGTATTCATCAAAAAGTATGAAGATGAAAACTTTATTATCCTTCTATTATATGTTGATGATATGTTAATCACTAGGCATAACAAGACCAAGATTGATGGTTTGAAGAATGATTTAAATAAGTCTTTTTCTATGGAAGACTTCGGTCTAGCAAAACAGATCCTTGGAATAAGGATAATAAGGGATTGTTCCAAGAAGTTGTTTAGCTATCACAAGAGAAGTATATTGAGAAAGTTCTCAAGAGATTCAACATGGATAAGGCAAAGTCTGTTAGTGTTCCACTTGCTGCACATTTGAAGTTAACAACACTGCAATGTCCAACTAGTGATGAAGAAATGAAAGAAATGAGCAGAATGTCTTATTCCTCTGTGGTAGGAAGGCTAATGTATGCCATGATTTGTACAAGACCAGATATTGCCCATGCATTTGGAGTTGTAAGTCGGTTCTTGTCCAATCCCGACAAAGAGCATTGGAATGCAGTGAAATGGATATTGAGATATCTGAGGGGAACTACCAAAATATGCTTATGCTTTGGTAATGAAAATCCTATGTTGGTAGGATACACTGATGCTGACATGGTTGGATATGTGGATTCCAGAAAATCTACATCAGGTTATGTAAGTACCTTTGCAGGAGGAGTTGTATCTTGGCAATTCAAGTTACAAAGATGTGATGCATTATCAACAACTGAAGCAGAGTACATTGCAGCATCTGAAGCTAGAAATGAGATAAAATACATGAAAAACATCTTGCATGAGTTGGGTCATGTTCAAGAAAGCTATGTTTTGCACTGTGACAACCAAAGTACAATTCACCTAGCTAAGAATCCTATATTTCATTCTCGGACAAAGCACATTGATTATCGTTATCATTGGATACGAAATGCTTTGGAGGATGGCGAGTTGTAGGTAGAGAAAATTCATACAGATGACAACTGGTCCGACATAATGACCAAGGCAGTTTCACTTAAGAAGCTGATAGACTGTTGCAGAGGTGCAGGATTGGTGATACCCCTCAATTAATTCAAGAAGGGGGAGATTTGTTGGGAATCCTTCCTAATTGATGTGGAAGTATAATCAATGCAACTTGGTAGATGACCTATTGTATGATGACTCTTCCAATGACTCTTGGAAAGTATGAAGCCTAACTTAGAAAGTTGGGGTAAGTCTTGGAATTACTCCTTGACTCTTGAGAACCATGAAGTGCAAATTAGAAAGTTGGAATTGCATTTTCAATGTATCTTGAAAGTATGACAACAATTAATCATCCACTATATCTTTATGATGAAGCCTTCATTCCCTTCACTATATAAAGGGAACTTGTGAGGGAGAAATACACAAGCAAGTGAGAAAGAGTAACATAGAGAAAAAGTAAAAGCGCTTATATCCACTATAGTGTGAGTTTTGTATTCCTAGTGAGATACTAGAGAGAGTTTGTATTTCCATCCTTTTTGGGTGAGATTGAGTGTTATCCTCTTTGTAAGAGAGAGTTTGTAATCCTACTTTTCTATAGTGGAGATATTTTCTGGACTAGGTCTCGTGGTTGTTTCCTTCTCATATTGAGGAGGTTTTTCCACGTTAAAATTATCAGTGTCATTCTTCTACTCTTCTCTATTTTCTTTATTCACTTGTCGCTTCCGCAAGTGCCTATTTTGCATCACACAGGTGAGGGAAATTGGTTTTGAATTTCCCAATAAGTTTTAATGCAACACCTCAAAATGTACTAATTGTCAATGTTTTGGTCATACTAGTAGTTTTTTAAATAACTCTATGTTTAGCAACTGCAATAATAAGATGAAGATTTATGAACCACTAACACACCTCTATCTATGCAACTATTTTAACAAACTTGAGAGTTACTTAGTTGTTGAATTGACTCTATGTCTAATAACCAAAACAATAACATGCATATTGCGATTAATTAAAACAAATCTATGTCTAGCAATTATATAAATATGATGAGTTAATAAAACAAAAATATAAATAGGATTTCTCCATGCATTTACATTCACAAAATCATACGCAAAGGTTGCTAATATTTAAATAAGCATTAAGTGCAAAATTCAACTCATAAGAATCAAAGCATAATGAAATAGTATAACTCATATAAAAGAAGTTACATCTCTAATGAAAAGGGAAATATAACTCATATAAAAGAAGTTACATCACTAATGAGCATAAATTAGTGTAAACACTCAATTTTGTCCGGCCTATTTCTAAAACGAATAGTGTCATTCTCTTTCATAACCACATTCCCACAATTGTTTTCACTAACTAATCTTTATAACAGCAGCCCCAAGGATGCATAAAAATCAACGAAACCTTTCTTTGAGATAAATTTGTGTTTAAAGTGAGCAATAAAAGTTACACCCACCTTTGAAAATTATTTAGTAGGTTGAGATCTTGATGCACTTAATGGGATTGAAATAACTATATCTTTGTTTCCTCATTCAATAACAAAAGCTCAAGCTAAGTGACTTAACATTTCAAATCCAAAGAATTTGACACCAGTATTCAAGCCACTGTCCAATACACAAAAACCATACTGGTTCTTACTAAAAAGAAACGAAAAATTCTCGCAACTCACATCCAAGTACATCGAAGCATACAAAAAAGTATATGTATACACAAATAAAACAGAGAAATAGTACAGAGGCATATAAAGAAAGAACAGTGGGACAAAGTTATACACATAATCAACCATCTCATTTACACATAATCAACAAAATATATCAACATTATGCTTGTTGCTCACAGCCTCCTCGATCAATACGTTGGCATCCAGCTACACCTTGCTCAAGTGTTCACCATGTCCTTTCAAGGAGTGTCTGAAACAGTCATAGGGAATTATTAGACACAACATATCAACCCTTATGCATAGAGAACCAATGAAATAGACAAATTCCCAATCCTGGTTAAAGAGATTGCAGTACTAATTGATGAAGTAATTTGGTATGAATAAGCAAGGATAAATGTCGCATTATCCCCCTGAATGGTATTAAAAAATTGTAAATCAGTTACACTCTCATAGCTATAATCCACATAATTCCAAATACAATTGCAAACCATGCATCATGTTTCAGTGATAGGCAATAGTAATGTTCAGTCTTAAATGAGTAATCAAATACCAAAAAATAATAAGAGTTAAAATGACAATCAGAAAGGAAAAAGTCCAACAATAAGGAGCAATCATGAGGAGAATAACCAGACATTTTTCTTAACAGTTATATACTTCATGCAATAATAGGCAGCCAGAGTAATTAGGAGGTGCTCCAGCCGAGAAACATAATATCTCCAAGAAAAAATCAGGCAGTTACACTTTAGCTTTATGAGTAGCATCAATGGTAGCAATTATGAGCAATTGAAGAGAATAATCAGAAAGCAAAGAGTCAGGTACGTTCCTGACTAGAAAGGGAGCACTACAGACTACAGGGACGGGGACTCATATTTTTTCAGAGTTTAGGAAGGAAATAAGGTGTTGTATCGGTAGTCCGCAACAATGACACGAGATAATCTTTAATGGCTTAGTTACGACCATGTCGTGCTCTCTGTTTATACGATATCTTATCGCACTGTAAGAATCGCTCTAGAATACATTGTACCCCTTGGGGCACACCCCAATGTAGGATTTTAAGACTTATAAAAGTCTTTCACCTTCCTTCCTCCAACCAATGTGGGACTTGGAGATTTTTTGAATTTCACACTCCCCAAGTTTCCTCATTAATGGCCTTATTAATATGCTTTAGTTTCACTTTGAAACCATCAATTCTCAACAATCCCCCACTTGAAATTAAAAAAAAAACGATTTTCGGGAATTTATGTGGTCTCAATAAGATTGTGCATAAACAAAGGTGTCGTTCAACTTGAACTTTTGCATAGTGAGTAAGATCCAGATTTTACTAGAGTGACTCGTAGTCTTGAACTCTATCTCCGGCATCAAACCACACACAACCTTTTCAAATTTGTATTCAATAAAGCCCGTGCGCCAAAGGTCATGCACGTCTATCCCAGTTTAGTGAACGCTCTAGAAATTTATGCCTCTTAGATTTCATAGAAAGCAGCCTCCACTTTCACATTCACATAGGTGAGTCTATCAAGAGTACTCTTGTAGTCTAGGTACTCCACTCCAATTGGAGTATAGATCTCATTAAGAGTTTAACTCATCCTTACATATACTGCAGGAATCATGCTTCTCATAATTTCATAGCATGTTCATTCTCATATCACTTCACGACTTGTTATTACCCATTGAAACTACTTCTTGGGATCTCCAGTCAGTTAGGTCGGGTTTTCATCGTGAGTGATCTTCGTTCTAAAGGCAATAGTCCCATAAGCTTAGAAGTATTATGGACTTTCTCTTTAGCTAGTCCTTTCGTTAAAGGATCTGCTAAGTTATTCTCAGTGCGTACGTGATCCACTCTAACAGCTCATGTAGAGAGAAACTCTCTAATGGTGTTGTGCTTACGACGTATTTGTCGTTTCTTACCGCTATAAAAATGGTTCTCAATCTTTGCAATAGCCGCGGTACTATCACAATGGATCAACACAGCTGGTATCGGTCTTTCCCATAGGGGAATCTTAGCTAGCAAGCTTCTAAGCCAACTTGTTTCTTCACTAGCTGTTGCTAGTGCTATCATCTCAGCTTCTATAGTGGATTGAGCCAAAATAGATTGTTTCTTTGACTTCCAAGAAACAGTTCCACTAGCTATGCTAAATATATAGCCACTAGTCGCTTTGGAATCATCTGAAAGAGTGTTCCAATCAGTATCGTTGTATCCTTTTAGGACAGCTGGAAACCTTTGGTAATGTAAATCAAGGTTTATAGTTTTCTTAAGGTATCTCATTACCCTTTCAATAGCATGTCAATGCTCCATACTAGGTCTACTGTAAACCTACACAATAGTCCAACAACATAGGCAATGACGGGGCTAATGCAATCAGTGGCATACCGAAGGCTGCCAATGATGCTAGCATATTTTGTTTGTCTTACACCTTCACCAGTGTTCTTAAAAAGTTTTACACTTGGGTCATATGGTGTGCTAGCAGGTTTACAGTCAAAGTATTTATATTTCTTTAGGATCTTTTCTACATAATGTGATTGATCCAGAAAAATTCCTTCCTTTGACCTAGTAATCTTTATACCAAGGATTACATTTGCCTCTACAAGG
Organism: Lupinus albus; assembly: GCA_009771035.1. Lineage (NCBI taxonomy): Eukaryota > Viridiplantae > Streptophyta > Magnoliopsida > Fabales > Fabaceae > Lupinus > Lupinus albus. The sequence continues at coordinate 4,183,963 of CM020013.1, read as the reverse complement.
TCTTTCATATCAAAGTTGTTACACAACATTGATTTCACATTATTCACAACATGAATGTTGGAACCAAATATGAGTATGTCGTCTACATAAAGACATATGATAGTGTAAATGTCATTTTCTGATTTGTAATAAATGCATTTATCACTTTCATTCACCTTAAACCCATTCGATATGATTAAGTTATCAAACTTTTCATGCCACTGTTTAGGTGCTTGTTTAAGACCATACAATGACTTATCTAACTTGCAGACTTTATTTTCTTGCCCATGGATTACAAAACCTTCAGGTTGTTCCATGTAGATTTCTTCTTCCAAATCACCATTTAAAAAAGTAGTTTTAACATCCATTTGATGTACTACTAAATCATGTATCGCAGCGAGCGATATTAGTACTCTAATGGATGTTATTCTAGTAACAGGTGAAAATGTATCGAAGAAATCTACATTCTCTTTGTCTGAAACCTTTGGCTACAAGGCGAGCCTTGTATTTATCCACTGTGCCACCAGATTTCAGTTTCTTTTTCAAAACCCACTTACAACCAATCGGTTTGCAACCAGGTGGCAAGTCAGTCAAATGCCAAGTCTTGTTAGACTCTAGAGAATTCATCTCATCATTTATGGCTTCTTGCCATAAATCAGCATCCAAGGAAGTCAAAGCTTCTTGGATAGTTAATGGATCATCTTCCAATGTATAGACCATATAATCAGGTCCATACTCTCTAGTAGTTCTTGTTCTCTTACTTCTTCTAGGTTCTACTTCTAACCCATCATCACTATCTCTAATCACAGGTGTGTGACTAGATGATGTGCCCCCACTATTCCTCAATTTAAAAGGGAATTTCTTTTCATCAAAGTCAGCATCATTAGACTCAATGATTACTTTAGCGTTAAGGTCATAAAACATGTATGTCTTGCTGTTTATAGCATACCCAATGAATACACATTCATAGGCTCTACTAGCGAGTTTAACTCTCTTGGGGTCTGGTATCCGGACATAAGCCAGACAACCCCAAGTTCTGAAATAAGACAAATTAGGTTGTCTATTCTTAAAGAGTTCATATGGGGATACTTTGCTCTTAGTCTTGGGGAATCTATTTAGCACATAACAAACAGTTAATAAAATTTCACCCCACCAAGAGGGTGCTGCACTAGAACTTAACATGATAGCTACTACTAATTCAGTTAATGTTCTATTCTTTCTTTCAGCTTTACCATTCATTTCAGGTGAATATGGTGCAGTTGTTTCATAAATAATGCCTTTTAATTTATAAAAATCATTAAACATGCTAGAATCATACTCAGTGCCTCTATCGCTCCTGAGTTTCTTTATTTTCTTATTAAATTGGTTTTCAATTCCAGTTACATAGACTTTAAACATATCAAGTGCATCACTTTTATTTTTCATAAGATAAACATAAGTGAAATCAGAGCAGTCATCTATAAAAGTTATAAAATATCGTTTACCATTTATGGTTAAAGTTCCATCTAATTCACATATATCAGAGTGTATCAAATCTAAAGGCTCAGATTCTCACACTACTAATTTATGTGATTTTTTAGTTTTTTAGCTTGACTGCATGATTCACAATTTTCAAAATCATTTTTAGATAGCTTAGGAATTAATCCTAAGTTGCTTAAATTTGAAATAGCACGTTTATTTATATGACAAAGCCTAGAATGCCAAATAGAAAAATCACACAACATGTAAATGGAATCAGAAATTTTATTAATAGAAACTTCGACATTTAACTTAAACATGCCATCAGTGGCATACCCCTTCCCTACAAATACCCCATTCTTAGTAAGAGTATACAAGTCTGCTCCTATGGTCTGGGTAAAACCAGCCTTATTAAGAAGAAAACTTGATACTAGATTCTTCCTCATCTCTGGAGTATGCATCACATCTTTGAGTATCAGAGTCCTCCCAAATGTAAACTTCAGCTCCACATCACCAGTTCCAGCAACAGTAGTGGTGTGAGAGTCTCCCAGCAGCACTTTCTTGTTATCAGCATTCGTGTATGTTTTGAACATAGCAGGATCATAGCAGACATGGCGGGATGCACCAGTATCTACCCACCACCCATCACTCCCTCCAATCATTGTGACCTCAGTAAACACGGCCACAAGTGGATCCTCAACCATGTTAGCTTGTGGAGGATGATCCACTGGTTGGTTCCTGCACTTTCGTGCCATATGACCTGACTTCCCACACTTAAATCAGATAAATAAGTTGTCAGAGTCATTCTTAGCGGGTGGTTTAGCATATTGGACCTTTTTAGGGTTCCAATTCTTGTTGCGGCCGATGATCTTAGCCTAATTCCCATTGCGGTTCTGATTCTTAAAGTTGCTGCCCGAAGGCTTCAGAACTGTACCTGAGAATTTCTTTTTAGTGCTATTGCTTGATAAAGCCAACAATTCTTCATTCTGATCTTGCTTATGAGCTTCTTCCTCAATGCGAAGACGAGTGATAAGAGATTCCAAATAAAATTCTTTGGTCTTATGTCTTAGGACGTTTTTAAAGTCCTTCCAGCTAGGTGGCAGTTTGTCAATAAGGACAGCTACCTGAAATTGCTCATCTAAGGGCATACCCTCAGTGATGATCTCATGAGCAATTTTTTGAATCTCGTGGGACTGAGATTCTACTGATTTATCATCAGTCATCTAATACTTGAGATAGCAGGTAACAACATATTTCTTAGTCTCAGCTTCCTCAGTATCATATTTCTTTTTGAGTGTTTGCCAACCTAATTTGGCAGATTTATATGGGATGTAATAATCATATAGATCATCAGACAACCCACCAAGAATGAAATGCTTACATAAGTAGTCATTTTCATTCCACAGAGCGATATCAATAGCTAGTTTTTCCTTTTCCTCTTTCTCAACTTCTTCAGGGACCACTGGGGCATCATCCTTCAAAACATGGGCAACCTTTTTAACCGTTAGGAAAAATTCCATCTTGGTTTGCCAGCGTTTGAAGTTAGTCCCGTCAAACCTGAATCGTTTGCTTAGGTCGAAGTTGCTTGGACCAGTAATATTATCTACGAGTGCCATTGCAGTAGAAACGTCTTAAAATTGTTGTATCGGTAGCCCGCAACAATGACACGAGATAATCTTTACTGGCTGAGTCACGACCAGGTCGCTCTCTTTAAGACTTTTCGTGGTACTGCCTCAAGGTGCAAGTAGACTATCAACCATGTCGTCCCCAAGATAAAACAGCTCAACTCTCTATTTATACGATATCTTAATGCACTGTAAGAATCGCTCTAGAATACACCCAAAAATATGGCTTTCAGTGCCAATTCTGAAATACCCACAATATTGGATTCCTGTTCCAACTCTAGTGCCACGGAAAGAAAGGGAGAGAAAGTAGGCCGGAATTGCGTCGGCAGAATTTATGGAGGGAGAAAGAGAAGAGTAAGTATAATCGTACTTGCTCTTGGTGCGAGTTACAATGAGGAGGGGAGGCCTCTATTTATAGCATGAGGCCTCCAACCGACCCTCCATCCAACGGTCCAGGATCCACCTCCTCAAATACCGGGTCATGCAGAGACTCGATCATGTTGCTTCTCGATCCTTCCTCACGTGTGGTGACTTGGTCAAGCTTGACCTGGTCATCCACACGGCCCGAACACATGGCAAAGGCCCAATGGCCTTCTAAATAAAAATAAAATAAATAAGTAAAATAAATATTTATTTTTTCAACAAAAAGAATCTTGGGCCCAAGCTCAAGCCCGACCCGAACCGGGCCGGCCGGACGGCGGCGGAGGAGGTGGTGGTGTGCGCTCGCGCGTGTGGGGGGTTTTGTTTGTGTGAGTCCTCATCCACTCACAAAACCCATTGTACCCCTTGGGGCACACCCCAATGTAGGATTTTAAGACTTATAAAGCCTTTCACCTTCCTTCCTCCAACCAATGTGGGACTTGGAGATTTTTTGAATTTCACACTCCAAGTTCCCTCATTAATGGTCACATTAATATGCTTTAGTTTCACTTTGAAACCATCAATTCTCAACATAAGGTCATTGGTGAAGAAGTATATCCATTCTATGCGATTCAGAGAGAAGGGGATAGAAAGAAAGGAAAATGGATTTAGGGATTCTGAATCTCGTGGCTAGGAATAGAGGAACGAAACCGAAGGGAGGAGTTGGAGCGGACGAGAAGATCCCCGTTAGCTTGTCACCGGAATGAAAACGTCGCTGCCGTCGCGGAGGAGAGAACCCACAAACTTTTTCTTCTTCTCTCCTTTGTCTTCTCTTTTCTCTCATCTTTTCACCTCTCTTCTCTCAACATCATCTATTAGACAACTGAAGAAAAAAAAACAAAGGAACCTCCCCCCCCCCCCTAATCTGATATCATTCGTAGTGGGCCAAAGGCCCACGTTTTTTTAAATTTTAATTTTTTTTTATTAGGTTTTTTTTTGTTTATTAATTAATTACCTTTTACATATAACCAATGATAATAGGTTTTCAAATCAATGCATTTTAGTTTCTTTTTGCTTTTACCAAACTTTTATAAGTATTGTCATAATTGTATAGTATCTTGCACGATCTAATATTAATAATTTTAAATCCCTTCATATTTGTAAAATCCTTTAAAAGTGCGTCCATTGAAAATATTATTCATCTAAACGAATTTGTACTTTATTACTTAAACGAATTTTAATGGAATTTTTATAGTAAGGTTATGGTTCGGGTTGACACTTACTTATCTGAAAATGGGAAGAATGTGAGCGACCAACACCGACTCTAAACTATTAATTTCATGCTAAAATCTTTTAAATAAAAATTATTTTATTACTTAAACGAATTTTAATGGAATTCTTATAGTAAGGTTACGGTTCGAGTTGACTCTGACTTCTCTGAAAATGGGAAGAAGGTGAGCGACCAACACCGACTCTAAACTATTAATTCCATGCTAAAATGTTTTAAATAAAAATTATCTTATTACCTAAACGAATTTTAATGGAATTTTTATAGTAAGGTTACGGTTCGAGTTGACTCTGACTTCTCTGAAAATGGGAAGAAGGTGAGCGACCAGTACCGACTCTAAACAATTAATTCAATGCTAAAATGTTTCAAATAAAAATTACCTTATTGCGTAAACAAATTTTAATGGAATTTTTATAGTGAGGTCACGGTTCGAGTTGACTCTGACTTCTCTGAAAATGGGAAGAAGGTGAGCGACCAATACCGACTCTAAACAATTAATTCAATGCTAAAATGTTTCAAATAAAAATTACCTTATTCCGTAAACAAATTTTAATGGAATTTTTATAGTGAGGTCACGGTTTGAGTTGACTCTCACTTCTCTGAAAATGGGAAGAAGGTGAACGACCAATACCGACTCTAAACTATTAATTCCTTATCAAAAGTATTTTAGAAAAAAACATATTATACGACTTAACAACTTCAACACATTTTAAACTACCCAAACCAATTTAATTATTTTTCAAACCAGAACTACGTAGCCTTGATTTCCCTATTGCACTTAGGGATACGTAGGAGCAAGATGAACTCTTGTCAAACACAACAATAAAAAATAAAACATTTTGTTTTCATTACTGAATTTAAATAAATAATCTTAAGGGTATAAAAGTCAATGTTATTAGCGAGGGTATTGTTTTAATACGGGCGGACGAGGTGCTAATACCTTCCCTGATCCGTAACCGACTCCCGGGCTCAAAATCTATGATTAATGACCAAATTATCCTAGTTGGGCATATTTTGAGTTTTCTACGTTTTATCCGCAAAAAACGTAGTGGCGACTCCAAATCAATTGGAAGAGGTAGAAATCGAGTTCGTCTCTCCCTAAGTCGCAGGGCCGGTCTTCAAACCGAAAATCGGGTCACAACAATTAGTTCCTCAAGTCTTTCCTCCCTGCCTCTACACCTTAAATGGAGCTTAAATTAGCCTAAGAACTAATTACATTTCATGTCAAAAGTGCTATATTCGAATGTGTGTAACAAGTTTAATTTGATTCACTTTTATGCTTTGTTTGGTTTAGAGAAGAAAATAGGATGAGAGAAGATAAAAAGAAAAAGTATGAGTAGAAAGAAAGAAATGAGAAAATGGGTTGATTGTAAGAGTTGTTTGGTAGGAAAGAAATGTGAAAGAATTAGAATGGAGAGAAAATATGTTCTTATTAAAAAAGACAAGTTTACCCTTATAAATAATAATAAACATTTGATAAAGGTAAGGGCATTATAGTCATTTCAAAAAAAATTCTCTTACTCTTTCTTTTCTTCTCATGTGAGAGAAGAAAACAAAAGTTGGTAGGTCCCACCACTTTTATTTTCTTTCTCTCCAAACTCTCTCCTACCAAATGAGAGAAATCAACTTATTCTCCTCCAACTCTCTTTTTCCTTTCTCTTTCTTTGCATATTCATTCCAACCAAAGGCACCCTTAAAGAGTTTGAATCATGCCATTTTCATTGGGTGCATGTATTTTCTCTAGGCACAACTCTTTTTCTGCCCGAGCTCGAACTTTCAGCTAACCAAGTTGCGTTGGGCACATTTTACAAGCTGGGTGTAGGTGCTTAATTTCGGTGGGTGCAACAATTTCACTACAAGAAAATCAGACAAAATATATTGCCAAAATTCATCTTGTATTTCGCATTGCGCAAAGATTTTGATGGGCGCAGACTCTTATTGCTGCTATTTTTATTGGGCGTAGGAATTTCACTGGGCGTGACTTCCTGGGTCTATCTGGTTTGTTAGGTGTCGCTTCTGTACTGGATATGGGTTGTTCTTGTCCGGAAACTTAGCTTTTTGCAGTAATTCCTCCGGTTTTGGTCTGCACAAACATTATAAAATTAATATTTGACAAATCAACATATATTAAGCTTTTAGGATCAATTTTCCAAAAATTACACTAAGTTATTTTGTAGTTAAATTATGATATTTTGGCACTTAACATTAGCTTCTAAGTTACTTTTATTAAAACTTATTTAGTTAATTTAAGTATTAGTAATTATTGGTTGTGTTGGTGAATAAAAATACTAATTGGTTTAATTTTGTAGAGATGACAATGCAAGAATGGAAATGGGAACAAATGTCAAAGCATCCAAAGATCACATAAGAGTCATTAAAATAAGGTAAGAAGTTGAAAATAATATTTTCAAAAGCAAGAATGGTGATTAGGCATCGATACAAGTACCTTATGCACAAGATCAAAATCGAAGACTGAAGCTAGTGTCACACACGAGTTTGGCTTCTCTCTATTATATGAGATGTCATTGAAAAAACATTTTCTCTCACATTCTCAATACTGGACTCTCCAGTACTGGAGAGAAATCTTTTCTGTCACAAACATGGCCATGGATAATGCCCGAGCTAGCAGTGGCGCGCAAAATATTGGTGCTAGACGTTACAAAAAATTACATTTTCTCCTTAAAAACACATTGAATACTTTATATAGGAGAAGACACATGAAGACGATTTCTTGATCAAAAGGATGGATTCCAAAGAGAAAGAAGGGTCAATAATGTTAATGTAGTTTGCCCTTTATTCCATTTTTTACCTTTTCTATCACGAGTAGCTAGCTTTCTTATTTGAAATTTTAATGAAACTTGTTTAAACATATAATTTGATAATTTGATTCTTAATGTGAGTGAATTTTTATTTTCATGCTAATTGGTTGATTATATGTGTAATGAATTTGGCCAATTCTTGGTATAATTTAAGCTTCTTCTTTCAATTAAATTGTGGAAGAACATGTTCTTTCACCGTTTGCAATTACATTAATATTCTTGTAGATTATGCAACACAATTATTTTAATTTCATTGTTGATGTAATTGACTTTTTTAATTGGAATTAACCTAAGGAATTGAGTAGTCCTAATTTTCAATAAAGAGGATTAATCAAGGAATTGATAATTTATAAGGTAAGGAATTCATTTTTAACATGGATATTTGTGTTTCATTCATCATTAGTCTATAATGTGATGTTAGACTTAGGGGAAATCAAATTCCCAAACCTTTTTTATCTTTGTTAATTTTATATAATTTTTTATATTTCTATTTACCGTTTACCGATCAAATCTTTTTCCAAATTTCATAAAGTATAACCACCATAAAGTGAGAGTTGTTTAAAAAAACACAATCATATAGATTAGACATTTTTTTTATCAATTTATTATTTGGAGCGACACATTTTACTTATCAGAAAGTTGTTGCTATGGATCAAACCGAGGTCACCTATGTGACACGTGTGGAAATACATACCACTATACTTTAGCTTGATAAATAAGGCACTAAATTGTAGTACTAAAACTTATTAAGAGTAACACACATAAGTCGACTTTAACAATGGTAATTAATATAGCTTCACAAACTTATTTCCAAGAATAGGTGTGAACTGTTTAAAAGTCTGGTATGTCATGTTAGCTTGTTTAAATGTCTGTTAAGCTAAAAAATTTAACACCTTATGTACAAACTAAAAAATTATTATAATTATAGCAATTAGTGTGAAATTTTTTACATTATTATCACAATTATTTTCATCATTAGGGTTATGTACTTAGCAATTAGAATTTGTGATGCATTTGAGGTTAGAATATACAAAACAATGTCTTTTAATATCATAGTAAAATATGATATTGTTCTAATATTTAACATGAGTTGGGTTATGTACTTAAACCCAAGTCTCAACAATTAAATATTCAATTATTAAATAGTCTAATATCTAAGTACTATTGAATTTACATAAAAAAATTATTATTTTGTTTTTTTTGTACATGTTATAAAAATAATTTATAAAAATACAATAACATCACATAGGCCGGCCTGTTAGACTTAATAGGTTTTTTAAAAGGTCTGAGTCTGACCTATTTCGGTTAAATAGGCTTTTGGAGAAGCCTAAGCCTGATCTGTTTACTAAAAAAGTATGGTCTAACCTGACCTGTTATAAGCCAGATAATAGGCCCCTGATAGGTGGTCTGACCTGTTCCCACCATTAGTTACAATTCCATCAGTGCCTCAAAATTAGAATCAGTGCATCATATCTAGGGGTGGAAATAGGTCAGACAAGGTCAGACTTTGCCTTAAATAGGTCGAGCCTATATAGTATATAGGAGCTTGGGTCTGGCCTGTTAGCCTGTTTAAAAAAAATTCAAAGTCTATGTCTGACTTGTATAAAAGCCTAGTCTGACCTATTAGTCTGTTTAAATGTCTGTTAAGGTAAAAAAATCAACGCATTATGTACAAACTATAAAAAATTATTATAATTATAGCAATTAGTCTGAAAGTTTTTACATTGTTATCACAATTATTTCCATCATCTTCCAATGTTGTAAAATATATTAGAAGGATTTGTGGTGCCTTTGAGGTTAGAATATACAAAACAATGTCTTTTAATATCATAGTAAAATATGATATTGTTCTAATATTTAACATGAGTTGGGTTATGTACTTAAGTCAAAGTCTCAACCATTAAATATCCAATTATTAAATAGCTTAATCTCTAAGTCCTAGTGGATTTACATAAAAAATTTATTATATTTTTTTTGTACATGTTATAAAAACAATTTATAAATTGGGAGGGATCCACTTACTCCAAGAGTAAGTGGAAAAACACTTACTCTACATCATGACCATTCATTCTTGGGAAATCCAATGGTTTGAATTGGTGAGTACATCTAAGCCATTGAATTTTTCAAGATTGGATGGCTAAGATGAAGAGTAAGTGTTTTTTGGAGTAAGTGGATTCCTCCCCTTTATAAATACATAATAACATTACATAGGCTGCTCTGTTAGATTTAATATGTTTTTTAAAAGGTCTGAGTTTGACCTATTTCGGTTAAATAGACTTTTGGAGAAGCCTAAGTTTGATCTATTTACTAAAAAGGTCTGGTCTGACCTGTTATAGACCAGATAATAGGTTCCTAATAAGCGGTCTTACCTGTTTCCACTCTTAATCATAACTTATGAATGTAGACCATGCAATTCATGAAGGGAGAAAACAATAGTTGTAATGCAACTCTTTGCAACAATTACTTGAATCGTTTCTCATATTATAGATTGTATGCATTAAGAGTGGAACATTTGTCCTATGGGGTTATATCAAAATGAGACGCCAAAATTATCGAATGATTTTCATCCTGATTTTGAAGTATCTATGTAATAGATTTCAACATTATGATAGGTTTATCCACCATCATCTTATTGATTGAACATATTTGTAAAATTTTGAACATGAAACAACCAACTTTCAACAATGTTTTGTATGTTATTGTTTGATGTATTTCCTTATAATGTATTTATGTCATCTATTATGTAAAACTTTTTTTTAATGTAATGTAAATAATTATTAATCAATTTTGTGTTATTTCAATAAAATTAATTATTTTAACAACTTTTTTTAAAAATATAATTGGTAAATTTTAAAAATTTGGATATGTGGATAAGATTTGTTTAAGAACATATACTAAAAAATGATATTGGTTCCAATTTGAACATATCTGAACCTTTGGTCGTTAAGAAACCAACCAAAATCATCTAATAATAATTAAATCAACTAAGTTGTTGGCTAGTTTACCCACCTATACCACAACCTTTTATAAGCTAGATCAAATTAATTTAACATGCATGAAAATAATACATGACTATTCTAATATATTAAAGATGAAAAATTGAAAAAATAATTGAAAGTTTGCTACTTAGAGAAATGCTCGATAGTCATGAAAATACACTTGTAAAATAACTTTAAAATATTTCATTTCTTTCTCTACAAACTAACTCGCAAATAGACCCTAAAGATCTATTTGCAATTTGAGTTTTAGAAGGGTAAAGGAAAATGGAAGATTTCAAAGTCCTAAAATGTATAGCTCCTTTATTACTCTAAAACAATGCGTTTAGTTAAATAATAAAATTTCACTAATTATAAAGAGGGAGGAGATTCACATACTCAAGAGTAAGTTTTTTAAACTTACTTCACATCTTAGCCATCAATTATAGGGAATCTAATGGTTTGAATTAGTGAATAGATCTAAACCATTGGATTTCCCTAGAATTGATGGTTAAGATATGGAGTAAGTTTTTAACTTACTCTTGGAGTAAATGGATCTCTCCTCAATTATAAAAATACCACAATATTTGTAACTAATTTCCTGTTTTTAAATTTTTTGGACTTTTGGCAATTTTCTAGTTAACAATCATCATAAACTAAATAAGTTACATAGTACACTACAATTTCACAGCAGAAATATATTGGCAAGACACAAAGTTACCAGAGAGTATGATATCATCATATACAAGAAGCCACAGTAAAGCTTCATAAATTCAACACCCACACACATAACAGATACATGTTTTTAAATAACATGATTTTCATAATTTTACAAGCATTATTGAATATTTGCATTTCACATTACTTCCAATCAAGTACTTTGTCAAATCCTTCATCTCATACTTATCACAGGTCTCAGAGTCACACTTGAAGCTGGCAGAGATGGCCGCCCTATGGGAACACGTCTCACGACTGAGAATGCTTCGTTTAGACGTGCAACACGACCCATGAGCTGAGATACCTTCTGCAAAAATTGTTTAGTGACACCCAGAAGATTGATAATGTCATGAGATTTGTCAAAGAATGCAATAGATAAACATCAATGATTACTGTGTTTCAGTTTTTTATTCTTCCAAATGTTCATGCTATTTAATATGTTGTTAGATTTTAATAAACCAGTATAAGCAGAACCATTATTAGAAGCCCTGCATTCTGAATTTCTGATCTCTACAAACATGAATGGCTGCAAACTAAACATGATATGCACACTAAAAGAAACAGAAAGAATTTGATCCTCAACGCGGGAAGAATTTATTCAAGTCATCAAAACAAAAATGTATTGGTCTTAACTCAGTTCCCTTGAATTTGGGGTTCACTGAGAATCTTTTGGGTTACATTGCTTTCTCTCTAATTCAGTATAGTAAATAAGTATATCATTTAGGCCCCATTTTGGGCACTGCATATGAATTGATAAGACCAGATAGGACAAGAAGCTTATATAACTGCATATGAATTGATAAGACCAGATTGGTGCACAACTATCCGGTCTGTGCAAATCGCAATCTACCATGTCTACATCACTAAATTGGGTATCCTTTAATATTATATAACTGCAACCAACAAATAAAGTGTTTATTTAATAGATTATGGAATGATATTGGAGAGAAAAGAGAGACGGTACAGTATAACTACTAAATTTTAGATATAACAAGGAAGAATAAGAACTCAAGAATGCTAGCTAAAACACCATAAATGTAACCCCCTACTCCATAACAAGTTGAAGGACAAAGTGACAGCAAGTGAGCATTACAACTTTAAAACATTTGGAATGAAGAAAAACACCACACTGACACTAAAATTTAACCTCATTTGTTTTTACCAAAACCTTTACAAAGAACAATAAAAAAATGCTCTGAAGGTAGAAGGGCCGGAATATGAAAAGCTAAATATATAATCAATTTTCCATCTTATTGTGAAATTAGTTGGTTAGTTACCACATGAAAGGCTAACATCATACATATTCTATCTCTAAACACATTAACACACTAACACACCACACACAGTTTAGAGTTTCAAATTTCTATGCATGCATTCAGTCAGCTACTCATCCTTTTCTTTTTCTTTCAAAGGTGAGTCATAACCACTTATTGATTTAATCATATATTTAATAGATAATTAGACATTCACAATTTTATAGCAACAAATAAATATTGGATTTTTCTACCTTGTACCTTAGGACACATGCTCAGGAATAAAAACTAAATATCCCACCTTTCAAGAATGATGACTACATTTCCAAACAAAACTTTTCTTTTAATGGATTCCCATGTGTGACGCTAGAAAAAAACCCATAGCTATTTGACCGATGAGTGTTTTTGGTAACTTTAAGCTTACCATCCATAACAACTCCCCTTCAGCTGCAACATCATTTTACAATACTCTGTACTATCAATTCAAAACTTGCCTTCTTTAAATGGCACAATCGTCCCAACAAAATCCTCACAATTTATAATGCATTAATGATTTAAAATAAATTGCGTTTATTCTAAATCGAGATATGATTGAGACCATTGATCCCAGACCAGTAACAATTTCTCGTCCGCCATACCCTTTTTTTTATGACACAACAACTCCAAATATTTTATGCCATCCATACGACAAATCTTCCTACAAGACCAACCTAATCCGGTAATGATTCTTTCTATGTTGTACTAATGATGTTATTTAATCCAATCAGAATGCAAAAACCTTAATTAAACTATAGAGACAAAGAGATTAACCTTATCATCAAGAGCAAGGTTAAGCTTCAAAGTCTGAGTCTTTCGCTTCATCTTATACAACCTCCTTCCCAATATAACAAGTCCCAAAAATGCAGCAGTTGCAGCCACAGATAAAGACCATACAGGTACAGGGCTAACCCTAATTACCCAATATTTCAACACCTCGAACGGAATCTTCCACCACACCACTCTTCTCTTATATTCATTCTCATCATCATTATTCTCATCATTATTCTTATCATCATCCTTCGAATCATCGAAACCACCACCACCACCACCAACAACAGCAGTAGTAGTAGTAACATCATCCAATAAAATTTCACTTGTTTTGATTTCATCCACAACCATCATCATCTTCGTGTCGCAATCGGAATCATCATCATTACCAGATTCGTTGTTTTCGGGGTTTGACAACGTGGATGAAGACGAGGGTAATGAAGATGGTGATGATTCTTTGACGAGAAATTGTTTTTCTCCGTCAGGGAAGAGTTGATTTGCGACGTAGGAATCGTCGAAATTGCGATCAATTTCGGAAGGATCGGTTTCGGAATTGGAAGTGGAATCAGGATGATGATGATGAAGGGAAAAGTGATTGGGTTTGATGAGAGGAGAATCAAGATGGGGTGAGAAATCGAGAGAATCATCGGAGTTTTGGAGAAATTCCCATTCAGGAAAATCAGAATTTTCATCCATGGAATTGGGAATTGGAATTGGAATTGGAAATGAATGAAGGAGAAAGTTGAACCCTAACAGACGAAATGTAAATGTAATTAACACCGCTAGAGTGGATGAAGTGGTGAGGTGCCACTCGTTTTCTCCACGTTGGGACCAGCAATGCTTTAACGGCATATTTCATAATAAAATATGGGAAGTTAAAAAAATTTACTCCACGTCTTAATCATTTATTTTATAACAAAATCAATGTATTGACTAACACTATTGTGACCGTCAATCTGTTTGGCTATGTATTCTACCCGTAATAAATGAATTAGGTTAAAAATATTATAATTGTAGTTGAGTATATTATAATTTTCATTAAGTTATATGTTTTTTTTATAGAAATTAGAATATAGTGATGACAAAATAAGATATCATTAATTACACTATGATTAGTAGTTATTTTGGGCAATGTTATTAATATCGTACCGATCATCAAACTGGTAGGGGTACTGGTACATTGATATAACGGTTTAATCGGTGATTCAATAATTAAACCGCATACCGGTAAAATTAGATATACGTATATATATATTAATGTTAATTTTGAAAAATCAATAAAAAACAATAATTATTTTTTCATTAAAAAATTAATTTTAAATAAAAATCAACCTGTATCACCGATACGGTTCGATTGAAAACAGGCCGATATGACTGGTTTTTACTGGTTTTGGCCAGTTTTTACCGGTATAATTGTATAACCGATATAATTATTGTATTGTATCGGTATTAAAATCAGTTCACCGGTTCAACCGACAGGCACAAAATGGTTTTAATAAGTATGATTTTGGGTTTTGTACGGTTTTAGTACAGTTTGATTAACTTAATATTGACTGTAAAATTTATACAGTTTGATTATCTTTACTTTATTTGAAAGATTTGTTTTGCCTTCTATTTCTTTAAATACTAACAATATGGAAGAAAGAGATAAAAAAATTTGTTAAAACAATATCTTCTGTTTTATCCTACATTTAGAACTGCAAGCTTTTTTATCATGTTGTCAAATTCAGCTTGATAAGCCAGTTCAACAGAGAATTGCGTATATGAATGGTTTGAGTGTCTCATCTAATTAATATTGTGTCAAAATTTGGATGAACTTAACTTGTTTAAGCTAGGGATGAAAACATGAGTTTGGCCCGTTGGATGACATGGCTTAACTTAACTTGTTTAAGCTAGGGATGAAAATATGAGTTTGGCCCGATTGGTCAACTTGTTTTGATCGACATTTTTAGCGGACTGAGCTAGGGATTTTAGTACAAAAACCCATATTCAACCCGATTTGGAAGCCTGTTTTTTAGACGGGTCATGGCGGGCTAGGCCGGGCTAGCCTGACGGGCCACCATTAATATTGCTTTATCATTTTAAGATTACATGTGATTCCAATAATGTAGTGAATTTAATATTATTTTCCAACCGAACATTTTACACTTACCGTGTGCAACTAATTTATTATTCATATATAAGACATTTATGAGTAAATTACTTATCAATGTAATTTATATCATATACAATACAAGACTTTTACATATCAGTGTTTAATTTATATCATATATCATATTTTGTTTAACTTAATTACATTTATCACTTTTTTATTTAAAAAATTACACTTTTCAGACACGGTTGATCAATGTAATGTATGTTTATAAATTAAGATGTTTTTTTGTAAGTGTAGAAAATGGAAGGATAATTTGTGTAATTTCATTAAAACTCATTGAATATCAATGTAATTTACTCTTCATATTATTAATAAACTTTTGCAAAGGTTCCACACGTTATACTAAATTGGTTAGTAATATTAATACTAAATTGATTATATTATTGTGTAATATTACAATTGATAAGTAATTTATATCATATACAAGACATTTATATTATCAATATAATTTACTCTTTAAATTGGTTAGTACTCATATACAAGTTTTCTCAAAAGAATATTTTTTGCATAGAAAAGTGGAGGCATATACGTCCAATAGAGTATGTAATGTTTAAAACTTAGGAGTTTGAAGCTTTACTGTGAACTAGGAGTCTAAAAGTTTAAGACTATGTTGGTTAGTTGTTTAGAACTTACAAGTTTTAAACCAAAATGATATATTATTGTAAAATTGTGGACTTTAGTTTGTGATTTTTTGTTTTAAAACACATTTATGAGGCGTTATAATTATTTATTTTTGAAATTATGATTGAGTTGGTTATAAATGTGTTTTTTAAAAGAAAAAACGGGTCAGCCCGCCAGCTTGTCAGCCTTGTCAAATATGAGTCGGGCTGACATTTTGAGCTATTTTAGCAATAAGGGTCGAGTCAGGCCAGCTCAGCTCATATTTTGGCGGGCCAAAGGCGGGCTGGGCAGGGCCGGGCTGACCTATTTTGCCACCCCTAGTTTAAGCTTAAAATTGGTCGAACTAAATCATTCATTTTCAAAAAAAACATCAAAACGACATCGTTTTATGACTGGGAAATGTATGATGCTTAATTGTAGTTATGTTTGTCATTTGTTAGCTCAGATTGCAAAAAAATCTTAGTTGTTTGATTAATTTCATACTTATTTGTGCATTTTTGTGTGATTAAAGTGTAAAACATATGTTACTTGATGATGTTTTTAACTTATTCACGACATTTATTGAATTAAATTATTAAAACATCCATTGTCGGTTGCTAAATAAGGTTAATATTTTTAAATTTGAAATATTAAGTTATAAAATAGGCGGTGTCTTATATGCGAACCCATATTTAGTTCGCATGCATGCGAACTATTGTGATTGTCGTTGGATTAGAAAAATCAAATCTGGACCGTTGATGGGATTACCGGTTAAGGTCAAGATAGAAAGTCGGTTTGGGCCGGCTTAACGTCAGACAATGTAAAAGTCGGTATGGGCCTTTTTTATGTCTATCCTCATAGAAGTCGGTTTACATGTGTGTAACATATGGCTGTTCATAAGTCGGTAATGGGCCGACCGACTTTTGTGTGTAGTGTTTAGTGGATTATTTTTTTGTGTATGGGCCGAGTTAATTTTTTTTGTTGAATGTTTTTTTATGTATGTGTCCAAAACCATTAGTTTAGTGGGCCGAGTGATTTTTTTGTTGTTGATGTATGTAATTTGTGTAAAAAACTATATTAAAAGTGAAATTCAAAATGTAATATAAGATATTTATAAATAAATGATATTAAAAAATGTATTAAATAAGTTATTTACAAATAAATGAATTTTTTTTACAAATTCCCTAAATGACCACCCGTTCCACACCTAGGAGGTTGCCTAGGATGTCTTGACCTCCCTCTATGTTCAACCGCTGGAGGGTCTTCAGTCGTATTTGTCTGCCCCGTTGAGAAAATATTATCATTAACCATGAAAGAACTTGGTCCAGCACCATCTTGATTGAAGTTGAAGTCGATATGATTAAGATGCATGTTTGCCGACTCAGGTGTACCGAGTAAAGTAGTGAAAAAGTCATTATGGTCGGTAGAAAATGAGTGGCGTTGAGGCATCAAATCATCAACTCGATCGCGATGGTGTTGCGATGGTTCATAATGAAAAGACATTCTCCCTGGTTGAATATTGTAAGATGAAGACGATGGTTGAGACATTGGAAGTTGTGACGTCATAGGTTGGTTCATCATAGGTTGGTACATTGGTGTTTGAGTTGTGAGAGTTTGTAAATTTATTTGGCGTGGGTCTCGAAATTGTGTTTCGGAAGATAAGAATAGTTTAGAATTTATTCTATACCAAATATTATATTCTTGTGTGTGGATAGGATATTGGATTTCAGGTCCTCGTAGGACTTGATCCCTACATTGACTCCAATATTCAATCCAGTGTGCATGTTTGGTAGCCCAATTTGCATCTTGATTACCCCGTTTGTCAACTCTATATATGGCATCAAGATTCTTTGGTTCTTGTGGTATATCTTGGACTAATCCAAATTGCAGTCTTACTCGATCTGTTTGATGTCATTCTACAATAGAGAAACAAATCAAAGCTGTGCATGCACTCCACACCCTCTTATCTTGTTGGACTTGACGTGAGAGATTGTTGATATAAGTCTGATAAGGGAGCCATTTAAACTGCAAATTTAAGAATAAATATTGTTAGGAGATTGATTGTTGTGTTAATTGTTATTGATAAAGAGTTTAAGATGATTTACATCGATGGCTTCCATATGATCCAAGCGTGACCTATAACCCGTCAAGTCTCCACGTGGAACTCCTTGAAAGATTAATTGTGTTTGACCCCACCTTCAAATAAAGAATTATTGATTATATATTTAAAAAGTAAGAAATATTGTAAGTAATTGTTAATGTATAATTAAGAATTTATATTACCTTTTAGCAAATGGATAAGTTGGTAGGCCATTAAATCTGGGTGCTAGAAAAGGCAGTCGATATTATGCCCAAGATTGTAGAAGCATCAAGCACCCACCCATGGCCTTTGCATTTGGTTTTGTTGCCCGACACAACTCCCTATACAAGTTTGCCAAACAAGTTGAACCTCAGCTATATCGGTTAACTCTTGATAGGTCTCGAAGTAAATGTAAGTACATTAGATGTACTCTACTGTTGGATTTGTCGGGCAACAATTCACCTCCTAAAATATATAGGATACGTGCCCTACAATACTGTTGTAATTGTATTTGTGTAGGGTTAGGGGGGAGTTGACTAAAGTTATCAACTAGCCAAGCTAACTTTAACTCACACCCCTCATATCTTCTTCAACTATTGGGACTTTTCCCAATAGTTCTCCACACATCTCATCCCAATCAAAATATGTAGGTCCTGTTACCGGCCGACCGTTAACATTCACTCCTAGTTGTAGTGAAACATCTTCTTGTGTGATTGTACATTCACCACATGGAAGATGAAATGTTTGTGTCTCTGGCCTCCATCTTTCAACTAGAGCAGTTATTAAAGATAAGTCTATGTTGAAACATCGGAGGCTAGACAAGTTAGAAAACCCAGCAAGCTGCATTAATTCATCTAGTAATGGTTCTTCTTCGAACAAATTTGCATATCTCATTCTAAGAACATCTTTCAAGGGTTCCTGTAAAAAAAAATTAAGTAGTTATCATTTATTAACTTAAAAATCCCAAACCGACATGCATGAGTGAAGTTCTTTTAGAAATTTTAGTTAAGAAGTCAACTATTGGGCCAATTTAACATTTTGTACAGAAGTCGGTTTATTTGGATGCTACAACTATTAGGCCGGAAGTTAAACTGGCCCAAACCGACATTCATAGAGGAATACAGAAGTCAGTATGTTTTGATGGTACACCTACTGGGCCAGAAGTTAAACTGCCCCAAACCGACATGCATGAATGAAAACCGTTGATGTAGAAATTTAGTTTAGAAGTCAGTGTGTTTTGATGATACACCTACTGGGCCAGAAGTTAAACTGGCCCAAACCAACATCCATGAATGAAATAGAAATTTAGTTAAGAAGTCGGTATGCTACACCTATGGGCCAGAAGTTAATCTGGCCCAAACCGACATCCATGAATGAAATAGAATTTAGTTGAGAAGTCGGTGTGTTTTGACGCTACACCTATTGGGCCAGAAGTTAATCTAGCCCAAACAGACATGCATGAAGGAAAACTCTTGATGTAGAAATATGGGCCAAAAACATATATTCCAAAAAAAAACATATATTACAACAGTTATAAAAAACATATATTCACATATTTTAAAAAACATATATTACAATAGTTATAAAAAACATATATTCCAAAAAAAAACATATATTACAACTAGTAACATTCATATTTTGTATTGAAATTGATATATTATAATATTAACATTATATTTTACATTAACATTCATATAATAATATTAACATTATATATTAATAGAATATATTATACATTATAACGAGTAACATTAATATTCACATATTTTATATATTAACATTCATCCATATTAACAGTAACATTCATATTTTATATTGACATTGATATATTATTTTTCTAATGGGTTTATTTTATTTTTTATATATTATATAATGATCCCATTATGTATACGTAAAATTACTAAAAATGTTGCTTATGGATAACCGAATAAGCAATGTATAAATAATACAAATATGAATAATAACATTAGTGTGTTATTATTAAATAATACAAATATTCAATGTTTAAGCATAAGCTAATATGAAGTTATAATATATCGTATTAAGAGAAATCAATCTTTATACCAAATGATTAATGAAATATAATACTGAATAATGACTACAAATATAATGAACTAAAAAAATAACCGAATAATGTAGAAATGATGATCTATGTTGATCTTCTAGCCTAAGCAATTGTGAATCAGCCATTAGAATGAATTTTTTTTATGAGTAGAGAGAGAGGTAGAATGTAGTGAGTAAAATGTAGTGAGTAATGGTAATGAGATATGCGTGTAGTTGTAGTTCCAAACTTCTCAATTTAAAGTGTAGAGTGGGTATTATTGACTACTTACTCCACCTCTCCAATAGCCAATTAGAAAGAAAAAAAAAGAAATTATTGGGCTGTGCAGTGTAGCAGGCTTGCGTGTGAGGCTTGGGCAGTGTGTGAAGCAGGTTTTGCAGGGATATTTTATTTTCTAATTGGGAAGTCGGTCTGGGTAGGAATTACATCCGAATGGGCCAAACGTTGATGCGGCCCAGACCGACTTATGTGCGTTATTTATTTCTATAATTAATATTTACGTTTTATAGATTTTTAATTTTTTAAAAATAATGTTAAGAAGTCGGTCCAGCTTAGAAATACATTGTAGGGGACTTAAGATAAATTACCCCAAACCGACTTCCTGGAGGTCTTTTCAGGTTTCAGCTTTTCAGCTTTTCAGGTTTTATTTTTTTTATTTTCCCCTTAAGAAGTCGGTTTTCAAGGCAATTACATCATTATGGGCCTCATGTTGTTGAGGCCCAAACCGACTTCTCTTCACTATTACGGCCTCCGCTATTTTAAAACTCCGTTATAAAATTACACATTTCTCACTCTCCGTAATAAATCTCTCTCCGTAATAAATCCACTCCGTAATAAATCCTCCATTTCTTACTAAAAGTATTCACCGTAACCATGGATTTTAATGCTGAAGAACACACGGTAAGAATTTTTGTTTATTTATTACTCATTACATTAACATTTGCTAATTAATTTGTTAAAAAAATATACAGGTCTACTCCAATAATGTTATAACGGATAAAAGTGAAACTTCATTAGTTGACGTATTCCCATGCATATAATGGATTTTAATGCATATATATATATATATGTATGTATTTTACTCATTGTAAACATATATATATATATATATATAAATGTTACTGGTTATATATATATATATATAGATATGAATGTTATTTATAGTTAACATATATATATATATATGTTATGTTATTCATTGTCATATTTGTTATGTCATTAGTAGATAATATATTCATTGTGATATATGTTATATAATGCATATAAATAAAGTATGCATGTTAATATGTATATGAATGTTAATATATAAACATGCATGCATGAATAACTGTACTTATTATATATATATATATATATATATATATATATATATATGAAAGTTAATATATAAAATACGTGAATATTAATGTTACAGACTTATAGTTAATATTATTGTACATTGTTAATATATAAAATATGTGAATGTTACTAGTTGTGATGTATAATATATTATGTTAATATATAATGTTATTATTTACTATCTAAGATCAATTAATATACTGTTAACATACCGTAATATACTGTTAATATACTGCCTAGGATTAATATATTGTTAATATATCGTAATATATGTAGTACAGTCTATAATATACTGTTAACATATTTTGTTGTTACTACAACTGTTGATTGAACGTGTGGAATTGTTGGAGCAAGATGTTAGAAAACTAAAAGTACAAGTAAATGATCTTACAACTGGACGACAACAAATTAAAAATATGAATTTAACACCCGCTGACAATATCGTCAATATATATGATGATGAGGATAATATCGAAAAAAGAATTACTACTACTTCAAGAAGTCCATATCAAAGGAGTGAGAAGGTAATATTTATTTGTAAAATTTAAAACAAATTATAAGTTAATAATTATATGATAATTAATTATTCATTAATGTAGGGTAAATCTGTCATCAACGAGGGTAATGAATTAGTGAAGTCAGGAAAAAGATTATTTAATACACCACCGTCGGCCCAAAAACCAATTAAAAAGAGTAGGGCATCAAGTTCTGTTTCCCCTACCGTGAAAAAATACTGTAAGAAAATTATGACTCAGACATCCAAGCCTAGAGGTCATACTATCCTAAAGGTATTTATTATTTCCCATTCACCATTGAAATTTAAGTAAACTTTTTTAAAATTTCTAATTTTATTACTTCTTTCATAGGAAGTGAAATCATGTTTTAGACCTTCTCCTGTTATGAATCTGACTTGGGAGGAATCCCGACCATCTGCCTATATCTTCAATGACCAACTTGACCTAAAGTAAGCAATTATATAATTTATTTTAATTTTATTTTTTGTTATTTGACTAGTGAGAATTTATTCATGATTGGTGATGAAACTAGTACTCGGCGTGAATTTCTTTCTCTTGCTACCGGGAGAGATATCAATGATAAAGTAAATTTCATACCCTTTATAATTAACTTAGGATTTATAAACTTATAAACTTATTAATTTTATACTATAATAGATTTTCATACTCCTCGCCAAACTACGAACACATATACAAAGACATGATGATTCTGCAATAACAACTTGGTATTTACCTCCAACATTTTCGGTAAGTAATTTTGAACAAATAATATATGAATTTGTGGAACAACTAAATTTATTAAAATAACTATATTGATTAATACATTTGTTTAGGTTGAAGTCCTTCTTGGAAAATGTGAAGAAGACATCATTACATCTTACATGAATTTGTGGATGCCCCCATCTCGTGATCTGAAATATGTAATAATTTAATATTCTCATTTTACTAAATTATATGTGATTAACTATAAAACCTATAATTTTAACATTTTTTAATTTTTTTAAAAGATCTACGTGCCCATAGTTGAAGACAATATGCATTGGTATTTAATGGTAGTTGATATTGATGACTATGCAATTTATAAAATGGACACCTGGGATATGAAAACTTTCAGACACAGACGTCATTCTGATATAACAAAACTGGTTTGTACTATTTTAAATTGTGTTATAATTTAATCATTATATTATAATTGTATAGTAATAAGCATTTAATATGTACCATTTCCTCAAATTTTAGGCTTCCATCTTCGATAAGGTTCTTGATCAACCACAATATGAAATGGAAATGAAATATTTCCCTAAAAATTTGTCTTTGTGGGAAATAAAAAATGGAGATGGTATTCCAAACTTATGGAACAGGTAATGAATTTTACAAATTAATAATTTTATTTATCTATAATTATATTACAGTATGACATTTTCTAATTTATCGTAGTCGGAATTCTGCCACATGGGTTATCCAATGGCTCGAGATGGAGGATTCGTTCATGTCAACGATTATTGGGGAGGTATAAATAAATGAATAATTTTAATGTAATTGTATTATTAACAACCTCGAACTAATGATTTCTTTAATTGAAGTTACACGATGAAACGATACACATGAAGACTGCTATAAAATTGGTTATGCACGATGTAACACCCCGAATTTTAGTCTTTAAAATTATAGTATCAGTCCTGGAAGCCTCGCTTGATCGAGAGATTCTCGCCTGAGCGAGAAAGGTTCACCTGGGAGGGTGAAATCCTGGGCTATACTTGGCAATTTTGGATAATATAATCGATTACACAGTCCTGGTAATCGATTACATGATGAAAAACATCAGATATCTACATCTGACACAATGTAATCGATTACACTATGTTGGTAATCGATTACATCACGACAATGCCTCTATAATTTACACTGTGTAATCGATTACACACTTCTGGTAATCGATTACATCGTATTAATGTAATCGATTACACCATGTTGGTAATCGATTACATCGCGACGATGCCTCTGTAATTTACACTGTGTAGTCGATTACACTATACTTGTAATCGATTACACTTATCGATGTGTCTATAAAATAGAAACCCAAAACACATTTTAGGGTTAGAACTTTGAAGAGAAGAGATAGAAGAGAGAGAAGAGAGCTTTTCAAGAGCAAAGAGCCTTAGGACTCATCTTAGAGCTTGAGAAGAGGTAAACTTCTTGTTCCTAACTCTTCTTCTTCCTCTCTAACTTGTTTTGGGTATGTTGGATTCATTTTCAAAATAATGGAAACCATGGAAACTCATCTTTTCGAGTTATGGTTCGTTTTATGTTGTTTCTATCTTGTAAACTCTTGGTTTAGAGTTAGTATTTCAAGAAATGGAAAGATTTGGTGGTTGATTCATGAAAACCCCAAAACCCAAAAGTGAAAATGAGGTTAAAGAGGAAAATGAGTAAAATGCTAGAGGTAGAAGATGAATAAACTTTTTGATGTTGATATATGAGATGAACATGTATGTTTAGATGTTTCAAAACTTGTATTGAAGTAGTTTTGGAAATCTTGAAAATATGTGAATCCCTTGTATGTTTCATGATGAGATATGAGTCGTTATGTATTATTTTGAATAAATGACTGACATTGTTGTTATTGGTGGGAATGAGAAGAGATCCTAAGGTTGGAGGAGATCATGGAGGAAACTGGTAAAGTTACTCACTAACCGAACCCCAATACTCACCGAGGTAAGGGATAAGTGTCTCAAATTTCATACTCACTGATGTGAATGAGGTATGTGAAAGAGGTAACGTGTTGGTAAGTTTATTGTTGTTACCCTACCCGAAGAGGTAGTAGTTTGTTGATGTTATCCTACCCGAAGAGGTAGTGTTTTATTGTTGTGCCCTACCCGGAGTTGTATTGAACTGTTATTGTATTCTACCCAGAGTGGTAGTGAAATTTTTATTGTGTCCTACTGGGAATGGTAGTGTATTATTGGTAACTCGACCTGCCCGATGTGGTACGGATAATAACTCGACCTGCCCGATGTGGTATGGATAATAACTCGACCTGCCCGATGTGGTATGGATGGTAACTCGACCTGCCCGATGTGGTATGGATGGTAACTCGACCTGCCCGATGTGGTATGGATAATAACTCGACCTGCCCGATGTGGTATGGATGATAACTCGACCTGCCCGATGTGGTATGGATAATAACTCGACCTGCCCGATGTGGTATGGATGGTAACTTGACCTGCCCGATGTGGTATGGATGGTAACTCGACCTGCCCGATGTGGTATGGATAATAACTCGACCTGCCCTAAGTGGTATGGATAATAACTCGACCTGCCCGATGTGGCATGGATGGTAACTCGACCTGCCCTAAGTGGTATGGATAATAACTCGACCTGCCCTATATGGTATGGATGGTAACTCGACCTTCCCGATGTGGTATGGATGGTAACTCGACCTGCCCTATGTGGTATGGATGGTAACTCGACTTGCCCTATGTGATATGGATGGTAACTCGACCTGCCCGATGTGGTATGGATAATAACTCGACCTGCCCTAAGTGGTATGGATAATAACTCGACCTGCCCTATGTGGTATGGATGGTAACTCGACCTGCCCGATGTGGTATGGATGGTAACTCGACCTGCCCTATGTGGTATGGATGGTAACTCGACCTGCCCGATGTGGTATGGATGGTAACTCGGCCTGCCCGATGTGGTATGGAAAATGAAATCGATGAATACGATTGAGTGTGAATACGAATTATGAGTAATGTGGATGTCACAAAGAGAGTCATATGCATGCTATAGGATATATAGTATGAGATATATATTCTATAGGGTGAATATGAGTGATAAAAGGGATGGCGTTACGAATGAAAGTAATATACATGCTATAGGAATATATTATGGGATATAGGTCCTATAGGGTGGATATGAATAATGAGGAGTCCGATATTTCGAAAGAACGTAATATGCGTGCTATAGAATATATATATTACGGGATATATATGCTATAGGACGAATATGAATGAAGTGGAAAAGAAAGACAGAAGATATGAATGCTTACAAGAGCGTATTTGTGTTTATAAATTATATTAAAGCTTAATCGTATTGAAATGTGGATTATCATGTGATGTTAGTTTTGAACTAATGACTTACTCCCTTTGTTTTGTGTGTTGTTATGATAATCCCATTGTAGGTGAATGAAGGATTTTGAGGAGGGAGCTCACTAGGAAGCTTTTGTGTTTTTAACTTGAAAGTCTGGATTGTATTCTGACATTGTAGTTGATTTGATATATATTTTGAGATGAATGTAATCTGATTAGGATAATATGGTTATGGACTTATAACTCTGAAAAACCCATGACTGGTTGCATGTGGTAAATTTTAGTTGAATGAATTATGTTTTTCCGCAACATAAATCTGTATGATAATATGATAGGGTAAAGTGTATTTTCAAAGAGTGATTCTTGAGAGTTTTTAACTAAGTGACGACTGTAGGCAAGGAATGATTAAAATAAATGAAAAATTTTTAAGGGTAGAAAATCGGGTCGTTACACACGACATGAACAAGATTAAGAAAGAAGTAAAGAGCCAAACTACATTGATGTGGTCAAAACTACCCTTCATCTAAAGACAACATCCATTATTTTTGGTTTTTTTGAAAGTCATGTTATGTTATTAACTTTTTGAAAATCATGTTTTGTTATGTAAGCTTGATATGGTCGTGTAAGTGTTTTTTGATTTATCTGAATTATATTGGATCATGAAATTTTGATTATTAATTGATGTGCAATTAATGCACTTATATATATACATGTTTCAATAAATTAATGGAATAATTACTCTAATATAATCCATTAGCTACATTGTCATCCATTGTATTATTAACAACATCATGTTTTGTTTATTACTCATCATTCTTCATCGAAATTATACGTTAAAATTATACTCGAAATTATGCATTTAATATGTACCATGACACAAAAAGAGAAATATATTACATAAAATTATACGTTAGAAAGTACTACAATCATTCTTCATCGAAATCATTATCAAAAGTATGACTACAACTACCAACAACATTTGGACAACTTGCCCTATTGTAGCCAATTTCTCGACATATACCACATTGATTACCTCGCTTGGGCCTTGAGGTAATCCTCAGTACTCTCCCTTTAGCACGCACTCGAACTGAGTCTCTTACTTGATCTCCAGTGGCATTGTCAACATTTTCCATCGCACTAGAGTGTTGTTTTGATCGGAGTCTATTACATTCGTTATAAACTTTTTCCAGCATCTCAGTAAAGTCTTCCTCCGTTTTGCAAGCAAGATTACATAACACCCTACAACCATCACTCAAAGCTCCATATCTACTACTACTACTAACTGATTCTTTACTTAATTCGCATTGTTAGAAATTGACACCTTGAACATCTTTCGCTTTCTTTTTCCATCTTTCAAGAACCAAACAAGATGGCAATTGTGATATGTCCAAAATTATTAAGACAAAAACACTATGACTACATGACATCCCAAAAGATTCCATTCTTTTTCACGAGCATTTAATGTCCACGATACTGCCATTGTCATAATGTGATACATGTCATTTCTTGTTCGGACTGTAATGCTTCTCAATCTTGTATATTACATGAGTCGAGGTTTGTTGGGTAGAAATAATCCTTAATTTTGCAGCTTCCAATAAAACTTCACGGAATTCTTTGAAAATAACCCTAGTATATATCGAAGCAGCAGGACCCTCTAAATTATGATAAGGAGTTTGTAACAACTCATCACCATATGAAGATTTAAAATCTTCCATCACCTCATTGTTCCTCATGTGACTTAGGCATCGTTGAAAGTGATGTAGAAATTCAGTAACGTTTTACCCAGATTCTATATACCTCCCCATTTGTGAGTGTAATCCCTCACAACGTGATGTAGTATGCAAACCAGCATAGAACTTTCCCCGAATGTAAGACCTCTCCCACATAATTCTGCAATAAAAAATCTGAGCGGCCCATGCATTGTTATGAAGTCCATGCTTAGCAATAAGTTACTCCCACATCATATTAAAATCATCAATATCAACATCAGCATACATAACTTTTTGGAAATCCTTATGAAAGTTATTTTTCTTTATATTTTTCCCAACATTGTTACATATATGCCAAGCACATAGTCTATGGTGTGCTTCGGGAAAAACTCTTTTGATTGCATTCTTCATCGACAAGTCACCATCAGTGATAACACACTTGGGTTGTTTCCCAATCATTGCCTCCAAAAATTTCTCCAAAAGCCAAATGTATGTTTCCTCTGTCTCATTTGACACAACAGCGGCACCAAACACAGTCATTTGCTTGTGATGATTCACACCATAAAAAATTACAACTGGGAACTTGTATTTGTTTCGACCATAAGTTGCATCAAAAGCAAGAACATCTCCAAAAATTGAGTAGTCGAAAATGCTGCATCCATCAGCCCAAAATAATTGTTGTAACTTACCTTCTTCATTTACAGTATATCTCCAATACATTGCACAATCTGATTTTGATTGGTCCTTCAAGTATTGTAATGCTGATTATGCGTCACCATTTCCTATTATTCTTTGCTTCTGAATTTGATTATACATGTCCTTCTTGGAGAACTCAATATACCAATATCCACCACATTGACCAGCAAACGAACCAAATATTTTTCCTGTCCCAATGCCCACTTCTCTCATTGTGTTCATATGAGCCACGTCTGTCTCTGTCATTCTTTGGTTAGAGGCTATCATTGCACCGTAATGTTCACCCACCAATTCATGATTATGTTCATCAACAAAATAACTAACATACCAATCTCATTTTTCATTGTCAATGTGGATTTTCATTCTTGCTAAACAACCACATCTAGTCTCTTTTCTCGGCGCCCTCTTCCGAACCAATTCATTTTTCTTATCTGTAAATCCTTCCCTATCACAAAAAAATGATTGCCATAAAATTTCACCATCCTTGTCTCGCCGAGTATGATATTTTCTAATGCCAAATCCTTTCTTCATACCATACATCTTATAAAATTTGTAAGCAATATCATTGTTTAAAAACCTATATTTCTTCACTTCATCTTCATTTAATAATCGAAAATTAATCTCTTCAAAATCTAACCCCTCTACTTCATTCACATTTTCATCTTCACTACCATTAAATTCATCTAAACCCTAAAATCATAATAAACAAAAACCTAAATTCAATATCAAAAATAATAATGAACATTAATAATAAATAAGAAGCACATACAAAATTTCATATCTCTGCTTCTGAGTGAGTTTCATTATTAGTGTTCATTTCTTCTTCCATATAACAAAACAAAATGTAAAAGCTATAAATTTAACATCACAAATATATAACATTAATGAATAAATATAAACAAAATTTTTAAATTCAAACTCACCTCAAAAATCTGTTTGTAGAAAAAAATTAGAAAGTTACACTGTCTCTTTGTAAAAAAAATTCGCAATGATCCAACACTGTGAAAAGTTTATTTATAATACATGTGAGTTTCTAGTCAAACTGACTTCACTTCACACCTATAGGAAGTTATAGTGCACCACACTGACTTCTATAAGGCACAGAAACCGAATCTATGAAGTTATAGTGAACCACACCGACTTCTACAAGGAAGTGGTGGGTTTCTAGCCAAACCGACTTCTCTAAAGGCACAGAAACCGACTCTAGGAAGTTATAGTGAACCACACCGACTTCTACAAGGAAGTGGTGGGTTTCACACAGAAGTAGGTTTGCAAAAATAATGCATTCGATCCTTCTGAAGTTACCAAATGCGAGACCGACTTCTGTACATGGTATGGGAAGTCTTTTACGGAAGTCGGCATCCCCTACAGCAAATTCTTGTCCTAATGAAGATACCACCAGCCAGACCGACTTCTAAGCTAATCAATTTCCCCGGTAGCCGGTTAAACACATTTTAAATCCAACGGTTATTATTTAGTTCGCATGCATACGAACTAACTTAAGGTTCGTATGTTAGATTCGGCCTATTAAATAAGGTTAGTTAGCACTATACTTTTTTGAATGAAAATCATGTTAACCAATCTAATCAATGATTCAATAGTCTGATCATTGACTTATCAACCTAGTATCTTAATATAATTGATGACTTGCCTTAGTTTAATAACATCATTTCTAATACTATTTTCATTCTTTTATATTTTTTAAACAATGCCTATATTCATGCCTTAATACAAACCCTATTTTTTTTTCATTATATAACATTTATCGTTTGGGATAGAATCACTTTGGTTCTTTAATTAATTAAGGATTCATTAGTCTCATAAAATTGTTGGGGTATGAAATTTATAGTTTTTATAATGTAAGAAATAGAGAATTAAGATTAATATTGTGAACACTTAATCTTATCTAATTCATTATCCTCATATATTTTAAAAAGTAAAATAACAATAATAAACAAAATATAAAAGCTAAAAATAATATATTAAAAATATATGATCAATTTTGAATAAAAAAATCGTTCCATATTTGATTTCATCAAAATTTGTAACAAGAACAAATTAAGGACAACAATTTGAAAATAAATCACATAGTTTCGATGGGAACGTCAATATGTTTGATGTCAATGACTACTCTCCAGTCAGGGAAAGTTGCAGCCTAGTCAATGTTTAAGTGTGAGATAGGTTCACATATTTAGGTAGTGATATTGATATATAGGCTTATGTAGGTAGTTATGTTTTATTCTTATACTACTAAGGTAAGGTTGTGTTTATTCGTCAGTTAAAATAAAGTTAATCATGGAAGTGATAGTTATCCATATTAATGGAAGGGGAAATGATGACTTTAGAGTCATGACAATTAAAGAAGTCATAATAGAATATGACAATGAAGAACGATTTATTTACTTCAAGAGTAAGTTCAAATTTAATCTTACTCCACATCTTAGCCATCAATTCTAGGGAAACCTAATAGTTTAGATCTACTCACTAATTCAAACCATTGAATTTCTCTAGAATTGATGGTCAAGATGTGGAGTAAGTTTATTTAAACTTACTCTTAGAGTAAGTGAATCTCCTCCATATGACAATTAAAAAAATCACTACTAACATGACTTTAAAATAACTTTTGAATTTTGAATTTTGCGAGTTTCACTTGACATGGTTAAACTTTTTCATTTCTCTTCATTTCTAAAACTTAACTCGCAAAACGGGCCTTAAAAGAATGTTTGGTTGCCTTCAAAAACTAGCCAATTCAAAGGGGTGAGCATCACTAGTACCAAACCCAACCTTTCTCATTAGAAAGTGGGTTAGACATACAAAGATAATCTAGTGGTCATTATGAGTAGGGTGGCAAAATTATCCACAATCCACGATCGATCTAAAATCCATCAAAGTTAAATTCATCCAAGTTAAATCCATCCAAATCCATTCATTAGAGCTAATGGATTTAAATGGATATAATCCAATGGATAATGTTGATAATGGATGGATTCGAATTCATCCATTATATCCAATGGATATCCATGGATATATCTATTTGGATGGATACCCAATCCATCCAAAAAAATTAAAAGTAATTTTTTTTTCTCAAAACAATGTGCAAACTCTTTTTTAACAAAATAATTCATTCACAAGTTGCATTACCCATTCTAACAAAAATATTCCTTCAACAAAAGCTTGCTTTCTTCATCTATGGAGGTTTTTTTTTCAATATCTTCATACATTCTCATCTCCATTGAATGTTTCGTTTCTTCCAATAGTTTATTTTAAATTTGATGTTCCTTCAAGATTGATTGATATATCTTTTGATTCCTTATATATACATTAAAATATTGTGGATGCTCGTGTTGAAATGATAAATTATTTGCTGATTATTGTACATGAGACTCCCTCATCACAGTAATTGTGTTACTAGTTATTTTTAAGCTTAAAACTTATGTTAATGCAACATTGTAAATTTATGTTATTTAATTGTGGATTTGTGCTTTCTAGAAGTTTATTGGTCATCTTGCTTTGGGTATAAAATCATTTTTTACTTAGCCTTCACATAAAATTGCATTGAGTGTTTAACATTTCTTGCCAATTCTATTTCTCTTATACTTCCTTCAATTGATATTTCAACTATCTATCAATCATGTAATTTAACTTTGATAAATATAATTTATGTTTGTAACCAACAAAAAAACATGAAGAGTGAGAGAAATAGAAAAAAAAATATGAATTTTATGATATATGTCAAATTTTTCTAACAACACTAGCTTGAAGCTTACTTGAAGGTTTTAACACCGAAAGTTTAAGTTTAACCATATGATTTACCATTAAAAACTTTAAAGTTAATTTTTTAAATTTATTATTCTTTTAATTTTCGGATAAAAAATTCAAAATTTCACATTTTTAAACGTGTTTTAAAAAAAACACGTTTTAAAAAAAATTATAAAAGAAAACATATTGTAAAAATATGAAGTCATGGATTGGATTGAATATCCATCCATCCAAATCCATGAAAATGGAGTCATGGATGAATTGGATGGATTATAATCCATTGGATATGGATGGATTGAATAACTTAAAATATGATTTAAATGGATTGATGAATGATTTTTCATCCATCCATTTTCATCCAAATCCAAAACCATCCAAATCCATCCATTTGCCACCCCTAATTACGAGGGAATATGACATGATGTATATCTTCATTAGTGAATATGATGGGGGACATGTACTCAAATTCCTTTACTTATCATTGAGTGATGGTGTGCATAGATATAGGCTTTTATATCTCTTTCTTGGAAAATTGGATTCTTAGTATAGTTAATCTATACTAATATATATATATATATAAAGTAAAAACATGACTTAAAGGTAAATAAATAAATGAACATGCATATTTTTTAAATTTCAAGATTGCTATTATCTATACCACTTCTCTATTTTGATAAATGATATTAATGCATATAGATTGAATATGAATATTCATTATGATGATTCTTTGACATTATTGCAAATGAGAATGTTATTTATACTATATACTTAATTAACAAAAATTACAATATTTCCCACATAATAAAAAAATATTAATGGAAGTTAGAGAAAGTTACATACACCAAAAATATCAAAGAACCAATGCAATTTTTAATAACATCACAATTCATTTTCATATTTTTTATCGCGAAAATTATAATATAATGTACACTCAATATTAAAAAATGTGATATAATTATCTAAAATGAAATATATAAAAATATATATTTAATACTAGGAAATAAGAATGTGAGTCAATAAGCATGAGAATATCTGTCGACACACTAGTCTAAATAAGATAACATGAAGATGTGTTATTTTGACGTTCCTATGTGGGCCTAATATTGTGGATACACTTGATCCAATGTTGTATTTCAGGATTCTTGTATGAAGTCAATAATGACCTTCTATTTGAACAACTCAAAATCATGATTCATAAATATGAATTTTAAGGGACTCATGTTCGAATGTCGTTGTAATTAATGAAAATAATAATCTATTTGCATCAAGTTAGATATTCATTTTCGATGTGGATTTGATAAGTAGCAAAAATGATTTATAAATATGAATTTTAAGGGACTCATGTTTGAATGCACAAAGTTAGATATTTTACTCCGAAAGTTGAAAACTCTTCGTTTGAGCAAATACTATGCCAAAAATATTATCAATGAGATTGAGCAATCTCCTCCAGTAAAATTGTAGGATGATAAAGATTGGTCAAACTCTAATATGAGTTAATCCAAATAATTTATTGTATCAGCAGAAATTGCTACAAATGATAAATGATAAACCCAAATAATAACTAACTAAACATAAGTTATAAATAAATTCAAATAAAATAAAACTAATTTAATCTTATATAACACAATGTTCTACCAATCCAAATATATCTAACCTGTCCCTCAAGCTAAAGCTTAATAAGCTTTAAGCTATTAAGCTTTAAGCTTGTTACAAATAATTCATTTCAAAATGAAAATAATTCATTTCAAAATGAAAATAATCAAACTAATTGTATGGTTCCACAAAATCATGAGAAATGTATTGTAATTGTGAAATCTTATAGTATAACCACCATGAAATGATTGTTACCGATGAGAAAGAATCCACTCATGACAAAATTCGTCATTGGGAGAAAGTGAACTAGTGGAATGATCGTTGGTGTAAAGAGAAACCAATTGTGTTTACATCCCTGAGAGCGTTGAGAGACTACCACTATGTATTAGAGAATTATGTATTGTTCTCCTTATTAGATTATGTTTATATAACATAAATATATAGCACTCCACACAACCCCTTTTACATCAACCCAAGCTCATAACATGTATTGTTATTATCTAGAGAAAAGGTTTGGTCCGTAGTCCAACATTAATGATTGTTCATTAAACTCAGACAATGTGTGAACTTGTCTACAATAACTGACTTGTTTAACTTATCAACTGCATTTTGTGAAGTGTGAACTTTCTTCAATAATATAATCCCACAAGTTATCAACTCCCTCATATTGTGAAATGTCATGTCAATGTACTTGGTCCTAGCATGATACATCTGGTTCTTTGCAAAAAAGATAGCATTTTGACTGTCACAATGCTGCGAAATTTCATCTTGCTCAATGCCTAATTCAGTTATCAGCCCTATACGCCAAAGAGCTTCCTTAGAAGCTTCACCAGCTGCCATGTATTCTACTTCAGTCGTGGACATAGCAACAATAGAATAAACTAATGATCTCCACATAATTGATCCACATGCAAGGGTGAAGACAAACCCTATTGTGGACCTTCTATCATCCAAGTCTCTTGCATATTCCGAATCAACATAGCCAACAATTGAAGGTTTACTTTGTTGGTTGCCAAACTTGATACTGAGACTTGTAGTCCCCTTCAAATATTTGAGTATCCATCTGACTACTTCCCAATGTTGTTTCCCTGGTTTTGACATGTGCTTGCATTTGACTAATTGATTGTACCAAGTCCGATCGAGTACAAACTATAGCATACATCAAGCAACTCAGTGCACTGGCATATGGAACTTTTGGCATGTAATTATTCTCTTCATCTGTATTTAGACACTAATCTAGGTAAAGTTTGAAGGGATTTACCAATAGAGTATTCACTACTTTATCATTCCTTATGTAAAATCTCTATAAGATCTTTTCAACATAGCTTTGCTGGGAGATGCATAATTTTATAGATCCCATATCCCTATGAATCTCCATCCCAATAATCTTCCTAGCATGCCCTAAATCTTTTATGTCCAACTCTTTACCTAACATGCCTTTTAACTTATTGATATCACTCAAATGATTAGCAGCAACCAACATATCAGCAACCAAC
Source organism: Lupinus albus (assembly GCA_009771035.1). Lineage (NCBI taxonomy): Eukaryota > Viridiplantae > Streptophyta > Magnoliopsida > Fabales > Fabaceae > Lupinus > Lupinus albus. Next base: position 4,148,588 of record CM020013.1, on the reverse strand, counting down.
ATATCAGCAACATAAAGTAGCAGGAAAATAAAGGAGCCATTATCAAGGCTTCTCACATAAACTCAATAATCATAATCACAACGCTTGTAACCAAACTTCGACATAAAAGTGTCAAACTGTTTCTACCACTGTTTGGGAAACTGCTTCAACCCAAATAGAGATTTCTTCAACTTGCAAACCAAGTGACATTGTCCAGCTGCATTGAACCATTCTGATTGTGTCATGTAAATTTTCTCCTCTAGTTCACCATAGAGAAAGACAGTCTTCACATTCATGTGTTCTAAGTACATATCACAGCTGGCTATTAAAGGAAACACTACCTAATATAAGTGTGTCTCACCACTGATGAAAAAATCTCATTGTAGTAACTATAATTTCTTATTAAACCCTTTTAAGTAATTTTCAAATTGAGCATATTCTAATGAGAAAATGACTTTCAAGTTTTCAAGTTTTCAAGTTTTCAAGTTTTCAAGTTTCTTTCCCATTTTCAATATGGTACTGAATATGTTTCTTTCAATCCTTAATGCTACGTAGTGTTGAGTTATTTCCTACTGTATAACATGAAGCTTATTGGGTAGCGTAAAAAGATTGTAATATTTTGAATCCAAGTGAATTTCCTATTATATAGGATTTATCAAATAATAGAATGTGGGTTAAAAATCTTACCTTATATACTATTAGATTTCATGATAACATGAAAAAACAGATAATTATGAATCACAAGAACAAAGACTAGGCCAATGAGGCATAACCATCTTAACTCAACAACTCAATATTAATGCTCACACAAACGCCCAAGCAAGTAGCATGCCCATGATATGGGCACAAAATTTTCCCAAAACAATATATAACATACACTCTAACACAAGTATTACTATAATTCTTAAGTATCATATTTCCTTAAATTAAATAAACTAAATTAATCATATTGTTTGTGAACCAGCCAAGAGTAACCCTAGAGTCATGGGCCAAGAAGGACCTAGAACTAGGGCAACGACTAAATAGGGACAACTCAAGCTTACAAAGGACATCATTTACCGTAGAGAATCATCTAGAGGTTATTAGTGTCTTTTAAATGAAATGGGATCCATTTGACCGAGATATCATCCATGTTGAACGGGATCTTTTCCCCATTAGTCAAACTTTGAATTTGAAAGAGGCTTAATCCATATTGGCCGAGAATTCCGTGTGATAAGGTTGATCTGCCCATGTGCCAAGATAGGGCCATCATACGCCTAGCGCCAAAATTCTGACTCGTGCGTGCTGATCCATGTGCCACTAATAAAACAACTAAAATTAAAAAACACTAATAACCTACAATGTTAGTGTCTCGTTTGTAATATTTATATTTATTATTTAATTGTGTTGTAATTTTATACACGTATATTCTAAAAACATTCATAACGGTAACATAAAAATTATCACAATGATTTAGGTTCTATTCACAGCCATGTTGAGGATAAATGAACACATATTTAAAGTACAATGAAATTACCATTTGCGTGTCATACTACTGGATCATCATTACCTCAATAATTCCATAAAGGTAAAAAACATTAATTTTTGGGTACATGTAAAAAAACATTAATAGTTCAAATAAATATGTTAATCTAAAATTATTCAAGATATCGATGAACCAATGACAATGAAGAAGCATCAGAAGCATCAACTCATTGTCTTATTCTTGAACTAAAAGACATATATTAACTATGGATCAATCATATATATATATATATATATATATATATATATATAAACATATTTTTGGTAAATCTAATTACTGGGTACTAATTTTTGGTAAATCTAAAAGACATATATATAAACATATTTTTGGTAAATCTTCTAATTTTTTATCAATTATATATATATATATATATAAACACATTTAAGAGGAAAATAAATTTAGAGAGAGGGGGAGAAAACAAAAGTCTGTAATGCAGAAAAATTATGTATATTCTCTATGCTCTATTACAAGAGGAATTGGTACTATACACAAATTACATGTGAAAATATGAATGTTCTAGAATATCTACCGCTGAACACTATGTCAAAATCAAATAATTGAAAAATAAAAAAGTGAAAAACTAATTAGAGAATTCTTTAGCTTCCTTCCATAAACTTATTATCTACATCCTTTAATAACTATTTATTTATGGGTCAAAGGTAACCGTTCGCCTGATTCAACATACTTATGTGGTGGGAGGCAATTTGGGAAGTAAGTCACACATTTATATGAATGAGGATCTCCTGTTCGTGTCCCAATTCTCTGTCTCAGCCAATTAGAAATTGTTATATAAATAAAAAGAAAATAAAAATAACATATTTATCTTACTTACTAAAATATGACTGGTGTGTGACAGGTTTGGAACAAGGTTGAGGACAGGTGATCCTTGTTCCATTTTTATATGGTTCATTAGTTGTTACATTATCATTACTAAACTTCCTTTATGACAAATCAAATATGCGGAAGCGATATGCAGGCTAAATGAGAAAATCATGTAACTATATGCCATAATGTAGCCAACCATAAAATATTTCATTTAAGTTTTCCTCATCTTGTAGTGTAGGTGTATTAATTTTATATCTTGGTAAAGAGAGGATAGATAGCAAAACTTCAATTTATTCTTCTTTCTCTCTCTTCAAGTCATCACTCTGCCAAGCAATACCAAAGTGTCATTTTCAGAAAGTAAATGCTAGGCTTTATTCTTTACATATGCATATGCTTTCTATAATTCTATCTGCAGGCAAAAAGTAACTTTATTTTTTAATTTAAAAATTGAAAAAGTTTGGTACATCTTTTGTAAAGATTCTCAGCTATTGTTTGGTGATATGAAGAGAACGTGAACTTCAAGTTGTAACAAAGGTTAAAAGAAGTCCTCCATTGAGGCGTGGAAGCATTGACTCCATTACATGGCCAGACAACTGGACAACACTAACAACTGATGATAAAACATAAAACATTGATGACTGAAAAGATGAGAGCAACCCTCAAGGATATGGCAATGCATTTTCCCACCGCCATAGTGAATGGATGGTCCAATGATTTAAATTGTGGATCACGTAACGGCAATATTACGGTTGCGGTGACCGCCGTAATTACAGTGTGACTTCGAATCACAATGGTGCATCTGCATCTGTCCACACAACCACATTAGATCGCATTTGGATCGCATCTGACTGCGATCCGACTGCATTAGATTGTGGTCCGACCACATCAGGTTCAAAAATATTGTTTTAATCACAAAATAATTCACACTGCAACAGCCGCAATCCGAATCGCAACGGCCACAATAACCACAATCACAGTAACAATTAACCATTACTACAATCGCGACCGCAACCGCAATTTGGTCACCAAGAATTGATGACTTTACATGGGGATACACTATGGCATCTCCCTTAAGCATAATGGCAATCAAAAGGTGTAATGGTTCTTACAAGAGTGGGAGGAGAAGTCAATGCAAAATGAACAGCAACTTTTACATGATTTCATGTGGTGGGTGAATCCAAGATTGTATTTGAAGTTAAAACCATTCAATTCAAAGTTTGGAGCTTCTTATATTCAGCACAACAAGGAGATGGAGAAGAGAATGCAAAGCTTTTATATCAACCATCTATTTGGCCTTTATGCACTCTAAACAAAAAGCCACTTCCAATCAAGGTACACGTTATAAATAAATAGAAATATTACAATTCAGTAACAGTAGCGATATAATAATATTTATTAAAATTTAACCTTAAATATTTGTTAATGGAAATTTTATAAGGTCGTATTTGAGTAGTCTCTAAGGTATTAATTTCATATAAAAATAATTAAAACTATTTTATTACCAAATTTTTGATGAAATTTTCATTGTAAGGTTATGGTTCGAGTCATCTTTAACTTCTCTGAAAATTGGAAGAAATTTACGATCACCACCATCTCTAAGTTATTAATTCCATATAAAAATAATTAAAACTATTTTATTAAATGTTAATTAAATTTTTATAGTAAGGTTGTGGTTCGAGTCGTTTCTAACTTCTTTGAAAATTGGAAGAATGTCTACAACTAACACAATTTCTAAGCTATTAATTTCATATTGAGTAATTAAATCTATTTTATCACCTCGTTAATTATAAAAATTATTTTCGCACCAATAAAAATCAAATTCAACCAAATCATTATTTTCAATTTAACAAAATCTATCAAACTAATTAATCATTTCTCGAACGAGAACTACCTAGTCTTGATTTACCTAGGAATACGTAGGAGCAAGATAAACTCTTGTCACACACAAAAATAAAAATAAAACATTTTGCTTTAGTTACTGAATTTTAATAAATAATTTTTAAGGGTATAAAATTCCATGTAATTAGCGAGAGTATCGTTTTAATACGGGAGGACGAGGTGCTAATATCTTCTCCGATCCGTAATCGACTCCTGAACTCAGAATCTTTATTAAAAGATCATTTTATCCAAATTGGGCAAAAAATAGTTTTCTACGTTTTATTCGTAAAAAACGTATTTGCGACTTCAAATCAATTGGGAGAGATAGAAATCGAGTTTGTCTCTCCCGAAGTGCAAAGTTGGTATTCCAACCGAAAATTGGTTTACGATAGCTGGAAACTCCACTAGGACAACCCATAAGAGAGTCAGACCCAAAACTACTAATTACATGGAATTAAATACTCTTTTTGTTTTCTTTCTTTCTTGTGTTCGTTTTTTTATAGAATAATAAAGTATTGTTTACTATATTTTCTTCACTTATCTTTTGTAAATCCTTGTGATTATTTTGCATCTTTTTTGGGTCGAAATTTGTTTTAATAAAAAGTTTGGATGCTTCATCACACACTAACAATGTAAAATTGAGTTTGCACACACATATGCCTTGAATTCGAGTATTATTGATTAGGATTTGAGATAGAAAGGATGTACATATACTTTGTTGGTAAATGGCCTCGAGACATTTCTGGTATTAACGGAATGGACCTCCTAGATCGTACTAGGTATCACGAGTTGGCAGTTTGGAGGCATTTCTTTCGGGATTCGATGCGATCTGGTGACCTGGAAGTCTAAAGCTTTTATCGAGTCCACTATGAAGAAGACCTAATACTTCGCCACAGGGTTTGGACCTTTATAATATCCAAAATATTTTAAGTGTACCTAATTTAGGTCACGAGAAGCAGAACCTAAATTTTATTCATCACCATTCATAATTTGGGGACTTCTGTCGCTCAAATTTTTTTTAATGCCTCAGTGTTATGAGATGTCATTGCACTTTGATGTTCTTTTGCCATAAGGACGACAAAATAATTTCCATTCCCTACAATAGGCTAAGGTCCCTATGGATAATTTCCTTTCCCTACCATGGGTTAAGTACCATAGGGATAATTTCAATACCATACCATGGACTAAGGGCCTCAATGATAATTTTTTTTCCATACCATGAGCTAAGTGCCTAAGGATAATTTACTTTTCCTACCATGTGTTAAGTGTCCTGGGATAATTTCCATTCCCTATCATGGACTAAATGCCCTAGGTATAATTTTCATTCCCAACCAATAAGCACCCTAGGGACAATTTCCTTTCCATACAATGGGCTAAGCGCCTTAGGGATAATTTTCATTCTTTACCATGGGCTAAGCACCCTAGGGATAATTTCATTTCACTATTATGGGCTAAGCGCCATAAGGATAATATCATTTCCCTACCATGCGCTAAACTCCCTAGGGATTATTTCCTTTCCATACCATGGGGAAGCGCCCTATGAATAATTTCCTTTACATACCTTAGGCTAAGCACCCTAGGGATAATTTCCTTTCCCTACCATGGGCAAAGCACCCCATTGATAATTTTCATTCTATATCGCGGGCAAGCTCCATAAGGATAATTTCCTTTCCTTACCATGGATTAAGCACCCTAGAGATAATTTTCATTCCCTACAATGGGTTAAGCACCCTAGGGATAAACTTCATTCCCTTCAATGGGCTAAACACCTTAGGGATTAATTTTATGTTATCTTAATAAGCTCAGAGTTTTATCGTTTAACTTCGAGCTAGCCTTAACAATATAGTTGGTGTCAAGTCCATCATGACAATCGTACTATATAGCTCATAAATAGGGTCTACCACAACATAAGGGTGTACAAAATGCGTCGATACCTCATATTCATGCATTCCATTCCCACATTCATTCATTCAAGAAATTTATCAAAAAACAAAAAATCCACATTCATACATCCATCAAAATATACATCATTCAAACATTCATAAAAAAAAATCAGCATTCATACATCCATCAAAATATACATCTGATACGGGCCCAACACTTTCACACAGGCCCATCAGAGACAAGCATCCTCCTACATGGCTAGCATCCTCCCAACCTTAGTAGTAACCCTAAACCTAATAGGTGTTGGATATATAACCTATTAGACTTGAGTAGCAGCTCAAGAACTATGTTATTCTCTTTTGTTTAGTGAATGCAAGGAAGAAGAATTATTCAGTAGATTTTTTTCTTGTGCTTTATTTTTAATTTTCTGAGATTTGATTATTAATAGTCTATCATTGGTGCTTTCATTTCTTGAATCATGCCTCCAAAAATAGCAAACAAAGACATTGATGAAGCATTTCTACAGATCTTTATGGATAAATTGCAAGAAAACAAAGATCAATAGGATGCTAGACATGAAGCCATTACAGAAACATTAAAAGGGCTAACAGAGAAAATTGCAGGTATCACTTTTTTACCCCCTCCTCCATCTGACCCCCCAAATCTAGCCTCCTCTTCCCACATATCTCACCCTCCAACTACTTCCCAGAATATTCATACCCCACAACATTCCCAAAACCACACCCTTCCACAAGTCTTCCCAAACTCACATCCATATCTAACCATTCTAGTCCCACCCTTCTTTAACCTAAATAGCCCATTTACACGCCCAAACCCCAATACAACTTACACACTCCATACTCAACCTAGACCACCAAAACTACAACTAAACCCCTTTGATGGTACCAAACCGCTGGATTGGCTGTTTCAGGCGGAACAATTTTTTCAACTATATAAAATCTCTCCAGACCAACGCTTGCACATAATTTCATTTTACATGAAAGGTGACACACTCAGTTGGTTTAAATGGGCCTTTTATAACTCTACTTTTACTGATTGGGAAAGTTTTACACGTTCCCTTAAAATCATATTTGGTCCTTCTACTTACCAGAACCAATAGGCAGAGTTATTTAAACTATGTCAAACCAGAACTGTGGCAGACTATTAACACCAATTTGAGAAGATATGTAATCGAATTTGGGGACTTTCTCTAGACATTGTGTTGAATTGTTTCCTTCCGGGCCTCATTCCAGAAATAAGGCAAGAATTAGGTATACTTCGTCCAACTCATATAGTCGAAGCCTTGGGATTAGCAAAATTGGTGCAATCAAAGATTCCAAACTGACGTATATACATCCTACTCGCTTGATACCCCCACCTTCGGCTCCAACAAACCGTGGACCAACTCAGAATCCTCTCACAAATACTACAATGCCTATTAAACGTCTTACTACATCACAAATGCAGGAGAGATGGCCCAAGGGCTTTGTTAAAATTGTGATGAGAAATACTACCCAGGCCACAAATGTCAAGGAAGACAGTTCTTAATTCTCTTAGTGGATGATTTCATTGGTGAATCAGAAGACATGTTGATTTCATTAGAGCCCATTGAGGCTGATCAAGAGATGTCTACGACTGAACTCATACATTTTCAATTGTCCGAGCATGCATTGGAAGAGCAACCCTCTCCAAAGACATTGAGGTTCATAGGATATGGGGTCACCGTTTTAGTGGATATCGGGAGTTCCCACAATGTGATCCAACCCCGTTTGGCCCACTACTTACAATTGGAGATTTCTCCGACTCCAAAATTTCCAGTCATGGTTGGAAACGTAGCACACATTTACTGCACTTGTTTGTGTTCTAATATTCCTATCACTTTACAAGACCAACTTTTTCATGTTCTTTTTTATCTATTGCCCATCAAAGGTGCTGATGTTGTTTTGGGCATAGAATGGTTAAGGACACTAGGGCCTGTAATTTCAGACTTTTCTATCCCTTCAATGACATTTACTATTGGGGGAAACACAATTACCTTGAAGAAAGACATTACCTCTACCATTCACCCAACTACCTTCCATCAACTTTCTACATTATTCCACATTGATGTCGTAGCCTCCCTTCATACTATACAATTCTTCCACATAAACCCCCAACTAACATTAGTACACCAACTTCCCCACCCATATACAACCAAATCCAAACCTTACTCACCTAATATGACCATATATTCCAAAAACCACATGGCCTACCACCACCCCGACCAGAAGACTACCACATTCCTCTATTTCCAAATTCCTCCCCAGTCTCTACTAAGCCTTACCGATACCCACATTCCCAAAAGGAGGCTATGACTAAATTGCTATCTGATATGTTAAATGAGGGAATTGTGATCCCAAGTACAAGCCCTTTATCCTCCACGGTCTTGTTGGTTAAAAAAAGGATGGTAGTTGTCATTTATGTGTTGATTATCGCACACTCAATTCTATTACAGTAGTGATAGATTCCCTATTCCCACTATAGATAAATTACTAGATGAGCTAGGGGGAGCTACTATTTACACAAAAATAGACCTTACATCTAGCTATCATCAAATTAGAGTCCATCCTGAAGACACTATGAATTTTTTGGTTATGCCGTTTGGGTTAACCAATGCGCCTTCTACATTTTAGGCTGCAATGAACAATTTACTACGACCATTTCTAAGAAAATTTGTTCTGGTGTTTTTTGATGATATTTTGGTTTATAGTGCAAGCTTACACGATCATATCAAACATTTAAAGATTGTTTTGGACCTATTAAGTTCCAACCAATTCTTTGCCAAATTATCAAAATGTATATTTGGAGTCAGTTCGATGAGTTATTTGGGTCACATTAATGCAAACAATGGTGTTCAACCAGATCCAGAGGAGATCTAGGGAGTGGTTAATTGGCCACAACCTCGTTCACTGACGACACTAAGAGGATTTTTAGGGCTCACCAACTTCTATAGAAAGTTTGTTAGAAGCTACGCCTCACTCGCCTCTCCACTCACCGATCTACTAAAAAATAATTGTTTTACATGGTCCGATACAGCAGAATTAGCATTTACAAAATTAAAACAAGCTATGACTACTACTCATGTTTTACATCTACCTGATTTCAAGTTGATCTTTGATGTTGAAACAAATGCCTCTGTCACTGCCATCGGTGTTGTTCTCTTAGAGTGTGGTCATCCGATTGTCTTCTTCAGTCGAAAGATGTCCACCAGAATGCAACATGCTTCAGCCTATGTGTGCGAGATGTTTGCGGTCACAGAATCTGTTAAGAAGTGGCGTTAGTACTTGATAGGGAGAAAATTCAACATATATACTGATCAACAGAGTTTGAAGCACTTGACGACTCAATCATTTCATACCCCGAAGCAACAAAAATGGGCCACCAAACTCATTGGTTTTCAGTATGACATAAAGTATCGGAGTGGTACCTCTAACCGTGTTGCCGATGGTCTATCTCGGTGTGACACCATTGACCCGCCTCTGTTCTCTGCAATCTCTTTTCCATGTCCACAGATCTTGGATCAATTGCGGGCATATTTGGCATTGCCAAAGGCCAAGCACTTATACAAAAACACAAAACAAATCATAAATGGCAAGAACAATTCCACTTTTCACAAAGCTTATTGTACTTTAAAGCAAGAATTTTTATACCTGTCGTTGGAACTTTTCGTTCCTCGTTGCTCCACGAGTTTCATGCCACACCACTTGCTGGACATTCAGGATGGAAACCAAAATTGTGTCGATTGGCAGTCTCCTTATATTGGCCAAACATGACGAAAGATGTCAAGGAATACATTTGACAATGCTCCATCTGTCTGTATAACAAGTATTTACCAAAAAAAATATCAAGGCTTGTTAAAACCGTTAAAAATTCCAAAACAAGTGTGGGAGGACATATCCATGGATTTTATAACTCATTTACCTTGCTCACACGGCCATACTGTTATATGGGTTGTAGTTGATCGGTTGACCAAATACGCCCATTACATTGCTCTACCAACAAAATTCACGGTCGAAACACTTGCTCATCGATTTCTAACCGAGATCTGCCGCTCCATGGGGTACCTAAGACAATAGTGTTAGATAGAGACAAAATTTTCCTTTGTGTTTTTTGGAAGGAATTTTTTAAACTCATTGGTACTCAGCTATGTTTCAGTACAACTTACCATCCACAATTTGATGGACAAACAGAGGTGGTAAACCGCTGCTTACAGACATACCTCAGGTGTTTCACGGGTACTCATCCAAAAAAGTGGTTCAACCATTTAGCCTTAGCGGAATACTAATACATCACAAGTCACCACTCATCCATCAAGCAATCACCTTTTGAGGCTCCATATGCCCCCCCCCCCCCCCCCCCCCCCCACGGTCCGAGATTTTGTCTTAGAATCAGCATCAAATCTGAGCATACGAGCCACCTTTCAAACAACAGGTCGAATGTTAGCCACATTAAAACAAAACTTACTTCATGCACGACAAAGAATGAAAGCACATGCAGATTCAAATAGAACTGATATTACCTTTGAAGTAGGAGAGTGGGTCCTCTTATGGTTGCAATCGTATCGTCAAGTGTCATTCTCAAGACGCACCTCGCACAAGTTGGGTCGTTGATATTTTGGTCTATTTCAGATACACCGAAAGATCGGTTCAGTTCCTTGTTGCATGCAGGTCCAGTTCCTTGTTGCATGCAAGTCTAGTGCTTCGAAAAGAAGAACGAAAGAGAAAGGAGATGAATGAGTCTAATGAAGAAGGAAGAAATATTGAAGAAAATAATATGGTGGCTAACCCACCCCTTGCTGTCCAGAATGAAGAATCAAGTCAAAGAGAAGGAGAAAATAATTTGGTTTCTGAAGTGCTAAGTTCTGATCCCTCTAAAGTACACCCCATCCCTCTTGTACTTCCTCAACTACACGTGGATGTCTCTTCACCCTTGGATAAAATTCACAATCCACCACCATTTGATCAACTCAAACCCAAAACCCACTATCCTATTTTAAAACCCTCCAACCCACCCAAAAAACCCCTACCCGTAACACACCCCGCTCACTCCCCATCCCAAAAAAACAATACATTAATTCCCCCACCCACAACATTAATTACAAACCTGCACACAAGTAACCCTCTCTCCCCTTTTTCCTCAAACACGTCCAAACCCTTAGATTTCAGCAAATCTATCTCCTCTACAAACCATCCACGGTTCACACTTTCCCCAAAACTTGCAACAATTAATTATTCACATCCCAATTTGACCCCACACGGTTTCCCAGCTATTACCAATTTTTCCGTCAAGACTTTGGCCCCACACAGGTTTCATACATTTTTACACCCTACCCAACTCCCAACCCACACAACCGGCCCAATTAACTCCAACCTTGAGGACAAGGTTATTCCTCTAGAGCAAGACAATTATATGGGTCCAACACTCTCACATAGGCCCATCAGAGACAAGCATCCTCCTACATGGCTAGCTGATTTTATTAGGAAGTAATATTTTGAATTATGTTATGATGGTTGGGCCACTCTATAAGGCCCCAACCTTAGTAGTAATCCTAAACCTAATAGGTGTTGGATATATAACCTATTAGCCTTGAGTAGTAGCTCAAGAACTATATTATTCTCTTTTGTTTAGTGAATGCAATGAAGAAAAATTATTCAGTAGATTTTTCTTGTGCTTTATTTTTAATTTTCTGAGATTTGATTATTAATAGTCTATCAACTTCATTCATCAAACATCCATCAAAAAACAAAAAATCAACATTCATACATCCATCAAAATATACATCATTCGAACAATTGTAAAAAAAGTAAAAATCATCATTCATACATTCATAGAATATCAATCAAACATTCACAAAAATATACATCATTTCAAATGTTATATCGTTCAAACATCATTCACTCATTCATATGATCAATCAGATCAAAAATAAAAAAAATATTATTCATACAATCAAACAGTCATTCATTCATACATATAAAAAATATGTCAGCTATTCATGCATGTATTCATTATATAAAAAATCATTCAAACATTGCATTTCATGCAATATCATATCATATATCACTCATTATCTAAAAATTAAAAAGTAAATCAATTCATGCGATTTCATAGGCACACATTCACACTCAAAAATCATTCCAACATTGCTTTTTATGTACATCATACCAAGCATTACATACATCGCCATAAACTATCTAAAATGCAGAAAAATAAACAAATTCATGAACTTCATAATATGTTTACATTTTCCATGCATAATATGCATTAAATTTTTTACATCTCATACATCATGCATATCACTCATGCATAAAATATTTCTATCTTCAATAAAAAATATTCCGATAGAGGATTCGGTAAAGACACGTATATCATTTCTTAGTATCATGACAATATCTTGTAATCCAAGATAACTTGAAAGAGTAAAAATATCATGCAATTAATAGATGCAATCTAAGTTTGAGATATTTTACTTTTATTCAATTGAGTAATAGTAACATAAATCAATATAATAATATTTATTAAAATGTAACCTTGAATATTTGTTAACGGAATTTTTATAGTAAGGTCGTGATTTGAGTCGTCTCTAACTTCTCCAAAAATGGGAGGAGGGTCTACGACCATCAATACCGTCTCTAAGCTATTAATTCCATATAAAAATAATTTAAACTATTTTATTACCAAATTTTAATGGAATTCTTATAGTATGGTTATGGTTCGAATCGTCTCTAACTTTTCTGAAAATGGAAAAAAGGTCTACGATCCATACCGTTCCTACTATTAATTTCATATAAAAATAATGAAAAAATAATTTATTACGAAACGAATTTTAATGAAATTTTTATAGTAAGGTCGTGGTTTGATTCGTATCTAACTTCTCTGAAAATGGGAAGAAGATCTACGACCAACGCCGTCTCTACGATACTAATTTCATATAAAAATAATTAAACTATTTTATTACCAATTTTTAATGGAATTTTTATAGTAATGTTATGGTTCGAGTTATCTCTAACTTCTCTTAAAATGGGAAGAAAGTATACGACCAATATTGTTTCTAAACTATTAATTCCATATAAAAATAATGAAAAAAAACATTTTATTACAAAATGAGTTTTAATGGAGTTGTTATAGTAAGGTCATGGTGCGAGTCATTTCTAACTTCTTTGAAAATGGGAAGAAAGTCTACGACCAACACCGTTTCTAGAGGTGTCAAAATGGGTGGGCCCGTGCAGGCCGGCCCGTCACAACCCGAAATTTTGTAGGGCTTGGGTATTAAATTTGACTCTTTTTAGTGAATCCGGGCTATAATAAAACCGGGTTCGGGCCGGGCTTACCCGGGCGGGTTCGGGCTACCCGTTTTCTCTTATTTTAAAACTTTTTTTGGGACTTTTTGGCTAGGTAATAAGTTTAAGATGAAAATTATTTTACAAAATAACTTATGATAAAAAAATAGATAATATATACTAAATATTGTGTAATGAACTTTAAATAAAAAATAGAGTAATGTCTATAACATAAATATTTATAAATTACAATAATGTTATCAAGTTAATAATTATATTATTTTTCCTATTTTGCTTAATATCCTTTTAAGCACATTAGCAAAATAGTGTATCAAATTAACTGAGAACATTAAACTATATAGATTCTATTTTTCTTTTTTTAATTGTATATTTAATTAGATTTAACTTCTACAACAAAAATATTATAAAGAAAATAATTTTTACAACGAAACTGAAAAACAACTTAATTGTTTATCGTAGAGAACTCAACACAACCAAATTTAACATAACAGTTCACAATGAAAGTGTTGATAAAGAGTATACAAAAGATATCCATACACAAAGTAAAGAAATATTATGATGATAATTGTACTTTGACACATAGAATTCATTCTGAATTTGAGTCTATACTATCATTACTATAAATCAAAGTGATATTATTTTTTACTGTATTCATTTATTATATTGAAGTGAAGTTACAAATTATATTGTGTTAGAGATTGAGAGTCTAATATAAATAAAATATTTAATGAATAAGTTATGTTATGAATCATATCCGTATACTTAACATCATGTCTTAGCTCAAACACATAGCATTATATCTATAAGTTTAGTTGCATTGAGTATAACAATTGTGTTAAAAAATTTATGCGTTAATATCAAATGATATATATATATATATTAAATATGTTAAAATTTAAATATATTTTTTTTAATATTATGCGGGCCGGCCCGCCACAACCCGCAACCCGCATAGGGCGGGCTTGGGCTACATTTTGATATACAAAAATTGTATCCGGGCTTTTTAGTCCGGCCCGGTTTAGCCCGAACCCGATACTGGCTAGCCCGAACCCGCCCGGGTAGCCCGTTTTGACACCTCTAACCGTTTCTAAGCTATTAATTCCATATTGAGTAATTATAACTATTTTATCACCTCGTTAATTTTAAAAAATATTTTTGCAACAATATAAGTTAAATTGAACCAAATCAATATTTCAATTTAACAAAATCTACCAAACTAATTAATCAATTCTCGAACGAGATCTACGTAGTCTTGATTTCCCTATTGCACTTAGATAGGAGGAAGATAAACTCTTGTGAAGTACAAAAATAAAACATTTTGCTTTAGTTAATGAATTTTAATAAATAAATTTTAAGGGTATAAAAGTACATGTGATTAGCGAGATAATCTTTTTAATACGGGCGAACGTGTTGTTAATACCTTCCCCGACCATAATTGACTCCTGAGTTCAGAATCTTTATTAAAAGACCATTTATTCAAATTGGATATAAAAAGAGTTTTCTATATTTTAATCGCAAAAATGTATTGGTGACTCCAAATCAATTGAGAGGGATAGAAATCGAGTTTTCATCTCTCTAAGTCGCAGAGTCGGTCTTCCAACCGAAAATCGGGTCGTGACAACTATTAGTGATTTGTATTTGACAATTTATGTACAACTACTCAAAATTATACCCTTTTCCAAATTTCCCCTATAACATTCAGAAATACATCTTTTGTCCCATAATATGTCTCACTCCATATGCTATGAGTTCTGATTGGTCAAAAATTACTTTAGAATTATATTTTTAAATTAAATGTATTTTCTTCGACTATTATTGCACAAAAGATATAGTCCATAACATTCTTCAACTATTATTTTTAAATTACTCCATGTGCTTGAATACATCATTTCATGACACTGACATATATTATTGGACAAAAGATATAGTCCATAACATTCTTAGCTAGAGTATTTTGTGTTGGGAATCCTTCCTAATTAATGTGGAAGTATAACCAATGCAACTTGGTAGATGAACCATTGTATGATGACTCTTCCAATGACTCTTGGAAAATATGAAGCCTAACTTAGAAATTTGGAGTAAGTCTTAGAATTACTCCTTGACTCTTGAGAACCATGAAGTGCAACTTAGAAAGTTGGAATAAGTCTTGGAATTAGTTATTGACTCTTGAGAACTATGAAGTGCAACTTAGAAAGTTGGAATAACATTTTCAAGGTATCTTGAAAGTATGACAACAATTAATCATCCCCTATATCTTTATGATGAAGCCTTTATTCCCTTCACTATATAAAGGGAACTTGTGAGTGAGAAATACACAAGCAAGTGAGAAAGAGCAACATAGAGAGAAAGTGTGAGAGAGCTTATATCCACATTAGTGTGAGTTTTGTATTCCTAGTGAGATACTAGAGAGAGTTTGTATTTCCATCCTTTTGGGTGAGATTGAGTGTTATCCTCTTTGTAAGAGAGAGTCAAATATTGTAATCCTACTTTTATATAGTAAAGATATTTTATGGACTAGGTCCCGTGGTTGTTCCTTCTCACATTGAGGAGGTTTTTCCACGTTAAAATTATTGGTGTCATTCTTCTACTATTCTCTATTTTCTTTATTCACTTGCCACTTCCGAAAATGCCCATTTTGTATCACACAGAAGAGGGAAATTGATTCTGAATTTCCCTAACATTTTGTTTCTGTAATGTCCATAGTACAAGGGAAATTCAGTTGACATTTTGGTAACAATAAATTATTTTATTTATGAGGTGTTATCTTTATTAAGGTATTATTTTGTGGGTAAAAGGTGTTACTTGTGTTAACCTATGCATGAATCATGACACGCATTTGGGGATGGTGACAAGGATAGATGGTGACCTTTGAACAAAATACATAATTGCTTGGCGAGATGTGAGCACATATAATGTCCAATATTCTATGTTTCATTAGCTGTGATTGATTGAAAATATATATTTAAGTTAAAACTTTAATTATTAAGTATTTTCCTGATCAATCACATCTGATAGCACATAAAATGACACTAAGATAAAAGATATACTTATGTCCAAATAATTGTATATTTGAATCACCCTATTTGATAGATTCATCAATCCGAGGTGATTAGTGAAACGTGAGTTTACTTCCGTAAGAAGCACATATATTAGATCGAACAAGTTATAGCATGTCTGACAAAGATAATATGCTATATTACATGAGAATAACATATGCTCAAGTTAAATATGTCTTTTCTTTAATAGAAAAATCTTTAAATCAGAATCTGGATTACATTTCATTTCAATAACTTAGTCAATTATTCTATCAAGAGTCCAATTTTGAAGGAAAAATGAAAATAGAAGATTTTATGGTCATTTCATAAATGTATTTCGTAACTTTTAAGTTTTCCTTTTCACTTTCATCCCCTCTAAAACCAGGGATAATAATAGGGTGGAATAGACGCGGGTAGTGCTTCTCATACTCATATCCTTACTAATCACGGGTACGAAAGAGCTGTTAAGTTTAAATATATATTTATATATTCTGTAATAATTAATATATATAATAATTATTATTTATGTACTTGTTAAATTTACCAGGATGTTTCAATCACTAAATTCATTATAAAATAATAATAAAGTAGATAATATATAATTATAAAATGATTAAAAAGTGTAATAATAATAAAATATAAATTTATAAATATACGGGTACTTGTGGGGCAGGTTTCATAATACTCGTTCTCACTCATAGGTTATTTTGTGGGTACTCATTACAGGTAATTTAACGGGTACCTATGAGATGAATATTTTTGTCATCCCTATCCAAAACCAAACATGCAAAGGACCCTAATCAAACTTAAATCTCTTTGTCTAATTCCTTAAATTTCTCTTAGTGAGGAACTTGCTGTAATTTGTTTCATTAAGTGTCCTTTCCGCCAAAAATGCCTCAATGTCTTAATCCTTGAGTGTAGTTGTTTAAGATGATATTGGGTGAGTATAATGTGTCCAGAAAATGCGTTTGGGCTTGCAGGAAATACGAAAGAGAGTATGCAACAACGCTAACTAGTAAGATATATAATTAGTAGATAATGAGAATGTTAGTAAGATATATAATTAGTAGATAGTGAGAATGTTTGAGAATCTCGATCACCAAACATCTTCATTCTTATTTGGATTACACATTAACATCATTCTTATTCTTATTTGGGTCTCACAACCTACTTCATTCTTAACCAAACATCTACACACTACAACATTTTTGCCCTATGGCAACGGCTGAAAACCGTTGCCACAAAGCAAAAAACTGTTGTCTTTTCCAAAAACAACGGTTTTTTAACTGTGGTAGTCTAAGGCGTTGCCTTTAGTTTAGACCACGGTTTTTTGACTTTTGGCAACACTTATTTAAAACTGTTGACTTTTTAACTGTGGTAGTCTGAGGCGTTACATTTTTCATTCTCTCTCCTTATTCATATTTCTCTCTCCTTGTTCTTATTTAAGAACAGAAATTCATAAAATAAAAATGTCATACTGAAAAATAAAGTAAGAATATTTTTATTTTCATAAGAATGAGTTAAGAACAACCCCATGGAGGTGCTCTTAAAACTATTTTAAGTGCTAAAAAATCATATTTGAACAATCAATTTAATGGTACTTTAACTCTTTACTTAATCAATTTATTAGTTAAATGTTCCTAAAAGCATAAAATATATTGAATTGAAAAATATCACCATTAGAGTGTTTGTGGAGGCCAAAACTGTAGGCATTTATTGTAAAAAGTTAAGTTCCGGACAAAAGCAAGGATTCAACCATGAGTGGTGTTGGTAAAATTGTGACACTGCATTCATTCGATCGATCTAAATTTTGGATATGTTTTTCCTAAGAGATAGATCTTCAATAAGAACGGTCGGATCGCCAAAATATGAAAATTTAGCTTTGCTGAGCTTAAGTTGGAAAAAATTTGGCGGAAATATTTTTTTCATATACGCTAAGTGTCACGTCTGCGCTCAGCACAAGGAGGTGCACCCAACGCAAGGTAGTGCGCTGAAAGATCGCGTCTGTCTATATGAAGCGATGCGTAGAGCGCATGAGTCAGATTTCAAAAAACTATTTAAGGGGTTTAACTTGAGCTTGTAAAGGACACATTCAAATACGAACACTTTGTACTCAATTTTTTTTTAAGTTTATGGATAGTTTGGCTCATTTGAGTTATGAGAATAAGGTGTAAGTATTATAGGAATTAATCTATGCTTATCTGTGTGTGGTTCTACCACCCCACGAGTTGTGTTTTATCCCTATCTTACTTACATTTTATGAACATGAGTAGCTAATTTCATTATTTGTTAGGTTTGAATTTAACACGATACACATTGATTCATTTTATATTAACTCGTGAAGATTTGATTCTTTTGAGTTATTATGTGTTTGTTTAATACTTGCTTTAAGTTTGATCATCTTATTACATGCTTTGTGAATGAAATGATTAGAGAAATCCTTTCATGATTCTGACTTTGAATAAATCATCATCTCATATATTTGTTAGATATAGACTTATATCAAAATTGTTATCATGTACGTGTTGTTGTATTAGTTACTAGACTTAGAGCTAATTCAATAACTTTATAACTCTCAAACTTTTTAACCTAGATTACTAGACATAGAGGTATCTTTAATGGTTCATATAACTTCATCTTATTAATTTAGTTGTTAGACATAGAGCTATCTTACTAAGCTATTAGCATAGACCAAGACATTGACGGTTAATATAATTGAGGTGTTGTACTTTACTCAATATCACATGCATAGACTACTAGATATGAAGGTATAATTTTGTGAGTCATAGTTCTTCATCTTGTGTATAAATTTACTAGACATAGAGCTTTATTGCATAAGCTACTAATTTTACAAAGACATTAACTTTTAGTATGTTTGAGGTCATTTGTATGGAAGTCATTGCTAAATGAATTACTATATTTGAATTGTGTGTGTATTGATAATGAGTAGTAAATTTCATCCCAACGTCTTTATTCCAAACAGTTTAGTCAATTTGTTATTAACTAGTTAATCAAACAAACCAAGAAAAACCTTTTTTAAAACTCACTTAGAATAGCATTTTTTAGTTAAAAGGCTAGTATCAAACAAATCCTTTTGGATTCGATAATCCTTTTCTCTATACTTGTTTGCGACATTGTTCGGTAATTTCTGTAGTAATGTGTCGGTTAGCACCTATTGAGGGACTTCTGATAAATTTGATTTAATCACTACACCATAATTGTGAAACAACACCACTTAAAATTATTATTAGACAGCGCTTTTAGACGTTGTCTATGTTAGCATAGTAAGATGTAGGATTAGATTCAACAACACTTCATAAGTGGTGTAGAAAGTAGATATTCGACAACACACACATAATATACCAACAATATATATATAGGTTCGATAACATGAGTATCTTTCTTTTTTAGATAAGTACATGTTAGCAATGTATACCCAAAAAAGTAGTCAAAAATCTATCTCTAACCTCTCATCCACTTTACACAAACTTTTCACACAGCCCTTAGAGCTACCATACCGGAAGTTGTGTTGCCGCCCAGGACAACCCACCACCAGAGAGAACTGCCCATATAATCAAACTCTATTCATGCATGTTATGTTTGGGGTGTGACCCTATTATACCATTGACTCTTCGAGCTTTTCTTTGAGGAATAATTCAAATGTTAACTTGGGATTACAAATTAAACTAAGTGACTAAATTTACAAGATAAAATCCAAGTTATATATGGATTGGGTGTGCCCTTATATTTGTGAATATAGTGTGTGATGTGCCCTTCTATTACACTATTAACTTGGTAATGCAAATCAAATGATTCTTTGGTATGGTGGCTCTACGTGGATGTCCATTATTTCTAAATAGTGGTTGTATTTTGGGCAACAACACTGACTTTTTGTACTGCGCCTATGTGAATGGCTTGAAGAGTTTGTGAAAGGTGGGTGAGAGGTTAGGGATAAAGTTTGGTCGGAGGGAAATTAGTAAAAGAATTCAGTTTGGAGGGTTTGGGATGAGAGCATGGAGAAATTTTAATCTATTTACTAAACTAACATTAGAATCATATTTTGTTGAATTAAACAATGGAAGATATTTTTGACTATTTTTTTGGTACACAATGCTAACATGTAAACTCCATATATATATATATATATATATATATATAAAGTCATATGAGAATCAGAAGGTTCATTTTTAGCCTTTGAATTAAAATCAATGGTTTGGATTTAATAAATTTTTTAAAACTTAGTTGACTTCCATTTCTCTTTCTCATCATTTCTTTGCATGTTTGCTTCATGACATTTCTTCTTCACTTCTTCTTTATAGTTCTTCCAAAACTTACAACAAACATTATTGATTTTCTTCTTCACATGACTTCCATTCCTTTTTGCTCCACTAGCATTGAGAAGCCACTAAGCTTTGTTGTAACAACCTAACCTAACCATCACCCATGGATAAAAACCATATACTCCTTCATCAATCACAAACCTTCGATCTGAACGAAGTGTCATCTCTTATTTTCTCTCTTTGTTGTGTCTCTTCCATTCTCTTTTCACTACATCTGAAAACCAAAATCATAGAAGGCCAAAGGGAGTAGTAATTACATTTTACAATTGGGATTGTATTTTGAGACTTCCCACCACATGTTTGCCATAATGCCTCAAAGAGTAAATAGATTTTTTTGAATGCATTGCTTTTTTTAGGATAGTTGAATACTTATTTTGTCACTACACTTGAATGACATTCACTTGTTTTATGGTTCTTCACTATTAGAAACATGTGAATGTCATTCACATGTGCTCTTCCATGAGTTTTCTTGTTTGTTTGATATTTTGGTTGAGTTTTCCAGTATTATAAATAGTCCACAATATGTTTGTCATAATGTCTAAATTAGAATTTAAACTTGCATAGGAGTTGGCATGATTTGTTATATGTCTTCCTAGTTACAATTTCAAGTCTACTTTTCAAACACTTGAGTTTCATTTGTGAGTCTCTTAGATTGATGTGTTAATTTTTATGACAAACAATATTATTTCATTTAGTGAATCCTCTAAATAGATGATGCAGTGAAGCCTATGTTATTCTTATATCATATGCTATATTTTTTGATTAAGTCCTACACTTAGTGTGTATTTATCAAATGCAACAATTGGGCAACCATTCATATCTACACTTGAACTTCAGCAATTCAATGGTTCAGTTTACCATACAGAATATGAGCAACACATTTACCTCAATGTCTCAGCAATGATAAATTTTGGTGCAAATAGTGAAGCTCCTATCAAGTAGAAAAAATTTGTTGTAGAAGATATTTTTGTAGAAAAAACTTATTGTAGTTTTGAAAAATTAAATGCATTTAAAGAGAAAATTATGTAGAAGAAAATTATTATAGAAGAAAGTTGTTGTAATTGCAAAAGAGCAAAAGACATTTATTGTCAATGAAGTGAAACCCTTTATTTATTGATATATTGTGTCAATTACATGCACATGTATTATGAATGAGTGTCATTGTGATTGTTATGATTATTGTGTCAATTACATTCACATTGATGGTTGAATGAAAATAACCAGCAAGCTTAATCCAGTTCGGTCCATTGAACAATTTTGTAGCATTGCGAGGAGTGTATGACCACTGAAGTATTGGTGGTTGTTGATGCTGATTTGAGTTACTAGGCACTTTATTATATGAAGTGAAAGGACTATTAATTTTGCTATTAGGACCTATGACACATGGATAAGTTTTGGTTTGATTGTTCTTTTAATTAATCATCAAAGATTCATCTTTATATATACCAAAAAAACATATAATCATCTCTATAAACAGAAGAAGGAAAAAATGCATTTAAAAAATGCAGATTGCAACATATAAATTTTTATGCTTCTACATCACATAGGTAAAATAATAGAAATTGTTAGTATAATAATATAAGGTTATACATAGTCCAACCTTGCATACATAGGCTTCAATTTA
Source organism: Lupinus albus (assembly GCA_009771035.1). NCBI lineage: Eukaryota > Viridiplantae > Streptophyta > Magnoliopsida > Fabales > Fabaceae > Lupinus > Lupinus albus. Next base: position 4,126,158 of record CM020013.1, on the reverse strand, counting down.
TCATACATTAATAAGATTTTGTAGGACAATTATGACAATCATGATATACATATTGTTTGCAAATCTTACAAAGTCTTGTTCTCTTTTGTTGTTATTCCATTGCCTTCTCTTTCCCCCTTTCACACGTTTTCCACTTCCTTTTGTATTTGAAGGTTCTGGTGGAAGAATTTCAATTTCCTTAGGTACATTGTAGGCAGTAAGGACTCAAATTCATGTAACTTGCTTGAAACATCATTTTCATTTACTTGTTTCAATTTTAATTCAACACCATAAGCTTCCCTCTACTTAAGCTGTAATTTTTCTTTGCAACTACTAGTCATATGCATGCATTTAAAGAGTTGTGCCCATGTATCTGAAATCAACTTGGTCTGACTTTGTGATTTAGAACATGCCTCCAATATATTGCCATCATAATCAAAAACTGGTTTGCTGATTGCTATCTTTGTCCACCTATTGACAATGTAAAATTTTGGGATTTCACTTAAACCTTTCCCCTTTAATACAAAAAGGATATGTCGATATGACATGCCTTCAGATTCAAACATTTTACACGGACATTGTACAATGTGATTAGAAGTAGGATGATAAACAGCTTCTCTAAGCTTGTTCACTTTGTTGCCATTGACCATTGTGTTATCAAATACATCAAAAAATGCTTTTATGTTTTTCTCTTTTGTTCCTTTAACTCCACAATCAACACAAGCATTTCATAATTCACTTTGAAAAATGTAAAACTTTTCGTGAGTGTAAACTTCTCTACCATGCTTCTCTATATCCTTATGTAACTTCAATTCAGTCATAGAATGAAGATTATCATTATCTGCAAGTAACTCATTGTGTCTTTGTGATTCTAGTGCAAATTCAAATCTCATCCATAATTCTACCAAACTAACGTTTTTATTCAAATAGTTACCGAAAAATGAATTCTCACTCTCTGATCTTGAGGTAGTTCTCAAAATTCCAGCCAAAAATATATCTTTAAAATAAGCTGGTATCCACATATTTCGAAGATCATACATTTGAATGAGCCATCCATTTCCTTGTAACATGAAATCTTCAATAATATCCTTCCATATTAATTCAAATTATTCAGGAGTCTCAGAGTTCCAAAAGCATGACTTAAGTCTACTATTAAAATCAATATCAATATTCAAGAAAACACCTACTTTTTTTGAAATATTTTCCAAAATGTGCCACATGCAAAATCTGTAACGACCCGATTTTTATAACCCAAAAATTTTAAAACTTTATTCTGAATAGTGAAATGAAATACTATCGACAGATATTACTTAACCGATTTAAAGAAACTGATTGGATTCAAATATTTGTTAAGATTCATGATTCGAAATGCAGAAATATTCAAATGTGTCTTTACAATAAAACATGTCATTTCACTCAACTTCAAATCCATAATTTATATAATTATCCATTTTCAATTAAATCACTTATTAAGGTTTTGTACTAGTCTTATTACATCTTTAGAAAGAGATCATTTATACAAAAAGAATTACTACAACATATTTCTCATATTACATATATTATACAAATACAATTCCAAACACATAAACAACTACTCTAGCATTTACTCCCGTCTGCGGACATCCGAGGCGCAACAGCAACAACCTGAACCCATATAAATAACATAGACAAAGAAAAGACAGAAGGGAGTAAGAACCAACTACGTCGACCGCAACGTGGAATTACATGGAGTAATAACATTAAAGTACTACAACCTATACCGCAACTAAAATCAACAATATCAAAAATACACAACTCATGCATGCAATCACTAACTTATACCGTAGGATATTCACATCTTCATTTAGTATATCTATCATATATCACTTATACAATTCAGCCAATCTGTAAGGACCCAAATTCGACCGCTGAAAATTTTTCATTATTTTATTCCTTTCACATACATTTTTCCTATAACTTAGATTCACAAGTTCAACAACCTTATTTTAATCCCAATCTAAATCATACTAATCCCTTAACACAGTATCCACATGCATGCTCATTAAATAGAAAATCATAATTCATATTAACATATCTCGACAACTACCGCATACAACGAACTATGGATTTCCAGAATACCAATAGCTACAAATAATTCAGAAGTTACAACATCCAAAATTACAATTATCCAAGTAGCTTGTAATTTTTCATAATACAAAATAGCAAAATAAGGAAATTCAGGTCTTAATCTCCTAAAGCATCAAACCAAGCTTCCTCAACCATCTTGTTTACTTGCAATGGGATTATCAATGGCAAATACAAACAACACATAAAGGAGTAAGTCATTAATTCAATAAATATCATTATAAGATAATCCACATTTTAAAGAGAGTTAAGTAAACAATTTAGCATTCGAACATAAAGTCAACACATCGCATTTCCCAACTCATATCACTTCGTTCACCATTGGTATTTATGCATTCCTCCTCATCAAACCTTATCAACTTACTCATCATTACTACATCACAAAATTATATTCCACATATATATTTATCTTAGTTCATGTATCTTACCACATGGTCAAATTCGACATTTGCTACAAATAGCCAATACCACTAAGGGCAAGTCAGTCATTGCTCAACGAGCCAATACCACAAAGGGCAAGTCAGTCGCTGCTACGAATAACCAATACCACTAAGGGCAAGTCAGACACTGCTACGAATAGCCAATACCACTAAGGGCAAGTCAGTCATTGTTACATAACTTGAGCCAAAGTCCCTAACCATTCGTGGTCGGCTAAAAATATATTTTCTTTTCATTGATCCACCATCAATTAACAAACAGTAAATCCACGCAATCCTTATTACAAACATATCCATATATGTTTATAATAAATAAGCAACTCGCAACTTACTCATTTTTTTTCAATCAGAAAATCCACACACTTTCCATCACAATATTCAAGTTAAAGACTTATCCTTACTTTGGTGAGTGTTGGGGTCGATTTCGAGTAACTTTACAAGTTTCCTCCGCGATTTCCTCCAACCTTAGGATCTTTCTTCATTCCCACCACATAACAACAATGTTAGTCATTTATTCCGAATAGCACATAAACAACTCATATTTCACCATTAACATACAATAGATTCACACATTTCCAATGTTTCCAAAACTACCTTCATTAATAGTTTTCAAACATCTAAAACATACATATTCATCTTATTTTCAACATTAGAACATATATTCATCTTCTACATCTAACATTTCACTCATTTCCCTTTTTACTCAGTTCTCATTTTGAGGGTTTTGGGGTTTTCATGAATAACCCACAAAACCTTTCCATTCATCAAATATCAGTTATAAACCAAGAGTTTACGAGAGAAAAACAACATAAAACGAACCTTAACTCTAAAGGAAGAGTTTCCATGGTTTCTCACATTTTGAGAAGAGATCACATACACAAAAATGAGTTTGAAAGGGAGAAGGAGAGTTAGAATCAAGAGATTTACCTCTCTCAAGCTTCTAGATGATTTCCACGAGTTCTTGCTCTCAAAATCACCTTCTTCTTTCTTCTTTCTCAATTTCTAACCCTAAAATGTGTTTGGGGTTTCTATTATAAAGTAAATTCATCGGGTTCTTGCTCAAGTGAGCCCATTCTCGCTCAGGCGAGAAAATCCCGCCTTTTTAAAATTTCAGATCTGACGCTCTCGCTCAAGCGAGAACCTCACAGCCTCGACAGGTTCCAAAATGCCATTTCTCGCCCAAGCGAGACAACTCTCGCTCAGGCGAGACCACTCTCGCTCAGGCGAGACCACTCTCGCTCAAGCGAGAATCCTTCAGTATAGCCCAGTATTTCACTCACCCAGGTGAGCCACTCTCGCCCAGGCGACACCTTTCTTGCTCAAGCAAGATTTCTAGGACTGATACTATAATTTAATGACTTTAAAATTAGGGTGTCACAATCCCTCCTCCTAAAAGGAATTCCGTCCCCAGAATTTTATTAGGTTACTCTCAAGAAGATTCTATCATCGCCTCGACACTAGGTATAAGATAAACTCAACCAAATTCATACTCGATCATCTAATCCATTAAGATTACTTAAACGACCACCAAGGGCATACATCACTAAACCGTGATATCACAAAACCAAATCATGGACTAACTCATCAATGTCCAAATCTTAAGATCTCAATCTCGAACAACTAAGAGAACGAAACCGTAACCTGAATAGAGATTCCTCGTCATTCATCAAAAACAATAGATCCCTCTGACCTATCAAGCTAACAGTCATTCAATACGATCATCACATACAGTGAGCATCACAGTAACACCTCTGAACTGAAAGGAAAGGGAGACTCCTTACCCATCATTTACCACGATGCATCACTTAACATCCAACATGCAATAGCTAGTTCAACCTCCACTCAAGGAAGTAGCATCAGTTCATTCCACACATGAAACATAACCACAATTTGCTCAAAATTTACCTTAGCATTTCAAACATTGCATACACTACCACATAGAAACAAGGTTGTCATTCGACAAAAGCATCTAAACCAATAATACTTTTAGAGTTTCTTTCTTTGTACGCAATCAAACTATCCAGTAATTTCCCGATTACCTCAACCATTTCTACCTCCATACAATACATGTAAAAGGAAATTACCAATTCCTAACCTCAACTGGGCACACAAAACCATTGATTCACCCAAATTTCGTTATCAATCGACAAGTGCAAATTTACAAACATTCAGTCCAATAACATACGTTAGATATGGTACCCCAATTACACTATAATCATGCATAGCAATTACTGACGCACATGAAATGGAAACAAATTTTGTCAGTACAATATTCAAAGCAGATAATTGGCGTACATCACCACTATATCGTGCATTGCCAATGTCCTACTACAAAAGGATCGTTCATCATAGACCAAAACTTTCACGTATATTCAAATACATTCACCACAATGATGTGGTAAGTAACTTAACTAACCTCATTCATTACCTCGAAACATACTTTCACCCCTTAGCATAAATATACAAATAAATGCAAACAAGGGAGGATAATCTTTTGCAACTCATAAAAACAAAGATACGAGACTTAGTCTTTTCAAAACACACTAGGTATTTTCCATTTACATTTCCTCGTTAACATAATATTTTTAAAACCCTTACTTCATGCTCAACACCTTCCATAAGACATATCCACTCACACGTTAACGTGAATCATTTATATTACTATTCAAGTCATTACCGAGACAGTTAACATTTGCTTCCATAATCCATACGTCACGGAACAAATTACCGGATATTAACAACTAATCTCAAAGAGATATTTCACCCTATAGTATATATATCCCATAATATATATTCTATAGCATACATATTCATTCACTCCAAAGCATTTTTATTTCCTCAATGACAAACAACATTAAATTTACTCTTGACCACACCCGGCCAGTTTACATCGCAAAGATAATCCACTACCACTTCGGGTAGGACCACAACACATTTCTCACAAACATGTTAATTCATACATATACCATATTCACATCATCTCATATATATAATGGATAAACTTATCCCTTACCTCATTTAACTTTCTAGACTTTCATGTATTGTAAGCAAACTCATATACAAGAATCTTTCAAAATATGCATATTCATTTCCTGAACTAAATCTAATCGGGACTACGACAAGCAGATTAAATCTACGGTGAATGTTCTACCGTTTACCACCACTAAACATTGGGGCACAAACATCGACATCACCACAGGCACACCAATTGCAGTGGATACAGCCAAGTCGTAAGGCAACGACTCTATGTACAATTTTAGGTGGTTCACACATTCAATAGATACAAAGGAGGGTGTCGCTCCCGAATCAAACAACACTAAAAGAGGAATACCTGCCGCTAAGCATTTTCCTTGGGTCAAACCGTCAACATCGGACGTCTCCGCGCCACTCATGGTGTACACTTTGCCAGTTGCCCTAGGCCTCTCAGCCTTCACAACATTCACACCCCGATTCAACTTTTGACAAAACCTCTTCATATGCCCCAGTTCCTTACAGTGGAAACAACCATTCCCAGAGCCAGGACAAATGGGTCTCACATGCTTCCGCCCACATTTGATGCACATAGGGAAAGAGTCAGGTTGGAATCCTCCATCATTCGACTTCGACATTTGGTAGCCACGGTTACGATGGTCGTTAGGAGAGGGATAAGGTCGTCGGTCCTCACCCATCTTCTCCTTACCTCTCCCTTGCATAAGGTTGCGTTGAGGCCCAACGTTCTTGGGAGGAATGGTCTTGGGTGTCGCCACCTAATCCGCCTTCAGGTCATCCTCATACATTCTGCACTTGTTTACCAAGGTAGCAAAATCGGCAATCTCTTGATGCCCGAACATCCTTTTCAGCTTGGGCCTTAAGCCCGATTCAAATTTAGAGCACTTGGGCCGTCCGTCCACTTCCAACTCAGAGTAGGAACAAAATCGGGTCAATTCCTCGAACTTAGCAGCATATTCCCCCACTCACATGTCACCCTGTTCCAACCTCAGAAATTCCATCTCTTTCTTCCTTTTCAGATCAGCAGGAAAACATTTCTGAAGGAACTTCTCCTTGAAGGTACCCTAGACAATTGCTTGTCCTTCTGTTTCCATTTGGCGCCGAGTAAATTCCCACCAGTTCTCGGCCTCCTTCGCTAGCATATAAGTAGCATATGTCAACGTTTGAGCATCCGAACAGCTCATGGCCCTGAAGATCCTTCCCAACCCTTGGACCCACTCAATGGCAGCATCAGGAGCAAATCCCCTATGGAACTGACTGGGGTTCCTCCTGTAGAATTCATCCAAACCTCGGTACTCCACCGGCCCGGGTGGAACTAGGGGTTGTGAACTCGGACTTGGTGCAGTATTTTGGTTCAGGCTATGCAAGTTTTCATTAACTTGTTGAAGTGCAGCCACCATCTGAGCCAACAGATCATTCGAAACATTCTGACTCGCTCCTCTTCCTCTTCCTTCCATGTGTACCTTTACTCATTCCCTTGTCAGTAACCAAATTTTAACTAGACAAGGATCACATAATCACATAGCAATTTGAACAAACCCAACTATTCAAGCACATAAAGGTCACAAAGAAGCATGTAAGGCCATATACCCTAGGCCGCAAGATTAACCTGGCTCTGATACCATATTGTAAGGACCCAAATTTTACCCCGGAAAATTTTTCATTATTTTATTCCTTTCAAATACATTTTTCCTATAACTTAGATTCACAAGTTCAACAACCTTATTTTAATCCCACTATAAATCATACTAATCCCTTAACGCAATATCCACATGCATGCTCATTAAACAGAAAATCATAATTCATATTAACATATCTCGACAACTACCGCATACAACGAACTATGAATTTCCAGAATACCAATAGCTACAAATAATTCAGAAGTTACAACATCCAAAATTACAATTATCCAAGTAGCTTGTAATTAGTCATAATACAAAATATCAAAATAAGGAAATTCAGGTCTTAATCTCCTAAAGCATCAAACCAAGCTTCCTCAACCATCTTGTTTACCTGTGTAACGACCCGAAAATTCTACCCTGGAAATTTTTCCTTATTTAATCCAATTCCATGCATTTCACGATAAATTATAATTACCGAGTGAACAAATTTATTTAAACGATCTCACTTCTCCCTCACAACTGATCTATGAACCAAAAGTAACATACAAAATCCGATAGCAGAAAAACATAATTCATATTAGTATAACCTAATAACCACCCCATACAATTAGCTATGGGTTTCCAAAACAGCCATAGCTACATATATCCCGAGTTACTAGTCTCCATGATCGATATCATGTACAAAAATAGTATTCATAGTACAATTAGTTACTTCAATTACAACCAAATGAAGTTACAAAAGAATGGACAAAAATACATCAGAATAAAGGTCTTTAGTCTCCTACTCAAAATCATTATTTCTCCGTCCACCTACCTGCAATGGGATTAACATTGACTATGCACAAATAATACAAAGGAATAAGTCATTAATTCAATAAAATTTCAATGTAAGTTAATCCACATTTAATAAGGTTAAACAACGATCTAAATTAAATCCATTTTCGTCATCTGTACTTTTGAAAAATCATGCTACATAACTCGAGCTAGAGTCGCTAACCCGTTCTGGTCGGCTAAAACGAGTTTTATTTCCATTGGCACTCCACCAATACATAAACAATAAATCCACCTTTCATCATTACAAACATACCCATATATATTTGTAGCGACTAAGTGATTTACCATTTATTACTTTGTTTTCCGAGTTTTATTTCCATTGGCACTCCACCAATACGTAGATAATAAATGCACCCGACATCATTACAGCATATCATATATGATTGTAACTACAAATTGACTTACAATTTATTGCTTTATTCCGAGTTTTATTTTCATTGGCACTCCACCAATACATAGTCAATAAATGCACCCGACATCATTACAACATATCTTGTATGATTGTAACTACAAAGTGACTTACAATTTATTGCTTTATTCCGAGTTTTATTTCCATTGGCACTCCACCAATACAAAAATGATAAATACACCCGACATCATTACAAACATATTCACGTATGCTTATAACTACAAAGTGATTTACATTTCATGATTTCATTTCGAGTTTTATTTCCATTGACACTCCACCAATACATAAATCGTAAATTCACTTCTCATCATTATCAACATACCCATATATATATTCATAATGACTAAGTGATTCACCTTTATTTCATTATCCATAACAGAAAATCCGCGCATTTTCCAACACAGTGCATAAATTAAAGACTTATTCTTACCTCAGTGAGTGTTGGGTTTGGTTTTTGGCGACTTCGTAAGTTCCACCGGCACCACCTCCAAACTTAGGATATTTCCTCATTCCCACCACATAACACAATGTTAGTCATTCATTCCAAATAGCAAATAAATAACTTATATTGCATTTTTCAACCATACAAGATATTTATCATATTTTCAATGGTTCTATACTATTTTAATTATGAGTTTTCAACCATCTAAAACATACATATCATCTCATATTTCAACATTATAAAGCAACTCATCTTCTACCTTTAGCGTTTTACCCATTTTTCCTCTCTAACCACATTTTCTCTCTCTAGGGTTTTGGGGTTTCCATGAGTCAACCCACAAACCCTTTCCATTCTTGGAATACTAACTCAAAACCAAGATTTTACAAGGTACAAGTGACATAAAACGAATCATAACTCGAAATAGAGAGTTTCCATGGTTTTACATGTAACGACCCGATTATTATAACCCCAAAATTTTAAAACTTTATTAAATGTAAATATTAGTTAAGTTTCTCAATTCAAAATGCGGAAATAATCAATAATACATTTTCATCAAAAACATTACATCACATTCTACTTTAATCCATAATTCATACAATTATCCTTTGTTTCAATTACAACACTGTTAAAGGTAATATGCTAATTCTTATTACATATTTTGAAAGAGATCATTTACTTCAACATATTCCTCATATTACAAATATTTATCATATAACATATCAATTACATATTATCCGCTACTCTATCATGTACTCTTCTCCGCAAGCGTCCAATGCGCTACCTCCACAACCTGAACCCAAATATACAACACATACAAGGAAAGACAGAGGGAGTAAGAACCAACTACGGCGACCGTAGCGTGGATTTACATGGAGTAATGACATTAAAGTATTAAAATCACACACATCTAACATCATCATGATATGTATATATCAATCAACAAATATTATCCATATTCACCCTATAGTACACATATATCCCATACTATATGTGTTCTATAGTGTGCATACTTATTCATTGCATTTTATCCATATTCACCCTATAGTACACATACATCCCATACTATATGTGTTCTATAGTGTGCATACTTATCCATCACATTTTATCCATATTCACCCTATAGTACACATACATCCCATACTATATGTGTTCTATAGTGTGCATATTTATTTATCGCGTATTATCCATATTCATCCTATAGGATATACATCCCATAATATATATCTTATGGCATGCATATGATTTTCATTCCGAGTATACACTTTTCACATCCTTCACATTCCATAATAATTTACCCTTGATCTCATTCAACAATTCTGCACCGTACAAATAATCACCATACCCCATCGGGCAGGTCGAGTAATCCCCATACCACCTCGGGCAGGTCGAGTTTCCACATTACACTCACATCCATGTCCTACACAGTCAACACAAGGCATCTCATTATTTTATCACCATAAATAACATACAACACATTCATTGTCACAAACATACCTTTATCCATTTTAACACATTCACAGCTCATCACACATTCATTGATACAACACACTTATACATGTTTATAACAATCAACCACTCACAACATACTCATTTTGATAAACATACTCATATCCATTTTGACACATTCACAACTCATCACACATTCATTGGTACAATCCACCCATACATGTTAATAACAATCAACCACTTACAACATACTCATTTATGCTTATGACCATAAATATCTCACACACCATCATTATCACACAACATAACCATTATCATAAACAAACCACGCATAACATATTCTTCATCATATAAACATTAACGTTAGAACCATCTTTAATGACGGTGTATTACCATAAATGAGCATATATCGTTTTACTCAAATAAACGGTTTTCCCCACACATATATCTCCACTTTTATGGCTAATACATCCTCATGTAAAATATAGACTCTCACATGGACCACAAACTCCCAAGAGAGTTTCTATCCGTTAATATGCTCCGATTCTTGAGGGAAATCGGAGATGATGACTCTAATGAAATACTCTAAGACCACAATGGTCTTCTCCCTCACCTTAGGTTGCGTAAGCTCCGTTGCTCCGCAAAAGAGCCACATCTCCCTTCATCTCCTCCAACCTCCATTTTTGCTTTTTCACCTCCAAGCTTTTCCAAATGTGTCACCATGAAGAAAGAGGACGGTTTTGATGAGTTTTGAGGCTTAGTGGAGGTAAAAATGGTCCATTTGGGTGGAGCCACCGTTGGGAGAGAATGGGGTAGAAAGAAAATGTAGATTAGGGTTTCTAGATCCTTTTTTTTTCACTTTTATAGTCACAACGATGAGTGTAATCGATTACCATATGGTATAATCGATTACATCAGTTAAACGACTTGATGTAATCGATTACCAACATGTTGTAATCGATTACAATATGAAAAATTACACATGTCTGATCAGATATCAGCATGTAATCGATTACCAGGACCATGTAATCGATTACATCATGAAAAATTACACATGTCTGATCAGATATCAGAATATAATCGATTACCAGTACCATGTAACCGATTACATCACGAAAAATTACACATATCTGATCAGATATCAGCATGTAATCGATTACCAGGATTGTGTAATCGATTACACTGTTTTAGAGTGCCCAACATTGCCATTTCTCGCCCTGACAACTCTCTCTCAGGCGAGACTTCCAGGACTGATACTATAATTTTGAAGACTCAAATTTAGGGTGTTACATTACACACTTTGAGAAGAGATCCATAATACCAAAAATGGGTTCTCAAGAGAAGAAGAGAATTAGAATAGAGAGTTTTACCTCTTCTCAAGTTCTTGAACAAGAATCAAAGCTCCTAGACCTTGGGAATGCTCTCTTCTCTCACCTCTCTTCAATTCTTAACCTAAAAATGTATTTGGGGTTTCTTTCATTTAATATTCTCGTAGGGTTCTCGCTTAAGCGAGCTTTCTCTCGCTCAAGCGAGAAAATCCCGCCCATTTTATAAAACTCATCTCTGACCCTCTCGCTCAAGCGAGGGATTCTCGCTCAAGCGAGAATCTCATAGTGTCAACAGCCCCAAAATGCCATTTCTCACCCAGGCGAGACAACTCTCGCTCAGGCGAGAATCCTCCAGTATATCCCAGGATTTCACCCTCCCAGGTGAACCTCTCTCGCCCAAGCGAGAATCTCTCGCTCAAGCGAGGATCCCATGACTGATACTATAATTTTAAAGACTTAAAATTTGGAGTGTTACAACCTGCAATGGGATTATCAATGGAAAATACACACAACACAAAAAGGAGTAAGTCATTAATTCAATAAATATCATTATAAAATAATCCACATTTTAAAGAGAGTTAAGTAAACAATTTAGCATTCGAACATAAAGTCAACGCATCACATTTCCCAACTCATATCACTTTGTTCACCACTAGTATTTATGCATTCCTCCTCATCAAACCTTATCAACTTACTCATCATTACTACATCACAAAATTATATTCCACATATATATTTATCTTAGTTCATGTATCTTACCACATGGGCAAATTCGACATTTGCTACAAATAGCCAATACCACTAAGGGCAAGTCAGTCATTGCTCAACGAGCCAATACCACAAACGGCAAGTCAGTCACTGCTACGAATAGCAATACCACTAAGGGCAAATCAGTCACTGCTACGAATAGCCAATACCACTAAGGGCAAGTCAGTCACTACTACGAATAGCCAATACCACTAAGGGAAAGTCAGTCACTGCTACGAATAGCCAATACCACTAAGGGCAAGTTAGTCACTCCTACGAATAGCCAATACCACTAAGGGCAAGTCAGTCATTGATCAATGAGTTAATACCACAAAGGGCAAGTCAGTCATTGCTCAACGAGCCAATACCACAAAGGGCAAGTCAGTCATTGCTCAACGAGCCAATACCACAAACGGCAAGTCAGTCACTGCTACGAATAGCAATACCACTAAGGGCAAGTCAGTCACTGCTACGAATAGCCAATACCACTAAGGGCAAGTCAGTCACTACTACGAATAGCCAATACCACTAAGGGAAAGTCAGTCACTGCTACGAATAGCCAATACCACTAAGGGCAAGTTAGTCACTCCTACGAATAGCCAATACCACTAAGGGCAAGTCAGTCATTGATCAATGAGTTAATACCACAAAGGGCAAGTCAGTCATTGCTCAACAAGCCAATACCACAAAGGGCAAGTCAGACATTGCTCAACGAGCCAATACCACAAAGGGCAAGTCAGTCATTGCTACATAACTTGAGCCAAAGTCCCTAACCATTCGTGGTCGTGTGCTACATAACTTGAGCCAAAGTGTGCTACATAACTTCAGCCAAGGTGTGCTACATAACTTCAGCCAAGGTGTGCTACATAGCTTCAGCCAAGGTGTGCTACATAACTTCAGCCAAGGTGTGCTACATAACTTGAGTCAAAGTGTGCTACATAACTTGAGCCAAAGTGTGCTACATAACTTGAGCCAAAGTTTGCTACATAACTTGAGCCAAAGTGTTCTACATAACTTGAGCCAAAGTGTACTACATAACTTGAGCCTATAAATTTAATAACAAATCCACATAAAACTTGTACATTCCTAATATCACTCTCACAATCAATCTAAATCATTCTCATGCCAATGCAACAATACAACCCACACTATAATCAGTTCCACTATGTCATTCTCTCATCACGACTTCACCATAATACAAAATACCACATCAGTGTCATAATCACAATATATCTTATTCCTTACCACAATAAAGTAACTCACAACATAATCATTTTCACATAACACAATCATCTCGTTTTAACACAATATCATCATTCATACACACTCATACACACAAATAAAGATAGAACAATCTTACATGATGGCGTATTACCATAAACGAGTATTCCGCATTTAGTTTGAGAAAACAGTTTTCCTTCACATATATTCCCATGTTTATGGCTAATATCTCTTCATGGAAGATAAAGACTCTCACATGGAAAGACAAGCTTCCAAGGGAGTTTCTATCCAACAACACTCTCCGATTCTTGAGGTAAATCGGAGAAGATAACTCTAATGAAATACTCTAAGACCACAATGGTCTTCTCCCTCACCCGAGTTTGTGTAAGATCTATTGTTCCGCAAAAGAGCAACTTCTTCCACCATCTCCTTCAACCTCCAAAGCTCTCTTTTTCATCTCCAATAGCCACCATTGTGTCGTTAAGAGGTAAAAGGAAGATGGTTGATGAGATTTTAAGGTTTAGTGGAGGAGAGAATTGAATTTCATGGGGAGTCGTTGTTATAGAATCAAATTTCATGGGGAGCTGTCGTTGGGGGTGAAAGGAGGAGAAAGAAAATGAAGATTAGGGTTTTTGGATCCTCTTTTTCACTTTTATAGCTGCGTAGCCTCGCCCAAGCGAGAATGGCTCGCTTGGGCGAGAAGTCCTCGAATTTTCAAATTTCCAGACACTAACGCTCTCGCCTGGGCGAGATTCTCTCGCTCAAGCGAGAATCTCACAGACTGCTCAGACCTCTCTTGCCTGGGCGAGATTCTCTCGCTTAAGCGAGAATCTCACAGTCTACCCATACCTCTCTTACTCAAGCGACCACTTCCTCACTTGAGCGGGGTTCCCAGAAAACTCATACTAGAACACTGGGTCTCTCGCTTGGGCGAGATCCCCTCGTTTTCTAATTATTCTGAAAACGAAATTTGAGGTGTTACAAAATCTATGAGTAGAACCATTAAAAACCTCCTCAATTGCAATCTTCATGGCTAGGTCGTGATCTGTTATGATCACAATAGGTTTATGCCCTCCCATAGCTTTTAAGAAGGTTTCGAACAACCAAAAGTAATACTTTGACGATGATGATTTACGCCAGTGAATGGTGAAAAAATCATTGAGTACTTATTTGTACTATAATGTGGTATCAAATGAAACTACATCACCAAACAATGAGTAGTTTTTTCAACACATACCATCTACCCAAATAGGTTTATCCATTTCACGCTTTCTCCTAAAATTGTCAATAAATACATGTGCATAAGAATCTTTGATCAAGGCTTTCAAATCTCTAGAATAGTTTTGGAGATCCCATTGTGTGCATCCTATATTGTAATGTCCCCGACCTGCTCTTTAATTAGTTGGTAACATTTTGATGTCCCCACGTTAGCTCTACTTTGAAAAAGGTAACAAATTCTTATGAACATTGTTTACAGTCCTTGCAAACCTAAGGAATTGTTTCTTGATGTGGCTAATGCATATGTATGACCTTCATGAAATCGTTGAACTGTAAATTTTCCTTATGATGTCCTCTTAAAAACAATTTTTGCCTTACATCCTTCCCTTGTTAGTTTTCTTCTTTTACTTTTAGGCAGTATTTTTTCATCAACAAGCAATTCAACTAGTTATAATTTTTTCTTTGCTTTGTTAGATTCTTTAGATCAAAGAAAATACTTCCACTTGACACCACTATTATCTGTTATTTTGGATGAATTGCGAACACTAAAACCACTACATGTGCATAACTTTTATAAAAGTTGTCTCCTTCCTCCAATGTATCAAGTATCTTTCCAATTATAGGTTTGAATTCTTCATCACATGCAGGAATTTATTCATCTAATGTGTTCATTGGATTATTTAAGCCTTTGGAAGACATAACTATATTAAATTATGTGTCATTAATCTCCATGTAAATGTTCCTAGTAAAGAAAAATTAATATATTTTTACAAAAATTCATGTACTGGAATAATTCATAACTAGGACAAAAAAGACACAAAAATTCATTTTTATAAAAATGTATATAACGGAGCAATTGATCTATAACCCCTCTTGAACCCATTATATATTTTTACTAAAAAAAAATATACAGATGTTGAAAGAGAAAAACAAAAAATATTTTACTTAAACAAAAAATGCATTACTTGTTTTGGTCTGTTTGTTGTGGGTGTATTGTTGTACAAAGAGAAGAAGTGAAGAAGATAATCAATAATGTTTGTTGTGGGTTTTGGAAGACAGGTGAAGAAGAAGTGAAGAAGAAATGTCAATGAAGCAAACAGGCAAAGAAGTGAAGAGAAAATCAATAATTTTGTTGTGGGCTTTGGAAGACACGTGAAGAAGAAATGGCAAAGGAAGAAAACAAAAGCTAAAAGGTCTGAAACAGGTGATTAAAACCAAATAGAAATAGAAATGGAAGTCATATGAGTTTTAAAAAAGCTATTAAATCCAAGCCATTGATTTTAATCCAAGGGCTAAAAATGAACCTCTCTGATTCTCATATAACTTTACCTTTCTCACTAGATACATCAAAGAAAACCACAAAGAGCCAATGGTGTAATAGGGACACACCCCACACATAACATGCAAGAATAGAGTTTGATTCTATGGGAGGTTCTCTCTGGTGGTGGGTTGTCCTGGGCGGCAACACGAATTCCGGTATGGTGGCTCTAAGGACTTTGTGAAAAGTTTGTGCAAGGTGGATGAGAGGTTAGGGATAGAGTTTGGATGGATTTAAATTTGGGACTGAATTGAGTTTGGAGTATTTGGGTGGGAGGATGAGAAAATTAAAATTTATTTTTTAAACTAACCTTAACATCGTACTTTAGTTGTATTAAGCAATGAATGATATTTTTTACTAATTTTTTTGGTATACATTGCTAACATAAACCTAACTAAAAAAAAGTTACTCATGTTAGCAAACATATATATATATATATATATATATATCAAAAATTGTTATATTAATTATATATGAATGCAACAATACTAAGTACATTGTCTATTTACAAGTCAATGTTTTGGCGGAATTAAGATAAATTGATATAGACATCCAATAAGATATCTAGCAACACATGTTTAAGCCTTTTTTGTTTTTTTATTCACTCAAATCTCCATGTCAAGATCAATTATTCTATATAAATTATCATATGTAGTTGGACTGCTCTCACATGATTGTGATGTCCAAAAGAAAGAATCATCTTCAGCTTCATGTCATTGTTGTCTTGGTCATCAATATTATTGACGGTTATTTTGTTAGTCAAAAGAAAAGTGAACCATTTCACATCACTCGGATCATCCATATAAAATACTTGTTAAGCTTGTGATGCTAGAATAAAAAGGTTCATCTTTATATCATGGCCTCTTAAGATCCACTTGCATGAACTCAAAGTTATTAACCTGAAAGCCATTGTTGTTATCAACTCACATACAACCAAAAACTGACACCTGAAATGTTGTTTAATCCAATTCCCATATATGTTCAATTACCCCAAAGTATGCCATATTCGCATATATGGGTTTCCATCTTTGGCACTTGACAAATGCACAGTTTGAGCAACACTTATCACACCACTATTTTAGACAACACTTAGAACCCATTAATTTAGTAATAAATGTAAGATAAGATTTGAATATTTGGACCATTAACTATCTATCTCAATCTTTCAGAAACATAATGTGTGTTTATATTTACCTTCTAAAAAATGTGATTTCTTAGCAATTTTATAAAACAACGATTATAGTCTCTGGAAATCTAATTTTCATTTGAACTTGGGTTAGAACTCATAAGAATCTCTTTATGTCTTTCAACATAAGGTTCAACCTCATTGGCACTCTGTAAAACATATAAATGTGCTTACTCCAATTTTGTCGTTAATATAGACAATATTTATTTTCCAGTAACCTCTTCACAATATATTCTTTCGACATTACGAGACTTTGGAATGCCTAAGAAATTAGGACCGGTAAGGTATCCATTACTCAAGAACTTCTTCAACAATACAACCTTCTAGTCTTGATCGGTTTTTCACATGCCCTTTTAATATCTTCATATAATGCTCAAACGAGTATATTCATCTCATATATGAAGGTCCACATACTTGTGTCTCTTGAACAAAATGAATGCTTAGATGAACAATTATATCAAAAAAACGTGGGAAATATATCTTCAGAACACACAATGTAACAATAATTTCTCTTTGCATCGCATGTAATTTGCCAGGATCGATCACTTTGCTACAAATTTCCTAGAAGATGAAAAATAATTTAGTTATGGTGCCTCACTCTTTTTAGATAAAATGGATTGTTTGCCAATAGGCAAGAAATGCTCCATGAGTAATGAAAATCATGAGATTTAAGACCTTTTAACTTTAGATCTTTAACTGAGGCGATGTTCCGTATATTTGAAGAGTACCCATATGGAACTTTAACACCATGAAGAAACTTATATAATTCTATTTTCTCTTTCCTAGATATAGTATAAGTTGATGGTGGTAGAAATGTTCATTTTCCATTCTTTATCAGCCTCAATTATGTTCTTATTTCCATATCATCCAATTCCAATCTTGCATTCTGTAATGACCCAAATTCTACCTTTGAAATTTTTTTTTTCATTTTAATTCAATTCCATGCAATCACTCATAACTCACATTACCAATTTAATATCCTTACTTCAAAACCTTATTTTCCTCCTCACACTCAACGCATGAATCAATAATGACGTACATAATCATTTGACATAAAAACATAATTCGTATTAATGCAGATTAGTAATCACCGCATATAACTAGCTATGGGTTTCCAAAATACCCGTAACTACACATATCCAGAGTTACACCCTCATGTTAGCAAATATATATCCATAGTTACATAATGTCTTAAACTATCAACTATGCACTCATATACAAGATAGTGCAATTGAATAAATCCAAAATATAACTCTCCCTAAGCTCCCCAAAAATGAGTCCCCCTCATGTCACCTGTTTATCTGCAATGGGATTATCAATGACAAGTACACAAACATACAAAGGAGTAAGTCGTGAATTCGAATAAACATCATCATAAGATAAACCACATTAGAAATTAGGTTATTAAACCATTTTTTTGAAATTCATTTTACTTTGCTGCATAACTTGAGCCAAAGTCGCTACACCCCTCGGGGATAGCTAAAAGCAGATTCTCATTTCCCTTTTTAAATAAAACATGCTTATATACTCAAGCTAGAGTTTTGCTTATATACTCAAGCTAGAGTTTTGCTTATATACTCAAGCCAGAGTTTCGCTTATATACTCAAGCCAGAGTTTTGCTTATATACTCAAGCCAGAGTTTTGCTTATATACTCAAGCTAGAGTTTTGCTTATATACTCAGGCCAGAGTTTCACTTATATACTCAAGCCAGAGTCGCTAACCATTCATGGTCGGCTAAAAAATATATTTTCTTTTCATCGAATTCACCATCAATCATTTCCCGTAAATCCACGCCATCTTTAGTATAAGCACACCCATATATGTTTATATTAAATACGTGATTCCCAATATAATTATTGCATGACAAGAAAATAAACACATTTTCCATCTTCCGTAAATCTACGCCTACTTTAGTATAAACACACCCATATATGTTTATACTAAATGCGTAATTCACAACTCAATCATTGCATAACCATAAAATACACACATTTTCTATTCCAAATGCACAATTAAAGACTTATCCTTACCTCGGTGAGTGTTGGGTTTGGTTCTTGGCAACTTCACCAGTTCCACCGACACTGCCGCCAACTCTAGGATCTTTTATCATTCCCACCATATAACACAATGTTAGTCATTTATTCAAAATATCACATAAACAACTTATATTGCATTATTTAACCATACAAGATATTTCATCATATTTTCAATGTTGTTAAACTAATTTTATCATAAGCTTACAACCATCCAAAACATACATAATCATCTTCTACCTCTAGCATTTTACCCATTTCAACCACATTTTCTCTTTAGGGTTTTGGGTTTTTCATGAATCAACCCATAACTCTTTCCATTCTTGAAATACTAACTCTTTCTCCATAAGCGAAAATGACAACTTGGATGCAAAAATCTACGATGCTCAAGGAATACATTCTTCTTATAGTGTTCCAACCTCGTCGAATGTGTGTCGTCTTGACATACAGGGTATGAAAAATGCGCTTTTGTACTATATCGTAATAGATTACGATATGTTGGGAGTTCACGTATTGTGTGAACAACAAAACCCTCAAGTTGAACCTTTCATCCTTATACCCATCATATATGTAAGGACCCGATTTTTATAACTCGAAAATTCTCTTTTAAAAAAAATTCTTATTCGTGAAAGTGAAGTGATTACTTTTGAAAGACATTACTCGAACAGTTTGGAAACTTGAGTGAATACGTTTATAAATTTACAAGACGGAAATATTCCAAACACCTTTCATTTCAAAAGCATGTCATTACACTTCCGTTCAAATACATCCTTTATACAATTACACTTTCTCAAAATTTCCTTGAATACAAACATTAGATCCACTTCATTATACACTTACAAGAAAGTTGTTTATACATGAATTCACTTTAACATGTTCTTCATATTACAAATATTTATCATATAACATATCAATTACATATTATCACTACTCTATCATGTACTCTTCTCCGCAAGCGTCCAATGCGCTACCTTCACAACCTGAACCCAAATATACAACACATACAAGGAAAGACAGAGGGAGTAAGAACCAACTACGGCGATCGTAGCGTGGATTTACATGGAGTAATAACATTAAAGTATTAAAAATCACACACATCTAACATCAATCATGATAAGCTTATATCGATCAACACATAATATCCATATTCACCCTATAGTACACATATATCCCATACAATATGTGTTCTATAGTGTGCATACTTATACATCACATATTATCCATATTCACCATATAGTACACATACATCCCATACTATATGTGTTCTATAGTGTGCATATTTATTTATCACATATTATCCATATTCACCCTATAGTACATATATTCCATAATATATTCCCTATAGCATGTATATTACTTTCATCCTTAACATCTTCCTTTCTATCACTCATATTCACCCTATAGAATATATATCCCATACTATATATCCTATAGCATGCATATGACTTTCATTGCGACATTCTCATTTCTCATCATTCATATTCACCCTATAGAATATATATCTCATACTATATATCCTATGGCATGCATATGACTTTCATTTCTCTGAGTCTTATTTCCATTGGTACTCCCCCAATAAGATTGAATTCATTTTGAGTCTTATTTCCATTGGGACTCCCCCAAATTAGATTGAATTCATTTTGAGTCTTATTTCCATTGGGACTCCCCCAAATTAGATTGAATTCGTTTTGCAAAACAGATAAGTCACGCATTTACCAACATAATGCATAAATTACAGAC
The DNA here is from genome assembly GCA_009771035.1 of Lupinus albus. Taxonomy (NCBI): domain Eukaryota; kingdom Viridiplantae; phylum Streptophyta; class Magnoliopsida; order Fabales; family Fabaceae; genus Lupinus; species Lupinus albus. The sequence continues at coordinate 4,105,085 of CM020013.1, read as the reverse complement.
ATATCATTTTAACCATTACCTCCTTCACATACCTCATTCATATCAACAAGTATGATTTAGAGACACTTATCCCTTACATGTATATAACAATCAACCACTCACAACATACTCATTTTGATAAACATACTCATATCCATTTTAACACATTCACAACTCATCACACATTCATTGTTACAACACACCCAGACATGTTTATAACAATCAACCACTTACAACATACTCATTTATGCTTATGACCATAAATATCTCACACAACATAACCATTATCATAAACAAACCACGCATAACATATTCTTCATATACACATTAACATTAGAACCATCTTTAATGACGGTGTATTACCATAAATGAGCATATAGATTTTTATTCAAATAAACGGTTTTCCCCACACATATATTTCCACTTTTATGGCTAATACATCCTCACGTAAGATAAAGACTCTCACATGGATCACAACTCTCAAGAGAGTTTCTATCCGTTAATATGCTCCGATTCTTGAGGGAAATCGGAGATGACGACTCTAATGAATTACTCTAAGACCACAATGGTCTTCTCCCTCACCTTAGGTTGCGTAAGCTCCGTTGCTCCGCAAAAGAGCCACATCTCCCTTCATCTCCTCCAACCTCCATTGTTGCTTTTTCACCTCCAAGCTTTTCCAAATGTGTCACCATGAAGCAAGAGGAAGGTTTTGATGAGTTTTGAGGCTTAATGGAGGGAAAAATGGTCCATTTCGGTGGAGCCACCGTTGGGAGAGAAAGGGGGAGAAAGAAAATGAAGATTACGGTTTCTAGGTCCCCCTTTTCACTTTTATAGTCACAGTGATGAGTGTAATCGATTACCATATGGTGTAATCGATTACATCAGTTAAAAAATTAAAATACAAACTCAACGACTTGATGTAATCGATTACCAAACATGTTGTAATCGATTACAATATGAAAAATGCACATATCTGATGCTTTTAATATGTTGTAATCGATTACGAGTTAGTGTAATCGATTACATCATGTAAAATACACAGGTCTGATTAGTTTATCAGCATGTAATCGATTACCAGGATTGTGTAATCGATTACACTTCCCAAAATTGCCATTTCTCGCCCAGGCGAGACAACTCTCGCTCAGGCGAGAATCCTCCAGTATAGCCCAGGATTTCACCCTCTCATGTGATCCTTTCTCGCTCAGGCGAGAATCTCTCGATCAAGCGAGGCTTCCAGGACTAATACTATAATTTTAAAGATTAAAATTTGGGGTGTTACAATATACCTTTATACATGTCTCGCACATTTGCTTCAAGTCTTCAATGAATGAAGCTAGGTATGTGTTTATATCATTTATTGATTTTTTTAGGACCATAAATTAACATAGATAACATCATAAACTTGTTATTCATACATATCAAAGGAGGTAGATTGTGTATCACTAACATCATTGGCCATGTGCTATGGGAGCTACTTTGAACACTATGTGGTTAATTCCATTAGTGGATAATGCAAGTGGATGATTTCTCGATTCTCGAGCAAAAGTAGGATAGTCATGATCATTTTTATCCATTGAGGAGAATCTGTAGGATGCTGAAGGCTTGTCATATTTAATTATTTCACATCATGTCATGTCAAATGATTTGCGTCTTTTGCATTGTTGAACATGCACTTAAATCTGGATTTGATGGGAAAGTATTATACAACCTTTGTTGAAGTTGAGTTTTCATTCTTATATCACGAGGTATTATATTTAGGACAAAACTTTAACGAATCATACTCATTCAAAAATAAAATGCAATGACTTTCACATGCATGTATCCTCTTATAGTACATACCATTAAAGAACAATGTTTGTTTAGCAACATAGATTCGAGCAGAGAGCACATTATCCTCCGACAACATATCCTTCAAAAATGTAAGTAACTATGTAATGTTCTTTTTAGTCAATCCATTAATAGATTCCAACTTATGTCATCTTAACACTGTTGCAAATCTTGTAAATTTAGCACAACTATCATATAACGATTTCTGAGGATCACTTATTGATCGCTTAAATATCTTAAGACAATCTCGAACATCATCTCCGACCACATTTTTCTTTTTTCGAAATGATCACCCTCATATGAATTTGTATTGATATCATATGTAAACATCTTATCTGTGTAACCATCTTTTGTCTCCTCATCTCTTGTCTCATCATGTGTTGTCCAACATGTGTAACTTTGATCGATTTCATGGCACATTAAATGAATTTTTAACTCATTGGTACTAACTCCCCTTGTATAACAACATTTTAAACAAGAACATATAATTGTATTAGGGTTTTAGGCATGCTTAGTGGCAAACTGAATACAGAAAGCCTTGTCTTGATCCATAAGAACAAGACCACTATTAGCAAACTTCTAAGCATATTAGGAGTGTATGAGATAGACTACCTAAAAACTATTTGGCAAAAAAATGCATTGAGCATAAATCATAACCTAAATCATTTATATTGAGCTAAAAAGCGAAAAACTAACAACTCACTTTTGGTATCTTTAATGAATGAATGAACGAATATCGTGAGTTTTGTGGGAATAAGACTTGAATGTATAAGTGTCGTGTGAAGGTTTTGTGGGAAGATGAGTTGAATGAATAAGTGTCATGTGAGTTTTAGTGTAGGAAGGTTTTCTGAGTTTTAATGTCTAAATGAACGAGTAGTAGGTGATGTTTGTTTTCAAATCTAATCAAAGATTCATCAGTGCTCACTGAAGCGAAGCGAGTATAAATTGTTCTTACACTTTCAACAACGCTCGGTGAAGCAAGAGTTGTATAATGTTTAAGAAACAACATAGCTCACTTCATTGAATCTTTGAGTCATACATTCAACGACGCTTAGTGAAACAAACATTGATAAATGTATATTCGCCTACAATATTTAACAGTGTTTGATTCACGAGCGTCGTTGATTTCCTTTCGTCTATCATTTAGCAACGTTCTACACACTGACGTTGTTGAATGATCATTGTTAAATGGTATAATGAATCCTTTATTCTTTTGAATGTTTTTATAGTTGATCCCTTAGAATTATCTCGATGAAGCAATTATGCTAACTCAGTTTGATGCAAGAGAATCAATAAGACGAAAATTGAAAAGGGATGTTAGTGATGGTGATATATCACCAAACGAGATGAGGTTGAAGTTGATTCAAAGGAAGGTTGGATAATGAAGATGAGTAGTGGCATCAAGCAAAAGCGATGAGATTTAGTGTTGTACAGTTCGATGGCATCACTATTTTCAACAGCAACAATTTTTAGGAAGGGAGTTAAATTAGGTTTTGTCATTTAAATTAGAGGCACGAGGATAGTGAAATTGAAGCTAGTAAAATTATTTATATATGGACATATTTGTAATTCCACTTTATGGGTAAGACTGCCCACATGCCTTGAGAAACAAATCTTCTATTCCAAAAAAATGTTACTCCATCTGTCATCACTTGTGATTGATAAAAAATTCTTGATTATTAAAATTTTAACAAATCACAAATAGTAGTACAAGGAATGACACACTTTTTCAGATACCAAATATATTCCCCATACCTTGGTAGTTGGTACCTCATCAATAGACCTTCTCTCATTTAAGTACTAGATTTAAAATGTTGGTTCCAGTTGACCCAAGGGAATGAAAGAGATCAAATGGCTAGGAAGGGGAAAGGAAGACAATTCTCTCTTGTTTGGGAGCATTAAATTTAAATGAGGAGGATAAACTAATGATAATGTTAGAATAATTTTTACTTTTCCTTTAAAAATGTAATTAACAAAGAGAAATGAACAGTAATATATAAGTGTATAATTTTAATAAAAACATTTAAGTATTTTTACATTTTTTCTCAAGAAAAACTATAAATTGGGGGAACTATAAAAATAGACACGTAGAGAATTTGAGAGGGTCTGAAAAACCGTCCAAAACATTCATTTATCCTTCATCTAACTCCCAAACAAGGGGGGCTTTATAAAGTCATACATTCCCTTCTCCTCCAAAAACACACTCCTAAACAAAGTCTAAAATACCAAATTTTCAAATATCTAACATTATGTATTAGATAAGTAACATATCTAGTTTTCTAACTAACTAACCATATACTGGTGCATTCGAACAAGCCGTTTCATATTTCTTCTATTGAAGTCAAACTAATACAATACAAATATATAAAATAATTCAGATCGAATAATATGAAATGATAAAATTGAATGAAAGACTAATCACGTTATTAAAGGGTGGATACTTGATATATGTATTTATCTGAGTGTAAATATTTATAGTAAATATAAGATTATTAAAAATTAGCAGCAAATATTTTCAATTAGAAGATATATTTGGAAATAAAGTTCATATAACAATAACATATAATTTTCATAGATTATTGTCATTTTAATATATTTCAATCTCACAAATATATAATTAGTCTTTTTAGCATAATAAATATTTTTAACGATCTTTTCATACTATTTTCAATGGAGCATATTTATTTGCATCCCATGCTCCTTAAGGAATAATTTATTACAATGTATCAATGTTAAGACTACACAAGTAGTAAAATAGAATAAGTCATATATAAAATTACATAAAGTGAATTAAAAATTTAAGATTTAGAAAGGTGTGATAGAGTAAGATGATATGGAGAGGTAAAGTGAGAATTTAGAAAAATAATTGTTGAATGTTTTTTGCTTGAGACATTTCTTTATATGGAATGCGAATTTTATAGTTAAAACATCTTTTGCTAGAGTCATTACAAAGCTTTGAAAAAAATTTAAAAAATTAAATTGAATATGTATTAATTACACATTTGGAATTGAAGTGTTAAATGAATGTAACAAATTATTTGCATACGTTACAATGACTACCACTGTAAGAAATAAATGTAGTTTCTTAAACAAAAAAATGGTGACAAGAGTAATTAAGTTAAACAAAATATGATGTATCATTAAGACACGTCCAAATAATATAAGAGTCAATGTTTATTCATTATTTTGGTTAATTATAATATAATATAAAAGTGATTTAAACATCTCCTTACAATTATTGATGGAGTTTGTAATGAACCAAAATATAATGAATAGACAATGATTTTTATACTACTTGGATTTATCTTCACAATATACCATGTTTTGTTTGACATAATTACACATGTCACCATTTTTTTTATGAAATTACACTTATCTATCTTATAATGCTAATGAGTGTAATGTATGTATATAACTATGAGTGATTTGTATAAGTTTAAAAAGGGAGAGATAATTTGTTTAATTTCACTAAAACTCAAAGGTATTTACTTAAATGAAAATTCAACCTATATACATTGATATCATTAGTTAATACCATTTTATTTTCTATTTGAATCATTTTCAATTTGGAATAGTGAAGTGTTATATAATTTATATTATATTTGTTTAAAAGTAAATGCACACTTTTTTCTTGCTTCCGATAGCATAATCTGACTCCTTCACTGCCCATATGTTTTTTATCTTATAATCCTCTCTTCAGTCCATTTTAAAACCATTGCTTGAATCATTTTCTCTTCTATTATTATTACTCCATCAATATCTTAAAAAGTAACCGCAAATAAATTATTATTGTTTATATTGATCAATTATTCAGTTTTATGTCATGAGAAAAATATCTCATTTTTAGTACAATGGAGATATCTATTTTAGTTTAAAAAAACATTCCATTTTATTAATAACTAGCGTGTTGACAGACATATCCGTGTCTGTCAACCCACTTTTCTATTATTTGTAATTTGTAGTTTGCATGTGTAGTCTTTTCACGACTCTAAATCTTAAAAAGTAACCGCAAATAAATTATTATTGTTTATATTGATCAATTATTCAGTTTTATGTCATGAGAAAAATATCTCATTTTTAGTACAATGGAGATATCTATTTTAGTTTAAAAAAACATTCCATTTTATTAATAACTAGCGTGTTGACAGACATATCCGTGTCTGTCAACCCACTTTTCTATTATTTGTAATTTGTAGTTTGCATGTGTAGTCTTTTCACGACTCTAAATCTTAAAAAGTAACCGCAAATAAATTATTATTGTTTATATTGATCAATTATTCAGTTTTATGTCATGAGAAAAATATCTCATTTTTAGTACAATGGAGATATCTATTTTAGTTTAAAAAAACATTCCATTTTATTAATAACTAGCGTGTTGACAGACACATCCTATGTCAACCCACTTTTCTATTATTTGTAATTTGTAGTTTGCATGTGTAGTCTTTTCACGACTCTAACTACATGTACGACAAAAAGTAACACAATATAAATATAAGATCAACATAAAAGTGTTCAAGTAGCACAACAAAACAAATAAAATAAAAGATTTAGAAACAAAATAATTAACATGTTTTAATAACTACAACCTTATCGAAATACAAAATACAAAAATATCATGTAGAAAACATCATATCATCCAATACATGTTAATAACCAATAAATAGTTTAGAAACATACTATATTAACAAAGTATATATGAAATTATATAATGTGAATTGAATGGAAGTAAAGTTGGACTTTGCTAGAAAATGGGACTGATGCGGCCACAATTGCAGTTCCATTTGGTTTCAAAGACTACCAAAAGCACAAATATTATGGACACAATTGCACTTGTGAACCACAATTTACAAATATGTTAAATCCAAAGTAAATTTAAGGAGGGCAATAAAAGAGAACAAACTAGTACAATAAGTACAATAAGGTTTCCGGACATTCCATATGTGGTAAAGATGATATATTTTTTCCACAACCTACACCTTAAAATATGTTTTATGGTTTACAATTCTACGAGTTGGGATCCTCTTTAGTACTGGAATGTGAGACCCAGATTCATTTAAAGATTAGAAAAAAAAATTAATTGAAAAAACTTGAAATCTGCACCATTAAAAAATTTCAAACTCCACATGTCAGCATTTCTGTTTTTATTGGATCCTCAAAACACAAGAGAGGATCCGTATTCCAATTCTATACCGTAAAAACCTACTCTTGTCATATTTTTTGAAAGACTATTATTTTTCAGCTTGAGTACACACCTAATCCTTTAGTTTTCAGGGTATTATAGGTATGTTATAACTTTTCCCTCTTCTCACTTGGATGATAATGTTGCATGTTCCAATTGACCAATACTTTTCTATACCACAAACTCATGTTGAAGTGAGTTATAAACAAAAGCATCATCTTCCAATTGCTACAACTCGTTTCAGTTTCTATATCTGAAATATTAAGAACAAATTAGGAAATCAGTGGAGAAGTGTGTACCAACCATTAGGCAATTAGAAAGTGTTCATATAAAAATGGTGATTTTAGTAAGTGTTACCCAGTGGAATAACCACAAATATACATACTAAATAGAATTTTGATATTGTTATGTAAACTATGTTGTTGTTTTGTCAAAACAATCACTGATTGTATGAGTTTGGCTGCTGGTTTTTGTCTAAAATTGTTGCAATTTATCAGAAAGTGTGGCACTTTAGTGAAAAGTTTGTTTTTGTATGTATATCCCAAATATGCTACCGAATGTGTTGATGTCCAACTCGTAGCATCAATTTTAACTTGAAAGTAAGTTAGAGATAAACTTTTATATTAGGCAATAGGATCAACCCAAATGAAAAGATTGTAATTATGATTGTAAAATTATTTAGTAGTGATAAAACGTGGGAATAGTCATAATATGTAAACGTAGTATGCATACATAAACAATATAATTCACTATGATATTTCATCAAATAGTTAGAACACAGGTTGAAGATTCCAATTCATACTCAACAAAATTCACTGAAACAATTTAAAATGAAACCCCAATATAGAATGAAAAAGAGTAAATAATCTAAACATAGAAAACAATATAGCAACAATATAAACTAAAGATCGAAGCAAAAAAAGGTAACATATTGCCAGATTTGATTTATTACCATAAGCTTTAATATCATCATAGAAACCACCAAATGATTGCATATTCACATTTTATTTTCAAATATCTATCATTACTGATTGAAATCCATAGAGCAACTTTGGGGAAAAGGTTTGAGGAATAACCACTTTTAGCCACATCATCACATTCGATAGTGAGGGGCGGAGCAAAGGTTTTAGAGAAGATACATTGGATTGAGAGTATCTTTGGGACGTAGAGAATGATTTTTTTTCTAATTGGAGAATGAGGAGAGAGGATGTGTTGAATGAGTTTGTGATTGTGGAGATGAGAAATGAATTATTTCAATATGAGAGAAGTGGTTTTAATATGAGTTAACATATATTAAAGGCTAAATTGAAATTAAAAAATTGTATATTGTTTGGAAGTTTAAAAGTGAGAGAATATAAATGTTACTTTAGTGATGGAGGGAATGTCAAAACTGTAATATTAAAATTACACCATTCATGATTGTTTTGTCTTTATTTATTTGTATAGATAAAATTGTGGAAACAAAATAAAACACTAATAAATACGTGTTTTTTTTGGATTGATCCCAGTAATTTATTTATGGCAGGCCAGTTTTAGTAGCAAAAATCCTTATTGGTAAATGTCATGACACGTTGTGCTAAGAATTAAGATACATTTTCCCCATTTTTTAAAAATATATTAAAAACAAATACAAATTAACTTTGTAAATGATTTTTTTTATAATAATATTTTTCCGTGAGTTTCGATCTTGTTATTGATTAAGGCAGAAATACAAACTGAAAGATCAATGAGGAAAGTTTTTATCATAAATACAAGAGAAATTTGAGATTGATAGTTTTTTAGAGTGGATATATAATTGGTTTCTAATAAATTTTTAAGTATGTCATTTTTATCTTAAAAAAATTAAAATTAATCAAAAAATGGAAAATGGAAATCAAAACAGTCTTGACCATGTATTATAAAAGATATTAAGCAGAATTATTTTAAAGCACATCTCATACACCATTGTGAGTTTTTCAGTTTTTCATTTAACACTTAAAAAATTAGATTAAAATTATATACAGTAATAATGTATGAGTTTTATATAGTATTAGACCCAAATTCTACTATTGAAATTTTCTCTCATTTTAGTTCAATTTCATGCAATCTCTCCTAACTCACATTACCAATTTAATATTTTTACTTCAAATCTTATTTCTCTCTTCGCACTTTATCTCAATATTAACGTACAAAATCATTCGACAGAAGAACATAATTCCTATTAATTAAAATTTGTAATCACCGCATATAACTAGCTATGGGTTTCCAAAATACCCATAGCTACAATATCCAGAGTTACACCCTCATGTTAGCAATTATATCTACATCATTAGTTACATCATATTTCAAAATATCAACTATGCACTCATGTACAAAATAGTGCAAGTGAATAAATCCAAAAATGTAAAGCTCCCTATGACTCCCCAAAAATGAGTTCCCCTCATGTCACCTGTTTATCTGCAATGGGATTATCAATGACAAGTACACAAACATACAAAGGAGTAAGTCGTTAATTCGAATAAACATCATCATAAGATAAACCATTTTTTTGAAATTCATTTTACTTTGCTGCATAACTTGAGCCAAAGTCGCTACACCCATCCGGGTTAGCTAAAAGCAGATTCTCATTTCATTTTTTAAATAAAACATGCTTATATACTCAAGCCAGAGTTTTGCTTATATACTCAAGCCAGAGTTTTGCTTATATACTCAAGCCAGAGTTTTGATTATATACTCAAGCCAAAGTTTTGCTTATATACTCAAGTCAGAGTTGCTAACTATTCATGGTCGGCTAAAAATATATTTTTCCTTTCATTAACTCGCCATTAATTATCTCCCGTAAATTCATGTCATCTTTAGTATAAACATTCCATATATGTTTATACTAAATACGTAATTCATAATATAATTATGGCCTGACCAGAAATACGCATATCTTCCATTTCCATAAACTTACGCCTACTTTAATATAAACACACCCATATATGTTTATACTAAACACATAATTTACAACTCAAGCATTACATAACCTGGAAATGCAACATACTATATTTTCCCGTAAATCTACGCCTACTTTAATATAAACATACCCATATATGTTTATACTAAATGCGTAATTTACAACTCAATCCTTGCATAATCAGAAAATACACATTTTTAATTCCAAATGCACAATTAAAAACTTATTCTTACATTGGTGAGTGTTGGATTTGGTTCTTGGCAACTTCACAAGTTCCACCGACACCGCCGCCAACTCTAGGATCTTTCCTCATCCCACCACATAACACAACGTTAGCCATTTATTCCAAATATCACACAAACAACTCATATTGCATTATTTAACCATACAAGATATTCATCACATTTTAGATGTTTCTAAACTACTTTCATCATAAGTATACAACCCTCTAAAACATGCTTATTTATTTCATATTTCAACATTAGAAGGTAACTCATTTTCTACCTCTAGCATTTTACTCATTTTCACTTTAGGGTTTTGGGGTTTTTATGACTCAACCCACCAACTCTTTCCATTTTCAAAATACTAACTCTAAATCAAGAGTTGTAAGAGAGAAACAACATAAAACGAACCATAACTCAAAAGGATGAGTTTCCATGGTTTCCTTCTTTTTGAGAAGAGATCCAACATAACCAAAATAGGTTTTAAAGAGAAGAAGAGAGTTAGAATCTAGAGTTTTACCTCTTCTCAAGCTCTTAGATGAGTATCCAAGCCTTTTGTCCTTGAAAAAGCTCTCTTCTCTCACCCTTCTTCTTTTCTAAACCCTAGATTGTGTTTAGGGGTTTCTCATTAAATGATGTCTCGTCGGGTTCTCGCTTAAGCGAGAAAATCCCGCTCATTTTAAAAACTCAGATCTAACCCTCTCGCTCAAACGAGGGTTTATCGCTCAAGCGAGAATCTCACACTGTCAACAGCCCCAAATGCTATTTCTCGCCCAGGCGAGACAACTATCGCTCAGGCGAGAATCTTCCAGTATACCACAGGATTTCACCCTCCCAGGTGAGCCTCTCTCGCCCAGGCGAGAATATCTCGCTCAAGCGAGGATCCTCTAGTATAGCCCAGTATTTCACCCTCCCAGGTGAGTCCCTCTCTCGCCCAAGCGAGAATCTCTCGCTCAAGCGAGGATCCCAGAACTGATACTATAATTTTAAAGACTTAAAATTTAGGGTGTTACAGTATCATTGTATCATTTATTATTTATCATTCATATTTAACTATTATTGACTCTTTAAAAAAGAAGTAATCTAAATGAATAATAGATGATATATAACTATTTATAAATCCTGTTTATAAATCTTTGCCTAGACACATCACATATATTATGCTAAAAATGGCCCAAATATTTACTCATCAATCAAGTCCTTTGCAAAGTGAACACATCTTTTATGTCAAGTTTGGTGTAGGTTTAAAATTATTTACCAAAGTAGTGTATTTTTAGGGGAGTCGTATATGGGGTCCACGATTTCCAGGCTGTCATTCATGAGGAATACGACTCTGCATGTAAGTCGTGCATGGAGAGCACGAGATAGAAAGTCATGCATGGGGTGCACGACTTCTGTTATGACTTTCTATGCCAGTAATTATAACATTAATATATACTTAATTTTTGTTTTACTTTTTTCTCCAATGAAAAACAAGGGTAGGAAAAAGACTTATTGAAAGATGCATGTACATGAGATAATCAATAAAATTTTGACAATAAATTAAAAATTTAATTTTAAAACACGTTGAATATGTTTTATATCCATATATGCCTAAATGATAACACAATTAAGCATAAATATAATTATATCTAAATATAATGTGTCATGTATATCTCTTAGTTTTCATGATTTGGACACGAAATCTATTATATATATAAGAAAAAAATGTTATTGACACATCATTATGGACATGTGTCAACTTCTCCTTAATTTTTTTCCTCCAAAATTGGTACATATTCTTATTATGTACTCTCACATATTATATTAAATCTATATAAAAAAAGTCCAAATTAATTAATTATCATTGGACACCTCCATCATCTACCATGGACACGCATATGCTAAATCATTTGACAAAAACAAATTCATTTATTCTAAACATTTGATTTCCCTTCCTTTGATCCTTATTTTTCAAACTTTCATTTCTATTAGTTTCACTCATACTCTTTCCTTATCACTGATTTCATCTTCTTCACAACACAATTTCAAACTTCTAATCAATCTAACTCCTTTTTCGATCTATTTTGGTTTCAAATGATTGGAAATTTTAAGAAATTCAGTCTATTGTAATATCAATTACTTTTCATAACGACTTTGAATATTGTACCCAACTTATCAATGATTATCTAATATTTCATTTTATTTTATAAAATTATTACACAATGTTACTAATATATATCTTTAATAAGATTGATAATACGTGGTATCAAATATATGTCATAACTAATCTATCTCATATAAATGTATGGGTAACATGTGTGTTCTTTACCACACGGGAGCAAAGTATGGTTAAGAACAACCTCTCACACAGGATAAAGACATCTCACTTTGTACAACCTCTCACACAAGATAAAAATATACTCATACCCATTGTTCATTACCTAATATGTTATTTAATAAGATATAATAATAATAACATTTAATATATATACTATATAAGAAAAAAGTTTCATTATATTCATTTTCACATGTGTTACAACCACATTCATTTTTTTCGTCCAAAATTCATAGACTAACATAGCAACAGAGAAGAAATAGTAATTACTAAAATGGATACCCTATGTTTGACACTTGAATTTTTCAAGTGCAACTTTGTCATTATATACTGACTTTTTTAATATAATTGTAATATAAATTGTATGATATATTTCTACATGTATACATTTAATATTGTTGGAGATACTTTTTCATTTTCTCTCTACTCCATTCATCTAATTTATGAGTAACATATGTGTTTTTAACTATTACAATATATGAGTCACATATTTGTTCTTAACAATAAAAATGCACATATAATATGTATATTTTAACCATGTGAATGTATAATTAATATGTGTATTTTTAAACATGTGAATATATGAGTAACTTGTGTGTTATTAATCATGTGTCAAAAGATACCGTCAGTTGGTTATTCACGTGTAACTTGGTAGTAAAAGATAAAAGATGTGACTCCCTATATGCAAAATACCCCTGTTTATAAGTACTAACAGCTTATTTTAAAGCCAAGAACTTTGTAAAAAGTGCTTGATATGCAAATCACTTCTTATCAGAACAGTCAACGCAAAACGTTTTAGGTCATTGATCTAGAAACACTGTACCCACCCTAATTTCGCTGTAAGCTGTTTGTTACTTTTACTGAAAATTTTGTTTTCTTAAACCATTTTGCTTATAATGTGCTTAAAGCGATTATATTATTGTTACTGATTTTTTAGTATATGCTTCTCGTTCCTTTATATTTTGGTAGTAAACTTCGTCATTATTTCTTTTTTTAGTATATTCGAATCATGATTTTTTTTGTTAATTGTGTGAATTTTATATATTTTATGCTTGGATTGCGTTTTTTGAGTTTCATTTCCCACCAAATTTTCAAGGTTGGGGTTGATTGCATATTTTTCATTTTGCAATTCTGTTTTAGGGTTTTGTGAAATGAATTAAGAATTTGAGTGGTTAGTGATGTTCATTGTAGGAAATTTTAATAGTTAATGGAATTGAATCAGTTAGTGATTCCAGACATGATTTTTCTTCTTCTTGGACATGTTGCTCAGGAATTTTCTGATAGTATTATTTGAAGTCAATGTCTGAGTCTGATTGCAAAATGATAATGGGCCGAACCCGGAAAGCTCGATTTGGTTTCAACATGATCTTGATTTTGAAAGCTTCTGTATTTGAGTTGTATTTAAAATGATTTCCAGATAATGGCAGAGAAGTTTCTGGAGATGATGGCCCCATTCTTGTTGTTTTCCTTTTTATCCTTATCCTCTTCTTGTTGTTTCTCCAGTGTCCGATTGTTTATTTAACATTTCATATGCGAAAATAAAATCAGTAGTATATATCAGTAATGTCATACTACTTCTGATTAAGTTGAGTTCATTTCGCGATTTTATAAGAACTAGGAGAGAAAGTTTTAGACTGTATAGTCCTTCATGTGAACTAACTTGGTAGTGGTAATATTGATATATTTGTCCTTCTGGGAAAATGTACCTTACTAAGTTAACTTATATTGGCATATTCCTAATGTGTATTTTTTTTCAAATAAGAGGGTCTAAATCACTTCAAATTTGAGTATGTCATTATCAGTTTCATATTTGCTTATATAACATTTATTTCTTTTGTTAAAAACAAAATTATCAGCTTCATGTTGTGGACAAGTTCTATATAGCATGGCAAAGTAAATTAAAGGATCTATTTTTGTAGCTTGCTGATATCATACATTTATGCTGCATGGAATCCAAATTAGTTGATGGGAACAAGGGGGTGGAAGTCTCTTTTGATGATGGTTTGAATACAGATGAAGTTCAGATACAGAAAGAAGCCTATGAATGTATGATATTTTAGTAACTTGATTTTCTATATTGAATATTGAATGATTAAAATCTGTTGCTTGTTTTAAGTGTAAAGTCCCACTTCCTAGTTTATGAATGTTATACTTCCCAACATGATGGCTGGAGTCTAAAATGATGCTGAAAACAGTAACACATAGATGGGAAGTCTATTGACACATGGGAGTCAAAGAGAACTTGCATCAGCAATTACCAACCCTGAAGGCCATTTCGCAGTAACGATAAAGCTACACTTCTAATTTACAATTTGTTGCATGCTACTTAATTTCTCAGTTCCGGAAACTCTTGTGTATAGTTTGTGTCTTGACAACATGCCTGAATTTGATTTAGTTATTCAATATCATCAATTATTCTTTCAATTCCTCACATATGGTATAAACTGTGTATGTTATACTTCCCAAGGTTCATATATGACGCATTCTCTATGCTTGTTTATGCCATATCCTCTTAAACAAAGAAATTATGAATAGAGTGAGCCCAAGACAATCAAAATGCAGCGACACTGTTCAATTTCTCTGCATATTAGACAAGGAAACGCCCAAAATAAACCGTGTACAGAAATAACAGAGTGATAGGAACTTGTACTATTATGATTAATATTAGACTGAATGATGAGGAGCAAGCTCCAATTACATAAAACAGAAGATGAAAGTGCAGAAAACAGTATATATAAAAGATAGGAAAATATCAGAGAAGCAATGCTATCTCTGCTCTGTGGCATAACCACCCAAAACTACCCGAACGATCCGATAACTCCTCTACCATCCTCCATTCTCTTTATATTGACATTCCCTTTCATGATTCCAGCACCTTCACCAATTTCCTACTGCCATGTGTCACTTCTGTTAAGTTACTTTTATCTTGCTTAACAACTTCCTCCACTATGCCGTCTTTTCCACTCCCCATTCTACCCACATGTTCCTTCTTATCAATAATAAACATGAGGTATATGATTGAGAGGCTCGTCAGAAAGGGAGTGAAATGTCATGCCCTTGAAGATGTAAGCATTAAATTTCTGCTCTCACCATGTACACCAAAGAATAACATAAACTACCTACTTCACAAAGTCTTGACCCCCCTTTTCCTTTGGAAACCTTTAAAATAAATCATGAGTGAGGTCAGACTAGACTTTTAAACAAGTCTGACCTAGGTTTTAATTTTTTTTAAAGAGGTAGACGACCAGACCAGACTTGTAAACAAGCTAGGCCTAGGCTTTAATCTTTTTAAATATGTAAACATATCAGACCCATGCTGCTATTTGTTATATAGGCTCAGCCTGTTTAAGGCAAAACATGGTCTTACCTGTTTCACCTCTAGCTGGGATTCACCAGGAATGCTAAACAATTCTTCCTTGAGTTAGCAATGGCCTCATAATACAAAATTGAATCAGTAGATGTTTTTGAGCTAATATTACATTTGACATGTTTATGAGGGGAAATATGTGTTTAAGGTCCGCAAAGTTGCAACATGACTATGGTATTACCAATCATGATTAGTGTTGCTATCACAGGTGAAAATTTGACCTTAGGGGTTTTAGATTTCCATTAGGCTTGTCAAGAACAAACCTCTCCTGATTAGAATGAAAGAAATAAGAATAGGATTTCCAAGAACAAGTAAGAAAAATGAAAACCATACCTACTGTGTTGCACAAAGACAATAGCATTATGAGTTTTATGTCACATTCTAAGAGGGATTTGGACCCTGAATAGAATGCAATTATGGAAGAGCTATGTGATGGAAAAGACGAGACTAGGGAATCTTCAAACACAGGACCCTCACCAAATGTTTGTTCAAAATCTCATACAAGAACCATGACTCAAACCCAATGAAGCCAGTAGTCTATCTCAAAGAAACATATCAGAGTCTGAGAGATACACTTCCAGCGAACACTGATTCACATGAAAAGTATTGCTGGCCTGGCATCCTTCCACAGGATGACAGGACACATTTATTTTTAACCTTTTTTTGGATGAGGGATGTGGGGCAACTAGGGGGCTAAAAGAACCAGAATAAGATTCATGCTTGTGTCACATGTGCAGATAGGTAAAGGTTCTCCATAGTGAAAAGTGTTTTTTAGATCTTCTGGTAATATATAGAATTCTTGATTTCACTGCTTCTCTTCTGTTGAACAACTGCCTTCTTTGAATTTAAAGTTCTTCCCTATATTTAATTCTTAGCAAATGGACCCGATGTTTTGTCCTGCATAATTTGTTAAGTTCATTATGAAAAAACTTTTCGACAGTTTCAACAGCTAAGTTATTTTGTGACAGTGGACCCAGATGAGGGTTGTAGGGAGCCAGAGAGTTCTAGGGGAGAGTTGTGCATCTATGAAGACCATGCTATTCAGGAACCATATGAAGGCATGGAATTTGAATCTGAAGATGCTGCTAAGATATTCTATGATGAATATTCCCGGCGTTTAGGATTTGTCATGCGTGTGATGTCTTGTCGACGCTCAGAAAGAGATGGTAGGATTCTTGCCCGCAGGCTTGGATGTAATAAGGAGGGCCATTGTGTCAGCATCCGAGGTAACTTCGGGTCCGTTCGTAAGCCAAGGAGCAGCTCAAGGGAAGGTTGTAAGGCGATGATTCATGTTAAATATGATAAGTCTGGAAAATGGGTGATAACAAAATTTGTGAAGGATCATAATCATCCGCTAGTAGTATCGCCACGTGAAGCACGTCAAACAATGGTAGGTTCATATGTCTTTTCTAACTGTATGTCTTTCACCAACATTTTACTTTTCTTTCAATCATTACTCTTGTATTGCAGTGCCCTTTTATATTTCTATATATTTTTCTTGTTGGAAATTGTTTTGTCCATAGTTTTTCAATAGTGAAAAATTTAAATGGCTAAGTTGGTATTTTGTAGAAACTGTGATAGTAATACTATTTCGCCGTAACTATTTTATGCATGCTCCCTGCTCTTTGAATTGCGGAATTGGATTTAACCTGTTTGTTATTCAAACCTGTATGCATGATATTTGAGATATGAATAAAAAATAATGAAATATTGAGTTCTGTCTTATGTACAACCCACACGTATTACTTGGTTGTACACGAGCAATTAACAGCCACTTGTAACTGCAACTCTGTAAATAGGGTCCCACTTCTGAATAATTTTAAAGGAGACTAATAATATGACAATAAAAATCAAACCTTATACCACTATGTGGCATTGATTACATAGATCAATCAACATTATTGTTTTCTATCAAAACCAAATTTTAAGCTAAACCTATGTTAGAAGGCTCCACAATCTCACAGCGAGAATAATTATGTAGTTAAATATAAAAATAAATTTTTATTGTGACACTTTTTGCCTTGTTTTTAGGTCTATTTTAGGCATTAGTTATTTCCTTGAGGCTATAAAATGTTTACAAACCTTCTACAGAGAATTTGTAAAGATGCCAAAATCTTGCTTACTACTCTGGTTTTGTTGTTTTTTTGGTTATATGGTTGGAAAGGAACACCGAATTTTCCATGATTTCTTCTCGACTTTTGACTTTGCCTGGGATAGAGTTTTTCTATTTTGGATCTTTATGGTGCTCTGCCCATGGATGTTTTAGTGGCATTTCTTTGTTAGAAGTGCAAAGGGATTGACATGCTTTGTCACATGGCTCTAATCTTATCTTTTCTTGTATGATGCACTTATGATGCTCTTATTAACAGTTTACTACCCAACTCTCACTACAATATAGGATTGCTGATATCATACCTGTTCAGTAGGAGGTTCGTTTCAGTTTGTTAAGTACTGTGTAGTCACAAATTTTGCCTGATATGTATCTCTACATATAATGTAGCTGCTGGAATCCTATGTGTGTCATCCCCATTGATCTCCACTATTAGTTTGTAAGATTGATTTCTGATGCATAACATACAACTTGTGTTATAATGTGATCCCAAATTTCACCTCTAGAACATTTCTTGCCCATGTGTTACTGGGCATGCATTTCTTATACTTACTCCTTCCCAACCAAAATGCTTTTGATTCCAAAGCTTCTCTTGAAAATTCTACTTTAGAATTTACTCATCTCGTCTAGAACTATATAATCTGTAAAGATTATTTATTAATGCACTGGCCTTAGGAATAGTTGGTATGACCAATAACAAGGTAGGAAGTTATGAACTCAAAAGCAACTTTGACGTAAATATTTTTATGAAAAATCTTAATTTCCCCTATCCTTTGTAGGTCGAATATGTGATATGAACCTTTTTTATCTAAAGCCTTCTGGAATTCTATCATTGGCTATTTTTGATGGACAGGAATCCATGTCTGGTTTGTATCTTTTCATTTGTTAAGTGTTGAAGTCTCACCTTTGTTGAATATATGAGGGATGTAGGGTGAGGTTAGGCCCGATTATTCTATATGATACCAGAGCCTATTATGAAATTGAGCCACCCACAAATCTCCAGCCCTGTAAACTTCACGCTCTAGATGTCTAGTCTTGGGCATAAGGGATGCATATTAAGTGTTGAAGTTTCACATTGATTGAATACGAGGGGTGAACCATTTATTATAACTTGGGCAACCCTCCCCCAATGAGCTAACTAGCTTTTCGGGTGTGGAGTTAGGCTCCGTTATTCTAGTATCATCGAACTCAATAGTATATAACTTCAAGTCCTCCACGGTTGGCATCCCTAACATAAAACTAAACTGGTTCACTAGTGTACATGTCTCTTGTTTCAAACATGTTCAGAAGTCTCCATTGTGTAGAAATCCGTGTGTTTCAACCACACAACGGAGGCTTCTTTACATACAATCAAATGGTCGAATACTTTTTTAGAATTTAAAGTGCCTCATGAGCTTGATCCATCTATACCTCACAAAGGAGATTAATTGATATCATAAACAAAAGAATATTAATTATAACAACAATAATTTAAAATGCTTCTGTCAGGTCATCCTGTTAGTGAGTGCTGTTTTTCAAGTCATACATGCAAGTAGGAAGTATTTGGCATATGAAGAAAATTCTATTGCTTTTTGGTGCTTTGTATATCATCCTGGAAGTTTCTTAATACAAAATGAAGTGTTTGATAACATTTACTTAATAACTTTCTTTTGCATCTGTTTTAGGATGAAAAGGATAAGAAAATTCAGGAATTGACAGCAGAGCTACGGAATAAAAAACGTTTGTGTGCAGCATATCAAGAACAGTTAACTTCTTTTATGAAAATTGTTGAAGAGCACAGTAACAAACTGTCTGCAAAGATTAGTCATGTAGTTAATAATCTTAAAGAATTTGAATCCACAGAAGAGCTGTTGCACCAGCCATAGCCCCCACAGAAAGTGAGTCCTTAAACTCTTCACTATTAATTGTTATTTCTCTCTTAATATAATGTGTCTTGAATAGTGTTATCCTCATGTTCTGGTTGTTTATGAGTGATTATGAGAGAAATTATAGCAATGTAGCTGTTGTATAATTTACAGAAGGCAATGCTGTTCTTTCTCGCCTAAAGATCTGAAGAGGTTTAGAATGAGGCTGTTTTTTTGTTCAGTCTAAGAAATGCAAGTCTCTAAGCAACGGTAAGGTTGCTGCCTTTGACCTGAAGGTCACAGGTAAATCCTAGAAACATTTTCTCCACTGGCTGGGATAAGACTATGTACATCATTTACCCTCCCCGGACGCCACCAGGTGGGAGCCTTCTGCACTGGGTGCCCTTTCTTTTCACTCTAAAACTGCGCACATACATACTAGCATTCTATGCTATCTATAGTTGGCCTTAATTTCAAATGCTAATTGGCTAGTTAGTAGATTTCCATTTCTTAATATTGTATGATGTATTTATTTAAAGCCTGTATTTACTTGAGGCACTAATTATATAGTCCTTGCAATTCAGGTATCTGGCTATATTACATGACCATTATATAACAATTTGTATTTACTACTGTAGAAACTTGATTAATTTACTTTTACCTAAAATATAAAATCTTTAACATTAAGGTAAATAGTTCTGCTCTTTGATTGCACCTTCTGAATGCAGTTTTCTGGTTTGACCTATAATCAATTTATTTAAAAGACCATTTCAGTTTTCTGTTTCAGACATTGAATGATTCCTTCTTTTTGGTTATTATGAGACATGAGATTCATGAACATTGTAATATTCCTTACTGACTTGTATCTAAATTGTTATGTCATGCTCAAAGCATTCTCTTACAGACACTAATTCAGTAATCAAAACTTGGTAAGTCTAGCTAGCCTTGTAACAGAGAAATGGCTACCATATCCACAAGGTATAAACTGTTAAGTTTGATAGCTTGTCATAATACATATACATTAAAAGATAAGACACCTTATTGTGAGATTGAGTTAAGTGTCATAATATAATGTCTTAGTCAATTTGATATAGCTGGTCATAATACATATAATGTTTTAGTCAGTTTAGTTTAGTAGCTCATGAAATAAAGCTATATGTCTAACAATTTTAGGGTGAAAATTTATGACACATAAAACATACCTCTATCTATTAATCTATGTTGGTGAAATTGAGTTAAGTGTAACACCTCAAATTTCTTGGTCATATTATTAACTCATTAAAATAGCTTTATGTCTAGTAACTAAATTAACAAGATGAAGATATATGAACTATTAATCATACTTATGTGTCTAGTAGTTTATGTTAACAAGTTTGAGAGTTATTTGATGCTATGTAAATTTATGTCTAGCAATCATATTAACACAGACATGCATGTGATTTATTAGAACAAATATGTGTCTAGAATTATATTAATAAGATGAGTTCCTAATTTAAGCTTTTGAACTAGAATTCCTTCTTGAGTTCATACATCCAAAAATCATACAAAGGAGGTCATTAATATAGAAAGAAGCATTAAGCAAAAATAGTCAATTCATACAAATCGATACATAATAACTAGGCATAAAGTCGAATCCAAGTATTATACATCAAGTGATTATTACATTTAATCCCAATAAAGGAAAAGTCTAGTTAAACACTTTCATGAAACACTATAGCAAAAATAAAAGAGAGAAAATACAACTCAAAAGGGGATGAATACCTTCTCCATAACATACACCAATTCCTCTATCTTTCCTCTTGCATTTACATCTTGCTTCCAGACTATACTAGTCTAGAAGCTATAAGAGAAATCGAAAGCATTCTAATTATCACCGAAACAATATATGGGAGTAGTTGTGGATCTCAGCGCACCTCTTCGTCTGGCTTGACCTGTCACCTAGCCAAGTTGTATTTGGCACATCATTTGCACTTAGCGTGGATTTGCTTAGCGCGATACATGCACTTGGCTTAGGTTAGCTGATATGGACTTAAGTTTACACCCATCTTTCCTCATTTTTACTCTTTTAAGTCCTGAAATGACATGGAAGCTCAAATTATAGGATTAGTTCAATAAATCATCAACATGCCAAGTATGAATAACATTTTCCTAGATTTTAGAATAAAAAAGTGTTCATTTATCTTTATGAATTAAGGTAATTTTCATACCTAACAATCACAATTTGAATTTATAACTGTGAACAACGTCAAGAAAGATTCATAATGTCGATAACGAGTCTAAGAGATAATCTTGCATACATCTTCCACTTTCATCGTACTTTGATGATATCTCTAATGCAACTCAATCTTTCATAAGAATGATACTCCTCTTGATGCACCAAATAATCAACTATAGAGAGTGACTATTTGTTAGTGACAATCACATGGTTCAACTATCTGTGTTTATATCCTTTTTCTTTAGAAACATAATTGATTATTGCACCCCATGGTGGTATATCCAGACATATGAACTGATTATTCATGACATCTTCTAATTGGTTCTTGAGTTCTTCCTACTCAATAGAAGCCATTCGATAATGAGCTATGAAAATTGGTCATGCTATACGGATTAAATTGCTCTATAACTCTAATTCTCTATTTCACTTTCTACATCTTGGAAACCTTCTTGAGGTTCTATATTGTGAAAATTTAGAGATATTCCACTCTAGACTTATGTTAGTGCTTTTAATTGTATGCTCAAAGATTCCAATTTCAAGTATCATAAATTATATATCTATCAACATTCAAAGAATGAACATCATTATGATCATCACTGATAGTATTTGTGTAAGGTGTTAGTGTTAATGTAAAGATTTATATCATTAGTACATTATCTATCATTCATATGTATTACTTTTTTTTGAAGAATCAATGATAATTAAATGCAAATGGTAGATAATATAATGTTAGTGTATAAAACTCATATACTATCAGCACATACATTTTTTCCGTGATGAATATAATCATTATCCTATTCTATGGTGAGTTGGGTTGATATTAATACCAAAATAGAATGGAACCAAACAAAGTTGCTTTGGATATATGTTAGTTCTATTGTTTATAATGTGTAAAAATGCACAAAAACTATGAGAGAAATAGAGAATGATGATTCGCTAATGTTGTTCAAAGATAGCCAAACTAAATCATTTTTGATACTTTTAAAATAACAAAAATAACCGTTGGTATTCTAACGTTATCAAAATTAATAACACAATTTCATTATATGATTACCAAGTGAAATAACATCATACATTTGAAGTTCAAGCAACTAATTCAAAAACATTACATATATAAAAATGATTCAAAAGTGGAAAAATTTACTTCTAACAAATAACCACTTAAACTAAAGATAAAAGAAAGAGTTATGTAAAAATGTACGTACATCTAATTAATAAAATTTTCGGCAACATATTAAAAATGTAATTCTAATTAAAATTTAATTCTAAATGATAGCACCAAAAATAGAAATGTATTTGTCTCTAAATATGACTCGTTGTTACGTCTCCATGCAATTTTTTCTCTAAAGACAATTAGGGGTGTGTAAAAGTTCGGTGCAAATCGATTTTTGATGTATTTCATCGATCGAATTGAACACAAACATATGGTTCAATTCACCTCAATTAACCGCAAAATTTACTACAGGAATCGAATCGAACTGGTCATAATAGTTTGATTTGGTTCGGTTTCACTTTTTTTTTAAATCTTGTATCAATTGAAAGTTCAAAATGTATTAAAAGAAACATTATTTATCCATAAAAAGAAAACATTAATATTATTATCAGAAAATTTGAATCATATATATATATATATATATATAATAAAATATATAACATTATAATTCACAATTATTAATATATATAACTAATGTTATTAAAACCGTACCGATTATCAAATCGGCCAGCTACTAGTATAGTGGTTCAACCGGCGGTTCAGTAATTAAACTGCATGCCGGTTAAACCGAGCATACCTCTTTATATTTATATATATGTAAACCTATAACAAATTTTTTTTTTCAATTAAGTAGATATTCAAATTTATAATTCATATTCATAATCTACTCCAAATTCATACAAACAAACAACATTAAGTCTTTAACAAAATCAAAGTCTAAAGTGTGAAACATATATCAATCCAAAAGTATCACTTAACAAACGCAAAATATAAATAAATGACACAAGTTAACAACTTAGTCTACAATACATAAAAATTTAGAGTTTTAACATTTAACACTAAGGAGTCAAAGTTATATCATATCGAGGTTCCATTTCTTCATCATTTGAATCCGAAGCTTGACCCACATTGTTTTTATATAGGTTCACACTTGCACCAATAATAGTAACCTCTGAAGCATGGATACGTGAGACTCCTTTACGTGTCCGTGTCGGATACGTATCCGACACGGATACGCTCCGATTCATCATGGAATATCCAAAAATAAAAAATTAAAAAAATATTAAGATACGTATCTGAAACATTTTGAACAAAAAATAAGATAGATATGATACTATTTGAAACTTTTTCAACAAAAAACTAGGATAAATATGATACGTTTTAATCAAAGCATCCCAACAATCAAGGAAAATACCAACTTATTTGAATGCAAACACTAATGGAGGATAATGATTTGTAATTTCCATTATATTTTCTACTTTTAATATTTTGATTTACACTTATAATTTTATCATATTTTTTACTAATTTATACACGTATCCCTGAACGTATCGTATCCTATATTTTAGAAAAAAATGTATATCGGCATATCAGATACGAGTTGTATCCGATACACGTATCCGTATATGTGTTTCATAGATAATAACAACATAAAAATAAAAAGCACGATAAGGTGTGAAAAACAAAAACAAAAAACAAGAGTGAGTTCATAAACAAAACCAATGTATCTGTTGTGAGGTTAAAGTTCAGTGTACTATGCTGATTTTTAACTTAATGCTATTAAGTGATGTGCTGACAAGTTTAACTACATAGCAAATAGAATATAACTTTCATTTGTTTTCTCATATCAATCTTGCTAAAGAGCAAGAGTTCATAAACTTTCATTTGCTTTCTCATATCAGTGTTCAAAATCCGATTATTCAATTCAACCTACATAGCTATAAATTAGATATACATAACATCCACACAAAAAATCAACAACCTGTGAAATCCAGCACAGCCTTATAATCCCAACAATATAGCATCCTCTCTCACTTCCACAGTTTACAAACCCTTTTTTCTTTTTTTTCTCTCACTGTGAACACTCAATTTTGTCCAGCCTATATTTAGAAAAATCCAAAAAAAATCTTAAAACAACATTTTGTCTTGAAAAACCAATTGTTGTCCATTTGGTTTTCCCATTTCTAATCGGCGATCATAAGTTTTTTTACTGATGGTCTTGTTATTTTAATATAAAATTCAGTAAAAAACTTGTTAGTGAGATATCGGGAATTCATGGAATAGGATGTTGCAAGTTGATGTTAAGAGAATGTCAAAGACAATTAAGGCAGTCTATTACAAATTGATGTTATAATTGAATAAGATGATGCATCTTCTCAACTTGATGATTTCACCCCTCGAGTCCACTTCTCCCCATAATAACATTCAGCTATCCAAACATTTATATGTATGTTGGTCGTTCATTAATAATTGGATATATCAATCACTCATTGAATCAGCCGTGGATTAAACAAATACAAACCAAAAGTCAGAGATACTAATCAGCTTTACAATCAGCAGTAACGTGCAAACATAAAGGGTATTTTCAGTTATGGAATCAGCTGAGTAGTAAATAACAATCATCAAAATAGTAATCAGCAGCCACTCAAAAGCCTAACAGTTGGAAAGTTAGAAGGTTATGGGCTGTTTGCTAAGTCCAATTGGCAAACGAAAAGGTTCATTCAGAATCCTTTATAAACAGCCATCATGGTGCACAAGTTGACATTTTGTAAAACCTACAACATTCATTTTCTATTCACTATACACATATCATCCAGAGGTGCTATCCTCACTATCCTTATAACAAATCACCAACACCAAAATACCATCCACACTACACCTCCCAATTCGATAAAATCAAAGAACCAGAAAAGGGAGTTCCAGTCAGGTTATAGCCGGATAGAAGTGTGGTTCGTACATTCGAAAGGTAAAGCAATCACACAGTCGCGTAAAAAACCTATACTGAAACATGCTCATGAATAATACATCACCTTTTGTTTCGGTTTCAATTTGTTAACAAAGTAAAGAGGTAAAATAGAGGGTTGGGAGATCACCCTTACTCAAATCGGGGTTCTACGAAGAACCCACATCAGCACCCTTCGAATTATTACCTCCAATGGCGGTTTTGGACGAAAAAGGGTGGCTATGGCGAGTCACTATCATCTTCACGGTTTAGGAAAGGAAAATAGAAAGGAAAACAAGGGTGAATAAGGTTAGGCATAAACCGAAGTAGAAGGAAACCGAATGGAGAAGAGAAGCCACAACCGTGGACGACAACCTATCGCAGGGAGGATGATCTTACCCTTCTCAGTCACCGCAAACCGTTTCCGCCACCGTCGGCAGAAAACCGGGGAGAAACCGTGATTCACTCCTCGACACCACCTTCGTTTATCTCTTCTCTCATCTTCTCACGTTTCTCTCTAAACCCCTCAATCAAATGAATGAAAACCAAAGAAACCCCCTCCCAACCTGATTCATCTTTGTGGGCTTTCGGCCCACATATCCTTTTTGTTTTTTTGTATTATTTACCATCTTTTATTTTATAATTAGGATAACAACATTTTAAGTTAGTGTATAATTCATTTTATTGTTAAATTCCATATCTCTTTTATTTATTAACTCCTTTTATTTACCATTACCTCGCGTGATTTAAACTAATGATTTTAAGTCTTTATGTTTGCGATAAATTATAATTTTGAAAGTTATATTTATTATATTAATAGAAATCCTAATAAGGTTATGACTCGTGTTGTCTCTAAATTCTCTAAAAATGAGAAGGAGGTCTACAACCAGTGCCGTCTCTAAACTATTAATTTCATATCAAATATTTCAAAAACAATCATTATTTATTCAAGTGATTTTAAATGGATTTTTATAGTAAAGTTATAGTCCGTGTTGTCTCTAAATTCTCTTAAAATGGGAAGGAGATCTACGACCAGTGCCATCTCTAAACTATTAATTCCATATCAAATATTTCAAAAATAATCATTATTTATTCAAGTGATTTTAAATGGATTTTTATAGTAAGGTTATGGTCCGTGTTGTCTCTAAATTCTCTTAAAATGGGAAGGAGATCTACGACCAGTGCCGTCTCTAAACTATTAATTCTATATCAAATATTTCAAAAATAATCATTATTTATTCAAGTGATTTTAAACGGAATTTATAGTAAGGTTATGGCCCGTGTTGTCTCTAAATTCTCTGAAAATGGGAAGGAGATCTACGACCAGTGTCGTCTCTAAACTATTAATTTTATATCAAATATTTCAAAAATAATCATTATTTATTCAAGTGATTTTAAACGGAATTTATAGTAAGGTTATGGCTCGTGTTGTCTCTAAATTCTCTGAAAATGGGAAGGAGATCTATGACCAGTGCCATCTCTAAACTATTAATTCCATATCAAATATTTCAAAAATAATCATTATTTATTCAAGTGATTTTAAACGGAAGTTATAGTAAGGTTATGGCCCGTGTTGTCTCTAAATTCTCTGAAAATGGGAAGGAGATCTATGACCAGTGCCATCTCTAAACTATTAATTCCATATCAAATATTTCAAAAATAATCATTATTTATTCAAGTGATTTTAAACGGAAGTTATAGTAAGGTTATGACCCGTGTTGTCTCTAAATTCTCTGAAAATGGGAAGGAGGTCTACGACCAGTGCCATCTCTAAACTATTAATTCCATATCAAATATTTCAAAAATAATCATTATTTATTCAAGTGATTTTAAACGGAATTTATAGTAAGGTTATGGCCCGTGTTGTCTCTAAATTCTCTGAAAATGGGAAGGAGATCTACGACCAGTGTCGTCTCTAAACTATTAATTTTATATCAAATATTTCAAAAATAATCATTATTTATTCAAGTGATTTTAAACGGAATTTATATTAAGGTTATGGCTCGTGTTGTCTCTAAATTCTCTGAAAATGGGAAGGAGATCTATGACCAGTGGCATCTCTAAACTATTAATTCCATATCAAATATTTCAAAAATAATCATTATTTATTCAAGTGATTTTAAATGGAATTTATAGTAAGGTTATGGCCCGTGTTGTCTCTAAATTCTCTGAAAATGGGAAGGAGATCTACGACCAGTGTCGTCTCTAAACTATTAATTTTATATCAAATATTTCAAAAATAATCATTATTTATTCAAGTGATTTTAAACGGAATTTATAGTAAGGTTATGGCTCGTGTTGTCTCTAAATTCTCTGAAAATGGGAAGGAGATCTATGACCAGTGCCATCTCTAAACTATTAATTCCATATCAAATATTTCAAAAATAATCATTATTTATTCAAGTGATTTTAAACGGAAGTTATAGTAAGGTTATGGCCCGTGTTGTCTCTAAATTCTCTGAAAATGGGAAGGAGGTCTACGACCAGTGCCGTCTCTGTAAGGACCCAAATTCTACCCTTGAAATTTTTTCCTTATTTTAATCCAATTTCATGCATTTAACTATAAATTATAATTACCAATTGAATGAACTTATTTAAAAGATTTCACTTCCCTCGTCACACCCAATCTATACCCAAAAGTGACATACCAAATCAGATGACAGAAAAACATAATTTGTATTAATGTAACTTAGTAACTACCGCATACAATTAGCTATGGGTTTCCAAAACACCCATAGCTACATATATCCCGAGTTACTAGCTTCCAGGATTAATGTCATCTACAACAATCATGTTCATAGTTACAAATAGTTAGTTCAAGTACAACAAATGAGGTTACACAAAATGGATAAGAGACATCAAAATAAAAGTCTCTAAGCTCTTAATCAAAAACACTCTTACTCCTTCCACCTACCTGCAATGGGATTAACATTGACAATACACCAAAGAAACACAAGGAGTAAGTCGTTAACTCAACAAATATCAATGTAAGTTAATCCACATTTAAGAAGATTAAATAAACGGTTTAAAAATCAAATTTACTTAAAACCATTTTCATCGTTCATACTTTTGAAAACCATGCTACATAACTTGAGGCAAAATTTGCTACATTGCTTGAGCCAAAGCTTGCTACATTACTTGAGCCAAAGTTTGCTACATTGCTTGAGCCAAAACTTGCTACATTACTTGAGCCAAAGTTTGCTACATTGCTTGAGCCAAAGCTTGCTACATTACTTGAGCCAAAGTTTGCTACATTGCTTGAGCCAAAACTTGCTACATTACTTGAGCCAAAGTCGCTAACCAATCATGGTCGGCTAAAAACGAGTTTTATTTCCATTGGCACTCCACCAATACATTTTCCGAATTTTATTTCCATTGGCACTCCACCAATACAAAAACATTAAATGCACCCGACATCATTACAAACATACCCATATATGCTTATAACTACAAAGTGATTTACGATTCATTTCATTATTCCGAGTTTTATTTCCATTGGCACTCCACCAATACATGAACAGTAAATTCACTCCTCATTACTACAAACATACCCATATATGCTTGTAACGACTAAGTGATTTACATTACATTTCATTATCCACAACAGAAAATCTACGCATTTTCTATCACAATGCATAAGTTAAAGACTTATCATTACCTCGGTGAGTGTTGGGTTTGGTTCTTGGAAACTTCTCAAGTTCCACCGACACCGCCTCCAACTTTAGGATCTTTCCTCATTCCCACCATACAACACAATGTTAGTCATTTATTCCAAATATCACATAAAGAACTTATATTGCATCATTTAACCATACAAGATATTCATCATATTTTCAATGTTGCTAAACTACTTTCATCATAAGTTTACAACATCTAAAACATACATATTCATCTCATATTTCAACATTAGAAAGCTTATTCATCTTCTACCTCTAACACTTTACCCATTTTCTTCTTTAACCACATTCTCACTTTAGGGTTTTTGGGTTTTCATGAATCAACCCACAAACCCTCTCCTTTCTTGAAATAATAACTCTATACCAAGAGTTTACAAGATAAAATAACATAAAACGAACCATAACTCCAAAGGGTGAGTTTCCATGGTTTCTCTCATTTTGAGAAGAGATCCAACATACCCAAAACAAGTTTCAAAGGGAAGAAGAGATTTAAAATCAAGAGATCTACCTTTTCTCAAGCTTCTAAATGACTCATAAGTCTTCTTACTCTTGAAAATGCTTCATTCTCTCACTTCTCTCTAGGTTAACCCTCATAAATGTGTTTGGGGTCCCCTATTTAATGTAACAGCGTCGGGTTCTCGCTTAAGCGAGCCCTTTCTCGCTCAAGCGAGAAAATCCCGCCTATTTTAAAAACTCAGATCTGACTCTCTCGCTCAAGCGAGAATCTTACAGCCTCGATAGGTCCAAAACATCACTTTTCTCGCTCAGGCGAGAATCCTCCAGTATAGTCCTGGATTTCACCCTTCTAGTTGAGCTTTTCTCGCTCAAGTGAGCCAACTCTCGCTCAGGCGAGAATCCTCCAGTATAGCCCAGGATTTCACCCTCCCAGGTGAGCCTTTCTCGCCCAGGCGAGAATACCTCGCTCAAGCGAGAATCCCATGACTAATACTATAATTTTAAATACTTAAAGTTAGGGTGTTACATCTCTAAACTATTAATTTCGTATCAAATATTTCAAAGGAAAATTATTTCATTATTTAAACAAATTTCAAATGGAATTTTTATAGCAAGGTTATGGCCCGTGTTATCTCTAACTTCTCTGAAAATGGGAACAAGGTCTACGACCATTGCCATCTCTAAACTATTAATTCCATATCAAAATGTTTTAGTAAAAATTTATTTTATTACTCAACCAAATCGATACCTTCAAACCAACGAAATCAATCAATTAATTTTCGAATCATAACTACGTAGCCTTGATTTCCCTATTGCACCTAGGGATACGTAGGAACAAGATAAACTCTTGTCAGGCACAACAATAAAAAATAAAACATTTTGCTTTTTATTACTGAATTTCAATAATTAATTTTAAGGGTATAAAAGTCCATGTTATTAGCGAGGGTACCATTTTAATATGGGCGGACGGGGTGCTAATACCTTCCTTGATCCGTAACCGACTCCCGAGCTCAGAATCTCTGTTCAAAAGACCAAATTGTCCAAATTGGGCATATAAAGAATTTTCTACGTTTTATCCGCAAAAAACGTAGTGACAACTCCAAAACAATTGGAAGAGGTAGAAATTGAGTTTGCCTCTCCCCAAGTCGCAGGGACGGTCTTCCAACCGAAAATCGGGTCGCAGCACTCATCCAATTCTTCTTCTTCTTCTTCTTGACCCACGTTGTCTTATTCCATTCTAATCTCTTGCAGTTCATTCTCTCCTCCCATTCTCTCTCTCGTGAATCAACTTTTCCTCTCTTCTTTTCCTTTCCATTTCTTCATCCTTCTCCAAAGCTTCCAACTCTGACATTTTCTGCCTCCTGAGCTTCTTCCTCCTCTGCCTCTCGCGCTCTTTATCCATCTCCCTCTGCTCGAACCGTGCTTCCATTTCCTGCAACTGCCCCATATGGTTAACAATCACCTTCCAAGCCTTCTTCTCCATTCCCTTACCCACCTTCCTCTTCTTCTTCATCATTAAATTCGACCGTTCGGGTTTCACCGGTTCACCGGTTTTGTTGCTTATGCGGTATAACATCTGTGCGGTACCGATTAGGAGTCCGGTTCATCAGTTTTCCGGTTGAACCGGCCGGTACGGTATAATTTTTATAACCATTTATGATGTATGTTAGTTTCAAACTCATTATTAGTTAGAAGATATGTTCCAAATCATCAAGACAATAGGAAAATAATTTAGTAATCGGTAACATATATAACATTAACATAATAAAAATATAATAACATATATAACACTACAATTCACACAAATTTGATAATTTAAGCTACAAAATTGGTCGAAGAATTTAAACAACAATACAACACCATTCACCTTAATTCCTCAAAATTTCACACCAACCATGACATTCATTACTCTTTCCGTACTGTTTCTCTCTTCAACCACCCAAAAAAAATACTCAATGAGTAAGCATAGAAGCAAGACAGTAACAATGACGGTTGGTGTGAACTTTTGAGGAAGAAAGTAACTGTGGAAGCAAGACAACAACAACAGTGCAATAGAGAAGGAGGGTTACTAAATTTTTGAATGAAAAAAAAATAAGAAAGTAAGACAAATTCTCAATAGAACTTACGTCCCACGAATAAGGGCTTATGTTTTGTTGTTTCCATGTTGGGCTAATTAACCCTTTAATTAGTGTGATTTATATACCTGTTAATGTATAAAATATTTTCATAACAAAATCAATTGATTACATAAAACTTAAAGGATCTTATAAAAAGTGAAAAACTATTTTAAGAAAATTGACTAGTCAAACGATAATTAGTCTCATTTCTTAGCAACGAGAAACTTTAATTATAAATTGATATGTTGGATTCAAAGAAGCCAACATATTACCCTCACGTCATACAATAGTTAGTGATGATTGATTATAAGTTTGAATAAAGGTGTATGAGAGGAAATTATACTCCCATTCATGCCAGAATAAAAATAAATGTAATTAAATTAAATAAAATATATTATATTTTGAAGACAAACCTGTATATGTTCAATATTGTTTTTATTATTTTTTGTTCGTTACAATATAGTATAAGAGTGATTTAAACAATACATCCTTAAAATTATTTGATTTATTTTTTCCACAATATATCATATTTTGTATAACTTAATTAACCTTATCAAATTTTTTTGTTTAAAATATCACAATTATTGAATTTATGTATGCGTAGAAAAGTAAAAAGTGATTTGTGTGATTTTACTAAAACTTATAGATTGTTTGTATAATTTACCCTATAAAATATGATTTTGTTATTAATATATATTTTTTATTTTATAATTTTGATACTATTTGAATTTAGTGTATAAAAGTAATCATAATGTAATTTTGAAAGAAAAAAAGTTGAGTTTTTTTTTCTGAACGTATGGTATATTAATTAATATTTAGAGCAACTTTACATTTTTACTATATTTTCTTTTAATTACCTAAAATTTAATATATATTTTTTTTTTCTTTTTTCTTTTATCTCTCTTCCTATTACATCTATCACTTTCTTTCTCTTCCTTCCTTTTCATTTCTTTCCCTTTCTCCCTTACATTTCTCTACACCCTGTTTTAGGTACAAAGTAAATATTTTTAATTCAGAAATATAAGTATTAGTGACATTTCTTACTTGAAGTAGTGGAAGAAGTCTCACATCGCCTATTTTATTATTTCAATAATGATTTAAATACCTGTTCGGATGAAATTTTAACATGGTATCAGAGACAGAGTCAAACTTCTTTCCGGTTGTCATGATGAGTCAAAAAATGTCATTTAGTTGTGGTTTAAAGATAATCATTCACTTGGTCCGACAAACTTATGTGAAAGAGATATATTGGAAACTAAGTTCCACATCATCTATCTCATTATCTCTGGAATGATTTAAATACATGTTGAACTACTCCTCTCATTATCAGTTAGTTTTGGGATGAAACATTAACCCTGCATACACAAGTAATGAAAAAAAACAATATGATACAGGAAAAAAGTAACTCTCCACTTTGATATCATGCTTCAATGACGTGATAGGGTGGTATAATCTTCATCTAGGAATGTTACGTTAGTGAAAACTTTTATTAGCATTCCTATCTTCAACAATTTTTTTTATCATAGGTTGATTCTCAATTTAATAAATTTTACATAACTTTAATTAATAACAATGAGTATGTCAATATCTCCTTTATTTTAATTAATAACAAGGGAGATAAGGAGGAGGGGTACCTTTTACAACAGTACTTCTTAATATTTGACAACAGACTTAATTTTTTTATTATAATCTAAAAAATACCATTTCCTTCTTTAAACATTTTCTAAATCTTGTTTCACTGTTGCATAAAAAACTCTTCATTTTCTCCTCCATTCCCATACCTATTCTCATCTTTTTACTTATCACCCATATGTTAGATAATTAATATAATATATCTTTGATATTATTCTTGATTTTCTTGGAGGAGTGACATAAGTACTCATTATATAATTTTTAGTAATTATCTTCTATTTAAGGATGACAATATGTACATGGACCCGTGAATAGTTGTCGAGTAATATTTCGAGTCCTTATATTTTGGACCCATAGGTAGTTAGGGATAGGGATTCCAAAACTCCCTATTGAACAGGTATGTGTCTAGGTAATGACTCACCAACAATTCCTATATATATATATACAATAATATATAATGTATTTTTAGTTATAATTGTGATGTTATGTCGTTAAGAAGTAATTTTATATTTGTTAATTCATAATTATGATCTAATATCATGTTGCTGGATATATCTTAAATATTTGATATATTTTATTATCTTCTTTTAAATTATGTTTTCTTAGTAAAAAAATATATTTATATGATAATGTAAAATCATGTTTTGTAATTGTTATTATAACTTTTATTGTTTAAAATAACACATGATTATAGAAAACATGGGTTCATATCTTTAAGTTGTTTGCACATTTTTAAATATTTGTTGAATTTTTAGGTAGCCACATATTAACTAGGTCCAAGGACCCGTAAATAATAGACACAGGTACTTGCGATGGTCTAGAATGAGTTCAAATGGTATATTACATTGACCCATTTAGACTTATTATCATTGCTACTTATATGATGTTTATGATTTTTGCTCATTAAAAAAATGTGTTTATACTTTATAGACATATAAATTGTTGTGTTAATACATTTATTTCTATTTTTTGTTCATCTCAAAAAACCATTCCCAAAGAATTTTTTTGTTCTTCTAGAAAAGCATTTCCGAACAATAAAGTTAATGAATTAATACGTTTAGTTAAATTTTTCTTCCGAAAATGTGTTGTGGTACATATTTATCATCCACAAACATGTTTTGGAACATTTACGGTACTCCATAAATACATGTTTCCCATTCGAATCACGTCATCATTGTTAGAGGAACCCCTTCGAGTAATGATGTCTTTGCCGCAAAGGGCTCTCTTGAGCATAGTTTTAAAAACCGTGCCGTACCGGCCGGTTCAACCGGAAAACCGGTGAACCGGACCCCTAACCGGTACGGTACGTATGTTATACCGCATATGCAATAGAACCGGTCAAAACCGGGTGAGAACCGGTCAAAACCGGGTGAAAACCGGTCAAAACCGGTGAAAACCGGTCAAAACCGGTGAAAACCGGTTGGTTTGTACATTAATTTTTTTTTTAAAATTTCAAATTTTCAATTCTTCACCAATTCTTCAACTTCAATGATTGATACTTGAGTCATTTATTTGTATTTTGCGTTTGTTAAGTGATAATTTTGGATAAATATATGTTTTGTACTTTAGACTTTGATTTTATTAAAGACTTAATGTTGTTTGTTTGTGTGAATTTGAAGTAAATTATGAATATGGATTATAAATATGAATATCTACTTATTTGAAATTTTTTGTTATAGGTTTACATATATATATATAAGCAAGTATGTCCGGTTTAACCGGCATGCGGTTTAATTACTGAACCACTGGTTGAACCACTATACCACTATACCAGTACCCTAACCGGTTTGATAACCGGTACGGTTTTAATAACATTGCTCTTGAGTCTTGTCTCTCCCTAAAAAGAATATTGTCGTGGTTATGATTACGTTGTACTTATTGCTACTGTAGTCATTGTGATATGAATTATTTTATAATTAAGAAAATATTTTTAATATTGATGTGGTATGATGTGGTTGTGTTATGTCCAAATGTGATCCGATGCAGTTGGGTTGTGACCTATTGCGGTCACATTATTGTAATTCGGTATCACATTCGCAATTGTGGTACCATACAGTTACAATGGTTACCACAACCGCAATATTACAGCCGCATCACGTAATGCGTATTAAAGATATTTTAGAAGTTATTTGAGAAATTGGTTAAGTGGTTGGTGGTTAGGAAGTTAATAGTTAAGTTTATATTAGTTGATTGATTTAAAAGTTTTCTTTATCTCTTTTTCTCTTGTATAAATAAGTCATGATAGGTTTCATTTCTAATTAACGAGAATAATCAATTTCATATTCTTTTCTTGCTATTTGATTTTAATGTGGTCCACAATTTGAAACACAAGTAAAGATGACGTGTACTTAATCTTTTGGACGAGGAATTAATCTTTGAGTTTAGCTTTGCTCAACTACTAGAATTTGTTTTTGTTAGAAGGTGAGGAGAGGAACTCCATAGTATGGTACTAAAAGAAACTCTAAAAGAAGCTATAGAATTCCAAATTATTTTCCTCTACAAGGGACATAAGCCAAAAGGGATCTTATGAATTAGCCCATCATATGTTATATATGAGTTGGTAGCTTCTTTCTTTTGTGAGAAAAAGGAAGAAAAAGGTTCTTTGTATTCTTTGGTGTTGTTTGAATTATTCCTTTCTTTGCTTCTATGGTCTTATTTACTAGTAATGCACCATTATTACTCATATAAGTAAAAGCATTTCCTTTTCTTGTTTGAGCATCATGGCGTCAACTTCAAACATTTCAAAATGCAACAAGTGACAACCATGGGCAATAAAATTTATGTCACATGTCCTATGCCTTTTTCATTCATAAAATTTCATGAGATTATAGTATAACACCACTTTCTCTGCTGGCTACATTAATTGATTGGTAACTATTACTAATGGCATGTATAAATTCACGTGACAACTACCATAAAGCAAGTCCATAGCTATAATATTTTTGGTGTATTCGCGGGTAAGGAACTAATCCTTTTCGGATATGTGATTGCCTCTCCAACAAGTGTCACTCTGAGGAATCGAGCCCTTGACTTTTTAATTTTTCTGCGGATCTAGCGGGACCTTACACCACTAGACTAACACCTTGTTGGAGCTATAATTTAAATTGCATAGAACATTTTTAATCGCAATTTGAAGACTTTGATACAATATTGTAGAATCACTAGTGTGAATGATTGTCACTTAGCAATCCTATCTTAGACTCATAATATTTATTCATCAAATTATATAGTTTGACTTGAAAACACAATACATGAAGAAAAAAAGGTAGTGGAGCAAGTAAGTATACCATATCAAGAAACAGCATTCAATAAGGTCTAGAGCTATGAAAGTAAACAGTAGTAACAATGTCTAACTAAAAAAAGCTTATGCAATTTCTCTCTGGATTCAAACAACTACCAATTTTGTTTTTACCAAGCTTAGTTATTAGCCTTTCTTTGGTAGAGTGGAAAAAGAAGAGAAAAATATTGAGAGGAAAGAAGTTGAAGAGAAATAAAGTCTTTGGAAAGAAAAACGAGTGGGACTCATCAAATGTCTTTCTCCTCCCAAGTGAGGAGAAAATGGGAGGGGAATATGTACTAAAATTTGTTCTCTCAAACTGTGTTCCAAACCATGTCCCGCAACAATGATATTGAAGCAAAAAATAAAAAAATAATGAATATTATAATTTATTTAATTGACATGAATGTTTTAAATGATCCGAGACATGATTTGAAACATAATTTGAGACAACATATCCTTGTCCAGGGAAGAGTGAGAGAGAAACAATCACTTTTTTCTATTCTTTTAATATACAACCAAACAACACTAAAATTCATTATATTTCTTATTTCTTTCTCCCTTTTCACTCTCTCACACATATATCTTTCTTTTTATTTTCTTCCTCCAACCAAAGAAAACCTTAGAGTTCAGAGACATGAAAAGAATACTGGTTTATATCCTTGGAAATGTACTCTCTCGCCACCCTTAAAAAAATGTTTGCCTATCAAAACGTAAAAAAGTTTCTATGTTACCAAAACAACATTGGCCAGCATATCTTCTTAATTTCGAAACTAAAGAACTAGAACCTTGGTCCACTACCATGTAAAAGTAAGCTAACCACAACTATGATCGCAACTGCAATTTAAAATCATATAAGTGACCAAAAATATCAAACTCTTTTGGAAGCAAGGACTAATAGATTAAATGCATTCCTACCAAATTGTACAATCATGGTTCCTTTCATCAACTCCTTGCTAACTAATTTCATCTTGCACATTACTAAAAGATTTCATTGATGTAAAGGGAAGAGATGATATTGTATATTATTGATTGAATAATAAATTACATGACTAACTCATATATATATAGTACAAGCTAGCTTGTAAGTCAAGCAAAAAAAAGTATAACAACTATAATTACTTCACAACTAACCCAAGTTCTATAATTAACCCATGTGTTAAATGTGCCATGTTGTTTTTATCCATTCTCCAAAAATGTGCTTATGGATTTTCTATCATGGAATTTTGATATGCTAAGTATGGGTTCTGATGCGCAAGACTGCTCCAAGTGATGCGCCAAGTCCCATGCTTTTGGTGTGCCAAACCTTGATTCTGGTGCACAAGTGATGCGCAAAGGCCCATGTTGTTTGTGCATCAAGTGATGCGCCCAAGCCTGAGGTTGGGGAACAAGTGATACGCCAAGGTCTAGGCTTCTAGTGCGCAACTCTTCATGTGGCACAGTCACATGGTTTTGGATCTGGCATGGTCACACAGTCAATTTGGCTCACGTCACACTGGCACGGTCACAAGGTCATTCTGTTTTGGTCACACAATCACTCTTGCTCGGTCATACTGGATTGGTCACACGGTCATGACGACTTTATGTTTCATGGTCATCTGGTCTTCTAGCATGAGCTAACTAGGAACTTTTGGCATATATTGCTAATGTATTTCATTGGAGAATGTTATGACTTCTTGAAAATATGGATGAAAATCTTCATATAATTTCAAGACATTGATATGTGGAACACGACTGAAGAATGGCATTATGAACCCTTTACTGTAATCAATGGTGTAAGGGAAACCAAACCGAAATCTACCTGAAATGATGAGGATAAAAAGAAGGTGTAATATGATGTTAAAGCAAAAAATATCCTCACTTCAGCCCTATGAATTGATGAGTTCTTTAGGGTGTCTAATTGCAAGTCTGCAAGGGGCATATGAGACACCTTAGAGACTACACATAAAGGGACTGAGGAAGTTAAATGGTGCAGACTCGATACTCTTTCCCAAAAGTATGAGATGTTGCGCATGAAACAAAGAGAAAAAATATTTCATCTCCAAAAGCGGTTTACTCACCTTACAAATCACTTGATTGCTCTTGGTAACACAAGGTGAGAGCCATATCTGAAAAGAAAGGTCTTTCTAAAATGTCTTTGGCTGCACTTTTTGGAAAGTTACACGAACATGAACTGGGCTTGAGCCAACTTAATCAACATGAAGAGCAAGAAAAGAAGAGGGAGAAAATATTTCTCTAAAGACAAAGGTTGATGCTGTTAGGGTACCAGTCAATCAGAGTATAAAACCGAGAGGGGGTGAATAGGTGTGAGTGGTCAAAATGCCCGCTTTTCGAATTTGCGCGGAGAGAATAAAAAATATCAGAAATATTCAGATATAATCGATTAACAGAAATAGAATTAATCGATTAACACAGTAACACAATCGATTAACCAGTGCATAAAAACCAAAAACAGAAACTTGATGAAATGGTTTCTTGGAAAGCAAGCTATGCAAGAATCATGCAACTTCTTAATAAGATATCACAAACAACACACATCAATTATTAAGATATCAAAAAATTAATCTTTATGTATAAAGATTCAATATTTCAAATTAAAAAGGCAAGATATGCAATATGCTTGAAATGTAAAAGATAAAGGAAAGAGAAAGAAGATCAAGAAATTTTATCCTGGTTCGATCGTTTGTCCATTGGCAAACTACATCCAGGCATCCCATTCTGATCTTGGGAGATTTGCTTCACTATAATTGAAAATATGTTCTTTACACACACACTTCCAATTTGAGTCTTTCCTTCTTGCTAACCGGATCCTATTTCGCAAGACTTGATACTTTCCTCCGTTCACAACGGTTGCCAATCATGATACTCGATGCGCCAACAAGATACTCAGCGAAGACTATACCAAACAAACTGCAACTAGCCGATATTACAACCTTCTCTCTAAACCTTAGAGATTTTACAACACTTTTACAAAGAAACAAGATTTTTGCAAGAACCTCTTCAAGAAAAGTTTTTTGGCTTACCCAAGCCACTAACAACCCAGATGATGATTGACTCACACTCACTCACAGGGGTATGAGGAATCAAGAAGGATTGAAAACAGGTTAGTGCACTCAAATTTGCACAGGTTTGGAAAAAGCCTTTCTTTGTGGAAAACAAGAAACCAAGAAAACTCTTCACCAAATAGGTTTTTCTCACAAGGGATTTGACACTAAAGCACAAGGTGAATATTTCACAGAGAATTTGGAGTTTAGAAAATGTGAAATTAAAGTTATGATCAAAATGCAGAAAAATCGGTCATTTATAGTTTTCTGTTTTCAAAAGAGTTAATCGATTAAATGACCTCTTAATCGATTAACGGTTTTAAAAATAACATGTTTTTCTTGAACATCATCGATTAACAATTTATATAATCGATTAAAACTGTTAAGCAACCAAATTCAAAGGTTACTGGAACTCTCATTAATCGATTAAAAAGACTCTTAATCGATTAACGAATGTATGTAGTCAGATAATCGATTATATCACTGTTAGGATTAATTATCAGAAAAACTATAAGTTTTATTGGATAAGAGGTAACCCTCCAAAATAAGTAGGCACTTAGTATGATGCATGATTTTCATAGAAAATATATTTTTAATGCAACCTACTAAAATGAAGGATGATGACTCTCAAAAGAAAAAAAGATTTAGGCAATCTTACATGCGATTGAGACGATCATCATTTGGGTTACCTAACCTAGACTCAAAGCAAAGCAATCATCTCAGGACTTTCTAAAAAGGAAAAATAAAAGACATTTCTAGAGTCTTGAGTCTTGGTCATGTTGAATGTTGATGAGTCAGGTCTTCAAGCTTTTCAGGTCGTCTTTGTCTTTATCGAAACAAAGGCAGGAAACGGATATTGGAATCGCACTAGTTGACTTCACTTGAAATCTCAATCTCCCCCTTTTTGATGATGACAAACCTTGAAAACGGTTAAGCTTGGAAACAACTTGATGACTGACTGATGTTATGATTGTAGAGATCAGATTTGCACAACTCCCCCTCACTTTAGTCTCCCCTCATTCTGTGCATGAGGAGAGTTGGGTATTTGATCATTCAAACTCCCCATTTCTTTTTGAGTTAAGGAAGCATTAGATTAACCTGCAATATACATCAAAACAACAAACAACCTTTCTCCCCCGTTTGGCATGATCAAAAAGGCCATTAACCGGACTAATTTTCCAAAGAGTAAGAAATATAACAGAAGTAATAGTCTCTTTAATCAATTGAGGAAGTGGTTAATCGATTAAGAGATACAGATAGAGAAACAGATGCACAAAGTTTAGGTGTGATAATCGATTAAGGACAGCAGTTAATCGACTATACATAGTGACAGAGAACATGGAGAGTTATCTGTAAGTGATGTTCTAAGCATCAATTGAAGCATGGTGTCATACAACACATATAGAATAGATTAGAACATTCAGCACTATTGTAGCATATCACAAGTTTAGCAATTAACCAAATAGCAGCAGCAGTTTATTAGTGGCAGTTACAATAGAGTTAAGACAAGAAAAAAAAAACAGTTTAAGAACAGAGTACACAATATGCAATAGCAATAGAAACAGCAGACACAAAGGACCCTAACACAACTCCAACCAAATAGGTCGACTAGCTTAGACAGACTCTAACTAGGTTTGTTGGAAGGATAAAGGTTAGAGCTACTAGACATAGTTTGCAGGGGACAATGAAGACAAAAGAAAAAGGAACTTACATTGAGCGTACAAACAGAGGTGCAAGATGGATGAGGTCTAGAGACACGGAATCACGATAGGAAAGTGAACAATGACGGTTCAAAATGCCTTATCTGTCTTATAAACTGTCATCGATCGATTAAATGGATTGTTAATCGATTAACGATGTTTAAAATTTCAAAAAAAATGTATTTTGAAGCCTAGGTAATCGATTAAATGAAAACGTTAATCGATTAAACAAACAAACATAAACTTTTCAAAAATGAATTTGGGCCCATATAATCGATTAAATCCGAAGATAATCCATTATGCAGACAGAAATTTGACATTTTCAGCATTTTGAGTGTGACACAGTGTGGTAATTAGACATTCTATAGATGTGGCTGACTCCTCAGAATAGAAACATATTTATTGAAACAGACATGAAATGCAATACACAATGAGAACATTTTACATTCACAATATAATAAATATAAGCACATATTGAAATCATGCAAGGTGTAGGTTTCTAAAAGGCAACCAAAACATATTAGTTTAGATAGTTTTCATCAAGTATTCCTAACTCTCTATGTAGAGTATAGAAAGTGTCCATTGGCAGGAGTTTGGTGAAAATATTAGCTAATTGTTTGGAGGTTTCGACAAATTCAATTACACAATCACCTTTTTGCACATGATCTCGAAGAAAATGATGTATAATCTCTATATGCTTTGTTCGTGAATGCAAGAGGGGATTCTTATCACACTTGATTGAAATCTGATCAAGC
Source organism: Lupinus albus (assembly GCA_009771035.1). Taxonomy (NCBI): domain Eukaryota; kingdom Viridiplantae; phylum Streptophyta; class Magnoliopsida; order Fabales; family Fabaceae; genus Lupinus; species Lupinus albus. Next base: position 4,062,495 of record CM020013.1, on the reverse strand, counting down.
TTTAGACCATAGTCTAAAAGTTGCTGCTTCATCCAAAGGATTTGAGCGCAACACACCCCCGCAACAATATATTCTGCTTCGGCGGTGGATAAAGCAACACATGCTTGCTTTTTACTATGCCATGACACAAGTGAATTACCAATCAAATGGCATGTTCCACTTGTACTCTTACAATCCAACTTGCATCCGGCAAAGTCGGCATCGGAGTACCCTATCAGAGATAGTGAGGCATCCCGAGGATACCACAATCCCGTATTTATTGTTCCTTTCAGATATTTCATGATGCGTTTCAGAGCAGTAAAATGTGATTCCTTAGGAACAGCTTGATATCTAGCACACATGCAAACCCTGAACATAATATCAAGGCGACTAGTAGTTAAGTACAGTAAAGATCATATAATGCACCGAAACTTAGTTACCTCGATTGATTTTCCTTTTTCGTCTTTGTCAAGATAACAGGAGGATGTCATAGGAGTTGAAGCTTCCTTTGATTTGTCTATGTCCAATCTCTTCAATAGCTCCTTACAATATTTTGCTTGATGAACAAAAATCCCATTGGTCATTTGTTTGATTTGTAGCCCTAGGAAGAAAATTAGTTCTCCCATCATTGACATCTCGAACTCGCCTTTCATAAGATCTAAAAATTCTTCACATAAAGAATCATTAGTAGCACCAAATATTATGTCATCAACATAAATTTGTACTAACAGTATATTGTTTTCAGATTTGGATATGAAAAGTGTCGTGTCAACCTTTCCTCTTACAAATCCCTTCTCCAGTAGAAATGAACTCAAACGATCATACCAAGCTCTAAGAGCTTGTTTAAGGCCATACAATGCCTTTTTGAGTTTAAATACACGGTTTGGGAATTTGTGGTTTTCAAATCCAGGAGGTTGTTTCACTTAAACTTCTTCTTGAATGTAGCCATTCAATAAGGCACTTTTCACATCCATTTGAAAAAGCTTAAAGTTCATAATAGATGCAAAAGATAATAACATGCGAATGGCTTCTAACCTAGCAACAGGGGCGTAGGTTTCGTCATAATTAATACCTTCTTCTTGATTATAACCTTGTGCCACCAAATGGGCTTTGTTTTTTATAATTAAGCCAGATTCATCCATTTTGTTACGAAAGACCCATCTAGTGCCTATGATCGGATGATCTTTAGGCGCAGGGACTAAATCGCAGACATTATTGCGTTCGAACTGGTTTAGCTCTTCTTGCATAGCTAAACCCTAGTGTTCGTCCTCTAGGGCTTCATTAACATTCTTTGGCTCAATTTGTTAAACAAAAGCAACAAAATGACATATATTATTTAGTGATCTTCGGGTTACCACTCCCGAATATGTCACCTATCACATTATCAATGGGATGATCTTTCTTTGTTTTCCAAGCTTTCATAAGATCTGGATTATCTTCATCCTCTTGATTTTCTTGAGCAAGACTTTCAAGTTCTGGTTCATTTGGATATGGTTCCTCTAATGCACCTGAAATGTTTTTAATAACATCATTTCTCTTCTCTTTTAGAGAAGATTCGTCAAATTGCACATGTACAGATTCTTCTATATGCATAGTACGTTTATTGTAGACTCTATAGGCTTTGCTACTTGGTGAGTAACAGAGAAAGATACCTTCATCTGCTTTTGAGTCAAATTTATCCAAAAGTTCTTTTCCATTGTTTAAAATAAAACATTTGCACCCAAAAACATGAAGATGTGAAATATTCGGCTTACGAGCATTTAACAGTTCGTAAGGAGTTTTGAAAGTGAAGGTCTTATCAATACACGGTTAATCACACAGCAAGCCGTATGTACTGCATCAGCCCAGAAATATTTGGGCACTTTGCTGTCATTTAGCATGGCACGAGCTAACTCCTCCAAGACACGATTCTTCCTCTCAATAACTCCATTTTGTTGAGGGGTGCGAGGAGCAGAAAATTGATTGCCAAGTTTATCGCAAAACTTGGCAAAGTGGTGATTCTCGAACTCACCATCATGATCACTTCGAATAAATACTATCTTATGGTTAAGTTGATTTTGCAATTTCCTAGCAAGCGATTTAAAAGTTTTAAAAGTATCGCTTTTCAAAGATATGAATAATGTCCATGTAAACCTGGAAAAGTCGTCAACTACTACTAGAGCATAATGACTGCCTCCAAAACTCATTACTTGTGAGGGTCCAAACAAGTCCATATGAAGTAACTCTAATGGTCTCGTAGTGGATATCACATTTTTAGATGAAAAAGAATTTTTCGTTTGCTTACACCTTTGACAGGTATGGCAAAGATCTTTAGTTTTGAAGTTAAGTTTTGGCAGTCCTATAACAAGCTCTTTCGACGATATCTTTTCCACATGTCTTAGATGGATATGTGCTAACCTTCTATGTCAGGTCCATATATCACTTTCATTTGAAATAAGACATTTTGAAAATAAAGAAATGATATTGTCTAGATTAACCATATAGATATTATTCGTTCGGTGACCGACGAACTTAACATTATCATCTACGCCATCACAAATAATACAAAATTCGGAGTCAAAAGATACCTTGTTACCTATATCTCATAGTTGACTGATACTGAGTAGATTATGCTCTAAGCCTTCAACATATAGCACATTATCCACAATTTCCTGAGAAGCATTTCCTACTCTTCCGATTCCAAGGATCTTTCCTTTGTTGTTATCTCCGTAAGTGGCATAGCCTTTGTCTCGGAGTGTAAGATCCAAAAATTTGGACTTATCACCTGTCATATGTCTAGAACACCCACTGTCGAGATACTAGTGTTGTCCAAGTGTTCGAAGACATACTTGCAAGACACATAATTACTTGCTTTTAGGTACCCAAGTTATATTGGGTTCTTTCTTGTTAGTAACAGAACTTGGTGAACATTTGGCTACCGACACATACTTGCCACTTGGCACTCCATGCCGTTTAATATAGCAAGAACCAAATGTGTGACCATGAACACCACAGTAGAAGCAAGTAGGCAGTTTATGATTATCATTATGAGGTCTACTAGCTACATGCTTTCTAAAAGGTCTCTTTTTACTCTTATGCTTGAACCCGAGACCGGTTCTTATGAGCTTCAAAATGTCTTTAATGAATTGCATATCGAATATGTCAAACTATCTAAACTATTTTCAAAATATAAAAGTGAGTTAGACATATTTGGAAATAAACCATCTTCTTCTTCATGCTCTAAATGCATTACTCTTGAAAACAAAATTTCTACTATGAGTCTAGAACTCAATAGTCTAAAAATATATAGACACTCCACTTACCGTAGATATTTGTGTTTTTAAAAAACTCCTTCATCTAAGACAAAAGAGGTCTCTACAAAATTAATATTTCAAAAACAAAGTATACATATTCATAAGAGTCATAAGACTAATACGAGGAAACATAAGCATCAACCCATATGTACTTATTGTAAGAACTCTGGGTATACAACAAATACTTGCACGATTTGAAAACATGTGGTGCCCTTAGGACATTTAAAATGGGTAGAGAAATGTGCTAACCATCTAAGACCCAAATTAAATTGGGTAGCTAATCCAACTTAACCTGTTTTGTAGTAGTGTTTGGGTGCCGCTAGCGATTAATGGTATTTGGATAGTGGTTACTCAAAACATATGACACACGATAAAGACAAGTTCTCTGTCCTTACTCCAAGGGATAAGGGCTATGTCACATATGGTGACAATAACAAATGAAAAATTATTGGAGTTGATCGAGTCGGGAAGCTACCTTCTACCACAATAGAAGGAGTTCTATATGTCGAGGGACTCAAGAATAATCTACAATGTATCAATCAACTTTGTGACAAGGGGTTCCACATGGCATTTTATCCTGACAAGTGCATCATTGAAACTAAGGTATGTGAAAACTCTAAACTTGTTGGTAATAGAATTAACAATACTTACATGATTACTTTAAATGATACTTCTCTTCCCATTAAATGTTTAGTTGTAAATGATAATGATGCATGGATTTAGTATAGGAGAATTACTCATATTCATATGGATCATTTGAATAAACTAATAAATAAATATTTGGTTGTTGGCTTACCTAATATGAAGATTGTTAAAGATAAACTATGTGGTGATTGTCAAAAGGTTAAGCAAACAAAAACCATTGGAGTTGCTACATATGAACTTATTTGACTTCTCTTGGGCCAAAAGTTTTGATGGCAACTACTATACTCTTGTGATATTAGACAATTTTTCAAGATTCACTTGGACTCTATTCTTGGTATACAAGACTGAGACATTTAATGCCTTTAGAAAATATGCTAAGAAAGTTCAAAATGAAAAAGCTTTGAAATTTAATGCTATAAGAAGTAATCATGGGAAGATTTCAAAATGCTTCTTTTGAGGAATTTTGTGATGATCTTGGTATCACTCACAATTTCTCTGCTTCTAGAACACCACAACAAAATGGTGTTGTAGAGAGAAAGAATCGGTCTTTGAAGGAACTGGCTCGTACTATGTTGAATGAGACTAATCTTCGAAAATACTTTTGGGCTGATGCAGTTAGTACGACATGCTATATTCCTAACCGAGTTTTAGCATGCGTTGGTATGGATTATGTTTTTAGTTGCAGATTATAAACTATGAGATTATAAACCGTAAGATTATAATCTATTAAGATTATAATTTGTTAATGTTTGAGTACCTTAGTTGAAAACTGAATATAAACTGATCTGTTTTGTTTGGGTAAGATTGAAAGATTGTTTTTACATGGTAAATTACAGAAAATGGTATGAGGTTATTTGTTTATGTTATGATTACTTTGGTTGTTTTTTACACTATTTTTTAAATATACATTTTTTTTAATATGTATCATTGTATATACTTTTACTATAAATTTTTTAATATTGCATAACAAAGGCTAAAAAATATATTAAATTAAAATACAATATAAAAATCAATATCAATATCATTATTAAAATAAATTACAAAAGTTTTGGGGTTTATACATAATTCACACAAAAATTAATATTGCATAACAAAGTTTTATACATAATTCTATGTTCATATACATGTATAGATAAACGAAAGTGTTATGGAAAGATATGGGGTTTGGTGGTGATAGAGATGGAGGAAAATGAGAATTATGGAGTTTGGTGGTGATGATGTGAAGAGTTATGGTGTTTAGTGAAAAAGTAAAAAGGATGAGAGAGATAAAGTTATGATGGGGTAAAATAGGAAGTGGAAAAATTGGAAAAAAATAATCTAATAAAAAATAAACCAACTCATTATTTTGGAGCTTCTACTTTTTGCTTATTTTTTCAACAAAAAAAATTGAGTTTATAATTTCATTTGGTTGTCAAACATACAGTTTATATTTTCAGCTTATTTGTCAAAAAATAAGCATAATCTAAGAAAAACAGTTCATCTCAAACATAGGCTTAATAAGACCAATTCTGAAGAAAACCCCTTATGAATTATTCAAAGGTAGAAAACCAAATATTTCTCACTTGCATGTGTTTCGTTGTAAATGATTTGTACTTAATAATGGTAAGGATAACTTAGGTAAGTTTGATGCAAAAGTTGATGAAGAGATCTTCATTGACTATTCTCTTACTAGTCAAACTTTTAGAATATTTAATAAGAGAACATTAGCCATGAAAGAATTTGTTCATGTTTATTTTGATGAAACTAACCAGATAAGTCTGCTTTTGATGATGATGATGACTTACCTAGTTCCTCTCTAAGAGAAAAATTCATTACATAAGCAACAACCAACATGGAGCAATTGAAAATAGATGATGTTCAACCATCACAAGAAGAGTATGTTCACTATGATTTTCCTAAAGAATAGAGAACTCACTAATATCATCCTATTGATAATGTCATTGGTGATATCAGTAAAAGTGTTACCACTCGTCTTAAATTGAATCAAGTTTGTCTTAACATGACATTTGTTTCTCAAGTTGAGCCATCCAAGATTGATGATACAGTCGAGGATGAACACTGGATTCTTGTTATGCAAGAAGAGCTTAACCAATTTGAGAGGAACAAGGTTTGGGAATATGTTCCTAGACCCGAAGATAGGCATGTAATAGGAACACGTTGGGTTTTTCGAAACAAATTAGATGAAAATGCTAACACTTTGAGAAGAAAAAAAAAAACAAGACTAGTGGCCCAAGGCTACAACCAAGAAGAAGGTATAGACTTTGATGAGATATTCACTCCAGTTACTAGACTTGAAGCCATCAGGTTATTGTTGCATATACATGCTCATTCGATTTTTAGTTAGATTAAAAGGACGTAAAAAATGTCTTTCTAAATGGTTTTATTCATAAAGAGGTGTATGTCGAATAACCTCCGACTTTCGAATATTATGAACATCCCTCTCATCTCTATAAACTTAAGAAAATACTATATGGCTTAAAGCAAGTTCCACGTGTTCAGTATGATCATCTAACAAGTTTTTTACTTGAAAAAGGCTTTACCAAGGGAAAGGTCGATACTACATTATTTATTAAAAAATAGATCATCATACTTTACTTGTTCAAATTTATGTTGATGATATTATTTTCGGTTCTACTAATGATATATTGTGTAGTGATTTTGGTAAGATAATGCAAGGAGAGTTTGAGATGTCCATGATGGAAAAGTTGAATTACTTTCTTGGACTTCAGATCAAATAACTCAGGGATGACATCTTTGTTAATCAATCTAAATACTACAGGGATCCACTGAAAAGATTTGAAATGGATGAATGCAAAACAATTGTCACTCCAATGGGTTCTGGAATATACATCGATACTGATGAAGCAAGAAAGTGCATTGATATTTCAAAGTTTGAGGTATGATCGACTCCCTTTTATGTCTTACTACAAGTAGACCAAATATTACGTTTAGTGTCTATCTTTGTGTACATTACCAATCAAACTCCAAAGAGTCAAATCTTGTTATCGTTAAGAGGATAAATAAATATTTGAAAGGCTACCTGATGTGAGATTATGGTATCCAAAAGAAAGTCTATGTGACTTGGTGGGATACTCAAATTCAGATTTTGCTTGATGCAAAACTGAGAGGAAAAGTACAAGTCGTAATTTTCATACTCTGGAAAATGCATTGGTCTCTTGGTTTTGTAGAAAGCAAGCATGTGGTTTTCTAAGTACTGCTGAGGCAGAATACATTGCAGCAGATAGTTGTTGTTCCCAAGTGTTGTGACTTAAGCAACAATTACGAGTTTATGTCTTGGACTTAGGATGCATTCCCTTGAAATGTGACAATATTAATGTTATAAACCTCACTAAGAATCCAGTAATGCATTCCGAACCAATTTAATTTATTTTTATTAGAATGTTCAATTTAAGGTAAGATGAGTAGTTTTAACTTGCAATTAATGTTTTGGTGGATTTGTATTTTAATAAATTCTGAAGTCACGTAAGTTTCCCTTAATAATATTTAATTTAGACAAAAAAAATATATAATCTTAAGTAATCACAATCAACACATTAAATATATTTCTTACCTTAAATTGAACATTATAATAAAGACAAAAAAATTATAATAAAAAGTACACCGAACACAAAAAGTATATTTTAGTTCTCCAAAATGAAGTCATACAATGTGATGGAAACGCACTTTGTGCCTCCAGAGACACAAATAAAATATAATGTTAAAACACTACCACAAATTACTATTTATCCCAACATTATTTTCATATATTCAAAAGATTTCTAGTCAAATGTGAATTATCTTTGCGCGCCGACATACAAATATTTGAGTTATTCAAATAAAAAAGATTCTACGCAGTATATCTCTCGAGAAATTTGATCAAGATTTTATTAGTAAAATTCATTCAGGATAAAATAACCATAAAATTTTTAATAACAATAACTAAAAAGCAAAGAGAGAAAAAATGGAGCGATGTGAGTTGTGTGAGAAGAAGGCATTGGTGCACTGTGATTCGGACCAGGCTAAGCTATGTCGGGGCTGCGATGCCAAAGTTCACAATGCAAATTTCTTCTTAGCGAAGCACATGAGGGTTCTTCTATATCGTATATGCAATTCTCATACTAACTTCGTGTCTGTCGATCCACAATATATGATGGTAAATATTCAATTTTTATGTTTTATATTATAATATTTTAGTGGATATATTTTAAATTATAATTTTTGTTTTTATTAGAATGTCCAACTTAATGTAAGAAGATTATTTTCAACTTGCAATTAATGTTTTGGTGGTTGTTACCTATAATGTTATGATTTTTTTAAGAAACTAAAAAATATTAAGGACAAAATAGTTCCAAAAATACTTGGGCATAGAGGATTGATACACCAATGTTCTTGCAACCCCTAGGATGTTTTGATGTTTCTTCTCAACTATGTCATTTTGTTGAGGAGTTTCAACACAACTGGTTTGGTGTATTATGCCTTTTGAAGCATAAAAATCATTCATTCTAAATCCTAATCCATTATTTGATCTAATGCACTTTATCATGGTTCCAAATTGGGTTTGAACTAAGATTGGAAAAGATCTTATAAGATAGGGGACCTCAGATTTGGCTTTCATAAACAACAACCATGTATGCCTTGATTTCTCATCAATCACAGTTAGGAAATACCTATGACCTAGGGTAGAAGGAATTGAGATAGAGCCCCAAATATCCATATGCAAGATATCAAAAGAAAATTTAGAACTAGTCATGCTATTCTGAAATTGTAACTTTCTTTGTTTGTCAAAGTGGCATACATCACATGGGTCATTTGAATCATTATTCTTGATAAAAGGAAAATCTTTATTCATAATCGGCATTTTACTATTTGATGGATGTCCTAGTCTGTTATGACATAGGTTGTTATTCATAAGATAAACAAAACTTACACATTTTTTTGCATTAGAAACAAAATTTACACATTTTCTTTAGCTATCCCAATATTCTTCAATGTAATCTCCTCGTAAATATCACATTTATGTGTAAGAAAAGTTAGTACGAAATTTAAAGAATTGGTAATCCTAGAAACAAAAATGAGGTTAAAATAAAATTGTGGTGTATAAAGAACATTGGTGAGATAGAACTTATTGGGAAAAAATTATGGTTCCTGAAATCGTAGTGGTGATTTCACTTCCATCAGGCATCTTGCTTTATTTTCTTGAAAAACTGGAATCTTGACAAGGAGTGACACACATGATTTGTTGCTCCTGTGTCAAGAATCCAATCTTCCTTCTCCAAGTATTTGGGTAAAATATGTATACTGTCTGTGTCACTCATAGAACCAGTATTGATTTGATTGGTGATATGGTGTTGATATGTAGGCTCTTTTATCATTGTTAGAATTACTTTATGTTTATCAGCATTGAACCCAAGATGGCCCTCTTCAGTCATCAACAGTTCCAGATATATTGTTGATATTGTTGCTTGACTTATAATGAGGAGGGAAACCATGCTTTTTATAGCATGAATCAATAATGTGGCCCATCTTATTGCAATAGGTACATACCTTTGAGTCACTTCCTCTACCTCTTCCATTGTTCAAGTTGGATCATCTTCCATTGGTTATTTGGCTATTCATTGCTCTAAAACCTCTTCCCCTAAATCTCCCTCTAATAGGTGTGAAATTAGTGGTGTTACTAAGAATTCTAGAATCATCTAGGGGTATTCATTCGTCTCTCCTGTTGCATTAGCAAGGAAAAGGCTTTTTTTGTACTTGACAAAGGTTCCATTAGCATTATTTGGGATCTAACTCCTGAATATTGTTCATTCAGGCCCTTTAGAAATCTAATGACATAATCATTATTCCTATATGACTTTATGATGGGAACAAGTTTGCAAGAACAAGTATTGAGACATATGCATGATGGAATTGGCCTACAATTATCCAATTTTTGCCAAAGGCCCTTATCTAGCACCACATAGTTCTTCTTTTAACTCTAGACTATTGTTTGGTCAAGGGATTGGTTGATCCAAGAAAGCACCAGGGTATTGCATCTATCCCACAGTCCAAACATAAGATCCTCTTGATTAGGCTTGAGTAAAGTACCATCTACAAACTATATCATATTTTTTGTTTTTGAGAGCCATGAGTGATAATTCACTCCAATGAGCTTGTTTTAGACGATGTTGCATCGTTGATTTTCATTTGGATGCATGTAGTAGGGAATTGTTGGATCATTAATACAAATTGGAGTTGAAACAGAGAGATTTTGAGTGGTGGTCATCTTCAAGATTTTGAGGCTATGATAAAGACTTGATCAAGAACAGAGAGAAATTTTGTAGAAACATATATGTAGAGGCACGACAGAGCATCAAAAGATGCTCTAATACCATGTTAAAACATGGATTGTCATTCTTGAATTGAAAGAGAAATCTGAAAATCTAAGTGAAGAAGATGAAACAATGATTACTGAATAATACCTCAGAATTGATTTCATTAATTTATTAGATTATTACAAAAAGGATAAGCAAAAAATATATACAACTCAAAAGAGGAAAAAGCGAATAACAACTATAACTGTTAAAACCGTTACCACAACTATAACTGTTAAAACCGTTACCACAACTAACTAAAACCAAAGGAAATTTAAAAACTTAATCAGAAACTAATTAAGGAATAAAATAAACAAAAAATCAACAAAAGAAAAGCTTGATTAAAACATTTATTGCTTGCTGAGCAAGTAATAGTTATGTAGGTGTTTAATAAAATGTTACACCGAGAATTGGTTTCCTTTGGCGCCAAAGGCTTGACTAAGTCAGGGTCAGCGTGATCATGATGTTGAGTCTCTCGATCATTGGCTTGACCAATGTCTTAGTCATGTAGGCCGCTCTCGATTAGATGGTCGTTCTCCTTGGCCATATGTGCTGTCTTCTGGAGCATAGATTTGACTATTGTTTTGATAATAATTCTCTTGATATTTCAACAAATATATGTCACACAAAAGAAAAAATATATTATGGTAAATAATTATGGTTTGGAATATACCACAAAATGATTTCTTCTTACTTTATTAAAATCTCCATTGTTAGGAATATGGTAATAATTTTAAAAATGTTTGACGATCACTTTAGATGGCACAAAACTGAATTTTTTTATTGTTGCTCGAGAAACCCTCGGTGTAATACATGAGGGTTAAAAAGTATTTTTATTAACACTTTGAGTCTTTAATTTTGTCCACTTAACTTGAAAGGAAAATGAAGAACTTTCTTGAAATCCTTTATTTTTCTTATTAAATTCATTGAAAAACTAAATTATAGAATAACGTGTATTTATTTCCATTATTTGTATTATGTTTAAAATCCAAGGTAGAGGTTTGTAAGATATTTTCTTAAAATCTATTTTATTACAAGGTACACTTTATGTATGATTTATTAGATTACATGAGTGTACTCTTTCTATCAAATTTTAACATATTAATGATGCTGGATGGTGAAATGAAATACATTTAATTAAATTTATATGTTCCTTAATAAAAATGTTTGCTTTTATTTATTAAATTGATCTATTAAATCATAACAATTCATTATTTATCTATTTAATTTTTATATAAAAAATCTTAAGTGAGTTAGGTCTTAAAATTTAATGGGATTAGATCATGCCTTATTTTTTACGTTTTACGAGAGTATGAACCATCTCCATTAATGGAGAGATAGGTCCTTGAAAAATCAAAGGAAAATTAACATGTAATGATACATTTATTCTTTTTAAGTATACAAAACATCTTTGTCATTAAAAACATAAGGAAATTGAAGTATTTGTCTCTCCATTAATGAGATGATCCCTATTCGTTTTACGAACCTTTACATAGGTATTTATCAATTTTCCATTGACAAAATATTCACAACTTTTTATAATAATTTATATAATGTTTGAGTAACTTACCTAACCTTCATTAACATATTCTTTATTTAGTAATGTACATGAATTTTGAGAATATGACTATAATTTTTTTTTTGTCATGTGGTATAAGGAAGGAAAATAGAAAAAGATTAAGAAAAAATGCAATAGGTAATGCAACAAGAAAAGATAAAAAAAAAAAAGTAAAGTGGAGTATAACAGAAAAATAGTAGAAACTAGAAATATCATTACTATTATTATTTTGAAACATATCCTAAAGTTTAGGACACATAACACATGACATATTTTGATATATAAGGTGTATCTCTGAGTCTGTCTCTGCAACAAACATTGTGTACTGTTGTATACACACCCAACATAACATACAATTAAATTTAGAGGATGTTATTTACTTCACATCTTAGCATTCAATGGTTTAAATTAGTAGGTAGATCTAAATCATTGGATTTCCTTAAAATTGGTGATCAAAATGTGAAATAAGATTAAAAAACTAGAAATTCACCCTTAAATTATAACTAGTTACATGATAACTCTCACAAGTCTCATCCATACTCTATAGTTATAGGACATAGCTTTCTATAGTAAAAGTGGTATTAAAACTTGAACTGTGTCTATCTGTTCTTTCATGTGATTATCATTTCAACCTTTTCTCTTTCCTCATTAAACTCATTCACTCACTCTTTTTCTCTACCAACCTCTTTTTTTCTCTCTCTCTTCCTCATTTTCAAACTTGTAACTTTTCAAAAGCTAGGCTTTTGAATCTGCCTAAGATGCTTAGTTTAGTTTCAATGTTTTGGGGTCTTTGAATTTCTGTTCACACATCTTTTTCTGAAGTTTTGATTTTGTTTCAGGTAATGTATGTCTTTCTGTGTTAATTGTCTTGCTAGTTTTCATTTTTTTTGGGGTGGTTGTAAGAGATTATTAAGATTGCTTGATTTTGTAATTTAATTGTAAAGTTTAACTTTTTATTTTATTTGTTAAGATGCCTTTTTAAATTTTCAATCTTGCTACATGGGTATGAAAGTTAATTAAATGCCTTTATATTATTTTTTTCAATTGTTTTTTGAGTTTTGATTCTTAATTTTTCCATGATATCAACTCTAACTTGTGACTACCACTCTTTACAAGAAAAAAGGGTGACCCGATGTACGAGACTCTCACTTAGTGAGGTCTAAGAAAGGTAGATGTACGCAGCCTCTCCTCCAGAAGCAGTGAGACTGTTTTCAGGATTTGAACCCGTGACGTTATGGTTGCTAAGCAATAACCTTATGGTTGTGCCAAACTCACCCTTGTAAGGCTACAACTCTTTACAAGAGATCTGAGAAAAATATTGTTTCATATAGGGATAAGTTATGGTAGTGGAAGAAATGGATTGTCACTTTTTATAGTTTAGAAGCAGAAATAAGTTGCACTTTTTTGTTTGTTTGTGTAGCAACAGGGTGTTAGTTGTTACCTTGAATATGAACTATGAAAGCAAGGATAAACAGTTTAGGCTTGTATCCTTTGATTTTCCTTGTGCTATAAAAGAAGTATGTTCAATATTTAGGATGAATTTTGGGTTGTAGTCATAGATAAATATTTATATGCTTTAAAGTATATCCCTTCATTTGAGTTTTGAACGATAATTCTTGTTTGATCGATCTGAAGCATTGTAAAATATTCAGGTGTGGATTTGTAATCAACAGAGGGATCCAAGTCGACAGTTCTGCTGAGAACTATGACTGGAGAAATCTCGAGGATTCACTCTGCGGTTTTTGGTTTCTATGTGATTCCTTGTGAATCATCTTAAGTATTGTGCTAAAGCTTATAAACTGATTGAATATGGATACCTTTGCTAGTACATGTGAGATAGTGGAAGAGTTCAATGTAGATGAGAAGCCGGAGAGTAGTTGTGGTCACAAATCAGGGAAAAAGTATTCGATCGAAGATGATATTGATCGTCTTTTCCAAGCTATCGACATTAAACGTTTGTCCAAAGGTCATAGTACTTCACGTTCTCAAAAGAGTGCTCAGAAAAGGCCAATAAGAGTTAGTTCATCTCAAGCATCAGGAATTGGCATCTCGGAGCCTGCAAGTTTGAAGCAGGCACTTAGAGGGTTGTGTATCTCTCAGGCCTCGGAAACGGCTGCTTTGAAGAGACTATCAAAACCGTGCAGTTCATCAAGAGTGTCAGAGGCTGGCACCATTAAAAAGTTGTACACAGCAGTGGTGGATGAGGGGAAACGGAGTTTGGTGGAAATTACCTTAGTGCCAGAGATTCCTGCACCTTCCGATAAATTTCCCGTTGTAGTGATATCAAAAGAAATGACAACTAAGTTGGCATCACGAGATCAGATTGTACCTCTTCCATCAGAGGTTGAGGATGAGACACCAATCATAGGGATTGGAAAACCAATACTTGCAAATTTGTTACCGGTTTCTGATGCAAGTGAGGAAGTTCTAGAGGTCAGAATCGATTCTACTTCTTCTAGCAAAGCGTCTCTCAGTTCTTCAATGCCGGATAAGGGAAGGGAATCAAGTTTACATTGTGCTTTTCCTTCTTGCTCTAGCACTCATGTCGGAGTGGATAAACCCGTGATCATTAGTAAGAGTTTGGCAAAGCCAATATTCAATGGCAAGAACTTTTTTAAGAAAAAAGTAAAGCAAGATTTATGTTCTGCCTCGTGCTCCTCCTCTTCATGTATAAGAAAAGTGGACAATGATCCGGGTGTTAGTACAAGCACTTTGGATCGGGAGACTGGCAATTCTGATTTGAAGCATGAAATGAAAAAAAATGAGAAACTGTCTCCGAGAAGTTCAAATAATAACCTTGAAGTTAACTCAATTAATGTTGGCATCGATACAAGCAAACCCGGTGCCAGTTTGAATTGCAAAAAGAAAAGTAAGTTTCCAGTGACAAAAATTGACGAGAAATCAAGATCGAAGGAAAAGGGTGAGTTTTCCCAAAGCTCAAAAAGTAGCATCGGTGAGTATAGTTGTAGCACAAGCATTAGTGAGGAGAACAATCTAAGTGGTTCCAGTCGCAGGCATAGGCCTCACATGTCAAAACACTTGAGATGGGAAGCTGTTCGTGTTGTTCAGAAGCAGCATGGCAATTTAAGTTTGAAGCACTTCAAGCTTTTAAGGAGGCTCGGCGATGGGGACATTGGAAATGTTTATCTTGCGGAACTAATTGGCACGAGCTGTCTTTTTGCACTGAAAGTGATGGACAATGAATTTTTGGCAAGCCGGAAGAAAATGTTCCGGGCCCAAACCGAAAGAGAGATCTTGCAAATGCTGGATCATCCGTTTCTTCCTACGCTTTATTCCCATATTGCAACAGATAAGCTCTCGTGCTTGGTTATGGAATATTGTCCAGGTGGTGATCTGCATGTGCTGCGGCAGAGGCAATCATATAGGAGTTTCTCGGAACAAGCAGCTAGGTAGGATCCATGGACTTTTTCTTTCTTCTCCATCACTCAAAGATATTTTTTATTATTATTTTTTTCTGTTTTGAAATTAAATCTTGCCTGGATATCTATTTTTCTATATTTAATTCAATCTTGCCTGGTTAGTGTGAGATTATTTTCGTAAGCCCGGTATGAGACAAAAACTGTGTTCAGGAAGTCCAATGGTTCTTTTGTTGGCTTGTAGCATTCATTTAAATGTCCGGTGTCTACCTTTGTTCGACTGTATGCTCCAAAATCAGAAAACTCAAGTTCAATTTTTTGCAGAATAAAGTCGGGGTAATTTTAATGACGGAAATTTAAAAGAGGAAATACTCATTTCAGTCCCTCATGTTTTTCGATCTTACCAGTTTTGTCATTCAAAATTTGAAAAACCCAAAATCGTCTCAATTTTTTTGAAATGTAGGTCAAATTAGTCATTTTTAGTATATTCTATAACACATGATAGAGACTAATTTGACCATAAAAGTGACTAATTTGGTAGATTTAAAATGGGCGACCAACAAGACCCAACATAGGTGGTAGATAAGTAGGTTCGTTAAGCATAATGTTAGGGGTTCGATTCTTGTGTATGTATGAAAAGGCTTTGTTGGTAGGGGCAAAACCTATTTAATGAATTCTATGCCTTGAAAGGGATTAGTCTTCGACTGCCAGTTATGATTAGCCTGAGACTCGGTCTTATGAATGCTGTCGACAGGAGGTTGACCCATGTTAAGTATACTAGGTATTTTTTATAACCTCATCATTTAAACAACTTATAATGCTCATTCTAGTGCACATGATGTGCTTGCTTATTCTCACTTTAACAGAAACATTTTCCAGCTTAAAAAACATATAGAAAGTGGATAACTTTTTCATGCATTTTCTAAACTTAGCCATGCTATTACATTTGCAGGTTTTATGTTGCTGAGGTTCTTCTGGCGTTGGAGTATTTACACATGCTTGGAATTGTATATAGAGATCTAAAGCCAGAAAATATCCTAGTACGAGAAGACGGCCACATTATGCTGACAGATTTTGACTTGTCACTCAGATGTTCTGTCAATCCGATGTTAGTCAAGTCATCTTCGCCTGACATGGATGCAACAAAGAAGACGTCTAGCCCTTGTTCAGAGGGTAGCTGCATACACCCGTTTTGTCTCCAACCGGATTGGCAAGTCTCCTGCTTTACTCCCATTCTATTATCTTCCGGGGCAAAATCTCGAAAGATGAAGGCTGATGCAACTTCTCAGGTTGGTCCACTGCCACAGCTTGTAGTGGAGCCTACGAGTGCCAGGTCAAACTCTTTCGTTGGAACTTATGAATATCTTGCTCCAGAGATCATTAAAGGCGAGGGTCATGGAAGTTCCGTAGATTGGTGGACTTTCGGTATCTTTTTATTTGAGCTTTTATATGGTAAGACTCCCTTCAAGGGTGCAACAAACGAGGATACATTAGCCAATGTTGTGTCACAAAGTCTTAAGTTCCCAGGTACTCCTATAGTCAGTTTTCGTTCAAGAGATTTGATCAGAGGATTGCTAATAAAGGATCCTGAAAATCGATTAGGTTCCGTAAAAGGTGCTGCTGAAATTAAGCAGCATCCCTTCTTCGAAGGTCTGAACTGGGCTCTAATACGGTGTGCAGTACCACCTGAGCTCCCGAAGTTTCGCGATTTTGGAAGTAGCACTCCGTTTTTGGCTACACATAGGGAAAATGCAAATGGTTTAGAGGACATGGAAGATTGTGAGGAGTTTGAGCAGTTTTAGTTAGACTTTCCCTTTTCTCCTTTTCTTTTCTTCTTATGCCGGGTAGGGAATTGAATCAAAATTGTTTTGTTTCTCTTACATGTAACACTTAATATAGCTTTAGCATAAATGTAGTTTAAACATGGTGACAAGTATATAGATTAATATATGTTTATACTGGATTAGATGTTGCAAATCCATAAAGGAAACATGAGAATATATGTTTATACTAGATTACAAGTTGTGTATCCATAAAGGAAACATGAGAGTTTCTATGGTTTGTTTTGTCTACTAGTCATGTCAGGATTCTTTCCCTTTTCTATTGTCTCCATGTTATTTAGACCTATTTATTTTCCTTATTTTGTTTATAATACTCATTTTAGTTGTATCCTTGCATATCTTGAACTATGTTGGAAAGTAAGTCTCACATCGCCTATCTCATTGTCTTAGGAATAATTTAAATATCTGTTGGGCTACTCATCTCATTGTCAATTAGTTGAGATGAAACCTTAATATGGTATCAGAGCCAAAACTCAACTTTTTTCTGGTTCATGGGCCAAAATATGTCCTTTAATTATAGGTCAAAGATAACCATTCGCCTGGTCCGACATCCTTATGTGGAGGGGACATGTTGAAAAGTAAGTCTCACATCGCCTATCTCATTGTCTTGGGAATGAAACCTTACCAAACTATTCATTTACATAATCATGCTAGAGTTTATTTGAAATAAAGCTTAAACAATTCAATTTTATTATTGGCATTTACAATTTGTACATGATAACAACCTCTTCGCTTGCAAGGTAAGGTTGCGTACATCTATCCTTTAGGCAATTCCATTTCTCGGTAACCCAACCCAGCTTTCCTTTCTTGCTGTGAACCAGCATGAAAGTGATAGAGGTAATTTTCTTGTGAGTGTAAATAAGTTCTCTGTAGCCAGCAGTACTATTTCAGCATAAACTGGATAAAGCTGGTTGTTTTATTCATGTTGCACACAGTTGAGTGTTATTTTTCCTTCATAGGACATTTTGGAGTTCATGGCATTCACTATATGTAAACTTAGAGTGTAACTTTACTGTTTAAAGGGCATGAAAAGGTTAGCATATGATTTTCTTAGCTTCAGGCTTTTGTTTATAATTTTCTATTTTTTCTATAATGTGAATAATGATGATGCAGATCA
The DNA here is from genome assembly GCA_009771035.1 of Lupinus albus. Taxonomy (NCBI): domain Eukaryota; kingdom Viridiplantae; phylum Streptophyta; class Magnoliopsida; order Fabales; family Fabaceae; genus Lupinus; species Lupinus albus. The sequence goes on along the minus strand of CM020013.1, from coordinate 4,044,335 downwards.
AGTAGATGTGCACACATCCTAATAGATACTTGCAGTAATTTAGATTGCAGACCGCATCACCTGATGCGGCCACAATATTGCTCTGCATCACACCGCAATTGCGGTGTGACTCCATGATGTGGTCGCATCAAATCACAACACAACCGCATCAGACCGCATCAGGCCACTTCGGATTCAAAAATATTGTTTTAATCGCATAATAATTTATACCGTAACAACCGCAGTCCACATCGCAACGTCACAATTACCACAATCGCAATAACCACAATCGTTAACACAATCGCGACCGCAACAACAATAATGAGCAACAATTTCAGAAGGTAATAAATTATAGATAGGACATTGTCTTTGTGTTCCTCGTTGGAGTTTTGGACCAAATACTCTATTGAAACATAGTTGTACCTCAATACATGTTCAGGTTGTGTTTTTCTTCACTGTTTTGGTCAGTTGCTTTTCTATGCTTCTAGCATGTCAGGGCAACAACATTAAACCATGTTACTTCCTTGACTTATCCTTTTTTTACACATTTCTTTGCCTGCCTTCAACTTCAGTCTCAAAATGATAATGCTTTCTAACCATTATTCCTATGAACCATAAAAAAATATAATAGTGAGAAATCCAATTTGGATTATAAGCATTGTTTTATGTTTTAAGTTGTACTTTGTAATCCCAATTGCAATTACAATATTGTCTAGTTTCGGAAGTTTCCACGATAACATCAGAACATCAATTGTGTTCACATTTTTATGCAATTCTCCTCATCAAACTACATTTATGAATGGATGTTGAATTTTTTTTATAGCAAATGTTAGTATTTTTATGGTGAACGAGATTTGAATCATCAACCTCTTTATCACTTTACTCCTTAAATTCACTATTCTAACCATTTGACCACCTTATGACTCCCTAAAATGGATGTAAATTATCTATTTTAACTAAACCATTTGAGGGATATGAATATTTTATTAAGGCTTCGTTTGTGATTTGGGGTTTGAAAGGAAATAGAAAGCTTTACGGTTATCTTACAAGTGTATTTGATGACTTTAAAGTCTTTCATTTATCTTTCTTCCTCTCCAAAACTCAATTTGCAAATACACCATAAAAGTTTTAAGTTCTCAAGCAGTTCAGGAAAGAGTTACAATCTTTTAGAAAGATTCATTCGAAAACTTATGTTCCAAAAATCTTGTTAAAAATTAAAATTACATGTTCTTTTTGTTTTCCAATGAAGTTTACATATTGGTATAAATCACCTATTTTCATTAAGGCATTTCTAATATATATCTATTTTACTAAGGCCTATTATATTTTGAATGAGTTCTGGGAAAACAAGAGATCAATTGCAAAGGCCTTCTCATATAGCCAAAATACTTGCATACACACCCTATTCCGTATGAAAGTAGCTTATATGTGTATATTGTGAATATTCAATTTTGTTCGGTCTATTTCTAAAAAATTAAAAAAATTCAAAACAACAAAAAAATCATAAAAAATAACATTTTGTAAATCGCAAGATACTAATCAATAAGGATTTTGTGTAAGGTCTACCAGATGCCTATGATGACCAAAAGGTAGAGAATTTGATTCCGTGTGAAAGTAGCTTATATGTGTATATTGTGAATATTCAATTTTGTTTAGTCTATTTCTAAAAAATTTCAAAACAACAAAAAAATCATAAAAAATAACATTTTGTAAATCACAAGATACTAATCAATAAGGATTTGGTGTAGTTGTGTAAGGCTTGCCAGATCCCCAGGATGACCAAAGGGTCGAGAATTTGATTCCTGAGAATGACACTCCAAAATGATTAGTTCTTTACCCATAAGATGATGAGACACCCTTAGTAGTGCAAAAAAAAATCGCAAAGATACTACTGGTGATAAATGTGAAATTGTGTAAGAGCAACATAGTGAGCTACATTCTAATTGTGTAATTTGGCAGTGAGAAATAATTGAAGCCTGCTTTTAGACAAGATTCAAAAGCATTTGTCTCTATTATGTAGAGGAGTGCATTTTATGATGAATGAATTGAAGTAGTGTTATTAGATGTATTGACATTGTGATCCAATCAAACTTCGAATGTTTTATATAGACTCCAATTTTCTGATGTTGAAGCTTCTAAATATTGTTCCAGCTAGAAACTACTCATTGTGGTTTTGAATTAGGAACGGCAACAGATCGGATTTGTGCTTACCCAATCTCAAATCCAAATTAAGCGGGGTTAAAAATAATGATGGCATCCCTAAACTCGTCGAGTTTTGGCTAAACCGAAACCCGGTGAAAACCCACCTGAAACATATATTTATATATATATATAGGTTCTATATATGTGAAATTTCTACATATATTAATCGGGTTCGGGGTAATGTATCAATTGTGCTAAACCTGAACCCGAAAGTTGAGCTCAGGTAAAACCCGAACCTAATCACATCAGATTTTCCCTGTTAAATTCGGGTTGGATTCAGACGGGTTCCCACGAATTCGGTTTTCATTATCATTCATATTCATATTCATATTCATATTCCTATTCCTATTCTTATTCCTATTCCCAAACATTGTACATGGTCCTTTGGGTGGCTACAACTTAGTATCAAATTTGATGTGATTTGAGAAACCTTAAAGTGGTGAGTTAATTTTGTGCACCTGACCTTTTGGATTATGTTATAAGAAAATGACACTGTTGAAGGTACAAATATGGAATACGGATCCTCTCTTAGAAAGTCAAGTACAAACAAAAATGATGACATGTGATGTTTAAAATTTTTTAATAGTACAGATTTCAAGTTATTTTCAATTAAAATATTTTTTTTAATCTTTAAAACAATCTGGACCTCACTATCCGGTACTGAACTATACGAGAGGATCCCACCCCACAAATAAGATGGGAATGTTATTTGTGGCATAAAACATCATTCATTAAATAAAACAATGCAATACAAACCATGCAAAAGCAGGTTTGAACATACAAAACTAGAAATTACACATGAAGCTTAGTTTATACAATATGGTTGGTCATATACTACACAATGTTTGAAAGCACAAATTGAGTTTTGTAATTCAACACAATCAGTGTCCTTTTACCAAGGCCGAACTCATACAACAAATTAAGAAAAAACTTAAATGTCCACACCATCTCTAATTGCCATGTCCATTGCAGCCATGTTATCTTTGTAGTTAGTACAATGTAATGTTATAACCCCAAAGATAAGACACAATGTGAAATCCAACATAAAAGGGTACAGGTATAGCAGCATCCTATTACTAACAACAACATCAACATCAAACTGGTTAGTAGCATACCAACCAATCTCAGAGAAAACACCTTCAGGGTTGTTGTCTTCCTCAAGGGGTGGACCAAGACCAGCATTGTTGGTGAAGTTGCAGATTTTGGTCCAAAGACTCAAACTTTTGCACTCCTTAAACATGTCCTCATTTGAACCTAGAAGGAAGGTTATGCACATAGAAATACCTCCCTCCAAAAGGGACACATATTCAATCCAATGAGTATCAATGCCACTTATTGTAGCCACATATTCAGTGGACTTCCTAAGTATTGGATTTCTTGGTGTTGTTTGTCATTGTCCATGCCCACATCATCCCCTCATTCTTGAAGTGAATTTTCCCTCAAACCTAATGCTCCTTTACCTACATTAAAAGGCAAATTTTAAGCATTTACCTTTCAAGCCAATCTTTACAAGAATTTGGTATTTGGTCCTTTTCAAGCCATTCTTTCATTAACTTCTACTTGTGATCCATGGCACACCCCTCAAAGTTGTACATGTCCTTATTACAAAACTTACACAAGTAATCAACACTCAACAACCACCGACAAATATCATCTCTATTAATGGAGAAGCAATTACATGTTTTTTTATTTGTTTTTAATGAGAAAAATGTAATTACATTGTAATCAAATGGATAGATGTATCATTGAACGTTACATTTTCTCTTTATATTTTGAAACATGTGTCTCTACATTAATAGAGAGAATCATAACTCTCAACGACTGTTCAGTCGGGTCAAAGGTGTTATTCCCAACAAACTTATTGTGAAGTCTTCATATTGTTGCAACACTCAATTCTCCATATGGAAATAGTTTTAGACACAAGTAAAACATGCCCATGCCCATAGTTACCAATTTTATTTTGTTTTTTTAAGAGGAGGTGGACACATCCTATCCACCTCATTTTTCAATTCATTATGCACAAATATGTTCAATATTTCAAAACACAATGATTTTCATATAACATGGCGTGTACTATTTGTTTCTAAAGCAAATCCCTAGTTACTCTAGAAACAAACTATCTTTTTATACACAACCACAAACAAAGAATCAAGGGTTAAGGAAAATATTACCAAATCACTTGGACAACCAACAAAGCGTTGGTCTAGTGGTGTAAGACTGTAAGATCTCACTAGATCTCTGATCAAAAAGTTAAGGGTTTGATTCATGTAAACGATACTTGTTAGGAAAGATAACCAGCACCCCGAAAGGGTTCGATTCACGTGACCAAAAAAATCACTTGGACATTTTCATTATTATAGCTTGCCTTCTTGTATAGAACTTCCAGATGAAGGTTTAATGTAGAGTGGTGTGTTTGGAATGATGTCAATGGACCTCTTTGATTTTTCCATTAAGTCATTTTTTTCCTTTTCCTACGGGACAACTTTAGATATAGAAGAATAAATTACATTAGAGTGGTTAGCATATTATTTGATTGTGTTTTCCATTAGAACCTTTTTGTCACTAGTACTATATCACAAAGGAGTTTATCATTATACTTCCCTATGGGTACACACAACTTCATATGCCCACTCACTCAAACCCCATCATGTTCACCAAGTCTAATATATGTACCAACAATTGTCTTAAAAGGGTGTAATCCTTAACAATGGTGCTAAAATCTTGTTGGTTATCCGACATGTCACTACAAGTAATAAAATGATAAGAAGATTGATGAATCCGTAAAGATTGTGATATCCTCAATTCAATTATCGCCTTATTCGGTTATACATTGTGAAATTTGAAAGAAAAATATTTGATTGGTAAAGAGTAAATAGAAATAAAAAATAGAGAATTAGCAAAGATAAAAAGGTTAAGGATTTGGTTTTCATTCTGTCTAGCATCATATCTAAGACTAATTATGAATGAAACTTATAATCATTGTTAGCAACAAATTCTCTATCATAACAATTATCAATTCCTTGATCATTCACTCTTTGAGGTATGGTAGAAAAACATGAAGGAGTTGTGAAAATCACGTCAATCAAACCCTTTTATAAGAAAGATTCTTTAAGCCAAGAACCATAACCGACCATTAAAACTAACGCATCGAAGCACATTATAATGAAAAATGCCTATTTTAAAATCAATTAAGAGTAACCTTGTTTGAGAGTCACTAAACAAATAATTGAGTTGGAGTCATAAACCACTCTAACTATTGAGAAAGACAAGAAGCAAATGGAAGGTAAAGTAACAACAATGTAAAGTTAAAGTTAGATCTTGCCCATCTAATATATTAATTAGTTAGTGCCATTGTTATGTGTGAACCACATGATTTATAAAAAAAAAATAGTTGGTTTGTGTATGCTAAAAAAATAATGATCTAAAACTTTAATTTACAAATTTGTTTTACTTAGAAGCCAAACATTTACCTTTCATTGATATTGTTAAGTTTTTTTTTCCAAGCAAACCTTTGTAATAAAATCCAACCCAAAATGAAATGGATGTTTGAGATGGTTGATTTTATATAAAAAAATACACTTCTTATATACTTTTATCTCAAAACAAATTCAGAGTTTTTAAATAGTTTTCTTTATATTTTTGTTATTATTTTTTTGGGATGAATATAATAAAACAATGTCAAAATATTTGTTGTCTATCACGTGTACTATTTAGTGTGCCACTCTTTCTTATTGATAAAAATTTATTAATTTATAACATATTTAGGCATTATTCAGTAATATGGACTTTTAGTTTTTGAAGTGCTTTGTCATTTATTAGACAAAAACTGAGTGAAACTCGTATTAAAAAATGTAATTTATAATAATTGAAAGCTAACTTTTAGAAATCATCATTAAGTAGCTTTCCAAAAACAATAAGAGATATAGTTAATTTATCCTTTTAAAATTTACTAAATTACATTAATTACACCACATTATATAACTACTAATAATTAAGCAAATAAATGATTATACATTAATAATTATTGGAAATACCTATTAATAATTTTATCATATTACATAGATAATTGAATAAATAAATATTTATAAAATTATTAATAATTTTATCAAATTACTCATATTATTTTTAATTATTTATGTATTTAAATAAGTATAAATTAATTAATAAATAAATATTTTAGTCATTTATAGCTTTTTAAAAAATCCATAACTAGTTTTATAAAATAGTTCTAGTAAAATAAGTACCAATATTACAAACTTCTAATTAATTCACGGTTACCAACTATAAGCCCATAACTACTATCTATAAGCTCATAACTACATGTTATCGCTTAAAATTACACACTATAAGTTCAGAAGTATAACTTAGTGAAACAAAGTTTAATACATGATTGTGGCACATGAGATATTATCATACCAAGAGTACAATGGGTAATATGTAAATATTCTCAACTAGCTTATCCATCTATATAATAACAATATAAAAGTTTTTTATACCATTAGTTGATTTTTATAATATATTTACCATAATAACAAAACTATTCATTGATTCTTCCTAAGTGAATTTATTTTAATATATAGGAACTTATATAATAAAATACTTAAATAACTCATTAACTTATTAAGCTAACTTATCAATCAATTTTACCTAACCATTCTTATACAATCTTTTTTTGCCTTGTTATCAAATTTCATTTTACGCTTAACTTAGTAACCAATCAAGCCACCCAATGATCAAATAAGTGTCTTCCAAGAGACTAAAAAACTAGATAGAAAAACTTCTATCTAGATGTATACAACACATTTAAAGACAAATATATTTATGTTTTTCTGATAGTATCATCTATGATTAAATTTAAATTAGAAATGAATTTTTAATGTGTTGTCCAAATTTTAGTAGTTGTCTCAATATACATACATCTCTGCACAAGTCTTTCTCAAAGCTAAGACTATGTATATTAGGGATGACAAAAATACTCTGACCCATTGATAACCGTCAAAATGCCCACAATGGGTACCCGGAAAAATAGCTCATTGGTGGGAACGAGTATCATAATACTCGTTCCGCGGGTGCCCGCGTATATATTTTAATTAATATTAATTTAACATTATATTTGGCGGATACCTGTTACTCGTACGAGTACACATAAATAGTGCGAGTATAGACACGAATATGCACTATCTGTGTCCGTCCGGCCCCGTTGCCATCCTAACTATATACTATCTTATCCATAAATAAACACTAGTGGCAAAAACCTTGTGACACATGTCCCCCAGCGTCCACATGAATCATTTATTGAAACCAAATTGGATCATTCTCTTCATCTCTTCTTCTTCCTATTAACAATGCTTTCTTTGGGTCGAGGAGTTTTTGGTTTATCAAACTCCTTCTATTACTACAATCACCATTATTACACAAACAATAACAGATTCTTGCATCTACATAATCACACGCGATCATGGCGCGTCATCCCACTCGCTTCTGACTCTGATGCTGCTGACAAAAACGCTGCCGCTGGGTTTTCTTTTTTCCATTTTCTCTCACTTTTTTTTTATGTATTTTATTCCACGAATAGAATAACAAATAAAAAGTATCTGATTTTCAATTTCGGAATAGTTTTTTTTATATTTAAATTTGTTTCATCAATTTCATGAGTTTGTTAAGATAAGTCTCACATCGAATATGACCGAGTCATTACTTATAAGGATAAGACAATCCTATCTTTCGAGTTTGCTTTTGTTGTTGAGTTAGGTCTTGTCATTCTAATATGGTCGAACAATTTAAATGCTTATAAGGCTTAGGTAACCCTTACCTTTTAAGCTAGCTTTAGGGTTGAGATAGGTTTAGTCATCGTAATAGAGTTCAATTTTAACCTTAATGAACTAAGCTCGTCGAGTTAATTAAATAATCATGTTTTGAACTAATGTTGAGTTTGTTTAGGTCATTTTGGCTCTAGATTTAAGTCCATAGTAACATGACTTGTGCCATTGTGGCCAGTGTTTTAAATTTCAGTTACTGTTACCTGTTATTGTGATTGTGGTTATTGTGGCTGTTGCGATGGTTACCAAGACCGTTGCAGTGTGAATATTTTTGTGATTAAAAAAATATTTTTGGATTTGATGCTATAGTTGTGCTGCGGCTCGATGCGACCGTGTCACTGTGACTTGGTGTCACACTGGAATTATGGCGGTCATTGCAACTGTAATGTTGTAGCCCCATCCGGTGATATGGTCCGCAATTTACAACATTGATTGTGGTTATTGAAAATTTTGGTCTTATTGTTGAAATGCTCTTATTCTTCTGACTGTAGATTCTGCATCATAGAGGGGCCAGAAACAGTGCAAGATTTTGACAAAATGGAGCTGCAGGAAATTAAGGATAATGTTCGAAGCAGGAGGAACAAAATTTTTCTGCATATGGAAGAGGTATGGATTGCACTACATTTCTTTGCCGTAGTAAATATTGTAGTGTGGACCTAATTTATACATAGGAACAGGGGACCAAAAAAATTATAGGCGAAATGATTACGAAATATTTAGAGATCAATGTTTTGTTAATGAATATGAATTATACTAAAGCATCATGTTGTCGTTCAATCCTTGTTGCCAATCCTACATATGGGGATTAAGATTTGATTGTTGTAAGGAATGAAGAGAAGTTACTTATATGAAAATTATTTTTTGGAGAGAGCCAAAGAAATAAGAAGCTATTTCATTTTTAATATTTGAGAGCCGCACTGATAACATGTTTGGATTAAAGAATAACTACAATGATTAAGGTGTTTTAAAATACCCTCTTCAAAAACAAAAGTCACAATTACTTTTATTAAATCTTTATGGGCTTCTGTAATTCCACTTCATGTTACAATATTAGATTATCGGACTAAAGGACCCAATACACGAGGGTCCCACCTGGTAGGGTTTAGACAGGGTAGATATACTCAACCTTACTATGGCAAGTGAAGAGTCTGTTTCCAGGACTTGAACTCATGATCTCAGATCACAAGGAAAGCAACCTTTCCGTTGTGCCAAGGCTCACCATCGATAGATTATCAGAACAAGAAAGAGGGAATGTTATATAGATCAATTATTGCTGCAGTTGGTTACTAATGTCAATATTCATGCATTCTCATATTCATGATACTGTAAGGACCACTTATCTTATTTTTTTCTGGAAAATACCATATAGAAGCTCCATCTGTTGATCCAGAACTGGAGCAGTGTTTCATCTGTCTATTGTTTTTTATACCTATTTTGCCATGGATGCTAATTGCATTTCAATTCATCAGAAAAGGCATAATTAGATAATTTGCTTGATAACATTCCTTTACCCCAGTAAATTAATTTATAGGGTTACTTTGAAAACATTCTGGTGAAACATCTGTGCAATAACTATGAAAATATTAATACTATTCAAATTGCGCTCTAACATAAAAAGACAGATTATAGTAGCTTTTCATGTTCATTTTAATTCTATAACTGTTGTAGACTTGTAGTTATTGCTTTACCATCAATCTGCACAGTTCTCATGTGTATAGCCTCTCTTCTCTCTATCTCCATGAACGCGGCGGTGTATAAGATGCTTTTCCATTAATCTTATATAGAAGTCATGTCATCTTAATATTGTACATTTGGTGACCTGAAGATTCTAGTGGAATGGATGTTGTTATATATCAAGATGCTTTCTGGAGGAAGCTTCTTTTCCAAAATGAATGTTTCACACTGTAATAATCTGGGGGAAGGGCTCTTTTTAGATTCCAATTTTTTTCTAACAAACTTTTCTAAATGTAAAAGAAGAATCTGTTCAAAAATTCTGGTTTCCATTTATGTATTATTATTTCATGAGACTATTTTCTCTCCTTATATACAATATCCTCATATTTTTGTAGGTTCGCAGGCTTAGGATTCAACAGAGGATTAAAAGTGCTGAACTTGGAATTTTTAAAGATGAGCAGGATAGTGATCTTCCTAACTTTCCATCGTTCATTCCGTTCTTGCCTCCTTTGGTAAGCTCCTTGAAGTTTGTTATAGGCTATCTGAATTATGAGTTTTGTAGCAGGTCAACTAAGATTTTGTTAAGTATGATTGTGATATTTTCCTTGCAAAATTTTGGCCAATGATAATTAATACATATATTCTTTTGCAGAGTTCATCAAACCTCAAGCAATATTATGCGACCTGTTATTCTCTTATTGCTGGGATAATTCTCTTTGGTGGTCTTCTTGCTCCTGCTGTATGCTGTGTGCTCGCTTACAATTTTCTTTAGATCAAATTACATGGATGAACTTGACCTGCTTACTTTTTATTCTGAAACATTTTCCTTGATCTTAATCTGACCTTCTGCATTGGTGCAAGAATTGTGTTATTTCATATCATATTCTAATATTTTTCCACATTGATGAAAAAATGGATGTTAACTATTGTTGAAAAATATGGCGATATTGCTAAAGGGCGGTACAGTGCACGAGAAGAGAATGTTTCACCAACAAAAAATAGTCCAACACCTAACTGACCACAAACCTCTTTTATAATAATGTTGCAATTGCAAAATAACTCACTCTTGCACCCTTCACTTAGCGTGCACTGCGAGTAACTGGTTACTTAATCCCCAAAGCAAATTCCTATTGCCATACTATATATTCTTAGCAATTCTAATATATATAATACTGATTGTGCATAAAAAGCATACAACACGGTAGATATTTCACCTTTTATTTTTTTTATGTTAATTTTAGTGATACAATGCTTGAAAAGAGTTACTGTGTGCATTGTATGCATATGAAAGCCTTGCTTTTTATTAAAGGAGTGGAAATTTGTCGTCTTATTATATATTTCCTGTTTCTGTTCTCTTTGTGCATTTAGTTAACATGAACTACAATTGTTTTCCAACTCATTTTCATTTCATTTCTCAGTTGGAGCTTAGACTGGGAATCGGTGGCACATCTTATGCAGATTTTATTCGAAACATGCATCTACCCATGCAGTTGAGGTACTGCACATTTCCCGGTTTACTGGTGCCTTTATACACATTTATAAGCAAAGGAGCAATGTCATCTGATAGCTGTCATGATTGAAAATTTGTAATGTAGAAAATCTGATAAAATTGATCTTGTATGAACAGAAGCTTTTTTTTTTCCGTTGTAAGGATCTTTGGTTATTGTCTGTCCTTTGCTGCTAAAATGAGTGTCTGTGCGTTCTATTACTATTTCATATATGTTACCTGGATTCGGTTTGAATTCGTAGTCAGGTTGATCCCATTGTAGCATCATTTTCCGGAGGAGCAGTTGGAGTGATCTCAGCACTAATGGTTGTTGAGATAAACAATGTAAAACTGCAAGAGCAAAAAAGATGCAAATACTGTCTTGGTGCTGGTATGACCTCAAATTCTCTTTGTTCTGGATTTTGGGAGTTTAACTTTCAAAACATTGAATTAAAAGGCTTTTATGGTTCTTTCCATGTTCTCCTTTCTGTTAATGTACTACATTCTACTTGCTAAGATGATGAAGAGAAACTTTTTTTGTACATTGCATTAGAAAGGGAAAATAAAAATCGCAGAACTAAATGAAGCTTGATTCCTTCTCATATCATTCTGAGTCATACTCACTATAGTCCTTCTTTGATAGGGAATACTGAATATTGGATTACACTCTTGATCATACTCCATGTATATTATTGATTATTCCCTATGCCAGCATCAAAATGGGACAAATACCTTCTCTAGTAGTTATGGCAGAGGGTTGTTCCATGCAATGCTCAGATGATATTTTTGTTAGACATCACATAACAATGAGAATCAATATTGTTGGATTAGACTGCGACCGGAGAGTTCAATTGTTACTGGGGTATGGGAAGACTGGAGGGATACAAGTGAGATACCACGTCTTGAACCAAAACCTTAACGCATTAGTTCCATGTGCCTTTTCTACTTATAAACTCTTTCACTCCTCCCCTCATATCCAATGTTGGACTTCACACTTGAATAAACCCAACAAATATTTTTTATTGGCTATTACTTACCCTTTATGGTTTGGCCTATCATTTGTTCAACCAATTGCAGATTATAGTGTTGAGTGACTTGAGTCTTAACATACATCTGCTTTCTGTCAGGATATCTTGCCTGTGCTCGCTGTTCAAGCACCGGCGCAATTGTTCTGATTGAGCCAGTATCCACTCTTACTGGTGGAAATCAACCTCTATCACTACCAAAAACTGAGAGATGTTCGAATTGTTCTGGATCTGGCAAGGTTTGTCATTAGAAGTCTTGACTTCATTCCTTGTTATCAGTGCATTAGTTAAAATGGTTTGAGTATTGCCATAATCTGCATAACTATTGGTCTGTTTTTAATAACAGTACAAATCTACATGCCTGATAGATCCACAACAATGTTATAGTGGTTGAATTGTTTAGTAACTCATGCTCAATTCTGGTTGCAGGTTATGTGTCCAACATGTCTTTGCACTGGAATGGCCATGGCAAGTGAACACGATCCTCGAATTGATCCATTCGACTAAACTTTTTACACAATTAGGTAACCTAAATGGGCAAACTTATAATAAGTCATATGTTTTCATGATGGAATAGTGAAATTTCTGTATACATGTCCACATATGTATATATATTTCCAACATAGATAGAAGATCATACATAAAAGAGGACATAAAGTCTTGCTACCTTTCTGTGGACTATTCAGTGAAGTTTTAAAGGAAAAAATGTGTATTTTGAGAATAAGTTCTTACTTTTGATAATCAAAAATATTAAAAAGACATAAAGGGTGTCAACATGATTACAACTTGCAACTCAGGTCCATACAAGTAATAGGATCAATGTATCGTTGTGCAAAAAGTAACGAATTACAACCAACAACATTTGTAAACTAAACTCAAGATCTAATTTGAATCATATTCATAATCGATAATAACTAAAGTTTCTCTCCTTAAATATTAATTCATTCGTTGTAGTCCACACATACTAAATCATAATAAACCATAACATTCTCTAGATAGATATTCATTTATGAAATTTACATAGAGTTGTGCAACACAAAGAAATTCACAATATTATCTGATATATGTATATGGATTTGAAGCCATAAGTAGAAACCTTGGTAAACATTAGTCACTAGTCAGTAACAAATGCTTTATACTCTCGTTATCAAGTAAGCACAAACTACATTTGATATCACATTCCCCAAGAATATTCCTCTTAAACAATTCTTACTTCGTGGCAATTCTTCATAGCTCTCCAAATAAAACAATGAACCTTTGAAGGAATATTTTTGATCCAATTCAAATTAAGAATATTACCTGAGCTTATAGAAACATCATTAATATGAACGTTATAAGCAGTTTTAACCACATAACCATAATTATGAAGATTCTACTTCTATCTGTCAATACTTCCATTGATGCAAGAATGGTGTTGGATCAGAACATAAAGTCTTACTGAGAGGGGAAATTATGCATTTGTCAGGGTTTCAACTCAAATGCTTATACTTAATGTCTAGCACCCACAATAGTATTCATATAGTAAGGTAACTTAAGCTTAAAAAAATCACAGGAAAAATAACTCCATTTGGTATGTTACTTGACAATTAAGCATAATTGCAAACCGGTTTGAGTAAGGGGTTGATCAAAGAATAAAAGAGGTCTTTAATTTCATTACCATGGTTACAAAGGATGTTGAGAAAGCACCTCTCTCCTTTGCACATAAACATGGTTAGCTAGGCCATGGTGGAGTTCTGCTGAGAAAGTACTTCAGATTTATTATAGATTGATGTTGTAGTTTATGTTGGGATTACTGTTTTAAATTGCGTTTGTAGTTATGTTGCATGACTATTGAAATTGGGTTAGGATCTTCTCCATTAATGGAGAGGCAAGTACATCAAAAACCAATAGAAAATGCAATGTTCAATGACACATGCATCCTTTTGATTACAATAGAATTACAATTTTGCCATTAAAAAACAAAGGAAAAAATGCATTTGTCTCTCCATTAATGGAGAGATCCTAATTCATTGAAATTGTGGGAAAATATATCATAATTATGGTCACAATATGGTTATGAAGAGTTTTGAAATCATAATATTGAGAATGCAATTATGATAAACACAATTTAAAACAATGAATTATGTCACAACTCTAAAAAGATCTTCTAGGCTTCATTTGGTTAGCTAGAGAAAGAGAAAAAATAAGTTGAGGGGAGAGAAGTTATGGAGAAAATAAATTTTTCTCTCATTTGGTTGAAAAGAGAGTAAGAGTAGAGAGAATAAAGATATATGGGACCCACATAAAATTCTTTCTCACCCAACACAGAGAGAAAGTAGAGTGAGAAGAGTTAAATAATTTGAAATGACAAATATAACCTTCATACTCCTGTATTATTACTTTTCCATCCTTTTTGCTTTAAGGGTATTTTTGTCTTTTCAAACATATTATTTTTCTCGCTTCTTGCTTTATATTCAACCAAACAAGAGAGATAGAGAATAAAACACTTCTTTCTTTTTCATTTCACTTCTACTAAACAATATAAAAATCTACTCTCTTTCTCACATTTTTCTTTCTTTTTATTATCTCTCACATATTTTTCTCTTCTCACTTTATTCTCTTAACCAAACACATGCTTAATTAATAAAGGTTTGACTGGTAATATGAGTGTCTTTTATTATGTCTTGCTTAACATGTATTCTTGCATTGTCCATCAATGAATGATATTTACCAATGTTAATATTTATTTTATCTTTTTAATGAGGGAAATTATGATTATATCATGGTGTATGTGACCCCATCTCCAAACGTATTATTTATTGATTTTTTTCCTATTAATTCTGTTAAAGATCCATTTGGTAAGCTCAAACCTTATAAACGTGTTTAATGATTCTTAAGTTTTTCATTAATTACCCTCCAAATTGACCATATGAAATTGGTTTTTGGATAGTAAAGGAGGGGAAAAAAAGTTTCAGAGTTATGAAATATATTTGTTAAATGAAAGTCTTTTATTTCCCTTCATCCTCTAAAAAATAATTGGCAAAAATATCTTATTCATATAATTCACTTAAGAAAACTCCTATCACTATTTTTCCACCATCCTTTTTCACTATGAACGTTAGTCCTATAAAGAATGCTTCCCCAGATGCTAATTGACAGTATGAGATTTATAGAATAACCTTTATCATAATCTACTAATATATAATTTATTGTTTCATGAAATTTGATGTATGAGATTTATAGAATGTGAACTTTCAACCTATTATTAATAGAATATGAGTATCGTTATCATATAAAAACTATGAGAACAATATATTTAGGCCATATAATTATACATGAATTATTTTGTTATGATTAAAAGTTAGTTATTGATCACGTGATCATTTAAAAAAGTCATATACATCTATCTTAAAATATTGACCCGTCAGATAAAATCCAATAAATTGTATTAACTATTCTCATTTCTCAAAATAATAATAACTGTTGTTTTCACTTAAGTCCAAGAAACAAAAACTAACTGAAAGGGGGAGGTAAGACCAATTCTAGGTTTGTTAACCAGAGTGTGCCATGTCTAAAGTTTCTAAGATTGACATTGTTTATAAGGATGAGAATTATCTGTCCAAAACGGTGTCCCTAATTTGTCCAAACTAATAAGAGAATGAAAATGAAAAGTTATAGGAATAGATATTTTTTTAGTGAAGAGTTGTATAGATTTTTTAAATGACATGACACAATGTTATTGACTGAGACATGATTAGAGACACCATTTTAATACAGTTTATTAATATGCTCTTTATACTACTTGCTTAGTCAATCAAGTGTTAACCACCTTCGAATGCTAAAGGTCGTTTGCGAGATTTGTTGAGTACGAATAGGAATATTTTCAGTAATAATTTGAACTTCTTTAAGGTAAACACACTCATATTAACATGCAATGAACACCCACGAAATACGAATTGAGGTCATATGACATATTTTTGGTGTCTCAAATGTGTCACAATTTAATTAAAAACTGATATCTAATTAAAAAGAAAATTAAAAAACAGAAAATAATATTTTTTTATATTAATTGGTGCAATGTGATTAACTTGGAATATAGAGATACAAATTTCTTAGGACGGGTGATCGTTGTTCACTTACTACACCAACTCCTCTAATGTTGTTGGATCCCACGTAGTAACATATATGTGTATTGAGTTTTATTTGCACTATCTCCAAAATGGACTATGCTCTCTATAGTCATAGTCAAAATATACTTTTATAAAATCTAAAAATTCTCAAACTTAATAGACAAGGGATGAGCCAATGCTTCTAAATTAACTTGGCTCAAAATGAAGTTTTTTGGGTTGCATTTTGTTAGGTACCTATGTGATACAATGTATATTGAATTCACAATGTTAATTCTACAATTTTAGACTCTTTTTTTTTCATTTTACTGGACACATATGTATGTGACTAATATTAAATTAATTTGCTTTTTACACTCAATTTGATTTTTCTTATTAAATTAATATCAATTATAAAATATATGTATGTGGCGAATATTAAAAGCTTGTTTCTAAGTACATAATATATATGAATATTTGTTTAAAACTTTACATATTCTTAAACATCATATGCTTATAGAATATTGTAAAAAAAAATTAAATTAGAAAATCACTTTAAAAAAAGGATTACTAAAAAGTGTTTTAAAAGTGATTTTTTTTTTAAAAATGTGAATTTAAAAAAAAAAGCTTTATTGAAATAAATTTTAAAAAAATGATTTTATTCAAAACTAGTTCCAATTGAAAAATCAAATAGATTGGATATTCATCCATCAAAATCCATAAAAATGAATCGTGGATGAATTGATATCCATTAAGTTTGGATACAGATAGATTGAATGATATAAAATATAATTTAAATGAGTTTATATGGATTGATGAATGATTTTACATGCATTCATTAGAATCTAAATCAAAATTCATTCATTTGCCACCCTTAAACAATACGATGCATGATGTTTGGCGTGCCTCCAGAGAGTTCTTCTCCTTAAATTCAATTCATCAGGAAAGTGTTAAAGACCAGAAGTGTTAGATTTGTATAATTGCATATGGAAGTTATAGAGAGCTTAATCAGTGTTTTTTTGGTCGTGGTCTTAACTCATGCAGAATTAATTGCCATGAGAGAAAGGTTGTAGATGTCTTGAGACCTTGGGTTTAGAAATATTATTTTCCAATCTGACTCAATGGAAGCAATGCACGTAGAAACTCTTGCTTCAGTGCCTTTCCTAATTGGAAGAGAAGTTCTTTGTGGTTGAGAAGGTTACTCTCCAAATATTGTACTGCATGAAGGGCAAGGTGGAGATGTCGGTCGGGGCAAGGTGGAGATGTCGGTCGGGCTGGGGCAAGGTGGAGGTCTTGGTCGGGGTGGTTCTACTACAACTGTGCCAGGTTGGGGTGAGGGTGGAGATGGCATTCACAACAGGATTTAAGAAATGAGATTAGGATTTAAGAAATAAATAAACTAATAGGTGCAATATAGTGATTTGCCAAAATGAGTCCCCTTAAAATTTCTACTATTCAACCAAGTTAATAACATGTAGACCAGAGTACGAAATACACATTTGTTTGAACTTCAGCCCTGTTGTAGAAAATAGCCCTCATCCCAACTAGGAATGGCAATAGGACGGGTTGGGATCGGGTTTGTGCTTACCCAACCCCAAACCTGAAATCCAAAACTCGAACCCGAATTAAGCAGGGTTAGAAACAATGATATATATATATATATATATATGTGAATATAGCTTTTATATATGTATTTATGTGTAATTTTATAATTTTGCATATACTAATCGGGTTTGTGGTATAGGGTATTCACACTACCAAACCCGAAATTTGAAATCGGGTAAAACCCGAACTCAATCACATTGGGTTTCCCTTGTTAAATTTGGGTTGGGTTCGGGCGAGTACTCGCACGTTCGGTTTTCATTGACATCCCTAATTCCAACTTCCCAATCTATCAGTATAATAAGCAAAAAAAAACAAAAAAAATTCAAAACTCAAATTTCTTTAGGCAAAAAATATGAAAAAAAAAACAAATGTTTTGTTGCATGTTTTGCTAATTCAGTCCTAAATTCTAAAACTCATGTAAGTAAATCCCAAATATCTCTCTTTATATAGAGAGAAAATATATAGGTGGACGAGGGATCAAGTTACTCAAGTTTAAAAGACTTAATTCCAAATCTCGACCATTTCGTTTGTTGTAATCTAAAGGCATTTAAAGAAATTGATCCTAACCTTTCAATTAGAATAAACTGAATGATGGAGATTTGGAGGAATTGTTTTAAACATGCTCTTGAAGTAAAATGGATCCGAACTCATCTTTCTCATATATAAAGCATTTTCACAAATCTATAATCAGCAAATGATATTACAAAATATGCCACTCACGTATTAAAATAGATATTATCTGACTCAATCTGGGTACAAACAACGTTATCTTCCTAAGGATCCAACACCATATCAAAACTGTAATTGCAAGCTTAAATATAAGGAATAATATTAGACAGATCTGAATATCTAATCAAACCACCTAATCAACACAAACCAAATTCACAAAACTCAAGTGGACCTTTACTACATGCATCTTTAATTCCCCAAACTGAATATATAAACACACTGCACATAGAACAAGTTAGAACTGGCACTATGGTGCCAGTGCCCCGACGGCAGTTCAGGGCATTCACTGACAGCAATACCGGTCGCACGCTAAGTGCTGTTGTAGAAAATTAACACAAGCTCCAAAAGCCCTCACCTTATAGGACAAATTACCCCCTGGTCTTGGCTCTCTTCATACCAAGGCTGTTATGGAAAGGTGAAACAGAACCTGACATAGGAGAACCCTCCTCGCGAAGAGTGCCGTTGAGCAATGCTAGTTCCCGAAGCTGCTGCTTCTTGTAGAAATCCTGAGATTCATCCTGAAAGATAAAATTTCAGACAAATATCCAAACAACGATGTGCACTACTTCAAATCTCAATGAATTGAATTCAGAAGGACATACCACAGGCTTAAGCAAATCTTCAAGTATTTCACGTGCCTGCATCAAGCGAGCATCTACTATTTCAACTGGTAATTCTGCCTCAACTAAAATGTGGAGAGGTTCATTCAGATGCTCATAACCAGGTTTGCCTCTCATCATTTCCTCCTATAAATATGACTATAGTTTGTTACAAGAGCTAACTATCGAAGTGAAATAGACTTGACATAACTAACATTTAATTTACAAGGCTGGTTAGACACCAGATCATGTAGGGACATAACTACAAGCATATACCCCACTTACATTCAGATAATATAGGATGATATACCAATTGTTATAATTATTTTGTTAAGATCAACAAGACAAGAACCTGATTAAAGTCATAGACATTTGGATAAAATAAAGAGAAAAATGTCCACCGGATATTAGGGCAAACAGTGATTTGATATTATACGATAAAATTACTAACAAATTAACAATATATTTTCGGCTTTCAACAATTTTGTACATTAATTTTATCTTGGTGCAAATGATCATGTTTATCTTGTTACAAATAACAAAATGTTTATTCTTACCCTAGCTGGATCCTTAATGCTACCTCGGCCCCTAATCAAGACACGGCACTCAGTACTTGCTTCTACACGCTTTAGAGAGTTACCTCTGGGGCCCAGGAGGCGACCAACAAAGTTAAACTGCAATATACCAAAGTCAATATTATATCAAGCATTGACTCAATTCTTAGTATATATCACATAAGGGGTATCACCATACATTAGGATATCCATCCACAGGTATATCCACTCTCATTGTCCTTTTAACAATAAGGCCAGATGAGCTACTTTGTGGACTCAGCCAATTTTGTGTTGACGTGGACTGTAAGAAGCCTGGCACCTGCACAGTTTAATCACAATTTCAAACACAACAGATATGATCGTTTATCAACTGGCATGCACATGAAAATTATATTTACTAGTGTAACAAAGGCCACCAACAGATCACCAAAAAGTTCTGCACAAGCTTGGCAAAAGTCAAATGAAGTTGAAAACACAACAAAAAATACAGATGTGGTAAGAGTAACTATTAACAGCCGTAACAACTAAAATGCACAATTATGTGCCAACTGTATCAGTCAAAGAGGATTAGAGTGTTAGAAAATGTGTAAAATGAACTTTGAAATTTCAACTGAACTCGAATCATGAAGGCATTATGATAATCAACAAATCATTTCAGCAACTTATCTAATAAGTTGATTCCTCAAACCTCATAATACCTACTGTTTCACCTTCCACGTAACAGGCGAACACTTAAAGTAGCTAGTGTTAGCATTATACCACTTCAATGTCAAGATTCCCATGTTAAATATATCCAGTTAGCATGTTTCATAACATCTGTGAATTTGCTGAAAATTGTGCAGCCATCAAGTATTTGATTTCTCTTAATACACAAAGAAGACAATAACATTAAATCCACTAGCAGGATTCTAAAAATAGAAGCTAAGGCGACAAATTAATTGTCAGAGCTTGGTGTTAGCTATGAACTACCTGTCACAATCAATTAGAAGTACAATCACTAAGACAAGTGTCATGAGTTAGCATGAGATGTACAAATTGTGTCAGAAATACTTCTAAAATATATAATTAGATGGAAATGAAGTTATGTTAATGGTTAGTATCCGTACTTCTGATTGAAATCGTGATGCCCATCCGTTCACATCGGCACCTCCATTTGAAAATATTCTGCCAGTAGCCAGGGGGCTACCATGTTCAAGCCCACTTTGACCTAAAACTGATGCATTCCCCAACAGCGTGGTTACACGCACAATTTCTGCTCCAAAAATGTCAATTTTCAAGAATAAGATGTACCAGTCAACATTTGTTAACAAGTTAGCAGTCATTGCATAATTGCTATAGAAAACAAATGATTGTTGAGTCAGTAAAAACTTAATGCTACCCCGACGAAATATGTCCCAGCTTTTCATTTTAGTACTCTAGGTAGGAAGAAAAAACATGCAGTCAACTGTCATATTTGCTTATAGGAAAAGAAACAGATATCAGACACAAATAAACGCCACTTGGGAAAAATTAGGTTAGTAAACATTGAAGCATGTACTTCCATTATAACAACCAAACTAATTTGAAAACATTTTAAGAAAAATTACAGCTTGTTTAAACAATTATCTCATAAGCACACACCACCAAATAATCTAAAGCAGAATGTCCGCAGAAAACTTCTCTTGTCGTTGCTGTATCTGAGAGAAAACAATTACTAATAGCAAATAGAATCCTAGAACCTAAGCAGACAAACTAAACTCTACAAACAACCAGCAGAACGGAACCCTCTTTCTCAGTTAGATAAGCAACAAACTAACGTCATCTTGTGAATTCCTTCACAACTAATATACCAACCTATAAGGCACAGATATACCAACCTATAAGGGTCTGTGATGGTTTAAAAAGTGATTAAAATAGTCAAGGGTCTGTTTGGTTTAAGAAATCATTTCGTGTTTTTATTAAACAATTACACGTACACCACCTTTTTCATTTTGTTTCCTATTTTCAAAGATTTGTTGTGCAGGAAATAACAAAAAGAAAAAAATGATGTTTTCATTGTTACAGGAAACAGAATGAAAATACGGTGTCATACATGTAATGATCAATGAAAATAGAAAATGAAAACAAAATTTGTTTTGTTCAACCAAACGGACTATCAAAATTCAGAACAGTGGCCCTCATTGCATTAGACCTGTGAACCATTTTCATCAAATCCTTCACATGAACTCTATCATACCACTGCTTCCTATGTTTGCTACAAATATTAATATTTAAAAAATTAAGTCTATTTAAGGTCACAATGAGAAAGGGACAGTCCTTCTTCCGTCAAAACAGAGTCAGTAGACATGGTAGGACTTGGCCATACAAAAGGGAGAGCTTGAAAGAAAAACCTCTTGCTTGACAGGATTTGGCCATAAAAAGTAGCAAACATGGGATTTAGACCCACATAAATAGTGTCCATGGTAGCTGTCTTCACGAAAATGTGACACACCAATTGGATGTTGGACATTCACAGGTTTAACAAAAAAATTAACGTAGTTCGCGACTTGCAAGTCTCAAACGATATCCACACTTATCCAGCTAAGTAAAACCCAATTGTTGACCAAATTTGTTAGAATATAATCTTCAGCCAAATGGCTTCCTCGATGACATGAGCTAAATGGCTTTAACATTAAAATATAAAATTGTTAGCTCATGATTTATTAATAAATAAATTCACTCTTATAGCATAGGTGGTGGGCTCCATAAACTTGATGTGATTAGACACGATGAATTATATGAGAAAAGGGCTTGTAATTAATCCTGGACAACAGATTAGAGCAGCGACCCCAAAAAGGCTATAGTGGGATGACCGCCATTTTGACATTTAGGGAAACAATATAACTAATTTATACTACAAACATATAAATGCTAGAAATTAGAAAAATACAGAAAATGAAACGCAATCATTGTTATTGTTAATAGTCAAAAATCAAAATTAAAGGATGCAGTCAAGGTTGTCAAAATCTAGATCTTATCAAGGTCAAGAGGGAGAAAGAAATAGAAATTGTAAGATCCTACCAAATATATAAACTTATATCTAAATATATATGTTTACAACAAATAAGATTATAGACAATTAAAACTAAGCAAAAAACAAACTCAGAATAAAATCAAACCACTTAAATAGTTATAGAAAATAAATATATATAGGGGACGACTCAGGTGAGAACAGTTCTCATATAAAAATGGCGAGAACAATAAATTTGGGCCTTACAACCAATCATGGATGTTAGGATTAAAAGTTAGTTAATGGTCACATGAAGGTCATGTGCATCAATTATTTAATCTTGACCATTCAAATAAGATCCAATGGTCTATACTAATTGTTCTCATTTCTCATGATAGTGCATTGTTCTCATGTGAGTCGCTCCCTATATATTAAAATGACACTAGACTGGAAAAAAATAGACTCAAAATCACACCAGACCACTGAAAATAATGAAAAATAGGGATGAGTATCACAGAAAAACCAATAAACTGAACAAGCATTTCTTTAATGTAGGAAAAGACAAAACCCACAGCTATCACGTTCATGACTTTGGATAAGGCTGAATGGTGTAAGATAACGCTCAAATGATGTTTAAAATCAAATACGGGGGATAAAATCGATTTCAGGGTTTTGGGTGGAGTGGAACCAACAAAAAAACAAAAAAGAAACGTAGCGGAGAACAGCTTTAAGTGGGAGCAAAATAGTTTTTTTGAAGAACCATCACTCTGGCACCCACATCAAACTGCAAAGGCAGCCAAAACTGCTGCTCCACTAGACAGTTTCATGTTGCAGCTACCCTCCGCTCTGCTGAACGCTATAGCGCCGCTATTTACTACCTAGGAAAAAGGGCATCAGAAAAAAAGTAATATCTGACTTATGCCACATAGGCGGCTGATTAATTAACTTGATGCTTGTAGAGATGCTACTCTATCACCAGACAACTAGAGAACAGTATGAAAGTAGTTTGATTTTCCCAAACAAATAGCTATAAAGGAAGGGATGACATAAAGCTTATTTTCGCCATTATTGATAATATATTATATATATATATAATATGAAAATATACTGCAAGATGGATCTGACCTTGGTTTAACAATCGATAGCAGTTTGGAAGCACAGCCATGAAGGGACTAAGCTTGTGACGTTCTCCCAATAACTCAGTTAGATATCTGCAAATAAAAGGAATAAATCATGTAATGAAGTAAGAAATGTAGTGATTTCATTAATCACAAAAGCAAGAATGCACATGTATTAAAATTTTCAAGGATCTCTATCTATTTTGTTCAGTAAAACATGAATTGAAAAAGAAGCATGATCATGAAGAGAACTACAACAAAGATAACGATGGTGCTTTTACAAATAATTGATTAACAATGAAAATGAAGCAAGTCCAACCACGAGTTCTAAACAGGAAAGTACTAAGTACAGTAACAGCTGGATCAACTTATTTTCTACAAAGAACAGGCTGCTATAAACATCCAATAACCAAACGGGCTCAAACACCGTAATTCAACACATCTTCACATCAATAAAACGGAATCCCCAATTCGGAAATCTTTAGACTTACAAACATAAACCTGCAGATGAGACTGCAACGTCGAATCAATTCCCTCATCATTATTCACAAAAAATAATCCTCATTCTCCACATTTAACCTCAATTGAAGCTGTGGTTATAAATTGTGGTCGCAATTATGTTACATTTACCATAATTGCAGCAAAATACGGGAATAAGCTGCCAATACTTGTGCAATTACAGTCATGACGTGGTTGTAGACACTCCAAAAACACAACATCATGGACCAAATTTTAAAACCATGACTGAAACTTCATAAGGTTTATTTCAAGCTCTTGATCAAGGTTTTAAATCTAGGTACGCAACTGCAATCAAAACCACATCACAATTGCAGTCGCATAAACCGCATTTTCCAGTTAAAGTTCTAGAAATCTCCAAAGCTACAACCACAATGTAAAACCTTACTCTAGATCTCATCCAATTCAGTAAACTTCCAGATCAAGTGAATAAAACCTATAATTCAAGCAATCAGCAATAACAACAACAACTAGATCATAATCATGTAGTAAAAAACAAAAATTATCAAATCAAATCGCATCACATCACACCAGAACTAAACACACCATCACCTATTTCAGTAATTAAACTAAAAAACTTCAAAGATGAAAACATAAATCAAAGAGAAAAAAACAAGATCTGATATGAATATATATATATATATACTTGTCCTGTTCAGCAAGCGCAGTGGTGGAAAGAGAACGAAGACCGGTGAGGTGAGGAGAGAGAGGAGCAGACGGTGAAGGTGACGGCGGAAACGGCATGTATCTTCCGACGCCGGAGGAAGACATGGTTAGTGTTGTGTGGTTGGTGTGAAGAGAAAAGGGTTGAAGTGTTTGAAGTTTGAAGAGGTTAAGTGAATAATGGTTATGGGTCCCATGTGAAACGTTCTGTTCCTCTATTTCCAACCACACTTTGCGTCGGTGGAAATTATTTATCAAAACCAATTTCAATTCAATTATTTATGTTTTCTTTCGAAGGAAGTGATCCACTTACTCTGAGATTAATTAGAAAAAATATAATTTATACTCTAATTATCTATTCTTAGAAAATCAATAGTTTGAATTAGTGAGTAAATCTAAATTATTAAATTTTCCTAAAATGAATAGCTAAGATGTGAAGTAGGTTTTTTCTAATTAGTCGTTCCTTTTTAATAATAAGGTTAGTTACTAGTTACCACTTAGTTCTATTATGTATGGTTTTTTTTTGTTAATTAAATTATGAAATTAGATTGATTATAAATGAAACAAATAGTGAAATGTCATTGTGTAATGACTTTTGAGTAATAATGGTAATTCATTAAAATTTAGAAAAAGAATAGGTAAAGATTAATTTCACAACAACCAAACCAATGAGGTGTTAGTATATAAGTTCTTATCCGATTCACATAGTAATAGGCTAAAAGTTAGAGGTGAACAATATTTATCGAGAAAGACAATCATATATTTTGAAAGAGATTAGTATTTTACTAAGAAGATTTCAGTAGTTATACCAAAAAAAATACTAAATTCTTATTTATTTAAAGAGTATAATATACACACAAAATCTCTATCCACTATTCGTATAAAACTTATACGCTTTCAATATATTATTACCGTTTATTTGTATTACTTCTTTGGAGAGTCGATAACAATTAAATATGAATGATAAATGATAATCTATTAAACTCTTACACTATTAGTGCGCATATTTTCACATCATTTACACTCACACCCCCTGAGTTTTAATGAAATTACACAAATCACCCCTTCTTTTTTTGTCCTTACACAAATCACCCCTGATTTTGTACATATATTACACTGACTACCCCTGCATGATATAAAAGTATAATATTTTAAACAAAAAACGTGTGACGTGTGTAATTAATTAAACAAAATATTGTATATTGTGTAGACAAATTCAAATAATATAAGAGTCAACACGTCTTCATTATTCGGCTCGTTATAAAATAATATAAGAGTTATTTAAACATTTATTTGAAATTATTAATATATTTTGTATTGACACAAAAATAATAAAGAAACATCGACTTTTGTATTATTTGAAGTGTTACACAATATACAATATTTTGTTTAACTTAATTTAATCCATCACACGTTTTTTCTTTAAAATATTACACTTTTATAACATGCAGAGGTAGTCAGTGTAATATATATATAAAACTATGAGTGGTTTGTGTAGGTGGGAGGGTGGTTGGTGTAAGGACAAAGAATAGAGGTAGTTTGTGTAATTTCATTAAAACTCAGGGGGTGTGAGTGTAATTTACTCTATTATTAATTCTTAAATAAAATAAATATACATGAATATGCTCACTATTTAATAAAAACTGTATAAATATTACATCTCTTTTTAATTAGCTTACTTTAATTAGTTTCTCTCTCGAATATCTCAATTCTCAAATGGTTTTTATTTCAGTAAGAAGTTAAACTATTTTTATTGCTCCTAATAGAAATATTGATGTATGATTTTTTTAATATAAAAAACTATGCTGCCACAAATTGTAAATATTTTTCAGTTGAGTTTTGTTTTTATTGTTGATGGTTATTGTTATTACTTATTATTATTACTACGTTTAGCTAAAATGGGAACGTTATTGTGAATGAACTATTTGACAAATAAATGTATGGATGTATTATTTGGTTGGCAATGTTATTATTATTATTATTGTCAAAATGGTAGGTTATAATTTTTCTTTAATTGATTGCTAGTTATTATGATTGTCAAAATAGTAGGTTATAATTTTTATTTAATTGATTGCCAGTTATTATGATTATAAATATGGTGGGTTTTATTGAAAAGTTTTAGGAAAGAATTTGTGAAAATTAAAGGTAGAAAGGCAGAATAGGGAAGTGTTAGAGCTGGTAAATATATTTTATTAAATTAATTAAATTTAATCATGGCTTAATGTATTTAAAGGAAAAGGCTTTAAAATCCATGAGAAAGCAGGAAATTAGGTTCTTTTTTCTAAAAGAAGAAAAATAATAAGGAAAATTGTTAGAAGAAAAAACATTTTTCAGCTGGGTTGGTTGATAAATGTTTATTTTTTAAATTTTAATTTCTGTATTTAACTCTGCTCTAATTCCTAACTATGGAGTTGGAAAATGAGTAAACTACTACTTGATCCCATGAAAAGTATGAAGTATTTCAACCTGGTGTGATAATCAGACCTGGATGGGAATGGACTTGAAAACGATTCTGTTTTGTAGTCTTAATTGAATGAGTGGTTGGACCGCTTTGAACCGAAGAAATTTCGGTTCGACTGTGCTAAAACAGGTTAAACCGAAATAACCTTAAAAGTGAACCAGACGGTTCACTTAAAATTTTAAAAATGAAAAATTACTCTAATGTTTTGTTTTACTTCGATCCAAAAAAGAAAGATGAGATGTTATATAAAATTATTAATTATATAAAAATCACATTTATATATAATTATATATTTATAGATAATTTTTTTTAATTATATTTAAAATCACCTAGTCGGATCGCACAATTTAACTATTTAAACTGATTAAACCTAATACAGAACTTCTTCCGATTTGATGTCCGACTCGGGTTTCACAACATTGATTTCAACCCTAACTATGGTGAAAACTACAAATTAAATATTTAAGAGTGAATTGCACTAGCATCTTGAGTTTTTGTGAAATTAATAAATTATATCTATCTTTTTTGTACTTACACAAACAACCCCTATTTATATTCATACATTATACTAATTGTCTGCACAAGGGTAATCAATATAATGTATGCATATAAATTAGAAGATTTTGTGTATATTTAGAAAAGTGAGATATTGATTTATATAATTTCACTAAACCACATAGGATGTGAGTGTAATTTACTCAATATTTAATTAACTTTAGGCTAAAGTTGTTGACTTGTCTATGCAATGGGTAGTATCATTCGCACGAAACAATATTTTTTTGTTATATGATTAAGAATACACATATTACATGTGTATTTACATGGTTAGAACACATATATTACACGTGCATTCACATTTTTAAAAACAAATATGTTACTCATGCATTCGTATCGTTAAGAACACACATGTCACCCTTGCATTAACATGGTTAAAATCACACATGTTACCCGTACATTCGTATTGCTAAGAACATTCATGTTACTTGTATATTCACATTTGTACGTTAAGAACACATGTATTACATGTGTATTTGCCTCTTCAAACACATAATGTGTTCAATTTCAAAATTGATTTTTTTTAATGAAATTAAGAAAATCAAATCGTCATACTATATGAGTAAATGTGATCTCTCATTACTTCAAATTAGTTTAAAATTCAAAAAATCAAAACAAATAGTCAAATCAATAATCACTATTATTAATTTTTAAAATATACATTGTATAAAAGTGATTATGTAGTGTGGATAGGAGGGAAGTAACATGTGTCAACTGATGAAAAGAAATTTATTTTATTATATAGTTGACGGAAGAAATTTATTTTATTATATAGTCAATAGATGAACTTAATTCCTCCACTATTAATTTTTTAACCGGAAAATAGATGGACAAATGGTGATTTACTAAGCAGCGGCAAATGTAGGGACAAAAATTGCCCACATGTCATGTAGAAATCTTCCACTTTGAATTTTAAATTGAAATATATAAAGATCAATATAGTGTGTGAGGGCGAGTGAATTACTTTTAAAATATATAAAATAAAATGTATATAGAATGTGGGTGAGTGCATTACTTTTAAAATTATTAGTAAATGTAAAAAATATTTTGTTTAATATTAAAGTTATTATTGTTATAGGATATTGTTTAATAATTGTTTCTTAAAATTATGAATATCCCTTGGAAATGAGAAAAAAATTTAAAATTATTATTGTTTAAGAACTTTGAGGGTAAAAAAATAAATATCTGGTTCAAGAGAGAATAAGTTTGTAAGAGAAAAAATGAATGTGATTGTAAAATCATTTTTTTTCTTATATATATAGTAATAGATTAGTTGAATAAATGTATAATGACTTAGTACAGAAAAATAATTTCTTCATGAACTTCATTGTATATCCTTCTTTAATCTTCCTTAGTCTTAATTGTAAAATAGTCTGGCCATGATAATGTGAAGAATATTTGAACATACCCTAAAGTAACTAATGTAAAGAATACTTGGACGACGAGTCTTTAGAGAATTGTCTAACAAAACTCTATAAAACAAGATTGAAGACACTCGATTAATAAAAGAATACTTGTATGCATATAGAGAGGTATTGAATATCTATTTGTGTCTAAAAGGAGTCTTGTATACTTGTTTGAGCCTGAAAAATACTAGGTTGAAAAGAATACTTAGATGTTTGAAAATGGTTTGTTAACATAAAATCTATGAACTCGCCAAATATAGTAAAATGTTGGTGTTTCTAAACATTGGATGTAGCTCGTCTTTTGAGTGAACCATGATAAAATTTAGGTGTTTTTGATCTCACTCTTTAAATCTAGTGGATATCTTTTTTAAAGTATTTTTTCAAACAATGGGTCTTTCCTTTACCTATCTTAACTTCACTTGAGTGTCTATGTATTTAATCAAACCCTACCTATACAATCTACTTGTCTATAAACACTCACCTGTCTCATTGAAAATTCAGTTAAGGTGAACAAGTTTTTAGTCATTACTTAATATTATTAACACAATCCTCTTCTCATGTTAACTTTATCTATTTCAATTGTTATCAAAACTTGACCTCTACGTTAACCAATTGATTGTAACGAGGAATAGATCTTGTAAAATAGACAAGATCAATGGCACCTTGCATATCATTACAGGGCCTAGGCTGATACATCATTTGAAATACAATGGCTTACATATCTTCGGTTGGAAATATTGAATTGTTGGAAAGAAGCTACACCACTTGGATAAAGAAGATATTGATGGATATGCACGTCGAAACTTCCAAAGCATGTATTACTACACTAACTCTTAGTGAAAACTGATCATGAAGAATGAAGAAGAAAAGGTAAAGAAAAATGCATTAAATGAAAGAGCCACACTAGGTAGCTTTATACAAGAAGAAAGCTGAAAATAGAAAAGGAATAACTAACTAAACTAACCTAACTAACGTAACTGATAGCCAAAAGAAAAGAGAAAACAGAAAAACGGGAAAAAACCCAAAAACCCATTACAATAAAGGAAAAAGCCTAAACTACCCTTATGAATAAAACAGAACAAAACATAAAGAAAGAAGGTGAAAAAGGTTATCAATTATGGAAAGGAAAAACAAAGATAAATAATTCCAACAGCCCCCTCAAGTGGGACAGTGTAAATTACACAGACCCATCTTGAACACGAAATCTTTGAATGCAGAAGCATGGAGAGGTTTTGTAAAAGCGTCTGCTAATTGAGTAGAGGATTTGATGGGGAGAAGACGAACAAGCTTATGTTGAATCTTTTCTCTTACGACGTGACAGTCGATCTCAATATGCTTTGTGCGCTCATGAAATAAAGGATTGTGGGCTAAGTAGATAGCTGACTTGTTGTCACAATAAACATGAATTGGAGCAGATGGAGGTAGATGAAGATTAGTGAACAAGTATTGAAGTCATTGAAGCTCATAAATCAAGCTGTCGAGTGCTCTATATTCTGCTTCTGAAGAGGATATTCTAACGGTTTGTTGCTTCTTGGGTTTCCAGGAAATTAGAGTTGAGCCCATAAACACACAAAAACCTGTGATGGATTTCCTGGAATCAAGGCAACAAGCCCAATCAAAATCTGAGAAAGCAGAAAAAATTAAAGGAGAAGTAGAGGAAAAAATAATCTCTGTACAAGAGCTCCTTTGAGGTAGTGAAGGACACGAAGAGCAGCTTTATGATGAGTGTCATGAGGATTGTCCATAAACAAAGTTAGTTGTTGAACTGCATAGGATAGATCAGGTCTTGAATTGGTCAAATAGAGAAGTCTGTCCACCAATCTTCTATAAGAGGATGCATCTTGTATGGGAGAGCCTTTGAGCATTTGCAATTTGGTGGTAGGGTCAAAAGGTGTGGAAGCAGGCTTAGAAGCCAAGACATCCGCATCTTGTAAGAGGGATAGGGCATACCTTCTCTGATTTATATGTATGTCTGACTTTGATCTAGCTATTTCTAGCCCAAGGAAATATCGCAAATCACCTAAGTCTTTAATTTTAAAAGCATTGTGTAAAACAGTTTTAATTGTGTTTATCTCATGAATACAATTACCTGTTAAAACCATATCATCAACATAGACCAGAATAGCCGTGAAAGAGGAGGTGGTTTTCTTAGTAAATAAAGCTTGATCAACATGAGAATGATGGTAACCAAAAGAGACAACTTTAGAAGATAAGGTAGTATGCCATTCACGACTTGCTTGTTTCAAGCCATAAATGGATTTATTTAGCTTGCAAACAAGGTTGGTAGAAGTAGTGAGTAAGTCAGGGGGTGGGTTCATGTAAACTTCTTCATGGAGGTCACCATGAAGAAAAGCATTATTAACATCTAATTGTTTAAGGAACCAGTTATTGGAGGATGCTAAGGCTAGGATCAAACGAACAGTTGTGATGTTAACAACTGAAGAAAAAGTATCAAAATAATCTACTCCTTCTAGTTGGTTATAGCCTTTAGCCACAAGTCTGGCTTTGTAACGTTCCAAGCTGTCATCATCTTTGAATTTCGTTTTGTAAACCCATTTGCATCCAATGGCAGTTTTATGGGGAGGTAATGGCATAATAGTCCAATTATGATTGTCTTGCAGGGCTTGTAATTCAAGGTTCATGGCTTGTTTCCAATGAGGATGCAAGGAAGCTTGTTTATAGGTGGAAGGTTCAGAATCAATAGTGATGGCTAGGTAGAAGGTTTTGTAATTAGGGGAACAATGATCATAGGAGAGAACAGAAGAAAGAGGATATAAAGCTTTGGTAGATTGAATATGTGAAGTGGATTATGTTTGGGATAAGTTGCAGTGATAGTCTCTAAGATGAGTAGGTGGGCCTCTGATGCGTGAAGAATGTCTAAGGGGAGGATTAGTGTTGATAGGAGATGTGGGTGGATCAAGTTGAGAAAGAGAAGGATGATGTTCAGATGGAAGAATAGGATTATCTAGGATAGGTGGGTTGGGTAGAGTAGGTCTGCAAATAGTGTGGTTGGTGTCCAAAACAGAATTAGTAGTTGGTTTGAAGGGGGAAAAATTCTCATAGAAAACAACATTTATGGAAACAATGATACTGTGGGAGTGTAAATCATAGAGAATGTACCCTTTTGTGCCTTCTTTGTAACCAATGAAGCACACTTTCTAGCTCTAGCACAAAATATAGTTTTGTGAGCTTGAATAGTGCTAGCATAGGATAGACACCCAAAAACCTTAAGGTGATCATAAGAAGGGGTTTGATTATATAGGAGTTGGTATGGTGTCTTGTTGTGCAGTAAGGGAGTGGGTAGTCTATTAATCAAGTGGGTGGCATGTTGAACAGAAAAAGTCCATAGCTTTTTAGGAAGATTGGAATGGAAGTATAAGGCACGAGCTATGTTTAGAATGTGTTGGTGTTTTCTTTCCACCACACCATTCTGTTGAGGTGTTTCAATGCAAGTGGTTTAGTGTATGATACCTTTTGAGGCAAATAAAGTGGGCATAAGGAATTCAACCCCATTGTCACTTTTAAGGACTTTGAGATTAGTATGAAATTGTGTGTGAATATAGGTAATGAAATTGATAAGATGTTGTCTTGTATCAGCTTTAGTGTGAAGCATAATAACCCAAGTAAATATGCTATAGTCATCTACTAAAGTAAGAAAATATTTTTGTCCAAACATGGAAGTAACATAATATGGACCCCAAAGATCAAAATGCAACAAATCAAAAGGCTTAATAGAAGTAGTATGACTTATATTGAAAGGTAACTTCTTTTGTTTAGCAAAGTGACAAATGTCACAAGGTGGTAAATCAAAATTATAAGGCAAAACAGAAGCACATTGTTTAGCAATCAAATTTATTATGTTGGTAGGAAGGTGGCCTAATCTTAAGTGCCATAAAATGTGAGAATGTTGTGATTGTTCAGAAGCTTGGGCAGATAGAACTCTAGCAATTGGAAGAGTGATTTGGAATAAGCCATGGTGAACTTAGCTGAACCAATCATCTTCCTAGAAGCATTCTGCACAAGAACACAATTATCTTGTGTAAATATTAAATGGCAATTTAAGGTTTGAATTAGCTTATTGACTGAAATAAGATTTATATGGAATTGTGGTACATAAACAACATTAAAAAGAGTAAGTGTAGGTGATAGAATGATAGTGCCAAATAAAGAAGTGGTGACTTTATCACCAGTGGGCAAAGTGATGAGTATAAGCTTTATTGTTTGAATTTTAGAATAAAAGGTAAGGCTGGAACTGATGTGATCAGCTGCACCACTGCTAAGAAGCCATTGATAGTAAAAATACTTGTGTCATTAGTGTGTGTGTTGATATGCATTTCTGAACTGGTTGAGGGAGCATATGCAGAGTCCTGTTTATTTTGAGTTAGCAAATGCATGATGCTTTGATATTGCTCTTCAGTGAAGCCTGTTGCAGAAGTTTGGCTTTGTGCAGTATCTTGACAAGATTGTGCAGAAGAACTTTTGAAGGAAAGATCTAATGGAAATTTAGTGTTGTGATTAACCATCCTTGGTCTAGATGTTTGGTATCCAAGGAGGTACCCATGCTTTAAGAAGCATGTTTCAATGGTGTGATTAGTTCTATCACAATATGTGCAATACCTGGATTGTCTAGTTTGGTTATTGTATCTATTGCCTCTGCCTCTATTAAACTGATTTCCTCTCCCTTTGAAGGCTTGAGCATTAGAACCAGTATTGTTATTCTTGTTAGGTTGACTAGTAAAATTTAAGGCTTTGGGATCAAGCTCTAAAATGGGAGATAAGTTGGTACTGATTTGCTTTTCTTGTTGAATAAGCAGAGAAAAAGCCTTGGATATATGTGGGAGATGGTCCATTAACATAATTTGTGAACGAACTTGAGCATATTGCTCATTAAGACCCTTTAAAAATCTGATTACATAGTTTTGTTCTCTATAATTGGTAAGATCTTGGACAATTCCACATGGACAAGGTGTGATGCATTTGCATTTCCTAGTTGATCGAAAAGTTTCTATTTCTTCCAATATAGTTTTCATCTCAGTAAGGAATTCAGAAATTGTTAGGTTACCTTGTTGTAGATGATAAAATTCTTCCAAAAGATCACCAACCTTGAATATGTCACCTTGTGAAAATCTATCCCGTAAATCTTTCCAAACTTGTGCTGCAGTGTCAAACCAGAGGATGGATTTCACTATGGATTCTTCTGTGAGAGAACAATGTTATTGCATCTTTTCCAAGGACCATGCAGTGCATCTTCTGGAGGTGGTTGTGTGAATTCTTCATCAAGAAACTCTATCTTGTTCTTGGATTCCAAAGCCATTCTCATGGCCCTAGCCCAAGAGTGATAGTTTTTGCCATTCAATAGGGGCTTTACCAAGACTAATGTTGGATTTTCGGTTGAAGACAAGAAGAAAAGATTAGATGGATTTGTAATGTAATCCATATACATTTGATTCGCCATGGAGAAGAAGAGGAAGAAAGGTAATGTTGTATACGAGGATCAAGAAGAGGAAAAGGGGAAGAAGAAAGAAGAAGAGAGAAGATCTTTAAGCTTGAGACGAATCAGAGCAATAAACCATCTTAGTGAAAACAGATCATGAAGAATGAAGAAGAAAAGGTAAAGAAAAATACATTAAATGAAAGAGCCACACTAGGTAGCTTTATACAGGAAGAAAGCTGAAAATAGAAAAGGAATAACTAACTAAACTAACCTAACTAACTTAACTGATAGCCAAAAGAAAAGAGAAAACAGAAAAACGGGAAAAACCAAAAAACTCATTACAATAAAGGAAAAAGCCTAAACTACTCTTGTGAATAAAAGAGAACAAAACATAAAGAAAGAAGATGAAAAAGGCTATCAATTATGGAAAGGAAAAACAAAAATAAATAATTCCAACACTAACCTTTAGGTTCTATTCGCCCCCATCAATTTAAATATATTGGATGCAAATGAGATGAACCAACGAATCCCCTTCAAGATACTTTGAAAAACCTTATGTAATTTGCACAAGCACAACAAGTTTATCTCTCACTATTTTTTTCATGTTCTTCTTCTTCTAGACGTTTAAATTGTTATGTCTTCCATTTTAATTGTTTTTGCTCCCCTTACTTTTTGAACACATCTTCTCTTTCTCTTGGATCTTTGGATGCTTTTAGCTTTTTCTCTACTTTATATGTGTGTTTAAGAAATCTTTTAAAATTCCAATACCTTGTCTTTACACATATAAATGTGTTGCTCTTGGCTTGTAGTTTGCAAGAAAATTAGTATAATTATTTTGTTTTACTCATAAATTAAGTTTTTTTGTTGGTGCATGTATTGCTTAATTGGAAGAAAGTGAAAGATGTGTCCTCTTACAATTCCATAATTGTTTATTGCATGAGAAGAGCATTGCATCAATTGAGTTGATTAGGGAAATGCTTACACTAAAGCTCAGGCTAATTAGTAAAACCTTTAGGACCAACTCTTATGGGTTTGTGGCAAGTACGCTGCACAGGGCCAACAAGAATACCCTATACAATCATATTAGACTAAGTCCCCAATGACTAACATAATAGAATCTAAAGGAAACAAAATATATTGCATTATTATAAAAATACTACATAATTAAATTATTTGATATTAAAGTTTTGTATAGTTAAATTTAGGGATAGCAAAAATACCTGACCTGTGGGTACCAGTCAAAATACTTGCAATGTGTACCCACAAAAATAACTTGTGGGTGAGAACGAATATCATGATACTCGCTCCGCGGGTACCCGTGTATATATTTTAATCAAATATTTTATATTTAATTATTATTATTTTAACATTATATTTTTCTATTTTTTTATTACTTCATAATAAAATTTAATGACAGAACTATAATCATAAAACTATCATATAAATATTACATTATTCAAGTCAATACATCATAATTCGCATTTAGCAATGGTCATTCAATAACGCTTCCTAGCACAACGCTGTTAAATACAAGGCGAAAGATAATCAACAACGCTATTTTAAGCAAGCGTTGTTAAAGGTGGCATATCAACAATGCTCATTACAATGAGTGTTGTTAAAAGTCACACATTTAACCGCATTTAAATGAGTGTTGTTAAAGATGACATTCAACATCGCTCTTCTATGCAAGCACGGTTGATTTAAATGTATTCATCAGTGCTTGCTTAAATAAACGATGTTAAAGGTGACATATCAATAGCGCTCATTACATTGAGCGTTGTTACAAGATACACATTTAACAATGCTTAAATGAGTTGCAGGATATACCTTTTTGACGTAGTGACAAAATTTGGATAGAATGAATTTTTGTACGCCAAATGCATATATAATATGTCAAATCCTGATTAGTAGTTCGACAGTTATTTAAAAAAGAGAATTTCATCATAACACTATATATTCATTGATATGACACATTTAACCTCGCTCATTTAAGGAAGCGTTGTTGATAGGACACCTTTAACAGCACTCATTAAGCAAGTGTTGTTGATATGACACCTTTAACAATATTCATTTAAGCAAGCGTTGTTGATATGCCACATTTAACAACATTTATTAAGCAAGCGTTATTGACATGACACCTTTAACAACACTCATTTAAGCAAGCGTTGTTAAAGGTACAACAATTAGTGAATAGTGTTATGATAAAATGTTATTTTTTAACTTAACTTTTGAACCACTAATAAGAATTTAGCATATTATATATGCATTTGGGGTAGAAAAATCATTCTATCCAAAATTTCTCATTACGTCAGAAAGGTACACTATGAAATTCCAAAAAAAACCTTTTTTACTATTTTTTTATTTTTCAAGTTTTATAGTGAATCTATTTTGCATTTTTAATTTAGTTAGGTTTTGAATTTTTCATTCAAAATTTTTGTACATGTTATCTATGATTTTAGGATGTTATTGATGTAGAGTCATGGTTTTTTACACAATTCTAACATTCATTTTCATTACCGCCTTGTTTCGTTACTACTGTGTCATGTAGTGCATCCAATAAATCCTGAAATTTACCTTTACATAATCAGTCTTTTGATAGAGTTAGTGTAGCTAAAAAGTCACACATTTAACAGCATTTTCTTTATAAAGTGCTATTAAAAGTCATACATTTTTGTTTTAGTGGGTGCAAATATTTTTAGATTTAAAAACAAAACCTCACACACAATAATAGAAATATCATTCATTCAACTCTCACTCTTCTACTCTTAGTTTCTCTCATCAATAATACACATATCATTCATTCAGCTCTTACTCTTCTCTTTTAGTGGGCGCGAAGATTTTTGATTTAAAAGCAAAATCTCACGCACAATAATACACATATCATTCATTCAACTCTTACTATTCTTCTCTTAGTTTCTCTCTTCAATGCTAGTTATTAGCCTTCGATTTCTCTGTTCGAGCATAAGGTGTATGATTATCTTATTTTACCTCATTTATTTCTCATTGATTCACTCTTGTTGCTTGCATTTACATCTACATTAACTCCTTATTTTATATTACAGGAAATGTCAATGGTGAATCTACCTGAAGTTGTTGTTGATTTACCAAACTTGCAATCTCTGTATGTATTTCTTGTATTTGGTTATTATTTTTTCTTCCATATTTTCTATATAAATGCTGATTTCATTCTTATTTAATTGAATCTGAACGTATCTTTATGTCCTCTTATCTTTTCGGTTAAGGGGGAGAAGAAATTCATTGATTTGTCCTCTACAACTTCATCATTTTCGTCCCTTTCATTAGTGCATATACTCTTCTAGGTTAATGGACTCTAACTAACGGAGACAGGTTCATGCAATGGTTTATGATCTTCTTGGTTAATCTTATGTGTTGAATATAACGTCTGTGAGAGATTTTGTCTTATTTAAAATGAACGCTGTTAAATGAGTGTTATTAAAGGTGACATATCAACAACGTTCATTACAATAACGTTGTTGAATCTAATCTTATATTCTACTACGCTCTCATAGACAGCGCCCGAAAGCGCTGTTATATCCCTAAAATGTGCGATGTTGATCATAACTACTTGTGAAATTACTTGGCTAACATATCTACTTCAAGACCCTACTCTCTTATATTGTGACAATCTGTTTGAAATACACATTGCCACCAATCTAGTATTTCATGAAAGGACAAAGCATATTGAGCGTGATTGTCGCACAGTAAGAGAAAAATGTGCATCAAGATTACCCATTCCTTCCCATCTATAACTGGCAGATTCCATAACTAAGACTTTGGGTGCAAAGAGTTATGCTTCATTTCAATTCAAGCTAGGCCTCATCAACATATATGCCCCAACTTGCAGGGTGGGGCGGGGTATCAAATGCCAGAACTAAATCAACTAAAAAATACAACAAGACAGAAGACAAATAAGAGCATCCACATAATGCCAATGTGTGTGTCAAACCATGCTAGACCTGCCTATGACCGATGCGTTCATGTAGATGATTGAGGAAAATATGGCCATGATCGAGCCAAACATGGCCATGACCGAGCCAAACATGGTCATGGTTGAGTCAAACATGGCCTTGACCGAGCCAAATGTGATCGCGACCGAGGAAAATATGTTCATGACTGAGGTGACCTGCCATAGACGTCCATCGTTATTGGGACAACTAAGCCAACCTTGACCAAGATGACTATGCCACAACTGTCCATTATGACCGAGACAACTAAGCCAACTATGATCGAGAATAGCGTGCCAAAGTTTTCCATCGTGATAGTGCCAACACTTACTCTAACTGAGCCAACCACTAATATTCTGACCTTGATAAAGCCTTCTAGCTGCATTCATCAATCGAGTCAACCTAGCCAATATAAGCACCACAAAAGGTCAAACAAGAAAAGTTCTAGTACCGGGCAATATGCATATTTCTGTTTCATGCACTTTAAGCAATCATTATCTATACTATAAGAGTTGTTTTGGATTGCAAGTCTAGAATTGTTACATACACTTGTACAGGCAATCCAAGCCATATTGTATATTCCTCACTTTTTCAAAGTTCACTTTCTTTCGCAAGGGTGTGAAGAGAAAGGGGTTGAGTGACTTGGAATAGTGTTTTCCAAAGGTGTTACTTGGAATAGGGTTTTCCAAGGGATTAAGTATAAGTGAGTGTGTAAGGTACAAGGATATCTTGGGGTGAGATAATTGTAATTGCAACTCGTTATATTTAGTAAAGGAATCTCTTGCGAGTCAAGAGTACTAGACGTAGCCTTCGGTAGACAAGAAGGTGAACCAGTATAAAACATATGTGTATTATCTTCTCCTTAACTTTGTTATTTTTCCATCTTTAAAAGTCAATATTTTTCTGCATGCTATTTCCGCTGCACATTAGCTTTGATATTGCAGAAAATTGGTCATCGTATTGCAACAACTAATTCACCCCCTCCCCCCTCTTAGTTGCAATCTCATTCTTACAATTGGCACCAGAGCTATTTTTGAGAAAGTTACTCTCAAAATCTGATCCTACTACAAGATGGCCTCGAGATCATTCCTAGGAGAGGCTCCAACATAAACAGGCCTCCAAGTTTTGTTGGAGAGTGTTACGACTTCCGGAAAATCAGAATGAGGATTTTCATAGAATCACAAGACTTGGATATTTGGAATGCTATCGAGGAAGGACCATATGTGCCATTCACCGTGATCAACAACATAAGGGAGACAAAGCCAAAATCTTCATGGAATGATGAAGATAAGAAGAAAGTGCAATATGACTTGAAGGCAAAGAACATCCACACATCGGCGCTTGGAATTGACGAATTCTTTAGAGTGTCCAACTGCAAATCCGCTAAGGAAATGTGGGACACTTTAGAGACCACACACGAAGGTACCGAGGAGGTAAAGAGATTTAGACTAAACACTTTTTTCCAGGAATACGAAATGTTTCGTATGAGACCTAGAGAGAAGATCTTGGATCTTCAAAAAAGATTTACTCATCTCAACAACCATCTTATTACACTTGGCAAAGTTTTGTCAAATAATGACTTGAACCCAAAAGTTCTAAGATCACTAACAAGAACATGGCAACCAAAAGTGACGGTCATTTATGAAAAGAAAAGTCTTTCAAAAATGTCTTTGGCTGCTTTGTTTGGAAAGTTGCAGGAACATGAATTCGAATTGAGTCAACTTGATCAAAACGAGGAACAAGAGAAGAAGAAAAAGATGAATATTTATCTCAAGGCAAAAGTTGAGAAATATGATTCATCGGAAGATGAAGACGACAAGGAAGAGACCGATGACATGAGCCTCTTTGTTAAGAAATTCAGCAAGTTCCTTAGAAGGAACAAAGGCGCAAGAACAGGCTACATGAATAAGTTCCCTAAAAGCAATGAGACTTCCACTTCAAACAAGAATTTTACATGCTTTGAGTGTGGCAAACCTGGCCACATGAAGATGGATTGTCCAAACATCAAGAAAAGTTCTTTCAAAGGGAAGAACAAATTGAAGAATGGACGAAGAGCCTACATCGCTTGGGAAGACAACGACACAAGTTCAGCCTCTGAACCAGAAAGTGAAGAACATGCACATCTCTCCTTAATGGCGTCTCATCATTCGCTTCAGTTGCTAGTCTTGAATCTATTAGATTACTGCTTGCATATGCATGTTCTTTGAACTTTCAGCTTTACCAAATGGACATAAAGAGTGCGTTCCTTAACGGGTATATACAAGAGGAAGTATTTGTAAAACAACCTCTTGTTTTTTAGGACTACAAACATCTCTCCCATGTATACAAGTTAAAGAAAGCCCTCTATGGCTTAAAGCAAGGTCCACATGCCTGGTATGATCATCTAACAAACTTTCTAACAGAAAAAGGATTTTCTAAAGGCAAGGTCGACACTACACTTTTTATTAAGAAAATAAATCGTCACACTTTACTTGTTCAAATCTATGTAGATGATATTATTTTCGGTTCTACTAACGAAAGTTTGTGTAGTAAATTTGGCAATATGATGCAAGGAGAATTTGAGATGTCTATGATGGAAAAGTTAAACTACTTCCTTGGACTCCAAATTAAACAACATAGCAATGCCATATTTGTAAGTCAGTCCAAGTACTGCAAAGATTTGTTGAAAAGATTTGAGATGGATGACTGTAAGCCGATTGCTACTCCTATGGGATCAAGTACCTATACCGATGATGATGACGCTAGAAAATATATTGAAATATCTAAATATCGAAGTATGATCGGATCCCTTCTTTATCTTACTGCCAGTAGACTAGATATTATGTTTAGTGTATGCTTATGTGCGCGATATCAATCTAAACCCAAAGAGTCACATCTAGTTGCTGTTAAGAGAATCATGAAGTATCTCAAAGGCACAACCGATGTCAGACTATGGTATCCAATGGGAAGCGTATGCGAATTGGTTGGCTTCTCGGATTCAGACTCTGTGGGATGCAAGTCTGA
This sequence comes from Lupinus albus, assembly GCA_009771035.1. Taxonomy (NCBI): domain Eukaryota; kingdom Viridiplantae; phylum Streptophyta; class Magnoliopsida; order Fabales; family Fabaceae; genus Lupinus; species Lupinus albus. The sequence continues at coordinate 4,002,489 of CM020013.1, read as the reverse complement.
GAGAAAAAGTACAAGTGGTATTTGCCACATTCTAGGGAATGCTTTAGTTTCTTGGTCTTGCAAGAAACAAGCTTATGTTGCCTTAAGCACCATTGAAGCGGAATACATAGCAGTAGGTCGTTGTTGTGCCCAAGTGTTGTGGCTTAAACAACAATAACTGGATTATGGCTTAAACTTACGCTGCACACCCTTGAAGTGTGACAATACTAGTGCTATTAATCTCACTAAAAATCCGATTATGCACTCAAGAACCAAACATATCGATATAAGACGTGACTTCCTTAGGGACCATTTCCAAAAGAATGATATGTTGGTAGAGTTCATTGATACTCATAACCAACTAGCAGACATATTCCTTAAACTGTTAGCAAAAGAACCTTTTTACAAAATTAGACGAGAATTAGGCATTCTCGATGAAGCTTACTTGTCTTAACATGTTTATATGATAATATGTATGCTTCATTGTGTGTATACAATGCCTACTTGATCTTAAACTATGCTTATTATGCTTTAAATTTCAAGTTTTTAGAGTCAAAAATCATTTTTAGCATCACTAGGGAGACAAAAGGTTACAATAATCGATTATTGTAAACCAAGTAATCGATTACTCATTGCTACTGTTTTAAAATTTTGAAATTTTGAAAGTGAGTAATCGATTATTCACTTAGTGTAATCGATTACTCTGTGCAGTTTATATATGAATTGCTGCATTTTTTCAGAAAACCCTTCATTTTCTCTCTCCTGTAACTCGTGTTCTTCTCCCTCTTCATCTCTCAATCTCTAAAAACTTCATTTTTGCACCGTTTTGATTGATTTTTGTTGCAAATCACATCACACTCTTGATTTTAAACACTTATACATCTTCTTTTTCGTGATTTGTGGCCTCAATCAAAAACCCACAATTTCCAAAACCTAACCTAAAACCTTCAAAACTAACAATGGCTTCTTCTTCCAAAAGACCATGAACTTCTAAGTCTAAGCAAGGAGAATCATCTTCAAAGTCCAATCCATATAGCTTGACGAGGCTTCTTGCAAACGATGCACAAAGGAAGGTCTTCAAAGAAAATTTCCATGGACGCGCCATTTTCACTCCAAAATACGGTAAAATAGGAAATTTTGAATTTGAAGACTTTCTATTTCCCTACTTATTGCGACAACAAAAACTTTTCGATTTTTGCTGCGAAGCGAACGATATCTATCCCAAGCTTGTTCGTGTATTTTACTGCAATATGAACTTTAGGAAGAATCTTACTACTTCCCATGTTAAGGGGAAGGATATAGTTTTGGATATCAAAACCTTCAGTTTTATTTGCTGTGATATACTGATGACATATGAAGTTACTGGTTTCGGCCTATTATGTGATTGGGACGATTACGATCGCAAGAGATTCTATCTCTCTATTTGTAGAATCCCTAAAGAGGAAATAGATGGTGAGACAAAAGTGGCCCTCAATCTTCGCGAAATCAAGGTTGATATAGAGGTTGTCCACAAGATGGGGTTTGTTCTAGATCCTGTCACTCGTCGAACCTATAAACATCGCACTGACCATCAAACCTCTCCTACCGACCAACCAGAACCTACTGCACCAAACCAGCCTAAGGTTCAAGCTCCTTCTTCCTCCTTTGCTGCCATGCCCTCTAATAAGATAATTATGGATGAATTGGTTTCTCTTCGAGGCTACATCACCACAAGGATGAATGCTTTCGACACTTAGAACCAACAAATCCATTATGAACTTCATCGTCTTTCGTCAAGGCTAAGCAGTATGGACATTGATGAAGATAGTTTTGAGTCGGAATCTTAGTTTCTTGTCTATGTTTTTGTTTGTAATGATTGTTGCTGTGATTTTTTGATTAGGATTTGAACATTGTTTGGGTTGTTTTATTTTTATTTCTTGTTGTTTTGGATATTCGTGTATGAACATCGTGTCATTTCCGTTGTTATGCAATGTTTTCGATTTGTGTTTCATACATGGTTTTATATTATTCTGTTTATTTTAATGAAATTTCATATACTATGAAAATATTGTATGTTATGCTCTACAATGTATATTGTGCTGGACTCTTGGCTTTTCTTCTTTTTGATGAAGTCAAAAGGGGAAGAAAAGTTTGTAGTAGTGTATTTTCTGTAATATTCTTTCACACACATAACTCCAAAAGAAAGGGGGAGCATACATATAGGGGGAGCATACTCAAGACAAGTCATTAAACATCATAAAGTATGCTACTCTCAAGAAAAATACACCTTCAAGAAGATCTTGGTTTGTCATCATCAAAAAGGGGGAGATTGTGAAGAAGATCTTGCTCCTGACCTTGACACGGTTTTGATGAAGACACCAACATCACAAAAAGAAGAAAGGAAGAAGACTTATCAAGACTATCGAAGACAAAGCTTCAGGATTTAGAGTCTAAGTCTTTAAGTACTTCTATCCTTACAACTACTTTATTACCTTAGTTAATAATGCTCAAAAATGTTTTCAAGAAAATCAGAAAATTCTAAGTGTGATTAAAAATAATTTTCAGAAATAACATGTAACGGGTTATTATACTTGAGTAACAAGTTACATGAGTGAGAAAAATAGTTATCCATCCTCCAACGGCTATAAGTAATCCATTATTGTCTTTGAAGTAACATATTACCATTTTTAGTAAAACAGGGTAATCCGTTACTCAAAGAGCTGTAACAGGTTACACTTAAGCCATTTTTCAATTCTGTGAAACAGAACACTTGAGTAATCGATTACTCAATTACAGTAATCGATTACACTGTGTAAAATTTGAAAATGTTGTTGGACAGGATTGTTGGGTAATCGATTACCCACTTACAGTAATCGATTACTGAGAGTTGTTGTATCATTTTTCAGATTTCAAAGTGAAAAGGTTTCAGTCAAAACTGATTTGTTTCATTCCAAACGAAACCTACTCTTACCTAGAGGTGTTATGGTTGATTGGAAGTGTAAGGACCGAGATTGTAACACCACGAATTTTCTGATTTGGAATTATGAATTTTTATGAGTTTTTATTAATTATTTATTTTATCAACGATTAATTGTAGAAATTAATAAGTGTGGATTTAGGCTGAGCCATAGTTGAATATTAGTCTTGTTTTGTGATTTCCTATTTTGTGGTAAATTTTCGTAATTTTATGTGACGAAATATTTTTGAACCGTCGTCGGGCCCAAATAGTCCGAATTCGGCCCAATAACGTGTTTTTGAGTTCCGTAACTCGGAATCGAATTCCGATTGCGCCATTGGCTTCGAAATATTATTTCGAGTCAAGATAGACATCAAGTTCATTCAGAAAGCATTTCTAAATATTTTCACTCCAAATTCTGTGTTTCGAAGTTCTAACCGTAAACCAAAATCGGGAGATTGTATATTTCCGGACGAAATTATCCAAAGATGTTCAGACACGACGTTTATTGGGAAATTATATCATATCAATAATGTTGGAAGTCATCATTTCATGAGCCACTTACTTGTTACACAAGTAATGCAAAAGCTTCCAAAAAAACCCTAAAACACTCAACAAATCCTCTCACTCCACCACTATTAGACACATCACCTATGTTAGTCTAAAGCTACTTACTTTGCATTAAATTTTCTGATTTGATGAGGGTGGAGCTCTCCTATAAATACCTCACCCCATTCTCTCTTTTTTACACTAAATTTCTTATACAAACTAAGGTAGTCTTTTATTTTATCTTCTTCATCTTCTTCTCATACTTCATAGAAAGTTATGAGCTTTTATTATTTTGTTCATAAAGTAGAGTTTATATTTGTTCTTTAAGTATTTTATGAAAGCATAACTAAAGGGGATGATAATAAAATCATATGAACCTTTATGTAGTTTTTGACTTTTGTAAATCTTGAAATTTCTTCCTTGTTCTTAGATGGAAAAACTATATCTTTGGACAAGGTTAGATGAGTTATTTATTTGGAAATATTAGAAATTATTGTTAGTATTTGAATATGTTTAAAGGTGATGATTTTAACATCAAAGGAACCTTTAATGTGTTTAGGAAAAAGTTTGTATTTTATTCTTGAAAGTTTATGATGTTGATGAGTTGTTGAAAATATTTCATTTTTAGAAAGTATTATGTTTTAAAAGTGGTTTAACATATTTTACTATTTGATTCCCAAGTTAAAATAATGATTTGGGATAAAAGATGATTTATTAAAGTCTTGACTTCATAAACTTAAAAGTGTTACGAAGTTTTAGATATTAAAGTAGTAGAAAGTCTTATCTTATGATTTATTTTCATGACAATGAAAATAACACTTACTAACCCTTGAGGTTTTTTCCTAAAAAATTAGGAGGTGTTAAGATGTTCATGAAAATTTGTTTTAGTAGTATACTTGAAATAATGAGAGTTACCTAAAAGTCTTGACTTTATAAACTTAAAGTGTTATGAAGTCTTAGATGGTAAAATGATTTAAAAATGTTGAATCTTAGTTAAGTGAACTTACTTTAAAATGGTAAGAGTTACTTAAAAAGTATTGATTTAAAAATATTGATTTTGTTTAAATTGACTTACTTTAAAAAGGATAAGTTTAAAAATTTGTCTAGCTTAATGATCTTATTTTAAAAAGGTTAGTTTTAGTAAAAAATGTTTTACTTACAAAAATAAGATTTATGAATTATCGGAAAAATGCAATGAAGTGGGAATACATGTCTAGAAAGGTTTTGTCTAAGGAAAGACTTGGTATTTAAGGGTGTCTATATGACCCACCTCTCTTTCCTGGGAATAGCCTGGTGTATATCCACGGATTACGACATAATTTCGGTATAAGTTTTATTGAAAATTTTACTTTAAAAAGTATTATTTGATTGTAAGACTTTCGATGACAAATGATGATTCAAGGATATTCAACCTTGAATTGGATGGACGAAAGCAATTAAATTCATTTTAAATCGGAAGTTTTATCTTCGCGTAAAAAGTTATTTCGTAAGTATAATAATTATCGTCATTTAACTAATTAACGTTATTTTGGCATAATGAAGAGTTCGAGAGGAGAACGGATCAAGTAAGCTCACCTGCAAACAGAGAACCTAACGACCCGACACTCTCAGGTGAGAGAGAACACATCGCGACATAGTGGTGTCCGAATATGGCACCCGGATCTCCAAACTATCTCAAAAGTTTGGAGTTATCTTGGGTATTAAGAAACCCGTAAAACTAAGCGATTTTTTGTATTGAATGATCATAGATCTCGATATGATGATGTATATTGATATGATATAGTGTGTGATAATATAAAAATTGATATTAGAATGTTGTGTGGCAATTTTCTGGGTGCAGGGATCGAAAAATGGCAAAACAGTCGCGTTTCAGAAGCCCGGAAGAGGACAGGATGGTCCCGGTTCTGGACCATCCTCGCCTGGGCGTCCCAGGCTCGCTTGAGCGAGCTTGGCCTCGCCCGGGGCGAGCTCCCCATTGCCTGGGCGAGCTACACAGCACCAGGATGCCCAGTTTTTCCTGCGTTCGGAGCTTGAGCGACGGTTCCACGCTAGGGCGCGATCCAGGCAATGTTTTGCATTGTTTTTGAGTGTTTTATGGCTTACACATTGATCCTAATTGAATGTATGATATGTTTTATATATAAACAAGATTTTGACTCAAAGTAAGGAGCCACGCAACCGCAAAAATCAAATGTCGTGGTTAGAGTCCGATTGGATTACTTACTATGTTCTTATCGATTGTTATAAGATGGATTGAATTACTTGCTATGAATGTATTGGATTATTCTGAGATTATTGGAATGGAATGGGCTTTGTGTCAAGGAAATTCGATGATGCCATGTAGCGAGGTTGTCGACCCGTTGAGATAAAGCCATATGGCGGCTCCGGGATTCAACAACGGTCGTAGTGGTGAGGATATAATTATGAATGTACTTGTACCTTGTTAAGGACAAGTGTCCGACCATGGCGTTGTGACTTGAGGCAAGGCCTATCAAGGAACACCTACTACTATACAGCGAGGTCGTCTGACCATAAGAGGCTTGGTCGGGTGACCGTCTAGGATATTCAGCGATGGATCATAGTGGTAGGAGTGTGAATCCTTATTGAATGATAGAGCAAAAATCGGGTCCCATGAGAAGCATTCCTTTTGGAACGGACATCCTTTAGGAGATGTCTTAAGATGGGCCGATTATATAAAAGAATGATTAAGAGTTCAGATTTTGCTAACTTCGATTAGAGAGCATATGCATTATGAATAACGAAGTAGTGGAGAGGAAACATTATAGGATGACGTATGAGCACTGAGATGCAAGGAGGGCGACATTGCTTGACGGTGGTCCGTCAACAAAGCCTTGAGGGAGAGTCTAGGTGAGACAAGTCCCTTGTATTCCTAGGAGAGGATATCCTGTTGGATCGGACAGTTCTCACAGCGCAAACTAGACAATCTCTGACGACCCCTCGATTTGCAATCATGATCTATGAGAGGGATGCCCAGAAAGCGTTGCTACGACACCGTCCTGTTATGGACAGTTCCTTTGGAACAGATCGATCATTCATCCTTGTGAGGATGTTATTTTATTTTGGTGCGTACAATCGGCTTGGTATGGGACCTGTACTCTCGGTTGTTTCCGAATAGGCTATTTGGGTGGATAATGGAGTAAGGTGGATAAAATTACATAGCATTCATACATTGCATTGCACGAACGTTTATTTTTATACTTGAGATATAATCATTATTCCTCTTTAGTATTGTGCATGTAAGATCCATGATATATTGATTACGATGATATATTTATATTGTACGATGACTGTATATTATTATGTGATTTGTCAGATGATTGAATTGCATGTTATGAAAAATATATTTTTGTCTGAGTGTCCTATTCAGAGTAAGTCCACGCCGTCGATGAATTTTGTTCATTAGATGTCTTACTCTCTCTACTTGTCTATCCTTGTACTTGTTTATAATTTAAACAGATGGACGGGAACTCTACGCGTATACGGAGAACCCTTCCCGACCCTCCAAGCTCCTCGTCGGAGCCGATGGAGGATGAGTCGATTGAGATAGAGGCTGAGGCGGATGCTGACGAGGATGGAGTGATAGAGCTGGTGAACATAGAGAGTTCCATCGAGGTGATAGAACTCTCATCCGACTCTGGCACAGAGGAGGATCCCAGTGAGTGTTCTAGCACTCCTAGCAGTGCGGTATATAGCCGTTGAGCTCTGGGTTTGCTGTTCTTTTTGTTGTGCTTGTTTTGGGGGTGCTGTGCAGTATAGCATTTTGATATGTTAGTTGGGCGATGTGTATGTTCCGCCATGAATAGATATTTTGTATAAATACTAACTGTTTAATGATGAAGTAAATTCCAGGGAAGTATTGTATCATTCCAATTACCGTTAGGTAACAGTTAGTGATTTCCGCATAGTATGTTACTTAAGGTGGTGTCGCGAAAAGGAAACATTTTAAAAAGGAAACAATATTTTTACATCCCCAATTCAAAAAAAAATTACCCATTTTTCCGCATTAAAATTTAGGTGTATTTTTCGGGGCGTTACATAAGGACCGAAATTCTACCCTTGAAATTTTTTTCTCGATTTAGTTCAATTACATGCAATCTCTCCTAACTCACATTACCAATTTAATATCTTTACTTCAATTCTTATTTCCCTCTTTGCAATCTATCTCAATATTAACATACAAAATCATTCGACGGAAAAACATAATTCACATTAATTAAACTTTGTAACCACCGCATATAATTAGCTATGGATTTCCAAAATACCCATAGCTACACATATCCAGAGTTACACCTTCACATTTTCAAATATATCCATATCGTTAGTTACAAAGTATTTCAAAATATCAACTATGCACTCATGTACAAAATAGTGCTAATAATCGAAATCCAAAAATATAAAGCTCCTAAGCTTCCAAAAATAAGGCCACCTCAGGTTACCTATTCATCTGCAATGGGATTATCAATAACGAAACACAAACACATAAAGGAGTAAGTCATTAATTCAATAAACGTCATTATAAGATAATCCACATTTAGAAAAAGTTAGTAAATCACTTTGAAATTCATTTTTCGTGCTACTTCACTTGAGCCAAAGTCACTACACCCTTTAGGGTTAGCTAAAAGCGATTTCTCATCCAAAACATGCCACATAAACTCGGGCCGAAGTGTTGCTACATAAACTCGAGCCGAAGTCGCTACACCCCTTAGGGTTAGCTAAAAAATAATTTCTCATCTCTTTTATAAGAAAACATGCCGCATAAACTCGGGACGAAGTGTTGCTACATAAACTCGAGCCGAAGTGTTGCCACATAAACTCGGGCCGAAGTGTTGCCACATAAACTCGGACGAAGTGTTGCCACATAAACTCGGGCGAAGTGTTGCCACATAAACTCGGGCCAAAGTGTTGGCACATAAACTCGGGCCGAAGTGTTGCCACATAAACTCGGGCTGAAGTCGCTAACCATTTATGGTCGGCTAGAAATACGTTTACTTTTCATTGATTTCACTATCAATCATACCCAGTGAATCCACACAATCTTTATTAGAAACATACCCATATATGTTTATAATAAATACGTGATTCACCAATTAATTCTTGCACAACCAGAACATACACACATTTTCCATTTCAAATGCACAAATTAAAGACTTATCCTTACCTTGGTGAGTGTTGGGTTGGGTTCTTGGTAACTGCACTAGTTCCACCGACACCGCCGCCAACTCTAGGATCTTTCCTCATTCCCACCATACAACAAAATGTTAGTCATTTATTCCAAATATTTCATAACCAACTTATATTGCATCATTTAACCATACAAGATATTCATCATATTTTCAATGTTGCTAAACTACTTTCATCATGAGTTTACAACATCTAAAACCTACATATTCATCTCATACATCATTATTAGAAAGTAAACTTGTCTTCTACCTCTAGCATTTTACTCATTTCCATTTTTAGGGTTTTGGGGGTTTCTCATGAATCAACCCACCAACCCTCTCCTTTCTAGAAATATTAACTCTATACCAAGAGTTTACAAGATAAAATCACATAAAACGAACCATAACTCAAAAGGGTGAGTTTCCATGGTTTCTCTCATGTTGAGAAGAGATCCAACATATCTAAAAACAAGTTTCAAAGGGAAGAAGAGAGTTAGAATCAAGAGATCTACCTCTTCTCAATCTTCTAAATGACTCAAAAGCCTTCTTGCTCTTGAAAATGCTCTATTCTCTCACTTCTCTTTAGGTTAACCCTCATAAATGTGTTTGGGGTCCCCTATTTAATGTAACAGCGTCGGGTTTTCGTTTAAGCGAGCCCTTTCTCGCTCAAGCAAGAAAATCCCGCCTATTTTAAAAACTCAGATCTGACCCTCTCGCTCAAGCGAGGGATTCTCGCTCAAGCGAGGGATTCTCGCTCAAGCGAGAATCTCACAGTGCCAACAGCCCAAAAATGATATTTCTCGCCCAGGCGAGACAACTCTCGCTCAGGCGAGAATCTTCCAGTATACTCCAGGATTTCACCCTCCCAGGTGAGCCACTCTCCCCTAGGCGAGAATCTCTCGCTCAAGTGAGGATCCTCCAGTATAGCCCAATATTTCACCCTCCTAGGTGAGTCTCTCTCTCGCTCAAGCGAGAATCTCGGGGCTGATACTATAATTTGAAAGACTTAAATTTTAGGGTGTTATAGGAAGCCTATATAAAGGCGTTGAAACACTCTCATAACAACAACTCAGATTACAAACTCTCATTAAAAGCTCTCACACTTTCTGAATTTTCTGCACTTTTCAAGCAACATACTCTAAAACTTTCTAAGTGTTTCAGAGTTGCTTCTAAGTGTTTTCCAAACTTTTTCTTAGTTACTAGAGCATTATTATCTATAAGTATAAGAGTTGTTTTTGGATTTCAAGTCTAGAATTGTTACATACATTTGTAAAGGAAATCCAAGCCATATTGAATATTCTTCACTTCAGCAAAGTTCACTTTCTTTCACAAGGGTGTGAAGAGAAAGGGATTGAGTGAGTGTGTAAGATACAAGGAGATCTCGGGGTGAGATAATTGTAATTGCAACTCATTATATATAATAAAGGAATCTCTTGCGAGTCAAGAGTATTGGACGTAGCCTTCGGTGGAAAAGAAGGTGAACCAGTATAAAACACATTTGTAATCTCTTTTCCTTATCTTTGTTATATTTCTATCATTAAAAGTCAATATTTTTTTGCATACTATTTCCGCTGCATTTTAACTTTGATATTGCAGAAAAATTGGCCATCGTTTTGCAACAACTAATTCACCCCCCTCTTAGTTGCAATCTCATTCTTACATAGCCCAACCCATATTTGACAGGGCTGGTAGACCAGCAGGTTGGCCCTTTTTTTCTTTTCAAAACACACATTTATAACCAACGCAATCACAATTTCAAAAATAAATAATCATCACACGTCATAAATATCTTTTAAAACAAAAAAAATCACAAATCAAAGTTCACAATCTCACAGTACCATACCGTCTTAGTTTAAAACTTGAAATTTCTAAACAACAAACCAACATAGTCTTAAAATTTTAGACTCCTACAATCCAAATTCACAATAAAGCTTATAACTCCTAAGTTTTAAACATTAGATGCTCTGTTGGAAGAAGATGTCTCCACATTAGCGTCTTTCAAATCTTCTTCATCATCTACATTATGTACATGATTAAATTAATATAAGCTTATAAAAATAATTAACTAAAAAATAAATGATAATTACATTGAAAAACAATAAAATACCTTCACAAACAAAACCATTAGACCAATTACGAGCAATAGTCGACTTCTATACTTGTTAAGAACGTGTGAACCAATGTTAAATGCAAATTCAGATGCAACAATTGTAATAGGAATGCAAAGTAAGTCACAGACCATGATTGATAGCTTTGGAAATCGACTTTTATTTTCTTTCAACCACCGTAGCACATCCAAATCATTATTATCTTTAAAATTTAAAGATGTCTCCTCAAAATAAAGATCAAGTTGTGACTTTCCCATTTTTGTGGCAAGTTGTGTCTTGTTCCAATCGAGTTCCTATTAAATAATTCATAATGAAATCATATTAATATCAAATAAATATAGAATTAAACCATTAAATATTTAAACTATTAATCTATAAAAGTATAAAATACTTACATCAAACACATAGCTTAAGTGTTAAAATTTAGCCTTCTTCTGAGGAGTATTAGAAGTCAAAGTCTGCATAGAAGTAGGAGCATTTGTGCTACGGTATTGTTCAAATAGTATATAACTACAACTTTATTTTTCTTAAATAACTACAACTTTATTTCAAAAGTAGAATCATCAACCCTTTCAAAACAATAATTCAATGTCTCCAACTTCACCCTTGGGTCAAGAATTTCCCCCATTGCAAGCACAACACTATAATCATCCCAATATTTCTCAAACTTCTTAATCATCCTATTAGCCATGCTCATCAAAACTTCATCTTCATCTCTTAAAGTATCAAGGAGTACACATTGAATCTTCCAAACTTGCATAAAATACAAGTTGGAAGTAGGATAAGATGTGCTCGAAATCAAGTTTTTGGTACGATAGAAAGGCAATAAAATACATGGATTTTTTCTACTCTTTTCCACTCTTCTACCGAAGGAGAAAATTTGTAATTATCATCATACAAGTGTAGTTTTTCAAATACATGCTTATATTTAAGAGCGGATTCAAGCATCAAATAAGTAGAGTTTCACCATATAGGAACATCTAGACATAAGCCATCAGAAGTATCAACACCACCTATCTTCTCAATGCACACCTTAAATTTGAGCATTCTACCTTCTGAACCTCTCACATGCTTGATGTTCTCCCTGATTTTATACAAGGTATCACTAGCTACCTTCAATCCCTCTTGGACAATTAGATTCAATATGTGTGCACAACAACGCACATGAAAGAATTGTCCATCACATAACAATGAGTTTTCCACGATAAGTTTTGTGAAGAAGATCTGGCTCCTGACCTTGGCACGGTTTTGATAAAGACACAAACATCACAAAAAGAAGAATAAGGAAGAATACCTATGAAGACAATGAAGATAAAGCTTCAAGACATTTAGAGTCTAAGTCATAGGTACTTCTATCCTTACACTCTTAAGTTATACTATTAGTGACAATGCTCAAAAGGTATATTTTTCAAAGAAAAACAAGATTTCATAAGTGTTAAAAACAATTTTCCTAAACACTAAGTAACAGGTTATTGGATCTGAGTAACAGGTTACTATGATTGAGTAATAGATTACTAGAACCACGTAACAGGTTCCATGAGTGAGAAATGTGTTAACCAACAAAAACTGACACACAATAATCGATTACTACTATCAGTGTAACCGGTTACTCAATTGATAAATAGTCACTCAGTTGGACAATAATCTTAGGTAATCGATTACCTAAGTATAGTAATCGATTACTGAGAGTCGTTACATCTAGAGTAACCAATTACTCAACATGAAAATTGGTTTCCAAGTTGAACAGAACACTTGGGTAATCGATTACCCACATGCTGTAATCGATTACTAGGAGTTGTTGCACTAGATTTTCATATGCAATCTGAACAGCTTTCATCCCAAACGAAATGGTTCTATTCCAAACGAATCCTACCATTTCCTAAAGGTGTTATGGCTGATTGGAAAGTCTATATAAAGGCATTGGAACTCAGATTCAATAAACAACTTTCACAACACTTTCAGATAACTTTCTCACATCCAAATCACAACTCAATTATGCAAATTTGAATTTTTGAAACACTTTTTCTAGAACTTGCTTTTCACTTTCAAAGTAACTTTCTGAAGTTGTGAAGTGCAATACTTAAAGTCTTTCAAAACCTATGAGCATTAGAAACTAAGTATACAAAAGAGTTGTTGGATTGCAAGAGAGTTTATTATATTATCTTGTATAAAGCAATCCTTGCCATTGCTAAATATTTTCTTCAAGTTTGTCAAATATTTTATATCACAAGGTTGTGATTAGAAGATGGTTAGAGTCACTTGGAAAGGTTGTTTCCAAGAGAGTGACATAGGTATTGGAGAGTGTGTAAGGTACAATAAAGTCTCAGGGTGAATATTTGTAATTACGACTCTTAATATCTAGTGAAGAAATCTCTTGTGCTGCAAGAGTACTAGACGTAGCCTTTAGTGGACAATATGGTGAACCAGTATAAAAATCCTTGTGTACTCTTCTTTCCCTTCTCTCCTTAACTTTTATTTGATATTTTACTACATTACATTTTCCGCTGCTACTAACTCTCAAATTGTAGAAAAATCGATCACTATCTCAAGTCAACTAATTCACCTCCCCACCCCCTCTTAGTTGCTATCTTAGTCTTCCAAGTTTATTTTTCAATTGCTCTTGCATGACATCATTGGAAGAAGCATTATCTAAAGTTATAGAAAAAATATTTTTGTCTATACCCCATTCATTCAAAAATTCAAGTATCTTCTTAGACAATTCAAATCCAGTATGAGGGGGAGGCATGTGACAAAATTTAATAATTTTACTTGCTAGCTTCCAATTTGAATCAACATAATGAGCGATTAAACAAATATAACCCTTAGTTGTACAAGCTGTCCACATATCAGAAATTAGAGATATCCTAGTAGGAATGTTAGACATCTCTTTTTTAAGCATATCCTTTTCTATCATGTAGATTCTCATGACATCAGCCTTAGTCGTATTTCAAGAAACATGAATAAAATATGGATTCAAGTAGTTAATTAAGCATCTAATCTTCTTAAACTGACCAAATTTCAAAGGTAAATCATGTTCAATTATTGCACAAGCTAACATGTCACATACCACCATTTGATCAATCTTCTGAGACATCAATTTTCCTTCCTTATCCATAACCATTTGACCAACATCACCATGTTTTATTTTAGCATATCTTCCTCTATGACGGCATAAAAGTGATGTATCATAGTCTTTATCATCACTAACCCCACATTTATATATGGTTTTGCAACCATTGTATTTAGCCCTCTCAATCCCGTCATTGGCAACTCTATCTTGGTGAAAGATTTCCACACATCAGAAGTTAGAGATTTAGGTCGTTTGTCACTCTTAACCAATTCAACCGATTGAGATTCTTGAATCTTATCTTCAACATCTTCCATCTCATTGTCAACATTAATAGGATTTGAATTATGACCAGAACCTTCCATATTAATTGCTGCCAAAATAACAACAAAATATACAAAATAAAGTTAATATCATGTGACTAATGAATCACAAAGAACTATAACATATTGGTTATATCCTCTTGTCATATGAATTATATTTTATATCTTCTTCTATCTCTTCAATCACTGAAACAATTATTCTAATTTGATCACATGGTTTTGATAAGTTCTTATTTCATATATTTTAACAGACATGGTTTTGATAAGTTCTTATTTCATATATTCTAATTTGATTCCATTTGCAGTCATAATAACATAACTATAACATAATAAATGGTCAACCTTATTTCTTTCTTTCTTACTGCCATTGAATTGGGTTTGTTAATACTTTATAGTAATAATAAGATTAAAAGTGTTTTAACCATTGCAAGTTGCTATACAAAGATATTGGAGTGAAAAATGGGCAAGAAATACAAATATTGATGACAGAACAATGAGTTTCAGATTACTAAGATTACATGGCCATCTAGTTTCAACAAATACTTAATTAAATAATTGACCATCTAACAATATATAGATTTAATTAGTTGATATATAAGGAAGTATAATGAAATTTGGTATGATATTAATTTGACATATGTATTTAAACAGTTTGAGAGAAATGATGAATTGCCCACACAAGTGACAGGAATGTATAATTTGTATAGATTAATGGTTAATAAAGGAAGAACATGATAATGATAAGCACAAGAATCATAATAAAACATGAAGAGAAAGAATCATAATAGTGGTTAGTGTTTGGGGTTAGAAGTTGCTAAGTTAGAACAAATGAGGGAATGACTTGACTTTCCCCTTTTTAAACCCTAGCATTTGTGTTTATTTTAGTGTTGGTCCGGCCCTCCATGACCCGCCTAAAAACGGACTTTTAAACTGGGTTGAATA
The DNA here is from genome assembly GCA_009771035.1 of Lupinus albus. Taxonomy (NCBI): domain Eukaryota; kingdom Viridiplantae; phylum Streptophyta; class Magnoliopsida; order Fabales; family Fabaceae; genus Lupinus; species Lupinus albus. Next base: position 3,987,406 of record CM020013.1, on the reverse strand, counting down.
TAAGTTTTTGGGCTAAAATTCCCCTGTCGACCCACCAAAAATGTCGATCAAAACGGGCTAGTCTATCGGGCCAAACCCATATTGCCATCCCTACCGAGAATAGAGTAAACGAAGATTTGTTCAATTCAGAAAGACAAAATGATGACAAGAAAAATCATGGATAAAATAATTAAGATTTATTTAGAAATTAAGGTTTTGTTTATTCAGCGATCTTGAAGAGTTTAAAGAGTCTTGAGTTGTCAATTACATTTAAATAAAGCTTAAAATTTACTCGAAACAAAATCATAAACCAATTAAATAAAACTTAAAATTAATCAAAACAAAATCACAAAAGCAATCTAACAAAATTGAAAATTTATGTTATATAGGATTTCCAACTAGGATTTTTGGATACAAGAATAAATTTTTATAAAAAGACTTATCAATCAAAACATTGATGAATCAACAAAAAAGATAGTCTACTAATCTAAAGATTCGTTAAATCTTTATGTATTATACAAAATCAAAAATCAAGGTTTTTAAAGGACATATCTCAAAATAGTTAGTTCTAATTTAACTTAAGGAAAACGATATATTCTCCTACTAAATCCTCCTAATAATCCTTTTACTCATAAGAAAGTGACACATGTCACTTGTAACCCAATCACTAATAAATAAAGTATTATTTTATGACATATGTCACTTTTTTATGGATAGGAAGATTAGTAAGAGACTTTAATAAGAGAATATAACATTACTCTTAACTTAAACAATTTGATCGACAGACACCTTATTATTATTGTTATCATCTTCATCTTCATCTTCATCGAGTCACATTAAAGAGGACACATGTGAGAAGAACAAGGTGAAGAAAGTGGACACATGGCTATCCCACACCAATCGTGTGGTATAATATTAAGCAAAGATGCCACTGCACTAATACTGCGTGCTGATGCTTCATGCAAGATGCTAGAACCTTCACGTTTCACGTCACTATTGCAACATTTCTCCAATGGTAAAGTAATAAATAGCTCAGTGTTGATATTTTGTGCATTATATCTTTTACATTCTCCAGCAATATATTTATACAATTTTTTTTTGGTCTCTTTCATATAGTTAAAAAATTAATCTATTTCGGAGTGTATGAATGTCCTTTCCAACTATTGTCGCTCATAAAAATCGAACATTTGATCTTTTAGTATATTGGATACAAATAATTGTACTCTAAATATTTATACACAATTACTGTTAAGGTTCTATCTCAAAATTAATTGATAATGAGAGGGGTAGCCCAACATGTATTTAAATCATTCATGAGACAATGATGTATGCGATGTGAGACTTAGTTTCCAACATGTCACTTCCACATAAGTCTGCCGGATCATGCGAAAAGTTACATTTGACCCATAACTAAAGGACATCTTTTGGTCGATGACAACCGGAAAGAAGTTTGGCTATGACTCTGATACCATGTTAAAGTTTCATCTCAAAACCAATTGGTAATGAGAGAAGTAGCCAAACAAATATTTAAATCATTCCCAAGACAATGAGGTAGACGATGTGAGACTTACTTCCCAACAATTAATACATTATTTATCATTTATTTATATTGTTTTTCTAAAAAATAAATGATAATTAAATATGAATAATTAATAATATAGTAATAGTGCATAAATATCTCTCTAGAAACTTTATTAGCTAAAAAAAATTAATATGCGAACGTGGTTACTCTAATTGGCTAACACTCTTTTTCAATCAAATTGAATATCACTTCCCTTTTTGGTTGCATGGCTAGCTTTACTATAATTGTTACTACATTAACTTGATTAGCTACACAATTTTTGCACGAATTTATATGAGCCTTAATAAAATAATTATAGGCCTCAAATTTAATAATTAATAATAAATATTAATGAAATTATAAAAATGTAATGTAACTTGTTAGGCCTATTTTATGAAGTTTTTATGACCTATATAATTGGAATTAAGAGTTATTTGAGTTGTAAAAAATGTGGTGGCTAAGTTGATTTCTATAATACAAATGAAGAGTTGTATAATATTATATAATAAAATATATATTAAATATATAAAGGGAGCAGTGTATGATATTTGGGACTTGATGACTTTGTTTCAAAATTTCATTCCAATATTTTGCTTTATTAAAATTGATTAAAATTTGTCACATGGTGTAGTATACGAAAAAAGTTTGTGATATTTAAAAAATATTCGGCATTGGTAGAATTGAAATTTGTTAATCTTAATCACATGTCTTCTAATTACTTACTTTATTCTCAACATTTTATGTTAAATTTTCCACATCAAATTTATATTTTCTTTCAAATTTGTGCCTTTAAATTATAAAATTGCAACTGTGCAGTACTATAGTAAAATTACATTTAAATTCCATAAAATCATCATCTGTATGTTTTTATTATTTAATTTTTATTATTATTTAAATATCTAAAATATTATATTTTAATAGAGCTAATTGCACTCACACGTATGAGTTCTAATGAAATTACATAAATCACTCTTCTTTTTTGTCTTTACACAAATCATCTTTCCATCTTACATGAACCACTCATAGTTTTTGTACATATATTATACTCACTAACCTTACATGATATATAAGTATAATATTTTAACCAAAAAATGTGTGACATGTGTAATTAAGTTAAACAAAATATTGCATATTGTGTAGACAAATCCAAATAATATAAGAGTCAACACATCTTTATTATTTGGTTCATTACAAAATAGTATAAGAGTTATATAAACATTATAATAATGAGACATTCAATATATCTGAGGTATTCAATATAATGTATGTACAAAATTAGGAGTGATGAAAGTGATAGTTTGGATAAGGAAAAAAATAAAATGGTAATTTGTATAATTTTATTAATACTCAGAGGAATTAATGTAATTAACTTATTTTTATATTAATTTTATCTTTAACTAACGTGACGTGTTTGTCAATCCGCTTTTCTATTGAGTGAATTTTAATTGATTTGTGTATTTTTATTACATTTTTTATAACTATAACAAAATCAATAAAACATGATTTGCAATTTTGCATGTTAAAAAATGAAAAGGATAAATTGTCGTGTTCAAAATATTGTCTTGATCTATGTGGAAAAATTGTCGTGTTCAAATGGAAAAACTGTAAAACTTACATAAACAAACATGTAACATAAAATGAGGAAATATGTTATATAATTTTTTGGTAGAAAATATAGATTAGTAGGGGCAAAATAGGAAAACACAAATTACAGTGGTTATTTTGTGTTTTCCCTTTACATATTAACTAGCGTGTCGACAGACACTTCGTTTCTGCCGACCCGCATTCTTATTTAAAGTTATAGTTTATAATATGTGTCGTCTCATTAGTCGATAGAAAAATCATAAATTTTTTATTCTGATTTTGATTACCAATTAATAATATGTGATGAATAAATAGTGTGAATGAATAAACCATAACCACACTTATATAATTTATATAAAAATGATGTATTGTTTAAAAATAACATAGAATATACATTGGGTATAGAGGAACATTAATATTGGGTTATATATGTTTTTTGGTAGAAATTATAAAATAAAAATGGTAAAATAGACAACCACAAATTATACTATGGTGGATGGTTAATTTGGATTTTGCCTTTATATATAGTATAAATATATAATATAGATATAGATGTAACCTTATCTTGTCAATCCCTACACATTAATATTTCTCCTCATTGATGTGTTTCGTGTCGTTTATTAAATAGACTTCTTATATTTTTCTCCATTTAATTATTTTATTTTTTAGGACAATTTTTTAATTATTATATTCTTATAATTAATTGCTACAATTGTCAAATATGCTTACTTAGTTTTATGTCTATTTTAGAGTAATATTAATTTGAGGAATTATCAAAACTACTGTTTACATAATTTTTCTTTTAACATATGTTTGGTAGGTTGCAAGTGAATTAATCATGTAATATATAATTTTTTAATTTTGTAGAATGTTCTGAAATATTTTTTCTTTCATTATTACTTATAAATTTAAATACATATATACATGTTTTTTAATATAAGTTTCAAATGTTAGAAGTCCTAGAAATGGATCATGTACATTTTTCTGATACTACTAAGAGTATCATCTCACTTTATAAGGAACATCCCAACAAATGTTACTTTCAGGTGTCAAATATATATCAACAATAAATAAATTCTCAAATAAAACCATTCCAATTATTATTGATTTTTAAAATAGAATGTAACATGTACAGAGTGTATAACCCCATCTTCTCGGTTGGATCCACTTTATATCCTAGCTTTAAGACGAAATTTAATAGAAAATTTATAGAATTAATATTTTGACACTCAATTACATTTAAATACTGTATTTAATCATTATTTACGATTTAGTTTTAGTTAGTGAGGAAATAATTTCTTTATATAGTGAATGTTGTATTATCCATTGATATATTAATATTCATCGATTCTTTAATAAAAATAATATGCATTTTTCTTTGTTGTGGAAGAGATTCGCAAGAGCTGGTGGGTAAATGAAAATGAGTCTCACACTCGAGTCAATATAAAAGTATGTTTTAGAAAGAGAAAGTATACTATTTTTCCTTATAGGTTCTTCACCTATTCATAGTGAGTTAGAGTGATATTCACTTCAAATGATGACCTATAATCACCATAGGCAATATGATTTTACTTTCTACCAGACTGATAGTGTTATAGATTTGAACTACTGAGTAATGCAAACTTTTACCGTTCAGGTGGTGTAGTGTTACCTTTGACATGAAGGAATGTTTTCCTACGCTCTCGATGTGGACATGTTGCCCTTTCCCCTAGCTAAACTGGCCTTTGGGGCATGATCGACAATTGTATAGGCTACATCTTGACTCCTTGGTTATTGACATGGTTTTTAGTGGCCAACCAATCTTGACCGGTCCCACCACTGGGATGTATAAATTGCGAATGATATATTAATGGTATAAAAGACATTAGATTGATGCATAAACTCTTAAGGCAAACTCATATTCTTTGACAAATGACAAATTTAATATGAGAAAATATGCAAAATTGTACATTGCTAGTAAAAAGAAGAAAAGAGAAAAGGGAAAAAAAGAAGATAGAAAAAGAAAGAATGGTTGAAGGAAGCAAGACAATAGGAGAAGAATTATTCCCTTGCTTGGTTGCTTTTTCAATCTCCAAATTCTGAAAAGGAATGAGTGGCCTTTGCCGTGTTGAAACTTATCTCTACACTAATGCTTCAGCTTTTCCTTTTTTTGCTATATAATATAATAAACTTCTTATCTTAACAAATTGAGTTTGGTTCTTTACATTACCCTTTCCAAACTTTTAAGATTATTAGTTATTTTTTAATTATAATACTCATATTAATTATGATATAGCAGAGGAAAATATAATTTTTAGAATTTGATATGTATGCATTAATAATATAAGAGTGTTTTATACTATTAATTATTACTTACCAAAACAGATGACATATTGATAATATAAAAATATATGGTGCATGAATATTAAACTCTAATGGTAATTGTTAACATGTTTAATGTCTAATAAAATTAATCATATCAATTCTCTGATTTTTGTAAAGCTATCCAAAATGAACTATTTATCAAAATACTTGCATTGATTAACATGGAAGGAGAAGATGAATGAATCATATTAATAAACTGTAATTTTTTATTAAAATATTTCTAATTGTTGATCTTTAATGAAATTAATCCTCTTCATTTGCATAAAACTATCCAAAACCAATTATAAAAATGACCACTAGTTATAAATCAAATTATATTAAAAGAGTCTAATATCAATGTATTGTCACTCTAAAGATTTACACATAATTAATATATCATTCACTGCACATTTATATTATTTTTTTGATAAGTCAATAATAATTAAATATAAATGGTGAATGATACAATAATAATATATCAAATTCATACATTATTAATGCATACATTATTTTTTTAAAAGTAAAATCACTAGAAATGGGGCTAGCTGTGATTAGGGGTGAGTGTGGGTCGGGTTGGGACGAGTTAAAGCTTGTCCTTACCCGGCCCTAAATGTTGTTCGGACTATTTTTCTGAACCCGGACCCGACCCTAGACCTGGAATTAACCCGACCCTAAATATTCACAGGGTCAGCCTTTAAACCCAGACCCGATCCTAGACCCGACTAAATATAATGTATACTCATTTTACGTAAACTCTTCTGAATATTATTTATTATTGTGAATATGAAATTTAACATATAAAATAATATATGTGTATATATATTATTAAACATGTATATATGAAGAAAAATTAGAGAATCAATGATATTTTCGACCAAAAAAGTATTATTACTCTGTATATATTTGAACAGAGACACATACAAACATCATGAGAAAGTGAAAATGGGACGGGTCGGGACGGGTCCTGTATGGTCCATACCCGACCCTTAATATTGACTTTGTCTAATTTTTGAACCCGAACCCGGTCCTAGACCCGATGAGATCCGACCCTTTTCAGACTCGACTATGATTGGGTCATACCGGGTGAGCGGTTAGGGTCGAGTACAGCTCACTCCTAGCTCTGATTATCTTGTTGTTATGTTAAGTTACATCCTTTCCATCCCATTTTCTTTCTTACTTTAGCATAACAAATATATATATATATATATATATTAAGATAATTATTAAATGTGGTAATTATTATTATAAAATAATATCTTCTGGTTAGATTATTCCTAACATATCACAATTATCCTTTCACAATTTAATTTAATGCAATAAAGCCAAAAAATAATTTTTTTTATAAACATTGATTTCCCAAAGTAACACCCAAGATATCAAAAACTTAAGAATACTAATTAACAATTAAAATGTGATGAAAGAGATATTAAAATGAATTTATTTAAATGCATTATTTTCATTTAAAATGAATTTAATTAAATTCATTCAATTTTTTATTAAAATTAATAATGCATTATTAAAATGAATTTAATTAAATGCATTATGAACACAAAATACATATTCCTTTATATCGAAAAATATGTTTTTTTCCATATAAAAAGTATTACCCATAAATTCGAGATGCTAAATTTCTTTATTTTATGGCCACTATTTAACACAAATTTTGGTAGAGGAGTGATCGATTTAGTTTTTTAATTTACTTCACATCTTAGTCATCAATTTTAGGGAAATCTAATAGTTTAGATCTACTCATTAATTTAAACCATTAAATTTTCCAGATGGTCAAAATGTGGAATAATTTTAAAAAACTTACTCTTAAAATAAGTGGATTTCTCATAAATTTTTATATGTTAAAGTTTGTGTCCATAGCAGAAGGAATAATAAATAAATGGTAGCACGGATCCAACCATGATATTAATTAATACATGATTCTTCTTTTTCCCTTTCATGTAACGTTTTCATTACAAAACTTCACATCTTTCTTTTCTGAAGCTCCTCACTTCAATACCCAAAAAATAAAACACAAATCTCTCGCTGTTGTCATAACATTCGTTCGTTTCCTCGTTCCGTACGAGGAAACTGTAACCGTCGTTGAAAGGTTCAATTTTCATTTCACCGTTACCCATAACGGAATATATCTTTTTTGAAATCTGAGTTTGTTTCTGTTAATTATAATCGCGTTTTCCGCTCTATTGTTATTTTTAGATATATTTCTACATTTTGGATTTAGATTTGGATTACCCGAACCCGAAACCGAAACTCTTTTTTACATTATCTTCCGATAATCGTATTACATGAGCTCTTTCCTATATTATATCCGGATAGATTACCATATATATTATTCGGTTGATGGAGAGAATCCAAATCTAATAAATAAATAAAAATATAGAAAAATAATTATCAAAATATAACCATATCTTATTTTTATTTCCTTTATAAACAAATACTTTTCACATACCATTACTTCTTTTTTTTTCCTTTTACATATAATTTTTTTCTTCCTTCCTAAGTTTTATTTTTATTTAATTTTTTCCTGAAATGTGGAACTCTGTTGTAGAAGTAGTGATGACTGAATCTTCTACTCATGTCTCAGTTTAATTCTTCCATTCAACAATAAGAATAAGCTGCAATTGGTTTTTCTGGTAACCTAAAATGTCAGGTACACTTCAATCTTTCTCTTATGCTATTTTTTTTAATGTTTTAGCATTGGATATAACTTAGATACAATTCTTTTTAAAATCGCTTTTCAATAGAAACATAAAGGACAACTCAGCGCACGAGGCTGTCATTTAGTGGGGTCGGAGGATTTAGATGTAGGCAGCCTTATCCTGCGAGCAGAGAGGCTGTTTCGGGAAAAATTGTAGTCAATAAAACATAACATGTGTAATAGGCTTGTGCTTAGATACAATTCTTTTTAAAATCGCTAGTCAATAGAAACACAAAGGGCAGCTCAGTGCACGAGGCTGTCACTTAGTGGGGATCTGGGGATTTAGACGTAGACGGGGCTTATCCCTCAAGCAGAGAGGCTGTTTCGGGAAAAATTGTAGTCAATGAAAACATAACATGTATAATAGGCTTGTGCTGATTTTTTTGGAAAACAACATTGCAAGCACGAAATATTGTAGCTAAGTTTTGTACCTTGTTGTATTGAATGATGTAATAGACTTGAATTTGATGATGTGAATAAGTAATATAGTTTTTGTACTTTCTGATTATGTGCTGTAAAGGGTTTGAAGGGCAATGTAGCAATTATGATGAAATTAGGGAGAGGAGATCAGATGTTGAGAACTCAGAAGATGAGAGGCGACGGTTTAAAATTGGAACCCTTAAGAAGAAGGCAATGAATGCTTCTTCTAGGTTGACACATTCTCTTAAGAAAAGAGGTAAAAAGAAAATTGACTATAGGGTTCCGGCTGTGTCGATTGAGGATGTACGAGATGCAAGTGAGGAGACTGCTGTCCATGAATTGCGCGAAAAACTTATTGAAAGGGGATCTTTACCTCCCAGGCATGATGACTATCATACTCTATTAAGGTATTTCCTTGCTCCATTTGAATTGTACCACTAATGAGTAGAACTAAACAGTTCATGAACTCTTGAGTTAAACCAATTTGAGCTGACAACTCGAATCGAACAGTTTGCGAACCCAACTCGAGTCGAATTTGAGCTGGAAAAATAGTTTGTATCGAACTCGAGTTGTGTTTCAAGATTAACCAATTCATATCTTTGACTCAACTCAGCTCGTTTCTAGCACTAGATATGAGACACGAATATGGTGTGACGCTGATTTTAAAAGTTAAGATATAATGTATAGAATTAATACGATATCTGAATAAAAAGGCAAATCCAGAATTAAAATAATGACATCAATGTTTGATAAGTCAGCTTTGTTCTGTGTAGACACAACAAAATAGTATGATATTTTATCATTGCAATATCCCACTTGTATGTTGGTAACAGGTTCAGAAACTAATTGAAAGATGTAGGGTAGAAATGTTCAATATAGTATGTATTGAATATCGATACATAAGCAGCCATTTTGAGATGTCGTTGCTCTCTAGGTTCTCAAATATATCAAGTTGTTCGTTTTTGGCTCAACCTTGCACTCTCACACTCAACTTCCTGCTAGGTTTCTTAAAGCTGCGAATTTTAGCACTGAGAAGACAATTCAGATATGGGAGGCAATGCTTGCTTGGAGAAAAGAATTCAGAACTGATACCATCCTCGAGGTAATGATATTAATTTATGTCATTGCATTCCAGTTGTTTTAGAGTTTTGACCACAAAATGTTTCAATGTAACAGAATTAGTCTCATTGAAAGTTACTATCCCCTAAGTTTATATGATCTCATTTCAATTACAAATGGGAATTTGTCTCTTCTTTAATTTGAACAAGTTATTTATGAAACCATCTACGAGCTTACACCCCACAGCTTAAGCTTTAAGAATTAGTAGAGTTGGTATCTCAGTCTCCACAATCAAGTGGTCAGGAGTTTGACCCTTGCTGCACCCATTATGTCTGTGCTTCAAAACCGACCGCTCTTGCATTACGGGATGAGTTTAGATATAAAACCGCACCGCACTTGCGATTCCACTACCTAATTGTCAAGCTTAGCTGCTTAGGAGACTTGGTCCTTGGGAGAACCGAATTTATGCACATTTGTAATATTTAAACATGTGTTCTATGCTATGCTAGAAGAGACCTTAATACATATTTTATTTGGCTCTGATGTGACAATGACCTTTGAAGGATTTTGTATTTGAAGAGCGGGAAGAAGTATTACAGTATTATCCACAAGGGTACCATGGAATTGATAAGGAAGGTAGGCCAATTTACATTGAGAGGCTTGGGAAGGCTCATCCAAGTCGCCTGATGCACATCACCACAATAGACCGATATTTGAAATACCATGTCCAGGAATTTGAGAGGGCCCTTCAGGAAAAGTTTCCAGCATGTTCCATTGCAGCAAAGAGACGGATTTCTTCAACTACTACAATATTGGATGTAGAGGGCTTGGTATGTTGCATCACACTATATAGTTTTTATAGAGATATGTGCTTTATCACAAATATCTGGCCTATTTCTGTCTGAATTTCTCCGTGACTGGGCTGCCACATTTTGTGCTTAATATGAAATGCTTCTTGTCGAAAGCATATTATTTTTGCACCCATTCTTTAAGTAATATTTCAAATATGGTATCCGCCTTATGTTTAAAAAGTTCACCTATTCTCTCTTTCAGGAACTGCCTAGTTTTAAGTTGTTAAAAGATTTTTATGCTGAAATTTTAGTTGGTATTTGATATGTGTAATGCAGGGAATGAAAAATTTCTCACCGACTGCTGCAAATCTTTTGGCAGCTATAACAAAAATAGATAACAATTACTACCCTGAGGTCTATGCCTGGTCCCTTCTCAAATTAGCTTGTCTATAGTCCTCTTCTTTTTTATATAAAATTTTACACATGTATATTTTCAGACATTAAATCGAATGTATATCATCAATGCTGGCACTGGTTTTAAGAAGATGCTTTGGCCTGCTGCACGAAAGTTTCTTGATCCCAAAACTATTGCGAAGATACAGGTGAAGGATAGAGCTCAGTTAGTAGTATTTCAAATGCTCTTTTCATGCAATGCCACTGATTTTGTGTTCAATTTCCAAATTTCCAGATTCTTGATCCAAAGTCTTTACATAAATTACTGGAAGCCATCGATTCTAGGTATGCATCTGTGCTTTCATCATACTGCATTGTAATTTCTATTCAATTTATTGATTGATTTGTTTCTAATTGAATCTGTACAGTCAGTTGCCGGACTTTTTTGGTGGGTCATGTACATGTACCGCAGAAGGTGGATGTCTTAGGTCTAACAAGGGTCCATGGAATGATCCTGATATCATGAAGGTAATGTTTCTTTGTATACCTTGTTTCTTAGTCCTTACTCAGTGTCAGATTTTGAAAATATACATGGCTTAGAATTATCTTGCAAAACTAGTATTTCGGCAACTAATGTATAAATTCTGAATTTAGCATGTACACAAACTGGACGCAACATTTGTGAGGCAAATCACCAGAATGTCCGATGAAAAACAGAAATTTGACTCTATTCAAACACACCCACTTAAGGCAAGTTTCAGACTTCTTGACATCGAGAAGTTTGGACTATACAAATGTTTATGACTTTGCTTTAGATATTATTACTTTTCGATTTTTAACTTTTTTCCTCATTTCCCAGGGACGACACAGTGATACATCAACAGCTGAATCAGGGTCTGATATTGATGATCACTCCTCTCTCTTTAGACAAAGGAGCTGTCCATATCCTTGTTTAGCTCCAGTTCATGAAGAAGTGAGTTTTGAAAACTTTGGATCTGGCTTATTTTGTAATACCCATTCTTATAATTACATACTGCACACACATTATGTGCCGGTGTGTGTCTTGAGATTTTAATCGTACCGAAATCTGTCTTCTGCAGATCAGGGCATCAGATCTTAATGGCTACTACAGTTGTGATGACAGCATTCCTACAACTGACAAAGTGATTGAAAGTGATCAATTACACTTTATTCAAGAGCAGTCAATGCAAACTATGAATACGACGAATGTTGCTTGTAGGACAAATTCACAAGGTATTGTTAGTGTAAATTTTTTGAAGCAATTATATTTTTATGCTCCTTTTATATATGCTAAGTGGAACTCAAGTTGCACATACACCATTTCATATTTGTACATGGAAATTGGAGAACTGTGATGGCTATTGTTCATTCTAGGGTTAACTCATCACTAGAAAATATTTCATTATTGTCCTCAATTTCTGAACTCACTAATTCAACTTTTTGTCAGGCACTTCAGTCAGTAATTTATTTAGCATTGTTAAGGAAAAACTAGAGAATGACGTTTTCCTCTATGTGGCAAAAGTGACGACATCTTTCTTGGAAAGATTTGTTACATTCTTCTGCAGTTTAAGGTTGCAATTTTGGAGAACACAGAACAATGTTAACTCATCAATTACCATGGAACATGACATTAATAGCCATTCAGCAGCTTCTGAAAGGGATCCTATTCTTCAATGCACACAACGTCTGCAGAGACTAGAAAAAGTAGTTGAGGAACTTAGTGACAAACCTGACGGGATACCTCAGGATAAGGAGCAAATGCTTATGGACTCCTTGGATAGGATTAAATCGGTTGAGTTTGACCTTGAAAAGACCAAGAAGGTATTCCTCTAAACATCATCAGCCATTTACTACTGATTATGCTGATGGTATGGCGTCTAAATGTTGTGCTTTAAACTGCAGGTACTACATGCTACAGTGATGAAGCAGCTTGAGATTGCTAAGTTGCTGGAAGATTTGCAGGAGTCGAAGTGTCGGGTAAGTTGGTTTTAGTATAAACTTCATGTATTCGAACATTGCCAGGCTATTATATAATGTGTTGATATTAATAACTTCGCTATCTGCACAAAGATAAACCGTCAGAGGAGGATTTTTTCCTTTTTTTAAATTAGCCAAGTGAGTAAACAATAGCCAAATTTTGGTGGTGAACTGATATTTACTGCCAGAAGTTTCACTTAAAATCTGGGTTAGACCTCAAGGATATGGTACAAGTTGGCATTCCTTTCATCGTGCTTGTTTCCCTTATGGTTCTTGTCTCACTTTTGCTCGGTACATAGCCAAAAATACATCTAATCATCCCTCAGAACTATTCCGAAACCCCTCACCACTAGTCCAAAGCCTAGTTGCTTGTGATTCTGTTCTCTCCATCCAATTCCTTAGTAATTTAGTCAAGACCCTAGTGACCAATAGGGGATCCCGAAAGACGAGATTGATTTAAACTAAACAAAGTGGGCTGATGCCACCTTTCAAACCAAATCTTGAGATCCTAGTAGCTTTGAGATTCTGTGCTCTACATCCAAATCCTTAGTACATTAGTCAAGACCCCAGTGACCCCCAAATCGGTCCGGAATACCGTCGAGATATGAAACCACTGGACTAAAAGAGGAACACGAAAGTGGACTGGCGCAACGCCATATCCTAAACCTGGAGTTACTAGTTACACGAGTCTTTCTATTTATAAATTTTTCATTTCGCTCGCTCCTTCGACTACTTTATCCCCTATGTCCACTTAGAACCCACAATGCTCGTTTTCGCTACTGAAATATGATTGCAGAAAATGTAGTAGCATATAAAAAAAGAGCAGACCAATGCACAATGATCCTATCTTTGGGGTCTGGGGAGGGTAGATCCAACTAGATATGAGTTTTGTGTACTCGACCGCCTTTTTTGATATGCTACTGCATTTTCTGCAATCTATATAAATTGCTTCCTTGTTCATTGAAATTGATTAAGGTTGTCTCCAAGTTGAATTTATATTTCATAGTTCAATTATATTTCTAATGTCCTTGCAGCAAAGAAGGCTATTCTGTTGAAATTTCAGCTTTCAATATCAGTATTTCATCAGATTGAGAATACTTGGTGCAAGCTACACGCAAAGAATACATACATGGGAAATTAGTGTGGTACATTGGCCACTTACTTTTATAAACATATATGAAGATTTTCTCTAAAATGTTTTTTTGTTATGTTTCATAGTAAATAGGTTACAAAAAAAACATTGTAGTAATGCATGGACAAGATGTTCTGTTCAGTTTTGTACAGTGCAAAGAATAGAAGGATAATAGAAAAATTTACAATGCATAAAGTGTTACTTTTATATGTAAAATGTAGCATTTATTTTCTGTTACTCTCAAATAAGCCTAATTGAGCAAATTGGTAGTTGGAGATGGTTCAAACTGGTAAGGATATTGAAGGCTTTAGGTTCAGATTAGTGGAATCATAACTAGTTAAGTACTATATTGAGCATGTAGAATACTAGATAATGAACGAGGATCTTCTCCAGTACTGGATAGGGAAATGTTATTTTTACTTTTAGTTTTAAGCGTAAAAGTGTCATTCCAAGTGTAAATAAAAAGATACGAGTGTCTTTGTATTTTGCTTTTTCGTTAGTTTTTCATAGCACTTTCATCTCCAGTACGGTTGAGATTCTGACTCCTTGCACAACTAGTTAGTTTTCACTCATCCTGGAGAGTTGCAATCTTTTAAATTTTATATGATTATTAACACCTAGAAAATGATAGCTAGTGTAAAAACAATTGTACTTTGACATTTATCTCTCTATAGTATTTATATTTATTCATTTTCATTTATTAATTAGGTAGTTATAGAGTTGTAAAAAAAGTTGTTAGTGTTGCTTTTTTTTTTAAAGAAACAGATAAATGAGAACAAATCTGATTTGAAAAAAGAGATAGATAAAAAGAAACAAATAATACTGATTTTTATTAGAAATTATAGCTTTTGAATTTTGAATATATTAAATATATTCTTTTTAAAATAATAGAGAAGTTACTATATTTAAATGTTTCGAGTATTATATATATAGTGTAGTTTTATTTCAAGGCTTTACAAAGCTCACAATGAAAATAATTATGGAAAATTACTAGAAAATTTCTTCATTCAGAATTAAAGCATTTAATCTAGGATGTTACTGTTTTTTTTTGTTAAAAAAAGTGCAACATATTTTTGGTTTAAACTAGAAATATCTTTAGGAGAGAATCATATTAGAGCTAGAGTAATTTATAATATATTGGGGTTGGCTCTAACAACAATAATTTCTTCACCCATAAAATTGGAGTTTGAGAAGATGAATCAGGTCTGAAAAATGAAGCAAATATGGAGAAGATGAAGTTGTGTAACATGTTTCATGTAATGGTGAATTTGTTTCCCTTAAATGTAGATTGTCACTTTCATGTTTAATGCATGTTTTCATCTTTATGGAGGATACTTGCATCTTTTCTCTTAGTGCCTACCTTAATTCTCTCATTTTAATTCTTTCATTTTAGTATATAGATTTATACACAATCATTTGTACATCATCTGTAATTTATTTGTATTACTTTTATGTAAGAGTTAATGATAATTGAAATTGAGTGATAAATAATACAGTAACAATGTTTTTTTTTGTTGCATAGAGTAAAAATGAAAACCAAATAAAAGTGAGGGACTATAGGACTTTTGTCATAATGAAGTTAAGTTGAAACATGAGTATGTTTTTCTTGATTATAATCACCAAAGAGCCCTAGTTATAATATCATCACCTCATAGCCTATAAATATTGAACTCTAGGCCTGTTCTATTTCTCTATAGTTTTGCCACCCTTATTTCTCCTTTCATTGTCATGAGTATATCAATGTCATTCTTATTGGTTGTTTAAGTTTTTTTTTGGTACAATGGAAAATTAAAATATAGGGTAGAGATTTATTTGCAAGATGTTTAGAACTTAAAGGTTTGGTATCCCAGAATTTAGAAGAGACATAGAGAGTCAAACTAAGTTTGACCATGAAATCAGTCAATATGTTTATGTTAAGCAAATTAGAGATATTCTTCAAAACTTGTATCCGATAGTAAATGAATCTGCATTTTATCAGTAATGATGTGAATTGCCTCAAGACAATCACTCTCCAAGCTTACAGCACCATGCTCCTGATTCTAAACCCCAAAATTTTAAGACTTAAAATTTTCCCCAACATTTAAATAAATGACGAATTAATATTTCCACATTCTATCCAATTGTGCAGCAATTCAAAATTTTAAAGAATAAGATTATAATAATTATTAAAAATTATTGATTTATTGATAAATACTAATAGACAATCATCTAATTTATCAATTAGTTACTTCAACTAATATATGTTTGATCATTT
The DNA here is from genome assembly GCA_009771035.1 of Lupinus albus. Lineage (NCBI taxonomy): Eukaryota > Viridiplantae > Streptophyta > Magnoliopsida > Fabales > Fabaceae > Lupinus > Lupinus albus. The sequence goes on along the minus strand of CM020013.1, from coordinate 3,971,185 downwards.
TAAGCAATGTCCCATATTACAGTGTTGGACATGAAAATTAGATTATTCAAGAATTAACCACTTTCTTCCCTTTTCAAACATGATTATCTCCTTAAAACACTTTTAGTCTAGATTAAAAAAATTATAATTTATCATAATCAATTTTTCCAAAAGTGTTATGGGAATAATTATTTTTATAGGCAAATGTTAGTAGAGAATAATGTATCTCATCATATCAGTAGATAACTTACCTCCTACTGCCAGTAAAAAAAATGACATGTGTATTGTTTTGTTTAGTTCTAGAAATATTTTTATAGAAAATGATTAAATGATACACATGTAACGATTTTAGTGATTGGACGAGATAACTTATCTTCGTATACGAGGAGATACATTATTCTCATGTTAGTATGTTAGTATTTTGTGGTGAATGAGATTTGAATCGTCAACCTTTTTGTTACTTCACTCCTTTAAGTCTTTCACCATTAATCCATTACACCATTACAGCATTAAAGAAAAAGCAGTTTTTTTTGTAGCGCGTATTCTTGCTGTCATTTATTTAAATATTAATTAATGGTATTATTAAGAATCCTCTCTGTCTCTAAGTTAGTATTCAATTCATATATAAGTTTCAATTTCTTATTTGTTAGTTGAACTCACATCTTCATTTTTCAACTTTGGGAGTTAAATAAACAAAGAAAAAACTCATCTTGGATCTGCCCAGAGATTGTTTACACTTACCATGAATCAAAGATTATTGCTTTCTTCAATTTTATTCCTAATCTTGTCTCTTTCAGCTTCTTCTTTTTCATATACTTTTCTTTCTGGTAAGTTTCTTTTTCAGCTTTTGCTTAACCAAAAAAATTGATTTTTTTTCTTTCAGTTTTTTAATATTTGTGTTTTCTACTTGCAGATGAAGTTTTTGAGTCTCAGGTGCATAAGGGTCGGAATCTTCTTCAGACTAGAAAAGGTTGATAATTTGTTTTCTTATTTTTGGATCTACTATTAGTTTTTCTTCTTTTCAATGTATAATCATATGTACTAATTATTATTTTTCTTTTATTTTCCTTGGTAATTGAATGAACCTATATGGTTATGTTTTGTGGGTGTTGAAAGTATATCAAATCTTACTATATGTTATATTTTTGGATGGTTAATTATTTGTAGTTATGATCATTTGTTGATATCGGTGTTTATTATGTATTTATTTTTGTGATTGAAGAAATTGAAATTAGCATTGTGTAAAGAAGACTCGAAGAACAAGTGAAAAAATTTCTTAGTTGTAAATATCTGACTTGTAGAGCTGTTTGGTGAAAAAAGGGAGATTGTGGCATTTTAAAGTTAGCTTTTTGGAAATTTACTTATTTAAATTATTCCCGAGACAATGAGTTAGGCATGTGGGACTTACTATGTTGGGCTCTGGCTCTGATACCATGTTAAGGTTCCATCTCAAAACTAATTGGCAATGAGAAGAGTAGCCCAACAGATATTTAAACCATTCCCGAGACAATGAGATAGGCGATGTGAGACTTACTTCCCAACACTAGTAGATTTCAAAAGCTATAAGTGTTAATAATTGCTTTCTCATTTTTTGTGATTTAATTTCTTAGCAAATGATAATTTTACCCCAAACCAATATATAATTATATATTTTTTAAGTTATTTAACAAATTTCAGTTAATTTTACAACTTGTTTTGCAAAAGGTATGCCATTAGAACATCATTTTCCAGAAGGAAATAAGCTATATTCTTCAATTGAGATTCCTGCATTAGAATTAGAATTGAGCTAATGGAAAAGTATGATTCCAAAAGTGATTATTCAACAAAAGTGATTATTATGTAGTTGGGAATTGTTTACTAAGAGCTAGCAATATAACTTTGAATGTTACTCATCTTTGTTTTCTTGGTTCTATATACTCTAGCTATAGTGAATGCTCTTGTGCATGTATGGTGCATATACTATACGAAGCTCTAGGCGCACGCTCGTTTCGGATAACATTTGCAGAACTATGACTATTTGTGACTGATTCAATTTAATCATTACTTGCATCTCTAATTGATCTACGTCCGATTTTTAGTTACGCAACATGTGTGTCTGTTGTATAATATTTGAACTAGTATATGCATACGAAAAGCATATGAAAAGCATATGAAAAGCGAAGGGTTTGTTAATATCGACGTGATCAAATGCACACATTTTACTCTTCCTTTATAGCTGATCTAATCTCAACTCATGAATCATTAGTTCATGATGTTATGTATATCCATTGTTACCACTTATGTGTTAGTTTGCTTGTAAGAGGGATGCAGTGGTTTCACACCTAAGCAGATTACGGGTACGATGATACCGTTTGTGCCTGCAGGTTGTTCCGTGAATTTCGAGTTTTTAAACTATACAATAATCACAAGCAGATGCAAAGGACCTGCATATCTTCCGAAGGATTGTTGTGCAGCATTTAAAGATTTTGCTTGCCCTTATGCCGATGTGCTGAACGATTTACAAAACGATTGTGCGTCGACCATGTTTAGTTACATTAATCTCTACGGACAATACCCTCCCGGCCTCTTTGCTAACGAGTGTCGTGAAGGGAAGGAAGGTCTTGCCTGTCCTGCATTGCCACCATCAGAGTCTGCCGACGATACCGGAAATCAAATCACACATTGTCCTTCTCTACTGCTGCTGCTACTCACATCCTGCTTATTAATCATGTTATTCTAATGTTTCAATACCCAAAGTTTCATTATTATTTATTTCATTATATTGTTCTATAATCAGTGATTACTTTTTGATACATCATGTTCCACTTATTATATATGAGGTTGTAACCTTTGATTGTAACAGAGATGAACAAATTATGATACACTTTTGGATTAATTTCTCTATGCTGTATTTGGAGTGTTGGTTATAGATTGCAACTTTGCTTGAATATTCTTGTTATTAGTGATAGCATAAGTTTGTGAGGACCAAACAAAAACTATTGTTTGGTGCTTGCAACTTTGATGTTTAAGGATAATCATTAATATACATACATATATGTGTACTATATAAAAGGAAATGTGACTTTGTATATAAATTTTAATTTAATATTATATATATATATATATATTATATTCACTATCGTATTGACAGATAAACATGTGAATAAGTGTCTCTCATTTGAAATCTTACAATGGTTGTAAAACAAAACAATTATATTTTCAGAAATCATAAAGTTGTTACCTTTGAAGATTAACCTCGAGAAAACGTTTTCAATTATAGCATAAATTATATTTACTTGTGTTTATACTCAACTAGGCTAAGTAATTATGTAACATTAACATTTAATTACAAAAAAAATTGATGGACATGAATTAATGAAATATTTTGAAATTTGTGTAATTGTAAATTTATAACATTCAATTTATGTATAAAAAAAAGTTGATTTTTGTGGACATAATTTGTAACGTGTAAGTTAGCATTCAATTTTGAATATTTTCTAAATTTATTAATTAAATGCATTTGACATCTTTCCAATCTACCATTGATCTAATATTAATAGGTTACAATTGTGTGCATTTGGTTGTAAAAGAAGTTCAGTAAAGAAGAAAAAATTGGAGATGTAAAAATTATATCTATTAAATTATCCAAATACCCCTTAGTGATATTTTGATTTTATATAGTAGTATAAATATATATATATATAATAATAAAATTGTAAAATATGAATATATATATTAAGTATATTCGGGTGTTGAGAACCCAAATTCTTATTTTGAGGATGTGAAAATGGAGTAAACAAAGTTATTATGTAAGATTGTAAGAATAAAAAAAATATTATAAAGGGGACAAATACAACGTCGATTTAGGGGCAAAATGGATAATATTTATTCTGCTATAAAAATAATGTTTTATGCACTTATAACTTCTTATTTATCAACATTTTATTCACTGACTTCTTGTTTGTAACTGCATGAATATAAAACTATGATTACCTTTTATTAAGGAGAGAAATAGAATAAAGATGAAAGCTTCTAATTAGTCATTTAATTATAAATGTTTCAAATATAAAACTCTCATTTATTAGTTATTTAGGTATGTTTTGGTTTAAGGGTGAAAGTGGACAAAATGTCAAGTTTAGACTTTAAAAGATGAAAGTCAATAGTATCTTCTAATTAGTCATTCAATTACAAATGTTACAAATAAGAAACCTCATGTTTGCATTTTTTTAGTCATTTAGGTATATTTTTCTTTGAGGGCCAAAAGTAAAATATACTTACTTCAATGTCCTTTAAGTATGTCTTAGCTTTATATATTAAAAATATTAAACCACCATCAAATTTTTAATATAAATTTTAGTAATGTCACAATTCATTCTCATATTTTTCTATTACATAAATTATAATATCATGTACGCTCAATACAAAAAATGTGATATAATTCTCTAAAATAAAATATATAAAAATTAAATATTTAATACTAGAAAATAAGAATGTCGGGTCGACTTCGTGCCTCTCAAGGTATATATATATATTATGATTATGTTCCAATGTTCGAGTCTGTGAACATTTTTCTATTTAGGTGCTGTTAAGTTTATGTGAAAATCCATTTGGTTAATCCATCTTCTCTATTCTTGATAAACTGAATGTTTATCTTTGTTGATACATACAGTTGCTGAAATTCAGTACTATTGTTCCTGCTACAGATGAGAAATTATGAATCATAAAGTTGCTAGGAGCAAACAAGGACCAAGAAAGGTGCTCAAAGTAACTCTACACAACTCGATCATCTGGCTCAAACAAATTTTGTCAAAAAATCGACAAGTGATCTTCATTCCAGTTGATAGTAATTCTCAAAAAATCATGTATCTCTTAGTATAATAGTTGTATGTACAATCCCACTAGTAATGTTTTTATACAAAGTTGCATACCCCTTACAATCCAATAAAGTTCAATGTCATTAGGATATAAAGTACATTACTTTATAATAAGTCTTATTAAATAACCTAAACAAATATTATGTTTAAGATTAATATGTAATAAAATATCCAATAGAAGCAATCCAAGTCACCATCTAAATCATAATATCATAGTTCACAATCACAATGCATCATATATTTCTCTTCCACCACCTCTTTACAAAGTATATGATCACATCTTATATGCTTCTACTTACCTAATCCTCCATTCTCAACAACATAGTCATTTGAGTTTTCACCAAACCAAACATGGCAGCATCAACTTCCATAAAAAACACCATCATTTGAAACCATCCAACATTTGCTTCCAAGGTCTCAAACCCCTCACAAGGTCGACTAGGAATAGCAGATTAAGCATAATAATGAAAGGATAATATGCAGAAAATCATTCATAATTTAGAACAAAATACTTTAAACCATAAAGCAGAACAGTAACATGCATAATCCAAAAGTTTGTAGTTAAAGGATGCAAAACAAACATTAGTAAATACATCATACTAATAAAGTCAGAAACAACAAACAACAATAGGTCCTTCATAAAAGCTAAAATTCCTAATCCTAAGCTAAGACCACTAGAAAGGTGGAGGATCACGAGGCTGAAGGTTGCGAAGCAAGGAAGTGATCTCATCGAATCGAGAATCCATGGAATCCAATCGAGAATCAAAGTGATCCATCCGGGTAGTCATATAGGCGCGCATATTGACCAACTCTGCCCTCTGACCAGCAAGCTCGTCCATTATTGATTGATAGTCTGGAGAGTTACCTAAATCCTGAGGTGCAGGAGGTGCGGGAGGTGCGGGTTGTGCAGGCGCTTCCAAAGGAGCATCATCTTCAACTTGTTGATCCTTGTGTTGCAAAGAACCATCTGGAGCCTCCACAATTTGCATTTTCCCAAGCGAAGTGAGATCAATTTGATGTTCCTTGATGGAGAAAGGAGTCTCCAGCTCAATAGTGAAGTCAACATTACACTTTTGCAGTATTCTAGTGATTGCAAAAGCGTATGGGAGCGAACCAGATTTGGTGGTTTGGTTTATCATAAGTTGAAAGATAACAAAACTCCAGTTGATACTTTCCATATTGATGATCCCATATAAGAGTTGAAGTTCAAAATCATTCACCTGAGAGTAGTTGGATCCTTTCTGAAAAATAACATACTCCAGAAAGTAGTGCAGAAGGCGATTCTCGACAGTAAGATTGCCAACCCCAAGAGTTTCGCGAGAGGAGCCAGCCGCAGACCTTGACCACTTCCGAGAAATCTCTGCCTCAGAAAAACGACAAAGGGAAAAATAGAATTCCCTCTTGTTGAACCCACTCCAGGGACACTCAATGAAGCTTCCGAGCTTAGCACCAGTACTTGGCAAACTCAAACATTCGCCAAATTCAGTAACTGTAAGCGCAATATGTTTGCCTTTGACATAGGAGTACAAAGTTTCATCTTCTAACTTCAGATTGCAGTAGAAAACTCGAATGAGCTCAATGTAGAAAGGGGTTTTGTCTTCTACGAAGACATGTAAACCCTGAGCCCGGATTAGAGAGGGGAAATGACAACCTTGTTCTTCAAAAGTAGTAAGGGACCCATATTTGGGTGTCATTACCGGTCTTTCAATGTAGTGATTTAGGAACCTTTTTTGTTGCTTATCGTCTTTGAGAAGACGGGAGAGGTCGAGAGGGTTGGAATTTCGGGGCCTCTTGGCGCGAGAAGATGGAGCCATGGATAAAATTGGGTTTTTAGGGTTTGAAGGAGATGAGGGAATTTAAGGTAGAGTGAAAAAATGGGAGTAGAGAGAAGAGATGAATGAGTTTAGGGTTTTAAGGTAGAGTTATGGAAGAAGAAAGATCTTACTAAAATAGGAGGAGGAAGAAGAGGATGAAGAAGGAGAGTGGAATCGATTAAAATGAAGTATCTGTGAAAAATGAATCCTCTGAAATTGTTTTATAATATTGTGTAATCGATTACATCTGGGATGTAATCGATTACATAAGAAAATATTGCGAAAAATAAAGAAAGCACGCTACTGGATTTGTTTTTGAAAACAATACGTAATCGATTACACTAATCCCGTAATCGATTACATCAGGCATTGGAATTTTTTTAAACATAATGTAATCGATTACAATGAATCCGTAATCGATTACAATGAAGCCGTAATCGATTACATTATAAGAATTTTTAAAAAAATAAAGAAATTGAGACACTATAATTTATTGCAGAGCTATGTAATCGATTAGAAGCTATCCAGAGTCTATAATAGATAGTAAATCATATACTTAAACAATAAATATATACAATATCACATAGTTGATCTCATAATGATTCAAAGAGATGATTTTTAACTTAATTCTTTTTCTGCCAAAATACCAAGTTCTTTCCTAATTTTGAGGAAGGGTTCTTTTCCTAAAGGCTTTGTGAAAATGTCAGCCATTTGTGCATGTGTGTCAACAAACTTAAGTTCAACATCCTGCTTAAGAACATGGTCTCTTAGAAAGTGATGTCTAATGTCTATATGTTTTGTTCTAGAGTGCATTATAGGATTCTTAGAGATATTAATGGCACTTGTATTGTCACACAAAATGGGAATGCAGCCTATGTCAATACCATAGTCACACAGTTGTTGTTTTAGCCACAAAACTTGGGCACAACAACTACCGGGCAGCAATGTATTTTGCCTCAGCGGTACTTAAGGCTACACTAGCTTGTTTCTTACAGGACCAAGCAATTAATGCATTGCCAAAAATGTGACAAGTACCACTAGTACTTTTTCTTTCGGTTTTGCAACCGGCAAAGTCAGAATCAGTATATCCAATTAAATTACATAGACTGCCTTTTGGATACCATAAACCAACATCCAAAGTTCCTTTTAAGTATTTTAAGATTCTTTTTACGACAGTCAAATGCGACTCTTTTGGACAGGATTGATATCTAGCGCATAGACACACACTAAACATAATATCAGGCCTACTAGCAATAAGATATAGCAAAGAGCCAATCATGCCTCAATATTTTGTTATATCTATGGGGTTACCTGCTAAATCCTGATCTAGATATGTGTTGGTACCCATAGGTGTGGCTATCTCTTTACAACTGTCCATTTCATATTTCTTTAAAAGCTCTTTGCAATATTTAGTTTGACTGATAAAGATTCCATTACTAGTTTGTTTAATTTGCAAACCAAGGAAGAAGTTTAATTTGCCCATCATAGACATTTCAAACTCTCCTTGCATCATGTTTGCAAATTCACTACATAAAGATTCATTTGTGGAACCAAAAATGATATCGTCAACATAAATTTGCACAAGCAGAGTATGATCATCAAGTCTTTTGATAAAAAGAGTGGTATCGACTTTTCCGTTTGAAAAGCCTTTATTACACAAAAAAGTGCTTAAACGGTCATACCATGCTCTTGGGGCTTGTTTTAGCCCATAAAGAACCTTTTTCAACTTATAAACATGAGTGGGGTGATGATGGTCTTCAAAACCAGGGGGTTGACTGACATACACTTCTTCTTCTATATATCCATTTAAGAAGGCACTCTTAACATCCATTTGGTAAAGTTGGAAGTCTAATGAGCATGCATAGGCTAAGAGCAATCTAATGGGTTCTAGTCTAGCCACAGGAGCAAAGATTTCTTCATAATCTATTTCTTCTTCTTGATTATAACCTTGTGCTACCAACCTAGCTTTGTTTCTAACTATTATGCCATTTTCATCTAATTTATTTCTAAAGATCCATTTGGTTCCTATGATTTGCTTGTTACTAGGTCTAGGGACTAGTTCCCATACTTGGTTTCTTTTAAATTGATTTAACTCTTCATGCATAGCAATCATCCAATGTTCATCATCAATAGCATCATTTATCTTAGAAGGTTATATTTGAGAAACAAAAGCCATGTTAAGACATGCATCTCTAAGACTAAGTCGAGTAGTTACCCCTTTATTGATGTCTCCAATGATGTTGTCAATTGGATGATCTCGGTGTGTTCTCCATTCTTGAGCAAGGTCATCGTGTTCTTGAGTAGAGATATGAGGTAGTTTTTCCTCTTTCGTCATTTGCTCTAGGTTGAGTTGTTCCATGGACTTTGTGACATCATTTTGAGAAGTACTTGGTAAATCATTGTCATGATCATCACAAACAACTTTTTCTTCCATAGAAGGGTTAGATTCATCAAAAGAAACATGTATAGATTCTTCGACGGTTAAAGTTCTTTTATTAAAAATTCTATAGGCTTTGCTTGTGAGTGAATAACCAAGGAAGATTCTTTCGTCAGCTTTAGCATCAAATTTACCAAGTTTACTCTTTCCATTGTTAAGAACAAAACATTTACACCCAAAAATATGCAAATGAGAGATATTTGGCTTCCTACCTTTATATAGTTCATAAGGGGTCCTTTTCAAAAGAGGTCTTATTAGCACTCTATTGGACACATAGCAAGCAATATTAATAGCATCAGCCCAAAAGTATTTAGGCAGATTGGTTTCATAAATCGATTACATCATGTAAAATGCACAGGTCTGATTAGTTTATCATCATGTAATCGATTACCAAGATTGTGTAATAGATTACACTGTTCAAAAAACATAACACTTGTACTTTAGTGCAAATGATCTTAGTTTCATGCATGAGTTTTTCAAAGATCAGCCTTTATCGTATAGTTAAGAGATTTTAAGTTCAAGTATCGTTTTACCTAAAAGACTTAGACTACACATATGAGCTTCTTTGACTTTTGATTTGCTAGTCTTCTTTTTGCATTTGATGACATAGTGAGCATCATCAAAACCTTAGCCATAGGTTGGGAAAGATCACCATCTTCACAACGGGAAATGATTTATGGTGAAATCAATGAAAATGAAATATATTTTTAGCCGACCATGAATGGTTAGCGACTCTGGCTTGAGTATATAAGCAAAACTTTGGCTTGAGTATATAAGCAAAACTCTGGCTTGAGTATATAGGCAAAACTCTGGCTTGAGTATATAAGAAAAACTACAGCTCGAGTATATGTAGCACATTTTCTTTTAAGAGAAATGAGAATCTGCTTTTAGCTAACCCTAAGGGGTGTAGCGACTTTGGCTCAAGTTATGCAACAAAGCAAAATGAATTTCAAAAATGGTTTACTAACGCTTTTCTAATGTGAATTATCTTATAATGATGTTTATTGAATTAACGACTTACTCCTTTGTGTGTTTGTGCTTTTGTCATTGATAATCTCATTGTAGATAAACAGGTGACATGAGAGGGACTCATTTTTGGGGAGCTTATGGAGCTTTATATTTTGGATTCATTTATTTGCACTTTTTTGTACATGAGTGCATATTTGATAGTTTAAAACATTGTGTAACTACGGATATATATTAGCTAACATGGTGTGGTAACTCTGGATATGTGTAGCTATGGGCATTTTGGAAACCCATAGCTAGTTGTATGCGGTAGTTACTAATCTATATTAATATGAATTATGTTTTTCTGTCAAATGATCATGTATGTCATTATTGGTTCATGGATTTGAGTGTGAGGAGGGAAGTGAGAGTAATGCACTACCCGGACCAAAAATGAAACAACGAAGCGGGTCTGAGTAATGCACTACCCGGACTCATCTAGACTCATTGTCATCCCTATCTTCAATCAACATAACATTACTTCATACATATGAATTAACAATATAATATTCAGTTTAACAACATAACAATTACATTTATGAATTAATATAATATTACAATTATGAATTAACAATATAACATTCAAATTATAATTAATATGATATTATTACAATTATGTTGCTATTTTATGAAGGAATATCGGGCCCAGGTACATACGGGTCTGAGTACCTCATTACCCAAATCGATCCAACACCATGTCTCAAAATATCAAGTTTCAATTATCCACAGGTCCAGAAACATTAACTCAGACCCGATCCATTGCAGATACCCACTACCATCCCTACTCAACATTTCCTTAAAAAATAAATTTTATGTAAAAAATATTTTTCAAAAATATATTATGAGCTTTAAATATTATTATATGATTATTTTAAATTATAATGTTATCTATTTTTATACTCTTTATATTATTTTAGGAGATTTTGGTTTGGTTGTTGACTAGAGAAGGTTGTGTCAGTTTTGATTTGATTGTAGAAAACTAATATGATTTTAGATTATTTTATTAAATTTCTATAATAATCTCTAAAGGTGAAGAGCTTGTTATTAGAGAACTTAGAAAATATTTTCTATGTAAGATTTTCTTAATCACAATCATAAAACTTTTATATGCTAAAAACATTTGAGGTAATCGATTATGATACTGCATCATTATAAAATTGTATTAAAAACTATGACTAAGTACTTTTGAGTATATGTGATAAACTCATAAATGCTTTATATGTATAAACCTCATATGCGTATTGTTTCAAATAGTGTATTTGGTTAATTTTCCTTTAGAACTACCATGTGAGGCCTAGCATGTCATTACTTGGTGCATAATAGCTCATTGATGTTATAATTTCTTCAGGATTAAGTGTTTGTTGCAACGTTGTAAATTTGGAAATGCTCAATTTACAATCATTATTATGTTGATTTTTGTGTTGGTATGAAAATATTTTGATTTAAAATTAGGATGGAGAAGACCTAAGAAAGTCATAAGTTAGTTGTGAGAGATGTGATAAAAATAAATAATTAAGTGTGAGACTAGAAAATATATTAAACTACATGATTAGAAAAGTTAATGACTAATATGTGAAGGTAATATATCAAACCAATCACGTTGCACCAAGTAATGTAAAAAAAATTATTTTTTTTTTATTTTCTTTTCAAATAGATGACAGTTTTTAATTGAATTGTGACACACCTGAGACACCAAAAATTGGATAATCTTCATTCCAAAAGAAAGAGCAAAAGGAGATTTAGTGTTTTAAGAGATGAGTGCAATTAGAGATAAAAGCTTCTAAAAATCTCAGTTTCATAAATGATAGGGGATTAAGTAATTGTGTTGGCCATGCATGGCATCATAATAGCTGTGGTAACAAAGCATCTCTGGGAAAGTTAAATTATCAAGCCTCACTCTAACCATAATATCCTTTGTGTTCACTAACTATACATGTTGTGTTCTCTACACTGATAATTTGGATCTGTTAGTTATATTTCCTGTGCCCCGATTTTTGGGAAAACGTCGATTACATGATTGGTTTGGAGTCTCTATTATATTTTTGTAGTCAAAATTACCAAAACCTGATCTTCTCATTGTTGGAATAAATTGGTGTATAATATTAGAGATTTGGATCCACGAGTCGATTACAGATCGAATAAGATATTAACATATTGTCTGCTCATGCTAGACGCACTAGTAATTTATAAGTAAGATTAATTTAGTAATAAAAAATATAAAGAAATATACATGTTGTAAAGTTTCAAAATATCATGTTAATTCTAAATAACAATAGTTACCAATTAAAGATCTTAAAGAAAAATGTACATTCATTTAAAGTGTTGTTATTCGCTCTTTTAAACACTTGCTCATTGAAATCAATAGGGTAGAATTTTTGCACAAAAATATATATGTTATGAATATTAAATGATTTATAAAAATCTATAGGATCTTAAGACTTTTCTGTAAAATTTGACAAAGACAATTTGTAATCTTCATAATCTATTTCGTGAGTATAAAATCATTACGATGTAATATTATATGCAATATCAACATCTACACATATAAGAGAATTGGATCAATTATCTATGATTTTAGAAGGACCACAAATGGCAAAAAGTACAAAAAATAAAATATATTTAAAAAAAAGTAAAAAAAAAACATTGTATTAAATTTGAAGGAAAACATCTAGAGGGCAGGTACCCCACCTGCCCTAACTATGATCCGCCACTGGTTAGACAGTACATTCACTAATTGCATGGACTAATTTAAAACTCAAAATTATTTCATTATTTATTGTCTTGTTTATTTATTTATAGAGGAGAAAAACTATATTTTTTATATTTGTGTTAGACAAGACTGAATATTGTGTTAGAATTCTCTATTAATTGGTGAAATACCAATCCTAGAATTTTGAATCTCATGATTCTCACACATTATGAAAAACAATGATACAAAGTCATATATGAATCCATGTTCCCAGATCTGTTCCTTGCGTATGCCTTCGTAGAGAGGTTTTGGTATGATGATTTCCTCGACCAAATCCTTGAATCCTCTTGGGACATTCGTTTTCTCTCTGATGGGGAGAGGTGAAAACTATGTTTTGATTTGGTGTATTGGGGACATTAACCTTCCTGGTGTATTAACTTATAGGGTTCTCATTATTCCTTATGGGTTAACTACTCTGGGTATCCACTCATTAAGCCCATAACCATTATTAGTTTATATCAGAAATCACAAGGGTTGTCAGTAATAAGATCACTTATTTTATAACCCCGAAAATAAATAGCCGATATAATTGTATAAATATATGATGCCCACCTTAATTAGAAATTATGAATTTCTAACAATCTCCCACTTGGGCTTCATATTTTCTTGAACCAATTATATCACATATTTTTAGGCGCGCTTCCATATGCTATTTATATTTAGACTTCTCCTTAATATAATCTGGTCCATCTCATATATCAATTATGGAACCACCGCAATGTTCATCACATATAAGCATGATTCGACCACAATGATCACCACATTAATATACTTAATGACATAGATCAAATATGGATGAGTGACATGAAAAATTTCATGCAATGTGATCTCAAACATGTCTATTTCCAACTGATTCTTCTTTAATCTTTAGTGAGATCAATCCTGTAAGGACCCAAATTCTACCCTTGAAAATTTTTTCTTTTATTTTAATCCTTTCATGCATACCGTCTGTAACACCTTAAATTTGAGTCCTCAAGATTATAGTAACAGTCCTGGAAGCCTCGCTTGAGCGAGAGTTGTCTCGCCTGGGCGAGAAATGGCAATTTTTGGGCTGTTGACACAGTGTAATCGATTACACACTTCTGGTAATCGATTACATGCTGATAAACTAATCAAACCTGTGCATCTGACAAAGTGTAATCAATTACATACTCCTGGTAATCGATTACATCGTATTAAAAGCATCAGATATGTGCATCTGACACAGTTTAATCGATTACACACTACTGGTAATCGATTACATAGTATTAAAAGCATCAGATATGTGCATCTGACACAGTGTAATCGATTACACACTCCTGGTAATCGATTACACACTCCTGGTAATCGATTACACACTCCTGGTAATCGATTACATCGTATTAAAAGCATCAGATATGCGCATTTTTCACGTTGTAATCGATTACACCATGTTGGTAATCGATTACAACCTGACGACACCTCTTTAAAACAGAAACCCAAACACATTTTAGGGTTAAAAACTTTGAAGGGAGTTGAGAGAAGAGAGCTTTTCCAAGGGCAAAGAGTTTTGATACTCACCCAAGAGCTTGAGAAGAGGTAAAACTCTTGATTCTAACTCTCTTCTTCTCTCTTAAACTCATTTTGGGTATGTTGGATCTCTTCTCCAAATGTGAGAAACCATGGAAACTCATCCTTTGGAGTTATGGTTCGTTTTATCTATTTTTACCTTGTAAACTCTTGGTTTAGAGTTAATATTTCAAGAATGGAAAGGGTTGTGGGTTGAGTCATGAAAACCCCAAAACCCTAAAGTAAAAATGGGGTAAAAAGAGAGAGTGAGTAAAATGCTAGAGGTAGAAGATGAGTTTACCTCCAAATGTTGGAATATGAGATGAATATGCATGTTTTAGATGGTTGAATACTTATGATGAAAGTAGTTTAGAAACATCGAACATGTGATGAATATTTGTATGATTAAATAATGCAATATAAGTTGTTTATGTGATATTTGTAATAAATGACTAACATTGTGTTATATGGTGGGATGAGGAAAGATCCTAAAGTTGGAGGCGGTGTCGGTGGAACTTGAGAAGTTGCCAAGAACCAAACCCAACACTCACCGAGGTAAGGATAAGTCTTTAATTGTGCATTTGAAATGGAAAAGGTGTATTTTCTAAAGATGCAATAATTGAGTTGTAAATTACGCATTTAGTATAAACATATATGAGTGTGTTTATATTAAAGTAGACATAGATTTACGGAAAAGGAAAATATGTGTATTTTCTGGTTGTGCCATAATTAAGTGGTGAATCACGTAGTTTAGTATAAACATATATGGGTGTGTTTATACTAATGTTGGCGTGGATTTACGAAAATGATTTATGAGGAAATCGATGAAAGGAAAATATGTTTTAGCCGACTATGAATGGTTAGCGACTCTGGCTTGAGTATAGAAGCATACACTCTGACTTGAGTATAGAAGCATACACTCTGGCTTGAGTATAGAAGCGTACACTCTGGCCTGAGTATAGAAGCATACACTCTGGTCTGAGTATAAAAACATACACTCTGGCTTGAGTATAGAAGCATGAAAATGATTTATGAGGAGATTGATGAAAGGAAGTATGTTTTAGCCGACCATAAATGGTTAGCGACTCTGGCTTGAGTATAGAAGCATGAAAATGATTTATGAGGAGATTGATCAAAGAAAATATGTTTTAGCCGACCATGAATGGTTAGCGACTCTGACTTGAGTATAGAAGCATACACTCTGGCTTGAATATAGAAGCATGAAAATGATTTATGAGGAGATTGATGAAAGGAAATATGTTTTAGTCGACCATGAATGGTTAGCGACTCTGGCTTGAGTATAGAAGCATACACTCTGGCTTGAGTATAGAAGCATGAAAATGATTTATGAGGAGATTGATGAAAGAAAATATGTTTTAGCCGACCATGAATGGTTAGCGACTCTGGCTTGAGTATAAAAGCATACACTCTGGCTTGAGTATAGAAGCATACACTCTGGCTTGAGTATAGAAGCGTACACTCTGGCTTGAGTATAGAAACATACACTCTGGCTTGAGTATAGAAGCATACACTCTGGCTTGAGTATAGAAGCGTAAACTCTGACTTGAGTATAGAAGCATACACTCTGGCTTGAGTATAGAAGCGTAAACTCTGGCTTGAGTATAGAAGCGTATTTGTTTTAAAAGAAAGGAGAATCTGCTTTTAGCTAACCCTAAGGGGTGTAGCGACTTTGGCTCAAGTTATGCAGCAAGACAAAATGAATTTCGAAATGGTTTACTAACCCCTTTTTCTAATGTGGATTATCTTATAATGACGTTTATTAAATAAATGACTTACTCCTTTGTGTGTTTTGTACTTTTGTCATTGATAATCTCATTGCAGGTAAATAGACGAATGAAGTATGCCAGGTTGGGAGCTTTAGGAGCTTTAGACTTTGGATTCACTATTTATGTTTTTCGTATTCTAAATGATTACTTGCGGATTTAAATGATTGTAATCATGGCTAACCATTATTTGGATATTTGTAACCATGCGTAATGTTATTTTGGAGGATCAGAACCTTTGAGGTCTTAGTACTCATAGGGAATGATATGAATGAATTATGTTTTTCTGCAAGATTAATTGTATGATAATATAATAGGTTATAAGATTAGTTCCAGGAATGATTCATGAGAACTTCTAGGTAAAATGATTATGTATGTGGTCATTGATTCATGGATTGAGTGTGAGGAGGGGAAATAAAATTTTGAAGTAAGGATATTAAAATGGTAATGTGAGTTATGAGTGATTGAATGGAATTAAATTAAAATAAGAAAAATTTTCAAGGGTAGAATTTGGGTCCTTACACCGTCATCATACTACTTTGGTTTCTCAATTATCACTCCTTAAACACCTTTTAACATAAGATATTACCATACGATTTATATTGCGGAAAAACATAATTCATTCAATTAAACCCTAATGTCGACTACACATGACTAGCTATGGGTTTCCAAAATACCTATAACTACGTATATGCGGAATTACAATCATTCGTATAAATCATATATCCATAGTTATAAAACATTCCAAGTAATGCAATCAGCACTCATGTACAAAACATTGCTAATAATTGAAATCCAAAAATATAAAGCTCCTAAGCTTCCAAAAATAAGACCACCTCAGGTTACCTGTTCATCTGCAATGGAATTATCAATGACAAAACACAAATGTAACACCCCGAATTTTAGTCTTTAAAATTATAGTAACAGTCCTGGAAGCCTCGCTTGAGCGAGAGATTCTCGCCTGAGCGAGAAAGGTTCACCTGGGAGGGTGAAATCCTAGGCTATACTTGGCAATTTTGGGTAATATAATCGATTACACAGTCCTGGTAATCGATTACATGATGAAAAGCATCAGATATGTACATCTGACACAATGTAATCGATTACACCATGTTGGTAATCGATTACATCGCGACGATGCCTCTGTAATTTACACTGTGTAATCGATTACACTATACTTGTAATCGATTACACTTATCGCTGTGTCTATAAAATAGAAACCCAAAACACATTTTAGGGTTAGAACTTGAAGAGAAGAGAGAGAAGAGAGCTTTTCAAGAGCAAGGAGCCTTAGGACTCATCTTAGAGCTTGAGAAGAGGTAAACCTCTTGCTTCTAACTCTTCTTATTCCTCTCTAACTTGTTTTGGGTATGTTGGATCTAATTTCAAAACATGAGAAACCATGGAAACTCATCCTTTAGAGTTATGGTTCGTTTTATGTTGTTTTTATCTTGTAAACTCTTGGTTTAGAGTTGGTATTTGATGAATGGAAAGTTTTTATGGGTTATTCATGAAAAACCCCAAAAACCCCCAAAATGAGAATATGAGTATAAAGAGAAAGAGATGAAATGTTAGATGTGGATAATGAGTTGTGCTTTGACGTTGTTATATGAGATGAACATGTATGTTTTGATATTTAGAAACTTGTATTGAAGTAGTTTTGGAAATATTAAAAATATGTGAATCCCTTGTGTGTTTGACGATGAAATACGAGTTATTTATGAGTTATTTTGAATAAATGATTGATATGGTTGTTATTGGTTAAAGTGAGGAAAGATCCTAAGGTTGGAGGAAATCGCGGAAGAGACTTTTAAAGTTACTCGGAACCGATGCCCAACACTCACCAAAGTAAGGGATAAGTGTCTCTAAATCATACTTGCTGATATGAATGAGGTATGTGAAAGAGGTAATGGTTTAAAATAATACGTCTGTAATTTATGCATTATGTTGGAAAATGCGTTATTTTAGTGTTATGGAAAAAGAAGGAAACATTTATTGGGGGAGTCCCAATGGAAATAAGATTCGGAAACATTTATTGGGGGAGTCCCAATGGAAATAAGACTCGGAAACATTTATTGGGGGAGTCCCAATGGAAATAAGACTCGGAAACATTTATTGGGGGAGTCCCAATGGAAATAAGACTCGGAATCATTTATTGGGGGAGTACCAATGGAAATATGACTCAAAACGAATTCAATCTATTTGGGGGAGTACCAAAGGAAATATGACTCATAACGAATTCAATCTATTTGGGGGAGTACAAAAGGAAATATGACTCATAACGAATTCAATTTATTTGGGGGAGTACCAAAGGAAATATGACTCATAACGAATTCAATCTATTTGGGGGAGTACCAAAGGAAATATGACTCATAACGAATTCAATCTATTTGGGGGAGTACCAAAGGAAATATGACTCATAACGAATTCAATCTATTTGGGGGAGTACCAAAGGAAATATGACTCATAACGAATTCAATCTATTTGGGGGAGTACCAAAGGAAATATGACTCATAACGAATTCAATAAAAGTAACATTATTGGGGGAGTACCAATGGAAAGATGACTCAATAAAAGTAATATTATTGGGGGAGAACCAATGGAAAGATGACTCAATGAAAGTAATATTATTGGGGGAGAACCAATGGAAAGATGACTCAATGAAAGTAATATTATTGGGGGAGAACCAATGGAAAGATGACTCAATGAAAGTAATATTATTGGGGGAGAACCAATGGAAAGATGACTCAAATGAAAGTAATATTATTGGGGGAGTACCAATGGAATTATGACTCAAAATGAAAGTCATATGCATGCTATAGGATATATAGTATGAGATATATATTCTATAGGGTGAATATGAATGATGAGAAACGTGAAGGTCACATGAAAGTCATATGCATGCTATAGGGTATATAGTATGGGATATATTTTCTATAGGGTGAATATGAATGACGAGAAATGTGAATGTCACATGAATGCCGTATGCATGCTATAGGATATATAGTATGGGATATATATTCTATAGGGTGAATATGAGCGATAAAAAGGAAGATGTTGAGAAAGAAAGTAATATACATGCTATAGGATATATATTATGGGATATATATGTTATAGGGTGGATATGAATAACGAGACCGATGATGTTTCGAATGAACGTAATATGCATACTATAGAATATATATTATGGGATATATATACTATAAGATGAATATGAGTAAAGTGGAAATTAAAGGAAGATGATTTGAATGTTTATAATTCCGTATGTGTGTTTATGAATTACATTAAAGCTTGATTGTATTTGAATGTGGATTATCATGTGATGTTAGTTTTGAACTAATGACTTACTCCCTGTGTTTTGTGTGTTGTTATGATAATCCCATTGTAGGTAAATGAAGGATTTTGAGGAGGAAGCTCACTTAGGGAGATTTTGTGTTTATCAATTTGTTCGCCTTTGTTGTTACTTGACATTGTAGTTGAATTGATGACATTTTGAGATAAATGTAATCTGATTAGGATAATACGGAGATTTGTAGTTATGGACTTTATAACTCCGGAAAACCCACAACTGGTTGTATGTGGTAATTGCTAATTGAATGAATTATGTTTTTCCGCAACATAACTTTGTATGATAATACAATGGGGTAAAGAGTATTTTCAAAGAGTGTTTCATGAGGGTTTTTAAGTAAGGTGATAGATGTATGTAAGAGAGGATTAAAATAAATGAAATTTTTTCAAAGGTAGAAAATCGGGTCGTTACAACAAACACATAAAGGAGTAAGTCGTTAATTCAATAAACGTCATTATAAGATAATCCACATTAGAAAAAGGGTTAATAAACCATTTTCGAAATTCATTTTTGTCTTGCCGCATAACTTGAGCCAAAGTCGCTACACCCCTTAGGGTTAGCTAAAAGTAGATTCTCATTTTTCTTAAAACAAATCGCGCTTATATACTCAAGCCAGAGTTTTGCTTATATACTCAAGCCAGAGTTTTGCTTATATACTCAAGCCAGAGTTTTGCTTATATACTCAAGCCAGAGTTTTGCTTATATACTCAAGCCAGAGTTGCTAACCATTCATGGTCGGCTAAAAATATATTTTCTTTTCATCGAATTCACCATCAATCATTTCCCGTAAATCCACGCCATCTTCAGTATAATCACACCCATATATGTTTATACTAAATACATGATTTACAATATAATTATTGCATGGCTAGAAAATGCACACCTTTTCCATCTTCCGTAAATCTACGCCTACTTTAGTATAAACACACCCATATATGTTCATACTAAATGCGTAATTCACAACTCAATCATTTCATAACCAGAAAATACCCACATTTTCCTTTTCCGTAAATCTACGCCTCCTTTAATATAAACACACCCATATATGTTTATACTAAATGCGTAATTTACAAATTAGTCTTTGCATAACCAGAAAATACACGTTTTCTATTTCAAATGCAACATTAAAGACTTATCCTTACCTCGGTGAGTATTGAGGTTCGGTTTGTGAGTAACTTTACCAGTTTCCTCCATGATCTCCTCCAACCTTAGGATCTTTCCTCATCCCCACCAATAACAACAATGTCAGTCATTTATTCAAAATAATACGTAACGACTCATACTTCATCATCAAACATACAAGAGATTCACATATATTCAAGATTTCCAAAACTACTTCAATATAAGTTTTCAAACATTTAAACATACATGTTCATCTCATATATCAACATCAAAGCATTTCATATCTTTCTCTTTATACCCATATTCTCATTTTGGGGTTTTTTGGGGTTTTCATGAATAACCCACATAACCTTTCCATTCATCAAATACCAACTCTAAACCAAGAGTTTACAAGAGAAAAATAACATAAAACGAACCATAACTCTAAAGGGTGAGTTTCCATGGTTTCTCATGTTTTGAAAATAGACCCAACACACCCAAAACAAGTTAGAGAGGAAGAAGAAGAGTTAGAAGCAAGAGGTTTACCTCTTCTCAAGCTCTAAGATGAGTCCTAAGGCTCCTTGCTCTTGAAAAGCTCTCTTCTCTCTCTTCTCTTTAAAGTTCTAACCCTAAAATGTGTTTGGGGTTTCTATTTTAAAGAGCAGTCGTCGGGTTCTCGCTCAAGCGAGCCCATTCTCACTCAGGCGAGAAAATCCCGCCTATTTTAAAAACTCAGATCTGACCCTCTCGCTCAGGCGAGAATCTCACAGTGTCCACAGCCCCCAAAATGCCATTTCTCGCCCAGGCGAGGCAACTCTCGCTCAAGCGAGAATCCTCTAGTATATCCCAGGATTTCACATTCCCAGGTGATCCTTTCTCGCTCAGGCGATAATCTCTCGCTCAGGCGAGACTTCTAGGACTGATACTATAATTATAAAGACTAAAATTTAGGTTGTTACAAATCCAAAAGTCTTTAATTGTAACACAACAATTACAATAAACACATTCAAAATGGAACAACAAACCATCAACCTTATTATGCATAAAAATGTATATAACAACCAAAGTAAATCATAAAACATATAGGCTCTCACTGAACTAAGGTATCTTAAGGAACAACACCCATATGAGCAACACGCTGGTGAAAGACTTTAGGTATCAGACCTTTAGTCAGTGGATCAACTAGCATAAAATTTGTCCTTATATGTTCTATGAAAATTTGTCCATTTTGAATACTTTCTTTAACAACTAGAAACTTGATGTCAATAAATTTTGACTTTGTAGAACTCCTATTATTATTGGAGTAAAGAACTGCGGACTTGTTGTAACAATAAATCCTCAGTGGTCTTTCAATACCATCGACCATGTAACACCCCAAATTTCAAGTCTTTAAAATTATAGTATCAGTCCTCGGATCCTTGCTTGAGCGAGAGGTACTCGCTTGAGCGAGAAAGGTTCACCTGGGAGGGTGAAATCCTCGGCTATACTTGGCAATTTTGGGTAATGTAATTGATTACACAGTCCTGGTAATCGATTACATGATGATTAAAAGCATCAGATATGTACATCTGACACAATGTAATCGATTACACCATGTTGGTAATCGATTACATCGCGACGTTGCCTCTGTAATTTACACTGTGTAATCAATTACACACTTCTGGTAATCGATTACACACTTCTGGTAATCGATTACATCGTATTAATGTAATCGATTACACCATGTTGGTAATCGATTACATCGCGACGATGTCTATGTAATTTACACAGTGTAATCGATTACACTATACTTGTAATCGATTACACTTATCGCAGTGTCTATAAAATAGAAACCCAAAACACATTTTAGGGTTAGAACTTTGAATAGAAGAGAGAGAAGAGAGCTTTTCAAGAGCAAAGAGCCTTAGGACTCATCTTAGAGCTTGAGAAGAGGTAAACCTCTTGTTCCTAACTCTTCTTCTTCCTCTCTAACTTGTTTTGGGTATGTTGGATTTATTTCCAAAACATGAGAAACCATGGAAACTCATTCTTTAGAGTTATGGTTCGTTTTATGTTGTTTTTCTCTTGTAAACTCTTGAGTTGGAGTTGATATTTGAGGAATGGAAAATTTTTGTGGGTTATTAATGAAAAACCCCAAAACCCCCCAAAATGAAGATATGGGTATAAAGAGAAAGAGATGAAATGTTAGATGTGGATGATGAGTTTGTGTTTTGATGTTGATATATTAGATAAACATGTATGTTTTGATATTTGGAAACTTGAATTGAAGTAGTTTTGGAAATATTGAGAATACATGAATCCCTTGTGTATTTAATGATGAAATACGAGTTATTTATGTGTTATTTTGAATAAATGACTGACATCGTTGTTATTGGTGATAATGAGGAAATATCCTAAGGTTGGAGGAAATCGCGGAGGAGACTTTTAAAGTTACTCGGAACCGATCTCCAACGCTCACCGAGGTAAGGGATAAGTGGCTCTAATTCATACTCACTGATATGAATGAGGTATGTGAAAGAGGTAAAAGGTTTGTAAGGGAGACGTGTTTCCATAGTTAATGATTTGATGGAAAAGGTAAATGTATTGGCATTATTGTTATGATAATAGAGTAAACTGGTTATCATTTGATATGTGGTATTGGATAGCCTTCGTGGCATTGACTTGCCCTATGTGGTATTGGATAGCCTTCGTGGCGTTGACTTGCCCTATGTGGTATTGGATAGCTTTCGTGGCGTTGACTTGCCCTATGTGGTATTGCGTATTGAAAGTGTGCATGTCAAGAGGAACACTTTGGAAAGCTCTCCTTATATGACTTGGTTTTGATGAGGACAACTTGTGCTAACATGAGCTTGAAGATCATCAACAAATCAACATGCTTAAGCCTTCCGATTGGTATCTTGCTTAGACTAGATTAGTTTAGGTTGAGTCCAAGGCTTAAGTCACCTAATACATATCTCAATTGCATAAATCTTTTAAATCTTTTTCATCTTGAGATATGTCATTCATAATATGTTCATGCATCATATAAATACATGTACATGTGCATTCTAGGCATAATCTAAGTATTAAACATGTATGAATTTAAGTGCATAACATATTTGAAGTTTTTACACATGAAAGAGTGCTGTTAATCGATTACCACTTGGCTTAATCGATTAATCTAACTGCTTGCACAGTGTAATCGATTACAACAAACGTCAATCGATTAATCTAACTTTTTTGTGAAGCTTAATCGGTTAAAGCTGTCGTTAATCGATTAACTGGGCTTTTATTTCAATTCTTTATAAACTGCATTTTCAGAATTGATCTCATAAGTTGCATGTTAAATTTTTAGAGAGTTAGAGCATTTTTCCGTGTTAATTGTTGCATCTAGTTGTAAATGCATTTGTGAGCTTAGAAAAGAGAGAATTCTATGCTTTAGGATTGAGTGCTTTTCATGATACATTTCTCATCTTTTCTTGTCACATGTTCTTGCATTTTTACATGATTCTTGATTAGATGTTTACATATTATGCATTCTGTTTTTCACTAATACATTTTTCATACCGCATGAGCTTGTATTAGGTGATTAGAGTAAAGCCTTATCTTGTTAGATATAAGTCTTGTTATAGCTTAAGTTTACTCTGTATTGCTTTGTTTGAAAAAGTGTTGTAATTGTGGGAATCTCAAGGTGTCATATCACCAAGAGATTGAGTGTGTCTTCACTGAGTGTTAGACTTAGGGATAAGTAAAGAACAAGGTTCTTGGCTGGGGCTACGCCGAAAGAAAGGTTTTCTTTGTCGGTAGGAAGGGAGTCAAACCATAGAATAGGTTTCTTTTTATCTTGTAAGTGTCTAATTGTTGTAATTGGATAGTGTGTATGTAATTAACATTCATTCAATTATAGTGAAGAAAAATCTCCCAAATCAGCCGGGAGGCCTGGATGTAGTTTGCGGTGGACAAGCAAACGAACCAGGATAAAATTCTTGTTGCAGGACTTTTTCTATCTCTCTCTCTTTATTGCATTTGATCGATTAATTTGTTTAGTAGATTTAATTGATAATCTGTTTCTATACTGTATTACTTGTACTCTGATAAAATTCTGTAAGCCTGGTATAATCGTTTCATTATCAATTAATTGTCGAGCAAGAAACTGTACTTGCTTTTGCTTACTGTCACGGTTTAATCGATTAAGTGTGGTGTGTTAATCGATTACTTCAGTCCGTTAATCGATTAAGTGGACTGTGTTGAAAGTGTTAATCGATTACCCTGTTTTGTTAATCGATTAATCAAGGTGTTTTTCAGCATTAAGTGTTGTTTTCGAAAAGCGGACATTCTAACCGCTACACCTATTCAACCCCCCCTTCTAGGTGTATTGTAACCACTGATACCTAACAAGTGGTATCAGAGCTAGTGCGAAGTGCTAGCTCAACCGCGTATTCGTGATCCTTAGGGAAAAACGAATGGGTTCGTCAAACCCATTTGGTGGTGATGGTTCATCCATTAATCGACCACCTATATTCAGTGGTGAAGGGTATGCCTACTGGAAAGTCCGCATGCAAATTTTTATTGAAGCCATAGACTCGGATATTTGGGAATCCGTAGTCAACGGCCCTTTCGTTCCACAGCATCTTGTGGACAATGAACCTAAAGACAAGCCTAAAAGTCTATGGACCGATGATGAGCGCAAAAAGGTGCAGCATAATCTACGCGCCAAAAATATCATCACATCGGCCCTATCCTATGATGAGTTCTTTAGAGTATCGCAGTGCCAAAATGCAAAAGAAATGTGGGACACTTTACAAGTGACTCATGAAGGCACTAGCGAAGTCAAGCGCGCTAGATTAAATGCGCTTACCCATGAGTATGAGTTATTTCGCATGTTACCTAGTGAATCAATCTGTGATATGCAAAAGCGATTTACTCATATTGTTAATCATTTAGTTGCTCTAGATAAATCTTTTGCCAGAGGTGAACTAACTAATAAAGTTTTGCGTTGTCTTGACAGGAAATGGCAACCAAAAGTAACTGCAATTGTTGAATCCAAAGATTTGGATTCTATGCCTCTAGCTACTTTATTTGGAAAACTTCAAGAGCACGAAATGGAATTGGGGCACTTGACTATGCACGAAGATTCAGATCGGAAAAAGAAAAACATCACATTGAAGGCCACGACCTCCAAATCAAAAGAAGATAAAGATGATGATGAATCTGACTCCGATCTAGATGATGAAACTATGAATCTCCTTGTTCGCAAATTTAGCAAATTCATCAAAAGAAAAGGAGGATTCAAGAAGTTTCAGAAGAAAGAAGCGAAAGAGTCAACCAACAAAGGCAAGAACAACAAAGATCGCTTCACTTGCCATGAGTGTGGAAAAGCCGGACATATGAGATTTCAATGTCCTACCTATCTGAAAAAGGTTGATTCAGAGAAGAGCACTCCCAGGGAATTCAAATCCAAGAAAGCTTACATTGTATGGGATGTACCTGAGGAGGAAACACATCAAGCACTTCTAGTGAGGAGGAGTCAGCGAAGCTGTGTCTGATGGTCAGATCTGACAACAATGGCAACTCAGACTCACACGAGGATAATGATGAGGTATATTCCGACACCTCATCCACTTCGGATGACTTACCCTCTTATGAAGTTTTATATAATGCTTATGTTGAGTTACATGAGGAATTAAAGAAATTGGCTAGAATAAATGTTGATAAGAAAAGGGAAATCCTTAGAAATGAAAAGAAACTAAGCCAATTACAAAAAGAATTAGATGAATTAAAATTAGAAAATGAAACTTTAGATCTCATCTATTCTTGTAACACATGTGACTGCTCTGCTGATAATTTATGTCAAAAGCCTGTATGTGAGACTTGCGAGATTTTGCAAGAAGACAATCTTAAACTAAAAGAAAAACTCGAACGTCTCACAAACAGTAAACAGCAATTAGACTCTTGTTACATTAGAAAATATGGTATACCTAGCGGGGCTTATGTATGGATAAAGAAGGGAGATAATTCCCTAATCACTAACAGAAAAGGACCCAACATAATTTGGGTACTTGAGAAAAGCAGGTGATCTATTTTGCAGGTATGTCTTCGAACACAAGGACAAAAATGGTATTTAGACAGTGGATGTTCGAGACATATGACAGGTGACAGATCAAATTTCCTGGATCTATCACTTAAAGGAAAAGGATACGTCACGTACGGAGACAACAATAAGGGAAAGATACTTGGTACCGGAACAGTTGGTAACTCATCTCATACTCAAATTGAAAATGTTCTGTATGTTGAAGGACTAGAACATAATCTTTTAAGTATAAGTCAACTCTGTGATAAAGGTAATCGAGTATCTTTTGATTCTGACTGTTGCATCATTCGTGACATTTTATCTAATAATGTTAAATTTGTTGGTCATCGTATAAATAATATTTACATGGTTAACTTGGATGATGTCACCACATTATTTTCAAAATGTTTCATTTCTAAAGAAGATGACATCTGGCTCTGGCACAGACGCGTTGCACACATCCATATAAAACATCTAGATAAATTATCATCAAACCAACTAGTTGAGGGGCTACCAAAACTAAATTTCAAAACTAAAGAGATTTGTGACACTTGTCAAAAGTGTAAACAAACTAAAAACTCTTTTAAAAACAAAAATGTGATATCCACTTCAAGACCTTTGGAGTTACTCCATATGGACTTGTTTGGACCATCACAAATCATGAGTTTTGGTGGTAGCTACTATGCTCTAGTTATTGTTGATGATTTCTCTCGTTTTACATGGACATTATTTTTATCTGCTAAAAGCGACGCTTTCAACTCTTTTAAAAATCTTGCCAAGCAAATCCAAAACCAACTTAACCTGAAAATAGTATATATACGAAGTGATCACGGGGGAGAATTTGAGAACTTTCAGTTCGACAAATTCTGTGATAAGCATGGCATTATGCATCAGTTCTCTGCTCCTCGCACTCCACAACAAAATGGAGTTGTTGAAAGGAAAAATCGTGTGCTAGAAGAATTAGCGAGAACCATGCTTAATGAAAGTAATACCCCCAAATATTTCTGGGCAGATGCAGTTCATACTGCATGTTATGTTATAAATCGAGTATTGTTAAGGCCTAGTTTGAATAAAACTCCTTATGAACTATTAAAAGGCCGTAAACCAAACATATCTCATCTTCACGCTTTCGGTTGCAAATGTTTTATATTAAATAATGGAAAGCGGGCTTTAGGAAAATTTGATTCAAAAGCCGATGAGGGAATATTTTTGGGATACTCGATTCATAGCAAAGCGTTCAGAATTTTTAATAAGTATTCTATGCAGGTTGAAGAGTCTATCCATGTACAGTTTGATGAATCTTCTCCAAAAGAGAAGAGAAAGGTTGTATCTGATGATGTTGCAGGTGCTTTGGAAGAAGCATACTCAAAAAAACATGGATAATGTAGAAGCAACCGATGAAGAATGTCAAAACAAATCTCAAGAGCATTCAGATATGGCAGTTGTGTGGAAAACCAAGAAAGCTCACCCGATCGACAAAGTAATAGGTGACATATCTACGGGAGTGGTAACCCGTAGTTCCTTACGAAACTTCTGTAACTTCGTAGCTTTTGTATCTCAAATTGAGCCTAAGACCATTGATGAGGCCATTGAGGGTGTGCACTGGGGTATAGCTATGCAAGAAGAGCTAAACCAGTTCGAACGCAATAATGTTTGGGACTTGGTCCCTAAACCTAAAGATCATCCTGTGATTGGTACTCGATGGGTCTTCAGAAACAAGCTTGATGAATCAGGTTTGATCATTCGAAATAAAGCACGCTTGGTGGCCCAAGGCTACAACCAGGAGGAAGGTATCGATTATGACGAAACCTATGCCCCTGTAGCCAGATTAGAGGCCATCAGGATGCTACTTTCCTTTGCATCGATTATGAACTTCAAATTATTTCAGATGGACGTAAAAAGCGCCTTCTTGAATGACTATATTCAAGAAGAATTTTATGTTAACCAACCGCCTGGTTTTGAAAATTTTAAATATCCGAACCATGTTTATAAACTTAAAAAGGCACTCTATGGTCTCAAACAAGCTCCTAGAGCTTGGTATGATAGACTTAGTACCTTTCTTTTAGAAAAAGGGTTCGAAAGAGGCTTGGTTGACACAACGCTTTTTATTCGTAAATCAGAAAACTCTGTATTACTTGTGCAAATCTATGTAGATGACATAATTTTTGGATCTACTAATGATATTTTGTGTAAGGATTTTTCTGAGATGATGCAGGGGGAGTTCGAAATGTCTATGATGGGAGAACTTACGTTCTTTCTAGGACTTCAGATAAAGCAACTAGAAAGTGGAATTTTCATCCATCAGACAAAATATTGCAAAGAGCTGCTCAAGAAATTTGAGATGAACAATTGTAAGGAAGCTTCCACTCCTATGGCATCTGCTTGCTACCTAGATAAGGACGAAAAAGGAAAAACTATAGAGGTAACAAAGTATCGAGGAATTATTGGGTCTTTACTTTACTTAACTGCAAGTAGGCCTGATATCATGTTTAGCGTATGCATGTGTGCTAGATTTCAATCATCTCCTAAAGAATCACATCTTACAACTGTTAAAAGAATCATGAGATACTTAAAAGGAACAACTAACATGGGATTATGGTATCCTCGGGATGCCTCATTATCCTTGGTAGGTTATTCCGATTCCGATTTCGCCGGATGTAAATTGGATCGGAAAAGCACTAGTGGTACTTGTCACTTGTTGGGGAGTTCATTAGTAGCATGGCACAGCAAAAAGCAAGCTTGTGTTGCTTTGTCCACCGCCGAAGCGGAATACATTGCCGCTGGTGTGTGTTGCGCTCAAATCCTCTGGATGAAGCAGCAACTCAAGGACTATGGTCTTAATATTGAAAAGATCCCTATTAAATGCGATAACACAAGTGCCATAAACCTTTCCAAGAATCCCGTCTTGCATTCTAGAACTAAGCATATAGAAATTAGACATCATTTTCTGCGTGATCATGTACAAAAAGGTGACTGCGTTCTTGAATTTGTTGAAACTTCTAAATAATTAGCTGATATTTTCACCAAGCCCCTTCCCAGGGATACTTTCTTTGTTCTAAGGAGAGAACTTGGAATTCTTGATGAACAATATCTTGATTAAAATTGTTTAGGTGTTTACATCATCGTCTAGTTTCTCTATGCCTTTGTTTCTTTAGCTTTTCGATATTTGTTTTATTGCAAAAGTATATCTCTTGATTATTTTTTTTTTGTGATTCTGAATGTTTAAATAAATCTGTCACATTGCATGCCAAAGCCTTAAGAGGTTGAAACCATTTTACTGCCTGAAATTTTTTTTTTCTATGCGTAATCGATTAAATATTCAATTAATCGATTACCTGGGCATCAGTTGCTTGAAAATTCAAAATACTACTATAAGTAATCGATTACATTTTCACTTAATCGATTACCTGGGCATCAGTTCTTTCAAAAAATTTGAAATTTCACACTGATTAATCGATTAACTCTGCCCGTTAATCGATTAAAACCAGTTTTATAAAGGCAAACAGTAGCTCGGTTTCACACTTTTTTCTGGCTTTCTCACTTTCTCTTTTCTGCTTTGAGATTCTAAATCTATAACACAACTAATCCAAAGTGCATCAAAAGTAGAAACACCTATTCCTAACCCTCTTAAAACCATCAAGGAATCATATCTCTTCATCCTCATTATATCACATCTCCAAGGTTCCACTAAACATAACCTAGGTTAGGTTTGCCTACACCCATTTTTGACCTCTCACTGCCATTTCGATTTCTGCCACATTATGGAGCAAAGTCGTCCTAAAAGGGTCAAAACATCAGCCACTCGTGTACGAAGACGAGAGGTCGGCTCGCCTTCCGCTCGGGACCGTGGTGACCCCTACTATTCACTCATTCTGCAAGAAACCCGTATGGCGAAATTTCAAGGTCGGAAACCTACATATATACGGTATGTTGACTTAACTTGGTTAGCGGAACAGAACTTTAGCTTCCCGCATGACATGGAAGCTCAGGGAACTATTCAGTTCATGGAATTAAAGGGACAAGTCTACCCTGCTCTTGTTAGGGAATTCTATGCTAATTTTAGATATAAGGATGGAAAATATTGGTCAATGATTCCTGGCAATTTGTTTGAACTCAACGATGAAATTTTCATGAATGTCGGTGGTTTATCTTCTTCTGGATATAGTATAGGAGATTGTTCCTGGGTAAAGGAAAATTTTGATCCTACTGAAGTCTATAAGTCTTTTCTAAGAGGCCCTCATTTATACATTCAGGGTCA
Organism: Lupinus albus; assembly: GCA_009771035.1. Taxonomy (NCBI): domain Eukaryota; kingdom Viridiplantae; phylum Streptophyta; class Magnoliopsida; order Fabales; family Fabaceae; genus Lupinus; species Lupinus albus. The sequence continues at coordinate 3,940,280 of CM020013.1, read as the reverse complement.
ACTGACCAAAGCTGGGTTACTTTCTGTTGAGAACAGGCTGCTACACTACATTATTGCTTACATCTTAGTACAGAGGAACACAAATCACGCACAGCCTACTGTGAATGATTTACGTTTCATGTATGCAGTGAAGAATAATGTGATGATTAATTGGCCTGAGGAGATCTTGAAAATTATGAACAGTGTATCTTTATCTCAGTCGAAGCTGCTTCCCTACAGTATCTTCATCTCACGCATCGTTGACTATTTGCGCATTGACGTTTCCGATACTATCATTGTTGAATATACTGACAAGGATCATCTGGTTGGTGAAAGCCTCATACATAAGATGGGTATATACAAATATGGTAGTACTTGGCAATACCAAGAGGACTACACCACTTTTGGTCTGGATTTATCTGATGATGATAATCAGGATGGCACAGATAATCAGCATGCTACAACTCAGGGGGAGCCTTCTGGATCAGCACCTCAGAACTCTGCTTTTGGCTTCGATCAGTTGGAAGCTATGGAGCAACGGCTTAACAACCGTATGGATCTTCACTTCCAAGGACTAAAAGACTCATACTTTGCTGGTATGGAACAGTATGAGGAGCGACAAACTGCGTATTCGGACAACCAATTTCGGGAGTTGTGGAATCTGATTCAATCTACCGCTGAAGCTCAGAATGCCTTGTTTTGTTCAGAATTTCAGAAGCTATCTGTGCTTATCAGGGGAGATCAGAACATTGTCATTTCTGCTGATCACACTGACGATCCTCATCCTCCACCTCAACCTTAGTTTAGAAGACTTTAGACCTAGGATATCTTACCTTAGGTTTATTTCTTCTTTTTGGCACTCTTTGGATTTAGATACTGTTATGGATTCTAGTATTTCTGTTGCGTGCCTCTCTTATTTTGTTAATTGACGTTTTCTGGTTTATCTGGCTGCTAAACATTGTTACTCTTTATGCTATTTTATAATTATGTCGAATAGCCTACTATGTTCATGTGTATGGTTCTTGATCGTATGAGATTTTCTGCCTTGATATGGTTCATCTCGTATGCCGTTTACTTTACTTGTTTGGCTATCTCTGTTGTATAAACTTGCGCACTTGTTTAATCCTCTTTAACGTAAAACAGGTTAATTGTTATATCCCAATATTAACTCATTAACTGTGTTTTATGCATTACTCATATCTCTACCTCTTCTTTGACCTGAGTTATCTTTTTGATAATGTCAAAAGGGGGAGAAAGGTTGTTTTGTTGTTTTCTGATTGTGCAGGTTGATCGTAATAACAGCTTCCGATATTTGCGCATCATATCAACCTTGCCAACACAATCTTCAAGCTATTTACATTTGATGTGGAGTTTGTCATCATCAAAAAGGGGGAGATTGAAAGTGTGCATGTCAAGAGGAACACTTTGGAAAGCTCTCCTTATATGACTTGGTTTTGATGAGGACAACTTGTGCTAACATGAGCTTGAAGATCATCAACAAATCAACATGCTTAAGCCTTCCGATTGGTATCTTGCTTAGACTAGATTAGTTTAGGTTGAGTCCAAGGCTTAAGTCACCTAATACATATCTCAATTGCATAAATCTTTTAAATCTTTTTCATCTTGAGATATGTCATTCATAATATGTTCATGCATCATATAAATACATGTACATGTGCATTCTAGGCATAATCTAAGTATTAAACATGTATGAATTTAAGTGCATAACATATTTGAAGTTTTTACACATGAAAGAGTGCTGTTAATCGATTACCACTTGGCTTAATCGATTAATCTAACTGCTTGCACAGTGTAATCGATTACAACAAACGTCAATCGATTAATCTAACTTTTTTGTGAAGCTTAATCGGTTAAAGCTGTCGTTAATCGATTAACTGGGCTTTTATTTCAATTCTTTATAAACTGCATTTTCAGAATTGATCTCATAAGTTGCATGTTAAATTTTTAGAGAGTTAGAGCATTTTTCCGTGTTAATTGTTGCATCTAGTTGTAAATGCATTTGTGAGCTTAGAAAAGAGAGAATTCTATGCTTTAGGATTGAGTGCTTTTCATGATACATTTCTCATCTTTTCTTGTCACATGTTCTTGCATTTTTACATGATTCTTGATTAGATGTTTACATATTATGCATTCTGTTTTTCACTAATACATTTTTCATACTGCATGAGCTTGTATTAGGTGATTAGAGTAAAGCCTTATCTTGTTAGATATAAGTCTTGTTATAGCTTAAGTTTACTCTGTATTGCTTTGTTTGAAAAAGTGTTGTAATTGTGGGAATCTCAAGGTGTCATATCACCAAGAGATTGAGTGTGTCTTCACTGAGTGTTAGACTTAGGGATAAGTAAAGAACAAGGTTCTTGGCTGGGGCTACGCCGAAAGAAAGGTTTTCTTTGTCGGTAGGAAGGGAGTCAAACCATAGAATAGGTTTCTTTTTATCTTGTAAGTGTCTAATTGTTGTAATTGGATAGTGTGTATGTAATTAACATTCATTCAATTATAGTGAAGAAAAATCTCCCAAATCAGCCGGGAGGTCTGGATGTAGTTTGCGGTGGACAAGCAAACGAACCAGGATAAAATTCTTGTTGCAGGACTTTTTCTATCTCTCTCTCTTTATTGCATTTGATCGATTATTTTGTTTAGTAGATTTAATTGATAATCTGTTTCTATACTGTATTACTTGTACTCTGATAAAATTCTGTAAGCCTGGTATAATCGTTTCATTATCAATTAATTGTCGAGCAAGAAACTGTACTTGCTTTTGCTTACTGTCACGGTTTAATCGATTAAGTGTGGTGTGTTAATCGATTACTTCAGTCCGTTAATCGATTAAGTGGACTGTGTTGAAAGTGTTAATCGATTACCCTGTTTTGTTAATCGATTAATCAAGGTGTTTTTCAGCATTAAGTGTTGTTTTCGAAAAGCGGACATTCTAACCGCTACACCTATTCAACCCCCCCTTCTAGGTGTATTGTAACCACTGATACCTAACACGTATGACTTGCCCTATGTGGTATTGCGTATGACTTGCCCTATGTGGTATTGTGTATGACTTGCCATATGTGGTATTGCGTATGACTTGCCCTTTGTGGTATTGCGTATGACTTGCCCTATGTGGTATTGTGTATGAGTTGCCCTATGTGGTATTGGGTATGACTTGCCCTATGTGGTATTGCGTATGACTTGCCCTATGTGGTATTGCGTATGACTTGCCCTATGTGGTATTGTGTATGACTTGCCCTATATGGTATTGTGTATGACTTGCCTTATGTGGTATTGTGTATGACTTGCCCTATGTGGTATTGTGTATGACTTGCCCTATGACTTTCCCTATGTGGTATTGTGTATGACTTGCCCTATGTGGTATTGTGTATGACTTGCCCTATGTGGTATTGTGTATGACTTGCCCTATGTGGTATTGCGTATGACTTGCCCTATGTGGTATTGTGCATGACTTGCCCTATGTGGTATTGTATATGACTTGCCCCAAGTGGTAATGAGAAGGTAAACGTGCAATTGGAATATGAATGACGAGAAATGAGAAGGTTGCAATGAAAGTCATATGCATGCTATAGAATATATAGTATGAGATATATGTTCTATAGGGTGAATATGAGCGATAAAAAAAGAAGATGTGGAGAAAGAAAGTAATATACATGCTATAGGATATATATATTATGGGATATATATATGTTATAGGGTGGATATGAATAACGGGACAGAAGATGTTCCAAACGAACGTAATATGCATACTATAGAATATATATTATGGGATATATATACTATAGGATGAATATGAGTAAATTGGAAATTAAAGGAAGATAGTTTGAATGTTTTCAATTCCGTATGTGTGTTTATGAATTATATTAAAGCTTAATTGTATTTGAATGTGGGTTATCACGTGATGATAGTTTTGAACTAATGACTTACTCCTTTTTGTTTTGTGTGTTGTTTATGATAACCCCATTGTAGGTAAATGAAGGATTTTGAGGATGAAGATTGATTAGGAAGCTTTTGTGTTCATTTACTCGATTGTCTTTATTGTTATTTGATATGGTAGTTGATTTGATAACAATATGGGATGATTGTAAATCCGTTGAGATTAATATGGATATGTGTAGTTATGGGCTTTATAACTTGGGGAGACCCATAACTGGTTGTATGTGGTAAATGCTATTTGAATGAATTATGTTTTTCCGCAACATAACTTTGTATGATAATATAATGGGGTAAAGAGTGTTTTCGAAAATGATACTTGAGAGTTTTCAATGAAGGTGACGACTGTGTGTAAGAAATGATTAAAATGAATGAAAAATTTTCAAGGGTAGAAAATCGGATCGTTACAGACCACACGTAAGCCAGTGACAAAATTCCGCAACCATATGTCATGGTCTGATGTCTCAAAACAAGCCATAAACTTTGCAGCCATGGTTGAAGGAGCTGAGTGTCTGTTTAGCAGACGTCCAAGAGATAGTACCTCCAGCCAATACAAACACATATCCAGAGGTGGAGCGTCTACTGTCTTGACATCCAGCAAAATCGGAGTCCGAATACCCAATGATCTCCAAATTCTCAGACCTCCAATAAGTAAGCATGTATTCCTTTGTTCTCTTCAAGTAACGCATAACACGTTTGACTCCCTTCCAGTGATGCATTCCAGGATTGCTCATATATCTTCCCAAAACTCCCACGACAAATGCTATGTCGGGGCGTGTGCAAACTTGTGCATACATTAAACTTCCTGCTGTTGATGCATATGGAGTCTTTCGCATCCCGTATCTTTCAAGGTCATTTTTCTTGGGTCACTGTTCGAGACTAAACTTGTCTCCCTTAGCTATAGGGGTATCTCCTGGTTTACTGTCTTTCATGCCAAATCTAACTAGGACTTTATCAATATAGCTTTCTTGTGACAACCTTAGGATACCTTGAGAGCGATCTCTTAGTATCTGAATACCTAAAACAAAAGAAGCTTCCCCAAGATCTTTCATTTCGAAATTCTTCGTTAGAAATCTCTTGGTCTCATACAATAGTCCCATATCACTGCTCACAAGCAGTATATCATCGACATGTAATACCAAAAATATAAATTTACTCCAACTGAACTTGTGGTACACACAATCTTCAACTTTATTTGCCTCAAAACCATACGAGGTAAAAAACTTGATGAAACTTGTGATTTCACTGACGAGAGGCTTGTTTAAGGCCATAAATATATTTCTTTAATTTGCACACCATAGATTTTGAGCCAATTGATTCAAAGTTTTCTGGTTGCAGCATATATATTGTTTCTTTAATGTCATCATTTAGAAACGCGGTCTTAACATCCATCCGATGTAGCTCTAAATTAAAATGAGCTACTAGTGCCAATATTATTCTAAAAGAGTCTTTCGAAGATACTGGAGAGAAGGTTTCTTTATAATCAATGCATTCTTTCTGAGTGTAACCTTTAGCAACTAGACGCGCTTTATATCTGTCAATATTGCCTTTTGAATCCCTCTTGGTTTTAAATATCCACTTGCAACCAATAGGTTTCGCACCTTCAGGTAAATCGACAAGATCCCAAACGTCATTATCATGCATAGACTTTATCTCATCCTTCATGACATCAATCCACTTTTGAGAGTTAGAACCTTTCATGACTTGACAGAGGTTCAATGGATCATCTTCTGTTAACCCGATGCCATCCTCATATTCTTGAAGAAATACAATATAATCATCTGAAATTGCATTTCTCCTCTCTCTAGTGGATCTCCTTAATGACACTTCTACTTATTGAGGTTGTTGAATTTGCTCTGAAGGTACTTCAGCGAGAACCTCATGTTGTCTTGCTCTGGAATATTGTCAGGAACAATATTTTGAACATTTTGTTCTACTACCGAAGTTGTTCATTGAATGGTAATAGACACAAGAACTTGTTCACCATTAATGACAGGTTCTTCCTCAATGACAACATTCCTTATGTTCTCTTCCTTTCCAAAATCAACTTCCTCAAGAAATCTCACATTTCTCGTCTCAAAGAAAAGTCTTGTACGATCATAAAATTTATAGCCCCGTGAACGTTCAACATAGGCAAGAAAGTAACAACTGACTGTTCTTGAGTCCAATTTTCTTTCACGTGGCCTATAAGGCCGCGCCTCAGCTGGACAAAACCAAATATGCAAGTGTTTTAAGCTTGGTCTTTTACAAGTACAAAGCTCATATGGGGTTAAGTGCTTTACTTGGCACCCTATTAAGGATGTAAACTGTGATCTTTAAAGTTTCCCCTAAACAGACTCTGGTAAGGAAGAATGATTAATCATACTTATCACCATATCCTTAAGAGTTCAGTTTAGTCACTCAGCAACAACACCCATTATAGGTTTGTGTGGCATAGTGTATTGCATAACAATTCCACTTTCTCTTAGGAAAAAATGCAAATAACTCTTTCACAACATCTTTATTGTTCTTTCTTTTCTTATTCTGAGAGGTCATAATCAAATGAGCAATTTCAGTATTATCTCTCTACAGCCTCTCTCCCTCTTGAGTGTTATAGCTTACTTTGAATTTCCCAAAGTGTGCAGGAAGCGAGATCAAAACCAAGTTCACGAGCAAGTCTTCACCAAGCTCTAACTTTAGTGACTTGACTTTCAATGTGAGATTAGACATCTCCATAATGTACTCCCTTATGTTCCCTTTGCTTCATACCTTATGGAGATGAGTTTAGCCAAAAGGCTACTCGTCTCCGCCTTTTCATTTTTTGCAAAGTACTATTCTATTTATTCAAGGAATTTCCTTGCATTTTGACCATCAGAAATATAACACTGAAACGCTTCTGGACTAGAGCGTTTAATGATCATTAGACACATTCGATTAGAGCATTCCAATTTCTCAATTTTAACCTCATCGAGGTTTTTCAGAGTAGAAGGTTTCTCCAAACAAAGTGTCAGATCTAAATCCATACAGCCGAGAATAATCTCTACGGCTTCCTTCCAGACCTTAAAATTTGTCCCGTTCAGTAATGGGATGTTGTTAATTTGAGCATAAATATTTGCAGCACTGGTAAAAGACACTGAATCCAATTAGCTTGATATTCCATATCCATTGATAATGAAATTCTTGTTGGAATAGTCAAATATTGATCCTAATGCATGTCAAATAATAAACAATTCTTTGGACTAATTTATTATTCACATTTACAACCTTATAATTATCACATGTTTACCATCATATGTGTGTATATAATCCGGCCAAATAATAATCTTTCTTTGGGCCGATTAATACTCGCATGAATATATATATACGCACTAGCATTTGACATTTGACATTTATTATGAACAATTTACACAAAAGATGTCAATTTGGTGACGTCTTATTTCTATAGGTTCACTTAAAAAAAATCAAACAATCTAATAATCCAAAAAAAGACAGTCATGTAATATATAAAATAAGACATTAACATAATAGACCCATCACAAGATACCTAGTACAACATCAATTTCTAGTCTTTGGACAGAGAAAATCAATTTATAAGTGGTACTCTCAGTGCAATGATCAAATATTAACAATTAGTTCTATCAAACAATAGCATTTCTTTGGACCGACTATTATTCACATGAAAAATCTTTATAATTGTTACACATTTATCATCACATGTATGTTATTCTTTTGCCAAATTATGTCTTCCTTTGGGCCGAACACAATTCACATAAATAATCTCATACTCATCTGTGTAATTTTAATCAATTTCCACAACAGAGGTTACTTTGACAACGTATTGCATCAACTGATTCCAAATAATTAACAGATAAAGCAAAACACTATGGGTCCATTATAAGGGTACAATTTGGAATTAAAACTTTAAGATTTGATCTCTTTAATGATTAACAAATTTAATATCATAATATATTTCCAAATAAAAAAGGTATATTACATATATATCAACGCATAAAAATGGATGCAATCTTAATCAAATGCAAAATAGATTTGGAGTGAAAAGCATAAAAAATAGATGCAAATCATTATCGAAAATTCCAAATCTAATATGATCATGTATATCTTAAAACATATATGTAACTATATATATATACATTTTCACACTCTGACGTAGTAAATGTATATATAATTTTAAGCTTTAACTGTAACCATTATATATATATATTAACTTTAATCAGTAATTCCAGACATCACAACAACCTCAAGCTGGAAACAATTATATATGTATATATGTACATTTCAATTCGCCATATGTATAAAAGGCCATGAATTCCAGATTGTATATATATAAAAGAAAAACACGTCTTAACCCATATATACCTTAAAAATATACTTTAACAAATTGCAAAAATTGTGAAGTGACAAAAGTCAATGTCCAACAGTAAGGCGTTAGTGCACATACAATATACATATTGCATAACAAAGTCATAGAAGTTAATGCAATGGCCATGCACATATCTGAATATATATACTTCAACACATGTTACAAGGATTCATAATACAAATTACCCATGATTCAAATAAGTGGAAGCATATAAGATTTATCCTCATTATTCATAAATACCCAAATTTCATAACTATAGCGGAAGCATGAAATCACTCAAATTTAAAATTAGGGTTCATAAAAATTGGGGAAAAAATACCTTTAACGGAGAATCATAAAATTCAGAACCTAGAGCTCTGATACAATTTGTTAGAATTCTCTATTAATTGGTGAAATACCAATCCTAGAATCTTAAATCTTATGATTCTCAAACATTATGTAAAACAAGGATACAAAGTCATACCTGAATCCATGTTCTCAGATTTGTTCCTTGCGTATGCCTTCGTAGAGAGTTTTTGGTATGATGATCTTCCTCAACCAAATCATTGATTCCTCTTAGGACCTTCGTTTTCTCTCTGATGGGGAGAGGTGAAAATTATGTTTTGATTTGGTGTATTGGGGACCATAACCTTCCCGATTTGTTAAATTATAGGGTTCCCATTAATCCCTATGGGTTAACTACTCTTGATATCCACTCATTAAGCTCATATCCATTATCACTTTATATTAGAAGTCACAAGGGTTGTCAGTAATAAGATCACTTATTTTATAACCCCGAAAATAAATAGCCAGTATAATTGTATAAATATATGATGCCCACCTTAATTAGAAATAAATTTCTAACATATTGCTCCTACATATTTCCATGATTAATAGGAAATCAATATTAAATTGCTGCGGGTAGAAAAGTGTTTGTTGGTTGAGTGATTATTCCCACTTAAGAGAGTGAAGTATAACCATATGTGTGATATTGCGGAAAATTTACTGGCATGGTGTAGTTTGACTACACTATGCCAGCTTTGGTATATTGAAAAATTTATTTACGGGACCACGACATATGTGTTTGTCGCATTCCCAGTATGCGACAAACTGACAGGAGTCGCATTCCTTGAATGCGAGAATCATGGGGGGTAAGTCGCATCTACGGTATGCGAGATTGGTCTCGCATTGTTGGAATGCGACATCTGTTCATCTATATAAAACCCCCAACCGAGACTATATTCACAGACAGAGACGAGGTATGTTTGCCCATTTTCTAGTTTTCTTCAACATTTTTTGTATCAATGTTTTTATCTTATATTTTGTTTATGCTCATATGTAGATGGTGATTATTAGAGATATTGTCAACGATTTTAGTGATGATGAAGACATTGAGCTATGTTGTGATGATGATGAAGATTTGGAGCTTGATAGTAGTGAACTAGCTAACATAACATACGGTATTCCTTCGTCATTTTTCGTTACCATTGATTCAGATGCTGGACAAGATATCCAAAATAGAAAAAATAATTTAAGTAATGACTTTGATAATGAACTGTTTATTGGCATGCAATTTGAATCAAAGGATGCAACAATAAATGCTATAAAACAGTTTCATATTAAGAATTCTGTTGACTACATTGTTGTAGAGTCAAGACCGGATAGATATGTCGGACAGTGTAAATATTTTGGTAGTGGATGTCAATGGAGAATTAGGGCATCACTTAATGGAAAGCGAGATTTATGGGAGATTAGAAAAATTAATGGAACACACACATGTGTATCCACTAATATTTCTCAAGATCATACGAAATTAAATTCATCATTCATTGCAAATTGTATTATTCACTTAGTATCGGAAGATCCTGGTATACCAGTTAAAGCATTAGTAAAAGAAATTGTCACTCGTTTTGGTTATACGGTAACGTATAGAAAGGCTTGGACAGCTAAACAAATAGCAATGTCACAAATTTATGGTGATTGGGAGGGATCTTACAAGGAGTTACCTCGTTGGTTTAACACTGTCCAGTGTTATGCAGCTGGTACAATTGTAAGAAAGGCTTGGACAGCTAGCAGAGTGTGTTAATGGTGTTTTGAAAGGATCAAGAGCTTTGCCTATCACTTCTCTTGTACAAGCAACATATCATAGACTCAATTCTTGGTTTCTTCACCATAGAAATGAAGCAACAAGTATGATAATGGCAGGTCATATATATTGTGAGGAATTGACTAAGGTGTTAAATGAAAATAACCGTAAAGCCACATGTCAAACAATTCGAACTTTTTCAAGGGAGTCAGGAGTATTTGTGGTTGAGGTTCCTGGTAGAGAAGGTAGTCGACATTCGAAGGTATACACAGTAAGACTAAACCAATACTGGTGTGAATGTGGAGAATTTCAGTCACTTAGATTGCCATGCTCTCATGTCATTGCCACATGTTCATCATTCGTCCTATAAACTGTTCATGACAACCCGATGCAATTTATACATGGCGTTTACTTGCAGTGCAATGAGATGATTGATGCATTCGCTAAACTACTTCCAACGGCCTTCTCCGATAGTAACTATCAGGCACCTCTGACTATGCCAGTTGCACCTGAGTTTCAGCAACTGTTTGAGAGTCAAACTCAAACTGATACTCATCCGCAGGCATTTACTCAACAAACACCCGTTCCTCAACAACCATTTCAATTTCAAAGTTTTGGAGCGTTGAGTGATTATTCAATCTCTCATCAATTCGGATCTTCATCACATTATGTAGAGTCATTACCAACTATGTTTGGAACGACTTCTACTACACCATTGTCGGTATTCAACTCTGAACAATACTATCAACCTACAATGCCGACACAAGTGGATGATGAAGATGATGAAGAGGAGGAGGAAGAGGTGCCCCAGTTAGTTAGAGGTGGAACAAGACAACCAACACAACCAAGCTTAAGAGTCCAACCACCTCGAAGGAAAAGACCACCTCCATGCGGCATATCATCTCATAGACGCCATTAGGAAATAGATTTTCTTATGTTTTTTATTTCGTTTTCTAAATATGTATTAAATTTGCACTTTAATTAAAATTATGATTTTGATTATCAATTATTATTATTTGGTTTTCTATTACAAATATTCAATACTAATAAAATAAAACATAAAATACAAAAATAAAAGAAAAACTACAATACATAAAAAATGGTGGTATTAGGATACATGCCAGGCTAGAAAACATCAAAACACGCTACTGTTTCAGGTTTGAGGGATGTCACATTCTAACAATGCAACACTAATCTCACATAGCCGGAATGCGACTTAGCTCACCATGAATCTCGCATGCTAGGAATGCGACACATATGTCGTGGTCCTCATCCACGACATTCAAAAAGTTACACTACTCCGATAAATAAATTTTTCACTATACCAAAGCTGACATAGTGTAGTCAAACTACACAATGCCAGTAAAAATTCCGTGATATTGCATTCCAACTTAAACATGTGAAATCAACATCATGACATCTGCTTTTCAATCCTTAAGGTTTTTTTTATCATTATAAGATGTAATTTTTTTTGGTAAATTATAAGATGTAATTGATGACTAACCATTTTCACTATTTTCCTAGCTAATTTAAGAGAGTGAAATACAATCCTATATTTGATACAGCTATTACTGCATCATACTTAAATAGGTGCAAATATGATTTTAATTACTACCATCTCATGATAAAAAAACGCATATGCGCATCTGCCATAAGAAAGGAGGAGATGAATATCACACATTTCTCTCTTATATTTTTATGTGTTTCTCTATGCTTTTGTGTATCTCTATTTCTATGTTATTCTCCTTGCCATTTATAAGGTGCACTTAGACACATTTTTTTTCTTGAGATGGAATCCCCGTTAATAAATCCATAATGACTTGAATGAATTTGAATATTTGGAACATATTTTATAAATAAAATATCTGCATTGCTAGGCTAACATGTGTTCATAAAGCCACTTAAAGCATTTTTATTGTTTATTTTAAAAAATAAAATGAAAATTGGTGGGGGAAGTTAATTTAAAACAGTATCCCACAAGAGTTGGACCAATTTCATACTCATTAAACCATTTTTTTTATTGTAAAAGGAAAATGAAAATTAGGAGAGGAAATTAATTTGAGAGAATATCCTACAATTATTGAGTTAGATACGTGTTCGTTAAACCATTTAAAATCTTTTTTTATGAGTGGAAAATCCATAATTATCTACTTTATCAAATCAAAACTTTTTTATGGATTCCAATCTAATCAAAACTTTTTCTAAAGTGATTCACTTTTATTTTATATATTTTTATTATTTTAATATTTAAATTTTTTTTGGAAAAAAAATAATATTTGTTTTTTGGGACAAAAAAATTGGATTTTTACAATATTGATGGCTTGATGCTCATCTTGTTACCCGACTAGTTTATGATAAGGAGGTTAGTTATGCTATTAATGTAACACCCTGAATTTTAGTCTTTGAAATTATAGTATCAGTCCTGGAAGTCTCGCTTGAGCGAGAGATTCTCGCCTGAGCGAGCTGGGAGGGTGAAATCCTGGGCTATACTGGAAGATTCTCGCCTGAGCGAGAGTTGCCTCGCCTGGGCGAGAAATGGCAAACAAGGGCTGTTGACACTGTGAGATTTTCGCCTGAGCGAGAATCCCTCGCTTGAGCGAGAGGAAGCCTGTTGGGACTGTGAGATTCTCGCTTGAGCGAGAATCCCTCGCTTGAGCGAGAATCCCTCGCTTGAGCGAGAGGGTCAGATCTGAGTTTTTAAAATAGGCGGGATTTTCTCGCCTGAGCGAGAATGAGCTCACTTGAGCGAGAACCTGATGACTGCTCTTTAAAATAGAAACCCTAAACACATTTTAGGGTTAGAACTTTGAAGAGAAGAGAGAGAAGAGAACTTTTCAAGAGCAAGGAGCCTTAGGACTCATCTTAGAGCTTGAGAAGAGGTAAACCTCTTGTTTCCAACTCTTCTTCTTCCTCTCTAACTTGTTTTGGGTATGTTAGATATATTTTCAAAACATGAGAAACCATGGAAACTCACCCCTTAGAGTTATGGTTCGTTTTATGATGTTTTTCTCTTGTAAACTCTTGATTTAGAGTTGATATTTTATGAACGGAAAGGTTTTGTGGGTTATTCATGAAAACCCCAAAAACCCCCAAAATGAGAATATGGGTATAAAGAGAAAGAGATGAAATGTTAGATGTGGATGATGAGTTTGTGCTTTGATGTTGTTATATGAGATGAACGTGTATGTTTTGATATTTAGAAACTTGTATTGAAGTAGTTTTGGAAGTATTGAAAATATGTGAATCCCTTGTGTGTTTGATGATGAAATACGAGTTATTTATGTGTTATTTTGAATAAATGACTGACATGGTTGTTATTGGTCAAAATGAGGAAAGATCCTAAGGTTGGAGGAAATCGCGGAGGAGACTTTTAAAGTTACTCAGAATTGATCCCCAACGCTCACCAAGGTAAGGGATAAGTGTCTCTAAATCATACTCGCTGATATGAATGAGGTATGTGAAAGAGGTAAAATGTTTATAAGGATAAGTCTTTAACTTATGCCCTTTAATAGAAAATGTGGAATTTTCTGAGGTGAATAATGAAATGTATCGTAAGTCACTTAGTTGTTATAAACATATATGGGTATGTTTGTAACAACGAGGAGTGGATTTACCGTTTATGTATTGGTGGGATGCCAATGGAAATAAAACATATTTTTAGCCGACCGTGAATGGTTAGCGACTTTGGCTCAAGTTATGTAGCGACAAAGGATTTATGAGAAATTTCCTACCCGAAGTGGTAGTGGATCATTAAGGGAAATTGCCTACCCGAAGTGGTAGTGGATCATTAAGGGAAATTGCCTACCCGAAGTGGTAGTGGATCATTAAGGGAAATTGCCTACCCGAAGTGGTAGTTAATCATTAAGGGAAATTGCCTACCCGAAGTGGTAGTGGATCATTAAGGGAAATTGCCTACCCGAAGTGGTAGTGGATCATTAAGGGAAATTGTCTACCCGAAGTGGTAGTGGATCATTAAGGAAAATTGCCTACCCGAAATGGTAGTGGATCATTAAGGAAAATTGCCTACCCGAAGTGGTAGTGGATCATTAAGGGAAATTACCTACCCGAAGTGGTAGTGGATCATTGCGAAATTACCTACCCGACGTGGTAGTGGATCATTGAGAAATTACCTACCCGATGTGGCAATGGATTATCAGGGTAGTGTAAACGACCGGATGTGGTAAAAAGTAAGCTTGATGTCGAGAATAATCAATGGGACAAAAGTATTTGAGATAAACGAATATGCATGCTATAGAATGTATATTATGGGATATATATTCTATAGGGTGAATATGGATGATAAAGAGGAAGATGTGAACAATGAAAGTCATATGCATGCTATATGATATATAGTATGAGATATATATTCTATAGGGTGAATATGAATGATAAGAAGTATGAGGTTTAGATAGAACGTAATATGCGTGCTATAGAATATATATTATGAGATATATATATTATAGGACAAATATGTATAACGTGGAAATGAAAGAAAGAAGAGATGAATGTTTACATTTATATATTTGTGGTTATAATTTTATATCAATGCTTATTTGTATTGGAAAAATGTGGATTATCATGTGATGTTAGTTTTTGAACTAATGACTTACTCCTTTGTTTTGTGTGTTGTTTATGATAATCCCATTGTAGGTAAATGAAGGATTTTGAGAAGGAAGCTCACCTAGGAAGCTTTTATGTTTATTAAATTGAATGTATTTATCGTACTTGACATTGTAGTTGATTTGATGACATCTAGGGATGAATGTAATCTGATTAGGATAATACGGAGATATGTAATTATGGACATTAAAACTCTAGGAAACCCATAACTGATTATATATGGTAATTGCTAATTGAATAAATTATGTTTTCCGCAATATAAATTTGTATGATAATATAATAAGGTTAAAAGATTAGTTCAAAGAATGATTCATGAGGATTTTCTAAGTAAATTGATTATGTATGTCGTTATTGATTCATGGATTGAGTGTGAGGAGAGAAATAAGATTTTGAAGTAAGGATATTAAATTGGTAATGTGAGTTATGAGTGATTGCATGGAATTGAATTAAAATGAGAAAAATTTTCAAGGGTAGAATTTGGGTCTTTACACTTAATTCTACGAGCCATTATAAAGCTCTTGGCAGATCGATTTCACGTCATTTTCTTACAATATAGATGATGATGAGTGTGAACTTATTCAAGATGCCTTTATGTACAAAGAGATTAACACCAGCATCACTCAGAGTCTTATGCCTTTATGGAATCCACTACATGAAACACATCTAAGAAGAAAATTGTTGATCCAGTAGTGAAGATTGACTTAGAAAAGGTTTTTGACAATGTTAAATCAGAGTTCCTTCATAAATGTCTCATTGATTTTGGCTTCTCCTTTATAATGATTAAAATTATCTTG
The DNA here is from genome assembly GCA_009771035.1 of Lupinus albus. Classification (NCBI taxonomy): domain Eukaryota; kingdom Viridiplantae; phylum Streptophyta; class Magnoliopsida; order Fabales; family Fabaceae; genus Lupinus; species Lupinus albus. The sequence goes on along the minus strand of CM020013.1, from coordinate 3,924,508 downwards.
CATTGTCTGACTATCTCATCGCTTTCGCTTTTTTGGAATGGCTACATGCTCCCTAATAGAAGTAAGATGTGTCATTAGTTATATTTTGTTTTTTTATTATTGAACATATGTTATTTTTGTGTGATGTAGGAGGGGGAGATTTTTTTAAGTAATTATATTTTATTCTTCATTTTTTTCCACACCTATTGAGAAATAGCAATATAAGGAATGCTAAAATGAAACTTAGTATGATGTGTAAAAAATGTAGTATAATAAAAAGATGTCAGAATATAATAACTATTAAGAAAAGAACCATAAAGAAAGTGACAAGTTGGTTATAATTTTATCATAATAAGATGTTTTATAATAATAATATTAAAGTGACAAACTACTCAATATTGGCACACCTCCACCTTCATGATGTGCAAAGGTGGTTTCAAGGACCGGACAAAGGTATGACATGAGTTATGAACCTCTCTATTAATGAAGAGACAAGTACATCAAAAATCAAAAGGAAATACAATTTTCAATGACACATGTTTCCATTTGATTATAATGAAATTACACTTTTGTCATTAAAAACAAAGAAAAAAATGCATTTGTCTTTCCATTAATGCATTATTCCTATTTTCCTAATCTTAGCTATCATTTATGAGTTTGGATCTACCACTAAATGATGGCACTTGAATGATAGTGTCTTGTGAAGGCTTGAGATAATGTAGAAGATTTGGAGGTGAAAAGGTTGAATTAGGATGACAATGGGTATTTAAACCTTTGGTATCCATAGATAATATTCACAATGAGTTGTGTTTGGTTCTGTATTTTTGGACCCACAAGTAATTGAGATCCAAGATTTTAAGACCCACTATTTGTGGAGTCTGGATATGGATAAAGAAATATCCAAACCTGTAGCTATCTAAACCAATTATTTCTTCCTAAATATATATATATATATATATAACAACATATTAGTAATATCATATTAGTAATATCATATTAGTAATATCATATTAGTAAACCATGTATGTGTAATATAATGTTATGTTTGTAAGGACCCAAATTCTACCCTTGAAATTTTTTCCTTATTTTATTCATCCTTCATACATTTTCCTACGTCTTTTAAATAAAAATACCAATAATTCAAATTAAGTCTCATTTCCCTACTCATACCCATTTCATAATCTCATAATAACATACATGTTCGCATAGCAGAAAATCATAATTCATTCATGCATCCCGGTAACTACCGCATACTGTAACACCCCAAATTTTAATCTTTAAAATTATAGTATCAGTCCTGGAAGCCTCGCTTGATCGAGAGATTCTCGCCTGAGCGAGAAAGGATCACCTGGGAGGGTGAAATCCTGGACTATACTGGAGGATTCTCGCCTGAGCGAGAGTTGTCTCGCCTAGGCGAGAAATGGCAATTTTGGGCTGTTGACACAGTGTAATCGATTACACACTCCTGGTAATCGATTACATGCTGATAAACTAATCAGACCTGTGCATCTGACACAGTGTAATCGATTACACAGTCCTGGTAATCGATTACACAGTCCTGGAAATCGATTACACAGTCCTGGTAATCGATTACATGATGATTAAAAGCATCAGATATGTACATCTGACACAATGTAATCGATTACACCATGTTGGTAATCGATTACATCGCGACGATGCCTTTGTAATTTACACTGTGTAATCGATTACACACTTATGGTAATCGATTACATCGTATTAATGTAATCGATTACATCATGTTGGTAATCGATTACACAGCGACGATGCCTCTATAATTTACACAGTGTAATCGATTACACTATACTTGTAATCGATTACACTATACTTGTAATCGATTACACTTATCGCAGTGTCTATAAAATAGAAACCCAAAACACATTTTAGGGTTAGAACTTCGAAGAGAAGAGAGAGAGGAGAGCTTTTCAAGAGCAAGGAGCCTTAGGACTCATCTTGGAGCTTGAGAAGAGAGAGATCCTAAGGTTGGAGGCGGTGTCGGTGGAACTCGAGAAGTTGCCAAGAACCAAACCCAACACTCATCGAGGTAAGGATAAGTCTTTAATTGAGCATTTGGAATCGAAAATGTGAGTTTTCTGATTATGCAATGTTTGATACATAAAGTACGGATTTGATATAAACATACATGGTGTGTTTACATTAAAGTAGGCGTAGATTTACGGAAAGGAAAGTATGTGGTACTTTCTGGTTATGCGATGATTGAGTGTAAATCACATATTTAGTATAAACATATATGGGTGTGTTTATACTAATGTGGGCGTGGATTTACCGGAAATGATTTATGGTGAAACGAATGAGAAAGAAGTACATTTTTAGCCGACCATGAATGGTTAGCGACTCTAGCTTGAGTATAGAAGCATACACTCTGGCTTGAGTATAGAAGCATACACTCTGGCTTGAGTATAGAAGCATACACTCTGGCTTGAGTATAGTAGCATGAAAATGATTTATGAGGAGATCGATGAAAGGAAAATATGTTTTAGCCGACCATGAATGGTTAGCGACTCTGGCTTGAGTATAGAAGCATATACACTCTGGCTTGAGTATAGAAGCATGAAAATGATTTATGAGGAGATCGATGAAAGGAAAATATGTTTTAGCCGACCATGAATGGTTAGCGACTCTGGCTTGAGTATAGAAGCATACACTCTGGCTTGAGTATAGAAGCATACACTCTGGCTTGAGTATAGAAGCATACACTCTGGCTTGAGTATAGAAGCATACACTCTGGCTTGAGTATAGAAGCATACACTCTGGCTTGAGTATAGAAGCATACACTCTGGCTTGAGTATAGAAGCATGAAAATGATTTATGAGGAGATCGATGAAAGGAAAATATGTTTTAGCCGACCATGAATGGTTAGCGACTCTGGCTTGAGTATAGAAGCATAAACTCTGGCTTGAGTATATAAGCGTGATTTGTTTTAAGAGAAACGAGATTCTGCTTTTAGCTAACTCTGAGGGGTGTAGCGACTTTGGCTCAAGTTATGCAGCAAGACAAAATGAATTTCGAAAATGGTTTACTAACCCTTTTTCTAATGTGGATTATCTTATAATGACGTTTATTGAATTAACGACTTACTCCTTTGTGTGTTTTGTACTTTTGTCATTGATAATCTCATTGCAGGTAAATAGACGAATGGAGTATGCTAGTTCGGGAGCTTTAGGAGCTTTAGACGTTGGATTCACTATTTGCGTTTTTGTACTTTAAATGACTACTTGTGGATTTGAATGATTGTAACCATGGCTGACATTTATTTGGGTATTCGTAACCATGGGTATTGTTATATTTGGAGTATTATAACTTTTGGGCTCTTAGTACCCAATGGGAATAATAATGAATGAATTATGTTTTTCCGCAATTTAAATTATATGATAATATAATAGGTGTAAAGATTATTTTTAAAGAATGATTCCTGAAGGTTTTAAGTAAGATGATGAATGTATGTAAGAGAGAATTAAAATGAATGAAAAAAATTTCAAGGGTAGAAATCGGGTCGTTATACATACAATTAGCTATGGGATTCCAAAATACCCATATCCACGGATATCCAGAGTTACAAATATTCATGTTCAAAATAAAGTTAGTCATATTACAAAAGAATGAATATAAGGACTTACAAAAATTAAAAGCCTCTAAGCTCCTAATCAAAACGTCCTTACGTCTTCCACCTACCTGCAATGGGATTAACATTGACCATACATAGAAACACAAATGAGTAAGTCGTTAACGTAAAATAATGTTAATATACGTTAATCCACATTTTAATAAAGTTAAGTAAAAACTTAGAATTAAAGATATTTAAAATCATTTCCTTTGTTTATACTTTTGAAAACATGCTACATAACTTGAGCTAAAGTTTGCTACATTACTTGAGCCAAAACTTGTTACATTGCTTGAGCCAAAGCTTGCTACATCGCTTGAGCCAAAGCTTGCTACATCGCTTGAGCCAAAGTTTGCTACATTACTTGAACCAAAGTCGCTAACCAATCATGGTCGGCTAAAAACGAGTTTTATTTTCATTGGTACTCCACCAATACATAAACAGTGAATCCATACCATCACCATTACAAACATACCCATATATGCTTATAACAATTAAGTGATTCACAATTCATTTCATTATTCCGAGTTTTATTTCCATTGGCACTCCACCAATACATAAACAGTAAATCCACACCATCATCATTACAAACATACCCATATATGCTTATAACAATTAAGTGATTCACAATTCATTTCATTATCCATAACTAGAAAATCCACGCATTTTCCATCACAGTGCATAAGTTAAAGACACTTATCCTTACCTCGGTGAGTGTTGGGTTTGGTTCTTGGCAATTTCGTAAGTTTCACCGACACCGCCTCCAACTTTAGGATCTTTCCTTATTCCCATCATATAACACAATGTTAGTCATTTATTCCAAATATCACATAAACAACTTATATTGCATTATTTAACTATACAAGATATTCATCATATTTTCAATGTTTCTGAACTACTTTCATCATAAGTTTGCAACCATCCAAAACATACATATTCATCTCATATTTCAACATTAGAAAGTAAACTCATCTTCTACCTCTAGCATTTTACCCATTTCCACTTTAACCACATTTTCTCTTAGGATTTTGGGGTTTTCATGAATCAACCCACAAACCTTTTCCATTCTTGAAATAATAACTCTAAACTAAGAGTTTACAAGGTAAAAACAACATAAAACGAACCATAACTCGAAAGGGTGAGTTTCCATGGTTTTACACATTTTGAGAAGGGATCCAACATAACCAAAATGAGTTTCAAAGGGAAGAAGAGAGTTAGAATCAAGATTTTACCTCTTCTCAAGCTCTTAGATGAGTATCCAAGCTCCTTGCCCTTGGGAAAGCTCTCTTCTCTCACATCTCCTCAATTCCTAACCCTAAAATGTGTTTGGGGTTTCTCATTTAATGTTATCTCGTCGGGCTCTCGCTTAAGCGAGCTCATTCTCGCTCAAGCGAGGATCTTACAGCCTCGACAGGTCCAAAATGTCACTTTTCTCGCCCAGGCGAGCCAACCCTCGCTCAGGCGAGACCACCCTCGCTCAAGCGAGCTAACTCTCGCTCAGGCGAGAATATTTTCGTATAGCCCAGGATTTCACCCTTCCAGTTGAGCATTTCTCGCTCAAGCGAGCCAACTCTTGCTCAAGCGAGACACTCTCGCTCAAGCGAGACAACCCTCGCTCAGGCGAGAATCCTTCAATATAGCCCAAGATTTCACCCTCCCAGGTGAGCCTTTCTCGCCCAGGCGAGAATCCCTCGCTCAAGCGAGAATCCTAGGACTGATACTATAATTTTAAAGACTTAAATTTAGGGTGTTACAACGTTGATTAAATAGTTCTTACTAAATCAATTTTACATCATAATGTTGAAGTAATGACTTTATTTTTTATATTTGTTTGAATAAAATGAGTTGTATAATTGTGTTTAATAGTCATTTAAATTGTGTTTTGTAATTTTTCTCTCTTTTTGATTGCCTAAAGAACTTATAATATCGTAGAAAGCAAACACACAATTATATGAATTACTCACGATTATGTTTAATATTATTGAATTTGTGAGTATCCAAAGACCCATGAATATTAGCATGGACCTAAAATGGGTCTGGGTTTAAAAATGAATCAACAAGACAGGTTCGTGTAATGCACTACTCATTATCATCCATAGGCTGAATGAGTCTGAATAAGTTGGACTGAGTGTGGTTGGATGTTGTTCATGCCCAATAGACAATAACAATATTCTTATTGGATTGAAATAAATTTTGAGGTTTTGGTTGTTACATCATTAGTTAATTAAGTATTGGAGTGAACGCATGATTAATTATGTACGAGGGCCATTTTTTATTGCAATTGTTGCTTGATTATGCAATTATTGCATACACCTAAGTATATCTCTCAAATCATGCAACTCTTGCATAGTAGTTGCATAAAGCTATATACAATCCCATTAGTTATCTTTTAGAGTGTAATATCTATGCACCGTCAATGTAAAAATTTAAAAACAATGCTACATCATCTATTATTTATTTGGATTAATTTTTTTAAAGAGTTAATGATGATTAAATATGAACCGTGAATGATATAGTGACAATGTATAAAAATTATAAACAATTGGTGATACATATTTTTCTAATGTTTTTATTCAAAAAGTTGCATAACTCCTTACAACCCAACAAAGTTCAATGTCATTAGGATATAAAGTACATTGCTTGATACCATATTATATGCTTATGCCAACCTTCAATGAAAAGAGGAGAACTATTGTTTCTATCAGTTCACCTAAAAAATAGTATCTTTAAGACTAATATGTAATAAAATAATAGAATATCTCGTTGATATGATGGATAATAATATGTGATACAAAATTTTAATTATGAAGTTTAGTCAGAGAATAATAGATATCAGGTCAGGTGAAAGCTATATTGATAGTTGAACTTCAAAAGTAAAACATCTAATTCTTGATTGACTTTATTATCCATGTTGAAAGTAATTTTATTGCGTTCTTAACATATGAATTTATTTGTGTCTCAAATTATATATAATCAAAACTACATATAAAATGTGTACTCAGCTATAGTTTTTGAATGTTTATGGTTGTTCTTTAAAATTATAAAGACTTTACGCCGATATCCATACTGAGATTAATTTTTGCTATCAACTATTTGAATAAATGGAACAAAAAATAGAGCGCTCTAAAACTAAGATTTTTTATTCACAAAACTCTTTTATTTGTATGTGTAGTAAATAAATAAGAAAAAGAGTCAAAGAGATATAGACATGTCTCTATCTAATAAAATGCACAGGAGATCAACAGAAACCAAGTTTATATGTTGTGTACTCACAGTGAAGATAAGTTGTTGTTTCACTGCAAGTTAGTTTGCTTGGATGCGAACTGGTTCCTTAGCCGTGGAATGATATTGCGTTTATTGATGCGTTAATCAGGAACTTGCTACGTTTAGAAGTCGGTTCGGGTTGGGCCGACGTCGTTCCTGTACAAAAATCGGTATGGGTTGTGGTGACTTCTTTGTAAAAGTCAGTTTGGGCCTAGGTAACATTTTCTCATTGAGAATTCTATACTACAGGCCCAGATAATTTTATTTTGGGCCGAACTAATTGTTTAAAAAATAGGCCCACATAGAAATAGAATTACAAAATAAAAATGGAATTTTTAAAACGAAATAGACCCAAATATAATTTTATGTACAAAAAAAATGATTTAAATTGAAGTAGGGAATAAAACTGACTTTATTTAAAATTAAATAGCAATGTTAAAAAAATCTACACATTTCCTAAATGACCTCCCGTTCCACAGCTACATGGTTGCCTATTACGTCTTGACCTTCCTATATGTTCAATTGTTGACGGGTCTGGAATTGTATTTGTTTGCCTCGTTGGAAAAATATTATCCTCAACTATGAAAGAATTTGGTCCAGCACCATCTTGATTGGTGTTATGGCCAATATCATTAAGAAATATATTTGTCGACTCAGGTGTATCGAGTAAGTTATTCATGAAGTCATTATAGTCGGTATAAAATGAGTGGAGGTGAGGAATCATATCATCAATGCGATGGTGTTACGACGATTCGTAATGAAAAGACATTCTCCTTGGTAGAATGTTATAAGAGGTAGATATTGTTGGTTGATACATTGGATTTTGTGACATCATAGGTTGGAAAATTGGTGTTTGAGGTGAAGGAGGTTGATTTGTATGGTATGGGGGTGGTTGATTTTTTCGAAAATTTACTTGGCATGGATCTCGGAGTTGTGTTTCCAAAGATAAGAATGATCTAGAATTTGTTATATACCAAATCATATATTGTGGTGTGTGGAGAGGATATTGGATTTGAGGTCCTTGTAGGACTTGATCTCTACGATGACTCCAATATGCAATCCATTGTACATGCTTTGTTGCCCATTATGTATCTTGATTACCTCGTTTGTCAACTCTATGTAGGGCATCAAGATTCTTTGGAGATTGTGGCAAATCTTGCACAAATCCAAACTATAGTCTGATTCAATCTGTTTGTTGCAATTCGATAATGGAGAAACAAATCAAAGTTGTGCATGCACTCTAGACCTTCTTATCTTGTTGGAAATCACGTGGGAGATTGTTGATATAAGTTTCATATGGGAGTCATTTAAACTAAAAAGCTAAGAAAATATATTGTTTGGAAATTAAAATATTGTGTTAATTCTTATTGACAAAGATTTTTAAATTTATTACATCGTTGACGTCCATATGATCCAAACGTGAGCTATATCCCGTCAAGTCCCCATGTGGAATTCATCGGAAGTTTACGTTCGTTTGACCCCACCTACAGAAAATAGATATAAGTTAATAATTTGAAAAGTAAAAATTAGTTAAAGACATTGTTAATGTACAATAAGGAATTTATATTACCTTGAAGCAAATGGATAAGTCAGTAGGCCATCGATTATGGGTTCCAGAAAAGGTAGGCGATACAATGCCCAAGATTAATGTAGAAGTAGCAAACACTCACCCATGGCCTTTGCATTCGGTTTTGTTGTCCGACACATCTCTCTATACAAGTTATCCAAACAAGCTGAACCCCAGCTATATCGGTGAACTCTTGTTAGATCTCAAAGTAAAGATAAGTGCAATAAATATACTCTATTATTTGATTTGTCAGGAAACAACTCCTCTCCTATAATGTAAATGATATGTGCACTACAATATTGCTCTATTTGTAATTGTGCAGAGCAAGGGGGAGCTGAGTAAAGTTATCAACGAACCAAGTTAATTTTAACTCACACCCCTCATATATTGTTCGTCTATTGGGACTTTTCCCAATAGGTCTGCACACAGTTCATTCCAATAAAAAAAAGTAGGTCATGCTATTGGTAGATCATTGACATTGACTCCTATTTTGAGTGAGACATCTTCCAAAGTTATGGTGCATTCACCACATGGTAGATGAAAAGTGAGTGTCTCTGGCCTCCATCTTTCAACTAGAATAGTAATTAAATATGAGTCTATGTTGAAAGATCGGAGGCTGGATAATTTATAAAAACCGGTAAGCTTTATTAGATCATTTAATAACAACTCTTCTTCAAATAACTTGAGATGTCTGACTCGTATAACATATTTAGATGGTTCATGTAAAAAAACAAATTATTAGTTAATGGTCAATTGAAATATAACAGAATGCTAATTTTAAAGAATGTCCTAAAAAGCTATAAAACAAAGGAAGAGATCAAACCCATATTCTTGTAGAAGTTATAGAATAAATTTACCAAATGTGCTAATATGAACATTATTTAATACATTTATAGTGATATAATTAAAGTAACATAATAAAATGAAAAAAATCATGAATATACAATTAACCAAAAGTTAATAACATTTGTACAAATCATAGAAGTTGACATTTGAACGTATGATAGTAAGCAAGAAAACATAATAACCAAATAATTTTTGACATATGATCTATGTTGGTCTTGTAGTCTGAGTAATTGTGAATCAACCATTGTTGTTGAAGTAAAAAACTTGTTGAGAATAATATAAGAGAAAGTAAGTTGTAGTTGTAACTTCAGTTGTAAAAAACTTGCTGAGAATAAAAACTTGTTGTAACTTTAGCTTTAGATTCTCAATTTAAATAGGGACAGTTTGAATTGAATGGTTGTAGTTGGCATCAGGAATGAGGAAAATTAATTTGCTGAAAACCTCCTTCAAAGCCAATGAAAATATGTGCATGTACTATAAAATTTTAAAGTCGGTATTGCATGATGGTTGTTGAGGGAAAGGCTGCAAAATAATAATGAAGTTTGGTTTTTCCAAACCGACTTCTCAATGGAAGTTGGGAAGGCCCAAACCGACTTCTCAATGGAAGTTGGGATGGCCCAAACCGACTTCTCAATGGAAGTTGGGATGGCTCAAACTAACTTCTCAATGAATGTTGGGATGTGCCGAACCGACTTCTCAATGAGCTTTATGATGATGTTTGGTTGGCCCAAACCGAATTGTCAATGAGCTTTCATGATGTTTGGTTGGTCCAAACCTACTTATCAATGAGATTTTTTAAAGTTTGGTTGGTCCAAACCGACTTTAGGGTGATGAGTTCAAGTATCTAAATTGTTGGTGATACATTTATTATTGTTGATAGGGGAGATGCATTTGTAGTTACTGGATTTTTACAAGAACCGATAATGTTGGACCAGACTGCGACTGGGGAGCCTCCAACCACCGGGGAGTTCCATTGTTACCGGGGTATGGGAAGAGTGCAGAGCCATAAGTGATGCACCACGTCTTGAACCAAAACCTTAAGGCATTAGTTCCATGAGTCTATTCTACTTATAAATTCATTCACTCATCCCCGCATATCCAATGTGGGTCTTCACACTTGAATAAACCCAACAATCTCCCTCTCAAGTGTGGGTGCCACACACTTTCCGGTATGCTCCCCCTTAAGTCTACCAAGTCACAGCCGAACCATCGGCTCTGATACCACTTGTTTGTGCAGCGGAAACGATCGTTTCACAACATTGGTCACAAGCAATCAAATAAAGTGCATAGAATAAATAGAAGAGAATAAACAAAGAATTTAGTAACGGGGTTCAGCCAATTGTGCCTACCTCCCCGGGAGCGCTGAGTGGCTACCAAGATATTATTAGAGAATAAGGATTACAAACCCTAGCACACCCATGGGCCCAATTGCCCATGGAGTGTTTCTATTTGGTGCTTATATCTAGTGCACATTACAATAAGGGACCTGAGTCAAATATATAACATTGGTTACTCTACTCTATTCCAATACTAGGTGATGTGGGACTAATGTAATAACATATTTCAAGCATTTACAACAATCTCCACCGTGATTAAAATAGACGAATATATCGCTCCTTAGAAAATCTACACAAGATTCTTCACCTTACCGAATATCTGACTCCACCTTGCTCAATGGATAATTCTCTTTAACAAATTGTTCCCCTTTAGCATAAACCTTCTGAGTAACCTTGACGAAGTTATTAGGAGCCTAACTCTCTCAACTTGTAGTGCAAATTCCCATTCCTCCATCAAATGGAACACGACGCCTAGCCACATATTGCTAGGAAGTCTTTCGATATATGGAACCTTTACACAAAAGTTCACCAACAATTGCCCTCTTCAATACTCAGTCAAGCTAAACCTTGGAACTTCCTTGGAAAGCCTCAACCACTACCACCATTGTCTAGTCCGACAATCATAGTTCAAAAGAACTATTATACTCCACCATAATGAGTCTACAAATAACACATACCTTGCGTCAATGCTAACCAATGTCCGTGCCACACCTTTGCATCCAAGCCAATGCCCTTATCACACTGCATCTCTACCAATGCTCGTGTTACACCTTGCATCAATTCAAATGCCTATGTTACACCTTGCATCAAAGTCAGTCAGCGCCTATGTGCTCTTGTGGATCTACTAACAATTAATATCTTTCACTACGACGTTCCAGATTCGCTATTACGATATTCTACTTCTCATCTCAAATGAGATCATTCTCTCAACATCTAGAGAGATATTGTTAGTACCTGTCTCAGGGCCAAAATCAACACATTAATCCCTGTCTCCACCTTGATCCTAATCCACTGTATGAACTTCTGGGGTTCTGGATCAACATATATTGCTCCCACCATAGTTCTGTCATGTTTTCTTCTCCTTCAACTCATCTTCGTTATCCTTGCATAGTACATTTGACGCAACTTATCTAACCAACATGCATTCACCTTTTTTTTGCCATTATCTAGCACTTGGGTTAAGAGCCATCTACCAATTGGCTCTAATATCAATTGTTGGTGCAGCGGAAGCGATCGTTGCGCAGCGTTGCAGCATGGTGATCCATATGTGTATTTGTTGATTTTTTTTGCGTGTAATGTTGTATGTTAATATTATTGATTCAATGTGTAATCATTTGATTTATTATAATTTGTCATTGTACAATATTTTTGTAAACTCCTTTAATAAGTACATAGTTCATTAGAATTTACCATTTTTACAAACTTTATTTAATTTAAATTGAATTTATACACTCTTTCATTACACTACACAGTTCTTCGTTAATTCCCACCCTCTCACTCCCAACTAATCACTTACCCTCAATAAATACAATGCCCATTAACCCTTCCCCAACTAACATTTTCCCCTTACTCAATACATTTCACTACACACTACACAATACACACTACACAGACTACAAACACTGGTGAAGGAACATGGATTCTATTGGTGGAAATCCTAGAGAAGAAAACAATAGTGTAAGTTTATCTTCTTAATGTTATTCTTATAATGTATTTTTTCTCATAATATATACTAAGTAAATTTTTAAAATTTGCAGGAACATGAAAAGTTAACCGATGACTCTTTCTATTCAAATAATGTTATAACACGAAAAAATGACACATCATTAGTGGAGGTAAATTTATTGCATTTCATAATTTATTAAATAAATTAACTAAAATTTATTGCATTTCAAAATTTAAGACGTGTACAATATTTATTGTATCATTTATTGTATTTTGAAATTTATGGTTGTTGATTATTTATTGCATCCTTTAATTTCATAATTTATGGCTGTTCATCATTTTGGTTGTTAAAATTTCGTGTAGAGGGGGATACGAACTCACTTTACTTCACTGAATAGATTTGGTATTTGTGACACCCTAAATTTAAAGTCATTAAAGTATAGTATCAGCCATGAGAGTCTCGCTTGAGTGAGAGAATTGTCGCCTAGGCGAGAGAGGCTCACTTGGGAGGGTGAAATCCTGGGTTATACTGAAGGATTCTCTCTTGAGCGAGAATTGTCTCGCTTGAGCGAGAGTGGTCTCGCCTGAGCGAGAGTTGTCTTGCCTGGGCGAGAAAAGTGGCATTCAGGACCTATCGAGGCTGTAAGTGTAACACCCCAAATTTATCCTCCTTGAAATTAGGTAACAGTCCTGAAGAATGGGGCACACTGCCATATTCTCGCTTAAGCGAGAGGATCTCGCCCAAGCGAGAGGATCAATGTTTTGAATTTGGAAATTCTGCGAGTCTCGCCCAAGCGAGGAATGGGTCGCTTGAGCGAGAGAAAGCTTGGGCAAGCTGTGAGATTCTCGCTTGAGCAAGAGATTCTCGCCCTATTCTCGCCCGAGCGAGAGTGCCCAGCTATAAAAAGAAAGAAAAGGTTTCACAAACCCTAATCTTCATTTTCTTTTCTCCCCTTTCACTCCCAACGGCGACTCCCCATAGATTCCGACTCATTCCTCCTCTAAACCTCAAAAACACATCAAAACCTCTTCCTCTTGCTTCTTAATGGAACATTGGAGAGCTTTGGAGATGAAAAAGCAACAATGGAGGTTGAAGGAGATGGAGGGAGATGGAGCTCTTTGCGGATCCATGGAGCTTACAAAACCCAAGGTGAGGGAGAAGACCATTGTGGTCTTAGAGTATATCATTAGAGTCATCATCTCCGATTTTCCTCAAGAATCGGAGCATATTAACGGATAGAAACTCTCTTGAGAGTTTGTGGTCCATATGAGAGTCTTTATTTTACATGAGGATGTATTAGCCATAAAAGTGGAGATATATGTGTGGGGGAAAACCGTCTATTTGAGTAAATCGCTATATGCTCATTTATGGTAATACACCGTCATTAAAGATGGTTCTAACGTTAATGTGTATATGATGAAGAATATGTTATGCGTGGTTTGTTTATGATAATGGTTAGGTTGTGTGACAATGAATTTGTGATGAGTTGTGAATGTGTTAAAATGGATTTGAGTATGTTTATCAAAATGAGTAAGTTGTGTGTGGTTGATTGTTATAAACATGTATGGGTGTGTTATAACAATGAATGTGTGATGAGCTGTGAATGTGTTAAAATGGATAAAGGTATGTTTGTGACAATGAATGTGTTGTATGTTATTTACGGTGATAGAATAATGAGATGCCTGGTGTTGATTGTGTATGATATGGATGTGAGTGTAAGTGGAAACTCTACCTGCCCGATGGGGTATGGAGATTACTCGACCTTCCCGATGTGGTATGGGGAATTACTCGACCTGCCCGATGCGGTATGGGGATTACTCGACCTGCCCAATCTAGTATGGGGAATGAACTCGACCTGCCCGATGTGGTATGGGGATTACTCGACCTGCCCAATGTGGTATGGGGAATGAACTCGACCTACCCGACGTGGTATAGGGGATTACTCGACCTGCCCGATGTGGTATGGGGATTACTCGACCTGCCCGATGTGGTATGGGGATTATTTGTACGGTGCAGAATTGTTGAACGAGATCAAGGGTAAATTACTACGGAATGTGAAGGATGTGAAAAGTGTATACTCGGAATGAAAATCATATTCATGTCATAGGATATATATTATGGGATATATATATCTTATAGGGTGAATATGAATGATAAGAAATGAGTATATTTGGACGAATAAAATATGCACACTATAGCACATATATATTATGGGATGTATGTGTACTATAGGGTGAAATATGGATAATATGTAATGAATAAATATGCACACTATAGAACACCTATAGTATGGGATATATGTGTACTGTAGGGTGAATATGGATAATATGTGTTGATTGACGTATGTTTATCATGATTGATGTTAGATGTGTGTGGTTTTAATACTTTAATATTATTACTCCATGTAAATCCACGCTATGGTCGCCGTAGTTGGTTCTTACTCCCTCTGTCTTTCCTTGTATGTGTTGTATATTTGGGTTCAGGTTGTGGAGGTAGCGCATTGGACGCTTGCGGAGAAGAGTACATGATAGAGTAGTGGATAATATGTAATTGATATGTTATATGATAAATATTTCTAATACGAAGAACATGTTAAAGTGAATTCATGTATAAACAACTTTCTCCTAAGTGTATAATGAAGTGGATCTAATGTTTGTATTCAAGGTACTTTTGAGAAAGTGTAATTGTATAAAGGATGTATTTGAACGGAAGTGTAATGACATGCTTTTGAAATGAAAGGTGTTTGGAATATTTCCGCCTTGTAATTTATAAACGTATTCACTCAAGTTTCCAAACTGTTCGAGTAATATCTTTCAAAAGTAATCACTTCACTTTCACGAATAAGGATTTTTAAAAGAGAATTTTCGGGTTATGAAAATCGGGTCCTTACAGTAAGATCCTCGCTTGAGCGAGAGGATCCTCACTTGAGCGAGAGGATCCTCACTTGAGCGAGAGCTGCCTCGCCTGAGCGAGAAATCCCTCGCTTGAGCGAGAGCGTCAGATCTGAAATTTTAAAAAGGCGGAATTTTCTCGCGTGAGCGAGAACCCGACGATTTCACTTTGAAATAGAATCCCCAAACACATTTTAGGGTTAGAAATTGAGAGAGAAGAGAGGAGAATGTGATTTTGAGAGCAAGAACTCGTGGGAATCATCTAGAAGCTTGAGAAGAGATCCTAATGTTGGAGGAAATCGTGGAGGAGACTTTTAAAGTTACTCGGAACCGACCCCAACCTTCACCAAGGTAAGAGATAAGTGTTTCTAACTCACATGAGCTGATGTGAATGAGGTATGTGAAAGAGGTAATATGTTTGTAAGAATATTGTTGTTACCCTACCCAAAGTGGTAGTGGTTTATTGTTGTTTCCCTACTCGAAGTGGTAGTGGTTTATTGTTGTTATCGTACCCGTAGTGGTAGTGGATTATTGTTGTTGTCCTACCCGGAGTGGTAGTGGATTAATGTCGTTGTCCTACCCGGAGTGGTAGTGGATTAATGTTGTTGTCCTACCCGAAGTGGTAGTGTATTATTGTGGTATAGACCTGCCCGATGTGGTATGGAGAATTAACTAGTCCTGCCCGATGTGGTAAGGAGAATGAACTAGACCTGCCCGATGTGGTATGGATAATTAACTAGACCTTGTAAGGACCCAAATTCTACCCTTGAAAATTTTCCTTATTTAATCCAATTCCATGCATTTAATCAATAAATCATAATTACCGAGTGACTAAATTTATTTAAAATATCTCACTTCTCCCTCACACCCGATCTATGAACCAAAAGTAACATACAACATTTGATAGCAAAAAAACATAATTCATTAATATAACCTAGTAACGGCCGCATACAATTAGCTATGGGTTTTCAAAACACCCAGAGCTACCTATATCCTGAGTTACTAGTTTCCATGTTTAATGCCATGTACGACAATCAAGTTTATAATTACAAAATAATTAGTTCAAGTACAACCAATTACGATTACAAAAGAATGGGTAAGAGACATCAAAATAAAACTCTCTAAGCTCCTAATCAAAACACCCATACTCCTTCCACCTACCTGCAATGGGATTAACATTGACAATACACCAGGAAAACACAAAAGGATAAGTCGTTAACTCATTAAATATCAATGTAAGATAATCCACATTTAATAAAGTTAAATAAAGTGTTTAAAATCAAGTTTGCTTAAAAGCCAATTTCATCGTTCATACTTTTGAAAACCATGCTACGTAACTTGAGCCAAAGTTTGCTACATTGCTTGAGCCAAAGCTTGCTACATTACTTGAGCCAAAGTTTGCTACATCGCTTGAGCCAAAGCTTGCTACATTGCTTGAGCCAAAGCTTGCTACATTGCTTGAGCCAAAGCTTGCTACATTACTTGAGCCAAAGTCGCTAACCAATCATGGTCGGCTAAAAACGAGTTTTATTTCCATTGGCACTCCACCAATACTTTTTCACGAGTTTTATTTTCATTGGCACTCCACCAATACAAAAACAGTAAATGCACCCGACATCATTACAAACATACACACATATGCTTATAACTACAAAGTGTTTTACGAATCATTTTATTATTCCGAGTTTTATTTCCATTGGCACTCCACCAATACCAATGCGGTAAGTTCAGTCTTCGTTGTTACAAACATACCCATATATGTTTATAACAACTAAGTGATTTACGCTCCATTGCATTATTCCGAGTATTATTTTCATTGGTACTCCACCAATACATATACGGTAAATCCACTACTCGTTGTTACAAACATACCCATATATGTTTTTAACAACTAAGTGATTTACGCTTCATTTCGTCAATCTCATCAGAAAATCTACACCTTTTCCATTACAGTGCATAAGTTAAAGACTTATCCTTACCTCGGTGAGTATTGAGTTTGGGCTCTTGGTAACTCCTCAAGTTCCACCGACGCCGCCTCCAACCTTATGATCTTTCCTCATCCCATCATATAACACAAGGTTAGCCACTTATACCAAATATCTTCCAGTATACTCCAGGATTTCACCCTCCCAGGTGAGTCTCTCTCGCCCAGGCGAGAATCTCTCGCTCAAGCGAGGATCCTCCAATATAGCCCAGTGTTTCACCCTCCTAGGTGAGTCTCTCTCTCGCTCAAGCGAGAATCTCTCGCTCAAGCGAGAATCTCTCGCTCAAGCGAGGATCTCAGGACTGATACTATAATTTTAAAGACTTAAAATTTAGGGTGTTACAATCATTCCCCTCTTATAAGAATTTTCGTCCCCGAAAATTAACGTACCTCGATTCTAACAAATGAGGGTAATCCTCCCTCATTTCTTGATCAACTTCCCAAGTAGCGTCTCCTTCGTCCACTTGGCTCCACAACACTTTCACCAAAGGAATCTCTTTGCCCCTCAACCTTTTGATACTGGTATCCAGGATTCTCACAGGCAACGTTGCAAAAGTCAGGTTGTCCTTCAACTCTATCTGGTCCGACTCAACCACATGAGATGGATCCCCAACATATTTTCTCAACTGAGACACATGGAATACATTATGGAGGTTCGACAGTAGTGGAGGTAATGCAATCCGATATGCCACCGGCCCAATTCTCTTTAATATCTGATATGGCCCAATAAATCGGGGAGTCAACTTACGAGACTTTAACACTCTACCGATGCCGGTAGTTGGAACAACCCTCATGAAAACATGATCTCCCTCGTCAAACTCAAGGGGTTTCCTCCTCTTATCATAATAGCTTTTATGCCGACTCTGGGCGATCTTCATGTTCTCTCGGATTTTCTCGATCTTATCTGTAGTCTCTTGGACTAGCTCGAGCCCCAATATCAAGTTCTCCCCAGTCTCATGCCAACTCACTGGAGTTCGACACTTTCTACCATATAAGGCCTCATAGGGTGCCATTCCAATACTCGAATGGAAGCTATTGTTGTAGGTAAATTCAATCACTGGCAACATACAGTCCCAACTCCCTGGTTGTTCCAAGACACAAGCTCTCAAAAGGTCTTCCAATGACTGTATTGTCCTCTCTGATTGAACGTCCGTCTGTGGGTGGTAAGCTAAACGTAGTTTCAACTTAGTTTCCAAGGCGGATTGCAAACTGGTCCAAAAGTTCGAAGTGAAACGAGCATCCCTATCCGACACAATGCTCGATGGTATCCCATGCAAATGAACGACCTCTCGGATATACAGTTCCACCAATCGTTCCAGGGAGTATTTCATATTCATTGGCAAGAAATGAGCAGACTTAGTCAACCGATCCACTATTACACATATCGAGTCATATCCCTTCTGAGTCTTCGGAAAACCAGATACAAAATCCATGGAGATACTGTCCCACTTCCAAACGGGAATTTCTAGGGATTGTAACTCCCCCGAAGGTCGCTGATGCTCAATCTTGGCTTTCTGACATACCAAACAACTCGAGACATATGAAGCATCATCTCTCTTCAATCCCGACCACCAAAATAACTTCTTCAAGTCCTGGTACATTTTCGTCGTCCCCAAGTGAAAACTCATCTTACTCTTATGGGACTCCTCCAAAATGCTCTTCCGTAATTCCTCATCATGGGGTACACATACCCTCCCCTTGTAACGCAACAATCCACTAGGGTCCAATGCGAAATCAGTTTCCTTACCACTTAGCATCAAATCCCGTTTAGCCATTAGCTCAATATCCTCTACTTGCATCACCCTGATTTGATCGAACAGTTCATTTGTGACCTTAAGCATCCCTAGAATCATACTTTGGGGCTTTATCTGAACTTCCAAGTTCATATCCCTGAATTCTTAAATTAGTTTCCCTTTCTTATCATCAATGCCGACATATGCAAGGATTTCCGACTTAGAGCATCAGCCACCACATTGGCCTTTCCCGGATGATACTACAGCCCAAAATCATAATCCTTAAGGAACTCCATCCACCTTCGTTGTCTCATATTTAATTCCTTTTTATCAAATAGGTATTTCAAACTCTTGTGATCGCTGTATACCTCAAATCTCACACCATAAAGATGGTGTCTCCAGATTTTCAAGGCAAAGACCACTACTGCTAATTCCAAGTCATGGGTAGGGTAGTTTTGTTCATGTGTCCTCAACTGTCGAGAAGCATAAGCAAAAACCTTCCCTTCTTGCATCAATACACACCCCAAACCTTGCTTGGACGCATCACAGTATACACTGAAGTCCCGATCAGTACAAGGAAGAACCAACACTGGAGCTGTAGTCAACCTTCGCTTCAACTCTTGAAAACTTTCTTCGCAACGAAATGTCCATACATACGGTTCTCCTTTCCTAGTGAGTTTGGTTAATGGGAGTGCCAACTTCGAAAATTCCTCAATGAATTTCCGATAATAACCAGCCAAACCCATAAAACTCCTTATCTCAATGACCAACTTGGGTACCGTCCATTCCATCACCGCTTCAACCTTAACAGGATCCACTGCCACTCCTTCCTTGGATATTACATGTCCAAGAAAGTTTACCGATTTTAACCAGAAATCACATTTCGACAGCTTCCCATACAACCAATTCTTACTCAGAGTTTCTAGAACAATCCTCAGGTGCTCAGCATGTTCCTCTTTGCTCTTGGAGTAAACCAAAATGTCATCAATAAATACCACTACGAATGAATCCAAATACGGATGAAAAATCTGATTCATGTAGTTGGTAAATATTGCTGGAGCATTAGTTACTCCAAAAGGCATGACCAAATACTCGAAATGTCCGTACCTCATCCTAAAAGCAGTTTTAGGAATATCATCTACCTTCACTCGAAGTTGGTGGTAGCCCGACCGAAGGTCAATCTTTGAAAACAATACCACTCCTCTCAACTGATCTATTAAGTCATCAATTCTGGGCAACAGATACTTATTTTTTATAGTAAACTTGTTCAATTGCCTGTAGTCGGTACATAACCGCATGCTACCATCTTTCTTCTTAGCCAACAAAACAGGCGCACCCCACTATGAGATACTAGGACGAATAAACTTCTTTGCTAGTAAATCCTCAACCTGTTTTTTCAACTCAACCAATTCTAACGGTGTCATCCTATAAGGAGCTATAGAGATGGGTCCCGTTCCCGGCACCAAATCGATAGAGAATTCAACTTCTCTTACTGGAGGCAATTCCGGAATATCACCAGGAAATACCTTAGGAAACTCACAGACTATCGGGATGTCCTCAATCTTGGGTTTTTCAAAACCCTCCAGGGATGCCAACAACATAAACATGGCTCCTCCCTCCTTACAGGAAGTCCTAACTTCCTTTGCTGATAACGGCTTTATGTTACTAACCTCATCAGAAATCTCATCTAGATTCCCGAATACCACGGTTTTATCAGCGCAATTCAGTACCACACGATTAGCCGACAACCAATCCATCCCCAAAATTAGATCCAACTAGGATAGCGGTAAGCAAATTAAATCAACGGTAAAAGTCCTACCGTTTACCACCACTGGACATCGAGACACAACTGTCGACACCACCACAGGCACATCAGTTGAGGTGGATATGACCAAGTCGAAAAGCAACGACTCAGTTTGCAGATTCAGTCTATCCACGCATTCAATAGATACAAAGGAGTGTGTCGCTCCCGAATCAAACAACACTAAAAGAGGAATACCTGCCACCATGCAATTACCTTTTATCAGACCATATGCACCTGATGCCTCTGCACCACTCATGGTGAACACTCTGCCGGTGGATCGAGGACGTTCAACCCTCATCGCATTCACACTCTGCGGTTGCTTAGGACAGTGCCTTCGAATATGCCCAACCTCTTTCCATGATAACAGGTTAATGCCATTCCTGGACACGAGTCTCCAACATGAGCTCGGCCACATTTGTTGCACATAGAAGGAGAGCCCAACCGTGATCCTCCAGCATCGGCAAGAGTCCTCGGCCCATGCGAAGTGTAACCTCGACTATCCGTCGGACGGAAGTAAGGTTTTCGTCCCTCTTGGAACACATTGCCCTTACCTTTCTCATGCGAGAAATTCCTTTGAGGTCCAGAGTGTTTGGGAGGAAGGGGTTTCGGTGTCATCGCTTCATCCGCCCTCATATCATCCTCTATCATTCTGCATTTGTTGACCAAGGTGGCAAAGTCGGAGATCCCTTGATGCCTAAACATCATCTTCAGCTTGGGCTTCAAACCCGATTCGAATTTCGAGCACTTAGACCTTCCGTCCACCTCCAATTCCGAGTAAGGGCAAAATCGAGCCAATTATTCAAACTTGGCCGCATATTCCCCCACCGACCGGTCTCCCTGCTCCAATCTCAGAAACTCCATCTCTTTCTGTCTCCTCAAATCATCAGGAAAATATTTATGGAGGAATTTCACCTTAAATGTCTCCCATGAAACCAGCTGTCCCTCTACCTCCATTTGGCGTCGAGTGAATTCCCACCAATTCTCGGCCTCCGTCACCAACATGTAGGTGTCATAAGCCAACTTATGAGTCTCCGTACAGTTCATTGCTCTAAAGATCCGCTCCACCCCTTGGACCCACACGATGGCAGCTTCGGGAGCAAATCCCCCATGGAACTGGCTGGGATTTCTCCTACAGAACTCATCTAGCCCTCGATATTCTGCTGGCCCAGGTGGAACTAGTGGGTGCGAACTCGGACTTGACGTCGGGTTCTGATTCAGATTGTGCAAGTTCTCATTGACTTGCTGCAATGCCGCCACCATTTGTGCCAATAAATCGTTCGGGAAGTTCTGACTCGTCCCTCTTCCTCTTCTTCTTCCTCTTCCAGCAATGGGTACCTATACTCACTCACTAGTCAGAATAAATTTTTGCGTAATAACAATGCACATAACCACTTAACAATTAGCACAATTCAAACAACCTCAACATATAAAGATTTCAAAGAAGCATGTAAGGCCATATCCTAGGTCGTAGGATTAACCTAGCTCTGATACCATGTTGTAAGGAACCAAATTCTACCCTTGAAAAGTTTCCTTATTTAATCCAATTCCATGCATTTAATCAATAAATCATAATTATCGAGTGACTAAATTTATTTAAAATATCTCACTTCTCCCTCACACCCGATCTATGAACCAAAAGTAACATACAACATCCGGTAGCAGAAAAACATAATTCATTAATATAACCTAGTAACGGCCGCATACAATTAGCTATGGGTTTCCAAAACACCCAGAGCTACCAATATCCCGAGTTACTAGTTTCCATGTTTAATGCCATGTACGACAATCAAGTTTATAATTACAAAATAATTAGTTCAAGTACAACCAATTACGATTACAAAAGAATGGGTAAGAGACATCAAAATAAAAGTCTCTAAGCTCCTAATCAAAACACCTCTACTCCTTCCACCTACCTGCAATGGGATTAACATTGACAACACACCAAGAAAACACAAAGGAATAAGTCGTTAACTCATTAAATTTCAATGTAAGATAATCCACATTTAATAAAGTTAAATAAACGGTTTAAAATCAAGTTTGCTTAAAAGCCAATTTCATCGTTCATACTTTTGAAAACCATGCTACATAACTTGAGACAAAGTTTGCTACATTGCTTGAGCCAAAGATTGCTACATTACTTGAGCCAAAGTTTGCTACATCGCTTGAGCCAAAGCTTGCTACATTGCTTGAGCCAAAGCTTGCTACATTGCTTGAGCCAAAGCTTGCTACATTACTTGAGCCAAAGTCGCTAACCAATCATGGTCGGCTAAAAACGAGTTTTATTTTCATTGGCACTCCACCAATACATGAACAGTGAATCCACACCATCATTATTACAAACATACCCATATATGCTTATAACAATTAAGTGATTCACAATTCATTTCATTATCCCGAGTTTTATTTTCATTGGCACTCACCAATACATAAACAGTAAATCCACACCATCATCATTACAAACATACCCATATATGCTTATAACAATTTAGTGATTCACAATCATTTCATTATCCATAACCAAAAAATCCACGCATTTTCTATCACACTGCATAAGTTAAAGACTTATCCTTACCTTGGTGAGTGTTGGGGGTCAGTTTTTGACTAACTTTACCAGTTTCCTCCACAATCTCCTCCAACCTTAGGATCTTTCCTCATTCCCACCATTAACAACAATGTCAGTCATTTATTCAAAATAACACATAAACGACTCATATTTCATCGTCAAACACGTAAGAGTTTCATACATGTTCAATGTTTCCAAAACTACTTCATCAGGAGTTTCCAATCATTCAAGACATACATATTCACCTTGTATTCAACATTAGAGCACATGCACATAACACAATCATTTTCATATATGTTCATCATAATAACATTCACCTCTTATAACGAATCAACAACTCATAACACATCTTCATTATAAACAAACCACATACAACATATTCTTCATCATATAACATTTAACACATTTTCTCTTATGACCACATTTTCCTTTTGGGGGTTTTGGGGTTTTCATAAACCAACTCACAAAACCTTTACATTATTTGAATATTAACTCTAAACCAAGAGTTTACAAGAAAGAAACTAAATAAAACGAACTACAACTCAAATGGAAGAGTTTCCATGGTTTCTCATATTTTTTAGAAGAGATCCATACACCCAAAACAAATTAGAAAGGAAGAAGAAGAGTTAGAAACAAGAGGTTTACCTCTTCTCAAGCTTTAAGATGATTCCTAAGGCTCTTTGCTCTTGAAAAGCTCTCCTCTCTCTCTTCTCTTCAAAGTTCTAACCCTAAAATGTGTTTGGGGTTTCTATTTTAAAGTGAACTCGTCGGGTTCTCGCTCAAGCGAGAAAATCCCGCCCATTTTAAAAACTCAGATCTGACCCTCTCGCTCAAGCGAGGGATTTCTCGCTCAGGCGAGGCAGCTCTCGCTTAATCGAGAATCCTTTCGCTCAAGCGAGGATCTTACAGTCTCGACAGATCCTGAATGCCACTTTTCTCGCCTAGGCGAGACAACTCTCGCTCAAGCGAGAATCCTTCAGTATAGCCCAGGATTTCACCCTCCCAGGTGAGCCTCTCTCGCCCAGGTGACGATTCTCTCGCTCAAGCGAGACTCCCAGGACTGATACTATAATTTAATGACTTTAAAATCTAGGGTGTTACAATCCTTCCCCCCTAAATGAAATTTCGTCCCCGAAATTTGATTAGGTTACTCTCAGGAAGACACCATCATCGCCTAAACGTTAGGCATAAAATACCCTCAATCAAGCTTAGACCCAACCGGCTAAACCATTAAGATCCTTTATACGACATACAATGGCGCATACCACTCAACCGTGATACCGCATAGCCAATCCATAGACTAACCTTAGAAGTCCATATACCAAGGTCAACCATCAGGACAACTAAGGGAAAATTTTCACAACCGGAATAAAGATTCCCAAACGTCTCCTCAGTCACAATAGATCTCCCGATCTATTTCTACAATCATCGTTCAAAATGATCAACATAAACAGTAAGATTCACAGTAATACCTTCAATTTCGGAATAAAGTAGGACTCCATACTCATCAATACCAAGACGTACTAGTTCATATTCAACATGCAAAATCTAGATCGACATCCACTCAATAACATTATTTCATTCCACACATTAGCAATAATCATGATTTACTCAAAAATTCTCAATAGCAGTTCAATTTGTATTTGCTGCACACAGAACATGGTAGTCATCCAACAAGTAGCATTTAGGCAAACAAGATTTTTGGAGTCATTCCGAGTACTAAATAAATTACCAAGTAATTATCCAACTCAACCAAACATTCTTACTACAACGATTGCAGTTTAAGAAGATTTTCTAGTTCATAATCTCAACTACGCATACAAGGTCGCAGACTCAATCAAATCACATGCTTGGTCACCAATGATCATTGCAATTTTATAAACACTCAATCCAATAATATACGTTATGTAGGGATATTTCATTTACAATTGCAAGTATACATTTAGTATTCATATCTACAACATGTCTAGGAACACTTAGTCTGAGTTACTTCACACAGTTTTTAGCAATATTACATTCGCACAGGATGTAGTTGTTCAACTTTTGGGACATTCAAAGTTGAACTAAGTTAATGCTTAGCCACCTTCTACACTCCACCCAAATTGACTCTCGAAAATAGTTCAAATATAAGATTCATGGCAATCATGTAACACCCTAAATTTAAGTCTTTAAAATTATAGTATCAGTCCTAGGATTCTTGCTTGAGCGAGAGATTCTCGCCTGGGCGAGGAAGGCTCACCTGGGAGGGTGAAATCCTGGGCTATACTGGAGGATTCTCGCCTGAGCAAGAATTGTCTCGCCTGGGCGAGAAATGGCATTTTGGGGCTGTTGAGACTGTGAGATTCTCGCTTGAGCGAGAGGGTCAGATCAGAGTTTTAAAATGGGCGGGATTTTATCGCTTGAGCGAGAATAAGCTCGCTTAAGCGAGAACCCGACGAGAGCATTAAATGAGAGAAATCCCAAATACATTTTAGGTTAAGAATTGAAGAGAGGTGAGAGAAGAGAGCATTCCCAAGGTCTAGGAGCTTTGATTCTTGTTCAAGAGCTTGACAAGAGGTAAAACTCTCTATTCTAACTGTCTTCTTCTCTTGAAAACCCATTTTTGGTATTATGGATCTCTTCTCAAAATATGAGGAACCATGGGAACTCAACCTTTTGAGTTATGGTTCGTTTTATGTTGTTTTTCTCTTGTAAACTCTTGGTTTTGAGTTGGTATTTCAAGAATGGAAAGGTTTTGTGGGTGGGTTCATGGAAACCCCAAAACCCTAAAGACAAAATGGGGTTAAAGAGGAAAATGGATAAAATGTTAGAGGTGGAAGATGAGTATGCATTCTAATGTTGAAATATGAGACGAATATGTATGTTTTAGATGTTTGTAAACTTATAATGAAAGTAGTTTAGAAACATTGAAAATGTGTTAAGTCTCTTATGTGGTTAAAGATGCAAAATGGGTTATTTATGTGTTATTTGTAATAAATGAATAACATTGTGTTATATGGTGGGAATGAGGAAAGATCCTAAAGTTGGAGGCGATGCCGGTGGAACTTGTGAAGTCACCAAAAACCAAACCCAACACTCACCAAGGTAAGGATAAGTCTTTAACTTATGCACGGTGTTAGAAAATGCGTGGATTTTCTGATGTGGATAATGAAATGAAATGTGAACCACTTAGTCATTATGAGCATATATGGGTATGTTGATAATGATGAGGAGTGGATTTACGGTTTATGTATTGGTGGAGTGCCAATGGAAATAAAACTCGAAATAAAATAATGAATTGTAAATCATTTTGTAGTTATAAGCATATGTGGATATGTTTGTAATGATGTCGGGTGCATTTACCGTTTAATATATTGGTGGAGTGCCAATGGAAATAAAACTCGGAATAAAGCAATAAATTGTAAGTCACTTTGTAGTTACAAGCATATAAGATATGTTGTAATGATGTCGGGTGCATTTATTGTCTATGTATTGGTGGAGTGCCAATGGACATAAAACTCGGGATAAAGCAATAAATTGTAAGTCACTTTCTAGTTACAAGCATATACGATATGTTGTAATGATGTCGGGTGCATTTATTGTCTACGTATTGGTGGAGTGCCAATGGAAATAAAACTCGGAAAACAAAGTAATAAATGGTAAATCACTTAGTCGCTACAAATATATATGGGTATATTTGTAGTGATGAAGGGTAGATTTATTGTTTATGTATTGGTGGAGTGCCAATGGAAATAAAACTCGTTTTCTATCACAATGCATAAGTTAAAGACTTATCCTTACCTTGGTGAGTGTTGGGGGGTCAGTTTTTGAGTTACTTTACCAGTTTCCTCCACAATCTCCTCCAACCTTAGGATCTTTCCTCATTCCCACCAATAACAACAATGTTAGTCATTTATTCAAAATAACACATAAACGACTCATATTTCATCGTCAAACACACAAGAGTTTCAAACATGTTCAATGTTTCTAAAACTACTTCATCAGGAGTTTCCAATCATTCAAGACATACATATTCACCTTGTATTCAACATTAGAGCACATGCTCATAACACAATCATTTTCATATATGTTCATCATAAAAACATTCACCTCTTATAACGAATCAACAACTCATAACACATCTTCATTATAAACAAACCACACAAAATATATTCTTCATCATATAAAATTTAATACATTTTCTCTTATGACCACATTTTCCTTTTGGGGGTTTTGGGGTTTTCATAAACCAACTCAGAAACCCTTTCCATTCTTTGAATATTAACTCTAAACAAAGAGTTTACAAGAGAGAACCTAAATAAAACGAACTACTACTCAAACGGAAGAGTTTCCATGGTTTCTCATATTTTTTAGAAGAGATCCATACCCTCAAAACAAGTTGGAAAGGAAGAAGAAGAGTTAGAAACAAGAGGTTTACCTCTTCTTAAGCTCTAAGATGATTCCTAAGGCTCTTTGCTCTTGAAAAGCTCTCATCTCTCTCTTCTCTTCAAAGTTCTAACCCTAAAATGTGTTTGGGGTTTCTATTTAAAAGTGAACTCGTCGGTTTCTCGCTCAAGTGAGCCCATTCTCGCTCAAGCGAGAAAATCTCGCCCATTTTAAAAACTCAGATCTGACCCTCTCGCTCAAGCGAGGGATTTCTCGCTCAAGCGAGGCAGCTCTCGCGCAACCGAGAATCCTTTTGCTCAAGCGAGGATCTTACAGCCTCGACAGGTCCTGAATGCCACTTTTCTCGCCCAGGCAAGACAACTCTCGCTCAAGCGAGACCACTCTCGCTCAAGCGAGACCACTCTCGCTCAAGCGAGACCACTCTCGCTCAAGCGAGACCACTCTCGCTCAAGCTAGACAACTCTCGCTCAAGCGAGAACCCTTCAGTATAGTACAGGATTTCACCCTCCCAGGTGAGCCTCTCTCGCCCAGGCGACGATTCTCTTGCTCAAGCGAGACTCCCAAGACTGATACTATAATTTAATGACTTTAAAATCTAGGGTGTTACACTTCTCCATGATATGGCTCCTCCAGCCATTAAGAAGACATACCCAAATGTAGATTTCCTTGAGTCCACAAATCCTGCATAGTTTGAATCCGAATAACCGATCACCTCAAGATGATCTAACCTTTTATACGTGAGCATGTGATCCTTAGTGCCTTGCGAATATCTTAGAACCTTCTTTGCAGCCTTCCAATGGTCCATTACAGGGTTACTTTGATATCGGCCTAACATTCCAACAGCAAGGCTGATATCCGTCCGAGTGCATGTCTGAGCATACATTAAACTCCCAACCACCGATGCATAGGGAATAGATTCCATTTCCTTACGTTCCAAATCATTCCTTGGACATTGTTTTTCACTAAACTTGTCCCCTTTCTGGATTGGAGCTATCCCTGCGGAGCACTTTTCCATTCTGAGTCTCTCTAATACTTTATTGATATATCCTTTCTGAGACAACCCCAATAATCCTTGTGATCTGTTACGGAATATTTCTATTCCTATCACATAGGATGCCTCACCCATATCCTTCATTTCAAAATTATTAGAGAGAAACTTCTTTACATCATGTAACAATCCTTTATCATTTGTAGCAAGCAGAATGTCATCAACCTATAGAACTAATATTATAAACTTGCTTCCACTAACTTTCATGTAGATACACCGGTCAACAGTGTTTTCTAAAAACCCATATGACGTAATGGTATCATTGAATTTTATATACCATTGTCTGGAAGCTTATTTTAGTCCATATATTGACTTATTTAATCTACACACTAGATTTTCCTTTCTTGTGGTCACAAACCCTTCGTGATGGTTCATATAAACTTTCTCATTTAAGTCACCATTCAGAAAAGAGGTCTTTACGTCCATTTTGTGAAGCTCTAAGTCATAATGAGCCACCAAAGCCATAACAATTCCTAAAGAATCTTTCTTAAAAATCGGAGAGAAAGTTTCTTTATATCAATGTCCTCCTTTTGAGTGAAACCTTTGGCGACAAGTCTAGCTTTATATATTTCAATGTTGTCTTTCGAGTCATGCTTGGTCTTAAAGACCCATTAACAACCAACTCGTTTTGAACCCTCAGGCAACTCAACTAGATCCCAAACTTTATTATCGTCCATTGATTTCAACTCTTCTATCATAGCATTGAGCCACTTTTCAGAATTTTCACTTTCCATGGCTTGTATGAAGAGACTGGATCCTTATCAATGCTTAAGTCACATTCATGTTCAAGTGAATATACAATATAATCGTTAGAAATGGTTGGTCTTCTTTGCCTTTCAGACCTTCTTAATGCTATTTCTCGTGGTTCCTCCATCACTTAATCATTAATGACTTCATTAATTGGTTCATTAACTATTTGTTCATCATGTGGGTTTTGGATATTATCTTGTTGTCTCTGAGGGTTATTTGACGTTAATATAATCAGAGGAACAACAACCTGAGGAGACATCTTCGGTGAAGAAGATTTATCTGAAGTCTCTATAATATCCACCTTTCGTGATTTATCACTCCCACTAGTTTGACCATTCTCAATGAACCTAGCATTACCAGACTCAACTATTCTCGTACTATGGTTAGGACAATAAAATATGTACCCTTTTGACTTTTCCGGATAGCCGATAAAGAAACCACTAATGGTTCTTGCATCAAGCATCTTTTCATGTGGGTTGTACACCCTTACTTCTGCTGGACAACCCCAAACATGGAGATGTCTCAAACTGGGTTTCCTTCCAGTCCATAACTCATAGGGAGTTTTAGGAACCGCCTTACTAGGAACCCTATTCAGTAGATACGCATCGGTCCTTAATGCGTACATCCACAGCGATAAAGGTATGTCACAATGATTCAAAATTGATCTAACCATTTCCATTAAAGTACGATTTCGCCTTTCAGCCACACCATTCTGTTGCAGTGTGTAAGGCATAGTGTACTGAGCACATATGCCTCGACTTTCAAGAAACTTTGCAAATGGTCCTGGACATTGTCCATTCTCATTATACTTTCCATAATATTCACCACCTCTATCAGACCTCACAACCTTAACCTTCTTTTCAAGTTGTCGTTCAACCTCATCAATGAATACATTTAGGACATCCAATGATTGAGATTTTTCATGCAACAAATATAGGTAATAATAACGTGAGTAGTCGTCTATAAAAGTGATGAAATACTTTTCACCACTCCAAGATGGAACGTCAAAAGGACCACAAATATTTGTGTGTATCAATTCAAGAAGTTTGCTACTTCTCATGGCTGAGTTCTTTGATATGTGTTTAGTTTGCTTTCCTTTAATGCAATCTAAACAAACATCCTAATCGCCAAAATCCAAAAGAGGTAAAATCTCATTTTATGTTAACCTCGTTTGGATATATGGCCTAATATTTTATGCCACGAGTAAGCAGAATTCTTATCAAAATCTTTAAGCTTGCTACTAACTTCATGTTCAACATTAAATAAAGATTCCTTAAATTTAAAATCAAGATTGAAGCAATATAAACCATTCATTAAAGTACCAGAAGCAAAATAGTACGAATTTTTATACAATTTAAAACCATAATGCTCAATCTTAAAATTAAATCCTATACAATCCATCCTAGCAACAAAAACCAAGTTCTTGGCACATTCAGGAACATAAAAACACTTTTCTAGATCTAAATAGTTTCCACTATCTAGGATCAATCTATATGTTCCAATTCCATGAACTTGTGCATTCATTATGTTTCCCATGTAGAGAAACATCTTAGTTTCTTGGGTTTGGATTGAAAGGAATCTCTGCACAATATGTGACACATGAGTTGTTGCACCAGAGTCTAACCACCAAGTATTATTAGGAACTTCAGTAAGAAATAGTTCATCTATAATGGAAACAATGTGTTTACCTTTCTTTTCGAACCATTTCTTCCCTTTAGGACAATCCTTCTTGTAGTGCCCATTCTTCTTACAAAAGAAGCACTTCATCTCTTTATGGATTCCCTTCTTTAATGGGGATCTTTTCCTTCTCATTTCCTTTGTTCCTATTACTTGGCCTGAATCTGCTAGTGCTACCTGGCTCCTTAATGGTTAAATGAATGGAGTCATTCTTAATTTTCTTTAACCTCCCTTCCTCTTGAACAAGCATGGCCTTAACTTCTTGAAAATTCCATTTTTCCTTTATGGTGTTACAGTTCACCTGGAATTGGCCAAACTCAACAGGAAGAGAGTTAATAATGAACTGTACTAAGAATGCTTCTGTCACCTCCATTCCCATGCCTTTCATTTTTGCAGCCAAATTTGCCATACTAGTTACATGATCATAAAGAGGTTGCGACCAATCAAACTTCTTGGTCATCAGCTCTTTCATGAGATTTCCCACCACAAACTTATCAGTAATGTCTGATTGGGAGTACTCTTTGATCATTCTCATAAATTCCCTTGCATTATCCGTTTTAGGCATAGACGGCTTGACATTGTCAGAGATTGACATTTTCATCAAGCTAAAGCTCAACCTATTTGACCGCTCCCAAGCCTCATATAGAGTCTTGTCTGCCTCCGAACTGGTCTCAGTTATGGTTGACACATTATCCATAATGATGGCCAAGTCCAACTCCATTACACCCAGCGAGAACTAGATCTGTTCGGACCAATCAGCATAATTCAGTCCGTTGAACTTGACACATCCATTGCCTAAGGCGAATGCATTGAATGAAGCTGAAATAAGACATGCTCACACTTTAGTGTTTTGAATAAACCTTTATGGATTCAAACTAAACTTTTATCAATGCACTTAATTTATCTTTGGATAAAATTTAAATGCATTAAATCTTACTAATGATGCCTCATATTATTCTTTAATGGGTAATTAATCATACTTTCTAAACATGCATGTTATCTTTGGATAAACAAACACAAACAAATATGATTAATGCTTTAATGTCATTAAATACATGCAATAATCCACCTTTGGGTGATCAAGATATGCGTTATGATTTAATGAACAAACCCAAATAATTATCCTTATAATATCATAATCTTAGTTACATGCAATGATCCACCTTTGGGTGATCAAATATGCATCACAATTAATAAACATCATATACATCATATACAATCATAAATGGAATAGGAACAGCAACATAGAATAATAGTCTTTTTACACTTAGCATACATTTAATAGCTTCTGTTTCTAATAGCATACAAACAGACAGCCTTTTACACTTAGCATACACAATTAATAATTCACCTTTGTTTAGTGCAATATTTTGTGGACCAAAATCCAACACATACATGGCCTGGAATGTGATATATCTTACCCTTAATACCAATAACCTTCTGTTCTATTTGACAGTGCTTATTGTGAACATCACAAGCCTCTTTCTTGCACTTGTGTTCCAAGTGATCAAGACGATAGCCATAATCTTTTGTGTGGTATGAAACATATGGCAGTTACTATGAAACCTTGAATGAGTCTAAGAAGGCAAGATTTACTAAAAGTGGGTATATTTTGTTTTTAGTGTGACGAACACACTGGTTTCATTTTAGTCATAAAATTTCATCATTCAATTCCATGAATACAAGGAATGTCATAATGTCTCTAACCTTATGCTCTGATACCAATTGTTAGACTTTTAAAAATACTTTTAATGAGCCTTTGATGGTTCATAAGAATCTTTTAATTAGGACCTTGACATTATGACATTCACATGTGATAGATGAAGAGATTGAGGAATACCTGGTTCCATTGCGGTATCTGGTTGCCTTTCAGATTGCATTTGTTCTCACCTCTCTGCCTTCCCTTTATGCGTTCCTTGATGATTAGGAACTCATTTTCCTTCCTTCTCTATATGACACTACACTTTCCTTTAATGCAGCCACTAATGATTTGAATTCTCTCTATTTTTGTTTCTGGTTATGAGATAGCAAATAATAGTATTGCATTTCTAATATATGAGTGTCTCTCTTATAGAAGGAGAGTAGGAGGAGTCTATCATGGAAACTTTCACTCATGAAGTGAGAGGGGAGGAAGTTAGTAATAACTCCTACTAGTTTGATCATTTAATTGCCAACCATTATCACATTAGGCACTCACATTCAAACTAGTAAATTCCAAATACATGGACCACAAAATTGTTGAATTAATCTAACATGAAATACAACCATATATGTGATATTGCATACCAACTTAAACATGTGAAATCAAGATCATGATTGCATATGCTTTTCAATATAATCCTTAAGGTTTTTTTAATCATTATAAGATGTAAATTGATGACTAACTATTTTCACTAATTTCCTATCTAATTTAAGATAGTGAAATACAATCCTATATTTGATACCGCTATTACTACATCACAACTTAAATAGGTGCAAATATGATTTTAATTACTACCATCTCATGATAAAAAAAGTGCATATGGGTATGTAGCATAAGAAAGGAGGAGATGAATACCACAAATTTCTCTCTTATATTTTTATGTGTTTCTCTATGTTTTTGTGTATATCTATTTCTCTCTTATATTTTTATGAGCGAGAAATCCATAATTATCTACTTTCTCAAATCAAAACTTTTTTTTATGGAATCCAATCTAATAAAAACTTTTTATAAAGTGATTCACTTTTATTATTTAAAACATTTTTGGAAAAAAATAATATTTGTTTTTTTGGGACAAAAAAATTGGATTTTAACAATATTGATGGCTTGATGCTCATCTTCTTACACGACTAGTTTCTGATAAGGAGGTTAGTTATGCTCTTAATTCTACGAGCCATTATAAAGCTCTTGGCAGATCGATTTCACGTCATTTTCTTACAATATAGATGATGATGAGTGTGAACTTATTCAAGATGCCTTTATGTACAAAGAGATTAACACCAGCATCACTCAGAGTCTTATGCCTTTATGGAATCCACTACATGAAACACATCTAAGAAGAAAATTGTTGATCCAGTAGTGAAGATTGACTTAGAAAAGGTTTTTGACAATGTTAAATCAGAGTTCCTTCATAAATGTCTCATTGATTTTGGCTTCTCCTTTATAATGATTAAAATTATCTTGCATTGTCTGACTATCTCATCGCTTTCGCTTTTTTGGAATGGCTACATGCTCCCTAATAGAAGTAAGATGTGTCATTAGTTATATTTTGTTTTTTTATTATTGAACATATGTTATTTTTGTGTGATGTAGGAGGGGGAGATTTTTTTAAGTAATTATATTTTATTCTTCATTTTTTTCCACACCTATTGAGAAATAGCAATATAAGGAATGCTAAAATGAAACTTAGTATGATGTGTAAAAAATGTAGTATAATAAAAAGATGTCAGAATATAATAACTATTAAGAAAAGAACCATAAAGAAAGTGACAAGTTGGTTATAATTTTATCATAATAAGATGTTTTATAATAATAATATTAAAGTGACAAACTACTCAATATTGGCACACCTCCACCTTCATGATGTGCAAAGGTGGTTTCAAGGACCGGACAAAGGTATGACATGAGTTATGAACCTCTCTATTAATGAAGAGACAAGTACATCAAAAATCAAAAGGAAATACAATTTTCAATGACACATGTTTCCATTTGATTATAATGAAATTACACTTTTGTCATTAAAAACAAAGAAAAAAATGCATTTGTCTTTCCATTAATGCATTATTCCTATTTTCCTAATCTTAGCTATCATTTATGAGTTTGGATCTACCACTAAATGATGGCACTTGAATGATAGTGTCTTGTGAAGGCTTGAGATAATGTAGAAGATTTGGAGGTGAAAAGGTTGAATTAGGATGACAATGGGTATTTAAACCTTTGGTATCCATAGATAATATTCACAATGAGTTGTGTTTGGTTCTGTATTTTTGGACCCACAAGTAATTGAGATCCAAGATTTTAAGACCCACTATTTGTGGAGTCTGGATATGGATAAAGAAATATCCAAACCTGTAGCTATCTAAACCAATTATTTCTTCCTAAATATATATATATATATATATAACAACATATTAGTAATATCATATTAGTAATATCATATTAGTAATATCATATTAGTAAACCATGTATGTGTAATATAATGTTATGTTTGTAAGGACCCAAATTCTACCCTTGAAATTTTTTCCTTATTTTATTCATCCTTCATACATTTTCCTACGTCTTTTAAATAAAAATACCAATAATTCAAATTAAGTCTCATTTCCCTACTCATACCCATTTCATAATCTCATAATAACATACATGTTCGCATAGCAGAAAATCATAATTCATTCATGCATCCCGGTAACTACCGCATACTGTAACACCCCAAATTTTAATCTTTAAAATTATAGTATCAGTCCTGGAAGCCTCGCTTGATCGAGAGATTCTCGCCTGAGCGAGAAAGGATCACCTGGGAGGGTGAAATCCTGGACTATACTGGAGGATTCTCGCCTGAGCGAGAGTTGTCTCGCCTAGGCGAGAAATGGCAATTTTGGGCTGTTGACACAGTGTAATCGATTACACACTCCTGGTAATCGATTACATGCTGATAAACTAATCAGACCTGTGCATCTGACACAGTGTAATCGATTACACAGTCCTGGTAATCGATTACACAGTCCTGGAAATCGATTACACAGTCCTGGTAATCGATTACATGATGATTAAAAGCATCAGATATGTACATCTGACACAATGTAATCGATTACACCATGTTGGTAATCGATTACATCGCGACGATGCCTTTGTAATTTACACTGTGTAATCGATTACACACTTATGGTAATCGATTACATCGTATTAATGTAATCGATTACATCATGTTGGTAATCGATTACACAGCGACGATGCCTCTATAATTTACACAGTGTAATCGATTACACTATACTTGTAATCGATTACACTATACTTGTAATCGATTACACTTATCGCAGTGTCTATAAAATAGAAACCCAAAACACATTTTAGGGTTAGAACTTCGAAGAGAAGAGAGAGAGGAGAGCTTTTCAAGAGCAAGGAGCCTTAGGACTCATCTTGGAGCTTGAGAAGAGAGAGATCCTAAGGTTGGAGGCGGTGTCGGTGGAACTCGAGAAGTTGCCAAGAACCAAACCCAACACTCATCGAGGTAAGGATAAGTCTTTAATTGAGCATTTGGAATCGAAAATGTGAGTTTTCTGATTATGCAATGTTTGATACATAAAGTACGGATTTGATATAAACATACATGGTGTGTTTACATTAAAGTAGGCGTAGATTTACGGAAAGGAAAGTATGTGGTACTTTCTGGTTATGCGATGATTGAGTGTAAATCACATATTTAGTATAAACATATATGGGTGTGTTTATACTAATGTGGGCGTGGATTTACCGGAAATGATTTATGGTGAAACGAATGAGAAAGAAGTACATTTTTAGCCGACCATGAATGGTTAGCGACTCTAGCTTGAGTATAGAAGCATACACTCTGGCTTGAGTATAGAAGCATACACTCTGGCTTGAGTATAGAAGCATACACTCTGGCTTGAGTATAGTAGCATGAAAATGATTTATGAGGAGATCGATGAAAGGAAAATATGTTTTAGCCGACCATGAATGGTTAGCGACTCTGGCTTGAGTATAGAAGCATATACACTCTGGCTTGAGTATAGAAGCATGAAAATGATTTATGAGGAGATCGATGAAAGGAAAATATGTTTTAGCCGACCATGAATGGTTAGCGACTCTGGCTTGAGTATAGAAGCATACACTCTGGCTTGAGTATAGAAGCATACACTCTGGCTTGAGTATAGAAGCATACACTCTGGCTTGAGTATAGAAGCATACACTCTGGCTTGAGTATAGAAGCATACACTCTGGCTTGAGTATAGAAGCATACACTCTGGCTTGAGTATAGAAGCATGAAAATGATTTATGAGGAGATCGATGAAAGGAAAATATGTTTTAGCCGACCATGAATGGTTAGCGACTCTGGCTTGAGTATAGAAGCATAAACTCTGGCTTGAGTATATAAGCGTGATTTGTTTTAAGAGAAACGAGATTCTGCTTTTAGCTAACTCTGAGGGGTGTAGCGACTTTGGCTCAAGTTATGCAGCAAGACAAAATGAATTTCGAAAATGGTTTACTAACCCTTTTTCTAATGTGGATTATCTTATAATGACGTTTATTGAATTAACGACTTACTCCTTTGTGTGTTTTGTACTTTTGTCATTGATAATCTCATTGCAGGTAAATAGACGAATGGAGTATGCTAGTTCGGGAGCTTTAGGAGCTTTAGACGTTGGATTCACTATTTGCGTTTTTGTACTTTAAATGACTACTTGTGGATTTGAATGATTGTAACCATGCTCCCTAATAGAAGTAAGGTGTGTCATTAGTTATATTTTGTTTTTTTATTATTGAACATATGTTATTTTTTGGAACGGCGCTTTTTTTGGCTTTAGGACAACGAGTCCTGCAGCTGTTTGTTTGACCGAAGTCGTAGATGGTATGTTTAACAACGCTTATGTGTGCGCTGTTATATGTCATACATACGACAGCGCCACCTCCAACAAGCACTGTTGTATGTCACCCTTAACAACACTCATTTAACCACACTCATATTAAATAAGGCAAAATCTCTTTCAGACTTTTTATCAAACACATAAGAAACTTCTATATAATAAGAATGAAATCAAACTATTGTGTGAACATGTCTCTATTAATCATACGCAGTAATGAAAAAGACGAATGTGATAAAGATGTAGAGGATAAATCCATAATTTTCTACTCTCCCTTAACCTAAGAAATAAGAGGACATAAAGATACGGTCAAATTCAATATAATAAGAATGAAATATAAAATTACATAGAAAATATGAATGAAAAATAATAACCAAATACAATAAATACATACCGGGATTGCAAGTTTGGTAAATCAACGACAATTTCACGTAGATTCAACCTTGACATTTCATGTAATATAAAATAAGAAGTTAACGCATAAGAATGTAAATGCAAGAAGAAAAAGTGAATCAAAGAGAATGATTCACCTTATGCTCTCATAGAGAAAACGTGAGCTAATAACTCGTTTGAAGAGAGAAACTAAAAGAAGAAAAGTAAGAGTTGAAGAAGTTTTGTTTTTAAATCTGCAATGATTTGCGCATACTAAAACAAAAAATGTATGACTTTTAACAGCGCTTTCTAAAAATAAGTTGTTAAATGTGTGACTTTTCAGCTACTATAACATTATCAAAACACATTCACTATAAAACTTGTAAAATAAAAAAAAATAGTAAAAAATGTTTTTTTTTTTAATTTCAGGGTGCACTTTTCTAATATAGTGAGAAAATTTGGATACAATGAATTTTTCTACCCCAAATACATATATAATATGTACAATTATGATTAGTGATTCAAAAGTTATGTCAAAAATAGTGATACAACACCTTTAACAGCGCTTATTTACCAAAACTGATGTTTATATGACACATTAACAGCGCTTTTTACACAAGCGTTGTTAAATAAACAATGCTTGTGTAAAAAAACGTTGTTAAAGGTGTCATATAAACAACAGTTTGCATAAATAAGCGCTGTTAAAGGTGTTGTATCACTATTTTTGACATAATTTTTAAACCATTAATTAGAACTGAACATATTATATATGCATCTGTGGTAGAAAAATTCATTCTATCTAAATTTTCCCACTATAGAAAGTTGCTTCCTGAAATAAAATAAAAAACATTTTTTACTATTTCTTTTATTTACAAGTTTTATAGTGAATATGTTTTTCATAATGTTAGAGTAACAACAGCGCATATTGTAGCAAACGCTGTATAAGATAACAAATCTACAGCGAAAATTGAAAAATGTGTTGTAGAAGATATCTCATCAATAGCGTAAACAAAAACATGTGCTGTTAAATATATTCTTATTAACAGCGATATGCAATATTTGCGCTGTTAAATATTACGAATTAAAACAAGCACGTATTCAACCGTACATATTTTATGTTGCGATGTTGACAATATATCCGCTTATCAATTTTAACAGCGAATTTTTAAAGATGCGCTGTATAATTTTCCTCCGCCTTTTGTTTAGCAGCATATTTCTAGGATGCGCGGTTGAAGAACCGCCTTTAAAAACGTTTTCTGGCGTAGTAGTAGTATAATAACAAGTTGTAAGAATATAATAACTATTAAGAAAAGAACCATAGATAAAGTGACAAGTTTGTTATAATTTTATAATAATAAGAGGTTTTATTATAATAATATAAAAGTGACAAACTACGCAATATAATATTGGCACACCTTCACCTTCATGATATGCAAAGGTGGTTTCATGGACGGGACAAAGGTATGACATTGACTTGAACAAAATGTTGCATTTGTTTCAAACCAATTGCATCATTCCTATTTTCCTAACCTTAGCTATCATTTATGAGTTTGGATCTACCACTAAATGATGGCACTTGAATGATAAGATTTGGTGGTGAAAAGGTTGAATTAGGGATGACAATGGGTATTAAAACCTATGGTACCCGTAGATAATATTCACAATGGGTTGTGTTTGGGTCTGTGTTTTTGTACCCACAAGTAATTGAGACCCGAGATTTTAAAACTCACTATTTGCTAGGTCTGGATACGGATAATGTAGTACACAGACCCGTAGCTATCTGAACCTGTTATTTCTTCACATACATATATATATAGCAACATAATAGTAATATCATATTAATAGTAATTGTAATGTTATATTTTTAAACCATAGTTGTAATATCATAGTAATTGATAAATGTTATGTTAAACAGTGATGTTATATTGTTAAGTAGTGATGTTATGTTATTTTGTTAATTCATATGTGTAATCTAATGTTATGTTGATTAAATAGTTCTTACTAAATCAATTTTACATCATAATGTTAAAGTAACAACTTTGTTTTTTATATTTGTTTTAGTAAAATGAGTTGTATAATTGTGTTTAATAGTCATTTAATTTGTGTTTTATAATTTTTTCTCTTGTTGATTGCCTAAAGAACTTAAAATATCGTAGAAAGCAAACACACAATTATATAAATTATTCTCAATTATTTTTAATATTATTGAATTTATGGGTACCCAAAGACCTATGGATATTAGCACGAGCCTAAAGTGGGTCTGGGTCTAAAAATGAAGCAATAAGATGGGTCGTGTAATGCGCTACTCATTATCATCCCTAGGTTGAATGAGTCTAAGTAAGTTGGGCTGAGTGTGGTTGGATGTAGCGATGACAATGAGTCTGGATGGTTTCGGGTAATGCATTACCCAAACTGCCCCACTGCCTTGTTTTTGGACCCAGACCCATCCCATACCCATGCTATTACCCGCTGGGTATGCTAGCCATGGGTCCTTGGGTACCAAACGGATCAATGGGTACCCATAAATTCAAAAATATTAAAAATAATTGCAAGTAATTAATGCGTTTATGCATTTGTATCATACGATCTTATATCTTATTTATACAATTAACAAGAGAAAAAATTATAAAATTTAATTTAAATTTTAAAAAATGTAACACCCCAAATTTATCCTCCTTGAAATTAGGTAACAATCCTGGAGAATGGGGCATACTGCCAGATTCTCGCTTGAGCGAGAGGGTCTCGCCCAAGCGAGAGACCCAGTGTTTTAGTTTTGGGAATTTTGGGAGCCTCGCCCAAGCGAGAAAGCCGTCGCTTGAGCGAGAGTGGTCTCGCTTGAGCGAGAAAGTTGTCGCCTAAGCGAGAAAAGTGGCATTCAGACCTGTCGAGGCTGTAAGATCCTCGCTTGAGCTATATGTGCGGGGGAAACCGTTTATTTAAGTAAAACGCAATATGCTCATTTATGGTAATACACCGTCATTAAATATGGTTCTAACGTTAATGTATATATGATGAGTGATATTTCATGTGTGGTTTGTTTATGATAATGGTATGTTATGGATGGTTGATTTATTACAAACATATATGGGTGTGTTTGTAATAAGGATTGTGAGATGTGTGTTTAAGGAAAAAAGTAGAAATGGTTATGTTGCATGATAATGATTGAGTATGAGTTATTTATGGTCATAAATATAAATGAGTATATTTATCAAAATGAGTATGTTTTGGGTTGTTGATGGTTATGAACATTTATGGGTGTGTTGTAACGATGAATGTGTGATGAGTTGTGAATGTATTAAAATGGATATGAGTATGTTTATCAAAAGAGGTATGTTGTGAGTTGCGGATTTTTATAAACCTATATGGGTGTGC
The DNA here is from genome assembly GCA_009771035.1 of Lupinus albus. Taxonomy (NCBI): domain Eukaryota; kingdom Viridiplantae; phylum Streptophyta; class Magnoliopsida; order Fabales; family Fabaceae; genus Lupinus; species Lupinus albus. Next base: position 3,883,053 of record CM020013.1, on the reverse strand, counting down.
GTGTAACGATGACTGTGTGATGAGTTGTTAAGGTGTTAAAATGGATAAGGGTATGTTTGTGTCAATGAAGGTGTTGTGTGTTATGTATGGCGATAAAATAATGAGATGTCTTGTGTTGATTGTGTATGACCTGGATGTGAGTGTAAAGTGGAAACTCCACCTGCCCGATGTGGTATGGGGAATGAACTCGACCTGCCCGAAGTGGTAAGGGGAATGAACTCGACCTGCCCGATGTGGTATGGGGAATGAACTCGACCTGCCCGATGTGGTATGGGGAATGAACTCGACCTGCCCGATGTGGTATAGGGAATTATCTATGTCTACCCGATGTGGTATGGGGAATTATCTATGCCTACCCGACGTGGTAGAGGTGTATCTTGTGGGAGAACTCGGTGAATACAATTAAGGGTGTATACGACAAATGGGAAAGTGAGTATGTTCGGTTGAGAATAATATGCATGCTATAGGATATATATTATGGGATATATATATATACTATAGGGTGAATATGAATGATGGGAAATGAGCATGTTTAAACTGAGATTAATATGCATGCTATAGAATATATATTATGGAATGTATATACTATAGGATGAATATGAAAGAGGAGAAAATGAGTATGTTTGGATGTAAGAAATATGCACACAATAGCACATGTCTATTATGGGATGTATGTGTACTATAGGGTGAATATAGGTGATATGTGATGAATAAATATGCATACTATAGAACATATATATTATGGGATATACGTGTACTATAGGATGAATATGTTTAAATGAGATGAATAAATATGCACACTATAGAACATATATATTATGGGATATATATGTACTATAGAGTGAATATGGATAATGTGTGTTGGTTGGTATATGTTTATCATGATTGATGATAGATGTATGTTGTTTTTAATACTTTAATGTTATTACTCTATGTAAATCTATGCTACGGTCGCCGTAGTTGGTTCTTACTATAACACCCCAAATTTATACTCATTGAGATTAGGTAACAGTCCTGAGGAATGGGGCACACTGCCAGATTCTCGCTTGAGCGAGAGGAACTCGCCCAAGCGAGAGGATCAGTGTTTTGAAATTAGAAATTTTGGGAGTCTCGCCCAAGTGAGGAATGGGTCGCTTAAGCGAGAGGAAGCCTATTGAGACTATGAGATTCTCGCCTGAGCGAGAATCCCTCGCTTGAGCGAGAGCGTCAGATCTGAAATTTTAAAAAGGCGGGATTTTCTCGCCTGAACGAGAATGGGCTCGCTTGAGCGAGAACCCGAAGACTCCTCTTTAAAATAGAAACCCCAAACACATTTTAGGGTTAGAACTTTGAAGAGAAGAGAGAGAGGAGAGCTTTTCAAGAGCAAAGAGCCTTAAGACTCATCTTAGAGCTTGAGAAGAGGTAAACCTCTTGTTTTTAACTCTTCTTCTTCCTCTCCAACTTGTTTTGGGTATGTTGGATCTCTTTTCAAAACATGAGAAACCATGGAAACTCATCCTTTAGAATTATGGTTCGTTTTATGTTGTTTTTCTCTTGTAAACTCTTGGTTTAGAGTTGGTATTTGATGAATGGAAAGGTTTTGTGGGTTATTCATGAAAACCCCAAAATGAGAATATGAGTAAAAAGAGAAATAGATGAAATGTTAAATGTGGATGATGGGTTTATGCTTTGATGTTGATATATGAGATGAACATTTATGTTTAGATGTTTGGAAACTTGTATTGAAGTAGTTTTGGAAATCTTGAAAATATGTGAATCCCTTGTATGTTTGATGATGAAATACGAGTTGTTTATGTGTTATTAAATGACTGACATTGTTGTTATTGGTGGAAATGAGGAAAGATCCTAAGGTTGGAGGAAATCATGGAGAAGACTTTTAAAGTTACTCGGAACCGATCCCCAACACTCACCAAGGTACGGGATAAATGTCTCTAAATCATACTCGTTGATGTGAATGAGGTATGTGAAAGAGGTAATATGTTTGTAAGATTATTGTTGTTACCCTACCCAAAGTGGTAGAGGTTTATCGTTGTTACCCTACCTGAAGTGGTAGAGGTCTATTGTTGTTACCCTACCCGAAGTGGTAGAGGTTTATTATTGTTACCCTACCCGAAGTGGTAGAGGATTATTGTGGTTGTCCTACCCGGAGTGGTAGTGGATTAATGAACTAGACCTGCCCGATGTGGTATGGATGATAAACTAGACCTGCCCGATGTGGTATGGATGATAAACTAGACTTTCCCGATGTGGTATGGATGATAAACTAGACCTTCCCAATGTGGTATGGATGATAAACTAGACCTGCCCGATGTGGTATGGATGATAAACTAGACCTGTCCGATGTGGTATGGATAATAAACTAGACCTGCCCGATGTGGTATGGATGATAAACTAGACATGTCCGATGTGGTATGGATGATAAACTAGACCTGCCCGATGTGGTAATGATGATAAACTAGACCTACCCAATGTGGTATGGATGATAAACTAGACCTTCCCGATGTGGTATGGATAATTAACTAGGCCTACCCGATGTAGTATGGGGAATGAACTAGACCTACCCGATGTGGTATGGGGAATGAACTAGACCTACCCGATGTGGTATGGAGGATAAACTAGACCTGTCCGGCGTGGTATGGAGAAGCAACTAAACCTACCCGATGTGGTAGAGGATTATCTTTGTGAAAGAACACGGTGAATACGATTAAGGGTGAATTCGACAGAGGAAAAATGAAGATGTTAAGAATGAAAGTAATATACATGCTATAGAATATATATTATGGGATATATGTTCTATAGGGTGGATATGAATGATGAGAAGAACGATGTTTCGAATGAACGTAATATGCATGCTATAGGATATATATCATGGGTTATATATACTATAGGGTGAATATGAATGATGAAAATGAAGATGTTAAGAATGAAAATAATATACATGCTATAAAATATATATTATGGGATATATGTTCTATAGGGTGGATATGAATTATGAGAAGAACGATGTTTTCGAATGAACGTAATATGCATGCTATAGAATATATATTATGGAATATATACGCTATAGGATGAATATGAATAACGTGGAAATGATCGAAAGAAGATATGAATGTTTACATTTACGCAATTGTGGTTATCATTTATATTAATGCTTAATCGTGTTTGAAATGTGGATTATCATGTAATGTTAGTTTTGAACTAATGACTTACTACCTTGTTTTGTCTGTTGTTTATGATAATCTCATTGTAGGTAAAGGAAGGATTTGAGGAGGAAGCTCACTTAGGAAGCTTTTATGTTTATTAACTTGAATGTCTTTATCGTACTTTGACATTGTAGTTGATTTGATAAATATTTTGGGATAAATGTAAATCTGATTAAGATAGTACGGGAAATATGTAGTTATGGAAGTTATAACTCTTAGAAACCCATAACTAGTTGTATGTGGTAATTACTAATTGAATAAATTATGTTTTTGTGCAACATGAATCGCATGATAATTTAATAGGTTAAAAGATTAGTGTCAAGGAATGATTCACGAGGATTTTTAAGTAAAATAATGAATGTATGTAAGGGAGGATTTTAAATAAACGAAAATTTTTCAAGAGTAGAATTTGGGTCCTTACAATATGGTATCAGAGCATAGTTAATTCTGCGGCCTAGGGTATGGCCTTACATGCTTCTTTGTGAATCGTATGTGCTTGAATTGCTTAGTTGGCATTGACTGTTGTGTGCTTATGTGACACTTACCTTATTAGAAAAGTGTTTACTGACTAGTACTTGAGTACAGGTACCTATGGCAGAAAGAGGAAGAGGAGCGAGTCAGAATGTTCCGAACGACCTGTTGGCACAGATGGTGGCGGCATTACAACAGGTTAATGAGAACTTGCACAATTTGAACCAGAATCCTGTGCCAAGTCCTAACTCACAACCTTTAGTTCCACCGGGGCCAGCCGAGTACCGTGGGTTGAATGAGTTTCGCAAGCAGAATCCAAGCCATTTCCAAGGTGGGTTCGCTCCTGATGCGACGAACGAATGGATTCAAGATTTGGAACGCATATTCCGAGCCATGGGTTGTAGTGATGTTCAGAAGGTGACGTATGCTTCTTATATGCTGATGAAGGAGGCTGAAAATTGGTGGGAATTTACTCGGCGGCAGATGGAAACGGAGGGGCGAGTGATTACATGGATTACCTTCAAGGAGAAATTCCTTCAGAAATATTTTTCTGCTGATCTGAAGTAGAAGAAGGAAATGGAGTTCTTGAAGTTGGAACAAGGAAATATGTCGGTAGGGGAATATGACGCTAAATTCGAAGAATTGGCCCGGTTTTGTCCCTACTCTGAGTTGGAAGTGGACGGACGATCCAAATGCTCTAAATTTGAATCGGGTTTGAAGCCCAAGTTGAAAGTAATGTTCGGACATCAGGAGATTGCTGATTTCGCTACCTTGGTCAACAAGTGTAGAATGTACAAGGATGATCTGAAGGCGGTTGGAATGGCGACACCCAAAACAATTTCTCCTGGAAACTATGGACATCAACGCAACCATATGTGGGAGAGGGGTAAAGAGAGAGTGGAAGAAGACCGAAAACCTTATGCGGCAACTACTGGACATCGTGACCGAAATTTCCAAAGGTCTAGACCACTTACCGTTCCTACCGAAGGGGTTTCTACTCCCATGTGCAACAAATGTGGTAGACTCCATTTTGGGAGTACCTGCCCGAGATCGGGAAACGGATGTTTCCACTGCAAGGAGTTTGGGCACATTAAAAGGTTTCGTCCCAAGCTAGATCGGAGACTTAATGTCATTCATGCTGAGGAGGCAAGGGACCACGGTCGAAAGGTTTCCCCGAGTGGCGCAGGGACATCAGGTGTTGATAATCCGGCGAGAGGTAAATTGCATGGTGACAGGTATTCCTTTTAGTGTTGTTTAATCGGGAGCGACACACTCCCTATATTTTCTAAATGTGTGAACCGACTGAGATTATACACCATGTTGTTGTTTTCGACTTAGTTGTACCCACCCCACCTAGTGTACCATTGGTGGATGTCGATATGGGTGTCTCAATGTACGGTTGGGGTAGATGGTGGAACCTTTACCATAGTGTTGATACGCGTAATGATGTCCCAGCTGGATTTAATCCTGGAAATGAACTAGCGGTCAACAAATCGTGTTATGCTTAACTGTGTGATAATTGTTGAGGTCAAGATTTAAGATCTAGTTTGCATTGATATGTATGTGTATGCTAAGGGGTAAGACTTATACTGCTAGTTGAGAAAAGAGGCTAGTTGAGTTACTTACCCCGTCAATGTGATGAATGCATTTTAATATAAGTGAAACTTTTGGTCTAGAATGATCGGTTCTTTTGCAGTAGGACATTGGTAATGCACGATATAGTGGTGGTGTACCTCAATTATATGCTTTGAATGTTGTACCAGCAAAAGTGTTTCTGTTTCGTGAACGTCGGTAATTGTTGTGTATGATTGTAGTGTGACCATATGAGAGAAAGAGTTTGGGTTATGTTGAAATGAATATGCAAACTGTGTTTCACGACGTGGTTGCCATGAGTCGTGGGTTCAAACCATTTTCGAAAATCATTTTTGGGTGAAACATAGCTTGTGGCTAAATATTTATTTAGTATCATGTTGGAGAATCCCAAAATTTTAGCAACCATATCTGAATAAATATGAGGTTGTTAAAAGGTTTGGTGATACGATGATGACCGTGTATTTCTAGACGTGATGCAAGTGGTTGATCAAATTATAATTGCTAGCGAAATTGGAGTAACCAAACCTAACGCCTGTTGAGGGGTTGAGTGTTTGTCGATTTGCATTTGTCAATTGGTAATAGAGTATCTAGTTTTGAGGTGAATTGATGGTTTTATGGGTTCAATTGAGGCTAAGGATCGGTAATTCCTTTCTATGGTAAGATTTGATGACAGAAATACCTGATGTAATTGGATAATTACTAGATAGTGTGATTGTGTACAATGGAAGAGACGCTAAGAGTCTTATTGTATAGATGATTTTTTGAACGAGTAAAATGAAATTATGCTAGATTCTTGAGTGAAGGTGAAACTACCTAATGTATAATGGATGTTAAACGAGGCTTTAGGGGTGGATGAGGGATAAGGAGTTCCCCATTCGCGGAATTTCAGGAGTGTTATCAGGATTCTTAACGTATGTGGGGATTGTCAGCTGGATAAGTTCTAAAGACCTATGGTTCTTGACGAATATAGGAAAAATCTTTAGTCTCAATAACGTTTTAGTTCTTATGGTATTCGAGTTGTTCGAGGCTAGGATCTTAATATTTGGACATTGATGAGTTGGTTCATGAATTGGTTTTGTGATATCACGGTTTAGTGGTGTATGCCCTTAGTGGCCGTTTAAGTAATCTTAATAGATTAGAGGATCGAGTATGATTTTGGTGGAGTATTTCTTATGCCTAAAGTCTAGGCGATGACATTATTTCCGAGAATGACCTAATAAAATTTTCGGGGACGAAAATTCCTATAAGAGGGGGAGGATTGTAACACCCCAAATTTATCCTCATTGAGATTACGTAACAGTCTTGGGGAATGGGGCATACTTCCAGATTCTCGCTTGAGCGAGAGGACCTCGCCCAAGCGAGAGGATCAGTGTTTTGAAACTAGAAATTCTGGGAGTCTCGCCCAAGCGAGGAATGGGTCGCTTGAGCGAGAGGAAGCCTATTGAGACTGTGAGATTCTCGCCTGAGCGAGAATCCCTTGCTTGAGCGAGAGCGTCAGATCTGAAATTTTAAAAAGACGGGATTTTCTCGCTTGAGCGAGAATGGGCTCGCTTGAGCGAGAACCCGACGACTCCTCTTTAAAATAGAAACCCCAAACACATTTTAGGGTTAGAACTTTGAAGAGAAGAGAGAGAGGAGAGCTTTTCAAGAGCAAAGAGCCTTAGGACTCATCTTAGAGCTTGAGAAGAGGTAAACCTCTTGTTTTTAACTCTTCTTCTTCCTCTCTAACTTGTTTTGGGTATGTTGGATCTCTTTTCAAAACATGAGAAACCATGGAAACTCATCCTTTAGAGTTATGGTTCGTTTTATGTTGTTTTTCTCTTGTAAACTCTTGGTTTAGAGTTGGTATTGGATGAATGGAAAGGTTTTGTGGTTTATTCATGAAAACCCCAAAAACCCCCAAAATGAGAATATGAGTAAAAAGAGAAATGGATGAAATGTTAAATGTGGATGATGGGTTTGTGCTTTGATGTTGATATATGAGATGAACATGTATGTTTAGATGTTTGGAAACTTGTATTGAAGTAGTTTTGGAAATCTTGAAAATATGTGAATCCCTTGTATGTTTGATGATGAAATACGAGTTGTTTATGTGTTATTTTGAATAAATGACTGACATTGTTGTTATTGGTGGAAATGAGGAAAGATCCTAAAGTTGGAGGAAATCGCGGAGGAGACTTTAAAGTTACTCGGAACCGATCCCCAACACTTACAAAGGTAAGGGATAAGTGTCTCTAAATCATACTCGTTGATGTGAATGAGGTATGTGAAAGAGATAATATGTTTGTAAGATTGTTGTTGTTACCCTACTCGAAGTGGTAGAGGTTTATCGTTGTTACCCTACCCGGAGTGGTAGAGGTCTATTGTTGTTACCCTACCCGAAGTGGTAGAGGTTTATTGTTGTTACCCTACCCGTAGTGGTAGAGGATTATTGTGGTTGTCCTACCCGGAGTGGTAGTGGATTAATGAACTAGACCTGCCCGATGTGGTATGGATGATAAACTAGACCTGCCCGATGTGGTATGGATGATAAACTAGACCTGCCCGATGTGGTATGGATGATAAACTAGACCTGCCCGATGTGGTATGGATGATAAACTAGACCTGCCCGATGTCGTATGGATGATAAACTAGACCTGCCCGATGTCGTATGGATGATAAACTAGACCTGCCCGATGTCGTATGGATGATAAACTAGACCTGCCCGATGTGGTATGGATGATAAACTAGACCTGCCCGATGTGGTATGGATAATTAACTAGACCTACCCGATGTGGTATGGGGAATGAAGTAGACCTGCCTGATGTTGTATGGGGAATGAACTAGACCTACCCGATGTAGTATGGAGGATAAACTAGACCTGCCCGACGTGATATGGAGAAGCAACTTAACCTACCCGATGTGGTATAGGATTATCTTTGTGAAAGAACACGGTGAATACGATTAAGGGTGAATTCGACAGAGGAAAAATGAAGATGTTAAGAATGAAAGTAATATACATGCTATAGAATATATATTATGGGATATATGTTCTATAGGGTGGATATGAATGATGAGAAGAACGATATTTCGAATGAACGTAATATGCATGCTATAGGATATATATTATGGGATATATATACTATAGGGTGAATATGAACGATGAAAATGAAGATGTTTAGAATGAAAGTAATATACATGCTATAGAATATATATTATGGGATATATGTTCTATAGGGTGGATATGAATGATGAGAAGAACGATGTTTTCGAATGAACGTAATATGCATGCTATAGAATATATATTATGGAATATATACGCTATAGGATGAATATGAATAACGTGGAAATGAACGAAAGAAGATATGAATGTTTATATTTACGCAATTGTGGTTATCATTTATATTAATGCTTAATCGTGTTTGAAATGTGGATTATCATGTAATGTTAGTTTTGAACTAATGACTTACTCCCTTGTTTTGTATGTTGTTTATGATAATCCCATTGTAGGTAAAGGAAGGATTTGAGGAGGAATCTCACTTAGGAAGCATTTGTGTTTATTAACTTGAATGTCTTTATCGTACTTTGACATTTTAGTTGATTTGATAAATATTTTCGGATGAATGTAAATCTGATTAAGATAGTACGTGGATATGTAGTTAGGGAGGTTATAACTCTTGGAAACCCATAACTAGTTGTATGTGGTAATTACTAATTGAATGAATTTTGTTTCTCCGCAACATGAATCGCATGATAATTTAATAGGTTAAAAGATTAGTGTCAAGGAATGATTCACGAAGGTTTTTAAGTAAAATGATGAATGTATGTAAGGGAGGATTTTAAATAAACGAAAAATTTTCAAGGGTAGAATTTGGGTCCTTACACTTACTCCCTCTGTCTTTCCTTGTATGTGTTGTATATTTGGGTTCAGGTGGTGGAGGTAGCACATTGGACGCTTGCGGAGATGAGTACATGATAGAGTGGTGTTTTATGTAATTGATATGTTATATGATAAATGTTTGTAATATGAAGAACTTGTTAAAGTGAATTCATGTATAAGTAACTTCCTCTTAAGTGTATAATGAAGTGGATCTAATGTTTGTATTCAAGATACTTTTGAGAAAAGGAAATTGTATAGATTATGTATTTGAAAGGAAGTGTAATGACATGCTTTTGAAATGAGATGTATTTGGAATAATCCAAACTGTCCAAGTAATGTCTACCAAAAGAAAACAATTAACTTCCATGGATAAGGTTTTAAAAAAAATTGGATTACGAAAATCGGGTCCTTACAAAAAACAACATAACTTGACTATCAAACACAACTCATTTTACTCTAACAAACATTAAAAGCAATTTTAACATTAGGGTGAAAAATTCATATAGTATAAACTCTTCGATTAACATAACGTCACATCATACTTATGAATTAACAACATAATATCATTACTTAACAACATAACATCACGTTTTAACAACATAACAATCACATTTATGAATTAATATGATATTATAATTATGGATTAATATGATATTACAATATACATGATATTATAATTAGTTTGTTATATATATAGGAAGAAATAGAGGGTTCAGGTATCCACGGGTCTTGGTATCATATTACCTGAACCCACACTCATCCAATAGCAGGTCTTAAAATAACGGGTCTCAATTACCCATGATTCCAAAACATAGACTGTAACGACCCATTTTCATTTACTAAGTATTTCACTATTTGAATATAATACCCATTTCTTGGAACTACAAAATTTCGTTATAAAAATTATAATTCCAAAGTTAAATACATATGAGCATATGAATAATTACTCCTTTACGATATGTAGTCACTTTTGTCAAAATTAATTCCCACATGCATCTAGGTTCTATTACCCCTAGAGTAGTTACTATTACAAATCCTTTAACAAAAGATCAATGGTAAGTTAGTACGATACTCATCCTACAAGTTATCAGAATTACACATATTGGTTTCGCAAAATATATTAAAATCAGGCAAACAATAGTTACAGCACACAGCTACCCCGATCTACTCCACTATTATTTTACTTGCAATCCAATTGTCACCAAACAGCAGAAACACAAACACAAAGGAAAAAACCATTTGTACTTAAAATAGTTAGAGCAACGATTGGATATTTATAATTTAAATGCGAGAAAACATGACAAAAGGAAATCAGAGAAAATAAACAGTTTAAGACACCATCTCATACTACCTCGATCATCACCTCTTTCATCCTCGTTCACGAGTACCAATATTGTTGCCATACTCACATTACCACTTCACAGTTAGTACTTTACCTTAAATTCCACATTACCACCTTACATATGTGTACATATATATATATATTTACAATACCACTTAGGTCAAGACATTCAACACCACATAGGGTGATACAATACCACATAGGGCGATACAATACCACTTAGGACAAGACATTCAACACCACATAGGGCGATATAATACCACTTAGGGCAAGACATTCTGTAACGACCCAAATTCTACCCTTGAAAATTTTTCGTTTATTTTAATCCTTTCTTACATGCAGTCGTCACCTTTATTAAAAACTGTCAAGTATCTCTCTTTGAAAATACTCTTTACCCTATCATATTATCATACAAATTTATGTTGCGGAAAAACATAATTCATTCAGATAGCATTTACCACATACATCCAGTTATAGGCTTTCCAGAGTCATAACGTCCATAACTACATGTCACCATATTATCCTAATCAGATTACATTTGTTCCAAAATACTATCAAATCAACTACAATGTCAAATAGCAATAAAGACAATCGAGTAGATAAACACAAAAGCTTCCTAATTGAGCTTCATCCTCAAAATCCTTCATTTACCTATAATGGGATTATCATAAACAACACACAAAACGAAGGAGTAAGTCATTAGTTCAAAACTAACATCACATGATAATCCACATTCAAATACAATTAAGCTTTAATATAATTCATAAACACACATACGGAATTGTAAACATTCAAATCATCTTCCTTTAATTTCCACTTTACTCATATTCATCCTATAGTATATATATCCCATAATATGTATTCTATAGTATGCATATTACGTTCGTTCGAAACATCATCTATCTCATTATTCATATCCACCCTATAACATATATATCTCATAATATATATCCTATAGCATGTATATTACTTTCTTTCTCAACATCTTCCTTTTTATCGCTCATATTCACCCTATAGAATATATATCTCATACTATATATCCTATAGCATGCATACGACATTCATGTGACATCCACATTTCTCATCATTCATATTCACCTTATAGAATATATATCACATATTATATATCCTATAGCATGCATACGACATTCATGTGACATTCTCATTTCTCGTCATTCATATTCACTCTATAGAATATATATCCCATATTATATATCTTATAGCATGCATACGACATTCATTACTCCGAGTCATATTTTCATTGGTACTCCCCCAATAATATTGATTTCCTTTGAGTCATATTTCCATTGGTACTCCCCCAATAATATTGATTTCATTTGAGTCATATTTCCATTGGTACTCCCCCAATAATATTCATTTTATTTAAGTCATCTTTCCATTGGTACTTCCCCAATAATATTACTTTCATTTGAGTCATCTTTCCATTGGTACTCCCCCAATAATATTACTTTCATATGAGTCATCTTTCCATTGGTACTCCCCCAATAATATTACTTTTATTTGAGTCATCTTTCCATTGGTACTCCCCCAATAATATTACTTTCATATGAGTCATCTTTCCATTGGTACTCCCCCAATAATATTACTTTCATATGAGTCATTTTTCCATTGGTACTCCCCCAATAATATTACTTTTATTTGACATAACATAAATGTCACGCATTTTCCAACATAATGCATAAATTACAGACGTATCATTCTAAGTCATTACCTCTGTTACATACCTCAATTCATATCAGCAAGTATGATTTAGAGACACTTATCCCTTACCTTGGTGAGCGTTGGGGATCGGTTCCGAGTAACTTTAAAAGTCTCCTCCGCGATTTCCTCCAACCTTAGGATCTCTCTCTTCTCATTTTCACCAATAATAACAATGTCAGTCATTTATTAAAAATAACACATAAATAACTCGTATTTCATTATCAAATACACAAGGGATTCACATATATTCAAGACTCCCAAAACTACTTCAATACAAGTTTCCAAACATCTAAACATACATGTTCTTCTCATATAACAACATCAAAGCATAAACTTATCATCCACGTCTAACATTTCATCTCTTTCTCTTTATACCCCTATTCTCATTTTGGGGGTTTTTTGGGTTTTTCATGAATAACCCACAAAACCTTTCCATTCATCAAATATCAACTCTAACCCAAGAGTTTACAAGAGAAAAACAACATAAAACGAACCATAACTCTAAAGAATGAGTTTCCATGGTTTCTCATGTTTTGAAAATAGATCCAACACACCAAAAACAAGTTAGAGAGGAAGAAGAAGAGTTAGAAGCAAGAGGTTTACCTATTCTCAAGCTCTAAGATGAGTCCTAAGGCCCCTTGTTCTTGAAAAGCTGTCTTCTCTCTTCTCTCTTCAAAGTTCTAACCCTAAAATGTGTTTGGGGTGTTACACATTCAACACTACATAGGGCAATACAATACAACTTAGGGCAAGACATTCAACATTTATAATTTCAACACTTTATCCTCATTGGTTCATCCACATGAAAACTGTAAGAACCGAAGTTCTACCCTTGAAAAAAAAATTCTCCAAATAGTTCAATTACATGCAATCTCTCATATCTCACACTATCCATTTAATACCTTTTACTTAAAATTCTTATTTCCCTCTTCACAATCTACTCATTATTAACATACACAATCGATCGACATAAAAACATAATTCTCATTAATTAAACATGGTAACCACTGCATATAACTAGCTATGGGTTCCAAAATACCCATAGCTATACATATCCAGAGTTACAACACCATGTAAGTTAATATATATTCGTAGTTACATAATGTTTAAATTGTCAAATATGCACTAATGTACAAAATAGTGCAAATAAATGAATCCAAAATGTAAAGCTCCTAAATCTTCCGAAAATGGGTCTCCATCATATTACCTGTTTATCTCCAATGGGATTATCAATGACAAAAGCACAAAACACACAAAGGAGTAAGTCATTAATTCAATAAACATCATTATAAGATAATCCACATTATAAAAAGGGGTAGTAAACCATCTTTGAAATTCATTATGTTTTGATTCATAACTTGAGTCAAAGTCGCTACAACCTTTAGGGTTAGCTAAAAGCAGGTTGCGTAAGCTCCGTTGCTCCGCAAAAGAGCCACATCTCCGTTCATCTCCTTCAACCTCCATTGTTGCTTTTTCACCTCTAAGCTTTTCCAAATGTGTCACCATGAAGCAAGATGAAGGTTTTGATGAGTTTTGAGGCTTAGTGGAGGTAAAAATGGTCCATTTGGGTGGAGCCACCGTTGGGAGAGAAAGGGATAGAAAGAAAATGAAGATTAGGGTTTCTAGATCCTTTTTTTCACTTTTATAGTCACAGCGATGAGTGTAATCGATTACCATATGGTGTAATCGATTACATCGGTTAAACGACTTTATGTAATCGATTACCAACATGTTGTAATCGATTACAATATGAAAAATTACACATGTCTGATCAGATATCAGCATGTAATCGATTACCAGGACCATGTAATCGAATACATCATGAAAAATTACACATGTCTGATCAGATATCAGAATGTAATCGATTACCAGGATTGTGTAATTGATTACACTGTTTCAGAGTGCCCAAAATTGCCATTTCTCGCCCAGACAACTCTCTCTCTCAGGCAAGACTTCCAGGACTGATACTATAATTTTGAAGACTCAAATTTAGGGTGTTACATAGTGTCTTGTGAAGGCTTGAGATAATGTAAAAGATTTGGAGATTTAGTTTATATGAGGGTGAAAAGGTTGAACTAGGGATGACAATGGATATCCAAACCGTGGTACCCGCAGATAATATTCTTAATGGGTTGAGTTTGGGTCAGTGTTTTTGGACTCCTATGTAATTGAGACACATTGTTTGATGGTCTGGACCCGAATAATGAGGTACCCAGACCCGAAGCTATCCTAAATCTATATATATATATAGGGGTTTGATAACATGAGTCCACCCTATTTTGTGAAGAATCATATTAGTAATGTGTACTCAAAAAAAATTATCAAAAATATCATTGATTACCTAATTCAACTAAATATGATGTTAAGGTTATTTTAGTAAATATATTAAAATTTATCACTCCATCCAATCTCACCCAAACCCTCCAAACTCAATTCATTCACTAACTTCTCTCCCAAAACTAAACCCTCTAAAGCTAAACTTTATCTCTAACTTCTCACCCACCTTATAGAAACTTCTCACCCACCTTATAGAAACTCTATTCTTGAAGTGTCGACCGCAAACTAGAAAAATTTCATTCTCCTAATTGTCATTCTTATTTTCTTCTTTAATTTAAGAATTTGGTATGGTACTTTTCACAAACAATGCACTAGTTATGTTGTTCAATGCAATGGCTTTCTAGTATGTGCATATCAGACTATTGAACCTCTTCCTTCTAAGTTATGTGGCTAAACTAAGAGAAGGAATAAATTTAGCATAAAAAGCATGGTTTCCCAAAAAAAATGCAACCAAATACAAAATTATCTTTGTCCTTGATTTTGATTCTTGTAGGCATGATGCAGTTGTTGCCAAGACCTTATCACCTGCAATTATTTTTTATGGAAAGCTTGTGCATGGTGGGTGAGAGGTTAGGGATAAAATTTGACATCGGAGGGTTTGGGTCAAGGAAGGATATTACTAAATGAATTGAGTTCCGATGGTTTGGGTGAGAGGATATAAATTTTTAATGTATTTACTAAAATAACATTACCATCATATTTAGTTGAATTAAATCATTAAGGATATTTTTGACAACTTTTTTAGGTACATATTGCTAGCATAATCCTTCACAAAATGGGGTGAACTCATGTTAGCAAACCACACATATATAAATAAATATATATCAACATAATGCTAATATCATGTTAATCATAATTGTAATATTATACTTTTAAGTCATAATTCTATATCATATTAATTGATAAATATTATATTGTTAAATAGTAATGTTACATTGTTAAGTAATAATGTGATATTATGTTATGTTGTTAATAAAATAACCTATAATTTATTAAAATGTGAATATTAGAATGGAGATATGAAATTATGAATCATGTGATAAAATTGAATATAAATTTTACTAACTTGCCTATAGAGTGAAGATCGAAGTGCATGAATTTCCATGTCTTGTCAATTATATCATTGTATTGAGAATGATATCGGCAATTTTTTTGAATTGATTGTTTAACTCGGTCAATTGCTTCATAAAGAAAACCCTTTGTGGGCTTTGTGTCACCATCCACCAGCCTTAGTACTTTAACTATAAGCTCAAATACTTTTGGTATATTTGTAGCCCTACTCTAGAATTCATGATCCAACACAATTTTCCTTGCTTCTGGTGTTGGCCCATTCTTTTGTTTGTAAAATTTAGTTTTTTTGAATTCTTCAGAGATGAACATTTGTTTTAAACCTTGATTTTGATTCACAATCGCTTGAAGTTGCAAAAACTTTGTTGCAAATTGAGTGATGTCAGGACAAACAATATTCATACCTTTAGTATATTTTTCATAAGATTTACAGTCCATATATGGTTATTGGTGAAGGTTATCACCGTCTTTGTTTCCTCCAATGATTTTTGCACACTTTTCTTTTTTCCAATATCCTCCAGACAAAGATTCAAACAGTGAGCTGAGCATGCACACCAATATAAATGTGGTCTCTAGTCTATTTTCCATTAACTTTTGGCCAGCTTCTTTAAGTGTTTTTATTATCTATAACAACTTGAATGACATATTTTTCTCTCATTTCATCCATGATTTTATTCAACAAGGGAAAGTAGTAATATGTGTCTCTGCTATAGCATCAGATGCATCAATAGAATTTGTGAAAATAGTTCATTTGCTACGGTACACAAGAAAATTCATAATGTGTTTGTGGTTTATATTATAAGTCCAATTATCACACATTATCTTTATCCTAGACTCCTTCCACGTGCATTTCAATGTTTTAATTCATTCATGCATATTGTCATACTTAACCTTCAAACACATAGTTAAAATTTTATTAGGAGTTGGACGTTTAACTCCTTGACCAACCTCAGCTGCTGCAACAATTAAATTATGAAACCAATGAGACCTGTTTAAATTCATGGGCACTCATTCATAGATTATAAACTTTCCCACAACTTCTCTAAGCTTATTCCTAGTTGTATCCATAAATCGACCAGTTATTTTAGTTTGTTTCACGCTTATAATCCTCACTAGATCAACATTTGTAGACCTCAAATTAAAATTGATATCTTGCGGTCTTGAAGCATCACCTCCACCTTGCTCATATATATTCTCATACTCTCGTGTTTGTTGCAAAAAATGTTGCCTTTGTTCCCATTCATATTGTGAATTAAGGCTTCCTTGTTTATCTTGCCTCGCTTGCTCATTAATATAGTCATCAAGATCTTCTTCATTAGTATCCCCTCTTAACTGTGTTTCAAACTCATCTTTTCTTTTTTTGGAGTCAATTTTTTTTCTTTCCCATCTAGGAGGAGTTTCATCATGCTTTATCTAACTACACTAGTAACTCTAAGACAACCTACCACTTATCCTTTATAATGTGCTATATGTTGCTTCAATCTAGTGATACCCCCTTGATCACTTTTATGCGGAGCTTACATTTAATATTGTTTTGATGTCCAGGTACTTGTGTTCTAAAATAACATCCAAATTCTTCTCTTGGAGGCATTGCGAAAATTTTACACTACCTAAATGCAATAAAAATATATAAATTTACAACAATTGTCAACCAATAACTTTGAAAATTAATTATTACTAAAATAATATATTCAATTATAAATAAACTAATTTTCTAAGGAAATATATAACATAAATATGTCTAAATATAATAATACTAACACAAATTTGGGTAAAAATATGCCCGTACAAATTAACTTTTGCTAACCTATAAAATAAATGGATGAGTTGTAATATAGTGTTGATTTTAGAATTAATTTTTATTTTATTAATTAAGCCCATATATCATAATTAGACAAATGAGTTTTTTTTTGGAGAGATTATTAGGTGTGAATGTGGGATTATTGTGTGGGAAAAATTCCCAGCGTGTGCACTACATTGTCCCACTCTCATTAATTTTCCAAATTCTTCATTCTGATTCATTCCTCCAATTTCCCATTTTCTCCATTCTTCTCTCATAAAAATTTTCTTCCTTTTTCATTCTCTCACCTTCTCACGTCTCCATTCTCCTCTCCTCTTCACTTTCATCTTTCTTTCTCAAGTTACTTAACTCTTCTCTCCCACAATCCAGAAACATAGGCGCATCTCACCGCCACCCCACGAGGAAAGTCAAGTACCCAAAAAATCAAAGAAAGTGGAAGATGCAATGTTACTTTTGTCTTTTTTATTTAAAAGATGATTACACATTTCCCCTTTTAATATATATAAAAAATTCATTTGTCTCTCTATTAATGAAGAGGACTCATACTCCCCCACAAGCGGCATCTGGACGCGCATGCACGAAGAACTGCGAACAGAAGTGACTAAGACATCGTTGCCGATGTTTTGTGTTGGAATCTTGTCTGACATATGAAAGTTAGATTTGAATTGTCTTGTCTTGTTGAAAGCAAAAACGGGATGAGAAGGATAAAGGCAATATTGCAGTTACAAATCCAAATTCGTCCCGTTGCGGCTGCAACACTATTTTGTTGTTGTTTTTTATATGAATTTCAATCAAATCACAATTGCGATGTGTTGTCAATGCATTGTCGGTATTAGGTAGCATTTTAAATCACTACTGCCACCAAATAGGAAGAAATACAACAAGAGGTGTTGGATGTGGCTACTATGGCTTTGTTTTCTTCTGTGCTTGTCATGGTAGTAGAGGTTAAGGTTTATTTGAGACTTGTGAGTGAGAGACACCAAGTGAAAATATGTATGTCCTGCACAGGATGGTTTATACTTTCTCTAAATAGTTTATTTTTAAAAAAAAAAACATAAGAGTTTCATACATTATTCATTATTCATGTTTAATTATTATTGATTTTTCATAAAATAATATAAATAAATAGTGAATAATGTATTGATTTTTTGTACATCTTTATACTATAGTAATAAATTATATTCTTATTTTTTGGTTTATTAAATAATGATTCATTAAATAATTCTCTAATCTTTCATTACATAATTTCATAATTAAAATGTTTTATAAATGTTTAAGAATCAAACAATTAAATGGGATAAAAATGGTCTTGAGATAATTAAAATATTTGTACAAATACATCAAAAATTAAAAGAATATATTTCTAATTTTTTTATTTTTTATTTTATTTTATTTTTTTTATAAAAATAAAGCAGACAAAATCTATGTCATTTCTCTTTGATCAAACATTCAAACCTTAAAGCTTTAATTAAGATGATGCACTCCTCAAATATGTTTCCATTATTTATTGTGTGTGCAGATTCGTAGTTAGAGAACAGAACATATTTATTTTCAAGAATATTAAGTTTTCCTATCAAAAATAAAGTATTTCATGATTGAAACATTAAACATTCATAACAAATGTATATTGCAATTATTTGAGTTAAAATGATTGAACAAGTTGAGCATTGTTACAAAATTAAAAACAATATAGTTGATTAGATGCATGTGACTTGAATTTATATTCACATGTCAGTGGACGCATTTCACTAGAAGCAATGTTACTACAAAAGTTTTCATTTGACTCAATACCTCATCGGGCGAGCTTAGTTAATGAACACGTTTGACTTAAATAACAAATTTTTACTAACAATTTATTGGTGTAATGATATAAAACTCCACTACATATGCAAGATAATCAAAAAATTAAGAATTCGATTTTTGTGAGATGGAAAGTCACACGCCCCAGAATATATTAGTTATTTATCCAAAATGTGAGGAACAAGTCTTTCTAATTTCTAAACACTAGTTAAATTCAAAAAATTTATTAGAAATATGGAATCTTTCCTTAATTAATCATGAATATCCGTTCCATTGAAATTAATCTTGTTTGAGGAAAGTTCAAGCTGGTGCAACATTAGGTGAACTTTAAAGTAATTTGTCCAAGTGTGGGATGGGGGTTCCGTACAATGGTAAGGAAGCATGGCATAGCAGCAGACCAAGTTATTGATAAACGGGAATAGAACCAATGGACGATGGTCGGCCTCGAGTTATGAAGCGGGAATAGAACCCCGCCTCGAGTTATGAATCGGGAATAGAACCAATGGGCGATACTCGGGAATCCATTATTATATGTTAGAAAATCAACCAGAAGATCTTTTTTAGGCCATTAGAGATAAGGTTGGTTCATGTTCCACCTATTGTTACTGGGTTAATCCCATATTCCCAATGATGAATGAGATCTTTCCAGAATTAGGATTCAGAGTAAAGACTGCATTGAAATGAGTTGGATTCAATATGTTCTTTATTTTGCTGGATACAACAAAAGGGGTCTCTACAACTCTTACTACATACAAAAGCTCTTTCAAGGGTTTGGAAAATGCTTCTAAAGGAAGATACATTAGCAATGCTGATAATGGTTCCCTTTGGTGGAAGGATTAATGGTATTAAGTACCTCAAGGGAAACTTCAGGAGATTCATAGAAATTAAGGCAAAGTTTGATCCCCAAAATGTTTTATTACTCCCATAAAATCCCTTCATTTACCAAAAGGGTAGGGATGGCAATAAGCATGGACACATGTAATGCATACCTGTGCTCATACCCGCACTATTTGTGTGTACCCATACGGATAGCAGGTATCTGCAGGCACCCAACATGTATATTTTTATATATTTTACAATAAATAATCAATAAAAATATTTTTTACTTGAATAATATGATATATATGATAATTTTATGATTACTGTCTCTTCACTAATTTTTATTATGCAATAAAATAAATAAAGATAATGTTAAATTAATAATAACTAAGTATAAAATATTTAATCAAAATATATACGCAGGTACCCGCAGGACGGGTATCATGAAACCCATTCCCACTCATGAACTATTTTTGCGGGTACCCATTGCGGATATTTTGATGGGTACTCATGGATCCGGCTATTTTTGTCATCCCTACATGGTTATTCACATCCCCTACAACATTTGTATAGTTCCACTATTATATATTTGTTATATGTAGTCAACCAAAGTAGCATCTATTATGTTAACCATATGCTTTGTGTTTGAAAAGTTTCCATTAATTCATCAAGTTGCAATATTGATGTTATCAAAAACTAACCATGAATTATTAAAAACAGTAAAATGAATATAAATTTGCAAGTTTAAAGTGGCATTTCTAGAGGTTGAATCATATTGACAATAGTTAAAGCCGACTACATAGATCAAACGATGTTATAATACTCTATTATACATCCTATCGAGTTATGTTCCAACATGAGGCACATAATTATAATTCAATTTCAGCTATATAATACGTTGAAGAAAAGCATTGAACTGGTATTAACAACATTGGATTTAGTCTTTCTGAAATGAGTACCTTGTTCTATTATTTTTAAAAGAATCATTATCATTAAACACTTATAAAAAAACAAATTTAAAAGTAAAATATACAGTGAAGAAACACTGAAGGAACTCTTCATTTTTAGTGTTACACACCATCACCTAAATGTATCCTCCATTATACAACTAAATCACTATGTTTCTCATGAAATGGAGCTTCCAACCATCAAAAATATATCCACATAACACAACAAAAACTTCCTTTTTATTAAATCAAAAACTAAAATACCAATCCTCTTGCATGCATGAGAGGTTAGAGGCTCAGACAAACTTGAATTTAGGCACTTCAGTTATATCTAACACACAATGTATTTTAAAACATGCAACAATCTCAAAATCTCCTAACATAACTGTCTAGTCATGCCTAAGTTACAATTGAAACAAGGAGAGCAAGCAAATGCACGCTCTCCCACTACCGAGAGAAAGATCAGTTTTTATATAACAAAATTTTACATCCAAATATCGGCAAAGAAACTTCTGAGAATGCACAAAATGAACCTAATTTTGCACTTATGTGGGTACAACCATCCCAGAATTGAGTGATAACTGTGATATAAAAAGCCAAAAGAAGAAGATTAACAACATGATCTGTAGGAAAAGATAAAATGTCACCTTACATACTCCTTTCTGCAGCTCCAAAGACTTCTTAACTACTTCACTATCATCAGAATATTTTTCCAACTCTTCTGCTTTCTTCTTCAGCACTGAAGCCTTACTCTCGGTCTCAATGACCTTGTTAAGAACCTCTGCTTGACTTTCAGACAGTTTTTCTTGTTTTTCCAATAATTTAAGTTGAAAATCGGCCCCAGCCTTCATGTTTTTCATTACCTTTGTGATGGCTAGGTATTCAACCTCAGCTTCAATCTTTTGCCTAAACAAGCCCTCAAGCTCAGATTCCACCTCCTTATATTTTTCAAGTTCAGCAATCCTGGAATCCTTCAGAGCAAGCATACCCTGTAGTTCCTCCAACTTGTTTTCCAAAATACTTATATTTTGTTTCACGCTCAATGCCTGAATTCCCATGGAACTTGAAGCAGCTTGTTTAGTTTCTTCTGCACCAGAATGACCAGATAAGCATGAATTATGAAGTCCTAGATCAACAGCAGCGATACCAGCAGATGCACTGCTGCACTTGGTTGAGTCATCATCTGGTGAGACAACTTCAATCCCAATATCCCTGAATTTTAGGACTTCTGCAATAGTACACAGATTGATTATCAGAAACAGCACATGCTATGCTTGATTTTTTCACTGAAGACCACCATTAGAGAAATGTCGTAGCTTCAGCATAATAATAAAAATTAAAAAAAAAACTGCTCCTTTTTCACAGAAGTATGCAAATCAACTACTATCAGAATCAACAAGAAAACTCAAAATAGCTTAAAGTTTTTAGAATATAAGTTGTTTTTAGTTATAGTAAGTGGAAAATAGCATATTCACTACCAATAAGTAATAGTCCAAACAGGGTAGGCAAGTAAATCTATACAAAATAACTTAAAATGTCCATAACCAATCCTCCATCATTGCTTCATGTTGCTGCCTCAGGTCATGTTTTCAAATGATTTTCCCCAGCCAACTAACTTATATTAGGACCAATATAAAATTATACATTATCTGACCAAGATTAATATAATCTTAGTAAGTAACCATAGAACTATGAACTGCAACATCAAGAAAGCAACCAACAAACACTCTTACACTTAGAGTAACAAACAATAAAGTTTTAAACAAACAGAAAAACAATAAACTACCTATGCAGGCAGGAGAACATTTGTATATCTAACTATCATGGCTTAATTATTGGATTAACTAAGAAAAGAATGCTTCCAAAAGATATTTAGACTAGAACCTTAGACCATCAATTTAAAGGCTCTAAACAAAAAAACAGAACACTGATCATTCAACAGTTTTCCAGACACTAAGAACTATGATGGGCCAAGCTTAGTCCGCCATACACTCACCCAAAGGCCATGCATTAATTAGGTATCTAGTATAAACTATCGGTGGAATATTTACAATCAGAACATCCAAAATTATACAAGAAACCTGCAACTGCAAGTCGACATAGAAGGACAATTTTGCTTTCTTTCAAGAAACAAACTCCTTTATGCAATAAAACACTCTCTAGATGTTGAGGTGCTGATGGAATCAAACCAAAATAATTAAACCGAAGTACCGAACCAAATCAAGGTTTTATTCGGCTAAGCAAAATAACAAATCATAAAGTTTAAAAAGCAAGGGAGTTCAAACCAAACCAATATATAAGGTCAGTTTATGCACTGGGACCTGTCATGCACTCATTCTAGCAGCTCTATCGAATTGAATCTAGGTTCGGAATTCAACGGACAAGGAACTACTAATAAAGTTATATATGTTACATAAGTTTTCCCGAGAATTATAAAACTAAAAATATACAGATCTCATTTGCAAATTAGGAAGCTGCATAAAACATTAGGCGGCTCTTTGCACGAGGCTCCCACCTAGTGGGGTCTAGGGAGGGTAGTTGTATGCAGCCTTACCCTCGCAAGCGAAGAGGCTGTTTCTAGAAAGATGCATAAAACATTCACAGAAAAATAAAATTTATCAGAAACACTACGGACAAACCTTCTTCAAGAGCCTCTTGGACAGCCTGAAGGCTACTAATAGACTCAACTAAAGTATCTTCAACGGATGAGGATTGGTTGTTCACACTTCTTTCTTCTGCAACACCCCAAGGCAAATTTGTAGCTAAATTCTCTGCTACAAGATCTTCATCTTCTCCCACTTTTTCCTTGCCATAACCAGGTCGGATTCCCTCAGTGAAATTTTCCTTAGTGTGAGCTTCACTGCCATTATCTCCATCATAAACATTTGATCTACCTCTGTGATTTCCATTACTAGTAGCTGCAAAGATACCTTGCTTAAAGTTGGAGCTTCTTGAATCAGAATCCATACTGGAAAGAGAATTTTCCTTCTCCATTGTGACTCTTCCACTTCCTCCAGGTTTCTTACTGCTTTCAATCGGTCCCTTACCCTGCGGAACCCATTGAGCCGAGTTACCTAAATTCTTTGAATTCACATTCTTACTACGGCCTTTCTCAGACCTTAACTTTGGCTGACTTGCAGCCGTAGAAGACTTGCTACTCCGATCCTCACTATTCTCAGAATCAGTCCCAACTGCAAAACCAGATCCAACTGCATATCTAGAATCTGTACTAGAACCACGGATTGCATAGCCATCAGAAAACTCAACATTTCCAAAGATATTTGAAGACCCTTCTTCACCTTTTTCCTTAACATCACGCAGAAAGGGTTGGTTTTCACTCAAATTGGCATTGCCAGACAACCCCCGCTTCAATATTTTACCGGAATCAGCACTCGAATTTGGATCCTTCACAACATCTCTCCTAATTCTCTTCCATTTCTTCAACCCAACCCCCTTTCCTGATGTCCCTTTTGAATTTCCACCTTCTTCACTACCCACTTCATCAACCGTTCCCTTGTGATCCGGTTTCGGTGTGACGGCATCTAAATTTCCATGGAAGTCAAACCCAAAATTCTCATTACCAAAAGAACCATCATCATGATTCACTTCATTTTCTTCCACAGATTCACTTCCCAAATCCATAATCAATTTAACCCTTTTTTGCTAAATCTATGCATAAAATGAAAATCAATTTAGGTGAATGAAATTAATTGAAGTAGTTGAAGCAATAAATCAAATGAGAATCCATGAAGTTGAAAACTAGAAAGAAAAAAATACAAAAAGGATGAAAAAATGTGTAATAAAGAAATTAAATGAATGAGAGAGAGAAAGAGAGAAGAAAATCTATGAATTAGAGTAATCACCTTCATAAATGGAACCCTCGTGTCTGAAACAGGAACCCTAAAATTTGTGAATTTGCATTTTTATAGGTAGGTTGAGGAACCGAGCAATACATGGATCACATGTTCTTAAGTGTGTATCTATTTATTAAAGAAAAAACATTATCTAATTTTTTCTTATTACCGAGTACAAACTTAATATTTTTTCAACAAGGAAAAGAACTAATCTATTTCAAATGTATCGATATTTCTTCAAGAAATATTACTCACCCAAAAATATTTGATTTTTTTATCGGCATTAACCATTATCTAATTTGAAATATTAAAATTTTTGTTATGCTAAAGAATTCAATTTAATTTCATTTTGATACATTTTTAGTTTCAAGGAATTTGTAAGGTTGTGGGCTAAGATATTCATCTCATATATATGCAAATCTATAAATTTATTATTAATTATGTATTTTAAATATATTATACTTTTTATTACTTTTTAGTTTCAATAATTTATTTTATTAATATTTCATCATAATTGAACTATAACTACAAATATTATCATTCAACTAATAATGTTTATTTATTTATATATATATCATTGTTACCGAATTTATAAATATATAATAAAATTCAAAATTTGTTGAATATCTCATACTTATACAATTACCTCCAAATAGGTGTGAGTATGAGTATGAGTAGAATAAGCATTATTGGCACATGCATCATCTCATTGTTTTAATATAAAATGTAAAGATTGTATTACACATTTCACATACTTTCTTGAATCTCTATCATTGATATGAATTTACTTCAATTGTTTTTTAACTCGGCTAATTTACAAAACTTGACATCTAATTGGAATATAAAATTAAAGATAAATATAAAATAATAAGAAAAATGATTATCGATTAAGATAAGGAGTTATGAGATGGATGACAATGGGGTGCATACAGGTAATTAGCATTTGCAAATACCTATTAAATTTTAAAGTTTGATTAATATTTATATATTTCGTAATAAACAACATATAAAATTAACTATGAATAAATATATATTTATATAATAAATTTATAGCTACATTTCAATCCTTAAAATTTATTATAAAATATTTATAACCTATATTCTATGCTATCTAAGGGTGATAAAAAATTGCAAATGTATATAAAGTAATTAATTAAAAACTAAATATGGAGGTATATCTAGGTGGTGTGGATATCATGATATTCATTTTTATCCATAAGATATTATTATATATACCAATTATAAATATTTTTATGGGTATCTATTATAGGTATTTTAAGAATATACTCAATGGAGATATTTTTATCGTCCATAGTTACATGATCTTTATATGGTGTTTGATTGGAGAATGGCTAGAAAAATAAAATAAAAGATATTTTGTTGATAGTGTGAACCATTAATTTTTTTGACCCAAAATAAAAGAGAATAATGATTTTTTTTGTGATTTTCTAAAATAAAACAATTATTTTTTACCTATTTATAAGTTTTGTGATTTTTTACTCAATCAGGAATTACCTACAGCTATTGTCTTGTGATATGCAAGCCATCATGTGTTGTTTCCTAGTTGTGCAAGTAGTATTTTTATTACTTTTTATTTAATTTCCTATTATATATTAGTAATAGTAATAGTAATAATAAATAATACTTAATTTGAATTAAAATAATAACATAATCATTAAAATTAATAATGATAATTAATATTAATAATTAAATATGTATTGTTAAATAATTTAGTAATAATTAAAAATAATAGTATAAAAATAATAAAATGTGATCAATGTATTACTGTATTAGTTTTTTTAGGAAAATACAAAAACTATGTTTTCATTTATAAATAAATAAAAACAAGAAAACAATTTTAGGCTATAAACAATACATGCAACTAGTGAGGATACGTCTTGATATAACAACCCGAATATAGATATCTATTTTAAATATTAATATATACCAAAATTCAATATGAATAGAATTTTTTACGTTTTAATAAAGTGACGATTGTAAATTAATTGATTATCTCACACATTTCCTCCTCTTAAGTGGTCTAACTTGTGCTAACAAAAAATAGTTGCAAGAGAATATTTGTAAATTAAGATGATAGAAGGTTATAATTTTTTTTTTAAACTTCTCATGGTTCTAATATACGAGTTGGGATTCTTTCCAACACTGAAGTTTCCGATACTTGAGTATGAAGAGAATTAAATTTGATAATTTTTAATATTATTTTATTTAAAAATGATTAAGATTTAGAACATTAAAAAATATTTATTCTATAATATTAGATTTTGAGTTTTGACCCATTATTACATCATATCATCATTTTTCTACTCATAGTCAAGTTTGGTCAAATCTTTAGATTTTATTACACCACACGAGACTCTAAACACTCCTTTTAATTTTATTCAATCCATTTTATTTTAATCATTTCAATTTTTTAAATAAGTTACTATTTTTAAAGTTAATTTTAAAATTATATAACTTTTGAATTCTAATAAAATTAATTTTTTAAATAGCAACTTTTATAATTCATTGTTCCATCTGCATGTGGATGTAATCGTGATTGATTATTTCACTTAATTGCCATTGAGAAATAATGGATGCTATGTAGTGATTGAAATTTAGTTCCAATTCATAAAAAAAAATTATTTATGAATTGTTTTTTAATTCTGCTTAAATGACGTAATTTATATCTATTTGTTTTAGTTTTTCTAACAAAAGGGGCAAAACAATTTGGGTTATGATTGATTATTCCATCCACTGATCTACATTATGATGAACTTGCGATTAATTATTTTAATGAATTATCATTGAGAAATGGATATTGTGTAAGGCGTTGAGTGGTAGAAATTAATTTCAATTTAAAAAGTATTATTTATTTATAATTTTTTTAATTCTCTTTATATTTTGATTTGCATCTATTCATTTTAGTTTTTTTTATAACAAAAATGGGAGAAACAATATTTAGGAAAATTTATGTGGACGATGAGAGTGATTAAAGAAATAAGGGTGAGAAAACAAGATTGTGATGGGTGAGTATTTAAGCTTAATTATTCTGTCACTAGATTATGTATTAGTTTGACTTGTGAAAATTTTAAAACTCCATCAAACTTACCAATGATAAAAAAAACTCCAACATATGGATATACATAAAAATACCTACAACGGGTATCCACAGTAATAACTTATAGATGAGAATGAATTTTATGGTACCTGCCCAATAGGTAGGGGTGAGCAGGATTTGACTCTACCCGCTCACCCGGTATGACTCAATCATGATCGGGCCTGAAAACGGTTGGGTCTCATAGGGTTCGGGCCGGGTTCGGGTTCAAAAATTAGACCCAGTCAATATTTAGGACCGGTAGGGACCAAGCATGACCCGTCTCAACCTGTCCCGACCCGTCCCATGGTCAATCACTCATGATGTTTTTATGTGTCTCTGTTCAAATATATACAGAGTAATAATACTTTTTTCGTCGAAAATATCATTGATTCTCTAATTTTTCATCATATATACATGTTTAATAATATATATACACATATATTATTTTATATGTCAAATTACATATTCACAATAATAAATAATATTTAGAAGACTTTATATAAAATGAGTATACATTATATTTAATCGGGTCTAGGGTCAAGTCTGAGTTTAAAGGCTGACCCTGTGAAAATTTAGGATCGGGTTAACTCCGAGTCTAGGGTCGGGCTCGAGTTCAGAAAAATAACTCAAACAACATTTAAGGTCGGGTAAGGACAAGCCTTAACCCAACCCATGCTCACCCTACCGGTAGGTATCTACATGGATATAAATATTGTTTTTAATTAAAAATTTATAAATACTAAGTTTTTATTATTATTTTAAAATTATATATTATCAAGTTTATTATTATTTCATAATAAATTACAATGATTTTACCATAATTATAAATTTATTATGTAAATATATCATTATTCACGTAATAATTTATTTTATGAATTGTTACAAAATATATAAATATATAATAAAAATTAAAAAACTTATTGGGTGTCCATAGATATTCGTTACCCATATAGTTACTTACAAATAGTATGAATTTGAGAATAGGAAAATACTACTCGTATCTATTAGCAATTTTTGTGATGGATGGTTATTTTTCTTTTGAAACTGTTTCATTTATGACTGAGTTCTGTCATAGAAAAGGTATTATTATTATTAGGATCCTACATGTGTGGTTCCTGCATTGTTTATGCAAGCTAATCTTCCTGTTATGTTTTTTTTGGTGAACGTGTTCTATTCTCAAACATTTAAAGCAATTTTCCTTGGAAAAGGAGAAGGTATTAATTAAAGCCTACATATATTGTTTGAGTCATGGTGAAAACTATTTTTTAGTTTTTACATGATTAGGAAAGATATAGGGGAATCATTCATCACTTACATATTAATGGAATAAGGATTTGTCATTCACATATTAATATTAATGGAATAAGAATTTTCTCCAATATATCTTCTTATTCATATGCTATCTATCAATAATTTTTATGAGAGAAAAAATATATAAAACGATAATATTGTTATTATATCATCCACTGTATATTTAATCATTATTATATCTTTAAAAATAGATAATATACTAATTATATGTAAATGATAATATTGACAATGCATATATATCACATTCAATTTTTATTTAAGAGTAATATATATGAAAAATACATTAACATATATATTAAACTCAACATGAAAGTGCATATATATTACACTCAAATCAAGTGATATTTTTTATGTATTTTTTACAATTTAGTCATTGTTATCCTTTGTCCCATCCCAATAATAATTGCTTTGCAATATGTTTTAAATTCTACTATATAACCATAATACGACTATAATATTATACTTTTGTAGTGTCTGCAATAATCAACGTGACCACAATTATGGTAACTCCAAGTACAATTTTTATTACGATTATAGTAAATACAACTAACTCCGATCTCACCATTCATGTTTGAGTGTAATATCTCGCTCGTCAATCTCGTTGAGCTAGATCGCAAAGCGGGAAACAACCTAAGGGAGGATCGAATTAGGTTTGCAACCAACTTGTTCTTTTGTAACACTTAAAGTTAGAATTGCAATGGAAATGTAAAGAACAAAGGTTGCAATATTTAAAGAGAGATGGAGTCAATTACACCAAAATATATATATTCTCGTTAACCTTCATCAATAGAAAATTACGTCCAATCTCATTTACTTGATTCAAGGGATTTTCATTCTTTAATATGGATATCAAATACAAGTCACACAAGACTCTCTATTTAGATCACTCAAATTCCACAAGAAATAAAGTGAACGACTTTCTTGTTTTACAAAAACACTCACCAAACCCTATAGTGATATTTATTTTATGAGATAGAAGAAGATTTAAGTAGGCTAAGGATTAATATATCCAATTTGGTTGATATATGGATCCTTTAAAAGAACACTCAAATTTAATAACACATTTTGCTCTTTTCTTTTTCAGACTTTAAAAGTATATAAAAAGCTCATTGAAAAACTTGTAAAATTGAGTGCACAAATGTGTGAAAGGAAGTATTGTTCAAGTGTAATTTGTTTCAGAAGATTAGGATGATGTTTATAGAGTTTAATTTAGAAAGGTTCCAAGATACATTCCAAGAGATGCAAAATGTTTGGGAAGACACTGATTCGTTTGAAAAAATGTTGGTTGAGTTTCAAATTCGAAATTATAGTAACAACACAGAGTAATTGGTTAGTGTGTCGTGGTAATAAGTTACTGGACTTCATTGTCCAATAGAGTAATCGATTATTAACGTAAACTAATTAGTTATTGACCCATTTTTCCTGTCAGGTAACTTGTTTCAACTAATTTATTATTCTATTTCAAGTAATTTGTTACTTCGGTTTCTAAAAACTCATTTTTAGAACTTTGTAACTCTTTTTATCATTTTAAAAACTTTGTGAAACATTTGTAAAATATTTTCAAGAGCATTGTCTCATAGTAAGTTAGAACGACTTTATAAAATGTTACACCTATACTAGAAGACAATTTAAATCTTATCTATTTTGTTGTGTGTGCTTTCCATTACTTCAAGGTTTTTAATAATATTTTTCTTCTTTTCGTTGATATTGATGTCTTCATCAAAACCTAATCAATATTAAATAGAGGCTCTTTTTCACAATCTCTCCATTTTTTATGATGACAAACCAAATCGTTGAGTTTTGTTCATGATTGATTTTTTATTGGATTTTCTCCACTATCTTGAATACCCCTTTCTTTAACATTCCATTGCCCTAAAAATTTGTGGACTGGAGCTTTACACACTGCTTGACATGTTGTTAATAGAATTCTTTACAAAAACTCTAACAATACCCATTACAAGTTTTGGAAGAATAAAAAAAGAATAAAATGTATTACAACATGTAGTACCAAAAAAGAATAGAGATGAAACCTAAAATTAACCAAATGTATTTTTCATACACTATATTCTTTAGGATTTACCCACACTCTGTTGTTTTCCTTTAACTTTAACTTGTTGCTTCTGCATTCTCTGTTGGAATTTGGTGATAATGTTTTCTTTGAAAATGTTTTTTTGTTGAAAAATTATTTGTCTAAGCCTATTTGTGAGTCTCCTGGTTCTTGTTTTCCTTCTACTAGTAATGCTAGTTTTGAATTTTGATGTTGTGCATTAATTTAGGAAGAACAAAAGAGGTAGAAAAGCCAAGGATTTTGGATCAAGATTTTTTTGTTCATTCTTAATTGAGGATAATCCCAAATCTTCCCATAACATGAACTCAACATTACCAGGATAAAATGCTATTCCATTTCTGGATAATGTTGCATTAAAAAAATTGCTCTCCAATATGTTGTAAGTATTAAACCTCTTAAAATGGGTGGAGCTGGTCGAGTCGGGCTGCCAAAACCCAAAAATTCATAGGGTTTGGATACTACATTATATAATTTTTATTGAACCCGTTTTTTAGTCCATATTGGCTGAACCATATTAAAATTGAGATTGAGCTGGGCTTTCATGGACAGGTTTGGATTACCCATTTTTTAATATTTTTTGGAACCTTTATAAGCCTTCGGTGAAATATGTTTTAAAACATAATTGTACCATAAGCTTATAATAAGATATAGATAATAAATATTAGTATTATGATTTTTGAACAAAAAAAACTAATGTTTATAATATAAATATTTGTAAATTATAATAATGTTACAAAGTAAAGTATAATATTAATCATCATATTTTGTAAAATGTCATGTTAAGTAGAGCAACAAAATAGTGTATGACATCAAATGAGAAGAAATGTTAAAAAATATGGATTATATTTTTTCCTTTTTTAAGTGTGTATTTAACAAGATTTAACATTTACTACAAAAACATAATAAAGAACAATAACTTTTACAATAAAATAAAAAGACAATATATTTGTTTACCATAGAGAACCTCACACAACTAAAGTCAACTCTTACTAGTTCACAATGAAGGTACATACAAAGGATTCTCGTACATAAAGTAAACAATGATGATCATATATTACAATAATAATTATTCTTTGACATATAAAGTTCTTTCTGAACTTAACTCTATAATACCATTAGTGTAAACTAACATAATATTATTTTTTACGGTGTCCAAAAGTTTATATAATAAAGAGAGATTACAAATTATATTGTGTTAGGAAGTCAAAGTCGAATAGGAATAAAAGATTTAATAAATGATTTACGTTAACAATCATCATATAAGTGGACTTCACATTACATTTTTTCTCAAACATAAGACATTAGATCTATGAGTTTGGTGAAATTAAGCATAACAAGTGTGTTAAAAAAGTATACACTAATATCAAGCAATATATTTTTTAAACATAAAAAAATATGTTAAAATTTAAATAATTATTTTTTAACATTTTGAGGGCCGATCTACCAAACTCACAATCCCGAAAATGGAAAATGAAAAAATTTATGTTTATTATCTTATTAGTTTATATTTTTTCTTAGGACTAGATTAATTATATTATATCTTTTCTTAGAAATAATATATGTATATATTATTAATCATGTATATATAATGAAAAATTAGAAAATCAATGACACTTTCGACCAAAGAGATGTCATTACTCTATATATAATTAAGTAGAGACACATACAAATATGATGACTAAATAACTATGAGATGGGTCTGGGCGATGTCATGCTTGTCCCCTACTCTATCCTAAATATTGAATAAGTTTAATTTTTAAAATCGACCCTAGACTCGATGAGACCCGATCATATTTGGGTCCGGTCATAATTATGTCAAGCTGAGTGAGTGAGTAGGGTCGGTCCTAATCACCCCTATATATGACAACCTAGCTATTTTGTGAATGTGATATTAAAATTTGGAGTAAATACATACTTAAGTCCCACATGATTTTCGACTTTACAAGTTTGGTCCCTCAAAATTTGAAAAACCCAAAATAAACCTTAAATTGTTTAAATGTTGGTCAAATTAGTCTTTTTTAGCAAGCTTTACAACAACTAGTAGAGACTAATTTGATCATAAAAATGATTAATTTGACTCACATTTAAAGTTTTTGGAGATCATTTTGATTTTTTCAATTTTTGAAAGATCAAATAGATAAGGTCGAACAAATATAAATAATTGAAATGAGTATTTATTATAAATATTTATGATCAAAGTATTCACATTTGTGCTAATGAAAACTTTTTTGAGATTATCATTTGCAACACCTTGGAGAATGCAAGGCCAAGGGCATAAGACAAAACCATATTTGTAGTATTAAACTATTAATATTGAAAAGCTACCCCATTCTGTTCAATTTTTTGGTAGACACACCACACTTGCCTTTATGTATTTATTTAATATTATATGTTCACTTGTTATTGCATAGAAATTAATATAATATGTTCAATTCAAACCTTGGAGAATCAACCTGCACGTTAGATTCCCTGCTATCACTGGAACAGAGAGAAATTTGTGTCCCATAAATAAAGACTTGAACTTAAGCCCATTTTTATTACCAACCACAAATATTGGTACTTTCATAAGACTTACTCGATTTCCAAATAGATGAAAATGTCAAATATTTGATTTATATTAGTAATAGTTGTTAGAAATTATAGTCACATGTTCCGAAAATAGATTAGTTCCTTAGTTATATATGAAATGATACCCTTGATTATATATAAAAAATGTACTTTTTTATTTTCTTATATTTACATAGTTTAGTCTATCAACTAGGTACCAGGTTTAGTATATTATATATCATATTCCATATAAAAGAAATTTGTGTATAATAATATTATATCTGATATCGTGCATTGTGACATGTGACTATGATCAAAGTATACTGAAGTAAGTCTCACATTACCTACTTTATTGTCTCAACCATGATTTAAGTATATGTTGGACTACTACTCTCGTTGTCAATTGGTTTTGAAATAGAACCTTAACATGATATGAGGTCCAGAGCCCAACTTCTTTCTGGTTGTCATGGTCTAAAAGGCGCCCTTTAGTTGTAGGTCAAAAGTAACAATTCGTCTGGTCCGACAAACTCATGTAGATAAGACATGTTGAGATATAAGTCTCACATCGCCTATATCATTGTCTTGAGAATGTTTAAATACATATTAGGAGTTGAAGTTGAAGCATAGATATAGAGAGAGAAAGACCATTACATTTTTGTGTTTTTTCTTTCATCTAAAATGATAGAAATCAAAGGTGATTTCAATGGTTTTAAGAAGTGTTAACATCATCATGTGAAACTTTCTAATAGTTACTCAAACATTTCCTCAAATAATGTTCTCTTCCTTTTCTATGCAGATGTTCATTACTCTTCCTTTACACAACAGTAGCAACACCAAAACTGAAACCTCAAAACTCATTTCCCAACAAACATTCACATTCAATAGCATTTCTAGATGCTTCACAACTCAAGTCACATCATCAACACTACCTCTTCAATTGGTAAATGAAAAATAGTACACAAAGCTTCAGAAAGTTCAAAATATGGTGCAAAATATGCAGATTTCTCTTATGTTTTAGTTCTTCATTATTGCCTTACATTGCATTCATATGTAGGGTCATGGTCAGAACTACACAGTTTTCAGGTCTTTTGTTTTCATGCAGCAAATAATGGTTCTTTTCTTATGTCCCACATAAACATTAGAAACTAATGTTTAAGACTAATCTACCATGTTCATCTATAGTGAGATCTAAGTAAAAGGAAACTAGCATTGCATTTGTTATGTATATTTGAAGAGTTCTTATTCATGGAAAGAAAAGACAACAACAACAACATAGGCATAAGTGCAACAAAACCTGAAGCAATGTCTAGAACACTTAAAGTTAAGGTTGGAAGCAGCAACATTAAACAAGGTGAAGAGAGTTTAGAGAATTCATGTTTACCTTCACCAAACATAAAGAGTTCAATAGAATCAACACCTTATGGTTCTCCTCTTGTGTCTCCTCCTTCATCAGCATTTGTTTCAGCATTGCAATCACCATATATATCTCCAAGAGCCATAATCTCAAAGCCCTCAGAAGAATCTATCTTAGAAAACCAACTAGTACATTCAACAAATACTCATACTTCTACTCCAGAAGATGTGCCTAGTAGTTCCTACACTCCCCCTTCTGATGCATTTGAATTTTCTGATGATACTTCTGATACAAAGCTCAAGTATGTGACATGTGTTCCAGTTCCTGAAGCAGCCGATCCACGGATATCGTTCTCATTTCCGGTCCCTAGAATTTCCTTTGCAAAAGGGTCTATTTCCCCTGCTTCCAATGCTAAACTAAGAAGTTGTGATGTTTACATTGGCTTCCATGGACAAAATCCCAAGCTGCTGAGATTCTGCAAGTGGCTTAAGTCTGACCTTGAGCATCAAGGGATTGATTGCTTGCTTGCCGATAGAGCGAAGTATTCGGATAGCCAAAGCCATGAGATTGCTGATAGAGTTATTTGCTCGGTGCCTTTCGGGTTGGTGGTTGTCACAAGTTACAGTTTCCTTAACCATTTGAGCATGGAAGAGGTTAGATTTTTTGCTCAAAAGAAGAACTTGATTCCTCTCTTATTTGACACTGGACCTGCTGAGATTATGGCTCTTCTTAACTGCAACTCAATTGATAAAGAATGTAAAGATGCAATTGATGGACTCATGAAATGCAATGAATTCAATCTAGAGGTTAATGATGGTAATTGGAGAAGCTGCGTAACAAAAGCGGCTACTATTTTGAGAGCGAAACTTGGTAGGAAGAATGCTGATATGAAGAACAACAATGTGCAAGGATTGGAGAATTTACCTTTCCCAAGGAACACTTACTTTGTTGGAAGAGAAAAGGAGATTATGGAGATCGAAGGTCTTCTTTTCGGGCAAGGGAATTGTCTCGAACAAGTCCAAGATCATTGTATAAAAGGAGAAGCAAGTGGTAGTGGACAATCTGAATGCCTTGGAGATGAAGAAAGTGAAATGGTTATAAGCAAAGGTGGAAGGTATATTAGTCTAGAGATAGGAAAGAGTACTAAAGAACCAAACTTAGAGGCTTGGGTTGAACCAATCATAGGAAACAATAAGAGGTTGAAGAATAAGAAGTCAAAGAGTGGAAACTATAAGAGCTTGTGTAGCAGTGTGATTTGCATTAACGGAGTTTCGGGGATTGGTAAGTCTGAGATAGCATTGGAATTTGCTCATAGATATTACCAGAGGTACAAAATGGTGTTGTGGGTTGGAGGTGAGGCTAGGTATCTGAGGCAGAACATATTGAACTTGTCTCTCAATTTCGGCTTGGATGTTGGTGCCGATTCCGAGATGGGAAGGGGTCGAATGCGTAGCTTCGAGGAGCAAGAATTTGAAGCATTCAAGAGGGTCAAAAGGGAGTTGTTTGGTGAGACACCTTACTTAGTTATAATCGATAATCTCGAGACCGAAGAGGAATGGTGGGAAGGGAAGGATCTATATGACTTGATACCAAGAAACACAGGAGGGACACATGTGATTATTACTACTAGGTTGTCCAAAGTAATGAACTATGATATTGTTCAACTTCCACCCTTGCCATTATCTGATGCAATGATCCTTATAAGAGGAAGAAAAAAGAAAGATTATTCAGCCGAAGGAATCGAGTTTCTTGAGAAATTCAATGACAAACTTGGAAGGTTAAGCTTTGGTTTATGGTTGATTGGTTCTTTGTTGTCTGAACTTGCAATTGAACCCTCTAATCTCTTTGAAGCTATAAACCAGGTACCACTCAATGAAGTATCAAACTCTTGTTATATGAGCATTGAAGAAGAGAAATGGTTCAAGAGCAATCCTTTCCTAATGAAAACCCTCCATTTTTGTTTGAGAACTTTGGAGAAAACTAAAGCAAAAGGGAACCTTCTAGCTATAAGAATGCTTCTAGTTAGTGGTTGGTTTTCTCCAGTTCCAATTTCATCCACCTTGTTACTCAATACAGCAAAGGGTGTCCCTATAGCCGAAAAAAGCTTCAAGAAGTGGACCGAATGTCTCAGCCTAAAATCGAGTTGTTTCTCGTCAACGACATGGAAAAGTGAAGAAGATTCAGCAAAACTTCTTGTGAAAATTGGACTAGCTAGAATGGCAAATCATCATGATGGATGTTGGATACAGTTCCATCCTATAACACAAACATTTGCTAGAACAAAAGGTGGTCTGCAATATGCAAATGCTGCAATTCAAGGAATAAGAAAAATCGGAAACCATGTGAACATAGATCAATCATGGGCATCAGCATTTCTAGTATTTGGCTTCAAATCTGACCCACCAATTGTGCAACTAAAAGCAATTGACATGGTTCTATACATAAAAAAAACAGCACTACCACTTGCAATTCAAGCCTTCACTACCTTCTCAAGATGCAATTCAGCTCTAGAGCTCTTAAAAGTTTGCACCAATGCACTAGAGGAAGTTGAGAAATCTTTTGTATCTCAAATACAAGATTGGTCAAATGACTCAATTTGTTGGCAAAGAAGGTTGCAAAGAAGCCAACAAAAAGTTGATGAATATGTATGGCAAGATGTGACATTATTGAAGGCAACATTACTTGAAACTAGAGCAAAGTTGCTTGCAAGAGGAGGGCATTTAGATAGTGGAAAAGAGCTATGTAGAACATGTATCAGTATCAGAACTGTGATGCTTGGTCATAACCATGCATTGACCTTGGCTGCTCAAGAGACTTTGGCAAGATTGGTTAGAATGAGGAGTAAGATTTGAGTATGTTTTTGCTTTCAATTTACCAAGTCAAAGTGTAAGGTTATATGTTGTAATGTATTACTTTTCGTTACGAGGTTTGGTCGGCATGTTGTTTTTTCTCGTGACTTGGAGGTTATAGTTACAAGTCATAGAAACAGTCTCTTTACTTGCGATAGTAAGGCTGGATACATCTATCTCTTCCTAGACTCCACTATGTGAGAACCTCGTGAACTACGTTTTTTATATTAATGTATTAATTTTCGAGGTGGGGTCGGCATGTTGTTTGTATACAAGTCCTAGAAACAGTCTCTTTACTTGTGAGGATAAGGCTTGACATATCTATCTTTTCCCGGACTCTACTATGTGAAAACCTCGTGAACTACGCTTTTTATATTAATGTTGGTTAAATGTCTCTCCTTCATAAAAGAAAAACTTGTGGGAATGTATTACTTGTAAGAGGGGTTTTGGTGAAAATGATACTGCCAATGGAAATATTAGACTTAAGCTTATATGTTCTTGCTCTTTTGACTAAAATCCGGTTATTATTGTTAAAAGTGATTTTGTTGTATACATCCTTATGTTATGTTTTTTGGTACATAAAGATTTCCTCCTATTAAATTATCTTACGATAAATAAGCTCTTATTTGCTTACTTATGATTCTAAGATTTTATATATTATATTATTCATTATTCATATTTGAGCATCGACTCTTAAATATAAATAATATAAATTAGTAATAGATAATGTATTAACTTTATATATATCTTTTTCTATTATCATTATAGATATTACAGTCTTTGAAATACTCTAGATATTTTAACATAAGAATTTGAGCATTATATTTGATACAATATATAAATGTCCTTTTCTTACTTTCTTATTTATTTATTTATATATATATATATATATATATATAAAATACATCAGAAAAATATATGGTCACATGTTTGGTTTTACAAAAAAAAAACCATTTCTTTTTAGAAATAATAGTGTTATTTGAACGTTATATTTGATATAATATATTTACTTCTAGGGCTAGAAATGAGTCGAGCTTATTTAAACCAGATCTCAGTTCAATAAGAATTTGATCAGCTCAAAACTTGACTCAAGTTCTATATGAGTTATTTTTTTAGCTCGAACTCGACTCAATTAAAATTTGCGAACTATTCGGCTCAATTCATTTCAACTCAAATAATTAATTCATTTTTAAAAAATTCTAAAAAATGTTATATAATTAAATATAACGTTGTATTTATATATAATAACGATAAACATACAAATTAGTTTAAATATATATAGAGTCAGCTCATGAACTTAACGAGTCGAACTGTATCCAGCTCAAGTTTGACTCGTTTATTTAACGAACTCAATTTTTCTCTCAAGTTCGACTCATTTGGTTCATGAGCAAAATTTATCGATCTAAATAACTCATCAAATTTTGAATGAATATCGAGTTGATTCGGTTCCCTGTGAGACCTATTTATTTCTATCTATAATAGTTTTTTTTTCATTATCCTGCAATTAAAAATAATCATTATTCTATTAATGTAATTCAGCTGAGATTTTCTATGCTACCAAGAAATCTAACACCATCCTCACCAGACAAACATGCAACTTTAAATTGATCAATGGTTGAGGAATATTTATGGAAAACACGAATTTAGGGAATAAACTTTATACTTTACATGTAAAAGTTACATGAGAAACTTGTGCAAAACATAACAATATATTTTTTATAGAAAAAACATAATATTATCAACACTTAGATAAAAAATTAAATAATGAATACTAATTTTGTTGTTTATTGTAATATGTGTTGGGGATGTTTGAAATATGTTATCATATGAAGTCCCACATTGACCGGTATTAAAATAGAGTAGAGTATCAATGTTATATATTGGACTCATGTCCCTTGTTATAATGTGCACCAGATATAAGCATCAAATAGAAACACTCATGGGCACTTGGGCCCATGAGTATGATAGGGTTTGTAATCTTTATTCTCTAATAATATCTAGGTAGCCGCTCAACACTCCCGGGGACGTAGGCACAATTGGCCGAACCTTGTTACCAAATTCTATTTATTCTATGCATTATTTGATTGTTTGTGACCAACGCTGCGCAACGATCGCTTCGGCTTCAATATGTTAACATTTGAGTCCATGTTGTTTTGTCTAATATTTCATGTGTCATTTTATCACTCATTTTTTTTTATCAGCAATTTTATCACTCATTTGCCCTATATGTGACATTTGACTACACACTAAATATCTCGTAGTTTACACAATGACTAATCTCCTTCAAAATATAACTACATTCCGAATAAGCACTATTTATAGTGTAAATATAATATTTAATTATGTGCCCCAAAAAATAGTGAGGACAAATAAAATATCTTTCTTTTAATAGTCAATTTTTAAAAATAATTCTGAAAATAATATATTTACTAAATATTAGCACTTATCTAAAAGAGTAAAAAAGAAATTATCAATATTGCACTTCCTTAATTGAAATTATCCTTTCCTAATTTTTTTCCTACTTGATGAATATAACAACACAATCCTTCATTTAAATATTATTTTAAAAAATAATTTTCTCTTTGTCATTATTTAAATGTTATTTTTATATAACTGTTTATAATATATATTATTATTCTACATGTTCCTGATATTACATTTACATATGATGATATTTAAGTATAAAAGCACTATAAAACTCTTGATAAAAACTTGGTTAAAATTTCATCTCAAAACTAATTGGTAATGAGAGTAATAGACGGGTAAATATTTAAATCATTCTCAAGACAATGAGATAGGCGACATGGACTTACTTCCCAACATGCCCCCACCATATAAGCATACTGGACCAGGGGAAGAGTTTCTTTTGACCTATAACTATAAGGTATCTTTTGGTCCATGACAACCAGAAAAAAGTTGGACTCTGCCTCTGATAAGGTTTCATCTCAAAACCAATTGACAATGAAAAGAGTAGCCCAACAGATATTTAAATCATTTCCAGAACAATGAAGTAGGCGATGTGAAACTTATTTATCAACAATTAAAAGTGCATGTGTACAATCTTAACTATTTATGTATTTTGATTATTTTCCATTCATATCCACATTAAGATTATGTTGTTATTGTAACTTGCAGCAATTCTAAATAGCATGAAATAATACTTACTAGCTGAGTCACGGCCAAATCGCTATCTTTAAGACGTTTCGTGGTACTACCCAAAATGTGGAAGCAGACAATCAACCACGCCGTCCCCAGCATAAAAAGCTTAGTTCTCTGTTATCGAATTCTTACTGTACTGTAAGAACCGATCTTGAATACACCCATCACAATATGACTACCGGTGCCAATTCTTTTCCCACAATCTGATTATCAGTGTCAGTTTTCAAACTTCCCACCACAATATGGTTGTCTGTGCCAATTCTTAGTGTCACATAAAGAAAGGCGGAGAAGTTTGCCGGAAATGCGTCAGCGAAAAATATGAGGGAGAGAAAAAAATTAACTAAAAGCGTACTCAACTTTGGGGCAAGAAAATATGAAGGGATGATGCTTCTATTTATAGCAAGAGATTTTGTCAAAACTCTTGCATCCTCCTATGTGTGACTTGTGAGATTTTTTTTAAAGGAAAATGATATATCTTCCTACTAAATCCTCTTACTAATCCTCATACCCACAAAAATGTGACATATGTCACAAAGTGATACTTTATTTACTAGTGATTGATTTACAAGTGACAA
This sequence comes from Lupinus albus, assembly GCA_009771035.1. Taxonomy (NCBI): domain Eukaryota; kingdom Viridiplantae; phylum Streptophyta; class Magnoliopsida; order Fabales; family Fabaceae; genus Lupinus; species Lupinus albus. The sequence continues at coordinate 3,841,277 of CM020013.1, read as the reverse complement.
ATGTCACTTTTTTGTAGGTAGGAGGATTAGTATGAGGATATAACATTACTCTTTTTTCAAAATCTTCCAATGTGGGACTTGTGAATTTTTCCAAATGCTTCCAATGTGGGACCTGTGAATTTTTTCAAATACTTCTAATGTGGGACTTGTGAGTTTTTCAATTTCATATCTAATGACATCCAATTACACAAGTTCCAAGACATTAGTAGTTTGCAATGGTGGCAAATAAGTTGCTGTTTTCAACTTAAAATGATTCAAATATTACTTTTTCCTGATTGTGAAAAGAAAAATAAAACTGTATATTAATGTGGTGATTGATTTGATTAAAAAAATGAAATATGCATTTGTAATCAATATGTTTATTTTCTTTACAATTATAATCATATTATAGAAAGAGATTGTGATTACTTAATCAAATTCTAACATAATTAGTGATATCATAGATCAATTCATTTGATGTATTTATTTACAATTGAAAAGACAAAAGAAAAAAAAAAGCTCAATATCTAGCTTGTATATTAAAGATAAATTTATGAGATTAAATTTTGTTCTTTGGTTATTCATATTTTTTCATAACATTTTAATTTGAACATAATGTTATTAATTGTAATTATCAACATATTTTATATTAGGAGCAAGTTAAAGTTGTGGATTAAGCTAATATATAGAGAATAATCAACATAATTTTATATTTAACTTCAAAAATTAGATTCAATCAATATTTAGGGTCATATTAAAAGACAAATATTACTCGTCTCAACATGACTCATGCTCACTTATGACTTCTACTTATATGTATATATCAGTGTTATTAATATCGTACCGGTCATCGAACCGGTAGGGGTACTGATATAGTAGTATAGCGATTCAACCGATGGTTCAATAATTAAACCACATACCGGTGAAGTTAGATATACATATATAATATATTAACATTAATGTTGAAAAATCAATAAAAACAATAATTTTTTTATTTTCATTAAAAAATTAATTTTAAATAAAAATCGACCGATTTGACCGGTACGGTTCAATTGAAAACCGACCGGTATGACCGATTTTAACCGGTTTTAGCTGGGTGTTTTTACCAGTATAATTATATGATTGATATAATTGTTATACCGTACCGGTATTGAGACCAGTTCACCAGTTGAACCGACCAACACGAACCGACTTTTAGAACTATGGTGCATACTCAATTATGTGTAAAGTAATTATACTTATTTAACCCAAAGTATAGAGTATATTTGATTGCATGAACCTATACCCTGATATAATTTCATATTTTTTAAGTGTTTTCAATTTTTTTTTTTGCTTATTCATGACACTCTTATACAATTAATTTCATATATCATTAATTCTCTAATATTTTATTTTATAAATATAAATGATTGACAAAATATCTACATATATCATTTCATATGTCAAATTTAGTATCATAATAATAAGTAATATTGAAAAGACTTCATCTAAAAATAAATAAATTCTTATATTTGATCAAATTTAAGGTCGAGTTCTTATTAAAAAATAAGTCTAATCAACAATTAGAGTCGGGTTAACCTTCAAGTCTATGTTCAGGTTCAAAAAGTAGTTCAATCAACATTTAGGGTCGTATAAATCTTAATCATCCCTAATCAGCCCATGCTCACCCCTTGTAAATATTATAAAGCAAGAGCAACAACCAATTTAAGCTAATTTGTAGCAAAACCAATGGAGCAAGTAAAACAGTTCTTTTGCATCTCTTTGCAGTAAAGCTAGGTAAGTACTCACCATCAACTTTTTTGGGTGACATTTTTTGTGATAGTATTTCATCACCAATTATAGAGACTTATATTTTACACAGACAAGTTTAAGAATACCTTAGCAACATTTAACAATACTTCAGCAACATTTTAATATGGTATGGATCTACCTTAGCAACATAATACTCTTGTTTTCAAGTTAGGGAATAGAAGCTAACTCCAAAAAATCCTGAAGAATGCATAAAGATAACTACTATTTATGAGTATTAGGCATTCAAAAATTATACTTGTACAATCTAGTGCAAACTCTACCTTATAATGATAAAAAATTGTTGCCTGGAATAGTAGCAACAAATTGCTTACTTCAAACCATTTTAATTTTATGTTAAAGAATTCTTTAAGGCTAATTCCCTACAACCTTTGTCAACTAACAATTGGCATATATGTTTACTATATCCTTAAGAGATCCTCAAGTTGATTTTGTACAAATACTTGTATATGTATAAGATTTTGTAAGAAAAACTAACATATTTATATATATTGCCCCTCCTTCACAAATATTCAACAATTTTTTACGTTGATTGTCAACTGTCTAACACAACTTTCACATGTATTCAGGCTTGAGACCGACTATGTTTAACATCCAACCCAGATGGGCATGTTTTGTGGATTCATTCCTATTTGTGACTAACCTCCAATTTGAGAGGGGGTGTTGGAATAATGACATGATTTGAATGTATCTATTGTTAAATGTATCTCCTTATCCTTACCCTTAGAAATTGTATGTGGGTATATCCCTTCTCTATACATTGTTAGAGTATCATTCATCATTCATATTTAATCATCACTGACTCTTCAAAAGAGCAATCCAAATTAATGATAAATGATGTAGTGACTGTGTATAAATATTTACACTAACAACGCATAAATATTACACTATTTTCAAATAACATGAAATTCTTAATGACATGAAATGGGCTCACAATTAAAATTCACAGGACTTTGATTGGGGCTCTAGATTCCTCCCATTAGAATAACAATTTAAAGCCATTTTATTAAATATTCCCTACCAATGGGATATTTTACAATTTTGCATCTTTTGACACAATTCTCCTCTAATAGCTAAAATAACCTTAAATGCAAGCTAAGTTTAGCAGAGGCATTAGAAAAAGATTACAGACATTAGAAGGACATAATGCAGTTCATATAATTCCAAACAGAAAGACTACAATTCATAAAAATGAAAAGAAAAAGATAATCCAAAGCATGATTTAACTTTAGTATAAAGCTGGTAACTTCTACAAAGGACCTTGTTGGGTAGTATGAGGCATACCACTATATAATGTCTCCTGAGAGGATTTGAGTGAAACCATATCAGAAAGGTTTCTGATAATCCTGTGATGGTGGCTGCTCCCACGATCGCAAAAAACCTATACAAAAAAGCCAATAGGTACTTAGAAACGTATGAACCATTACCGGAATCTGCGCAGTAATATTTTATATCATTGTTCCATATCTTTTTAAGTTGATGCCATCACAAAGAAGTTGCAGAAATAAGTTATCTTAATTTCAGTTCTGAGCTCGGTTTATGGGAGAAAGTGTTGAAATTGTGTGGTTTAGGTAGAAATAAGGAAAAGGAGAAAAATAAGCTAATGAATAATATGAGATTGGTATTCATTTGATGTGGTGTGATACACAATACTAACTCAATAGTCATGGACTCTTAATCCTAATTAAAATAAGGAAACACAATGAAGACTATATAAATCTCCAGAGATCATTTAGGGTACTCCAAAATATTCTAAAGATTCAATAAAGATGAGATATTTTCTAGATATTCTAACATAAGTACATAACAAAATGCTAGCATTACAATGCATATAGTTGAAACCATCTAGTTGAACATGCAACAGTTAAATTTATATGACCCACTTCTCAGACTACCAAAATCTAAACATCGTTCTGATTATAGTTGCTAAAATTATAGGGTGAAGATAGGGAGGGAGGAAAAGAGAAAGGATTCTTATAATATTGTGACATAAGATTCGATATTCTGAAGTATTAATGTGATGCAAATTACTAATTTAATGGGTCTATAGTTGACCTACACCCTTGTAATTAGGTCAAGTACTAGTTTAGTACTACAAGTACAAGGCCACTAATACTAAGTAACCCAAATCAAGTAAGAAAACAACTCCTAAATTTGATCCTCAATTAGAGGAATGATTAATTCTAAAACATATACATGATATTCTAAAGATATTTCTCACCCTCCCCATCAAACAAACTTACTAATGTTACAAATATACACACTAAAAGAAAATAATGCAGGCTTCATAAACTAATAACTAGGTCAAGTGTTAGTTTAGTACTACTCGTACGAGCCCAAGGCCACTAATACGATAAGACTCCTAACCTTAATCAAATAAGGAAATAACTCCTTCAATTTGCTCGTTAATTAGAGGGAATAATTAATTGTACATGCATGATATTAGAAAGATATTTCTAACACTTACTTATTAAGCTTACAACATATACATGCTCCTAAATTGATTGAGATTGTAGGCATAAAAGGATTAGAATGAAGAACACAACTTAGATATTCTCCTTAAGAATAATGAAGTGCAATGAGAATAATCATCAATAAATATCAATTAGGACCACAGATATCAGTAGGAATCAGTTCAAAAGGGGAAACAGTGCATTAATTAACATTATTTTAACAATATTGGCAGCTCATGGAGAGTCACCATTTGGCTAGAAGCAAAAGTCAACGGTGTGGCCAAATCTGTGAAGCTGTGTGACAGGTGCGCTGGAGATTCCGATGATTAACTACTCAGCCACTATTCCCCAGTCAATTACTGCAATCAGGGGACTGGGAGGAAAGAATAGATGAATCAGCAGCAGGATGCACAGAAGCAGACACAGGAGAAGAAAAGACATGTAATGTGTGAGAAACTGAGAATATCCTCGATAGTGGGTGTCAAAAAGATGTTATGTGAAGGAATATGAATGGCTTTATTATATTTCTAACATGGCAGGATCTATGGGCTTGAAGTGTGGACAATACAACCTATCTATTACCATGTTCTGAAATTCAACTTTTATTTAGAGTGATGGGGTTGCCTAGGATTGAACTTTAGACCACTTAGTCATAGAGGCTTTAATAACATGTCACAAATCAATCTCCGAAAAGCTAAACAAAGGGTGCCTAATATTAGGTATGTCGGGTCAAAAAGTGACTCGGTAGTAATAAGAAGCAAACTAGAGATCACAGGTAAAAAAGATGTCCCTTTGTAGGAAAAAGAGGCAGCAGAACTCATCATTGTGAATATATTAATGCAGGGCTGAAGAGCAGACAACATGAAGTACGAAAGAATATGAGAGAAACAAAGCAATATCCCACGCAGCAACAAGTGTGGGGGGTGGACAGAACCAAACAAGCCACTGAAACTGAGACTAACGCAAATTGTCGATCAGAGAGATGTGACCGTATAGTAGCTGTATTAGCTGGACCAAAAAAGATTAGTTGAACAGATCTGGAAATTCATGCCAGATGATTGTGTTACATGCAATAGTTGGATGACAGGGCTGGCACGTTGTAGCAGTGCATGTCAAGGTGGGTGGCAGCAAGGTTGGCTAAACTGGTTGAATTAATGATGGCCTGAATGGTAGGGCAGAAAAGAGGTGGCAAAATTATCCACAATCCACAATCCATCCAAATCCAAGAAAATTAAATTCATCCAAATCCATCCATTAGAGCTAATGGATTTAAATGGATGTTATTCAATGGATAACTTTAGTAATGAATGGATTATATCCAATGGATATATCCATTTGGATGGATATCCAATCCATCCAAAAACAAACATTAAAAAATGGGGTTCATTGCTTTTCAATTTTATTCACTATCTCAACTCTCATTTTCTTGTAGTGCTTCTTACTCTCATTTTGAATTTTTTATTAAAAGTTTGTTCTTAAATACATAACATATATAAATATTTGTTAAAAACTTTACATGTATAACCTTAAACGTCGCATGCTTCTATAATATTGGAAAAAAATTAAGTTCAAAAAACACTTTTTAAAAAAATGATTTTTGAAAGCGTTTTTTAAATGATTTTTAAAAGTGTTTTTTTTAAAAGGTGATTTTAAAAAATGTTTTATCGAGATAATAGTTTTCAAAAGAATGATTTTTTTCAAGAGCATTTCTAATTCCAATAAAAAAATTCAAATGCATTGGATATTCATCTATCCAAATCCATGAAAATGGAATCATGGGTGGAATGGAATCCACTCATTAAGTTTGAATATGGATGGAATGGATAACTTAAAATATGGTGGATGACTTTCCATTCATCCTTTTGACACCCATAGGCCAGAATGATAAGGGGACCATCGGCTGGAGTGGTGCACGACCAAACATGTAAGGAATGCATGGCTGGAGAAAACACAAACAAACATGACTGCAGGAGGGAGAGAAGCAAAAATGTCTAGCAGTGTGTCTTAGTGTTATTCAGAATAGGAAAAGGCTATGCACATTCTATGATTCAATAGTCAATAGCTTAGCTATATAAAACAAATAATTAGACAGTTACTATCTCAACCACCTCAAAAGTCAACTGAAGCACTAGTGCAGTAACTAACCAATCGCCCATAACTACAACATTGAAAATCAGCTTACACAAATCACACATATTTTTAACAAATACGAAAACAAACCATAAATTAAAAAATGGCATACTTAGTGGTATTTCTCCCAGCGACATATATATAGAATCATCCTCACCAATAAGTGGTTCCTGAAACAAAATAGTGAATCATGTGATAATCATAACTATGGTTATTAATAATTATCTTATCTTGTCAAACAAAATGCAACTGAATAAGTTGACAGGCCCATTTTATTGTAGATTAGGAAAACATGCAGAAACTGTCAAGTCTGTGAAAGTTATATTAAAAAGACATGTATAAAACTTCATATCAATTTAAAGCTAGCATTCGTACCGGTACATTATGAAGGTCAATTTCATTGTGAACAGAATTTATGTCACTGGGTACTGATGAACAGTTCGGGAAATCTGTTGCAAGCAACTCTGATATCATTAGTCCATATCCATCTTGAACATCATTTATATCACCAGTATTTTGAGCATGGTTGGTAAAACCCTCAAGGCCTTGAAACATAGTATCTGTCCTGTATAATTGAATGATAACAAATTAGTAAGAGAGCTGCAAGGTGTAGTAAGGATCTTCAAACTTATATGCTCCAAATGATCTTTGCACTATGTAACAGGAAGAAAGAATGGTAACTACTAACTAGATTAATCAGGTCCTGGTACACACAAAACTGAAACATAGGATAAAAAACATTTAACAAAACTGACATAAAGCGTAAAAAATAGACAACAAAAAAACATACTTTCTCTCCATATTTTCAACTGGCTTTTCTTCTTCAGCGGAATCATTTTCTAAATCAATTACTTCAATCTCTTTTCCACTTGTTGAATGAGTACTAAATTTGCCCGATACGCTAGTGTGACTCATGGGCAGGCTTATATCAACAGGTACATCTTTCTTTGCTTTAGTACCAGGGGGGTAAATAAGAGTTGGATGATCAACATGATTTTCATGGACTTCAGATGCTTCAATGAGATTCAGATCACAAGTTCTAAATGAACTCGGTAACGATTGTTTCCCCTCCGAACACTTAAGAGATGGTTTATCTCCACCTAGTGTGAACTGACTACTCATTAGGCTCTCTTGATCAGAAGACGTCACTTTGTCAATGAGTGAAATTTCATCTTCCCCCAGGCTCTCTTTAATTTCAATTCGATTGCTATTTACGAAGTACTCACCGGTCCTTGGGACAAGGACTGGAAGCCACTCTCTCAGTCTTTTGGTTTCCTCCCTTATATCGCCAGCTTCTGCAGCACGTTTTTCACCCCTTTCCTCGGCCATGGTACTGCAACTTCCATACTCGGGTACAGCACTGGACTTTTGGCTGTTATCATGCATAAAACCACCATCTTCACGAGATTGAAATCCAATAGGTTGAACTTCCTCAGCATTACATAAAGTGTCAAATTCTTTCGTATTCTTAACATCTTGAACAGGTTCTACCTTAACAATGTCTGAATCAGTATGTTCTAAATCATAAGTTTTCTCAGATAGTAAATCACCTGAGGATGGTCCTTTAACAGACTCATTTTCAACTATGACATCAGGTCCTTGAATACTCCCCATATCTTTATCGTCATCATGATGATGATCAGCTTTCAAATTCTTCTTCGTCCGGGAAGAGCGGATCCTGGTAGGTACCTTAACAGATTTGCAGAGTGAAATTAAATCAGTGAAAACCCTACTAGGGCTCATATTTTCCTGATTATTGGACTGAACAGATAAATTCTTCGAGATGCTTGATTTCTCCATATTATCATCATCATCAGCACGAGCTACATCCCTTTCCTGTACCTCCTTAACTTCACCACTCGCATTCTCCAAAACAATGGAACTCTCGCCAAATTCCATCTCCATATTATATGTATCCTTTTCAGCACCAGAAGATTTTTGTTCCGACTCCAACTCGCCAGAAACGCAATCAACCTTCTCTATCTCAGCATCCAAATCATCACCATCCTCACTTTTTGGCACAATTTCATTCGAATCCAGCTTCTGCAAAGCATCATCGCCACCATCACCACCATCACCACCACCACCAGTACCAACACCATCTTCCTGCTGCTGCTCCTCCTCCTCATCTCGCTCTCTAGTAACACCATCATCATCACCACCACCACCACTATCATCCTTGAAATCCACGCCACCTCTATATCTATCATTCCAATACTCATTCCTTCTAAAATCGTGACCCCAATCGAATCCATTTCCCCTAAAACCTCCCCTCCTCCTACCACTACCGTTCTGCCCAAACTCCTCAAACCCCGGTTTCCTCCTCCATGACATCCCCCCATCAACATTATTCCCCAACCGATTCAGCGCCGAAGCCCGCCCCCCACCTCCCTCCACCACACTCTCCCCTTGCTTCCTAAAACCACCAACAACACCACCAACAACATTACAATTATCATTCAATCTCAAAGACAACACATTAGGAGGCAACATACCCTGCGAAACCAAATACTCAGCAGCAAGCCTCCCAGCTTCCACAAAAACATCTCCATCATTAAAACCGCCTTTATGCGGATAGTAAGATTTCGTAACAGAATTGATTCTTTCGAAATTGCCATCGCGGCCAGAGGCATAAAACCCTCCTCTAGGTTGACGAGGGTGCATACTGGTTTCTTCTTTCAGTTCAAAACTTAATATTACAATTCAATTAAATCACTACTCACAACATATTCAATTGTTGACAAGAATCATAAAAATTCAATTAAGAATACACAAAATAAACACAGTGAATGAAATTGATTGGTTAGGGATTGAAGGAAATTGAAGTAGGTAAGGGTATGAGGAAATTGTTCATGATGAGGGCATAAGGGTATTTTGGTAATTAATGGTGGAGTTGGTTTTTTTTCAGGTGAAGTGAATTGAAAGAGAAGATTTTAGAGAAAATTGTGATTATGATTTCTTCATAACAGAATGAAATTGAATTGAATGGAACATGTTCTTCTTCAACTACGCACAGATTTTTTTTAATATTTTCTATTCTGACTCGTATTAAATATCAATGAATATATGGACCAAAGAAATATTTTTAAATATTAATTCAAATTTTTTAGTTTTGCAAGGAATAATTTGGTATATATGAAAATTTATAAGGACAAAAATTTTATAAGATTTTAAGTTAAATAAAAATACAAGTTGGACCTTACAAGTATAGTTAATATGAATTAAATCATTGACATTTGACCAATATAATATATAAGGATTAAGGGAAATTTTATACCATTAAATACATATCATAGAAGTATTCATTTACGATTTACTTTAATCTTTATTTAATATTTATGCAAGAGTTTCTAATCTGATGTTAACATTTATGTATTGTCATTATAAAGTTTTTTTTATGTATAGAAAAATATAAAAAAATTTATTTTATAAGTATAACATCTAACATTCATATATATTATTTTCATTATAGAGTCAATAACTATTAATATATTAATACTAAATAATATATGAGTATCATTTTAAACTTAAATTGGTGTACAAATTATTTTATGTTGATTTTGAGAAAATAATATTAATCCCCAATTAGGGATGCCAACGGGGCCGGGTGGGCACGTATAGTGCATACTCGTATTCATACACGCACTATTTATGAGTACTCATATGGGTAGGGAGTATCTCTGGGTACTCAACAGGTTTTCAATTTTAATTATATTTTATATATTTATAATAATTAATATAAAAATAATTATTACTTAAATAATATGATATGTATATGATTATTTTATGATTATAGTCTCATCAATAAATTTTATTATGAAATAATAATAAAATAGACAAATATAATGTTAAATTAATAATAATTAAGTACAAAATATTTAATTAAAATATATACGTGAGTACACGCGGAACGAGTATCATGATACATGTTTTAACTCTTGAACTATTTTTGTGTATACTCATTGTGAATATTTTGGTAGGTACCCACGAATCCGGATAATTTTGCCATCCCTATCCCCAATCCACTCCATTTTACAATATTGCACGCTTAATGTATATCACCTATGACCAACTACCTCCAGGATGCTAAATAGAATAACTATGAAATTTATGCTATATACTAAAATAAAAAAGTTTGAATAGTGAAAGAAAAAGAATTATGAAGAGTTAAAGATTTTAAGAGATAATAGTGTGGGTAGTGGATAAATGCTGGTTTAGCATGATATTTATTTATTAAAATTGAAGAGTAATTACATTAACACCCTCTCAGTTTTAGTAAAATATTAACATTTAGTAATATTTAATGGTTATATGAATTAATCCTTCTAAATGATATGAAACAAAGAATCAAGCATAGTTTTGAAAACCGTGCCGTACCGGCCGGTTCAACCGGAAAACCGGTGAACCGGACCCCTAACCGGTACGGTACGTATGTTATACCGCATATGCAATAGAACCGGTCAAAACCGGTAAACCGGTTTAAACCGGTTGGTTTGTACATTATTTTTTTATTTTTTTTTAAATTTCAAATTTTCAATTCTTCACCAATTCTTCAACTTCAATGATTGATACTTGGATCATTTATTTGTATTTTGCGTTTGTTAAGTGATAATTTTGGATAAATATATGTTTTGTACTTTAGACTTTGATTTTATTAAAGACTTAATGTTGTTTGTTTGTGTGAATTTGAAGTAAATTATGAATATGGATTATAAATATGAATATCTACTTATTTGAAATTTTTTGTTATAGGTTTACATATATATATATATAAGCAAGTATGTCCGGTTTAACCGGCATGCGGTTTAATTACTGAACCACTGGTTGAACCACTGTACCACTATACCAGTACCCTAACCGGTTTGATAACCGGTACGGTTTTAATAACATTGGAATCAAGTGTATAATAAGAGTGAATATGAAGTTCAACTATGACTACATTTATCATTATATTACATTCAAAGTGTTTATGTTAAATAACTCAACTTAAAATTTATGTGTAAATTCATGGAAACCCTTGTTTGTAGTGGGATAAGAATGAGAGTGACAATAGTACCATATTTGAGGGGGGAAAGACTGGGTGAGGATTCTTACAATGAGCCATCAATTGAATATGAATGAATGAGAAGTGAAGGAGAGCATGAGAGTTGATCAATAAATGAGAAGTAAAAGTGGGTTTTTCTTCTAGTGGGAAAAGAAGACTAATGAGAGGACATATGTCATTGTCTAATTGGTTTAATGAGAGAAATTATCTCATCACACTAGGAGATACATTATTCTCTTACTAAAAATAGATCCAATTAACTCGTCACTTACAACAATTTCATACCCAATAACACAAAATCAAAACTCTTAAGGTGAGTTTTATTGGGTATGTCATAGAACAAATGACACCTAAAAGAGGTGAATATGTGTATGGGGAAGAGAATTAACTTTTTTTCGACTAATGGGATATTTTGAAAAATAAACCGATTAATCGATTATGACTGCTCTTAATCGATTAGCTCAAGTTGTGATTATTCGATTAACCTGATTATTATGTTCTTGAAAAATAGTTTTCATGCACAAAAAGATGTAGCGATTTCAATCAATATCAGATGCAATATACTCAGTGAAATTATGCCAAAAGATTTAACAGAATCAGAACATGCAATAAACTCAATAAGTAAATCAATTCAAACATGCAAAGCATAAATCGATTTAAATTAAAGAGATAAGGGATAGAGAAAATCAAGACGCTGATCTTTTATCCTGGTTCGTTTGCAGGTCCACTTGCAAGCTACATCCAAGTCTCCCATTCTGATCTTGAGAGATTTTTCCTCACTATTTGAACAATGTTTTACAAATAATCTTTCAAATGAGTACAAGACTCCCCTTTTGGATCTAGAGCCCTTAAGATTGTTTGACTTTCTACCCGCTTCTAATGGATACTCAACACCATTTCTAACAGTCTGGACCTAGCCACTTATCACTCTCAAGCAAGACTCTTGTATATATGAAGAATATAACACCCCAAATTTTGTAGTTTAGCTTCAGTCCATTTCTAGTTCGAGCCAGATGAGCTAGCTCAAGCTAGAGTCCTGAAAATTTTGTATTTGTGTCTCTCGCCCGAGCGAGCGAGTGCTCGCTCGAGCGAGAGCGAGCTGAGTTTGCGGTAGGATTCTCGCCCGAGAGAGAGAGCGCTCGCTCGAGCGACAGTTTAAGGGTTTCAACACGATTTTGCAATGGATTTCTCGCCCAAGCGACCAATCCTTCGCCCAAGCGAGGCTAAGCAGCTATAAAAGTGAAAAGGGGGATCCATAATCCCTAATCTTCATTTTGTTTCTCATTCTTTCACTTCCCAACGGCGACTACCCTTAGAATCTGATTCTCTCTTCCACCAAACCTTAAAAACTCATCAACTCTCTTCCTTTTACTTCTTAACGGCAGCACTGGTGGCTATTGGAGTTGAAAAGAGAGATTTGAAGGTGGAAGGAGATGGTGGGAGATGTTGCTCTTTTGCGAAACAAGTGAGCTTACATGAACCCAGGTGAGGGAGAAGACCATTGTGGTCTTAAAGTATTTCATTAAAGTTATCTTCTCTGATTTCCCTCAAGAATCAGATAGTTTTGTTGGATATAAACTCCACTGGAAGCTTGTTCTTCCATGTGAGAGTCTTTAATCTTCCATGAAGATGTATTTAGCCATAGACATGGAAATATATGTGTATGAAAACCGTCTTGTCAAACAAAATGTGAAATACTCGTTTATGGCAATACACCGTTATGAAAGATTGTTATATCCCTATTTGTTTGTATGAATAAGAATATTGTGATAAAATTGGATTTTTGTTTTCAGTGGTAAAATGTTGTGGGAAACGGTGATTTGAGAATGACTAAATGGTAATGAGTATGTTATGGGTTGTTGTATTATTTTATGGAATGAGATATAATGTAATTGTGACATTGAAGTAGTGTTTTGTGAATGAAATTGATGATTGTGTTATATGATGAGATGTTAATGCAAAGTCATGATTTGGGAATGACTCAATGATAATGATTATATTTTGGGTTGTTGTAATGTTGTATGGAATGAGATGTAATGTGATGGTAGTATTGATCTTATGGATACACAAAATGGATGTTATATTGATGAGAAATTATATAAATGAATTGTTGTATTGATATGAAAACTATTTAGATTGATTGTGAGATTGATATGTGGTATAACATACATTGGCTACCCTATGTGGTATAGCATATCTTGGCTACCTATGTGGTATAGCATATCTTGGCTACCCCATGTGGTATAGCATATTTTGGCTACCCCATGTGGTATAGCATATCTTGGCTACCCTATGTGGTATAGCATATTTTGACTTGCCGTATGTGGTATTGTTTTGCCCTAAGTGGTGATGGCTTGATTTGCCCTTTGTGGTATTGAAATCTTGATTTGCCCTATGTGGTATTGTATCGCCCTAAGTGGTGATGGCTCGACTTACCCTATGTGGTATAGTAATCTTGACCCTATGTGGTGTAGTATAAATCTTGACTTTCTCTATGCGGTATAGTAATCTTGACCCTACATGGTGTTGTATTGCCTTAAGAGGCATTGTGTTGTCTTTGAGGTATTATATTGCTATTTGAGATATTGTACTGCCTTCGAGTGTTGTGTTCCTTCAGGTATTGAATTGTCTTCGTGTATTGTGATTGACTATGGTACTGTGATTTTGATGAAGATGTTGAATGTTGAATTGCATAAGTATGATATGATATATATACTAATTGAAGATGTGAATATCCTACTGTATAAGTTACTGAATGTGTGCATCATTTGTAAATGGTTGATATTGTTGATTTTAGTAGTTGTATAGGTTGCATCACTTTAATGTTATTACTCTTTTTAATTCCACGTTGCGGTCGCCGTAGTTGTTTCTTACTCCCTTTTGTCTTTTCTTTGTATATGCTATATATATGAGTTCAGGTTGTTGTTGTGGCATCTTAGATATCTGCTGATGGAAGTACAGACTAGAGCAATTTGATTTATGTATTAAGAAAGTATTTGTTCAAGGCATATGGTATGAGAAATATGTTAGAGTAATTCCTTTTGTATATATGACTTCTTTCTAAATATGTGATGAGACTGGATTAGTGACTTTAAGGAGTTATATATTTGCAAAAAGAATAATTGTATACAACATGAAATTGAAATTGAGTGTAATGACACATTTTTTATGTAAAGATATTATTGAATATTTTTGCATATTGAAATGATAAAACTCAATTAATATTTTGAATCCACTATGATCTTCTAATTTCAGTTAAGTAATATTTATCAATAACATTCACTTCATTTTCCTGAATAAAGTTTTTAATTTTCTTGGAATACAAAATCGGGACGTTACAAAGAACACAACGATCACCTAACCTGTAACACCCTAAATTTAAGTCTTTAAAATTATAGTATAAGTCCGAGAATTCTCGCTTGAGCAAGAGATTCTCCCTTGAGCGAGAGATTCTCGCTTGAGCGAGAGATTCTCGCTTGGGCGAGGAAGGCTCACATGGGAGGGTGAAATCCTGGGCTATACTAGAGGATTCTCGCCTGAGCGAGAATTGTCTCGCCTAGGCGAGAAATGGCATTTTTGGGGCTGTTGAGACTGTGAGATTCTCGCTTGAGCGAGAATCCCTCGCTTGAGCGAGAGGGTCAGATCTGAGTTTTTAAAAATGGACGGAATTTTCTCGCTTGAGCGAGAATAAGCTTGCTTAAGCGAGAACCCGACGAAAGCATTAAACGAGAGAAACCCCAAATACATTTTTAGGTTAAGAATTGAAGAGAGGTGAGAGAAGAGAGCATTCCCAAGGTCTAGGAGCTTTGATTCTTGTTCAAGAGCTTGAGAAGAGGTAAAACTCTCTATTCTAACTCTCTTCTTCTCTTGAAAACCTTTTTTTGGTATTATGGATCTCTTCTCAAAATGAGAGAAACCATGGAAACTCACCCTTTTGAGTTATGGTTCGTTTTATGTTATTTTTATCTTGTAAACTCTTGGTATAGAGTTAGTATTTCAAGAAAGGAGAGGGTTTGTGGGTTGATTTATGAAAACCCCAAAACCCTAAAGTGAGAATGTGGTTAAAGAAGAAAATGAGTAAAGTGCTAGAGGTAGAATATGAATAAGCTTTCTAATGTTGAAATGTGAGATGAATATGTATGTTTTAGATGTTGTAAACTTATGATGAAAGTAGTTTAGAAACATTAAA
The DNA here is from genome assembly GCA_009771035.1 of Lupinus albus. Classification (NCBI taxonomy): domain Eukaryota; kingdom Viridiplantae; phylum Streptophyta; class Magnoliopsida; order Fabales; family Fabaceae; genus Lupinus; species Lupinus albus. Next base: position 3,825,673 of record CM020013.1, on the reverse strand, counting down.
AACATGTTAAATATCTTATATGGTTAAATAATGCAATATAAGTTGTTTATATGATATTTGGAATAAATGACTAACATTGTGTTATATGGTGGGATGAAGAAAGATCCTAAAGTTGGAGGCAGTGTCGGTGGAACCTACGAAGTCGCCAAAAACCAAGCCCAATACTCATCGAGGTAAGGATAAGTCTTTAACTTATGCACGGTGTTAGAAAATGCGTGGAATTTTCTGATGTGGATAATGAAATGAAATGTGAATCACTTAGTCATTATGAGCATATATGGGTATGTTTGATAATAATGAGGAGTGGATTTACAATCTATGTATTGGTGGAGTGCCAATGGAAATAAAACTCGAAACAAAATAATGAATTGTAAATCACTTTGTAGTTATAAGCATACGTGGATATGTTTGTAATGATGTCGGGTGCATTTACCGTTTAATATATTGGTGGAGTGCCAATGGAAATAAAACTCGGAATAAAGCAATAAATTGTAAGTCACTTTGTAGTTGCAAGCATATACGATATGTTGTAATGATGCCGGGTGCATTTATTGTCTATGTATTGGTGGAGTGCCAATGGAAATAAAACTCGGAATGAAACAATGAATCGTAAATCACTTTGTAGTTATAAACATATATGGATGTGTTTGTAATGATGTCGGGTGTATTTACCGTTTATGTATTGGTGGAGTGCCAATGGAAATAAAACTCGGAATGAAACAATGAATCGTAAATCACTTTGTAGTTATAAACATATATGGATGTGTTTGTAATGATGTCGGGTGTATTTACCGTTTATGTATTGGTGGAGTGCCAATGGAAATAAAACTCGGAACAAAGCAAGGAATTGTAAATCACTTAGTCGCTACAAGCATATATGGGTATGTTTGTAGTGATGAGGAGTGGATTTAGTGTTTATGTACTGATGGATTGCCAATGGAAATAAAACTCGTTTTAGCCAACCAGAATGGGTTAGCGACTTTAGCTCAAGTTATGTAGCATGTTTTTTCAAAAGTACCGACGACGAAAATGGTTTTAAATGGATTTGATTTAGATCGTTATTTAACCTTATTAAATGTGGATTAACTTACATTGATGTTTATTGAGTTAACGACTTACTCCTTTGTGTTGTTTGTGTATGTCAATGTTAATCTCATTGCAGGTAGGTGGACGAAGAAAAGGTGATTTTGACTAGTGTTGGATGTTTCCGATTAATCCTAATCGTATCCCCGAAACCAAATGATTACGACATTGTTCCGAAACCAAATGTTTATGCCCATACATAAACCCTAATGAAACAATCCTAATCCAGACCGAAGAAAACCTCAATTGGTTTCATAGTGAAGAAGAAAACGCATACCTTGGTTAGCCATTCCGAATGCTCTGAGGTATGTGGGTTGTAGGATGTTCTGGTTGCTAGAGCCTGATGGTTTTCCGTTCGCTCTGCTAGAGGGGAATTCAGAGAGAACGAGAGTGCTTCTGATGTTCTTTTGCAAAAGTGAGAATGAGAGGGCTTGGTACCTTATGCCTTTCTCTTTTTTCTATATATATATTGGTTTTGTGACTAAGTCACATATCCTCATAAACCAATCCTTATAACATCAGTTACTCAATAAACCCGTTGTTCTGCAATTGGGGACCATAACCCATAAAGGTAACATTAACGGTTACCACTTAAGTTGCAATATTCTAATTCAGTCCCTTCATCAAACTAGAAATTGCCCGAAGGTATCTACACTCATAATATTTCATGACACATATGCCCTTAGCCACCAAACTAATCCATAAGACCATTTTATATATATTGGCTAAATAAATAATGGCTATAACACAATTATAGAATTATATTTGTGACCCATAAATTGTCAGAAATTCCAACAATCTTCATTGGTCACATATATGATTCACCATATGTGTTATCTCGTCCATTAGTCTCGTCTCCGTATCGAACCATAGTGAACTTCGTCATATCAATCATGACTAATTCAACAATGATCACCAACTTTGACACAACCAAATGACATAGATACATCATGAAATGTGTAGCATGAAAATCACATGAATATGGTCTTTACATGTCAATTTTCAACTGGTCCTACTTTACTTTAGTGAGATCCTTAATTATAACATAAAACCTTATTGTACAAAGCATAATGACAAAATATCAAACTGAATGATTAATCAACTGAAGTTTGAATACAAAGTATTCATACATAATACTGAAATTCCATAAAACATAAAAGTTATACACGTTCTAACTCCCACTAAACCAAATGATCCTCACACTGTAGAACACCCATGTGAGCAGTATGCTCATGAAAGACCTTGGGTGTGATAGCTTTTGTAAGAGGATCCGCAATCATGGAGTTAGTGCCTAAGTGTTCTATGGAAAGCTGTCCGCTTTGTACTTTCTCCTTAACAACTAGGAACTTTATGTCGATGTGTTTCGACTTTGTTGTACTCCTATTGTTATTGGAGAACAACACGGCTGATTTATTGTCACAGTATATCCTTAGTGGTCTTTCAATTCCTTCCACAATCCGCAGCCTAGTGACAAAATTTCTCAGCCATGTCGCTTGATGTGATGCCTCATAACATGCTATATATTCTGCTGCCATTATGGATGAAGCCACAAGAGTTTGCTTGGCACTGTGCCAAGAAACTGCACCACCTGCTAACAGATATACATAGCCCGAAGTGGATAGTCTGCTGTCTTGGCATCCCGCAAAATCGGAGTCAGAATACCCAATGATCTCTAATTGGTCTGATCTCCTATATGTGAGCATATAGTCTTTTGTTCCCCTTAAGTACCTCATGACCCTTTTGGCTGCTTTCCAGTGATCCATTCCTGGATTACTCATATATCTGCCTAAAATCCCAACTATGAATGCTATATCCGGACGCGTACATACTTGAGCATACATTAGACTCCCTACAGCTGATGCATAAGGGATCTTTTGCATTTCCTGAATTTCCAGATTTCCTTTAGGGCACTGATTGAGACTAAATTTGTCTCCCTTAGTAACTGAAGTATCCATTGGTTTACAATTCTGCATGCCAAATCTTTTAAGTACCTTTTCCATATACCTCTTCTGTGATAATCCAAGAATACCCCGAGATCTGTCTCGGTGTATCTGAATTCCTAATACAAAAGAAGCTTCACCAAGATCTTTCATTTCAAAATTACTGGAGAGAAATGACTTGGTTTCCAACAAGGTACCCACATCATTAGTGGCAAGCAGTATGTCATCCACATACAAGAGCAATAAAATGTGCTTGCTCCCACTGAATTTGTGATACACACAATCCTCGACTGAATTCATCTCAAAACCAAAGGAGAGAATCACCTCATGAAATTTGTGGTACCACTGACGAGACGTCTGTTTTAGTCCATAGATAGATTTTGTCAATCTGCAAACCATATTCTTTGGGTCTCCCGACATAGTTTTCTGGTTGCACCATATAAATCTTTTCATCAATGTTTCCATTGAGAAAAGCTGTTTTGACATCCATCTGATGAAGCTCCAAATCATAATGAGCTACAAGAGCGAGGATTGTCCTAAGAGAGTCTTTCGATGATACCGGAGAGAAAGTCTCTTTATAGTCAATCCATTCCTTTTGAGTAAAACCCTTAGCTACAAGACGTGCCTTATAACTTTCCACATTACCATTAGAATCACGATTGGTCTTAAAAATCCATTTGCAACCAATGGGTTTCTTACCTTCTAGTAATGGGACAAGTTCCGAAACTTTATTGTCTTGCATGGATTTATACTCCTCTTTCATTGCTTCAATCCACTTTTCCGAATTGGAACTTTGGATGGCTTCTCGAACGTTTGAAGGATCGTTATCCATAACGCCATCACCCTCATGTTCCAGGAGAAAGCAGATGTAATCATCTGGAATTGCATTCCAACTTTCTCTATTGGATCTACGCAAAGCTATAGGCTCTTGCAACTCTTGTCCATGTTCTTGAGGAATTTGAGTTTGTCCTTCATGAATTACTAACTCATCTTGAGTAGGGAGAGTATCTTGAAGAGGTTCCAAATTTGTTTCATCAGAAGCAACTATATGAATCGGATCTGGAATTGATACCGATTCTTCCTCTAAGACAAAGTTTCTTACCTTATCTTCCCCTTCAAACTCAATATCCTCAAAGAATGTGGTTGTACCCGTCTCAAATATGGATCTTAAATTTGTATCATAAAATTTATAGCCCCTTCATTTTTCAGAGTAACCAATAAAGTAGCTGCTCACTGTACGGGAGTCCAATTTCTTTTCATAAGGCCTATAAGGCCTTGCCTCAGCTGGACATCCCCACACATGAAAATGCTTAAGACTAGGCTTTCGCCCAGTCCAAAGCTCATAAGGTGTTTTGGCAGCCGCTTTAGTTGGTACTCTATTAAGAATATAAGCTGCAGTCTTAAGTGCCTCTCCCCAAAGTGACTCTGGTAAGGTAGAATGACAAATCATACTCCTTACCATATCCTTAAGAATCCAGTTTCGTCTTTCAGATACACCATTCATGCTAGGCGATCCTGGCATATTGTACTGTGGGACTATACCACATTCCTCTAGGTATTTGGAAAAAGGCTCTGGACGTTGTACACCTGAACCGTCATATCTACTGTAGTATTCACCACCACGATCAGATCTGACGCACTTTATCCTTTTGCTGAGTTGATTTTCAACTTCAGCCTTAAAAGTTTTGAACACGTCCACTGATTGGGACTTTTCATGAATAAGAAAAATGTATGCATAACGAGAATAATCGTCTATGAATGATATGAAATACTGTTGACCATTCGAGGAAGTCGTTGGGAATGACCCACATATGTCCGTATGTATCAATTCTAAGACGTCTGAAGCTCTATATGCACCAGTTTTCGATTGTTTGGTCTGTTTACCTTTTATGCATTTAACACAAACCTTATGGTTTGTGAAGTCAATGGAATCCAAGATCCCATCTGACACAAGACGCTTAATTCTCTTTTAAGAAATGTGACCTAGGCGCTTGTGCCATAATGTACCTGAATTATTATTATCAATTTTACATTTAGTACCACGTGATTCCACATTCAAGGTTTCGATATAATCAACTACAATATTCAACATATAAAGGTTATCATCCATCATAAGAGTATCAGTTCCAACAATATTCGAATTTGGAGACAATTTAACCGAATTGTTTCCAAATGAACAATAATAACCAAATTTGTCCAAATAAGAAACAGAAATTAAGTTTCGTCTAAAAGACGGTACAACAAAGGTGTCTTTCAAATCCAAATAAAAATCAGTACTTAATAATAACCTAAAATGTCTTATAGCTTCAACTTCCACCGATTTTCCATCGCCAACGAATATGTATCTTTCAACAAAATTAGGCTTTCGGTAGTTCAAGCAACCCTGCAGTGAAACATTGATGTTAGAAGTTGAACCGGAGTCTAACCACCAAGTGTTTCCTGGTACTGAAGTTAAATTGACCTCAGAACAGACCAAAGCAAGAAATGTACCTTTCTTAGCACGCCAAGCGTGATACTTTTGACATTTCTTCTTTAAATGTCCAGATTCTTTGCAAAAGAAACAAACAGTAACCTGCTTCTGCTTCTTTTGCACTGGACCCTTTGCAGCTTCATTCTTGGGCTCCAAAATTATTTTCCTTTTGCCCTTGTCTTTAGAGGTACTAACAAAATGGGCACTTTCTGTCCTCTCTTGCTTCATCCTTTCCTCTTCTTGCACACAAAATGAAATGAGTTCATTATGAGACCATTTCTCCTTTTGACAGTTATAAGATATCTTAAACTGACTGAATTGTGCAGGAAGAGAAATTAAAACCAGATGAATGAGCAAGTCTTCCAACATCTCAAGCTTAAGAGCCTTCAGCTTTGAGATAATGTTGGACATTCCCATAATATGTACCCTTATATTTCCATTGCCTTGATACCTCATGGAAATCAAGTTCTGTAACAGAGTACTTATTTCCGCCTTATCGCTTTTTGCAAAGCGCTTTTCTATCTCAGCAAGGAAAAATTTGGCACTTGTCGTCTTATTAGAGACAGTACCCCTAAAGACTTCTGGAATGTTGCGCTTAATGATCATGAGACACATGCAATTGGAGCGCTCCCGCTTCTCATAATCCTTCCTCTCTTCAGAGGTGCTGGAATCCAAAGGAGGAGGTGGTTGCTCTACCCTTAATGCATAGTCCAGATCCATGCAGCCAAGAACAATTTCCATGTTCTCTTTCCAGTCCTCAAAATTTGTTCCATTGAGGACCGGAACCGAACTCAAATTTGCAGATATAAAAGCAATAGTTGGTGCTGAATAGAACAAAAGACAATATATTAAAACATGTTCACAACTCAAAATCATCAATATGCTATAAACAACGGTATGTCTCAATCAAGATACTTAGCGCACCATTAATATCAAGTCTTTGGACAGTAATATTAACTACAAGTGGTACTCTTGTTGCAATGATCAACATTGATAATATGACATGTCAACGGACGAACCCCTCTTTGGATTGATTCATCAGTCACATGTATAAAACTGAATAATTATCACATGTTTATCATCGCCAGTGTGCATGATCTTCGGCCAAACATTAACTTTCCTTAGGGCCAGCTAATATCCGCATGAATAACCACACACACTAACATCTAATATTCCTTATGAGTTATATCCATGAAAGAGGTCACTTGGGCGACATTCCACTTCAATTGTCTCACTTGAAATAACAGACAACTCAGCGGGTAACCATATCATAACCATGTTTAATGCATAAAGATATCAAAGCCCCAAAATTTACTTGAAAAAGACCCCAAAAGTGTCCCTGAATCTCGCTTGAGCGAGGGGTCTCGCCTGAGCGCCAACCCACGCTGGCAATTGGGACACTCTCGCTTTGAGCGAGAGTTTCCTCGCTTGAGCGAGAACCCAACCTTTTTGTCGTAGCTACTGCCTCAACGTCGCTTGAGCGAGAGGTCTCGCGCTCGAGCGCCAACTTTCGCGAGCAGCTCTTGACATTCTCGCTTGGGCAAGAGGTGTCTCGCTTGAGCGAGAACCCTTCGTCTACCCGAGGGTTTTGACGAAGATGGAGGTTCTCCATCGGGTTTTTCGCAAAATTCACCCTAAAACAGCCAAAAAATACATTATGATTGCTATTGTTTCAAAATAATGTTATAGCAATCATCAATTTTTCAAAACAAAACCCAATTTGGGGAAAACGTTGAACAACATCATACAAAACCCAAATTTCACATATGAACCAAATTGGGGTGGCTCTGATACCACTTGTTGGATGTTTCCGATTAATCCTAATCGTATCCACGAAACCGAATGATTACGACATTGTTCCGAAACCAAATGTTTATGCCCATACATAAACCCTAATGGAACAATCCTAATCCAGACCGAAGAAAACCTCAATTGGTTTCATAGTGAAGAAGAAAACGCATACCTTGGTTAGCCATTTCGAATGCTCCGAGGTATGTGGGTTGTAGGATGTTCCGGTTGCTAGAGCCTGATGGTTTTCCGTTCGCTCCGCTAGAGGGGAATTCAGAGAGAACGAGAGTGCTTCTGATGTTCTTTTGCAAAAGTGAGAATGAGAGGGCTTGGTACCTTATGCCTTTCTCTTTTTTCTATATATATATTGGTTTTGTGACTTAAGTCACATATCCTCATAAACCAATCCTTATAACATCAGTTAATCAATAAACCCGTTGTTCTGCAACTGGGGACCATAACCCATAAAGGTAACATTAACGGTTACCACTTAAGTTGCAATATTCTAATTCAGTCCCTTCATCAAACTAGAAATTGCTCGAAGGTATCTACACTCATAATATTTCATGACACATATGCCCTTAGCCACCAAACTAATCCATAAGACCATTTTATATATATTGGCTAAATAAATAATGGCTATAACACAATTATAGAATTATATTTGTGACCCATAAATTGTCAGAAATTCCAACAACTAGGAGATTAGAGACATTTATTTTGATGTCTCTTTAGCCATTCTTTGTAACCTCACTGGTTGTACTTGAAGTAACTAATTGTAACTATGAACGCTATATTTTTGTACATGATATTGATCATGGAGACTAGTAACTCGGGATATATGTAGCTATGAGTGTTTTGGAAACCCATAGCTAATTGTATGCGGTAGTTACTAGGTTACATTAATATGAATTATGTTTTTCTGCATTAGGAATGTATGTATGGATATCGCATGATAAATAGTCCAAAAATAATCAAGGTAAACAATGTAACGTATATTCAGTTAATAATCATGAAACATAAACGAATTGAATGTTTGCAGGAGTTAAAATAAGAAAAATTTACAGGGTAGAATTTGGGTCTTTACATAACCGCAGCTAGACTTTCTTCCCTATCAATGTGATACTAAACACACCTAGATACTCTCAAAAAAATCGTCTAAAGATTCAAGTTATTTTGTACCTCAATGTGCGAATATACAAACAGTAAAAGCACTTAAACCCAACCTAGAAATCTCACAAAGACTCAAAGGTATTAGTGAGATTAAGCTTGGTTTTCCGAAAATGAATATGAAAGTTATGCACAATGAATAATTCTCAAACTATCCTATCTCTCTCTATGAATAAAAAAAAAACTAGATAACTTTTCTAACACCAAGAAACTCTCTAAGAAATGTGAAAATTAAGATCATATATGTATATGAAAATTTTATCTTCCTTTTCTTGTTTAAAACAGGGGGAAAATCAGCTTTTATACAAAATTGTTTTCTGTTGGACTTGATCGATTAACCTACAACTTAATTGATTAACGATTCCAAGAGATCCAAGTTTTCATCTATTGTAACTTCATTTAATCGATTAACCACACACTTAATCGATTAACGGTGCTCATGTTCATTTAATCGATTAACACAAGTTGTAATCGATTAGTTGTGTTGAAAAGCATTTTCTTTGATTAGTAAATCTTCTACATGATGTATATATTGCATGATACATGATTTTGAAGATATATGTGAAAAACTCAGTTTGATGCACTAAAATCGTGTTATCATATGTAAATGCATGAGCATGTCAATCACGTATAAATGTATACAAGTCTAATTTTAGATTGATTCATTTTAGACTTTGTGATACTTTTATTTTAGGTTCACTTAGCCCAAACTGTACACAATCAATCATCTTAAGACTCTAGAAATATAAAAACTTAGCATAAGTCTAATTGATTGATATTGAGCATTGACCTTTTTGTTTGTTGAGTTGCATGTGTCTTCAAGTTTGCATATCAACCTTGTTTTAACCTTATCTTTAACAAAATAGTATAATGAATAATGATGTTTTCAATCTCCCCAATATGATGATACATGCTTACATTCTCAAGTTTTACTTCAATTTTTTGTGGGTTACTTTTACTTATTTGATTTTGCATTGAAAAAATCACTTCAAATTAAAAAAATTAAAAATTTGAAAAGATGTGAAAACACAATCTGGTAGGTTACTATTTTATTCATTTTAGGAAGGTAATTATTTTATAACAATTTCTAGCATGTAAAAAGTATAAAATGAATATGACATTAGTTATAATAATGTTCAACTTGTTAAAAATGTAAGCACGTAACTTAATCATTTATCATTCTAATTCAAATAATTGAATATGTTTTATTCTAAAAGATGTTGTATTTTTTATAAGTTACATTTATGGACACTCTTGTATTTTATTCAAATTTATTTATTCAGTCCTATAAATTGAAACTTAAAATAATAAATTTTATTGAAGATTGAAGGTGACTTTGAGAGAAGTAAAAAATACAAAAAAATGGGGTAGTGCTTTGATTGGATTGGAAGGTAGTGATTGTGATTTAGAACACTATATTGTATTATTATTATTATTACATCCCTTCCATGATTTCATCACTTCTAATTTCTTATTGTAATAATATCATAACAACAATAACAACAAGATCCATTGAAATCATCATAATTCTTCATCACAAACCCTTCTTTATATCTCTACAAGAAAGAAAGAAAAATCAAATTTTGAGAAATGGGTTTTGAAATTCAAGCCATTTAGGAAGTGGGTTTCGAAATTCAAGCCATTTTGAGAAATGGGTTTTTGAAGGAATCTGAAGAAATTTTAAAATGCCGGAAAGTGATCAGAATCGTCTTCTGGGGTCATCGGAAGTTGAAGAGCATGACGTGGAAGCTCAAACCTCCGACCTCGCCGCCGTGAATGGCGGTGGTAGCCGCAGAGGGTTCATTGATTTGCTTAGATTCTCTGGTCACCGCCACAGTTTCAAGCGTTTAGAGAAAGATGGTGATAGAGAAAGAAGAGATCGTAATAATTATAATCATAATTCGCATTTGGATCTTCATAATGATGATGATGATGATTCTGGTGATGTGCTTGGTGATAGTGCACCTCCTGAATGGGTTTTGCTTCTTCTTGGTTGCCTCCTTGGTCTTGCCACTGGACTCTTTGTTGCTGCTTTCAATAAAGGGGTAATGCCAATTTCTTATAGCTTTTGTTGATTTTCTTATAATGAAAAGATGCTAGAATCTTGTCTTAGCTTTTAGAAGGATTCAACAAGCTAGAGGTAGAGGGGTGCTATGAAAAACTTTAGACAACCATTTAGAAGGATTTTAATGTAAATAGTTTGTCAATTGATAGGATATTATGATGTTGTTTGATCTATGCAGCCTACCCCACCTTATAAGAAGAAGCTTGGATGTTGTGATCAGTGTTTTAAATTGCGGTCGCGATTGCGGTAACGGTTGCAGGTATTGTAATTGCAGTCTGCGATGTGGATTGTGGCTGTTGCGGTTATTTTGTGATTAAAACAATATTTTTTAATCCGATGCGGCCTTCCAAATGCGATTGCGTTGCGGCCCGATGCGGCCGCATCATTGTGATTCGAAGTCACACCGTATTGCGGTGTGATGCGGTTGCGGCGATCACCGCAAGCGCAGTATTGCGGCTGCATCAGGTGATGCGGTCCGCAATTTAAATCACTGGTTGTGATGAATGAATTGTTTGAACCATAGAAACTAGATTTGTTGGTTTGGCTGGGGAACCGCGAATAGGTTCACGAGTACCGATTCGTAGTACTTTTGCGAACCAATATGCCTCTCGATTTGCGTACTGATACTCATTCCCAAGCAAACCACTATTGAAGATGTCATCTTTGTCATTCCTGGGCTTCAAGCCGTTATATTTTCGATGAAACTCCAACTGCATAGAGAAGGAGGTTGATAGCTGTAGCAAAAAACAAAATATATAGAGGGGAGAGTAGAAAAGAGGAGGCAACAGCCGCCGCAAAGTCAAGGGCACTGAAGAAGAAGAGGCGGGTTAAGGTTAGAGTGAAATTAGGGTTTTGATAGGATTTGGCATTGGGTGGCGATGGGCTTACTTGGACAGCCTAAAATATTTTTTACTTATGGGGGCTCAGTCTGAATAAAATGTTATTTCTTTAAAAAATTCTTGAATTGTTTTTTCTCAAAATTTAAATGTACCCGTTTTTTAATCGAAGTGATACATTCAAGTGAAAATAACCAAGTTATTAAATCACAAATGACCCAAATTGAATATGAAATTAAATCAAAGAAAATTTAAATAAAATATTTTAAAATATATTATTAATTAATAGTCAATGATAATAATAATATAAGTATAAAGAGCATACTGGACATATCAACTAAGTACCTGTTCCACGTATTACGTACCCGTACCCATATCAAAGAGAACCGCGTATCAGGATATTATGGTTTGAATATTGAATTCAGTGGATGGGAACAAATTATAATGTTAGGAAAAATTGTTCGAGTAATACTCTTAGCGATGGCATGTTCTCTGCCATATTCATGTTTTAGAAGTGCTGCCTAAGTGTTAAAAGTTGGTGCTGGTTTTAGGAATTATATTATCTGGAGTTTTTGTTATAGTTATCTGGTCTGGTGTTGTAAAAGATAAAGGTATAGCTGCACAAGTACTGTGAATCTTTCAATGAACTAGAATGTCATCTTGTTGGATATGTATGCCTTTGTAGCATGTTGTTAGCTTTCCTCCTCGGACTCTTTCCTCATCTGTTTTTCGATCTGCCTTCTTATTTACAAGTATTAACGTAATATATCTGTGTTCTGCCGTAATATATCATTTCTTCATCTAGTCTATCTGTCTCAAATATCAGGAATTAATATGATATGCTTAAGCTTTGGCATTGTTAACAACTACCAATCTCACAGCTATGTCTCATATAAATCTTCTTATGATTGTATTCCTTCTTAGAACTACCATTGTTCTACCTGTGACATTCTTGCTCTCTTTTAATTATTTTCTTTTTAACGTTTTTGTCGCTTGGAAACGTTGGCATTTGTAAATTATGTTGTCATCAATCCATCTCTGATGCTTGCCTTTTAACTTTTGATTTGGATCTTTACCAAACCCATTAAGGAAGATGATATATCTGATATATACTGAAATGTGCTCATCTAGGTGCATCTAATACATGAATGGGCCTGGGCTGGTACTCCAAATGAGGGTGCTGCTTGGCTTCGTTTACAAAGATTGGCTGATACATGGCATCGAATCCTTTTGATACCTGTCTTCGGAGGAGTCATTGTCGGCATGATGCATGGCTTACTAGAAATACTTGACCAAATAAAGCAGTCCAGTTCCTCTCAAAGGCAAGGTTTTGATTTGCTTTCAGGAGTCTATCCAACAATAAAGGCTATCCAGGCTGCAGTTACTTTAGGTACTGGCTGTTCTTTGGGTCCTGAAGGTCCTAGTGTTGATATTGGAAAGTCATGTGCCACTGGATTCTCATTAATGATGGAAAACAACAGAGAAAGAAAAATAGCACTCGTTGCGGCTGGTGCAGCAGCTGGAATTTCTTCAGGTAGCTAAGTTATGTTGTCTAAATGTCACTTTTCAAAACCCATTTTGAATTTTTTTCATTCCATATTCTGATCATCTACACTTCTTTGAAACTTTTTATAATAATTTAACTCTAGGTAGTCAATTGTGGATAGGTTCGACCCTAAAAACACTTTAGTGGGTAGCGGGACATGTGCTATAGCTAAGAAAAAAATATATAAGTAACAATGTTATATCACATTAAAGTAACATTCCTAATTAATAATCAAGATAAGAGTATTACAAATTCTAGAGGTGGTCGAAGTTGGAGGCCATAACAATGTTATATTTTACAAAATTGAACTACAAGAAGATGATGTCAAAATTGGGTTCAGTCAATTTGGTAAGAGTATCAATAAAGATGCTGTGGCAAACAATTAGGGGTCAAGGAAAAATCGTGCTGAGAAAAGGTGGGGTATGTTCGTGAATTAGGAAGCCTTGCAATTTTGTTCTATGTTGATGAAGAACATGTAAGAAATCAAACATGTATACTGTAATTAGGAAGAAGAGAATGAAGAAGGAGGAAGAAAGAAGAAAGAAGAAAGGTACAGCAGAGTAAAAATCGCATAGCCTAGAAAAATCAACGTATTAAGTAGAAGAGAAAGAAGGGGAAGGTTAACTTACCTAAAACCCTAGGAAAAAACCTGATACCTTTTAAAAAGAGGATTAAAAGAAGACGTTTCCTCTCTAAAATTAGGGTTCCACTCGCTGCAACACATGTAGGGGACTGCGGCCCGCTATTTGACCTGCAATTTTACCGCTATTCAACCTGACACGGGCGCTACAGCCATATGCACCGCTATACGCTGTGACGTTGCGGGGAATAGCCAAAAACCTGCTACACTCCGCTATCGCAGCACTATAGCGCACTATTCACTATCTAGATTTAATCAATGAACAGTTACTAAAGAAAGAAATTCTTTATTGACAACTTGGCATTCAAGTCTTTTTTATAGGGAGGATAAACATATGAGGACAAAATTTTATAAAACATTAAAAAAAATTCCTTGCGCTGTCAAGCGTAGGGCTTGGGCCATTATACCTGTTTGTCTATTTGTACAAGAAAACTTATTGATGATTACCATAGTGATTTTAGGTCTGGAAAGGTCTTCAACTTTCTATTTTCACATGTCATATTCCTTAAGATTTTTTAATATGTATTTTGTAGTCCCTTTCTTGCTCACTTGCTTGATTAAATGCAATTTGTTGGTGTTCTTCTATAAATTTGATTTTTGAGTATTACCAAAAGAATAGTACTTGAACGTGCCACATGCATATAACTCAAATATTTTTGGTTCACCAAAGATTTATTTTCTAGAATTAACATAACCAAGTATGCTTGTTTCTTTTTTTACTCTTCATTTCATAGTAGAAGAATGATGCAGGATTATCTATTATATCTCAGCTCTAAATAACTGTTCTAAAGTGCTGTTCCAAGGTTTTGAGCAGTGAGCACTACCAATGAGAAGAGACTTTATTACTTGATATGTATTTGAGTGAATGGAAGAAGATTGTTTATTTTTTGTCTTTGTGGAATTGGAAATATAAATTATATGGTTGAACGTGATATGCAGATGAATGAAGTCTGAAGAAATTAAAGTAGATTAGATGGAGATACAAATAAAAATTCAGTCTTTTCTGTGGCATCACCATGAGACATGTAACATGTATTGAAGGCTGGGCCTTTTCTGAAACAACTCAATAGCTGAACATTTCATAGCACCTAGCTTTGCTAGAGATTTACATCAATTTAGTGTTTCTTGCTGATCTTGGTTTAATAGTGTATAACATAAATGACTTTATTGCAGTATTGAGAATCCCTTTTGTTTTTCTATGTTCGTTGTTTTAGCTTTCAATTTTTCTTTTTTCAGGCTTCAATGCAGCAGTTGCGGGTTGTTTCTTTGCTATTGAAACTGTGCTGAGGCCACTTCGTGCAGAGAACTCTCCCCCATTTACAACCGCCATGATTATATTGGCTTCTGTTATCTCATCAACTGTATCAAATGTTTTACTGGGAACCGAATCAGCTTTTACAGTGCCTGCATATGATCTTAAATCTGCTGCTGGTACTTCCCCTTAACCTTGTTTTGTATGAATCTGTGATATGTTTGTCTTTTCTTTTTCGTGTATTTGTACAATTCGATAACTGTCTAAATCCCCCCCCCCCCCCCCCCCCCCCCCAATGAAAAAAGACTTCTTCTGCTGAGTTTATTTTTGATTGTTTCAGTGAGATAATGAATCTGCGGCAAAGTAAGCTTAGCCTTTCTCCGGTCAGCTGATATAGACTCCCATTACGGGAGGAATTTTTTGAGTATTGCATTTATGAAAAATACATATGATTTCCTCTTTATCCAATTAACTTTTACTCTCAAAAAGCGAGCAATTTGGTAACTCAATAACTTCAGACATGTCAGTAACCAAAAAATGTGATGTGTTCAGCTGAGGAAACTTTCTGGAAATTAGAGAGTTGAGAGATAGGTCATCCATCATCGAACTACTTACCGCTTTATGCCACAAAAGAGGTAGCAGCACAAAGTTATCTTAAAGATTTGTGGGATTCCTCTCCAACCATTGGCATCAAATAACAACATAAGTTGAACACTGCCAAAGATCCTTGTCTTCTTTACTCTTTCCAAATATCTGATTTTTCATATGAGAAACTGCTCAAAATTCTATCGATAAATCCTGTAATCAATAAAACTACATAAAGCATGTACCATGAATATCTAGAAGCTTCATAGTAAAAAAAAACAGTGGCTGTTAGTCTTAGAATCAGTGAAAGACGTGACACAAACATTAGGAGAGAGAGCTTTATGTGTTATGAAAACCTGCTATGAATCTATTGGATACCTTTTTGGATTGGCCTGTGAGAGTGCTTTAACCATTGATGACAGAGAGACAAACAAGAATCCTAGAGTCATTGAGGTCAGAATGCCTACTAGTCAAACAGAGTCGGATGGGACTTTTCACCACTCGAACAGGTCCAGGGGATGCAGATCAGCAGGACAGAACCCACGGCGAAGCATTCTGATAACAAGAAGGTGGCGTGATACAGGTTCCCTGGGAATGGTGCTCGGAGGGATTGTCAGTTGTATCTTTCAAAGATACCTCTATGGCACTGGGTGAGAGATGAACTGGTTGGCAGAACCCAAGATTGGGGGTTCTCTTATACCAACTCGAGGCTGAAAAATAATTGACTTGCTTGTGTGATTTGCACTCAGCATGCTGATATCATTATACATGAAGGAGCAAATACAAATTACACTTTCAAGAGAAAATTTAGCTCTTTCTTATGATGATTAAACACTCACAATTTCCAACATACCCTACGATGATTAAGGTGAATTTTTGAAGAAAATGGGTTGCATGGTGCAATAGTGGATTAGAGTCCCATGTAGGCAAGGTGGGAAGTCGGCTATATGAGGGAGGGAGAGACACCGGAAAATGGCTAAGAAAGGAGTAACGAAGGAATTGGTGGGAGAGATCAAGACCCCTCAAATGCCTTGAGCTATCTGTGTTTTTCTTTATATTATATCATTTCCTCTGTAGATCCATAAATACTGCTACTGATATCTCAGCGGCTGCTATGAAATATGACAGTATACTTACAAAAATTACCTTTCTGTGAGTAATCTGATATAGTCTCTATCAAAATCATTTTTTATTATTTTCAGTTGTGTACTGCAATCCAAATAAAAGATTTATGCCCTCTACCTTATAAAAAGTTTAATTAAGACCCTGATTCACCAGTTAATCAGATTGCTCTATACCTGAAACTTCTTTAGTCAAAGCTCCAATGCCTGTTTTAATATAGAAAAGGCATAAGTTGTAAACAAGTATTATGGGACAGTTTATCTTAACCATTATTCATTTTGTGTTTAAATATAAGAAATCCTAGTTGTGATTCACATGGATGTTTCATGTTGATGTTGCTTGCAGAGCTACCTTTATACCTGATATTGGGAATGCTATGTGGTGTTGTAAGCGTAGCCATGACTCGCTTGGTTGCTTGGTTCACCAAATTGTTTGAGGTTATCCAAGAGAAATTTGACCTTCCTACTGTGGTATGCCCTGCTCTAGGTGGTCTAGGAGCTGGGATCATCGCTCTTAAATATCCTGGAATATTGTATTGGGGTTTCACAAATGTGGAAGAAATTCTACATACCGGAAAGAGTGCTTCAGCTCCTGGAATATGGTTGTTGACTCAATTAGTGGCCGCAAAGGTTATTGCGACAGCTCTTTGCAAGGGATCTGGACTTGTAGGTGGTCTTTATGCACCAAGTTTAATGATTGGTGCTGCAGTTGGTGCTGTATTTGGAGGCTTCGCTGCTGAAGTTATCAATTCAGCAATTCCTGGAAATGCTGCTGTTGCCCAACCCCAGGCATATGCTCTGGTAAGGTGACTTTACTTCGGACTATGCAGTCTGTAGAAATGTCACTTCTGACATTTGGACTGATTTAGTTGATGTAAATTCAGATAATTACAAGTTAGTTTACTTCTACTGCAGGTTGGAATGGCTGCTACATTAGCATCTGTTTGTTCAGTTCCCTTGACTTCAGTTCTACTTCTGTTTGAGCTAACAAAAGATTACAGGATATTGCTTCCTCTCATGGTAATCCTTCAACCAAATTCTGTTGCAAAAAATTGCTCACCTTGGCGAATGTGTAGTTTTACACTTTTCTGCTGGTTCTTATGACGTACAAAAACGAGTCAATTTTAAAGCACATTGTTCCCTCAGTTGAATTATATAAGATAATTAGTATTTTCTGACATGATTTCATTTTCTCGATGATTGTTGCCATATATTTATACTTGCCATGTCTGGAGAATGTTGTTTCTCTATGAGACCGTGGCTTCATTATGTTTGGATCTGAAGTTGAAAGAGAATGTTCAATAGTTTCACTTACATGATCTTCAACAGCTTTGGCATTGAAATGCATGTAGCATTTTATAATAGCCAGAACTTGTTGGCAGTGGCGGATTAAGGACCCGAGAACAGGAGGTACAAATTGCATCAAATTGTCCAAAATGTATCAAAATAGGACAAATGGAGTGACATCGGTGCAATTTTATATAACCAGGAGTGCAAAAAATATTAACAAAAGGGCATTGGCATACAATTCTTGTCATGGTGTGCATGTGCACACCCTCAAGTACAAGTGGCTCCGCCACTGCTTGTGGGCTTGAACCTTCATCTTCTTGTTTATGCAGTTTTCTATCACCCCTGAGTTGTACTTAGCATATCTTTTTACCTTTATTCTAGTGAAAACTGGTAAGGCTCAATGTTTTCATTTCGCGTGATTGTGAACCTTGCACTCAGGGGGCTGTTGGACTGGCAATATGGGTTCCCTCAGTGGCAAACCAGACAAAGGAGAGTGACACATCTGATAGAAGAAACTCAGCAAGAGGGTATTCTTCAATTTCACATGCTGAAGATAATGAAGGTAACTGGAGAGAAGCTCACAATGGGGATGGTTTAGAACTCAGTGTTATTGAAGATGCTGCTAATCTTGAATCAGTTGATGAGGAATTGCTTCTGGAAAATCTTAAGGTTGGGAAAGCTTTTTCATATTGCCTTTCGATTGTTTACATCGTACCGCTTTTGTTGTTACTGCAGCCAGATGTTGACTTGCGATTTTGTTTTTTGTCTGTTAGCTTTTAACCTCGTCATTGTCATTATCCGTCTTATTAGGTCTCTCAAGCCATGTCTAAGAACTATCTGAAGGTTTTATCATCTGTAACCCTGAAAGATGCAATCAAATGCATTCGTGACAGCCAGCAGAATTGTGTGCTGGTAGTTGACGAGGACGATTTTCTAGAAGGAATATTGACATATGGTGACATTAGAAGGTGTCTGCCCGAGAAGTCTAATGATACTTCCAAGAATGGTTCAAGGCTTGTGGATGTATGTAAAATGTGTCCTTCCTCTATATATTTAAGAGTCATGTGTATGTTTTCGAATTCTTCTCGAAACAGTTGTTTTCTAGAATTCACGAAAAAAATGGAAAACAGAAAAATGTTGAAAGGAATCAAATTGCTTCAAGATTTAGGTTTAGCAGGAACAGAAGTGCTAGTCTTTTTTTTATTTTTTAAAATTCACTATAAATGCTTGGATGAATGGATTTAAAATGTACTGTTGAGAGGCTACATTTATGAATTCATGACGAGATCTTCCGAGTTCCGACTAACTATCATTGATGGATTCTTGAAAATATTATTTATGTTGTCTAAATTCCCTTGTTGCAAGAGTCCTGAAATAGTAATACAAACTGAATTTTTCCCAGGACACATGCCTTGTTTCCTCTGTTTGTACTCGAGGGATGAGCTATCGTGGACGAGAGCGTGGACTTCTAACATGTTACCCAAATACTAGTTTGGCTATGGCCAAAGAGTTAATGGAGGCCAAGGGTATTAAGCAATTACCAGTGGTTAAACATGGTGTAGATCACAGTCGAGAGCGGAAGCGAAGAATCGTTGGTCTTCTTCATTATAACGCACTATGGATTTGTCTCAGGTATTTCTTAATATTTGATTCCTATTTATGTTATGATATCTACTTCCCTACCCACCATTGAATCTAGGTTTCTCATTTTAGCTTATAAAATAATCATGCTCCCCTTGGATTTTCAATGATATCTCAGTAACTAGTGTTATAGTTTTCTGCAATCTGCATTATTTTACTTAGAAAGTTCAATTTAGGTGGACATATTGAAGTGCTGCATATTTCTGTATGTCAACAATGACTCAGCATGATGTTTTGTTAAGATTCTTATGATCCATTTACGAGTTGGGTTTTGGAGGGGAAATAAGGTAAAGGGGAGGCTTCAGAGTCATGAAATGCACTTGTGAGAGGACTCCGAAGCCTTCCCTTTATTTTCCTTCCCCTCCAAAAACTAATTCGCAAACGGACCCTCAACGCCTCTGATAATTATTTATCTGTCTAAAGAACTTAGGCCTTCCAAAAAAATTTCCTTCTCCCTTTTATCTAATTCACTCTTTCAATTTTTTACTTCATCATTCACTTTCTATGAACAATTTATTACAACAATTATAGCCAAGTTATTATTCTTTTCCTTTGGATTTACTTTCTTTGGGTTGATATATATATATATTTTATGTGCAGGAAAGAGATTAATCACAGGAAGTTAGCATATCAAAATAGGACATAAAAGAATTTGGATAAATGGACATTAACTCAGAGATCAAGCTTCATGTGAAAGAATTAGTAAAGCCAGGTTGTAGAAGTTTGCACTTGTGAAAGTGAAGTTAAAAGTAGAGACTATGTAAGTTACTTGTATATTTTTTTAGTGCCTCAAGATGGGTTATATTTGATAAGGAAGTAAATATTTCCAACCCTCATGGAATCAACCCTTCCAAATCAACCTCATATGACAACGGTCGAGCTTTAATCCCAGTAAAGGGGTTGATTACATGGATCGAATGATGACCTTATCATAAATCATGTTTATCGACTTTACGAAGCAGATTGATAGTCGAATACAATGAGAGATAAAATGAGTTTAAACCGAAGTTATATATACTTTAGCTGCTAAGCTTGATTCTGAAGTTCTCGGTGAAACTTGCTATAGTAGAATGTTCCATCTTGTTTGGGACAACAAAACACAAGCTCGTTTGTTTTTTTTTTTTTTTACTAGAAAGGGTATCACCTCTTGTTAAGGAACTAATCTCTTTTGGGGTATATGGCTGCCCCTTCCAATAAATGTCGTTCTTAGGAATTAAACATTTGATCTTTTGGTCATCATAAGAATCTAGCGAGACGTTACATCACCTAGACCAACGTCTTATTCGTACACATGGTTTGTTTAAAAAATGCAAAATACTGCAGCTGCAACATAGGACTTTCCCATTATTTATAAGTTTACTAGTGTATCACCCATATGTTATACTTCCATGTATTGAAATGGTTGAATCATGGCGGTCACAAATTATGTGAGGCAACCTGATCCCTTCCATGTATCACAACCAACTCAACTCAATTAACTTTAATTTGAGTTTTCATTTACCTTTCGAAAACTCACTAAGTTATCTCATTAAAACCATACAAGTACAATCTTTAATATGGATAACTTGAACTTTAATTACGGAAATGAAACTTTCATTGAATTCAAATGTGTCATACAATAATAAGCAAACATCTAAACATGTATATATACATCAGGTATTATCACATTAACAAGGACTTATCTATAACGTCCATCCTTTCTACATGGCCAATGTAAATTTTAGGCGACAATCCCTTAGTTAACGGATCCGCTACCATTAGATCGGTACCAATATGCTCTATAGACACCTTCTATTTCCGTACTTCTTCTTTAACTGACAGAAACTTTAAGTCCATATGTTTGGTACCTCTGGAATATCTGTCATTCTTAGAGAAGAAGACAGCTGCAGAATTATCACAATAAAACTTCAGCGGCCTAGCTACACTGTCTATAATGCCAAGCCCTGAAGTAAAGTTCCGCAGCCACAATGCATGGTTTGTGGCCTCAAAGCATGCCACAAACTCAGCTTCCATGGTGGACGTAGCAATTACGGATTGTCTACCGCTTCTCCATGATATGGCTCCTCCAGCCATTAAGAAGACATACCCAAATGTAGATTTCCTTGAGTCCACACATCCTGCATAGTCTGAATCCGAATAACCGATCACCTCAAGATGATCTGACCTTTTATACGTGAGCATGTGATCCTTAGTGCCTTGCAAATATCTTAGAACCTTCTTTGCAGCCTTCCAATGGTCCATTCCGGGGTTACTTTGATATCGGCCTAACATTCCAACAGCAAAGCTGATATCTGGCCGAGTGCATGTCTGAGCATACATTAAACTCCCAACCACTGATGCATAGGGAATAGATTCCATTTCCTTACGTTCCAAATCATTCCTTGGACATTGCTTTTCACTGAACTTGTCCCCTTTCTGGATTGGAACTATCCCTGCGGAGCACTTTTCCATTCTGAATCTCTCTAATACTTTATTGATATATCCTTTCTGAGACAATCCCAACAATCCTCGTGATCTATTACGGAATATTTCTATTCCTATCACATAGGATGCCTCACCCATATCTTTCATTTCAAAATTATTAGAGAGAAACTTCTTTACATCATGTAACAATCCTTTATCATTTGTAACAAGCAGTATGTCATCAACATATAGGACTAATATTATAAACTTGCTTCCACTAACTTTCATGTAGATACACCGGTCAACAGTGTTTTCTACAAACCCATATGACGTAATGGTATCATTGAACTTTATATACCATTGTCTGGAAGCTTGTTTTAGTCCATATATTGACTTATTTAATCTACACACTAGATTTTCCTTTCCTGTGGTCACAAACCCTTCGGGTTGGTTCATATAAACTTTCTCGTTTAAGTCACCATTCAGAAAAGCGGTTTTTACGTCCATTTGGTGAAGCTCTAAGTCATAATGAGCCACCAAAGCCATAACAATTCTTAAAGAATCTTTCTTAGAAACTCGAGAGAAAGTTTCTATATAATCAATGCCTTCCTTTTGAGTGAAACCTTTGGCGACAAGTCTAGCTTTATATCTTTCAATGTTTCCTTTCGAGTCACGCTTGGTCTTAAAGACCCATTTACAGCCAACTCGTTTTGAACCCTCAGGCAACTCAACTAGATCCCAAACTTTATTATCGTCCATTGATTTCAACTCTTCTATCATAACATTGTGCCACTTTCCAGAATTGTCACTTTCCATGGCTGGTATGAACGAGACTGGATCTTTATCAATGCTTAAGTCACATTCATGTTCAAGTGAATATACAATATAATCATTAGAAATAGCTGGTCTTCTTTGCCTTTCAGACCTTCTTAATGCTATTTCTTGCGGTTCCTCCATCACTTGATCATTAATGACTTCATTAATCGGTTCATTAACTATTTGTTCATCATGTGGGTTTTGGATATTATCTTGTTGTCTCTGAGAGTTATTAGACGGTAATATAACTAGAGGAACAACAACCTGAGGAGACATCTTCGGTGAAGAAGATTTATCTGAAGTCTCTATAATATCCACCTTTCGTGATTTATCACTCCCACTGATTTGACCATTCTCAATGAACCTAGCATTACCAGACTCAACTATTCTCGTACTATGGTTAGGACAATAAAATCTGTACCCTTTTGACTTTTCCGGATAGCCGATAAAGAAACCACTAATGGTTCTTGCATCAAGCTTCTTTTCATGTGGGTTGTACACCCTTACTTCTGCTGGACAACCCCAAACATGGAGATGTCTCAAACTGGGTTTCCTTCCAGTCCATAACTCATAGGGAGTTTTAGGAACTGCCTTACTAGGAACCCTATTCAGCAGATACGCAGCGGTCCTTAATGCGTACATCCACAACGATAAAGGTACATCACAATGATTCAACATTGATCTAACCATTTCCATTAAAGTACGATTCCGCCTTTCAGCCACACCATTTTGTTGCGGTGTATAAGGCATAGTGTACTGAGCACATATGCCTCGACTTTCGAGAAACTTTGCAAATGGTCCTGGACATTGTCCATTCTCATTATATTTTCCATAATATTCACCACCTCTATCAGACCTCACAACCTTAACCTTCTTTTCAAGTTGCCGTTCAACCTCATCAATGAATACCTTTAGGACATCCAATGATTGAGACTTTTCATGCAACAAATATAGGTAACAATAACGTGAGTAGTCGTCTATAAAAGTGATGAAATATTTTTCACCACCCCAAGATGGAACATCAAAAGGACCACAAATATCTGTGTGTATCAATTCAAGAAGTTTGCTACTTCTTGTGGCTGAGTTCTTTGATATGTGTTTAGTTTGCTTTCCTTTAATGCAATCTAAACAAACATCCCAATCGCCAAAATCCAAAAGAGGTAATATATCACTTTTAGTTAACCTCATTATCCTTTCTTTGGATATATGGCCTAATCTTTTATGCCATAAGTAAGCAGAATTCTTATTATTAAATATTCTAAGCTTGCTACTTACTTCATGTTCAACATTAAATAGATTCCTTAAATTTAAAATCAAGATTGAAACAATATAAACCATTCATTAAAGTACCAGAACCAAAATAGTACGAATGTTTATACAATTTAAAACCAGAATGTTCAATCTTAAAATTAAATCCTATACAATCCAATCTAGCAACAGAAACCAAGTTCCTGGCACATTCAGGAACATAAAGACACTTTTCTAGATCTAAATAGTTTCCACTATCTAGGATCAATCTATATGTTCCAATTCCATGAACTCGTGCCTTCATTCTGTTCCCCATGTAGAGAAACTTCTCACTTTCCTGGGTTTGGATTGAAAGGAATCCCTGCACAATATGTGACACATGAGTTATTGCACCAGAGTCTAACCACCAAGTATTATTAGGAACTTCAGTAAGAAATAGTTCATCTATAACGGAAACAAAAAGTTTACCTTTCTTTTCGAACCATTTCTTCCTTTTAGGACAATCCTTTTTGTAGTGTCCATTCTTCTTACAGAAGAAACACTTCATCTCTTTATGGATTTTCCCATCTTTAATGGGAATCTTTTCCTTCCCCTTTCCTTTGTTCCTATTACTTGGCCTGAATTTGCTAGTGCTACATGGCTCCTTAATGGTTAAATGAATGGAGTCATTCTTAATTTTCTTTAACCTCCCTTCCTCCTGAACAAGCATGGCCTTAACTTCCTGAAAATTCCATTTTTCCTTTATGGTGTTATAATTCACCTGGAATTGGCCAAACTCAATAGGAAGAGAGTTAATGATGAACTGTACTAAGAATGCTTCTGTCACCTCCATTCCCATGCCTTTCATTTTTGCAGCCAGATTTGCCATGCTAGTTACATGATCATGAATGGGCTGCGACCAATCAAACTTCTTGGTCGTCAGCTCTGTCATGAGATTTCCCACCACAGACTTATCAGTAATGTCTGATTGGGAGTACTCCTTGATCATTCTCATAAATTCCCTTGCATTATCCGTCTTAGGCATAGACGGCTTGACATTGTCAGAGATTGACATTTTCATCAAGCTTAGGCTTAACCTGTTTGACCGCTCCCAAGCCTCATATAGAGTCTTGTCTGCCTCCGAGCTGTTCTCAGTTATGGTTGGCACATCATCCATAATGATGGCTAAGTCCAACTCCATTATACCCAGTGAGAACTGGATCTGTTCGGACCAATCAGCGTAATTCAGTCCGTTGAACTTGACACATCCATTGCCTAAGGCAAATGCATTGAATGAAGCTGTAATAAGACATGCTCACACTTTAGTGCTTTGAATAAACTTTTATGGATTCAAACTAAACTTTTATCAATGCACTTAATTTATCTTTGGATAAAATTTAAATGCATTAGGTCTTACTAATGATGTCTCATATTATTCTTTAATGGTAATTAATCATATTTTCTAAACATACATGTTATCTTTGGATAAACAAGTACAAACAAATATGACTAAAACTTTAATGTCATTAAATACATGCAATAATCCACTTTTGGGTGATCATGATATGCATTATGATTTAATGAACAAACATTATCCTTATGACATCATAATATTAGTTACTTGCAATGATCCACCTTTGGGTGATCAAAATATGCATCATAGTTAACAAATAAACACAATTAATAATTCACTTTATTTAGTGCAATCTTTTGTGGACCAAAATCCAACAGAGACATGGTTTATCTTTGGATAAACCATTCAAAGGTGGTTTCCAACCTTAAAATCCAACAGAGACATGGTGCGAAATGTCATATTTCTAATATGGTCTCATTTAAAAAAAAATTTGCACTGTTTCTTTAGAAGTAAATTTATTATTAAAAAAAAAAAAAATTCACTGTTGCACTGTTCCGCACCAATTGTTGTTTTAATAGCCTCTTTTATTAGCCTCTTATTTTATCCGCAGTAAGCAAAAAAGAAAGGAAAGCCACTGAAAGCCAATTGTTATAATAGCCACTGTTGAAGAGTAACATCATTGCCACTGTTGAAGAGTAATTACTCTTTCACTCATACAAATAAACATGCGTCAGTAGCAATATCATCTTGTAAGCATGTGGGTTACAGCAACATGAAAATTATTTTGTTTATAAAGCACCAAAGTGTCACCATTATCAAATTCATATGAAAAATTTGTATTATCATGTAGCATTACTTATACATTTAATCTTCACCTTGACATTAATGGTGAATACAAGTTTTTAAAATTTGTTTCAAAGACACTGGGTGCTACAAAATAGAAGTATGCACATGATTCATTTCCATGAACACAAGGAATGTCATAATGTTCCTAACCTGATGCTCTGATACCAATTGTTATACTTTTATAACATATTTTTCATGAGCCTTTAATGGTTCATAAGAACCCTTTAGGATCTTGACATTATGACATTCACATGTGATAAATGAAGAGATTGAGAAATACCTGGTTCCATAGCAATATATCTTCTAGTGCACTTTCTGGTTGATTTCGTTCTCACCTCTCTGCCTTCCCTTTATACGTTCCTTGATGATTAGGAACTCAGTTTCCTTCCTTCTCTTTGTGACACTACACTTTCTTTAATTCAGCCACTAATACTTTGAGTTCTCTCTATGTTTGTTTCTGGTTATGAGATTGTAAAATGGCATTGCTTTTCTGATATGTGAGTGTCTCTCTTATAGAAGGAGAGTAGGAGGAGTTGTAACTCCTCTATGGAAACTTCCATTCATGAAGTGAGAGGGGAGGGAGTTACTCATAACCCCACTAGTTTGACTCATGAATTGCCAACTATCATCACATTAGGCACTTTATTCAAACTAGTAACTTTTAAGCACATGGATCACTTGATTGCTGAAATAATCTAACACCATAAAGATAGATTGAAAAATAATTTAGTATAATTAGTTAAATAGAAAATCTTGTCTACTTTGGAAAAGAAGAACAATAATTTAATTTATGGATCTTATTTAATTTCAATTTTTTACACCATGGAGGTCCATCTCCTAACTTCAATATGTTTCTTGAACTTTATTTGTCATATGAATTGAATTAAGTTTATTTCATCTACTTTCTTTATTATAATTTTTTTATTTTATTAGTATCAATTGTACATGTTCAAAGTTCAAACAATGTAAGACAATATTTCAACATTTTTTTTCTATAATTGCAGTTATCTTAACATGACAACTCATCTAATGTAATATTTTCATTTAGGTTAAGTTGGACTTGTTTATTTTATAACACAATATTAATCTTATACAACAATACAAGTTTTATAATCATTAGGTAAAATATTTTCCAATTGGTTGAGAAAAACATTGAAATAGTGTTCTTAGTAGAAAATGAAATTGTTTTCTTAATTTAAAATTAAGGTTCATTCTGCCTTGTCATTAATTTTATAAAAAATACTACAAAATTACAATATGCATTTTTTCCAGATATGTGAAAGTATATTTATAAAAATTGTATAGCATCAGCCATTTCAATCATAAAATCGATGAATTGGTTCTCATATTTATACGGTATAATTGTTATACTGATAATATAATTATATTTGTCAAAAATGGCAAAAATCTATCATATCATGCGGTTTTTATTTAAAATTATAAAATTTTATGAAAATAATTTAATTTGTACCAAAATGTTATTGTAGATGATCAAACATATAACTACTCTTGTTTATACAGGTATAACAAAAAGCCAAACATTTTTCTTTTTAACAAATAATATAAATAAAAATATTTATAACATTAATTAGTTTTTTTAGCTGTTAATAATATATATATATATATATATATATATTTATATTTATATTTATAGGGAGATGATCCACTTACTCAATAGTAAGTTTAAAAAACTTATTTCATATCTTAGTCATCAATTCTAGGAAAATTCAATAGTTTGAATTAGTGAGTAGATCTAAACCATTAGATTTCTTAGAATTTATGGCTAAGATGTAAAGTAAGTTTAAAAAACTTAGAGTAAATAAATTCATTCTCATATTTATATATAATTTTGCAGATGATATATGGTTTAATAAGTAAACTATTAATTAAATCAATATACAATAATCATGATTCGTTTAATCTATCATCTATATCTATACTAATATAAAAGGAAAACACAAAATAACTACATATGATGTTGTAATTTGTTGTTTCCTATTTTGCTCTTACTAATCTATATTTTTTACCAAAAAAATCATATAACTTATTTCCTCATTTTATGTTCCATGTTAGTTTATGTAATTTTTACGGTTTTTCCATTTGAACACAGTTTTCCCACATGGATCAAAACAATATTTGAACACGACAGTTTATCATTTTCATTTTTTAACATGCAAAATTGCAAACCATGTTTTGTTGATTTTATTATAATGATAAAAAATATAACAAAAATATACAAATCAATTACAATCTACTCAATAGAAAAGCGTGTTGACAAACATCCGCGAGAATTATATATTATTTTGGTGAGTACCCACATTAGCCTCACTTTCTTTGACTTATTTTTTTATGCAACTTGGAATGTTAGGTAAACATCTTCATCTTCTAGCCATCCATCCCATTATCAAACCAAACACCAAAAATGGAAGAAAGAATAGTGTTATACCCAAGTCCAGGAATAGGCCACATAATCTCCATGGTTGAATTAGCCAAACACCTCCTCAAACAAAACCACCATCATTACTCTATCACTCTTTTCCTCACTACTGGTTTCCTTGACCACCCTTCCATTGATTCCTACATCAATTCCATCTCCACTTCTCATCCTTCTATCTCCTTCCTCCGCCTCCCTTTCCTCCCTTCCTCCGCCGCTTCAACCACCGTCAGTTTTGCAGCCACCGCTTTCGAATTCATTCGTAATAATGCGGATAATGTGGCCTCATCGCTTAATGAAATATGTGAAAGTTGTGTTGTTAAAGGTTTTGTGATTGATATGTTTTGTACTTCAGCGTTGAGTGTTGGATGTTGTATGGGAATTCCGGTTTATTATTTCTTTACATCAGGAGCTGCTGCTCTTGCCTTGTGTTGCTATTTGCCTAAGATTCATCATCAAACTAATCACTCCTTCAAGGATCTTCAGGATGAGCTTCAGATCCCAGGTGAGATTCAATGACTAAGTTATTTCAAGATCAATCATATTCAAACAAAATTAGAAAAGATAATAAATATTGGAAGGGAACCACTTTCTCCACATCATGACCATTCATTCTTGGAAATCCAATGGTTTGAATTGGTGAGTACATCTAAACCATTGAATTTTTCAGGATTGGATAGCTAAGATGAAGAGTAAGTGTTTTTTGGTACTTCACGTGATTCCCATCATCATCAAAGAACAAGTATGGGAAAACCAACACCATCTAAGTGGGATAATGCACAAAAGTGGCTTGTTGGATAGTTCATTGCGTTTAATTTTTTGGCATAAGCATCATACTGCTTGCTGAATTTTTCAATTGTCACATGAGTTTAATCATCATAACAAGTATTATATTTTTTTGCCATAAGCATAAGCTTGTAATCATCATTGTTATACTGCTTCCTACTCAAAATGGCATGAGTAAGAATTAGAGTTTGTGAATTCCTGTTTACTTATCTCAAAAAGGGTTTAATTCTAAAAAAGAGTTTGTGAATTAGAGTTTGTTATACTGCTTGCTTGATTTGTCAAATGAGTTTATATTTTTTCTGGTTCCTCGAAATCCGACGTGTTCAGATTTGGTATTATTAATTTAAACTTTGCTCAATTCGGGTTCGGATTTTAGATTTCAGGTTTGGAGTTAGGTAAGAGCAAACGTGACCCGCCCCGTTGTCATTCATACGCTCCTCTTCTAATAACACATTTAAAGTAATAGTAATTAAGTTATAACTCTATGTGAATAAAAGTAATAGTAATAGTAATTGAGTTTAGGTGTAAGTATTTATATTTTTTAATAGTATGTATGATTAAAAGAAATGTTGCTATTATTTACGTATGGAAGGAGAAAATAGAATACTTAAAATAGTAAATTGATAGTAGTATGAATAGTGGTATGATGATATTGTATTTATTTGATACAAAAGACATAACATTAACTCATATTTATATTAATATTAAACTCCTAATTAACTAAGAAAACAATTTATAAAATAAGATAATCTCAATCCTAAAAGATCTTATAAGATACTCTAACAAATCTAAGATATAGTAATGATATTATTTCAATATCCAAATATTTTCTAATATCCTCTGTAAGATAATTTAAGATATTCTAAGATACTTCTATATATTCTAATACTCTCTCAAGCTAAAGTTTACATAGTTTTAAGCTTGTTACAAACTTCAAGTGATTGCAAAAGTTGACGAAATCTGAAATAGATTGATCAATAATCAATGAGGAGTTTTCCAAGCTCTAGGAAAAATAAATTAAAGAAGATGAATTGATAACGATCAAGGATGAGTTTTACAAGCTCTAAGAAAAAGAAATTGAAGAAGATGAATTGATCAATGATCAATGATGAGCTTTGCAAGCTCTAGGAAAAAGAAATTGAAGAAGATGAAGACAATAACGTTTAACCATCCATGATATAAGTTATCTCCAAGCTTAACCACTATGAAGAGAAGCAAATTAAAAAGAGTGAATTGAATTGAAAGAGAAAGTGAATGATGGAAAATTTGTGTAGAAGAAGAGAGAAAGAAGGAAGATTGAGTTGAGAGAATGTTGAATAAAGTTGTGTTAAATTGAATGAACGCTGCACTAGAGGCATCACCAAACAATAAGGACAAAGAATCGCAATCATTTATCTAGTAATCATGATGACATCAAGAGTATCAAGAAGAACCTTATTCAACATAAGAATACAAGCGCTAAACACAAGTAGACCATTATAGATTTGAGCCACTTCAACAATTTTATATCAAACAATCCCCTCAAGATGGAGCATATACATGATATGCATCCAAAGAAAGATAAAATAGTAGCGGAAACGAAAATCCTTAAAAGTAGGGTGACAACAACGACAAAGAATCCACTAGGAAAGAAGGCGACAATCGGAAAGCTAATTGGTAAAAGGATCATGAGACCAGGCTTCCCCCAAGGTGGATATCATGACTCTAATACCATGTTGAAATTATAAGGTTGAGGTATGAGAGGAGAAAAAAATAAATGTTCAAAATAGTAAATTATATTGATAGTAATATGAATGATGATGTGATGAAATTATATTTATTTGATATAAAAGATATAACATCAACTCCTATTTATAATAATACTATATTCCTAATTAACTAAGAAAATAAATCAATCCTAAGAGACAAATTTAAGTTATAGTAATGATTTTCTCTTAATATCCAAATATCTTCTAGATATTCTCTGTAAGATAATTTAAGATACTTCCATATATTCTAATAAGAATGATGAAAAGAATCCTCCTATAACTTTGAGGGATAGATTTGTCTTTTCTAACAATAATAATTTTTATGTATGTACTTTCAAGTTGCATTTTTTTATTTATTTTGGTGTCTGTTCCAAAAGAATTTGGAAAGCAGATTGGCAGAAAATGAGAGTTTTAAAAAATTAAAATCTTGGGTGCTAAGGTCCTTGATAATTTCATATTAACAAATTATATTTTAATTTAATAGATTTTTAGTAGTGATCCTATATAAAGTATATCAATAGTCAATTAAATGTCCAAATTGCATACATCTCACCAAATCTTTTAGCTATCTAGCTATGTAATTTTTGGGGAACATGTACATGACCATGCAACTTCCATGGAAACTTCAAACAATTTTATGCAACTTATGTACTGCCACTGAAAATGCTCTCACAAAATCAGTTAGTTACATCTGTGTGAATTATTTTCAGTACAATCTTTTTTATATGTCCCACCATTTTCCGAGTAAAAAATATATGCACTGACAATGTAAAAGAGCTTTTTGCTGACATTTTATCATTTGATGTTCATATTTAA
This sequence comes from Lupinus albus, assembly GCA_009771035.1. Lineage (NCBI taxonomy): Eukaryota > Viridiplantae > Streptophyta > Magnoliopsida > Fabales > Fabaceae > Lupinus > Lupinus albus. Next base: position 3,793,816 of record CM020013.1, on the reverse strand, counting down.
TCATCATTGACTCTTAAATATAAATGATGCAAATGAACGATATGGATAATATATTAACCGTATCTAAATTTTTACACTTACCATATATAGATATTACACTCTTAACTTTTTTTCGCCGGATATTTTAGAATTTTTTTCTCAATTATTCACAGGAAATGCACCTTTGAAGGCATTTCACATGCCAGAACCGGTGTTGGACAGGAATGATGCTGCATATTGGGACATGTTGTATTTTTGCAAACATCTACCTAAATCAAATGGAATCATAGTCAATTCGTTTGAAGAGCTTGAACCCTTTGCTGTTAAGGCCATAAAGGAGGGTCTCTCCTTTCCTGACCCAACACAAATTCCTCCAATCTATTACATTGGACCTTTGATTGCTGAGGCCAATGATCCAAGTGATAAACAAAATTCAGGTCACATTTTTATATACATTTGCTATTTTCCTCTTTCTAGTTAATTTAGTATTCATCAACAATATATACCAAAAAAGTATTGATCAACAATAGTTGGTAACAAATTAGGACCCAAAAAACTAAATTATAAATCAAATTGACAAGTTAGTTGGAGTAATATTGTAAGAAATGAAAATAACTAATATGAATCATTTGATCTTATTTAAATGATCACGATTAGCATAATTTTTTTAAGTAACAATGTGACAATTAACTACCTTTTAATTCTAATCATTAATATATGTTTGTATGAATTTTTAGGTGATTTTATTAAATTAATTTTCAGTTGGATTTTCACACTACAGCTATTTTGTAATTTTAGGCTTATTTCAAGTAAAGTTGGTGATTTCTTTAATGAAATAAATTTATGATTGGAAAATTTAATTGTCATGGAATTAAATTATAGACATTGTTGGTTTATGACTCAACTGGTTTAACCAATTGATTTGGTATGTCTTTTATGATTCAACTGGTTTATGTTTTTGAATAGTGGAGTGATTCGAGTAAGTTTTTTAAACTTATTCCACATTTTTGCCATCAATTTTATGGAAATCTAATGGTTTGAATTAGTGGATAGATCTAAACTATTGGATTTCTCTAGAATTGATAGCTAAGTTGTGAAGTAAGTTTAAAAAACTTACTATTGGAGTAAGCGAATTCTCACACTTTTTAATAAATAGTTAATATTTATGACACTTTTAAGAAGAAAAAAACATCATTTCTATGAAATTCAGGTGTAGAAACAAATAGTTACTTGTCATGGCTGAAGAACCAACCTAAAAGAAGTGTAATATATTTATGCTTTGGAAGCCGTGGATCATTCTCAATAACCCAATTAAAAGAAATAGCAAATGGGTTAGAAAAAAGTGAACAAAGATTTCTCTGGGTTGTAAAAACACCAACCCAAGATGAAGGAACAAAACAGGTTCATGACACAACAACTGAATTCAATTTGAGTTCAGTTTTGCCAAATGGGTTTCTAGACAGAACAAAAAACAAGGGTATAGTAGTAAGGTCATGGGTGCCACAAGTGGAAGTGTTAAGTCATGAATCAGTGGGTGGGTTTGTGAGTCATTGTGGTTGGAACTCAGTGTTGGAAGGTGTAGTTGCTGGGGTGCCAATGATTGCATGACCATTATATGCAGAGCAGCATGTGAATAGGAATGTGATGGTTGATGAGATGAAGGTAGCAATTGGGGTGGAACAAAGAGAAAAAGATGGGTTTGTGAGTGAGGAAGAAGTGGAGAGAAAGGTTAGGGAATTGATGGAGTCAGAGAAAGGGAGAGAGATTAGGCAGAGAAGTTTGAAGATCAAGGATATGGCTTTAGGTGCAATTGGAGAATTTGGGTCATCTACAAGAGCTCTTGGCAAGTTGGTTGAGGCATGGAACTAGTGACTCAATCAAGTTGTCTTTTGAAGTGAATTGTAATAAGATTAATACTGAATTCTTCTATTAATTCTTCTATCCACAAAAAAGTGACATATGTCGTAAAGTGATACTTTATTTATTAGTGATTATGTTATAAGTGACATATGTCATTTTCTTGTGGGTAAGAGAATTATTAGGAGAATTTGGTAAGAAAATATATCATTTTCCAATTGTAATAATTTGTTACTTAAAAAGATTTATTAAGGGGTGTATCAATTTAGTTCTTAAAAATGAAAATCTAGACTAGTATTTAAAGATTGAGAACACAGATAAAAATAGACTTTGATTAGAACTTATGTGGTTCAAGGCTCATAAACAAGTATTGTATGTATTGGCCTCTTTAGGCTCCTTAAACGTTTGTCTAAAAGTTGGAGTTACAATTAAATGTATTTAACTGTTAATCATGGTATCACTTTATGAGTGGATATAATTGTGAAGTTAGAAAGATTTGCTTCTAATTAGGGAGGGCAATGTTTCATCGACATTTTTAGCTGGTCGGATTAGGAATTTTAGCCCAAAAACTCATATTCAACTCGGTTTGGAAGCTCGTTTTTTAGATAGGTCATGGCGGGTCGGGCCTGGCTAGCCCGACTGGCCACAATTAATATTAATTTATCATTTTAAAGTTACATGTGATTCCAATAATGTAGTCAATTTAATATTGTTTTTCAACCGAACATTTTATACTTACCGTGTGCAACCAATTTATTATTCATATATAAGACATTTATGAGTAAATTACTTATCAATGTAGTTTATATCATATACAATACAAGACATTTACATATCAGTGTTTAATTTATATCATATATCATATTTTGTTTAACTTAATTACATTTATCATTTTTTGTTTTAAAAAATACATTTCTCATGCAGAGTTGATCAATGTAATAATGTATGTTTATAAATTAAGAGGTTTTTTTTGTAACTGTACAAAATGGAATGATAGTTTGTGTAATGTCACTAAAACTCATGGAATATCAGTGTCATTTACTCTTTATATTATTAATAAAATTTTGCAAAGGTTCCACACGTTATACTAAATTAGTTATATTATTATGTAATATTACAATTGATAATTAGTTTATGAGTAATTTATATCATATACAAGACATTTATATTAACAGTATAATTTATTCTTTAAATTTGTTAGTACTCATATACAAGCATTCCCAAAAGAATATTTTTTGCATTGAAAAGTGGAGGCATACACTTCCAACAGAGTATGTAATGTTTAAAACTTAGGAGTTTTAAGCTTTATTGTGAACTAGGAGTCTAAAAATTTAAGATTATGTTGGCTAGTTGTTTAGAACTTACAATTTTAACCAAAACGATATATTATTGTGAGATTGTGAACTTTAGTTTGTGGTTCTTTGTTTTGAAAGACATCTATGAGGCGTTATGATTATTTATTTTTGAAATTGTGATTGAGTTAGATATAAATGTGTTTTTGAAAAGGAAAAAACTGGTCAGTCTGTCGGCTTACCAGCCTGTCAAATATGAGTGAGGCTGAAATTTTGATCCTTTTTAACAATAAGGGTCGGGTTAGGTCAGCCCATATTTTGGCGGACCAAAGGTGGGTCGAGCAAAGCCGGACAGGGCAGTGTCAGGTCGGGCTGGCCCATTTTGCCACCCATAGTTCCAATGATTGAAGAGTAAATAAAAAAGGAATGAAGAGTTAATGATATGTTCCTTGCAGAACATTCAGCACTTTTGTGTAGTGTTCCCAGGGCCAGACCCTGGCTAGGTGTGACCGCTCAGGACCCATGATAAGAAGGTGCACTAGGTTCATTTGATAATCATCATAACAGAAATAACATTATTAAAACTTTAGTTCATCAAAATTTAAAATTTTTAAATTGATACTTTAAGTTAAGTTTTACATAGTCTCCAAAAAAAAAAAAAGTAACTATATTGTAAAACTACAACACATAAAGTGTGAGAATCGTAATCATACAATTTTCTCAAACCCTATAAAAACTCTATCTATAATTTTTTTAATAAATTTAGGGCCCGTATTTTTTCCTGCAAATTTTTCGATTTTGGATCAATAATTTTTCCTAGTGAAGTATTGAATGGTCTTCACTATATATAATGGTTCAACTTCATTAATTACAATATAGCCATAGACTGATCTCTAATATGGTTTTATCTTTATGCAACAACCCAAATTGGATTTGTAAATCTTTATACAACATATTACATTTTCCATTTTGGATAATTTCCATTGGTCTATGGGTGAAAGACATTGTGGATGTTATCCTTAAGTTGGAACGAAAATTTGTTGTCTCGTTTCTTGTCCCCAATGGTGTTTCAAGTCAATCACAATGTGTCATTTAATTAAAATAAAAAATTATAAAAATATAAAATAATATTTTATATTATTTAATTCATTTTTATTAGACAGAAAGATAGGTCCATTTGGGACAGAGGATCCCGGTTCCTTAAATTGGGTTTAATCCTTTTGTGAAGTGACTCTTCAAGTCATAGTCAAGTGGATCTTATGATAGCTAGTGAATTCTTTGACTTGTTAGACATGTGTTTCTATATGATTAAACAACTCATTACTTCATTTTTGAATAATTAGGACTACTCTAAGTAGACACATGAACAACCAAATTTAAGATTAATTAATTGTTAATATGTAGTTTTCATCAAAATATATGGTTAATTTACTTTGAACATATCATTCACTAAACGATTATTGTCAAGAGTCCACTGTTGCATTGTTTAAGGGTGAAAGAAATCTACCATTTATTGCATTGGTCAAAGGAGTTTATTTCAAAGTAGCTATTTATTTTCCAAGAAATGTGATGAATTTTTTGCCCTCATGTTTTGTAGTCATCTATACATGCATACTCTACCAAAAGTAATGGTCCAAAATGAATACTAGCAAACATCCATATTAGTCATTGTCTCTCACTAGAAAATAATGATTTTTTTTTATCGTAGAGAAAATCATTGATTTCAAAAGAACAGAAAACCATATTTTGAAGTTGGTTCGGGTCAAACTGACTTCCAAATTTCATACAAACTAAAGAAACATATTGAGAGGTATATATATATATATATATATATATAAAACCTAAGAGTGGAAAGGTATAATACTTTTTTTTTGCTATATTCAAATAAAAAAACCCAAAAAATGCATCATTGTCATATTTAAGAAAAAGAAAATACAGATTTCAACATTTTTATTTTAATTTCATATCATCTAGTAGTTCATACAGAATTTATCACTAAAATACTCATGGGTAGGGTTAAGCGGGGCAAAAAGGGTTTCCCATGATATGGGAAATAAAAAATTAAAAACTATTAGCACCATACGAGGTTTGTGAATGTCTAATAATGAATAAGTAATATTCGTCTTTCTGCTAAACGGGATGTATTTAACTCATAATGCATAAGATAATTTTTATGAATCTCAACAAAGTATCGTAAGTAAATTGCTCTGAGTTGTTCAATTATTTGATAACCAAAGTTATTCTTTGATAAATGATCACTATGTGTCAGACACAATAGAATTTGATCAATCTTTTTTTCTTTCGTTAAGGTAGGGAACTGAACCAATAATTATTTTTCTATATCGTCAATTGAATCATTGTTCGAGACTTAAGATTCTATTTTATCATCAATCCAATTATCATTCACGTTTTTCTTTTTCTTATCAAGGAATAGATCGTTTTACTTGTATGACTTAGATGTCTAGTATTTCTCAAAAAAAAAAAACAATTCAATTGATGGGATTTGGTCTCCCAACATTATTTATTTTGATTTCAAAGAAACTAAAAGAATTATAAGAATGAGATATACAATATCAAAATTACATAAAACCTATTTTTTTTAAATTTGGGAATATAATGGATTTATAAAATATGTAATAGTGAAGAAAAGTGTATATTAACTTTTCAAGATTAAAAGAAAAAATTGAAACACACGAAAGGGCAATTCTAAGAAATCAAACTAATTTAATAAAAAAATAAAGTTAGAAAGCCTCATATTGTGCATAAAGTATCCCAAGTGTGAATGAAGAAGTCTCATATTGTGCATAAAGTGGATGAGTTGAAGAGCATATAAGTGAATGAACCCATAGACCTAATGCCTTAAGGTTTTTGGTCAAGATGTGGTGTCAAACTCACTTATATATTTCTTTCACTTAGCACATGGAAGAATGATATAACTCATAGATGAAGATCTCCCAATAATCGGTAGATTCACGAGGGATCCTTGTGTCGAAAGTCTTCCTGACGAAAGGTCATGGCGGCGTGTTCCGTTGAAGAAAGAATAAGCTAACGGTGGAGGGGGAGATGTTGGGTATTCCAAGTGTGAATAAATAAGTCTCACATTGTGCAAAAATGGATGAGTTGAAGTGCATATAAGTAGATGGATCCATAGACCAAATGCCTTAAGGTTTTGGGTCAAGATTGGTGTCAAACCCACCTCTATGTTTCTTTCACTTAGCTCATGGAAGAATGATATAACTCATTGATAAAGATCTTCCTCCACGTACTTCTTTGTTCTCCTTTCACATGTTAAGATTTTATCTTAAATGAGTTCCAATGTGAGACTAGGCGAAGAGTTACATATGAGACTTACTTCCTAACATGTCCCTTCACATATATTTGTCGGACTAGGCGAAGAGTTATATTTGACCCAAGACTAAAGGATATTTTTTGGCTCATGACAATCAGAAAGAAGTTGGACTTTGACTTTAATATCAGGTTAATATTTTATCTTAGAACCAATTGACAAAAAGAATAGTATTCAATATATAAAGAAAGGTTGAGGTGATGTAAGACTATCAGGAAACTGGAAAGACAACACCATTTCATTTTTGAAGTGTGAACACTAAGCTATAAATTTTGTGGTGCAAAAAGAAACCTAGTAACGTAGTAAAACTTGGAATATATATTTTTTAACATCAAATTTGAGTATCAGCATAGTTACAATTGTATACATTTACATTTATTTCTTTTTTACTTATATATATTTCAAAAATACATTTAAACAACCAAGGCAATCCATATGTTATGTGAGTGTAATATTTATTCATTGACGGTGTAAAGATTTATACATAGTCATTGTAGTATTCATCATTCATTTGAATTACTATTTTTAAATAGTCAATAATAATTAAATATAAATGGTAAATGATTAAATATACAGTAACATTATATAAAACTCATTGAATGCATTTTTTCTCACGTTTCTCCCTCAATTGATATACATGAAACATTTTCCTTAAAAAAGACATAATTAAATATATTAAAAGGATACCCTTAATCAATGTTAAATTCAAATTTCTTTCAAAGCTCAAATTCAAGTGAAATGAAACATCAATTACTAAATTATTAGTCTACCACCCAAGACTTACCCTGAATGCAATTATTGAGCAGAATAAACTATATATATCTTTAACATATGAAGAATGTGACACATTACAACAATGGCATACTAATTAAAGTTCCACCTATGTATGCATAATGCATGGGCATTAAATATGTCTATATGTTATATAATAATAAAATTTTGACATAAGTTTTCTTTAAAGAATAAGAGAATTCAAGTTTTACATGTGAGGTCCAAGAGGCATGCGATTCATAATTTCTTGATATATTGATGACCTATGTTCAGGAATAGGTTCCACATTTGACTCTTCCTTTGGTAACATATAACCCATTTCATTTGACGTCGTCGGGCGTTGTTGTGCCAAGAATGGATGAACATGCATGCTAGGAAGCTTTCCGTGCCCGGATCCAAATCCTGGCATTCTCAGATTTGAGAGCATAGATTGGTTCATACCGAAGGAGAAGCCGTGGGGAGGTCCTAGCTGCAGGCTGCCAGGTAGGTTGAATGAGCCCAGGGAAGGCCTCTCGAGCCTTCCAATGCCATTGTGAACTTGAGATGGTTCAGGTCTATGAACATGACCTTGTCCTGGAACAGCGCTGGATGCGGCAGCATTGACATGGCTGGTAGCGCGAGCAGCCGGAATATCGTGATTGTGCTTTCCCTCGTAGGTAGTGATCACAGATTTAAGGTCATGTGATGCTCTCTCAACGTGCTTCCTCACCGTGCAGCCAGCACTGGTGCACTTGTAGTAACTCCTGCAGAAAAACAGCATCAAGCCATCTCCAATTCAGCTTTACAACATAATAAATATATTTATCTACATTCTATGTATGAACAAATGCATATGCGCATTCGTGAAGAGAAAGAAAGATGAAAAACAGATGATAGGAGAATGACCACCTTGGATTGGGATTTCCTTTGACAACTTTTTGCCCATACTTTCGCCAGCGATACCCATCATCGAGGATATCTACTTCGCTGGTAGTCTGTACAACAACTCTAGGCTCGCGAATAGCTCTTGTAGCTCCACTCAACTCTGCTGCATAAGATTCCAGTTTCCTGAGAAAATAAATCGGCGATTTTATGTTAGACAAATATTATTTTTCCAATTAAGAAAAGGGAAGAAAAAAAAGCAATGACATATACCTTCTTTTAGATTCTGATTCATCTCCTTCCCCATCATAACCTAATGAGACACTACCATGAGTGCCTCGGTCATCTTCATCTTCATTAGAAAAAGTAGACGAGGCATCCACTGCATCCCCTAAATCAACGTGAGTAGCATTCTGAGTCTGCAAATTGGTGGAGTGGTTGCAGTATTCAGGGCCAACAGATGCCGATGATGTCACTTCAGGGTTGTCATGCTTCCAATTAGCCGATCCAGCTATATTTCCCTTTTGTACATTAGCCCAGCCCAGGTCACCGTCACCACCATTCTGTGGTTCAAAATGTTCAGGATTATCCAATTGCATCTCTGTATGAGGGTTGACTGACCCTATGCCAGACCGGCGATTTGGAGTTTTGGGATGGTTGTGTGCTCCCTTATAGATGATCTCTGTTATGTGGCCCTCGTGAGATCGCTCCACTTTCTTCTTAACTAGACAATTTGGATGAGTACACTTATAGTAACTACGTGGATACTCGCTGCCCTTAACTTGCTTTTGGCCATATTTTCTCCAGTTGTATCCATCTTCAGCCGGCTTACCACCAACACCAGCAACCGTTGAGTCTCCATTCACTCTTTGATCTCCCTCTTCATTTGCTTGCTCTTCAGGTGGTGCGGAACGTGCCCTTTTATCACCTGAGAAAGATTTGACTCCGTTATCTTTTTGTGGAGGCGACTCGATAAAGTCTGGCTGATAATGGAGACCACTATCGTTCTTAGATTGATCATTGACTGCATCAACATTTAGAGATTGGAAAGAATCTTCTGACTGAAAAGAGGTCTCAATACCAGGAACAGATTGTTGTGGAACTGTAGTTAGATTTAGCTGAAAACATATACAAGATTAAATTACCAAAAAGAAGATGCAGATCCACTAACGCATCCCGAATTATGTAAATCAGAAGATAGTTAAACTTGTATGCATTAACAATATGAAAGTATAACACTTAATGACTGTGCACATATGGCATGCCAAGTTGATTTGAAAAGTGACTTCCAAAACGAAAGTATCCGAACCTCCAGTAGTAAAAAAAGGATTTTTCAGAGTGTACTTACTTCCCCTGCAGTGCCATAATAAAAAGATGAGCCCGAATCTATTGCAGGCTTGAAAGCGAAGGATGATGCATACAAATCATCAAGGTTATCTTTAGATTTTTCAGGATCATCAGATGATATTTCTGAGTACCGGAAGTCGCCATTTGAGATGAATGGAAACTTTCCAGTTGTTGGAGATGGCTGTGCCTGCAATTAGAAAGATTCATAATTCAGTAGAAGGTAGAAAAATTTCAGTAGGACCCGATTTCAGTTTCCTACAGCAGATGGACGGCCCTTGGTTCCTATAAAAATCATTTGACACCATGTATAAGAGAGTACAAAAAGTGTCTCATCGCAAGGCATGTATCTAGGTATTTTATAGCTTCCCGGTTAGACAATGAGAGAAGTGCCACCAGATACACATCAACTCGAATATGAAGCACGGATGCATGCCGAGAGGACAGGCTCATACCAGTTTTTTCAAATGTAAAGTACATCCAGACAGTTTAGATATAATTATATATTCTATGTAAGAATGCACAGCTACTGCTACATAAATTATATTGAAAATTAAGGCTCACAATCATAACAATGTATTGAACCTGTTTTAGAGTATAGTTCAAAACTGTACATATTAACCAAACAGGACGCCTCTAACGAAATTTGAGGAATTAAAACAATAGTCAAGTCTTCTCCCACTAGGCAGTGTCAAGTACATGGATGAAACAATGTCATCATGTTCTATCATAAATCATGTCTACAGATAGACCATTAACCACCATATATAGTTTTTCTTGATCCCCCTCTCCCTCTAGCGATTGGGATACCCTCCATATATGATCTATTTTCCTTATTAGGACTTTTACAGGTCTTCTCCACACATGCTCAAACCACCCAAGACAGAATTGTACCATTTTTTCTACTTTAGATGTTACCCCAACTTTCTCTCTAATGTATTCATTCTTACTCCTATCATGTCTAGTGTGAGGAGGTTAAAAAAACTAAACACACAAGGAACAAGTACAGCTAAGAATGTTCCAAAAGTGAAATCAGACAAGGTCATAGGAAAACTTGAGACCTGATAACATCCTTATTCAAATCGGAGAAATAGCCTCAAATAAATCCTCACATTATCCAAATTACAGTACATAAACGAGTTCATATACACAGCCGTAAACATTGTTGTATATCCTATCAGACATGTGTGTCATGAGCAATAACAATTTCTGTTTAGTAGTAGCATGTTCTGAGTTGAATCTAGGATCTACCCCATATATTTTCTATTCATAGAGCATGAGGGCACAGGAACCCATCAAAATTCTACATCCAGCATCAGCAAACAAAGTATAAAGGAATCTCTCAAGAACCAAATTTCATAACAAATAAATACCAAATTTCATAACAAATAAACAAAACACAACAGAAATGTGCCTTCTTGGTATTCAGACATAAGAGCTTACCAGTGCATTAGCAAGGAACACCGGAGAATCCAAAAGTGTAGTCGGACTAAGACCCGGCGGAATGGTCAAGTAAGGAGATTGATTATGAGGATTAAGTGTAAGATCAGTAGATCTAATGCTTTCAGTATTCAACCTCGGAGCATTAAACCCAGCTCTAGCAGCCATCCTTTCAACAAGACCTCCTCGCGAATTCCATTTCTGATCATTCAGAAAACTCGTCTCGGTCAATTGGTCACCAAAATCACCATCTTGTGAGCTATCTTTTATGTCTCCTTTCCCTGACTCGGCCTGTTCATGAGTCCAAAACCCAGTTCTACCACTTCCAGGAGGGTCTGGGATTGATCTTGTTACATGATCTTCACCAAGCATTCTAGAAAAAAAGGTTCTCGGGCTCGGAATTGAAGAACCAAAATCGCCAGCTAGAGCCACATTATCATCTATCCCAGCCATCTAGACCTCAATTCACAAACACCTAATCTGCAACAACAACAAAAAACATATTCTGAAAAAATTACAGAAACCCCACTTCAGCTCAAGAAACATAAAATCAACAAATCAAACACAAATAAAAAAGTTGACCCAGTACACGAGACTCCCACTTACTACGATCTGAAATAACAGACTTACCCTCGCAAGCGAACAAACTCTTTCATAAACATTAAAAAAATGAATTTTATGAAACATACATACAATTTGGTTAATAAGATACCCAATTGAGTAACTGCAACGAACAACATTGCTTCAAAATCATTGAAATCGCTATACAAACAAATCAAAAAAAGAAATAAAAAAAAAAGAGGTTGATGAATGAGTTTACCTATAAAGTGATGAATAGTTGAAAATTGAAAATGATGATTACTAGAATGAATATATCAAAAAACAAAGAAACAATTCACGTTTTTTTTCTTTGTTTATTTTGATCTGTTTATTAATTTAGGAAAATAAAATTTTGATGTGACAACGTTATTTTCTTACCTTAGTTACTGTTATGGTTTTTGTTCTTTCTATTCAGTTGTTATTATCTGTCTCTGTGTGTTTTGAAATATATATTTATCTCAGAAATGATGTGTTGTTTCAACAAAGGAAATAAAGCATGAAAGAGAATAGTTACAAAAAAAGGGAATATTATTTTAGTTATTTTATTTATTTTAATGTGTTTGATTGGACATGTGTTAAGGATTTTTTAAGAAATAATTTTTTTTTGTTGGATTTGATATTTTTAGTTTTAGGATGACAGCTTGTAATTTAGGTATCCTTAACATGAGTATATTAAAAAATTATTTTTATAAAGTAATTTATTAATTAATTAATAAACTATTATTAATTAATTAATAAACTATTATTAATGTTGCTATAGATAAAGGAGAGAAGGGTTTTTTGTTGGAAAGGTGGAAGAGAAAAAGGAAGGTGGACCTGAAAAATTAATGGAATCTTTGACAAATAATTACATATATTAGTTTTTAATAATGAGTTTAATATTTATGTATTGTTACTGTAAATATTTATATATAAGCAGTATGTTATCTGTAACTTATTTGTATTATTACTTTTAATTAACGAATTAATGTTGATTAAATATCAACGGTAAATGATACAATGACAATGTAAAAAACTCGTACATTTTACGGTATATATTTTTTTTTTGTGAGAATAATATGTTTATAAAACATATTTTATGAGATTAATATAGATATAATTTAGTCCTTTCAGTGAGCTCAAAATTTAGATAAAAATAGTTAAAAAGACTATTAGAGATTCTGTTTAAATCTATTTTCAAGACACACCCTCATTCATTTCAGCTCCATTTATTTTGTTTGTTTTTTTAAATAAAATAATTAAAACATAAAAATCTTATTTAGGGAGGATATAGGGTTGGGCTATGTTGTAAAATAGGATTATCATGTTTTTTATTTTTTTCTGTGGTCATAGTTAAATTCAAATTCATGCAAATTTGCATTGTAGTTTTGCCCATATAACTTTAATATATTTTTAACTTGTTTTAGAGAAAAGGAAAATATTTAGAATCATAAAATATACTTATAAAACGACTTTTTCATTTGGGTTATGACTTATGGTAATTTTGTCCTTTCGGTAAACAATTATAGCTGTCCATTGGAGTAATTATTAGCTGTTAAATGAAAAAATATGTACCAATAATATAAAAATTTAATACATTATCACTATATTATTTATTATTTATATTTAATTATTATTGATTATCCAAAAAATAATATAAATAAGTGGTAAAAGATTGTATAGAAATATTTACAAATGGATATTAGATTCTATCATTTATATCATCAATAACACTTTTACTCCATATTATAATTGGCAGTGCCTCTTTATAGTATAGTTTATGATTCCTCTCATATAATGTGCCATGTCAATGTTTTTTTTAAAGATTTTCTGTTAATAATCATTAAACTTTTAAATAAAAATAATATATATGAATGATGAATAATATATTATCTTATAAATTATACACTATTAACATTAATATAATCTAATACGAAATTTTTTAAAATCAAAAGAGAAAATATAGCTACAACTAAAACTAAACTAATAACTTATAATTTAGTAAAAGTAAAATCACTAATAAAGTGGTATTAGGATATTATTTTGTGTTCTTTAACCTTTTTCTTTTTGGTTTATTTGTATGACTACCCTTAAATACAGTTGAATCTTGTAACAAACTCCTATTTGTATGTATTTTCCAATCTAATTCACATCAAAACACAGCTCAGTGTATCAGTTAGTTTTACTCTTCTGGTTGTCCTTAATTTTATGTCAAATTCCAACCGAATTTGTCTTTGAATCAAAAAATAATGTGAAAAAATAACATAAGTGAATGTGATTGACTTCTAATGTTATTTTTAGTCTATGTTCAGTAATGTTTGTTAGCTACATCTATGGTTAATTAGAAAGTATAAAATATTAGTTAATTGATTAAAATTATAAAAAAAAACTTTCTAAATCACATTGTGTACTGTGTAGAATTGATCCTAGGTTTTAAGGGCTAAATTTGCTCATTCAAGAACTGATCCTGTGCATAATTTTTTATTTTATTTTTAATTTAATATTTTTCATTTTCACCGTAATCATTTTTAATTGATTGATTCACCTCTTATTCAAATGATTATTTTACAAAATTAACCAAAATTATAATTATAAATATTGGTTTACTATGATGGATTAAAGGGAAAATAATGTATGTATTAACATCACAAGAGTTTATTATACGATTGATGCATTATCTACCATTATGTATAAGTTATGGTTAATTCATAAATAAATGTAATACACATAAATAATAAATAATGAATGGTAAATTGTTTGTATAAAAAAAAGTGCATAAATATTAAATTATAAATTGAAACTATAAAAAATAACAACTCCCAAAAATAGATGTATATTTATAATAATTTAACTTGATATTAATTACCATTGTAATATAAATATAATAAATTAAATAATAAACTATTTCCTTATATATATAAATACTAATATTGTTTCTTATTTCCATATATTGTTAAATATCAAGATTCTTTCATTTAAATCTTTTGGATTTCAATAAAAAAAATATTATACAAATGGGCTTGTGGAATAAATTTTTATTTATAAAATTTAATTATGCTATCTTTAAATTAAATATTGTCAATGTACACAATTTTAAATAATGAATTTTATTTTCGTTATTTATACTAGTGTTTTGACATGCATGTGGTATTTGTCAACTCTATTTTTTTAATTTATTAATATTATAAATTAATACATATAAATCAAAATTTCTATAAACCAAGGTTGTAAATTTTTAATATGGATAAATTAAAATAAGCTAATTATCTCGAATAATTTCCAATTTCCCTTTGGAAATAGAATTTATTAATATGGGTAGAATAAAACAATACAAAATTACATAATCAAAACCAATTTCTTTTATAGTAGTAAATATATAGTAATAGATATAAAAAGATAGATATATTTTTTAATTTCCGTAAATCAAGATTTTTTTCAAAATATCTCTTTCAATTTCCGGGAAAAGAAGGTGAATGAAATTTGGACCTCTTCCAAGTGATTTGGTGTCATCACAATGTTTTCTTATGATCAAAATATAGAAATCTTTCTTTTATGCCAACATTAATAATAAGGTCATGGGACCAAAATACTCAGCTCAAGAGTCTATTTACGGATCGATGATGCATTAATAAAAGAAAACTCAAGATTACATAGTTTTTGGTTGAAGATTGATTAATAAATTGGTTTGACTTTAATTAATGAGAAGGAAATTAATAGTAGAAGAGACCGCAACGGTCATGAATCAACTTCAAACCCCGAGATATAGCACAAACAATACTAATAACTACATCTAGTTCTTCATTCAAATCATAAAGTAATATACGACACAAGTGATTACCTCACTATTAATTTCTGAAAATGAATATTAGTAATTTATTTATTTTAATATCTAAATATATGGTTTTAATTAAAAGAGAATTAATAGCATAAGATATTGTATCGGTCGTGAATCGACTTCTCACTTCAAGAGCTAAAAGAGATACTACTAATGAATACCATCAGTTCTCGCACATAGTAGAAAGTAAGATATTACATGAACTCTAGCATCACTATTAAATTCTCAAAATAATTTATTACTTAAAACATTTTTTATTTAATTATTTATTGATTAAATTAATATTATTAATTATTTAATATTTTTATATTACATTTATTTAAGTATAAGAACAAATGAATAAAAATGAAATGAATTATCATTTTACTTTTGATAGATAAAAACAAAGAAAATATGAGTCATAATAATAAAAGTGAAAAGAAAAGAAAAACATATGTTGCAACGTCGTCTACGAATCGAAGAGGAACGACAAGTGTGACTAGCGGGATACACATGATTAGAAGCCTAGCGTAGATGGCATTGGCGACTTGTTCTGCCACAATGATTGAATTATTGCATCAGGATCGAAGCCAACGCAGAAATTTTGGACAGCACAAACGAGATACCACAAATCCATTTGTGATTGGCTAATACAGAATGGTGGCCAACAAAACGTCATTTCGTGATGTCGATTGTGTTAGGGTAGAAGGAATCGATGAATGGAATGGAAACTCATCATATGGTGTGAAAAAGAGGAACATCTTGCGCACAGAAAGCGGTGAGGGTCGATGACTAATGATTAGGGTTCTAATACTTAAATTAGGATAAAATTGGTAAAAAGACATTTTAAAAATATTATTTTCTTGATAAAAATATTTTAATAATTTTATAAAGTAATAACAATTATTGTAATACACATAAATTGATAAAGATGGATAGATGATAGATTATCTTTTCGTATAAGGAGATAAGTTAGATCATGTCCACCTATAAAAAATGATTATTGTAATCAAATCAATATCCTAACATAAAAGTCCACAAATTATAAGAATGATAACCCTTATTCACAAGGCTCTCATGAATACCTGTTTATTAATGGTTTAAGTTTTCTTATAGACAAACTTTTCTTTCTTTTTAACGGGAGTGAAAATTATTTTGTGAGTGTAATATTTATACAATATAAATATTTATATACAGTCAATATATCATTTATTATTTATTTATATTTTTTTGAAGAGTTAATAATGATTAAACATAAATAATAGATAATACGATAATATATAAAACTCATACACTATCAATACATACATTTTTATTTCTTATGTTTGAACTTAAATGTTTATACTTAATATCTTGCATCTTTTTAAGAGTACCTTATTATTTTACAATCAGGGAATTAATATCTTTTCGAATGTGTATATATATCCAAATAAATATTGTTTCAAGAGTTGAATATTTGATCTTTGACTTAGTATAATAGTTAAAAATTTAATGAAATATTACACCACTTGATTTTATTGGTATGGACACTTCTTAAATTTAAGGTACATTTAACTCTTATTTGCAATGCTCATCTTACATAGATGTCTTGAACATGTGATGGACGAATAATTTTTCTTCAATATAAATACTATAAGGACTCTAATATCTTAAAAATGCTCATGGCAAATCTAATATAATAAAAATTCTCCTAAGTATGAGTTCCTACTTCCTACAAATTTGTAAACATGCATTTTACTTTTTTTAGTTAATAGAGACATTTAGATTAATTTAATTAATTCTTGTTATAACCATTATATAAATTAAAGGTAACATTTTAAATAACATGTGCCAATAAGGAAACGTTGATATAGTAATATAAAACTTCCTTTGATCTATATGCATTATTACTCTAATTTGAATTACTTATTTATAAATTTGGTTATAAAAAATGACATGTAGCCACTTATACTGAAAAAATCAACCTAATCAAAATATAATTAATCCTAATCAACCTAATCGAATATAATATATATAAAATCATCTAATCCAAAGTATAGAGCACGCATAAGTCTTACAATGAGAATCTTTAATTTCACATCACACCAAGAAGGGGTTAGGATCCTCTCCAGTGTTGGATAGTCTGGTACTGGAATGTAAAATCCAGATTAATTTAAGATTAAAAAATATATTTTAATTAAAAATAATGTGAAATATATACCGTTAAAAAAGTTTAAATGACACATGTTACTATCTCTGCTTGTAAAAAGGAAAATTCAACAATAGAACAGTCATGGTTCATGAGGTTCCAAAGGAAACTCCAACAAGACTACATGGTAAAATATGTAACATGTCCGAAAACATGTTATTCAAAATAGATACTTAAATGGATAAATAAAATGGAGAAAAAAAGTAGAAGAATAACACCAAAAACTTTAACGTGAAAAAACTCTACTCAAATTCAGAAGTAAACAATTATCTAGGACTTAGTCCAAAAATATCTTCACCTTATCAAATAAGATAACAATATTTGACTCTAGCTTTAAAAGGATAACACTCAATCTTACACAAAAATAATAAAATTCAAATTATCTCCGGCCTTGAAGAGTCGGTGAATAATTCCAAGAGTTTAAAAATACAATCATTTAGTATATTCAATAATTCATCTATCAATGTTGGATCAACATATACACATATTTAATTGATCATATATCAAATCTAAAAGGGCATAACCTGCTATCAATTAAGGATGGATTCTCACCAAATATCACAAACAAACACATAATTGTAGAACAAAAGAAAAGGATAAAATCATTGCACATTCTACTAATATTTACAACAAATTCTATCTTATTATGCACAATAACAATTGCAACATGTCAAAAGACAACTTATCAAAACTTTGAGTATAAGAACCCAAAGCAAAAGAAAAACAATATATTGAAAATCATTATCAAAAGTGAAGTTGATAAGATAACAAAATTCATAGGAAAAACATATCTTCCAATTTCAAGTTACTGAAAAGTTGATTTTCAGAAAAAGCATGTTAAACTCTGTTAATAACCTCAAGTATCAGCATTTCTTTCAGGCCATGATTTCCTTAAGCATCTTATATTCAAGGACCATGAATGTTCTTCAAAATATGTCACTAGATTTGTTGCTTTAGTCCACCAACATTCAAACTCTTTAGAACATCATTGTTTTCATTCCAAAGGGTCTTTGAGTATTATAGTAAATATCATGTTCTTATGCTTCATCAATAACATTGTTTTTCACAGAGAAGCCATCAAAGATATCACTATTTGTGTCAACCTCAAATTCTTTAAACATTGCCATAACTTGTATCATGGTTGGTCGCCGATTCGGCCTTTCATCTAGACACTCAAAAGCAATTCTTAAATATTGGTATAGTTCGGTTTCGCTAGATGTTTGCATAACTAAGTCAGGATCTAGTATATCATTAACTCTATTCTCTCTGTGAAGCTGCTTTGACCATCCGACGAGATTGTTGTCATCGCCAAACTCAGAAGAGTTGATCGGCCTCTTCCCTGACAAAAGCTCTAGCAATATGACACCGTAACTATAGACATCGCCTTTTGCCGTGCACCTAAAACTCTGATAGTATTCTGGTGGTACATAACCTGGCGTTCCCGCAAGTGTGCTGACACTGAGATGAGTATCAAGGGCATCAACCAGTCTTGCCATGCCAAAATCTGAAACTCTGGCCTCAAAATTTTCGTCGAGAAGAATATTGCTAGACTTCATATCCCGGTGTATAATGTGAGGTATGCAACTATGGTGAAGAAATGCAAGACCTCTTGCCGACCCTATAACAATCTTTTTTCTTGCTGCCCAATCAAGCCTTGAACCTCCTCCTTTGGCCCTGTCATGTAGAACAGTCTCTAGACTTCCCCATCTCATGTACTCATACACTAGAAGCCTCTCATCTCCGATTTTACAGTAACCAAGGAGTTGAACCAGGTTTCGATGCTTAATCTTCCCGATGGTTTCCATTTCAGCCATGAACTCTCTATCTCCCTGACTTGTGACACGGATAAGCTTCTTGATAGCAACAACACAACCATCTTTCAGCTTAGCTTTATACACTTCACCGAACCCTCCAGACCCTATCAGGCTTTCAGCACTGAAACCGTTAGTAGCCTCGAGAAGATGTGCAAATTTCAACTTACGCAGAGGCTTGTCGAAAGCGGCAACACTGATGCTTAGAGACTCGGGAAAACTGGAAATTTTCCAACTGCTGCTACCTGAAGTTGGAAGACTTTCTATATATTTTTCTCTCTGTTCCTCCTTCCTGTATTTCTTCGCTCGATATAAAGCAAATAAAAGCACAACAATAAATAAGAGCAGGAAAACAATGCCAATTATGATCTCAGCTTCAGTAGGTTGATTCTTCTTCGAAGTGTAAAAACTTGCCGAGTGATTCGAAGTGCCACATGGCTGCAACGGGACCCCACAGAGGTTAGAGTTGTTTAAATATCTAGATGCTGGGAAAGTGGTTAGCTGACCTCCAGAAGGAATTGAGCCTGTAAGGTTATTATTAGACACATCAAGATCACTGAGAAAAGATAGAGTCCCTAATGACCCGGGGATAAATCCCTGAAGGTTATTATGAGAGAGATCGAGCACTCCTATCGCTTTAAGACCACCCAAACTGTCGGGAATTGCTCCGGTTAGCCTATTGTGTCCGATATTCAAGACCTGTAAATAGCTCATTAAACCAAAGTTTCTAGGAATACTTCCTGACAAGGTATTGTAGGAAAGATCAAGGAAGATCATGCTGCCATTATAGGCGAAGGTATAAACTGTCAAACCGGAGTATATTCGTGTTAACGGACAAGAATGAATCATAGGAAAACCTTCCAGCCTCTCTACCCTGATATCCTCAATCTCAACTAACCCTCCAGCTCCCCTGCAACTTGTCCCGCCTTCATTTCTTACAAATGCAAACTGTTTACCCGAAACACTTCCTGGAATAACCAACCCGGCTTGATTGGCAAGCTCAGATGGGATAGTACCGGTTAGGTTATTGCTAGTCAAGTCTAACCATATGAGACTCCTACACTTCCCAATCTCCGGTGGAATCAGTCCAGTAAGTGAATTGTTACCCAATTGAAGGATAGAAAGTTTATCAAGATTACCAATACCAGCCGGTATTCCCCCAGTAATTCGATTGCTCGAAAGCGACACCCAAATCATATTGGTGCATTTAGCAATTGACTGAGGAATGGAACCTGAAATGAAGTTGTTATTGAGAATCATGGTCTCAAGGTTTCCTCCATTGACACAAATGTCTTCGGGTATCTCGCCAGTGAGGTAATTCGCCCACATAATGAAGTCCGAAAGATTAGGCAAGGACCAAATTTCTGAGGGTATTGGGCCATTCAAATTGTTAAAGCTAAAATCAATTGTCTTCAAATTCTCGCAGCGACCGAGCTCTACAGGCACCTGCCCGGAAAGATAATTGCCAGCCAGAAGTATCTTTTCCAAGGCCGGGGGAGAATTAGATGTTGAACAAAACACAGAAGGGATACTGCCTGTAAAGGCATTGGAACTAAGATCAAGAACCTGAAGCTCTTTACAATTGGCAAGCGATAAAGGAATCGGCCCTGTGATATTATTGAATGATGCATAGAGATATCTAAGACTGGAAAGTTTGCTTACAACCGAGTTAAGGAAATCTCCGGATAAATAATTCTTCGCAAGGTTAAGACTTTGTAATGAAGAGCATTTTCCAAATGTCAAAGGCAACTCACCATAGAGTTTATTCTGAGATAGATCAAGCACCACAAGAGAACTACAAGCATTTCCAAGTTCTTCAGGTATTTCTCCATAAAACTGATTATGCCCCAAAAACAATTCCCTCAAGCTCTTCAAACCCGAAAGAAGAATCCCGGGAATCTTCAACTTAAGCTGATTGTGGGAAACATCTAGAGTCTCCAGAACCTGACAATTACCAAAGCTAGATGGAAACTCAGTTCCTGAGAGTGCATTATGAGACAAATTCAATGAAACAAGGCTCCTACAGTGGCCTAAATCAAACCCAGAGAACACACCAGAGAAATTGTTGTTAGAAAGATCCAAAAGCTTAATTGAATCACCAACAAAACCATTTGGCATCTCTCCATTTAACAGATTATGAGATAAGTCAAAAGTAGACAAATTTCTACAAGAAACAAGATTTTCAGTTCCACTAAGTTGACCAGAGATTCTGTTATCAGAAAAATTAACCAAAACCAAATTTTGACAGTTCCTAATAGTGTATTCCAAAAGGGTAGCCTCAGAAACCTGATTCCTAGACAAATCAAGTTGAACCAAAGACCCACCAAAAAAAACAAAACTTTTTCTTCTTTCTATAGTATCTGCTCCAGTTATAAGATTCTGAGACAGGTTAAGGTAACTAAGATTATGACATGGAACTAGTTCAGAAAATGGAAACCTACCAGAAAAATTGTTTTTTGACAAGTCAAGTGTCACAAGACTACAAAAAGAGGAAACAGAGAAGTTACTGTTTCTTTCAGTGAAGTAATTCTTATGCAGAAGAAGGTGTTGTAAAAAGGGTAAAGCAGTGAGTGTTGGAAAGTGAAGAAAACCATGTAACCCAAACTTGGTGAAGTTGAGAGATGTCACGTGACCATCATGTGAGCAGGAGACACCATACCATGTACAAGGAGAAGAAGATGAAGAATTTGAGGTTGTTTTCCAGTTAGAAAGGTAGTTATTTGGATCAGAAGAAACTTGAGTGTTCTTGAACTTTAACAACAACAAAGCTTCAACTTCTTGTAAGTCTTGTTCATCAGCATAAGTATGAGAAAAAGTGGTAATTATGATGAAGATGAATAACACAAATACTACTAGTTTTGAAGGTTGTTGTGACATTTTAGTGTGGTTGGTTTAATGGTTTCTCTCTTTTTTGATTCCTCATCAATGGAAAATATAATGATTAGCTTAATCCAAGAGGGTATTGGTGAATCACTTGTGTGTATAATCAAACCAAAGATATTTGTTTTTTATTTGGAACATTACCTTTTTTTTTAGATTATTTTTGTTTTCAAGTCTTTAGTCTATAGAATCTAACGTGTTTGACTGATGTTTCTTGTTTGGGTACTTGCATTCTTATTTTATGATATTAAGTCTTTAATTTTTATATGTTTTATTTTAGAAAATTATCGATGTTTTGTGTCTGCCTACCTATATTCTTATTTTATGATATTAAGTATTTAATTTCTGTATATTTTGTTTTATAAAATTAGAATGTCTTTTGTATTAGATGTACTTTATGTTATAATTTTTTGTATTTATTATAATGTCCAATTTAAGGTGGGATATGTGATTATTGTATTAATTTTGGTTGCTTAAGATTATATGGTTTTTATCTAAAAATTAAAAAATGTTAGCGCAAAACATAGAATTGGTCATAGTAGTAGTTAATTACACTGTGTTTTACATTTATATATGATATAGAACTATAGATATAAACATAAACAAGCTTAATTTATAAAAGAGTATAATATTTATGCATTAATACTGTAAAGTTTTTTATACAATCAATATATTATTCAACGTTCATATGTATTACGTTGATTTAAGAAACGAATCAATATCAATGCACTAGTAGTATAAAAGTTTGATTATAATATATGCATTGTTAATATAAAGATTTATACATAATTGATACATCATTCACCATTGATTTATATGTAGGTAAGAGTCAATGATGATAAAATATAAATGATAGATGATGCATTGAGAATGTAACAATCTCTTACATTGTCGGTGTATACATCTATTTTCTCTAATGTTTTGTTTGGTTGAGGAGGAGAAAGTGAGAAGACAATTAAGTGATAAGAAGAGTAGAGTTTTATGTTGTTTGATATAATAGAAAGATGAAGGAGAATGAAGAGAAAGAGATGTATTGTTTTTTGTTTGGTTTGATGGAGTGAGAATAAATAAATAATATTATTTTCTTAAGGACAAAAATATAATGTAAAGAGAAAAGAAAGAAATAATATTTATATTGTTAATCATTTTTTTATTTTAATAATTTATAATATATTATATATTTATATGTGTATACATATTTTTTAATATATATTATTTTTATTTAATCACAAAAATTCAACTAATAAAATTTGATTATTATAATATAGATATTGTTATATGGAGTAGTAATATGACAAAATTCTATATTGTTGTGTATATTTATATTTCTATACTATATATAAAGCCAAAACATTAAATAACTATTACCATGATATAATTTCTATTTTCCTATTTTGCTCTTACATTTTTTAATTTCTACAAAAAAATCATATAATCCTAATTAACTACCATTAGCACATTAATCACATATCTCACCTTAAATGAATTATAATAAATACATTTTTAACATAAAGTACTCTTAATACAAAAACATTTTAATGATATAAAATAAAATATATAAAAATTGAATACTTAAAATAATAAAATAAGAATGTGAGACACTAGTACCAAGAAAGTAAATAAGATTTTATTGTGAGAGATACTTTGATGCCTTAAAAAAATCACACATCCTCCTTCATTTTCGGCTCATTAGAGAGGAGAACCAAATGTAGAGGGGGTCACCACACTTTTCTCTCTAACTTCTATTTACTCATTCTCTTTCTCTAACCAAGATCTTTTGTCCCACAATTTTCTCTCTCTATGTCTCAAGTTAATTATATACTATCAAATAATATAAAAATGTTATTTTATGTTTTTTATATTTTTATTTTCAAATAAATGACACCTCATAATTAGATTGGGACACAATGATATATGAAAAGTGAGACATTTGATCCTCATTCTCTTGTCTCCTAAATCAAAGGTAAGCTAGACTATGTTTTGTTTAAGAAAATAAAATGGATAGAGAGAAAGATAGTGTGAAGAAAGAAATATGTGAGAAATATAGATAATTTTTGTATTGTTTGGTATAAGAGAAATGTGTGTTTTACTATGTTACTCTTTTTTCCTCTCATTTTCTTCTCACAGGTGAATAAAGAAAAATTAATGGGACTCACACACTTTTCTATCTCCCTCCTTTCTCTCCTCTCAACCAAAGGGTAAAAGTTTTTACATGTGCGGACTATTTTCTCCATAAAAAAAATACTTATAAACAAACAAAAAAACATCTTAAAATTTGATGTGTTAATTTATTTTTACTTTATAACTTGTTGTCTCATTTGTAATCATAATTTAAAATCAAAATATATACCAAATTAGCATGCTATGCTATGCTTTAAATTTCTTAGTTGTGTCCTGAATTTCAGATGTATGGGTTGTGGTGTACCTAATCCTTAGCTACTACCTTTGATTTTTGGGACTCTTATTTCCACGTATCTTTTAGAGTGACTTATTACTCAGCAAAGCTGAAATTATGTGAGAGAATGGAATCATATTATTATATTCATATTCATACTAATATTGGCCACACCTTTTAATAAAAAGTGGTCCAAATCACTTTCTCATTTTCAAATATTTAATCATTATCCAAACTTTGCGTTTTGAAATTCTGCAGTATCAAAATTATGGGAAAATTTTATAGTATCGTGACATTTAACTAAATTACAAGTTTATGATCTCATATTTGTTATAAGTTACTTTAGATAGCTTATATATACTTTACAAAAAAATATAACTTTAATATAAACTAAGAGTTATGTTATATATCAACAAAATGCTTAGGAATATTAACTAAAAAACTTATAATTAACATAAAATTATCATATTTTGAATTCACTTTCTTATAAATAACTTATTAATCATCAAAATGTACTATTATAAGTGTTAAATATTGGGATTTATTTGAACTATATTATTATATAAAGTCTATCAAGGGTTCCTTATTACATTGTGTACTAATTAGAAACATCATATTAGCTTTATTTATGAGAATTGGAGTGGCTGGCATGAATTGAATAAATATGACATTATTTCTCAACTTATTATTTAGTTCATTAAACTTAGTTCATGAACCAAACGAGTCGATATTGAGCTAAAAATTAAGCTTGTTAAATAAATGAGTAAAACTTTAGTTAAGTACGGTTCGACTTCTTATGTTCATGAGATGACTTGATTATATATATATATACTAGCAAGTGACCCGTGCATTTGCACAAGACGATATTTTGTTGTTGTATGATTCAGAACATATATTACATATGCATTCATATGGTTAAAAATACACGTTACTTGTGCACTTGCATGATTAAAACACATATATTATGTGTGCATTATGAAGACACGTGTGACAAGTGCATTCACATGGTTAAAAACACATATGTTATCCGTACATTCACATTGCTAAGAAAAATACATGTTACCCATACACTTTTGTACTTTTTGAATTGATTTTCATGCTCTATAGTCTATATATTTAACTAACTAATAAATATAATAAAAACTTATATTGTTCATTATTAATATAGACGTACATATGTAGAATTTGTTTAATTTTATGATTTATTGTGATAATTTTTAATGTAATTTGTTTATAATTTATTTTAGTAGCTGTTAGTATAATTGATTTATTATTTCATATTTTTTTAATAAGTAATTTAATGATTAGTACTTTACGGGTTTAATGATTTAGTATGACAACTTCGAAAATAATATTTTAATAGATAGAAATGAAATTTAGTAATAAATGGACATTGAAATAGAGAAGTTGTAATTATATAATTTGGTTTTTTTCTCAAAATAATGGAAGCCTAAATTATTTATGATTAAAACTGTAAAAATATTTTAAAGATAGTAATGGAAAGAGTAAATTACACTCACACCCCCTGAGTTTTAGTGAAATTACACAAACCACCCTTCACTTTTTTGTCATTACACGAACCACCCCTAATTTTATACATATGTTACACTGACTACCCCTGCATGATATAAAAGTGTAATATTTTAAACAAAAAACGTATGATGTGTGTAATTAATTAAACAAATTATTGTATATTGTGTAGACAAATTCAAATAATATAAGAGTCAATGCGTCTTCATTATTTGACTCGTTATAAAATAGTATAAGAGTTATTTAAACATTTCTTTGAAATTTATAATGTATTTTTTAATGACACAAAAATAATAAAGAAACATTCGGTTTTGTACTATTTGAAGTGTTATACAATATACAATATTTTATTTAACTTAATTACATTCATCACACGTTTTTCTTTAAAATATTATACTTTTATAACATGCAGGGGTGGTCAGTGTAATGTATGTATAAATTTAGGGGTGATTTGTGTAGGAGGGAGAGGTGGTTGGTTTAAGGACAAAAAAGGGAGGGGTGATTTGTGTAATTTCATTAAAACTCAGGGGGTGTGAGTGTAATTTACTCTAATGGAAATGAGAAAATTATAATTAATTTTTTAGATTTTTTTAAAAATAAAGCAGACATACTAATTTGCATGTAATGATTACTATACATTATTTTTCACCTTTAATAACATCATCCATATCACCTATAAGCATCACATTAAATGACAATATGTGTTTCTATTCCCTTATTGTTCACCAGTTTTATTTCTTTCCTAATGGTCAGCGATATTTATTCAAAGTAATTATTAATTGTTAATTATTAGTTTGCAACTGATAGGCGATGTTTATTCAACGATGTCGATATTTACTCACTTATTCGATTACAAATTACAATAGTATAACAAAATTTATTGTCATTATTCACCTATGCAGTTTCTATTCCCTTATGAATTATCATTTATTATTAGTTTTCTACTATGTATTTTTATATTTCATTGTTCACATTAATTACTCTTAAATATCGAAAGTAATTCTCTCCAAAACCATTATTATTCCATAATTATCCACAATTCATATAAATAATCATTTTAATACTTAAAAAGTTTGTGTGGATGATAAAAAGAAAAGAAAACAAAATGTTAGAATTTATGATATTTTATTATCTTTAATTAACTTATGCGATATATTTGAGAGATAATTAAAAAATTATGGTGTCATTTTTAAATAAATATATACCATATGTAATGATTAATAAATTCAATAAAAATATAAGATAATTTTTTTTTATTCATTGTATCTTTTAATTTGATAACAATAAAAATTTGTTTTTACCATAACATAGACTCAAAGATAAAAAAATATATTAAGTTAACTTCCATGAAAAGTTGTACATCTCTTTTTAGAACAATGAAGAAACATTATATTGTTAACATTTGAATTATTTAAAGACACATGATCAAATATCAAATATGAGGAGAAAACTAAAATGAAATGAACATGTATAGATTGACAATGTTGGAGGGGAAATGAAGAAAAAAAATTGGAGGGAAAATAGTGATTGTGGTGATGACACATGTCATGGGTAATATGGCAAAGACTTAGTTTTCTTATATAGTATATAAATATGTGCGTAAAAATCTTTAGTTTTATATATTAAATAAATAATTACCATTCTAGCTAACGAATTGAATCAATCGAGTTAATGAGTTGAATCAAACAGTTCACGAACTCTTATGAACCAAAAATATTTGAGCGATGAGTTGAATTGAATAGTTTGTGAACTTCAATTGAGCCAAATTCGAGCTGGAAATATAGCTTAATTCGAACTCAAGTCAAACAAATACTTATCGAGGTGAAGCTAATTGATGAACTCTTGATTGATTTGATTCATTTCCAACCCTACCCATGATATTGGGTTAAGGTATTAAGATATGCTTATGTGCTCTTATAGTTTAATTACACCAACCTCAAAATGAATCATATAAATAAAGACATCACAAAATTTAAAAGGAAAGAGGTACAAGAAATTCAAAAAGGTTATGTAGCTAGTGACCAAGTGAAAGGGATAAGATCCGTTTACTCTACGAGTAAATTACTCCACATTTTAATCATTCATTCTTGGAAAATCCAATGATTTAGATCTACTCGTTAATTCAAACAATTAAATTTTCAAGAATATATGAAAATATAGAAAGTAAGTTTTTTCCACTTACTCTTGAACTAAGTGGATCGATCCCCTTTTTAAAAAAATATATAATCATTGAACAATGGCACATAAGACACATGAGTGTGTATGGTGCAGATACTGTGTAGTAAAAAGGACAGGCAACAATCTCGTTCATCTACACATTGGGAGTGTTGAAATATCACTTTTGGAATTTGACAGTTTTGTTGCAACTACCATCTTAAAAGTTGTCTACTGCCACTGTGCTACATAAATACAATTGCTAGATTTGTTCCCATTTTTGTTCATACAAGACAGAAAAAAGATGTAGTAATAATAATAATACAATTCTTTTTTGGTATTATTATGAGTATTTCTTTTGAATGTGCAATTGTTCCTCCCAGCAAGTACCTTTCTTAGATATTGAATTCTTAATATTTTGATCTTTTTAGGAATCTGAGATAATCTTACACCACTAAATCAAAATCGATATAATTTACATGTAACACACCGAACAATGGTGGGGTAGGTGGAACAGCACAATGACATACGATTTTGGCAATATATACTGATTACAATTTGGAATTAGCCAGTGTCTTTCATATGATAGGACACTAGAGTTTGAATTGCACTTAAAAGATGAAGAAGGTGGGTGTTGTAGAAAATAAATAGAAAGCTTAAAAACCATTTTTCATTGCAAGTACTTATTATATAAAATAAATAGAATTACACTCACACCCTTAACTTTTAATAAAATTATATAAATTATTATTTTGTTCTTTGTCCTTATGCTAACCACTCATCTCTCATATACGAATCACTTCTAGTTTTATACATATATTACATTGACTAACTCTGCATATCATAAAAGTGTAATATTTTAAACAAAAAATGTTTGATGAATGTAATTAAGTTAAACAAAATATTGTATATTATGTAACACTTCAAATAGTAAAAGTCAGTGTTTTTTATTATTTTTGTGTCATTACAAAATACATTAATAATTTCAAATAAATATTTAAATAATTCTTATATTATTTGAATTTGTCTACACAATATACAATATTTTGTTTAATTAATTACACATGTCACATATTTTTTGTTTAAAATATTATACTTTTATATCATGCAGGGGTAGTGAGTGTAACATATGTACAAAATTAAGGGTAGTTCATGTAAGGACAAAAAAAGTATAAGCGATTTGTGTAATTTCACTAAGACTCAGAGACTGTGAGTATAATTTACTCATTATATAATCATAATTATATTTATGTTATTCATAATCAATTAATAACTTAAAATTATGAAAAATATGAATGGAAGGTTAAGAGTTTTTTAAAATATTATTGTATCATCCATCATTCATATTTGATTATCATTGACTCTTAAATGAAAGTTATTCAAATTAATGATAAATGATACACTAAATGTGTATAAATTTTTACGCTGATGTTACATAAATATTACAATATAAAACTAAATGACTCTAAATCATTAATAAGAGTATTGTCTATTTATGGATAATGAATTAATCTTTTTCGGAGTATGTGGTTGTTTATCAAGAAATCGAAGTACATTTTGCATAGTAAGATAGTTAAAGATCTAATGAGATATTGCATCACTTGACCAAAATCTAGTTGGTAGGAAGCAATTCATTTAAGAACATTAATTATTGTTAAGAATGAGAAGAATTAGTATGGATCATTGAATATGATTTGAATGATCAAACTTAAAACATAATTCACATGACATTTTAACTGGTCATATGACTATTAATAATTAAGTTTTAATTTTAAACCTGCATTGTATGAGACAAAAATATTATTTTTACAATTTATGTATTAAAATTATTCTCATTTAAACCATTCTCATTAGTCATATATATTTTTCCTAAGGCAGTTATTTAGGATTAAAAGAAGGCCATAAAAAATAAAAAATAGTTAAATAAGAGGAAAGGTGGACATATTGGAGGAATAAGGGAAAGTGGTTTTATTTATCTCAGAAAGATCATGTTTGAAAACATAGATACATATATAGAAAAAATTAGTAAAATATTAGTAACACATTAAAAATTTAATTATAAATAATACCATCAAAAAATATAAATAATATATGTTTTCATGGAAGATTTTCTTTTATTTATGAGTTGTCTAGATTTTAACTTTATCTTATATGAGAAAATAAGTTATTTCACTCCACTACTAAAATTATAATATATATAATATTTAACCATTTTTTATAAAAATATTTCTAAAAACTTTAAAAAATAGAACTTATATTATTATTTGAGTGGTCGAAAAGGATAATTTATGCCATAATATAAAGATATCCTTTGTTCTCATAAAGAATGGTATACCACAGTTGAGATCTTAATGCTCCAGAATTTTTGGCGTGATGATAATTTTGTATCTAATTGTATAAAGGCAGGTGCGGATGTTAGCGTTTAAAAAAAATCAAAATCTATTTTATTTGGAGTGGGGATAGGGTGTGGAGTTAACATGAGTGTCCATCACTGAAACAACAAATTCGTCAATGTTGCTATCCTAAATAATGGTGGTGATTATGGATGCTAAAAATATTCGGACTCATAGATATTCATCAAAATATTTGTAATGGATATCCATAAAAATAGCTAACGAGTATGAGTGGGTATCATGATACTCGCCCCGCGGATACCCGTGTATATATTTTAATTAAATATTTTATACTTAATTATTATTAATTTAACATTATATTGTCTATTTTGTTAATATTTGATAATAAAATTTAGTAATGATAATATAATCATAAAATCATCATATACATGTCATATTGTTTAAGTAATAATTAGTTTTATATATTAAGTATCGTAAAATATATAAAAATATAATTAAACTTGAAATGACAATACTACCCTTATATTTGTTATCCATGACAATTAAAAATGGAAACATGTCAGGTCAGACTTTAGCTTAAACGGGTCGAGCCTATATATCATATATGAGTCTAGGCCTAGCATGTTAGTCTGTTTAGATTTTTCTAAAGTCTAGATCTGACCTATTTAAAAGACTAACATAACTTGTTAGTCTGTTTAAATATTTGCTATATTTTATGGTGATGAAATAAGTCAACATGTATACATTTAACTGGGTTAATAAGCATACTTTTGGTTAGGCCCATCTAACTAATAATTAAAATATATTTTTGTATACATTTTTATATACAATATATAATAATATTACTTATATTAAAATAGAATAATTTCAACATTGTTATATAATATAACTAAATAGGTTGACATGTTATGCTTAATAGACCTTTAGATGGCCTAAAGCCTAATCTATTATGCTAAATATGCTTTTTATAAAGTCCGATCTATTCACAAAAAAATCTAACCTATTCTATTATAGGTTAGGTAATATGTCCTCATAGACAATATGACATGTTTCTACCTTTAATTACAACGAATGACATCACTATCCCTTGTTAGTTGATGACGCAACACAACCCTATCTGCTATCAACTTTTACTCACATTAGCATCACCTACAACCAACAAATAACCAAATGAAATAGCGCTAAAGTAGCAAAATATAATGCTAGTTAATAACCAACAAATAGCGCTAAAGTTCAAATGGTGGGGATCTACTTACTTCAATAATAAATTTTTTAAATATATTACAAATTGTAGTCATCAATTCTAGGGAAATTCAATAGTTTAGATCTACCCATTAATTCAAACAATGAATTGTTAAGATGTGAAGTAAGTTTAATTCCTTATTAAAATTATAAAACATGTGATTCATTAAGATGTGAAATAAGTTTAATTCCTTATTAAAATTATAAAACATGTTTTTGAATTCAAGTGTTCTAAACTTCTAACACAAGCCATTAGGCCATCCAAGACAAAAGAGTCTACATATGACAATAATGTCCTCTGCTGAATGAGTTTGGAAGAAAATAAAGAAAGTCATGATTTTATTATTAGAATTTGTTTAAGAAAACTTAACTAATTAATGAGTATGCCCATATGTGAAAAGAGAGAAAATACAATAAATATTTAAAAAAATAATAATATAAATTGTTTAAAATATGCTTGAAATGAAGTTGGGTAAACATATTAAAATATTAATATGATCGAAAACAACTTAGCTCATGATAACAAACCCTATCTTGAAAATAATGCTTTATAATAAAACTCCGAGAAAATCAAATTTTCACGATCTCTAATTTATATGTTATATAGTTTGTACATAAAATTGATATTTATATTAATTAACATTAAGTAAAGATGATTATTGTATGAAATAAAATTGGGGGAGGGATCCACTTACTCCAGGAGTAAGTGAAAAATGACTTACTTCGCATCTCAACCATCCAATCTTGGAAAATCCAATGGTTTGAATTAGTAAGTACATCTAAACCATTAGATTTTCCAAGATTGGATGGTTGAGATATGGAGTAAATCATTTTACACATACTCTTGGAGTAAGTGGATACCTCATCCTAAAATTGATATATAAAAAAGAAGGCAAAACTAGGTCAAGTATAAATTCCTTTCTTCTACGTTCTTCTTCTTCTCTATATAACCCGAACCTGTTCATTATTAAACCTGGTTCACTCGTTTTCAAAATCAATGGCGAATTCAGAGAACCAGAAAGGTTACACACCAGCACAAGAATTCGTTCAACTTGAGAATGATTCACTTCTTGATTTTAACTTCACCGATTCCACTGAACTTTGGCTTCTTCAAGTTCCTTTCTCCAATGTATGTTTTTCCTATTATTATTCTCACACTTTTTCTTTCTTCGTTCTCATCTCAATCTCAATTACACTGTCAAATATTAACCTAATCTATCATTCTTATCTTCTTAGATTCGCACAATCTCGTTAATTCGTAATTATTATTATTATTTTTAAATCAAAATTCATAATTATTTTTTTTGTTACTACCGATGGTATCAAAGAACTGATTACTTTCGAGGTGTGTGAGTGTCCCTCCTAACAATTGTTGCTATCAGGAATCGAACCTTTGACTTTTTTTGGTCATCCTGTGTATCTCGCGTTAATGCATTGTTGGTCAAAATTCATAAGTACTTGTTTTACTATTTGTTAAGCTTGTGTGTTAGTTAGCACTTTATGATAGATTCATAGTAATATATGGCACTTTGCGATGAATTATCACCTACATACTTGATTTTTCAAGAATAAATATGATTCATAAATCATTTATATATCTGACTGAAACTATTACTACCAATGTTGTATACAGTTATGTCTTGTAACGTTCTTATAATTTTATAGCTTCTATTGTTCTACTTGTGAGATTCTTGTACTCTTAATTTTTTTTAATTTGTAAATGTTATTGTCTCTTGTGAACTTGGGCATTTATGTTATACTGTCATAAATCATCTTTGATGCTTGCCTTTTCTCTGTTGCATTGTCGAACATGGTTGACCACAAAAATCATTTGATTTTGGGCTATCTGGCTGTGCATAATCTATTTTTAGATAAGGATCTTTACCAAACCCATTAAGGAAGATAATTTATCTTATATATACATATACATATACATATGTATATATATATAATGTTCAAATGTCCTCGTCTAGTTCTATTTCGTGAAGGACAATGCTTTATTTTATTCAGGTAGCTGATGCTACTTAGTAGGAAAAGGCTCGGTTGTTGTATTTTATATTCTGTTGGTTACCTTTTCGGGCTAAAAATGACATGTTTCATTTTTTATTAGTGATGATTAATATCTAGAAGTTTATCAAATGTGATTAGGGAGTGTGGAATACCTCATTCCATTTGGTTTTTTCTACCTTCCTTTTATTATAAATGGGTGGGCTGTTTCTTTAATTATTTATGGGTTGATTTTTCAAATGATTTGTTTTTTTGCATTGGTTGTGTTAACTTCCCTCGGGAACTTAGAAGGTGGAAGAGCCTCTGATGCTTTTGTAATCATTACCAATGTTATCTTACTGTATTCATGTGTCATGTTGGCCAGGACTTTTTGACTGACATTGATGGGAAGGAAGTGTCTGTCAAGCTTGATAATGATGGCCAATTGACTAGCTTCGAGGGTTCATCTGGTAAACATAATGAAACAACTTTGATATCGAATTCATATTCTGTCTTTCAATTACTTATACCCTAAATGGAATATCGTGGACTTAGTAATGTTTGTATGTTATGATTTCTTTGCAAGTAGCTTAATTTTCATGTCACTATGTTGTCAGGGAAAGTTTATGATTTTATCAGCTTTGATGACCAAGAGCCAGATGAAACAGTCTTTGTTCCTTCCTCTAGGGAACCAAAAATTGGTATGCATCTATAGATCCCTCCTCGCCTCTGTTTTTTGCCCCTATATGTGAATTATGTATAATTCATGAAAGTGCTAAGCTTTCATCTCTACTGTAATATGAATGATGCTAACTACGGTAAGTAAATATGATGCCAGCTTAAATAGTTCCAATCAATCTTATGCTGCTTGTTCATTCCATGTCCAGTGTAAGAATTCTATGACAAGTGTGCTGTGAAATGCTATTTTCTATCTTTTAGAGGGGAACCTAAATTGTTTATTTGTGGGTAGAAATTCAAGTTATATACACCTGCCCTAGAGAAGATCTGCCTCGGTTAGTTGATTCGTTGAGAATTGAGAGAGTAAATTATAAAGTTGAGTTGCTTACAGAGGCTTCAGAGTCAATGAGTTGTAGGTTAAGCAGGAGTTAACCAAGTTATATGCACTAATTCTATGCAATTTCATTAAGATGTGATTTATCAGTTAACAATGTTTCGGGGGTGAAAATTGTGGATCACATTGTACCATATGCTGTCCAATTAATTTTCCACAAATCCATCTTAAAAAGTGATGAGGATATTGTACATAAGATTCAAGTGGACACTTTGGCGGTTGAAATAGAGGAGTAATTTGTGGAAAGTACCTATCAAATCCTAGAAGGAATGTAAAGAGAGAAAAGAGAGAGGAACTGAAAACTGTAACTGTTTTCTGTTATTGAATTGTGTACTATCTCATCACACATTACACAGAGGAATGTCTTCATATAGTCTTTACAAGTGTGCTTCAGTGTACTGCACTTTTGAGCAGCTTTCATTAGCTGACAGTACAGTATACCGCAAGTGTGCTGACACGCAAATTGTAAGAACTCGCACAGTACAGATGTATTGCAAGTGTACAGCTATCAAATGCTGAAACTAACTGTAGAGAAAGCCTAGATTGGCCTAGATCTCTAATATACCCCCTGAAGCTGAGGGTGCCTCCTGAACCTTGAGATGTCTTCCGAACAAGTGAAATTTGTTTGTAGACAGAGGTTTTGTGTGGACATCAAGCTCTGTAGAGTCTTGTCTTTGACAAAGAAAAGATCAAGCTCTATATTTTGAAGAATAAAACTGAGTGGATGTTTGGTGTTGAAGTGGCAACAAGAGGAAAAGGTAAGTTTAGTGGATAATGTTGATGCAGAGCAGAGTACATTCAAGAAGAGATATGATTAAAACAAAAAAACATGTTAATTGGAGTTGCACTTCTTGATGAGAAGATGGTGGAACTCATTTACAAGGATTTGGGCATGTGAGAGGAAGATTAATAAAGGTTCTAATGAGAAAGTGGAACAAATGGTAAAGTTTGATTAAAACGGGTAGAGGAGAACCTAAGGAAAACGTTAGGAGAAACCAATAGAAAATATCTTGCTCTACGTGAAAGGTTTTTACTGCAATTTTGGTTTAATTGAGCTGGTTGTTATTGTTATGTTGAAGAAATTAGAGACAGACCTTTATTTATTTATTATAGAAAGAGGGTACAGTTGTTGCTTAGTGACCATGAACATAAATTAAAAAAAATGAACAACCATTGATTTATTAAAGTTAAATTAATCCGTAGGTCCCTGAACAATTTGGGGTGTTCAAATAGGTCCCTGAACTAAAAAATTGTAATTTGGTCCCTGAAATAAGACCAAAATTTGTAATTGAGCCTGTGACAAGCTTCGGTTTTGAAGTCTAATAAACATAATGGAATATTCCATTATGCCATTCAATGTAACCTTATGCTGCATCTTTTCAAACATTAATTGGTTCTGTCATCTATCAAAGTGGCTTCCATGCTTGGAGACGCGGGAAAGTAATAAAAGAATACAATAAAGATCCCAAACATGTGATTCATTCCATCAACATCATAGAAGAGCTCGAGTTAGAAGCCATTTTTCTGTATATTGCGATCTCTAAGACTGATATGAATTTGTTCATTATCGGTTTGGTTCCATGCTAACCTTAACATTTTGAGGCTCATATTGAAAACTAAAGGTATAACAAGCCTCATTAGAGTGGCCATGCCTAGTTACCGTAAGTAACCTTTGAGTATCAGCACTCCACATATATGTTAAAGATTTCACATTAGTGATGCATAAAACTGAAAGGAGAGAAGGTAAACTTGATAGAAAACTCTGGATTTCTATTATATGATTTTATTAAACCATTACAATGAAGGTATATTTAGAGCTTAGTTGGTAGAGACACTCCAGCTCTAAGCCTTGACACTATTTCTGTCTAACTTGTAACTAACTCTAAGTAGCCTTAGTCCTATTCTCTAATATACCATTCTTACTTTCTCTCGAACCATAGTAATATATTATATATATTATTAAATCCTTTAATGGTTTATTTCTCTTGAAATCGCTTCCATATTTATTTTTTGTTTTACACACGTCGTTTTTTCGGAGACCTACATCCATTATGTGGCATAGGGTTTACATCCCGTATGTAAAAAGACAAGAAAAGATATGAAAGGAGAGAAAGTAAACTTGAGAGAAAACTCCGGATATCTGTTGATGATTTTGTTAAACCATTACAATGAAGAGGATGATATATTTATAGCTTAGCTGGTACAGAGACTACAGCGGTAATCCTTGACACTATCTCTGACTAACTTATAACTAACTCTAACTAGACTTAGTCCTATTCTCTGATAATGGCAAAAAGAAAATGAGAGAAAGTTCTAACAGCAAGAAAGAGAATTCTGAAACTGAAAATCTGTATAATTGATCGATCTAAGTTTGTGCTCAGTTCACAAGTACATTTATACCATACTGGTAAACTGTCATGACAACTGACAGTTCTAGCTATCAGTAAATGCCTGATAACAAACTTGTAGGGGTTATACTAGTCTTGGGTCGGGTGCAGTGAATGCACATGTGAGCACAGAGAACCTGATGCTTTAATAGATTTCTTCTTCTTTCTAATTGAAAGTATGTGAAATATGTTTGGGAATGCTAGTATGATTAGTTTTATATTTTGCCATGTGATGTATTTTTCTTCAAAAATGCTTGTGATCTGAGGTTTGATATTGTTGTTCAATTCATGCTTTCAAGTTTCAATGTTGTTTTTCTTGTATGATAAAGATTTGTTGCATATGCTTTGATTACGTTTCCTCTCACGTGACTCTGATACTTATGAATGTTGTCATGGTGATTTTCTTATGGGTTGTAAGTTTTATATCTTTTGAGTTCAAGCCCATAAAAGAAATAATTTATCTCACTCCACAGCTGGAAAGATTTCACGGCGAATTTCCGTTGTTCATTACCCCGACCCTAAGGAACGCCAAAAAACCAATTCACCCAACTCAAGACTTAAACAAAGGAATTCTTCTGGAGTCTCAGCAACAAATTCTCAATATTTCCCTATGCAAAGTGGTTATCCACAAACTTCACAATCCGGTCGTGCAGCTTCATCAAAAGGAAGCAATCGAAAAAGCTCGTTATCTGAATTTAGTGAGCCATCGAGTACTGCCAAAAGAAGATTGTCCAAGTCCATCTTATCTGAGGACCCTTCCAATGGAACAAATATGCCTGAGCTAACCCATGGTCATAGTAGTGGCATTTCTGCAATGTCTTCTGATCATTCTCATGGAGGAAAATCAAAGAGAAGAAAACACTAGCAATAGTGTTTCATCCTCTACTAGCTACTAGCCATATTTGCAGCAGTACAATATTCATATGCTACATTCTCCTTTGCCTTTAAGATGTACTAGTGCTTTGCTGATACATTTATATTTTGCAATTTTAACTTATAAGGAACCTTTTGCTCAATTTCCTTGCCCCTCTTATTATGTATTGATGCTCAACATTGACATTGTTGCATATCATTTTTGGCATGGCATCAAACTTTTTCTTATTTTCTTGTTATAAAACCACTGAAGTTTGTCACTGAAGAAAAAAGTTAAATGCAATCATGAGGATGAATTATATATTTTTTTTTTGAAGAGATTTATTTACTCTAAGAGTAAGTTTTTTAAATTTTCTCCACATCTTAGTCATTAATTCTAGGGAAATTTAATAGTTTAGATCTACTCACTAATTCAAATAATTGGATTTCCCTATAAAATGATTAAGATGTGGAGTAACTTACTCTTGGAGTAAGTGAATCATCTCCGTTCTTTTTTGCTTATGGTAAACTTCAATTCAAGTTATTTTTTATCACCTTTTTAGTGGACATCGGATGATTTTATAGTTTGTCCAATGATGTGGATCCTGATTTTATTAATTTATAAAGTTTGATATTGTAATATAATGATTGGAATAATAAAAAAAATATTGAACAATATCATGTGTATGTAAAAATAGGGTTGGAGTATTTTGTCTAAGGTTAAAAAATGTGGTGATGAAAATCACTTAAGTAAATAAAGAATTAAAGTTAGATGCGTAAAGAGAAGCTTTATAAGCACATAGGTTCTTATTTGGGTAGGGTAAAGAGCTTGACTTAATTTAGTTTGATAAGAATTACTCGAGTCGGTTTTGAATTTAATACGAACTATTTTTCAACTCTAGATTGGTTAAATTTAAGTTCATGAACATTCGAGTGAGATAATGAAATCAAATTTATGTCGCTCATTAATTCAAATGATGATCATTAATATGAAAGCTTTATTGTTCATATGTTTTGATGATGACAAAAGAAGACAAAAGAGAGCTCAAAGAAGAATCATTATACTTTTATCTTATATTCATTTTCAATAAATGTTGCATTCTATGTTTTTAGTTTTAAAATATCATGGGATAAAGTTTTAAGTGTTTGTATTTTATGTAATCTCATATCAATAAGCTTGCAAATTATAATACATCTTTTAAGATTCATTTAGATTGAGATGAATGAACAAAATTGATTATTTTTATGTGGGTAATTTATTAAGTATTCATTAAGGAGGTTTAATCGATTATATATAATCAATGAACCGGTTTAGAATTGATACCGATATAATTTTTAGAATAGATAATTAATTATGACTAAGTTGTATTGAACTATGAGATGATAAAACCATATTATTGATCATATCCAAGAGATAATCCATTAATTGGAATTAATCCATTAATTGGTTTACAAAACAAAAAAGTAGATCTCTTTGAGGCAAACATCTTCATAATTGATTATAGTTGCAATCAAATGACTGTTTTGCTTTAAAATTAGTTGTTTAGCGATTTAAGCTACAAAATAATCCCATACCTATTCCACCTCCCTTTAAATCTGTAGAGTTATTGTTTACCTAAATGATATCTATACAAATACAAATAGATAAAGACAAAACAATTATTAACTGCCATAGAGTAATTTTGATATTCCACTTTTGTCATTTCCTATATCATTTAAGTAACCACCCACTTTTAAACTACCAAACAAAACAGACACGTGTAAATGATAATATAATTGTTGAATATGAGTAACTGTGATATTTTAAACTTTCACAATTACTTTACCAAATAATTTTCACAATTCAAAATTGATGCATCTCTATTATCAATTCTACACTACACTCTTCTCTCATTTCATTTCCTTTTCAGGTTCACTACTTCACTTCCTTCACTTTTGAATTTCTCTTTCTATGTTTCCCTATTTTTTTTCGATTTTTGTTAACGATGTATGTTATTCCTGTTGTGTATAATTGATGGTGAAACTTGGAGAATTGTGCGGTCCCTCTATGATTTTATGGTGTCAATTGCCAAACGGAGATTTAGATACCTTAATTTCAATTAAAAAACAACGATGATTTGGAGAATATAATTGAAGACTACTACCGTGCTTCATTGAAATTACCGCATCCGTTGAAGATCAAATCCGTTCTATCACCACCGAGATCGCTCCCTCTACTTCTAAATCGCCTCATAACTCCGCTGATTCTCTGCTGTATGTAGCAGTGACGTATCGCATCTCCGGCCACAGTTCGCTGGTGGTCAGTATCCAATTGGCATCCATAACGTTGCGGCTAAAGCGAGTTGCTACAGCGGACAGTTTGATAGAAACCCTATATTTCTCTACTGTAACCATTACTGCCACTAATCCGAAGAGAATTTATTATATATTATATACAATAAATACTGACAATATATGATGATGAAGAAAAGTACGATGGCCAAAAAACCGAGAATAGTTAGATTAGTTAGCTATGGAATGCGATTAACATTTATATTTTTTAATTTTAATTAATTTTTGGCTCTGGTTGAGTTTAATTTTCAATCGAAACTGAATTTCTTTTTTAATTTGGTGGTTTGGATTGCATATTTTTAACAATTACGGTTCCGTAAATTAAAGTTGGTCATACACAATTATTGTGACGTGTTTTATGTCGTATCGTTTTTTTTTCCAGATTTTTTTATTTTGTTACATTGTTAATACAATTCAGAAGTTTATTTCCTTTGACTTGAGTTAATCTTTCCGTACCATATATCTAAAGGTGTGGTATGTTTTCCATAATTTGTTTGATCAAATTAATGAGATTTTTCTTTTATTTATCTACTGTTATTATTAATATTATGTGATTCTGTGATGTGCTATTTTTCCAATTTGCAGATCAATAAAAGGGAGATGTGGGGTACTGAGACATTGTATGGTGCCACAATTCATGGGATTTGAGGAAAGATGACAAGTTTGTTTGAATTTTCAATTTGAAAAATTTAACACATATACCAATAAAATAAGATCAACACCAAGATTATATTTCTGAATAACACAATTATATATGCATTCATTCATTAATATTGATCAATAACACAACTGAATATGCAAATTACAATATGTAATACAATTTATTACATTAGACATTTATTTAATTTAAACCACACATTATAAACGATAGGAAAGCGGGTTGATAGGCCCCAGGGCCTGTCAACCTGTTAGTATTTTGTTTATTTCTTTTTTTAACATTTAATGTTTTATATGTATGTAAGATCACTACCAAATCTTAGCAAAGTTAAATGTCAAAGAAACATATTCAACTGCAAATTAGAATATGTAATACAATTATGACATTAAATATTTATTTTGTATACGACCCAAAGTTACATACGATAGGGAAGCGGGTAGGCCTGTCAACACGCTAGTATATAATAATTTAAAATATTTTTTCAAATATGTATTTATTATGCATATAACTGTATATAATATTATAAACTTAAAGAGTGTATATTTACATGTATATTTTAGTTCAAGTTCTATTCTTTTAGTTCATAAATCAAGTTTATCTAGTTAAATAATAATTAATGTTACTTGAAAAAATAGAGTGGAGACCAAAGGGATACATTACTATACCTCCACATGTTTGGTAAAGTTTAAACTTTTGAGATTATGATTATTTTTAAAAAAATAAGGTTAAAATATAAAATATGTATGTTTGACAATCAAATAAAATTATAAACTCATTTTTTTTTGAAAAAATATGCCAAAAGTAGAAGCTCCAAAATCATAAGTTGATTTATTTTTGGTTAGCTTATTTTTTTAAAACTTTTCCTTTCACACTTTACTCCATCATAATTTTATCTTCCTCTTATTTTTTACTCATTCGCCAAACTCCATAATTCTTCGTATCATACAACCAAACTCCATAACTTTCAATAGCTTCATTACTATTCAAGTTTAGAAACTTATATTTATTTAGTGTCATATTTTTTAATATTAATATTGACTTTTATATTGTATTTTATTTTAATATTTTTTTAACCTTTGTTATTCAATATTAAAAATTTATAGTAGAAATTTATATGATGGTAAATATTAAAAAAATGTATATTTAAAAAATAGTGTAAAAAACAACCAAAATAATCATAACATAAACAAATAACTTCATATCATTTTTTGTAATTTACTATGTAAAAAATAATTTTATTACCTTACACAAACAAAACATATTAGTTTATATTCAATTTTTAGTTAAAATACTCAAAAATAAACAAATTATAATAACGTAATTTATACCGATCACACCTTAAACCTACACAATTAAAATGCCTAAGGAAAAAATATTTTAGCCTTAAAAAACTCTTATTTTCTGGTTTTTTTCCTCTCACTGAAAACGAAGGAGAAGGTAACGTTGATTACAGCCGTTCATTTTAGAGGATGATGAGGATTGAGAGGGTCCACTATAAACTAAACACTTCTCTAATAATAAAATAATAAAGTAAACATTATTGTATCAATTATTGAGTTATAAATAAAACTAAATAAATAATAAATGAACTATGTAAAAAAAATTACATATAGAATGTATAAATATTAAATTCAAGAAATAATATATACTTAATTGTACTATTATATAAAAAAAAAGATTTATAAGAATTTTTTTGCATACTCATCTCTTTATCAATTTATCATTCCTCTCTTAAAAAACATAACTAATATGAATACTAATATTAAAAAAATAATGCATAAACATTACATTTCAGCGTATAATTTCTACACGTATAATTATAATTATTATTCATTTATATTATTTTTTTGACGAATCAATGATAATATAATAATATTATAATGAAGGTGGTGAATGAGAAGGATTTAGGATCTATAGGTATACAGCAACGAATTCCTCTGAGACTCTTCATTCCACATTTTTCAACCAATCAGCAGAGGTTCTAATCTTCAACCCTTATCATCACATTTTCACACTTCAATTTCATTTCTTTATTTCTCCATTTTCATATTTGATTTCTAATCTCAATATTTTCTTCTGTCTCAGCTATTTCTACCTTCATGGCTTCAAATCCCCAAAAGGACTCTCCTCCTGGTACCTTTTTATTCTCTATTCTCCAATTTGATTTCTAGATCAATTTATTTTAATAATATTAATAATTGATTTCAAATATGGAAGCTTATAATTTGTTTATTCAGATTTGAATTTTGTTCAACCGATGCAATGTTTGTTTTATGATTATTAGGGTTCTTATTAAGATTTTAAATAGGGGTTGTGATTTTAAATATAATTGATTTCAGTAAAATACAATCTCTTTGGACACAAATTAAATGCAGATTTTGAAAAACAATACACAAATCAGCTTTTGCTTATGAATACGAAATAACTTTTTTTTTAATATTCAAAAATAAGTTTTCATTTTTAAAGCCCATGCTTGTAATCTTTAACATGTGCCCTTGATGAATACTTACAAAAAAATGTGCTTGATGCCATAAATTAAAGTGACGATTTTCTATAAATATAATATTGGTGCTCATTACTTTGGGGTCGTTGTCTATTGTTTCTTGTAGAAGTAGCACAACAAGCCATGATTTGAAAGTCCTGTTTGGTTCTGCTTATTAGTGCTTTCTTTATTCGATTCGTTCCTAGTTTGTTTTCCAATTTCTCCCTATCAATCATATGGGGTCATGCATGTATTCTTAGCATAGCGGCTTTAGGTTCTTGAATCTTAAAAGTACCTTAGCTTCACACTTGTTTATGTTTTCTTAGATGACAAAGTCGGCACTGGTGAGAATAAAAATGTCAAGGCTGAAACATCCTCTGCATCTGCTACTGGTTTCCCACCCAATCCTTTTGATTTCTCAGCAATGTCTGGTTTGCTCAATGTATATCACCTCATCTCCTTTTTTTTATATTTGAATTTTATGTATTAATTACTATTTATGCTGTATTTATTGATATCTAGGCCAAGTTAAGGATGCGGAATATGTTTGCATGTTTTTTGTGAGCATATGAAGTCTCACAGAGAATATTGTTTTTCTGCATGTGTGTATTTTTCCAAGTCTTGGTGGTGAATTGAATTTGGAGTGTATAGTTGGACAGTAATGTCAGTATTTGTGAGGAACTAAACTTCTTAATTGTTTTTCGCTGTTGGTAGTAAGCATTCAATACAGTTGTATCTGTCTTCTCCTTTGGAGCTTTCCAGTATCACTCAATTTGATCGGAGTGTTTGTCAGAAGTTTGACTTGATTATGAATTTATAATATATAATTGGGGTTTGTTGATATAGGCCTTTCAAGATTCTAATGCCTTGAATGTGAAATGCATAGGACCCAAGCATCAAGGAATTGGCTGAACAGATTGCAAAAGATCCTTCATTCAACCAGATGGCTGAACAGTTCCAGAAAAGTTTTCAAGGTGCAACACCAGACAGTATCCCTAACTTTGAT
The DNA here is from genome assembly GCA_009771035.1 of Lupinus albus. Taxonomy (NCBI): domain Eukaryota; kingdom Viridiplantae; phylum Streptophyta; class Magnoliopsida; order Fabales; family Fabaceae; genus Lupinus; species Lupinus albus. The sequence goes on along the minus strand of CM020013.1, from coordinate 3,749,205 downwards.
AATCAGCAATATTTGCAAACCATGCAACAGGTTATGCAGAATCCCAATTTTATGACCATGGCCGAGCGCCTTGGTAATGCATTGGTGCAGGTAGTCTTAAATTTCACCCTTCTACTTGTTACACGAGATTTTAACTGTTTGATGAAATGTATGTGCTCTTTATCCCAGGATCCATCTATGTCTGCCATGCTTGAAAGTTTTACCAATCCATCAAATAAAGAGCAGATTGAAGAGAGAATGGCACGCATCAAGGAAGATCCATCATTGAAACATATTTTAGAAGAGATAGAGACCGGTGGTCCTTCTGCTATGATGAGGTTTTAGCAGCTTTAACATTCTTTTGAAGTATCTTTTACAGTTTTGACATTTCCAGATTCCCTTCCTAATGAATGTTGTATTAAATATGTAAATGGTTGATTAAATGATTTTTTTATTACAGATACTGGAATGATGAGGAGGTTTTGGGGAAGTTAGGACAAGCCATGGGCATTGCAAATTCTGGTGATGCAGCTGCTTCTGTTGAAAATTCTGTGCCAGATGAAACTGATGATGTAGGAAATGAAGATGAATCAATTGTTCATCACACTGCCAGTACTGGTGATATAGAGGTATGACATATCACTTTTTGTGCACGTATGTATGCTTTTAAAGCTTTCTTACTTTTGATGAATTTAGCTTATGGTTGAAGTTAGTGAGATGAACCAGAGGAGCTGGAAAATTATTATGTTTTCACAGAGAACTTATTTAGGTAGGAGGTACAGATCTGGAACATGTGAATTAAGCATCGTCCATAGTGAATTTGATGAAATAAAACCAGGCTTAGTGTATTGATTTGTCTAACAATTGAAATTGGTACTCTTGGAGTCTGACATAATTGTCTAAATACTCCAACAACAAAGATTATGCCAAGTGGAATTACAGCCAAGTAAATAACTTTTCCAACTAGCCTTTCTGTGTTTAGCTGGGTTGCCATTTATCAAACAATTCGACTTCATCTTTCAGAAACTATCCATTGGGATCCTTTGGAATCTACTGGTGTAGCTTCTAGAGTACAGTAAAATCCATAATTTGATCAGGCCACATTTTTACCCCAAAATTTTCTGATTTAACTAGGTCGTTGATAGAATTAGGAAATGGTGCTGATGTTAAATTTTCAGAGGGCCATTGGCTAGGAAAATGCTCATTTAGAAATGCTTCCCTGTGTCTGTTGTCCTTCTTCCTTATAATTCCTTTGTCTGTTTAAGGTTCAAATCTTTCATGGAATTTCCATTTCTTTGTTAATTTAAATGATAGTGAATTCTTTGAACTGGAGTCTATTTTGGGCCTCACTAATTGTGTTCGTTTGTTTTCTATAATTTGCCGACCCGACCTAGTGGAATTAAGGTTCGGTTGTTGTATTTGTTTTCTATAATTTGGGAAAAAGCATTTGGCTCTTTCTTTTCATGTGTTTTTTGTGTGGCACTTGTTTAAAATCTGAGGTGTTCTCATTATAACTGTAACCATAAAAAGTAGAAAAATGCATCAATTATTGAGATGCCGTATTCTAGAATCCAGAACAGGAATAGGAAGATAAATATAACAGGAAAAATAAGGATTCCCTCCTTGGGTCCTCCTTCCTAGAGCTAAGGCTCTCCCCCCAGATGGAGAGAAGTCCTCCTTGTTCCAGAAAAGCAAAAAAACAATCTGAATGCCTGCTGTACTACTCCATCCCTCATAATCATTGTGGCCTGATTAACCAATTGGATGGATTTACATCTTTACCCCTTTCCTCATTGCCTACATTTTTATACCAAATGCCCCTTGGACCTCTTGTCTGCACTCACAAAACCTGTGAGCCCATTATCCTTAGGTAAGCTGATTTAATCCTCTTTCTGGGCCAGAGATTTAAAGTCTTTGTCAAGTCTGTTCCCCATCTATCCCTATATGTGACGTGATCCTCCTAAGAGGTTCTTGAACTTTGACTGTTCTAGGGAAGACCACACCCACAATAACTAAACACAACCCAACAAAAACGGATTAACAAAAAACTCAGAAAATAACGAATAACTAAGAGAAATGAAAAGGATGGAAAATAAAGAAAATGGCGGTGAATGGCGCCACATCCAAGGAAGGATCATAAGCCGATTCGGATGCTACAAGGTGGATTAGACCTTGATAAGCCCTTAGTTGGTTCACTCAAGAACCTAATTGAGTAGCCTCACAATATCAGAAAATTCTGAAGATTTTGATTGAACATAAATTCTTGGATGATTTCACTTGATTCAAGGTTACATTATAAAGGCAGTTGCAATGATATGAAAAGGCAACCTCATAACTCAAGAATTGATATTGAATGATAACCTACAACTTATGACACCACTTATTACATAGTTTTAATGATGGTAACTCCTAAAAATGACAAAGCAAAAGCCAACCCAAGTGATCAGCTGATAAACACACGTGATCTTCAGGTTTTGGGACCTTAAACCATTATTTCATAGGTTAAATAAAGAGAAAATGAATAGACCCCGGATATTCCCATGCAAACTGGGAGAAACATGGTCATGCCATGCCTTGGTCCACGGCCGTGTTTTGTTGCCTGGATCATGGCATGACCATGGTGTGGTCGACGGCCAAGATTGGCCAAGTTTTTCCTTCTTCAATGCAATGTACCATCCTTGGTGGTTCCTCCTCTTCCTTGGGCTGATTTTCATCAGGGCTTTGACAACTTGTCGAAGGGCTTCCTTTTCCCTCTTGGTCCTTGCCCTGGTCAGCGCTCCCCCTAGGCCTTGAAGCTCTTGTTCCAGCTTAGCTTTTTCCATGGCCATATCAACATGGTTAAGTTTACTTGATTGATATACAGATAAGTTAAGTAGCTTTTCTCAAATGATTTTTTCTCTCTGTAATTTATTTTCCCATTTTTACTGAGATCCCTCATTCTTTAGACTCCTGCTTTTCTTCCCTCCCAGATCCCCTTAATGAATTTGTTCGTTATTAAAAAAAAAGAAATTAAGTTCTTCACAGTCACAGATAAGATTTTGGAGTGGTAGAAGCTAAGTACACGCATTGGAAAGCATTCATCAAATCTGGACGCCTAAAACCTTTCTGTTAGTGACACAAATGAAGAATCACTTTTCAAACTATAGTGGTATTTTATGCCCTGTACAAGGGGTTGTATGCTTAATTTCTGTTTTTAAATCTTTTTCTACGAATATAAAATTAAAATAGAGAGGACATTTGTTCATTTCTTAAGTGTTGGTTTGATTGTTAACCTTCAAGCATGTAGTTATGCTTTTGTTAAATTCAGCCATTATCACTATTGTTTTGGGATATGATCTTAGAAAATATTTGAGAGCTAAGATTCCACATCTTTCAATTAGGGTTTGAAAAGTGCACTAGCCTCTGGTGCTGACAAGGATGAAGAAGATTCAGAGGGAAGAACTGCTTTGCATTTTTCCTGTGGATATGGAGAGGTATGTTAATATTCTGAATAAAGTCTTTCTCATCTGTTATTGAAAATCACTGTTCATTGGAAGAAAAAAACTTCTTAATTAGACATATATAGCACACATGTCTGTGTTTGACATATAACACTATACCAAAATGGTTTGTCACTATTAGATTAAGTGAATGTAATAATTAGGTTGAGTAAATGTTTTAGTTTAAGCAAAATAAATTTGTTGTAATTCAGTTCTTTAGCATGTGTTAAATTCTGTTTTAGATATTTTTAGTTACAAGGGCATTTTTGTAACTTTGCCCTCTCTATATAAATAGCTGAAAGCTATTCATTGTATATCATCTTTTCATTTTGAATAAAACAGAGTTTCGTGAAGCTTCTCTTCTCCTCTCCTACTCTCTCTTTTTTCTTCTGTTTTCTTCTGCATTTTACAGTCACGCTTCATACTCTACCATGTCTGCCCTTTAAAAATGATATATCCCCGTAAGTTTAAAATTGGATGTATTAATAATTAGAATTTATTATTGCGGCAATTGGTGGGGATTGTGGAGGTAGCAATAGCATTTGTGGTGGCAATGGTAGTGTAACAACATTGGTAGCAACAGGGAGGTATAGGCAGCAATGCCACTTTTGGTAACATTGTGGTGGTGGCAGTGAAGCGTGCTATACTGCTATATCTTGTATACCTCTCTGGCACCAAGACCTTTCTAGGATGAGCAAGAAGAAAACGGAAAAAGCTCAACAACATCAATTAGAATTTCAGGATTCTTGTTAGGCTTTTTCAATACATGGCTGAACAAGTATGCATGATATTATTCCAGGTGAAGTGTGCACAAATTCTCCTTGAAGCTGGGGCCAAAGTGGATGCTCTGGACAAGAATAAGAACACAGCTCTTCATTATGCTGCTGGTTACGGCCGAAAAGAATGTGTCGCCCTCCTTCTTGAAAATGGTGCTGCAGTGTAAGTAGAGCCATTTCAGATTGTGTTTTGAAATTGCTATCCTATTTATTCATCATGCAAATGCTTCCTAAATCCTAACCCATGATGGTTTGTGCATGCATGCTAATTGAACTTAATCTATTTGTTTCACTTTTTGTTCAATTTCAGTACTCTGCAGAATCTGGATGGGAAAACTCCTATTGATGTTGCTAAGCTTAACAGTCAACATGAAGTCCTAAAGTTGCTTGAGAAAGATGCTTTTCTGTAGTTACCAAATCATGATGATATGGTTTGGTGTCAACAAGAAGAAAATGGAAAAACTGAGGGGGAAAGAGGTTTAATGGTATGTTGAACTAAATTTCTTATTTTTTCTGTGTTGGATGTTGTCACCACCAAATTTGTTATCTATGTAACTTATATTAACATTATGTGGATTGTTATTATACTGCATGGTTTTCTTGATTAAGTGCCATAATTATTTCACTGTGTCCACTTTTAGAGTCAGCACAATGTTTTAGTCCAATTGTTCTGGTCTATTCTGGAATGGAAAAAAAATGTCAAACTTGATAGGGCCTGAGCATAATAGATATAATTCTTACAAATGGATAAGTCCTTTCCGATATTTGAATTCATGACCTCGGACCTATGGTGACAACAAATTTATTGTTTCAGTGAGATTCAGCCTCTTAGATTTTGATTCAATAGAGTAATTACAATTTATTTGCATAAATGCTGCTTTAAAACTTGCAAGTTTTGAGTGTCTATGTTTTTTTAAGAGTAAATTACACTCACACCCCCTGAGTTTTAATGAAATTACACAAACCACCCATCCCTTATTTGTCCTTACACCAACCACCCCTCCCCCTTACACAAACCACCCATAGATTTATACATACATTACACTGACTACCCCTCCATCTTATAAAAATGTAATATTTTAAAGAAAAAATGTGTGATGAATGTAATTAAGTTAAACAAAATATTGTATATTGTGTAACACTTCAAATAGTACAAAAGCGAGTGTTTCTTTATTATTTTTGTGCATTAAAAAATACATTAATAATTTCAAATATATGTTTAAATAACTCTTGTACTATTTTATAACGAGCCAAATAATGAAGACGTATTGACACTTATATTATTTAAATTTGTCTACACAATATACAATATTTTGTTTAATTAATTACACACATCATACGTTTTTTGTTTAAAATATTACATTTTTATATCATGCAGGGGTGATCAGTATAACATATTTACAAAATTATGGGTGGTTCATGTAAGGACAAAAAAGTGAGGGGTGGTTTGTGTAATTTCACTAAAACTCAGGGGGTGTGAGTGTAATTTACTCTTTTTTTAATTATCTTTTTGGTAAAACAAACTTGGGTTGTGAGAGTCATAAGATGGTCAAATAAGGAGGTTGAAGGTTCAAATCTCATTCACCATAAAATACTAACATTTGTTGATAAAATAATAATAATAATAATAACTAAGCCTTAATTTTACTTCTTGGATCTTTAATCCTCCACCAAAAATGGGAATGAAAGCCTTACACATTGCTATCAGCATAGCACATTATTATACTTAAAACTATCAAGTTACCTGTGCATATGAACGGTGCGGTATTTTTTGTTACATGATCAATAATACATATGTTACTCATACATTTATATGGTTAAAAATACACGTTACATATACATTCACATGATTAAAAATACACATGTTACATGTGCATTCGTATTGTTAAGAACAAACATGTGACCCGTATATTTTAATAGTTAAAAACACATATCTTACTCGTAAATGAGATGAATGGAATGGAGTGGAAATGACTAAAGTATCCCTAACAATATTAAATGTATACATAGAAATATATCGTACAATTTACATTACAATGATATTAAAAAGTCATTATGTAATGACAAAGTTGCCCTTGAAGCGTGAAATATAGGGTATTCCTTTTAGTAATTACTATTTCCTCTATGTTATTATGTTAGCCTATGAATTTTGAACGGGAAAAAATGAATGTGGTTGTGACACATGTGAAAATGAATATTGATGAATTTTTTCCTTACATATAGTATATATATTACATTTTATTATTCTTATAAAATAATATGTTGGGTAATGGACAATGGGTATAAGTGTATTTTTATCCTATGTGAGAGGTTGTGTGTCTTTATCCTGGGAGATTGTTCTTAACCATACTTTTTGGTCGTATGATTAAGAAAACACATATTACTCGTACATTCATATGGGAAAGATTTATTTTCACATATATTTAAAACCACATAATTATCAATCTTATTAAGGATATATATTAGTAACATTATGTAATAATTTGATAAAATAAAATGAAATATATAAACCAATTTTAATACAATGTGTGAGGGTACATAATAAGAATGTAGACCAATTTTGGAGGCAAAAAATCAAGGAGAAGTTGACATGTGTCCATGATGATGTGACAAAAATATTTTTTTCTTATATATATAATAGATAAGAGTAAATTACTCTCACATCCCCTGAGTTTTAGTGAAATTATACAAACCACCCCTCCATTTTTTGTCGTTACACGAAGGACCCCTAATTTTGTACTTATGTTACATTGACTACCCCTGCGTAATATAAAAGTGTAATATTTTAAACAAAAAACGTGTGACGTGTGTAATTAAGTTAAATAAAATATTGTATATTGTGTAGAAAATTCAAATAATATGAGAGTCGATGCGCTCGTTACAAAATATTATTAGAGTTATTTAAACATATCTTTAGAATTATTAATATATTTTGTAATGAGACAAAAATAATAAAGAAACATTGATTTTTGTACTATTTGAAATATTACATAATATATAATATATATTTTTAAATTAATTACACTCACCACACGTTTTTTGTTTAAAATATTATACTTTCATAACATACATGAGTAGTCAGTGTAATATATATACAAAACTAGAGGTGGTTCGTGTAGGGATATGGTTGGTTCATGTAAGGACAAAAAATGGAGGGGTGATTTGTGTAATTTCACTAAAACTTAGGGGTGTAAGTGTAATTTACTCTTAAAATAATGAGGCTTATTTATGGTGTTGGAGAATCCAATAGTGGAATAGGTATGCTAAAAAGAAAATACAAATGTCCCTTTTCTCTAAACCAATGTTAATTCTTCAAATTCAGTTTATTTAAGATATCCCAAGCTTATGGCTCAAGAAGCCATTGGGCTATGACATTGTTTTGGAGAAGTTGAGATCCTTTGGACTAGTTTTGGTCAATTTTGCCTGAATGAGCTTAAATTTATCTGATATGATCATTAGAGCCATTTTATGAGTTTATAATTTTAATAGAGTTTGTCATATTAATCTCTAATAAATTCTATAAATTTATCCATTTGCTTGAGAATGAGGCATGGAGATAATTTCTTGCTTGTGAAAGATATTAGTGCAAATCTAAGCTAGATAAAAGTGAATTTAGCCTAATATTATTCATGTAATTTTGAGTGGATGAGCATTCAGGTTTTTTTTTTTTTTTTTGCTTGTTTATGACATTTTAGATATTAATTCTTATTGGTGTATATATATATATATATATATATATATATATATAGGTGTAACAGGTCATATAAGAACGGTGAGAACAATAAATCTGGGTCTTAAAATTCATCATAAATGATTATGATTAAAAGTTAGTTACTGGTCATGCGATAGTCTTGTGCATATATATTTTAATCTTGACCGTTTAAATAAGATGAAAGAAACCATATTAATTATTCTCATTTATCATAATAGCGCATTGTTCTCACATGAGTTTATATATATATATATACCGATTCTAAATAAGCCATAATATTAAATAGTGTTTTTTCAAAAATAAAACTAACAAAATGTTAAGGTTCCAAGAAAATGTCGATGTATCAACATCTAATCTTACCAAAGCATAAGAGCAATAACACAATTACACATAATAATATTAGGAAGACTTTGCTAGTTATAGGTAAACTATACTATAAATCTTCGACAAACTACTCAGTCGCTTCACCTACAATTCATTTATACATGCAAACAAACAAAACACAAAGAGGAAGTAAGACATTAAATCATGCAAAAGCGGCGATATGGATTTAGAAAGAATTGTAACGTCATAGCGACACAAACAAATACAATGTCATAGTTAGACAATATACACAACAATTATTATCTCTATTCATAATAAATATGTGCAAATGATGAATGATGTTTGGGTCTTATGTATTAGGATTTGTAAACTACTATTAAGTTATCTCTCATGCAATTCAACCGATCAATCTCCATCCAAATGTCTGAAGGCCCTAGTGGGATAGCAAGCCGGAGTACAAATTTCCTTAGCAACGACAAATTTCCTTAACTATTTTTCTTTTTTCTTTTTGTTTACCATAGTTCTTGTTAGGTTGATGTGCTTCTTTCATGTCGATAAGTTATCTCATTTGGTTCATCATATTCTTTATATATTGTTATTTCCCTTTCCAATGAAATTTACCCCTTCTCCTATTTCCCTTTCTTTTTTCCTTTTCCCTAAAAATCCATTTTCACTCCACCATCTTCATGCCTTCATTGGTATAGTTGTCTTTTCTAACTTTAAACTCAAAAGCAAAGTGACTTTCCTTTTATTTTAGTGAAAGTTGATTCAGTAATAAATAATACAATTATATTGATTTAATACAATAATATTGATATATAATAAAATTTAAAAATAATAATCTAAAGTTCAAGGTTAAAACTAAATTTACTAGTTAAATTTTTTATTGTTATTAATTTAATATTATATTTATGCAATTTTATCATTAATTGAAATTTAAGAGATAATTACAAAAAAAATAATTTAGAGTAAATTATACTCACAACCCCTCAGTTTTAATGAAATTATACAAACCACATCTATTTTTTTTGTCCTTACACCAACTGCCCATATCTCTTACACGAATCACCCCTAATTTTATACATATATTACACTGACTACTCCTGCATGATATAAAAATATAATATTTTAAACAAAAAAACGTGTGATGAATGAAATTAAGTTAAACAAAATATTGTATATTGTGTAACACTTCAAATAGTACAAAAGTCATTGTTTCTTTATTATTTTTGTGTCATTACAAAATACATTAACAATTTCAAAGAAATGTTTAAATAATCCTTATACTATTTTATAACGAGTCAAATAATGAAAACGCATTGACTCTTATATTATTTGAATTTGTCTACACAATATACAATATTTTGTTTAATTAATTGCACACGTTACACATTTTTTGTTTAAAATATTACACTTTTATATCATAAAGGAGTAGTCAGTATAACATATGTACAAAATTAGGGGTGATTCGTGTAAGAACAAAAAAGATGAGTAATTTGTGTAATTTCACTAAAACTCAAGGGGTTGAGTGTAATTTACTCAATAATTTATGGTATCTACTTACAAAATACATAAAATTTAAAATAAAATTATAAACTTTTCCCATAGGAGTACAAGGTTACTCCACCATTTACAAGAGTATTTCTACCGTTACTTGAAGATAAGTATATTTTTGTATAACAAATGGTACCTCAATCCTGTAGGTAACAAATTAATTTCCTTGGAGATGCATGATTACCCCTTCCAACAAACATTACTTCAGGAATCGAACTTTTAACATTTCACATAATTTGATACTTAGATTTAATATAGTCTTACACTATTAGACCAATGTCCGATTCGTGATCAAAATGTACTCTAGAAACATGCAAAGCCATTCCACGCCTAAATATGCCAAAGAATTTGAACTAGTGTACTAAATCAAAATCTTTCAAAGGCTGGCAAAGTTTTTGACATTTTTTCTTTGTCAAACTAGAACAAATTTTTTGCAATGAAACCATACCATGATTGTAAAAGTGGAGCATGTAATGAAATAATTATGACACTGATCTCGAAATACATTGTAACAACCAATATATTATGTTACATAGTTTGATGGATTACAATATCCAACTCAGAAAAAAAAGAATTTATTTCAATAAATCAAATATTCTTCTTGTTGACACCATGCCATCATGATTTAGTAACTACAGAAAAGCATCTTTCTCAAGCAGCTTTAGGACTTCACGTTGATTGTTTAGTTTAGCAACCTCTATAGGAGTTTTCCCATCCAGATTCTGCAGAGTACTGAAATCGAACAAAAAGTGAAACAAATAGTTTAAATTCAATTAGATATAGTTTGTTTAGTTTTAGTTTAGGCTGCTAAAGACTGACTTGCCCCAACAGCGGTAGCTAAAGGCTTAACCCATTGTTGAGTACCCAGATTCTTCAACCCCGACCTCAAGAGAATCCGGGGAAAGCTCCATAAGCTTGACCGGTAGCGGTAGGGGTTTGGGATATCTTCTTAGTTTGGGGCTAAGGCCTGTAGCTATCGGAGTTTCACTCTTCTCTTCACCGGAATTGGAATCTACTTCACTAGATGGAACAAAGATCAAATCTTCCTAAGCCTAAACTTGCCATGGAAGGGAAGTAGGGTTTCATCTCAAAACCAATCAGCAATGACACGAATAGTCCAACAAGTATAAACTATGGCTAGAAGAATGAGGCAAACGATGTAGGACTTACTTCTCATCATGGGTTAGGAAGCATTTGCATGATGAATAGGATAACAATTTCAAAGCATAGTTATGAAAACCGGTTCGTGCCGGCTAGTTCAATTGGTAAATCGGTCCCAATACCGGTACGGTACAACAATTAACCGGTCATGCAATTATACTGGCCAAAACCGCCCAAAAACAGTCATACCAGCCGGTTTTCAATCATACCAGTCAATTTTTATTTAAAATTAATTTTTTAATGAAAATAAAATAATTATTGATTTTTCAACATTAATATTAATATTATATATGTATATCTAACTTCACTGTATGCGGTTTAATTAGTGAACCACCGGTTGAACCGTTATACCACTATACCAGTACCCCTACCGGTTTAATGACCGGTACGATATTAATAACACTATTTCAAAGTATAATCTGAAATGGCTACTTACACTGCAGCACCATTTTCAAGGAGAAGGGCCACACATTCCTTCCTGCCATAACCAGCAGCATAATGAAGAGCTGTGTTCTTGTTCTGATCCAAAGCATCCACTTTTGCCCCAGCTTCAATGAGAACTTGTGCACACTTCACCTGGAATGATATCAAAAACTTGTTCAGCAATGTATAGAAATAACCTACATACAATCCTTAAATTCTAACTGCTCATGAGTTTCTCCTTTTTTTTCTTCTTCCTCGTCCTAGACGGGATTTGTTGCTACCTTCCGTCTTCATCATTGAAGCGATGTCGTTACACCACTGCCATTGGCACCACTGCTACTACCTCCACAACCATATGCAGTCACGTATTTTAAAAGTAAGGAGACACTTTTTTTAAAAGACAAACAGTAGGTCGCAACATGCAAATAACAAAATTAAAATCAGAATTAGAAAATTCATTCCATAGTTCTTCGTGCGATTCAACGGCTAAGTTTAAAAAATTCTAATTTAATTCCAATGCTCACATGATTGGAACTGGAATTGCAATTAATTTCACCTCTATTCTCCAAAAAGAGTAGTAAAGTACAAGGGGAATGGAACAAGGGGTAACCCAATCATACATGTTTCAAATTTAAACCCTAGACCATTACCTTATTTCATCCTAGTATCTTTAACAAACTCATTGCTAATGACGGCAAAACAGCCGAAATCTGTTTACCAAATAAATGCACTGATTCAGGAATAATGTCCACAAAACCCCATTCAACCAAGCAGACAAGGCCAAACCCATGGAGATCAAAACCAATGCGCTGATAATCTTTAACCTTGATAGAGCCATCCCTTTTAAGAAACAAGGAATGGAAGTAGCTTTCATGGTGATCCCAACTTCATGATTAAGCAAGAAGATATTAGAAAAGACATACCCCAAACGGCTTTTCAGGTAGATGCCCAACAATAAATAATGGGAACTTGTTCCAATCTAACCTTACACATAGCATCATCGGGTCTTTTTATGATATTAAAAGAAATGTTATTAAGAGAAGAAAGGTGAGGAATACAACAAGAGGACAAGACATCCTAAAAAAATCAAAAGAAACACCCAATAACTTAGTGACATATCATTGCAACAAAGCATGTCATTGTCAATCCCACTGGACATCTACCAAAGAAACACAACTAAAAATCCTGTTTCAAAACAATCTATTCCAAGGTACTTTTGCCGCTAAGCAATATAAACAGAGATGAGACCTACTTTTTGGAATTTGAACCACACATAATGCACACATTAGGAGACAACAGCTACATGTTTCGCTTCTGGAGCATGCCAATGGAGTTAATCCTATTAAGAACAGTGGTCCAAACAAAAGCTTTAACCTTATAGGGAGGGAGCTTTGAACTTCAAAACAGGTTTTCCAAAAAGAAAACTATCAGTGTTACAAGAAAATTAGGAACTAAAACAAGAATTTACATGTGAATATTGCCGGGGGATCAAACTATCAGTGTTATAAGAAAGTTAGGAACTAAAACAAGGATTTACATGTGAATATTCCAGGGGGATCGAGGATCCATGTTCTAGAATCGTTAAAAGAAGGCATGGATACAGCAGTCTTATTCCCACTAGGTGGGTTTGGCAAAAGAGAAGATGAATAAAAACAATTAAATTTAAAACCAAAAGAGATTGTAGCTCATCAACCTCTAGCATGCAAATTTGTGAAAAAATGGAGGTTTCAAGAGGAGTTATCTTGAGAGTAGAATTGACAAACAGGAGCATTATGCGAAGAGGAAAGATGGAAAATCTAGAGAAAGACTCAAATGGAGCAGTACCAACCCAAACATTTTCCCAAAAATTAATGAGAACCGCCCCCTATTAGTGTAATTAGAGTCTCTGTATTGTGTTAGGACTAAGTTTAGTTTAGCTGGTGACAGCTGATTATCAAGTAGCTGACATCCAGACAAAGGCTCTCTACTACAAGATTTCTATTCTAAGACATAAGCTCAACATTACATGAATGTTCAGCCCAGCAACGTCAGGCTCTTCTCACTGAGTTGGTATGGTAACCCACCCATTCAGATGCAAACCATTTTTATTCGAATGACTAGATGCCATAAAGATGATGTTTGAGAAGGAAATCACCAACTGAATCCCTATTAGCTCTTGTGCTTTCTTCTCCAATCTACAACCCTTTCAAACCACCAACTCATGATTTCCAGTTTATTTGCTTTTTGTAACTACAATTATCAGTTGCAGGTGGCTTACTTATTAGCCAAATAGAAGTCAGACATTTGGAAATTGTTGGTACACCAAACAAGTGTCGCCAAATCCAACCCATACTCGCTCCTACTTTAAGCAATGATTTAACCATTGACTCTCACATTATAAAATGTTAACAACCTTGCAGATTAACAATATTGTCTATCAGATTTGTTGTAACAAATAACATCTTGTAACACATTCTTAGTTTCCATCTTGTCATGGTGCTAAACAAAGTCTACCGCCCAGGCCTTTGCCCCACTTATTTACCAACCCACACCCAAAAAATACAGAAGTAGACATTCTAAGAAACATAGAAGCATGTAAGTAAAAAAGGATGAGAAAGACTTCATTCGGAATAAAAGCATACCTCTCCATATCCACAAGAAAAATGCAAAGCAGTCCTTCCCTCTGAATCCTCCTCATCCTTGTCAGCGCCAGAGGCTAACGCACTTTTCAACCCCTAGTTCATGTATGTGAAGTGTTAGCTCACAAATAATTCTCCAAACCATACTCCAGAAATAGGAAAGATAATGTCTGAATATAATAAAAGGAGAACTACATACATGTAGGTTAACAATCAAACCAATAGATGACAAATGAACAAGTGTCCATTCTGTTTTGATTTTCTATTCCTTGAAAAATAACACAAGTACAACTGTTTGTAATAGGATATGATACCCATATATGTAACGTGCAACTGCCATCATAATATTTTGTTTACTTTGGTTTGAAATGTGGTTCTTCATTCATGTGTCACTAACTGGAAACTTTTAAGCATCCTGATTCAATAAATGATTTCAAAAGTTTGTACTTAGCTTCTTTCACTCCAAAACCTTTCATGTGAAGAAGTTTATTTCTTCTTTAAATAAAAGAATAAATTCATTAAGGGGGAGAAAATAAAAGTAGAACAAATTTGGACGGTAAGGGATCCACCATGGTTAGAAAGGGAAAAATAAAATAACAAGAGAAAAAGAGAAACATCAATGGAGAAAAGCTACCCAAATCCTCTGCATAACAGTTAAGAAACCCCCCCTTAAAACACAACCATGTACAAGTAGATGAGGAATAGATTCTAAACAAAAACATAAATACATATAAAAAAAAGACCCAAATGTGGCTTGCGATCACACAATAAGTCAGTATTAGCTCTATTAAGCAATGCTGTCCAAATAAAAGAAATGACGTAAGAGAGAGCTCTAGACATCCAATGGGGAATGCAAACTAGACCTGTTTAACGAATGAATTAGAGATTCATCAAATAAATTGCACAAAAACACCCCAAAAAGATCAAGAAACCAAATATTTTTTCATAAATTATAAGACAAATGAACACCGTTGATGAGGCTGCAAAGAGACTCCGAGTCAGAGAATTCACTATCATTTAAATAACCAAAAATATGAACATCTAAAGATTAGAACCTTGAACAGACAATAGAGTTGTGTAAAGAAGAAAGATATCAGAGATGTGGTAAATAATGTCAACTGAGCATTTTCCTATGCAAAGATCCTCAGGAATTTTAACATCTGGACCATCATCTATTTTTACTGAGGATGTTGAAAAAAATAGATAAGTTTGGATTATAGATAATTCACATGTTCAAGATCTGCAGCTTCTACCTAAACAAGTTCCCCGCGCAAGCATAACGAAAATTTCCAATTTCTCTGTTTCATCTCAATAATGTCAACCATAACCTAAATATTCATGATTTCTTCAAAAGGAAGAGAGCTTTTAAAGCATATGTATGTGAACAAAAGAGCTATGCCATACCTCTACATCACCAACACTAGCAGTATGATGAACAATTGATTCATCTTCATTTCCCACATCATCTGTTTCATCTGGCACAGAATTTTCAGTAGAAGCAGCTTCACCACCAGGATTTTGAAGGCCCATGGCTTGTCCCAACTTGTGCAAAACCTCCTCATCGTTCCAGTATCTGTATGAAAAGAATCATTTAAGCAACCATTTACAAACTTAATACAACATATATTATGTTGGAAATTGGAAGTGTCAAAATTGTAAAAGATATTTTTTTAAAAGAATGTTGAAGCCACTAAACCTCATCATAGCAGTAGGACCACCGGTCTCTATCTCATCTAAAATATGTTTCAATGATGGATCTTCCTTGATGCGTGCCATTCTCTCTTCAAGCTGCTCTTTATTTGACGGATTAGTAAAACTTTCGAGCATATTAGACATAGACGGGTCCTGGATAGTGACAACATATATTTTACCAGTCAGTTGAAATGTCATGTAACAAAAAAGTAGAAGGGGTATTTCTGATACCTGCATCAATGCACTACCAAGTCGCTCAGCCATTGTCATAAAATCAGGGTTCTGCATAACCTGTTGCATGGTTTGAAAATATTGCTGATTATCAAAGTTAGGGATACCCTCCTGTGTGGTACCTTGAAACGTTTTCTGAAGCTGCTCAGCCATCTGAGTGAATGAAGGATCGTGTGCTATCTGTTCAGCCAATTCCTTGATACTTGGATCCTGTGAGTTTCACGTTTAATTAGCAGAGCCTATATCAACAAGTTCCAGCATACATTATAAATTCATAATCAACTCCAAACATCGGATAAACAATACTTCAATGTGAGAGAAAAAAAGGTTAAGAAATAGGTCAAACCATATGAGTACTTCAGAGGCCATTGAATGCTTTTCACTAAAACTTATCTACGGATTTCAATTATTCCAAGGCCTTTTAAAGAT
This sequence comes from Lupinus albus, assembly GCA_009771035.1. Taxonomy (NCBI): domain Eukaryota; kingdom Viridiplantae; phylum Streptophyta; class Magnoliopsida; order Fabales; family Fabaceae; genus Lupinus; species Lupinus albus. Next base: position 3,732,827 of record CM020013.1, on the reverse strand, counting down.
TAATAAGATAGCAACTATGAGAAAGAAATTAAACAATCTGCCACAGTCTAATGCACATTGGCAACAACTAAGGGAGGCTCACTCTAGAAAGCCCCAAAGGAGAAGGAAGATAAAATTGTATTGAAGGCTCACTGCCAACAGTTCAGCACTCTGAAATAAGTAATAACTAAGAATTTCATTCCTGAAAAACATGGGCATCATATTCCAACCACAAGTGCCAAATACAAAACATTACCGAGACTTTGGAAACATACACGCATGTTTAAAAATATTATGTGTGAGATGTCACATGCTCACAGAGAGCATGAAAACACACTCACAGGCATTAACAATGCTTAGTTATCAATAAATGCATCAGAATAGTACATTCAATACAACTATCAAAATAAAGGAGAGGAAACTATGTACATTGAGCAAACCAGACATCGCTGAGAAATCAAAAGGATTGGGTGGAAACCCACTTGAAGGTGCAGAGGCACCTCTTTGTCCAGTTGATGGATCTGCAGAGGATGTTTCATCTTTTGTATTTTTATTCTCCGCCGTGCCAACTTTGACATCAATGAAAAATTTAACATGTGTGAAGCTAAGGCACTTTCAAGATTTCAAGAACCTAAAACAGCTATGCTAGAATGCATGTACAAAACCATATGAACATTAGAGTGAAAATTTTAAAAACAACCTAGGAGTAAATCAGAGAAAAAAGCACTAATAATTATAACAAATTAGAACCTTCAAATAATGGTTTGTTCCACTTCTACAATTACAAAGAATAGTAGTCAAAGCATATAGAGTAAGAAAAGTGTGACTTTGTTTATGACATTAAGCACAATTTGTTTTGTAAGGAGGGCACATTTTAAGGAATAGTAAATTATTATTTTCCCGCATATGACGTTGTTCGATCCACGTAGCTGACCTCACCTGGTGAAACTAATGCTTGGTCGTTGTTGCATCAATTGCATAGGCTTTATAAATGAAAAATTATTTTAAAAAATAAATTACATTTCACAACAAAAAATTGTTAAAAAACATCATTTTACAAAGTAAGCCTTTTGTCTCTTTACCAAACACCAAACTTGTTTGGACTTACAAATTATGAATTATGTAAAACACCAAACTCAACTAATTTTAATGTACAAGAAGAATCATAAGGCGTATATATCCAAATACCACATCTTTTGAACAAAGTTCAAATCTGAGTACACTAATTATTATTATATCACATAACTAATCTACAAAACTAATTTACATAACAAAGAAAATAAACAATTCTTGACCACAAACAATTAAAAATTAAAAAAAATAACAAAATAGAAAATCAAAACATACCAGCCGGTGAGTCCTTTTCCTTTTGAGAATTTGAAGCCATGAGATAATAAAAATCTGAGACAAGCCCACACACAAAAATTCAGATTGAGAATTGAAAATCACAATAAACACATTAAAAAATTAAGATTTATTTAAAATTGTGATAAATAAAAAGCAGGATGAGAAGAAAACATTAGAAATAATAATATGAATAGTGAAAATTGAAGAGGATAACCTGAAAGCAGTGGAATGAGTGTGAAGAGGAGGAACAGCTATGATATGTATGAGTCAGATGCTAAACCCTTCAAATCCACCACTCTCATCATAATATAAATATAAATAATTTTATTTATACAAATTAATAATTTCGAATGATAATAATATTTATACATTGTCATTATAAAAATTTATATATATTATATCAATTATTAGTTATTGCCAATAATAATTAAATATGAATAATGATCGATGGTACAGTAATAATATATAAAAATCAAAAATGAGTTTTTTTCTAAATTATTAATTAAAATACAGCTAAGAAAATACACACAATTATTTTAAGTGGACCCTCTCAATCCTCATCCTCTAAAATGAACGGTTGTTATCACTTTTCACTTCTCCCACATTTTGTATAGGAAAATAATATATATTCCTACTAAATCTTCCTATTTATCTTCCTACCCGCAAGAAAGTGACATATGTCACTTGTAAACCAATTACTAATAAATAATGTATCACTTTGTGACATATGTCATTTTTTTGTGATAAGAGGATTAGTATGAGGATTTAGTAGAAGATTAGTCTTTTGCATAAATTGTAGGCCAAAATACAAGAATTATATGTGTATCTTAAATACAAGATTAAATTACATTCAGATTTCTAAGTTTCTAATATAAAAATCCTCTTATTTTTATACATACATTATAGTGACTATCTTTAAGTGTGATCTTTTAAATAAAAAATATGATAAGTGTAATTAAGTTAAATAAAACATGATATATTGTGGAGACAAGTCCAAATAGTATACGAATCAATATATTTTTATTATTTTGATTCATTATAAAAATGCATCAATTATTCTAAGCAAATATTATTTAAATCAATCTTATATTGTATTCTAACGTATAAAAAATAATAAAAGTGTATTGTTTAACTTAATTACATTTATCATCTTTTTTTGTTTAAAAGATTACACTCATTTTTCATATACGGGTAGTCAGTGTAATGTATTTATAAAAATATGAGGTTTTTTGTAGGTATATGAATGAGTGGTTTGTATAATTTCACTAAAACTCAGTTAATCAATTGGCTCAGTTTATGGCTAAGCCATCCAGTGCCCATCACTTAGCTTCCATTAAGGTGCTCAAGTACATCAAAGGCACCCCTGCTCTTGGTTTGTTTTATCCCAATACCTCTGTTTTGCAGCTTAAGGCTTATAGTGATAGCGATTGGGCCTCCTGCCCTGATACAAGGAGGTTCACCACTGGTTTTTGCATCTACTTGGGTAACTCTCTCATTAGCTGGAAATCCAAGAAACAAAACTATTTCTAGAAGTTCTTGTGAGGCTGAATATAGGGCTTTAGCCCTTACTTGTTGTGAACTTACTTGGTTAACTTACATGCTTTATGATTTGCAACACCTACATCTTACACCTGCTACTCTCTTTTGTGATAACCAATCTACTATTCACATTGCCACTAACTCTGTTTTCCATGAAAGAACAAAACATATTGAATTAGATTGCCATACAATTCGTGAAAAATGTGGCAGGGGCTTGGTAAAACTCCTGCCCATCCATACAACTCTTCAACTTGCAGATGTCTTAACCAAGCCATTGGGTCCCAAGGATTTTTCATCTATTCACCTCAAGCTGAGTCTCCTTAACATTTGTGCCCCAACTTGTGGGGGGTATTAGTTGAGAATTCTACTCCTCAAGTCAAAGCCCAATCAAGTTACAACATAAGCCAAATGACCGAGCCAGCCAAGGCCAGCAGCATGATCGTGACCGAGTCAGCCAAGGCCAGCAGCATGGTCGTGACCGAGCCAGCCAAGGTCAGCAGCAAGAACGTGACCGAGCCAACCAAAGTCAGCAGTCTGATCGTGACCGAGAATCACCAGGTCACTTGCTCTACCGTGGCCAAGCCTGACCAGGCCACATGCCTGGCCACAGTCAGTCCTGACCGAGACATTTCTAGGCCAGTGACTAGGCCCAACATGCATCAGTCCAAGTCAACCTGGTTTGCTTGTGGCTTAAGCAACCAATTAATCTACTTCATAATTTACATTTTTGCCATTGTATTTTTAGTTAAGTTGGTTAGTTTGTTAGCTTGTTCATTACTATAAATAATCAAACTTAACTATTTGTAAATCAATCAATTTCATTCAATAAAGAAAGTATTTATTTTCTTCTTTTCATTCCCTCTTCACTTCATCTTCATTCTTTCAAGCTTCCTTCATTTCAAGAAGTGTTTAACCACTTCAAGAGAAGTTCTTCATTTTCTATTATGGTATCAGAGCAAGTGACCTGGTGATTCTCGGTCACGACCAGGTTGCTGACTTTGGTTGGCTCGGTCACGTTCTTGCTGCTGACCTTGGCTGGCTCGGTCACGACCATGCTGCTGGCCTTGGCTGGCTCGGTCACGGCCATGCTGCTGGCCTTGGCTGGCTCGATCATTTGGCTTATGTTGCAACTTGATTGGGCTTTGACTTGAGGAGCAGAATTCTCAGCTAATAGATATTAGTATAATATTTTTGTAGATGTATAAATGCATCATAGCAGGAAGTTTTATATGAACATCTATTCTTGTAATATTGTTATTGAAATAACAATAGTTTTCACTCATTTATCAACTTGACATTCTTACTGAAAAATATTTTTTTCACAGAAACATTCTTATAATTAATATTTAAGTCAAGTCACTAAAATTTTGAAATATTTTGATTTTAGTATTTGCTGTTAATTTAATATTACTTGTCTCCTCTAAAATGGCTAATGTAAGACATGTGAGACTAAAACTAAAGAGAAAGTAGTATTTCTTTATACCAATAGATAATTTATCTTCTTAAATCTATTTATTATTTCACATGTGTCTTATTTTTTCTCTCTCTAAAAATTTAATTCTAAAATATATTATAAAAAGAAAATTAAGATATATATCAAATAATAAATGAATTTAAGGAAATAAATTATCTGATTAAACACTTTATTCTAAAAAATAAATGTTAATAAATTTTAACCCAAACCAAAAAATTTATTTAACAACCAAGAAAACTCCACCTTATATGATCCAAATCATTGATTTTGTCTTATGCTGGAACAAGTGAAGTGTGTGATGGCCCATATTTTTACTTTAAGGAGTTAAATATTTAAGTTTTGTATATTTCATTTTTTTATAATTAAAATATCTTTTTTGTATTGAGTGTACTTTTTATTGGGTGTTCTTTATATTATATATACACTATAAGATGTGAGGGAGGCTTTGTTGAAAGTTTTGCCACTTACATACTTACCTAGCAACCTTTGAATATCATTAATATTATTATCAAGAATTATTTTGATATAGTAGCTTGTGAAATCCTAACACTAATTCTTAAGTATATTAAAATATGTTTGATTGAAATTTGTAACCTAGTCTTTATTAATCTTCATATGAATAACTTGAAAAATTATTTGTTTATAATGTATATTCCTAAAAATATATGATATAATATATTTATAATGTATTATAAGTTTAACTAATTATTGATTAATGTATATTTATCAGAATAAACATGAGAGCTTTTATATCTACTTTTCTCTAGTTAAAAATTACGAATTTTTCATATACATTCCCAACGTTATTTTTTTAATCAATGGCATGTAACTTTATTAATATAAAGTTAAGCAATAAATATTATCAACAACAGAATAATATATATGATGTGAGATCTTTAACTTATTTCCTTAAATGACATATATATCTTTTCATTTTCTCCTTTAATATTTTTTATATTCTAAAAACTATTTTCCAAGTAGACATAAATAAAGAAGCATTTGTGATACCTTCACAAAAGGTAAGCGTGAGCCGGGTTGGGACGAGCTAAGGTTTGTCCTTACCCAACCATAAATGTTGTTCGAACCATTTTTTTGAACTCGGACTCGGTCCTAGACCCGAAGTTAACCCGACCCTAAATATTCACGGGTCAGCCTTTAAACCCGGACCCGACCCTAGACCCGACTAAATATAACGTATACTCATTTTACATAAAATTTTCTAAATATTATTTATTATTGTGAATATGTAATTTGACATATAAAATAATATATGTATATATATTATTAAACATGTACATATGATGAAAAATTATAGAATCAATGATATTTTCGAACCTGACCATAAATATTGATTGAGTCTAATTTTTGAACCTGAATCAGGCCCTAGACCCAACCATTTTCAGGCATGATTATGATCGGGGCATATCGGATGAGCGGGTATGGTCGGGTCCTGCTCACCCCTACCTTCCACTAGCCAACCTAATGTCACACCCTTCCTTACTCTTTGTTTGATAGATGGAAGTTAGGAAAGAGAGAAATGAAGGAGAGAAAAGTTAAAGAGAAACATGTAGTTTCTCCCTATTGGTTGAGAGGAGAGAAAGTAAAAAAGTTATGGGTCTCATAAAAATTCTTTCTCTCTCCACTTGTGCGAATAAAGTGAGAGGAGAATAAAGTAATAGAATAAATAAAACACATATTTATCTTATTTATCTTCCTACTTTCTTTTATATCAAACATTACAAAAATACTCTCTATTTTCACATCTTTCTTTATTTACACTCTCTTAATCACCTCTTTATGTCTACCGATGAGAGAACAAAGGGCCTGATATGAGTGCATCCTCAGCCTAATATCCATTGTGGCATGTCAAATAATGGAATTAGAAGATAAAATATTAATATAAAAGTTCCCATGAACATGTTCCCTTTCAAATCTTTAATTTATTCCCATTGCAACGATAAGTAATAACGATCGAGAAACATTATGGGATACTAGCGTGTTGATCGGCACTGTTGTGCCCGTCAACCCGCTTTCCTATTGTTTATAACGTATGCTCTACATGCAATAAATGAATTGTGTTAGAAATATTATAATTGAAGTTGAATATATTATAATTTGCATTGAGTTATATGATTTTTTTTGTTAGAAATTAGAATGAGAGCAAAATAGGAAATCATTAATTACACAATTCAGTGGGTAGTTATTTTGGATTTTGACTTTATTAATTAATAGTATAGATGATGTAGACTGACAGTGTAAGGTCTTTATATAATAAAAGATACGATATTAGATATTAGATAAATAATATATTTATTTACTTCAATAGTAACTTTTTCGTATCTCATCCCTATTAGATATTGTATCCATTTCTAACTACACTGAAAACGTTAGATCAAGTTGTAAAACATAACAAGTATTAAAACAAAAAAATAATAAAAAGAGACATAAGTCAATATTTAAGTGATTTAAGAAAATAAATTACCAAAATACATTATTCTATATTAAATGAAAATATAACATAATTATTAAAAAACAATCTTATCACTTTTGGAAATGTTAAGAAATTATATTTCAATACAAAACTTTCATCTTTTTCTCTTTTAAACAACTATGCATAGTTTTGAAAACCGTGCCGTACCGGCCGGTTCAACCGGAAAACCGGTGAACCGGACCCCTAACCGGCACGGTACGTATGTTATACCGCATATGCAATAGAACCGGTTGAAAACCGGTCAAAACCGGTCAAAACCGGTGAAAACCGGTAAACCGGTTGGTTTGTACATTATTATTTTTTTTTTTTAAATTTCAAATTTTCAATTCTTCACAAATTCTTCAACTTCAATGATTGATACTTGGGTCATTTATTTGTATTTTGCGTTTGTTAAGTGATAATTTTGGATAAATATATGTTTTGTACTTTAGACTTTGATTTTATTAAAGACTTAATGTTGTTTGTTTGTGTGAATTTGAAGTAAATTATGAATATGGATTATAAATATGAATATCTACTTATTTGAAATTTTTTGTTATAGGTTTACATATATATATATATATAAGCAAGTATGTCCGGTTTAACCGGCATGCGGTTTAATTACTGAACCACTGGTTGAACCACTGTACCACTATACCAGTACCCTAACCGGTTTAATAACCGGTACGGTTTTAATAACATTGCAACTATGTATCAATATCTATGGGAACTTCTTAACATCCCATTTATTTAATTAATAAAATAATTAAATTTCCTCTTATTCCATATACCATTCACTCTAGTAATCTCCGCCGTTTGTTTCTTCAACAAATTGTGATCCGTTGATCAAAGTTCTTCGAATTTCAATGAATATATGAATTGGTTTTGAGAGATAAAACAACACGAGAGGGTGGACTATAAAGAAGAAGAAGAACAGTGATTAATAATTGAAAACTTTTATAATAATAATAATAATTATTATTATTATTATTATTGAATTATTATTATTATGGCGATGCGTGACCTTGTTTTGGGTTCTACATCATGTCCTGATCCTTCAGCTTCTTCTTCATCAAATAATCCTCTCGGTGCTCTCGCCAACGCTCTTATTGGCTCTTCTTCTAAAACTCAGGTACTTATTTTTTACCGCTATAGACATCGATATGTTAAGGTTTTCGAGTAATTCTGTCAGTATTATCGTAATTATCTGAATTGTCAAGGTTTTCGATGTTTCTGAAATCGTGACCGCAACTGCAATTTAAAATTTTTAAAAACTTGGTTATTACTATTGTTGTTATTAGGATTTTGTTTTAGATGTTTCTGAAATTGTGACCAAAACTGCTATTTAAAAAACTTGGTTATTACTATTGTTATTAGTAGGATTTTGGTATCTCAATTTTTTTGTGTGTACCAATTTGTTGCTAGATAATTGGAAAACATAAAATAGTCTAAAAAAAATATAGGTGGAATCAGTTATTATTAGCATTTTTTATAACACTCGGTACGACTATTTTGACTTATATTTACGATTTTTGAGTATTTGTTTGGTTTTTTATTTTTCGGGATGAAATCGGTTATAACTTATAAGGACCGAATTGGGTATTCAGTGTGTTAATGATGATGATGATGATGTGATTTTTTTTTTAAATTATGGGAACAGGAGAGGCTTAAGGAGATTCCTACATCAACTCCAACTGGTCCTGCCTTGCAATTTTACTCCCAACCTTCCAATCAGCTACCTGGATCCGAACTCGATAAGCCTTTTTTCGATGCTAACTCTCAGGTTATGATTGTTCTACTTTTCAATTATGTCAAATTGTATTACAACTATGGTAATAATGATGATGATAATATTTTGTTAAAATGACAGGGCCCTGAGTTTCTTAATAGGTTCCGGTCGGCTGGTGGGGTTGGCGGTGAGCTTGAGGGTGCTTGGAATGAGATACAGCATGAGGGTAGAGTTAGTCAACATCCAAGTTCTCAATTAGACCGCCTCTATGATAGGGGACCGGGTCCACAGCTTCATCAACCACCATTGGATGGTAATTATCGAATTTTCATAATTTGATGTTTTAAACATGGTTACTCAGAGCATAGCATGTGTATGCTGCTATATTTGGGTCCGTGCATCATCACCGTTTTATGCTTACAGGTTTATTTGCGAGTTGTTTTTTGGAGGGGAAGGAAAGGAAGGGAAGAAGAAGGCTTGGGAATTATGAAATACACTTGCGAGTGGATTCCCAAGCCTTTCCTCCCCCTCACAAGTAGACCCTAAACTTTAAAGGTCATTTTGGGTAAAATTTATGCAGAACCAAACCTATGTTTTAATCGTCGTTGACTCGGTAGTTTTGAGTATTCTTGACACAGTGTCGGCCATTCAAGTACAAAGAAAAAATCGAACCCGCATAATAAATGAGATGGTTTTCAATGAGGTTATCTTATCCTCCTAGTTCTTTGTAGTTGTCTTGTCTGTCGTAATGAATTTATTCTTTTAGCGAACAAAATGTTATGGATGCATGTGGGACTATGTTCTTTGAGATTTGTTGTTTTTGAATTGGATTTCCAACGCATTTGATATTTTTAAACTTGCCATGCTGGTCATCATTAAGTAATATTGTCCCTTTATTGGGCTTTAGTTGAAGTGCTTTGATATAAGTATGTCTTATGGACTCAAATATGTTACTTCAATTCTTCGAGATACTTCACATAAAAGAAGAGGTATGAAATTGATAGTGTTCTTTTTGCATTATATCAGGGACACCTCAAAGAGTTCTATCAAGCTTTTTGCACTCATTTCTTGATAGTGGCCGTGGTGGAGTCCCATTTCATCCTGCTCCTGTTCCATTATTGGGTTTATCTGAAGGTGATAAACAATGTATACGTGACCGTAGCAGCATAATGGCTAGGCATCTCTTTGCGGATAAAAGTGAAGAATTTATTGACGCCCAAGTATGGAAATTAGTTGATACCTTCACGTGCTTTACTTTTAATTGTTTGGTCTATTACATTATATGAACATAATATTGTGACAACTTAATTGGTCATCATTGAGGGAAACGAGAGAGAGAGAGAGAGAGAGAGAGAGAGAGAGAGAGCAAGGGAGAGAGAGAGGTTTAATTGTTTAAAGGTTAAAGTTCAGTGTTGCCAATAGGTGCTAGGATGGTTGCCTAGGCTCTGAAGTGAGGTGTGCAAGAAGTTCCATGGTCTAATATACTTAAAAATTCTATTAAAAACAGATGTATATTTTTTTATACTTTTTTGCAAAATAACACTGTATTATGCTTAGCTAAATTTCCTTGACACAGCATGTGGTAGGATTTTGTGTTGGATCGACATGAGATAGATAATGAGTTCTACCATTAAACAAAACATTGCCTAATTCTTTTGACTTGATTGCTTGACTCTAGACTCATCACTTGTAATTAAATTTACAGGTAAATGCACTTCTTTGCTCTTTAGATATCGACAGCAATATCCGTGGTAAGGGACATATGCCTGAAAGGTTTCGGGAGCTTAATGATTACTGGAATGAATCTCAAGGCAACCTGAGACTTGGTGCCCCTGCTGCAGACGGATGGATTACTGAATATGGTCAACATAGGCAACAATACGACAATCCTGATTCTTGGGCTAACTCATTTGAGCAGCAACATGGTGCCAATGGTTGGGTATCTGAATTTGAACATGTGAGCAATTTTTCCTGTTTTATTTCTAGGCTATAATTTGAAGATTCTTACTCTCTTTTTAATCAGTACTTTAACATAGTTTTGTGTCTATGTCCATTTGACATACAATTTAGGCCCTTCAGCTTTATTGAGGAAACTTGTTATACTTAATTAACAGCTATTGAAAACATCGTAGGATTAGAACCAAAGTTTCACAAACTGTGGATTTGAATTTTAGGTAGTCTTAGTCATCAACACTCATTTTTGGATTAATCCATGAAATTTCTCTTAAATGTCCATTTTATAATTAGTTGCAGCAAATTGCTTCCCATGTTTTGCCTTTATCGACTGCAAGTTTGAGTTTTAGGTTTTCCTGGTCTCACACATTGCTTCTCCAGACTTTTTCACAATTGTAGGGCTATTCCACTCAGTTTCAGTTTCACAACCAATACTTTCCTTTCTTTAGCTATGAGATTCCCTTCAAAATAATCCTCCAAACATTAATGCAATGTCATGTTTCTTCATAGGCTTTGATGTTGGCATCCATTACCTGTACATAGCATCTCCTAAGAGGAGGAGAAGGAGCATGTTGATTTCTTTTAAGTTTTGAGGTTTTTATAATGTCAATTTGTCAATGAAAACATCCAAAATGGGTAGAGTCCGTTAAAAAGTCATGGAAGAAAATATTACCAAAGATGGAAGAAGGCATCTTCATTTCTTTCATAAATGTTTTTGACAGTGTCTTCTTTTTTCGCTGGCCATCATGTTGGTATCCATATGTTTGGATTAAAGTAGTATTTGTAGATATCACATTGATCAAATTTTCAAAGTTGCCACTGTTTATGTTATTATTTTTAAATACTCATTTGATCTGGATACTTTTAATATATTTTCATCCTGCAGTCTCAACTGTCATCTGTGGATCAAATGCGAGGGATGAACATGTCAAACTTAGCTGCAATGGAGCAAACTCGCATGCTTGCAAATACATTGGGGGGTGACCCTAAATTTCAGGTTTATTTGATGTACACATCTTTGACATTTTTATTTTGCAAGCATGTAAATGATTCCAATCTAATACTTCATTATAATAATTAATAAATAAGAAAATAGAAGTTCAATAATTTTTAGCTAATTTATTTGATCTTTCTGGTTATAGGTGCTCTACTTTATTTGATAAATAAAATGAGAAAATTGGGAGACATATTTGTACTCTATCTCCTCATGATCCTCGTCTTACTCTTACAAACTAAAGATTATGAGTGTTTAATTTGGTATGCGGAAAATGTGGATAGATATTGAATTTTGCAAAATTTTATAATTGGGTGAACTACTGTTTATAAATATGCTCATTAACCTGAATTTCAGGTGGTTAAGGCATGAACAATCTTCATCTACTACACTAAAATGTATTCAATATCTCACTTGAATGCAACTTTTCAGTATCAGTAGTTCTAACATTTACAGGAAGGGAAGATCATTGGTGCTAGTCGAAAACATTATGGTGGAGGGTGTCATAGTGATCTAGATGATTTAGGACAACAAGAGTCTTAAACTAATAGGATCCATCTTTGTTTTTACTTAACTGGAGATTGGTGTTGTTGCTCTTGTGCTATGTTTTGTGTGCCCATGTTAAGGATATATTATCCTCTTGTAGCATTTCTTTTCTCTTTTTGGAAAAAAAGTCAACATCATGCTTTTGTGGCATGCAGAACTCGAAGTTTCTTCAATTTGTATCAAAGATGAGCCGTGGCGAGTTGATTATTGATGACAATCAAGTTAAAGAGACTGCATTACCTGCATCTGGAGATTGGGCAGCAGAATACCAGCAGCAATACAATCAAGGTCATTCATGGGCTGGTGAATTTTTAAATGACAAGGCATGTAAAATTTTCAGTGAGCTTGAAATCATATTTGTTTGCAAGTGTTTATATTATTGATTGGCATAAATTCAGTTAAAAAAACTAAAATGACCTATATTTTTTGTTACTCTTAACCAGACGAGGCAGAAAAATAAGGAAAAAGGTTGAGACAGAATAAGCAAAAATGTAAACATGGGCCTTTTTAAAATGGTTCTGAATAATTGTGATACAAGACACTGACCTTAAAATCCCAAATTAGTTTATAATAATATTATAACTTCTAAGTGACACTTGTGCCTTTTATTTTGGGTGAATTACAAGTACCATTTTTTCCATGAAACAAAGAAAATTATTAGATAGGAAAGAGTGAAGGTACTGCTAAAGGCAAGATAAGAAATGCTCCAAAACAGAAGGAAGAAAATACATCAGGTGAAAAGAAAAGAAATGCAGCAAGGTTGCCCAATTTCGTTAAAATTCATCGAAGGCAACTTCCTTTGAGGACATATTTCTATGCTTTTTTATGATAATTTGGGTTTCCACTTGTTTTAGTGGATAGTACTGTAAGTGCTGGGTGGCTTTCTCACTCAGACAACATTCTGAAGGCTTTGATCGAGAGGGATAAGGAGATTTTTGGTCTATAATTTGCTAAACTTTTGTAGCAGTGTATGGTCTTTGCTATTATATGGTGTATATGGTTGGAAAGGAACCGTAGAATTTTTAGACATTCCTTCTCATCTTTAGACTTTTTTGGAGAGGTTTCTTTTTTTGGCATCACTTTAGTGCTCTCTGCCCATCCTTTTTTTTTGTCTGGGGTTTCTATGGTAGACTTGCAGAGGGACTGACATGCTTTGTTGCATTGTTCTACCTCCTAGCAGTAGTTCTATCTCTTTCTTTTGTTCTTTGTGAGGATGTCTCTTATCCTCTTCTCTTGTACTATTCTATTTTCATCTAATAAAATTTCTTTATTTATCAAAAAATAAAACTAAGCCTTCTCCACAGATTTTATCCAGAGGTTTCTATTGCGAGTTCTCGAGGAGCTCTATTTATACGGGAAAATAGGTGTTAGAATGGGTTGTACTTTCATCACTTTGATTCCAGTGGTGTCTTATTTTTACGATTAAACATTGTTGACATACTAGCATTCTTACATGTGCAGTTGTGCTGTAACATTGTAGGTAAGTTTTGAGTATTCATTTTAATTGTGAGTTGGATTTTGTTATTTCTTGGATTTTGTCATCTCTTGAGGGTTAAGCCTTAGGATAACGGTAAGGTTGCTTTGTGACTTGATGCTTATGGGTTATAGTTGTGGAAACAACCTCTTTAGTCATGAGAAACCCTAGACTCCACAATGGTGGGAGCTTCACACACTAGACAACCCTTTTACTCATGCAAATCTGAGATACAGCTTATAGTTGGTTAATTTTTATTTTTATTGCAAATACAAAGTGATAAAAAATGCATGGCAAGTTATTTTGGTTTGGATTATGATAGGTCTACTTAGTTATCTTCCTTTTCTTCAAAATTTTAAATGCTGACTGGTGGGTTCCAGGTTTCTCGTGGACCTGATCAGTGGGTGAATGAGTTTACAACTGGAGGACAACAGCTTGAATCAGTTGATGACCAATGGGTTAATGACTTCTCGAAGTTGCATGTTGATGATTGGGCCGATGAATTTGGTCAGCAGATGGGTGAAGGAGTTTTCGGAGAAGGCTCTTCTGAACATTGGGCACAAGCATATGATGAGTAAGTCCACCTTCCTACTTACCAAGTTGCAATTTCTTTTCTTCATAAAGAACTATTCATTGATAGATTGACAAAACAAATAACTTTTTAGAAGAATTTGTATTTTGTAGAATGACTCTAAACTATGCCGCCATGTTAACTTTGTATGATGACTGGTATTATTCAGTTTTCTCAGACCCCACTTAGTTTGACCAAGGCTTTGTTGTTTTTATTGTACTTTTTATTATTTGTTTTTGGGAGTTTGAAGATTGGCATTAGGTGTTAAATAATTGGTATGCACTGCTCCAAACTCAAAGGTTAAATACAAATTCACCAAAGAACCAAAACAAATTAGTCTAGATTGTAGTGGCTTTCAAACGACGTAAAAACTAACACCTTTCTCTAGTCTAGCCTTTGCCTAAAACACATACCAGGAATGGAAGAATATGACAAGGCGAGATGAGAAAGAGAAACTGTGTGAAAATATTGAAGTCATTAATTTAAATGTAGAAGACTAGTGAGTTGAGGAAAGCCAAATCAGTCGAAGCTTCAGCTTGACTAGTTTATAAATATGAAGCTTGAGTTTGGCTCATTTACTTGTTGATTATTTTCTTTATCAAATTTCCCCCCAAATTAAACTAGAAGTAAAATATTATTTTATATATGTAAAAAATTCATACTTTTCATACATTACTGACTAGTTAATACACACACATGAGCTATTAATGTGAAGCTTATGTAAATAGTCAAGCCTGAGCTTCTTTATTTAGCTAAATGAACGAGTATTTAATGAGCAGAACTCAAATAATTCACTAACAGCTTAGTTTAAAGACACCCCTAACCATGATGGATCTTGAATGCATAAATGCCTAGTTCATTAAATTTCAGTTTTATTTCTACTCCAAGGGTGGGGCTTGTGCACCTCCATTGGATCTGCAGAATTGTTGTGTAAAAGTGATGCAGAATTCAGTTTCTGTACTAAATCAATGAGAACTGGCTATTGGTTTGATACTTTTTAAATATGGATGTCACCATACAATACTTGGTGATTAACTGCATGTTCCTATTAGTTCAATGTACAAACTAAGTGGCACATAATGTACAAATATATGGTTCTTATTTAAAGATTATGATCATTGATTGATCTAAGTTAGTTGTTGTAGGAGGAATGGAGGATAGTGGTCCACCTGTTCTTGCATTGGAAGCGTTTTTATTTTTATCTGTTCACCAACTATTCTTTTATTAATATTAAACAGTGATTGTTCCTTCACTATATAAGTTTTGCATTTCTCCTTATGCTTGGGTTATGCCCATGTCCTCTTCCATTCGACTTGACATTGTTACATTCTAGCATTGAGGTTGTTCCCTTGAACTAATCAGCATCTTTTTGGGGTTCATATGAAGGTATCTAAATGAGCAAGTTGCTTCCAGGAAGCTGTCTGATGGTTCAAGGGGCGTTTATGTCTTCTCGGATTTAAATCCTTATGTTGGTCATCCAAATCCATTAAAAGAAGGGCAAGATTTATTCAGGAGAGGACTTTTAAGTGAAGCTGTTCTTGCATTGGAAGCGGAAGTCATGAAAAACCCTGAAAACGCTGAAGGGTGGAGACTACTTGGAATAGCACATGCAGAGAACGATGATGATCAACAGGTTAGGTTACAACCTCCTTGATGATAAACTCCCTTATTTGTTTAAGGCTGAATACATCTATCCTCTCCAGACCCCATTAGATGACAGCCTCGTGCAGTGGGCTACCCTTTTTATTTTATAGCTAAGATGGTGGTGCTGTTTAACTAATTATCATTCAATTTTGCTTTTTTCTTTGCTCAAATCATCAATATATAATTCAAGATGTACAGTAAATGATTTATGCTTTCTCTTACATTTAAAGAAAAAATGGTTTCAGCGAGAAATACAATTATTGGTTATTTCATATTTACAGAAATTAATATAAAATTTATGTTTCTTTTGATGGAGGATGCAGTGGGATTAAATTGGAATGTTATTATTCTATCACCGTTTTTTTACCTATGTTTCTGTTTCCAATATATTGTTTTAATATGGAAAATTGCTTTCCAAATCCTTTGTGTACATTTTCTGCCACTGTATACTGTCATGTCAATAATTACTAACTGATTATTTCGTAAAACACTGGTGCTCTCCCTCTACATTGCCTTTTTGTATAGAAAGTTAGAAACCATAACCATCTATTGTACACTCTAACTCTTACCATTCATTTTCTGAAAGGAAAAATAAATAAAGAACAGAAGAGTTCACAGCAAGAATGAAGGGAAATCCCCTTGTGGCTTGCCAATTGATAGATTTCCTCCTGATTTTCCTCTGCATAACATGAACTCTGAAATCACTGAATTTTTTGCTTGTCACAATCTACAATTTAGTTAACAAATTTGATAAGACATGTAGAGGAAAAGCCTAAAGCATGTACTTTGGCATGTATATTCCTGGAGGCGTAACAGTGGGCCAAGGAAGAATCTAAGCTAAAAGGAGTGACCTGGCAGTTAGTTAGAGGAGAGGAGTGAGTGACATGTGACCAGGTAGTTATTAGGAGTAAGTGCATAGTATGAGTGTGTAATCTTTTAGAAGAGAGGGAGTACTGAGAGATATTCTAGGGGGGGGGGGGGGAGTCATGGGCTCTAGGTTGGTTAGAGAACTCTATCTCGTCCAGAGGTTATGTACTGATCTGTGACCCTATTTTCTGGTGCATATAAATAACACTACTCCTATTATTCAGTTGTTTTTCGTGTTCTATCAAAATCTCTATTGCTTGTTACATGACATTTAGAACATTCTTGAATGGATGAAGTGCTACAACCGTTTTAAATTTTTTGGACGATATGTTACATGTATCTCAATTTTACCTTAGATAGTCAATTGCGGATACAGCTGATCCCAAAAACACTATAGTGGGATAGCAGGACAACCCATACAAGCTCAACTAAGAAAAACATATTTAAGTAATTTATACCCTGCGCATAAATACACAAAAATACTAAAATAGGTCATATTGAAGAAACATTCCTAATTAATAATCAAGATGAGAGTATTACAGATTCTAGAGGTGATTGAAATTGGAGGCCATGACAAAGTTATATCTCAAAAATTGAACCACACGAAGATGATGTCAAACCTGGGTTCAGTAAGTTTGATAAGAGAATCAATAAAGCGATGATAGGAAAAACAATTAGGGGCCAAGGAAAAATCCTTCCGATAAAAGACGAAGTATGTTCGTGAACTAGGAAGCCTTTTAATTTTGTTCTTTGTTGACGAAGAACATGTAAGAAACTGAACATGTATACTGAAATTAGGAAAAAGAAAGAGAAGAAGGAAGAAAGGTAGAGAGCTTAGGAAAATCAACATGTTAAGTAGAAGGGAAAGATGACGAAGGTTAAATTACCTAAAACCCTAGTAAGAGAACCTGCCACCTATTAAAAAGAGGGACAAAAAGACCTCTAAAATTAGGGTTCCATTCGCAGCGAAACACGTAGCTGGTCATGACACATGATTTGACCTGGGATTCCACCACTATTTGACCTGCCACAGGTGCTACTGCCTTATGTGCCGCTATGCACAGTTGCATCGCAGGGAATGTCCGAAAACCTGCTACACGCCTCTATCGCAGCGTTATCGTGCGCTATTCACTACCTAGATTTTGCCATGGTTTACTTGAGCCATTGCTTTGTATTTAAGATTTCTGTGAAATTTACTTTAAGACGATAATTTAATTTTTTTTTTAACTTGCACAGGCCATTGCAGCGATGATGCGTGCGCAGGAGGCTGATCCAACAAACCTTGAAGTGCTTCTTGCACTTGGTGTCAGTCATACAAATGGTTAGTGATTGCTTTTGATTAATTACCTGGATGAATGATATAAAGAACAACAGGAAATTAAAATTAGCTCTAAGCTCATTTTTCATACCAAGCCTTGATGCTAGAATGGATTGTATGGGTATGTTTCTACCCATA
This sequence comes from Lupinus albus, assembly GCA_009771035.1. Classification (NCBI taxonomy): domain Eukaryota; kingdom Viridiplantae; phylum Streptophyta; class Magnoliopsida; order Fabales; family Fabaceae; genus Lupinus; species Lupinus albus. The sequence continues at coordinate 3,714,784 of CM020013.1, read as the reverse complement.
TATTTGGAGTTTTGCTTTGATGGAAATGCGCAGAGGATAGAGAGCTCTTTTGAGAAGCTAAGCTGCTTTAATTTACTTGTATTGTGCCTGCTTTCTAAGGATTCTTGTTATTCATTTTGTACTTGTCTTCTCTTTTAGTGACGTCCTAACTGAAAACATTGATGAGAATAACTTGTAGGCTTTGCATTATATTCTAGGGGAAATTTGAACTCATCTGCTGATATTTGCAGAACTGGAGCAAGCTTCTGCTCTGAAGTATTTATATGGATGGCTACACCATCACCAGAAGTATGGAACACTTACCCCTCCTGAGATGCCAGATTCTTTGTACTATGCTGATGTACGTTGTTGGTTTATTCCTGGTTATCCTGTTTGCTAAAGGATTCTTTGTTATAGCTAGGTTTGCTAACAGGGAAGTCCTCATTCACAATACACATTGTAATTAACATAGAAACCTATTTGTAAAGCCTTGTGGGCTTGTCCTGTCTCTGCAGTTGTTTGGGTCTTTTATATAGACGCCAATCCCAGTTCTATTTTTAGTGTAAGAGTATTTCTCTTTATACCAAAATATCTTCTGCTTAGATTGGGAAGGTTGACATTCCTTTCTGTAGGTTTCTAGATTGTTCAAAGAAGCAGCTCAACTCTCGCCGGATGATGCAGATGTTCACATAGTTCTTGGGGTCCTGTACAACTTATCCAGGGAATATGACAAAGCTATTGCATCTTTTGAACAAGCATTGAAACTTAAGCCCCAAGATTACTCTCTCTGGAACAAGCTTGGTGCAACACAAGCAAACAGTGTTCAAAGTGCGGATGCAATAATGGCTTATCAACAGGTAATGCATATCAGATTTAGTCCTGATATAGGTGGAAATTTTGTGTGTATTAAGTAGGAAATTTTGTTCAATTTGTTATAACATTTATGAAGTTTAACAATAACTTCATTTATCAACTTTTTTAGGATATGAATCGTCTGAACTAGTTTTAGTAATTTTAGGCTAGATTAGTAATTACTAGTTTGAACTTGAACTGTGCCCATTGTCACCTGGCTGTGTTTAACTTATTCTTCTCTGAACTCTTCTCTACTCTTTAGTTAGAACCAATGTTTTAAATTGCGGTTGCGGTTGCATTGTGGCCATGGTTACTCTGGTTGCGGTCATTGCGATGCGGATTGCAGTGTGAATTATTTTGTGATATAAAAAATATTTTTGAAGTCCATGCTGTACGATATGGCTCAAATGTGGTTCAATGTGTCCCAAATGCGGTTCAATGCGACTGCATCATTATGATTGGTTTCGCACTGCAATTGCGGTGTGATGTGGTGGTCACCGCAACCGCATTATTGGGCCCATCATGTGATGCAGTCCGCAATTTGAATCACTAGTTAGAACTCTATTTGGGGCTCTTTGCTCTGATTGCCATTTTATTTATGAAATACCTCGATAGGGACTTATTTCAGTGTGTGATTTAATTACTGAATAGATCCAGACTAACATGTGTGCTATGCCTTCTTTTACTTTGTCTTCTTTTCCATTTGTCTTTATGTGTTTGGAGGAATTAATATGAAATTGTTTGCACTCTGTTTTAATGTGTAGTATTTTCTCTCTAATGGAATCTTCCTTTAATTCCAGGCACTAGATTTAAAGCCTAACTATGTCCGTGCTTGGGCAAATATGGGTATTAGTTATGCAAACCAGGTCAGTTCATCATTTTTAAGCCTAACTATTTTAGTCCTTTTTCCTATTTACTCTTTTTTTATGTTGTATCTTAATCATGCTATGCCTTATAATTTTTAACATTTGTCGAATCGTTGTGTCTGTTGTGTCACATCCCATTTTAAATGATAGTTTTTATTCTCTTCAGATGTAGTAAAACACAATCATCAGCTTTTAGGAAAAGTAAAAATTGCATGCCAATTGGGGGAATTCATTTTCTTTAGTGGTACACATAGATATCACATCCTAATGGTTAGAGATTTCTTTCTTGTATTTGACATGAAACTAATTTTGAGGAACTTTTTAGACTGGTTCTTCACTCATACACAACTGATGTGGGATTTTACCACTTGACACTCATTCCTTGGCTCTCACTTTCCATATTCTGTACTTCTGCTCATATATCCAACCTGTTTAGGACTAAACATTTAATAGTGTTAAATGGATGGAAATGCACTATTAAGGCTTGGAAGTCCCACACCGTTAAGTGGTTTAAATACATTTTGGATCACTTCTCTCGTTGCTAATTGGTTGTGAGGTGGAACCTTAACTTACACAATACGAAGTTTTTTATATAAGAAAAGAATATAAGAACCACACATCAGGTTAAGCACGTAAAAGTCCCTTCACATGTCCATGCATGTAATGTTTCGATTTTTGAACATAAGAAGTTATCGAGGTGATGATAAAACCAATGCAGAAATTTTTTTGAAATTGAGTTACTGCATTGGACTACTGGCAAGCTTTTTTACTTGATTCTATGAAATTACTAATTTGCTATTCCTTTCGAATTTCCTACAGGGCATGTATGAAGAGTCCATTCGTTATTATGTTCGGGCACTTGCCATGAATCCAAAAGCAGAGAATGCATGGCAATATTTGAGAATCTCATTGAGGTATGACTTTTAAATATATATTAACAGAGAAATAGGAAATAGGGTGAGTCTCGAAGCAACAGTAAGGTTATTTGTCTTGTGACCTGGAAGTCATAGGTTCAAATCCTGGAAATAGTCTCTTCGCTTATGAGAGTCTCAACCATACCCTCCCATGTCGGCCGCCCTTTGAATGAAATTTTTAGCTTAATATATTTTCTATTACTTAACTTGTATGTCTCGTATTTTCCAGCTGCGCTTCAAGAAATGACTTGTTGGATGCTTGTGATAATCGTAATGTGGACCTCCTCCAGAAGGAATTTCCATTACAATAAGTTCAGCGTTTAATGAGTAGCCGAGTCCGAGTCGCATGAGGGTCAGTTCCACCGCAGCTGTGGTGGCTCATGGTTCGAACATAATCCTATTTTGCCTTTTACCTTTTTCAGCCATCAAACACCACCATTGGTATATCTTCTTCCTTATAGAAAAGACAGCTGAAAACACAATCAAGTGACTTAGCTTATACAAAACATTGCTCTTTTGATCTTTGAACAAATGTGCATCATGTAATGGGGAAATAATGTAGTATATACCAACATGGCTGAATTTTCAGACTTCATTTCTGTATGATACAGAAGCTATATATCACAGAATAGCTGGAGTATTGAAGGTATGGAAATGGGTATTCCAGTATAAGTTAGACTTAATGTGTTGATGGGTATTTAAATAAGCACCATTGGTTGCATATCATGTATCTATTTTGTTTCATTATTACTTCATATTCACTGTTCTTCTATATGGATACTATGCTATGAACTTAAATAAACCCTTCTTTATCCTCTTATGGTCTGTGTCTTCTTATGAAATATATGCCTGTGATTATTTTCATAAAAAAACTGGTTTTTGGAAATAGAATACTTTTTTAGACACTTGAAATGAAATACTCATATGGACATGGAAGTGAGTGATGGTTTTGTTACCAAGCCAAAGAGAGCCTTTCTGTGTTGTTTAGATAATATTCATCAACCTAGATCCAATTGAGCCACCCATTATCTTCGGTATATCCAGTAATAGAGTGAGACTACTCTTCATTACTGGATAGAGAAGTACTATGAAATATCAAAAGAAAAACACATATTGATATTTGTGTTCTTTTTATCTAAAGTTAATACTCAATGTGAGTGGTCGGCCCAATCATTCTTATAGTACTCAAAGTGAGTGGTCGGGTTCTACCATTCTTATAGTATTCAAGGTAAGTGATTTGGGATTGTAGAGTCTTTTACTACTTATACATCAAGAATCTTTAGTATAGAGTTTTGGGGTTTCACATTTTTTTGATTTGCCAATTTAAGCTTCCATCGGTTGAACAAAAAGTTTTGTACAAAGCTTGGATTATTTTTCTCTAAAGATTGGTAAAGTAAGTAAAGTTTTCCTTCAATATTTTTAAAAAATGGCCCTTCCAATAATTTTTAGATTGAAAGGTGCAAATATTGATGAATATTAGGGCTTGTTAATGTTCACATGAATAATCATCTTGCTCCATATGTCTCAACGTGACAATATTAGAAACCTTAATATTAAAATAAAAATATCAATAATATTGTTTTAATTTGAAATTAGTTTTGAACTACGATGTTATAAAACATTACGAGTTCATAAAATCATCACAGAATAATAAAAGGGAATAACCATCATGGAGCATAACATATAATATAACTTATGACTTAAATCACAAAATGATCAATTCATGACTCATAAGAAAATTCAACCAAAAAATATTGGAAACCGAACAAATAAAATTAGAAGTTAATTTGGTGCAAAATATGATATTGAAATTCTCATTACTATATTGATGGAATTGATTTCTGTAAAATTGATATAACCCCTTTATCTTTTCTTGTTTTCCTCTTCTCTCTTTTTATTTTCTATCTTATAATCCTTAAGTTTTATTCTTTGGGGCTCTAGAAATATATTGTTGATTCATGCTTATCTTTACATAAAGGATCTACTTACTCCAAGAGTAAAAAACTTACTTCATACTTAAGCCATCAATTTTAGGGAAATTCAATGGTTTAGATCAACTCACTAATTTAAACTATTTGATTTTCCTAGAAATAATGGCTAAGATGTTGAATACTCTTGGAGTAAGTGGATTCATCCCTATCTTTTATATAGCATCTTAATTTCCAACTACCCCTATCAATCCAAACTTTTATTATAATAATTTTTATTTTCCTGACATTTATATTTAATATTAATACAATATCGTATTTATTTAATCATCCCTTCTTCATTATAATTACACCTTATTTTATCAAGAAAGTTCTTTTAACTTTGTTTTTTATTTTACCGGGATGTTACATCATTTACTTGTCTCTAAGATCTGGCTATCAATAATGTATTGATTTAATAGTGTAAGGTTATACTGAATCTTCGAGATTATCAAAAGGTTAAATATTTAATTACTATGAACATTTATTGGAAATGACAGTCACGCACTCCGATATGGATTATTGACCTTTCATAGACTTTAAGAAACTCTGACATGTATCATGTATGGTCTAATTAGAATGCAACATGATAAGGATGGTTCCAGTTTGCATAGGAAAAATGACAAGTCTAGAATTATTGAATTGTCCCAAAACAAAAGCGGCAAACCTAAAAATAACTTTGAAGAATGAATAAGTGCTCTAAAATTAAGACCATCCTATATAATAATGTTAGGTGAAAATGGTTGATTATAAATCTAATAAATATTCATTCCTTGAAAGTATATAAAAATATTCACATGTTATTCTCTAATAGGTCACACGTCATTTGTAAACAAATCATTAATATCACGTATTATTTTCCAATGAAATATGATCATGTCAATTGATAATGGAGGGTGCCATTAGGGTTGAATTAGGTATTTTTTAAAATAAGATGGATAACTCTATTCAATTACAAAACCCTGAATTCTCTGTTAAAGTAAAATTCCCTTTAAAAATTTCCTGAATTTTTAAAGTTCTTACATTTTCATCCAAACAAATTCTTGTACAATGAGTATTTTAATTTCCCTAAATTGTTAAACTCCTGGGTGGATCACTCCATCCAAAAGAAACTTAACAGTGACCATTGAAATCATAATTTTAAATTTGCTGCTATCTAATTGTTCCGCATAAATAGTCATCCATGAAATCATTTATTTTGTTTCATTATTTTTTCTTAATTATTTCAGTTTATTAATTTAATACCCAACTTATAGGTATACATCAAAATATCAACAATGAATACCCAGCAAAAATAGTTTATATGTGATAACAGTACAGATATGGGAATGGTTATACAATACCTGTATCCCTCGAGCCCAAAGCGTTCATTCATCATTCAATTGCGTTATTTTATGCACCCGATAATGTAAAGATTATGTACAATCAATACATCATTCACCATTCATTTGTATTATCATTTAGTGCATATAAGTTTTTTCTCTCTAATAGTGAAGTATTATCACACTTCAAAATATCATAACCAGGGGATAGCACATGTACAAAAATTTTCAAAGGGCTTAATAATAGAACCACAAATGAAAAGGAATATAAAAAATCTAACCACTAGAAAATCAGCCTCATCTCATAATACACTAAACAATTCTTTCTCCTGGCCCTCTTGGCATAATGAAAAAAACCTACCCAGGATAACAAACACTCCTAACAAGGATATAAAAAAACTATAAACAATCAACGTACATCAAAATTTACAGTCATGTTGCAAGCAACTATTGTATTATCTGTAGCCACCACTTCACCTCTGCAGGTTGTGTTGGATTTACAAGCATTGTTGTTACTATCATCATCGGAGACCGGTGGTTTTCCAGATACCTGGGAGATACATTTCACACACATAAACTTTGAAGGAATGTCATTAGAATTATCAATCCCAACACATCTAGTATGCTGCCAAACACCACAGCTATCACATGCTAACATCCTTTCTCCATCATCATCCTTTGCCCCGCATTGACAATCCACTTTCCATGCCTCTGTTCCTCTTTCCATTCGGAATCGGCTCAGCCCGTGTTTGGTGGCACATTTGCCTTGAACTCGAATGGACCCACTTGTTCCAACCAGGAACTTCACGGTGAATGCATCGCTGGTTGATCCATATCCAAGGAGTTTGTCAGCTTGAAACCTCTTATACATTGCATATACTTCTTGAAAAACGTTAGTGACTTTGCTTTTAAGGGTCGCGACAGTAGCATTCAGAGGCAAGACAATCAACTCTGGAGGTGGGGATGGATCATCTTTAGGCTGATCGGAAAGCTCGACATGACACCACAGTCTAATAGCAGACGGTGGCTCTTCTGCAAATTTTCCAGGTTTGTAATCCTTCATAAACTGCTTACAGTCTAAGAGCTTCCTCGCTGAATTAGACATCAACTTCTTCATTATCTGAAGCCCCTTGCTCTCGATTTTGTCCGGGTGAATAATTTGATCAAACAAAAATCTCAGATCAGATATCATTTGCTCTATTGATGGATAACTGGGCATGGCAACTAATCCATTTTGCACAAAACTCAATGGTTCAAGTCTGTTGGGGATAAATGAAAATAACATTATGCCTTCATGGTTCATCAAAGCAATTCACAAAAGGCAGATATTAAGTACATCACCATTCTTACCTGAACTCCACAACACTAGAGATAGGATTGCATTGTGAACAAACTACCATTCCATTGGAAGCTATTTTCCCTCTCAAGTGTTTGACACTATAATCTAGAAGCTCGGGAGATGCAATCCTCCTACACACTGCACCCTTGAGAGCACGCCTACTCACCCATTTGTTCTCATTATAGGTACCGGATGCAAGCAACACTTTGATTAAAGCTTGTTGCACATCTTGAACATCATTACTTGTCCAAGCACACATGACATTAGAAGTGATTGTGGTCAGGGGCTTGCGGACTTCACTTATCAGCTTCAACACAAAAGAGAAGAGGTCTTTAATTGTTAGAAGTTCCACGTCCGCCAAAGATTGGTAAAGAGAAATCACTGACTGTAGGCGGCCTCGAGGTCCCCTTCCCTCAAACAAAAAAGAGGACAATGGCAAGCTTGACAGAGCATTCACTGCATTCTGGTAGGCATCTTGAGTAAGAGCATAACTGCCAGTACCAAATTCATAACCCCAATTGCCATACCAGGAACACCCATTAGTGATAGCATGAAGCAATCTAAACTCAAGCCCAAATTTCTTCGACAAGTCCATCACACTAACCTTCCTATATAAAGCATAGCATAAACATTTCGTTAAAATACAAAAAGGTTGCAACATCAAACAAATGTAGTAACATTTGATGTTTGTGTCAAAATAGGATGGAACAGAACATAACATACAAGAACATATATTTATCTTCTATGTTTCACATAATTTATAATCAAAACAGAATATGACATCAAATTCAAAAGTAGAACAATCTTGTTCTATCTTTTTCTTTTCAGACATCGAATGCAACCCAAATGTAAAAAAAAAACATTTATAGTGTTGGTACCTAACAGCAAGTTTAGCACAGAGCCTATCCCAAAAACCCATAATATGAGATCCTGATAGAAGCTTTGAACCACCTTCTCTTCCATTAAGAGTAAGCAAGTGACCATAACCATTGGAATGAACAACACCATGCAGAAGATGGGTATTATCTTCAATTTGAAGATACACCCAATCCTCAAGATCATCAACTGTAATTGCATAGTTACACCATTTACACCTGCAAATATTTCAAACAAAACTAAATATGCATTTTACATTCAAAAATCAGACATGGGTATTAAAAAAAACATGTTGAATTGAACAAAGAAACAAACCTTGGTTCAGATAATTGAACAAGATTGGTGCATCTTGAACAAGGTCGTTGATAAGGTTCAATTGCATCACTTGAATCAGACCTAATTATGAAATGGTATCTCTTTCTACACACTGGATGACCACTCCACCCTTTAGTTTTTTTATCACAAAAATCCAAAAAAGTCAAAAGATTAGAACTTTTTCAAAAAGTCACAATCATATCCACTCCATTATTATGTCTGTATTTCAATAGTAAATAAATTACTAAACTTTTATTTTTCTGAAAAACAAAATATAAAAAATATAATACTATTTTATTTAATGTTTAGAGTGACACTATTTTGGAAATAAATAAAGACAGTTTTATCCTCAGAAAAAGGAAACTATTATGCCATAAGTTTATTTTTAACATATAATTAAAATTAAGATTTGTGACGTCACAAAATCTGATATTTCAAAAAATTATGGTTAACTCGGTAAATTCATGTGTCAACACTCAAAAGTTTAGCAACAGTGATGAACAAGTTTTTTTACTGTGGTGAGTGAAAGTTCAGAGTCAGTGAGTCAACTCACCAACAACTCGGCACTGATCGCAATAAACTGAGCCACGAGAGCGAGTCACGTCTTCTTCCACAATATCAAGCGCAACCGTCTCCACCGAAAGATCGGGTCCAGTAACACGGAACAATATCTGCCACGTCATCAGCGACGGAAAAAACGACGGCGGAAAAGTGAGGCGTGCATGGTTTTTGAGGAAACGGTGAACGTTGCACCGGAACGGTTCATTAACGGCGGCTCCGTCGTGAATCGCGGCGGGGAAAGTAAAAAAATCGTGAAAGTCGGTAGTAACCGTTTTCTTAGCCTTCTTAAACGGCCTGTCGTTTATGGCCATAATGGATTCGATTCTTTTGTTTCTGATATTTGTGAGATCAAAACGACGACGGATTGAGTATAAATAAATATATAAAAGTTTCAGAGAGAAACAGAAATAAAGTTAATTTGGGTGATATCAAATTAATTTGAAAAAGAGTGAGAATGGAGAGAAAAGCGATTGATTTAAGAGATTATAGGGTGTGAGAGAAAGAGAGGTTTTGATGTAACTTAATTTGTAAGAGTAAAGCGGCGCTACTATAAGCTGCTAGGGTTTTATGTTTCTTCCTTATATATATGCTTTTCATTAATGGCGGTTTGTTTTTTTATTATTATCTTTTTCAATCTCATAATACTTTTTTTGGGTAAAATAATGATTAATATTAATAATTTTATTTTGATTTGATTTGATGATTTTGTAATATCTTATAGAATAAAGTATCTATATATTTTGAGATAATTTATCTCCAAAAAAAATTATTTTTTATTATTTGGCATAAGTTTTAATTTGTTCAATATTATTATAAAAAATAAATAAAAATAAGACACATTCATTAAAAAAATAAGATAAATATTTAATAATGAGTGGATTTAAAGATATAATTTGTGATATTTTAATATTTGGACATTGATTTGGAAATATAGTTTTTAAATTCTCTCTATCTATTTGTTAATAGTTAAATAGCATAATAAAATAGTAGATGACTTGTTGTATATTTTTTCATTACTATTGGTTTTATTTTCATATATGCTTTTAAAACATTATATTGAAATAAAAAAAGCTTATGGATGAGTATATATTGATATGTAATATCACGTAATCTATATGTAATAAGTATATATTGATATGTGATGTTATTTATATTTGAAAAATCAATTAACATTGAGATAAGTTGAGAATCAGCTTAATGATATGACTTGAAGATCAAAAACTAATATCAAATATATTCTAAAATAATTGATAATCATCCTTCTTAACTTCTAGATGAGGTTGCATTAACATAAATAATAGAGAAATAAATTTTACATTCATCTAATGATTTAAGTTGCCCCATATCATGTAATGATATGAATATTCATGCAATGTTGATACCTAATTTTTTTTTACCTAATTTTTTTTAGTAAAGATTTTGATACCTAAATCCTTGAGTTATCTTAAATTGTCTATAATTGACATTTTGATTAAGAGTTTAATATCTATCAAATGTTATTGTAAAGTTTTTTATAGGGTCAAATATTGTTTATCATTCATTTGTATTCATATGTTTAAGAGTTAATGATAATTTACATATGAATAGCGGGTAATAGGCTAATAACGTAAAAAAGGTATTAATACTACGAATATACACAAATTAAATTATTTTCTTAAACTAAGGTAATGATTTGAACCATTTTTATTTTAACTCTCACGATTATTTATTTTTATATAACATTTGACTTATTAGATTTATAATTATTAATTTAATTATCTACATAATTTGGTAAGATTATTAGTCATTATTTCTAATAATTATTAATTTATAGTTATTTATATATTTAGTTATTATTACATATTTATAATGTATTTGAAGTAGATTTCTGAAAATCAGGTTTCAAACACCACAAGTTCTATTATTAAAAGCTACAAGCTATACCAATTTTCCTTTACAGAACAATTCTAATAGTTTATTGACCTCATCAAAAAAATGAAAGCAACCTAAAAGCACAAGTTTTGATTGCCAATATCAATATTATCTTAAAGTTTGTTTAATAAATAAGTACATAAATTCTACTTAGATAACAAAAACTCAAGAAAAATTATCCCTTGTTTTGCTTAACTAAAAAATATTCACACTATATATACTAGCGTGTTTACAGGTCTTGTCGGGCTTGTCAACCCGCTTTCCTATCGTATGTAACGTGTAGTTTAAATAAAATAAATTATAATATTATAATTGTGTTACATATTGTAATTTGCAGTTGAATATACAGTGAACATCAAAATTGTTATATTTTTTTGGGCTAACAGTAATTTGCTTGATGGATGTTCATGTACACGGAAGACATAAGTTACCTTAGAGCCTATGTTACCAATTAATAATAGTGGGTTAGCAAACATGCAATTCCAAAACACTTTAAAGGACAGGATACACAATAATGACACAAAATTAATGGCATAACACACATTTTTTTTTAACTGAAAACCTACTCATATATATATATATATTTACACAGCTACATATAATTACAATGCTACATTTATAATGCATGAATTATGGGTATCTTCATATACTTTTTCTATCCATCATTTATTTTTTAAATTAAACAATAAATATATTTTACTTTTATTTACAATCTCTTCCATTAAATTAAACAATAAATATATTTTACTTTTATTTACATTCTCTTCCATTAAAATATGTCATCTCTCCTCTTTAAATATTAATAGAAAATAAGTAATGTTCTTAAATTCAAGGAATGACTTTATATTTATGGTCCTTATTTTTAATTAAGTAAGGTTCTTAAATTCAACTTTAGGAATGTATTAAAACTATATATTTCCTATAATAGTGTCAAAGTGACCAAGACTCGTATATCCAAATATTTGTAAATGTGATTGCTATAAGGAATATGCATGTAAATGTGCTATAAGGTGTTATATATGATTTTTTGGTAAAATTTATAAAGTAATGAGGGCAAGATAGACAACCACAAATTAAACCATGGTGGATGATTAATTTGTGTTTTGCCTTTATTAGTAGTATAGAAGTATATATATAAATATAGTCTATGAAGAATGTACTCTTTAATATGGTAAAAACAATAAGTTATATAATAATGATGTTTCACACTTTTCTTTGATGTTTAGTTTAGGATTTGGATTATTTGATTATACAAAAAATAATAATACTTTTGGATATACCGAATGTGAAGAAAAAACATCATATTATATAAAAATTGAACGGATAAAGAATATATAACTGGATGAACTTATAAACTTAATGTGTTAAGGTTTTGTATCTAAGTTCAATTATATGTTTCTTTCTTTCTTTTAGTAGAACAATTTAACTTGTGATCTCCCAACAAAGCTAACACAAATTCTTGATCACTAAGAAAATTCATCCATTGTTTTGCTCAACAGAAAAAACACCTATGGGTGTATTCATAGCTCGTGGACAATGGATTCTTGTAGCAAGGTAAAAAAGAAACAATGTTTCGCTCATTTTTTACTGTTTAGTTTAAGCATTAGAATGAGAGAAACTGTGTAAAAAGTGTATTGTTCACAACTCCATTAAGAACAATCGATTTTACAAAGGATTGATGGATAATGTATTGAGAAGTAAGTAACATATCGTCTATCTCATTATCTCATAAATGATTTAAATATATGTTAGGTTACTCCTCTAATTGCCAATTGGTTTTGAGATAAAATCTGAACATGATATCAAAGTCACATCCGAACTTTTTTCCGGTTGTCATGGGTCAAAATATGTCATTTATTTATGGGTCAAATGTAACATTTTGTCTGGTCCGATAGATTTGTGTGGAGGGATATGTTAGGAAGTAAGTCTCACATTGCTTACTTTATTGTATCGTGAATGATTTAAATACATATTGAATTACTCATCTCATTGTTAATTGGTTTTGATACGTAGATGTTTTATATTAAAGGTACATCAAACTCTCAATATTGAAAACAATTTGTAATATATTAGATATGAGACGGATCAGCTTATTACTTCATAAGTCTCCTCATATTTGTTCATTTAATAATTTTATATGCACATTAAATTTCATTAATACAATCATTAGATTGAGAGTTATTAATAAGCAAATCAAATATACAAAATTTCATAAAGTTTACAAATTATGTGATGTGTAACACAAACATCTTTATTTTAATAGGCAAAGACTTTACCTACAATTTGACACACATAATCATTATGATAACTTTCTCGATTTACTTGATCAACAAGTTAAGTTACTTCATGGAAAAAAAATCTTCCATATTCACTTATACGCTTTGGTTGAAATGAAATGTGATGATCTTTAAAAAAGGGGTGAATCTAACCTCCGAACGGATATTTAGTTCGCATGGATGTGAACTTGATTTTTTTTGGTGAAGTCGGTTTGGGCCAGTTTGACATCATAACACATAGAAGTCGGTTTGGGCCCAATATGTACAAAAGTTGGTTAGGCCCAAATCGACTTCTATACGGGCCGAAGATAATATAGCCCAAACCGACTTCTACATGTTAGAATGTCAAGCTGAGCCAAACCGACTTCACATTTAAACAAAGTTCGCATCCATGCGAACTAATCATCAGTTCGCATCCATGCGAACTAATCATCAGTTCGCATCTATACGAACTAATCATCAGTTCGCAGGTTAGATTCACCCTTAAAAAAGAACACTTATTAAGGTTGTGGTCATATTCATTGATATTAGGATTTAGGGGTTTTAATTTAACTTTTTTCGTATAATTTTTTTGATATTATCAAGAGTAAAGACAAAGAACTAATCATTTTTTAGTGTGTGACTGTCACTTCCAACAAATGTTGCTTCAAGAAATTGAACTATTAACTTTTTGATAATCTTAAAAATATAGTCGAATCTTATATCATTAGAGTAAATATTCATTGTATTAACGGATGGATAAATCTTGTACTTTGGTTTGACTTCTTGAACTCATTAAAATAAAAGTATTTGCTTATAAAAAATAAGTCACCATTGAGATAATATCATATCATAACTTGACTTAATAAAATTCAATGTTTATAAGTTGTTACATAAAGTGTTTAGAACTTACCAGGAATGTGGAACTAGTCCCAACATTAGAGATTATATCATCATTTTTTGTTATATTTTATAATGTAAAATTATTTCATATTATTAATAAATGATAACTATATTTGTTATCAAATATTTTAAATTATAACTAAAATTGCATATAAGCCATGATTAATTAATTGATTAACACTTTAATTCTTGAAAGCAAAGCTACTTAGGTAAAGTTATAGGATTGGACAGGAAAAGTGGGTCCACTTTTGACCCAAAATAAGAGGCAACTATTGTTATTATAAGTAAAGTAATTATTGAATGAATAATCAATAAATAAATTAGTGTAGGCGCGCGAAATACGGAATCTACGATAAGATCGATGAAAAAAGCGGTTTCTATGAAAACTCACGTCTCTTTGAAAATTATTTAATACGCGGGAGGACCAAATTTGAATTTTTCATTTCGGCACCAAAAGAAAATGTACTCCAATTTCAAGAATAAAATTATATTTATAGTGTAACACTAACTAATTATCAATATAAAAATTTATATATAATTAGTGTATTATCCAACATTTATTTATGTTATTTTTATTTAAGAATCGATAGTAATTATATATGAACGAATGATGATAATGAAAGGATAAAAACTTTTATAGTGTCATTGTATATGAACAGGGATCCTCTCCTGTACTGAAGGGTCCAGTATATGTTAGGATGATGACATGTGACATTTCATGTTTTTTAATGGTGTATATTTTAAGCTATTTTTAATTAAAATATATTTTTTAAGTTTGAAAGCAATCTGAGCTCGCATTCCAGTACTGGACCATCCGGTACTAGAGAGGATCCCAACGCATTGTATATATCTCTTACTATCATATTGATAAGAATAAAATATATATCCACAGTGTATGAGTTTATATATTATCACTGGATCATCCACTACTCATGTTTAATTAACATTGAATTTTCAAAAAAATAATATAATAATAAATAATGTATTGACTGTGCAAATATTTACACTACACAAATAATGTACATATATTATGCTCTCTATTTTTTTAATAGACTTTTATGCTTCATTTAGTTGAAAATGGAAAATAAGAAGAGAGAAATATATGATGAAGATATTGAGGAGAAAGAGAAATAAAATAGATTTTTATAATGTTTGATATAAGAGAATAATGAAAGAAAATGAAGAGAAAAACATAATTTCTTCTCTTAATGTGTTTTTTGGTTGGGTAGAAAGTGTTAAGAAAAATGATATTATAGTTCAAAAGACAAGAATACCCCGAAAATGTTTTATTATTAATTAAAAATAAAGTTTATAATTTTAAATTATAAATTTTATTATATTTTCAATTGTTTTTTATTAACATTTTTATATCTAAAAGAATTACTTTATGTATCTTACTAGTGTTTAAAACCAACAATTATAGAGAAAAATTGAAGTGTATATTGTCATTTTATATAAATCATCATTTTTTCTTCCTTTCTCTCCGAATTAGAAGAAATTTTTTTTATAGTGGATCCTATACCCTTTTTCTTATCTCATCTATTTCTTTATTCACAACCAAAGAGGAGAAATCATATCTTTCTCTTCAATATATTCTCACTCTTTTCTCTCCACTCAAATATGAATAATCAAAGGGTGATGACTAATCAAAGTTCCAAATTTTCAAATACGAGTCAAATACCCTTAGAAAGTTTTTGAATGATAAAGATTGATCCAATTCAAATATGAGTGAGTCTAAATAATTTATTATATAGATAATTTTTTTATAAGTAATAAGATAACAATGATCTAAATATTAACTAACAAGATAAATATAAATTATAAATAAAGTCAAATAAAATAAAACTAATTAAATAGTAAATATGATAATTCTTTATTAATCTACATATATCTAACCGTAACTAGCATAAGAGGTTGCCATTTTACCTATGTGTTGCTGAGTTGCTGATTCTTCAGCAGAATCTCAAAACACCTGCTGAATAAAACACCTGTTTTCTCACATGATTGAGAGTTCACAAATTGAATAAGTATTAATGAGCAATATTTGTTTGAGTATATTATAATTAATAATCAACACTATAATATTTTATCATAAATTTATTAATCAAATAAATACTTTATATTCACATATGAAAATATTATGACCTCAAATGAAAACAAAGGCATAGGTTTTTACACCACTGTAATTCCCTATGTTTTAGAGAGAGATATAGAGAAAAAAATTAATGAATGTGAATGCAAAAATAAATAAAATAAAAAACAAAGAACACACATTGAACAAGTGCCCTGAGAATCAGACCGATCCGATTGCTGACCCGAGAATAACCTGAGAAGTGAATAGTACGGGTTTACTTAAAATTTATAAAAACAAAGCATTACTCTAATATTATGTTTTACTTCAATTTAAGAAAAGATACAGAGATGATATTTCAATATAATTATACATAATTATTAATTATATAAAATTTTACATTTATATATGATTATATTAAAATTTTATATTTATAGATAAAAATATTAATTATATTTAAAACCATAAAGTCCAACAAGACAATTGAACCATTTAAACTTAATATTGAACCTCTAGTTTGATGTACTAACTCAATATTGAACCTCCGGTTAACCTAGGGGTGAGCGTGGGCCGGGTTGGGACGGGTTAAAGTTTGTCCTTACCGGCCCTAAATGTTGGTCGAATCATTTTTTTGAACCTAGACTTGGCCATAGACCCGAAGTTAACCCGACCCTAAATATTCACATGGTCAACCTTTAAATCCGGACCAAACCCTATACCCGATAAAATATAATGTATACTCGTTTTAGATAAAAAATCTTCTAAATATTATTTATTATTGTGAATATGTTATTTGACATATAAAATAATATATGTATTTAGGGTTTTGCTAACCTATGGAAATATGTTTTTTAGTTGGTGCAGGTTAGCATTGTGTACCAAAAGTTTTCGACCAACTAAAAAACCTCTTTCCCTAAGTTAGCAAAACCCATATATATATATATATATTATTAAACATGTATATATGATGAAAAAATTAGATAACCAATGATATTTTTGACCAAAAAGATATAATTACTATGTACAAATTTGAATAGAAATACATACAAACATCAATAATGAGTGACCATGGGATAAGCTGGGAAGGGTCATGTTTGGTCTTTACCCAATCTTAAATATTGTATGGGTTTAATTTTTGAAACCGAACCTAGACCCGATGAGACCCGACCAAATTCAGACCTGATCATGATCGGGCCATATCGGGTGAGCAGGTAGGGTCGAGTCCTGCTCATCCCTAGGTTGACCATTGGAATTTCAAACAACACAATCAATTTCAGCAACAATTCATAATGTGCTTATATGGCATTATGGCATACCAACAAAAATAATATGAGAGTTGAATCCAAGTCACAATGAGTGTGGACTAAAAGTGTTGACCAAAGTTTTCAACAGTGATAATTTAAATGCACAATACACAGGTAATAACACCAATGTTAATTTCCCAAATTTTCCAGAAGGACCTAGAAAAGAAAATCAATGAAAAAAAGTAATAAAAATTTAAAAGAATAATCTAATTACATTGAAAGAGAGGTAGAATTATTAGAAGGTGAAAATAAAATATTAGTTAATTATATTCACACCCCTTTAGTGAAATTACAAAAATTATTTCTCACTTTTTTGTCCATACATGAACTACTATCCCTCTTACACAAACCATCACTAATTATATATATATATATATATATATATATATATATATATATATATATATATATTACACTGACCACCATTGATGAGATATAAGTATAATATTTTAAACAAAAAATGTGTGGTGAATGTAATTAAGTTTAAAAATATATTATATATTGTGTAGACAATTACAAATAGTACAAAATTGAGTGTATTTTTATTATTTTTGTTTCATTACACAACATATTAACAATTATAATGCGATGTTTATATAACCCTTATACGATTTTGTAATGAACCAAATAATGAAAATGCATTGACTCTTATATTATTTGAATTTGTCTACACAATATACAATATTTTGTTTAGCTTAACTAAATACATCGTCTGTTTTTTTGTTTAAAATATTACATTTATATCTAATAAGGAGTGGTCAGTGTAATATATGAATAAAATTATGGGTGATTTGTGTAAGAGGGAGAAGTAGTTCGTTTAAGGACAAAAAATGGATTAGTAATTTGTGAAATTTCACTAAAATTCAGGGGTGTCGGAGTAATTAACTCATAAATTATCATTAAGAAAAGAAGATAGAAGATTAGAAAAGCAATAATAATAATAAAATGAGTGAGTGATTTGGAAGGAGACAAATATTTAACTATTATCTTACCACATAATCACTTATCCACAAATGGGCTTGTGGGTTTGGGTAGCAAAATAGATAACTATGTTATTTTCATCAACTTTTATATTCACAATAATCCAATCCATTACATTGGTTAGATAATTTATAATTACACTTCTATCAAATTAATCATAATCCATTTATTTTCGGGTTTATCTTTTTAACCCCAATATTTTTGTAAAATTTGTTTGACTCAATAAATGCATGGTTATAATTTTTTTTAACTTTGTCATTGATGATATGCATTCCAAATAACATTTCAGATGTATCTCACGTGATATTTTATATTTATCATGGTATTTTAGATGTATTCCACGTGACATTCAACATATATGTTACATTAATCTTAAGGATGAATTTAATTTCCATTTTAATTTTTCGGAGACTTATTTAGTATATCTAAACTTTAAGAATAAGTTGGTTGGTCATTAATCAATTCAGGAAATCAAAAGATTTTTTACTTCACCGATTGATCCAAAACAAATTCTAAGCAATTTTCATATATATCATCAAAATTTATACATTTAATTCTATTATCCTTTAAAAATCAAATTTTAATGGTATAGCAATGAAGGATTAGATAAACTTGTATGGTAACGACAATACATTATAATTAATCAAATTAAAATTTATAAATTTCTCTTTTAAAATACAATTTTTTGCAACATGTATAGGAAAAAAGCACAATTACTTATTTATGACGTAACAATTACTTAGATTACTGGTAGATGATAAATTATTAATATATGAATGATAAATTATTAATATATGAATGACAAGGGAATGTGGTAGTTCAATTTTTTTTTTCAAAAAGAGTTTGTTGGGTAGTATTGTGTAAATTAAAGAATGTGATTAATATCATTAGAAGACTTGTTTATTTTATCTTTCCACAACAAAATTTATTGACATGGACAAAACTTTTTAAAAATGACGATATTGGACCAAACTAAAATTAAAAAAATGTTATAAAAAGTGGAGAAGAAAGTAATGTTCATATTATATAGAGTAGTAGAGTTCAAGAATCTATTTTTTTCTTATTCCACCATAAACAAAGATCATATGTCCCCAAAAATTTATATCCTTATATCCCAAGCCAATTACATTCCACCAAGTAATAAAAACAAACTATTTTCTGTTTTTATAATTTTTTTCCTTAATTAGTTGACTTATTTTGATTGGATTGAGACATAATGAGACACCATATATTGAAACAGATAATCTTCATTCCGACATAATTCCTACCCCATTTAGCCAATCCCTAATTGCTCTTTCAAACAAAGATTTCTTCATTAAAATATAGAGAATGTTTTTATTTTGTAGAGCTAATCATCAAATAGTTATTAGCTAAAAAGATTGCCAATCCTTAGCTACTTTGTTTAGCTGTGGTTATTTCATAACTAGTTTTTAAATTTCTTGTATAATAAATAGATTTAAAGCCATCTACTAACCAAAAATAGTTTAAATAAAGATCATATACTTTCACAATTTTAAATAATTTGCTAATTTAAGGTAAATTTCATGTAGGAACATGTTTAGTACAAACTAAACATGTAAGGGTTTTATGGAAAAAATGAGTAATAATAAAGAGAATTTAATTCATTTTCCTCTCTTGTTTGTTAAAGAAAGATTATAATAAATAAAAGTCTGATATTATTGGCAAGATGATGAATATGAAATTTCCTCTGTCTAGTAATAAAACCTTCAAGGTCTGAATTGAAGTTGTAATGCCTCATTTTAATAACACGGAAAATTCAATCATTTTCTAACATATAATGTTCTTAATAGATATCATCCAATTAAAATTCAGTTCAACAAAGAATACTACAATAGTCTAGATAACGTTAGTAGAAAAACCGTACAGTAGTTTCACAATACTAGTTTCTACACCTTTTAGTCTATTAAACTAACATAAAAAACATAAATGAAAAAATCCCACAAACGGGTCAAGTATCAACATATACAATCTTTTGAATAATTAAAAAAACACATGCTAAATCCAATGCAAGCTAATTTACTCCAAGACTCTGATATCTCTTATTCCTTGGCTCCACCTACAATTCGATTACCACGGATCGAGTAAACAAGACAATATAGAGAGAGTCAGTCATTAAATACATGCAATATATAACATAATGGATTTAAATAGAATAATAACATTAGAACATTGCGAAAGAGGAATTATACACATCATTCCAGCACAAACACACCCATAATCCTCAATGAACCATTACTCATAACTACCAAATACATCCATGGTGCAATCAACTCCATGCCATCAAAACCAAAATCAAAATCCATACCACGAATGCATGTCAAAATCCATACCACAAAGGCAAGTCAAAATCCATACCACGGAGGCAGGTCAAAATCCATATAACGAAGGCATGTCAAAATCCATACCACGGAGGCAGGTCAAAATCCATATCACGAAGGCAGGTCAAAATCCATACCACGAAGGCAGGTCAAAATCCATACCACGAAGGTAGGTCAAAATCCATACCACAAAGGCAGGTCAAAATCCATACCACAAAGGTAGGTCAAAATCCATACCACAAAGGCAGGTCAAAATCCATACCACGAAGGCAGGTCAAAATCCATGTCATAGTCAAACATACCATTCACATTAGTAGGACTAACGCGGTTAAATAGGAAACTCATGAGATTTCCCGTTTAATTGTGTTAACCAAATGAAATCCTCCAACTAGTGAGTGTCGTTGGAGTTTCCAATGTCATGATTCTAATACCACAAAGTTTAATGCTGCTCTCTCACCTGAGTATTCGCTAAAGCTTTACACTAAGGCTCAGTTGCGTTCTTTGCCGTCTCCTCCAACCTTAGGGTCTTTCAACCCAAAACAACAACAATTACAACACATAATTTTACATATCAAAACAATAGTAGTACTAACCAATACTCACACTTCATAAGAAAACATCATCTATTCGTTTCATTTTAAACAAAAGGGTTTCCCTAATATTACAATGACTCTACGGTTTTGAAACCAACTTCTCACACACCAATTTCGAAAAACAACTCATTCTCTATGAGTTTTACAAGGTTTTCCAAAGCAAAACGCACCACAATGCCAAGAGAGGGTTTATGGGGTTTTATCCCGAAACATGGGGAAGAAACCCGCTTCAAAATCATGACATTCAACCATAGGAGAAGCTAAATTAAGCGATTTACCTCTTCTCCGGTCTTTTCCTTGACTCTAAGGGTGCACAATTCTCCTAACCGCTCCTCTTCTCTTGGTTTTCGAAAATAATGACCCAATTCTCACTTGGGACTTCTATTTTAGGTTTTAGGATTTCGGACTCTCGCTCAAGCGAGAATAAGCTCGCTTGGGAGAGAACCCACAACTTTTCGCATCATTCAGGAACTGATGCTCTTGCTCAGGCGACGTTGTCTCGCCCAGGCGAGATTCGTGCAGTCTCAACATCTTCCTCTCGCTTAAGTGAGCTCCATCTCGCTCAGGCGAGAATCCCAAAAAAATGCCTGGGAACAACACTATGTCCTTCGCTTGGGCGAGCTCCTCTCGCTCAAGCGAGAATCACTAAGTAGCTCCCAGACCTCCTGATATCCACCATATTCAAGAATTGAAATTTTTTGGGATGTTACAGAAGTGGATGATCACAAATGTCTGATGTCCAAGGTTGCTTATGAAAGCTGGATATAGCATCAAAGGTACGGTCATATGAATTTCTATTGCATCACTACGAATGAATACTATCCTATGGTTAAGCTGGTTTTGTAATTTCTTGGCAAACGATTTGAAAGTTTTAAAACTGTCGCTTTTTAGAGATAAGAACAATGTCCATGTAAACCTGGAAAAGTCGTCAACTACAACTAGAGAGTAATGACTACCTCCAAAACTCATTACTTGTGAAGGTCCAAACAAGTGAATATGAAGTAACTCTAATGGTCTTGTAGTGGATATCACATTCTTTGATGAAAATGAATTTTTCGCTTGCTTACACCTTTGACAGGTATGACAAAGATCTTTAGTTTTGTAATTGAGTTTTGGTAGTCCTATGACAAGCTCTTTTGACGACATCTTTTCCACATGTCTTAGATGGATATGTGCTAATCTTCTATGCCAAGTCTAGATATCACTTTCATTTGAAATAAGACATTTTGAATATAGAGAAGTGATACTGTCTAGATTAACCATATAGATATTATTCGTTCGGTTACCGACGAACTTAACTTTATCGTCTACGCCATCACAGATAATACAGAAATCAGAATCAAAAGTTACATTGTTATCCATGTCGTACAGTTGACTGATGCTCAATAGGTTATGCTCCAAGCCTTCAACATACAACACATTTTCCACAATGGCTTGTGAAGCATTTCCAACTCTTCCAATTCCAAGGATCCTTCCTTTGTTATTATCTCCGTATGTGACGTAGCTTTTGTCCCGGAGTGTAAGATCCAAAAAATTGGACTTATCACCCGTCATATGTCTGGAAAACCCACTATCGAGATACCAATGTTGTCCGAGTGTTCGGAGACATACATGCAAGACAAAAATTACTTGTTCTTAGGTACCCAAGTTATGTTGGGTCCTTTTCGTTAGTAATAGAACCTGGTGATCCTTTGGCCACCCACACATACTTGCCACTCGGCACTCCATGCCTTCTTATGTAGCAAGAGCCAGATGTGTGACCATGGATACCATAGTAGAAACATGTAGGCAGTTTATGATTATTCTTATTAGGTCTATTTTTTACATGCTTTCTAGTTGATCCCTTATGATTTTTACGCTTAAAATCGAGAGCAATTTTATTTCCTACATTGTTCAATGATGCAAGCAATCTGTTAAGGTTTTGACTGTTGTATGTGAACTTTGTCATTTTGTTCTTTAAAACATCGTTTTCATTTTTCAACTCATGACAAGTTTCACATACATGAGTCTCAATTAACTTAGAAGAACACATGCATGAAGGGTTAGAGTAAATAAGATCCAGAGTCTCATTTTCAAGCTTGAGCTCATCAATTTCCTTTTGCATATTTGCTATTTTCTTTTCATGTAGCAAAATGAGTCTCTTGCGATCTACACTTAATTTAACAACCTTTTTGAGCTCTTCATGCAGCTCGACAAAAGCGCTATAAAGCTCATCATATGTAGGTGAATTATCTAAACTAGAACATGAACTAGTTTCATATGAGTTTACCTCGCCAAGTTCGTCAACTTTTGAAGAGGTGCTTG
This sequence comes from Lupinus albus, assembly GCA_009771035.1. NCBI lineage: Eukaryota > Viridiplantae > Streptophyta > Magnoliopsida > Fabales > Fabaceae > Lupinus > Lupinus albus. Next base: position 3,691,132 of record CM020013.1, on the reverse strand, counting down.
CTTCATGATCATTCACCATAAGACAAATTTTTCCAGTCTCCTCTTCTCCATAGGTGCTAGTTGTCGAGTCCTCCTCAGGGACATCCCATACGATGTATGCTTTCTTGGACTTGAAGTCCCGATAGGTGTTCTTTTCGCCCTCGACTTTCTTTAGATAGGTAGGGCACTGAAACTTCATGTGTCCAACCTTACCGCATTCATGGCATGAAAACTTTTCCTTTGAGTTCTTATTCTTGAAAGTCGGGTTACGAGTTTCCTTTCTCTAAAACCTGTTTGAGATTCCTTTCCTTTTCAAGAATTTATTAAACTTACGCACAAGAAGCGTCTTGGTTTCAATATCGATTTCTGAATCGGACTCATCATCATCTCTATCTTCTTGATCTTGAGATGTAGATGCTTTTAAAGAGATTGCCTTTTTGCGTTTGTCCGATTCCTCATGCAAGGTCAGGAAACCAAGCTCCATCTCATGCTCTTGGATCTTGCCAAAAAGGGTTGCCAACGCCATTGAATCAAGATCCTTCGACTCCTTGATACCAGTCACATTCGGCTGTCAGTTCCTGTCAAGGCATCTTAAAACTTTGTTAGTTAACTCTCATTCTGAGAAAGTTTTATCTAAAACAACTAGATGATTTACAATATGAGTAAAGCGTTTTTGCATATCACCAATAGATTCATTTGGAAACATTCAAAACAACTCATATTCATGGGTTAAAGCGTTTAGTCTAGCGTGCTTGACCTCGCTAGTGCCTTCATGAGTCACTTGTAAAGTGTCCCACATTTCTTTGGCACTATTACACTGTGAGACCCGAAAGAACTCATCATAAGAGAGTGCAACCGTGATGATGTTTTTCACTTTCAAATTGTGTTGTACCTTTCGTTTTTAATCATTAGTACACATGCTCTTTGGTTTGTCCTTTGTCTCACATTCCACTAAATACAGTGGTGTGTAAGGACCATTTATAACGGAATCCCAGATATCCGTATCAATGGCTTCGATGAAGATTCTCATTCTCACTTTCCACTAGGCGTACCCTCGCCACTGAAAACAGGAGGACGATTAATGGGTGCACCATCACCGCCAAATGGATTGGTAGAGCCCATCGTATGATAACTCGAGGATCAACGATCAAAGCGGTTAAGCTAGAACTCACGTACTAGCTCTGATACCACTTGTTAGGGTACCAGTCAGTCAGAGTATAACACCTAGAAGGGGGGTGAATAGGTGTGCGCGGGTCAGTATGTCCGCTCTTCGCAATTAAGCAGTGAGAAACAGAAATGAGCAGAAATAATCGATTAACAACAAATATAATCAATTATCACAAATAGAGTTAATCGATTAACACATGAATACAATCGATTATACAGAGCAGAAAACCCAAAAAACATAATTCATTAAAACAAGTTTCCTGGATCACAAGCAATGCAAGAATTAGGCAATTACTCAACAAGATTTGTCACGCAGATAAAGAGTAGTCATCTTGATAATAAAGACACAATCTTGATTAATAAAGATACAATCTTTTAAAGAAATTGGCAATAAACTAAAGTTGCTTGAAATTTAAAGAGATAAGGGAAAAGAGAAAGAAGATCAAAGATTTTATCCCGGTTCGTTTGCTTGTCCACTAGAAAACTACATCCAGGCCTCCCCTTCTGATCTTGGGAGATTTGCTTCACTATAACTGAAAGAATCGTTATTTACAAATACACTTCCAATTTAAAGCTTTTCCTACTTGCTACTTAACACGCTAACAAGATGCCCTAGCGAAGACTATATCAGACTATCCGCAACTAGCCGATATTACAACCTTCAATCTCTAAACCTTAGAGTCTTTACAACACCTTTCAAAGAAACAGTTTCTTTCGACAATAACTTCTACAAGAAGTCTTTAGCTTTTACAAGTCAGCTAAAACCCAGATGATAAGACTCTCACACACACTCACAAGGGTATGAGAACTCAAAGTGGATTGGAAAAGGTTATGCACTAAAAATGCACAAGTAAAACTCTTCTTTGAACAATAGGCCAAGAACCTTGTCAAAAGGGTTTTTCTCTCAAATATTTTAAACTTAGGCCCACAGAGAAACTTCAGAGAATTTTGGAAATTCGAATTTGAAAAATATGAAAATGATATAATGTGTAATTGTAAGCCAAAGTGTATAAAAATGGTCATTTATAGTTTTCTAGTTTCAACAGGTTTAATCGATTAACTGACCTCTTAATCGATTAAAGAATATGAAAAATAGCAGTTTTCTATTGAACATAATCGATTAACAGATTCATAATCAATTAAAGCTGCCAAGAAGCTCAAGACAGTAGCTACTGGTGTAAGGACCCAAATTCTACCCTTGAAATTTTTTCCTTATTTTGATCCGATTTCATGCATTTAACTATAAATTATATTTACCGATTGAATGAACTTATTTAAAGGATCTTACTTCCTTCATCACACCCGATCTATAAACCAAAAGTGACGTACTAAATCAAGTGACAGAAAAACATAATTCATATTAAGGTAACTTAGTAACTACCGCATACAATTAGCTATGAGTTTCCAAAACACCCATAGCTACATATATCCCGAGTTACTAGTTTCCATGATTAATGCCATGTACAACAATCATGTTCATAGTTACAAATAGTTAGTTCAAGTACAACCAATGAGGTTACAAAAGAATGGATAAGAGACATCAAAATAAAAGTGTCTAAGCTCCTAATAAAAGACACTCATATTCCTTCCACCTACCTGCAATGGGAATAACATTGACAATACACCAAAGAAACACAAATGAGTAAGTCATTAAATGAATAAATATCAATGTAAGTTAATCCACATTTAATAAGATTAAATAAACGGTTTAAAATCAAATATACTTAAAACCATTTTCATCGTTCATACTTTTGAAAACCATGCTACATAACTTGAGCCAAAGTTTGCTACATTGCTTGAGCCAAAGCTTGCTACATTACTTGAGCCAAAGTTTGCTACATTGCTTGAGCCAAAGCTTGCTACATTACTAGAGCCAAAGTCGCTAACCCATCATGGTCGGCTAAAAACAAGTTTTATTTCCATTGACACTCCACCAACACATAAACGGTAAATCCACTCCTCATTGTTACAAACATACCCATATATGCTTATAACAACTAAGTGATTTACGATTCATTTCATTATTCCGAGTTTTATTTCCATTGGCACTCCACCAATACATAAACGGTAAATCCACTCCTCATCGTTACAAACATACCCATATATGCTTATAACCACTAAGTGATTTACTATACATTTCATTATCCACATAAGAAAATCCACACATTTTCTATCATAGTGCATAAATTAAAGACTTATCCTTACCTCGGTGAGTGTTAGGTTTGGTTCTTGGTAACTCTCAAGTTCCACCGACACCGCCTCCAACTTTAGGATCTCTTCTCAAGCTCTTGGACGAGAAATAAAGCTCTTAGACCTTGGGAACACTCTCTTCTCTCACCTCTCTTCAATTCTTAACCTAAAAATGTATTTGGGGTTTCTCTCATTTAATGCCTTCGTCGGGCTCTCGCTTAAGCGAGAAAATCCCGCCTATTTTAAAAAATCAGATCTGACCCTCTCGCCTAGGCGAGGGGAACTCTCGCCCATGCGAGGCATCTCTCGCTCAAGCAAGGATCCTCTCGCCTATGCGAGGATGTTACAGCCTCGACAGGTCCAAAACATCATTTTTCTCACCCAGGCGAGCCAACTCTCGCTCAGGCGAGACCAATCTCGCTCAAGCGAGCCAACTCTCGCTCAAGCGAGCCAACTCTCGCTCAAGCGAGCCAACTCTCGCTCAAGCGAGACCACTCTCGCTCAAGCAAGCCAACTCTCGCTCAGGCGAGAATCTTCCAGTATAGCCCAGGATTTCACCATCCCAGGTGAGCCTTTCTTGCCTAGGCGAGAATCCCTTACTCAAGCGAGAATCCCAGGACTGCTACTATAATTTTAAAGACTCAAAATTAGGGTGTTACAACTAGAACTCTCATTAATCGATTAAAAAGACTCTTAATCGATTAACGAATGTATGTAGTTGCATAATCGATTATTTAACTATTGGATCAATTATCAGATAAACTATAGATTTCTTGGTTAAGAGGTAACCCTCCAAAATGTGTAGGTTTTAAAGTAATGCATGATTTTTGTATAAAATCTACCTTTTGATGCAACCTACTAAAATTGGATGATTGATGATTCTGAAAAACAGATTTTAGGCAATCTTACGAGCATGTGAGAAACTCATCATTTGGGTTATCCTACCTAGACTTAATACTAATCAATCATCTTAGGACTTCTTAAAAAGAAAACAAAAACCTTTCCTAAAGCCTTGAGTTTTGGTCATGTTGTTTGTTGATGAGTCATGTCTTCAAGCTTTAGATCAACTCTGTCTTCATCGAAACCAGAATGGAAAAGAGTTGTTGCAATCACGCTAGTTGACTTATCTTGCAATCTCATATTCTTCCACGAGAGAGTCCTTAATCTTCCATGAAGATGTATTTAGCCATAAACATTCAATTTTTTTGGAAGTATATGTGTATGAAAACCGTTTTGTCAAACATAATGCGAAATACTCTCCTATGGAAATACATCGTCATGAAAGATTGCTATATTCCTATTTGTTTGTATAAATGAGAATATTGTGGTAAAATTGGATGATTGTTTTATGTGGTAATGATCATGTTGTGGGTTGTTGTATTGTTGTATGGTATGAGATATAATGTGATTATGACATTGAATTGGTATTTTGTGAATGAAATTGATGATTGTGTTACATGATGAGATGTTATGGTGAAGTCATGATGTGAGAATAACACAATGGTAATGACTATATTGCGGGTTGTTGCATTGTTGTATGAGTGAGATGAAATGTGATGGTAGTAGTTATCTTACGGATACACAAAATGGAGATTGTATTGATGATAAATTATATAAATGCATTGTTGTATTGATATGGAAACTATTTTGATTGATTGTGAGATTGATATGAGGAATGTACAAGTTGGATGTGGTTTATGATATGAATCGCCCTATGTGGTGTTGAATGGCTACCCTAAGTGGTATAACATATCTTGGCTACCCTATATGGTATGACATATCTTGGCTACCCTATGTGGTATAACATATCTTGGCTACCCTATGTTTATATCATATCTTGGCTACCCTATGTGGTATATCATATCTTCACTTGCTCTATGTGGTATAGTAATCTTGACCCTATATGGTGTAGTATAAATCTTGACTTGCCATATGTGGTATAGTAATATTGACCCTATGTGGTGTAGTATAAATCTTGACTTGCCCTATGTGGTATAGAAATCTTGACCCTATGTGGTGTAGTATAAATCTTGACTCGATCTATGTGGTATAGTAATTCTTGACCCTATGTGGTGTTGTATTGCCCTAAGTGGTAGTGTAGTGCCTTTGAAGTATTATATTGCCTTCGAGTGTTGTATTGCCTTCGGGTATTGTAATGGTTTGTGGGTGTTGTAATTTTGATGAAAATGTGGAATGTTGAATTGCATAAGTATGATATGATAGATATACTAATTGAAGATGTGAATATTCTACTGAATAAGATACTGACTGCGTGCATCATTTGTATACGTTTGATATTGTTGATTTTAGTTGCTGTATAGGTTGCATCACTATAATGTTATTTCTCTTTGTAAATCCACGCTGCGGTCACCATAGATGGTTCTTACTCCCTTTTGTCTTTTCTTTTCTATGCTATATATATGAGTTCAGGTTGTTGCTGTTGCGCCTCGAATATTCGCTCATGGAAGTACAAACTAGGGCTATTTGATTTATGTATTAAGAAAGTATTTGTTTAAAGCATGTTGTATGAGAAATGTTAGAATAATTCATTTTATATATATACTTTCCTTCTAAATATGTGATAAGACTAGAGTATGGACTTTAAGAAGTTATATATTTGCAAAAGAGATAATTGTATAGATCATGGAATTGAAGTTAAGTGTAATAACACATTTTTGATGTAAAGATATTATTGAATATTTCCGTATTTTGAAAAGATAAAACTTAATTAATATTTTGAATCCACACCGATCTTCTAATTTCAGTTAAGTAATATCTTTCAATAATATTCGCTTATTTTCCTGAATAAAGTTTTTAATTTTCTTGGAGTATAAAATCTGGACGTTACAAAAGGCATATAAAAGTGAAATTGATTTGATAAAAATGGATTTAAGTATGATTTTATATTCTTGTTTTATATTATGTGTGAGAATCATGAGATTCAAGATCTTAGGGTTGATATTTCACCAATCATGTGGAAATCCTATCAGGTGGTATGAGAACAAAAGTTATGAATTTTATGACTCTCTATTTCTTTCCCCAATTTTTTTTTATGATTCCAAAATTTTAATTTGGGGACTTTATGCTTCCACTATCGGTTATGAAAAATGAATATTCAAGAATATGGTAACACCCTAATTTTAAGTCTTTAAAATTACAGTGTCAGCCCTGGGATTCTCGCTTGAGCGAGGGATTCTCGCCTGGGTGAGAGAGGCTCACCTGGGAGGGTGCAATCCTGGGCTACACTGAAGGAATTTCGCCTGAGCGAGAGTTGGCTCGCTTGGGCGAGAGAGGCTCACATGAGAGGGTGAATTCCTGGGCTATACTGAAGGATTTTTGCCTGAGCGAGAATTGACTCGCCTGAGCGAGAGTGGTCTCGCCTGAGCGAGAGTGGTCTCGTCTGAGCGAGAGATTGACTCGCCTGGGCGAGAAAAATGATGTTTTTGGACCTGTTGAGGCTGTAAGATTCTCGCCTGAGCGAGAGGATCCTCACTTGATCGAGAGATGTCTCGCCTGGGCGAGAGGGTCAGATCTGAGTTTTTAAAATGGGCGGAATTTTCTCGCTTGAGCGAGAATGAGCTCGCTTAAGCGAGAACCCGACGCTGTTACATTAAATAGGGGACCCCAAACACATTTATGAGGTTTAACCTAGATAGAAGTGAGAGAAGAGAGCATTTTCAAGAGCAAGGAGGCTTGTGAGTCATTTAGAAGCTTGAGAAGAGGTAAAGCTCTTGATTCTAACTCTCTTCTTCCCTTTTAAACTTGTTTTGTGTATGTTGGATCTCTTCTCAAAACGAGAGAAACCATGGAAACTCGTCCTTTTGAGTTATGGTTCATTTTTTGTTGTTTTTATATGGTAAACTCTTGGTTTAGAGTTAATATTTCGAGAATGGAGAGGAGTTGTGGATTGCTTCTTGAAAACCCCAAGACCCTAAAGTGAAAGTGTGGTTAAAGTGGAAAATAGGTAAAATGTTAGAGGTAGAAGATGAGTTTACATCCTAATGTTGAAAAATGAGATGAATATGCTTGTTTTAAATGGTTGTAAACTCATGATGAAAGTAGTTTAGAATCATTGAAAATATGATGGATATCTTGTATGATTAAATAATGCAATCTGAGTTGTTTATGTGATATTTGGAATAAATGACTAACATTGTGTTGTATGGTGGGAATGAGAAAGATTTTAGAGTTGGCGGTAGTGTCAGTGGAACTAGTGTAGTTGCCAAGAACCCAACCCAACACTCACCAAGGTAAGGAGGAGTCTTTAATTTGTACTTTGAATGGAAAATGTGTGTATTTTCTGGTTGTACAATGATTAGTTGGTGAATCACATATTTTTTATAAACATATATGGGTGTGTTTGTAATGAGGATTGCGTGGATTCACCGGGTATGATTAATAGTGAAATCAATGAAAATGAAATGTATTTTTAGCCGACCATAAATGGTTAGCAACTTCGGCTCGAGTTTATGTAGCAACACTTCGGCCCGAGTTTATGTGGCAATACTTCGGCGCGATTTTATGTAGCAATACATCGGTCCGAGTTTATGTGGCAACACTTCGGCCCGAGTTTATGTGGAAACACTTCGGCCCGAGTTTATGTGGCAACACTTCGGCCGGAGTTTATATGGCAACACTTCGGCCCGAGTTTATATGGCAACACTTAGGCCCGAGTTTATGTGGCAACACTTCGGCCCGAGTTTATGTGGCAACACTTGGCCCGAGTTTATGTGGCATGTTTTCTTTGTAAAAGAGATGAGGAATTTCTTTTAGCTAACCCTAGGGGTGTAGCAACTTTTGCTCAAGTAATGCAACAAAGAAAATGAATTTCAAAGTGGTTTACTAACCTTTTCTAATGTGGATTATCTTATAATGACGCTTATTGAATTAATGACTTACTCCTTTATGTGTTTGTGTTTTTGTCATTGATAATCCCATTGCAGATAAACAGGTGATATGAGGTGGCCTTATTTTTGGAAGCTTGAGGAACTTTATATTTTGTTTCGTTCATTTGCACTATTTTGTACATGAGTGCATTTGAATTAGTTGAAATATTTTGTAACTATGGATATATAACTTATATGATTTATTGTAGCTCTGGATATTTGTAGCTATGAGTATTTTGGAAACCCATAGCTAGTTGTATGCGGTTGTTGCAGGACATACTGAAATGAATTATGATTTTCTGTCGAATAAGTATGTATGTCATTTTGAATCATGTAATGAGTAGGAATAGGAAAGTGGGGGTTAGATATGGTTGTTGAAATTGTTAGTAAATAGAATTAAAATGGAAAATGTATGTGAATGAAATAATTAAGAAAAAAAAGTTTCAAGGGTAGAATTTCGGTCCTTACAATATGGTATCAGAGCATAGTTAATTCTGCGGCCTAGGGTATGGCCTTACTTGCTTCTTTGTAACCTTTAGTTGATTTAACTATGTGATTTAAGTGAAATATTGTGTGAATATGTGATGATTTATCTGGTTAAACGTGGTTTACTGATGAATGAATGAGTGCAGGTACCCGTTACTAAAATGTCTGGAAGAGGACGAGGAAGAGGATCGGGTCAGAATGAATTATTGGCCCAGATTACGGCAGTGCTGACAAACATGAACGAGAACTTGTAGCACCTGAATCAGAATACGACACCAAGCCCGAGTTCACAACCTTTGGTTCCACCTGGTCTGGCTGAGTATCGGGGTTTGGATGAGTTTTGTAGGAGGAACCCCAGTCCGTTTCAAGGTGGGTTCGCTCCTAATGCAGCCATCGAATGGATCCAGAGATTGGAGAGGATTTTCAAGGCCATGAGCTGTTCTGATGCTCAGAAGTTTGCGTATGCCACCTATATGTTAGAGAAGGAGGCCGAAAACTGGTGGGAATTCACTCGACGCCAAATGGAGGCAGAAGGGCAAGTAATTCTGTGGTGTACTTTCAGGGAGAAATTCCTTCGAAAGTATTTTCCTGCTGATCTGAGGAGTCAGAAAGAAATGGAATTCTTGAGGTTGGAACAAGGAAACCTGTAGGTGGGAGAATATGCGGCCAAATTTGAAGAGTTGGCCCGATTTTGCCCTTATACTGAATTGGAGGCAGACGGAAGGTCGAAATGTTCGAAGTTTGAATCGGGTTTGAGGTCCAAGCTGAAAACGATGCTTAGGCATCAAGAGATCACTGATTTTTCTACATTGGTCAACAAGTGTAGAATGGTTGAGAATGATATGAAGGCGAATGAAGTGATGGCGTCAAGATCACTTCCTCCCAAAAATTTTGGGCCTCAGAGGAATTTTTTGCACGGGAAGGGCAAAGGAAATTCGTCTCTGGAGGAACGGAAGCCTCATTCTTCACCTATGGGTAACCGAGGGTATACCCCGCATGGGCCAAGAACTCATGCTAATACTGGGGGGGTCGCAGCAAAACTCTCAACCCTGGTGTAACAAATGTGGCCGGAAACATTTTGGTGATTCGTGCCCCGGAACCACCCTTAGCTGCTTTCACTGCAAGGAGATGGGACATCTCAATAGGCTTTGTCCTAAATTATGGTAGAGTATGAATGCTGTGAGTGCAGAACGACCTCGATCCACTAGCAGAGTGTTCACCATGAGTGGTGCAGAGACATCAGATGTGGATGGCCTGATCAAAGGTAATTGTATGGTGGAAGATATTCCTCTTTTAGTGTTGTTTGATTCGGGAGCGACACACTCCTTTGTCTCTATTGAATGCGTGGATAGACTGAAATTGCAAACTAAGTTGTTGCCTTTCGACTTGGTCGTATCCACCCCAACTGATGTGCCTGTGGTGGTGTCAATAGTTGTGTCTCGATGTCCGGTAGTGTTAAACGGTAGGACTTTTACCGTGGATTTAATTCTGGGGATGGACTGGTTGTCGGCGAATCATGTGATGCTTAATTGTGCTGATAAGACCGTGGTATTCGGGAATCTAGATGAGATTTCTGATGAGGTTAATAACATGAAGCCGTTATCGGCCAAGGGAGTCAGTACTTCCTGTAAGGAGGGAGTAGACGTGTTTATGTTGTTGGCATCCCTGGAGGGTATTGAGAAACCCAAGGTTGAAGATATTTCGATAGTCTGTGAGTTTCCTGAGGTATTTCCTGGTGATATTCCGGAATTGCCTCCAGTGAGAGAAGTTGAATTCTCTATTGACTTGGTACATAGAACGGGATCCATCTCTATAGCTCCTTATAGGATGATACCGTTATAATTGGTTGAGTTGAAAAAGCAGGTTGAGGACTTATTGACAAATAAGTTTATTCATCCTAGTGTCTCGCCGTGGGGTGCGCCTATGCGGTTGTGTACCGACTACCGACAGCTGAACAAAGTTACTATTAAGAACAAGTATCCATTGACTTGGATTGATGACTTGATGGATCAGTTGAGAGGGACGATAGTGTTTTCAAAGATCGATCTTCGGTCGGGTTATCACCAATTCCGTGTAAAATCGGAAGACATTCCTAAGACTGCTTTTAGAACGAGGTATGGACATTTTGAGTATTTGGTCATGCCTTTGGTGTAACGAATGCCCCCACAATATTTACCGACTACATGAATTCGATTTTTCATCCGTATTTGGATTCATTCGTAGTGGTATTTATTGATGACATTCTGGTTTACTCCAAAAGCCAAGAAGAACATGCAGAGCACTTGAGAATTGTTCTAGAACTTCTGAGTAAGAACCAGCTGTATGCTAAATTGTCTAAATGTGATTTCTGGTTGGAATCGGTAAACTTTCTAGGACATGTAATATCTAAGGAAAGGGTAGCAGTAGACCCTTCCAAAGTTGAAGTAGTTATGGAATGGGCAGTACCCAAGTGAGTTATTGAGATCTGGAGTTTTCTGGGTTTGGCTGGTTATTATCGGAAATTCATTGAGGGATTTTCTTAGCTAGCACTACCGTTGACTAAGCTCACCAGGAAGGGGGAACCTTATGTGTGGACAATCCGTTGTGAAGAGAGTTTCCAAGAGTTGAAACGAAGATTGACTACCGCGCTAGTGTTGGTTCTTCCTTGTACTGATAGAGATTTCAGTGTTTATTGCGATGCGTCCAAGCAAGGTTTGGGTTGTGTGTTGATGTAAGAAGAGAAAGTTGTTGCCTATGCTTCTAGATAGTTGAGAACGCATGAGCAAAACTACCATACCTACGATCTTGAATTAGCTGAAGTGGTCTTTGTCTTAAAAATATGGAGACACCATCTTTAAGGCGTGAGATTTGAGGTATACAACGACCACAAGAGTTTGAAATACCTATTTGATCAAAAGGAATTGAACATGAGACAGAGGAGGTGGATGTAATTCCTTAAGGATTACGATTTTGGGTTGCAGTACCATCCTAGAAAGGCCAATGTGGTGGCGGATGCTCTAAGTCGAAAGTCTTTGCACATGTCGTTTTTGATGGATAGGGAAGGGAAACTGATTAAAGAGTTCAGAGATATGAACTTGGAAATTTAGATAAGGCCTCATAGTATGATTTTAGGCATGCTTAAGGTCATAAATGAACTGTTTGATCAAATCCGGGCGATGCAAGTTGAGTATGATGAGCTAATGGCTAAACGAGATTTAATGCTAAGTGGTAAGGAAACTGATTTTGCATCGGACCCTAGTGGAATGTTGCGTTATAAAGGGAGAGTGTGTGTGCCTCGTAATGAGGAATTACGGAAGAGTATTTTAGAGGAGTTCCATAAGAGCAAGATGAGTTTTCACCCGGGAACTACCAATATGTACCAAGATTTGAAGAAATTGTTTTGGTGGTTTGGATTGAGGAGAGATGTGGCTTTGTATGTCTCAAGTTGTTTGGTATGCCAGAAAGCCAAGATTGAGCATCAACGACCAGCGGGAGAGTTACAATCCCTAGAAATTCCCGTTGGGAAGTGAGACAGTATCTCCATGGATTTTGTGTCTGGTTTTCCTAAGACTCAGAAAGGGTACGACTCGATATGAGTAATAGTGGATCGGTTGACTAAGTCTGCTCATTTCTTGCCGATGAACATGAGATACTCCCTAGAACGATTGACGAAACTGTACATCTGGGAGATAGTTCGTCTGCATGGGATATCGTCGAGCATTATATCAGATAGAGACCCCCGTTTCACTTCGAACTTTTGGACTAGTTTGCAGTCCGCATTGGGAACTAAGTTGAAGTTAAGTTCAGCTTATCATCCACAAATGGACGGTCAATCGGAAAGGACAATACAATCATTGGAGGATCTTATGAGGGCTTGTGTCTTGGAACACCCGGGGAGTTGGGATGGCATGTTGCCTCTGATTGAATTTACCTACAACAATAGCTTCCATTCGAGTATTGGAATGGCACCTTACGAGGCGTTGTATGGTAGGAAGTGCCGAACTCCAGTAAGTTGGTTTGAGACTGGGGAGAACTTGATATTGGGCCCGAACTGGTCCAAGAGATGACAGATAAGATCAAGAAAATCCGGGAGAATATGAGGATCGCCCAGAGTCGGCAGAAAAGCTATTACGATAAGAGGCGGAAATGTATCAGATTGCTTTTCCTCCGTTGTTGTCAAATCTCCACAATGTGTTTCATGTGTCTCAGTTGAGGAAATATGTTGGGGACCCATCTCCTGTGGTTGAGTCTGATCAGATAGAGTTGAGGGATAACTTGACCTTTTCGATGTTGCCCGTGAGAATCATGGATACCAGTGTAAAAAGACTAAGAGGCAAAGAGATTCCGTTAGTGAAAGTACTATGGAGCCAAGTAGACGAAGGAGATGCTACTTGGGAAATAGAACGTGATATGAGGGAGGATTACCCTCATTTGTTTGAATCGAGGTATGTTTAATTTTTGGGGACGAAAATTCTTATAAGAGGGGGAGGATTGTAACACCCTAATTTTAAGTCTTTAAAATTATAGTGTTCCTGAGATTCTCGCTTGAGCGAGGGATTCTGGCCTGGGCGAGAGAGGCTCACTTGGGAGGGTGAAATCCTGGGCTACATTGAAGGATTCTCGCCTAAGCGAGAGTTGGGTCGCTTTAGCGAGAGAGGTCTCGCCTGAGCGAGAGTTGGCTCGCCTGGGCGAGAGAGGCTCACATGGGAGGGTGAATTCCTGGGCTATACTGAAGGATTTTCGCCTGAGCGAGAATTGACTCGCCTGAGCGAGAGTGGTCTCGCCTGAGCGAGAGATTGACTCGCCTGGGTGAGAAAAATGATGTTTTTGGACCTGTCGAGGCTGTAAGATTCTCGCCTGAGCGAGAGGATCCTCGCTTGAGCGAGAGATGTCTCGCCTGGGCGAGAGTTCCCTCGCCTGGGCGAGAGGGTCATATATGAGTTTTTAAAATGGGCGGGATTTTCTCGCTTGAGCGAGAATGAGCTCGCTTAAGCGAGAACTCGACGCTGTTGCATTAAATAGGGGACCCCAAACACATTTATGAGGGTTAACCTAGATAGAAGTGAGAGAAGATAGCATTTTCAAGAGCAAGGAGGCTTGTGAGTCATTTAGAAGCTTGAGAAGAGGTAAAGCTCTTGATTCTAACTCTCTTCTTCCCTTTGAAACTTGTTTTGTGTATGTTGGATCTCTTCTCAAAACGAGAGAAACCATGGAAACTCGTCCTTTTGAGTTATGGTTCGTTTTATGTTGTTTTTATCTGGTAAACATTTGGTTTAGAGTTAGTATTTCGAGAATGGAGAGGAGTTGTGGGTTGCTTTGTAACACCCCGAATTTTAGTCTTTAAAATTTTAGTATCAGTCCTGGAAGTCTCGCTTGAGCGAGAGATTCTCGCCTGAGCGAGAAAGGATCACCTGGGAGGGTGAAATCCTGGACTATACTGGAGGATTCTCGCCCGAGCGAGAGTTGTCTCGCCTGGGCGAGAAATGACAATTTTGGGCTCTTAACACAGCGTAATCGATTACATTGTCCTTGTAATCGATTACATGCTGATATCTGATCAAACATGTGTAATTTGTCATGATGTAATCGATTACATGCTGATATCTGATCAGACATGTGTAATTTTTCATGATGTAATCGATTACACTGTACTCGTAATCGATTACATCATATTAAAAGTATCAGATATGTGCATCTGACACAGTGTAATCGATTACACACTTAGAGTATTTCATTAAAGTCATCATCTCCGATTTCCCTCAAGAATCGGAGCATATTAACGGATAGAAACTCATTTGAGTGTTTGTGGTCCATGTGAGAGTCTATATTTTACATGAGGATGTATTAGCCATAAAAGTGGAGATATATGTGTGGGAAAACCGTTTATTTGAGTAAAACGCTATATGCTCATTTATGGTAATACACCGTCATTAAAGATGGTTCTAACGTTAATGTGTATATGATGAACAATATGTTATGCGTGGTTTGTTTATGATAATGGTTATGTTGTGTGATAATGATGGTGTGTGAGATATTTATGGTCATAAGCATAAATGAGTATGTTGCAAGTGGTTGATTGTTATAAACATGTATGGGTAGATTGTACCAATGAATGTGTGATGAGTTGTGAATGTGTGATGAGTTGTGAATGTGTTAAAATGGATATGAGTATGTTTATCAAAATGAGTATGTTGTGAGTGGTTGATTGTTATAAACATGTATGAGTGTGTTGTAACAATGAATGCGTGATAAGCTGTGCATGTGTTAAAATGGATAAAGGTATGTTTGTGACAATGAAGGTGTTGTATATTATTTATGGTGATAACATAATGAGATGCCTTGTGTTGACTGTGTATGACATGGATGTGAGTGTAATGTGGAAACTCGACCTTCCCTATGTGGTATGGATGGTAACTCGACCTACCCGATGTGGTATGGATGGTAACTCGACCTGCCCGACGTGGTATGGATGGTAACTCGACCTGCCAGATGTGGTATGGATGGTAACTCTACCTGCCCGATGTGGTATGGATGGTAACTCGACCTGCCCGATGTGGTATGGATGGTAACTCGACCTGCCCGATGTGGTATGGATGGTAACTCGACCTGCCCGATGTGGTATGGATGGTAACTCGACCTGCCCGATGTGGTATGGATGGTAACTCGACCTGCCCGATGTGGTATGGATGGTAAATCGACCTGCCCGATGTGGTATGGATGGTAACTCGACCTGCCCGATGTGGTATGGATGGTAACTCGACCTGCCCTATGTGGTATGGATGGTTACTCGTCCTGCCCTATGTGGTATGGATGGTAACTCGACCTGCCCTATGTGGTATGGATGGTAACTCGACCTGCCCGATGTGGTATGGATGGTAACTCGACCTGCCCTATGTGGTATGGATGGTAACTTGACCTGCCCGATGTGGTATGGGAAATGAAATCGATGAATACGATTGAGTGTGAATACGAACTATGAGAAGTGAGTATGTCACCAAGTGAGTCATATGCATGCTATAGGATATATAGTATGAGATATATATATATATTCTATAGGGTGAATATGAGTGATAACAGGGATGGCGTTACGAATGAAAGTAATATACATGCTATAGGAATATATTATGGGATATAGGTCCTATAGGGTGAATATGAATGATGAGAAATGAGTATATTTGGACGAATAAGATATGCACACTATAGAATACATATAGTATGGGATGTATGTATACTATAGGGTGAATATGGATAATATATGATAAATAAATATGCACACTATATAACACATATAGTATGGGATGTATGTGTACTATAGGGTGAATATGGATATTATGTGTTGATTGATATAAGCTTATCATGATTGATGTTAGATGTGTGTGGTTTTTAATACTTTAATGTTATTACTCCATGTAAATCCATGCTACGGTCGCCGTAGTTGGTTCTTACTCCCTCTGTCTTTCCTTGTATGTGTTGTATATTTGGGTTCAGGTTGTGGAGGTAGCGCATTGGACGCTTGCGGAGAAGAGTACATGATAGACTAGTGGATAATATGTAATTAATATGTTATATGATAAATATTTGTAATATGAAGAACATGTTAAAGTGGATTCATGTATAAACAACTTTCTTTTAAGTGTATAATGAAGTGGATCTAATGTTTGTATTTAAGGTACTTTTGAGAATGAGTAATTGTATAAAGGATGTATTTGAACGGAAGTGTAATGACATGCTTTTGAAATGAAAGGTGTTTGGAATATTTCCGCCTTGTAAATTTATAATCAATCAAGTTTCCAAACTGTTCGAGTAATGTGTTTCAAAAGTAATCACTGCACTTTCACGAATAAGGATTTTTAAAAGAGAATTTTCGAGTTATGAAAATCGGGTCCTTACAATATGGTATCAGAGCATATGTCAACTCTGCGGCCTAGGGTATGACCTTACATGCTTCTTTGTGAAATTTGTGTGAGTTAACTACTTGACTTATGTGCATTGTTGTTGACCGTGGTAACTGCTGATTTGAAAGATGATTGTTGAATTTCCTGCGATAAGTGTTTGGTTGTGAATTTATCGTTTGATGTCTTGTTGTGAGTTATTGATGAAGTGCTTGTTGAAAACTTCTTGTTGTAAAACTTTTGTCGAATTTATTGTGTGTGACCCTTGTTGGGGATTCTCTGGTGAAATTCTTGCTAAAAGTTTGTGATTGTGATTTTCCAAGTGGATTTCTTGATGTGAAATTTCTTTTATCACTAAGATTAAGATAATTGACGATGAATGATTGAATTGTGAATTACGCATTTAGTATAAACATATATGGGTGTGTTTATACTAAAGTGAGCGTAGATTTACGGAAATGGAAAATGTGTGTATTTTCTGGTTATGCAAGGATGAAGTTGTGAATTACGCATTTAGTATAAACATATATGGGTGTGTTTATACTAAAGTGGACGTAGATTTGTGGGAAAACGATTTATGGTAAAATCAATGGAAATAAAACTCGTTTTTAGCTAACCTTAAATGGTGTAGTGACTTTGGCTCAAGTTATGCAGCAAAGAAAAATGAATTTCAAAATGGTTTAATAACCTTGTTCCATTGCTGAATTGCCTACCCGGAGTGGTAGTGGACCCTTGCTGAGTTGCCTACCCGGAGTGGTAGTGGATCATTGTTGAGTTGCCTACCCGAAGCAGTAGTGGATCATTGTTGAGTTGCCTACCCGGAGTGGTAGTGGACCATGGTTGCATTGCCTACACTAAGAGGTAGTGGATTATCTTTTGTGCATGAAACTTCTGGTCTGTGATGATTGACTGTTTGTAATTGAACATTTGCAATGCACGATATAGTGGTAATGAACTCAAATTAACTACTTTGATATTGTGCTTTCAAAACTTGTTTCCATTTCATGTGCGTCAGTAATTATTATACGTGATTGCAGTGTTATGGTGTAAGCATGTTTCTGTGAGTGTACTGTGGGGACTCTCATGTCCTGGATGAAATGTAACTTCAGAAATAACCAGCTTTTGAAAATTTTGATTTGGGCAGTCGGTGTCGCATGAGAAAAAGGATTTTTAGATATTTTGAATTGATTAGGAAAACCCTTGCTTCCACAAGAGGACTTCCATGAAACTTACATCTAATCTATTTTCGAAAATCGTTTTTTCGAATGAAGTGTACTATTCGACTAAGCATTGATTAAGTTTCATGTTGAAATCCGAATTTTTAAAAAAACTTCATCTTGGATGAATGTGATGTGTTAAAAATCTTGTGAGGTAATTATGAGCATGTGTTTCTCGATATGATGTAGACTTGAGCACGAGGTGCATGTCCATCATTGTATTTTGGGTATCCATATAAAACTCAAGTTTTTGGATTGGATATTCGTAAATGGCAAAAATCAATGGTAACAACGTATGCGATTTCAGTGGGTCTGCCTAGCTGAAATTTATGAACTAGCAAATCGTCTTAAACCACATTCGTTGTAGTAGGAGTGTTGGGTTGAGTTGGATGTTGACTTGGTGATTTTGATTGGTGTGTGAAAGACTCCAAGAGTCTTGTTTGTCTAAATGCTGCTTGGATGAATATCATGTTTCTGTGATTGTAGCAAGTATAAATTGAAATGTTAGTGGAGAATTTTTAGTGAACCGTAGTTATTTGCACGTATGCAATGAAATGATGTTGTTTCCATCGAGTGGATGTCGATCTAGGTACTGCATTTTTGGGTGCAAGCCAGTACATCTTGGTGAGCGATGAGTATGGAGTCTCACTTCGAACTGGGTTCGAGAGTGTTGTTGCGATTCGGACCATATAGGTCAATCGTTTTGAACGATTGTCGTAGTGATGGATCAGGGAGATCTATTGTGATGGTAGAAATATTTGATGTAATTAGACGATTACTGGATAGTTTGATTGTGTACAATGGATGAGACCCTAAGAGTCCCATTGTGTAAGTATTTTGTGGATCGAGTAAAATGAAATGGTGCTAGATTCTTGATTGGAGATGGAACAAGTTAGTGTATGATGGATGTTAAAAGATGCATTTAGATAGATATGGGATAAGGAGTTCCCCATCGCCGAAGTTCGATAGTGTTATCGAGATTCTTAACGTATGTTAGGATTGATAGATGGATATGTGCTAGAGAATTTGTGGTTCTTGATGGATATAGGGAAATTATTTAGTCGGAATTATGGGTTAATTCTCATGGCATTTGAGTTATTAAAGGCTGAGATCTTAATATTTGGACATTGATGAATTGGTTTGGTGATATCACGGTTTAGTGGTGTATGCCCTTAGTGACCGATTAAGTAAGCTTAATGGAATAGAGAATCAAATTGTGATTTTGGTTGAGAGTTCTTGTGCCTAAGGTCTAGGTGGTGATATTATTTTCCTAGGTATGTTTAATTTTCGGGGACGAAAATTCTTATAAGAGGGGGAGGATTGTAACACCCCGAATTTTAGTCTTTAAAATTTTAGTATCAGTCCTGGAAGTCTCGCCTGAGCGAGAGATTCTCGCCTGAGCGAGAGATTCTCGCCTGAGCGAGAGATTCTCGCCTGAGCGAGAGATTCTCGCCTGAGCGAGAGATTCTCGCCTGAGCGAGAGATTCTCGCCTGAGCGAGAGATTCTCGCCTGAGCGAGAGATTCTCGCCTGAGCGAGAGATTCTCGCCTGAGCGAGAGATTCTCGCCTGAGCGAGAGATTCTCGCCTGAGCGAGAGATTCTCGCCTGAGCGAGAGATTCTCGCCTGAGCGAGAGATTCTCGCCTGAGCGAGAGATTCTCGCCTGAGCGAGAGATTCTCGCCTGAGCGAGAGATTCTCGCCTGAGCGAGAAAGGATCACCTGGGAGGGTGAAATCCTGGACTATACTGGAGGATTCTCGCCCGAGCGAGAGTTGTCTCGCCTGGGCGAGAAATGACAATTTTGGGATGTTAACATAGTGTAATCGATTACATTGTCCTTGTAATCGATTACATGCTGATATCTGATCAAACATGTGTAATTTTTCATGATGTAATCGATTACATGGTCCATGTAATCGATTACATGCTGATATCTGATCAGACATGTGTAATTTTTCATGATGTAATCGATTACACTATACTCGTAATCGATTACATCGTATTAAAAGTATCAGATATGTGCATCTGACACAGTGTAATCGATTACACACTTATGGTAATCGATTACACTCGTCGCTGTGACTATAAAAATGAAAAAATGGGGACCTAGAAACCCGAATCTTCATTTTCTTTCTCCCCATTTCTCTCCCAACGGTGGTTCCACCCAAATGGACCATTTTTCCCTCCACTAAGCCTCAAAACTCATCAAAACCTTCCTCTTGCTTCATGGTGACACATTTGGAAAAGCTTGGAGGTGAAAAAGCAACAATGGAGGTTGGAGGAGATGAAGGGAGATGTGGCTCTTTTGCGGAGCAACGGAGTTTACGCAACCTAAGGTGAGGGAGAAGACCATTGTGGTCTTAGAGTATTTCATTAAAGTCATCATCTCCGATTTCCCTCAAGAATCGGAGCATATTAACGGATAGAAACTCATTTGAGTGTTTGTGGTCCATGTGAGAGTCTATATTTTACATGAGGATGTATTAGCCATAAAAGTGGAGATATATGTGTGGGAAAACTGTTTATTTGAGTAAAACGCTATATGCTCATTTATGGTAATACACCGTCATTAAAGATGGTTCTAACGTTAATGTGTATATGATGAACAATATGTTATGCGTGGTTTGTTTATGATAATGGTTATGTTGTGTGATAATGATGGTGTGTGAGATATTTATGGTCATAAGCATAAATGAGTATGTTGCAAGTGGTTGATTGTTATAAACATGTATGGGTAGATTGTACCAATGAATGTGCGATGAGTTGTGAATGTGTGATAAGTTGTGAATGTGTGATGAGTTGTGAATGTGTTAAAATGGATATGAGTATGTTTATCATAATGAGTATGTTGTGAGTGGTTGATTGTTATAAACATGTATGAGTGTGTTGTAACAATGAATGCGTGATGAGCTGTGAATGTGTTAAAATGGATAAAGGTATGTTTGTGACAATGAAGGTGTTGTATGTTATTTATGGTGATAAAATAATGAGATGCCTTGTGTTGACTGTGTATGACATGGATGTGAGTGTAATGTGGAAACTCGACCTGCCCTATGTGGTATGGATGGTAACTCGACCTGCCCGATGTGGTATGGATGGTAACTCGACCTGCCCGATGTGGTATGGATGGTAACTCGACCTGCCCGATGTGGTATGGATGGTAACTCGACCTGCCCGATGTGGTATGGATGGTAACTCGACCTGCCCGATGTGGTATGGATGGTAACTCGACCTGCCCGATGTGGTATGGATGGTAACTCGACCTGTCCGATGTGGTATGGATGGTAACTCGACCTGCCCGATGTGGTATGGATGGTAACTCGACCTGCCCGATGTGGTATGGATGGTAACTCGACCTGCCCGATGTGGTATGGATGGTAACTCGACCTGCCCGATCTGGTATGGATGGTAAATCGACCCGCCCGATGTGGTATGGATGGTAACTCGACCTGCCCGATGTGGTATGGATGGTAACTCGACCTGCCCGATGTGGTATGGATGGTAACTCGACCTGCCCGATGTGGTATGGATGGTAACTCGACCTGCCCTATGTGGTATGGATGGTAACTCGACCTGCCCTATGTGGTATGGATGGTAACTCGACTTGCCCTATGTGGTATGGATGGTAACTCGACCTGCCCGATGTGGTATGGATGGTAACTCGACCTGCCTGATGTGGTATGGATGGTAACTCGACCTGCCCTATGTGGTATGGATGGTAACTCGACCTGCCCGATGTGGTATGGGAAATGAAATCGATGAATACGATTGAGTGTGAATATGAACTATGAGAAGTGAGTATGTCACCAAGTGAGTCATATGCAGGCTATAGGATATATAGTGTGAGATATATATATTCTATAGGGTGAATATGAGTGATAACAGGGATGGCGTTACGAATGAAAGTAATATACATGCTATAGGAATATATTATGGGATATAGGTCCTATAGGGTGAATATGAATGATGAGAAATGAGTATATTTGGACGAATAAGATATGCACACTATAGAATACATATAGTATGAGATGTATGTGTACTATAGGGTGAATATGGATAATATATGATAAATAAATATGCACACTATAGAACACATATAGTATGAGATGTATGTGTACTATAGGGTGAATATGGATATTATGTGTTGATTGATATAAGCTTATCATGATTGATGTTAGATGTGTGTGGTTTTTAATACTTTAATGTTATTACTCCATGTAAATCCACGCTACGGTCGCCGTAGTTGGTTCTTACTCCCCCTGTCTTTCCTTGTATGTGTTGTATATTTGGGTTCAGGTTGTGGAGGTAGCGCATTGGACGCTTGCGGAGAAGAGTACATGATATAGTAGTGGATAATATGTAATTGATATGTTATATGATAAATATTTGTAATATGAAGAACATGTTAAAGTGGATTCATGTATAAACAACTTTCTTGTAAGTGTATAATGAAGTGGATATAATGTTTGTATTTAAGGTACTTTTGAGAATGAGTAATTGTATAAAGGATGTATTTGAACGGAAGTGTAATGACATGCTTTTGAAATGAAAGGTGTTTGGAATATTTCCGCCTTGTAAATTTATAATCAATCAAGTTTCCAAACTGTTCGAGTAATGTCTTTCAAAAGTAATCACTGCACTTTCACGAATAAGGATTTTTAAAAGAGAATTTTCGAGTTATGAAAATCGGGTCCTTACATGCTTCATGAAAACCCCAAAACCCTAAAGTAAAAGTGTGGTTAAAGTGGAAACACTTCGGCCCAAGTTTATGTGGCAACACTTCGGCTCGAGTTTATGTGGCATGTTTTCTTTGTAAAAGAGATGAGGAATTGCTTTTAGCTAACCCTAGGGGTGTAGCAACTTTTGCTCAAGTAATGCAGCAAAGAAAATGAATTTCAAAGTGGTTTACTAACCTTTTCTAATGTGGATTATCTTATAATGACGCTTATTGAATTAATGACTTACTCCTTTATGTGTTTGTGCTTTTGTCATTGATAATCCCATTGCAGATAAACAGGTGATATGAGGTTGCCTTATTTTTGGAAGCTTGAGGAACTTTATATTTTGTTTCGTTCATTTGCACTATTTTGTACATGAGTGCATTTGAATTAGTTGAAATATTTTGTAACTATGGATATATAACTTATATGATTTATTGTAGCTATGGGTATTTTGGAAACCCATAGCTAGTTGTATGCGGTTGTTGCAGGACATACTGAAATGAATTGTTATTTTTTGTCGAACAAGTATGTATGTCATTTTGAATTATGAAATGAGTAGGAATAGGAAAATGGGGGTTAGATATGGTTGTTGAAATTGTTAGTAAATAGAATTAAAACGGAAAATGTATGTGAATGAAATAATTAAGAAAAAAAAAGTTTCAAGGGTAGAATTTCGGTCCTTACAAATATTGAGGATAACTTCTATTCGATTCCGCTTATTTGAATCATGTTTAATTTGTATTACGATTCATTGCAACATGTGTTGAAATATATATTTCTTGGCTTGCCGGTTTTCACTATATATTTGGCAGTGACTTGGTTGTAGTCTCTTCTCCATTCAAGTGGATTATCCTAAATTAACACAATCCTATTATTCTGTAACAGAAAATGGAGTCCTCACCTTAAGGATCTTCTGGTGGCAGGGATCATTCACACTGTGAATACAATCTTGTTTTGCAGAAGCCAGAGTAGGTTTGAAAACAAAGTTCTAAATCAGGCTCAAATAGTGGTAAGGTTCAAATTGGCAATCACTATCTCGGGAAATTCTTCAACAACATGTGCTAATCCATCTCTAGCTGATTTTAGCATACTTAGATCTCTTAGTGTTAAAGTTAACTACAAGAATGCTCCTAGAATTATAAAGGTTGTTTTGCTGAATACTTTGAAATCAAGGATGCTCTTTTTGAAGAGCTGGAATCGACAATAATTGCAATATAATTTGCTCGTCAAAGAGGTTGGTTAAATGTTTGGTTACAATGTGATTCATCATTGATGGTAGACATTTTTAAAGACAAATCCATTGCTCATAGGAAGCTTGCAATTAGATGGAATAAATTCAAAACTCTAATGTCTTCTATGGATTGTTATATCACCCATATTTTTAGGGAGGGAACTTTTGTGTTGATAAACTTGCTAATTATATAATTTCAAGTAAGTCTTTCAATTTTGCGATAAACATGGCATACACTATCAATTTTCTGCTCCTCGTACCCCTCAACAAAATGGAGTTGTTGAGAGGAAGAATCATGTCTTAGAGGAGTTAGCTCGTCCCATACTGAATGACAGCAAAGTGCCCAAATATTTCTGGGTTGTTGCTGTACATAAAGCTTGCTATGTCATTAACCGTATATTGATAAAACCTTCACTTTCAAAAACTCCTTACGAACTTTTAAAAGGTCGTAAGCCGAATATTTCACATCCGTATGTTTTTGGGTGCAAATGTTTCATTTTAAACAATGGAAAAGAACTTTTGGATAATTTCGACTCAAAAGCATATGAATGTATCTTTCTCGGTTATTCACCAAGTAGTAAAGCTTTTAGAGTTTATAATAAACGTACAATGCATGTCGAAGAATCTGCACATGTGCAATTTGACGAATCTTCTCCAAAAGAGAAGATAAAGGATGTTGCTGAAAACGTTTCAGGTACACAAGAGGAACCATATTCAAATGAACCAGAACCTGACAGTTCTAAACAAGAAAATCAAGAGGATGTAGATAACTCTGATCTTCCAAGAGCTTGGAAAACAAAGAAAGATCATCCTATTAAAAACGTGAAATGACATATCTTCGGGAGTGGTAACCCGAAGATCACTAAATAATATTTGTCATTTTGTTGTTTTTGTTTCTCAAATTGAGCCAAAGAATGTTAATGAAGCCCTAGAAGACGAAAAATGGGATTTAGCTTTGCAAGAAGAGCTAAACCAGTTCGAACGCAACAATGTCTGGGATTTAGTCCCGACGGCTAAGGATCATCCGATCATAGGCATAATATGGGTCTTCCGAAACAAATTAGATGAATCTGGCTTAATTATAAGAAACAAAGCCCGTTTAGTGGCACAAGGTTATAATCAAGAAGAAGGTATTGATTATGAGAAACCTACACCCCTGTTGCTAGGTTGGAAGCCATCAACATGTTATTATCCTTTGCATCTATCATGAACTTTAAGCTTTTTCAAATGGATCTGAAAAGTGCCTTCTTGAATGGATACATTCAAGAAGAGGTTTATGTGAAACAACCTCCTGGTTTTGAAAACTACAAATTCCCAAACCATGTGTTTAAACTCAAAAAAAGCATTGTATGGCCTTAAACAAGCTCCTAGAGCTTGGTATGAACATTTGAGTTCATTCTTACTAGAGAAGGGATTTTTAAGAGGAAAGGTTGATACGACACTTTTCATATCCAAATCTGAAAACAATATATTGTTGGTACAAATTTATGTTGACAACATAATATTTGGTGCTACTAATGACTCTCGATGAGGGGAATTTTCCAATCTCAGGAAAGGCGTGTTCAAGATGTTGATGATGGGAGAATTAATGTTCTTCCTAGAGCTGCAAATTAAGAAAATGACAAATGGAATTTTCGTTCACCAAGCCAAATACTGTAAGGAGTTACTGAAAATGTTTGACATGGACAAATCAAAAGAAGCTTAAACTCCTATGGCATCCTCCTACTATCTTGACAAAGACAAGAAAGGAAAATCAATTGAGGTAACTACGTATCGGGGCATTATAGGATCTTTACTGTACTTAAATGCTAGTCGCCCTGATATTATGTTCAGTGTGTGTATGTGTGCTAGATATCAAGCTGTTCCTAAATAATCACATTTCTCTATTGTTAAATGCATCATGAAATATCTGAAAGGAACAATAAATACAGAATTGTGGTATCCTCAGGATGCCTCATTATCTCTGATAGGGTACTCCGATACCGACTTTTCAGGATGCAAGTTGGATCGTAAGAGTACAAGTGGAACATGCCATTTGATTGGTAATTCACTTGTGTCATGATATAGTAAAAAGCAAGCATGCGTTGCTTTATCCACCGCCGAAGCAGAATATATTACTGCGGGGGTGTGTTACGCTCAAACCCTCTGGATGAAGCAACAACTTTTAGACTACGGTGTAAAGCTTTATCGGATTCCCATCAAGTGTGATAATACTAGTGCCATCAACCTATATAAGAATTAGTCGATATTTTCACCAAATCCCTGCCAAGGGACACCTTTTGTACTCTACGTAGAGCGTTAGGAATACTTGATGAAAGTTATCTATACTAATTTGTTTTGGTTGTCTTTTAGAAACCTACACCCTGCATGATCTCAATATGTGCTTATATGATTATCATGATGTGTGTAAGGACCCAAATTTTACCCTTGAAATTTTTTCCTTATTTTAATCTACTTTCATACGTTTTTATCTAACTTACATTTACCAATAAAATAACCTTACTTTAAAATCTTACTTTCGCTTCGTACTCAATCCATAAACCAATAACAACATGCACATTCGTTTGACTGAAAAACATAATTCATATTAATACCACTCGGTAACTACCGCATACAACTAGCTATGGGTTTCCAAAACACCCATAGGTACAAATATCCCGAGTTACCATTATCCATGTACAAAGAGGTCATGCTCATAGTTACAAATAGTCAGTTTCAGAATACAATCAATTAGATTACAAAAAGAATGGACAAGAGGGCTTCCAAAAATAAAAACCTCTAAGCTCCTAATCAAAACATCTGTACTTCTCTCTCCTACCTGTAATGGGATTAACATTGACCATACACATAAAACAAAAAGGAGTAAGTCGTTAACGTAATAATTGTCAATGTACGTCAATCCAATTTTAATAAAGTCAAGTAAACAATTTAAAGTTAAATACGCTTAAAACCCATTTCATTGTTTATACTTTTGAAAATCATGCTACATAACTTGAGCCAAAGTTTGCTACATTACTTGAGCCAAAGCCGCTACACCACTTAAGGTTAGCTAAAACATATTTCCCCTTTTTTTGAAAACGTGCTACATGACTTGAGCCAAAGTTTACTACATCACCTGAGCCAAAGCTTGCTACTTTGCTTGAGCCAAAGCTTGCTACATCGCTTGAGACAAAACTTGCTACATCGCTTGAGCCAAAGCTTGCTACATCGCTTGAGCCAAAGCTTGCTACATCACTTGAGCCAAAGCTTGCTACATCGCTTGAGCCAAAGCTTGCTACATTACTTGAGCCAAAGTCACTAACCAATCATGGTCGGCTAAAAAGGAGTTTTATTTTCATTGACACCCCATCAATTCATAAACAATAAATCCACACCATCATTATTACAAACATACCCATATATGCTTATAATAATTAAGTTGTTCACAACTCAATTCATCATCCACAACCAGAAAATCCACTCATTTTCTATCACAATGCATAAGTTAAGACTTATCCTTACCTCGGTGAGTGTTGGGTTTGGTTCTTGGCAACTTCGCAAGTTCCACTGACACCGCCTCCAACTTTAGGATCTTTCCTCATTCCCACCATATAACACAATGTTAGTCATTTATTCCAAATATCACATAAACAACTTATATTGCATTATTTATCCATACAAGATATTCATCATATTTTCAATGTTTCTAAACTACTTTCATCATATGTTTACAACCATCTAAACATATATGTTCATCTCATATTTCAACATTAGAATGTAAACTCATCTTCTACCTCTAGCATTTTACCTTTTTTCCACTTTAACCACATTTTCACTTTAGGGTTTATGGGTTTTCATGAATCAACCCACAAACCCTTTCCATTGTCGAAATACTAACTCAAAACCAAGAGTTTACACGAGAAAAACAACATAAAACGAACCACAACTCAAAAGGGTGAGTTTCCATGGTTTCTCATATTTTGAGAAGAGATCCAACATGCCCAAAATGAGTTTCAAAGGGAAGAAGAGAGTTAGAATCAAGAGTTTTACCTCTTCTCGAGCTCTTGGACGAGAATCAAAGCTCCTGCCCTTGGAAAAGCTCTCTTCTCTCACCTCTCTTCAAAATTTAACCCTAAAATGTGTTTGGGTTTTTTTTTCATTTAATGCACTCGTCGGGTTCTCGCTTAAGCGAGCCCATTCTTGCTCAAGCGAGGAAATCCCGCCCATTTTAAAAAAACTCAGATCTGACCCTCTCGCCCAGGTGAGGCATCTCTCGCTCAAGCGAGGATCCTCTCGCTCAGGCAAGAATCTTACAGCCTCGATAGGTCCATAATGTCACTTTTCTCGCCCAGGCAAGCCAACTCTCGCTCAGGCGAGACCACTCTCGCTCAAGCGAGCTAACTCTTGCTCAGGCGAGAATCCTCCAGTATAGCCCAGGATTTCACCCTCCCAGGTGAGTCTTTCTCGCCAGGCGAGAATCCCAGGACTGATACTATAATTTTAAAGACTTAAATTTTGGGTGTTACACTGTGAATGAAAAATGTTCTCATTATGTATTGCATTTCATGGATGTTTTCAATAAATGTGTATTTATATTATGAGGAGTTAGCCACATATATAGAATGTCTTGTTAACACACTGCGTCACACTCAAAATGCTGAAAATGTCAAAGTTCTGTCTGAATAATCGATTATGGTTGGATTTAATCGATTACCTGGGCTTCAAAATTCAAATTTTTGAAATCTAATCATCATTAATCAATTAACAATCCATTTAATCGATTATCAACGACAGTTTAGAAGACAGAAAGGCATTTTGAACCATCATTGTTCATTTCCCTCCTACTTGCTCGTGACTGTGGACCTCATTTCTCTTGAAACTCTGTTTGTACACTGTAATGTAAGTCTTTTTTTCACTTGACTTCATTTTTTACATTGCCTGCTTAGATTATATGCTCCTGTTTCACACCTAAACCCTAACCCAAACCTCCTCATCCACACTCATGGCTGAACGTTGACCCAAAAGAGTGAAAACCATTTCAAATCGTCCGCGTCATACATATCAAGAAGGTGGCCCTTCATCTGCAACTTAAGTAGAACTGCTGGAAAAGGGATCCTTTCTTCACCCCGACGCTACAAGCATCAAGGCTGGCTCGCTTTCATGGCAGAAAGCTCGCATATGTTCATTATGCAGACATGCCATGGTTAGTGGATCAAGGTTTCCACTTTCCTC
Source organism: Lupinus albus (assembly GCA_009771035.1). Classification (NCBI taxonomy): domain Eukaryota; kingdom Viridiplantae; phylum Streptophyta; class Magnoliopsida; order Fabales; family Fabaceae; genus Lupinus; species Lupinus albus. Next base: position 3,662,174 of record CM020013.1, on the reverse strand, counting down.
ATGAGTTGGAATTTCAAGGTAAAATACCTTCATTGAGCTGCACGGTAAAATTTATCCTTCATTAATTCGTGAATTCTACAGCAACTTTGTATACAAAAAATGGTAGGTATATAACCATGGTAAAGGGTAAATTGATTGTGCTAGATGAGGAACTGTTTTTAGCTGTTGGTGGTTTAAGTAGCTCTGGTGAACTGTTAGGTAATTGTGAAAATGAGCAATGGGACAATTTTGAGGCTTTAGAAACGTACAAGTCATGTTCAAGGGACACTGTCTCGGTAACACCAGGAGGTCTAACAAAGGTTGGGGCTCTTACGGTCGAAAACCGTCTTTTGCATTATGTAATTGCCTATATGTTAGTTCAGCGAAACACAAATGATGCGCTGCCGACAACAAATGATTTGAAAATGATGTTTGCCATCAAGAATTGAATTATGGTCAACTGGCCTGTGGAGATTCTAAGAGTTATGTTTGGGATTGCCTCCACACGTTGCAGACTACTTGCCTATGGAATCTTCATCTCGAGGATTATTGATCAAATGGAGATCGATACCTCGAATGTTGAAATTAAACTGACCAACACACATGACCATCAACCGAGTGAGTATTTGATTCACAAGATGGGCATCTACAGGATCATTGGCACCTGTATGTATCAGGAAGAATACAGGACTACTGTTGATTTGGACCTCTCAGATAAAGAAACCCCGGCTGAACAACAAGAGCAACCTACAGCACAACCTGAGGCCCCTGAAGCATTTCAAGCTCCTCCATTTGATTTAGCTCATCTGGACGCATTGGAGCAATGCGTAAATCAGAGAATAGATGCTGGACTTCAGTCACTGAATGACAGTGTGCACTCTGGTTTGATGAACCTATATGACAGGGTTGCTGCTGACATCCAAAGAGAAACTGATCAGACCAAGGCCGAGATTGACAAGATCGTCTTCATGCTGCAAACTATGTCCAGTAGCTCTAACCCTCCATCCAACAAACCTAGCTAGAACCCATGTCTAGGATAGTTGACCAGTTAGGTTGGAGTTATGTCGGTCTGTGCTGTTTTTGTCGTCTGCTTTTGGTTCTTTTGCCATTGCATATTGTGTACTGCTTCTCTTACTTTTTTGGGGTAGGTTTCGAACTTATATCTGCGCTATAACTTCACTATGACTGCTAACTATAACTGCTGCTGTAATTCTACTATTGCTATAACTTGCGTTATGTCACACCTATGTTGAATGTATTTGATACTCTATGTGTGTTGCATGACATTCTACTCTTACGGCTGTTGAGCACACCACGTGTAGAAAACTCTCCATGTTTTTTGTCACTGTGACTAATCGATTAATTGCTGTCCTTAACCGATTATCACACCTAGACCATGTGCATTTGTTTCAATATCTGTATCTCTTAATTGATTAAACCACTTCTTTAATCGATTAACGAGACTATTAAAAGTGTCATCTTTCCTACTTTTTGGCAAATTGGTTCGGATAATGGCCTTTTTGATCATGTCAAAAGGGGGAGAAAAGTTATTTGTTGCTTTGATGTATATTGAAGGTTTATCTAAATGCTTCCGCAACTCAAAAAGTAAGGTGGAGTTTTGAATGCTCAAATACCCAACTCTCCTCATGCACAGAATGAGTGGGAGATTAAAGTGAGGGGGAGCTGTGCAAATCTGATCACTGCAATCATAACAACAGTCTGTCATCAAGCTGTTTCAAAGCTCAACCGTTTTCAAGGTTTGTCATCATCAAAAAGGGGGAGATTGAGATTGCAAGTGAAGTTAACTAGTGCGATTGCAACATCTGTTTCCTGCCTATGTTTCGATGAAGACAAAGTCGACTTGAAAAGTTTGAAGACCTGACGCATCAACATTCAACATGATCAAGACTCTGACTCTAGGAAGGTCTTTTATTTTTCTTTCTAGTAGTCTTAAGATGTATGCTTAGCTTTGAGTCTAGGATAGGTAACCTAAATGATGATCGTCTCACTCTCTCGTAAGATTGCCTAAAATCCTTTTTGAGAGTCATCATTCTTCCTTTTAGTAGGTTGTATCAAAATTATATTTTCTATGAAAATCATGCATCATAGTAAGTGCCTACCTATTTTGGAGGGTTACATCTTAACCAAGAAAACTTATAGTTTTTATGATAATTGATCCTAATAGTGATATAATCGATTATCTAACTGCACATACCCATTAATCGATTAAGAGTCTTTTTAATCGATTAATAAGAGTTCTAGTAACTTTGATTTTGGGTTCTTGGCAGTTATAATTGATTATGTATACTGTTAATCGATTATTTTCAACAGATACGTGTTAATTTTTAAACCGTTAATCGATTAAGAGGTCATTTAATCGATTAACTCTGTTGAAAACAGAAAACTATAAATGGTCGGTTTTTCTGCACTTTCATAACAACTTTGATTTCACATTTTCCGAATTTACATTTTTTGAAATCCCAAATTCTCTGTGAGATATCCACCATGTGCCTAAGTGTCAAATTCTTTGAGAGAAAAACCTTTTTTTGTGAAAAATATTCTTGCTTTCTTGTTTTGCAAAAACAAAGGCTTTTTCATATTTGTGAAAGTTTGAGAGCACTAATCCTTTTTCAATACGTTTGATTCCTCATACCCCTGTGAGTGAGTGTGAGTCAATCATCTCTTGGGTTGTTAGTGGCTTGTGTAAGCCAAAGAACTCTTCTTTAAGAGTGTCTTGCAAAAAAGCTTGTTTCTTGTAACTTTTTTGTAAATCTCTAAGGTTTAGAGAAAAGGTTGTAATATCGGCTAGCTGCGGTTGGTTTGGTATAGTCTTCATTGAGTATCTTGTTTGGCGTATCGAGTAGCAAGATTGGCAACCGTTTTCGAACGGAGGGAATTCAAGGATTGGCGAAATATAATTCACATAGCAAGTAGGAAAGGCTCAATTCGGAAGTGTGAGTGTAAAGAACATATTTTCAAATATTGTGAAGCAAATCTCCCAAGATCAGAAGGGGAGGCCTAGATGTAGTTTGCTGGTTGACAGGCGAACAAACCAATATAAAATTTCTTGATCTTCTTTCTCTTTCCCTTATCTTTTACATTTCAAGCATATCGCGTTTCTTGCATTCTTTAACTTGAAAGATTGAGTCTTTATTGATAAAGATTAAATCTTTGATATCTGTATAATTGTTGTGTGCTGTTTGTGATATCTGTATAATTGAATGTTTGACTTCGTTAATCGATTAATTATGTCTTTGATAACCGATTGCATTTTCTGTTAATCGATTACTGTTGGAAATTTCTGTTAATTTTTGATTATCTGTGCGTAAATTCAAAAAGCGGACATATTGACCGCTCACACCTATTCACCCCCCTCCAGGTGTTATACTCTGATTGACCAGTACCCTAACACTTAGGCACCTTTTTTAAAAAAAAAACTATATTCAAATTTGTGCACCGTGAAAATTGCATTAGCTTTTATGACTTTGTTATGCAATATGTACATTATATGTGCACAAATGCTTTGATGTTGGACATTGACTTTTGTCAGTGTACAACGTTGCAATTTGTTAAAGTATATGTATAAAGTATATATGGGTTAAGACATTGCTTTTATTTTATACATATACAATATACAATGTGGAATTGATGGCATTGTATATATATTTCCAATTAAAATGTGTATATATACATATATTATTGTTTCCTGCTTAAGGTTACTATGATGCTTGAAATTATATTGTGGTATTAGATTTTTTAATCGTCAAAGTGATCAATATTGTTTTCTTTTTTAATCATCAAAGTGATCAATATTGTTTAATCATTAGATTTTTTAATAATCTAATATTGTATTCTTTATAATGGACCCATAGTGTTTTCTTTTTTCTAATAATTATTTTTTAATTAGTTTAAGCAATATATTGCCCAAGTAACCTATATTGTGGAAATTGATTTGATTACACAGATGATAGTATGAGATTATTTATGCGAATTTTTTTCAGTAAGATTGCAAGTATGCATCATCATGTTGTTTTGATGAACACAAGGATAAAGGCAAGCTAAAAGACTAAGCCAACTTAACAAGCAACAAGATCAAGACATAAGTTCAATCAAGTCAACTTAGGTGAAATTTTATATTTCTAGAGTCTTAAGATGTTTGATTCGATATTGTCTAGGCTAGGTGAACCTTGAACGAAAGTCTCACAAATACTAAAATTGAACCAACTTAAATTGAGAATCACATACATTCTTACGTGATTGACATGCTTATACATTTATATATGGTAGAAAGACTTTGGTGCATTAAACTTAGTTTATCACTTACAACTTTCAAAATCATAGATCATGCATATACACGTCAAGTAGAAGGTTCATCATGCATCAAATATACATTTTTCAACATAGTTAATAGATTACAACTTGTGTTAGTTGATTAAATATTATGGGGAACCCATTAATCGATTATCAGGAGTTATAGTAGTTACAACTTTTTAATTTCATGACATCGTTAATCGATTATTTAAGGGATTAATCGATTATCTGAGGTGACCGTAGCTAAAGCTTTTTATCTGAGTTCAAACAGATTAAAATCTTTTGAGCGAAAAATCACATGTTGTTGATTTAATTTTCTTTGATTCAATGTAAGGAGGGTGAGTATGGTGCATGGTGATGAAAATGAAGAACAAGTGAGAGATTAAAGAACCTAAGTTCATGTGCATGAAATTCATATGAATCAGGGAAACTTAGAGGTGGTTCATTAGGATCATCTTGACTCAAACCTTTTCCTATGATTTGTCTTGGTTCAACTCCATTGATAATGGATATAATTTGAAGTATTACACACATTTGATACCAAGGGACTTCATCATTTTTGGTAGCCAATATTGGAAATCAAAGAAAACAATTAGTGGCTTTAAATTTTTGAGGAGAAGTTGTATGCCCTTATCTGTTTGATGCATGGTAGTGGCAATAAGAGTAAATAAAAAAGGGAGCATCTGATGTTGTTTCTTCATGATGAGGAAGGCCATGAACATGAGGAATAGTGCTAGGGACAAAAGTTATAAGGTGTGGGTGGAGGTTGAGATGCTATAACTTGGTGTGTGTTCTTTTGGGCTGTGGCCTCCTTTTCCTAACTTGTTGGAGAAGTGAAGATATTGGGTTAGGTGCTCCATAGAAAACCATGGATATATGGCTATGTGTAGAGGAGATGCATCCGTAGCTGTAAAACATGGTTCATCATCTTCAAAAAACACACGATGAAGAATGAAAGAATACTTCTTTTATTGATCTTTTGTAAACAAGTGATTGATAATACTCTTAAGCTTAATTACAGAAGGCATAAGGCACAGCTATATATAAGCCTAAAACAGAACTAAGGGTACTCTAACTAACAAAGCTGAAAAACTGAAAGTTACTAAAAGGTAACTGAAAAGCTAAACTAACTAAACAGAATTACTAAAACAAAAGGGAAAGAAAGAAAATAACAACCTAATTGAGGCTAAGTAATTCAGGTTTAGCATAATCATTATTGGGATAGATTGGTGCTTAACAGTAGCTACCGTTTTCAGCAGTGTCTATGACATGATTCATAACATATAAGATTGATTCTTTATGGTTAACAAGTTAACATCAGTTTCTTAAAACATATATGGTTGCATAATAATTATGAAGATCACATATTCTAATCTATTTTATAAAATTGACATGTTGCAATTTATTTATTAAGATGTGTAATAAGTTTTTTTTAACTTACTCACGATGTAAGTGGACCCCCTCACTTATAAAAAAGAAAGAAAGTCGTGCGTGTTTTATGTATCGTTGAAACCATAAGGAGAATAACATACTCGAATCGGTTATCTTTTTTTATGTTGGAATCTTCTATAGTATTGGAGAATGTATTATTGTGATGTACAATGTGAGGTTCAGATTAGTTTCATGATTTATAATTTTTTTATTTAAAAATACTTTAAAGCTTGTACCACTAAAATTAGTTTAAGACCACAATCTCCTTTGATTGTAAACTTTTCAGTACCAGACATGACCTAGTTTCCTTTCTTTTCCACTCTTCTTATTTTTATTATTTCTTATTGGGACTAAGGACAAAAATAATGTTGTTGATGATGATGTTTTAGGTGAGGTGTTGCGCTCATTGTTCGCCATACTATGCTCTCATATGTTTCAAATCTTTTTTTAATTTGAATGAAAAGTGTAGCGACTTTAATACTTTTATATTTTTTATTGCATGATTCATCGAAATATTATCATAAAGACTTTTCTTCTATCATGATAGCTGCCACATCATGTTAAATCTCTTGCATCGTATAAACATGATGTGGTTTTTCTGACTGTTACATTATCGTGGAATGTAAAAAGATGTTAATGATACTTACGAAAATAAGGAGGATTGAACAATAAAATTAGAACTTATTTTCTTCCATATTTTATTCATTAAGTAAAATTCAGCATGAAATCCCCATTAATAATATAAAAATGTTAGGATTAAGGTTGTATTTTAGTAGTGGGAAGTGGAGTGCCGTTTAAGAAGTGGATAATCAATGAAAGTGCTCTTCCTGGTTGGTAGCTAGGAACTTTATGCCCTGCTTCTCTAACTGTTGCAAAAGTTAGGCCTCCACTGTATACTTCAGCATATCCACCAACATGTGTGTCATATCTAATTTCATTAACCAATTCTATTAATATATAAAGCATGATTAAGAACATTCAATCACACACTCGTTAAATATGATTTATCTTGTTCAACTATTACAAATTTAATGAATTATCCTTTTATGTAATATGCATATAAGAATTGTGAATTCACACATGGATTAGAAAACCACATAGGATAAACCATTCATTAATATTCTAGTGTAACTAACTAATAATCTATAAATTACCTCTCAATTGAAGAACCATGGATACCAAGCAGTTTTAGTGGAGAGATTCATCTTTTTAATGGAATATTTGGTTGAAGTAACGGGCACTACTCCATCTGTGTCACCACTGTATCATATATAGATAAATGTTGAAAATTAAATTATCAAAACGTGTTTTATAAATGTTGAAAATTGAAAATAGTTAACTGCCTACAACTATTATGGTGTTGTAAGTAACTATATTTGTTCTATAAATGTCAGACTTTACCTAAAAATCCAAACTCTGAGTCCATTATTGAGGAATTCAAGTAAAAGGGGAATGATTGTTGAAGGGCTATCACCCCACTTTGAAAATATAATATCACTGCAGGATTCCCAATCATATTTGAGTTTGGTGACATTGGCATGTAAGGCCTCTTGAACATTAGCACGATTAAGATATGCATGGGTATAAACACCACTACATGGATCAATAACAATATGTGACAATAAAAAAAAGTGATCAATCAACTCTAGTTAAGTTTCATTTAATCTGAATTCATACAATAGCTTTTCTTTTTCTAAAATCAACCACCTTAAATAATAGTTGAGGTCTATAGTTTCAAGTTGAGTTTTAGAATAAAAATCAAAGAAAAAAAATACTTCGACCAACTCATAAACAAATTCTTAGATTTTTTATACTCTACAATTAAAGGTTATATAGAATAACTTATTGAAGAGTTAGTTGAGCATAAGAAAACAGTTAATGAAAACATATTATAAATGTTTAACTTATTTGGAAAAGAGAGAAGTTTATGAAAATATAATCTCTTAACTATTAAAAAATGGTCATGTATAAATACCTAATTAAAGTATTTATCCAAACTTGTCATTGTTGATTATTAAAAAAAGGTTGGAATTTAATCTTACAGAGTTCTTCTTGGGAAGGGCAGTGAGGTTGGGATTACTGCAAAGTGGTGCATAAATATTGTAGATATCAATGAAGGATACATCTCGGACATATTCATCTATTGCGGTTTGGCACTGAATTGGAATGACATCGGATGAGAAATTACAGACTGTGTTAATATCATTTGCTGCTTGGTCTGAAATGATTGCATGTCTGGCAAGATAATCATACGTTCCTCGGTTGTCTGTTTCATCATTGATCACTGCATTCCCAATCTGTATATATAAAGTAGGTTGTAAATAGAGAAATGATATCTTCAAATCTAGTGCTTAAGTTAACCCATTTTTTATTTATAACTTAAAGTTATTATCTAAACCTTAAATTTGATATTCGGGATTTGAACCGTAACCTTCAAGTCATATATAAAGTAGAAACTTTATTGTTGCGTCAATACTTATCATCTAAACTATTATATAAATATTGGAAAATAAAATAATTAGTATGATGAGATCATTATAAACTTTAGGCTATAATTGTAGACAATATCCACCATTTATGTTCAATGGCATATTATACTTAACATGTGAACTAACCATCTCTTCAGAATGGGAAGTAATAAAGGAGAAAAGGAACAAAAAGAGAGGCTAGGGAGGCAAATATAGATCTGTTGTCCCTAATCATATTTCACACCAATGAAAAATATGTCATGTCTAATAAAACATTTAAACATTTACTATTTTTTATCATTTTTGCTTCATTGCCATTGGTGCGGGACAAAACTTCGGAAATGATATGGGATAACAAATCTTTGTTCCTAGGGAGGAAGCACATACCATGATTCCTTTGAGGTTGATTATTGTCTTGTTAGCCTTTTTGTTATTGTGTAGAATAGTATGAGCTAGTTGAGGGACATAATGTCCAACATAGCTTTCTCCAGCAATGTAGAAATCTCTCTTCTTATACTCGTGAAACCTCTCCAACCAATTCACTAAGAATTTATAGTTATCTGTTGCCGTTTTCCTATCCCACTAGTATCATAATCTGATGATTTATTTGAGTAAGAAAATCCTACTCCAGCAGGTGACTCAAGGAACAAAACATTTGCAGCTTCAAAATCAAAATTAAGTTGCAGTGAGAAACTAAAATTTTTTTGGTTTAATTTATAATAGTAGTATATATAATGGAATCAATTTGTGCTTATACCGTAGTTCCATGAATATCTATTTTTCGCAAGTGTCTTTCCATCACTGTTTACTCTAAAGGGTCCAAGTTCTTCCATTGCTCCATAAGCAAGAGATGAACATCTCGGACCTAAGAAAGTCAAATACACATATTAATTATAATGACGAACAATTAAGTTAGAATTAATTCATTTATTTATTGCAATAATAAACATTTGGTGAGTTGGGTGCCAAAGCTCACCACAATAAAGATCTCAAAGCTCAGATGGCTCATCATTATACTTGATTATGGTATTAATGTCTATGAACTAAACAAGCACATGCTATGGCTATGTTACTACAAGATGTTAGCAAAGAACTTATTTTGAAAATAATATGAAACCAAAGTCACATTTTTGTGGGTATTAGTCACATGTATCCTGTGCATAATAAAATTTACTTCGGGTGATATGTATCATTGATGACAAAGATCATTCTATCATGATCATAATGTAATATAAGGTACTTTTAAATAATCTTCATCATTTGATTATTTGAAACGATTGAATATTTATATAATCTAAGTTTAAAACAATTTACATTATTGTTAAATCATTTATCATTCATTTATATTAGTTTTATTTAGAAATATGACTGCAATATTTTATCTATTTGAAATGTAGACTAATTCCTCTTATCATTTTTTTAATGGATTGATAATATAGATATAAGATAGATTAAATTTATGCCAGATTTTTAAAATTTTAAATAATGTGTATATACTTGTACAACAATAAATAATTCTGATGGATAGGTCCGAAAATTTTCTTGTTGTGACTTTTATTTATAAATTATCATTTCAAAAATGGTTTGCAAGTTATTCAACGATGATTTCACTAAAATAAGTGATATACAAATAAATGTTTGAAAATCAAAGGTAAGATGAAATAATATGTGTTTTTAAATGTTGATGCATGTGACTTAATATATAAATTAAAAGGAAAAATAACTTCATGACATTTGAGTTTTCAATACACTTTCACTTCAATGACAAGATTCATTTTCATCTTACTTAAAGGATGGATTAGAAATAATAAAAATGTTATATATACCTCCATTGAGCCAAAGAAGAAGAGACATTTTTTCTTTGGAATGTTGAGATTCCACAAAGTAATAATAAAGGGCACGCCCTGCCAATTTATCAATTGTGACATACCCTCCATATTGAGAGAAATTCACTTGTGGTTGCCCTGGTAACTTATCAATCCTATCTTTCTCTTTAAGACCTTTCTGAGAATGAACGATGTAATTATCAACCACAACCTCTTTTGCATTAAAGTCACTCCTATCAACTTGTGAATCTACTTTGTATTTTGACTTTTGAAACTTGTCAAAAACTTGACCTTGTTTGCTTCCATCGATTTCAGCCATGAAGAGTGAGAAAATAAAAAAGGATATAAGAGTTAAACAACTTGTTTTGCCCATTTTAATTTGTTTGTCTCTCAAAAGAGAACCCAAATGAAAGAGAACAGGTGAGGTATGTGACTTGTGATCATACAATATATGGAAGAAATAATAGTTAACATTTTGGAACAACCATTAGTGGTTATAGATTTGGAACAAATTTTACGTTAGTAGTGTGTTATTGGAAACTAATCAAGTTTTTATTGGTTGGCAAACTATAATTTGTTTGGGACAGACGCAAAAAAATATGTGACAGAGGATTTGCATTCAGTTTAGGGACGCATGATAAGGTAATTGAAGAAAATAGTAAGAATGACAAAATGGGGTTTTCACGGTCCATTTGGATCGATTTTTTTCGCAAAAAATCATCCAATTCAAACATATAATTAACATGCGGTCCGATCCGGTCCGACCTTTTTATACTAAAATGTCCAGTCGAGTCTGATTCAAATATTATATGCAGTTTCGGCTCGGTTTGGATCATTTTGTTTTGTAAAATATTGAAATTGCACATACTTTCAAAACTCATAAAAATGACTTAAGATTAAGGCATAAAACAACAGAAAAAATAGTATTCAACCACATCTAAACAATATTAAAAAAGTGTCCAACAACAATATAACAAAACATCAGCAATAAATAGTGAGTGAAAAACAATAAAAGCAAAAAAAAAAAAAAAAAATGGCAACAACAACAATATGAGTACTTACAATATAAATTTAATAATTAGAAAATGTTCCACCAACGATTAACAATGTGACTTAAGATTAAGTCTGGAAGATACTTAAAAATGTTACACACTTAAACTTTACATACTATTTGTGACACCCTGAATTTAAAGTCATTAAATTATAGTATCAGCTCTGGGAATCTCGCTTGAGCGAGAAAGGTGTCGCTTGAGCGAGAGTGGTCTCGCCTGAGCGAGAGTTGTCTCGCCTGGGCGAGAAATGGCATTTTGGAACCTGTTGAGGCTGTGAGATTCTCGCTTGAGCGAGAATCCCTCGCTTGAGCGAGAGAGCCAGATCTGAAATTTTAAAAAGGCGGGATTTTCTCGCTTGAGCGAGAACTCGAAGATTTCACTTTAAAATAGAAACCCTCAAACACATTTAGGGTTAGAACTAGAGAGATAAGAGAAAAGGAGGTGATTTTGGGAGCAAGGACTCATGGGAATCATCTAGAAGATTGAGAAGAGGTAAATCTCTTGATTCTAACTCTCCTTCTCCCTTTAAAACTCATTTTGGGTGTATGGGATCTCTTCTCAAAATGTGAGAAACCATGGGAACTCTTTCTTTAGAGTTATGGTTCATTTTATATTGTTTTTCTCTTGTAAACTATTGGTTTAGAGTTGGTATTTGATGAATGGAAAGGTTTTTTGTGGGTTGATTCATGAAAACCCCAAAACCCCCAAAAAGAGAAATATGAGTAAAGGGGGAAATGAGTGAAATATTAGATGTAGAAGATGAATATATATGTTTTGGATGTTTGGAAACTCGTATTGAAGTAGTTTTGGAAACCTTGAAAATATGTGAATCTCTTGTATGTTTCACAATGAAATATGAGTCGTTATGTGTTATTTTGAATAAATGACTGACATTGTTGTTATTGGTGGGAATGAAGAAAGATCCTAAGGTTGGAGGAAATCGCGGAGGAGACTTTTAAAGTTACTCGGAACCGACCCCAACGCTCACCAAGGTAAGGGATAAGTGTTTCCATTTTATATGAGATGATGGAATACGGTACGTGTAAGAGGTATTATGTTTGTATTAATATTGTTGTTATCCTACCCGGAGTGGTAGTGGATTATTGTTGTTGTCCTACCTTGAATGGTAGTGGATTATTGTTGTTGCCTATCCGAAGTGGTAGTGGATCATCGTGGTATAGACCTACCCTATGTGGTATGGGGAATTAACTAGACCTGCCCTATGTGGTATGGGGAATTAACTAGACCTACCCTATGTGGTAGAGTAATAACTCGACCTATCCTATGTGGTAGGGGATTAACTAGAGCTACCCGATGTGGTAGAGGATTATCTGTACGGTGTAGACTTGTTGAATGTGATCAAGGGTAAATTACTATGGAATATGAATAATGTGAAAAGAATATGTTTGGAATGAAAGTAATATGCATACTATAGAATATATACCATGGGATATATATACTATAGGGCGAATATGAATAACATGGAAATGAGTATGTTTGGATGAAACGAATATGCATGCTATAGAATATATATTATGGGATATATATATATATATATACTATAGGGTGAATATGAATAATGGAAATGAGTATATTTGGATGAAAGTAATATGCATTCTATAAGATATATATTATGGGATATATACACTATAGGGTGAATATGAATAATGTGAAAGGAGTATGTTTGAAATGAAAGGAATATGCACGCTATAGAATATATATTATGGGATATATATATACTATAGGGTGAATATAAACAACATGGAAAGGGAAGGAAGGAAATACGAATGTTTATATTTATGTGCTTGTGATTATAATTTATTTCAATGCTTATTTATACTTAAAATGTGGATTGTCATGCAATGTTAGTTTTGAACTAATGACTTACTCCCTTTGTTTTTATTGTGTGGTTTATGATAATCTCATTGTAGGTAAACGAATGAATTAGGGATGCTTGATTTGGAGCTTTAGGCACTTTTAAATCTAGAGTCTGTTATTTACCCTTTTTGTATCATAAATGATTATATGCGGATTTGAATATTTGTAACCGTGACCATATGTTTTTTTGGAATACTTGTAACTATGGACAATGTTACTTTCGGACACCCATAACCATTGGTATGTCGAAAGTACCAAGATTAATTAAAATGAATTATGTTTTTTTGCCTTATGAATGAGTGTATGATTGTTACATGTTAAAATGATCGGGAAATAACAAGGGTGATTAAAGTAAAGCCATTGGGTTTATAATTTTAAATAATATGGGAAATTTACATGTGTGAATGATTTAAAATAAGGAGAAATTTTCAAGGGTAGAATTTGGGTCCTTACACTATTTCGGTCTTGTCTGGGTCGGTCTGGATTCAAGAGGTGAAACTAAAAATCAGACTGAACCGATCAGTCTTTAAAAAATAGAACCAACACAATCCAAACACAATCTGTTTTTGTGGTTTCATTCTATTTTGGATCGATTATAGGTTTTATTTTTGGACCGATCTGGAAATGAACACTGTAATGACACCATAACGGCGAACATAAAATCGAGTTATAAAAATATTATCTCCATAAATGAATTACTATGAAGATTTTTATTTTGTTTAAGAATGGTATAAATTTTATAAACTGGAAGATTCATATACTTAGTAGGATGTTTTGTTTTGTAGTTAAAAAAGATATTAACACCAAGGCGTTGGTCTAGTGGTGTAAGGCCCCACTAGATCCTCATAATGACCAAAAGATCAAGGCTAATAGTGACGAACCTACTAGAGGACGAACACTAGGGTTTAGTTATGCAAGAAGAGCTAAACCAGTTCGAACACAATAATGTATGGGATTTAGTTCTTGAGGCTAAAGATCATCCGATCATAGGCACTAGATGGGTGTTTTGAAACAAAATGGATGAATCTGGCTTAATCATAACAAACAAAGCCCGTTTGGTGGCACAAGGTTATAATCAAGAGGAAGGTATTGATTATGACGAAACCTACGCCCATGTTGCTAGGTTGGAAGCCATATGCATGCTCTTATCTTTTGCATCTATTATGAACTTCAAGCTTTTTCAAATGGATGTGAAAAGTGTTTTCTTGAATGTCTACATTCAAGAAGAGTGAAACCAACATGGTTCTCATATTATTGTACTTCCATTCAAGTGCGGAAACAATCTATCGTTCACTTCATTGAAGCATATCATTGTACTTCCTTTCAATTACATAATCATTACAATTACCTTTTAACCAATGACACTTTTAATTACAAGTATTACTCAACTTAATTATACACTTTAGGATAAGTTCCATTTTACAAAAGAGTGAAACCAACATGGTTCTCATATTACAAACGAGTTTCATATAGCGTTTCAATTACATAAAAACACTACCCCATCATATATTCTTCTCCGCAAGCGTCCAATATGCTACCTCCACAACCTGAACTCAAACATACAACACATACAAGGAAAGACAGGGGGAGTAAGAACCAACTATGGCGACCGTAGCGTGAATTTACATGGAGTAATAACATTAAAGTATTAAAACCACACACATTTAACATCAATCATGATAAGCATATATCAATCAACACATATTATCCATATTCACCCTATAGTACACATACATCACATACTATATGTGTTCTATAGTGTGCATATTTATTTATCACATATTATCCATATTCACCCTATAGTACACATACATCCCATACTATATGTGTTCTATAGTGTGCATATTTATTTATCATATATTATCCATATTCACTCTATAGTACACATACATCCCATACTATATGTGTTCTATAGTGTGCATATTTATTTATCACATATTATCCATATTCACCCTATAGTACACATACATCCCATACTATATATGTGTTATAGTGTGCATATTTTATTCGTCCAAATATACTCATTTCTCATCATTCATATTCACCGTATAGGATATATATCCCATAATATATATCTTATGGCATGCATATGATTTTCATTCCGAGTATACACTTTTCACATCTTTCACATTCCGTAGTAATTTACCCTTGATCTCGTTCAACAATTCTGCACCGTACAAATAATCATCTACCACATCGGGCAGGTTGAGTAATTCCCATACCACATCGGGCAGGTCGAGTAATCCCCATACCACATCGGGCAGGTCGAGTAATCCCCATAACACATCGGGCAGGTCGAATAATTCCCCATACCACATCAGGCAGGTCGAGTTATATCCATACCACATCGGGCAGGTCGAGTTATTTCCATACCACATCGGGCAGGTCGAGTTATTTCCATACTACATCGGGCAGGTCGAGTTATTTCCATACCACATCGGGCAGGTCTAGTTCATTCTCCATACCACATCGGGAAGGTCTAGTTAATTCTCCATACCACATCGGGCAGGTCTAGTTATTTCTCCATACCACATCGGGCAGGTCTAGTTATTCCTCCATACCACATCGGGCAGGTCTAGTTAATTCTCCATACCACATCAGGCAGGTCTAATTATTTCTCCATACCACATCGGGCATGTTTAGTTATTTCTCCATACCACATCGGGAAGGTCTAGTTATTCCTCCATACCATATTGGGCGGGTATAGTTAATTCTCCAATACCACATCGGGTAGGTCTAGTTCATTCTCCATACCACATCGGGCAGGTCTAGTTAATTCTCCATACCACATCGGGCAGGTCTAGTTATTTCTCCATCACATGTTCGTCATAGCACAAAATATCAACTCAATGTCATACACCAATAAACACAAGGCATCACATCGTTCCAACATCATGGAATAACACACAACACCTTCATTATCACAACGTATCCATGCATATTTTTAACAGTGAAGCGATTCACAACATATTCACTTCGATAAACATACTCATTTCCACCTTTACAAATCAACAACAAATTCAAACAATTCTCATTACTAACATACCCATTTCATTTTAACACCTTGATAACTTATCACACATTCATTATTACAACACACTCATACATGTTTATAACAATCAACCACTTACAACATACTCATTTATGCTTATGACCATGAATATCTCACCCACCATCATTATCACACAACATAACCATTAGCATAAACAAACCATGCATAACATATCCTTCATCATATACACATTAACGTTAGAACCATCTTTAATGACGGTGTATTACCATAAATGAGCATATAGCGTTTTACTCAAATAAACGGTTTTCCCCACACATATATCTCTACTTTTATGGCTAATACATCCTCATGTAAAATAAAGACTCTCACATGGACCACAAACTCCCAAGAGAGTTTCTATCCGTTAATATGCTCCGATTCTTGAGGGAAATCGGAGATGATGACTCTAATGAAATACTCTAAGACCACAATGGTCTTCTCCCTCACCTTAGGTTGCGTAAGCTCCATGGATCCGCAAAGAACTTCATCTTCCTCCATCTCCTTCAACCTCCATTGTTGTTTTTTCCTCTCCAAAGCTCTCCAATGTTCCATTAAGAAGCAAGAGGAAGGGGTTTTGAGGTGTTTTTGAGATTTAGAGTAGGAATGAGTCGGAATCTATGGGGAGCCGCCGTTGGTAGTGAAAGGGGAGAAAAGAAAATGAAGATTAGGGTTTGTGAAACCCTTTTCTTTTCTTTTATAGCTGGGCACTCTCGCTTGGGCGAGAATATCTCACTTGGGCGAGATTCTCTCGCTCAAGCGAGAATCTCAAAGCCTGCCCAGGCTTTCTCTCGCTCAAGCGACCCATTCTTCGCTTGGGCGAGACTCCCAGAATTTCCAAATTGAAAACACTGATCCTCTCGCTTGGGCGAAATCCTCTCGCTCAAGCGAGAATCTGGCAGTCTGCCCCATTCTTCAGGAATGTTACCTTATTTCAAGGAGGATAAATTTGGGGTGTTACAAAAGGTTGACACAGCACTTTTCATATCCAAATCTGAAAACAATATATTGCTAGTACAAATTTATGTAGACGACATAATATTTGGTGCTACTAATGATTCTCTATATGAAGAGTTTTCAGAACTTATGAAAGACGAGTTTGAGATGTCAATGATGGGAGAGTTGATGTTCTTCCTAGGGCTCCAAATCAAACAAATGACAAATGGCATTTTCGTACATCAAGCTAAATATTGCAAGGAGTTATTGAAGAGATTTAATATGGATAAATCAAAAGAAGCTTCAACTCCTATGGCATCCTCATGCTATCTTGATAAAGACGAAAAATGGAAAGAAATCGAGGTAACTAAGTATCGGTGTAAGGACCAAAATTCTACCCTTGAAAATTTTTCTTTTATTTTAATACTTTCATGCATTTCGTCATCATACTACGTTGGTTTCTCAATTATCACTCCTTAAACACCTTTTAACATAAGATATTACCATATGATTTATATTGCGGAAAAACATAATTCATTCAATTAAACCCTAATATCTACCGCATACAACTAGCTATGGGTTTCCAAAATACCCATAACTACGTATATGCGGAATTTCAATCATTCGTATAAGTCATATATCCATGGTTACAAAATATTCCAAGTAATTCAATCAACACTCATGTACAAAATAGTGCTAATGATTGAAATCCACAAATATAAAGCTCCTAAGCTTCCAAAAATAAGACTACCTCAGGCCACCTGTTCATCTGCAATAGGATTATCAATGACGAAATACAAACACATAAAGGAGTAAGTCGTTAATTCAATAAACGTCATTATAAGATAATCCACATTAGAAAAATTATTAGTAAACCATTTTCGAAATTCATTTTATTCTGCTGCATAACTTGAGCCAAAGTCGCTACACCCCTTAGGGTTAGCTAAAAGCATATTCTCATTTTTATTAAAACAAATCGCGCTTATATACTCAAACCAGAGTTTTGCTTATATACTCAAGCCAGAGTTTTGCTTATATACTCAAGCCAGAGTTTTGCTTATATACTCAAGTCAGAGTTTTGCTTATATACTAAAGCCAGAGTTTTGCTTATATACTCAAGCCAGAGTTTTGCTTATATACTCAAGCCAAAGTTTTGCTTATATACTCAAGCCAGAGTTTTGCTTATATACTCAAGCCAGAGTTTTGCTTATATACTCAAGCCAGAGTTTTTCTTATATACTCAAGCCAGAGTTTTGCTTATATACTCAAGCCATAGTTTTGCTTATATACTCAAGCTAGAGTTTTTCTTATATACTCAAGCCAGAGTTTTGCTTATATACTCAAGCCAGAGTTTTGCTTATATACTCAAGCCAGAGTTTTTCTTATATACTCAAGCCAGAGTTTTGCTTATATACTCAAGCCAGAGTTTTGCTTATATACTCAAGCCAGAGTTTTGCTTATATACTCAAGCCAGAGTTTTTCTTATATACTCAAGCCAGAGTCGCTAACCATTCATGGTCGGCTAAAAATATATTTTCTTTTCATCGAATTCACCATCAAGTACATTTCCCGTAAATCCAAGCCATCTTTAGTATAAACACACCCATATATGTTTATACTAAATACGTGATTCACAATATAATTATTGCATGGCCAGAAAACACACACCTTTTCCATCTCCCGTAAATCTACGCCTACTTTAGTATAAACACACCCATATATGTTCATACTAAATGCGTAATTTACAACTCAATCATTTCTTAACCAGAAAATACCCACATTTTCCTTTTCCGTAAATCTACGCCTTCTTTAATATAAACACACTCATATATGTTTATACTAAATGCGTAATTTACAACTTTGTCTTTGCATAACCAAAAAATACACATTTTCTATTTCAAATGCAACATTAAAGACTTATCCTTACCTCGGTGAGTATTGAGGTTCGGTTTGTGAGTAACTTTACCAGTTTCCTCCACGATCTCCTCCAACCTTAGGATCTCTTCTCATTCCTACCAATAACAATAATGTCAGTCATTTATTCAAAATAATACATAACGACTCATATTTCATCATCAAACATACAAGAGGTTCACATATATTCAAGATTTCCAAAACTACTTCCATACAAGTTTCCAAACGTCTAAACATACATGTTTATCTCATATATCAACATCAAAGCATAAACTTATCATCCACATCTAACATTTCATCCATTTCTCTTTTTACTCATATTCTCATTTTAGGGGTGTTTGGGGTTTTCATGAATAACCCACAAAACTTTTCCATTCATCAAATATCAACTCTAAACCAAGAGTTTACAAGAGAAAAACAACATAAAACGAACCATAACTCTAAAGGATGAGTTTCCAAGGTTTCTCATGTTTTGAAAATAGATCCAACATACCCAAAACAAGTTAGAGAGGAAGAAGAAGAGTTAGGAACAAGAGGTTTACCTCTTCTCAAGCTCTAAGATGAGTCCTAAGGCTCTTTGCTCTTGAAAAGCTCTCTTCTCTTTATTCTCTTCAAAGTTCTAACCCTAAAATGTGTTTGGGGTTTCTATTTTAAAGAGCAGTCGTCGGGTTCTTGCTCAAGCGAGCCCATTCTCGCTCAGGCGAGAAAATCCCGCCTTTTTAAAATTTCAGATCTGATATTCTCGCTCAAGCGAGGGATTCTCGCTCAAGCGAGAATCTCACAATGTCAACAGCTCCAAAATGCCATTTCTCGCCCAGGCGAGACAACTCTCGCTCAGGCGAGAATCCTCCAGTATAGCCCAGGATTTCACCCTCCCAAGTGATCCTTTCTCGCTCAGGCGAGAATCTCTCGCTCAGGCGAGAATCTCTCGCTCAAGCGAGGCTTCCAAGACTGATACTATAATTTTGAAGACTCAAATTTAGGGTGTTACAATCGGGGCATCATAGGATCTTTATTGTACTTAACTGCTAGTCGCCCTGATATTATGTTCAGTGTTTGCATGTGTGCTAGATATCAAGCTACTCCTAAAGAATCACATTTTATTGCTGTGAAACACATCATCAAATATCTGAAAGGAACAATAAATAAAGGATTGTGGTATCCTCGGGATGCCTCATTATCTCTGATAGGGTACTCTGATGCTGACTTTACGGGATGCAAGTTGGATCGTAAGAGTACAAGTGGAACATGCCATCTGCTTGGTAATTCACTTGTGTCATGGCATAGTAAAAAGCAAGTCTGTGTTGCTTTGTCCACCGCCAAAGCAGAATATATTGATGTGAGGGTATGTTGCTCTCAAATCATTTGGATGAAGCAGCAACTATTAGACTACGGTGTAAAGCTTGATCGGGTTTCCATCAAGTGTAACAATACTAGTGTAATCAACCTATCAAAGAATCTCGTCTTGCATTCACGCACAAAGCATATAGAAATTAGGCATCATTTTCTTAGAGATCATGTGCAAAAAGGTTATTGCGTGATTGAATTTGTTGAAAAGTCCAAGCAATTAGCTGATATCTTCACCAAACCTCGGCCAAGGGATACTTTCTATACTCTACGAATAGAGTTAGGAATACTTGATGAAAGCTATCTAAACTAATTTCTTTTGGTTGTCTTTTATAAAAATTCACCTTCACATGTTCTCATTGTATGCTTATATATTGTTACATTGCGAAAGTGTAATGCTCTTGCTATGTATTGCATTTCATGTTCGTGTCATATAATTTGTGTTTATATTCCAAAGTAGTCAGCCATATCTATATGATGTCTAGTCACCACTATGTGCCACACTCAAAATGTTGAATATGTCAAAGACCTGTCTATTTAATCGATTATCCATTGTTTTAATCGATTACATGAGCCTAAACTGATTTTTGAAAAATCTCACTGTTCGCAATTTTAATCGATTAACAGTTCTGTTTAATCGATTACCTGGGCTCTAAAATTGAAATTCTGGAATTTTAAAACATAATCAAAAGAAAGAGTGATGTCTTTATCACCTTTCTTAGCTTTAAGGCACAAGCGGAAAGACAAAATGAGAAAAAAGTAAAGTCTCTAAGAACTGATGGTGATGAATAATGTACTTCTACTAAATGGAAAGATTAGTGTGTTAAAGATGAACTGATTCATGAAGTGATTTCACCACACACTCCACAACAAAATGGTATTGAAGAATGGGAAATAAGACAATCTTAAACATGGTTAGAAACATGTTAAAGACAAAGAGATTACCCAAAAGGTTTTGGGGAGAAGCTATCTCAACAACTGAGTACATTTTGAATTGATGTCCTACAAGGAGAATTGGAGAAATCGCCCCTGAAGAAGCATGATCAGGTCTGAAACCAAATGTTAGTCATCTCAGGATTTTTGGCTCCATTTGCTATAAGCATATCCCTGAAATGTAGAGAAAGAAACTTAATGACAGAAGTGAGAGGCTGATTCTACTTGGTTATAATTCCACAAGTGCATATAGAGTCTACAATCCTCCAACTCAAAAGATAATATTGAGAAAAGATGTAAAGATTGATGAGTCACGATGTTGGGATTGGAACGACAAAGTTGATGAGCATGGAAAACATGCCTTGATGCACTTTAGTGATGAACGTGAGCAAATAACATATGCATCTTGGTGATGAAATCGAGCAACAACCAATTGTTGTAGAAACTCAGAATGGAAAAAGATCTCACATGGTGAGACAATCTCCACCAAGATTGAGTTACTATGAAATCTTTCCAGACTCAGAAATCATAGAAAAAGGTGAATTGGTTCACATGGCTTTACTAACATAGATGAAACCTATGATTTTTTATGAAACTTTGAATTGAGAATATATGTGAGGGAACACCATGTTTTTTGGGAGAAAATTTAATCAAAGTTTCACATGAAACTTATAACCCATAAAAGGTGAATATTTCGCAGGCTTTGTTTGGGAGTCATGAGGGAAAGGGAAGGAGAGAGATCAAGAGGCTAGGAAGGGGAGGAAGGAAAGTGGGAGGAAGGTAATCCCCTCCCTTATTTGGGAGTATGAAATTTAGATGGGGAGTGTAAACTAATGATAACATTAGAATATTTTTTTTATTTTTCTTTAAAAATGTAATTAACAATGAGAAATGCATAAATAATATATAATTATATAATTATATTAAAAATATTTAGGTATTTTTACACTTTGTCTCGAGAAAAATCTCAAATTTGGGAACTATAAAAATAAACACATGAAAGATTTTATAGGGTTTGAGAAACCCTCCAAAACATTTTCCTCTC
The DNA here is from genome assembly GCA_009771035.1 of Lupinus albus. Taxonomy (NCBI): domain Eukaryota; kingdom Viridiplantae; phylum Streptophyta; class Magnoliopsida; order Fabales; family Fabaceae; genus Lupinus; species Lupinus albus. Next base: position 3,640,005 of record CM020013.1, on the reverse strand, counting down.
CTTCATCCAACTCCCACACAAGGAGAGACTTTCTAAAGCCATCATTTCACTTCCTCTCCACAATTACACTCCAAAATAAAACCTTATGTGTAAGGTTTCTTTGAATTTGGAGAGCTTTTTATTTTATATTTTATTTGCAGTTATTCACAAAAAAGTCCCCCCACCTAACCTTTCCCTTAAGATGAAATGACTCTTTTCGAGATTTGAACTCATGAACTCTTAATCACACTAATCAAAACAATTTTACCATTACACTTATGTTTACCCTTTTATGTCTATTTTTTTTGTTTTTTCATGAAAATGATTGGTGTAAGGACCCAAATTCTACCATTGAAATTTTTTCCCTTATTTTAATCCATTCATACATACATTCATCGTTATACTTTGATCACCCATTAATCATTTCACCAACTCTTTTAACATGTCATATTACAATACATTTTCATAAGGCAGAAAAACATAACTCATTCAAATAATTTCCCATGGGTACTAGGAACCCAAAAGTATTGTTCTCCCAAAAAATAGTATTACACATGGGTACAAGTATCCAAATAAGCAACAACCATAGCTACAATCATTCGATTCCGCAAGTAGTCAATTCGAGTACAAAAACGCAAATAAATGAATCCAGGATCTAAGTCTCCTAAGGCTCCAAGTCAAGCATCCTTAATTTATCCAATTACCTGCAATGGGATTATCATAAACAATACATGGAAACACAAAGGAGTAAGTCTTACATTCAATGTAATTCAAATGATAATTCACATTAAATAAGGTTAGATAAACAGTTACATTGTGACATATAAATAATACTTTGACATATACATTCCACCTTGTTATCCTCATCATTCTGCATTTTACTCAAACTCATTGATATACATTCCTCATATCCATACATAATTTCAATCATTTCTTTTCATATTCATCTATCTCATTTATGTTTATCTTAAACCATTTATCTTACCACGTGTAGTAAGTCAGACATTGCTACGAATAGCCAATACCACAATGGCAAGTCATACATTGCTACGAATAGTCGTTACCACAAGGCAACTCATACATTGCTACGAATAGCCGTTACCACAAGGTAACTCATACATTGCTACATTACTTGAGCCAAAGTCGCTAACACATCATGGTCGGCTAAAAACGTGTTTTCTTTTCATTGATACACCATCAATTCATAAACGATAAATCCACGCAACCATTATTATAAACATACCCATATATGTTTATAATAAATAAGCGACTCCCAACTTGATCATTTCCACAACCAGAAAATCCACACATTTTCCATTACAATTGCGCAAGTTAAAGACTTATCCTTACCTTGGTGAGTGTTGGAGTCGGTTCTTGGGTAACTTTCCAACCTTAGGATTTTTCTTCATTTCCACCATATAACAACAATGTTAGTCATTTATTCAAAATAGCACATGAATAACTCATATTTCATTTTTAACCATACAAGAGATTCACACATTTTCAATGTTTCTAAACTACTTTCATTAAGAGTTTCCAAACATCTAAAACATACATATTCATCTCACATATCAACATTAGAGCACAAACTCATCTTTTACATCTAACATTTCACCTATTTTCCCCTTTGCTCTCATTTTGGGGTTTTCATGAATCAACCCACGAAACCTTTCCATTCATCAAATACCAACTCTAAACCAAGAGTTTACAAGAGAAAAACAACATAAAACGAATCATAACTCTAAAGGAAGAGTTTTCATGGTTTCTCACATTTTGAGAAGAGATCTCATACACCCAAAACGAGTTTGAAAGGGAGAAGGAGAGTTAGAATCAAGAGATTTACCTCTTCTCAAGTTTCTAGATTAGCCTCAAGACTCATTGCTCTTGAAAATGCTCACTTCTCTCACTTCTCTTCAAGTTCTAACCCTAAAATGTGTTTGGGTTCCTTATTTAATGTAACAGCGTCGGATTCTCGCTCAAGCGAGCTCATTCTCGCTCAAACGAGAAAATTCCGCCTTTTTAAAATTTCAGATTTGACTCTCTCGCTCAAGCGAGGGTCCTCTCGTTCAAGCGAGGATCTCACAGCCTCTGCAGCTTCATAGTGTCATTTCTCGCCCAGGCGAGGCAACTCTCGCTTAGGCAAGAACACTCTCGCTCAAGCGAGGATCCTCTTGCTCAAGCGAAAATCCTTCAGTAAGGCCCAGTATTTCACTCACCCAGGTGAGCCACTCTCGTCCAGGCGACACCTTTCTCGCTTAAGCGAGATTCCAATGACTTATACTATAATTTAAAGACTTTAAATTTAGGGTGTCACAATTGGTAATCTCCATTAGCCTCCACACATAGGGATGGCAATATGGGCTTAATTGACATTTTTAGCGGGCCGGATGTAACGACCCGATTTTCTACCCTTGAATTTTTTTTAATTCATTTTAATCATTTTGCATGCATTTTCCTACACTTATTATCATACTTTCAAATTCCATAATCACCTACACTCGATTTGACAGAAAAACATAATTCATATTTGTAATGTCTCACGGATAATGAGACCCCATAAGTATAGTTCTCTGAAATAACCATACACCCAGTTACAAATATCCGACTAATGGTTAGCTATGATTACAATCATTTAAATCCGCAAGTAGTCATTTAAGATACAAAAACATAAATAGTGAATCCGAAGTCTAAAGCTCCTAAAGCTCCCGACCTAGCATACTTCATTCATCTATTTACCTGCAATGGGATTATCAATGACAAAAGTACAAAACACACAAAGGAGTAAGTCGTTAATTCAATAAACGTCATTATAAGATAATCCACATTAGAAAAAGGGTTAGTAAACCATTTCCGAAATTCATTTTGTCATGCTGCATTACTTGAGCCAAAGTCACTACACCCCTTAGGGTTAGCTAAAAGCATATTCTCATCCTTTTTACCAATAAAACACGCCTCATAAACTCGGGCCGAAGTGTTGCTACATAAACTCGAGCCGAAGTCGCTACACCCCTTAGGGTTAGCTAAAAACAAATTCTCATCTCCTTTATAAAGAAAACATGCCGCGTAAACTCGGGCCGAAGTGTTGCTACATAAACTCGAGCCGAAGTCGCTACACCCCTTAGGGTTAGCTAAAAACAAATTCTCATCTCTTTTATAAAGAAAACATGCCGCGTAAACTCAGGCCGAAGTGTTGCTACATAAACTCGAGCCGAAGTCGCTACACCCCTTAGGGTTAGCTAAAAACAAATTCTCATCTCTTTTATAAAGAAAACATGCCGCGTAAACTCGGGCCGAAGTGTTGCTACATAAAATCAAGCCGAAGTCGCTACACCCCTTAGGGTTAGCTAAAAACAAATTCTCATCTCTTTTATAAAGAAAACATGCCGCGTTAACTCGGGCCGAAGTGTTGCTACATAAACTCGAGCCGAAGTCGCTACACCCCTTAGGGTTAGCTAAAACAAATTTTCATCTCTTTTATAAAGAAAACATGCCGCGTAAACTCGGCCCGAAGTGTTGCCTCATAAACTCGGGCCGAAGTCGCTAACCATTTCTGGTCGGCTAAAAATATATTTTTTTTCCTTCCATCGATTTGCCATCAATCATTTCCCGTAAATCCACGTCATCTTTAGTATAAACACTCCATATCTGTTTATACTAAATACGTGATTTACAATATAATTATTGCATGGCCAGGAAACACACACCTTTTCCATCTTCCGTAAATCTACGCCTACTTTAGTATAAACACACCCATATATGTTCATACTAAATGCGTAATTCACAACTCGATCATTTCATAACCAGAAAATACCCACATTTTCCTTTTCCGTAAATCTACGCCTACTTTAGTATAAACACACCCATATATGTTCATACTAAATGCGTAATTCACAACTCGATCATTTCATAACCAGAAAATACCCACATTTTCCTTTTCCGTAAATCTACGCCTACTTTAGTATAAACACACCCATATATGTTCATACTAAATGCGTAATTTACAACTCGATCATTTCATAACCAGAAAATACCCACATTTTCCTTTTTCCGTAAATCTACGCCTACTTTAGTATAAACACACCCATATATGTTCATACTAAATGCGTAATTTACAACTTAGTCTTTGCATAACCAGAAAATACACATTTTCTATTTCAAATGCAACATTAAAGACTTATCCTTACCTTGGTGAGTATTGGGGTTCGGTTCTTGGCAACTTCTGGAGTTCTACCGACACCACCTCCAACCTTAGGATCTTTCCTCATCCCACCACATAACACAATGTTATTCATTTATTCCAAATATCACATAAACAACTTATATTGCATCATATAATCATACAAAATATTCATCATCCATATTCAACCATCTAAAATATGCATAACATCTCATATTTCAATATTTGGGGGTAAACTCATCTTCTACCTCTAACATTTTACTCATTCTCTCATTTTACCACATTTTCACTTTTAGGGTTTTTGGGTTTTTCATGAATCAACCCACAACCCTTTCCATTCTTGAGATACTATCTCTAAACCAAGAGTTTACAAGATAAAAACAACATAAAACGAACCATAACTCTAAAGAATGAGTTTCCATGGTTTCTCATGTTTTGAAAATAAATCCAACATACCCAAAACAAGTTAGAGAGGAAGAAGAAGAGTTAGTAACAAGAGGTTTACCTCTTCTCAAGCTCCAAGATGAGTCCTAAGGCTCCTTGCTCTTGAAAAGCTCTCCTCTCTCTCTTCTCTTCGAAGTTCTAACCCCAAAATGTGTTTTGGGTTTCTATTTTATAGACACTGCGAAGTGTAATCGATTACACTGTGTAAATTATAGAGGCATCGTCGCTATGTAATCGATTACATTAATATGATGTAATCGATTACATTAATACGATGTAATCGATTATATTAATACGATGTAATCGATTACCAGAAGTGTGTAATCGATTACATTAATACTATGTAATCGATTACCAACATGGTGTAATCGATTACATTGTGTCAGATGTACATATCTGATGCTTTTAATCATCGTGTAATCGATTACCAGGAGTGTGTAATCGATTACTAGGAGTGTGTAATCGATTACACTATGTCAGATGCACAGGTCTGATTAGTTTATCAGCATGTAATCGATTACCAGTAGTGTGTAATCGATTACACTGTGTCAACAGCCCAAAATTGCCATTTCTCGCCCAGGCGAGAATCCTCCAGTATAGTCCAGGATTTCACCCTCCCAGGTGATCCTTTTTCGCTCAAGCGAGAATCTCTCGATCAAGCGAGGCTTCCAGGACTGATACTATATTTTTAAAGATTAAAATTTGGGGTGTTACACCGAACTGTTGATTTTAGCCCAAAAGCCCATATTCAACCCGATTTGGAAGCCTGTTTTTTAGACGGGTCAGGCTAGCCCGGCGAGCCAACATTAATATTGCTTTATCATTTTAAGGTTACATGTAATTCCAATAATGTAATCAATTTAATATTGTTTTTCAACCGAACATTTTACACATACCGTGTGCAACCAATTTATTATTCATATATAAGACATTTATGAGTAAATTATTTATCAATGTAATTTACATCATATACAATGCAAGACATTTACATATCAGTGTTTAATTTATATCATATGTCATATTTTGTTTAACTTAATTACTTTTATCGTTTTTTTGTTTAAAAAATTACACATCTCATTGAGGGTTGATTAATGTAATGTATGTTTATAAATTAAAGGTTTTTTGTAAGTGTAGAAAATGGAAGGATGATTTGTGTAATTTCACTAAAACTCATGGAATATCAGTGTAATTTAAATGTGTTTTGAAAGGAAAAAAAACATGTCAGCCCGCTGGCTTGTCAGCCCTGCCAAATATGGGTCAGACTAACATTTTGAGCTCTTTTAGCAATAAGGATCGGGTCAACTCAGCCCATATTTTGGCGGGCCAAAGGCGGGTCGGGGTGGCCCGTTTTGCCACCCCTATCTACACCATTTGCACCATAACTAAGGAGATAACTAAATAGGGTCTCTCACTGTGACTTCCACATGTTCCAAATATTTATTCTTTCTTTTCGGTTCATCAATAGCACATTGTTTTTTTGTACTACTAAATGTATTTCCTCACCTTTTTTTTAAGAAACTAATACATTTTTAGATAATGTGATTATTCATCCCAACAAATGTCGCTCACATGAATCGAATCCTTAACCTTTTGGTCGTTCTAGAGATCTAGCGGAACCTTACACTATTAGACAAACGCCTTGTGAGTAAAGAAGTTAAATTTTGGCACAAAACACAATTAACTATGTTACTGTGTTAAATAAGGTATCACATATTGAATGTCTGCTGCAACAATTCTTTCCTTATTTGAATAATTAGATGATAATATATCCCTTTTGTACAGTCTTATCATATTATGGTGATTGTTTAATATAATTTCTAGACTCAAATGAAGATTTTTTAAACTAAACTAGGTGATTAATATTTTTTTGGTGAAATTTTTTAGTAACTAACTTCTAGTACAAAAGATTCAGTTTTACCAAAAACAGCATAAAAAGGCAAAAACATTTAGATATGGTATTGTCTTTTCAAATTCAAGAAGAAAATGTGTGCATCTGGTGCACTTAGTTACCCCAATAATCAGACACTTTCAATGTTAATGCATAACTAATTTCCCTAAGGATAATATATACTAACAGAGGAATAACCAAGTCAAAAAAAAATATAAAAGAAATCCATATAATATTCACAGAGAAAGTTAATGGAAAATTATCATATATTATATATTGACTTTTAAATAAATTAACAAACATGAATAATATATGATATATGATGGTAAATTTAACATAATAACAACTCAATCTATAATAGAGCAATATACATCAGATAATAATTTCCCCTACTTGCAAGAGACGTACAATTTTAACGTATAGAAACCTTCTCAATGTGAGAAGTAAACAATCACGGACACAAGCCAATAATAGAACTCCACTATAATCAAATCAGGTACAAGAGAGTCTCAAGATGTAGCACAAATCGTGTTCAACAAATGTACAAAGCAATAGAGCAATAAACTTGAAAATGAGAACAAGGAAAAACCAAAAATCTCAAACTCGTTATTGTAAATGAGAACAAGGAAAAAACCAACTTCTCGCCAATCGCACCATTCAGATTGAAGAACCGGATGTCACGAACCCGCTATCCATATTTGAGCCCGTTCGGACGGTGAACAAAGTCGTGGCGGCCGATTTAGTGCAGCAGCTTTGTGTATGGCCAAAAACAGCTTCTCTTCTCTTCTCTCTCACTTTTCTCTTGCCCCTCTTAACAAAATCAAGCCTCTCTCTTGATCTAAGTGAGACCAAAGAACTTGCTCATATTGGGTCTTTCTCCACATAGAAAGAAAGTCCAAAACCCCAACAATATACTGATGGCATTATATAGCTGGCAAGCTGAAATATAATATCTGATGGCATATCACGCGTGAGGATTATACATCTTTTTATCTTTAGGGGATAACAATACATGAATGGATGAACTTAATCAAAGTAAGTGTATTAATGTAAGGGATATATTTGAAATATCTTGAGTGAAACTGAGAGCAAAATAAACTCAGAAATTAATTAGATACTTTATTGTTGTAAGGGTTGAACTTCGCATCCCATTTGTAATTGCTGAAATCAACCAATGTAATGCTATAAGAAGAATTCTTTAGCCGAAAAGTTATCTACATTCAACCACAACAACGGTTGCAATCTGAACATGTGATAGGCATGTCTGAAAAATAAGATGTTAACAAGAATCACATTTTAGCGTTTCTCTCTGCCAAGTCACGATCACAAAAAATATCACGACTCTATTACGATTAACTAGTTAGATTTTAATCATAACCTGTTAAGGTTGTAACTCCCTAATAACACAAGGGGTTGAAAAGAACTAATTATCTAAGAACTAAAATTAAAAGAAAATATTGATTTTATTCGTATCATTTGAATGAGGTTTAACATTGCTTAATTAGTACTAAAAACTAATCTATGGATTGATAAATCTAATCTCAATCCCATTATTTGAAAAGTAAATCTAAAGATACTTAAAATATAATCTTATCGTGATCTCCTCCTAACTAGATAAGATAATATTTAAATTTAGGATTATATTCTTTCAAAACATAATCTAACCATAATCTTTAAATTTGATTGGTGGTTGAGTTATTCTCTTGGATCTAGATGTTGTATCATCAAAAATCCTATTGGGCTCAGACCGCCCAACACTTTCATAGATAAGATGTAAGACTGAAATGATTACTAAGAAATTTTTTATACTATTCTTTTAAACATAAGTGTTCTATGTTAACTCTAGAACCAGCTAATAGCACGCAACAGCAACCAAGATCCACAATAGAACTAACAATATGCACCATCATCTGATCCTTATAAATGAATTTGTCAAAAACAAAGTAAAATTGTATCCAAAATTCCAACCAAATGACACATCAATTCATAGTCAATCTCTAGTTAAATTCATCTCCCAGTCCTTTGATATGCATATATAAGTCCCAACTCCGAACTTTACACTATGTCATTCTTTTAATTTGCATATAACATCATCTGATGCAGCTATAATATTGTGGTTGCGGTGACCACCACAACCACAATGGTGGTATGACATCGAACCATAATGATACAGCCACATCGGGCTACAAAACAACCACAACTACCACAATCTGCATTGCAATTGGGCCGAAATGATCACAGTCACAATAACCACAATCACAACCGTAATTTAAAACAATACACTACACTATGTTTAAAGAACAACTGGCTTCATTGCATATAGAACTTGTTTATAGTCAGAATCATCACATATTTCGTTATGGTTACGTGATACTCTTCGTTATGGGTACGTGGTACGTCAAATACAAGGTACACAAGCAATATTTAGTTTATATGCTCTATTATTTTATTTTATTTTATGTTACTTATTAGTTATATATAAAACTATAACACAAATTCATTAAATTAGGCTATATAAGTAAGTTGGTATGTTAACCAACTGCGTTTTTTATTATGTAAATTCAATTTGTAAATCTAAGTTAAAATGAGACTAAAAATATCAAATTTCACAACTTTAGTGGGCCAATCCACAAAAATAAGCTCTAAATGTGCCAACCTAGAACTTGTAACGCACACAGTTCGTAAGGGTGGCATGCGAATTCTGTTACTATCGAGAAATAAGACCTGGCAGAAAACTAGAAAACCAAATAGGAAAGAAAATATATTAACAAACCCAATACCCATATTTGATGATAAAAAATCGAATCGAATTGATTTGGTTTATTTTCTTCTTAATAGGCTATATACTATAGGATTTATCTAGTAGATTTCTATGCAAACAGGAACTCCCAAATTCAACTTCAACCGTAGAAAATATCTACATATACTTATATCTTTGTTAGATTTGTTTAGAGTATCTTAAGATTGAGATTACTGTATTTTATTCTGTAATTTGTTTCTTTATTTAATTAGGAATCTAATATTAGTATAAATGTGTTGGACCATTGGCAGAAACTGAGAAGTGTAACACCCCAGTCCTGACATGTGATTCCTCCCCTCTCGGACTCATGAATACATTGAGCATGTTATCCAACAGTTTAAATACTCCTGCAGGATTTTATTCTCCACAAATGGGAGCCTCCCGCGACTCGAACTCAGCTCATGGACAAAATAGTCACTATTACCATGAGTTGCTACCATTGATAATAGTTATTATTTGTCCATAAGGTCACAAATTCGAGTAGAAGTTGTTAACAGAGAATTAATAGGTTATTCCATATATTAGAAGTATAATAATATAATTTAATGTTTCAAACTTTAGATATCATTGTACTATGTGTGGAGACCTAAACGATGGACAATGATCATCCATCTCACTTACTATCTTACTCTATGTACCAAGTCAATTACAATGTTGCTACATGGATAAAATAAAAAATTTAAAAATAAAAAATAACAAAAAAGTAAAATTTTGATTGGCAGGAAGTGAAACATGGAATAAGATAGGTGATCTTGTTACTAATGGAGGAGTTGTGGGCAAAGTGGAACAAGAGCAACCTTACACTTAGCAACTTTGAATCCACATGTAATCACATAGTTGAGTCAATTGTGGAGGCTATATACCACTCGTCAATCATCCAAACACCCAAAAGGATCATGATGCATTTACTTCTAGTCAAAATTGGTTACTTCCTTTACCTATAAATAAACAAACCCTTTCAATACCACTTCATTTCACACTCCATCTAAACATTTTTATCCATAGAAAAATATGAATCTCTCCTACTCTAACTTACCCTCCAAATCAAATACCATTACAAAAACTTTCCAATTTTTCTTTACTATCCTTACACTACTACACCTCAATGTTAATGCCACAAAATGCAACATGGATGATGAATCGGGTCTATTGGGATTCAAATCCGGCATTGAATCCGACCCGTCCGGAATGCTCGATTCATGGATATCGGGTACGGATTGTTGCACTTGGGAAGGCATTAATTGTCAATTCGACAACAAACGGGTCAACATGATATCCTTATCCGGACAACCCGACAAATCGAATAGTATTTTGTCGGGTACCCTTTCACCTTCCCTCTCCAAAATCCAATTCCTAAACGGACTTTACCTCCAAAATCTTCGAAACATTTCGGGTCCATTTCCGACTTTTCTTTTAAACCTACCAAATTTACAATTCATTTACATCGAAAACAACATGCTCTCGGGTCAAATACCTAACATCATTGGTAATATGAGCAAATTGGGTGCACTAAGTTTATCTGGTAACCGGTTCACCGGAACGATACCGAGTTTGATAGCTGAGTTGACTCAGTTAACTCAGCTCAAACTCGGTAACAATCTACTCAATGGATTAATACCACAAGGGATTGAACGACTGAAAAAACTCACATATTTGAGCCTAGAAATGAACCAACTTAGTGGTAAAATACCAGATTTTTTTTCTTCCTTCAAAGAACTTAGAATTCTTAGACTTTCAAGAAATAAATTTTCTGGTGAAATTCCACTTTCTATCTCAACACTTGCACCAAAACTAAGCTACTTAGAGCTTGGTCATAATTCACTTTCAGGAAAAATCCCAGATTTTCTTGGAAAATTCAAAGCACTAGACACACTTGATCTCTCATCAAACAAGTTCACAGGAACAGTACCAAAAAGTTTCAGCAACTTAACAAAAATCTTCAACTTGAACCTCTCAAACAATTTCCTCATCGACCCATTTCCTGAAATGAACGTTAAAGGCATAGAATCACTTGATTTATCAAACAACAATTTCCATCTGAATCAAATTCCAAAATGGGTCACTTCATCTCCTATTATATTCTCTCTAAAGCTTGCAAATTGTGGGATAAAGATAAAACTTGATGATTGGAAGCCTTCAGAGACTTACTTCTATGATTTTATTGATCTTTCTGGGAACGAGATTTCTGGGAGTGTGGTTGAATTGTTGAATAAGACAGAATACTTGGTGAGTTTTGAGGGTTCAAGGAACAAGTTGAGGTTTGATTTGGAGAAGCTAAGGATAGGGAAGAGGTTGATGTACTTAGATTTGTCGAGGAATTCTATGTTTGGGAAGGTTCCAGAGAGTGTTGTTGGGGTTGAGAAGTTGAATGTGAGTTATAATCATCTTTGTGGGAAGCTTCCAGAGAATAAGTTTTCTGCTACTGCTTTTGTTGGAAATGATTGTCTTTGTGGTTCTCCTCTTCAGCCTTGTAAACCATAGTGTTTTAGTTTTGAGTTTAATAATATGTATGGGTTTACATTCATAATATACCATTCAATATCGATTTGTATTACTTTTATTTTATTTAAGAGTATACATATTAAGTCCTTTAGTTTTTAGAATCTTGTGTGTATTTTGTTTTGGCCATTTCATTAGTTTTTGTTTTGGTTTAGTGGTTACAATGTGTGTGGCCATCCCAGGTGACTTCGTGATGGTGGAAGGCCACCTTCTGCCGTTGGCGCTGCCAGTTGCACCACTTTCTTGCTGATAACGTTATCCACTAACCTGTGCAGATCTATGGCTGGGGCAAGGGAGAAGCTATCTCCCCAAGTTTCTCAATTCCAAGTCTGAGATGTGTATGATAAATTACGAGGTTGGTGATAGAGAGAAGAAAATGAGAGTTGTGGAGTTTGGTAGTGATGATGCGAAGAGTTATAGTATTTGGTAAAAGAGTAAAAAATGAAGAGAGATATAAAGTTATGATGAGATAAGATGGGAAATAGAAAATTTGAGAAAAAATAAACTAAAAAAATAAATCAACCCATGATTTTGGAGCTTATACTTTTGTCTTATTTTTTCAGGAAAAAAACTGAGTTTATAAACTTCAGTTGGTTACCAAACATACATAGTTTATATTTTCAGCTTATTTTTCAAAAAATAAAAATAAATTAAAACAAATAAACTATACCAAACATGCACTTATTCATCAACCAACATGGGTTAGTTTGGGTAGATATTCACTAACCAAACAAACAAACAACCCACTTGAGTTAGTTTGGGTAGATATTCACTAACTAAACAAACAAACAACCCACGTGGGTTAGTTTGAATAAACGTCATTTTGATCTTTAAGAACCAACCTAGAACAACAAACTTTTGAATGGGTAGTTCTCTTAGTTCTAACTAGCAAATAACCCGTGCATTTGCACGGGATAATATTTTTGCCGTATGATTAAAACACATTATATGTGCATTCATATGGTTAAAAATACACATGTTATTCGTGCATTCGGATGGTTAAACACATATGTTACATGTGCATTCGTATTGTTAAGAACACATGTGAGCAATGCAATTACATGGTTAAAAACACACATGTTATCCATACATTCGCACTGCTAAGAACATACATGTTACCTGTATATTTTTTTACATTTTTTATTGATTTTCATATTCTATAATCTATATATTTGGGTAACTAATAAATAAAATAAAAACTTATATTGCTAATTCTTAATATACACATACATATGGAGAACTTGTTTAATTATATGATATTATTGTTATTATTTTTTAATGTAACTTGTTTATAATTTCTTTTATTTATAGGATATTATTTGTTATTACTTGTGTATTTGGTTTATTATTTAATATTTTTTTAAAGTATACAAAAGGGGACATTGTAATTATTACTTAGATTTTTTTCAAAATAAATATTGGTTTAACCATTTAGTTTGAAAACTTCGAAAATAATATTTTAATATATAGAAATGAAATTTTAGTAATAAATGATAATTGAAATAGGGTAGTTGTAATTACTTAGTTCGATTTTTTTTCAAAATAATAGAGACCTTAATTATTTATGATTAAAACTGCTAAAATATTTTAAAGATAGTAATGAAAATGTGGGTACAATATTAATAAATGAAAATGAGAACAATTTAATTAAAGTTTTAGATTTTTTTATAAATAAAACATACATACTAATTTGCAGGTAGTGATTACTATACATTATTTTCCAACTTGAACTGATCTCACCAATAAGCACCACATTAAATGACAATATCTGTTTTTATTCCCTTAGACATGTTTATCAGTTTTATTTCTATCCTAATGATCGGCAATATTTATTCAAAGTAGTGATTAATTATTAATTATTAGTTTGCAACTGATTGACAGTTAAAGTAATAATAAATGAAATTAAAATGTATGAAAGTTAAAAAGTAATAGTAATAAATGATCAGCAATCAACGCTATTTAAATGCATGAACAATTGTAATAAATGAAATTAAAATGAGAATGTTGTAATTAAAAGTTTAGATTTTTTTTCAAAATAAAGTAGACATTATTTTTTTGGATTACAACCACTAAAATAATATATTAATTGATACCACACATTATTTATCATTATTTAGGCCTTAGTTTTTCAAAATAAAGGTTGTCTCTAATGTGATATGTATTCACATATGTTAAGAATTACGAGCAATTGTAATAATATAAGGAAATTATATCTGAAAACGAAATATCTTTATTTTTGTTACATTTATGTATAAAATGGAGAAATTTGTTTAATTAGTTAACTAAATATTTCATGAGCATTTGACTACACATTTGCTATACATGAAACGTAAAAATGAAATGTTTGAATTTATAACTATTTTAGTACATGTAGATGTAAAAAGAAAAAGAAATGTTAGAATTTATGACTTATTATTATTTTTAATTATATCATACAAAATGATCCAAAATGTCAAAGAAGAGGGAAAATCATTTAATCCATTGGTGCTACCATTCTCAATGAACCCAAATGACTGCGGTAACATAAGCAACAAATATATATTTTAAAATCATCGAATAAAAAAATAAAATACAAAACCGTAAATAACTATCCATGATTCTTACCTTATTTCAGAGTAGAATATACTTCAGGTGTTTCTGAAACATGCAAAACAAAAAATTAAATTAGTGATTCTATGTATAAAAAAGTGTATAAATAAAATAAGATTAAGAGAGATAAAACTAAAGTGTAGAGATGCTAGAAGGGAGAATCAAACTACAAATGAAGAGAAAAAATGTAAAGAACGAAATAAATATATCAATAATAAAAACAAACAAATGAAATATTGCAACTGAATGTATATATATAAAATGAGATCGATTACATTCCACATGTTTTGAAGGTTTGGTCGTCCTTTAGGATGATATCCTTGCTTATCAGACGTTAACGGAGAGAACTATTGAAAGAACATATCAAAAAAATAATGAAATCAATAAGAACACTAATAAAAAATAAAGAAATCAATGAAAAAGTAAACAAAAAATAGTTGGAAATGAAAGATTGTTGAAGAGAATGTTGTTTGAAGAGAAAGAGAAAAACATATATTTTGTGATGATGACAAAGTAAATCCTACGAACGAATTGTAGCAGTATGAGAGAAATGAAGAGTTAGGGAATAGATGAAGGGGTAAGGGTATAAATGAAAGGAAATGTGAAACATAAAGAAAAATAGGTTGGATGTGAAAAAAGATTTCAATCTCCTCTAATGTTCAATAGTTGATACTTTTTCACAAAACAAAACATAAGGCCAAGCATTAATTAACATTTAAATTGTTAAAATATAAAATGTAGAAAAGTGATGATGTAGTGTGGGAATGTACAGACTAGTAGTATAGAACACTTTAGGAGGGGGGAAAATTGATGAGGAGATGACATGTCGCAATAAGGACTTTATTTTCTTATATAGTATATAGATATGGACACACCACACCACATATATAAATAAAAAGTTGGATGTGAAAAATGATTTTAATCTCCTCTAATGTTCAATAGTTGATATTTTTTCACAAAACAAAACATAAGGTCAAACGTTAATTAACATTTAAATTGTTAAAATATAAAATGTAGAAAAAGTGATGATGTAGTGTGGGAAGATACATAGTAGTAATATATAACACTTTAGGAGGGGGAAAAATTGATGAGGAGATGACATGTGGCAATAAGGACTTTATTTTCTTATATAGTATATAGATGTGTAAAAATATGCTAACAATTTATAAGATAAATAAACAATGAAAAATCATTAATGTTCTTGTCTAAAATAATTCACTCAATTCATTAATGCTGTTTTAAAGTAAATCATCCAACTCATAGACATTTTTATTTTTTTAACATTACCAAAAGAATAACATATCATTTTGATATGAATAACATAGAATGTTAGTATTGTGTTTTATAAGTAAAACACATAGTAAGTTAGTATTAGTAAAAATGAATCATGTAGTTATGTTAATTTGGTTTGTTATATGGGTTGGTTAGGTTCCAATCAAAATCAAAGCCAAGAAACAAACCAAGAAAAAACCAAATCAAATGATGTAATATGATTTAGGTTGAGTTGTTTGGTTTTCTTGTTTCTATAAGAACCATGTGCATCACTAGGAAATATCACACAACCACCATTGTTGTAATATGATGAATGTTATTGGCATCAGTATAATATGATACCGTTACGTTTAGTTTCGTTAATATTGAATTTTTATATAAAAATTGACCTAGAGTTAACTTACAATGAACGGTTCAGTTAAGCTTAACGGTTTATTTGATTTTTTTAATCTTACAACACTTCAAAATATATTCTATAAGGTATTGTAGTTCATTTTAGCTAACAAATTAACATCTCTGCTCCATAATTTAAAACATAATTCATCTATATCTATATATATTATATATAAAGCGAAAACATGGTGTATCACCGTGTGATGTAATTTCTACTTTCCTATTTTGTCCTTAATGTTTTTAATTTCTATAAAAAAAATCATATAATTATAGGTAATCATCAAAACACCAAGTTGAAAGCACTCATTTCATCTTAAACTAGCAAGTTACTCATGCATATGCACGAGTCAGTAATTTTTTGTCGTATAATTAGAACACGGATATTATATGAGCATTCATATAGTTAAAAATATATAAGTTATATGTACATTCGCATAGTTAAAAAAAACATATGTTCCTCGTGCATTTGTATTGTTAAGAACACATGTGTGAACAATGCATTCGCATTGTTTAAAACACACATGTTACTGGTACATTCTCATTGCTAAGAGCACACATGTTACATGTGCATTCGCTTAGTTAAAACATAAATGTTATCCGTACATTCATATTGGTAAGAACACAAGTTTACCTGTGTATTAGCATATTAAAACACATAATGAAAATAAATGATAATTTCAAATTTGAAAATTCTAACAAATTAAAATAAGAAATCGAAACATGATACTGGAAAAGTTGTAGAAAATGAAACAACTTTTGTTATAATGTGAAAATAAATTATGATTTTTGGAGAATGAATTCATTTCCATTAAGTGTAATAAACCAATAATAGTGATATATATTGTTATAATATGTGAAACCTCACCATAAGCAATGAGCATGTTTTGGAGGAAAACTTTTATTGAGAGAGTGACATGTGTCATGAAGAACATTTTTTTCTTATATAGTAATAGAATAGATTGGACATTCTAATAGAAAAATAAAATTATAATTTAAAGTATATCTAATAAAAAATTATAATATAAAATACAATAAATACAAAAAAACATTCTAATTAAACAAAATGGAATACATAAAAAAATTAAATATTTAGTTGTATAAAATTATAATATAAAAACAATAAATACAAAAAAAAAACATTCTAATTAGAGAAAATGGAATACAAATTGGAAGTCGATACACTAGTGTACCTAATTGCATTTCAAAAAATCAAAATAAATCTTATTAAAAAATTCTAACAAAAGACAAGTACAATGAAAATGACGAAATAATTCAGGATTAACCAAACCAAAATAAGGAAAATAATGATAATAACTAATATGATATTTCCTTTAATCATTTATCTTATATGAAATAATGAAAAAGTTTTATAAAATATATAGTCCGATTAAAGCTGTTTTTGTCTTAAATGCTTCCTTTAAAAAAATGTTTTTGGTTCAGTTTTGGAATTTAAACCGAAATTATATACCCCCGGCTTCTATTTTCTCCTTGCTCTGAGTAAGAATACCCCATTGGTGCTCAAAACTAAGGGACCTGATACAAAGCAATATGAATCAAACTGCTGAAAAACTGGATTGCCTATAGCATTCTTTGGTGAAGAACTTAAAGATATATGTAATTTCTTGATTTTATTGTATGATGAGTGAACCAACGAAGTTTAGATGCATAAGCATGAATAAAGACTGAAAAATTGTGAAGTATAGTTAGGGAAGAACAAGTCCCAATAAATTGACAGAGAGAAAAGTCCCTAGAAAACCAAAGAAAATCTAATATGTAATGACACATTTATCATTTTAAATATAATAAAATAACATTTTTGTCATTAAAATTAAAAGAAAATTGAAGTATTTCTCTCTCAATTACTCGAGAGTATCCGAGTTCCAATAAGTTATACTTACCCTTTATAAGGTTCATTTTGCCTCTTAAATGAGTTAAGGACCAAGTTGGGTTACCAAAGAAATTGCAAGGACTAAAATGGCACTAATGATTATGAAGGAGCAACTTGAGTTAGGTTTAAAATCTTTGGGACTAAATAATATTCTCATAGTTTCAAGGGCTATTTTAATTTGAGCCAAAATCTTGAAGTGAATCTTTACTCTCCGGATATAAACAAAATAGTTGACACACTTATTTTAATTTTTTTCCTAACTTTATGGATTTAATTGGCAAGTGTTGGCATCAAACTAGATATGTGAGGAAGTAGAAGAAAGACAATTTGATCTTGTGTTGTGAAACAATTATGTACTTATACGTCAGTGAATGACTATTATATATATTCTATACTTATTATATTTTATGTTCCTCGTATCCTAGTTTAAAATTTCCATTTCATAAATGGGATTCTATATATTTTTTCAATAAATAGAACCTATTAATTTTACAAATTTAAATTTTGTTGGGAATGAATAACATAACTCGTTTATGAAGAGTAGTATAACATTTATGCACTATCAGTATAAAGATTTATATACTCAATATATTATCTATCATTCATTTATATTATTTATTTTTAAAGAGTCAATGTTGATTAAATATAAATGTTGGATGATATAATGAAGATACAGAAAGTTTATAAATCTTGAGAGTACTATAATTAGACATGTCAAAATGAGTCGGGTATAGCGGGTCAGCCCGCCAAAGCCCGAAAAGGTATAGGACTTGGGTACTAAATTTTCTACATTTTGGTCTCTTGCTCAAGCTAGTGATTCTCGCTTAAGCTAGAGATGTGTGTCTCGCTTAGGTGACAGTTGCCGCCTCGTCGAGAAACTCATAGAGAGTTTGGTATTCGATCTTGGAATTGTCGCTTGAGCCCTAGCCTCTTGCTCAAGCGAGAGACATACTTGGGCTTGGGCGACCCTCTGGCTTGGGTGTAACACCCTTAATTTCATTCTTTAAAATTATAGTATCAGTCCTGGAATTCTCGCTTGAGCGAGGGATTCTCGCCTAGGCGAGAAAGGCTCACCTGGGAGGGTGAAATCCTGGGCTATACTGAAGGATTCTCGCATGAGCAAGAGTTAGCTCGCTTGAGCGAGAGTGGTCTCGTCTGAGCGATAGTGGTCTCGCCTGAGCGAGAGTTGGCTCGCTTGGGCGAGAAAAGTGACATTTTGGACATGTCGAGGCTGTAAGATCCTTGCTTGAGTGAGAGGATCCTCGCTTGAGCGAGAGATGCCTCGCCTGGGCGAGAGTTCCCTCGCCTGGGCGAGAGGGTCAGATCTGAGTTTTTAAAATGGGCGGGATTTTCTCGCTTGAGCGAGAATAAGCTCGCTTAAGCGAGAACCCGACGAGTTGCATTAAATGAGAAACCTCCAAACACATTTTAGGGTTAAGAATTGAAGAGATGTGAGAGAAGAGAGCTTTTCCAAGGGCAGTGAGCTTTGATTCTCATCTAAGAGCTTGAGAAGATGTAAAACTCTTGATTCTAACTCTCTTCTTCCCTTTGAAACTCATTTTGGGTATGTTGGATCTCTTCTCAAAATGTGAGAAACCATGGAAACTCACCTTTTGAGTTATGGTTCGTTTTATGTTGTTTTTCTCTTGTAAACTCTTGGTTTAGAGTTAGGATTTCAAGAATGGAAAGGGTTTGTGGGTTGATTCATGAAAACCCCAAAACCCTAAAGTGAAAATGTGGTTAAAGAGGAAAATGGGTAAAATGCTAGAGGTAGAAGATGAGTATGCATTCTAATGTTGAAATATGAGATGAATATGTATGTTTTAGATGGTTGTAAACTTATGATGAAAGTAGTTTAGAAACATTGAAAATATGATGAATATCTTGTATGGTTAAATAATGCAATATAAGTTATTTATGTGTTATTTGGAATAAATGACTAACATTGTTTTATATGGTGGGAATGATGAAAGATCCTAAAGTTGGAGGCGATGTCGGTGGAACTTGTGAAGTTACCAAGAACCAAACTCAACACTCACCGAGGTAAGGATAAGTCTTAACTTATGCATTGTGATAAAAAATGTGTGGATTTTCTGGTTGTGGATAATGAATCAAGTTGTGAACCACTTAATTATTATAAACATATATGGGTATGTTTGTAATAATGATGGCGTGGATTTACTGTTTGTGAATTGATGGAGTGTCAATGAAAAGAAAACTCGTTTTTAGCCGACCATGATTGGTTAGTGACTTTGGCTCAAGTAATGTAGCAAGTTTTGCCTCAAGCGATATAGCAAGCTTTGGCTCAAGCGACGTAGCAAGCTTTGGCTCAAGCGACGTAGCAAGCTTTGGCTCAAGCGACGTAGCAAGCTTTGGCTCAAGCGATGTAGCAGGATTTGGCTCAAGCGATGTAGCAGGCTTTGGCTCAAGCGATGTAGCAGGCTTTGGCTCAAGCGATGTAGCAAACTTTGGCTCAAGTTATGTAGCACGTTTTCAAAAGAAAAGGGAAATCTGTTTTAGCTAACCTTAAGTGATGTAGCGGCTTTGGCTCAAGCGATGTAGCAAACTTTGGCTCAAGTTATGTAGCACGTTTTCAAAAGAAAAGGGAAATATGTTTTAGCTAACCTTAAGTGGTGTAGCGGCTTTGCCTGAAGCGATGTAGCAAACTTTGGCTCAAGTTATGTAGCACGACTTTCAAAAGTATAGATGATGGAAATGGTTTTAAGTGTATTTAACTTTAAATTGTTTACTTAATTTTATAAAATGCGGATTTACGTACATTGACATTAATTATGTTAACGATTTACTCCTTTGTGTTTTTTGTGCATGGTCAATGTTAATCCCATTGCAGGTAGTGGGAAGATGTAAGGATGTTTTGATTAGGAGTTTAAAGGCTTTTAATTTTTGGAAGTTCTTACCTTCATTCTTTTGTACTATGACTGGTTGTATATTTGAACATGAATATTTGTAACTCTGGATATTCATAGCTATGAGTATTTTGGGATCCCATAGTTAATTGTATGCGGTTGTTACCGGGATGAATGAATGAATTATGATTTTCTGCTATGTGAATGTATACGTTATTTTTGGACTTATGAAATGGGTACGATCATAAAATTGGGATTTAATATATTTTGTTGTCATTTATATTTAAAAGTCATAGGAACATGTATAAAGGATGAATAAAATGAGAAAAAAATTTCAAGGGTAGAATTTGGGTTCTTACATTGGCGAGAGATCCAGAGTTTCTTTTCCACAAATTCCTTCAATTTCCATCTTTTTCAACCCTCATTATCCTGTAATTGACAAAAATGTGTAAGTTTCCTAAGCAATACTAATTACACTAGATTCTTTGGAGTTTGTACACAATTTTCATCATAATTCTCCAATAAGTGCCCAAAATTATATATAATTTTTTCACAACATCAACATGACACTTAACAAAATATGAAATAGGTTGTAAAATATTATTTAAATTTTTAAATATAAAATAAGTCGGGTCAGTCCACCACAGCCCGCAGCCCGCTTTAGGGGCATCAGTTTTAGTAACATAAAATCTAATCGGACTTTTAGTCCAACCCATTTTAGCCCAAATCAATAGCGAGCTAGTTCAAACCCGTCTGGGTAGCCCGTTTTGATAGGTCTATGACTATTAAAGAAAAAATCAGGTATCCTAAGTTTGCTTGAAAGACATGATTTTGTTTCAACATTGAGTACCTTATTGTTAAGGGTTTATTATTAACCTAATTGATTAGCCAAATAAAAAATATAGGCCTTTTATTTATACACATGTACTAATACACAAAATAACTAAATAAGAATCATTTTATCATCTGAAACCATTATGGTTAAAAGTAATTTCTTTTCTAACAACAATAATAGAGTCTTATAAAAATTATATTTGTTTTCTAACAATATAATTTATTTAAATCAATCATTGAGGTAGATGTTTTTAATAAAAAATATAACTTTATCTTGAAAACTTCCAAGGAATAACGATAGGTTCAAGAAGGAAAAAAACATTCGGATATTTAAATTTCAAGGAAAATTATAATTAACCAATAAGAATTAAAAAAATTAAAAACTAGTTACAACATTACAAATTGGTAAGATCGAAAACAAAACAAAAACAAAAAGTGATATTGAAACTAAAACCCAAATGTAAAAATCAATATTTGAAAGTTGAAACATTTACGCAATTCAATTGCAATAAAAATTTATTTTCACGTGATATGAAAACAACTTTAAAAATAAAAATAGAGAGGTTGATTACAACAATATTAAGAATAAAGTTCATCATATTAATCAAAACTTCAATCTTCATCCATTGGTCAAATTTTTAAAGTGAAATTTATTGTTAATATTGTTGGGAATCCTTCCTAATTTATGTGGAAGTATAACCAATGCAACTTGATAAATGAAACATTGTATGATGACTCTTCCAATTACTCTTGGAATGTATGAAGCCTAACTTAGAAAGTTGGAGTAAGTCTTGGAATTACTCCTTGATTCTTGAGAACCATGAAGTGTAACTTAGAAAGTTGGAGTAAGTCTTGGAATTACTCCTTGATTCTTGAAAACCATGAAGTGCAACTTAGAAAGTTGGAATAACAATTTCAATGTATCTTGAAAGTATGACAACAATTAATCCTCCACTATGTCTTTTATGATGAAGCATTCATTCCCTTCACTATATAAAGGGAACTTGTGAAGTAGAAATAAAACAAGCAAGTGAGAAAAAGCAACATAGAGAGAAAGTGAGAGAGTTTATATACACTTTAGTGTGAGTTTTGTATTCCTAGTGAGATACTAGAGAGTTTGTATTTCCATCCTTTTGGGTGAGATTGAGTGTTATCCTCTTTGTAAGAGAGTTTGTAATCCTACTTTTCTATAGTGGAGATATTTTCTGGACCTGGTCCCGTGGTTGTTTCCTTCTCACATTGAGAAGGTTTTTCCACGTTAAAAATTCTTGGTGTAATTCTTCTATTCTTCTCTATTTACTTTATTCACTTGCCGCTTCCGCAAGTGCCCATTTTGCATCACACAGAGGAGAGAAATTGGTTCAGAATTTCCCAACAAATATATGGGAGTAGACTCAGTATAAAATAATCAAAATATCAATTCATCTATACTATATATATATATAAAGCTAAAACATGAAATAACTAATTTCTATTTTTCTATTTTGCCCTTACATTTTTTAATTTCTACAAAAAAAAATCATATAATCATAAGTAATTACAATTAGCACATTAATCACTTATCTCACTTTAAATTAAATTATAATAAATACATTTTTTTTAACATAAAATACTCTTAATACAAAACATTCTAATTCTATAAAATAAAATATATAAAAATTGAATACTTAATATAATAAAATAAGAATGTGGGTCGGCAGACACGAAGTGTCTCTCAAAACGCTAGTAATAGTAGAGATAATAATTAACCATAGTCAAAGAAGCTAATACGGTAACACTTTAAGATTAAAGACTTTTAAGTAACAACACAAAAATCATCATCTAACCAGTTCTCAACAAATTTTCAAGTGTATAAATATTAACCCTTAAGCAATTCATAAATACTTTTTCATAATTTCTAAAATACTTAATGAAATTAATACTATTATATATATAGTTATAACAGCCAAAAAAATTTGGCATTAGAATTTTAGCAAACATAAAAGAAAGTCTAATGTACATGAAATTATTATCAAATCAAGTCCATAATTTTTTTTTATCCTTACACCAATTTCATCGAAATTGTTACACACATATGCAATTAATTACTCACTCCACATTTATACATGCATTAAGTAAATACGGAATTAGGGTATATGATAGCCATGTAATATTGTATGGACAAAGTCACACTAAAACATGTTATACAACATTTTATACACCTAATAATCTTGACATTTGACTCTGTATAGTTTCTGAATGCCTAATTTAGATTGATTGACTCACACTGTACACTAGAAGAAAATTATCATATATCTCTGTGGGTATAACAAATGAGAATAATATATCTTCTGGTATACGAAGAAAATTTACCTTCTTAGTCCACTAATATTAGAGGTGAGCAGGATCTAATCTTAACCGCTCATTTGGTTTGGTCTGATCAGTCTCAAATAATGTCGGACTATCGGAAATAAGACCAGGTTCGAGTTTAAAAGTTAGACTCATACAATATTTAGGGTCATGTATGAGACAAGCATGACCCCTTCTTGTAATCACTTCTTTATCATGTTTGTAAGGGATGAAATCATCTATCCCAAAATGGTGTCCCAATCCTTGTTCCGACCAATTAAGAAAATAGAAAGAAATGCAAGAAAGAAAAAAAAATGCAAGTGATGTTAATTTTTTAAATGAGATGACGATATCTAATTGATCGAGACATGGATATGGGCACCATTTTAGAACAGATGATCCTCATCTATTTGTATGTATCTTCATAGAATGATTTAATAGATACAACATCTTAACTTAAATCGTTAATGTCTTGTAGACTATATACAATCTTATATACATATAATCTGATTCAATATACAGTTTTATGCCGACCTAACTAAGAGCTAAAATAATTCCTAATAGGTCCAAATTGTATTTAATCAAGAGTGTCTTGTTACTTGTTAGTACGAAATTACGAATCTTGCCAAAAAAAAAATGTTTTTATTTTATTTTTATTTTCTTAGAAGTTCGAAGTCTGCACAAAGGGAGAGAATGAGGTTGCGAGATGATGAACATCTGTTGTCTCCATTGGTGTCCCCAATAGTATACCAGAACAATCATAATCTGCCATCTAATTAAAGAAAAAAATTATTCTTTATATTAAATGGTACAATTCTATTGGGTATGAAAAGAGAAACATGATATTTTGGGGACAGAGGATCCCATTCATCTGTGAGATGCCTGCAGTTACTACTCAATCATGTCTCAAAGCTAACTTTTATTTTTTAAACAAACCAAAGCAACTTTAAATTACTATGCGTGCATGATTTATCCAAAAATAAAATAGAATAAATAGTAAATAATACTAATAGAAGAGAGATAAATATAATTTCATAAATAAAAAATAACGAAGAATGTAATTAAGTCAAACAAAATATAATATATTATGAAGACATATCCAAATAGTATAAGAGTCAATGTCTATTCATTATTTTTTGTTCTTTACAAATTGGATCAATAATTTGAAGTAACTATTTAAATCTCTTTTATACTATACTGTAACTAACCAAATTAATGAATAGACATTAACTCTTATATTATTTGAATTGTCTTAATATACCATATTTTATTTAAGTTAATTAAATTTGTCACTATTTTTTATTTAATAATAACATTTATCTCTCTTATATATAATAAGTCTAATATATATATATATATATAACCATGTTGGTTTGTGTACATTTTAAAAGGGATGAATAATTTGTGTATTTCAGTAAAACAATGGATGTTAGTGTAATTACGTCTGAAAGCTACCTTTACTTTTGTTATATGTGAAAGATATTTTTTTTTTTAATTCGAGTGTCTAATATTAGGGTACAATTTGATTAAAATATCTGATTTATAACATGTCGGTATGAAGTAGTAATGGAGTAAATTAGAAAGAGGAAAAATAATGAATTATTAACGCAAGTCAAAAAATAAGTCGGAAGCAGCTTTGCTGATACCGATTACTCATAGTGGAAAATCTCTAAATAAAAGAAGTGACGTAACACTATATATAAATATATATATATATTATTAAAATTAGAGTTACACATGAGCCTCTCAAAACATTCAGATGCAGTTATTATATATTTTCTTATGATATAGTTCATATAAAAAATAAGAAAACAGTATTTTTTATTTTTCCAAAAAAAATATCATTAATCACAAATGAATTATATTCTAATACAATATCTCATATTTTAATTTCCTTTTTATCCAAAACATTTTACACTTTTTATTTAAAATTAAGAGAAATGGCGGAAAGATATCCAAATAAATATAAGGTGTGAGGTAAGTTTAACAAATTAGTATCTTCTCATTAATAGAGAGACAAATACATGTTTTACCTTTGTTTTTTATGATAAAAGTGTAATTTCGTTATAATCAAATGAATATGTCATTGAATATTATATTTTTTTTAGTTTTTGAACCACTTACCTCGACCCTAACTCAAGTGTCACTTAAATGACTATTGAAGCAAAAAAAAAATGCAAAAACTCTTATTTTAGTCCCTTCACTTAGTTTTTAGGTTAGAATCCAATTCCATAATGTTTTTGTTTCAATTAAGTTTCTTATGTTTCAAATTCAATCACAGATTTCAATTAAGTTTCAACCACACATCGTCATTTTCGAATATAAAATTAAATAAAAAAGAAGTTTTTGGTGGCAACTAAGGGGTGTATTTGCATTATGAAGTGGGAAATAGTTCATTGTTTGTGAAGTGAAGCCCCTGAAGTTTTCATTTCCTATTCTTGTTAAATGCACATTTTTCCTTAAGAATATCACTTGTTGGGCTAGAAAACGGTGGTAGCGGCTGAGGTTTCTATGGAAACTCTAAGGTTCATCTTGACTGAGTATTGAAATGATGGTTGTTGATGAACTTTTGTGTAGAGGTTTCATATATCGAAAGACTTCCTAGCAATAGGTGTCTATGCGGCGTGTTCCATTTAATGGCGGTATGGGAAGTTGCACTAAAAGTTTGGAGAGCTAGGCTCTTGGTAACATCATCAAGGATACTCGGAAGGTTTATGCTTAAGGGAGCATGCTCTTATGTGGAGTTGTTAGAGAGAGTTATGCATTGAGCAAGGTGAAATTAGATATTCACTAAGGTGGAGAATTTTGTGTAGATTTTCTAAGGAGCGAGATATTCGTCTATTTCAATCAAGGTGGAGATTGTTGTGAATGTTTAAAATATATTATTACATTAGTCTCACATCGCCTAATATTAAAATAGAGTAGGGTATCAATGTTATATATTGAACTTAGGTCTCATTGTTGTAATGTTCACAAGATATAAGCATCAAATAAAAACATCTCATGAGCACTTGGGCCCATGGGTGTGCTAGGTTTTTAATCTTTATTCTCTAATAATATATTGGTAGCCGTTTAGCGCTCCCGGTGACGTAGGCATAATTGGTTGAACTCCGTTACCAAATTCTTTGTTTATTCTCTTCTATTTACTGTATGCATTATTTTATTGCTTGTGACCAACGCTGCGCAACGATCGCTTCCGCTGCACCAACATATATGTTGAGTCGAACTCCTCACCCATGTCAATACCGGTTAGATATGTTGATATATCTCATCAAAATATTTTTATAAAGTATGTGAATTCATGTGTTACTTGTTTGATTGATCATAAAAATAACTTAATTAATAACATTTTAACTTAAATATTTCTTTTTTGAAATCATAACATGTGATACATTTTGTATGATAACGAAAGTCCTCCCAATATTTTCAAGGGTTGATATCCTTATTTATTTTGAATTAAAATATAAAAACTTAATATTATCTTCCTCTCACATCTCTGGATATAAGAGAGGTGTTATATTTATGAGAACAAGGGATCATCAAAGCCTAGTTTATAAAAGCGACATATACGAGAGGAGTTCAATTTATGAGAACAAGATATAATGGAAGCCTAATTTATAAAAACGACATAAAGGGGTAGAAGAAGACTGAGATGGTAACATCTACATGGGACTCCATGTCAGATTATTAATGGATTATAAGATGCATTATTCATAAATATGAAAACTTTAATATTCGTTTGAAATTGTTTCATCTCGGTCAAATGGCTATCCCGTTGATGGGACTGAATTAATTAAGATCGACCAAACTCGAATGCCTGACAAAGACTTATGCCACAAGGAGCCACCAAACTAGCCGACAAGCCAGGCTAACAAGGGAAGACATATTGTTAACCGAGTACTAGGGTCATGCATCTCTCACCCATCTGTTGCGGTGTCGACACTTGTTACATGTCGCGTGTACCTCTCACCTAACATCCTGCTATACGGAAAATACAAGCTTAGACTGTGGCTACCACAACCTACCACATGCTATAAGTAAATTATTCACAGAGCACGACCTGACCAGGCTGCCCGACATGCCTAAAGCAGCCTATGCTATATTAGATATAGGCCGAGATGTCCAAATGGTCGGTCACGCCAACAAAACCAATCATAAACTACTGCATCCACCTCCATTATAAATAGGGGCTCCTCCCCACACAAGAAAAATGCTTCAGGCACCTCTAGAGCAACAAAACACACTTGAGCTACATTCACTCTCTAAACTCTACTCTCTATCTCTTAAGCATCATACTAATTCATACCTAGTTATTGGTCGCCCCTCCATCATCATTTATTGACGTGATAGTCGGAGCACCTTTTCACGTATCTCCCCCACCAGATCCAAGCTCAACTCGGACGAACCTAGCAGAATAGGAACATTAGAGGACGTGCACCACCAAACACTCCAACCCGACGACCACCAACTCAAGGCTAACTCACCAGATCGTAATCCCCGAGCCAGACCTCTGCCCAACTCACCCTCCCGTCGCACGGCAGGAGAATAGAAACTAAAGGGATTTATTTGAAAGGAAAAAGACTTATAAAATTTGATACAATGTAAAAATAATCACAATATAATTCACTCATCTTTCTCCTCATTTTTGGAGAGAAATGAATTTTGTGGGTCCCACACACTTTTTATCTACTTCGCCCTCTCTTTCTACTCAACCAAAGAGTTGAAAACCTCACTTTCTCTCCTACTTCACTCTTCTCATCTTCTTTCTCTCCTTACTCTCTCAAGCCAAAGGAATGCTTAATATTTTCCAATTTTTCAATTTTTTATTGATGAAATTGGAACAATAAAAACAAAATTATCCATATTTATAAGTATCTGACGCAAGTGGAGTGTGAATGAGACACGGAGACTCGTTTGTAATAGGTGTTGATGCTTGACAGTGAAGTATTAAGATATAAGATATGCTTGAATGTTCACATCACTGCCGCGCTTTCCCCTTAAAATAATGCTGTCATAAGGTCCATTATCACATGCACCAGACAAATATGTCTTTTCTAGCAGCCCTTAATTCATTCATTCATTGGTCAAATATGCTAAGGCCATCTCCATTGTTTTTAGTTTTTACATTATTTTCCTACATTTCTGTTAAATGGATCCCACAAAGATGTAGCCACAACATATGGTTCATTTGGAATCATTGGGGTACAGTATATCATGTGAACACGATTTTAATGTTTGGGTCCCCTATTACTACAAAATTTAATATATTTAGGTTTTGGGAGTTTTCTAAATGGCACCAAATTTCTAAAATTGTGGCCATGTGAGCAATGTATCCATGATTTTCCATTTTTACGGAATTTTTGAAACTGATATTACAATCACTATTTAAAACTGGTATCATAGTTGATATTTGAGAAAAAATTATGTGGAGAAGTAACTATGTAAAGACAAGTATGACCTGTTAAATACCTTTTCACAATTTTATATGAAGATATTTAAAAGAGTTAGTTATATTCACATAGTTTCAGTGAAAAATATATATCTTTTTTGTTCTTATATAAATCACTCGTTTCTCTTATTTGAATCACCTCTAATTTTATACATACATTACATTGACTGCTCCTATATATAAGTGTAATATTTTAAACAAAAAATGTGTGGTGACTGTAATTAAGTTAAACAAAATATATATATTAGATAGATAATTCCAAATAGTACAAGACTTGGTAAGGAAATGAAATAAATTAATAATTTTAATTATATAACTCTTATACTATTTTGTAACGAACCAAATAATGAATGATTATTTACATTGACTTAATCGCACAATATTTTTTGTTTAAAATATTACACTTATATTTCATGCAAGGTAATCAGTATAATATACATACAAAATTAATAATGATTCGTGTAAGGACAAATATACCATTACAAATCAAGGATGTAAGTGTACTAACTCTATTTAAAATATACCATTTTACTCGCATTCCCCACTAATAAATCTTGCATTCCCTTCTCTATAAATCTAGATCCAATTCATTGCAAATTCACAAACCAAATAACTTCACAATACCAAAAAAAACTCAATTCTCAAAACATGGCAAAGACTTTCCCTACTTTCTTGTTTCTCTCTGTCATGTATATTATTGCAGGTATAGCAAATTCCACAGCTGCAACACCTTCCAATTTCATCAAATCTTCTTGCAGTACCACAACATACCCAACACTTTGTTTTGAATCTCTTTCTATCTATGCTTCCACAATCCAACAAGACCCTCACCAACTTGTACAAACAGCTTTATCAGTTAGCCTCAACAACACTCAATCAACAAAGACATTTGTGTCAAAGTGCTACAAATTGAAGGGTCTCAAAGCAACAGAATATGCTGCACTTCATGATTGTGCTGAAGAAATTAGCGACAGTGTTGATAGACTAAGAAAATCACTTAAGGAACTTAAGCTGTGTAAGGTTAAAGGTGAGGACTTTAGATGGCATATAAGCAATGTTGAAACATGGGTCAGTTCTGCTTTGACTGATGAAACTACTTGTGGTGATGGGTTTTCTGGAAATGCAGTTAATGGGAAAATCAAGGATTCTATTAGAGCTAAAATGGTTAATGTTGCTCAAGTTACTAGTAATGCTCTTTCACTCATTAACCAGTATGGTGCAAAGTATTAGGGAAAATTACTCATGAATAATCATGGGTTAGCGCAAAGTTTTTGTTTTTAGTATGTTGTTGGGAACAATTTCAATATGGTTTCACTTATGTTTTATGTTATAAGATATGTGATATAATTAATCTATGTTATATATAGATATGTGTTTTCTTTTCTAATATGTTTTTAGCTTTTTCTTGTTATTACTCATTTCAATTTCTAGCTCTAGGAAAATAAATGTTTTGTCCTGAGTTTGGAATAGGTTATTTTCAAGTCGGTCTGGTTCAGGTTCAGGTTGAGTTTCAAGCTCGAGTTAAGTTTCAAGCTGAGGTTAAGTTTCGAGCTGGCTGAACCGTTTGAGTATATTGTTCTCAATTTTAGTTCTAGCAATTTGATACAATGTAGGATTTGTAATATTAGTGTTGGTTAGAGGCAACATAGATAGAAATTATAGAGATTGGTGAGAAATTAATAAAAATCCAAGTGTTTGATTGCAAGTTTCTTGTTTAGGGAAGGTTTGAGAGAAGAGAAAAATATGTATTCAGTTAATTAATAAAAGTTTTATATATTGTCAAGTTCATTATTTACTTTTCATTTTCAATCATCGATAATATCAATAAATAGTAAATAATATATTAAATGTATATAAATTTTTACATTGAGAGAAGATAGATATGAAGAAAAATCTCAAAATTATATTTGGTGAATCCTTATCATATTTATATTTTCCAATAATGGTCTTTATGCACCTAAGGAGAAGTAGGGGATTGTGCACCAATGGTCATAAATCTTGTGAACAAGGATACTATCTATTAATAGATAAACAAATATATATATTTTTAATGATAAAATTATAATTTCATTGTAATTAAAATAATAAATATATCATTAAAATTTATATTTTTATTTACTTTTTAAAGCATTTGTCTCTTCATTAATTAAGATTATAAGTCAAATCAAATCTTGTGGGGACAATCCTACCCTCTTGCAATTACAGAACCAATGTAAATGTGGTCACTATTGTGGTTGGTTCTTCCTTGTACGGCTACAGCACACTACGTTGTAGGACCAGAAATTATGATCAGAATAACGTGGTTTTGAGGTGGCCGTTTACCAGAAATTATTAGATGCCCATGATTAATGGTTCTAGTATTTCAGTTTATTATTTAAAATAAATTCCTATAAATTTAATAAATTATTAATGTTTCATATATAATGAGGACTTAGTTAATACTATGGCCCCTAATCCAATCCAGGTAAAGTTTTTCTAGTCGGTCTACACATTATTCTATCTAGATAGATGAAACAATTTTGATTGAGTAATAGAAATTTATGCATCATTTGTATACATTTTGTATAATGTAATATCAATCATTCCTCTCTTAATAAGTATTGAATATTAAGTAAAAAGTAAAATGTAATAGAAATGAATAATGGAATTATACAAATGACTAATGGCACTGTATCAGTCATTGTTAATGTACTATATGTATACAAAAATTATAGTAAAAGTGAATAAATAATAAACTCTTAATCTTAATTTTATATATTAGTGTTGTGAAAATTGGACTATAGCGATTGGTTCAACAATCGATCCTCATATTGATATAATATAACAACTATATCGGTAATTCAATCATACTAGTCAAAATCGGTCATGCTGATCGTTTTCACTCGCTCATCCGGTTAGGCTCGATCATGATCAGATTCGAATATGCCGGATCTAGGGTCGGGTTCAGGCTCAAAATTTAGACTTGGTCAATAGTTAGGATTAGGTAAGGGAGAAACATGATCCAGTCTGACTCGTCATATGCTAACTCATTTATCATGTTTGTATGTGTCTATTCAATTGTGTAGATTAATGACATTTTCTTAATTGAATGTATAATTGATTCTCTAAATTTTCTTCGTATATACATAATTACAATATATATACATATTATTTCATATGTCAAATTACATATAAATATTGCGAAGACTTTGTCTGAAAGGGTTATGCATTATATTTAATATAGTTTATGGTCGGTTTTGGGTTCAAATGCTAGTCTGGGCGACATCTAGGGTGAGGTTAGCTTAGGGTTTAGGGTCGGGTTTGTGTTCAAAAAAACGGTCCGACCATCACTTAGGGTCGGGTAAGGGGCAAATCTTACTCAGTTAGATGTTGTAATGTTACCAACAATCCACAATCCATCCAAATTCAAGAAAATTAAGTTCATCCAAATCGATATCTAATCCAATATAGTAACAAGTATTTTCTATATAGGACATATAGATATGGTTAATATTAAAAGTTTATTCTTAAGTATATAAGATATATAAATATTTTTAAAAAGCTTATAAGTATAACCTTAAACATCACATGCTTATAAAATATTGCAAAAAATAATTTTTTGCAACTTCAAAAGCACTTTTAAAAAAAACTTTCTTAAAAAAAATGATTTTAAAAAATGTTTTATTGAAATAATAGTTTTTAAAAGAATATTTTTCTCCAAAAGTGTTTTCAGTTCCAATAAAAAAATGATATGTATTGGATATTCATTTATCCAAATCTATAAAAACGGAGTCAAAGATTGAACGGATAAGTTTGAATATGAATGAATGAATAATTTAAAATATAATTTAAATGAATTTATATGGATTGATGGATGACTTTTTATCCATTTATTAGGATCCAAATTCATCCATTTGTACCCATATACTCATCAAAATGTTCACCCCTAACCCTATTAGTCATACAGGTTATTTTCATTTAATTTTTTCATGAAAATGGTTTAATTTTTACCAAAATATTGGTATGGAGGATCAAACGTATAATTACTATATTTGTTTATATTTATGAAACATACTCTACCATCAACTAATACATTTTATTTTAAAAAATCATATAAATAAAAGTAATTATTATATTCTTTATTAAATTTTTAACATTAATATTATTATGTTATATATGTATATATAACTTAAACAATATGTAATTTAATTAGTGAACTACTAGTTAAATTGTTATATTACTATATATCAGTATCGAACGGTACAACATTAATAAAATTGGTATGTGAACTTGGTTTGGTCCAGAAAAATAAGTATATACATTTTTTATTTGGTTTTTCTATTCAAATTTAAACAATATTAGATTTAGAATGAATTAAGTTTTGCTAGAGATATTTCTAAATTGTGCCAATTTGGGGAAGTGAAAACGGAATTGAAGTCTGAAATATTGACAAAATGGTGGATGCAAAAAATGTAACAAGTCTGAAATATTGACAAAATGGTGGATGCAAAAAATGTAACAAGTCTGAAATGTTAGTTTGAAATGATTTATTTAAGGAGATAAATTATCTCATTCAGCCACTAAAATCGTGACATGTGTTCTATTTAATCACTTTCTAAAAAAAAATCTAAAACAAAACAATACATATATCATACTTTTACTAGCCAGAGCCAGAGGAGGTAAGTTATATACATTATTCTAGATTAAAAAATAAATAATCACACCCACTAAAAGATGCTTTAACTACGCAATTATCTTGAATTGAATTTTATTACAGAAAATACTGTTACCTCATTTTTTTTGTATTTTATGCAACTCAATAGATCTCCAATCCAATTATATAATATTCAAAATTTCATTAATTAAATAATAAATAATTAAATTGGGATTTTCAAATTAATTAAGCTATAAGTTAAACATATCGTTAACTATGCAATTATTATTCAGTTATACAACTAATACATCACTACATATATATATCAATCTTTTCTGTCTCACATTATAAAATATTTTAATATTTCTGTCTCACATTATAATATAGTAAATTAGGTAAGTATAGTCCATTAAATAATGTAGAAATAATCCTATCTAAAATGTTAACTATGCTCCATTGAAATTTGAATAGCCAGCCGCTAACGTAAACTGCATTTGGAGTAACGTCAAAGCTAATAGATTTGTATCGGAAATAATAATAATAATAATAGTAAGATAATATATCATATTATTGATAGGCTCAAACTTCAAATATTGATACTCAACGATGACATGTTGATAAAGCAATTGTCAAAATCAATCACTTTTTAGATCACATCGTTTTCTATCTTCTTCGGATAATCACTTTTATGGTTACTTCTTCCTTACATTAGGAATCAAAATCAGGATATACTAGTTCTAGCTTTTACACTTTACTCGTTGAGTGTATATTTATGGTAACGTTACCTTATCTGTTTACTTAATTTGCCCGCTCAATAATTAGATTTGGATAAGGAACAAATCTTACTTGTCTTAGCTCTTCCTCGTTAATTTTATTTGTATGTATTTGTTTAATTGTGTATAGAGTAGTGCTTTGGCCATAATCGTTGGTGTAAGAGAAGTGATCGTTGCGTAACGTTGAACACAAACAATCAAATCAAAATCATAAAATAAAAAAAAAGGAGAAGAAGACAAAAAAATTTGATAGTGGGGTTCCATGTGCTCAAGTGCACATTATGTGTTTCTATTTGGTGTATTCATTATAATAAGTGACTTAAGTCCAATATATAATATTGGTTACTTTACTTTATTTCAATACTAGTTAATGTAAGATTAATACAATAACATACTTTAAACATCACTAACATATGAAATATATGCAATAACATACTAGGAAATATATGCAAGAATCTTCACCTCACTGAATATCCAACTTCACCTTGCTTAATGCTTAATTCTCTTTAATAACTTCTTCACATAAGAGTCTGTTCTCATTCACCATAAGCTTTTTCGAGTATCGTTGACGATGTTATTAAGAGTTTAGCTCTCCAAACTTATAGTGCAGCTTCCTATATAGTCATCTAACAGAACGTATGCATAACACTTCATTGCTAGGACGCCTTTCGATATCATGGAACATCTATATGAAAGTTCATTAACAACTAACATCTTCAATACTCAGCTAGTCCAACCATGGGGCTTCCTAGGAAAGCCTCAGCTATTACAATCATCGTCTACTTTGACAACCATAGTTCAAAAGAACTATTATAGTCCACCATAAGGAGTATATCCACAACACACCTTGTATCAATGTCAACCAATGTCTGTGCCACACCTTTGCATCCATGTCACACCTTGCATCTCTACTAGTGTCTGTGTTACACGCATCTAAGTCAACGTTCGTATTACATCCTGCACCAAAGTCAGGCAACGTCTCTATGCTTTTTTTGAATATGGTAAATATCATTCACTGTGACGTCGTGGACACGCCATGAGGATATTTCACTTCTCAACTTAAAAGAGATCACCTCCTCTAACATCTAGAGAGATATTGCCAACATTTGCCTCAGAGTTTGACTCAACACCTGAGTTCCTTTCTTCACCTAGGTCTCACTCTACTGCATGGACTTCTATTGTTCTGGATCCATCACAACTGTACTCCCCATCATGTTTCCTTCTCCTTCAACTCAACTTGTTTATTCTCGCATAGTGCATTTGAAAGACCTTATCCATCCAACATGTTATTCACCCTCATTTGCTATAATTTGGCCTCTAGGCTAAGAGTCATCTACGAATTGGATGTGATACCAATTGTGGGTTTAATGGAAGAGATTGTTGGGCTGGGTTGGTCACAAACAATCAAATAAAGAGCATAAAATAGACAAAAAGGAAAAGAAGACAAAAGAATTTGATATTGGTGTTCGACCAATTATGCCTACGTCCTCGGGAGCCTGAGCATCTACCAAAATATTATTAGAGAATAATGATTACAAGCTCTAGCACGCTCATGGGACCAAGTGCACATAATATGTTTCTATTTGGTGCGATGCATCATAAAAAGGGACTTAAGTCCAATATATAATATTGGTTACTTTACAATATTCCAATGTAGAAGAAATACACTAATATATTTCAAGCATTTCCAATGGTAATAATCTATTTACTAATATAATTTCATATATTTAACCTTAATTTTTAATTCTTTGTGCAATTTATTTATGACGATCTTTTACAAATGATAAATGATGCATTCACTATGTATAAATCTTTACAATAACAGTGCATAGATATTACACTCATGATTTATTGCCACAATGCGTATATTATTTATTATGTTATTGATTCTAAAATAATATATGTAGATGATTTACAAATTATCTATAAATATATGATGTCATATGTTAAATTACATATTCATAATAATGAATATAGTGAGAAAACTTTATATGAAAAATGATGTATTATATTTAATAAGGTCCATCATCAGATTCATATTCAAATATTAGTCTAACTAATATTTAGGGAATTAGCATTAGGATCAAGAACCAAGCTGAGTTTCAAAAAATAATTCGACTAATATTATGGGTTGAGGTTGAGTAAGGGGCAAACCTTACTCAGCTCAACTCAACTTTTCATTCTCACCCCAATCTTTCTTCCCCACTTTTGGTATCCCCATTTTGATTAACCCTAACATACTACACACATATAAGAATTAGTATTTTAAATATTATTTTTCAATTTTATGGTCACAATGTTGTGTGCTTGATAATTTCAATAATGGCATTCCACATTTTATTGCAATTATAGTATACATAATCCAACCACGACATAGGAGAAGAATTCTTGATGACATACATGATAAAACAGCTTAAAATCTCCAATCTAGAACCCAATAAAGAAGTTCAAGAAAATCCAAGAAAAGATTTTGTTAGTTTTGTGGATACTCAATTTGGCATTAAAATCAAATGTATAAGAAGTGATAATGGTCTTGAATTCATGCTTAATCAATTTTATGCTTCCAAAGGCATTATTCACCAAACCACTTGTGTTGAAACTCCCCAACAAAATGGGATAGTTGAAAGAAAACATCAACACATATTAGGGGTAGCTTGATCCTTACTCTTTCAATCTTGCCTTCCAAAATGTTTTTGGAACTATGCTGTTAGTCATGCTATCTATTTAATTAATAGACAACCTAGCACTTATCTTTCTCATAAATCACCATATCAGATTTTATTCAAGCATGATCCTAACCTCATGATGCTCAAAGTTTTTGGATGTTTATGTTTTGCTTCTACTCTAGTTGGTCATAGAAAGAAACTTGATTCAAGGTCTACAAGGTGTGCTTTCCTTGAATTTAGAGCTGGCATTAAAGGTTACATACTTTTTGATTTGAAATACAGAGAAACTTTTATGTCTATGAATGTTAGCTTCCACGAAAATTCATTTCCTTTCAGTAATGAATCTGTTTATAATAGTGAAAAAGATAACATGCCTTTACCTACTGTTTCTTTTAGCATGAATGATCATTTTTTGGATTACTATCAAACACACACTTCTACCACTAATGATCAATCAAATAACAACACACATGAACCAGAAGCACACAATTTTGCTAGTAATGGCCAACCTTCCCCTTTAGTTGACAACACTAGCCTTAGAAGGTCAACTAGAATTAGAGGAGCTCCTTCTCACTTGCAAGACTACCACTGCCTTATTTCTCTGTCTTCTTCCCCTAATAAGGTTTCCATCACCAAGAACCCTATAAGTGACTACATGTCTTATGGCAGATTGTCTTCTAAACACAGAAATTTTGTGCTTAACATCAACTCCCATATAGAACCATCTACATATGTTGAGGCATTACAATCTGCCTCTTGGAAAAAGGCTATTGATGCTGAGCTCAATGCTCTTTGCCAAAATAAGACTTGGATCTTTACTGATCTTCCAAAGATAAAAGAGCCATTGGATGCAAATGGATCTTTAAGTTAAAACACAACTCTGATGGCACCGTAGACAAACACAAAGCTAGGCTTGTTGCTAAAGGATATAGTCAAACAGTTGGCCTTGATTATTTTGAAACATTTAGCCCTGTTATAAAAATGACTACCATTAGAGCCTTGTTAGCCTTAGCCTCCATTCATCATTGGCACATTCATCAAATGGATGTGAACACAGCCTTTTTGCATGGAGACTTGTTGGAGGATGTTTATATGAAACCTCCACCAGGATTATCTGTCCCTAGCCCATCTATGGTTTGCAAATTGCAGAAATCTCTTTATGGATTGAAGCAGGCCACTAGACAATGGAATGCCAAACTTACTACTGTTCTCACTCAATATGGGTATTCTCAATCCAAAGTTGATTACTCTCTATTTACTAAAACCACACATAATACTTTTAATGCAGTGCTTGTGTATGTTGATGATCTCCTTGTAGCAGGCAATAGCATGCAAGAGATCAACCTTCTGAAGTCTCTTCTGCACAAAGAATTCAGCATCAAGGACCTTGGTGAACTAAGGTATTTCCTTGGAATGGAGATTGCTAGATCTACATCAGGTATCAACATATGTCAAAGGAAATACACTCTTGATCTCATACATGAAGCAGGCCTACTTGCAGCTAAACCATCCAAAATACCAATGGATCCTAGTGTCAAGTTATTTGCCAACAATGGAGAATTCCTCTCAGATCCGGCTCAATATAGAAGAATGGTTGGAAAGCTCATTTATCTCAATCATACAAGACCAGATATTGCCTTTTCATTATCAAGCAACAATTAGAGTTATCAGATATCTTAAAAATGCTCATGGTAAAGGGTTATTCTTTCCATCTCAAAACAGCATCAAAGTCAATGGATTCAGTGATTCAGATTGGGGCTCATGCATTGATACTAGAAGATCCATTACTGGATTTTGCTTCTTCATAGGAGACTCCCTGATTTCATGAAAAAGCAAGAGGCAAAAGACTATCTCAAGGTCATCTGCAGAAGCTGAATATCGTGCTTTAGCCTTAGCTGGTTGTGAAGCCAAGTGGTTGAGCTTCCTTCTTCCTCATTTGCACACCAACAATGCTGGACCAATCCTCATCTATTGTGATAATCAATCAACTCTCCATATTGCATCCAACCCGGTGTTTCATGAGAGAACCAAGCACATAGAGCTTGATTGTCATTCAATTCGTGAAAGAGTTCAAGAGGGAATTGTTCATCTCATGCCTATATCCACCAAGCATTAACTTGTAGACTCTCTTACAAAAGCTCTACCCAACATTCCTTTTCATTCTTTGATTTCCAAACTTGGAATGAGCAACATACACATTCCAGCTTGTGGGGGGATGATAAAACAGCTTAAAATCTCCAATCTAGAACCCAATAAAGAAGTTCAAGAAAATCCAAGAAAAGACCCAAAAGAAATCCAAGATTAGTTTGTTTTTAGTTGGACTTTCTATTTTTAGTTCCTAGTTATTTTCTGTTATCTATATTTAGCAAGTTGTTTGTTTTAGTTAGTTCTTAGTTCTTATTTATTCTTGATCTGTTACATTTCCTCTTGTATAAATACTTGCTTCTATTCTCTCATCAAAGCAAGAAAATAATAAAAGAGGAAAAGATGTATTGTTTAATTCATTGCAACAAAAGTTTCCATCTTCTTCCCTAAAAGCTTTTCTCTTCCACATTTTATTGCAATTACAGTATACATAATCCAACCACGACATAGGAGAAGAATTATTGATGACATACATGTGATTAAAGGCACATGTGCATGAATGTAGGCTTAACTTTACCGATATGACAAATAGACTCATTTAAATCATATTATAATATATATATATATATAATATTATATTATATACACCACCCAATTACCTTTTTGAATGAATATAATTATTGTTTGGCAAATTAAATATACTACAATGATATAACCTTTTATAATTCCTCGTAAAATTCTCTTACGCTATAAGAAAATAATATTAACATGTGTCATAAAATAATATTTTATTTATTAATAATTGATTTATAAGTAATATATGTCGTATAGTACAAGAATATTTTGTTGGAAGACATTACTTTAAGACACAATAATGTCCTACCGTAATGACCGTAAATTAAATCCTCGAAGGACACATACAAAGCATGAAGAGCAACTAGAAGTGATGGTGCATGTGAAGGTC
The DNA here is from genome assembly GCA_009771035.1 of Lupinus albus. Lineage (NCBI taxonomy): Eukaryota > Viridiplantae > Streptophyta > Magnoliopsida > Fabales > Fabaceae > Lupinus > Lupinus albus. The sequence continues at coordinate 3,599,477 of CM020013.1, read as the reverse complement.
AAAGAAGGAAAGGGAGAAAGAGAAGTTTTCACTTCTAAGACAACCGATAAGCTTAATTATTATAAAGTTATGATAAAATTTTGGCATGCAAAGGAAAATTTCCAAAATTTTGGTGAGTTGGGATTAAAAAATGAGATTTTGTGATAGAGGTTGTTATGATAAAATTGAAGTCATGTGAGGAGGATTCTCAATAGGGAATTATCAATTCTCTAATTTGTGATAAAACAAGAAAATGACACTGTTTTTAATTGGGTATCTTATATCTTAATACTAGTGATCATTTATGAGTTTAGTTATAAAGTCAATTTGATTATATATTTCATATAACTAATGAATCAAATAAGGATATGTTTTGAGCTTATATAACACTATTGTATGGTTATACATCTAACAAATGTGAGATTGTTAGAAATTTTAAATCATGCAATGTTTAAATGTGTTACTGTTATTTTAAGTAACCAGATTAAAATGATCTAATAGAAATTAAGTTTACGGTTGTAGACATAATTGTCATGAAAACCATTATCTATATATCAAATGTTTTATTTCTATTTTTATTTTGGGTAAAATAAAAGAACTATGGTACTTACAACTCCTTGATATGAGTAAGGATTCTCTCCATTAATGGAGAGACAATGATTTATTTGTTGTTAGGAGATAAATCAAAGTGTTTATGACTCTTTACGAGAATACTTACAACAAATAAATGAAAGTCTTAACTCTTTATGAGTATACTTACATGTGTTTATTTTCTGAAACTAAACTCTTATGTTGTTGACATCTTCAAAAGCTTTGTTGAGAACCAAACTGGTGCAGAATTAAAGTGCTCAGATTAGATAATGGTACTGAATACACAACATAAAAGGAAAAACAGAACCATGATAGAGATGCCAAGGTGCTTGTTTGAGAAGCTTATAAAGTTTTTCTTGGCAGTAGTAGTTAATAATGATATCTACTTATTACATAATCACGCTTTTTTGGTATAACCAATATATTCCTTTATCTTATGGATAATGAACTAATCCATTTCGGATATGTATTTATCTTTCCTAATAAGTGTCGCTATCAACTAACTATGTGGAAGTTGAAAAATCACATGGTTGGATAGCTGTCACATATAGCTCAATATCTTTCATCTATCTATCTAGGTACTCTATGATACTTCATCACTAAATACCCATGAAGTATTAAATTTATTTTTGAAAAATAAATAAATTATAAATCTCATTATCTTAAAATATTTTTCCTATATCTCCCCCACGAGAAAGGAGTGATCACTTTTACACTTACATTTAGGGTTAAAAATGTCATTACATTTCATCTTAAGAATAAAAGTATCAAATCAAATTTCATTTTTATCTTATTTTGGGTGTACTTATCTCACCATTAACAGAGAGAATCCTAACTCCTCCCTCACATCTAAACTACCCTTCAATATCATTTAAGAGAGAGGAAAAGAAAAAAAAAACTATAACACAAAATAAATTTACTAGATGAGAGAAACATAACATTGAATTAAACAACACAGATCATGACAATAGTGAAATTATTATATTTTTTTGGGCACTAAACAACACCATCATCATGAAGTCCAATATATATGTAACATGTAACAACACCAACTCAAGAACTTAATAATTCCAAGCTCAATGGTCTAAATTCTTCAAGTCATTGATGAATTGATCTATATTATTATTTGAAGAACCACCATCTTCCAAAGCATTTCTTGACTCCTCTTTCATTTTCAATGCTCTCTTTTTCATTTTCTCAGAACTTAACCCTTCCATAACTTCCTTAATACACCTCACAATCTCTTCAACACTAGCAACACCATCTTCACCAATATTCAAAACCACACCATTTTGAAACTTTTTCACTATAATCTTTGCATTTGTTGGTTGATCACCCCATTTTGGATAACCAATAACTGGAACACCTGCAACAATTGTCTCTAACAAAGAGTTCCAACCACAATGTGTCATAAAACATGCCACTGCATGGTGCATTAGAACCTTCTCTTGGTTACACCATTTCACAACCAAACCCTTACCTTTTGTTTCTTCTAGAAACCCTAATGGCAATTCAGGAATTTCATCCTCAGAACCTTTCTCAGATGGCTTAATCACCCACAGAAATTCTTTGTCACTATTCTTCAAAGCAATAGCTATATTATTCACCTGTTCTTGTGACAACACAATTACACTACCAAATGAGATATATATAACTGAAGAACAAGACTTTTTATCAAGCCACTCTATGCATGAATCTTCAGCTTCCCACATATTCATATTAATACCAATACTTTCATTTTCTCCTAACATAAACTGTGATACCAATGGTCCAATAGGGTATATAGGAATTGAAGAAGCCATGTAATCAATAATCTCTTCTTCCAAATCATAATTAGATATAGCAAAAACCCATTTTGTATTTTTTGCTGCATGAAATAATTCCATCATAACTTGCTTAGTTCTAGGAGCACCATAAGGAAATGTATAAGATGGAAGATCTTTAACCTCTAACAATGGCAACCCAGGTAATTGTATTATCTCATTTGGGTCCTCTAAATTATTGAACAAATCAATGTTGTTATGGTAGTGATAACTGATTAAATAAAGTGCACAAGGTTGAATCCAAAGCAATGCAGTAGGTATGTTATGATCAATAGCTATATCTATAGCCCAAGGTAGAAGTGGATCAACAATCATACAAGTATAAAACTTGTGACCATTGATTGTAGTAAGATTTTGTATAAGATTGGACAAGTTTTTGGAACCTATTGTTCTAAGAGTAGAAATGAATTTATCTTTGTCTTTGTTACGATCAAATTCAAGGGTAAGGCCATCAGAAAAGAATTCAAATTGGATTTTTTGTTCTTGATTTATGGTACCATCATAGTCATTGTTGTAGTTTAGCATTCGATCCCTAACCATTTCTGTGGTTATAATAGTGACATGAAGACCCTTTTGGATAAAGCGTTTGGCCAACTTCAGAATAGGGTTGATGTGACCTTGTAATGCTGTTGACACCATTAATACATTCATCTTTTCTCCACTTGACATTGTTTCTGTGTTCCTATATAATCCTTATATTATGTAATTTATCTGCATATATATATATATATATTAGAAGGTGTTAGCAGAATATATGTTATCTAGAAAATGAAATAAGAGACATATGCATGCATTAAAATATGAGAAAATGGAGTGATCCTCTCAATTACACAGGAGATGAATGAGAATTTAAAATATGACAAAAACAAAATTTAAATGGTCCAGATTTTTTTCATTTTTTAAATTAATTTTTTTTTAGAAACACCCATAACACATTGTCAATATTGGACTTTTCAGTATTGGACATAAATCCTATTTGAGAAAATAGTAGGTGGTTTGTGTACTGGACTAAGATTCCTCTCAAGTAATGGAGATACACGTTCTTTTTTTCTTTGGTTTTTAAGGTCAAAAGTGTAATCTCAACATCATTAACCATGATACAAATGTCATTTCATTTTGTATTTTCTTTGTTTTTCACACGACTTCTCTCTCCATTAATGGATGAGAGTCTTTTTCTCTGTGTTGATAAGAGTTTTTATATTTTCAGTGTATTATTACATATTATTCATTTTATCCTTAATGGTGATCGGTGTGCAAAAACTTGTAAACTAATAGTGCATAAATATAAAAAAAATTAAAATATTTCAATTAAAATTTTCAAATTGTGTTTATATAATTTCTGAAAGTAAATTTTGGTGCACACAAAAAATAAGTAAATTTTCATATGAAAGATACTCTTTTTAAAAGAAACATCGATTCATCATATACTCAAGTTATTTAATTCAAGGAATATTAAATCATACTTATTCTTTAAAAATCCTGAAAAAGCAAAGCTTCTCTATTGTGCATCTTATACTTTAGTGTCTAATGAGTATTAATCTAAATCAAATTTCAATGTTGATTATAATAGTCTTAATGACTCTTCATCATCATGTTCAATTATCTAAATTAATTTGAGATGTACATTAAAAAATTAAACTCAAAAAATATAAAATAAAACCAGGTACAACATATAAACTGAGAGATCATGCAAACTAAATTTGGTGGATAAGTAATGTAGATTGGGGTTCATTTATTTGTATAATAACAGTTTATACATCAATATTATATTTTTATTCTTTTTGAAAGAAAAATAAATTTATTAAATTGATAAAGATGATTTGAGAACAATATCTGGAAATGCCCACTAAAAATATAATAACAATTATTATTTTATAATTTAATTAACAAGTATATATTTATTTATTTTTCTCTCGCCACGTACATGAGAAAGAAAGAATATAGATAAATAGGTTAATTAAAGTTAAAAGTATAAAATTATAATGTTTATGTACAAAATAATTCTACAAATATTGGATCAACAAATGGTAATTACATAATACATATAAGAAGCAAAGAAAGTCTTGAATTATTCAAAATAAATGAGTGTTTTATTAAGGTCTGTTTTATTTTGATTATGTTAATAAATCCTATTTATTAAGATATTGCAGTTTATTTTTCAAGTAAGTTATATTACAAGAGTGAAATATATAAGAATTATTCTGTTATGTATTTATGTAAGGCTATATAAGTTTGTTTCTGAATAATATAGAGTTTGCATAACTACAATCATAGTTTTATGTTCTTAATATTCAACGAAAGAACCATGCCCAATATCAAAGCATGGAGTAAAGAAGGAATCTAAGAGTATCATTAAAAACTAATAGAATTGAAAATTAGATGAGAAACAAAATATTGAAAACTATTAGAATTCCAAGTAGCATATTGTAATAAATATTTTGGATCCATTCATGATTATTGATAACTAAAGCATCATAAGAACAATTTGAATATACATATATAAAGAAGACATGAGAGTTCACTAATATACCTGGATGAAGGGAAGAGGGATTATGTGGTTAGAAATAGATTGGTCCAAGCAAGAGAGGTACAAAATTATGGGGATTTGGAGGTAAGTGTGATGAAAGGTAAAGAAGAGTGAATGTTTTTATTAAGATATATATTGAGTGTTGAGGATTACTCATCCCTTTGGTGATTAATCTGGTGGTGACACATACTTGGATTATATCACTTATATTATGTGACCATACTCTTGAAAAAAAGTATATATATAGCTTATGATTAACTAGAATAAATATATATATATAATTACATTTTTTACAGGGGAGGGATCCACTTACTCCAAAAAACACTTACTCTTCATCTTAGCCATCCAATCTTGAAAAATTCAATGGCTTAGATGTACTCACCAATTCAAACCATTGGATTTCCTAAGAATGAATGGTCATGATGTGGAGTAAGTGTTTTTCCACTTACTCTTGGAGTAAGTGGATCCCTCCCTTTTTTATATTCTTTTTTAAATTTATTTTATAAAAACTAAAGATATGAATTATTTAAGTAATTGGTTATTATTTAAGAATATGAGATAATGTTTTACTTTTACTTTTATTTGATTTCCTAATATAAAGATGTTTTTTTAAGTATTAAAGTAAGAAATTTAAGAAGTGATTTGATAAAATAAAGATCAAATATTTATTTCTATCTATTATGATTTTCGTGGATATTAAAATTCATTCCAAAAAATAAATTACCAACTTAGTCTCAACTTTTCTTTCCGCTCATGTTAAGATATATTAAACATTCTTATTAATAATTTATTGATTATCAAACCGGTCAAGGTACTGGTATAGTGGTATATCGGTTTGACCGGTGGTTCATTAATTAAATCGCATACCGATAAAATTAAATATACATGTATAATATATTAACATTAATATTGAAAAATGGCTGGTATGACCGATTTTGACTAGTTTTGACCGATTATGACTGATATAATTATATAACTATTATAATTGTTATATCATACTAGTATCGAAATCAGTTTACCAATTGAACCGGTCGGCACGAACCAGTATGTGAAAATGGCTTTCCATGATGCCTTTATTAGTTACTAGTTACAAAATTGAAATGGCATCCTAAAAAACTTCATTTATGTCATCTCCTCTTTCTCTATTTGTTGCCCTTCCCCAATCAAAAGCTACACATCACCCAACACCAACGCCCATCCTCCATCTGTCTATGTCTCTTTCATTTTGGTCTCCCTTGAAATTGGCACCACCGCAAACTTCACTCACTCTTGCCTCCTTCATCTCCATGGTCAACCATGTACACACAAAAACCATTGGTAATTTAAATTTGAATAATAAACAAGAGAGTGTCCAACTTCTCACACAAAAACCATTGGTTCTAGAACACTGATTTATTGTTCTTATAAGTTTTATATGAGATATTTTCTTACTAAGTCTAGGGCTAAAAACGAGTCGAATTGAAACTCAACTTAATAAGAATTTACTCACCTCAAAACATGTTATGAATTATGTTTCTAACTTGAGTTCGGCTTGATTTGAGTTCATGACCTATGTGATTCGTCTCCTCCAATTGATTTAGTTTATCAATAGTTTGTGAATTGTTTAATTTAACTTATTAGTTCGGTTCGTTCAGTTTGTAAGCCTGAATGGTGACGAACCAACTCATTAACCTAATGAGTCGAATTGTGTTTGACTCAAGTTTGACTAATTTATTTAATAAATTTAATATTTGGCTCAAGTTGGACTTGTTTGGTTCATGAAACAAGTTTATTGAGCTACATAATAAATTTCAAACGAATGTCGTATTGGTCTGGTTCATTATGAGTCGTACCTGAGTCCTTAATTAAGTTACTACAAACATACTATGTTTATCAACAAGACGTTGATCTAGTGGTGTAAGGCTCCGCTAGATCCCTATAGAAAGGCCAAAATGTCAAGAGTTTTATTTCTATGAGCGACAATTGTTATAATGGACAGTCATATACCCCAAAAGTGATTAATTTCTTATCCATAAGAAAAGGGGATACCTAGTACCAAAAAACACATTATGTTTATTCCAATTCTTTTGTCAAAGACTAATTTGTCTCAGTTTGAAAAGAAAATCTTTTTATAATGGTTCTCAAATATTTCAAAATTTTAATACAAAAATGTAATTTCAGAAGCAAGTAATATTTGAAAAAATGAAAGAAAAAACTAACTTGAAGATGTGCATGAGAAACATTGTAAACTTAGCAAAAACATAAGAAGAGATTGAAGAGATAAGAAGAGAAACTAACATTCTTATCGTGAAAAGGTTAGTTATAAATTCAAGTGAGAGAGATATTTATAGGAATAACGAATTGATCCCTAAGTAACTAACTAATAACTAACTTTTCTTCTTCTAATGTTCTGGATTTCTTCCAGACTATTCTTAAGGCCTTCTAGACTATTCCTAAGGCTTAGTAGTCTTCTTCTCTAAACCTTTCAGACTATTCTTAAGATCTTCTGAACTTTTCCAAATGTCTGTGTATCTTCTTCTCTAATATTCTCCCTTGAACATGAGGGTTTTTGAACCAAGTTCAGATAGTCTCTAATATAGATCCATTTCAATGTGTTTAGTCTTTTCATGTCAAACAAGATTATAAGACATTGCAAGTGAGCTAAGGTTATCACAGAAAATGATAGGAGTCTTGTACTGAAGCTTGAGTTCACACAACTGTGATTCAATCCACATTAATTTATGAGATGCAAGGACTAAGCTCCTATATTCAGCTGATGTTCTTGATCTTGAGACAATATGTTGTTTCCTGGACCACCAAGTAACAAGATTAGGGCCTAAGAATATACATGCACCTAAAGTAGATTTCATGTCATTAACATCAGAAGCCCAATCAACATTACATAAGGTTGTCAATGCCATATGAGTGGCAATTTGAGCATGTTTAACGGTGAGTCTAAAGGTGACAGTTCCTTGAATATATCAAAGGATCCTCTTAACTACAGTTCAGTGAGTTTTAAGAGGATTGCCTATAAATTGCATACTTACTATAGGCAATGTTTGGTCAACTTACAGTGGCATATTGCAATGCACCCACAATTGATCTTTACAATGTAGGATATTCATAATAGTCAGTTTCTTGTTGTGAGAGTTTACAATTACTGACCATATGTGCTATCATAGGTTTAGCTGAATCCATGTTAGCTCTCGCTAAGTGATCTCTAATATATTTAGATTGAGACATTAACAAAGACCCATTTGGTAAATAATTAACTTATATCCCAGAAAATAATCAAATTTACCAAGTTGTTTGAGAGCAAATGTAATACTGAGATCTTTGATAACCTTTGAAACCATAGAAAAAGATGAACATGAGACTATAATGTCATCCACATATACTAACACATAAAGCTTAGATGAAGAGGAGGTATGAATGAAGAGAGAGTTGTCACATTTTGGTGATTTGAAAACCAAACTAGAGAAGTAAGGCCTTGAGTCGTTCAAATCATTATGTGGGAGCTTGCTTAAGATCATATAAATAACCTTATGTAGCTATTAGACCAAGGTTTTTTCAATGTGTTGAAAACCAGTGGTTGATGCATATATACTTTCTCCTCTAGAACTCCATGTAAGAAGACATTATTAATGTCAAGTTATTCAATGGTCCCATGATAAGAAACAACAAGGGTGAGAAGAACTCTAATAATAATTGGCTTAACAATGGGAGACAATTTTTCATTATAATCAACATCATGCTTCAGATAAAACCCTTTAGCAACCAGTCTTTCCCTTGCTTTGTATTTGTGAACAGAGCCATCATAATTTTTTTAACCCCGAATACCCATTTGCAACCTGTGGCTCGCTTTTGTGGAGGTAAATGCATCAAGGTCGAAGTACCCAAAGCAATAAGAGGATGAGTAGAAAGAGTCTTCATTAAAGATAACATCCTTTGAGATATAGTTTTCCTTCCTTAGGCAAATTTATATTCCTTATGAGTGGTAAAGTAACCAAGAAAAACACATTCAATACTTCTAAAACTGAGTTTTAGTTTGTTGTAAGGCCTAAGAAGAGGAAAAGAGACACAACTAAACACTTTAAGAGTGTAGTCACGAAGAGTGCCAAATAAAAGTTGATAAGGGGAAATATTGTTAAGCATGAATGTGGGCAGCCTATTAATCAAGAAAACTGATGTGGTGAATGCATATTCCCAATAAGTCATGGGCAGCGTGGCATGAGATAGGAGAGATAAACCATTATTAATAATGTGTGCACTTTCTCTCTACAATTCATTGTTGATGACGAGTATTAGGACAAGACAACCTATGAACAATACCTAGAGTTTTAATATAGGTAGTGAAAGGTCAAAATTCCCCTCCAAAGTAATAGATTTGTGAAACTGAGTGTGCAACAACAATGTAAGAATAATATCTAAAGTCTGAGACAGAATAAATAGGAGCAAGATCCCATAGATCAACATATAAAAGCTCAAATGAAGAGTAATACACAGTAGTTGAAGGAGTACATAAAGTTTATGTGCTTTGCCCAAGCAACATGTGGAAAAAATCAACTATTATCTTATTACAATGAGGCAATTTACATTGTTTGAGAATTTGTTGACAATAGTCTCATTAGGATGACCAAATCTATAGTGCCAAACGAAATATGAAATAGGAAAACCAGTCTTAGAATTACATATAATGTGTAAACTAGATCTTGTAGTTTGTTATTATTTGAGATGTTGAAGATATATAGTTTATAATATAGCTAACCTTACCTAAAACTAAAACTGAGGATCCAAACTAGAATTTATCAAACACCAAAATCATATTAAAAAAAAGGAGAAAACAATATATGTATTGATAATGTATGAGTTTTATGGAATATCATTGTATCATCTACAATTAATGTTTAATCATTATTATATTGAGTATGTATAAATCTTTATACTAACAATACATATACTTAAAAATGCGTAAATATACTTTGAAAGAAAGAGTAAGACTTTGCATCCATTAAATACACTACTCAAATGCGATGATATTTTCTCTTTTCTCCCTTCTCTAAAAATCAACTTCCAAAAACACTTAAAAATGTCTATAAATATACTTTAGTTTTCACTCTACTATGTGATTTGTTGATCCTTAAAATAGCCAAAATGTGATAGTAGACAAGTTACCATCTAACCTTATTATTACTAATAGGAAAAAACATGTTATTTGAAATTATGTTACGCACCGATAAAAACTAACTCAAAGGAAGGTACATACTATGCATACTCTACAAACTACAATTTTAACTAAACAACGTGATAGATAATCCTAAAAATAGAGAAAATGCCTAATAGTACATAAATTGTATTTTCTAAAATACTTATCATTATTATTAGAGACAATGAGAATTATTAACTCAAGTCATAAATTGTATTTTCTAAAATTCTTTTCACATTAATTGCATTTCAAATTGAACTATATAAGTTTAATGGATTCAACAACAAATAAATTGTCTTAGAAGCAAATTCTTTGTAGGCTTGTAAAGTTGCAAACTAACAAAAAAAAGTAAGATCAGATATTATTGCACATGAACCATACCAATGAGAGGCACACAACACTTAAAAGAATGGTATCCAAATTTGACTTGAAAATGAATGGAATGTATTACAAATTAAAGTATTTCATAAGTTTATAAACCAAACATGAATAAGAATGACTAAACCACAAGCACAATAAATTCATACATAAACATAATCTTCATAATATTCATAAATGAAGCTTTTTTCATATGCCTATAAGTACACACTATTAGGAACTGCATAAATGCCAATCACTCAGCACATCAGAAACTTATTTATATGAGAAACCTGAAAAACACAGTAAAAAGTGCCAAGAACAATGTGAAGTTCATGGAAGCTGCAAGTGTAGAAGATGCAGATGGATGTGGTTGTTCCCTGCAAGTAATAAAGAAAACAAATTTAATTCAAGAGAAAAGAAAAGGGCTGAAAAATGTAATTGCAAGCATTAGAAATTCAATGGGTTTTGAAATGTTACTTCTGCAAGTAATGGAGTGGACCACAATATAGAGCATTAGCAGGCGGATCCAACTCGGTGCGACCACTTTCTTCCGGATTGATAACCTTCATATATGTTTCTTGGCCTAGGTACCACCTGTCGAGGTTTTCCGATCTTAGGTTCCAGTATCCAACATTGTCAATAGATAGCAGGATTGCGGTCCAACCTCCCGGATAAACCTGTTCGGCGAGGTAAGATGAACATATTAATAAGACAGACATATCGAATAGCAATCGTAACCACGGTAAGGTTGTTGGTCATGGGTTGAAATACGAGAAACAATCTTTCCGTTTGTGGAGGAAAGACTGTTTCATCTACCATCGGCAGACTTCACTAAATGGAGGTCTTGTGCATTCGGCTGCACTTTTTAGAATGACAATGTCCTAAATAACACACCTGAGTCGTGCTGCGAGAAATTGCGTCCCACTTATTGTAAGAACTTCTAGATTGCTCTGACCAAATGCCATAGTTCATCCTGAAATCAACAAACAAAACTTTGAACTATGATATAAAAGAACAATGGTGCTCTTAAGACACAGAAGGAAAGAAAAAATATACTTACCCTACTACATAGAAGGATTGGCCATCCAAATGAAAGTTCTGAATAGTAGTGTCATTGTTTTGCAATATAATCTCAACAAATGCCCTAAAGGTAGCATTAATAAGAGATACATCTAACACTGGTGCTCTATTCAATGGCTTAGTGGGAAAATCAAGCTTATAAGTTCCGTTTAATTGATGCTTGTCGGCAAGGCGAAATGGTACTTCAGGTTTACGAAATGAGACGCCGTTGAGAGTAGCTCGGGTACTGCCGTTGATTGTGACTGGTGGCAAAATATTTAGCAGATAAGTCTCAGTTATGTTGATGCTGCCATACTTATATGATCCTTGAGGATTAGGACGAGCTCCAGAAGCAGATGTATTTTGCCTAGTCAATGGCATTGAGGATTTAATACAAAGTGTGTAGAAAATACATAAACCAAAATAGATGTGTTCATATTTCATTAGGCAATAGAACAAATTATAGAGAAAAATAAACTAAGTTACTCAAATCCATTATAACATTATTTCAACTATTAAATTGTAGTCATAACTTCACAAGGTGAGTTATCAAACATGGTATAGCAAAGTATGTGTACTAGTTGCTAATATATGACTCTTCTGACAACCACAAACATGTTTGAGCACATTTCCAGAAAAAAGTACATAATTTCGATTGATGCTGTATAACGATGTTAGCGATATCGGATCGCAGAACATTACGGAATGCGAAAATCCAATACACGACTAATTTAAAAGATAGCTATATGTATAAAAAGGCAGCTATAACTAAAATAAAAGGAATCTTAATGCATGCATATTGTCAATATAAAATCAATCCAACAGTTTTTCTATATGTTATACTGGTATATCAGCATTATAACAGTAAAGCAGAACAGCGCAAATCCGATACATTATGCCAGTACATCGGAGTTATAACGCTAGCAAAATGAAACGATTTTTTCTATGTAGGATAAACTAATAGAAGAATACTTCAAGGCATAATGCAAATTAAAAGGCAATCCATGTGATAAACTCGCTAGATAAACATCATGTGTAACTAACCTGACACTTCTTGCTTGGTTAATTGAGAAATCCCTGTAGTAAGTATCATCCGGTGGGGGAGGTAGAGGACCGGTTGCTGGTCCCTTGGAATTACTGTAGTGTAAAACTGCAACACCTGTAACTTTCTGAGACAAAGATTGATTCAAAAACCTGGCACTTGCAACAATATAGTAGTCGGTACTTGCATTCTGGTCAGTGGAAACCAGAAAACTATAAGACTGGCCAGCATGAATGTCGAAGTTGGAATAATTTGTTTGAATTGTATAACGTCCCTCAGTTTCTACCAGCAGCAGATTATGATTTTGAATTCTGAAGTTCAAAGTAGTTGAAATCCCTACATTGTGGACACGAACTCGATACGTCTTGCCTGCCAAACATACTTGTATTACCAAACAATGTTCGAATTTTTTCAACCGATTGCGAAGTAAATTGCTACATCAAAAACAGTGATAACATCTAAATGGAAAAATATATTGAAATGTGGTAATAAGAAACTCATGCAGCAAGCTAGTGCCAATATACATATCTATGCCATACAATAACACAGTAATTAGACAAAACTTCAAAGCCATTAACTACTTGCAGAAATGTGTATACATCAAAATGGTTAAGACAAGTAGAAACAATTAAAGGAACAAAATTGGCACAGTAAGTATACATGAAAATGGTTAAGACAAATCACAGACTGAAAACAAAACTCTAATTAAAGAGGAAATAACCACAGAAGCACCATCAATTAAGTAATGATCCATTGAAAGCGATAAGTGCGCAACAGACAATTCAATGCACTATAAAGGACAAGTCGATGAGAATATGAGACCTGGTTCAACGTCGATTTGTGTATGCTCTATGCCACCAGGTACAAGAGTAGAATTGTACTGGAAAGGTCCCTTCCCATTGATAAGAACTCCATCTGGTATTCCAAGTGCTTTTCCACTATCAAGTGTTGATCTCAGAGCCTAATTATCATAGATGCGCGAAATTAATCGAAAAACCGATCAAAACCCATTATCATCTCCAATATTTACAAATAAAAGACCGATATAAACCGATTACTAACCGTGTGGTTCTGAGTATACCAATCACCAATCAAAATGAAAATATCCTTTTCAGGCTGTGCAAAAGGAACTGGTATATAGTCCTTATTGTTGATAACAAATGGACCAAATCCACCAGAGGCTTTTTGGAAATTTAGAGAAGGGAAGTAATAGAAACTTCCAATTTGATCCTTCACTTCGAATTTGTATGTCCAATTCCACTTTGGAGGAATTGGACAATTTGTGCCAAGAACTCCATCACTCCATGCATTACGTTTCAGTTGTACTCCAGACCTGCCAAAACCATTTGACAAAAACAAAATTGTTAAATTTGCAAATAGATAAGAGGGTAAAGAATGTTAGATCTGACCGCGACCGGAGAGCCTCCGACCACTAGAGAGTTGCATCGTTACTGGGGCATGGAAAGAGTTGAGAGTCATAAGTGAGACACCATGTCTTGAACCAATAACTTAATGCAATGGTTCTATGAGTCTTTTCCACTTATAAACTCTTTCACTCCCGACTCATATGGAATGTGACATGTAATAGTAGAAAGTAGAAACCAACCATGTAATGAGAAGATCTTCATCCAACTCATTGAACACATTCACATGTAAGTTATCATTAGTTGTAACATTGATGGGTTGTCCAGGAAAGTTTCCATTAATAGCAATGACCTGAAATTAGATTTTATTAAACAATGAAGTTAGCCAAATTCTTATCTAAATCAACATTTTCTTCTTAGCACCTTTCAAGTATTACAATATATGCTATGGAAAAAAAATTTGATATTTTTTTTGCATGATCCCTTTTACCTTAGCCTCAGGAAAGGGGCAACTCTTGTTACCTAAAGGTCTGTTTGTGAGTCCGTTTTTGGATATTAATAAAAAAAAGACTTACAAGTCACGAAATAATTATAAGATGACTCAATTTCTAAAACCTTCATTTACCTTCAAAGAAACATACTCAAAGAGAACCTAATACTTTGTTCAAAGAGATCAATATAGTTGTTAAGTGGACACATACATGTCGAATAAGTTTAAGAATGAAATGCAAGAAACAACATTTTTGAGATATGGATACAGATTATATACATAAAATTCATAAAACATAATAAACATAAAAATGTTGTTATGAAATTCCAAATATAAGCATACTTCTTAATATTACTAAATATAAAATAAAATCATATTATCAAATAGAAATAATATTGATCTTGGTGCTTTTCTTCTTCCTTTTGTAGGCAATAGATGCACTTTGTAATTTTTCTCTCTCTAACTATTAAAAGATTTTTTAGAGGTTATTTGACAAGTTGTTTAAGTGATTAGGTGGTTAGGAAACTATGAACTTAATTTGTTAATTTTGTATTATTCATTTGCTCGGAACATAAGCTTTTTTTTTGTAATAATAAGTTATATTGGTTTACTTTTAGTCAATGAGAATGAGTTTAATTTCTACATTCTCTTATTTTCTTATTGCTGTGATTTCAAAATTTGAATGATATGGTTATGTGTGAACTAATTGGTATGCTCTCTATTATATCAGAACAGATATCATAAAACATTGCAGTGAAGTATATGGAAAGTATTGGATTTATAAGTTATTTATTTTAAAAATATAATTTGAAAACTTGAGAATATATGTATAGATATTTAAGTATCATCATTCATGGGATTTAACTACAAGACACGAAAAATAGTATAAAGTTGACCAAATTAATAGCTTTTTCTGACTATTTCAAATGTACTATAAACGTGACCTATCGCCAGAAAACGATTCATAACAAAAAGCAAAAGTATAGTAAAATAATAATTTAAAGATAATCAAAATAGACAACTGTATATATTACAGAGATTAATGTCAACAAATTATCTTTTTAGTGATATAATAAAATGACATAATAAGAAATATAATAAAACGGCAAATTAAAACACATTTTTATTTTATTTTTTCACATGCTAAGTATTTAGAAATCACTTTGGATTCCAACAAATTCCAATGGGGAAAAAATTTACAAGACAAACTCTACGTGTTTATTAAACCCTTCACGGTAATCTTACAAGAAAATCGAGCTAATTATCACTTGAAAACCAACACATAACCCATATTTTAAATTAAAAAATTGCAGTTTTCTATCCTCTCCATTACCGGAGAGCTTCTCGATTCTTTTTTTCTCTCGGTAATACTCATAAACAAAATATATTCACAGCCATAGTGGATATTTTGAATTGCGGTGACAATTTTGGCTAATACAATTACCATTATTGTGGGCTATTGTGATGTGAGTTGTAAACAATGCGATTTTCAATTTGATATAATCCGATACAGCTCAAATATAGATATAATGTGACGGCATATTTACGATGTGATGCAGTTAAGGTAATCACGTCACCATGCAATGGAAAAGTAAAACAATAACCATAATATAAAAAGAATGAATTAAAAAGAAAGAAGAAGAAGTAAAAGAGAAAGAAACTAACACGTTGGGGAACACCAAGAGGAGAAAGAGTTTTGTAAGAGACATGAAAATCAGTGTGAAGACTTGCGGGAGCACCAAAACACAGATTTGAGAAGAGTGCAATGTGAAAGAAGAATGAAAAGAGAGATAACGTAGACAAAACCATGTTCATGTTCATGGATTTTACACACCAAAGTGTGTCTTTGTTTATTCACACAAACAATCAAAACCAACACAGAAACAGTGTTTATTATAGAGAGAAAAAACGGCTTTTAGTATTTCCAATACTATGTAACAGAAAACTATGTTAAACGTGAACCGCAATCTATAACTTGATACCCTTTGAACCTGTTTTTATATCATCTCTTTTATAAATAAATTTAGTATTTGTTTGAATGAAATTTGGTGTTGGGTTTTAGCAAAAAATAAATGATTTTATTAGGAAAGATAAATTAATAAAATTGAAATTAGTTTTTTTTTTTGACCAATTTTTTATTAGAAGATTTATGTTTATTTAATAAAAAAAGAAATAAGTATAAAAGAAAGTAATGTATTTATTGACTTTGTAAGAACTTTATACATTATCAACACATCATTCCTCGTCCACTAAGGTTTTGGTCTATGGTTGAATGTATTGTTAGAGAACAATCAAAAGATTAGGGGGTCGATTTATGGAAATGACACTTGTTGGGAGAGACAATAAATTCCGAAAAGGATTAATTCCTTTAACAAAAAAAAATGTCATTCCATATTCACATGTTAATCTTTGAATATAATTTAGTTATGGAAAGGGATTCACTTACTCTTATAATCATTCGATGGTGTGAATTAGTGAGTACATCTAAACCGTATTTTACAAGATTATATGACTAAGATATATAGTAGATTTTTTCACTTACTAAGTGGATATCCTCCCTTAGTTATAATATAAAATATTCTTACACTATCAATAAATAAATTTTATACTATAACTAAGAATATTCTTTCACCATATGGATAAGAAACTAATCTTGTCATGATTTATGGTTGACCAGTTGACCCTCACTAATTCATTCAACCCTTGTAAGATAGAATTGGTAATATTGAAGAGCCTGAAGTTTTTTTTTGTGATAAAAATAATAATAGAATATTTATGGCATGAATAAGTTTAATAGGATGGAAAAAATATTTTTAAAATGCATTTTCTATTCTGTATCTGGTTTTTCCTATTTATAGTTTCTATACTGTGATTTGTTACATTAGTAATATTTAGTGATATTTAGAATCTCACGTGTTGAATAAATTTGTCAATTTTCAAAGACAAGGTTTCAACTATTGAAATCCTTTTTAATTTTTTTGATTGATTTTTGACTCATTTATTATTTCATTTCCAATCTTGTTTTTGTGAGGAAAATAATATTACTTTACAATTTCAAATTTTGACAAACTTTTTTCTAATTCATTTATTATGCAATAATTAAACATATTATATTTATTAGTATTAGTTAATTCAATTTTTCATCATTCTTTCCACTTTACATATCAACTAATTAATACACTATTATTATTTTACAATCATTTCCTAATTCTTTTGTTATGCAATAATTTTAATATATTATTTTATCAATATTAGTTAATTCAATTTTTCTTCTCTTTTTCCTGTATGCGTATCAATTAATGAAGAGAGACGATTCATTTACACTAAGAGTAAGTGAACTGTTAAATTTAAATTTTCATTGAATTAATGACTAGAATGTGAAATACATTTTTTAAAATTACTCATAAAGTAAGTGGATCTCCTCATTAATTGATATAATATTATTATTTGATAATTTGAAGATTTAATCAAACTTTATTTCTCTAACTCTTTTGTTATGCAACAATTAAATATATCATCTCAATTTTTTCTTCACCTTTTTCCATTATACATACCAACTCATTAATTGACATTAGAAAAAATAGAGTGTTTAGTCAAAATAAAATATATTTTAATAATTCATTAATAGGTAAACATTAATCTTGATTAATAATAAAATATACGAAATAGTAGATGAATCTAATTTTACATTTTATTATTTTGCATTACACTATTACTTATTTAAATAATATTTTTTGTGGTAGATAAATGTATAGTTGTTTTAGGGGGATAAATATTAGGATGGCAATATGGGCTTGGCCCGTCGGGCCAACCCATTTTGGTTGTCATTTTTAGCGGGTCGGACTGAAGATTTTGGCCCAAAAGCCTTTATTCAACCCGGTTTGGAAGCCCATTTTTTAGATGAGACAAGGCGGGTCGGGCCAGGCTAGCCTGGTGGGCCAACATTAATATTGGCTTAGCATTTTAAGGTTACATGTGATTCTAATAATGTAGCTAATTTAATATTATTTTATAACCGAACATTTTACACTTACGGTGTGCAACCAATTTATTATTCATATATATGATATTTATGAGTAAATTACTTATGAATGTAATTTATATCATATACAATACATTTACATATAAGTGTTTAAATTATATCATATATCATATTTTGTTTAACTTAATTACATTTATTATTATTTTTGTTTAAAAAAGTACACTTCTCATGCATGATTAATCAATGTAATGTATGTTTATAAATTAAGGGGTTTTTTGTAAGTGTAAACAACGGAATGATAGTTTGTGTAATTTCACTAAAACTCATTGAATACAAGTGTAATTTACTCTTTATATTATTAATAAACTTTTTCAAAGGTTCTACACGTTATACTAAATTGATTATACTATAATGTAATATTACAATTGATAAGTAATTTATATAATATAAAGATATTTATATTATATACAAGACATTTACTTATCAATATAATTTACTCTTTAAATTGATTAGTACTCACATACAAGTCTCCTCAAAAGAATATTTTTTGCATAGAAAAGTGGAGTCATATTCTTCCATCAAAGTATCTAATGTTTAAAACTTAAGAGTTTGAAGCTTTATCATGAACTGTGAGTCTAAAAGTTTAAGATCATGTTGACTATTTGTTTAGAACTTACAAGTTTTAAACCAAGACTATATATCATTATGAGATTGTGGACTTTAGTTTGTGATTTTTGTTTTAAAAGACATTTATGATGCGTTATGATTATTTATTTTTGAAATTGTGATTGAGTTTATTATAAATGAGTTTTTGAAAAGAAAAAGAAAAATGGGTCAGCCCACTGGTCTGCCAACCCTGTCAAATATGGGTCAGGCTGACATTTTGAGTCATAATAACAATAATGGTCGGGCCAACTCAGTCCATATTTTGGCGGGCCGGACAGGGTCGAGCTGGCCCGTATTGTCACCCCTAATAAATATATTAAGTCATATATTAAATGGGAAGAAATATCTCTTCATATGAAGAGATAAATTATATCATCGGTTACTAAAATTATAACATGTGTCCTAATTGACTATTATCTACAACAACAAAAATTGTCAAAATTAAAAAATAAATGAGATATACTTTCATTCGTGTCAGAAGATATTTATTCTCATATTAAATATATAAATTATAGCTTTGATTTATCTAAAAAATATAAAAAAAAAGAATAATTAAGTTTTAATCACATAATGTATTTATCATGAATTATGTTTGTTGTGAAAACATCGATTTGCAAAAAAAAAAATATAATCGTCTCCTCTGTGTTTTTTCTTGATCTCTATCTTATTATAGGGATTGAACTAATATTCATTTGATTTACTCTCTTTATTGAGGCTTTTACATGTCTTTTTCATATATGTCCAAATCACTTAAAATGTAATTCTATTAAAATTTTTACATGTGAGCTACACTAACTTTCTCCATAATGCATTCATTCTAATATTATATTGTTTAGTGTGTCAACTCATCTAATGTGACACTCTCATCTATGTGAACTCATCAAATGTGACTCTCATTTCTAATTTTATCTTATGGTCCAATATTCAATTTCATATAACATATCACGTCTTATATTGGTGTCATTTCTTTGGACTCGCTTGAATCATATTGTTTACGCATCCATCAACTTCTTCATCGTCTTACTTCGAGTTAAACAAAAGTCACGTGTTTCTAAAGTTTGTCTCCATATTTCTAGCATCTTATTTAATCAGCTTGAGGATGCTTCAGCAGAGGGATTTTTGGAAGGTAATTACGTAGACTGATTCAACACGTCTATGAACCTTTGAACAATGTTGAATTGATCCTATTACTTATATGAACTTGTGTTGTAAGTTGTAATCGGGTTAACACTCCTTATGTGTTTTTAATATTTTTGCTTATAAAAGAAAGACCGATTCAGCATGTAGCATTTAGTTAATTGGATCTGGATGTGCACAGTTCCACGCATGTTATTTTCACCATGTTATTTGCATCCATGTTTTTCGTGAAGGTAACAGTATAGCTGATGAGCTAGCCAAGTATGGCTTAGGTTTGGATTCGAGATTTCTAGTTTTCGATGTTGTTCTTTTATGGTGAATCAGGATGGTCGGACTGGAGGTCCGGGCTAGAAGTCTTCCTTGAGATGTATAGAATGAGCTTGGACCTGCCGGTGGAGGTACCTGAAAAAGTGTTATGATGATCAAGTCAGTATATAACTTTGGAGGAAATAAAATAAGTATATTGTCGTGTATAGTATAAATCAATAATGATAATCCAAGGTTAATGGAATATAAGATACTTCCTTGTGGGAATCCCCCTATTAATAGTGGTAAGATGCACGCAATAGTCCTTAAGATGTACTATTGGTGTGGCTGACCAACTGATTTGTCGGAGGCTACTTTTCGTGTGTGAGTTAGGGGTAGCAGGGTCGTACTTTGTGTGCAGTTGACTTGTAGCTTATAGCATGTCTGACATCAGTATTGTAACCATGTTCTTGTCGCGTTGCATGCAGCGTAGTAGTATAATATTGACGGCGTGACAGACGGAAAGTTGAGATAGCGATCCCAGAACCAACCCAATACATCCGGTTAGTGATGATGTTATTTGACCAACCTTCTTGCTCAGGTATGTACGATTCTTTGCCAGTAGTTATATGTTTGGTGGGGATGACCGATTAACAGGGAGGGAACATATATCAACATAAAATTTCAAAAATATAGAAAATGATTTGTCTGACTTTTTGCCAATATTTAACTTCATATTCAAAATATTAATTTTTTTTCTAACTACAGATATCATTTATGGAAGATAATTCAATTGAAAAGTGGGAGCATCAACTTACAGCTAGATCTCACTATGGATATTTTTTCAATGTATATCTTTACTTAATTAAAACATATCTATATATACTATTTAAATCAATCAGTAGTTAGTAAGATATTTAATTTTTTCCATTAATATTATATAGCTACATTTACGGGTGAGCATAGGTCGGGTTGGGACGGGTTAAGGCTTGTCCTTACCCGACCCTAAATGTTGATCGGGTCATTTTTTTGAACTCGGACCCGACACTAGACTCGAAGTTAACCCGACCCTATATATTCACAGGGTCGGCCTTTAAACTCGGACCCGACCCTAGACCCGATTAAATATAATATGTACTCATTTTAGATAAAGTGTTCTAAATATTATTTATTATTGTGAATATAAAATTTGACATATAAAATAATATATGTATATATATATATATTATTAAACATGTATATATGATGGAAAATTAGATAATCAATGATATTTTCGACCAAAAAGGTATAATTACTTTGTACACATTTGAACAGAGACACATACAAACATCAAGAGTGAGTGACCATGGGACGGGTCGGGACGGGTCATACATGGTCCATACTCGGCCCTAAATATTGACTCGGTCTAATTTTTGAACTCGAACCCGACCCTAGACCCGATGAGACCCAGCCTTATTCAAATCCGATCATGATCAGACCATACCAGATGAGCGGATAGGGTCAGGTCCTGCTCACCCCTAGCTACGTTAGTAAACTAGAAAATTAATCATGTTACATGTTAAATTTTATAAGTAATACGAGTCTTATACCACCAAGCCAACGTGAAATTCTTTGGGTAAAGGCTTGATCTCTTTCGAAGTGCATAGTTGCCCCTCCCAATAGTGTTGCTATCAGAAATCGAATTCTTAACATTTTAATTATCTTATAGGTCCAGCAGAGGCTCATACCACTAACTCAACATCTTGGTGGTATACATTTATAATATAATACTACATAATTAATAGAGAAAAAATATGAACCAATAATATTAAATTTTTACAATATCGTTACATTATTTATCATTGACTTATAAATATATTTATTATAATACAAATGAATAATATATAATATATTAAATGTGTATAAATATTTATAATAAATATAGATATTACAGATTTTTTTCTTGCCGTAAAGAATTTTAAATCAAAAGACTTGCCGCATAATATTAAATTGTAAGAAAAAGTAATGGAGTACAACTGGGTAATGTCGGTCACCTTTGTGGAACGGTTAAACATAAGTTGTCTATGTCATTTCTACGTGTTACTAATTACAAATTCATATTTATTTTTTTTGTTAACTTTTGATTAGTTATTATAGTATAATTTTAATTGATATATCAATTTATAATTAGTAACATAAATAAGTGACATAGACAATTTATATTCGTGCAGTCAAGTGACATGTCAATGCTCGTTTTGCAATTTCTGCGTTTAGCGTTCCCTTTTCCTTTTTTTTCTCGAATACAACGTTTGAGAAGCTCTGAAAAAGGTAAAAATGCTTACATACACCAAACTTAGCCCCACCTCATAATCTAGATGGCATTTAACCATGTATTTTTTATACTTTTTATTCACATATTTATTAATTAATTTTATTTTCTCTTGAACTCTTTATTTAATATTGATTCAAATAAATAGTAAAAATGATGGGAAAATTCACTATCACTCCTTTTTTCTCATTAATATATTAATGCTTTGTTTGGAAGTGTAGTTTTGGATGGAGAGAATGAATGATTTTGGAAAGTCTCTCCTTGTTTGGGAGTTGAATGAAGGAAAGTGAAAGGTTCTGAATGGTTTCTAAAACTCTTTAAAATCTTTCATATGTTTATTTATTTTCCTCAATTTGGGATTTTGTAGTAACAAAATGTTAAAATATTTACATGCAATTTGTAAAATTATATAATTATATCATTGTTCATTTCTTATTATTAATTACATTTTTAAATAAAAATTAAAATATTTTTGCATTATCATTACTTTATCCATTTACCATCCAAATCTCATAGTCCCAAGAGAATGTGAATTTCTTTCCCTTTGCATTCCTCCTCATCCATGCCCTTAACCCTTTTCATTATTTTCCATCGTAACTCACAAACAAATCCGTAGAGTATCCTCCTAAGTGCAACCTATTTCTTCTCCTTAAATGGTCTAAAAACTTATTTTACAATTATTCACATTTCCCACATTTTTTATTATTTAACAGCGCTCACTCAAGCTACATTATTAACTATCTATTTTTTATTTTTAATAACACTAACTTAAACAAATGATGTTAGATGTCCACTTTTAACATCGTTTACTCAAATGAGCGCTGTTAAATGTCTACTTTTAATATCGCTGACTCAAATGAGCAATGTTAAATGTCTATTTTTTTACTTTTAACAACGTCTACTCAAGTGAACGTTATTAAATATTTGCGTTGGAGTTTTGATATGAATATTACTTTCGGTAATATGGAGAAAATAGAGTTGTTGCACTTTATTTCTCTTTTGTTGTTGGTTAATGTGTTTTTCTCTTTCTCTTTCTTTAATTATTATTGTTTTAAGTGCTTTATAGAAATGAGAATCGTGCTCTACTCAAAGAACAATTATCCATTTACGGACAAACTTTCACCAATATAGTTATTTGCTTTTATTAACTTTTCTTACCTCAAATCAAATTAATTATTGTATAGCAATTTAATATCATTTACGAGTTTACCAAAAAAAAGAAAAGAAAATGAGTAATATCTATGCAATATTAATATAAAGATTTACACAGTCAATATATCATATACCATTTATTTGCATTAATTTTATTAAAAGTTAGTGATAAATAAATACAAATGGTGGATGATATATTGACAATGTATAATTTTTTACTCTCAGCGCATGCATTTTTTCTAAAAAAAACATTCAATAAAAAGCTTTAAACATTGAAACATCTTTAGATTAAATAAAGAGATAACAACAAACATATCAATATAATGTGATTATTACAAAACATTTGAATTATCATTTGTGTCTAAACAAGAGTAATGATATATCCTCCTAATAAATCATCATACTAATTCTCTTACCCATGAAAAAATGACATATGTCATAAAGTGATACTTTATTTATTATAGATCGGTTTACAAGTGACATATTTCACTTTCTCGTGAATAGGAAAATTAGAAGGAGAATATATCATTTTCCGAATTTAATAAAGTCTCATCTGAGTATGGTTTATCTCTTGGATGTTGAAAAATGATTAATTTTAGGATCGAAAGAGTATTACCAATGAGATACTCATGATTGCTGAGTCTTGTGGTTGGATAAAAAAATTAAAGATAACCAGATAATTTAGTAAGGTAGATAAATGTTGGAAGGTTCACCATATACCCATATAATTTTGTTGTTAATAGCATAACAAATATGAATTCAAATAATCTAAGATATGATTTAATAGTTTAAGGATCAATTAATATGATTTAAACTAATTTGAAAATGATCAAAAGATTAAGGAGTGTTAGTGAAAGTACACTTTTCCCAAAAAATTAATAACCAAAGAGAAAAAAGTATGTATTAGGAAAAAACACAACAATATCATATAAATCAGCAAAATTATTATATTTCTTTAATTGATTTTGTTTTTTACGGTATAACATATAAATATGAACACATGCACTTTTAACTTTTTTTTATTCCTTTTAGAAATTTCCATTAATTAATAGTGATGGTAAAGTTCACAATACCCTTCCGACCAAAAGGGATGGCAACTGGGCCAGCCGTACCCTTACTATATCAACACTATTTCTGGCTACCCGTACAGATAGCGAATATCAACGGGTACCCAAACGTATTTTCAATTTTAATTATGTTTTTATATATTTTATAATAATCAATATATACAAATAATTATAACTTGAATAATATGATATGTATATGATAATTTTATGATTATAGTCACATTCATACATGTTATTATGAAATAATAATAAAATAGACTAATATAATGTTAAAATAATAATAATTAAGTATAAAATATATACAATATTTAATTAAAATATATACAATATTTAATTAAAATATATACAATATTTAATTTAAATATATACAATATTTAATTAAAATATATATGTGAGTACTGTGGGTCATGATACTCATTCTCATTCATGAGCTATTTTTGTGGTATCCATAGCGGGTATTTTAATAGATATCCACAGATTGAATATTTTTGCCATCCCGACCGACCTTCCACATGATTTGCAAATTTTTGTTGGCATGCCATACAATTTTAATTTGTTTACCCGTTTTAATATGTTCATTAAGCCCACAAGAATCCCTATTGATCATGGGTGAGCATGAGTCGGGTTGGGACGAGTTAAGGTTTGTCCTTACCCGACCCTAAATGTTGTTCGGGTCATTTTTATAAACTCGGACCCGACCCTAGACCCGGAGTTAACTCGACTCTAAATATTCACAGGGTCAGCCTTTAAACCCGGACCCGACCCGACCCTAGATCCGATTAAATATAACGTATACTCATTTTACATAAAGTCTTCTAAATATTATTTATTATTGTGAATATGTAATTTGACATATAAAATAATATATATGTATATATATTATTAAACATGTATATATGATGAAAAATTAGAGAAACAATGATATTTTCGACCAAAAAGTATCATTACTTTGTATATATTTGAACAGAGACACATACAAACATTAGGAGAAAGTGAAAATGAGACGGGTCGGGATGGGTCCTGTTTGGTCCCTACCTGTCCCTAAATACTGATTGAGTCTAATCTGTGAACCCGAACCCGACCCTAGACCCGATGAGACCCAACCCTTTTTAGGCGCGACCACGATCGGGCCATACCGGGTGAGCGGGTAGGGTCGGGTCATGCTCACCCCTACTATAGATAATACTATAAATTCGTGGAAGTATTTTATAAAAAGGATAAAATTCATATTAATTGTAGTGTAATCTATTTAATATCTAATAAAGTATGATGTAATATAATTTCTATAACTTCATAAAATATTTTTTTTTATTTGTTCAATGTTTTTATTTAGTTTTATGAATTTATTTATTGTTTATCAATGTGGCTTATTTACTTTTATATATTTAGGTTTTTTACTTTTTATTTTTAGGAAAAAATACAATGACTCTAGTAGGAAAAACTAGCTTGTAGTTGTGAGCTCATAACTTATAATTGTGAGTTTGTTATTGTAAGGTAGCAAGAAGTTTGTAACTAGCGGTGAAAGCGATTTCACCTTAAGTCATGAAACCGGTAGGATCCAACTGAATTGAATTGAAAAATATTGTTATGTTTCATGGTTCTGTTCTTTTTTTAAAGAAATTTTAAGATTGATTCGGTTATAAAGATTCATGAACTGCTCGAACTTAATTGAACCACATATTTAAAATATATTTTCATTATTTCTTTATAATTTAAACAAATAAAAGAAATGTCATTCTTGCTAAAGTATATTTTCATTATTCCTCAATGAAAGTTTATGTATTTCATTGTTGTGTATCAATTATAAAAATTGAATTTGTTTTTACAATTATAATTACATACGACTCTTTAGTTATACAAATTTGTTCATTCAGGAATAGGGACGACAATGAATCTAGATGAGTTAGGATAGTACATTACCTGGATCCGTCTTGTTGCTTCATTTTGGGACCCAGACCCATATTAATACCCGCTTGGTATACTACCCTCGGGTGCTTGGGTATCTAACAGATTTATGAGTGCCCATATAAATTCAAAAGTATTAAAAATAATTGCAAGTAATTTATACATTTGCATATTTGTTTTCTACTATCTTATATATTATTTAGGCAATCAACAATATAAAAAATTATAAAACTTCATTTAAAATTTAAAAAACACAAATAAATTTTACTATTAAACACAATCCATTTGACTCAAATAAACATTAAAAACAACTTTAACATTATGATCAAAAATTCATTTAGTTACGTTAGAACTCTTTAATTAACATGACATTACATCATACATATGAATTAACAATATAATATCATTGCGTAACAACATATCACCATAGTTTAACAATATAATAATCACATTTATGAATTAATATAATATTATAATTATGAATTAATATGATATTAAAATATACATTAATATGATATTACAATTATGTTGCTACATATATATATTTAGATTTTGGAAGAAATAGCGGGTCAGGGTACTCACAGGTCTGAGTACCTTATTACCTGGGCCCAGATCCATTTAACAACGAGTCCTAAAATTGTGTACCGCAATTACCCATGAGTCTAAAACATGAATTCAGACCCGACCTGTTGCGGGTACTCACAGATCCCATAGTCATTGTCATCCCTAGGAAGTTAAGAATGATCATTTTTATAGAATAAAATATTTTCAGAAGTTTGCTTACTTCCTAAAGAAATAGCCATGATTAATTTAATATGTTAGATAACTTTTAAATTAAAAACCATGATTGATTTAATATGGTAGATAACTTTTTCCAATAATGCAAGAAATGTTAGATTTCTTTACTCTTCAAAATTAATTTTTTATTTGATTTTAAATCCTCATATTAGAAAACTTAATAAAAATATGTATCAAA
Organism: Lupinus albus; assembly: GCA_009771035.1. NCBI lineage: Eukaryota > Viridiplantae > Streptophyta > Magnoliopsida > Fabales > Fabaceae > Lupinus > Lupinus albus. The sequence continues at coordinate 3,571,618 of CM020013.1, read as the reverse complement.
TTTGCTAATAATTAAAGGTTCTCTTTTATTAGCATCAAATCTTATTATTTTTTCTTAAAAAATGTTTCAATTATGATATGTGCACATTTTTATTAATTGTTTAATTTTGTTACTTTATTACCAAAACAAATATTTATTTTCATAAAAGATTCCAATTGATACTACACTTCAGATGTTATATTTAAAGGTGGAAACATGTCAAACCGCCTACCAGTGGTCAATTATCTGGCCTATAACAGGTAAGTCAGGCCATGTCTTTTTAGTAAATAGGACAGACCTAGGCTTCTCCAAAAGCCTATTTAACCAAAATAGGTCAGACCCAGACCTTTTAAAAAGTCTATTAAGTCTAATAAGCCAACCTATGTAATGTTATTATACATTTATAAATTATTTTTATAACATGTACAAAAAAACTAAATAATAATTTTTTTATGTAAATCCACTAGGACTTAAAGATTAGTCTATTTAATAATTAGATATTTAATTGTTGAGACTTGGGCTTAAGTACATAAAGCAACTCAGGTTAAATATTAGAACAATATCATATTTTACTATGTTATTAAAATAAATTGTTTTGTATATTCTAACATCAAATGCACCACAAATCATTCGAATACATTACGCAACATTGGAAGATAATTAAAATAATTGTGATAACAATGTAAAAAAATTCACATGAATTGCTATAATTATAATAATTTTTTTAGTTTTTAGATAATGTATTGTATTTTTTACTTAACAGACCTTTAAACAGACTAACAGGTCAGGTCATGCTTTTAAACAGACCAAACCTATGCTTTGATTCTTTTTTAAACAAGCTAACAGGTCAGTCCCAGACTCCTATATGCTATACATGTCCAACCTATTTAAGGCAAAGTCTGACCTGACCTGTTTCCACCTCTAGTTATATTATTGGCTTGTCATTTTTTATTTTAAACAATTTAAGAAGTAAAAACATATTACTGGTTACATGATCTCACTAACCTCTTTGACATTTTTACTATTTCGTCATTTTAATTGTACTAGTCTTTTGTCAAATTTTTGTATATGGCTTGTTTTGATTTATGTTATATAATTATGTATATGAACTATGTTTTAAATTTTGGATTATGTATATTAGTTTATTAGCTGTAGTTGAAATTAACAAATGATGTCTTAAGGAATATAGTGTGACGTAGTGCAACATTCGAAAACAAACAAACTATATATTTTTGTCTGCTTCTAGAATTGCACCAAAAACTGAACCTTATTATACAAAAATTATTCATTAAAACTAGCTAAAATTTAAAAGTGACTAAAAATATTAATATGACTTTTCATTATTTTCCTTAGAGGTAACTAATGTAAATTTTAAATATTTTGAATGGTGAACTGATAAACGAAATATTGGAAGCACCTTTAATTTTCTGAACGTTATTGCAATTAGCTTTGGGAAAACAAATTTTTAAGCACTATAAGCTTGATTCAATTTTTATTTATTGAACAACTTTAATAACTTATTATGTCATTCAAAAAACTATAAACTACTTGAAAAATTAAATGTTCGCTTGGTCGAACGTATCCATGAATGCTATATAAATCTAACACACTTATTACATTTTCTAAACGACATTGTTTGTTAACAATAAAGCATATAACTAAGAATTAATCTATGCCTTTTTTTGTAATACTAATTATGTTTTTTTATAAGAAATTAATTCCTTTGGGATATGTAATTATTCCCCCAACAAGTGTTGCTCTCACGAATTGAATCCTTAATACTTTTATTATTTAAATATAATGATATGTCACTTTTATCCTTCAATACAAATGTAGAAATAACAACTTATCTCTCAAATATGGAAGAAGATTCTTTTCCCATATTCCCATTACCATATAATATATATGCAAATTATCAAGTTTACCATTATGATCAAATATTCCTATTTATAAGTGTTATTGAGTAAGAAGATTTTTAAATAACTCTTATATTATATTATAATTGACCAAAATAATGAAAATATATTAACTTTTATATTATTTAAATTTGTATTCATAAAATATCATACTTAGTTTAACTTAACTCGTTACCGATTTTTGTTTAAGAAATTACATTCATCTCTCTTATTGGGTAGTCAATGTAATATATGTATGTAATTAATAGTGATTTGTGTTGGTCTAAAAATTTGATGATTTATATAATTTCAGTCAAACTTAAAGGATATGAGTGTAATTTACTCAAATAATTAAAATAAAGTTCTCAAAAACTCAATAAAAATATTTAATGAAATAGTAGTTAATAAATATGATTTTTTGTACTTAATTCCTATTCTAGAGTAATTTGATTGAGAAAGTAAAGTCACCGTCCACTCTCCTATCCTCATAGAATTCCTTATTGAAAAACTCTAATGGAAGTCCAAATAACTTAAAGTTTTAACTCATTCCCAATAGAGAAAAAGTTGGTTTAGGGTTTCCCAATAACTCCTCACTAAATGGCTCTAATCAAAATGTTACAAATCTTGATAGACTCATCATACAGAGATATATATGACATGTCATATTTGGAGATAAATGTATTTATGTTTTTTGGTATTATTATTTATAATTAAATTTTAATTAGAATTAAATTATTAATGTGTTGTCAAGATTTTATTGGTTATCTCTACATACATACGTCTCCATATAAGTTTTTCTCGATAGAAAATCTTATTCACCCACCCCATTTATAAGATTTTTTAATAAAAATTTCCTAAATATGAATTATCTTATTACAATATGAAATAGCTTATATCAAACATATCCCTATTCTCCCTACCATATATTTAATTACCCTATTCGTTTTTCAATAAATGTTTACTTTTCCCATCATAATGGCTACACCAATATAGAGTATTTTTGAAATGTTAACATATTTTAATTTGAAATGGCTTATAAATAGGGATGAATAGAGTAACAATTACGATAAGGACAAATTTTAAGGAAGTTAAAAACATAAATTTGCATCAAAAAATAATATGCTCCACATATTATCTGATAAAATTATTAAAAAATGTAAAAAATAAACTAAAATAATTGGATTTAATTTACGTTATAAACTATGTTAAAAGTAAATATATAAAGAAAAGTAAGAGTTACACATAAGAGTATAGTTAAAAAATCAAATATAAATATGTATATATTTTATAAAGAGTGTAATATATATGTACTGTCAGTATAAAAATTTATACATAATCGATACATTATTCACCATTTATTTATATTAATTTTTTTAAGAGTAAATCATAATTAAATATGAATGACAAATAGTGTCATTTCAATCTATCAACAATTATATTTTCTAAAGAGAAAATAATTGATAACTTGGGACAGTTTTGTTGAATAAAGAGTAATTCAATAAGCTTGATGTATTGGGCTATGTGGGCTTTGGGATTATGTACTTGGTTGGACTTAGTTAGTATACTTAGAGTATATTTTGATGAATTGCAAACAAGAGTTTATAAATAGAAAGTTTTAGTTAATTGAAAACTAACACTTTCCACTTCAATCTTTTTACACGTTTTTCATTTCTTTATGGTTTTTACTCTCTCTTTGCAACACTCTTTCTTTATTTTCTTTTGCTCATTCACCTTAAGCTCAAGCAAGGGAGCTTGTAGCTTTCATTTCCAACAAGTTTGGTTAACAATAACTTTCTCATTTGATGTGAATTTTAGCAACTTGGGACAGAACAAATTCCGAGTGGAAGAGTAATGCCAGTAGACCAGGAAGTAATGGCCAAGAAGTTTGGCTTCTTCAAATTATAGCTATAACAATAACAATAACAATTTGATATATAAAAACATTTTTTTACAACAAAAAAAAATCTATACAATGAGTTTTATGGGAATTTTGAGAGAATCGATAGTAACGAAAAGAATTGGCACATGTAACCATATTATGGGTTTATTTGACATCAGTTCTTATAGTGCAGTAAGAATTCCAAAATAGTAATCTGAACTGTTTTATCTTGTGGACGACATGATTGTTAATATGATTGCACACTTTGGGCAGTACCGCAAAATGTCTTAAGGAAAACGATCTGGTCATGACTCAACCAATAAGTATTTTTCGTGTTATTTAGAATTATTGCAAGCTACACAAACAACTTTGTCATAAAATATAAAGTTAATACATATTAATTAATATTTTACTTTTCTAACTACAAAAAAAAAACAAGTTATACATAGAGTGATGCAAATTTTACAACACTTGATGTGACTCCCTCAAGTGAAGTACTTATATAAGCACAAGTTGTAGTTACTGACCCTGCTAAGATGACAACAGTATAAAATTGGCTATTATCTTATAGAATCAAACAATTAAGGGGACCCTAGGCTTAGTTAGTTACAGCATCTGTATGGCTATTAACTGACATGCTTACGATGGAAAATTTTAAGTGTTCCCCTGAATCCAACTTTTCATTTCAAAAGTTGAAAGATTTGTTGACAACAACTCCAGTATGAGTACTACCTTATTTCAAAAGTTGAAGAATTTGACTTTTCAATTGAGTATGAACATGACAATGAGAATGTAGGTGAAAATCTAATTCCTCAACTCCAGGCAGATCCTAATAGACACAATACTATGCTTGGAATGGTGTTGAATTAAGAAGGAAAATGTAAACTAGTGCTTGGGAAAGATGCATCACTAAGACAAAAGTTATTGCATTGATTTCATGTTGTTGCATAAGGAGGCCACTCTAGTAGACATGCTATTACTCAAAGGGTCAAAGCTACAACCCTTATCCATCCTTGACCATATCAGTGTTTTAAATTGCAGTTGCGGTCGCGATTATGGATATTGCGATTGCGTTGTAGTGTGAATTATTTTTTGAGTAAAAAGTTACTTTTGAAATCAATGTGGTCTGATGCAGTTGCATTGTAGCCGGATGCAGTCCCAATGTGGTCTGATGCAGTTGCGTTGCGGCCCGTTGTAATTCGGTGTCACATCGCAATTGCGGTATAATGCGGTTACGATGGTCATCACAACCATAATATTGCGACTGCATCATGTGATGTGGTCCTCAATTTGAATCACTAGACAAGATATTACTACAAACTTCATAAAAGGTCTTCCTAGTTCTTATGGTAAGCAAGTTATATTTGTGTTGGTAGACATATTAAGAAAACATGAACACTTCATGCACTTGGAACATCCATATGCTTCTAGCATTGTGACTCAAACTTTCATGGATAGTGTGTTCAAACTACATGAATTTCAAGATTCAATAACCATTGATAGAGATCATGTGTTTATGAGTAACTTCTAGCAGGATCTTATGGCATAAAGGGAGTAGAATTACAATTATGTATAACATATCAACTACAAACATATGGGCTATCTAATATGGTCACCATTGGACAAGTGTTGGCATAACACCACATTCTGTACTTCTATCCAAGTCACTCCCTATGAAATTTCTATGGTCAGCCACCCTCTCCCATATCTTCCTTATTTACCAGGTGAATCTAGTGTTGAAGAAACATTTGGTTTAGTTAAAAGGGAGGAGATTCTTAAAGTTCGTAAGTCGCATCTACGAAGGGCACAAGACATGATAAAACAACTGGTTCAAAAACATAGAAATAACATACAATTTAAAGAAGGTGATCCAATTTATGTCAAATTGTAATCCTCATGCAAGTATGAGTTGTAGATCGAGTTAATGAGAAGTTGACTCTAAAGTATTTTGGTCCTTTTCCAATTAACAATAGAGTCAGTGCCATGTCATACAAGCTATCACTTCTCTTGATGTCCCTCAAGTAGCTAGTGAAGTCAATGCTACAAAGAATCATGAAGAAATCTTAGATCACATGACTATTAAGCGAGCGAGACAAGCTTGACTAAAGTCTTGTTCAAATTGAAGCATCATTTACGCGAATATGCGTCAAAGGAGTTCTATTATGACCAATATAGGAAGTTTCCACACTTTCATTCTTGAGGTCAACAATTTTCTAAGGGAAGGGCAATGATAGAGATTATTTGAGATGAGTAGCTAACAAGTTAGTTAGTAGTTACCTGTTATGACAGTTTGGGTCAATGATCAAGGGTTTGAATCTGGCATATGAGAGGAAATATGTGTAACTTGGGAAAATATGATAATGCTTTAAAGCGTAAGTCTTAGACTTTTTTTTAGATGAAAATAGAATCCTAGAGAGAATGGAATTTGATTATGATTGAAGGTGAGACCTAAGATAGCTTATGGGTAAAATAATAGCACTATAGCAGTGATACTCTTCATCTAGGATAACAATGAAAACCAAACTTCTGAGTACCTGTCCGAATCCAACCCGAATTTAACAGTGAAAACTCGATGTGATTGGGTTTGAGTTTTACCCGTATTCAACTTTCAGGTTCGGGTTTGGTACAGTTGATACCTGCCCCAAACCCGATTAATATATGTAATATTCACACATAAATAAATATATAAAACCTATATATATATATATATAAATTTGATATATATATATACATAAAACCTATATAGATATAGAAATACATATTTCGGGCGGATTCCCATCGGGTTTAGGTTACCCGAAACCCGACGAATTTGGGGATGATATCATTATTATCAACCTCATTTAATTCGGATTCGGATTTTAGATTTCAAATTCGGGTTGGGTAAGCACAAACCGGATCCCGACCTGCCCGTTGTCATTCCTACTTTCCTCTTCCATATATTTGTGGACAGATTCTTTTAGAAAGGAGAAAACTTTGAGAATCATAAGATAAATGTTGGAATTCTTAAATGTTTCAACTTCAATTAATCTCACAATTGATTAAAAAAATCTAATAAATAGAAATTTCAAAATGCAGCTTTTAGTGACAAAGCTTAAAGTTTGGACAATTGAAAATTCACTTCCTAAGAACATGACATATGCTCAGGAGGATTTATGCAAAGTCAGATTTTGTTCATGAAGATACAAAAGTAGAAGCACCCTACAAAGTCATAAATTTAAGTTTGTTCAACCACCACTTATTGGAGGTATTATGGCCAATTCATCTCTGTCTTTAACAACTGTTGACTCAGTTGTATACTCTTCATTTAGAGCCAAAACCATGCACCCTCTTATTTCTTCCATACCTGGAAACTTGACAAGAACCTTTTCCAAACAATCATAGGTTGTACTTCCAGATGGCACTTCCACTGTCATGTCACTCAAGCCGGTAAGATCTCGCGCTCTAGCGAAAAACAATACTTTCACCTTCATCAAAGAACTCTCCTTCTTGCTCTGCATTTCATCTCCTTCCATCATATATCCTTTCTTCATATAACAAGAAACTAGTTAATGTAAGACATGTTTCATGCAAAATGATGAACATTCAATATGATAACACAAATCAATGCACATATTTTATTCACAGCTATAATTAAATAGTGAAAACAATTCCTCCATCTAACTCATCTCCTACCACTAAAAAAAATTCAGCAACAGAAGATCATTCAATATTAAAAAGACACAACTATTGAGTTCCAACGTACCAATCCAAATCAGTGATTTAAATTGCGGACCACATCACCTGATGCGGCCACAATATTGTAGTTGCGGTGACTGCCCTAGCCGCATCACACCAATTGCGGTGTGATTCTGAATCACGATGATGCGGCTGCATCGGGCCGCAACACAACCGCATCGGGTTCAAAAATATTGTTTTAATCACAAAATAATTCACACCGCAACAGGCGCAATGACCACAATCGCAGTAACCACAACCGTTACCGCAACCGCAATTTAAAACACTGATCCAAATACTTCATCACTATCATCAAATCCATTAAAGTGACGGAATGTAAGTTTCATGATATACTCCTAAATTGTCATATCCATGCAGGCTGCATTAAATCATTTAGCCAACTAATTCAACATCAGATATTACTGTGGCTGTCTAAGTTCAAGATGAGAAAACATCGTTGTTGTCACTTCTGTTGCTGCAACCACCGTAGCCGGTGGAGCATCAGAGTATCGAGACCTCATGTTGAAATTGAAAACCATCCATCTTCATATGGCTTTGAAACATGCTTTATCAATTTGCTATTGTCATGCTTCTTTATACTGTATAGAATAACTGCTAGGTGAGATTGATATTCTTATTTCTTAACGATGGATTATTTTCTGATTTCTTTTTTCGTAGAAATTACTTCGCGATTTTGATTCTATGTGTTGGATGATGTATATGATATTCTTAATAGTGAAATAGTCTGATTTTGATTCTTCATGGATCATGGCAATAGCTACTCAAATATATACTTTTTAAAATAAAAATTTGTTCATGCTTTCATTACATTTCGTCGTCGACTGATTGTCATATCAACACAAAAATTCTACCGACTTAAACCAAGGCTATTTTTCAAATTAAATGTTTGCTCTAGTAAACTATTATCTTTAAGATCATACTAAGCATATTATTCCAAGTTTCAAGAAACTCTTATTTGTATCCATAGATGAAGATGTTAAAATACTCACTTCAGTCTTGAAAATTTTCAAATACAAATTGAACTTCTATATGCATTTTGATGCAGGTCTCAAATACAAAGATGGTGGCATTTCTTTGACTATCTCAAACTCGAAGCTTTTGTCATTGCTGCATCTTTGTTAATAAGAATAAGTTGTAGCTTATTTCTTGATATAGCTTTAAATTGTTGAAACAACTGAACATTATCATAGTATAGCATTGTTCTACAATGAAACCTTGTTTAGTTGTTTAATCCTTTTTGTTAAAGCTGTGTAAAGAATGCCACAAACCATTCTCACTGACCAAGATGCAACAAAAGCTTTAAGTTTGAAATTGGCATAGACATCTCACCACTTTCATATTTGGTACTTCTATCATAATGCATCAAAAAAGCTCGAAAAGTGTCTATAACTCAAAAAAGTGTCTAGCTCGAAAAGTGTCTATAACTCTAGAACGGATTTTAGTCGAATTTATGATTGTGAAGAAGAATTTCTTGAAACATGGGATAATATGCTTCACAAGTATGATAGCTTAAAAGAGAAAACATTTACTTCGAAGGAAAAAATGAATAAGCTTTAGTTTATGGTTCAGATAGTTTTTGTACTAGTATGACAAACACACAACACAATGAGATCAAATGAGAGCACAAACAATGTAATTAAAATTATGTGAGAGCACAAACCTGCCTATGTGTGCTTGATGTTATACATAGTCGGTCCTAAGCTCGGATAAAAGGTGAAGGTTGTGTTACGCAGTCGACAACCAATATAACTTTCTCAAATCTCTATGAGGTTAACATTGCTATGAATGTGAAAATAATATAATCAAAATCACAGAAGAACTCACTATTAACCATATCATTAGGAATTATTTCTCCTATAGGAATCAAGACAATAACAAATCCATTCAAATAAAAAGCATCTCTAAAAGAGATAAGAAGGTGAATGGTTTACAATTTGAAGCTTAATTGCTGATAGCAGCATGACCCTTTCGATCAATCCAATGATCTTTTGGGATCAGGTTCTTGAAGATCCTAACAACTGCTTACCGTTAATTATAATTCAACAGTGATGCATCAATTCAGTGTTTTAAATTACGGTTGCAGTTAATGCGATTGCAGTCATTGTGGCCGTTGCAATGCAGATTGCGGCAGTTGCGGTATGAATTATTTTCGTGATTAAAACAATATTTTTGAATCTGATTCGGTCTGATGCGGTCCAAATACGTTCCGATACAGTTGTGTTGCAGCCTGATGCGGCCCGATGCAGCCGCGTCATTGCGATTCGGAGTCACACTACAATTGTAGTATGATGCGGTCACCGCAACCACAATATTGCAGCAACATCAGATGACAGATGATGTGGTACACAATTTAAATAAAATAGAGAAGTCAAAGGTCAATAAAAATTGTGTGATTCAGAGTTATTACCTACGTGGAGAGTTGTTGTTATGTTGGAGGGTGGAACTTATGGGTTTTCTCTTCTCTTCTTTAGGCTTCAAATTGAATCCACAGCAATGAAATTGATCAATAAAATGTTGTCACAAGATGTGACCAGACATCGATCGACAAAGTCTTAGGTTGCTTCTCCACCAACCACCTATTGTAATATATGAGTTGGGGAAAGGGATTCTTCTGAAATGTTTTTATAATTTTTTTGTATTAGGTCACATATATGGAAATTAATTTGATTTAAAAAGTAATTTTAAATTGTTTGGGTGCATATATAATACTGAAACAACATTTTTAATTGTGAAATATAGTAAGAGAATATTGTATTTCTTCATATCAGAAGATAAATTATCTCCTTCAGCCAGTAAAAGAATGACATGTATATTGTTTTGTTTAGTTTTAGAAATATTTTTGTAAAAAATGATTAAATGGTACACATGTCATGATTTTACTGGCGGAATGAAATAATTTATCTACTTATACCAAGATATACATTATTCTCATATAATAATATAATAATTAATAAATAAGTGTGAGACCCTCCATTAATGGAGAAAAAAGTTGGGTAAAAAAGAAATAAAACATTAAATGAGATGACACATGTTACTCTTAAAAACGAAAGGAAAAATAACTATGGTAAAACTTTTACCCAATAAATTTTTTTTTCTTCTCAAAACACTATTCAATATGTTTGGAGATGATCATAAAAAGACTAAAAGGGGTTTGACTAAGGCGTTTCCTTTTTCAAAAATGTTTTTTTTTGCTGAAGCTAAATGTTTAGCCTCTACTAAAATATTTTTTAAATTATAAATTATTTTATTTTGAATTTAATTTACTTTAAACACTACTTTTAAGTTGCCTGGATATTATACTGAAAAATACGATTTTTTCTTATAAAGACCTAAACAAACTCACTTTTCAATATGAATATGTTTGGATATTCACTAAAAAACTAAAATTACGTTTGTTGTTTTTTTCTCTTTGGTCAAAAACATTTTTTTGATAAAAGGTTTAAAAATCTTACAATCAGACACGACCCATATATCTCAATGACACTCAACTTTCCAAAAGAAAAATGACATGTTATCTGAATCAACACAACTTTTAGATTTTGGTTAGAATTTCATGTAGTCTCTCTTACTATTTTGTACAAGCTTGGACCTTTAATTTGATTTATATAAATTGACGCCTTATAATATGGTGTAAACATATAATTTGATTGTGGAAAACACTAGTTGCACTCACGATTTAGAGAATTATGGTTAAATATTATATCCTATATTCTTCGTTAAAAATATATGTTGATTTCAATATGATCATTAGTGATTAGTTCCATTAATTTTAGGATTAAGGGATTATACCATTTGACAATTAGGTGATGAGTTGTTATCATTAACCATTCTGAGTATTGTGTTTTGGATGCTATCAAATTCAATCATCTTTTTATTTTATTTTATCATTATCTTAATTAAATATCCATTTAAATTTAATAGTATCTAGAATAATTAATCAGGTGTAGAAACTATTTTATTGCTCACTAATGCAATACTTAATGCTTGAGCACACTATATGCTCAGAATAAAGGAAGGAAACAAAACAAACTTTGATATGTTTAAAAAAATTCAAAGCCTAAATATAACATTTTAGCTTATTTAAATGTTTGTTATATTACAAATGTCTTAAAATAGGCTATCATTATGGTGTTCGATGTCAGTTTGGATCGAATTTTAGGAAAAAGTTGTCCGATCTAAACATAAAATTAATTTGCAGTCTAATCCAATCCGATTTGTTAATATTGAAACATTCGGTCCAACCCGCTCCAAATATTATATGTGGTGTCAGTTGATTTAGATCAGTTTTGTAATAAAAGATTAACATTACACATAAACTTCAAAACTCATAAAACTAAAATGTTAAGTATACACTTTAAAGTAACATATTCAAATGCATTCATGTTAATAACGATGATGTTTATATACACTATAAAGACATAATATTACAGGTCTACAACCTTGTTCCTAGCACCATGCCAACATAAACAAAGAAACGATTATTATATATATTAAAAAATTATATTCATAGCAAAATATTCTGGTTAAAAAAAAGAAGAAACAATTTGACACAATGGACAACTGATATTGATTTCTTCCTTCATTGTGATTATATTGTATATAGAAAAAAACAAACCTAATAACTTAATTATATTTGTCAAAAGAAATATCATATCTACAGTGTAAACATTTTACCAACATGTTTGAATTTGCATTTTACCAACATGTTCGAGCATATATTTTTTAGTCATCAAATAAGCATTACTAAATGTATCATATCAAACACAATCTGAACATATTTGGATTTTACCATTTCGATTTATTTTGGACCAGTTTCTGATTTTATTTTTTGACTGTCTGTATTTGATCACCCGTAGCCATCATACATACAATTAAATAAGCAAAAGTGTTAATCACAAAATATAGGAAAATATTTGGTTTATAAACTTTAGGTAAGGTCATCCAATTTTACTCTGGAAAAGGTTATTAGAAAACAATTCAGAAGTCCCACATGAAAAGTCTTTTCCTGCTGGAAAAAATTTAATGCAGAAACACAGAGAAGCAACAATGGTGATAAAGGTTACATTTGTAGGATGTGTTACTAAATATCCAATGTAACAAAAACAACTCAACCCAAAGTCTAAGAAAATAATTCTCTATCAAGCAAAATTCCAAACTGATGTAATTTGTTTTCAATATTAACAATGGTTCCTATAGAGCCAGCACTTCCATATCAGCATGCTCATTTTTTTTAGCAGAAGATGAGGCTTCAGGGTTTTCCTTGTCATCAGTAGACTTCATCTCTTGCATGGGAGGAGGGTTTACAATTGTCATTTCCGAGAAAAGGTTGTCCGAAAGTCGTCCCTTCATTTCCCGGTGCTCCTGACACAAGGCACACCAGTGCAGGCAGCAGTGAACACAACACGGGTCACCGGGCGAATTCTGCCGTCACCAAAGGAATAACTAAGAAAATATTGAACAATAACTTATGTCATAGGTAAAGCATAGGAAATAAATTTAGGATTTGTGTAAGTACATGTTACTAGGAAACACAAAAGTAAAGCGAATAATTTATATATAGAATTTGACCCCTCCATGAAATTCTTGTGCAACCATTATTAGGCCTTTGACGATGTGGTGAACATGATTTATGACAAATCATTATCTCATCGTTCGACACATGTAGCCGACCCCACCTAGTGGGATTAAAACTTAGCTGTTGTCGTTATTTACAGTGTGGTGAACCTAAATCCCAAATCATTTTAGGGGAAGTAATCTTTTACCAAATAATAGATGGTCCCTCTCTCACAAATTGATGCGGATTACAAAATTGTCTAAACAGTACTATTAACTATTATCTTTTAAATAAATAGAAGCCACTTTTGGTGAAACTACTAGGTAAGAGTAAAAATGAGATGCTAAACAATGCAGTGTAGTCTCAGGCACCAGAAATGGGGAAACACTATAGGGTATAATTCCTTCAAATGGGTAAAACACTCTAGGGTGTTTTTCTTCTCTTAGAAGAGAAGAAAAAATAACAACCAAGACTTAGTCCCACTAGGGCGAGTCGGCTACATGGATCGAATAACATTTGTGATATTCTACCATAAATCGTGCCCATTGACATAACATTATCTTTAAATCTATTCTAATAGTCTTTCACCTATGTTTTTTTCTTAAACAGAAGAAAAAGTAAAGCATAAACAACCATATAATACTCCCTCAGTTCCTTTACAAGTGTTGTCCTACTGTCTTATTGTCCTAAGTTGTTTTATACAAATCAAGAAAATCATGGAATTTTTTTTAACAAAATTATTAATGTATTCCTATTATATCTTCACAGTTCTTCTCTACATGTTTAGTTGTTCTATCTCCACAATAACAAGGATAAGAGTATAATTGATAAAAGAGTAGTTAACATTGTCTTAAACTATGAGAATGACACCAATAAGGCATTGGTCTAGTGGTGTAAGGTCCTGCTAGATCCCCAAAAGACCAGAAGGTCAAAGATTCTATTTATGGGAGCAATACTTGTTGGGAGGGGCAGCCACACACCCCAAAAGAGATTAGTTCCTTACCTATAAGGTGATGGATACCCTTGGTAGTACCAAAAAAAACTTTGAGAAAGATAGTTAAATAGGAACAAAAAATTTCAGAAAAAATAGACACTTGTAGGAACAGAGGGAGCAACTCAATTTTGGTTGCAATTTTCCAATCACTAAAAAACTAGCTTGCAAGAGAACATTTGTCAAGCTGCATGGATTGCTCAAACATTGTAGAAACCAGACTTGTAGAAAGTCAGTATCACAATTGCCAACAATGACACTAGAATCATGCCCATACAGGCATTTAATCAGTTTTTTATGATTAGAGAAAGATCATCAAGTAACTCTTTGTTTCCTTTCCAATTTGATAGTTCACAATATGCATGTATTCTTGCGAAGATAAAATGTCTTATCATCACATGGTTTTGTTTTTTCACATAAGAAAATACATGTCAGGCTTGATATAGAACAGACCCCTGCAGAAGGTGCACGATTTTTAGCGTAATGCTATATTACACGTCCGCAACAAGCAGAAGCAATATTCTCCACAGAGGGATTTTTGGTATATGCCATTACATATTTGCAGTTGACTACTAGTCCAAGTGAAAAAGAAATTTAACATGTACCTTCAAGTGATATTTCTTCTGTAAGGATTGCCGAACCTGACCGGTGTATATGCCACACATCCACCAAGTGAAAAATAAACCTTCAAAAATGAGAAATGATGTCCCTGGGTCAATGACACCATTGAAGATCGCAGTTGCTGCAGCCAGAGCAATGCCACCTTCAACAAAAATGGCATGACAAACGCACGGTCCAGTCCAAGGAGTGTCTTCATTCAAGCTTTCTACATTGCGTCCAAATAATACACAAGGACAAAAAAGTCCTGTTATGCCTGCAGTGTGGGAGGAATAGTATATAAATCACCAATTCTGTTCAGTCATTGCAATGGTAAAATTGATAACATAGCCATACAAATAAGTCCTATATATTCCAGGCATGGTCTAACTATAATTTAACACATAAGGTATGTAGAGACTTTTTGATAGTGCAGATCATTTGTCAGAGGAAACATATAAGGTAAGATGATTATTACTCTTTAGACTCAATTGCCTAGTCCAAAATAGATAATTCCTTGACTCTAGGAAAGTTCGATAACTTAATCATGCATTAACTTACAGTTTTCTCTATCTCCAGCACATCCAAAGATCCCGGTCGTCCAAGGTTCATCGGCAGGAGGTGCATAGCTTTCAGGTAATGGCTGCCCACACTCGAAGCACTTGTGAACAGTCAACTGCAAAGTATTTTAAACTATTAGCAAGTATCTGTTTACCAGTATAAACTAAAAATCAGAATAGGAACATATGCACAATTTTTCAAAACTTCATTCTGCTTTCTCTTGCAATGTCACAAAAGATTCGATACAAAGTTGAAGAGCATTGGCTGCTTCTAAAGATCTTTTTAAGATATTATAAAACAGTTCAAATATATTTTGATACAATTTAACACTCCTCCTTGATTTAAAGCTTACAACCTTTGAAGTTGTTAAAATAAACATACTAAAAGAAAACGATCCTAGAAACCAATATGGGCTTCATAACCATAGCTGAAAGACAACTACTATGGCGAGCAAACCAGGAAAAAATGTGAGAAAACAAAGGAAGGTGTACCCTGACACGTGCCATTGAGGATTATGTGAACCAAAACAAGTGTAGAAGAGAGTCTATGTATCTGATGGTTGATGGGAGACAAAAATCTCTCAATTGACAACATAAAACAATAACAGGTTTTTATCCCTAAAACAAAGAAAGGAATTTGGATGTGCTGAAGAAACCAATATGAGCGAGTAGGGTGGGATTTGCGGCATTTTGGGACCCAACCCGGTCATCATTCTAGCAAGTTGGGTTAGGATGAGGGAATTTTTCTCAAACCTGATCCAAACCGCTCAGATCAAAAGTTAAAATCGGAAACTGAAAATTCATTATTTATGCTTCTCAGTTAAAAAACAATAAAGGTCACAAATAAAATAAAAAGTCACATAACAAGCCTTACTATGTTAACTTAAGTCTAAAATAAACTAGAGTACACTAACAGGTCTCAAAAGCCAAAAAAGAACAAACCGCATTAGTCAACTGAAGTCAATGTCATCACATATAGCATATGGACTGACATATTCATTTACTTCATTCTCAATTATCGAGTGGAATGGAGGGGGATAAATCAAGGTTCCATTGTTTTGAAGTTCTTTTATCAAATGAAATGAGTGGAACAGAAAAGGAACCATTACCCAAAACCCCGCAAATCGGGGTGGAACCAAACAGAATGGAAACTCTTCTTCTGTTCCATTCTATTCCATTCCATTTCACCCCCTCAAAAGAATGGGAAGGTAACTCCCCTTCCATTTCTTCCCTTAATATCCCTTTTCCATTCCATTATGTTACATTCCATCAATCTCCAAACTCCCAAACACATTAAAGAACCGTCCTTCATACAACACGGGAGCCAGAAATCATAGACATAGATATCCAAACTACAAAGCCAGTGATTTAAACACTACTAATCACTGAGCATCCAAAGATGTAATCCACAGATTGAACAAACAAGAAATCAATTATTCAAAACACACAAACCATAAGCAAGTCGAATGTATGATGAAGCATGAACTGTGGCCATTTATCTCAGAGTTCACTTTTCGACCTTGTTACTGACATTTAATATCCATTGTTAAACCGACACCTAACATTATAAAATTACGTTAATAGTGATAGTTGACTTATTTTCGAGGAACCAGCCTGCATTAATTGGATCACTCACAACCACCTGCATTCACATTCTAATTATCAAATTAAATTTCAGGGAACTTTAACCGCCACTGATGGGTCATTCCTTTATCTAGGCCTCAAGGTAATGTTATAAATCCTCAATAGTCAATAGCATAAACTTTAAAACAGTTAAACCCATGTCGCATTTAACCCGATCTAATGTCTCAATTTCTACAACTAGATAACTTAGGTAAAAATGTTACAACCAAAAAAAAGGTGGCCAATTGCTCGAGGCTCCTACTTATTGGGGTCTGACAAATATATCCGATAGCGGATCTTGACCACAACTCTTGTGGTCCGACTAAAAACAAGCCGGACAACCGGAATGTAGATAAAATTGAAAGAAATATTCATGTTTTCTATACCGGTTTGAGAAGTGAATAAATATTAAAGAAAATAATGATTCAAACCTGAGGAACCTCAATTGGCTGATTCAATTCACCAGGATTGATATCTTCAACGGGGGCTTGATCTTTATGAAGCTTCACGTAACGAGATTCATTCCTTTCCTCCATCTTTCTACTATTGATGCTGAGAAATGGAAACAATGGAAAATAATAATAATGAGGGGAAAAAACGCAGAGAGAAATGAAAAAGTGTTTAAGATCTAAATAATATATAATATTACTTTGTCGGTTACGTGCAAGCAAATGGATTTAGTGAGAGGGAGTATCTTCCTTACTTTTTCTTAACTACTTTTCATCAAATGGATTTAGAGGGTGACCACTTTCGATATTATAATATGGTGTGGATCACATATATCCACTTACTCCGAGAGTAAGTCAAAGTCTCAACATCTTAGTCATCCAATTTTGGAAAATTCAATGGTTTAGATGTATTTACTAATTCAAATAATTGGATTTTCCAAAAATGAATAATCATGAAGTGAAGTATGTTTTTTCCACTTACTCTTGGAGTAAGTGAATCCCTTTTATAAAAACTAAATATATATTTTTACGGTTTCTTATTTTGTCCTTACTAATATATGTTTTCTACCAAAAAAATCATATAACATATTTCCTTATTTTATGTTATATGTTTGTTTATGTAACTTTTACTTTTTTTTTCTCCATTTAAACACAGCATTTTTTCCACATGAATCAATGTAATATTTGTACATGACAATTTATCATTTTCATTCTTTAACGTGCAAAATTGTAAATCACGTTTTGTTGATTTTGTTATAGCTATGAAATATGTAATAAAATATATAAATCAATTACAATTCACACAATAGAAAAGCGAGTTGACAGACACATAAATGTCTTTCAACACACTAGTAATAATAATTGGAATGTCCTTTTTTATTTGTTGTATTTTATATTATTATTTTTATTCAATAAACTTTAAATTATAATTTTTTATTGGAATGCTCAATTTATGTTTGAGAGAGAAAGTTGAAAGTGTAGTTAATATTTTGGTGATGATTACTTATGATTATATAATTTTTTTTTTTGTAGAAAATAAAAAATATTAAAGTAAAATAGGAAAATAGAAATTATATCACGATGATAGTTATATTTTGTTTTGACTTTATATATAACTAATGTGTCGATAGACACTTAAATATTCAATTTTTATATATTTTATCGAAGAATTAGAATGTATTTTTTGTGTTTGATGTACTTTATATTATATTTTCTTTGTCTGTATTATAACTAGTGTGTTGACGGCAGTGCCTGTCAACCCGCTTTCTTATCGTTTATAATGTATAGTCTACATGCAATAAATATCCAATGTAGTAAATTATGTTAGATATTATAATTTGCGGTTCAATATATTCGTTTGAGGTAATTGTTCAATGTTAATGAATGAATGATGTCTTGCACTCCAATTCTTTACTACTTAACAATGAACAATTACCTCAATGTTGTGATAAATTGAACCTTGAGCACGAAATGTATAGATATCACGTCCAGTTGTGACTAAGTTGTTATCAAGATGAACATGTTCTACGTTGATGTGTTGATTCATTTAATTTGTGTTATATGTTCTATTTTATATTGAAAAACAAAATATTGAGTTAATGAATTAAAGATTTGACATTTTTCTAATAAAATGTATATTGACTTGATGAATCAAATATTTGACCATAATTTCCCTTTCTTATTTCTAATAAAATATATTTATGCATTAATTATATTTTCTCTTCTCATTGAAAATAAAAAACTAATAAACCTAAGTTATGAATCCTACATCAATCTTTCTTGTTCAATGAATTTGTGGTATTGTTGCATTCAATCACCTTGTTAAAAAAGAACAGGAAAAAATGATATGATGTATATATGTTGAAATAATCATATATATCTTTCCATATTTACATTGAATATTTCTCTCATATTACATTTTTTTACACGAGTTGTAAGTAATTGATATATTTTTATTACATTTTTCATAACATGTTCTCTTCATGATTACTCATATTCCAAATAATTTATGTACCAAAAATATATTAAAAAAGTTAAATTATCAATTATCTTTCCATATTTACATTGAATATTTCTCTCATATTAATCTTGCATAAATAACATGGTGTACATACATAATTACATGGAACTTTATGGAAGTTTATTAATGTAAATATGGAAGTTGATGAAAGTTTATCAATGGTATGCTCAAAGTTTATTTATAAAAATTAAATTCTAAATTGTGAAAGGTAAAATATGTACACAAATTACACCATGAGTGGATAGTTAATTTGTGTTTTCCCTTTATTAAGTACTATAGATGTTTAATTTAAAGTGAGAATGATGGTTATTCTGTTATGATGATTACCTATAATCATTATTTTTGTAGAAATTAAATAGTGTCAAAGACAAAACAAGAAAGCGAAAATTACACTATAATGATAGTTACATCATGTTTTACCTTTATATATACTAGAGTGTTGACTAGTATTGTCATGCCAGTCAACCCGCTTTCCTATCATTTGTAACGTATGCTCTACATGTAATAAATGAATTATGTTAGATATATTATAATTGAAGTTGAATATATTATAATTTGCATTGAATTATATGGTTTTTTGGGTAGAAAATAGAATCTAATGAGAAGAAAATATGAAATCATTAATTACACCCTGGTGAGCAGTTATTTTGGTTTTTGACTTTATTAATAGTATATATATATATAGATAGATATAGATATATATAATATATATATAGATTATAATAATATATTATTCACTATTAATTTATTAATTATTTTTTAACTCTTAAATAAAAATAACGCAAATTAATGGTAAATGATATACTAACAATATAAAATGTATGGAGTATAATATTTATAAATTTTTAATGTAAATGTTTATACACATTCACCTTATATTACTTATCATTTATTAAAATGTAAAGAATTACATTAATGTTATATACGTCTTTTTTCTCAATTTTATACTCTATATTAATGTTTATATATGCCACAATCAAATTACAATTAATGGAGATGATGCAAGATTAAATTTATAAATTTTAAAATCCTGGTTTTTGTATCTCGTAATATATTAACATATATTATAGACTTAGTAATAAATGAGGTAAAGAATTTTGTGTTGACTATCATCAAAAGAATTAAAATCAATCCGATCTTGTACCAAAAATATCAATCCGGTCAAATAAAATATAAACTTAAAAACTAAATGATTAATGTTTTGTTTAGTTATAAAGAAGAAAATGACAAAAGAAACAAAAGAGTGAGAGAGTGCAGAAAAAATAAATAAATGTGAGAATATGGTAGGTTTTTATAATATTTGGAATAATAATAAAAAAATAAGAAAAAACTATATTTTATTTGTTTTTCATTTTGTTTGATCGGATAGAAATTGATAAGAGAAATATGATATCATATTTCAAAAGATAAAAATATCATTAAAATAAAGAAAAGAGAAGAAATTATTTTATTATTAATTAAAATTAAATATTATAATTTTAATAATAGTTTTTATTATATATATTTCATTATAATATCAATTAATTTTTTAGTTAATATTTTTTATATCAAATAGAGGCTCATGCATGTTACTAGCATTTGTAACAAGTAGAGAAATGAAAATAAAAATTGAAGTATATTTCATACAAAAATATTAGGTGATAAAATTATTCATAAGTCATCCAAATTAAATTCATCCATTATAATTAATGAATTTAAATAATGAATTTCAGTGTATAAATTTAGTAATAGACAAATTTGAATTCAACGGATTCCAATGGTTTTTCTCTTATAGTTTTAATGTTCATTCCTCTTTTCATTTTCTCATCAAACTATAAGAGAGAATGTATGGTAATCTCTTATAATTTTTATTCTATATTTCTCTCTCCATAACCTAAAAGGAAAAAGTATTTTTCTTTTCAACTTCTCTCACATTTTCTTTCTTTATGCTAATTTTATATTCTATCATAGAAAGAGTCAACTAAAATGAAAATTATCTATATTTTAAGAAACATATTTAAGTCTTTTTATTTTTTCTGATAATTGCAGTCATAATTTTGCATACTTTAATTTATGTGCCTTAAAAAAATAATGTTTTTAGGGACATTTATTTTTTTTAAACGGAATAAGAGTTTTTATATCAAATAAATAAACATAGTTATTTTCTACAAACGCTGTATTTTTTACTCTGCGATTGAATATAATAATAATAATTAAAAGAATTACCGAAGTAAGTATAATTCCTCTAAAAGAACATATTCCATATGCATGACATTATTTCAAAGGAAAATTATTAAGATAATGCCATTAAAAAACATTCAAAACCAGCCTAAATTTATTTTCCAAAACCTGCTTTGTAAGAACCCAAATTCTACCATTAAATTTTTTTCCTTATTTTAATCAAGTTTCATGCATTTTTCCTATAAATCACCTTTGCCAATTACATATCTTTATTCTAAAATCGCAATCTCCTCTTTACACTCACACTATAACCCAATAACGACATACACATTGGTTTGACAGAAAAACATAATTCATAGTAATGCAGCTCAGTAACTACTGCATACAACTAGCTATGAGTTTCCAAAACACCCATAGCTACAAATATCCAGAGTTACCATCATGTACAAAAATCATACTCATAGTTACAAATATTCAGTTTCAAAATACAATCAATAGATTACAAAAAGAATAGGCAAGAAAACTCAAAAAGAAAAAGCCTCTAAGCTCCTAACCAAACCATATTTACATCTTCCGCCTACATGCAATGGGATTAATATTGACCATACACAGAAAGCACAAAGGAATAAGTCGTTAACTCAATAAAAGTCAATATCCGTTACTCTACATTTTAATTAAGTTAAGTAAACAATTTAAAATCAAATGTACTTAAAACCATTTTCATCGTTTATACTTTTGAAAACCATGCTACATAACTTGAGCCAAAGTTTGCTACATCGCTTGAGCCAAAGCCGCTACACCACTTAAGGTTAGCTAAAACAAATTTCCCTTTTTCTTTGAAAACGTGCTACATAACTTGAGCCAAAGTTTGCTACATCGCTTGAGCCAAATCTTGCTACATCGCTTGAGCCAAAACTTGCTACATCGCTTGAGCCAAAGCTTGTTACATAGCTTGAGCCAAAGCTTGCTACATCGCTTGAGCCAAAACTTGCTACATCGCTTGAGGCAAAGCTTGCTACATTACTTGAGCCAAAGTTTGCTACATTACTTGAGCCAAAGTCGCTAACCAATCATGGTCGGCTAAAAACGAGTTTTCTTTTCATTGACACTCCATCAATTCATAAACAGTAAATCCACGCCATCATTATTACAAACATACCCATATATGTTTATAATATATAAGTGGTTCACAACTCAATTCATTATCATCAACCAGAAAATCCACGCATTTTCTAACACAATGCATAAGTTAAAGACTTATCCTTACCTTGGTGAGCCTTGGGTTTGGTTCTTGGCAACTTCGCAAGTTCCACCGACACCGCCGCCAACTTTAGGATCTTTCCTCATTCCCACCATATAACACAATGTTAGTCATTTATTCTAAATATCACATAAACAACTTATATTGCATTATTTAACCATACAAGATATTCATCATATTTTCAATGTTTCTAAACTACTTTCATCATAAGTTTACAACCATCTAAAACATACATATTCATCTCATATTTCAACATTAGAAAGTAAACTCATCTTCTACCTCTAGCATTTTACCCATTTTCCACTCTAACCACATTTTCTCTTTAGGGTTTTGGGGTTTTCTTGAATCAACCCACAAACCCTTTCCATTCTCGAAATACTAACTCTAAACCAAGAGTTTACAAGAGAAAAACACATAAAACGAACCATAACTCAAAAGGATGAGTTTCCATGGTTTCTCATATTTTGAAAAGAGATCCAACATACCAAAAATGGGTTTCAAAGAGAAGAAAAAAGTTAGAATCAAGAGTTTTACCCCTTCTCAAGCTCTTGGACGAGAATCAAAGCTCATAGACCTTGGAAATGCTCTCTTCTCTCACCTCTCTTCAAATCTTAACCTACAAAATGTATTTGGGGTTTCTCTCAGTTAATGCACTCGTCGGGTTCTCGTTTAAGCGAGCCCATTCTCGCTCAAGCGAGAAAATCCCGCCTATTTTAAAAACTCAGATCTGACCCTCTCGCCCAAGCGATGCATCTCTCGCTCAAGCGAGGATCCTACAGCCTCGATAGGTCCAAAATGTCACTTTTCTCGCTCAGGCGAGCCAACTCTCACTCAGGCAAGACCACCCTCGCTCAAGCGAGCCAACTCTCGCTCAGGCGAGAATCCTCTAGTATAGCTCAGGATTTCACCCTCCTAGGTGAACCTTTCTCTTCCAGGCGATAATCCCTCGCTCTAACGAGAATCCCAGGACTGATACTATAATTTTAAAGAATGAAATCAAGGGTGTTACATGCTTCCCCAATTTTAGTTGATAAGGGCCCATTTTTAACTTTTTTTTATTTATATATTTTTAAATTAAGCAACCCATTTCAATTTTTAAAATCCATTTTTTAAAGTTGAGAAGACGATTTGGTTAAAAAAATACATTTTTTTAGTAATTGTGAGAAAGAAATGAGTTTAGAGGATTTTTTTTAGAAAATGCAACAAGTAAGGATCAAATATGTATAATATTAAAGTGAAAATCTTATAATTACTTCTCAATTTTAAGTTTATAATACAAGTCTTATATAATTATTAGTTATATATAATAAATTAATATTAAATATTAATATATTATTATTGTTTATTATAACAACATCAATAAACCATTGATCCCATTACGTGGTTCATTATAATATTATAAAATAATCATATAAACTAAGTTAATATTATATTATAAAAAAATTAATATTAATGTAAGTCCAACTTAATAATGTTTATAATATGAATAATTATAATTAAACATTAATAATGTATTATTATTAATTTAATAATATCATTATAAGATTTATAT
Source organism: Lupinus albus (assembly GCA_009771035.1). Lineage (NCBI taxonomy): Eukaryota > Viridiplantae > Streptophyta > Magnoliopsida > Fabales > Fabaceae > Lupinus > Lupinus albus. The sequence goes on along the minus strand of CM020013.1, from coordinate 3,547,363 downwards.
TATAAAATTTAAAAGTAGATAGTAATTATATTTGAGTCTCGATATACTTATACAACTAAATAAAAATAAAAACATGGCTAAGGAACAATTAGAGAATTGAACTTGTACAAATTTATTTCTCAACCATGCAATTTTCTATAGTGAGATTGAAAAAAAAAACATTGATTAAGAAATAATATACCACATCAATGTTCTTTTACACCACTAGACCAATGTCTTGGAGTTAATATCTTTTTTTAACTACAAAACAAAACATCCTATTAAGTATATGAATCTTCTACTTTATAAAATTTATACCATTCTGAAGCAAAATTAAAATTTTCACAGTAATTCATTTATTTCGCCGTTATGGTGTCATTATGGTTTTCAAATCCAGAACGGTCCAAAAATAAAACCGATAATCGACTCAAAATAGAATAAAACCACAAAAACAGAATGTGTTTGGATTGTGTGGTTCTATTTTTTAAAGACTGATCGGCTCGGTCTGATTTTTTGTTTCACCTCTTGAATCCAGACCGACCCAGACGAGACCGAAATAGTATGTAAAGTTTAAGTGTTAAACATTTTTAAGTCCCAACCGCATATAATGTTTGAATCAGAATCGACCAGACATTTTAATATAAAAAGATCGGACTGGATCAGACCGCATGTTAAATTATATGTTTGAATTAGATGATTTTTTGCCTAAAAATCGATCCAAATGGACCGTGAAAACCTCGTTGTATCATCGTTACTATTTTATTCAATTACCTTATCATGCATCCCTAGATTGAATACAGATCCTCTGTCACATATTTTTTGTGTCGGTCCCAAACCAATTATAGTTTTCCAACCAATAAAAACTTGATTAGTTACAAATAACACACTACTAACGTTCAATTTGTTCCAAATCTATAACCACTAATGGTTGTTCCAAAATGTTAACTATTATTTCTTCCATATATTGTATGATCACAAGTCACATACCTCACCTGTTCTCTTTCATTTGGGTTCTCTTTTGAGAGACAAACAAATTAAAATGGGCAAAACAAGTTATTTAGCTCTTATATCCTTTTTTATGTTCTCACTCTTCATGGTTGAAATCGATGGAAGCAAACAAGGTCAAGTTTTTAACAAGTTTCAAAAGTCAAAATACAAAGTAGATTCACAAGTTGATAGGAGTGACTTTAATGCACAAGAGGTTGTGGTTGATAATCACATTGTTCATTCTCAGAAGGGTCTTAAAGAGAAAGATAGGATTGATAAGTTACCAGGACAACCACAAGTGAATTTCTCTCAATATGGAGGGTATGTCACAATTGATAAATTGGCAGGGCGTGCCCTTTATTATTACTTTGTGGAATCTCAACATTCTAAAGAAAAAATGCCTCTTCTTCTTTGGCTCAATGGAGGTATATATAACATTTTTTTATTATTTCTAATCCATCCTTTAAGTGAGATGAAAATGAATCTTGTCATTAAAATGAAAGTATGTTGAAAACTCAAACGTCATTAAAATTATATTGCATTTTAATTTTGATATTAACACCTTTGCATTCACATGCATCAACATCTGAAAAACATATTAATTCATCTTACCTTTGATTTCTCAAACATTTATTTATTATCTCTTATTTTAGTCAAATCATTGAATAACTTGCAAATCATTTTTGAAATGATAATTTATGCATAAAATTCACAACAAGAAAATTTTCGGACCTACCCATATACTCACCTACCCATCAGAATTATTTATTGTTGTACAAGTATATACACATTATTTAAAATTTTAAAAATCTGACATAAATTTAATCTATCTTATATCTATATTATTAGGATACATGTGACTAATACCCACAAAATGTGACTTTGGCTTCATATTGTTTTCAAAATAAGTTATTTGTTGACATCTTGTAGTAACATAGCCATAGCATGTGCTTGTTTAGTTCATAGGCATTAATACCAGAATCAGGTATAATGATGAGCCATCTGAGCTTTGAGATCTTTATTGTGGTGAGCTTTGACACCCAACTCACCAAATGTTTATTATTGTCAATAAATAAATGAATTAATTCTAACTTAATTGTTCGCCATTATAATTAATATGTGTATTTGACTTTCTCAGGTCCGGGATGTTCATCTCTTGCTTATGGAGCAATGGAAGAACTTGGACCCTTTAGAGTAAACAGTGATGGAAAGACACTTGCAAAAAATAGATATTCATGGAACTACGGTATAAGCTCAAATTGATTCCATTATATATACAACTATTATAAATTAAACCAAATTATTTTGAGTTTCTCACTCTAGCTTAATTTTGATTTTGAAGCTGCAAATGTTTTGTTCCTTGAGTCACCTGCTGGAGTAGGATTTTCTTACTCAAATAAATCATCAGATTATGACACTAGTGGGGATAGGAAAACAACAACAGATAATTATAAATTCTTAGTGAATTGGTTGGAGAGGTTTCCCGAGTATAAGAAGAAAGATTTCTACATTGCTGGAGAAAGTTATGCCGGACATTATGTCCCTCAACTAGCTCATACTATTCTACACAATAACAAAAAGGCTAACAAGACAATAATCAATCTCAAAGGAATCATGGTATGTGCTTCCTCCCTATGAACAAAGAATTGTTATCCCATATAATTTCCGAAGTTTTATCCCGCACCAATGACAATGAAGCAAAAATGATGAAAATAATGAATGTTTAAATATTTTATTAGACATGACATATTTTTCATTGGTGTGAAATATGATTTGGGACAACAGATCTATATTTGCCTCCCTAGTCCCTCTTTATATTCTTTTTCTCCTTTATTACTTCCCATTGTGAAGAGATGGTTAGCTCACATGTTAAGTATAATATGCCCTTGAACATAAATGGTGGATATTGTCTACAATTATAGCTCTAAGTTTATAATTATCTCGTCATACTATTTATTTTATTTTCCAATATTTATATAATAGTTTAGATGATAAGTATTGACACAACGATTAAGTTGCTACTTTATATATGACTTGAAGGTCACGGTTCAAATCCCGGATATAAAATTTAAGGTTTAAATAATAATTTTAAGTTATAAATAGAAAATGGGTTAACTTAAGCACTAGATTTGAAGATGTCATTTCTCTATTTACAACCTACTTTATATATACAGATTGGGAATGCAGTGATCAATGATGAAACAGACAACCGAGGAACGTATGATTATCTTGCCAGTCATGCAATCATTTCAGACCAAGCAGCAAATGATATTAACACAGTCTGTAATTTCTCATCCGATGTCATTCCAATTCAGTGCCAAACTGCAATAGATGAATATGACCGAGATGTATCCTTCATTGATCTCTACAATATTTATGCACCACTTTGCAGTAATCCCAACCTCACTGCCCTTCCCAAGAAGAACTCTGTAAGATTAAATTCCAACCTTTTTTTTAATAATCAACAATGACAAGTTTGGATAAATACTTTAATTAGGTACTTATAAATGACCATATTTTTAAATAGTTAAGAGATTATATTTTCACAAACTTCTATCTTTTCCAAATAAGTTAAACATTTATAATATGTTTTCATTCACTGTTTTCTTATGCTCAAATAAATCTTCTATAAGTTATTCTATATAACCTTTAATTGTAGAATATAAAAAAAATCTAAGAATCTATTTGTGAGTTGGCTGAAGTATTCTTTTTCTTTGATTTTTATTCTAAAACTCAACTTGAAACTATAGACCTCAACTATTATTGGTGGTTGATTTTAGAAAAAGAAAAGCTATTGTATGAATTCAGATTAAATGAAACTTAACTAGAGTTGATTGGTCTTTTTTTTATTGTCACAGATTGTTATTGATCCATGTAGTGGTGTTTATACCCATGCATATCTTAATCGTGCTAATGTTCAAGAGGCCTTACATGCCAACGTCACCAAACTCAAATATGATTGGGAATCATGCAGTGATATTATATATTCAAAGTGGGGTGATAGCCCTTCAACAATCATTCCCCTTTTACATGAATTCCTCAATAATGGACTCATAGTTTGGATTTTTAGGTAAAGTCTGACATTTACATAACAAATATAATTACTTACAGCACCATAATAGTTGTAGGGAGTTAACTATTATTCCCATTCTCATTCTTGTAGCTAAGAGTACATAAATTAAAACATGTTTTGATGATTTAATTTTCAACATTTATCTATATATGATACAGTGGTGACATAGATGGAGTAGTGTCCGTTACTTCAACCAAGTATTCCATTAAAAAGATGAATCTCTCCACTAAAACTGCTTGGTATCCATGGTTCTTCAATGGAGAGGTAAGTTATTGGTTATTAGTTAGTTATACTAGAATATTAATGAATGTTTTACCCTATATAGTTTTTTAATCCATCTGGGAATTCACAATTCTTATATGCATATTACATAAAAGGATAACTCATTAAATTTGTAATAGTTGAACAAGATAAATCATATATAACAAGTGGGTGATTGAATGTTCTTAATCATACTTTATATGATAATAGAATTGGTTAATGAAATTAGATATGACACACAGGTTGGTGGGTATGCTGAAGTATACAACGGAGGCCTAACTTTTGCAACAGTTAGAGAAGCAGGGCATGAAGTTCCTAGCTACCAACCAGGAAGAGCACTTTCATTGATTATGCACTTCTTAAACGGCACTCAACTTCCCACTACTAAAAGACAACCTTAATCCTAACATTTTTATATTATTAACTAGAAAGTTACTCGTGCATACGCACGAGACAGTACTTTTTTGTCGGATGATTAAAAACACGAATATTATATGAGCATTCATATAGTTAAAAATATATATGTTACACGTATATTCACATAGTAAAAAAAATATGTTCCCTGTGTATTTGTATTGTTAAGAACAAACATGTGAACCATGCATTCACATGGTTTAAAACACACATGTTATTCGTACATTCTCATTGCTAAGAACACACATGTTACATGTGCATTCGCTTAGTTAAAACATACATGTTACCCGTACATTCACATTGTTAAGAACACAAGTGTTACCCATGTATTAGCCTATTCAAACACATAATGAAAACAAATGATAATTTTAAATTTGAATATTCTAACAAAATTAAAATAAGAAATTGAAACATGATGACGAAAAAGTTGTAGAAAATGAAACAATTTGATTTCAATTTCAATTTATTGTATTACCACAATAAATGAAAAATTGAAGTAGGTAGAAACTATTCATGTTCTTAAAATGAAGAATTATATGATCAATAATATCAATAGGGTGGTGATGTCCGCTGCAACCTCAATTTTAACTTTCAAACACTCATCGTAATAATAATTTTAAACGAACATGAATAGCAAATACATTTGATGTTTCTGATTTTCAATTCCAATGATAAAAAAATTATGATTTTCAGGGAAATAAATTATTTTCCATTAAGTGCAATAATAGTGATATATTGTTACAATGTGTTAGACCTCACCATAAGTAATGAGCATGTTTTGGAGGGAAAACTTTTAAGGAGAGAATGACATGTGTCATGAAGAACATTTTTTTCTTATATAGTAATAGAATATAGTAATAGATGAGGATTTCATGTTGAGTTTTACTTAATGAATAAAATATGGAAGAAAATAAGTTATACTTTTATTGTTTAATCCTCCTTATTTTCGTAAGTATCATTAACATATTTTTACATTCCACGATAATTTAACAGTCAGAAAAACCACATCATGTTTATATCTACAGAGGAAATTTAACATGATGTGGCAGCTATCATGATCGAAGAAAAGTCTTTATGATAATATTTTGATGAATCATGCACTAAAAAATATATAAAAGTATTAACGTATCTAGACTTTTCATTCAAATTTAAAAAAAAAAGATTTGAAACTGAGATAGGAGCATAGTATGGCTTAAAATGAGCACGACACCTCACCTAAAACATCATCATCAACAACATTATTTTTGTCCTTAGTCCCAATAAGAAATAATAAAAATAAGAAGAGTGGAAAAGAAAGGAAATTGAGTCATGTCTAGTACCGAAAGGTTTACAATCAAAGGAGATTGTGACATGTGGTCTTAAACTAATTTTAATGGTAGCTTTAAACTATTTTTAAATAAAAAAATTATAAATCATGAGACTATTATGAACCTCACATTTCACATCGCAATATTACATTCTCCAATACCGTAGAAGATTCCAACATAAAAAAAAATATAACCGACTCGACTTTGTTATTCTCCTTATGGTTTCAACGATACATAAAACACACATGACTTTCTTTCTTTTTTTATAAGTGAGGGGGTCTATTGACGTCATGAGTAAGTTAAAGAAACTTACTACACATCTTAATAAATAAATTGCGACATGCCAATGTTATAAAATAGCTTAGAATATGTGACTTTCATAATTATTATACAACCGTATATATTTTAAGAAGCTGATGTTAACTTGTTAACCATAAAGAATCAATCATCTATGTCCTAAAGTTATTGTCTTTATGAATCATACCATAGACACTGCTGAAAATGGTAGCCACTGATGCGCCTCCTCTACACATAGCCATATATCCATGGTTTGCCATGGAGCACCTAACCCCATATCTTCACTTCTCCAACAAGTTAGGAAAATGTTGGGTTTTAACGTGTGTTAGAAGTAATACTTAAGCATAGGAGGAGATTTCTTAGATGAAGACAACATATATTTGATTGATCATTAGTTGAAGGAATACTTTGGTAGGTTGAAGGGCATAGATTTTTATACATAATACAACATCTTTCATTACCCCACACCCTACAATTAACCTCATAAGTCCTATTTATAGGATTATTTTCAACACATCAAGACTATCATAAAGGTTTTAGACTATAGATGTTATATCTATCATAATGTGATTTATCTAGAACTCTTTAGACACAAGCTAAATATGTCACATTCTTATAGAACTCTCTGGAAAGTTATGGCACATTTCAACAGAAAAAGATGTCACAAAAGCCCATTCTTTATCTCCAAAAGATTAGAAACGAAGTTACAACATCTCAACCTCCACCCACACCTTATAACTCTTGTCCCTAGCACTATTCCTCATGTTCATGGCCTTCCTCGTCATGAATAAACCATATCAGATGCTCTCTTTTTTACACTTATTGCCATTGCCATGCATCAAACATATAAGGGCATAAAACTTCTCCTCTAAAATTTAAAGCCACTAATTGTTTTCTTTGATTTCCAATACTGACTACCAAAAATGACAAAGTCCATTCGTATCAAATGTGTGTAATACTTCATATTATATCCATTATCAATAGAGCTGAACCAAGATAAAGCATAGGAAAAGGTTTGAGTCAAGATGATCTTAATGAACTACCTCTACGTTTCTCTGATTTATATAAATTTCATGCACATGACATTAGGTTTCTATCTGCTAAAGGAAGCTAGAGTTTGGGAGTGGTGTTTTTCTTTATGATAGATTGATTGGCTACTGATACAAGTTTAGCAGTTGCAATTGGTCTCAAAGGTTGTAAGGAAATTGATGGGCCTAATGCATATTATCTTGAGAGTGTGTAGAAAAAGAATATTCTTCTATCTGGGCCTCTTTTGCCTGAGCCCCCAAACTCTACTTTGGAAGAAAAATGGATGATCCTGTGTTCTGATAACCGGACCGGACCGGACGGTCCGACCGTTTCGACCGCTGACCAGACTTGAAAACGACCTCGTTTTATCTTAACCGAATGAGTAGTTGGACCGCTTTGAACCGACGAAATTTCGGTTCGACTGTGCTAAACCCGGTTAAACCGAAATAACCCGGGGAAAAACCAGACGGTTCACTTAAATTAAAAAAATAGAATATTACTCTAATGTTTTGTTTTATTTCGGTCCAAAAAAGATAGAGAGATATTTCTTCAATATAGTTATATAAAATTATTAATTATATACAATTTTACATTTATATTTAATTATATATTTATAGATAAAAATTATTAATTATATTTAAGATCATCCGGTCCGACCGGAAGGCTTAACTGTTTAAACCGATTAGACCTAATATGAAATCTCTTCCGGCTTGACATCTGGCTCAAGTTTCACAACATTGGGATGATCTGACTTGGAAAAATTGTTGTTGGTTCTATTATTTATTGTGCATATGGAAGTGAAAGCCTTTAAACAAAAATGAGTTTCAAGATCTTTTGCTTGGTCTTGATGAAAAAGGTTTTCCATTCCAAGCTAAGCCTTTTGGTGAATTTGAGCCAATTGAAGAAGCTCTACCTATTAAAGGAGGCTTACATATATGATGGAGATCCAGCTATGGAAACCCAATCACTAAGGCCCACTTGTGTGAAGAGACAACCTAAATGGATGAGAGACTATAATTAGTTATAATTATTTCTTTTGCAAATTATCTTATGTTTATGTTTAATGAGAATTCAGGCCCAATTATTATGGAGCCCACCTTGCTGTTGCCCTAATTCTGCTTGCTTCTATTTAATGCATAGAGCAGCAGCTACTATGAATGAAATATTATTCCAGAAACTTTTTATTTTTTCTGTTATTTAGTTGTTAATTGTTCCAAGGTTTAATAGGAGAATTATTATCCTATTATTGGTGCTTTCATTCCTGCACTATGCCTCCCAAAACTTCCAGAGACAACGATAACTTGATGCAATTGTTTGCAGAAAAATTGCAGGAACACAAGGAGCAACATGATTCTAGACTTGAGGTAATCACTGATGCACTCCGTTCCATTACAAAAAAATTAGTTGGCCTTTCTACTCTACCACCACAACAACCAGATCTACCCTCTTCCTCTCACATTTCCAACCCTAAACCCCAAACAGCCACAGACCTACCGCCTCCATATTCACCCTTCACCATACCCACCCCAATCCCCTCCCCCCACCCTATATTTCCCAACCCAGTACCCCATTTTTAATCCCACCAACAAGCTTCCACTAGACCACACCTACACTTTCCCATTCCCAACATTAATCACCCTAGGCCACCTAAATTGCAATTAAGCCCATTTAATGGTTCAGAACCCTTGGATTGGTTATTTCAAGCGGAATAATTTTTTCAATTATACCAAGTTCTGCCAGACCAACGCTTGCAATTAATTTCTTTTTACATGAAAGGTGACGCATTAAGCTGGTTTAAATAGGCTCTCCTTAATACAAATTTTACTGATTGGGAAACTTTTACACGATGTCTGGAAACTTGTTTCAACCCTTCATGTTATGAAAATCACCAAGCAGAACTATTTAAGCTCCGCCATATTGGAACAATTGCGGATTACCAGAAGCAGTTTGAGAAGTTGTGCAATTGAATTTGGGAACTTTCCCCTGAGGTAATTCTTAATTGTTTTATTTCGGGATTAAATACCGAGATCAGACGTGAGCTTGTAGTGCTTAGTCCACATCATATTGCATAGGCCTTTAGTTTGGCTAAATTGGTAGAATCAAAAATAAAAGACTCTAAACCAACATTCCCAAGAACTACAAGACCCACATACAACCCTACTATCCCTCGCTACCCTAACCCACAACCCAATTCTACAGCCCAACACCCACCCCCATAGAACACTCTACCAATTAAACGCCTCACCACAACTCAGATGCAAGAAAGACGAGCTCAAGGGTTGTTCTACAATTGTGATGAGATATTTTTCGCTGGCCATAAATGTTGTAACACCTCAAATTTCGTTTTTGGAATGATTGGAAAAAGTAGAGTGTTTGAGTATATATTGGGCAATCCTCGTTTGAGAGAGAGGACCTCGCCCGAGAGAGAGACTCAGTGTTCTAATATGAGTTTCCCAGAGACTCGGTGTTCTAATATGAGTTTCCCAGAGACCTCGCTTAAGCAAGGAAGTAGTCGCTTGAGTGAGAGTGATATCTGGAAAAGGTGTCAAATTCTAGCTTGAGCTAGAATTTTCGCCCAGGCTAGAGAGGAGCCTTTGCATACTGCCCGACTCTAGCCCGAGCGAGAAATCTGCGCTCGGGCGAAAGCGTCAGAGTTGAAAAGCTAAAAAATTGCGAAATTCTCGCCCGGGCGACGCTGCGCAGCTATAAAAGTAAAAGAGAGGTTTCAAAAACCCTAATCTTCATTTTCTTTTCTCTCTTTTCTCTCCCAACGGCGGCTCCAACCAAATGAACCATTCTCTTCTCCACTAAACATAAAAACTCATCAAAACCTCTTTCTATTACTTCTTGGTGGCACATTTGGGAAATCTTGGAGGTGAAAAATGGAACAATGGAGATTGGAGAAGATGAAGGGAGATGTGGCTCTTTTGCGGAGCAACGGAGCTTACGCAACCTAAGGTGAGGGAGAAGACCATTGTGGTCTTAGAGTATTTCATTAGAGTCATCTTCTCCGATTTCCCTCAAGAATCGGAACATGTTAACGGATAGAAACTCTTTTGGGTGGTTGTGGTCTATGTGAGAGTCTTTATTTTACATGAGGATGTATTAGCCATAAAAGTGGAGATATATGTGCGGGAAAACCGTTTATTTAAGTAAAACGCAATATGTTCATTTATGGTAATACACCGTCATGAAAGATGGTTCTAACATTAATGTGTTATATGATGAAGAATATGTTGTGTGTGGTTTGTTTATGATAATGGTGTGTTATGGATGGTTGATTTGTTATAAACATATATGGGTGTGTTTGTAATAAGGATTGTGAGATGTGTTGTTTAATGGCAAAAGTAGAAATGGTTATGTTGTGTGATAATGATTGTGTGTGAGTTGTTTATTGTTATAAACTTATATGAGTGTATTTGTAACAATGATTGTGTGATGAGTTGTTGATTTGTTAAAAGTGGCGATGAGTATGTTTATGAAAATGACTAAGTTGTGAGTCGCTTTATTGTTATGAACATATATGGGTATGTTTGTGACAATGAAGGTGTTGTGGGTTATTTTATGGTGATGAAACAATGAGATACCTTGTGTTTATTGTGTTATGAGATGAATTGGTGGTGAATCAATGAAAAGAAAACACGTTTTTAGCCGACCATGTTTGGTTAGCGACTTTGGCTCAAGTTATGTAGCACACTTTGGCTCAAGTTATGTAGCAAACTTTGGCTCAAGTGATGTAGCAAACTTTGGCTCAAGTGATGTAGCATACTTTGGCTCAAGTGATGTAGCAAACTTTGGCTCAAGTGATGTAGCAAGCTTTGACTCAAGCAATGTAGCAAACTTTGGCTCAAGTTATGTAGAATGATTTTCAAAAAGAAAGTATATTTTAGCTAACCGAATGGTATAGCGACTTTGGCTCAAGTTATGTAGCAAGTTTTGGCTCAAGTGATGTAGCAAGATTTGGCTCAAGCAATGTAGCAAACTTTGGCACAAGTTATGTAGCATGATTTTATGGAAATACATGTATGTTGATTTATGATAAAGGTTGAATTGGGTAAATCATATAAGTAAGTTGTAATAGGTGCTAAATGAAGGAGTGACTATCCTATGGCATGTTGTAATGATTTGGGATGAATTGCCTAAGTGAGTGACGATAATCATGCTAATTGGATATATGAACATTATGTGGTATAATGTGTTGATTGATATATGTTTAATATGATTGATGTTAGACGTTGTATATGTTTAATACTTTAATGTTATTACTCCATGTAAATCCACGCTACGGTCACTATAGTTGGTTCTTACTCCTTCTGTCTCTTCTTGTATGTGTTGTGTATTTGAGTTCAGGTTGTGGCGGTAGCGCGTTGGACGCTTGCGGAGAAGAGTACATGGTAGAGTAGGTTTTTATGTAATTGATATGTTATATGATAAATGTTTATAATATGAGAACTATGTTCGATTATCTATTTTATAAAATGGAACTCCTCCTAAGTGTATAATGAAGTTGATCTAATGTTTGTATTCAAAGTACTTTTGAGAAAGGGTAATTGTATAGATTATGTATTTGAAAGGAAGTGTAATCGCATGCTTTAAAAGAAATATGTACTTGGAGTATTTCCGCATTTTGAATTATGAATGAAATTAATATTTGTATTCACTCGTTCTCCAAATAGTTTCAAGCAACGCCTTTCAAAAGTAATCACTTCCTTTCCGTGAATAAAGTTTTAAAGTTTTAAAAATGAATTTTTGGGTTAAGAAAATCAGGTCCTTATAAATGTCAACCAAAACTGTTTCTTCCCCTATTAGTGGATGACATTCTTGCTGCAGATGATGAACCCATGATTGATTCTACTACGGGCTTAGAGGAACAGTTAGAGTCTCAAGAAGAGCTCATTCACTTCCAACTGTCTGAACAAGCATTGGAAGGTCCCCCCTCCGCATAGACCTTGCGGTTCAAAGGGTTCATTGCAAGCCAAGCGGTCACGATCTTGGTTGACACTTGCAGCTCCCACAATGTTCTCCAACCCCGATTGGCACAACATTTGCACCTTCCCATAACACCTAGACCAAAGTTTCCAGTTATGGTGGGGAATGGAGCCCATATTTTCTGTACTGGTTACTGCCCAGAAACTCCTATTATGCTGCAGAATTAGTTGTTCCACATTCCTTTTTACGTATTGCCCATAAAAGGTGCGTACGTGGTATTGGGGATAGAATGGTTGAGCACTTTAGGCCCTGTCACATCCAATTTTGCAGTCCCATGCATGACATTTATGGTGGGAAACACTACAAGGTGATCCTTCTACTCCTTTAATGTAACACCACAATTTTCGTTTTCGGAATAATTAGAAAACTTAGAGTGTTGAAGTGTATATTGGACAATTCTCGTTTAAGCGAGAGGACCTCGTCCAAGTGAGAGGCTCGGTGCTCGAATATGAGTTTTCCGGAGACCTCGCTTAAGCAAGGAAGTGGTCGCTTGAGTGAGAGTGAAATCTGGAAAAGCTGTCAAATTCTAGCTTGAGCTAGAATTTTCGCCCAGGCGAGAGAGGAGCCTTAGAATAATTCCCGATTCTCGCCCGAGCGATAAATTCGCGCCCGAGCGAGAGCATCAGAGTTGAAAAGCTGAAAAATCACGAAATTCTCGCTCAAGCGAGCCATTCTCGCCCGGGCGAGTCTGCGCAACTATAAAAGTAAAAGAGGGGTTTCAAAAACTCTAATCTTCATTTTCTTTTCTCTCATTTCTCTCCCAATGGAGGCTCCACCCAAATGAACCATTCTCCTCTCCACTAAACATCAAAACTCATCAAAACCTCTTCCTATTACTTCTTGGTGGCACATTTGGGAAATCTAGGAGGTGAAAAATGGAACAATGGAGATTTGGAGAAGATGGAGGGAGATGGAGCTCTTTTGCGGAGCAACAGAGCTTATGCAACCTAAGGTGAGGGAGAATACCATTGTGGTCTTAGAATATTTCATTAGAGTCGTCTTCTCCGATTTCCCTCAAGAATCGGAGAATGTTAACCGATAGAAACTCTCTTGGAAGTGTGTGGTCCATGTGAGAGTCTTTATTTTCCATGATGATGTATTAGCCATAAAATATGGGGATACATGTGTAGGAAAACCATTTTATTAGATGAAATGTAATATGCTCCTTTATGGTAATACACCGTCATGAAAGATGATTCTATCATTAATATGTTATATAATGATGAATATGTTATGAGTGGTTTATTGTGATAAAAAGATATGAATATATTTATGATAATGACTAAGTTGTGAGTCGCTTATTTGTTATAAACATATATGGGTATGTTCGTAATAATGATTGTGTGATGAGCTATTTAATGGCAATAAATTGACATGATTATGTTGTATGATAATGATTGTGTTGTGGGTTGTTTATGTGTAGTAAAGAATGGGGTGAATATGAATATTATGACATGGTTGTAGTGGTGGGTATTAAGGTGAAATGTGATGTAAGAGAAGTATTTAAATTATATCCGATGTTATAAAATGCATGGATTTTCTGGTTGTATATGATTGTGAAACAATGGGAAGAAAATCTATTTTTTAGCTCCTTAAGAGGATGAGCAATGAATGACTTTCCCTATGTGGTATTGTGAAGGATTTGCCCTATGTGGTATTGTGAAGGACTTGCCCTATGTGGTATTGTGAATGACTTGCCCTATGTGGTATTGTGAATGACTTGCCCTATGTGGTATTATGAATGACTTGTCCTACGTGGTATTATGAATGACTTGCCCTACATGGTATTGTGAATGACTTGCCCTACGTGGTATTGTGAATGACTTATCCCACGTGGTATTGTGAATGTCTTGCCCCAAGTGGTATTGTGAATGTCTTGCCCTATGTGGTATTGGCTCTTTGAGCAATGAATGATTAGCCATTTGGATGTTGTGTTGGTTTGTTAACATTGTGTCACTTGGGAAAGTATTTTAATGCTATGTAAGTATGGTATGATTTGAGTATTGCATTGTTGTTATTTATTGAAAAGGAGACTATTGTATGATGATCTTGATGAAGATTGAGTTGAATTAAATGGTATGTTGCACCGATTGGGTAAATGGTCTAGGTTAGACATGATTCCTATTAATTGAATATATGAACATTATGTGGTTTATGATATTAATTGATGTATGTTTAATATGCTTGATTTTAGAAGTTATGTACGGTGTAATACTTTAATGTTATTATTCTATGTAATTTCACGTTACGGTCATCGTAGTCGGTTCTTACTCCCTTTTGTCTCTGCTTGTATGTGTTATGTATTGGAATTCAGGTGGTGATTATAGCGTATTGGATGCTGATGGAGAAGGACCTATAATAGAGTAATTTACCTTGTATAATTAATATGATATTTGGTTAACGTATGTAATATGAGAACTATGTAAAATCAATTCTTTTGTGAAATGGGACTTCTCCTAAGTATATATTGAAGTTGGTTTGATGATTGTAATAAGAGTATTATTTGATAAAAGATAAATGTATAGGATATGGATTTAAGATGAAATGTAATGACATGTCTTGATGAAAGAGTACTATTGATTATTTCCGCGTTTTTGAACTATGAACTTAACTAATATTGTACTTGCTCAGGTTTTCCAAATCAGTTAAGTAACATCGTTCAAAAGTAATCACTTCACTTTCATGAATAAAGTTTTAAAAAATTTAGGGTATAATTCGGGTACTTACATTTAACCCCATCAACTTACAACCAGCTCTCCCGCCTCTTACAAACAGACATCATAGCCTCACTCCATACTATTACATTCCTAAATATCCAAACCATCCCTGACCAACCCCTACCCAACTCACCCCAATACCCTCCACCATACAACATCTACTAAATAACTATAACACCATTTTCCAACCCCCCCACAACGAACTCATGACCACAACATTAACCTCATCCCTAACACTACTCACATCAATGTCAAACCATACAGATATCCTCACTCCAAAAAAAAATGAAATGACAACAATGATTCAGCACATGTTATAAGAGGGGATTATTACCCCAAGCACTAGCCCTTTTTCTTCACCAGTGTTGTTGGTTAGAAAAAAAGATGGCACATGACGCTTCTGCATCGATTACAGAGCGCTCAATTCGGTTACTATCAAAGATCGTTTCCCAATTTCGACAATTAATGAGTTATTAGATGAAGTTCGCGGCGCAACCATCTTTCTAAAGTGGATTTACGCTCAGGGTATCATCAAATCCGAGTACAACATGCTGATACCCATAAAACCGCATTCAGAACGTTCGATGGTCACTATGAATTTTTAGTTATGCCGTTTGGGCTAACTAACGCACCAGCCACTTTTCAAGCAGCGATGAATGATCTCCTCAGACCTTACCTGAGACGCTTTGTGTTAGTTTTCTTCGATGACATTCTTATTTACAATTTATCATTAGCTGAGCATCAAGTTCATTTAAAGTTGATTTTGGACCTATTGGTTTCTAATCGGTTTTATGCGAAACAGTCAAAGTGTTCATTTGGTGTTTCTTCGGTTAGTTACTTGGGGCACATCATTTCCACAGCAGGAGTCCAACCGGATCCTGACAAGATTCAGGCCATGTGTGACTGGCCTCGACCAACTTCCCTCACCACTCTTCGTGGATTTTTGGGGCTCACGGGTTTTTACCGTAAGTTTGTCAAGAACTATGCTACCATCGCCGCTCCTCTCACAGATTTACTAAGGCATCATCAATTTACATGGGGTATAGAGGCTCAGAAGGTCTTTACAACATTAAAAAAAACAATGACCTATACCCCTGTTCTACAACTACCCAATTTCACCAAAGCCTTTGTTGTCGAAACTGATGCATCAGCAGTAGCGATTGATGTTGTTCTATCTCAAGATGGTCACCCTCTAGCATTCTTTAGTAAAAAGATGTCGCTCCGAATGCAGAACGCTTCAGCTTATGTTCGTGAAATGTTTGTTGTCACATAATCAGTAAAGAAGTGGCGTCAGTACCTCATTGGAAGGAAATTCATTATTTTTACAGATCAACAAAGTCTAAAATACCTTATGACACAAGGTTTCCATACACCAGAACAACAAAAATGGACTACAAAGTTAATTGAATTCGAGTATGAAATAAAGTATCGTACTGGTACCTCCAATAGAGTTACCGATGCCTTGAGTAAATGTCACACAGATAGCCCACCGATTTTTACTGCCTTGTCATCTTCGGCCCCTGAGGTTCTACACAAACTTAGATCCTTTTATTCTACCCCTGCAGGACAAGACATGTTGCATAAACATGAGACCAGCTCTTCATGTCAGCAAAATTTTCATTATTCACAAGGGATATTATTCTATCGCAATCAAATATACATACCCGACTATCAAGAACTCCGTCCTGCTCTCATCAAGGAGTTTCATGAATCTCCATCGGCTGGTCACTCGGGCTGGAAACCCTCTTTAGCACGACTCACTGCTTTCTGCCATTGGCCTGGTGCTGCAAAGGATCTCAAACTCTTCATCCGAAATTGTGCAACATGTCAATATAACAACTACCTACCACACAAGCAACAAGGGTTATTACAACCACTTAGCATTCCAGACAAGGTATGGGGAGGATATTTCTATGGATTTCATTACACACTTGCCTATTCGCAGGGACATACAGTCATCTAGGTTATAGTTGATTGTTTGACAAAATATGCTCACTTTGTTGCGCTGCCTTCCAAGTTTAGTGTTGAGACTTTGGCTCGCAGATTCATGGTAGAGATATGTAGGTTGCATGGGGTACCAAAATCTATTATTTCGGACAGAGACAAGCTTTTCCTCAGCCATTTTTGGAAATAATTGTTTCGGTTGCTCGGTACCTCCTTATGTTATAGCACTGCGTACCACCCCCAATCCGATGGCCAAACGGAGGTGGTCAATCGATGCTTGCAGACATATTTAAGGTGTTTTACCGGATCTCAACCCACCAAATGGAATGCACACTTACCAATGGCTGAATATTGGTACAACACAAGTCATCACTCGTCATTGCACCTTTCACCGTTCGAAGCTCTATATGGTCGTGCACCCCCTCCATTCAGGATTATGTTTTTGGGTCCTCATCCCATCAACAAGTTGACCAAACACTGTAAACAAGGAAACAATTGTTAGCCCAATTCAAAACACAACTCCGAGGTGCACAACAAAGGATGAAGTCACAAGCGGACTCGGAAAGATCAGACATTACCTTTTCACTGGGAGATTGGGTTTTATTGAAGCTGCACCCCTACCGGCAAAAAACCGTAGCAAGACGCACCTCACAAAAGTTGAGCAAGAGGTATTATGGTCCTTTTCAAATCACACGTTGTATTGGACCGGTGGCTTATGAACTTGCTTTACCGGAGACCGCCCGGATTCATCCAGTATTTCATGTTTCTTTGCTTCGTCGTTTTTATGGGGACCCTCTTGGAAGCAAAGTTGAACTCCCAAACACAGAATCGGAGTTGGGTTCTCACACACCTCCTCCACTTCCAACAGTTGACGTGGGTGGTAATCAAGGGAACCTAGAGGTTGCGGAAGGAAATGAAGAGATTCAGAACAAAAATCATTATTTTTAAAATGCTCTTCTCGGTGAGTAGGAAAAAAAAGAAGGAACAAGTAAAGGTGAAAGAAGGAGAATTTTTTCCCACACCAAATGACCAGATTGTAAGTAAGTACTCACATGAGTACTTAGACTCAGGATTGCACATATCAGATGACAGCTCACTCGGCCCAATTAAATTAGCCCCATTGGATCTGTTGGTGGCTTCAGATCCGTTGGATCCTTTTTTTCCAGCTGGCAGCTCATTAATTGAGCATTTAAAAGAAGGGGAAGGAACACGTTTCCCACCTAGTCCCTTGCAAATTCCTAGTAAAAAAAAGGACAGCTCATTAAAAGCTCCACTTTAACCCACCGCCCAACCATTAATGTGCCAGCCATCCCACGTGTCTTGGACAGTGCACCATTGACTTGTGCAACAACTCCTCTCATCCACCCATCCACTCCATTTTCCAAAAAGGCGCCAACTCAATATCCACCATCATATGTGACACCTCCTTTTCTCCAAGGGTCTAACTTGAAGGACTTGCTTTCCAACCATTCTTCAACCGGTTTCAACGACCTTGAGGACAAGGTCTTGCTTGGAGATTTGGGCAATGATGGAGATCCAACTATGGAAACCCAATCACTAAGGCCCACTCGTGTGAAGAGATAACCTAAATGGATAAGAGACTATAATTAGTTATAATTATTTATTTTGCAAATTATCTTATGTTTATGTTTAATGAGAATTCAGACCCAATTATTATGGAGCTCACCTTGCTGTTGCCCTAATTCTACTTGCTTCTATTTAATGCATATAGCAGCAGCTACTATGAATGAAGTATTATTCCAGAAACTTTTTATTTTTTTTTCCTATTATTTAGTTGTTAATTGTTCCAAGGTTTAATAGGAGAATTATTATCCTTTTACAATATCACAAGTACTTACAATATCTATGATACTCTTTATTTTGTTGAAAAGTTAACGTAAACTATTTTACATAACTAAATTCTTTTACATAATAAAATTACAAAACATGCTTTCAACTCTCATTTTCATTTAAACTTTGGCGTAGAAATTTAACTTTAGTCATTATAATAAAGACCTCTTTTTTCACACATGCCTACAAAATATAAGGACCTACGTACATGTCCCTATCCTTGGTAGAATTGGTCCCAACCCTCCCACTTACCCAAGTTATGTCAAATTGAGCCTGCATTATTTAAGTGAAAGAAATCAATACCAAGTTGTTCATTTCCCTCTTAAGCACATGGTTAGATATACATAATGATTGACCAGATTTCACTCGAATGTGAAAATCACCGTATCGCATTTAATATATTGAGTTAATCATAAAAAATGTCTGGTAAAATTAAAGTAAAAAGTGACAAACCATATACCAAAGTGAACCATGTACCTGTACCTATGTACCGAGTGAGTAATTAAAAGTGTATCCACCACTAATTGGATAAACTCCCTAAATAATCTTATGGTACTCTTACTCACTTAAACTTACTTTAAGTGAGTTTTTCCACCTTTAAATTATAGTTTGTAACTACAATTGTGATCGTGATATTGTACTTATAACAATTTCCACAACCACAACAATAATTTAAAATCATGCTTCTGCAGTGTCACTCAATTATGTTGAAAATTCTAACCAACATAGTACTTAAAAGTTTGCACATACCCTACACTGACCTCATGTTAGTGCTAGCTGCCACTTGTTTGTTCAAGTCAAGAGACATTGTTTGCTTATCTTGTTCTATATCTGCAACCTCAAACTCTATATCTTTCTAAGCTTCTACCTATGTAAACTTAAGAGAAATAACTAATGGCAATTGGGTTGGCTATAACAAGTGAAAGTGTTCTACAGAATGGGAGGGTGACCCTGTTTGTTGTCCTATCTTGTATGATGGCTGCTATGGGAGGTGTCATTTTTGGCTATGATATTGGTATATCAGGTGGAGTGACCTCAATGGAGCCCTTTCTCAAGAAGTTTTTCCACAAAGTATACCATAAGATGAAAGAGGACACCAAAACTAGCAACTACTGTAAATTTGACAGCGAATCATTGACCTCTTTTACATCCTCTCTTTATGTAGCTGGTCTTGTTACTTCACCTTTCGCCTCTTATATCACCAGAGCCTTTGGACGCAAGCCATCCATTGTTGCTGGAGGAGCTGCCTTCCTTGCTGGTACAGCGTTTGGAGGTGCAGCTTTTAACCTTTACATGCTCATAGTCGGTCGACTTCTGCTGGGAGTTGGTGTTGGTTTTGCAAACCAGGTTGCTACTCTCCCTCTGTGTCATCTCTTTTACTTATTGCTCCTATAGCATAACAAAAAGTATGATCTTTTAGAACTTAAGATTCAATTGGAAACAAGATATGCATATCTTGCCATCAAAATAGAGCACTAGATTTTGTGGATATAGCTTCTTTAGAAGTGCAGGATGCACAATGCAAAGTGTATTTATACCACTGAAGCCAAAAACAAAAACATTTTTATTAAAATCTCCCTTAGGTGGAGCACCTCAAGCAAAATGTGGTTCTGGTTTATGGACATAAAGTTGCACCATTGCCAACTGAAGTTTTTAACCTAGCTATCAGTGCCTTGTGTGATTAATGTCTATTATTTTGCCACAACCATCTTACAGTTCCGTAGAATTGCTTTCATATAGTTTGCTGGTTTTGCAGGCAGTTCCTCTATACCTCTCTGAAATGGCACCACCGCGAATTAGAGGGGCAATTAATAATGGCTTCCAATTCAGCATTGGCATTGGTGCTTTGTCGGCTAACTTAATCAACTATGGAACAGAAAAGATTGAAGGCGGTTGGGGCTGGCGTGTGTCCCTTGCCATGGCAGCAGTTCCAGCATCAATTCTAACGCTAGGTGCAGTCTTCCTCCCAGAAACTCCGAATAGCTTAATCCAACACAGCCACGACCATCAAAAGGCCAAGCTAATGCTTCAACGTATTCGAGGAACAGAAGATGTGCAAGCAGAACTTGATGACCTTACTAAAGCAATTTCTAATTCGAAAACCACTGAACAATCATTTAAGATTATTTTGAAAAAAAGGTATAGACCTCAACTTGTAATGTCAATAGCAATACCTTTTTTCCAGCAAGTGACTGGAATCAATGTCATCGCATTCTATGCCCCTTTACTTTTCAGAACAATTGGCTTAGGAGAAAGTGCATCGTTGTTGTCATCTGTAATGACAGGAATTGTAGGCACTGTCTCAACCTTCGTATCGATGCTCATAGTGGATAAACTTGGAAGGAGAACCTTGTTTATAGTTGGGGGCATTCAAATGCTTGTATCACAGTGTATAGTTGGAGGTATATTGGCAGCTCATCTCAAAGATCATGGTGGATTAAGTAGAGGATATGCTTATATCGTTTTGGTCATGATATGCATATATGTTGCTGGGTTTGGATGGTCATGGGGGCCTCTCGGTTGGTTAGTACCTAGTGAGATTTTCCCCTTAGAAATTCGATCAGCTGGGCAAAGCATCACAGTATCAGTGAGCTTTCTCTTCACTTTCATTGTTGCTCAGACATTTCTATCCATGCTTTGCCACTTCGAGTCTGGGATTTTCTTCTTCTTTGGAGGTTGGGTGGTGGTGATGACTATGTTTGTGTACTATTTCCTGCCGGAGACAAAAAATGTGCCACTTGAACAGATGGAGAAAGTGTGGCAGGAACATTGGTTTTGGAAGAGTACAGTGGTTGAAATGAGTGATGATGGGGATAAAGGTGGAATATGATGCATCATGGAAGATCTAATTCCAATGTTCTATGGATGTTAGCACAAACATTTGTCTAAATATTAGTGTCTCGACCATACAACAATGGAATTGCTCTCCATATAAAAACCAGGATTTAAATGTATAAGCAACTTATGGAGAAAGAGAGAGAGATTTGTCCATCCAAAAACCAAAGAGTTGATGAACAAGCAGTGAGTTATTATAATAACTATGGTCATTTACAAGGTGATTACTCCTATAGTAATATTAACAATTGACCAATCCAATTATGGTCCCTAAAAGCATTGAAATTATTTTTATCCCATAAGAGGAAGGAATACACAAAAGGGTTTCTAAAGTTGAGGAAACAAAGCCTGAAATATGAGCACTGAGAATGACAATGCAGAACTGACCTGTCTTTTCTTCGAAGTACCACTCTTATGATAAAGATTTTCCTTTTGAGAACCAAAAACTGGCAAGAGCGGTTCCATGACATTTTGGACTGAATTTTGTAGCTTCTTCAACACTTCTTCCTCAAAGCGTCGTCCTGTTAAACCATTTATGTGCTTCATGTCAAAACACTATGAATGAAGTTCAGCAATTTTTGTTGCATCTCACATGACATGTAAGTAGCATGTGGAAATATCGAACAAAAAAGTCCAAATAAAGATTAGATTAAATAAACTTTGTGCAACAACTGAGGTAGATAGAACTAGTACTAATACAATCTTCTTCCCTGCTTCAAATTTTTTACTCTTTCTTACTACAAACTTATTATCCAAGAGAGGTATTAGCCCAAAGAGAACAACACTTGCTCTTCTTACTTAGGCTGACAATATTGAAATCCTCTAATCTGAATTCTTCATGCAAACATTGACATTGTTAAAAATTATAGTAGATGAAGGATGCACAAGCTATGACAGTTGTACGGTTCGTATCAGAAATGAGGATAATATTACATTATAAGCACATTTGTATGCAATCAACTTTCTTCAACCAACACAATTAGTTTAATGACTTAAATTCAATGTCTGAAGATACTAATTATTTGGATAATCTCTCATTCATGGTAGCACAGTGAATACTTTCACATCTTTCATTGCAGGGCTCATTACTGAGTATTTAAATATCCATCCATGGGAGGCACCAGCATGCTCCCCCTTTTTATTAAGGGCAACAACAGCTCCCAAAAAACCTGGAAATTTTCTTGCTATTCGCGCTATTGCATCCTCGGCAGCAAGTTTGGGTTCCATTCCCAACCGCATACTTTCCACAACTTGATAGCTGAAAATAAATAGAAGCATTAATATAGTATTGACTATTAAGAAATGAAAAAATATTTATAATTAAAGAGCAATTATGTAAGAACAACACTGGTTGAAACTAAATGTGTCTTTTCAGGTCAATGCCGCTGAAAAAATTTAAGTTTCCACACTTAGGCTTCCAAAAGGATTCCAATGTTAAATGATGGGAAGGTATGTTTACCACAGACATCAGCATTCATCAAGGTTTAACAAGCATCAGATATGCAATCAGTGAAAGATCAGACATATACAACAAGAACGTTTATGCAATTTTGCATAGTGACTTTCTTCCTCTTGTTCCTTCGTGTCATTGTAGCCATTACAGTAATTGGTGGTAGTTAGATATATAAAAACATTTATGTTTGGTTGTCGACAATGGCTGGAAGTGCTGTTGCCTTTTTATTATTATTTATTCACATTATAAGATATGGTGCAGAGATTCCAGCAAAGTCTAGGCTCCATACAATTCAGTCTACTATAGGTTCTGCGTTCATTTCTTTCTTCTCTCTATGGTTATAGTTTAACAACCAAGATTTAATTATCAAGCCATATGTTTGTGTTAATGCATTAAATTGTTAGATCTTTTGAAATCGAAACCAATTTGGAACATCAAAAGATCAGCTCTGTGTGAATGTTGATTGCGTACACCCTTATTCCCCTCCCCAAACTTACATTGAAACAATAGCATTTTGCATTCTATAGTTGTTCGCTACATTTTGTTAGGATCAATACTGCTAAAAGATGTTAATATTGGAAGGTCAAAACAATCAAAAGCCAAAGCAATTCAGAATCTAAACTAGAGACACTACAGATTTTCTATGTTACCATGGAAGGAAGCGCATCATTATGTCACCATCTCCAGTTGCACAACATCCACCAACTTCATCAACAGCATATGCTGAGGATCCAGCTATAGGACCATCACCTACCCTGTAATTGAAGGAAAAATTAGAGAATTAAAAACAGAACCCAGTGAACAAGTTATGGGAGATAGGTATCTGCTGCAGGAACATAGTGTCCCGTGTATATTTATGAGCAGTGTATTTTGGGAATTAACCAAAGCAATTTACATGGTCGAAATGTAATCACTCCTACAAATGAGATAAAAAGACAGAACTCTCTACTTGCTAAAGTCATCCCATCTCAAGCTAAGTTTTAAGATCAGAGATGAGAATATGAGAGTTAATGTCATTTGTTACAACATAGAAGATAAAATGAAGTAATTAACTTGGAAGTATCTGTTATAAAATACAGAGTCTAGCAAAGAAAGGAAGAAAATTTTGACGAATTAAGAAATTAAAATATCTAACCACTTCTAATATCGGAATCCACAAGGCTACCTGCCAGGAATTTTGAAAGAAGCCCCATTAGTTGACGTGCCAACAGCAATGTGTCCCATCTATGCCAAATAAAAAGCGTCATTTACTTATTATTAAAAACAACAAAAATTGTCATTTGCATTGATAATATGATGTGTAGAAAACAATTTTTATGTTATTCTATAATCTTACTCTATCAATAACAGCCATGGATATAGTATCATGGCTGTGAAGGCCAACATGAAGTGATCTTGAACTAGTAGTTTGCATCTGACCAGCATTGGAGCATGTTTCATCAAGATGCTCCACATGATTTGATGGATGATAAGGACCACAACTATTTGAAGAAAAAACATTTCTCCTGAAATTTGGTTGGCAGTGATTATCTTTCCATTTGGTCCACTTCTCCATAGATTCTGATGAACTAAGGTTTGTAGGTCCTGGAAGACCCATTGAAATTGCAAATGCTGATGCTTTCTCACCTACCAGCAAAGTGTGCTCAGTATGCTGCATCACTAACCTAGCAGCCTTGATTCCGTCCTTTACATATCTCATGGCAGCAACAGCTCCTACTTCCATAGTCACCTAGGTATCCTCTTAGCATAAGATGGGAACTAAAATCATGCAAATGCATGAAAACTAAAAGAAGAAAAAATAAGAGTAAGAAAACATTGTGATTGGTAGCTACCCCATCCATAATAAGAGCATCAATTGTAGTTTCTCCATTCTCATCTGGACTTCCACCCGGTCCGACTGTTTAGAATAGTATAATCAGAAGGCATATGTAAGTGTACATTCATGAACAAACAACCACAAAAGGACCAGATCTCGGTATAGTTAAGGGCTACATATATGGAGAATAAAATAAAGATAAATTTTCACAACTCTCCTCTTCCTAACAAGCATCATTTGTTACCAATATCAACACTTCAAGGCAAGTTATTTCCAAAAGCCACAAACAAAACAGATAACACTTGAAAACTAACGTTTTTTGGAATTGCAACTCGTGAAGCGTATACCGCTTGCCTCTAATACAGCATATCAATATAACTAGCATATTTTGACAACATAAAAAGAGGCAAATTTTGTGTTTTCAACAGTCTTACACCAAACATATTGTTAGTATTATAATCAAGCACTAAACGTGAATCGACGTCAAAATCGATTATCTGATATTTCAAAAAGACAGACAACTTACGGTTTCCACTCAATAAGAGGTCCAAATACACGCATACAACAACAACAATCAAGCTTTTTCCCACTAAGTGGAGTCACTACACGAATCAAACATTGACATAATATCATATACAAAATCATGTATAGAAAAATAATTCATCATTGACTTCTTAATGGCTTCTCAAATGATTTCTATAGGTCTCTTAATTAATGGGCTGCCCCCATCTTTGTTATCCTCAAGACCTCCACAGCTCTTCCTCATACATGCTCAAACCACCTAGGTTGAGATTCTAGCATCTTTTCTACAATAGTAGTTCCCCAAAATTTCTCTGTAATACATTCATTTTTAACCTATATTCTCTACAGTGATCACTCATCCAATGCAACACTCATTCCTAACATTCTCAATAAAAGACCAAATAAATGCCAAAATTCATACAACAACAATAACCAAGCCTCAACCCCGCCACTAGGTACACGGTTCAAATGACATAATAATTATCTATATCATAAATCATGTTCATTATCTCTAAATATTTCCTAATCCTTTCGCCTAAGGTTTTTTCTGGCATCCCAGTTCCTCTAGAAATCAGACTAACCTCCGTTCGATATATTATCCTACCTGTTCCATCACACCTGAGTTCTTCGCAAGCCGAACAACCTTCAACGACGGAATCCACAGCTGAGTAGCCAGAATTAACAGCCCTCCATGCAGCTCTAACAGCCTCAAGAAAAGGCCAGGTACTCACAACCAAAGGGTACTTTACTTCAAACTCCATTTCCATAGTTTCATGTCCCATCACCTGATTCCAAAAACAATACACATTACAAAAGGGGAAATCAAAAATGTTGATAAGAGGAGAAGAAGAAATTGAATACCAGAGGGAGTAAAAAGAGGAAGAAGATAAAGTTGAAGAGAGGAATTGTGTTGGATGGTTTTGAATGTGGAATCAATGAAGTTTTGGCCATTGAAATTGAGATTCTCTCAATGTTCTTCAATGCCTATGAATTGAGTTGAAGGACCTTGGGATTGAACCAAAAGCAAAGTGTGATCACTGCATTGATTTGGATTTTTTTTTTTTTTTTTTAATATACTCTCCAAAATTCAATTTTATCTCTACAAAAAAACTCCTTAATTTTTTGTATTTACATTACATTGAATACCTCTGTAAAATAAATGTGATTTTTTTACAAATGTAATGAAACTAAATAAAATATGATATATTATAGAGACAAATCAAAATAGTTTACGAGTAAATACATTTTCATTTTTTTTGTTCCTTACAATATCGTATAAGAGTGATTTAAATAATATATCGATATAATTATTGATACATTTTGTAATGAACCAAAAATAATGAAAATGTATTGACTCGTATAATATTTTGACTTGTCTCTATAATATATCATATTTTGTTTAATTTCATTACCCTTATCATCCATTTTTATGCAAAAATCATACTTATTTTACATGCAGGATGATCAGTGTAATGTATATGCAAAAATCAAGGTATTTTTTGAGGGGTTAAACAATAGAGGGATGATCCATGTAATTTTATTAAAACTCAGATGATGTCAGTGTAATTAACTCTTTTATCTTTTATCTTCTAAATATTTAGTGATTTTGTCTTTTTCATATT
The DNA here is from genome assembly GCA_009771035.1 of Lupinus albus. NCBI lineage: Eukaryota > Viridiplantae > Streptophyta > Magnoliopsida > Fabales > Fabaceae > Lupinus > Lupinus albus. The sequence continues at coordinate 3,520,267 of CM020013.1, read as the reverse complement.
CAATTTTGTTTTTTTATTAATATGAATAACTCATTTTGATGCTTTATTATTTTTAAAATTTTCAATTTGATTAATTCTTTTATGTTTTAATTTCGGTAAGGGAATTTTAAGTTTTAAGTATAAATATCCACATCCTACAATGAGTTCAAATAGAAAAACAATAAGTTAAACTACCCTTCAACTTTATACTCGATAAAACTAGAAAATATGGGTCAGAATTTAAAAAAATACCGATCAAAACTAGAAAATAACAGTCAAAAGTCGTTGAGTTTGGACCTCCTACTCACACTTGCATTCACACTATTTTTATATTGTGTGAACCACCCTTCAACATAAAATTTGTGTCTAACTCAAGCTCTAAATCCACAAAATTGGGTCACACGCTTCAACTTCCTTCCGTTCATTCATCCTCTTTAAGAATCAACCCACTTTATACGTCCTTTTTTTAAAAATTTGTTATGGGTGAGACTCGAACCCACAACCTCATTCACCCTATTCCTTAAGTCTTCTACCTTAACCACCAGACCACCTTATGACTCCCCATAATGGTCTTTATCTCTTCTTTCCTTATCATATGATATTTGATATCAATGTTATTAAAACCGTATCGGTTATCAAATCGGTCAGAGTACTGATATAGTGGTACAGTGATTCAACCGGTGGTTCAGTAATTAAACCGCATGTCGGTTAAACCGGACATACCTCCTTATATATATATATATATGTAAACCTATAACAAAAAATTTCAAATAAGTAAGTATTCAGATTTATAATCCATATTCATAATCTACTCCAAATTCACACAAACAAACAACATTAAGTCTTTAACAAAATTAAAGTTTGAAGTGCAAAACATATATCAATTCAAAATTATCACTTAACAAATGCAAAATATAAATAAATGATACAAGTATCAATCATTGAAGTTGAAGAATTGGTAAAAATTTGAAATGTGAGACCATGTATTTTCAATTTTCAGGGATGAAATTTTAAAAAAAAATTATAATGTACAAACCGACCGGTTTTGATCGGTTCACCGGTTTTGACCGGTTCTATTGCATATGCGGTATAATATAGATACCGTACCGGTTAGGGGTCCGGTTCACCGGTTTTCCGATTGAACCGACCGATACGATACGGTTTTTATAATATTGTTTGATATTCCTTTATTGTTTTGTTCAAATCCCAATCCATTTTAAGTCTCTTCTACCTCAAATTCGTAATGATCGTAGATCGAGTCTTGACCAGAAGTAGAGAAATAGTCCATAATACTTTCCTTAGGAGCCGTTTGTTAAGGGATATAAAATCTATAATACGAGGAATCACATTCCAATGAATGTTATTACTAGGAATATCGTTATCATATGTATTAAAAAAATAAAGTTAATTACACTGATACCCTATGAGTTTTGAAATTACATAAACCATCTCTCATTTTTTTGTCCTTACACGAACCACCTCTAATTTTGTACATATATTACACTAACCACTCTTGATTAGATACAAGTGTTATATTTTAAACAAGAAAAACATGTGATGTGTATAATTAAGTTTAACAAAATATTGTATATTGTGTAGACAAATTCAAATAATATAAGAGTCAAAACATATTCGTTATTTGATTCATTAAAAATAGTATAATGATTATCTAAACATCTCATTAGAATTGTTAATATATTGTGTAATGAAACAAAAATAATAAAAAGACACTCAATTTTGTAATATTTGGAATTGTCTACACAATATATAATATTTTGTTTAACTTAATTACACTCACCACATGTTTTTGTTTAAAATATTACACTTATATCTCATCATGTGAGGTTAGTGTAATATATGTATAAAATTATGGGTGATTTGTGTAAGATGGAGGAGTGATTCATGCATGAACAAAAAATGAAGAGTTGATTTGTATAATTTCACTAAAACTCAGGGGTGTAGTGTAACAATGAAAACATGGCTAAGGGAAAAATTGCAATTTTTAGACATGTTATTGGAAGGAATATTTTGCTACAAACTTAAATAATCACATGTATTATTTGAAGTGGAATTACTCATGTAAATATTTCTAACAAAGAATAACCATCAACATTTCCATGGCAATGTTTGGTAAAAAAGTACATGAAAACTTCTATTTTGTGGTCAAATTTTTGTGATCCAATTACTGGTTTGTTCTAAATTTGAGTCAATGGTTCTCACAACATGTTCTGTTCCAATCCAAACATTCAATAATAAAGACAACACAACCACTTTTCCTTCATTTTCCTTCTTCCACTTTCCAAAACAAAACAAAAAACTACATTTTTTTTGCTCAAAACTTCAACCACCTGGTTGAGGTTACATTTCAATCTTACAAGAACTTTGAAAATTTTCGTATAAAATATTACCAATCTCGTTTCCTTGACTCTTCTTCCATTGTGAATGGAGAGAGAAGGAAACGATTATGTTGTGAGAGAGAAATCTCACTTTGACTATTGATGAAGATAAAGCACCAAATTTAAGCTCTACCCTTTGGTTGGATTGTGTTGGTGAAGTTATTCTCACCTTCAACCCAATTGGGCTTACTTGGAAATTGGTTGAATCATTGGGTAATGTAAGTCCCCATTTGATTTTATTGCTTTTAATTTAGTGGTTTCGGAAAATTCGAAAACTTTTGACGTTTCAGACAATTGTGGTTTATTCGATCATAATTGTTGTCACCATTTCATAGGTCGTGGAGATGTGAACCCAAATTTAAAACCTTACATTTAATATATTTGTGAAAAACTTTGCCTTTTTTGTGTTCAAAGTGAGAAGTTATGGTTTAATTTTGTGGAATTGGTATTGTCTCTTGTGAACTATTTACCCTTAGAGCATCCACAATAGTAATGAAAAAACCGTTCGTAGCGAAATAAGCACTTTCTTCGTCCAAGTTCACCACTGGAGAGAAGTCTTTATTGTTCTTATTTTCCAACAACGGTAAGCTAAATAAGCATTGTTCTTAAAGTTGTGAGTCGGCATTAAAAAATGGAAAAAGTTGTTACAAAAGGGAGAATGGAAATAGAGTTGCACAATTGAAGGTGAAATATAAATGTGAGGTAGGTTTGTAGGGTCCATTTAAGAATGGAAATAGAGTTGCATCATTGTAGGTGATTTTGGCTTAAGTTGCGTAAGTTGTTGGAAAATGTAAACAAATATAAAATAATCAGTAGACCCATTTAAGAACGAAAAAGATTTTGCACCATTCTGGATACTCTTTGGTAGTGTTTGGTGTGAGGATAGAACATAACATAATGTTTTATTGTGTTCTCTTTGGTTCCATCCTTTTAGTGGAATCTGCCTTTTAACTCTCATGTCCTTCTTGTTCTATTTGTAAAATTATGCAAAAACACAGAACAAATACACATGTTTTATGTTATGTCCTGTTCTAGCATGTCTAGCACACTCTACCTTATATACTATGGGTTAATATTTTCTGTGTCTGATTTTGTTTGTTGTATTGGTTCATTTGTGTTATATTAACTGGCATGTTGGGTTTCAAGTGTTGGTAGTTTCGAGTTTCTTAAAAATCTGGTCATGTTCTAAATAATTATCATTTTCCACAGCATTTCTTGTTTTGTGCATAAGTTAATCCATGAATGTCCAATTTTCTACAAAACACAAGGCTTTCTGGTGTTGAAGTTATATAGAATTTTTATCTGTCATTCAATACCTATTTTCAATGAAAGTTAGTGCAAGTTTTAGCATAGTTTGAATTTTATCATAGTTTCCGGAGCTTGTATATTTCTGGGTATAGCTTGGACTATGGAAGTCGCGATAATAAACTGTCAGTAACACATGAAAGTTAATAGATAGGGCTCTAACCTGTAAAGCCCTTGGATTTTAACTCCCATCCAGTAAATATAAGTTTGCATCGGAAATCGGCTACTTTTCTGGACAATTTCTGTTTTAGGAGCTTTGCATCTGAGAACCCTTTTCTTATCTGAAAGCTAAAAGATGCATTCATGCTATGTTCAAATTTTAGGAGGTAAATTGTTTTATGTGGTTTCTCATAATTTTTTAAGATCGTATGAGATCGATAACTTGTTTAACCTTTTAAAATCTTATAAGATGGCTTAATATAAACTTATATGAGATAATTCTTGAACTGTTAATTTCCAAAATGAACATATAGTTTGGATTTCAAGTCATACTATTTATCTCAAATGTTCAATGAACAGGATGATTCAATTTGTTTTGGAATTAAATATGTTTCTAAGGTTGCTACCGAGATAAGAATTTCTGACATATATGCTGTTGAGTTAACCGACCATGATTTGGTTCATATATCAAATCTCCCTCATGCTAATGAGCACCTATTCTTAGGTCATGAGAAAAAGGTTTGTTTTGTCCTCATTATTGGTTAATTAATTGTTCTATTACAGTTTTATCAATGTAAACACACAAGTTTGTTTGGGGTAATTTAGTTTTTTAGAAGTAATAAAAAGAATAAAATTAAGAAGTTGGGGGTGTAGGATTTAGGATATATGGTAATTTGGCCTAAGATGACCCATCAACTTTTACCTAAAACCCTAAACCTAACCCTATTCCTAAGACCCCTAAATATATAAATACTTAACTAAAGAAAAGAGGGAAGGAGAAGGCAGCGGATAGAGAAAGAAAAAGAAGGACATAAAGAAGGAAAAAAGAAGAAGAAAAAAGAAAGAAGGAAGGGAAAGAAAAAAAGAGAAAGAAAAAGAAAGGGAGAAGGAGAAGAAGATGAAGGTAAAGAAAGGTGTCCTGTCGCGTTATCCGACCTTGTTATTTGTTTTAAAAATAAAAAATATATATATCAACCAATCAACCTTTTTCTGAAAGAACTACGTAGGCTTGGTTTCTCTATTGCAGCTAGAGATATATAGGAGCATGTTTTTTCCTGTCAGGCACAAAAAAGTAAAAAAATATATTTTTATTCTTTCTTTTTTACTTAATAATGTGAGAGTAAAATTAATATTTCGAATAAATATCCACATGATTAATCTAGGTACCGTTTTTATAACGGGCGGTATGAGGTGCCTAACACCTTCCTCATCCGTAACCGACTCCCGAACTTAACTTTTATGTGTAAGCAAACCAAATCATTTTTATTTAAAGAAAAATTGGGTTTTCATGTTTTTCCACTAAAAAACATTGATTGCGAATCCATTGCATTTATTTGCACACATCCCGTCGTACCCACGAAAGTGGGGTAGCGACAGAATGAAGACTCCACTGGGGATAGCTGAAAGTCAGGCCTTAAATGATTAATTATGTGGACATTTCATTCATTATTTTAATTTTATTCATTTTTTGTTTTTTATTTTTTAACTACTAATTTATATATTTAACTCTTGGACAAAGAATTTGTGTTTTGCTGTATGTACAGGTTATGGGGTGGTTTATGATTTTTTTTTGTATATCTTTGAGGTTTGTACGCTCACTCACACACTTCACTACTCATGCATTGTTCTTTTGCCCGTCTATCGGGCCTATTTACCTAATGTTTAGGGATACATTGGCTTGTCGTCATTGGGCCCTCGTGCACATTTCGATATTGCGCCGATGTATCACTCGGATTGTTACTAGGTATTTCGATTAGACCCCCTATGGTGTTTCGTACATCTTCGTGTCATGTTCGTGTATCTGGGTCGTCAGCTTCCACTAGTGACGGCAATCCGGGAACCTAGAGGAAGTATAGTACCACCAAATCTTACATATATGGACCATAGTACTTCGCCTTAGAGTTGACCTTTTAGAATGAATCGAACCTTGTAGGGAAAATCACTTTTGTATAGGACACGAGAGTATACATTTTTTATTATTGTATTTTGTTATTCGGCATAAAGTCAGGAAAACTTTCATCCTGCAATCATGGTGACTCTATGTCACATGAGCCTGAGTGGTATTAGGGTACCACTGCACTTGGGTATCCTTATGTCATGATGGAAGGCTTAAAAAAATCATTTCATAATAGCATATACATGCATATCATGCACTCATTAAAAAAAAAAGATAAACACAAAATTTATTTCATAATAGTATACATATCTTGCACTTATAAAAAAATAAAAAATCATTTCATAATATCATACACATGCATATCATGCAATCATAAAAAAAAAAGATGAAAAAAATCATATCATAGTAGCATATGCATGCATGTCATGTCATCATACAAACTAAATGAAAAAAATACTTTATTTTATGCATGTTATCTTGCATTCGAAAAAAAGGTCACATGTCTCATTCACATCATGCATCCATACAAAAATCATTTAATATAATCATTCATCATATAGTGCATTCATCAAGTCACACACCCATTAGTTACACCTATGCGAAAGGACTTATATTGTCATATGTTTTTAGAGAATCTTTGATCTAACGATGTATCATTCTATATATCACGAGACCATGAATATTCAAGGGAACAAATGCAATCACATTGTGGAGCCTATGTGCTCTCTTTGTGATTGTCATCAACCGCTACATGATCTAGGGTTTTATAACTTTAGAAAACAGTTGTGGGATGGTCAACTTATTATATGGAAAGTTCTTCGTTTGATAAAAAAAATAGTTTCAATAAATCAAAATAAAAAATTTTCTACCCAATGGTTGAGGAGTAAAGGAGGTGGTAACGAAACAATTGGATTCAGATTTCATAAAAGTGTCTAGACGTACGAAATGGATGACTAATATGACATTAGTACCCAAGAAAGGAGGGGAACTGAGAATGTGTGTGAACTACACAAATTTAAACAAATCAAGTCTAAAATATGGTTTTTCCATCAATCACATTGGTGTTTTAGTTGATCGTGCTGGGAAGAGTTATAAGTTATCATTCATGGATATATGTTGACACCGTAAAATGTATCGCACCAATATTCAGATCAAGTACTGGGGCAACCCCATTCTCACTGGTATACGTGATGGAAGTCATTTCACCCATTGAAGTAGAAATTTCCTTGTTTAGAGTATTGACAGAAGCATAGCTAGAAGAGTCAGAATGGGTCAGAACCATGTATGAACAGTTGAATATGATTGAAGAGAAAAGGTTGGAGAGAGTTTGTCATAGTCAATTTTACCAAGGAAGATTGGCGAGAGCTTTTGACACGAAGGTTTGTCCCGAAAGATTCGAAATAGGAAATTTATTACTTGAAAAGTTCCTTCCAAATCAGGAAGATGCTAATGGAAAATGGCCCCAAACTATAAATGACCCTTCAGTGGTCTCGTGTTATGCCCTCGACCCTTCCGTGGTCTTATTTAATCTTTTGACCCAGAGTTCCTCGCTATCCGTGCGTTCCCGTGGTCCTCCTTGCACCCAGACCTCCAGTGGTCTCGTGTTGCGCCCTCGACCCTTCCATGATCTTATTTAATATTTTGACCCAGAGTTTCTCGCTATCAAAGCTACTCCTAAATGTAAGGTCGAAAATAGTATTTAAGCCATTCTGCAATATATTCTGAAAAAAGGTATATTTCTAAGCTTTGTGCTGCATAAATTACATTTTATAGTTATGATTATCTTTTTAAAATAAACAAACTCACAAGGTAGTTAAGCACACTATGAATACTTTTTTCTGTTTGTTGATCATATTTTGTTGTGGAAGTTGATGTTCAGATCACTTTATTTGTCTAGCCATATTTGCAGCATATCCTTATAGTTTTCTGATACAATTCTTGTGGGTTCTCTGAAATTCTGAATGCAACACTGTCTTTTGTAGTACAACTGGAGCTCGAGATCCTATAACATCTGCATTGCAAATTGTCCTTGGTAAAAGGGTGCACCTCGACATAGCTCAAGTTGTACGGTGGAAAACAACTCCTATGTCTGAAGTTGAATCGTATGTGCGCTATGCAGCATCTTTCTCAGGGTAATTTCTGCCTATTATTGTTTCCTAATGAAAAGAGTTATGTATGTTTTTATCTGATTTTTTCCTCTAGAAAAAAGAAAAGAAAGATGATAAGACATCTTTACAAGAAAATGGTAACTGAAAACATGTAGAACCTAAGAGGTCGAATCGTGTAACAATTATCAATAGAATTCAATTCAATCCAAACTATCACTTCTATGCTTACCTAAGTTCCATTTTGTGTATTTCAAACATCTTGTTTTGGCTTCACTTCTAGAAATTGAAGGATTCTAGCTTATTTTGTCTTGAAGAACTTGACATAGGATTTTGCTTTAATAACTAATAAATAGTTTGTCCGTAAATCTTTAAATTTACATCATTTTCCTACTCACATGCCAACAATTAAAGGTTCTTTCCGTGATATCGATGAATATGCAGTGCTTTGCTGTTTTTTTAGAACGATAATAAAAGCCGGTAGAAATTGGAGATTTTGTGATACGGTTTATATACCTTTAGACATGTACTTACATTGCAGTCTAGCATAAACAGATATACTACATGTTGATCCTCAATAATATTAAGCATTTTTTCAGTATTCTTAAATTCTATATTAATGACCTCAAGTATGGATTTTATGGAGATGTCATCACAGAGAGTGAAAAGTATCGCTGGATGGGCCCTAAACGCTATGATTATGCAGGAACAATGGTATTTTTGAGGCACAGGTAATCTTGAATTATTTCTGCTTTAAATGTCATTTCCTGAATCCCAGACTTATCCTTTTCACATCTTGTCTTCCTTTGTATGGTGAACTATGCTATATATACTTGTGCAGTCTTGAATCACTTTCGGAAATGCTGTTTTCGTAACATATGTGCTGTTTTTCTACTGGATTAAGATTCCTCAAACATTTATCTTTTGTGGTTATGCTTGCAGTGTTTTAAATTGCGGTTGCAATCGCATTTGCAGTAACGGTTGTAGTTACTGTGATTGCGGTCATTGCGGCCTTGATGTGGATTGTGGCAATTGAGGTGTGAATTATTTTGTGATTAAAAAAATATTTTTGAATCCGATATGGTTGCGTTGCAGCCCGATGCGGCTACATCATTGTGATTCGGAGTCACATTGGTGTGAATTTTTCATTACACATGTGAAATTGGGATGGAACTACTATCTCCACTTTCCTCCCTTTTTCAGTGTACTACTCTCTCTTAGTAATTTTCTTCCAAAAAACTTTTTGGAATTGGGATTGAATTTATGGTGGGAAATTAATTATGGAAATATATGAAAATTTAATAGGGGTATTTTTAGTCAAATTGTATTCATTTTCTACATCCTTTACTAACTTCTAAAACTGTGTGCATAACCTTGAACATAAAAAGTTTTGGAATGGAGGGAGTATCTTTTTTCACATGCTGATGTTAACCTTTGTGCATAGAAGTCATATTTGCATCCACTGCCATGACTAGTATCAGTAGAGTTCTGCTTTACTTATTTCAATTATTGACACTTGCTGTCATCTTTATTTTCCTTTGATTTTCTTAGTGTAGGAGCCGCAGTAATCTCTTGCCGAAATGAAAAAGCGCCTGATGGTTTCCTTCATCTTATATTGATTAGAGACTGTCCTCATGCTTCTTATTTATGGTATGCTTTTTCTTTCCACATTGCCATTGTGAAGTTTATTAAACCTTACAAGTCTTTTGAAAACCATCAAATATTCTAAGTCTATCAAGCATGGAATCATTATCTAGCATTTTTTTGGAAAGTAAGTTATTATCATGCAATATCATATTCATCTTTTCGACACATGCGCAGTTGGACTTGTACACATTTAGGGTCTGCTTGGTTGAGTTGATTGAAAATGATATGCACCTCATTCTCATTCTAGGAAGTAACTTTCATGCAACCATGAAAGTAGATTAAGGCTCTTTTAATTGAAATTACTATAGGACACCTATTTTTGCTATGATCCAAAATAATTATTCTTTATATCATTTAATTTTCATCTTTTGTGCTTTATTGCTATGTATTTGCCTAAGTATTTGCCTATTGCTATGTAAACTGCATCAGTTGTCCCTCAATACATGTATGAAGCCTTGTGTAGTGAATTCTGATTGATGTATATTTCTAAAAATCCACCAGCCTAGTGTACGAGGCTCCCAGGGGTCAGAGGAGGGTAGATGTACGTAGCACACCTAACCCCCACAAGCGGAAAGGCTGTTTTAGGATTTGAACCCGTGATCTCATGGTCACTAAGCAACAACCTTATCGTTGCGACAAACTCACCATCTTTTTATGCATTTTGATTGATCAATCAGTTTAAATTTTCAATAACTAATAATGAGAGGGGTGATGTTTTTTCACCAATCAGAATGCAAGGCACAGGATTGTGGCAGACATTGAGGACAACAAATATTATTCAAGGGCTGTGTTAGATATCTTCCCTTGAAAAAGGATACAATTTCTTCAAATATCCTCTTGATGTCTGTGTCACTAGCAATCTTCCTTATGATAAATAGGGTAATGATTTGTTGCACACCATGTGAAGAGTCTTTGTAGGGGTGAACATGGGTCGGGTTAAGGATTGTCTTTACCCGGCCCAAAATGTTGGTCGGGTTATTTTTTTGAACCCGGATCAATGTATACTCATTTTAGATAAAATATTCTAAATATTATTTATTATTGTGAATATGTAATTTGACATATAAAATAATATATCTATATATATATTATTAAACATGTATATGTGATGAAAAATTAGAGAATCAATGATACTTTCGATAAAAAAAGTATCATTACTATGTACACATCTGAATAAAGACACATACAAACACCATGAGTGAGTGACCATGAGACGAGTCATGCTTGGTCCATACCTGACCCTAAATACTGAATGAGTCTAATTTTTGAACATGAACCTGACCCTAGACCTGATGAAAATGTTAGGGGTGAGCGGATAGCGTCGGTCCTGCTCATCCCTAAGTCTATGTATATTGTAAATCATTCTGAAAATGTTAAATGGGGTATACTTGGACTCACTTAGAAGGTTGTTGAAGTGTATTAAACTAGATTAATTGTAATATTTTCACATGTTTTTTTTTTGTCTACTTTTAAAGAATCAAATCCCGCTACATAACTTGAGCCAAAGTATCGCTTCATAACTTGAGCCAAAATATCGCTACATAACTTGAGCCAAAATATCACTACATAACTTGAGCCAAAGTATCGCTACATAACTTGAGTCAAAGTATCGCTACATGACTTGAGCCAAAGTATCGCTACATGACTTGAGCCAAAGTATCGCTTCATGACTTGAGCCAAAGTATTGCTACATAACTTGTTCCAAAGTATCGCTACATAACTTGAGCCAAAGTATCGCTACATAACTTGAGCCAAAGTATCGCTATATAATTTGAGTCAAAGTATCGCTACATAACTTGAGCCAAAAAATCGCTACATAACTTGAGCCAAAGAATCGCTACATAACTTGAGCCAAAGTTACTAACTAATCATGGTCGGCTAAAAACATGTTTTCTTTTCATTGATTCACCATCAATTCATAAACAGCAATTCCACGCATTCTTTCAATACGATATGTTAATTAAAGACTTATCCTTACCTTGGTGAGTGTTGGGTTTGGTCCTTGGTAACTTTGCAAGTTCCTCCGACACCGCTTCCAACCTTAGGATCTTTCCTCATTCTCACCACATAACAACAATGTTAGTCATTTATTCAAAATAACACATAAACAACTCATATTTCATCTTTAACCATACATGAGATTCACATATTTTCAATGTTTCCAAAACTACCTTCATTAAGAGTTTCCAAACATATAAAACATACATATTCATCTTATATTCAACATTAGAGCATATACTCATCTTCTACATCTAACATTTCACCCATTTCCCTCTTTACTCATATTCTCATTTTGGGGGTTTTGGGGTTTTCGTGTATCAACTCACAAACCCCTTTCCATTCTTTAAATACCAACTCTAAACCAAGAGTTTACAAGAGAGAAACTAAATAAAACGAACTACAACTCAAAAGGGAGAGTTTCCATGGTTTCTCACATTTTGAGAAGAGATCCCATACACCCAAAATGAGATTGAAAGGTTGAAAGAGAGTTAGAATCAAGAGATTTACCTCATCTCAAGCTTCTAGATGATTCCCACGAGTCCTTGCTCTCAAAATCACCTTCTTCTCTCATCTCTCTCAAGTTCTAACCCTGAAAGTGTTTGAGGGTTTCTATTTTAAAGTGAAATCGTCGGGTTCTCGCTCAAGCGAGCCATTTCTCGCTCAAGCAAGAAAATCCCGCCATTTTAAAAATTCAGATCTGACGCTCTCGCTCAAGCGAGGATCCTCTAGTACCAAATTCCTCTCCCTCGCCCAGGCGAGCCAAATCTCGCCTAGGCGAGAATCCCATGAAATCATGGGACCAGATACTGGCCCTCTCGCTTGGGCGAGGACCTCTCGCTCAAGCGAGAAACACCTAGTATACACCAGAAATTCACTACACTTAGGAAAATAAAATTAGGGTGTTATACGCTTAAGCGAGAACACGTCGCTCAAGCGAGAAATCCCCGCATTTAAAGTTTCAAACACTGATGCTCTCGCTCAAGCGAGCCTACTCTCGCTCAAGCGAGAATCCAACAGCCTCTAGAGTGTTTCTCTCGCTAAAGTGAGCCAAAATGTCGCTCAGGCGAGAATCCCAGAGAAAATCCTGGGAGTAACCCTGATCCTCTCGCTTGGGCGAGACCCTCTCGCTCAAGCGAGAAACGTCCAGTAACTCCCTGACTCACTGAACTTTACTATGCTTAGGACAAGGGAAATTTGGGTGTTACAATCCTCCCCCCTCTAATAAGAATTTTCGTCCCCAAAAATTAAACATACCTCTATTCAAACAGGATAGGGTAGTCCTCCCTCATGTCACGGTTCCACCTCCCACGTTGCATCCCCATCATCCACTTGACTCCAAAGTACCTTTACCAAGGGAATCTCCTTTCCTCTCATTTTCTTGATGCTCTTGTCTATGATTCTCACAGGTGAAGTCTTGAATGTCAAGTTATCCTTAAGCTCAATCCGATCGGGCTCAACAACGTGCGATGGGTTTCCAACATATTTCCTCAACTGAGACACATGAAAGACATTGTGAAGATTTGACAACAATGAGGGTAAAGCCCCTCTGTAGGCTACGGAGTCAATCCTCTTCAAAATTTGATACGACCCAATGAACCTCAGAGTAAGCTTACAGGATTTCAACACTCTACCAATTCCAGTAGTCGGGACTACTCTCATGAACACATGACCCCTTTCATTAAACTTGAGAGGTTTCCGCCTCTTATCATAATAACTCTTTTGTTGACTCTGCGCTATCCTCATATTCTCCCTTATTTTCTTAATCTTTTATGTCGTTTCTCGGACCACCTCGGGTCCCAACACCAAGTTCTCTCCAGTTTCAAACCAACTCACCGGAGTTGTACATTTCCTCCCATACAAAGCTTCATAGGGTGCCATTCTAATACTCGAATAAAAACTGTTATTGTACGTAAACTCGATCAAAGGCAACATACTGTCCCAACTGCCAGGTTGTTCCAATATACATGCTCTTAAAAGATCTTTCAACGATCGTATGGTCCTTTCTAACTGACCATTTGTTTGTGGGTGATAAGCGGAACTCAATTTCAACTTGGTCCCCAAAGCAGACTGCAAACTAGTCCAAAAATTTGATGTGAAACGGGGATCCATGTCAGATATTATACTTGCAGGAATACCATGTAATCGGACTATCTCTCAAATATACAACTCTTCTAGCGTTCTAAGGAATACCTCATGTTGATTGGCAACAAGTGAGCAGACTTGGTCAACCAATCCACTATAACCCATATCGAATCATACCTTTTTTGAGTCTTTGGAAAACCCGACACAAAGTCCATCAAGATGCTATCCCACTTCCACATAGGAATTTCCACTGATTGTAGCTCACCCGCTGGTATCTAGTGTTCAACCTTAGCTTTCTAAAAAATTAAACAACTTGATACATACAAAGCCACATCCTTTTTCATTCCAGACCACCAGAATATCTTCTTTAAACCTTGATACATCTTCGTAGTCCCAGGGTGGAAACTCATCCTACTCTTATGGGATTCTTCGAGAATATTCTTCCTCAATTCCACATCACGAGATACACAAACTCTTCCTTTGTACCTCAATAATTCGTTAGCATCTAACTCAAACTCTTTCTCTTTTCCATTAACCATCAAAATTCGTTTGGCCATTAGTTCCTCATCCTCCACTTGCATTATTCTGATCTGATCAAACAACCCATTCGTAACCTTAAGCATTCCCAAAACCATTATCTACCTCTTTTTTCTCCCAAAAGTTCTACATCTTTTCGTGTTTGAGGTTCTATTTTAGGGTTCAGACTTTTTGATTCTCGCCCAAGAGAGAACACGTCGCCCAGGCGAGAAATCCCCGTCTTTTAAAGTTCAAACACTAATGCTCTCGCTCAAGTGAGGGATTCTCGCTCAGGCGAGAATCTACCAGCCTCTACAACACTTCTCTCGCTCAAGCGAGCCAAATCTCGCCCAGGCGAGAATCCTAGGAAATCCTGGGAGCAAACACTAAGCCTCTCGCTTGGGCGAGACCCTGTCGCTCAGGCGAGAAACAGTCAATATACTCCAGACTTCCAGGATTTTCACTACACTTAGAGGAAAATAAAATTATGGTGTTACAATCCTCCCCCTCTTATATGAATTTTCGTCCCCAAAAATTAAACATAACTCTATTCAAACAATGAGGGTAATCCTCCACCATGTCACATTCTACTTCCCAAGTTGCATCTCCTTCATCCACTTGGCTCCATAGTACCTTCACCAATGGGATTTCCTTTCCCCTCAATTTCTTGACACTTTTATCCATGATTCTCAAGGGCAAAGTTTTAAACGTCAAGTTATCCTTTAGTTCTCTTGGATCAGGCTCAACCAATGGGGGTAAGGCAACCTGATATGTTACCGGTCCAATCCTTTTCAAGATCTGGTATGGTCCTATAAATTTGGGAGTTAGCTTACGAGATTTTAAAACTCTGCCAATCCTAGTAGTCGGAAATATTCTCATGAACACATGATCTCCTTCGTTAAACTCAAGAGGTTTTCGCCTCTTATCATAATAGTTTTTCTGTCGACTTTGGGCTATCCTCATATTCTCCCTTATTCTCTCAATCTTTTCGGTCGTCTCACGAACCACCTCGGGTCCCAACACCAGGGGATCTCATTCCGATACAATACTCGATAGTATCCCATGCAATCGAACTATCTCTCGGATGTACAGCTCCGCCAATCGTTCTAAAGAATATTTCATGTTCATAGGTAAAAAGTGAGAAGACTTAGTCAACCGATCCACTATTACCCATATCAAATCGTACCCTTTCTAAGTCTTTGGAAAACCTAACACAAAGTCCATCGAGATGCTATCCCACCTCCACACAGGAATTTCCAGAGGTTGTAGTTCTCATGCTAGTCTCTAGTGTTCAATCTTAGCTTTCTGGAAAATCAAGCAACTCAATACTTACAATGCCACATCCTTTTTCATTCCGGACCACCGAACAACTTCTTTAAATCCTGATACATTTTTGTGGTTCCCGGGTGGAAGCTCATCTTACTCTTGTGTGATTCCTCAAGAATACCCTTTCTTAAATACGCATCGCGAGGTACACATACTCCCCTTTGTACCTCAACAACCTGTTAACATCTAAATCAAATTCCTTTTCTTTCCCATTATTCATCGAATTCCGTTTGGCCACTAGTTCTTGATCCCCCACTTGCATTTCTTTGATCTGATCAAATAACTCATTCGTCACTTTGAGCATTCCCAAAATTATACTATGGGGTTTGACTTGAACCGCCAAGTTAATATCCTTGAACTCCTCAATTAACTTATTCTCATGGACCATCAAGGATGACACATGTAGTGACTTCCGACTCAAAGCATCTACCACCATGTTAGCCTTTCCAGGATGGTATTGCAAATCAAAATCATAGTCTTTCAGAAATTTCATCCACCTTCTCTGTCTCATGTTCAGCTCCTTCTAATCGAACAAATATTTCAAGCTTTTGTGATCACTGTACACCTCAAATATTACACCATAGAGATGGTGTCGCCAAATCTTTAATGCAAAGACTACAACAGCTAACTCCAAATCTTGGGTAGGGTAGTTTTTCTCATGTGATCTTAACTGCCGCGAAGCATAAGCAACAACTTTCCCATCTTGCATAAACACGCAACCCAGACCTTTCTTAGAAGCATCATAGTACACACTGAAATCATGATCAGTACAAGGAAAAACTGATACTAGTGTTGTAGTCAATCTCAGCTTCAATTCCTGGAAACTTTCCTCAGAACGGACCGTCCAAACATACAGTTCTCCTTTTCTGGTCAACTTGGTTAGCGGTAATGCTAACTTCGAAAACCCTTCTATAAACTTCTGGTAATAACCCGCCAATCCTAGAAAGATTCTGATCTCTGTGACTGACTTTGGTACTACCCATTCCATTACTGCTTCAACCTTAGAAGGATCTACTGCCACTCCTTCTCTAGATATCACATGCCCAAGGAAGTTCACTGGTTCCAACCAAAAGTCGCATTTTGATAGTTTTGCATACAACTGATTACCCTTTAAGATTCCAAGAACAACCCTTATATGCTCCGCATGTTCCTCGCGGCTCTTAGAGTAGACCGGAATGTCGTCAATAAATACCACTATGAAGGAATCCAAGTATGGATAAAAAATACAATTCATGTAGTCTGTAACCCCCTAATTTCTCTTTTCTTTAAGCTTGGTGAAACTTAGTAGCCCTGGGAGATGCTGGAGGATTCTCGCGTGGGCGAGAGAGCCTCGCTTGAGCGAGAAGTCCAGGATTTCTCCCAGGATTTTCCCTAAGAGTCTAGCTTGGGCGAGATTTGACTCGCATGGGCGAAGGAGAGTTATTGGAGGCTAAGAGATTCTCCCCTGGGTGAGAATTGGCTCGCTTGAGCGAGAGGAGTAGTTCTGGGGCTGTCGGATCCTCGCTTAAACGAGAGTCTCTCGCTTGAGAGAGAGAACCAGAGTTTGAAACTTAAAGAGGCGGGGCTTTCTCGCCTGGGCGAGAATCTAAAACCCTGAACCCTAATATAGAGCCCCAAACACGAAAATAGAGGGATTTTTTGAGAACAAAGAGAAGAGGAGGCGATTTTCTTGGTGAGAGCTCGTGTAGAGACTTGGAGAAGCTAGAGAAGAGGTAAACTTCTTGATTTTAACACTCATTCTCTTGTTGAAACTCATTTTGGGCATTTGGGTCTCTTCTTTTGGTATAGAAAATCTTATAACTTTCTCTTTTCAGTTATAACTTGTTGTTATCTAGGTTTTCCTATGAAAAACTCGAGGTATAGAGTTGGTATTCGAAAATGGGGATGATTGGTGGTTGATTCATGAAAACCCCAAAACTCAAAACGAAAATGATGTTGAAAGGGGGAAATGTTAGGTTAGAAATGTGGTTTATGGTTTCTAATGTGAAATAGAAGTGAATAGGTATGTTTTACATGCTTGAAATTCCTAATGGAGATAGATTTTAGAGAATATCGAAATATGAGCTATTTTTATGGATAAATGTGAGGTATTAAGTTGTTTATGTGATAATATGAATATGTTATTGATTATTGTTGTTGTGTGTGGTGTGAAAGAGGAAAGACCCTAAGGCTGGAGGAAGCGGAGAAGAAACTAACAAGTTGTCTAGCACTACCACCAACGCACACCAAGGTAAGGGATAAGCATTGTAAGTATATAGCGTGCATGTATACCGTGATATTTTCCTGTGGTGGAAATCGACGAATCAATGTATGTCTTGCCCAACGTGGTATTGGCATGTATGACAATGTATGACTTGCCCAACGTGGTATTGGCCTGTATGGCAATGTATGACTTGCCCAACATGGTATTGGCCCCTATGGCAATGTATGACTTGCCCAACGCGGTATTGGCCTCTATGGCAATGTATGACTTGCCCAACGTGGTATTGGCCTTTATAGCAATATATGACTTGCCCAACGTGGTATTGGCAATGTATGACTTGCCCAATGTGGTATTGGCCTTTATGGCAATGTATGACTTGTCCGACGTGATATTGGATTAACTGTTATTAAAACATGTATGATAAACTTTAGTATGATGGTTATTTGGTTTGAATGTTGAATTCTATTAAATTGGATTTATATTTGTTGTAAATAATTCTATTTTATACTGATTTATAAACAGTGATTATCATGAATTTTATGTCTTACTCCATTGTGTTTCTTGTTGGTTTTATTTGTGATAAACGGTGTACATGTAAAGCTAAGGACTAGCGGATTCAGATGATGTCGTAGTTTAGTTTCTTGTCCATTGTTGTAATAGGATACTAATGTGCTGTTTTGTATTATGCACGTACTTGTATCCATTACTTGAACAAATTGACGTGTACCTATGTTTTTAGGGGTTTGATGTATGATTGACATGCGGGCGGGGACAGAGTCCCCTTTTGAAATTAAAAATGTGAAGTTTATGGGTTATGAACCCCAACACACTTCGGTATATTAATTTGTCATTATTGAAATTTAAATCGGAATTATATTAAGTATATAATTCATGAAAATAGATAGTGGAAAATAGTTTTTAGAACTTGTATGTTTAACAATAAAAGAACAAAAAAATATTAGGGTATAATTTGGGTCCTTACATAGTCAGTAAATATTGCTGGAGCATTCGTCACTCCGAAGGGCATCACCAAATATTCAAAATGTCCACACCTCGTCCTTAGACTTCACTCTAAGCTGATGATAACCCGATCTGAGATCAATCTTAGAAAACACCACTACTCCTCTTAATTGATCCATCAAGTCATCGATTCTAGGCAATGGATACTTGTTCTTAATTGTGACCTTGTTCAATTGTTGGTAGTCGGTGCACAACCTCATACTCCCATCTTTTTTCTTAACCAACAGCATCGGTTATCCCCACGACGAAACATTGGGACGAATGAATTTTTTCGCCAACAAATCCTCAATCTTCTTTTTCAGCTCGACCAATTCTAAGGGTGACATTCTATAAGGGGCTATAGAAATGGGCCCCGTCCCCCGTACTAAATCAATGGAAAATTCAACTTCTCGCACTGGAGGCAAATTCGGAATATCACTAGGAAATACCTCAGAGAATTCACATACTACAAGTATGTCTTCAACTCTGGGTTTCTCATTACCCTCAAGTGAAGCTAGCAACATAAACACTGGTTCCCCTTCCTTAAGAGAAATACTGACTCCCTTAGCCGATACTGGCTCCAAACATCTAGCCAGATCAGAAATCTCACACTGATTTACAAACACTACAGTCTTATCAGAACAATTCAACATCACATGATTGTATGATAACCAATCTATCCCTAGAATTATGTCTAACTGAGACAGCGGCAAACAGATTAAGTCTACGGTAAATGTTCTACTATTTACCTCTAGCGAACACTGAGGAACAAATTCTGATACCACCACAGGTGCACTAGTAGGGGTGGATACGACTAAGTCGAAGGGAAACGACTCTGTTTGCAACCTCATTTGTTGTACACATTCTATAGATATAAACGAATGTTTTGCCCCCAAATCAAATAATACAACACGAGAAATGTCTGCCACCATACAGTTTCCTTGGATTAGACTATCCACCTCTGTCGCCTCTGCGCCACTCATGGTGAATACCCTACCAGTAGTCTGAGGTTTCTCCACCCTCACAATATTCACATTCTGACGCAGTTTCGGACAATACCTCCTCAAGTGCCCAAACTCCTTACAATGGAAACAACTTTGGTTCGTTCCGGGGCAAATGTTTCCCACATGAGTTCGGTCGCATTTGCTTCACATGGACGAAGAGTTTAACTGTGACCCTCCCGCATTGACATGAGTCCTCGACCCATGCGAAGTATACCCTCGATTTCCACTGGGTGGAGGGTAAGGCTTTCGTTCCTCTTGAAACACCTTAACTTTGCCCTTTCCTTGCACAGGGTTCCTTTGAGGCCCAAAGTTCTTTGGAGGGTTTATTTTGGGTGTCGCCACCTCATTCGCCTTCATGTAATCCTCATACATCCTACACTTATTGACCAAGGTAGGGAAGTCAGAAATTTCTTGATTTCCGAACATCATCTTCAGCTTGGGCTTCAAACCCGATTCGAACTTTGCGCACTTGGATCACCCGTCCACCTCCAGTTCATAGTAAGGACAGTATCGGGCCAACTCCTCGAATTTGGACGCATAGTCCCCCATAGACATGTTTCCCTGCTCCAACCTCAATAACTATATCTCTTTCTTCCTCTTTAGATCAGCGAGAAAGTATTTATGAAGAAGCTTTTCCTTGAAGGCCTCCCAGGTGATAGCCTGTTCTTCCGCCTCCATCTGTCTCTGGGTAAAATCCGACCAGTTTTCGGCCTCCTTCACCAACATGTAGGAAACATAGGTCACCTTCTAGGTATCAGCACAACCCATAGCTCGGAATATGCGTTCCAAGTCTTGAACCCACACGTTGGCCACGACAAGAGCGAATCCACCTTTGAATTGATTGGGTTTGCGACTACAAAATTTGTCTAATCCCCGGTACTCTACTGGTCCTTGAGGTGCCAGGGGGTGTGGTTTGGGCTCGGCGCTGTATTCTGGTTCAAGTGTTGCAGGTTTTCATTCATTTTTTGCAGCACGGCTACTATCTGAGCCAATAGATCATTCTAACCTGTTCCTTTTCCTCGTCCAGCCATCTTCTTAACTTGTACCTATACTCATTTGTTATTAGTACACAAAGTCTAATTCACGAAAATGAGATTATCGAATAGTCTCAAAGTATATTGCATACTAATACACCAAATCCACATAAATCAAGTAGTTAACTCACATAAATTTCACAAAGAAGCACGTAAGGCCATACCATAGGTCGCAAAATTAACTCATGCTCTGATACCATATTGTAAGAACCCATATTTTCACCCTAGAAATTTTTCGTTTACTTTAACCCATATATACATGGTTTCTCAATTATGTCATACATAAATTCCCTTAAACTTTAATTCATCCATTTATTTTATCATCTTATAACCCTTAACATACATTTTCAGTTTCATACATTAACTACCTTCAATTGCAAAAAAACATAATTCGCATTCATAACATACTTAAGGGTCATGACATATTAAGTCATGGTATTATAAAATTAATGTACTCATAGTTACAATTAATGTCAACAAACATTCATTTAATGCAAAATAGTCAAAGTTATAGAATCTTGATCACTAAAGTTCCTAAGCTCCTAATCAATGCATCAACAAACCGTTCTTTTACCTTCAATGGGATTATCATTGACCAATACACAGAAAACACAAAGGAGTAAGTCATTAACTCAATAAATGTCAATATACGATAATCCATATTTTAAATAGGGTTAAGTAAACAATTTAAATGGTAATAAATAAAATAAATACATATAAAGAGTTATTTCACCTTAACCGACATTTACAATAATTTACATAAATGTAACTGTGCTACATAACTTGAGCCAAAGTTTGCTACATAACTTGAGCCAAAGTTTTCTACATAACTTGAGCCAAAGTTTGCTACATAACTTGAGCCAAAGTTTGCTACATAACTTGAGCCAAAGTGTGCTACATAACTTGAGCCAAAGACGCTACACCACCGAGGGGAGCTAAAATAGGTTTTCCTTTTCTTTCTTTTATAATTCATGATTAAACAAAAAATTCAACACTATTCCTCACCGAATATACAAGTATGATGCTTCTCCTTACCTTGGTGAGTGTTGGGGTAGGTTTTTGGCAACATTGAAAGTTCTTTCGTCACCTCCTCCAACCTTAGGATCTTTCCTCCTTCCCACCATACAATAACAATAATCAGTCATTTATTTCATAATATCACATAAATAACTTATACTACATATTCAACCATAAAAGAGGTTCATATTTTCAATGATTCTCAAAACCATCTCCTTTTGGAATTTCAAACATGTAAAACACACATTTTCACTCTTAATCAACATTAAAACTCATGAACCATATTTCTAACCTAACATTTCTCCCTTTCAACATCATTTTCGATTTAGGTTTTGGGGTTTTCATGAATCAACCACCAATCATCCCCATTTCCAAATACAAACTCTAAATCATGAGTTTTCAAGGGAAAAGTTAGATAAAACGAACCACAACTCAAACGAGAAGGTTTAATGGTTTTTCAAGATAAGATAAGAGAACCAACAAGAACAAATAGAGTTTCAAAACTAGATAGAGTGTCAAAATCAAGTGATTTACCTCTTATCTAGCTTCTAGTAGATTCCACAGGAACCTTTGCTCTCAAAATCACCTCTAACTCTATTTTCTCCCAAAAGTTCTACCCCTTTTCGTGTTTGAGGTTCTACTTTAGGGTTCAGACTTTTTGATTCCCGCCCAAGCGAGAACATGTCGCCCAGGCGAGAAATCCCTACCTTTTAAAGTTCAAACACTAATGCTCTCGCTCAAGCGAGGGATTCTCGCTCAGGCGAGAATCCACCAGCCTCTACAACACTTCTCTCGCTCAGGCGAGAATCCTAGGAAATCCTGGGAGCAAATGTAAGGACCCAAATTCTACCCTTGAAAATTTTTCCTTATTTATTTCCTTCACATGCATTTTTCATTTTAATTCCACTTTCCTGTTAATACTCATTCCATATCCTCATATTCACGTACGTTCTATTTAGCAGAAAATCATAATTCATATTAATGTAATTCGGTAACTACCGCATACAACTAGTTATGGGTCTCCATGATACCCATAGCTACACATATCCTGAGTTACAATTATCCGAAAGTTATTATGTCTATAGTTACAAAATAATTTAAACTATCAAATATGCACTCATGATACAAAAATGGTGCAAATAAATAAATCCAAAATGTAAAGCTCCTAAAGCTCCCAAAAATAAGCCTCCTCATTCTACCTGTTTATCTTGGTGAGCGTTGGGTTTGGTTCTTGGTAACTTCGTAAGTTCCACCGACACCGCCTCCAACTTTAGGATCTCTTCTCAAGATCTTAGATGATTCCCAAGACTCATTGCTCTTGAAAACCCTTTCTTTCTTCACTACTCTTTAGGTTACCCCCCAAAAATGTGTTTGGGGGTCCCTAATAAATGCAACTGCGTCGGGTTCTCGCTTCAGCGAGCCCATTCTTGCTCAAGCGAGAAATTCCTACCTATTTTAAAAACTCAGATTTGACCCTCTCGCCCAGGCAAGGAAACTCTCGCCCAGGCGAGGTAGCTCTCGCTCAAGCGAGGATCTTACAGCCTCGACAGGTCCAAAATGCCATTTTTCTCACCCAGGCGAGACCACTCTCGCTCAAGGGAGACAACTCTCGCTCAAGCGAGAATCCTTCAGTATAGCCTAGGATTTCACCCTCCCAGGTGAGCCTTTCTCGCCCAGGCGAGAATCTCTCGCTCAAGCGAGAATCCCAGGACTGATACTATAATTTAATGACTTTAAAATTTAGGGTGTTACAGCAAACACTGAGCCTCTCGCATGGGTGAGGCCCTCTCGCTCAGGCGATAAACACTCAGTATACTCTGGACTTCCAGGATTTTCACTACACTTAGGGAAAAATAAAATTAGGGTGTTACAAGGTGCTCCACGGAAAACCATGGATATATGGCTATGTGTAGGCGAGGTGCATCCGAAGCTACCTAAACTAGTTTTCAGCAGTGTCTATGGTATGATTGATAAAGACAATAATTTTAGGACATAGAAGATTGATTCTTTATTGTTAACAAGTTAACATCACGTTCTTAGAACATATATAGTTGTATAATAATTATCAAAGTCACATACTATTTTAAAACAGTGGCATGTCGCAATTTATCAATTAAGATGTGTAGTAATTTTTTTTTAACTTACTCATGCTGTAAATGGAACCCCTCCCTTATAAAAAAACAAAGAAAGTCGTGTGAGTTTTATGTATCTTTGAAACCATTAAGTGAATAACAAAGTCTAGTGGGTTATCTTTTTTCTATGTTGGAGTCTTCTACGCCATTGGAGAATGTCGTACTTCAATGTGCAATGTGAGGTTTAGATTAGTTTCACGAATTATAATTTTTTATTTAAAAATCATTTAAAATTTGTACCTTTAAAATTTGTTTAAGACCACATGTCATAATCTCTTACGGTTTAAAACGTTCTAGTGCCTGAGAGAATCCATTTTCCTTTCTTTTGCACTATGCTTATTTCTTATTGGGATTAAGGATAAAAATAATTTTGTTGATGATGATGTTTTAGGTTATGTGTTGTGCTCGTATTACGACATACTATGCCCCCACCTTTGTATCAAATTTTTTTTTAATTTGTATCAAAAGTCTAGAGGCATTAGTACTTCTTTATTTTTTTGAATGCATGATTCATTAAAATATTATGAAATAGACTTTTCTTAGATCTCGATAGCCGCCAAAAGATGAAATTGTAAGTTTTCTATCAATAATGAATTTCCTTCGTACATATAAATATGATGTTGTTTTCCTACTGTTAAATTATCGTAGAAATGTCAAATATGTTAATGATACTTACAAAAATATGGAGGATTACGTAATAAAATTATAACTTATTTTCTTCCGTATTTTATTCATTAATTAAAATTCAACATGAAATCCCAATCACAATTAATAATATAAAAATGATGGGATTAAACTTGTCTTTTAGTAGTGGGAAGTAGAGTGCCCTTTAAGAAGTGCATAATCAATGAAAGTGCTCTTCCTGGTTGGAAGCTAGGAACTTTATGCCCTGCTTCTCTCACTGTTGCAAAAGTTAGGCCTCCCTTATACACTTCAACATACCCACCAACCTGTGTGCCATATCAAATTTCATCAACCAATTCTATTAACATATGAAGCATTATTAAGAACATTCAATCACACACATGTTATCTATGATTTATCTTGTTCAACAAATAAAAAATTAATGAGTTATCCTTTTATGTAATATGCATATAAGAATTGTGCATTCACGGATGGAGAAGAAAACAGGGTAGGGTAAAACATTCATTAATATTCTAGTATAACTAATTAATAATCTATAAATTACCTCTCCGTTGAAGAACCATGGATACCAAGAAGTTTCAGTGGAGAGATTCATCTTTTTAATGGAATACTTAGTTGAAGTAACGGGCACTACTCCATCTGTGTCACCACTGTATCATATATAGGTAAATGTTGAAAATTAAATCATCAAAACATGTTTTGATTTATGTGCTATTAGCTACAAGAATGAGAAGAGGAATAATAGTTAACTCCCTACAAATGTTATGGTGGTGTAAGTAATTATATTTGTTCTATAAATG
This sequence comes from Lupinus albus, assembly GCA_009771035.1. Lineage (NCBI taxonomy): Eukaryota > Viridiplantae > Streptophyta > Magnoliopsida > Fabales > Fabaceae > Lupinus > Lupinus albus. The sequence goes on along the minus strand of CM020013.1, from coordinate 3,495,020 downwards.
TCAGACTTTACCTAAAAATCCAAACTCGGAGTCCATTATTGAGGAATTCATGTAAAAGGGGAATAATTGTTGAAGGGCTATCAACCCACTTTGAAAATATAATATCACTGCAGGATACCCACTCATATTTGAGTTTGGTGACATTGGCATGTAAGGCCTCTTGAACATTAGCACGGTTAAGATATGCATTGATATAAACACCACTACATGGATCAAAAACAATCTGTAACAATAAAAAAAGTGACCAATCAAATCTAGTTAAGTTTCATTGAATCTGAATTTATACAATAGCATTTCTCTTTCTAAATTCAACCAACTTAAATAATACCCAAGGTCTATATTTTCAACTTGAGTTTTAGAATAAAAGTCAAAGAAAAAGAATACTTCAACCAACTCACAAACATATTCTTAGATTTTTTATATTCTACAATTAAGGGTTATATAGAAAAACATATAGAAGACTTAGTTGAGTATAAGAAAACAGTTGATGGAAACATATTATAAATGTTTAACTTATTTGGAAAAGAGATAAGTTTGTGAAAATATAATCTCTTAACTATTTTAAAAATGGTCATGTATAAGTACCTAATTAAAGTATTTATCCAAACTTGTCATTGTTTATTATTAAAAAAAGGTTGGAATTTAATCTTACAGAGTTATTCTTGGGAAGGGCAGTGAGGTCGAAATTATTGCAAAGTGGTGCATAAATGTTGTAGCTATCAATGAAGGATACATCTCGATCATATTCATTTATGGCTGTTTGGCACTGAATTGGATTGACATTGGATGAGAAATTACAGAATGTGTTAATATCATTCGCTGCTTGGTCTGAAATGATTGCATGACTAGCAAGATAATCATACGTTCCTCGGTTGTCTGTTTCATCATTGATCACTGCATTCCCAATCTGTATATATAAAGTAAGTTGTAAATAGAGAAATGACATTTTCAAATCTAGTGCTTAAGTTAACCCATTTTCCATTTATAACTTAAAATTATTATCTAAACCTTAAATTTGATATCCAGGATTTGAACCGTGACCTTCAAGTCATATATAAAGTAGCAACTTTATGGTTATGTCAATACTTACCATCTAAACTATTATATAAATATGGGAAAATAAAATAAGTAGTATGATGAGATCAGTATCAACTTAAGGCTATAATTGTAGAAAATATCCACTATTTATGTTCAAGGGCATATTATACTTAACATGTGAACCAACCATCTCTTCACAATGGGAAGTAATAAAGGAGAAAAAGAAAAGAAAAAGGGATTAGGGAGGCGAACATAAATCTGTTGACCCGAATCATGTTTCGCACCAATGAAAAATATGTCATGTCTAATAAAAAATTTAAACATTCATTACTTTTTTTTTTCATTTTTTCTTAATTGTCATTGGCGCGGGACAAAACTTAGGTAATGATTAGGGATATCAAATCTTTGTTCCTAGGGAGGAAGCACATACCATGATTCCTTTGAGGTTGATTTTTGACTTGTTAGCCTTTTTGTTATTGTGTAGAATAGTATGAGCTAGTTGAGGGACATAATGTCCAGCATAGCTTTCTCCAGCAATGTAGAAATCTCTCTTCTTATACTCGGGAAACCTCTCAAACCAATTCACTAAGAATATATAGTTATCTGTTGCTGTTTTTCTATCCCCACTAGTATCATAATCTGATGATTTATTTGAGTAAGAAAATCCTACTCCACCAGGTGACTCAAGGAACAAAACATTTGCAGCTTCAAAATCAAAATTAAGCTATAGTGAGAAACTCAAAATAATTTGGTTTAATTTATAATAGTAGTATATATAATGGAATCAATTTGAGCTTGTACCATAGTTCCATGAATATCTATTTTTCGTAAGTGTCTTTCCGTCACTATTTACTCTAAAGGGTCCAAGTTCTTCCATTGCTCCATAAGCAAGAGATGAACATCCCGGACCTAAGAAAGTCAAATAAACACATTATTAATTATAATGACAAACAGTTAGCTTACATTTGGTATTAATGCCTATGAACTAAACAAGCACATGCTATGGCCATGTTACTAAAAGATGTCAGCAAAGATTGCTGGTCAATATTATTTAAGGCAAGGGTTCATTCTCTATTATTTTTTTAAAAGAATATGAAACCAAAGTCACATTTATTTTTGGGTATTAGTCACATGTATCATGTGCAAAATGAAATTTAATTGGGTTTGATATGAATAATGGATGACAAAGATCATTCTAACATGATCATAATGTAATATAAAGAACTCTTAAATAACCTTCATTGTTTGATTAGATGAAACAAGTGAATATTTATATAATCTAAGTTTAAAACAATTTACATTATTGTTAAGTAATTTATCATTCATTTATATTAGTTTTATTTAGAAATATGACTACAATACTTTATCTATTTGAAATGTAGACTATTTCCTCTTATTATGGTTTGAATGGATTGATAATATAGATACAAGATAGATTAAATTTAGGTTGTGTTTTAAAATTAAATAATGTATATATATTTGTAAAACAAAAAATAATTTTTGATGGGTAGATGATTACGGGTAGGTAGGTCTGAAAATATTCTCGTTGTGAATTTCATGCATAAATTATTATTTAAAGAATAATTTCACTAAAATAAGAGATAAACAAATAAATGCTTGAGAAGTGAAAGGTATGATGAAATAATATGTGTTTTTAAATGTTGATGCATGTGAATGCGAAGGTGTTAATATCAAAATTAAAATGCAAAGTAACTTTCATGACAGTTTGAGATTCCAACACACTTCATCTGCAAAGACAAGATTCATTTTCATCATCTCACTTAAAAGGATGGATTAGAAATAATAAAAGTGTTATATATACCTCCATTTAGCCAAAGAAGAAGAGGCATTTTTTCTTTAGAATGTTGAGATTCCACAAAGTAATAATAAAGGGCACGCCCTGCCAATTTATCAACTGTGACATACCCTCCATATTGAGAGAAATTCACATGTGGTTGCCCTGGCAATTTATCAATCATATCTTTCTCTTTAAGACCCTTATGAGAATGAACAATGTGATAATCAACCACAACCTCTTGTGCATTGAAGTCACTCCTATCAATTTGTGAATCTACTATGTATTTTGACTTTTGAAACTTGTCAAAAACTTCACCTTGATTTCTTCCATGGATTTCAGCCATAAAGAATGAGAAAATAAGAAAGGATATAAGAGTTAAACAACTTGCCTTGTCCATTGTAGTTTTTTTGTTTCTCAAAAGAGAACACAAATGAAAGAGAACAAGGTTAAGGTATAGGACTTGTGATCATATAATATATGGAATAAATAATAGTTAATGTTTTGGAAAAACCATTAGTGGTTATAGATTTGGACCAAATTGAACGTTAGTAGCGTGTTAATTGGAAATTAATCAACTTTTTAATGGTTGGCAAACTATAATTGGTTTGGGATAGTGAGACAAACAAATATATGACAGAGGATCTGCATTCAGTTTAGGGATGCATGATAAGGTAATTGAAGAAAATAGTAATGATGACACATAGGGGTGTTCGATGTCCGCTTGGATCGGTTTTTATTCAAAAAATTCACCAGATTCAAACACGTAATTAACATGCAGTATGATATGGTCTCGTCTGCTAATATTAAGATGTCTGTGATTTTTTTTTATTCAAAAAATTCATCTGTTTATCTGCAATGAGATTATCAATGACAAAAGCACATAACACACAAAGGAGTAAGTCATTAATTCAATAAACATTATTATAAGATAATCAGCATTAGAAGAAGGTTAGTAAACCATTTTGAAATTCATTTTCTTTGCTGCATAACTTGAGCCAAAGTCGCTACACCCCTTAAGGTTAGCTAAAAGCAGATTCTCATTTCTTTTAAAAGAAAACGTGCTACATATACTCGAGCCGGAGTTTTGCTTATATACTCAAGCCAAAGTTTCGCTTATATACTCAAGCCAGATTTTCGCTTATATACTTAAGCTAAAGTTGCTAACCATTCATGGTCGGCTAAAAATATATTTTCCTTTCCTTGATTTCACAATTTCTCATTTCCCGTAAATCTACGCCCACTTTAGTAAAAACACACCCATATATGTTTATACAAAATGCGTAATTCACAACTCAATTATTGCATAACCAGAAAATACACACATTTCCATTTTCCGTAAATCTACGCCTACTTTAGTATAAACACACCCATGTTTATACTAAATGCGTAATTCACAACTCAATCATTGTATAACCAGAAAATACACATTTTCCATTCCAAATGCACAAATAATGACTTATCCTTACCTCGGTGAGTGTTGGGTTTGGTTCTTGGCAACTTCACAAGTTCCACCGACACCGCCGCCAACTTTACGATCTTTCCTCATCCCCACCATATAACACAATGTTAGTCATTTATTCCAAATATCATATAAACAACTTATATTGCATTATTTAACCATACAAGATATTTAACACATTTCCAATGTTTCTAAACTACTTCCATCATAAGTTTACAACATCTAAAACATACATATTCATCTCATATTTCAACATTAGAATGCTTAATCATCTTCTACTTCTAGCATTTTACTCATTTTCCTCTTTAACCACATTTTCACTTTAGGGTTTTGGGGTTCTCATGAATCAACCCACAAACCCTTTCCATTCTTACAATATTAACTCTAAACCAAGAATTTACAAGATAAAAACAACATAAAACGAACCATAACTCAAAATGATGAGTTTCCATGGTTTCTCACATTTTGAGAAGAGATCCAACATACCCAAAATGAGTTTCAAAGAGAAGAAGAGAGTTAGAATTAAGAGTTTTACCTCTTCTCAAAATCTTGGATGAGTATCAAAGCTCCTTACCCTTGGAAAAGCTCTCTTCTCTCACCTCTCTTCAATTCTTAACCCTAAAATGTGTTTAGGGGTTTCTCGTCAAATGATGTCTCTTCGGGTTCTCGCTTAAGCGAGCCCATTCTCGCTCAAGCGAGAAAATCCCGCCTATTTTATAAAAACTCAGATCTGACCCTCTCGCCCAAGCGAGGCATCTTTCGCTCAAGCGAGGATCCTCTTGCTCAAGCGAGGATCTTACAGCCTCGGCAGGTCCAAAACATCACTTTTCTCGCCTAGGCGAGCCAACTCTCGCTCAGGCGAGAATCCTTTCGTATAGCCTAAGATTTCACCCTTCCAGTTGAGCCTTTCTCGCCCAGGCGAGACAACTCTCACTCAGGCGAGACCACTCTCGCTCAAGCGAGCCAACACTTGCTCAGGCGAGAATCCTTCAGTATAGCCTAGGATTTCACCCTCCCAGGTGAGCCTTTCTCGCCCAGGCGAGAATGCCTCGCTCAAGCGAGAATCCCAGGACTGATACTATAATTTTAAAGACTTAAATTTAGGGTGTTACAATCCTCCCCCTCTTAGAAGAATTTTCGTCCCCGAAGATTAAACATACCTCGATTCGAACAAATGAGGGTAATCCTCCCTCATATCACGTTCCACCTCCCAAGTAGCATCCCCTTTGTTTACTTGGCTCCACGGTACTTTCACCAAAGGAATCTCTTTGCCTCTTAGTCTCTTGACACTAGTATCCATGATTCTCACGGGCAACATCGAAAAAATTAAGTTATCCTTCAACTCTATCTGATCAATTCTACCACATGAGATGGATCCCCAACATATTTCCTCAACTGAGACACATGAAACACCTTGTGGAGATTCGACAACAACGGAGGCAAATCAATCGGATACGCTATCGGTCCAATCCTCTTCAATATTTGATATGGCCCAATAAATCGCGAAGTCAGCTTACAAGACTTCAACACTCTACCAATCCCGGTAGTCGGGACTAATCTCATGAAAACATGATCTCCCTCATTAAACTCAAGAGGTTTCCACCTCTTATCGTAATAGCTTTTCTGCCGACTCTGGGCTATTCTCATATTCTCCCGGATCTTCTTGATCTTTTCCGTCGTCTCTTGGACTAGCTCGGGTCCCAATGTCAAGTTCTCCCCAGTTTCAAACCAACTCACTAGAGTTCGGCACTTCTACCATACAATGCCTCATAGGGTGCCATCCCAATACTTGAATGGAAGCTATTGTTGTAGGTAAACTCAATCAAATGCAACATGCCATCCCAACTCCCCGGTTGCTCTAAGACACAAGCCCTCAAAAGATCTTCCAATGACTGTATAGTTCTTTCCGATTGACCGTCCGTTTGTGGATGATAAGTTGAACTCAATTTCAACTTAGTTCCCAATGCGGACTGCAAACTAGTCCAAAAGTTTGAAGTGAAACGGGGGTCCCTATCTGATATAATGCTCGACGGTATCCCATGCAAACGAACTATTTCCCGGATATACAAATCCGCCAATCGCTCCAAGGAATACCTCATGTTCATGGGCAAAAAGTGTGCAAATTTAGTTAACCGATCCACTATCACCCATACCGAATCATACCCTTTTTGAGTCTTTGGAAAACCCGATACGAAATCCATGGAGATACTATCCCACTTCCATACGAGAATTTCTAGGGATTGTAACTCTCCTGTTGGTCGCTGATGCTCAATCTTGGCTTTGTAACATATCAAACAACTCGAGTCATATGAAGCCACATCTCTCTTTAACCCAGACAACCAAAACAATTTCTTCAAATCTTAGTACATCTTCATTGTTCCCGGATGAAAACTCATCTTACTCTTGTGTGACTCCTCTAAAATATTCTTCCGCAATTCCACATCATGAGGCACACACACTCTTCCTTTGTAACGCAACAGTCCACTAGGGTCCGATGCGAAATCAGTTTCCTTACCACTTAGCATTAAATCACGTTTAGCCATTAGTTCACTATCCTCAACTTGCATCGCCCTTATTTGATCAAACAGTTCATTGGTGACCTTAAGCAATCCTAAAATCATACTATGAGGCTTTATCTGAACTTCCAAGTTCATATCCCTGAACTCTTCTATCAGTTTCCCTTCTCTAACCATCAAAGCCGACATATGCAAAGACTTTCGACTTAGAGCATCGGCCACCACATTGGCCTTTCCCGGATGGTACTGCAACCCAAAATCATAATCCTTAAAGAATTTCATCCACTTTCTCTGTCTCATATTCTATTCCTTTTGATCAAACAGGTACTTCAAACTTTTGTGGTCGCTGTATACCTCAAATCTCACGCCATAAAGGTGGTGTCTCCAGATTATCAAGGCAAAGACCACTGCAGCTAATTCCAAGTCATGGGTAGGGTCGTTTTGCTCATGCTTCCTCAACTGTCGAGAAGCATATCCAACAACTTTCCCTTCCTGCATTAGAACACAACCCAAACCTTGCTTGGAAGCATCACAATAAACACTGAAATCCCTACCAGTACAAGGAAGAACCAACACTGGCGCGGTAGTCAATCTCCGTTTCAACTCTTGGAAACTCTCTTCACAACGGATTTTCCACACATAAGGTTCCCCCTTCCTGGTGAGCTTAGTCAACGGTAGTGCCAACTTCGAAAATCCCTCAATGAATTTACGATAATAACCAGCCAAACCCAGAATACTCCGGATCTCAGTAACTGACTTGGGTACTGCCCATTCCATAACTGCTTCAACTTTTGAAGGATCTACCCCTTCCTTGGATATTACATGTCCCAGAAAGCTTACCGATTCCAACCAGAAATCACATTTAGACAATTTAGCATACAACCGGTTCTTACTCAGAAGCTCTAGAACAATTCTCAGGTGCTCTGCATGTTCCTCTCGACTTTTGGAGTAAACCAGAATGTCATCAATAAATACCACTACGAATGAATCCAAATACGGATGAAAAATTCAATTCATGTAGTCGGTAAATATTGATGGGGCATTCGTTACACCAAAAGGCATGACCAAATACTCAAAATGTCCATACCTCGTCCTAAAAGCAGTTTTAGGAATGTCTTCGGATTTTACACGAAGTTGGTGGTAACCCGATCGAAGATCGATCTTTGAAAACACTACCGCCCCTCTCAACTAATCCATCAAGTCATAAATCCGAGGCAATGGATACTTATTCTTAATAATAACCTTGTTCAACTGCCGGTAGTCGGTACACAACCGCATACTACCATCTTTCTTCTTAACCAACAAGACGGGCGCACCCCACGGCGAGACACTAGGACGAATAAACTTCTTTGCCAACAAGTCCACAACCTGCTTTTTCAACTCCGCCAATTCCAACAGTGCCATTCTATACGGAGCTATAGAGATGGGTCCCGTTCCAGGTACCAAATCAATAGAGAATTCAACTTCTCTCACTAGGGGCAACTCCAGAATGTCATCAGGAAATACCTCAGGGAATTCCCGAACTATCGGAATGTCCTCAACCTTGAGTTTCTCAATACCCTCCAGGGATGCCAAAAACATAAACACGACTCCTCCCTCTTTACACGAAGTCATGACTTCCTTTGCCGACAACAACTTCACATAATTAACCTCATTAGAAATCCCATCTGGATGAATACCACAGTCTTATCAGCACAATTAAGCACCATATGATTCACCGACAACCAGTCCATTCCTAGAATTAGATCTAACTGGGATAGTGGTATGTAGATTAAATCCACGGTAAATGTCCTATTGTTTACCACTACCGGACATCGAGACACAACTGTCGACACCACCACAAGCACATTAGTTGGGGTGGATACGACCAAGTCGAAAGGCAACGACTCAGTTTGCAGTTTCAGTCTATCCATGCATTCAATAGATACAAAGGAGTGTGTCGCTCCCGAATCAAATAACACTAAAAGAGGAATACTTGCCACCATGCAATTACCTTTTATCAAGCCATCTACACCCGATGCCTCTGCACCACTCATGGGAACACTCTACCAGTGGATCGAGGTCGCTCAGCTATCACATCATTTACACTCTACGGTAACTTAGGACAATATCTTCTGATATGATCAACCTTCTTGCAGTTGAAACAATTAAGCGTCGTTCCAGGGCATGAGTTATCGACATGAGTTCGACCACATTATTCGCATAAAGATGGCGAGTTCAACCGTGACCCTCCGACATTAACATGAGTCTTCAGCCCATGCGAAGTATGACCCCGACTACCCATTGGAGGAGAGTAAGGCTTACGTTCCTCTTGGAACACCTTGCCCTTCCCTTTTCCGTGTGAGAAGTTCCGTTTAGGGCCATAGTGTCGTGGAGGGTTCTCTTTACTAGCAGCAACGTCCATCACCCACACATTATCCTCATACATCCTACACTTGTTCACTAGTGTAGGAAAATCAGAAATATCTTCGTGACCAAACGTCACCCTCAGCTCGGGTTTCAACCCCATCTCAAAATTTACACATTTGGACCTCCCGTCCAACTCTAGTTCAGCATAAGGGCAATACTGGATCAATTCCTCAAACTTGGCCGCGTACTCCCCCACCAACATGTTTCCTTGCTCTAATTGTAAGAATTCCATCTCCTTCTTCCTTTTCAAGTCTGCAGGAAAATATTTCTGGAGGAATTTACCCGTGAAAGCTCCCCACGTGATGATTTGTCCTCCGGTCTCCATCTGCCTCTGGGTCATTTCCCACCAGTTCTTAGCCTCTTTCACTAGCATGTAGGTGGCGTAGGCCACTTTCTGAGCATCAGAACAACTCATGGCCCTGGAGATTCTTTCCACTCCTTGGACCCATTCAATGGCAGCACCAGGAGCGAATCCACCTTGGAACTGACTAGGGTTCCTCCTGCAGAATTCATCCAGATCTCGGTACTCAGCCGACCAATGGGAACCAATGGTTGCGAACTCGGACTTGGTGTCGCGTTCTGGTTCAGGTGCTGCAAGTTCTCATTCAAGTTCATCAGCACAGCAACAATCTGAGCCAACAAGTAATTCTGACCTGATCCTCTTCCTCTTCCTCTTCCGGACATCTCCGTAACGGGTGCCTGCACTCATTCATTTGTCAGTAAACCATGTTTAACCAGATAAATCATCACATAACCACCCAACAATTCACTTAAACCACATAGTCAAATCAAATAGAAGTTACAAAGAAGTAAGTAAGGCCATACCCTAGGCCGCAAGACTAACTATGCTCTGATACCATATTGTAAGGACCGAAATTCTTCCCTTGAAAATTTTTCCCTTATTTATTTCCTTCACATACATTTTTCATTTTAATTCTATTTACCTATTCATACTCATTCCATATCCTCATATTCGTATCCATTCTACTTAGCAGAAAATCATAATTCATATAAATATAATTCAGTAACCACCGCATACAACTAGCTATGGGTTTCCAAAATACTCACAGCTACAAATATCCAGAGTTACAAAACCATGCAAGTTAATATAGCTGTAGTTACATAATGCTTTAAACTATCAAATATGCACTCGTGTACAAAATAGTGCAAATAAATGAATCCAAAATATAAAGCTCCTAAAGCTTCCAAAAATGAGTCCCCCTCATATCACCTGTTTATCTGTAATGAGATTATCAATGACAAAAGCACAAAACACACAAAGGAGTAAGTCATTAATTCAATAAACATCATTATAAGATAATCCACATTAGAAGAGGGTTAGTAAACCATTTTGAAATTCATTTTCTTTGCTGCATAACTTGAGCCAAAGTCGCTACACCCCTTAAGGTTAGCTAAAAGCAGATTCTCATTTCTTTTAAAAGAAAACGTGCTACATATACTCGAGCCGGAGTTTTCATTATATACTCAAGCCAGAGTTTCGCTAATATACTCAAGCCAGAGTTTCGCTTATATACTCAAGCCAGAGTTTCGCTTATATACTCAAGCCAGAGTTTCGCTTATATACTCAAGCCAGAGTTTCGCTTATATACTCAACCCAGAGTTTCGCTTATATACTCAAGCCAGAGTTGCTAACCATTCATGGTTGGCTAAAAATATATTTTCCTTTCCTTGATTTCACAATTTCTCATTTCCCGTAAATCTACGCCCACTTTAGTATAAACACACCCATATATGTTTATACTAAATGTGCAATTCACAACTCAATCATTGCATAACCAGAAAATACACACATTTCCATTTCCTGTAAATCAACGCCTACTTTAGTATAAAAACACTCATATATGTTTATACTAAATGCGTAATTCACAACCCAATCATTGTATAACCAGAAATTACACACATTTTCCATTCCAAATGCACAAATAATGACTTATCCTTACCTCGGTGAGTGTTGGGTTTGGTTCTTGGCAACTTCACAAGTTCCACCGACACCGCCGCCAACTTTAGGATCTTTCCTCATCCCCACCATATAACACAATGTTAGTCATTTATTCCAAATATCATATAAACAACTTATATTGCATTATTTAACCATACAAGATATTTAACACATTTCCAATGTTTCTAAACTACTTCCATCATAAGTTTACAACATCTAAAACATTCATATTCATCTCATATTTCAACATTAGAATGCTTAATCATCTTCTACTTCTAGCATTTTACTCATTTTCCTTTTTAACCACATTTTCACTTTAGGGTTTTGGGGTTCTCATGAATCAACCCACAAACCCTTTCCATTCTTGAAATATTAACTCTAAACCAAGAGTTTACAAGATACAAACAACATAAAACGAACCATAACTCAAAAGGATGAGTTTCCATGGTTTCTCACATTTTGAGAAGAGATCCAACATACCCAAAATGAGTTTCAAAGAGAAGAAGATAGTTAGAATCAAGAGTTTTACCTCTTCTCAAGCTCTTGGATGAGTATCAAAGCTCCTTACCCTTGGAAAAGCTCTCTTCTCTCACCTCTCTTCAATTCTTAACCCTAAAATGTGTTTGGGGTTTCTCATTAAATGATATCTCGTCGGGTTCTCGCTTAAGCGAGAAATCCCGTCTATTTTAAAAAAACTCAAATCTGACCCTCTCGCCCAGGCGAGGCATGTTTCGCTCAAGCGAGGATCCTCTCGCTCAAGTGAGGATCTTACAGCCTCGACAGGTCCAAAACATCACTTTTCTCGCCTAGGCGAGCCAACTCTCGCTTAGGCGAGAATCCTTCCGTATAGCCCAGGATTTCACCCTTTCAGTTGAGCATTTCTCGCCCAGGCGAGCCAACTCTCGCTCAGGCGAGACCACTCTCGCTCAAGCGATCCAACCCTCGCTCAGGCGAGAATCCTTCAGTATAGCCTAGGATTTCACCCTCTCAGGTGAGCCTTTCTCGCCCAGGCGAGAATCCCAGGACTGATACTATAATTTTAAAGACTTAAATTTAGGGTGTTACATAAGGGTCCGCTAGATTCCTATGATGACCAAAAACTGAAGGGTTCGATTCCTCGGAGCAATATTTGTTGGGATGGACAGTCATACACCCTAAAAGGGATTAGTTCCTTACCCAAAAATGTCAAGGGATACCCTTGGTAGTACAAAAAAATAAAGCTCCAACCGCCTACGATAAAAAGGAATTAAAAACAAAAAACAAAAAAAATATTTCATAATTATATTTATGATACAATTCATTCATTATATGTAATTTGAAATATTCGACTAAAATAATTAATTTTCTTATGATTTTCTCATAATCAACATCCTATATATTAAATTGATATATTATAATAAAATTACAAATGGGAAAGCTCTTGAGAATTATCAACTTACTTGAGTCTAATATTTTACTTTCAAATTTTCAAAATTAATTTAAAATTAAATCTTTTTTGTCGTTACAATTGATATCCTTTATATAAATTATGTATTTGAAGTTTAGCCATTAAAATTTTCTCAAAATGGTGTATATCAATTTACTTTATATTATATATTAAAAAGAATCATAATTAATAATAACTATTTTCTAAATTAAACTTATCAAATTTGATTTCAAAGCATTATAAACATATATGAGAAACTTTAAAAAATTAAAATCACAAGTTGAGTTTTGAAAGTAAGTCGAGTTAGTTCATTTTATTGCAAACATAAACTCTTATCTATCAAATGAGCCCTTACTTATTTGATTTGACATAAGGTTATATATTTGAACAAAATTGAACTTTAGTAGTGTTTTATTAGCAACTAATCAAGTTTTTATTGGTTGACAAAGTATAATTGGTATGGGACAGTGAGACAAAAAAATATGTGACAAAGGATTTGCATTCAGTTTAGGGATGCATGATAAGGTAATTAAAGAAAATAGTAACGGTGACACGTAGGGGTGTTTGCGGTCCATTTGGTTTAGTTTTTAGGCAAAAAATCATCAGATTCAAATATGTAATTAACATGATGTCCGACCGGTCTCGTCTATTTATATTAAGCTGTCTTGTCCAATCCGATCCAAATATTATATGTCGTTTTGGCTGGTATGAATTGTTTTATTTTTTTCAAATATTGAAATCGCTCATACATTCAAAACTCATATAACTAAACATAAAAAGTGTTCAGCAATATCAACACAACATTAAAAAAGTGTCCAGCAACAATATAACTAAACATGAGCATAAAATAACAAAAAATAGTGAGAAAACAACAATAAAATCCACAAATAGCAAAAAATGGCAGCAACAACAACAATATGAGCATCTACAACATAATTTTAACAATTTGAAAGTGTTCCATTGACGATTAATAATGATAATACTTCGACAACAAAAAATATTGATAATAATGCACCTAATTAGAGTCAGCACTAGAATCCTCTTCATTTGGTTGTGGGATCGGAAATTCTAAAAAAGTGTATCAAATATAATCTATATGATTTAAAAAATAGCAACATATATATATATATTTGTATAATATAACAAATAAAAGAGAGACACAATTTTGGAGTTGGGACTTTAGATTAAATCTGGAAGACACTTAAAAGTATTATACAGTTAAACGTTACATACCATTTCAGTCTCGTCTGGATCTGGGTGGATGCAAGAGGTGAAATCAAAATCTGGATTGAACTGATCAGTCTTTCAAAAATATAACCAATACAATCTAAATAGATTCCATTTTTACGGTTTTAGTCTATTTTTGATTAATTTTTGATTTTATTTTCGAATCGGACTAGATTTAAACACTGCGATGACACCATAACGACGAGCATAAAATCAAGTTATAAAAAATATTATCTTCATAAATGAATTACTTTGAAAATTTTAATTTAATTTAAGAATCGTATACTTTTTAAAAATTCAAAGATTTGTATACTAAATAGGATGTTTTGTTTTGTAGTTTAAAATGATATTAACACCCTTTAATTGCTCTTTTAAAATTAAAGCAAAACAACGAGGCATTGGTCTACTAGTGTAAGGCCCTGCAAGATCCCCATGAGGATTAAAAGATTAAGGGTTCAATTCATGGGAGCGACATTTGTTGGGAGCGGTAGCCAAATACTCCAAAATAGATTAGTTTTTTACCCAAAAATGTGAGGGGATTCTCTTGGTAGTACCAAAAAAAAAAATAAAGCTACAATCGTCTAAATGAAAAGGAATTAAAAACAAAAAACAAAATACAAAAAAAAAATTAGAATTATATTTATGATACAATTCATTCATTATATATAATTTGAAATATTAAACGTAAATAACAAACTTTCTTATGATTTTCTCATAATCAACATCCTAATATTAAATTGACATATTATAATAAAATCACAAATTGGAGAGCTCTTGAGAATTATGAACTTAATTTACTTTCAAAATTGATTTAAAATTAAATCTATTTGGTCGGTTACAATTGGTATCCTTTACATATTCCAAATTTCCATATGTATTTGAAGTTTAGCAATTAAATTTTCTCAAAAAATTGGGTATATCAATTTAATTTATATTATATATTAAAAATAATCGTAATTAATAATAATTATATTCCAAGTTAAACTTATCAAATTTGATTTCAAAGCATTATAAATAGATTTTAGAAACTTTTAAAAATTAAAATTACAAGTTGAGTTTTAAACATATGTCGAATTAGTTCAGTTTATTGCGAATATAATGTCTTATATACCAAATGATCCCTTACTCGTTGATATGAGATAAGGTAACCATAATAATAAAGGATAAAAAGTTGAAAAATAAAATATTTAAATTATAAATATATTTTTTCTTAATGTATTAAGTTCTTAATATTTTATAAAATTTTAATGATTTACTTACTTTTCAATTCCTTATTCTTCATCACTTATAATAATTAAGGCATTATATGGTGAAAAACAACTTATGTGAAATTATAACTATTTATGAAATTATGCTTAAATTTTATAAAATTATAATGATATATTTACCTATCCAAATACTTTAGGAGGTGAAATACAACTTAATTTAAATATTAGAGCTTAAAGAGTAAAATTCACAATCACATATTCATTAATGGGGTAAAATATTTATTTTTAAAATTACTATATATAAATTGTCTTGTTTAATATATCATTTGTCGTACAATTATCTTATTACTGAAAATGTCATTTTTCTATTACACGATAAATAACCTAATCGTTATAAAAAAGAGTGTAGTCATTTCAGTACTCTAAAATGAGGATCTTCGGTTTCATTTCCCTGTCTCTCTATGTACTAGATCAGTAGAAAGTTAACAACTCAATTAAAATATAATATTAGTTTATAATGTCATTTGTAACACCTTAAATTTACGTCTTTAAAAATTATAGTACCAGTCCTGAGATTCTCACCTGAGCGAGAGTTGGCTCGCTTAAGCGAGAAAGGCTCACCTAGGAGGGTGAAATCATGGGCTATACTAGAGGATTCTCGCTTGAGCGAGAGTTGGCTCGCTTAAGCGAAAAAGGCTCAACTGGAAGGGTGAATTCCTAGGCTGTACTAGAGGATTCTCGCCTGAGCGAGGGCTGGCTCGCCTAGGCGAGAAAAGTGATGTTTTGGACCTGTCGAGGCTGTAAGATTCTTGCTTGAGCGAGAGGATCCTCGCTTGAGCGAGAGGGTTAGATATGAGTTTTTAAAAATAGGCGGGATTTTCTCGCTTGAGCGAGAAAGGGCTCGCTTAAGCGAGAACCCGAAGCTGTTACATAAAATAGGGGACCCCAAACACATTTATGAGGGTTATTTAGAAGTGAGAGAAGGGAGCATTTTCAAGAGGCTTGTGAGTCATTTAGAAGCTTGAAAAGAGGTATATCTCTTGATTCTAACTCTCTTCTTCCCTTTGAAACTGTTTTGGGTATGTTGGATCTCTTCTCAAAATGAGAGAAACCATGGAAACTCACCCTTTTGAGTTATGGTTCGTTTTATGTTATTTTATCTTGTAAACTCTTGGTATAGAGTTAGTATTTCAAGAAAGGAAAGGGTTTGTGGGTTGATTCATGAAAACCCCAAAACCCTAAAGTGAGAATGTGGTTAAAGAAGAAAATGGGTAAAGTGCTAGAGGTAGAAGATGAATATGTATGTTTTAGATGTTGTAAATTTATGATGAAAGTAGTTTAGAAACATTCACAATGTGTTAAATATCTTGTATGGTTAAATAATGCAATATAAGTTGTTTATATGATATTTGGAATAAATGACTAACATTGTCTTATATGGTGGGATGAGGAAAGATCCTAAAGTTGGAGGCGGTGTCGGTGGAACTTACGAAGTCGCCAAAAACCAAACCCAACACTCACCGAAGTAAGGATAAGTCTTTAACTTATGCACTGTGATAGAAAATGCGTGGATTTTTTGATGTGGATAATGAAAAGTAATGTAAATCACTTAGTCGTTACAAGCATATATGGATATGTTTGTAATGATGTCGGGTGCATTTACTATTTATGTATTGGTGGAGTGCCAATGAATATAAAACTCGGAATAATGAAATGAATCGTAAATCGCTTTGTAGTTATAAGCATATATGGATATGTTTGTAATGATGTTGGGTGCATTTACCGTTTATGTATTGGTGGAGTGCCAATGGAAATAAAACTCGGAATAAAGAAATGAATCGTAAATCACTTTGTAGTTATAAGCATATATGGATATGTTTGTAATAATGTCGGGTGTATTTACTGTTTATGTATTGGTGGAGTGCCAATGGAAATAAAACTCGTTTTAGCCGACCCGAATGGGTTAGCGACTTTAGCTGAAGTTATGTAGCATGGTTTTTCAAAAGTATCAACGATGAAAATGGTTTTAAGTGTATTTGATTTAGATCGTTATTTAACCTTATTAAATGTGGATTAACTTACATTGATGTTTGTTGAGCTAATGACTTACTTCTTTGTGTTTTTCGTGTATGGTCAATGTTAATCCCATTGCAGGTAGGTGGAAGGAGTGTGGGCGTTTTGATTAGGAGATTAGAGACCTTTATTTTAACGTCTCTTTGGTCATTCTTTTGTAATCTAATTGGTCGTACTTGAACTAACTATTTGTAACGATGAATATGATTTTGCACATGGTGTTTTCCATGGAAACTAGTAACTCGGGATATATGTACCTATGGGCATTTTGGAAACCCATAGCTAATTATATGCGGTAGTTACTAAGTTACATTAATACGAATTATGTTTTTCTGTCACATGATCTTGTATGTCACCTTTGGAGCATAGATTGAGGGTGAAGAGGGAAGTGAGACTTTTTTTTAATAAGTACATTTAATCGGTAAATATAAATTATAGTTAAATGTATGAAATTGGATTAAAATAAGGAAAAAATTTCAAGGGAAGGAATTGGGTCCTTACATCATCCACCAAAATATCTCTTTTATCTTTCATTTTTATCTTCATTTGTGAAGACGTTTCTCTTTCATACTTTTTTTAATTTCATCCTCTCTCTTGTTTTCTAATCCCCATGGCTTTAATTCAAGGCATTTCTCATATTCCCAAATTATCACATGCTAAAACTATTCCACTAGTAAGGACTAGTTGACTTCTACTGATTCTAATGTAATATTTGCCCCATGTTAAAGGCTTATATGGTCTTCAATCACCTGCCATGTAGGCATACATCAATACATCACTCGATATTTTTCAATATTTTCCTCATAGTGTTTTTTGCTGAAGACCATCATTGAAATCCAAAGATATATAGTAAAGTAGAATATTAAAAACCTTAATATTTACTTCATTCAACTTTTTTCTGTTAAAAAATCATAATTTCTAATTAAGATGGGTATCATATATTTTGTACAATTGTATTGGCTATTTATTTTGGAGTTATAAAACTAGTTATCTAATTTCTCACAAACCATAAGACTTCTAAATCTGAAAACGGATATGGACTTAATGAGTGGATACCCAACTTGTTGGCCTATAGGGGAGAATGAGAAACCTATAAGTTAACACATAATGAATGGTTATGGTCCCCAAGATATCAAATCACAAAAAAAATCATTTATCCCTGTCAAAGAGAAAACGAATGTCCCAAAAGGAATTCAGGATTTGGTTGAGGAAGACCATCATACCAAATGCATATAAAAGAGAAATAGATCTGAGAAACATGGATTCATATATTTTGACAACCAAAATTTACCCTCTTTGAAATGAGGTAACACTCATGAAGAAGGGGGGCATACTGCCAGATTCTCGCTTGAGCGAGAGGGTCTTGCCCAAGCGAGAGACCCTGTGTTTTAGTTTTGGGAATTCTGGGAATCTCGCCCAAGCGAGAAAGTGGTCGCTTGAGCGATAGCAATCGGGGCAGGCTGTGAGATTCTCTCTTGAGCGAAAGAATCTCGCCCTGGCGAGAGGGTCCGTGTTTTAAAACTTAAAGTATCGTGGGCTTCTCGCCCAAACGAGATATTCTCGCCCGAGCGAGAGTGCCCAGCTATAAAAGAAAAGAAAGGGTTTCACAAGAACATGCTCTTTGCGGAGGTTGAAAAAGCAACAATGGAGGTTGAAGGAGATGGAGGGAGATGAAGCTCTTTGCGGATCCATGGAGCTTACGCAACCTAAGGTGAGGGAGAAGACCATTGTGGTCTTAGAGTATTTCATTAGAGTCATCATCTCCGTTTTCCCTCAAGAATCGAAGCATATTAACGGATAGAAACTCTATTGGGTGTTTGTGGTCCATGTGAGAGTCTTTATTTTACATGAGGAAGTATTAGCCATAAAAGTGGAGATATATGTGTGGGAAAACCGTTTATTTAAGTAAAACGCAATATGCTCATTTATGGTAATACACCATCATGAAAGATGAGTCTAACGTTAATGTGTTATATGATGAAGGATATGTTGTGTGTGGTTTGTTTATGATAATGATGTGTTATGAATGGTTGATTTATTACAAACACATATGGGTGTGTTTGTAATAAGGATTGTGGGATGTGTTGTTTAATGACAAAAGTAGAAATGGTTATGTTGTGTGATAATGATTGTGTGTGAGTTGTTTATTGTCATAAACATATATGAGGGTGTTTGTAACAATAATTGTTTGATGAGTTGTTGATTTGTAAAAGTGGGGATGAGTATGTTTATCAAAATGAATATGTTGTGAGTCGTTTTATTGTTATAAACATATATGGGTATGTTTGTGACAATGAAGGTGTTGTGTGTTATTTTATGGTGATGGAACAATGTGATGCCCTGTGTTTATTGGGTGTATGACATTGAGTTGATATTTTGTGCTATGACGAACATGTGATGTGAGAATAATGTGAAATATAGACCTATCCGATGTGGTAGTGGAACAACTCGATCTATCCCATGTGGTAGAATAGTAGCTCGATCTGTCCAATGTGGTATGGAAAACAAGCTAGACCTGCTCGATGTGGTATGGGGAATTAACTAGAGCTATCGATGCGATAGAGGAATTATCTTTGTGGGGAGACACGTTGGATGTGGTCACTGGTGAATATGAATGATGAGAAATGAGTATGTTTGAAATGAAATAAATATGCAGGTTATATGTAAGGACCCAAATTCTACCCTTGAAAATGTTTTCTTATTTTATTCATTCTTCATACATTTTCCTACGACTTTTAAATAAAAATACCAACAACTCCAATTAAGTCTCATTTCCCTACTCATGCCCATTTCATAATCTCAAAATAACATACATATTCGCATAGCAGAAAATCATAATTCATTCATGCATCCCGGTAACTACCGCATACAATTAGCTATGGGATTCCAAAATACCCATAGCTACGAATATCCAGTTACAAATATTCATGTTCAAAATACAATTAGTCATATTACAAAAGAACGAATATAAGAACTTCCAAACGTTAAAAGCCTCTAAGCTCCTAATCAAAAAGTCCTTACATCTTCCAACTACCTGCAATGGGATTAACATTGACCATACACAAAAACACAAAGGAGTAAGTCGTTAACGTAAAATAGAGTCAATATCTGTTAATCCACATTTTAATAAAGTTAAGTAAAAACTTAGAATTAGATATACTTAAAACCATTTCCTTTGTTTATACTTTTGAAAACATGCTCCAAAACTTGAGCTAAAGTTTGCTGCATTGCTTGAGCCAAAGCTTGCTACATTGCTTGAGCCAAAGCTTGCTACATTTGCTTGAGCCAAAGCTTGCTACATTACTTGAGCCAAAGTCGCTAACCAATCATGGTCGGCTAAAAACGAGTTTTATTTTCATTTGCACTCCACCAATACATAAACAGTGAATCCACACCATGGAAACTCATCCTTTCGAGTTATGGTTCGTTTTATGTTGTTTTTATCTTGTAAACTCTTGGTTTAGAATTAGTATTTCAAGAATGGAAAGGGCTTGGGGGTTGATTCCTAAAAACCCCAAAACCCTAGTGAAAATGTGGTAAAAGGGGAAAAGGAGTAAAATGCTAGAGGTAGAAGATGAGTTTACTTTCTAATGTTGAAATATGAGATGAATATGCATGTTTTAGATGGTTGTATACTTATGATGAAAGTAGTTTAGAAACATCGAAAATGTGATGAATATCTTGTATGGTTAAATAATGCAATATAAGTAGTTTATGTGATATTGGAAACAAATGACTAACATTGTGTTATATGGTGGGAATGTGGAAAGATACTAAAGTTGGCGGTGGTGTCGGTGGAACTTGCGAAGTTATCAGGATCCAAACCCAACACTCACCGAGGTAAGGATAAGTCTTTAACTTATGCATTGTGATGGAAAATGCGTGGATATTTCTGATTATGAATAATGAAATGAATTGTAAATCACTTAATTATTATAAGCATATATGGGTATGTTTGTAACGATGATGGTGTGTATTTACTGTTTATGTATTGGTGGAGTGCCAATGGAAATAAAACTCGGAATAATGAAATGAACTGTAAATCACTTAATTGTTATAAGCATATATGGGTATGTTTGTAATGATGATGGTGTTGATTTACTGTTTATGTATTGGTGGAGTGCCAATGGAAATAAAACTCATTTTTAGCCGACCATGATTGGTTGGCGACTTTGGCTCAAGTAATGTATCAAGCTTTGGCTCAAGCAATGTAGCAAGCTTTGGCTCAAGCAATGTAGCAAGCTTTGGCTCAAGCAATGTAGCAAGCTTTGGCTCAAGCAATGTAGCAAACTTTAGCTCAAGTTATGGAGCATGTTTTCAAAAGTATAAACAAAGAAAAATGTTTTAAGTATATTTAATTCTAAGTTTTTACTTAACTCTATTAAAATGTGGATTAACGTGTATTGACATTATTTTACGTTAATGACTTACTCCTTTGTGTTTCTATGTATGGTCAATGTTAATCCCATTGCAGGTAAGTGGACGTTGTAAGGACATTTTGATTAGGAGCATTGAAGCTTTTAATTCTTTTTGGAAGTCCTTGTATTCATTCTTTTGTAATATGACTAACTGTATTTTGAACATGAATATTTGTAACTCTGGATATTCGTAGCTTTGGGTATTTTGGAATCCCATAGCTAATTGTATGCGGTAGTTATCGGGATCTATGAATGAATTATGATTTTCTGCTATGTGAACATGTGTCTTATTTTGAAGTTATGAAATTGATAATAGTAAGGCAATGAGACTTAAGTTGAGTTGTTGGTATTGACATTTAAAAGTCGTAGGAAAATATATGAAGGATGAATAAAATAAGGAAAAAAAATTTTAAGGGTAGAATTTGGGTCCTTACATTGCTAAACTACTTTCATCATAAGTTTACAACCATCCAAAACATACATATTCATCTCATATTTCACATTAGAAAGTAAACTCATCTTCTACCTCTAGCATTTTACCCATTTTCCACTTTAACCACATTTTCTCTTTAGGGTTTTGGGGTTTTCATGAATCAACCCACAAACCCTTTCCATTTTTGAAATACTAACTCTAAACCAAGAGTTTACAAGGTAAAAACAACATAAAACGAACCATAACTCGAAAAGGCGAGTTTCCATGGTTTTACACATTTTGAGAAGAGATCCAACATACCCCAAAATGAGTTTCAAAGGGAAAATGAGAGTTAGAATCAAGAGTTTTACCTCTTCTCAAGCTCTTAGATGAGTATCCAAGCTCCCTGCCCTTGGGAAAGCTCTCTTCTCTCACCTCTCTTCAATTTCTAACCCTAAAATGTGTTTGAGGTTTCTCATTTAAAGATGTCTCGTCGGGCTCTCGCTTAAGCGAGCTCATTCTCGCTCAAGCGAGAAAATCCCGCCCATTTTAAAAACTCAGGTCTGACCCTCTCGCCCAGGCGAGGCATCTCTCGCTCAAGCGAGGATCTTACAACCTCGATAGGTCCAAAATGTCACTTTTCTCACCTAGGCGAGCAAACTCTCGCTCAGGCGAGAATCTTTCCGTATAGCCCAGGATTTCACCCTTCCAGTTGAGCATTTCTCGCCCATGCGAGCCAACTCTCGCTCAGGCGAGACACCCTCGATCAAGCGAGACAACCCTCGCTCAGGCGAGAATCCTTCAGTATAGCCCATGATTTCACCCTCCCACATGATCCTTTCTCGCCCAGGCGAGAATCCCTCGCTCAAGCGAAAATCCCAGGACTTATACTATAATTTTAAAGACTTAAATTTATGGTGTTACTATCCTCCCTCTCTTATGAGAATTTTCGTCCCCGAAAATTAAACATACCTCGAATCGAACAAATGAGGGTAATCCTCCCTCATATCACGTTCCACCTCCCAAGTAGCATCCCCTTCGTCTACTTGGCTCCACAGTACTTTCACCAACAGAATCTCTTTGCCTCTTAGCCTCTTGACATTGGTATCCATGATCCTCACGGGCAGTGTCGAAAAAGTCAAGTTATCCTTCAACTCTATCAGATCAGACTCAACCACATGAGATGGATCCCCAACATATTTCCTCAACTGAGACACATGAAATACATTGTGGAGATTCGACAACAACGGAGGTAAAGCAATTTGATACGCTACCGGTCCAATCCTCTTCAATATTTGATACGGCCCAATAAATTGTGGAGTCAGCTTACGATACTTCAACACTCTACCAATCCCGGTAGTCGAGACTACTCTCATAAAGACATGATCTCCCTCATTAAACTCAAGAGGTTTCCGCCTCTTATCGTAATAGCTTTTCTGGCGACTCTGGGCTATTCTCATATTCTCACGGATCTTCTTGATCTTTTCCGTCGTCTCTTGGACTAGCTCGGGTCCCAATATCAAGTTCTCCCCAGTTTCAAACCAACTCACTGGAGTTCGGCACTTCCTACCATACAATGCCTCATAGGGTGCCATCCCAATACTCGAATGAAAGCTATTGTTGTAGGTAAACTCAATCAAATGCAACATGGCATCCCAACTCCCCGGTTGCTCTAAGACACAAGCCCTCAAAAGATCTTCCAATGACTGTATAGTTCTTTCCGATTGACCGTCCATTTGTGGATGATAGGCTGAACTCAATTTCAACTTAGTTCCCAATGCGGACTGCAAACTAGTCCAAAAGTTTGAAGTGAAGCGGAGGTCCCTATCTGATATAATGCTCGACGGTATCCGATGCAAACAAACTATTTCCCGGATATACAATTCCGCCAATCGCTCCAAAGAATACCTCATGTTCATGGGCAGAAAGTGTGCAGATTTAGTTAACCGATCCGCTATCACCCATATCGAATCATACCATTTCCGAGTCTTTGGAAAACCCGATACAAAATCCATGGAGATACTATCCCACTTCCAAACGGGAATTTCTAGGGATTGTAGTTCTCCCGTTGGCCGCTGATGCTCAATCTTGGCTTTATGACAGACAAGACAACTCGAGACATACAAAGCCACATCCTTTTTTAACCCAGACCACAAAAACAACTTTTTCAACTCTTGGTACATCTTCGTAGTCCCCGGGTGAAAACTCATTTTACTCTTGTGTGACTCCTCTAAGATATTCTTTCGCAATTCCACATCATGAGGCACACACACTCTCCCTTTGTAACACAACAGTCCACTAGGGTCCGATGCGAAATCAGTTTCCTTACCACTTAGCATTAAATCTCGTTTAGCCATTAGTTCACTATCCTCAACTTGCATCGCCCGGATTTGATCAAACAATTCATTGGTGACCTTAAGCATTCCTAAAATCATACTATGAGGTTTTATCTGAACTTCCAAGTTCATGTCCCTGAACTCTTCAATCAGTTTCCCTTCTCTAACCATCAAAACCGACATATACAAAGACTTTCGACTTAGAACATCGACCACCACATTGGCCTTTCCCGGATGGTACTGCAACCCAAAATCATAATCCTTAAGGAATTCCATCCACCTTCTTTGTCTCATATTTAATTCCTTTTGATCAAACAGATACTTCAAACTTTTGTGGTCGCTGTATACCTCAAATCTCATGCCATGAAGGTGGTGTCTCCAGATTTTTAAGGCAAAGACCACTACAGCTAATTCCAAGTCATGGGTAGGGTAGTTTTGTTGATGCGTCCTCAACTGTCGAGAAGCATAGGCAACAACCTTCCCTTCTTGCATCAACACACAACCCAAACCTTGTTTGGATGCATCACAATACACACTGAAATTCCGATCAGTACAAGGAAGGACCAACGTTGGCGCCGTAGTCAACCTTCGTTTCAACTCTTGAAAGCTATCTTCACAACGAAGTGTCCACACATACGGTTCCCCTTTCCTAGTGAGTTTCGTTAATGGTAGTGCCAACTTCGAAAATCCCTCAATGAATTTCCGATAATAACCAGCCAGACCCAGAAAACTTCTGATCTCAGTGACTGACTTGGGTACCGCCCATTCCATAACTGCTTCAACCTTAGAAGGATCTACTTCCACTCCTTCCTTGGATATTACATGTCCAAGAAAGTTTACCGATTCCAACCAGAAATCGCATTTTGACAACTTCGCATACAACCGATTCTTACTAAGAAGTTCTAGAACAATCCTCAAGTGCTCAACATGTTCTTCTCGACTTTTGGAGTAAACCAAAATGTCATCAATAAATACCACTACAAATGAATCTAAATACGGATGAAAAATCCGATTCATATAGTTGGTAAATATTGCTGGGGCATTCGTTACACCAAAAGACATGACCAAATACTCAAAATGTCCATACCTTGTCCTAAAAGCAGTTTTAGGAATGTCTTCCGACTTCACACGAAGTTGGTGGTATCCTGAACGAAGATCAATATTTGAAAACACTACCGCCCCTCTCAACTGATCCATCAAGTCATCAATCCGAGGCAACGAATACTTGTTCTTAATAGTAACCTTGTCCAGCTGTCGGTAGTCAGTACACAATCACATACTACCATCTTTCTTCTTAACCAATAAAGCAGGCGCGCCCCACGGCGAGACACTAGGACGAATAAACTTCTTTGCCAACAAGTCCTCAACCTGCTTTTTCACCTCAGCCAATTCTAACGGTGCCATCCTATAAGGAGCTATAGAGATGGGTCCCATTCCAAGTACCAAATCAATAGAGAATTCAACTTCTCTCACTAGAGGCAATTCCGGAATATCACCAGGAAATACCTCAGGAAACTCACGAACTATCGGAATGTCCTCAACTTTGGGTTTCTCCATACCCTACAAGGATGCCAACAACATAAACACGACTCCTCCCTCTTTACTGGAAGTTCTGACTTCTTTAGCCGATAACGGCTTCATATAACTAGCCTCATCAGAAATCTCATCTAGATTTCCGAATATCACGGTCTTATCAGCACAATTAAGCACCACATGATTTGCCGACAACCAGTCCATCCCCAGAATTAGATCTAACTGAGATAGTGGTAAGCAGATTAAATCCACGGTAAAAGCTCTATCGTTTACTGTAAAGACCCGATTTTCGTAATCCAAAAATTCTTTTTAAAACCTTATTCGTGAAAGTAAGTGATTACTTTTGAAAGACATTCCTTGAACGGTTTGGAAACTTGAGTGAATACATATATAAATTACAAGGCGGAAATATTCCAAATACATTTCATTTCAAAAGCCTGTCATTGCACTAACTTTCAAATATATAATCTAAACAATTACCCTTTAACAAAGAATTCTTTTAATTACAAATATTAAATCAACTTCATTATACACTTTAGTAGAAGTTCCATTTTAGAAAAGAGTGAAACCAACAAGGTTCTCATATTACAAATGTTTTTCATATAACATGTCAATTACATAAAACACTACTCTATCATGTACTCTTCTCCGCAAGCGTCCAATGCGCTACCTCCACAGCCTGAACCCAAATATATACAAGGAAAGACAGAGGGAGTAAGAACCAACTACGGCGACTGTAGCGTGGATTTACATGGAGTAATGACATTAAAGTATTCAACCTATACACGTCTATCATCAATCATATTAAACATATACAAATCAACACATATTATCCATATTCACCCTATAACACACATATATCTCATAATATATATGTTCTATAGTGCATATTTATTCATCACATATTATCTATATTCACTCTATAGTACACATATATCCCATAATATATGTGTTCTATAGTATGCATATTTATTCATCACATATTATCTATATTCACCCTATAGTACACATATATCCCATAATATATATGTTCTATAGTGTGCATATTTCTAACATCCAAACATACTCATTTCTCCTCATTCATATTCATCCTATAATATATATATCTCATAATATATATTCTATAGCATGCATATTTATTTCATTTCAAACATACTCATTTCTCATCATTCACATTCACCCTATAGTATATATCACATAATATATATCCTATAGCATGCATATTTATTTCATTTCAAACATACTCATCTCCCATTAATGATATTCACCCTTTGACCACATCCGACATGTCTCCCCACAAAGATAATCCTCTACCGCATCGGTAGCTCTAGTTAATTCCCCAAACCACATCGGGTAGGTCGAGTTATTATTCTACCACAGGGGATAGATCGAGTTGTTCCACTACCACAACAGATAGCTCTATATTTCACATTATCCTCACATCTCATGCTCGTCATCTCACAAAATATCAACTCAATGTAATACACCCAATAAACACAAGGCATCACATTGTTCCATCACCATGAAATAACACACAACACCTTCATTGTCACAAACATACCCATTATGTTTATAACAATAAAACGACTCACAACATATTCATTTTGATAAACATACTCATCTCCACTTTTACAAATCAACAACTCATCAAAGTGATTATTGTCACAAACACACTCATATATGTTTATGACCATAAATAACTCACACACAATCATTATCACACAACATAACCATTTCTACTTTTGTCATTAAACACACATCCCACAATCCTTATTACAAACACACCCATATATGTTTGTAATAAATCAACCATCCATAACAGAGCATTATCAAATACAAACCACACATAACATATCCTTCATCATATACACATTAACGTTAGAACCATCTTTAATGACGGTGTATTACCATAAAAGAGCATATTGTGTTTTACTTTCATAAACGGTTTTCTCCGCAACTTTTATGGCTAATACATCCTTATGTAAAATAAAGACTCTCACATGGACCACAAACTCACAAGAGAGTTTCTATCCGTTAATATGCTCTGATTCTTGAGGGAAATCGGAGATGATGACTCTAATGAAATACTCTAACACCACAATGGTCTTATCTCTCACCTTAGGTTGCGTAAGCGCCATTGGGAGTGAAAGGGGAGAAAAGAAAATGAAGATTAGTGTTTGTGAAACCCTTTCTTTTCTTTTATAGCTGGGCACTCTTGCCTGGGCGAGAATATCTCGCTTGGGTGAGAAGCCCACAATATTTTAAGTTTCAAAACACGGACCCTCTCGCCTGGGCGAGATTCTCTCGCTCAAGCGAGAATCTCACAGCCTGCCCAGGCATCTCTCGCTCAAGCGACCAATTCCTCGCTTGGGCGAGGCTCCCAGAATTTCTAATTTTAAAACATTGGGTCTCTAGCTTGGATGATGCCCTCTCGCTCAAGCGAGAATCTGACAATATGTCCCCTTCTTCAGGATTGTTATCTCCTTTTAAGGAGGATAAATTTAGGGTGTTACATTTACAACTACCGGACATCGAGACACAACTGTCGACACCACCACAGGCACATCAGTTGGGGTGGATATGACCAAGTCAAAAGGGAATGACTCAGTTTGCAATTTCAGTCTATCCACGCATTCAGTAGATACAAAGGAGTGTGTCGCTCCCGAATCAAACAACACTAAAAGAGAAATATCTGCCACCATGCAATTACCTTTTATCAGGCCATCTACACCTGATGCCTCTGCACCACTCATGGTGAACACTCTTCCAGTGGATCGAGTTCGTTCAACCCACACCGCATTCACACTCTACGGTAGCTTAGGGCAATGTCTTCGGATATGCCCAACCTCCTTGTAGTGAAAACAGGTAAGTGCCATTTCGGGGCACGAGTCACCGACATTAGTTCGGCCACATTTACCGCACAAAGATGGAGAGTTCAATTGTGACCCCCCGACATTAGCATGAGTCCTCGGCCCATGCGAAGTATAACCCCGGCTACCCGTCGGACGAGAGTAAGGATTCCGTTCATCTTGAAACACCTTGCTTTCCCTTTCTCGTACGAGAAGTTCCTTAGAGGTCCAGAGTGTTTGGGAGGAAGTGGTTTTGGAATCATCACTACATCTGCCTTCATATCGTCCTCAACCATTCTACACTTGTTGACCAATGTAGCAAAGTCAGAGATCTCTTGGTGCCTAAGCATCGTCTTCAGCTTGGGCTTCAGACCCGATTCAAACTTCGAACACTTGGACCTTCCGTCCACTTCTAATTCAGAGTAAGGGCAAAATCGAGTCAATTCTTCAAACTTGGCTGCATATTCTCCCACCGACAGGTCACCCTGCTCCAATATCAAAAACTCCATCTATTTCTACCTCCTCAGATCAGCAGGAAAATATTTATGGAGGAATTTCACCTTGAAAGTATCCCAGGAAATCAATTGTCCCTCCGCCTTCATTTGGCGTCGAGTGAACTCCCACCAATTCTCGGCCTCCGTCACTAGCATGTAAGTGGCATAAGCCAACTTCTGAGCCTCCGAACAGTTTATGGCTCTGAAGATCCGTTCCACCCCTTGGATCCACTCGATGGCAGCATTAGGAGCAAATCCCCCATGGAAATGACTAGGGTTCCTCCTGCAGAACTCCTCTAAACCTCGGTATTCTACTGGTCCAGGTGGAACTAGTGGGTGTGAACTCGGACTTGGCGCCAGATTCTAGTTCAGGTTATGCAAGTTCTCATTGACTTGCTGCAATGCCGCCACTATCTGCGCCAACAAATCATTCGGGACATTCTGAGTTGGCCCTCTTCCTCTTCCCCTTCCTCTTCCTGCCATGGGTACCTGTACTCACGCACTTGTCAGAAATCGAATTTTGTCTAAACAAGGGTCACATAATCACTTAGAAATTAACACACTCAGACAATTGTAACACACAAAGATCACAAAGAAGCATGCAAGGCCATATCCTAGACCGCATGATTAACTATGCTCTGATACCATATTGTAAGGACCCAAATTCTACCCAAACCTTGCTTGGATAGGCAACAACCTTCCCTTCTTGCATCAACACACAACCCAAACCTTGCTTGGATGCATCACAATACACACTGAAATCCCGATCAGTACAAGGAAGAACCAACACTAGCGCTGTAGTCAACCTTCGTTTTAACTCTTGAAAACTTTCTTCACAACGAAGTGTCCACACATACAGTTCCCTTTTCCTAGTGA
Organism: Lupinus albus; assembly: GCA_009771035.1. NCBI lineage: Eukaryota > Viridiplantae > Streptophyta > Magnoliopsida > Fabales > Fabaceae > Lupinus > Lupinus albus. The sequence continues at coordinate 3,464,988 of CM020013.1, read as the reverse complement.
GTTTTGTCAATGGTAGTGCCAACTTCGAAAATCCCTCAATGAATTTCCGATAATACCCAGCCAAACCCAGAAAGCTTCTGATCTCAGTGACTGACTTGGGCACCGCCCATTCCATAACCGCTTCAACCTTAGAAGGATCTACTACCACTCCTTCCTTGGATATTACATGTCCAAGGAAGTTTACCGATTCCAACCAGAAATCATATTTTGACAGCTTCGCATACAACCGATTCTTACTAAGAAGTTCTAGCACAATCTTTAGGTGCTTAGCATGTTCCTCTCGGCTTTTAGAGTAAACCAAAATGTCATCAATAAATACCACTACGAATGAATCCAAATGCGGATGAAAAATCTAATTCATGTAGTCGGTAAATATTGCTGGGGCATTCGTTACACCAAAAGGCATGACAAAATATTCAAAATGTAGGCGCACCCCACGGCGAGACACTAGGACGAATAAACTTCTTTGCCAAAAAGTCCTCCACCTGCTTTTTCAACTCAGCCAATTCTAACAGTGCCATCCTATAAGGAGCTATAGAAATGGGTCTCGTTCTAGGTACCAAATCAATAGAGAATTCAACTTCTCTCACTGGAGGCAATTCCGGAATATCACCAGGAAATACCTCAGGAAACTCACGAACTATCGGAATGTCCTCAACCTTGGGTTTCTCAATACCCTCCAGGGATGCCAACAACATAAACACGGATCCTCCCTCTTTATAGGAAGTCCTGACTTCCTTTGCCGATAACGGCTTCATGTTATTAACCTCATCAGAAATCTCATCTAGATTCCGAATACCATGGTCTTATCAGCACAATTAAGCACCACATGATTCGCTGACAACCAGTCCATCCCCAGAATTAGATCTAACTGGGATAGTGGTAAGCATATTAATCCACAGTAAAAGCCCTACCGTTTACCACCACCGGACATCGAGACACAACTGTCGACACCACCACAGGCACATCAGTTGGGGTGGATGCGACCAATTCCAAAGGCAACGACTCAGTTTTCAATTTCAGTCTATCCATGCATTCAATAGATACAAAGGAGTGTGTCGCTCCCGAATCAAACAACACTAAAAGAGGAATACCTGCCACCATGCAATTACCTTTTATCAGGCCATCTACGCCCGATGCCTCTACACCACTCATGGTGAACACTCTGCCAGTGGATCGAGGTCGATCAACCCTCATCGCATTCACACTCTGCGGTAGCTTAGGACAATGTCTTTGGATATGTCCAACCTCCTTTAGTGAAAGCAGGTAACTGTCATTCCAAGGCACGAGTCGCCGACATGAGTTCGGCCACATTTGCCGCACAAAGATGGAGAGTTCAACCATGACCCCCCGACATTGGCATGGGCCCTCGGCCAATGCGAAGTATAACCCCGGTACCCGTCGGACGAGAGTAAGGTTTCCGTTCCTCTTGAAACACCTTGCTCTTCCCTTTCTCCTGCGAGAAGTTCCGTTGAGGTCCAGAGTGTTTGGGAGGAAGTGGTTTTGGCGCCATCACTTCATTCGCCTTCATATCGTCCTCAACCATTCTACACTTGTTGACCAGTGTAGCAAAGTCAACGATCTCTTGATGCCTAAGCATCATCTTCAGTTTGGGCTTCAAACCCGATTCAAACTTCGAGCACTTGGACCTTCCGTCCACCTCTAATTCCGAGTAAGGGCAAAATCGGGACAATTCTTCAAACTTGGCCGCATATTCTCCCACCGAAAGGTCACTCAGTTCCAATCTCAGAAACTCCATCTCTTTCTGCCTCCTCAAATCAGCAGGAAAATATTTATGGAGGAATTTCACCTTGAAGGTATCCCAGGAAATCAATTGTCCTTCCGCCTCCATTTGGCGTCGAGTGAAATCCCACAAATTCTCAGCCTCCGTCACTAGCATGTAAGTGGCATAAGCAAACTTCTGAGCCTCCGAACAGTTCATGGCTCTGAAGATCCGCTCCACCCCTTGGATCCACTCGATGGCAACATCAGGAGCAAATCTCCCATGGAACTGACTGGGGTTCCTCCTGCAGAACTCATCTAACCCTCGGTATTCTGCTGGTCCAGGCGGAACTAGTGGGTGTGAATTCGGACTTGGTGCCGGATTCTGGTTCAGGTTATGCAAGTTCTCATTGACTTGCTGCAATGCCGCCACCATCTGCGCCAACAAATCGTTCGGGACATTCTAACTTGCCCCTCTTCCTCTTCCCCTTCCTCTTCCTGCCATGGGTACCTGTACTCACTCACTTGTCAGTAATCGAATTTTGTCTAAGCAAGGGTCACATAATCACTTAGCAATTAGCACACTCAGACAATTGTAATACACAAAGATCACAAAGAAGCATGCAAGGCCATATCCTAGGCCGCAGGATTAACTATGCTCTGATACCATATTGTAAGGACCCAAATTCTACCGTTGAAATTTTTTTCTTATTTTATTCATCATTCATACATTTTCCTACGACTTTTAAATAAAAATACCAACAACTGCAATTAAGTCTCATTTCCCTACTCATGTCCATTTCATAATCTCAAAATAACAATCATATTCGCATAGCAGAAAATCATAATTCATTCATGCATCACGGTAACCACCGCATACAATTAGCTATGGGATTCCAAAATACCCATAGCTACGAATATCCAGAGTTACAAATATTCATGTTCAAAATACAATTAAACATATCACAAAATAATGAATATAAGAACTTCCAAACGTTAAAAGCCTCTAAGCTCCTAATCAAAACGTCCTTACATCTTCCACCTACCTGCAATGGGATTAACATTGATCATACACAAAAACACAAAGGAGTAATTCGTTAACGTAAAATAGAGTCAATATCCGTTAATCCACATTTTAATAAAGTTAAGTAAAAACTTAGAATTAGATATACTTAAAACCATTTCCTTTGTTTATACTTTTGAAAACATGCTCCATAACTTGAGCTAAAGTTTGCTAAAGTGCTTGAGCCAAAGCTTGCTACATTGCTTGAGCCAAAGCTTGCTACATTGCTTGAGCCAAAGCTTGCTACATTGCTTGAGCCAAAGCTTGCTACATTACTTGAGCCAAAGTCGTTAACCAATCATGGTCGGCTAAAAACGAGTTTTATTTTCATTGGCACTCCACCAATACATAAACAGTGAATCCACACCATCACCATTAAAAACATACCCATATATGCTTATAATAATTAAGTGATTCACAATTCGTTTCATTATCCATAACCAGAAAATCCAAGCATTTTCCATCACAGTGCATAAGTTAAAGACTTATCCTTACCTCGGTGAGTGTTGGGTTTGGTTCTTGGCAACTTCGTAAGTTCCACCGACACCGCCTCCAACTTTAGGATCTTTCCTCATTCCCACCATATAACACAATGTTAGTCATTTATTCCAAATATCACATAAACAACTTATATTGCATTATTTAACCATACAAGATATTCATCATATTTTAAATGTTGGTAAACTACTTTCATCATAAGTTTACAACCATCCAAAACATACATATTCATCTCATCTTTCACATTAGAAAGTAAACTCATCTTCTACCTCTAGCATTTTACCCATTTTCCACTTTAACCACATTTTCTCTTTAGGGTTTTGGGATTTTCATGAATCAACCCACAAACCCTTTCCATTTTTTGAAATACTAACTCTAAACCATGAGTTTACAAGGTAAAAACAACATAAAACGAACCATAACTCAAAAGGGCGAGTTTCCATGGTTTTACACATTTTGAGAAGAGATCCAACATACCCCAAAATGAGTTTCAAAGGGGAGAAGAGAGTTAGAATCAAGAGTTTTACCTCCTCTCAAGCTCTTAGATAAGTATCCAAGCTCCTAGCCCTTGGGAAAGCTCTCTTCTCTCACCTCTCTTCAATTTCTAACCCTAAAATGTGTTTGGGGTTTCTCATTTAATGTTGTCTCGTCGGGCTCTCGCTTAAGCGAGAAAATCCCGCCCATTTTAAAAACTCATGTTTGACCCTTTCGCCCAGGCGAGGCATCTCTCACTCAAGCGAGGATCCTCTCGCTCAAGCGAGGATCTTACAGCCTCGATAGGTCCAAAATGTCACTTTTCTCGCCCAGGCGAGCAAACTCTCGCTCAGGCGAGAATCTTTCTGTATAGCCCAGGATTTCACCCATCCAGTTGAGCATTTCTCGCCCAAGTGAGCCAACTCTTGCTCAGGCGAGACACTTTCGCTCAAGCGAGACAACCCTCGCTCAGGCGAGAATACTTCAGTATAGCCTAGGATTTCATCCTCCCTGGTGAGCCTTTCTCGCCCAGGCGAGAATCCCTCGCTCAAGCGAGAATCCCAGGACTGATACTCTAATTTTAAAGACTTAAATTTAGGGTGTTACACTATAGAATATATATTATGGGGTATATATACTATAGAGTGAATATGAATGAGGAGAAACGAGTTTGTTTGGATGTAAGGAATATGCATGCTAAAGAATATATATTAAGGGATATATATACTATAGGGTGAATATGGATAATATGGAAATAGAACAAAGAAAGTATGAATATCTATATTTATATACTCATGAAATGTGTTCCACCTCATTGTTTAATTATTATGTGGTGTTCATGATAACGATGGAGCTGAATGAATAATATGTTATATGGGATTGGAATGAATTGTCTAAGAGAGATATGCTGAGTATGCTAATTGGATATATGGTTGTTATATGGTATAATGTCTTGATTGGTATATGTTTATCATGATTGATGTTAGACGTTGTATAGGTTATATTACTTTAATGTTATTACTCCATGTGTAACACCCTAAATTTGAGTCTTTAAAATTATAGTATCAGTCCTGGGATCCTCGCTTGAGCGAGAGATTCTCGCCTGGGCGAGAAAGACTCACCTGGGAGGGTGAAATCCTGGGCTATACTGGAGGATTCTCGCCTGAGCGAGAGTTGGCTCGCCTGGGCGAGAAATGGCATTTTGGGGCTGTTGAGACTGTGAGATTCTCGCTTGAGCGAGAGGATCAGATCTGAGTTTTTAAAATGGGCGGGATTTTCTCGCTTGAGCGAGAATGAGCTCGCTTAAGCGAGAACCCGATGAGTTGCATTAAATGAGAAACCCCCAAACACATTTTAGGGTTAAGGAAAGAAGAGAGGTGAGAGAAGAGAGCTTTTCCAAGGGCAAGGAGCTTTGATACTCATCCAAGAGCTTGAGAAGAGGTAAAACTCTTGATTATAACTCTCTTCTTCTCTTTGGAACTCTTTTTGGGTATGTTGGATCTCTTCTCAAAAATGAGAGAAACCATGGAAACTCACCCTTTTGCGTTATGGTTCATTTTATATTATTTTATCTTGTAAACTCTTGGTATAGAGTTAGTATTTTAAGAAAGGAGAGGGTTTGTGGGTTGAGTCATGAAAACCCCAAAACCCTAAAGAGAAAATGTGGTTAAAATGGAAAATGGGTAAAATGCTAGAGGTAGAAGATGAGTTTACTTTCTAATATCGAAAATATGATAGATATCTCGTATGGTTAAATAATGCAATATAAGTTGTTTATATGATATTTGGAATAAATGACTAACATTGTGTTATATGGTGGGATGAGGAAAGATCCTAAAGTTGGAGGCGGTGTCGATGGAACTTGAGGAGTTGCCCAGAACCCAAACCCAACACTCACCGAGGTAAGGATAAGTCTTTAACTTATGCATTGTGATAGAAAATGTGTGGATTTTCTGATGTGGATAATGAACTTTATAGTAAATCACTTAGTTGTTATAAGCATATATGGGTGTGTTTGTAACAACGAGGAGTGGATTTACCGTTTATGTATTGGTGGAGTGCCAATGGAAATAATACTCGAAATAATGCAATGAAGCATAAATCACTTAGTTGTTATAAGCATATATGGGTATGTTTGTAACAACGAGGAGTGGATTTACCGTTTATGTATTGTTAGAGTGCCAATGGAAATAAAACTCGGAGAAATGAAATAAATCGTAAATCACTTTGTAGTTATAAGCATATATGTATATGTTTGTAATGACGTCGAGTGCATTTACTGTTTTTTTTTTATTGGTGGAGTTCCAATGAAAATAAAACTCGGAAAATGTATTGGTGGAGTGCCAATGAAAATAAAACTCGGAAAATGTATTGGTGGAGTGCCAATGGAAATAAAAATCGTTTTTAGCCGACCATGATTGGTTAGCGACTTTGGCTCAAGTAATGTAGCAAGCTTTGGCTCAAGCAATGTAGCAAAATTTGGCTCAAGTAATGTAGCAAGCTTTGGCTCAAGCAATGTAGCAAACTTTGGCTCAAGTAATGTAGCAAGCTTTGACTCAAGCAATGTAGCAAACTTTGGCTCAAGTTATGTAGCATGGTTTTCAAAAGTATGAATGTTGAAATTGCCTTTTAAGTAAACTTGATTTTAAACCGTTTATTTAACCTTATTAAATGTGGATTAACTTACATTGATATTTGTTGAGTTAACGACTTACTCCTTTGTATTTCTTGGTGTATTGTCAATGTTAATCCCATTGCAGGTAGGTGGAAGGAGTATGGGTGTTTTTGATTAGGAGCTTAGAGACTTTTATTTGATGTCTCTTATCCATTCTTTTGTAACCTCATTGGTTGTACTTGAACTAACTATTTTGTAACTATGAACATGATTGTTGTACATGGTATTAATCATGGAAACTAGTAACTCGGGATATATGTAGCTATGGGTGTTTAGGAAACCCATAGATAATTGTATGTTGTCGTTACTAAGTTACATTAATACGAATTATGTTTTTCTGCTATTTGATTTGGTATGTTACTTTTGGTTTATAGATTGGGTGTGAGGAAGGAAGTGAGATCTTTGAAATAAGTTCATTCACTCGGTAATTATAATTTATTGTTAAATGCATGAAATTGGATTAAATAAGGAAAAAATTTCAAGGGTAGAATTTGGGTCCTTACACCATGTAAATCCACGCTATGGTCGTCGTACTTGGTTCTTACTCACTCTGTCTTTCCTTGTATGTGTTGTGTATTTGAGTTCAGGTTGTGGCGGTAGCGCATCGGACGATTGTGGAGGAGAGTACGTGGTAGAGTAGGGTTTTATGTAATTGATACGTTACATGATAAATGTTTGTAATATGAAGAACATGTTAAAGTGAATTTATGTATAAGTATATTTCCCCTAAGTGTATAATGAAGATGATTTAATGTTTGTATTAAAAGAGTTCCTTGTGAAAGGATAATTGTTCAGATTATGTATTTGAAAGGAAGTGCAATGACATGCTTTTGAAGTGAGATGTATTTGGAATATTCTCGCCTTGTGATTTATAAATGGAACTAATATTTGTATTCACTCAAGTTTCCAAACCGTTCAAGTAATGTCTTTCAAAAGTAATCACTTCATTTTCATGAATAAGGTTTTAAAAAGAATTTATGGATTACGAAAATCGGGTCCTTACAATATGGTATCAGAGCATAGTTAATCATGCGGCCTATGATATGGCCTTACATGCTTCTTTGTATGACTTATGTAAATTGTTTGTTGACTATGTGATAACTGCTGATGTGAAAGATGATGGTTAAATTCCTTACGGTAAGAGTCTGATTGTTAACTTATCGTTGGGTGTCTTATTGTGAGTTATTGATGGAGTTCTTGTTAAAAAAAAATCCCAGTTGTGAAACATCTTGTTGAAATTTTTATGAGGAGTTTGTGATTGTGAATTTCCGGTTGGATTTCTTGGTGTGAGATTTATTTGTTGAGAGTTCCTCCTAGTGGTGAATCTCTTGCTTGAACCTTGGTCAACCTCTTGAGGTAAATTTTCTTTTATCACTAAGATTAAGATAATTGAAAATGAATGATTAATTTGACTTTCTTGGATGTTTGCTTATATGTCTCTATGGTTCTAGTAGAACGAGATTACGGTAATGTAAGGATAAGTCTTTAGTTGTGCATTTGAAATGAAAAATGTGTGTATTTTCTGGTTATGCAATGATTGAGTTGTGAATCATGCACTTAGTATAAACATATATGGGTGTGTTTATACTAATGTGGGCGTAGATTTACGGGAAATGAAAAATGGTGAAATGAAGGAAAGGAAAATGTATTTTTAGTCGGCCATGAATGGTTAGCAATGTTGGCTTGAGTATATAAGCGAAACTCTGGCTTCAGTATATAAGCGAAACTCTGGCTTGAGTATATAAGCGAAACTCTGGCTTGAGTATATAAGCGAAACTCTGGCTTGAGTATATAAGAAAAAACTCCGTCTCGAGTATATGTAGCACGTTTTCTTTTAAAAGAAATAAGAATTTGCTTTTAGCTAACCTTAAGGGTGTAGCGACTTCGGCTCAAGTTATGCAGCAAAGAAAATGAATTTTGAAATGGTTTAATAACTCCTTTAAATGTGGATCATTGAGGGAAATTACCTACCCTGAGTGATAGTGGATCATTGTTGAATTGCCTACCCGGAGTGGTAGTGGATCATTGTTGAATTGCCTACCGGAGTGGTAGTGGATCATTGTTGAATTGCCTACCCGGAGTGGTAGTGGACCATTGTTGAATTGCCTACCTGGAGTGGTAGTGGACCATTATTGAATTGCCTACCCGGAGTGGTAGTGGATCATTGTTGAATTGCCTACCCGGAGTGGTAGTGGATTATCGTTATATTGCCTACCCGAAGAGGTAGTGGATTATCTTTGGTATGTAAAACTTTTGGTCTATAATAATTAATCTTGGTGAAGGTTGAGTGCTTGCCATAGCCGATATATATTTGGTAGTGAACACTAATTATATGCTTAGAGATTGTAGTGTCAAAAACTTGTGTCGGTTTTATGTGCGATAGTAATTGCTATGCATAATTGCAGTGTTATTGCATATGTATGTTTCTGTAAGCGAGCTATGAGAACTTTACTGTAGTGAATGGCATGTAACTATTGGACTAAATAGCCTTTTAAAAAAAAATTATCGCTAAGACTTTCAATAATCGCATGGGAAAAACGTTTTTGAAATGTTTCGAAGGGCCTATGCAAACCTTGCTTTCTTCAAGTGATTGCCATGAGTCTTCTGTTTAATCTATTTTGAAAGTCATGTTGAGTGAAGTATAACATGTGGCTGATGCATTAATTCGATCCCATGTTAAAGATCCAAAATTTTAGCAATTGTATCTCGGACGAATGCGATGTTGTTAAAATTTTGGTGAAGAATTATGACCATGTGATTCTAAATATGATATAGACTTGAGTGCGAAATGCATGTCCATCATTGTATTTTGGGTATCTATATAAAACTCATGTTATTGGATTTAATGTTTGTAAATTTGCAATAATCAATGGTAACAAAGCATGTGATTTGAGTGGGTCTACGACCGTATATGCTTAGTTGAGACTATGAACTAGCAAATCTTTTTCTATCGCATTCATTTGTGGTAGAAAATGTTAGATTGAATTGGGTAATGACTTGGTGATTATATTTCATATGTGAAAAGACTCCAAAAATTTTGTTTGTCTAAATGCTACTTGAATGACTATCATGTTTCTGTGTTGTAGCGAGTATGAATTGAAATGCTAGTGAAGATTTTTGAATAAATCGTGGTTATTTGCACATGTGAAAGGAAATGACGTTGTTTCCATCGAGGGGGTGTCGATCTAGCTATTGCATTTTAAGTGCGAGCTAGTACATCCGGGTAACTGATGGGTATAGAGTCCCACTTCGAATTGGTTTCGCAAGTGTTGCTGTGATTCTGAACGTTTAGGTTGATCGTTCTGAACGATTGTGATATTGATAGATCAGGGAGATCTATGGTGGTGGAGAAAATACTAGAGAATTTTTATTTCGGTTGTGATGATTTTCTCTTAGTTGTCTTAATGTTTGAATTTGGTATTTGGACTCCTGAGGTGTAGTCTATAAATTGGCTGTGGGGTATCACTGTTAAGCGGTATGTGTCTCAGTTTATCGTCTGAGCGGTATTACCATGATTATATGATCGGGTCTAAGTTGGGTTGAGTGTATTTCATGCCTAATGTATGGGCGATGTTGGTGTCTTCCTGAGAGTAACCTAATAAAATTTCGATGACAAAATTTCTTTTAGGGGGGAAGGATTGTGACACCCAAAATTTACCCTCTTTGAAATGAGGTAATAGTCCTTAAGAAGGGGGCAAACTGCCAGATTCTCGCTTGAGCGAGAGGGTCTCGCCCAAGTGAGAGACCCAGTGTTTTAGTTTTGGGAATTTTGGGAATCTCGCCCAAGCGAGAAAGTGGTCGCTTAAGCGATAGCAGTCAGGGCAGGCTTTGAGATTCTCGCTTGAGCGAGAGAATCTCGCCAAGGCGAGAGGGTCCGTGTTTTGAAACTTAAAATATCATGGGCTTCTCGCCCAAGCGAGATATTCTCGCCCGAGCGAGAGTGCCGATATATAAAAGAAAAGAAAGGGTTTCACAAACCCTAATCTTCATTTTTTTTCCCCTTTCACTCCCAATGGCGGCTCCTTATGGATTTCGACTCTTTCCTCCACTAATACTCAAAAACACATCAAAACCTCTTCCTCTTGCTTCTTAATGGAACATTGGAGAGCTTTGGAGATGAAAAAGCAACAATGGAGGTTGAAGGAGATGGAGGGGGATGGAGCTCTTTGTGGATCCATTTAGCTTACGCAACCTAAGGTGAGGGAGAAGACCATTGTGGTCTTAGAGTATTTCATTAGAGTCATCATCTCTGTTTTCCCTCAAGAATCGGAGCATATTAACGGATAGAAACTCTCTTGGCTGTTTGTGGTCCATGTGAGAGTCTTTATTTTACACGAGGAAATATTAGCCATAAAAGTGGAGATATATGTGTGGGAAAATCGTTTATTTAAGTAAAACGCAATATGCTCATTTATGGTAATAAACCGTCATGAAAGATGGGTCTAACGTTAATGTGTTATATGATGAAGGATATGTTGTGTGTGGTTTGTTTATGATAATGATGTGTTATGAATGGTTGATTTATTACAAACACATATGGGTGATTTATGACAATGAAGGTGTTTTGTGTTATTTCATGGTGATGGAACAATGTGATGCCTTGTGTTTATTGGGTGTATGACATTGAGTTGATATTTTGTGTTATGACGAACATGTGATGTGAGAATAATGTGAAATATAGACCTATCTGATGTGGTAGTGGAACTACTCGATCTATCCCATGTGTTAGAATAGTAACTCGACCTGTCCGATGTGGTATGGAAAACGAACTCGACCTGCTCGATGTGGTATTGGGAATTAACTAGAGCTACCGAGTGATAGAGAAATTATCTTTGTGGGGAGACACGTCGGATGTGGTCAATGGTGAATATGAATGATGAGAAATGAGTATGTTTGAAATAAAATAAATATGCATGCTATAGAATATATATTATGGGATATATATACTATAGGGTGAATATGAATGAGGAGAAACGAATATGTTTGGATGTAAGGAATATGCATGCTAAAGAATATATATTAAGGGATATATATACTATAGGGTGAATATGGATAATATGGAAATAGAACAAAGAAAGTATGAATGTCTATATTTATATACTCATGAAATGTGTTCCACCTCAATGTTTAATTATTATGTGGTGTTCATGATAACGATGGAGCTGAATGAATAATATGTTATATGGGATTGGAATGAATTGTCTAAGAGAGATATAATGAGTATGCTAATTGGATATATGGTTGTTATGTGGTATAATGTCTTGATTGGTATATGTTTATCATTTACATCTTTCAAAATCATGGATCATACATATACACATCATGTAGAAGGTTCATCATGCATTGAAGAAACTTTTTCAACACATTTAATCGATTACAACTTGTGCTAATCGATTAAATATTATGGAGAACCCATTAATTGATTAAGTATGGGATTAATCGATTTTCGAGACTTACAATAGCTACATTTTTTCAATTTCTCAGTATTATTAATCGATTATGTAAAGGATTAATTGATTATCTAAGGTCATAGTAGCTAAAGCAATTTAATCTTAACATCGTTAATCGATTAAGCCATGTATTAATCGATTAAAGACTAACAGAAAATAGTTAAGTATAAAAAACTGATTTTTTTTCCCATTTATTCGTAAAATAACTAACAAATATGAAATTCTAGGTCAAACACTTTCAAATCTTTTGAACGAAAAATCACTTGCTATTAATTTAGTTTTCTTTGATTCCATGTAAAGAGAGATAAAACAGTTTCATATATTATTTATTGTGCATCTTTGTCAAATCTATTTTTGCAATACCTAGCATAATCGCACATAATTCGTTTTGAGTCTTTATGAGATTTTTGATTGGTTTTTAGTGTTATTTCTAATTGTAATATTAGCAATATGAGGTGCACACAACATGAAGATTTCATAGACTATTTTCTTGATTTCTCTAGGTGTGTTAGTATCACCTTGATAGAGAATTATGTTGGGAAATCCTAGTTGTGGTTAGATGGGTGTCTTCACATACACAAGAGTCTTGGTTGTGAGTTATAAGTGGTTGGGGCTAGATCATTAGAAGTGGTGTTGAGTATCCATTAGAAGCGAGTAGAAGATCAAACCATTTTGAGGACTTTATTGCAAAGAGGGGAGTCTTGTATTTAGAAGCGTGTTTAACATTGATTTCCATTAGTGAAGTAAAATCTCTCAAGATCAGAAGGGGAGGCCTGAACATAGTTTGCAAGTGCACCCGCAAAGGAACCTTGACAAAAAAATTGTCTTCTTGATTCTCAATATCCCTCATCTCTTTAATTTCAGTCAACTTACGCTTTGTATAATTGAATTGTTTTACTTTCTGAGTTTATTGCATGTTTTGATTCAATTGATACTTAGGCAAAAATTCGTTGAGTAAATTGAATATAGAGTTGATTGAAATTGTAGCAACTTTCAGTGCAAGAAAACTGTTTTTCAATGAAATAAATATTCAGGTTAATCGATTAAACATGGTATTAATTGATTAATCACATATAAGAGTTAATCGATTTAAAGCATCAAAATTGGTTATACTAATGATTTTTCAATTTACCTCATTAACCAGAAAAACGGAAATTGTGATCCGCTAGACCAATTTACCCCCACCCTATAGGTTATTGTAAGCCCTTGCTATCCAACATCCGGCCCAAAGTAAGACACGATTTGGCCAAATAATAACATATTTGTAATGATAAATATGTAACCATAAAGTTGTATTTTCAAGTGAAGAATAGTCGGTCCAAAGAAAGACTATTATTTGACAAAACTAGTTGTTAATATTTGATCATTACATTGAGAGTACCACTTACAAATTAATTTCTCTATCCAAAGACTAGAAGATGTTGTTGTGCTAGGAATCTTATGATGGATATATTATGTGAACATGTCTTGTTTTATATATTACATGACTTGTTTGTTTAAATGAAGATGTTCCATGGATTCAGTGTCTTTTACTAGTGCTACAAATATTTCTGCTCAAATTAACAATATCCAATTGTTGAGTGGGAAAAACTTTAAGATCTCAAAGAAAGTGGAAGAAATAATTCTCGGCTGTATGGATTTAGATTTGGCACTTCATATGGAGAAACTCATTTCTTCTCCGAAAAATCTCTATGAGTTTAAAATTGAGAAATGGAAATGCTCTAAGAGAATTTGCCTAATGATCATGAAATGCTCTATTCTAGAAGCATTTTGGGGCTCTATTTATGAGAAACAAAGTGCATGGAAGTTCCTTGAAGAAATAGAACAATTCTTTGTCAAAAATGAAATGTCGTACAAATAGCCTTTCTCGCATCAAAACTCAAGCCACTTAAGTTGGAGCTTGGTGATGACTAGATCATGCACTTGGTTTTGATCTCACTTCCTACACACTTTGGGCAATTCAAAGTGAGTTGTAACACTCAAAAGGACAAATGGTCCCTCAATGAGCATATATCTCACTATATTCAAGAGGAAGAAAGGTTGTAGAGATATAAGACTGAAAGTGCTCACTTGACCATGACCTCTCAAAATAAGAAAAGAAAGAACAATAAGGTTGTTTCTTAAGGGCCTTCTCACCAAAAGAAACTGAAAAGTGATGAGGAATTTACCTGCTACTTGTAACACCCTAAATTTAAGTCTTTAAAATTATAGTATCAGTCCTGGGATTCTCGCTTGAGCGAGGGATTCTCGCCTGGGCGAGAAAGGCTCACCTGGGAGGGTGAAATCCTGGGCTATAATAAAGGATTCTCGCCTGAGCGAGGGTTAGCTCGCTTGAGCAAGAGTGGTCTCGCCTGAGCGAGAGTTGGCTCGCTTGGGCCAGAAAGGCTCAATTGGAAGGGTGAAATCCTGGGCTATACGGAAGGATTCTCGCCTGAGCGAGAGTTGGCTCGCCTGAGCGAGAGTTGGCTCGCCTAGGCGAGAAAATTGATGTTTTGAACCTGTCGAGGCTGTAAGATCCTCGCTTGAGCGAGAGATGACTCGTCTGGGCGAGAGTTCCATCACCTGGGCGAGAGGATCAGATCTGATTTTTTAAAATAGGCGGGATTTTCTCGCTTGAGCGAGAATGGGCTCGCTTAAGCGAGAACCCGATGAGACAACATTTAATGAGAAACCCCAAACACATTTTAGGGTTAAGAATTTAAGAGAGGTGAGAGAAGAGTGTTTTTCCAAGGGTGAGGAGCTTTGATACTCATCCAAGAGCTTAAGAAAAGGTGAAACTCTTGATTCTAATTCTCTTCTTCTCCTTGAAACTCATTTTGGGTATGTTGGATCTCTTCTCAAAATGTGAGAAACCTTGGAAACTCATCCTTTTGAGTTATGGTTCATTTTATGTTGTTTTTATCTTCTAAACTCTTGGTTTAGAGTTAATATTCCAAGGATGGAAAGGGTTTGTGGGTTGATTCATGAGGACCCCAAAACCCTAAAGTGAAAATGTGGTTAAAAAAGAAAATGAGTAAAATGCTAGAAGTAGAAGATGATAAAGCATTCTAATGTTGAAATATGAGATGAATATGTATGTTTTAGATGTTGTAAACTTATGATGGAAGTAGTTTAGAAACATTGGAAATGTGTTAAATATCTTGTATGGTTAAATAATGGAAGTTGTTTATATGATATTTGGAATAAATGACTAGCATTGTGTTATATGGTGGGAATGAGGAAAGATCTTAAAGTTGGAGGCGGTGTCGGTGGAACTTATGAAGTTGCCAAGAACCAAACCCAACACTCACTGAGGTAAGGATAAGTCTTTAACTTATGCACTGTGATGGAAAATGCATGGATTTTCTGGTTATGGATAATGAAACGAATTGTGAATCACTTAATTATTATAAGCATGTATGTGTATGTTTGTAATGATGATGGTGTGGATTTACTGTTTATGTATTGGTGGAGTACCAATGGAAATAAAACTCGGAATAACAAAATGAACTGTGAATCACTTAATTGTTATAAGCATATATGGGTATGTTTGTAACGACAATAGTGTGGATTTACTTTTATGTATTGGTGGAGTGCCAATGGAAATAAAACTCGGAATAATGAAATGAACTGTGAATCACTTAATTATTATAAACATATATGGGTATGTTTGTAATGATGATAGTGTGGATTGACTGTTTATGTGGAGTGCCAATGGAAATAAAACTTGTTTTTAGCCGACCATGATTGGTTAGCGACTTTGACTCAAGTAATGTAGCAAGCTTTGGCTCAAGCAATGTAGCAAGCTTTGGCTCAAGCAATGTAGCAAGCTTTGGCTCAAGCAATGTAGCAAGCTTTGGCTCAAGCAATGTAGCAAGCTTTGGCTCAAGCAATGTAGCAAACTTCAGCTCAAGTTATGGTGGGAGTTCACTCGACGCCAAATGGAGGCGGAGGGACAATTGATATCCTGGGATACTTTCAAGGTGAAATTCCTCCATAAATATTTTCTTGCTGATCTGAGGAGGCATAAAGAGATGGAGTTTCTGAGGTTGGAGCAGGGTGACCTGTCGGTGGGAGAATAATGGCCAAGTTTGAAGAATTGGCCCGATTTTGCCCTTACTCTGAATTAGAAGTGGACAGAAGGTTCAAGTGTTCGAAGTTTGAATCGGGTCTGAAGCCCAAGCTTAAGACGATGCTTAGGCATCAAGAGATCTCTGACTTTGCTACATTGGTTAAAAAGTGTAGAATGGTTGAGGACGATATGAAATCGGATGAAATGATGGCGCCAAAACCACTTCCTCCCAAACACTCTGGACCACAAAGGAACTTCTCGCACGAGAAAGGGAAGAGCAAGGTGTTTCAAGAGTAACGGAAACCTTACTCTCGTCCGATGGGTAGTCGGGGTTATACTTCGCATGGGCCGAGGACTCATGCCAATGTCGGGGGGCCACGGTTGAACTCTCCATCTTTGTGCGGCAAATGTGGCCGAACTCATGTCGGTGACTCGTGCCCCGGAATGACACTTACATGTTTTCACTGCAAGGAGGTTGGGCATATCCGAAGACATTGTCCTAAGCTACCGTGGAGTGTGAATGCGGTGAGGGTTGAATGAACTCGACCCACTGGCAGAGTGTATGAGTGGTGCAGAGGCATCGGGTGTAGATGGCTTGATAAAAGGTAATTGCATGGTGGCAGGTATTTCTCTTTTAGTGTTGTTTGATTCGGGAGCGACACACTCCTTTGTATCTACTGAATGCGTGGATAGACTGAAATTGCAAACTGAGTCGTTGTCTTTCGACTTGGTCGTATCCACCCCAACTAATGTGCTTGTGGTGGTGTCGACAGTTGAGTCTCGATGTCTGGTAGTATTAAATGGTAGGACATTTACCGTGGATTTAATTTGCTTACCATTATCCCAGTTATATCTAATTCTGGGAATAGACTGGTTATCAGCGAATCATGTGATGCTGAATTGTGTTGATAAGACCGTGGTATTCGGAAATCCAGATGGGATTTCTGTTGAGGTTAGTTGTATGAGGCCGTTGTCGGCGAAGGAAGTCAGGACTTCCTGTAAGGAGGGAGGAGCCGTGTTTATGTTGTTGCCATCCTTGGAGGGTATTGAGAAACGAAGAGTTGAGGACATTCCGATAGTTCGTGAGTTCCTTGGTATTTCCTGGTTACATCCCGGAGTTACCTCTAGTGAGGGAAGTGGAATTCTCTATTGATTTGGTACCGGGAACGGGACCCATCTCTATAGCTCCTTATAGGATGGCACCGTTAGAATTGGCCGAGTTGAAGAAGTAGGTCGAGGACTTATTGGCCAAGAAGTTTATTCGTCCTAGTGTCTCGCCGTGGGGTGTGCCCATCTTGTTGATTAAGAAGAAAGATGGTAGTATGCGGTTGTGTGCCGACTACCGGCAATTGAACAATGTTACTATTAAGAACAAGTATCCATTGCCTCGGATTAATGACTTGATGGATCAATTGATGGGAGCGGTGGTATTTTCAAAAATTGACCTCCGGTCGGGTTACCACCAACTTCGTGTGAAGTCATAAGACATTCCTAAAACTGCTTTTAGGACAAGGTATGGACATTTTGAGTATTTGGTCATTCCTTTTGGTGTAACGAATGCCCCAACAATATTTAACGACTACATGAATCGGATTTTTCATCCGAATTTGGATTCATTCGTAGTGGTATTTATTGATGACATTTTGGTTTACTCCAAAAGCCGAGAGGAACATACTGAGCATCTGGGGATTGTTCTAGAGCTTATTAGTAAGAATCGGTTGTATGCGAAGCTGTCAAAATGCGATTTCTGGTTGGAATCGGTAAACTTGCTTGGACATGTAATATCCAAGGAAGGAGTGGCAATAGATCCTTCTAAGGTTGAAGCGGTTATGGAATGGGCGGTACCCAAGTTAGTCACTGAGATCAGAAGTTTTATGGGTTTGGCTGGTTATTATCGTAAATTCATTGAGGGATTTTCGAAGTTGGCACTACCATTGACGAAACTCACTAGGAAAGGGAAACCGTATGTGTTGACACTTCGTTTGTGAAGAAAGCTTTCAAGAGTTGAAACAAAGATTGACAACGGCGTCAGTGTTGGTCCTTCCTTGTACTGATCGGGATTTCAGTGTGTATTGTGATGCACCCAAGCAAGGTTTGGGTTGTGTGTTGAAGCAAGAATGGAAGGTTGTTGCCTATGCTTCTCGACAGTTTAGGACGCATGAGCAAAACTACCCTACCCATGACTTGGAATTAACTGCAGTGGTCTTTGCCTTAAAAATCTGGAGACACCACCTTTATGGCGTGAGATTTGAGGTATACAGCGACCACAAAAGTTTGAAGTACCTGTTTGATCAAAAGGAATGGAATATGAGACAGAGAAGGTGGATGGAATTCCTTAAGGATTATGATTTTGTGTTGCAGTACCATCCGGGAAAGGCCAATGTGGTGGTCGATGCTCTAAGTCGAAAATCTATGCATATGTCGGTTTTGATGGTTATAGAAGGGAAACTAATTGAAGAGTTCAGGGATATGAACTTGGAAGTTCAGATAAAGCCTCATAGTATGATTTTGGAATGCTTAAGGTCACCAATGAACTAATGGCTAAACGGGATTTAATGCTAAGTAGTAAGGAAACTGATATCGCATCGGACCCTAGTAGACTGTTGCGTTACAAAGGGAGAGTGTGTATGCCTCATGATGTGGAATTGCGAAAGAATATTTTAGAAGAGTCACGCAAGAGTAAGATGAGTTTTCACTCGGGGACTACGAAGATGTACCAAGATTTGAAAAGGCTGTTTTGGTGGTCTGGGTTAAAAAAGGATGTGGGTTTGTATGTCTCGAGTTGTCTTGTCTGTCTTGTCTGGGTTGGCTCGCTTGAGCGAGAGTGGTCTCGCCTGAGCGAGAGTTGGCTCGCCTGGGCGAGAAAGGCTCAACTGGAAGGGTGAAATCCTAGGCTATATGGAAGGATTCTCGCCTGAGCGAGAGTTGGCTCGCCTAGTCGAGAAAAGTGATGTTTTGGACTTGTCGAGGCTGTAACATCCTCACTTGAGCGAGAGGATCCTCGCTTGAGAGAGAGATGACTCGCCTGGGCGAGAGGATCAGATCTGAGTTTTTAAAATAGGCGGGATTTTCTCACTTGAGCGAGAATGGGTTCGCTTAAGCGAGAACCCGATGAGACAACATTTAATGAGAAACCCCAAACACATTTTGTAACGACCCGATTTTCTACCCTTGAAAATTTTTCATTTATTTTAATCATTTCTTACATACAGTCGTCACCTTCATTAAAAACTCTCAAGTATCATTTTCGAAAATACTCTTTACCCTATTTTCTTATCATACAAATTTATGTTGCGGAAAAACATAATTCATTCAAATAGCATTTACCACATACAACTAGTTATGGGTCTCCCAAAGTTATAAAGCCCATAACTACACATATCCATATTAATCTAAACGGATTTATAGTCATCCCATAATACTTTTAAATCAACTACAACGTCAATTAGCAATAAAGACAATCGAGTAATTAAACACAAAAGCTTCCTAATTGAGCTTCATCCTCAAAATCCTTCATTTACCTACAATGGGATTATCATAAACAACACACAAAACAAAAGGGAGTAAGTCATTAGTTTAAAAACTAACATCACATGATAATCCACATTTCAAATACGATTAAACTTTAATATAAACTTATAAACACAATCACGTAAAAGCAAACATTCCTATCTTCTTTCGTTCATTTCCACGTTATCCATATTCATCCTATAGAATATATATCCCATAATATAAATTCTATAGCATGCATATTACGTTCATTCGAAGCATCTTTCTTCTCATTATTCATATCCACACTATAGTATATATATCCCATACTATATATCCTATAGCATGTATATTACTTTTATTCTTAACGTCTACATTTTCAGCATTCATATTCACCCTATAGTATATATATCCCATAATACATAACCTATAGCATGCATATGACTTTCGCTATTAACATCCTCGTTTCTCGTATGTCGTATTCATCCTTTATCGTATTCACCGAGTCCTTTCACAACTATAATCTCCTACCACATCGGGTAGATCCAATTACATCTCCATACCACATCGGGTAGGTCTAGTTCACCATCCATACCACATCGGGCAGGTCTAGTTCATCATCCATACCACATCGGGTAGGTCTAGTTCATCATCCATACCACATCGGGCAGGTCTAGTTCATCATCCATACCACATCGGGCAGGTCTAGTTCGTCATCCATACCACATCGGGTAGGTCTAGTTCATCATCCATACCACATCGGGCAGGTCTACTGCTATACTCCATACCACATCGGACAGGTCTACTGCTATACTCCATACCACATCGGGAAGGTCTACTGTTATACTCCATACCACATCGGGTAGGTCTAGTTATACTCCATGCCACATCGGGTAGGTCTAGTTCATCATCCATACCACATCGGGCAGGTCTACTGTTATACTCCATACCACATCGGGCAGGTCTACTGCTATACTCCATAACACATCGGGCAGGTCTACTGTTATACTTCATACCACATCGGGTAGGTCTAGTGTTATACTCCATGCCACATCGGGTAGGTCTAGTTATACTCCATACCACATCGGGCAGGTCTAGTAATACTCCATACCACATTGGGTAGGTCTAGTGTTATACTCCATACCACATCGGGCAGGTCTAGTAATACTCCATACCACATCGGGTAGGTCTAGTGTTATACTCCATACCACATCGGGCAGGTCTAGTAATATACTCCATACCACATCGGGCAGGTCTAGTAATACTCCATACCACATAGGGTAGGTCTAGTGTTATACTCCATACCACATCGGGCAGGTCTAGTTCACAATACTTCACTATCATTCCCGGTAGGATAACAATAACAGTCCGCTACCATTTCAGGCAGGACCCGATAACAGTCCGCTGCCATTTCAGGTAGGACACGATAACAGTCCACTACCATTTCAGGTAGGACACAATAACAGTCCGCTACCATTTCAGGTAGGACACAATAATAGTCCGCTACCATTTCAGGTGGGACACAATAACAGTCTACTACCACTCCGGGTAGGACACAATAAACAGTTTACTACCACTCCGGGTAGGATATCAACAATAAACCACTACCTATTCAGGTAGGGTAACAACAATAAACCACTACCTATTCGGGTAGAGTAACAACTATCAAACTTATAACACATTACCTCTTTCACATACCTCATTCACATCAGTGAGTATGAATTAGAGCCACTTATCCCTTACCTTGGTGAGCGTTGGGGATCGGTTCCGAGTAACTTTAAAAGTCTCCTCCGCGATTTCCTCCAACCTTAGGATCTTTCCTCATTTCCACCAATAACAACAATGTCAGACATTTATTCAAAATATCACATAAATATCTCGTATTAAATCATCAAACATACAAGGGATTCACATACATTCTAGATTTCCAAAACTACTTCAATACAAGTTTCCGAACATCTAAACATACGTGTTTATCTCATATATCAACATCAAAGCACAAACTCATCATCCATATCTAACATTTCATCTCTTTCTCTTTATACTCATATTCTCATTTTGGGGGTTTTTGGGGGTTTTCATGAATAACCCACAAAACCTTTCCATTCATCAAATATCTAACCCAAGAGTTTACAAGAGGAAAACAACATAAAACGAACCATAACTCTAAAGAATGAGTTTCCATGGTTTCTCATGTTTTGAAAATAGATCCAACACACTCAAAACAAGTTAGATAGGAAGAAGAAGAGTTAGAAGCAAGAGGTTTACCTCTTCTCAAGCTCTAAGATGAGTCCTAAGGCTCCTTGCTCTTGAAAAGCTCTCTTCTCTCTCTTCTCTTCAAAGTTCTAACCCTAAAATGTGTTTGGGGTTTCTATTTTTAAAGTGCAGTCATCGGGTTCTCGCTCAAGCGAGCCCCTTCTCGCTCAGGCGAGAAAATCCCGCCTATTTTAAAAACTCAGATCTGACCCTCTCGCTCAAGCGAGGGATTCTCGCTCAAGCGAGAATCTCACAGTCCCAACAGGCTTCCTCTCGCTCAAGCGAGGGATTCTCGCTCAGGCGAGAATCTCACAGTGTCAACAGCCCCAGTTTGTCATTTCTCGCTCAGGCGAGGCAACTCTCGCTCAGGCGAGAATCTTCCAGTATAGCCCAGGATTTCACCATTCCAGGTGATCCTTTCTCGCTTAGGAGAGAATATCACGCTCAAGCAAGACTTCCAGGACTGATACTTTAATTTCAAAGACTAAAATTCAGGGTGTTACAATCCTCCCCCTCTTATAAGAATTTTCGTCCCCGAAAATTAAACATACCTCAGAAAATAATATCATCACCTAGACCTTAGGCACAAGGATACTCCACCAGAATCATAATCGATTCTCTAATCCATTAAGATTACTTAGTCAATCACTAAGGGCATATACCACTAAACCGTGATATCACCCAACCGATTCATGAACTAACTCATCACGGTTCAAATATTAAGATCTCAGCCTCTAATAACTCGAATGCCATGAGAACTAAGCCATAATTCAGACTAAAGATCTTTCCTATATTCGTCAAGAACCATAGGTATTCAGGACTGATCCAACTAACAATCTTCATCTATTTTAAGAATCCCTATAACACTCTCGCAATTCACCGAATGGGGAATTCCTTATCCCTCATACACTCCAATGCCTCATTTATCATCCATCATACACTAGCTAGTTTCATCTCCACTCAAGAATCTAGCACAATTCCATTTCACTCAATCAACAAAGTACTTACACAAAAGGACTCTTAGTGTCTCATCCATTATATAAAATCAAACTATCCAGAAATTGTCTAATTACATCAAATATTCCTACCATCAAATCTTATCGTCCAAGAAGTTACCGGTTTCTAGCCCCCCAGTGAAACCATAAAGTTCACACCAAAACTAGGGATTCTGTTACCAATCGGCTAGCACAAGTCGACCAACACTCAAATCTACAACTTGCGTTCGGTTTGGTCGTCCCAATTCTATTAACAAAGATAAATTTGTTAACCCACTCGCATTATGTCCAGATATACATGGACGTCTTATATCACTAAACTTTTAACAACCTTATACTTGTTCTGATGTGGTTGCTAAAATTTCAGAATCCTCCGACAAGATACTAAATCATTACTTAGCCACAAGCTATGTTTTGCCCAAAAAGGATTTTCGAAAACAGTTGAACCCACAAGTCATGGCAACCACGTTGTGAAACACGGTTCGCATACTCATTTCAACACAACCCAAACTTCTTCTCTCCTATGGTTACACCACACCCATACACCGCAATTACTGACGTTCACGAAACAACAACAACTCTTGCCGGTACAACATTCAACGCATACAATTGAGGTACACCACCACTATTTCATGCATTGCCAATGTCCTACCGCAAAAGAACAGGTCATTCGAGACCAAAAGTTTCACGTCTAATAAAACGTATCCATCACATCGACAGGGGAAGTAACTTAACTAGTCTCTTTCCTCGACTATCAGTATAAGTCTTACCCCTTAGCATACACATACGTATTACTGCAACAAGATTTTAAATCTTCACTTCAACAATTACACACAGTTAAGCATAACACGATTTGTTGACCGTTAGTCCATTTCCAGGATTTAATCCACTAGGACTTTGGGAGACCCATAAATGGTTGTATGTGGTAAATGCTATTTGAATGAATTATGTTTTTCCGCAACATAAATTTGTATGATAATAAAATAGGGTAAAGAGTATTTTTGAAAATGATACTTGAGAGTTTTCAATGAAGGTGACAACTGTATGTAAGAAAGGATTAAAATAAATGAAAAATTTTCAAGGGTAGAAAATCGGGTCGTTACAATATGGTATCAGAGCAAACATTCCTATCTTCTTTCGTTCATTTCCACGTTATCCATATTCATCCTATAGAATATATATCCCATAATATAAATTCTATAGCATGCATATTACGTTCATTCGAAGCATCGTTCTTCTCATTATTCATATCCACACTATAGTATATATATCCCATACTATATATCCTATAGCATGTATATTACTTTTATTCTTAACGTCTACATTTTCAGCATTCATATTCACCCTATAGTATATATATCCCATAATACATATCCTATAGCATGCATATGACATTCACTATTAACATCATCGTTTCTCATATGTCGTATTCATCCTTTATCGTATTCACCGAGTCCTTTCACAACTATAATCTCCAACCACATCGGGTAGATCCAATTACATCTCCATACCACATCGGGTAGGTCTTGTTCACCATCCATACCACATCGGGCAGGTCTAGTTCATCATTCATACCACATCGGGCAGGTCTAGTTCGTCATCTATACCACATCGGGTAGGTCTAGTTCATCATCCATACCACATCGGGCAGGTCTAGTTCATCATCCATACCACATCGGGCAGGTCTAGTTCGTCATCCATACCACATCGGGTAGGTCTAGTTCATCATCCATACCACATCGGGCAGGTCTACTGTTATACTCCATACCACATCGGGCAGGTCTACTGCTATACTCCATAACACATCGGGCAGGTCTACTGTTATACTCCATACCACATCGGGTAGGTCTAGTTATACTCCATGCCACATCGGGTAGGTCTAGTTATACTCCATACCACATCGGGCAGGTCTAGTAATACTCCATACCACATTGGGTAGGTCTAGTGTTATACTCCATACCACATCGGGCAGGTCTAGTAATACTCCATACCACATCGGGTAGGTCTAGTGTTATACTCCATACCACATCGGACAGGTCTAGTTATACTCCATACCACATCGGGCAGGTCTAGTAATACTCCATACCATATCGGGTAGGTCTAGTGTTATACTTCATACCACATCGGGCAGGTCTAGTAATACTCCATACCACATCGGGTAGGTCTAGTGTTATACTCCATACCACATCGAGCAGGTCTAGTAATATACTCCATACCACATCGGGCAGGTCTAGTAATACTCCATACCAAATCGGGTAGGTCTAGTGTTATACTCCATACCACATCGGGCAGGTCTAGTATTATACTCCATACCACATCGGGCAGGTCTAGTTCACAATACTTCACTACCATTCCCGGTAGGATAACAATAACAGTCCGCTACCATTTCAGGCAGGACCCGATAACAGTCCGCTACCATTTCAGGTAGGACACGATAACAGTCCACTACCATTTCAGGTAGGACACAATAACAGTCCGCTACCATTTCAGGTAGGACACAATAACAGTCCGCTACCATTTCAGGTGGGACACAATAACAGTCTACTACCACTCCGGGTAGGACACAATAAACAGTTTACTACCACTCCGGGTAGGATATCAACAATAAACCACTACCTATTCGGGTAGGGTAACAACAATAAACCACTACCTATTCGAGTAGGGTAACAACAATCAAACTTATAACACATTACCTCTTTCACATACCTCATTCACATCAGTGAGTATGAATTAGAGCCACTTATCCCTTACCTTGGTGAGCGTTGGGGATCGGTTCCGAGTAACTTTAAAAGTCTCCTCCGCGATTTCCTCCAACCTTAGGATCTTTACTCATTTCCACCAATAACAACAATATCAGTCATTTATTCAAAATAACACATAAATAACTCGTATTTCATTATCAAACATACAAGGGATTCACATATATTCTAGATTTCCAAAACTACTTCAATACAAGTTCCCGAACATCTAAACGTACGTGTTTATCTCATATATCAACATCAAAGCACAAACTCATCATCCATATCTAACATTTCATCTCTTTCTCTTTATACTCATATTCTCATTTTGGGGGTTTTTGGGGTTTTTCATGAATAACCCACAAAACCTTTTCATTCCTCAAATATCAACTCTAACCCAAGAGTTTACAATAGGAAAATAACATAAAACGAACCATAACTCTAAAGAATGAGTTTCCATGGTTTCTCATGTTTTGAAAATAGATCCAACACACTCAAAACAAGTTAGAGAGGAAGAAGAAGAGTTAGAAGCAAGAGGTTTACCTCTTCTCAAGCTCTAAGATGAGTCCTAAGGCTCCTTGCTCTTGAAAAGCTCTCTTCTCTCTCTTCTCTCTCTTCTCTTCAAAGTTATAACCCTAAAATGTGTTTGGGGTTTCTATTTTTAAAGAGCAGTCATCGAGTTCTCGCTCAAGCGAGCCCCTTCTCGCTTAGGCAGGAAAATCCCGCCTATTTTAAAAACTCAGATCTGACCATCTCGCTCAAGCGAGGGATTCTCGCTCAAGCGAGAATCTCATAGTCCCAACAGGCTTCCTCTCGCTCAAGAGAGGGATTCTCGCTCAGGCGAGAATCTCACAGTGTCAACAGCCCCAGTTTGTCATTTCTCGCCTAGGCGAGACAACTCTCGCTCAGGCGAGAATCTTCCAGTATAGCCCAGGATTTCACCATTCCAGGTGATCCTTTCTCGCTCAGGCGAGAATATCACGCTCAAGCGAGACTTCCAGGACTGATACTTTAATTTCAAAGACTAAAATTCAGGATGTTACACATTTTAGGGTTAAGAATTTAACAGAGGTGAGAGAAAAGAGCTTTTCCAAGAGCAAGGAGCTTTGATAATCATCCAAGAGCTTGAGAAGAGGTAAAACTCTTGATTCTAACTCTTTTCTTCTCCTTGAAACTCATTTTGGGTATGTTGGATCTCTTCTCAAAATGTGAGAAACCATGGAAACTCATCCTTTTGAGTTATGGTTCGTTTTATGTTGTTTTTATCTTGTAAACTCTTGGTTTAGAGTTAATATTCCAAGGATGTAAAGGGTTTGTGGGTTGATTCATGAGGACCCCAAAACCCTAAAGTGAAAATGTGGTTAAAAAAGAAAATGAGTAAAATGCTAGAAGTAGAAGATGATAAAGCATTCTAATGTTGAAATATGAGATGAATATGTATGTTTTAGATGTTGTAAACTTATGATGGAAGTAGTTTAGAAACATTGGAAGTATGTTAAATATCTTGTATGATTAAATAATGGAAGTTGTTTATATGATATTTGGAATAAATGACTAGCATTGTGTTATATGGTGGGAATGAGGAAAGATCCTAAAGTTGGAGGCGGTGTCACTGGAACTTACGAAGTTGCCAAGAACCAAACTCAACACTCACTGAGGTAAGGATAAGTCTTTAACTTATGCACTGTGATGGAAAATGCATTGATTTTCTGGTTATGGATAATGAAACGAATTGTGAATCACTTAATTATTATAAGCATGTATGGGTATGTTTGTAATGATGATGGTGTGGGTTTACTGTTTATGTATTGGTGCAGTGCCAATGGAAATAAAACTCGAAATAACAAAATGAATTGTGAATCACTTAATTGTTATAAGCATATATCGGTATGTTTGTAACGACGATAGTGTGGATTTACTATTTATGTATTGGTGAAGTGCCAATGGAAATAAAACTCGGAATAATGAAATGAATTGTGAATCACTTAATTATTATAAGCATATATAGGTATTTTTGTAATGATGATAGTGTGGATTGACTGTTTATGTATTGGTGGAGTGCCAATGGAAATAAAACTCGTTTTTAGCTGACCATGATTGGTTAGCGACTTTGGCTCAAGTAATGTAGCAAGCTTTGGCTCAAGCTATGTAGCAAGCTTTTGCTCAAGCAATGTAGCAAGTTTTGGCTCAAGCAATGTAGCAAGCTTTGGCTCAAACAATGTAGCAAACTTCAGCTCAGGTTATGGAGCATGTTTTCAAAGGTATAAACAAAGGAAATGGTTCTAAGTATATTTAATTCTAAGTTTTTACTTAACTTTATTAAAATGTGGATTTACGTATATTGACATTATTTTACGTTAACGACTTACTCCTTTGTGTTTCTGTGTATGGTCAATGTTAATCCCATTGCAGGTAGGTGGAAGATGTAAAGACGTTTTGATTAGGAGCTTAGAGGCTTTTAATTTTTGGAAGTCCTTATATTCATTCTTTTGTAATATGACTAATTGTATTTTGAACATGAATATTTTTAACTCTGGATATTCGTAGTTATGGGTATTTTGGAATCCCATAGCTAATTGTATGCGGTAATTACCGGGATAAATGAATGAATTATGATTTTCTGCTATGCGAATATGTTTGTTATTTTGAGATTATGAAATGGACATGAGGGGGGAAATGAGATTTAATTGGAGTTGTTGGTTTTTTTTATTTAAAAGTCGTAGGAAAATGTATGAAGGATGAATAAAATAAAGAAAAAATTTCAATGGTAGAATTTGGGTCCTTACACTACTTCTTTCACACTCTAGTTTGGTCTGAAGTTAATTTAGTTTGTTTACCCAATGATACTTAGTGGGTGGATTCTAGTGCTACTACTCACATATGTATCATTATGCAAGGTTGCGTGTGGAGCCTACATCCAATTGGTGATGAAAGATTCATCTTTATTGGAGATGACAAAAGTATTGCAGTTGAGACTATTGGGTTGTTTAGATTACATTTAAGAATTGGTTTTCATTTTGATTTATTTGAGACTTTTTTTGTAGTATCTTTTAGGCGAAATGTAATTAGTATTTCTAGTTTAGACAAATTTGGTTTTTCCTTTTCTTTTGGAAATAATAAAGTTAGCCTCTATAAAAATTTAAATGTTGTTTGTTAGAATTTCCATCATAATTGAGTGCCACCGAAGAATGTTGAGGTTGTGGAAACTATTATAAGTAAAACATCAAGATCACAATTGTAGTTACAAACTATAATTTAAAGGGGGAACTCATGTAAAATAAGTTTAAAGTGAGTAAGAGCACAATAAGATTATTTAGCAAGTTTATTCAATTAGTGGTGGATACATTTTTTTGTTACTCACTCAATACGATACAGATACATGTACATAGTTCATTTGGTATGTGATTCGTCACTTTTTATTTTAATTTTACGAGACATTCTATACAATGAACTCACTAAGTTATATCCAATATGTTAATTTTCATATACTTAAGTAGGGTAAATATAAGAATTATGTAATTATGAAGGAAGAGAAACTAACTTCTTGTTCAGTTAAAACCATGCACTCCACTGAAATCTGGTCAGTATTTTTTCCTAGCATGAGACAGGTTCCTTTCAAATCAAAGTGGGACAAACTTGGTTACCTACATCAACTCTATAATTGGAGACATTATGTATATCTAACCATGTGCTGAAGAAGGAAATTAACAACTTGGTATAGATTTCTTTGCATGCTCAATTTGGCATAACTTGGGTAAGTGGAAGGGATGGAAGGGTTGGGACCAATTCTACCAAGGATAGGGACATGTACGTAGGTCCTTATATTTTATAGGCATGTGCGGAAAAAAAGAGGTCTTTATTTATTATAATGATTAACACTTTGTCCACATATTTGGGCATACATTTGTTTTTAGAGTTAATTACACTAACATTCTTTGAGTTTTAGTGAAATTAAATAAATTACCTCTCCTTTTTTGTCCTTACATGAATCACCCCTAATTTTGTACATATATTACATTCACCACCCATGATGAAATATAAGTTTATTATTTTAAACAAAAAAACATGTGATGTGTGTAATTAAGTTAAACAAAATATTGTATATTGTGTAGACAAATCTAAATAATATAAGAGTCAATACATCTTCATTATTTGATACATTACAAAATAGTATAAGGGTTATATAAACATCTCATTAGAATTGTTAACGTATTGTGCAATGAAAAAAAAATATAAAAAACACACTCAGTTTTGTACTATTTGGAATTGTGTACATAATATATAATATTTTGTTTAACTTAATTACACTCACCACACATTTTTTGTTTAAAATATTACACTTATATCTCATCGGGGGTGGTCAGTGTAATATATGTATAAAATTATGGGTGATTTGTGTAAGAGAGAGTGGTGATTCGTATAATGACAAAAAATGGAGGGGTAGTTTGTATAATTTCACTAAAACTCGGGGGTGTCTGTGTAATTAACTCTTTATTTTACCTATACATCAACAGTTGATAATATAACACAATAATACAACAAATTCATATATTCGGTGAAATAATTAATAAATGCAAAACATGTTCTAAGTAAGTGAAGGTTTTTGCATAAGAATTGAAACCATGAAAATAAAAATTATTTAGGTAAGTAAATAAATTTGGAAATCCATTAACTATGGGGCTATGTGCAGATCATTTGCCACACTATCTGCCATTTGATAGGGTATATTAAATGTACCATTTGGTTATTTTTGGCCAGGAATATTAACGTGTAGTTGAATGTCTCCAACCAAATTGGAAGGGGAGGTTGAATGTTAAACTGAAAGTTTCATGATAATATCAATTCTGCTTGGAACATTTACAATGTTTAATCCACTTATTTATGATATTATCAAACTTGCCTAATCAAGCTTTTCTATTATCCAAATTTTGCTTTAAATGAACATTGTTTTTACCATGTTTTTGTTAACATTTGTAGATGTTAGTGAGCATACTTTAGCCAATATCTAGTGTAACACCCAAATTTTATTTGCCTAAGTGTAGTGAAATCCTGGAGTATATTGGGTGTTTCTCGCTTGAGCGAGAAGCCTAGTATCTGCTCCCAGGATTTCCTGGGATTCTCGCCTGGGCGAGGGAGAGAGTGTTGACACTTGAGGATTCTCGCTTGAGCGAGAGATGGTTCGCTTGTGCGAGAACCCGACAATTTCACTTTAAAATAGAAACCCTCAAACACTTTTAGGGTTAGAACTTGAGAGAAAAGAGAGAATGAGGTGATTTTGAGAGCAAGGACTCGTGGGAATCATCTAGAAGCTTATGAAGAGGTAAATCTCTTGATTCTAACTCTCCTTCTCCCTTTCAAAATGTGAGAAACCATGGAAACTCTTCCTTTAGAGTTGTGGTTCGTTTTATATTGTTTTTCTCTTGTAAACTCTTGGTTTAGAGTTGGAAATCAAAGATGGGGATGATTTGTGAGTTGATTCATGAAAACCCCAAAATGAGAATATGAGTAAAGAGGGAAATGGGTGAAATGTTAGATGTAGAAGATGAGTATATGCTCTAATGTTGAATATAAGATGAATATGTATGTTTTAGATGTTTGGAAACTCTTAATGAAGGTAGTTTTGGAAACATTGAAAATGTGTGAATCTCTTGTCTGGTTAAAGATGACATATGAGCTGTTTATGTGTTATTTGAAATAAATGACTAACATTGTTGTTATGTGGTGGGAATGAGGAAAGATCATAAGGTTGGAGGCGGTGTCAGAGGAACTTGCAAAGTTTCCAAGGACCAAACCCAACACTTACCAAGGTAAGGATAAGTCTTTAATTGAGATATTGTATTGTGAGAATGCGTGGAATTGCTGTTTATGAATTGATGGTGAATCAATGAAAAGAAAACATATTTTTAGCCTACCATGATTGGTTAGCGACTTTGGCTCAAGTTATGTAGCGATATTTTGGCTCAAGTTATGTAGCGATACTTTGACTCAAGTTATGTAGCGAAAATCAATTTAAAATGGTTTACTAACCCCTTTAAAAATGTGGATTATCTTATAATGATATTTATTGGATTAACGACTTACTTCTTTGTATGTTTTTGTATTTGTTATTGATAATCCCATTGCAGGTAAACAAGTAAATTGAGGATGTTTGGTTTGGAGCTTTAGGAGCTTTAAAATCCGGATTCTTTTGTTTATGCCTTTTTGTACTATAACTGACTATTTGTGGATTCGAATGTTTGTAACCATGAGTATTGCGGTTTTTGAGAACCATAACTATTGATATTTTGCACTTATGGAGAGTTATTATGAGTATGTGTAGTAATATTGCATGTTAAAGAAATTGGGAAATAATTAATGGGCGACCAAAGTTAAGTCATCGGGTGTTTAAAATTATATGAAATACGAAGGAATACATGTGGGATTGAATTTAAAATAAGGAAAAAATTTCAAGTGTAGAATTTGGGTCCTTACATGTAGTGTTTTAAGTTGTGATTGTAGTTATGTTTGTGATTATTGAGCTTACAATTATTGCGATGGGGATTCTGGAAATTATAATGAACCCACCACAATGTATTCTTTTGTCTAGTAATTATTTTTGAATTAGATTAAGCAATATGATGTCAAAGTAACCTCAATTGTCGAAATTGATTTTATTAAACATATGATTGTGTGAGATTATTTATGTGAATTGTGTTTGGCCCAAAGGAAGACAAAATTTGGAAAAATAATAACATATTTGTAATTATAAATATGTAACCATCGTAAATTTGTATTTTCATGTGAATAATAGTCAGTCCAAAGAAAATCTATTCTTTGATAGAACTTGTAGTTAATATTTTATCATACATTGAAAGTATCACTTACAAATTAATTTCTTTGTCCAAAGACTAGAAATATTTATTGTGTTAGGTATCTTGTGATGAGTGTATTATGTGAACATGTCTTGTTTTACATATTACATGTGTTTGTTTAAACGTGAACATGTTATTAATTCTTTATTCTATGGATTCAGTGTCTTTTACTAGTGCTGCAAATATTGTTTGCTCAAATTAACAATATCTCGTTGCTCAATGGGACAAACCTTAAGCTCTCGAAGGAAGCTGTAAAAATTATTCTCGACTGTATAGTTTAAGATCTGACACTTCGTATGGAGAAATCTATTTCTACTGGGAAAACCTCGATGATGTTTAAATTGAGAAATGAGAACGCACTCACCGAATGTGCATAATGATCATAAAATGCTCTATTTTGGAAGCATTTGGGGCTCTATTTATAAGAATCAAAGTGCAAGGAAATTCCTTGAAGAAGTAGAAGCATTATTTACCAAAAATGAAAAGGCGGAGACGAGTAGCCATTTGGCTAAATGTTGAAATATAATTTCCCCATCTAGGGTGTGATCAAGAGTGTAGATTTATTTTATTTTAACTAATTTTTCAGGTTAAGGTTAACCATACCATTTCTTATCAAAGGTTGGTATCAAGAATGAAGTTAGAGTGATGTTAGATAAATAAAAGCATGACAGGATAAAAAAAAGAATAAATTGCAAGAAAATAATAATGCAATAAATTGTTAGTAAGTTAGTATGGACATAAATTAAATAAAGAAAAGTAAAGAATTAGTCGTTAGTTGCGTGATTTAAATGACGGGATAGAATTAAAGAAAGAAAGAGTTAGTTGTAGAAAGTAAATGAAATAAATGTAAATGTTACCAGTGAGATGTTGGTTAGTTATTTTCATCACTCTTTTTACATAGTAGCAATCCATTGATTGAATTACACATATGTATGTTATTCCCTTTTTTAAAGTTACAAACCCATGAATTGGATTGAACTTATGCTTAGGATTTCAATTTCAACAAATAAAATTTATAAAGTAACCTTTACTATATTTACTCTTGGATAGAGAATTACTTAATAGAACGTGTTATATATATATATATATCAATAATAATGATTAACAACTTTTTATGATATTTGTTTGATTTACAATATTAACCGAAAGAGGAGGGATCCACTTACTCCAAGAGTAACGTTTTTTAAACTTACTCCACATCTTAGCCATCAATTCTATGAAATCTAATGGTTTAGATCTACTCACTAATTCAAACCATTGGATTTCTCAAGAATTGATGGCTATGATGTGAAGTAAGTGTTTTAAACTTACTCTTGGAGTAAGTGGATCCCCTCCCTAACCGAAATGATAAGCGATAAAAATGAAAACATATGTACTAAGTGAAAAGGAGAATATAGTTAGAACTATAGAGTGATTTCTTGAAAAGTATCAAAATGGTATTTTATGTAAGTTATGTGTTATACATTGGTTAAACCACCCAGCCTAGGAAAGATGATTTTCAAACCTTATTTAATTAACTAATCAATAGTTAACTATCAATCATGGGAGTAGGTTGTCACACCATACTTCAGTTTCTTTAGTTTTATGTACTTCGTTATCCTTGCTTGTAATCCTTTTGATCAATCAATGAATCAATGTTTGCTTTAAATCTTTTTGCATTGTTCATGTTGTTCTTAATCTCTCTATTGCAACATGAATCATAATTTACCATTAATTCGACACTTAACATGCAATTCCAAAGAAAAACTGAAAAACCAGTAAACTTAATCCCTAATTAGCAATCTTAATCGATCAAGACCATTCCAAAATGCATTTCTGTGTAACATTTAAACATATGCAATCGATTAAGACCATTAGAAATTGCATTATTTAATTACTTTTAGCTAAAATTTTAATATATATCATTTTTTGTATCATGCCAAAAGGAGAGGAAAGTTGTTTATGTTTTGCATATTTGTAAAATTATCGAGGCTTCCGCAAATACAAAATTATTCAATGCATAAAGTGGGGGGGGGGGGGGGGCAACACTTAAAACTCAAAGCAAATTTCATTAGAAGCTAGGTTCACTGTACGAGTATCTTGGTAGAGAAGTTAGAAGTGGTGGGGTCATCCATTAGAAGTGGTGGGAGCAATACTTAAAACTCAAAGCAAATTTCATTAGAAGCTAGGTTCACTGTACGAGTATCTTGGTAGAGAAGTTAGAAGTGGTGGGGTCGTCCATTAGAATTGGTAAGAGATCCATTAGAAGTGTGTGAAGGTAAGCCATTAGAAGCTTAATCCAAAATAGTCTTGGTGGAAGTGTGTTTGTGAAACATTGTTCCATAATGAAGAAAATCTTCTGAGATCAGAAGGGGAGTCATGGATGTAGATTGCATGTGGATTAGAAATCGAACTAGGATAAAAGTCATCGTCTCAATTTTCTTATCCCTTACTCTTTATGTTTTCTCATTATTTGATTTACTTTATTTGACATTCAAATCATTCTGAATTAATTGCATATTTTGTTTTATGTAATTAACTGCATAAATTCATCTAGTAGAGTGCATACAAGATTAGGTAAATCTTTGCATCTTGGTGTATCAAGAAAACAAGTCTTTCAAGATACAAGATTGGAGAATGTAGTACTGCAATGTGAGGTTCAAATTAGTTTCATGATTTATAATTTTAAAAATAGTTTAAAATTTGTACCATTAAAAAAATTTAAGACCACATGTAACAATTTCCTCCAATTCTAAACCTTCCACTACTGAGAGGATAATCAATTCACAACTCATTTTCCTAAGCCTCAAACTAAGTGATAATCAATTCAGTACTCATTTTCCTAAGCCTCAAACTAAGCGAAATCAGTACAAACAAATAACAGTTAACAAATTCACACGAACTAAGCTTTCATACACTAAAGAAATGATTGACTATGCGAAAATCAGTTCACAAACCTATTTCTAAACCATAGGATTAAGCAACTACAATCAGAAATCAGATAGAAGAAATCAATTGATCAACTTCACAACTATATCTTGATTATAACTATACATCCATTGATCAACTTCTTCATATATTTCTTGTTGATCCTCCAGCACCTGCATTTGCTGCTTTTGAATGAAGTTATTTCAGCTCAATTGGGAGTAATAATGTATGTGATCTTCCTAGTATCAATCAATAATTTTGGATTGCATAAAATATGTATCAAAATTCTCTAAAGTGGGTTTGTATCCAAAGTCAAAAGTACGATTTTATTTACTTTATTTGATCTAATCCCAAGTCACTAAATAATGCAAGAGTGGACACACTCTTGATTTTTATACATAAACTCACCTTAGAGTAGTACATTATATTAGGTATGATTTTAGTCCTATATGATTATAAAAAGTGAAAGAAATAATTGATAATGTTTTTAATCCAAAAAATTTCACCCAATCATTTAAATTTGTTATGCTTTTAAAATAATTTGCTATGTACATTAATCACTTCAATTTCAAATGTGTAATTAAATACACGTTTTAACATATTTTTTCAAAGTTTTTTAATGATTCTAACAAAAGATATCAGCATAAAATTCATATTCCATATAAAAAATGTCACAAACAAAAAACATTCAACAATTCTTTTTCCAAAATTATTAGTTAACTCAATCCTTTCTCAATCATGAATTTGTAGTTGTGTGATTATTGTGTGATTTCATATGACTTATTTCTATTTTACTTCATCTGCAGTTTTATGTAACACTCCAATTCTGACATGTGATTCATCTCGGCCCATGAATACACTGAGCGTGTAACCAACAGCTTAAATATCCTTACATTATTTTATTCTTCACAAAAAGAGCCTCCCACAACTCGAACCTGTAATATCAAGGACAAATAATAACTATTACCATGAGTCCCGAGATTCAGTTTAGATGCTTATTCATTTAAAACCATGCAAATCTGGCCAACTCTTGTCTTTCTATCATGAGACAAGTTCCTCTGAAATTAAATGAAAGACTTACAAAGCCACGTGCTTAAGAAAG
Source organism: Lupinus albus (assembly GCA_009771035.1). Classification (NCBI taxonomy): domain Eukaryota; kingdom Viridiplantae; phylum Streptophyta; class Magnoliopsida; order Fabales; family Fabaceae; genus Lupinus; species Lupinus albus. The sequence continues at coordinate 3,428,718 of CM020013.1, read as the reverse complement.
AAATTAAAATTTTGGTTTTGATTTCTTTCAAAACAATGCATGCAAAAAATATGCTCAATTTGGAAGAAAGTGGGTAAGGAATTCTGTCAAGGATAGCGACATTTGCGGCTCAGTCTTCATATTTTATAATAATGTTAATAATGTTTCATTTCTCACCTGCCACCACTTGTTTTGGTTGATATGTTTTGGAATTAATATCAATATAATTCATCATGGGACCCCTATGAAAACGAGTTGAGATTCTCCCTATTAATAAAAAATGCAACTACTTCAAAAATCAAAGGAAATTATAATTTTCAATGACACATATATTCATTTGTTTATAATGAAAACACATTTTTATCATTAAAAACAAAGATAAAACATGCACTTATCTCTCCATTAATAGAGATAATCCTCATTTTTTAAAATATCATGAGCCTATTTTTTAAACAAAGGGACTTACTTTATTTGCTTTCCCAATACATTTCTCATAGATATTTTTTAAACAAAGGGAATGAATACACTTACTCAATAGTAAGTGAAAAAAACATATTTCACATCATAGTCATTCATTCATGAAAAATTCAATAGTTTGAATTAATGAGTAGATTTAAACCATTGAATTTTCGAATAATTGATTGATAAGATGTGGAGTAAGTTTTTTCTACTTACTCTTGAATATGGTCCCTTCTATAAATCTTAGTAACAATGTGAGTTAGGCATTTGGAAGAGGAAGAGAAGTAACATAATGGAAACTAAGAAAAGTAGGATTCTTGTATTTGGAGGAACTGGTTACATAGGTAAGTATATTGTAAAAGCAAGCATCACTTTAGGTCATCCAACTTTGGTGTATACACGCCCTCTTAATTCACAAACTCCTCTCTCTAAGACACAAATTTGCAAGGAATTCAACTCCATGGGTGTCATCCTTGTTCAGGTTTCTCTCTTGAAATATAGATTATATTTGTTGAAGTATGTATTCAGTTTCATATCTAAAAGGTTATATCATCTTACACCATAAGGAATGTAACATGTCAGAAAGTGACATATATTATTTTTTGATGGGTCGGAAAATTTGGTAGGAAAATATATCATTATTCTTTTCATATTGGTAATGCAGGGTGAACTTGAGCATGACCAAATTGTGGAAGTGATAAAGAAGACAGACATTGTTATATGTGCATTGGCATACCCTCAAGTGGAAGAGCAACTCAAAATTATAGATGCTATTAAAGTTACCGGTAACATAAAGGTGATGACTACAATTCCATTCTAGAACCTTTTTTAATGATTATTTTGGTTTATTATTTGTCAATTATATATTATTTTTATGCAATTGTTGGGTATTATAAGTGTGAATGGACAAGTCTCACATCGTGCAATAGTGGATAAGTTTAAGAGCATATAAGTGGATGAACTCATAGATCTAATGTCTTAAGGTGTTGGGTTAAGATGTGGTGTCAACCCCATTTATATGTTTCTTTCACTTAACTCATGGAAGACTGATATAACGCATGAATGAAAATCTCCCAACAAGTGGTATCAGAGCCAATGATTTGATGGCTCAACGGAATATTGAAGCGACAAAGTGGTCGGTAGATCCATGATAGATCCTTGTGTCGAAAGTCTTCCTAACAAGAGGTCAATGCGACGTCTTTTGTTTATGAAAGGACAAGTCCACGGTGGTGCAAGTAGATAAAGAGTTGAGCTCTAATGCATCCAATACTCAAAGGGGAGTAACTCACACTTGATGGGAGATGTTAGGTATTACAAGTGTGAATGGAGAAGTCTCACATTGTGCAAAAGTGTATGAGTTTAAGAGCATGTAAGTGGATAGACACATAGACTTAATGCCTTAAGGTTTTGAAGAATGATATAACGCATGAATGAAAATCTCCCAACAATAGTTAATGATTATTTACATATAAATAATGAACTATAAAAATTAATTTTAAAACTTCTAATATGGTAATTTAATATTTTTATGAGTTCCATCACATTTTTGTGGGCATTAATATAACTTTACATTATCTCATAATTAATAATTTAATTTATCTAAAATATCAAAATAGTCAATAATATATTAAATTGTCTTTGTCCATCAGGTTAATGTTCAATGAGAATGTTGTTAGAAAATAAAATATCAAAATAGTCAATAATATAATAAATTGTCATTTTCGGGTTAATATTGTTAGAAAATTTTGACGTATATCTTGAAATTCATGGATTTTTTTTATTTTATTTCTCTCACTCTTCATGTTGCAATTATGTGAAGGCTAATAAGTAAAAAAAAAAATTTATACCCAAAGCAAATGATCAATAAACTTCTAGCGAGTATCAATCCTAAAAATGAAAGCATATTCTCATCAAAATTAAAGTATAATTTCAAATGTCCTTCACGGATGAATTACACTACCTATTTTTTAAACTCCCAAAAACAAAAGTTAGGATTTTAATGAGAGAAGATAATCAAAATATATATCAATCAATCTTGAAAGATGAGAAGGAATGGAGATATTGGAAAAAGAAACCTCTATACACTAAGAAAGCTAGCTTTTGTTGAATGAATGTTTTTTGTTAGAAATAGTAATGCAACTTTTGAATGAATCATTTTATTAAAAAGGAGTTTGCACATGTGTTTTAAGAAGAAAAAAATGTTTTTATTTTTTTATTTTTTCAGATAGATTTGGTATCCATTCAAATAGATATATTCATGGATATTCATTGGATATAATTGATGGATTTGAATCCATCCATTATCAACACTACTCATTGGATTATATCCATTAAATATAATGGATGGATTTGGATGGATTTAGATAGATTCTGGATTCTGAATAATTTTATCACCCCCGAAATAGAATGGACACTTTCAATGATATGTAGACTGACTTTTCATTCATTCAATTTACTCATTCTTCTTCAATCTATTACAAACATATTTCATTCTCCATCAATTTCTCTTTCTCTCCTTTCTGTTTTGCTGCATACACTGTATGTATATGGTTTGTTGTGTTAGAAGCTTGATCTTCACCAATATGTTAGTTATAGTTCGAGTTGATGAGTAACATTAAATTTAAAAAACTTGTTTGAAAGTTTGTGAACAAAAAAACGAAATAAATATTTATCCACTCAAATCAATCATTAACGAAAGTTCAAATTTTATAACACTATATCACCATCATGTATTATGGAACTATTTATTGATGTATATATTAGTTGTAGAGATTCCTTCCATCAGATTTTGGCGTGGAAGAAGATAGAGTAAACCCTCTTCCTCCATTTGAAGAATTCCTCAATAAGAAAAGAAAAATCAGAAGGGAAATTGAAGCCTCAGGAATCCCTTACAATTTCATCTCTGCAAATTGTTATGGTGCATACTTTGTCAACTTTTTGCTTCGTCCACATGAGAAATTGAACAACATTGTTGTGTATGGCAATGGCCAAACTAAAGGTATGTTTGATAGAGCATTATCTTATTTATTATTTAGTTAATAACCTTTCATTTAAATTTATCTATAAAATATGTTTATCTTATTCATTGTTATTCAAGTTATTATCTTATCATTTGTAATCTTTTTGTCAATATAATAAATTATTTGAGTTTAGCCAATACAACTTAGAGTATGTTTGCGAATTGAGTTTTGGAGGGGAAAGAATGGAAAGTGAAGCCTTAAAAGAGATATTTCACCAATGTATTTCATGACTCTCAAGCATCATATTTCCCTTCGTTACCCTCTAAAACTCAACTCACAAAGAGAATATTAGTGGCCCCAATCGAAATGTATGTACAAGTCGATCATCCCTTAGTATTGAAGCCAAATATAATGATTTTTGAGCTACTAGTATTTAGAAATACAAGACATTATTCATAATTAACACATTATTATTGAAATGAAATCATGTTTAAACAATCTCCATTCTTTTTTGTATTCATTAGCCATACTAAATTATGAAGAAGATATTGCAATGTATACTATCAAAGTGGCAAATGATCCAAGGACATGCAATCGCATTGTTATCTATAGACCCTCCAAGAATATCATTACACAAAATGAGTTGATATCATTATGGGAACAAAAAAGTGGCCAGAATTTCCATAAGGATTTTCTTCCTGAGGAAGAGATTGTCAAGTTATCAAAGAGTAAGGACATTATCTTAACTTTTATTTTACTTTATGTGAAAGTTTTTATTAATAATGTATGAATAATGCATACAACAGTTTACACATTTTTAACAATTTGATTACTCTATAAGTAGAAATTATATAGTGTGGTCACCATATTTTTATTTGGGTGAGGATCCACTTACTCCAAGAGTAAGTTTTTTTGCAAATTGAGTTTTGGAGGAGAATGAAACATCAAACTCATCTTGTATAGCGGCTTCGTTTGCGAGTTGAGTTTTGGAGATGAATAAGTGAAAAATGAAGGCATCAGGGTCATCTCACAAGTTATTTCATTGCCTTGAAGCTTTCCCACTCCCTTCATTCCCCTCCAAAACTCAATTTGCAAAAAAACCCTAAATGTATTACACAGCTCACGAGTCTTTCATTTTAATCCGTGTTTTAAAATGCGTTCCGCAATACATAATGCGGACGCAATAATGCGGATGCGGCCGGCAACGCATCGGCAACGCACCGCAATTGCGGTGTGATTGAATTTCATACCAAAAGCTGCAACAAAACACTGTTGCGGCCGCATCGGACCGCATTTGGACCGCATCAAACCGCATCGGATTCAAAAATATTGTTTTAATCACAAAATATTCACACCGCAACGGACACAATCTGCATCGCAACAGTCGCAATGACCACAATCGCAGTAACCGCAACCGTTACCGCAATCGCGACTGCAACCGAAATTTAAAACACTGATTTTCATCTATGACTCTCCAAAACCAACTTGGAAACATATGAGTATTACTAATTTAATAGGGCAGTCCACCACATTATATCGCACTTTTTATGTTAAACTTTTTCCATTATGATGCAGCCTTACCTCCTCCACAGGATATACCAATTTCAATCCTTCATAGTGTATTTGTTAAAGGGGATCTTGTCAACTTTGAGATTGAAGAACATGATCTTGAAGCTTCACAGCTATATCCTGATTATAACTATACATCCATTGATCGACTTCTTGATATATTTCTTGTTGATCCTCCAGCCCCTGCATTTGCAGCTTTTGAATGAAGATATTTGAGCTCAATTGGGTAGCTAAAAGCAAATAAGTAATAATGAATGTGATTTTCCTAGTATCAATGAATAATTTGGGATAGCATAAAATATGTATCACAATTATCTAAAGTGAGTTTGTTTCCTAGTATCAATGTATAGACATCCCAAGTCACTAAATAGTCACCCTTTTATGATTAGTATTTTTCACAATTTGATTACTCTATAAGTAGAAATTATATAATACGGTTACCATATTTTTATTTGGGTGAAGATTCACTTACTCCAAGAATAAGTTTTTTAAACTTATTTCACATCTTAGTCATTATTAATTTTACTTAAAAATTAAAAAATAGAATATTAGTCTAATCTTTTGTTTTACTCAAGTTCAAAAAAGATGAAAATATATTACTTTAATCTAATTATACATGATTATTAATTTTATAAAAAATTTATATTTAGAATAAATTACACTCACACCCCTGAGTTTTAATGAAATTAAACAAACCACCTCTCCCTTCTTTGTCTTTATATCAACCACCCCTTCCTCCAACACAAACTACCCCTACATTTATATATACATTACACTGATTATCCCTCATGTTATAAAAGTGTAATATTTTAAAGAAAAAATGTGTCATGAATGTAATTAAGTTATACAAAATATTGTATATTGTGTATCACTTCAAATAGTACAAAAGCGAGTGTTTCTTTATTATTTTTGTGTCAATAAAAAATACATTATAAAATTCAAGGAAATGTTTAAATAACTTTTATACTATTTTATAACGAGCCAAATAATGAAGAGATATTGGCTCTTATATTATTTGAATTTGTCTACACAATATACAATATTTTGTTTAATTAATTACATACATCATACATTTTTTGTTTAAAATAATACACTTTTATATCATGCATGGGTAGTCAGTGTAACATATGTACAAAATTAGGGGTGGTTCGTGTAATGACAAAAAAGTGAGGGGTTGTTTGTGTAATTTCACTAAAACTCAGGGGGTGTAAGTGTAATTTACTCTTATATTTATATATTAATTAAATATTTATAAATAAAAATTATTAATTATGTATGAAATCGTTCGATCAGACCGACCGGTTTAACTGTTTATACCAGTTAAACCTAATACGAGACTTCTTCTTGTTTGACGTCATGCTCGAGTTTCATAACATTGCTATAAGTAGAGATTATATGGTGCAGTCACCACATTTTTATTTAAAAGTCAAATTCATTTAACATTTAAGGATTCAAGATGAGTTCTAGAGGGGAAGGAATGAAAAAATAAAACTTCAAACTCATATTGTAAGACGGATTCATTTGTGAGTTTATTTTGGAGGGGAATTAGTGGAAAATGAAGGCATCAGGGTCATCTCACAAGTTATTTCATTGCCTCGAAGCTTTTACACTCCCTTCATTCCCCTCCAAAACTCAACTTACAAACAAATCCTAAATGTATTACATAGCTCACGAGTCTTTCATTTCTATTCATTACCCTACAAAAACAACTCGAAATCAAACCCAGAATACTTATTTAATAGGGCACTCCGCCAAATTAAATAACACTTTTTATGTTAACATTTTTCCATTATGGTGCAGCCTTACCTCCTCCACAGGATATACCAATTTCAGTCCTTCATAGTGTATTTGTTAAAGGGGACCTTGTCAACTTTGAGATTGGAGAACATGATCTTGAAGCTTCACAGCTATATCCTGATTATAACTATACATCCATTGATCAACTTCTTCATATATTTCTTGTTGATCCTCCAGCACCTGCATTTGCTGCTTTTGAATGAAGTTATTTCAGCTCAATTGGGAGTAATAATGTATGTGATTTTCCTAGTATCAATGAATAATTTTGGATTTCATAAAATATGTATCACAATTCTCTGAAGTGAGTTTGTATCCAAAGTCAAAAAAAGTATAATTTTATTTACTTTATTTGATCAAGTATAGATATCCCAAGTCACTAAATAATGCAAGAGTGGACACACTCTTGATTTTTATACACAAACTCACCTTAGAGTACATTATATTAGGTATAATTTTAGTCCAATTACTACATTGGTAACTAAATAAATTAGGATATGTGTGCAAGGGACAGCGATACTCTCTTGGACTGTCCAATATTTGATTTGATTGTAATACATGGTAAAAACAATCCTTCAACAATTATAATTTCATATTATTTTCAATAAAAAGTAAATAAATAATTTTAAAAAAATTCAGCCTCATATTTCAATATCCCTCTCCGGTATGGGAGAGGAATTGAACTCTTATACATGAAAAACTAGTGAAATATGATAACTTTGATAAGGAACTACTATTCTGTATTATATATGCATAAAAACTATAAGGTGCAATGCAACAACACCTTTTGGTACATTGTTGCCAGTAGGGAGGGCAACATGGTCAAGCGGGCATGGGTAGTACATACTCATGATTATATCCGCACTATTTATATGTACTTGTGCGGATAGGGGGTATTCGTAGGTACCCTACGGGTTTTCAATTTTAATTATTTTTTTATATATTTTATAATAATTAATATATAAAATAATTATTACTTGAATAATATGATATGTATATGATAATTATTATATTCTCATCACTAAATTTTATTATGAAATAATAATAAAATAAACAAATATAATGTTAAAATAATAATAATTAAGTATAAATATTTAATTAAAATATATATGTGGTACCCGCGGGGTGGATATCATGATACATATTCTCATTCAGGAGTTATTTTTGCAGATACTCATTGCGAGTATTTTGATGAGTACCCACAAGTCGAGTATTTTTGTCATCCCAAATCAAAAGCGTGTAGTATTTTGAGAGGAGATTTAACTTTAGTTTCACACTCTAACACGAGGGAATGAAATGAAAGAAATGACTTTAGAAAGAATACCAGTTCTATTATGCGTACTAGTGATTAGTTCGCATTGAAACGAACTGCATATCTACCGTTTGATGAAATTTTTGGGTGACATGTTACCTGCCAGTTACCTGTGTGAAGTCGGTTTGGGGGAGTAACACTTCTTCTCTGAAGTCGGTTTGGGGGAGTAACACTTCTTCTCTGAAGTCGGTCTGGAGATGTATGACTTCTTCTCTGAAGTCGGTTTGGGGAGTGATGACTTCTCACTGAAGTCGGTCCAGGCAAAACCGACATCCTAACTGAAGTCGGTCTAGGCAGCTGTGTCTTCACAGCAGTATGATAATGGCCCGTAAAATATATAACCCATTCTAATAATCAACAACTATAACTACTCATTTATAAACTAAGTTAGAAAAAGGTGAAACACATACCAAAACACTGCAGAGACTTTAGATGGAAGAAGAAATGAACATGAATCATGAGAGAAGTTGGTATTTGAACAGGCAAAATTTTTGGTTCATTCGTTGGTCAATCTGGTGGATATTGGTATATTGGATTCTTTAAGAAAGATATGTATAATCCAATTCAGAGACAAAGAAGAACAGGAAATGGTGAAGCAGAATCAGCATTACAATATTTGAAGGAACAATCAAAATCAGATTCTGCAATGTATTGGAGACATAGTGTAGATGAAGAAGGTAAGTTGCAACAATTATTTTGGGCGGATGGATGCAGCATTTTTGACTACTCAATTTTTGGAGATGTTCTAGCTTTTGATGCAACATATGGTCGAAACAAGTACAAGTTTGCAGTGGTCATTTTTTCTGGTGTGAACCATCACAAGCAAACAATAGTATTTGTTGATGGTATTGTGTCTAACGAGACAGAGAAAACCTACGTTTGGCTTTTAGGAAATTTATTGGAGGCAATGAATGGGAAACATCCAAAGTGTGTTATCACTGATGGTGACTTGTCGATGAATAATGCAATCAAAAGAGTTTTCCCTGCAGCTCATCATAGACTATGTGCTTGGCATATATGTAACAATGCTGAGAAAAATATAAAGAATAATAACTTTCATAAGGACTTCCAGAAAGTTATGTATGCTGATGTTGAGATTGATGATGTTAATATGATGTGGGAGGAACTTATTGCTAAGCAAGCACTTCATAATAATGTTTGGGCATCTCAGATATTTGATTGCAAAAGTATGTGGGCTAGGTTATACATTCGAGGAAAGTTTTATCCTGGTTTGCATACGACATCACGTTGTGAGGGATTACATTCACAAATGGGAAGGTATATAGAATCTGGGTATAATGTTACTGAATATTTACATCATTTTCAACGATGTGTAAGTTACATGAGGAACAATGAGTTGGTGGAAGATTTTAAATCTTCGTATGGTGATGAGTTGTTACAAACTCCTTATTGTGAGTACACAATTCTGTTCGGCCCAAAAATATTGGATTCTCTAAGAAAGATATGTATAATCAAATTCAGAGACAAAGAAGAATAGGAAATGGTGACGCAGAATCAGCATTACACTACTTGAAGGAACAATCAAAATCAGATTCTGCAATGTATTGGAGACATAGTGTAGATGAAGAAGGTAAGTTGCAACAATTATTTTGGGCGGATGGATGCAGCATTTTTGACTACTCAATTTTTGGAGATGTTCTAGCTTTTGATGCAACCTATGGTCGAAACAAGTACAAGTTTCCAGTGGTCATTTTTTCTGGTGTGAACCATCACAAGCAAAAAATAGTATTTGTTGATGGTATTGTGTCTAACGAGACAGAGAAAACCTACGTTTGGCTTTTAGGAAATTTATTGGAGGCAATGAATGGGAAACATCCAAAGTGTGTTATCACTGATGGTGACTTGTCGATGAAGAATGCAATCAAAAGAGTTTTCCCTGCAGCTCATCATAGACTATGTGTTTGCCATATATGTAACAAGGCTGGAAAAAATATAAAGAAGAATAACTTTCATAAGGACTTCCAGAAAGTTATGTATGCTGATGTTGAGATTGATGATTTTAATATGATGTGGGTGGAACTTATTGCTAAGCAAGCACTTCATAATAATGTTTGGGCATCTCAGATATTTGATTGCAAAAGTATGTGGGTTAGGTCATACATTCGAGTAAAGTTCTATCTTGGTTTGCATACGACATCACATTGCGAGGGATTACATTCACAAATGGGATGTATATAGAATCTGGGTATAATGTTACTGAATTTTTACATCACTTTCAACGATGTGTAAGTTACATGAGGAACAATGAGTTGGTGGAAGATTTTAAATCTTCGTATGGTGATGAGTTGTTACAAACTCCTTATTGTGAGTACACAATTCTGTCCGGCCCAAAAATATTAGATTCTCTAAGAAAGATATGTATAATCAAATTCAGATACAAAGAAGAATAGGAAATGGTGACGCAGAATCAGCATTACAATACTTGAAGGAACAATTAAAATCAGATTCTGCAATGTATTGGAGACATAGTGTAGATGAAGAAGGTAAGTTGCAACAATTATTTTGGGCGGATGGATGCAGCATTTTTGACTACTCAATTTTTGGAGATGTTCTAGCTTTTGATGCAACCTATGGTCGAAACAAGTACAAGTTTCCAGTGGTCATTTTTTCTGGTGTGAACCATCACAAGCAAACAATAGTATTTGCTGATGGTATTGTGTCTAACGAGGCAGAGAAAACCTACGTTTGGCTTTTAGGAAATTTATTGGAGGCAATGAATGGGAAACATCCAAAGTGTGTTATCACTGATGGTGACTTGTCGATGAAGAATGCAATCAAAAGAGTTTTCCCTGCAACTAATCATAGACTATGTGCTTGGCATATATGTAACAATGTTGGGAAAAATATAAAGAAGAATAACTTTCATAAGGACTTCCAGAAAGTTATGTATGCTGATGTTGTGATTGATGATTTTAATATGATGTCGGAGGAACTTATTGCTAAGCAAGCACTTCATAATAATGTTTGGGCATCTCGGATATTTGATTGCAAAAGTATGTGGGCTAGGTCATACATTCGAGGAAAGTTCTATCCTGGTTTGCATACGACATCACCTTGCGAGGGATTACATTCACAAATGGGAGGTATATAGAATCTGGGTATAATGTTAATGAATTTTTACATCACTTTCAACGATGTGTAAGTTATATGAGGAACAATGAGTTGGTGGAAGATTTTAAATCTTCGTATGGTGATGAGTTGTTACAAACTCCTTATTGTGAGTACACAATTCTGTCCGGCCCAAAAATATTGGATTTTCTAAGAAAGATATGTATAATCAAATTCAGTGACAAAGAAGAATAGGAAATGGTGACGCAAAATCAGCATTACAATACTTGAAGGAACAATCAAAATCAGATTCTGCAATGTATTGGAGACATAGTGTAGATGAAGAAGGTAAGTTGCAACAATTATTTTGGGCGGATGGATGCAGCATTTTTGACTACTCAATTTTTGGAGATGTTCTAGCTTTTGATGCAACCTATGGTCGAAACAAGTACAAGTTTTCAGTGGTCATTTTTTCTGGTGTGAACCATCACAAGCAAACAATAGTATTTGCTGATGGTATTGTGTCTAACGAGACAGAGAAAACCTATGTTTGGCTTTTAGGAAATTTATTGGAGGCAATGAATGGGAAACATCCAAAGTGTGTTATCACTGATGGTGACTTGTCGATGAAGAATGCAATCAAAAGAGTTTTCCCTGCAGCTCATCATAGACTATGTGCTTGGCATATATGTAACAATGCTGGGAAAAATATAAAGAAGAATAACTTTCATAAGAACTTCCAGAAAGTTATGTATGCTGATGTTGAGATTGATGATTTTAATATGATGTGGGAGGAACTTATTGCTAAGCAAGCACTTCATAATAATGTTTGGGCATCTCAAATATTTGATTGCAAAAGTATGTGGGCTAGGTCATACATTCGAGGAAAGTTCTATCCTGGTTTGCATACGACATCACGTTGTGAGGGATTACATTCGCAAATGGGGAGGTATATAGAATTTGGGTATAATGTTACTGAATTTTTACATCACTTTCAACGATGTGTAAGTTACATGAGGAACAATGAGTTGGTGGAAGATTTTAAATCTTCGTATGGTGATGAGTTGTTACAAACTCCTTATTGTGAGTATCCAATTTTGTCCGGCCCAAAAATACATTTAAAAAAAACTAATAATAAATAGTAAAGAAAATTGCAAGTTGTAATGTCGGAAAACAATGTTTTAAATATACAGTATTTTGTGAGGATTATAACCACAATTTGTTATAACTGTTGCCATATGCTAAATTTAGGATATCAATATATTGTGTAATGTTTTACAGTAAAAGACAATGTGCAACTATAACTGTTCAGGTTATAAGCCACATGTTAAATTAAGTCACTAATTTAGTATTGTAAATTGAACCACAATAATTGAAACCAATGCAGTACAAATCAACGCGATAATAAGCTAATCAATTCAAATCAATTCATTAATTCACATAAAAGACATATGCCTTATTCAAATAGAAAATTGTTATATGTCATGCATCTTTTGGCTTAGAACAAGACCAGATTCGGTCACTAAAAGAAAGCAAGAAAAACCTAATCTCCCCCCATGACTCAGCTAAACACTTTAATGGGAATACTCCCCTCATTTTGGTGCACATGTATCATCACATACGTCATTTTTTTTTCCACCTAAATAGAAATGACATTAAACCCCTGAAAATGAAAGAAAATCAGGTTGGCAGCAAACAATAAAATGCCACCAATCAACATAACTCTGAGAAATATGGCACTAAGGAAACACATATTAGGATCACAAAGATATCAACACAATTAGGCAGCATTAAGGAGCAGCATTATGGTGATAATCAACATTAATAGGTAGTAATTAGCATACCATAAAGGGACAAGCTCAATAAGGCAATTAGAGCATAAAAATATAAATGAAATCATGGCATAAAGGGGCATTAAATTGTGGATTGGCAATTAAAAAATTACCAATATGGAGAGAAGTTCCAAGCAGTATAAATAGAGGTAGATGGCAGAATGAAAAGGAGAAGTCAATTGAGAAAACAGGACATACTAGAAACACCCTAGCATATATAGAGAGGAAGAGGCATATACCTTTTCTTTTTTCTTTTTTCTTTACATCCGACCTGCCAAAAGTGAGGCTTATAGCATAAGGATAAGGGACATTGGAAGGTATAATAAAGGGGCTGGAGTAACAGACTGAAACAAAATTAACAAGCTTGAAAGGTTAGTATTCCATCATATTTAATAGTTTGTTAGCATCATGTATGAGGTATGGTCTGTATGATAAGAGTAGACATGTGAGGGAGTGTGTTGTGTTATGTATATATATGTGTGTGTGAATCTGAGTAGTGTCTATATGCATTTTTAATCTGAAACACCATGCCCATCATTTTTCATACAATTAAGAATTGCATTCAAAAGCATGTCATTGTGCATCATAAACAATAATACATGATTAACTTCATATTTTTATATTGTAACGAAAATAAGAATCTGATATGAATCCTTATCATGCTACCTGGTGTATATGCATTTAAAAAATTGCAACATTCCATCACTGCATCCTCTTTGTCCACTGCATAAATCAAAAACAAAATATCAAGTGTTTTAGTAAGGATTCCATTAACTAAAAGCAGACAATATTCCTCAGCCAAGTTGTATGTCATGTGAATTCAACAAGTTCAGTTTAGAATGTTCAGGGAAATTATTTCAATGCTATAACTCTTAAGAATAGTAAAAAGTAACAACTGTTAGGATCCTAATAATCCAACGCCACTTGAATCAATATAAAAATGATAGAACCAATGAACTTAGCAACTATATCATCAAGGCATTCGGGACCCATGGGTGTCCCTCGGCCACCATGTGAAGGAAGACCATTTCGGTCCAAACAAGGAGAAAAACAACCGGGTTACCTGGTTTCGATGGCCACCGGAGCCATGACAAGAACGCTGGAAGTCTCGACGAAGATATGGCCTGAAAAGAAGAAGTCTCTCCATCGCCACCGTCCTCCATTCGAAAACGAGCCGGTTCAAACCGTCCCGCCATGCCCCGCGGTTACCATCGGCATCGCAACAGCGTTTAGGGAGTCCTTCCTTTGTGACGCCCTATCCAACGACCCTCTTAGTGAGCCAACGCCATTGCTCCTTCGCGTGAGTCGGCACCGGCAAAGATTGAAGCTACCGAGAGAGAATTAGGGATTTGATTCCCCTCTCCCTTCTCTCTGTTATAAAACGTGGGGTGTGTACCCCCCCATTCACTCTTTTTGTTTTATTTTTATTTCTACTTTTATTTATGTTTGTTTTATTTATTTACTCATTAATAAGTTATTATATACTTTCTACACTCTTCATATTTTTAATCATTTTATTTTATTGTTAGATGTTAGAAGTTATAAAATGATTTTAATATTTATAATAATAAAAAATATATTTCAACTATACCCTTATCATTTTAAAATCTTCTCTATTAGTTTCTGCTGCTTCATCTATCTTAAAGATGAATAATTTAAATCATCTTTCAAATATCGTCTTAATTATTTTAAAACTTCTTTAAGGTTTGATGAGGTGCGGACATTAGTTTCTGCTGCTTCATCTGTCTTAAAGATGATGGTATTTCAAAAAGCATCTCAAATATTTTAAAACCCCTTTAAGTTTTGACGCGGTGCGGACATTAGCTTTTGCTGCTTCATCTTTTCTTAAAGTGGATAAAATCCTTTTTTAATCAAATAAACCAATATCGACCAATTTTCAAACCAGAACTATGTAGTCTTGATATCCCTATTGCACCTAGAGATACGTAGGAGCAAGCTAATATTTTGTCAGACACAAAAATAAAAAATAAAATATTTTCTTTCAATCATTAAATGTTTAAATAACTTTTAAGGGTATAAAAGTCTATGTTATTAATGAGGGTACCATTTTAATACGGGCGGACGGGGTGCTAATACCTTCCTCAATCCGTAATCGACTCCCGAATCCATATCTTTGATTAAAAAGACCATTTTTATCCAATTTGGGCTCAAATCGAGTTTTCCATGTTTTAACCGCAAAAGACATGGTGGCGACTCCTAAAGAGGTCGCGTGACCGAAAATCCGGGCGCGACACTTATCATAATTTAGAGGGTCATGCTGCTTCCATATATACTAGAGTTGTTTTCTAAGAATTTCGTGAAATTTTATTGGAAGCTGCAAAATTAAGGATAATTTATTCCCAACAAACCTCAAGTCATGTCATATACAAGATTGGGAAGCATTATAATCCGAACAAGAAATGACATGTATCACATTATGATAATGGTAGTAATGTGGACATTAAATGCTCGTATAAACGAATGGAATCTTTTGGGATGTCATGCGGTCATAGTGTTTTTGTGTTACTAATTTTGGACATATCACAATTGTCATCTTGTTTGGTTCTTGAAAGGTAGACAAAGAAAGCAAAAAATATTGAAGGTGTTAATTTTCAACAATGCGAGTTAAGCAGAGAATCAGTTAAAACCAGTAGATATGGAGCTTTGAGTGATGCTTGTCGGGTGTTATGTAACCTTGCTTGCGAAACGGAGGAAGACTTTTCAGAGATGCTGGAAAAAGTTTATAACGAATGTAGTAGACTCCGATCAAAACAACACTCTAGTTCGATGGAAAATGCTGACAATGCCACTGTAAATCAAGTAAGAGACTCAGTTCGAGTGTGTGCTAAAGGGAGAGTACCGGGGATTACCTCAAGGCCCAAGCGAGGTAATCAATGTGGTATATGTCGAGAAATTGGCCATAATAGGGCAAGTTGTCCAAATGTTGTTGGTAGTTGTAGTCGTACTTTTGATAATGATTTCGATGAATAATGATTGTAGTACTTTCTAACGTATAATTTTATGTAATATTTTTTCTCTTTTTTTTGTCATGGCATAGAAATTACAATTTAAAAATCATTTGGTAAATGAATTGGAATCCCCAATTAATTTATCTTTACTCATTCATTCGTTGATAATGATTTAGGTAACAATCATTTGATGAATAATAAACAAAACATATTTTATATATGATAAACCATATAAACATTATAAATCATATAAACTTTACCAAAATCATTCTAAATTATCCATTATAATTAATTTACTAAACGTGTTCTTTAAAACAAAAATAGAAAAGTCCGATAAACTTCCAACATAACAAGCTTACATAACAAACCATGATTTTCAAAAAATATAACATAACATGAATGATAACATGACTTTCCAAAAAACCAAAAATAATGGATGATGTCTTCAGATGAAGGGTAGTTTTGACCACATCAACGTAGATTAAGTCTTTACTTCTTTCTTCATCTTGTTCATGTCGTGCATAACCAATTTCATAGTCGTCTTCATCCTTACCGTTTCATCGTGTAAATTCAATTAAAGAAATCATTAGTTTGAGGTTGTTACTAATACAATTAAATTAAAATTATTCATTTATTTATACTTCCCCAATAACCGTGGACATGAACGAATCCTCCATCTCGAGCCATTGAATAACCCATGTGGCAGAATTCCGACTACGATAAATTAGAAAATGACATATTGTAATACAATTATAGATAAAAATTATTCAATTGTAAAATTCATTACCTATTCCATATGTTAGGAATTCCTTCTCCATTTTTTATTTCTCAAGAAGACAAATTCTTAGGGAAATATTTCATTTTCATCTCGTAATGTGGTTGATTAAGAACTCTATCGAAGATGCTAGCCTAAAAAATGGTAAATATTAAATAAATAATTATGTACAACTAAAAAAAATCTTAATTAAATGACAAAACAAATAAAAATATTGCAAACCATTTTTAGCATATCTGAATGACGTCTTTGTCTGAATGTTTTCATATCTCATGTGTCAAGTTTGTAAATGGCATAGTCATCAATGTCCACTACCATTAAATACCAGTGTACATTGTCTTCAATCATCGGCACATAGATCTTTTACCATAAATTAAAAAATGTTAAAATTATAAATCTTTTACAATAAATTTAAAAAAAATAACAAATGACATATAACTTAGTGAAATGAGAATATCAAATTATTATATATTTTAGCTCATGAGAGGGAGGCATCCAGAAATACTGTAAGATGTAATGATATCTTCTTCACATTTTCCAAGAAGGACTTCAACCTAAAAAAATGTTTTAATCAATATAATTATTTTAATCAATTTAGTTATTTTAATTAATATATTGTTTGTTCAAAATTACTTACCGAAAATGTTGGTGGTAGGTACCAAGTTGTTATTGCAGAATCATCACGTCTTTGTATATGTGTTCGTAATTTGGCTAGGAGTATGAAAATCTATTACAATATAAAATTTGTAAGTTTATAAGTATATAATTCATAAGTTATTTTTAAATGGTTTGAAATTTACTTTATCATTTATGTCTCTCCCGGTAGCAAGAGAAAGAAATTCACGCCGAGTACCAGTTTCATCATCAATCATGAATAAATCATCACTATTCAAATATAATAAAATGTAAGTTAATAACAAATAAGCATAAAATTAAAAAAAAATATGTAATTCCTTACTTTAGGTCAATTTGTTCATTGAAAATATAGGGAGATATGCGGGATTCTTCCCAAGTCAGATCCATAATAGGAGAAGGTCTAAAACATGATTTCACCTCCTACAAAAGAAGTAATAAAATTTTAAAAACTTTCATTAATTTTAAAAAACATTAAATTAATACCTTTGGGATAGTATGACCTATAGGTTTGGACAAGACGTACTAGGCAACCACGTAGGTGTGGAACAGGAGGTCATTTAGGAAATCATTAGATTTTTTAAGATTTTGTAATTTAAATTTATGTTGAAATATATTAATTTGTTATTAATTACTTCATTTTATTATTTTTTTTTATAATTAAATTTTGCAAAACAATTGGGATAATACACGAGAAAAAAATTGGGGTTAAACTGGGCTACCTAGATGTATCCATGGCCCAAAACGACTTCAATAGAGAAGAAACGGTGGGCCAAACCGACTTATATTGAGAAGTTACTCAGACCCAAACCGACTTCTTATGAGATGTTACTCAGGCCCAAACCGACTTCAGTCAATCCCGGTACCCAGTCACATATCCAACGGCTTAGATGAATTGAAAAAAATCATACGACTAAAATAACAGTACGCATTGAAACGAACTAACCTGCAGTTAGCAGGTTAGTCACGGCCTAGAAAGAATCTCCCTTATTTGAGAGTTGGGGAAAACAAAGAAATTTTTTTAAAGTTCTCTGGATTCCTCTAAAACCTTCCACATGCCCAACACCTCTTAAGTTGACTAGCACAAACGGAAAAAACTGAACACATCTTAAATCCATGCTTGGTTGATACTTTTTTGTTTATTTTTGACATATAAGTTTTTTTTATAAAGTATAAGCTTGTTTGAGTAACAAGTTTAATTTATAAAAATACTAATAACCAAAGAAAACGTGTTCAAATTTGTTGGCTTGGTTTACTTTTTTGATTTTATAATCTCACATGATAATGTTAAGGTTTTTAATTAGGTCATGTCTAAGATGCGAACTAATACAAAAGTCGGTTTGGGCCTCACCGACTTCTGTATAGAAGAAGTGTTTTCTGGAACCGACTTCTATATAGAAGTCGGTTTAGGAAATGTTAACATTAACACTACAGCACATCCGGTAAGTTAAGCAGATTTTGTATTTTCACAAAACATATTCTTTTTGAAGATTTTCGCTTTGTCCTTCAACTGAAATTGTCTGCAAGTCTTGTTATTTTATTTGTCAATTATTAACGATGATTCCTTTTTCTTTCTTGGTGATTTCAGCCATTATATCTACATTAAAAATGATGAAAGGATATAAGAGTAAGTCTGCACTTAGAACCATCTTTGATGACTTACAAAGCAAAAATCTTGAAAAAGAATATGTTTTGTGAAAAATGTTAGGAGTGGGATTCAAACTCACTCCACAAACTACAAAATTTGCTTAACTTACCATATGTGCTGCAGTGTCGGTTCTAGAAAACACTTCTTCTATATAAAAGTCGGTGAGGCCCAAACCGACTTCTATATTAGTTCGCATCCATGCGAACTAATTATTAGTTCAGATCTTAGACATGGAATTTAAAAACACAAACATATACCAAACACATTTAAAATTATGTTATTAATGAAAACGTGGCCAAGCAGTAATATGAAATACACAATTATGCACGTCTATTTTATATAACTTCAGTGTTCTGATCGTCATTTTTTGTTTCTTTTGGAGAAAATCATCTTCTAGCTCATACCCAAATAAACTAACTTATGTGCTCACAATATTGTTCTTTAATAAGTTTTAAGAACACGTGTTTTAATAAGTTGAAGACACTGTTTTAAGAGTAATTCTACACAAACGTAGGAATAATCACATAAATTGATTAAGTAGTTCAAAATTGAGTGATCATTAACACTAGAAATATATATATATATATATATGGGGAAGAATTCACTTACTCCAAAAGTAAGTGGAAAAAACATATATCTTAGCCATTTAATCTTGGAAAATCCAATGGTTTAGATGTACTCGTCAATTCAAGTCATTGAATTTTCCAAGAATGAATGATCATGATGTATAATATGTTTTTTCCACTTACTTTTGGAGTAAGTGGATCCCTCCCCATATATATATATATAGGGGAGGGATCCACTTACTCCAAAAAACACTTACTCTTCATCTTAGTCATCCAATCTTGAAAAATTCAATGGTTTAGATGTACTCACCAATTCAAACCATTGGATTTCCAAGAATGAATGGTCATGATGTAAGTGTTTTTCCACTTACTCTTTGAGTAAGTGTTTTTCCACTTACTCTTGGAGTAAGTGTTTTTCCACTTACTCTTGGAGTAAGTGTTTTTCCACTTACTCTTGGAGTAAGTGTTTTTCCACTTACTCTTGGAGTAAGTGGATCCCTCCCCATATATATATATATATTTGTAGTGTTAATGATCACTCAATTTTGAACAACTCACGTAAGAATAATACACTATTGTGATAAATGAGAATAATTAATATAGACTATTAGATCTTATTTGAATGATTAAGATTTAAATATAGATTACATAATCATCATGTAATCAATAATTAACTTTTAATTCTAACCATCAATAATTAATTTGGTCCGATTTATTTTTCTTATCATTTTTATAAGAAAATTGGGGTGGCATATATATATATATATATATATATATATATATAATATTAAATTGTAACTCATTTATCCAAAATGAGTCAAAAAAACAAAAAAAAAACTGACTTCTTCAAGTAGTATTAGTAATAAACTATACTGACACCTCATAAATTTTAGTAGTTTTATATAAATTACTCCTTCATTTTATACCTACAAAAAATCTCATAATTTATATACATACATTACACTAACTACCTCTGGATGAGAAATAAGTGTGATCTTTTTAAACATAAAAGTGATAAGTGTAATTAAGTTAAACAAAATATGATATATTATGAAAACAAAGTTAATACATTTTCATTACATTTTGTTTGTTACAATATAATATATTAGTGGTTTAAACAATATCTCATTAGAGTTATTTATACATTTTGTAGTGAACCAAAAATAATGAATATTGACTCGTATACTATTTGGACTTGTATCTACAATATATCATATTGTTTAATTTAATGACAATTATCATTCTTTTTTATTTAAAAGATCATACTTATTTCTCATGCAGAAGTAGTCAGTGTATGTATATAAATTATGAAGTTTTTGTATGTGTAAATAATGGAGGAATGGTTTCTATAGTTTCACTAAAACTCTTGGACATCAATGTAATTTACTCTATTTTTTAATATAACGAAGGGTATTTCAAACCCTAAATTTAAAAAATAATCTTTTTCACATGTGGCTACTCATCTCAATACATAGGGAGCTAGTGAAAGCTTACATCATTAAATCAACGTCTTGTTGGTCTAATCAACTTAGTTAACAATGATACAATGATGCACCTTCAAATGACAATGGTTGAAAAAAGGAAAACAATTTCCTGAATTTAACAACATAATTTATTTAAATGTTAGTAACCATGAACTCATGAGTTTAAATCCTACAAACAAAGTAAGAATGCCTAACAAAATGGGAGCCTCAGTAAGTTGCTATTTTTTTATTTACTTAAATGTTAACAAAATAGCTTGCCATTTTTATATACCATGAAGGAAGATGCAACCATTCTAAATGGAATGTACTTATCTTTGAGCTTCTGATATAGTTACTAATGGTTTTACTTATTTCCAAGAAACTAACAAGCTATCAATGCAATCAAGAGCTACAGTCTTGCATAGACACTGCTGTCATCATAGATGCGAGTCTCCTGGAAATTGATACACCGGGAGAGCGCGGCGGTCAGGTTTTCCATATCTTCCCGAGTATGGACCGCGCATAGAGCCACCCGTAGCCTAAATAACAGAGATGAAAAGAAAGATAAGATGTGAACATGGAAACAATATACAATCACAATAGAGGTAAATGAGTTTCAACTTTCAACTCTAAACATGAAGATGGTAATTGAAGTAAACATAGGATACCTGCATGAGTTAGGAGGCACAGTTGGTGGTCTAATTGCAGTCACATGGAAGCCAGATTGCAACAAATGCCTGTTACACAAATGCAAAGTTTGTTCATTGAGCACTTAGATATGATCTGAGACTCGAGGGGGTTGGCTACATGGATTGAATAACGCATAATGTTCTATCATAAATTATGAAAGGCCGACGTGATGCATGAGGCTACATCTAGTGAGGTATGAGGAGGGTAAACGTAGCAGCCCTACCCCACAAGTGGATAGGCTACTTCTAGGATTTGATTTTGTGACCTCTTAGTCACTAAGCAATAACCTCGCCTCTACTGCCTGCTACACTAAGATACGACCGGATATGATGAGGAAGAGAAATTTACCTGCTTGCTTGCAATGCTTTGTCTTCACTTCCAACGATTAGAGATATAATGGGACTTGTAACAGGGATTCCTGTGAGCAAATGAAAGTCTTTCACCCGGTTCCAAATAGCCTTTCTACGCCATGACTCATGTTTTGCCACTTCAACAGCAGCTGAAAATTTGCATCATATCAGTTTAAGGCCACAAATATTCCAAGGTAGAAGACAATCAATTTAATTGTGGATATAAAAAGCAGTTTTTTCTTTGCATCATATCAGAGTTCTAATTGCACTCCATAACTGTAATTGAGGCCGCAATATTGCAGTTTTGGGAGTCTATATAAGAGCATCGCAACCGGAATTATGGCCGCATATTTGTGCTATTTTCTGTAATTGCGGTAAAGCAACGTAACCGTGGCCGCAATTTAAAAGACTGCATCAAATTAACGTTAGTCATCTACCTTTCCCTAGACCCTACTAGGTGCGAGTCTCGTGCACTAAGGCGCCCTTTTTTTATCATATTAACATTAGTAACTTAATAAATGATTATTATCTTTACAAAATGCATACCGTATAGATTGCTCAATCTAATTCAGGTGATCCCAATTTAACTTGTTACAGTTGAGCAATATTAATGATATACAGTTGAGCAATATTGGGAATAAGAGTCATGTAAATAGTATTACTTCACTAAATTATAAGATTAAATCTGAAGTAGAATGGCAGATAAATCTTGCACAAGATTACACTACACAAGGCTATAATAACCTGATGAAGAGCAACCCAAGTGGTAAATATTGAAGTAGATGAACTAATAATAAATAAAGTGCAAATGGAAGTTTTTTTTTGTTTCATTTCAATTTTTATATTTTTGGAAAGCCTCAATATTAGAGTATATCAATGGAAGTTAAACACAGGATCTCACCATGAGCAGCAGCAACAACTGGGACTGGTATAGAAGTTGAAAATATAAATGAACGGCCTCTTGACTGTATTAATAGCTTCCACCTTTTGCTATAATTATTCATAGAGTAGCAAAAGTAATTGGTGAACTTTGCATTGTGCCAATGCTGTGAAGAAAGTTTATAAGAAATATTGTGAAATCAATCTTCATTAGTGTACTAAAATAGCTACCTGCATGCTATAAATCCTCCATGGCAGCCTGCAGCTTTACTTAGTGTACCAATGCATATATCCACATCCTTCTCACAGTTGAACTCCTCAGCTACACCACCGCCATTTTTGCCACAAACAAATGTTCCATGAGCCTGGATATACTTAGGTTTTTATTATGATAGTTGATGTAGTAAAAAGAAGAAACCTTTTTCTTGTACCATATAAATATTCAATCAGGAAAACAATATATGGTAGAATGAGTTGGTAACTCCTTTCAAATAAAACATTAGTATTATGCTACAACTGTTCTATGATAGTTATCTTAAGCTCTTCTTAAGTATTTTTAACCTTAGCCCAAGGATCAGATTCATGTAAATAACAACATTTGATAATCTTCAGAAGTTTCCTAAAACATATTAACAGGTCTTACATCATCGATGACTAACAAAAATCCATGCTTCTTGCGAAGGTCTGCAAGCTCAACCATTGGTGCGAAGTCTCCATCCATGCTAAACAAGCTGCAATAAATCAAATGAACTATAACATACATGGAAAATTAAATGCAAATAACTATTGAGTAAATATCTTTGTCATAAAATATATGAAGAAACAACTAATAACAAGATGGTGTAGGATCCTTGTAAACAGCCAGAAGTAGTTCTGACTTCTATGATCTAGATTCCAAATGACCAAAGCTGCTATTTAGCGATGAGGGTTTAAGTTAAGAAGAAACATAAGATACTGAGAAAATACATGCATGTAGCATGATGAAAGCATTGATGAATTCATCAATAAGGCACTTCAATATATCTACTAGCTATTAATAAATACAGTCATATACTCATATGCTTCCCTTCTTTACTCTTGCAAATAAAACACTGATTAAAACAGTAATTAGTTTAGATAATGTATAATTTCGGTAAAAATTGACTTCTATATTTCTATTTGTTAAACAGTTTTGGCTTTTCTGACTTCACCAAGGAATCCTAGAAGACTTATTCACAATGTATTTGCTCTTCAAGACAATGTTTTTTTATGCACAGGAAACAGAATAGTGAGAATACATGCTTGTCATGTACTGTCTCTTCTCTGGTAAAGTAACTAGATTTTGTGGTGAAAGTGATACTAGATATATAAAAATCTTATTCACGTCAGAGAATATTCAATATATGCACTTAAAAATCTAATATTTATCAATGATCATTCAATTGGTAGCTTCTATAATGTACTGCATATGAATAACACTTAGCAGTGATTGGAAACTAGGTGTATTTATTCTGATTCATCAGAAAAAATTGATATTCAATCAACACGACTAAACTAACGTACAATACAGTTTTCAAAATACGAGAAACTGTCAAATGCTTTTTACAGTAGCTATTGTTATTCCAAAATTTCCATTTACATAAATTTGACATGTAAGAGGAATAAAATAGATCTTTTAATTTAGCTTTAGAATAGTAGATGTCATGTTTAATGTAAAATTATTCAGTTTGGTAAGATAATCAAGTATTATGGCATTCACATTAGCAATCATGACCGCTCTGTGTTTGTGTGTCACACACAGACAAATACACACATCAATTAACCGAAGCTTACAACCTGAATATACAAAGTTTAAAACTGAAACGTTATGGACGACCAATGCCTAATGAGTAATGACTGTTTGAACAAATTATTTTGGAAATCTAGTCATGTACAATAAATTCATCCTTTTGTTTATAGAAGTTTTCAAGGAAATTTTCTACATTAATCATTATGAACTAATTGTTGTATGAGAGCATGCATAAAAAGCAACTTTTGTGATAATTCAACACAGCGCATAAACCAAAAAGTTATAAATTCTTTATATACTTTTAATATTTTGTCAAAAGGAGAAAACCCGACAGTCTACTCTACAATATGCAAAGTGTGCTTAGGCTGTGCATCAGGAAATATATACACATAACACTGCAGTCATTTTAAACCATAAACAATTTTTCAACAGTTTGCTTTTGAAAGTAGTAAAGTGACTAACCCATCAGTCACCACAACTTTCTTCCTCATTCTGCAATGCGATCTGTAAAATCATACATGTCACAACAAAGTCAACATACTGAGAGACTGTACCAGAAAGGAAAAAGAGAATCGACGGAAGAATTTGTGAATTTCAGGAAAACGTTAAACCTACAAGAGCTTATTGAGGTGGGTCATGTCACAGTGTCTATATATGAACACCTTAACACTTTTTTGCCGCTCAGCAAGACGAAGACCATCAATTATTGATGCATGGTTTAATGCATCAGAAAAGACAGCAATGGTTTCATCCTCTGAAGGTATGCTATTCCCAGCTAATAGAGAACCAATACTTCCTATTGCTGTCATCAAGGCCATATTGGCAGCAAACCCTGTGGGACAAAGAAGGCAATCCTATAGCACAGATTTTAAACAAAAAAATGGGTCAGCATTTCCTACAATCCAGACTTATTATCATACATGCCCTCCCTTTTTTCAATTCATTATGTAATAAGTGGATCTTAGAAGGAAGTAAACTGATTATAAGTTCCTTAGTATCAAAAGATGGTGAACAAAGAGAAACACATGACTCCAGTGTGCCCCCCCATAATCTTCACTCAGAAGTAAGAATTAAGTAATGCAAAAATTATAAGAAAAAGGATTGATAAGTTAAATCATGTATTCATGTATGAAACAAGTTCTCTAGTGAGCATCATTTCACAGCATTAAATTGTACCGAATAATGTCCTATGATTCTAGATTCAAAAGTTTAGTCATAAGCAACAACTCTTCACTGAGAGGATACAAAGCAGAACTAAAGAACAACACCATAACAATTTAAGAAGTTCTTTTTGTAGCAGTCCTTACCTCTTTCTTCTTCAAATCTGCCAAGCTTGATTCTAGCAGCCTATGATAATTGGTATATCCACAAATAAGAGCTGAACCTCTTGGTCCCATTCCATGTCGTTGCGCTGCCTGATTTAGAACAATGATTAAATTACCAATGACCTTAAACTAGAAAAACTGAAGAAAAACAGACCAATAGAGACTGAAACTCAGAAGAAAATAAAGAGGATAAATAATCATTCAACTTTTATGATCACACCATTGCAACAGCGCTTCCAATTGTCGGATGGGAACTCAAACCAAGATAATCATTTCCAGAAAACAAAATTAATTTTTTAAACTTCTCATGATATGCCACTGGTTCATCTTCACCAGCAACTGCAGTATAAACAGACTCATCACCTGGAACAGCAAAAAAAGGTTTTAAACATTAAATCAGTACTCACAACAAAACACAACACGTTCATTCAATACATTTCAGAAAATCATGGCAAAAGGACTAATAAGTTAACATTACAAGTACCTCTTTGGTTTCCACTAAAAGTGCAAAACCAACTCTAGCAACACACCTTTCATACTCTATTTAACTCACTCTTAAAAAATAGAGGGAAAAATGTTATTTTGTGAGTCCCACATGAACTTTAGCATGTGCAAACAACAGAACACAAATATTTTATACCTACTAATATTGTATCACTCTCTTTAGTATCACGGAACTTCCATTAAAAACAAGTTATCAGAATTCCATTGGTGACAAAGGAAGTGATACAATATTATTGACTATAGAAGATTTCTGTCCATTAAAATATGTAGGTGTGGCCATCAAAAAGTGACGACCCAGCGCACGAGACTCCCACTTGGTAGGGCCTGGGGAGGGTATGCAACCTTACCCCCAGTAGCGGAAAAGTCGTTTCTAGGACTTGAACTCGTGAACACTAAGCAACAGTTTTACCATTGTGTCAAACTCACCCTCTAAGTCAGTGTCGGTCCAACATTTTGTAAGGCCGATGGGGGAAACATATGACGCCCTAATTTAACTCTATGAAACTTGAATATCAAAGTTCGAATAAAATTAAGGATTTAAAACAAATTGCGATAAAAAAATAAAAATTCGAATAAAATTAAAACAAATTGCGATAACAAAATAAAAATGAATGCTCGTTATATCAAATAATTTAATTATGTGATATTTTTATAATAAGATATATCAAATTGCGAGAACTTAATGTACACTTTCTTCTTTGATTTGATTGTTGTTATTTATTGGAGGTTTGAGTCCAATATATTTGTACAGGACCACATTTTTAATAAGCATTAAAAGGTCTCATACTTAATGAAATGGTCTTATTTATCCTTATCTCAATTATACATCAACTATGTGATAATATAAAGAGTTAATTACACTAACACCCCTTGGGTTTTAGTGAAATTACACAAATCACCCCTCCCTTTTTTGTCCTTACATGAATCACCCCTAATTTTGTACATATATTACACTAACCACATCCGATGAGATGTGTAAGTGTAATATTTTAAACAAAAACATGTGATGTGTGTAATTAAGTTAAACAAAATATTGTACATTGTGTAGACAAATCCAAATAATATAAAAGTCAATGCATCTTCATTATTCATTATTTGGTTCATTACAAAAATAATATAAGAGTTATATAAACATCTCTTTAGAATTGTTAATATATTGTATGATGAAACAAAAATAATAAAAAGACACTCAGTTTTGTACTATTTGGAATTGTCTACACAATATATAATATTTTATTTAACTTAATTACACTCATCACACGTTTTTTGTTTAAAATATTACACTTATATCTAACCAGGGGTGGTTAGTGTAATATATATATAAAATCATGGGTGGTTTGTGTAAGAGTGAGGGGTGGTTCGTGTAAGGACAAAAAAGTGAGGAGTGGGTTTAAGTAATTTCACTAAAACTCAGGGGGTGTGAGTGTATTTAACTCTAATATAATACAACGATCATTACAACAAAAAATATTTAACAAATTTATGAGTAAAGTAATAATAATTGACAATACAACAAATTTTAAAAATAATAAAATAATATCATACTTATCCGATAAAATTAATTGAATATTTAAAAAATATTTAGGGCCCTATTAATTATGGGCCTTTGCTATGCACATGATGCATACTAGAGATGACAAAAAAAACCCGACTCATGGGTACCCGTGAAAATACTCACAACAGGTAACCGCAAAAACAACTTATGGATGGAAACGGGTATTATGATACTCGCCCCACGGGTACACGCTTATTTATAAATTTATTTTTTAATTAAATATTTTATATATTCTACTTTATTAATATTATTTTAAGATTATTTTTTGTCTAATTTATAATTATTTCATAATGAATTTTAATGATTGGACTATAAAACTATAAAATTATCATATACATATAATAATTATTTGTATATACTCGTCATTATATAAAATATATAAATATATAATTAAATTTGAAAACTTGTTAGTTACTCGCGAATATCCGTTATCCACACACGGATACCCGCAAATAGTGTGGGTATGGGTACGGTAAACACTACCCTCCTGCATATCCTCACCCGCCGGCCCTGCTCTAGGTGTGGCCATCAACCTTGACAGAAAAAAACACAAAGTTATAAATAAATGGTACCAGAACTTGGGGTGTCATGCATCCATCGATGAAACGTGGTTTGGGCAATCTCCACTTCAACAGAGGACCTATCCCATGGCTGCATTTCATCAAACACCTTGAATGCAGAAGCTTCATCAGACACATTGTCCTTATTTTGGTTCCGCAGAGAAATGGGTCTGAGAGATCTTAGAACTTTGAGGGAATCAAGGGTGGAAAGTGCTTCTCCAACCCAATTGTCCCAATGTGATGCACCATTTGGAATATCCATTGGGATTGGGTTTGTTCTTTGATGAGAAATTAAGGGTAGGTGTGGTGTGGTGTGGTGTGAGTGTGTGATATGAATAAGTAATCAAATTTGGTAGTTTGGTACTTTTGATTTGGTGTTGGGGTGGCTACTCATAATGTCACATCATACCACACCAAATTCTTCTCTCCCCAATAGAAACAATGATTTATTATCCCAAACTATATTTCAAATCTTGTCTTTTATCAATGATAATTAATCAAAAATGGTAAAATAATGAATGCTTAATTTTTATTAGTAAGACGATATATTTTTATTGATATGAGACATGATATATTAATCTTAAAATGTGAATATAATGTAAGAGAAGAAGTTGAGAAATTTTAATAAAAGAAATGGAAGAGTGGGGAAATTAAGTTGTTTGGTTGAAGAAGAGGGGATGGGAAATGAACCGGGATCATTTGTTTTCATTCATGTTTCAATTTCCTATATCGATCCAATGAAAAATGACATTTCATTAAAAATAAGAATTATCAAAATACAAATTAACATTTTTATATTATTTAAAAAAAAATAATTGACTTAAGACATAGGCACATAATCATTTTATACAGGCGAATATATAAAATCTACAAGTTTGGTCAAGATGTATAAAGAGAGAACATTTAAAAAGCCTCCCTCCAATATATAAAATCTACAAGTTTGGTCAAGATGTATAAAGAGAGAACATTTAAAAAGCCTCCCTCCAATTTTTAAAGTCATTATTTCCCTCTTTCCATTGGCCTTTCCTCTAGCCACCTTCAACTAAAGACATTCCAAGTGGGGTTACCACATGTAAGTCATATCATGTCACATCTCCTTTCAATAGTATAATCACTAAATCTTTTTTTTTTTGTTGAAGTGACTTTCCAACTCTATGATGGGATTACAATATCTAAGATGTACATATAAGAGACAAATGAATTGTATAGTCCATATATTTAAATTCTAAAAGATGAATAGAAAGTTAATTCCATATAATAAATTATATTTTAAATTATTTAGTTTATTCATATCTAACTTAATTTCATTTTAATTCATGTATGAATATATTTTAATAAATTGTATGGATATTCAACTTATTTCACTTTTTTTTATTGGACTTCAAACATTTTTAAAGAAAATTATTCTTTTAAAAATTATATTTTAATAAAAGCGTTTTTTTAATTATTTTTAAAAAGTGTTTTTTAATTTATTTTTGGGAGGGTATACACTTACTCCAATAGCAAGTTTTGTAAACTTACTACACATCTTAACCATCAATTTTAGGGAAATTCAATAGTTTGAATTAATAAGTAGATCTAAATCATTAGATTTCCCTAGAATTGATGGCTAAGATGTAGAGTAAATTTAAAAAATTTATTCTTTGAGTAAATGAGATCTCTCCTCTATATTTTTTAGGAAAGACTTTTTCAAAACATTTTTTTGAAACATTCTACAAGCATATGACATTTAAGGCTACAAGCATATTTATATATGTTATGTATTTAAGAATAAAATTTTAATATTAACTATATTTACATTTCGGTTTAATAAGAGAGAGAAAATGTATACACTGACAGTAAGAGTTTTATAAAATATCATTTTATCATTCACAATTCATTTTTAATCATCATTGACTCTTTAAAAAATAATATAAATACATGATGTATTGACTGTGTATAAATATTTATTCTGATGATGCTTAGATATTAGAATCTAATAAGAATATAGGCCAATATGAATGAGAGTGAGATGCATTTAATATTTGTTTTTAGGGATATAATGAATAAATTTGAGTTTATCAATTTTAAAGCCATTAACTTAATAGATGAATTTAATGTTTAGTCATGCATTTTGGAAAATTTTATCACCTAATAGACTTAATTGTTTTTTTATATCAAACTCTTATTAAACAATGACTATTAAAGAAACTATTCTTCTAATTCTTATATGTGATTATACACTTCACTTAGTATTGTATACATAATTAATTCTATACGGACTATATTATTCTTTTCATAAATAAAAAAGGCCTGTAAATTTATATTTTAATATAAATCCAGAAAGGAGCATGATGCAAAAAACAATAACTAAGCCCTCTTAATTTTACAAATTCTCTTTTAGTTTGAAATTAAACTTGTAGTAGGAAGAAATATATATTTAACACTCAAACTGAAACTTATATTTTATCTTCTTCCTCTCCACGGACATTTTTCCTCTCTCTCGAAGAATTCATAGGATCTATTTGGGAGCTACGAAGGAAAGGAAAAGAGAGATGAAGAGACAAGGTTGTGGAAGAAGAGAATGGGAAATGAAGGTAAATTACCCCCTTATTTGAGATTATGAAAATAGATAGGAGATGACTAAAATAATAATAATAATTATTATAGAATATGTTTTTTTATTGTTACTTTAATTATAACATTTTACTAAAAACGTTTAGATATTTTGACATGTTTGTCTATATAAAACCCGAAGTTGTGTAAACCATAAAAATGGGCATGTGAGGGTTTTAGAGAGCTAGAAAACCTCCAAAATTGTTCCTCCTCTTTCACCCAACTCCGAAACAAAAGATAGTCTTTCATAGTCATCTATTTTCTTCCCTCCCCCTCCGAAACAAGATTCCCAAACAAAACCTCAAGACTATGTTTGAGAGTTATGAGCGAAAGGGAATGAGAGAGATCAATGGGCTAGGAAGGAAGATGATGAGAATGAGAAAGGAAGACAATTTTCTCCATTGTTTTGGGAGTACAAAATTTACATGGGAACTATAAACTAATGAGAAATGCACAATAATATATATAATTATATATTTTTACTAAAAACATTTAGTTATTTTTACATTTTGTCTTTAGAAAATCCCTAAACTGGGGGACAATATAAAAATATACACATTGAAGGTTTTAGAGGGAGACTTTTTTCTCTCTGTCATCCAACTCTCAAACAAGATGGAGATTTTCTAAAATCATTTATTCCCTTCCAAAATCACACTCCCTGACAAAGCATAAGAGAATTCAAGATATTATTCTTAGATCATGGTTTATTGTGAATCTAATAGTCCATTTGCGAATTGAGTTTTGAAATGAATGAGAATGTCAGAGCCTTGAAATACACATGTGACATGATTACTATGCATTCCCTTTCCATTCATTCATCTTCAAAAAAACAACTCACAATTGGACTACAATTATGTATTTGTCAGTTGAGTTTTGAAAGGGAAATAGAAGGTTTGATACAGTGTTGAGATGACTCAATTTTTTCTTATTTCCTTAGAGTATATTGATACATTTTGACATTATATAGTAACACGAGCCTGTAGATTTTTAGGTAATTTGTAGGTTTTTAACTCAGTCATTAAGCTTGACGTTCGGTAAACAAAAATTGAAGGAAACTTGTAACTAACAAGTCACACTTACAAGCTCCAAGCTCAAAGCTAGAAGCTACAAATTAACAACTTAAAGTTAGTTCTCCCGAAAAGACCCTTTGTAACGAACCAAAAATAGTCTTTTACATTTTACTATATTTCTGCTTTCCTTTGTAATGTATGTCACTCATCATCTAGAGAATGATGATAATCTAATTTTTGACACAAACTAGGTTGATAATTATGA
Source organism: Lupinus albus (assembly GCA_009771035.1). NCBI lineage: Eukaryota > Viridiplantae > Streptophyta > Magnoliopsida > Fabales > Fabaceae > Lupinus > Lupinus albus. The sequence goes on along the minus strand of CM020013.1, from coordinate 3,396,189 downwards.
TAATGACAACTTAATGAAAAAACTAAAATTCAAATTTTGTTGGACCTAATAACAAATTCTCTTTTCCTTCATTACTTTCTTAAACATTTTCAAAACGTATCAATCTTTCAAATTAAAATAACAAATATATTTGAGAAATAAAATAAAATCAAATATTTTATTGTTTCTTATAGTAATCACACTTTAATATAATTAAATATACTCCATTCCAACGTTATTTATATTATTATTAGTTTTTATATAAAGGAATTTGTTACAATGAGCATCATTTTTCATGAATGAACATATTAATGAAATTGGGTCCTCAACTTCTCAAATTACTTACTTAACATATTCATTAGGTACGTAAAAAGTTTATTGCGTTCTAGTTGCTTGAAAAAGATTAATCATTTCTGGTTGTGACGAATATGAATATGAACAACAATGTATGTCAAGGAAAAAATTGAGTTGGTTTGAGAAGAGATGGAAGGATTTAGAAATATATTGAAATTATTAAAACACCCCTATTTTTTAAACACAACTCAATAAAAGAGTAAAAATATTTATGTCTAATAATTTGCTATCCAATACTATTGTGAAACCCAAGCCGGACGTCAAGTCAGAAGAGCTTTTATATTAGGTTTAACTGGTTTAAACAGTTAAGTCGTCCGGTCGGACCGGATGATTTTAAATATAATTAATAATTTTAATCTATAAATATATAATTATATATAAATGTAAAATTTTATATAATTAATAATTTTATATAACTATATTGAAGTAACATCTTTTTATATTCTTTGGACTGAAACAAAACAAAACGTTAGAGTAATGTTTCATTTTTTTTAAATTTTAAGTGAATCGTTCGGGTTTTTTCTCGGGAATTTCTGGTTTAACCGAGTTTAGCATGGTCGAACCGAAATTTCTCTGGTTCAAAGCGGTTCAACAACTCATTCGATTAAGACTACAAAATGGAACCATTTTCAAGTCCAGTCAGCGATCGAATCGGTTAGATCGTTCGATCCGGTCCGATTATCACAACATTCATACTAAGCGTGCGTTTGGTATGGATTAAATTTTTAGTTTCAATTTATAAAGTGTGAGATTATAAACTGTTATATTATAAACTGTTAAGATTATAATCTGTTTATGTTTGGATACCTTAGCTGAAAATTGAATATAAACTAATCTGTTTTGTTTTGGTAAAGTAGAAATATTGTTTTGTACATAGTAAATTACATAAAATAATATGAGATTATTTGTTTATGTTATGATTATTTTGGTTGTTTTTTACACAATTTTTTAAATATACATTTTTTAATATTTATTATCATATATTTTTACTTTAATTTTGTAATATTGCATAACAAAGGCTAAAATTATATATTAATATAAAATACAATATAAAAACTAATATTAATATTAAAAAACAACATAAAATCAATATAAACAAATAATCTCATACATAGTTAAACATAAACTAAAAAAATAAATCAACCCATGATTTTTAATATTGCATAATAACAAAGGCTAACAAAATATTAAAATAAAATACAATATAAAAACCAATATCAATATTAAAAACAATATATCACATAAATAAATGGAAGTTACTAAACTTAAATTACACAATTAACAAAAATAAATAATACACAAATGTTAAGTTTTATGAAAAAGTTTTCGAGTTTATACATAATTCACAAAATTTTAATATTGTATAACAAAATTTTATACATAATTCTTTGTTTGTGTATAGATAAAAGAAAATGTTATGGGAATTACGGATTGGGTGGTAATAGAGAGAGAGGAAAATGAGAGTTATGAAGTTTAGTTGTGATCATATGAAGATTTATGATGTTTGATGGGAGAGTAAAAAGGAGAAGATAAATAAAGTTATGATGTTGTAAAATGAGAAATAGAAAAATTGGGAAAAATAAGCTAAAAAAATAAACTAACCCATGATTTTGGAGCTTCTACTTTTGGCTTATTTTTTCAGGAAAAAGGCTTAGTTTATAAATTTCATTTGGTTGCCAAACATACATAGTTTATATTTTCAACTTATTTTTCAAAAAATAAACATAAACTACAAAAATTAAACCATACCTAACATGTCCATTTATGAAAAAGAATGAAACTATAATGTTAAGAAACCCCTTAATCTCTAATTGTTTAACTATCTTTAGTATTTGGGATAAAACTTAAAATAATAATTATAGGATGACTTATTAAATATTATTTTGTTTGGATAGGAGCACCTAATAAGATTTTTTTTATATATAATGGATTAATAATAAAAAATATATGTCTATATCTATACTATATATAAAGTCAAAACATGAAATAACTATCCTCGTGGTGTAATTTTAATTTTCCTATTTTGCCCTTACATTTTTTAATTTCTACAAAAAAAACCATATAATTATAAGTAATTATCATTGACACATTAATCACATATTTTACCTTAAATTGAATTATTTATGTTATATATCTATACTATATATATCTATATGTATACTATATATAAAACCAATCTATAATATATATAAAACCAAAACATGAAATAACTACCACCATGATGTAATTTCAATTTTTCTGTTTTGCCCTTACATTTTTTAATTTCTACAAAAAAAAAACCATATAATCATAAGTAACTACCATCGGCATATTAATCACATATCTCACCTTAAATTATATTATAATAAATATATTTTTTAACATAAAGTACTTTTAATACAAAAATATTCTAATTGCATAAAATAAAATATATAAAAAATGAATAGTTAATATAATAAAATAAGAATGCGATTCGCAAACACGAATTGTCTATCAACACGTTACTATATATAATAGATATTATATAATCTCTTGCTATATTTTCTCTCATGTCTTTTTCCTGATTCTGATACAAAAGGTGATTGCAGAAACCCCAACCCTTGTTCCCACCTTCTCCTCCTAGATCCATTCAGGTTCTTTTCGTTTTTCATTTTTATTCCCTTTATCCTTTTTTTCAATTCTTTATGCATTTATTTATTCATCTCCAGAGATAATTTTTGCCCTCAATTATTAGCTTCTGAATTTCTTGATTGATCTGTTAGTGTTTTTTTTTTATATTTTTGTTGCAAATTAGCAATCTTTTTTGGACTCTGATTCTTGGGTATCCCTCAAAATGTTGAATTGGGATTTTGTCATTTTTGGGTTTAATTTGAATTGTGGATTCAATTTTGGGTTATTATTGATAATCTTGTAAGAAAATGCAAAATCATTGTGCTAACTCTGATCCATGATCCATTTGATTGAGTGGTTGAATTTGAAAATGTGAAGATACTTTTTTCTTTTGGATTAACTAACTAGTTGTTATTTTCTCCTCTGCTAGTGTATCCTATTTTCCTCTGGAGATTGGTGATGGTGAATTGGTGACAAAATGATGTCGGCATTTTAAATTGTAGATTTGTAAACTTTGCCCTCTTGTTCCATTGAATTTTGAACCATTTTTTAAGATGGGCAAAGGGCTGCAGTAGTTAAAGTCAGATGAAAATCCTGGAGATTGGTGTTGGCAGAGAGGCTGAAGTTATCAATAATGGCTTTGAGGTTTATAGCGATTTCGGCAATTTCAACAGTGCTAAGCTTTGTCGGTCTGAAGTTTTGCTCAGACTTCTCGTTACATACACTTAAACCAGATGGACTAATTCGATGGAATCTAGTGCACTTGGACAATGCTAACCATGACACCAAGTTACCTTCGGGTTTGTTCATGACCATAGGGCTACTGGTGAATTGCATTATCAATGTATTTATCCTTCTCAATCTTTGTCTTAAGGTGAGTTTTCTGTATAGAACACTAGGTACTAATATTAAGCATTCATGGATTATAATGGCGTATGATATTGATATGTGTACAGTAATAGGTTAGAATATAATAGAATTCCATTCTAAACATTATTTTAACATTTTCACAGTTTCTCCTGCTTCACTAATATACAAGGATTGTGGTTAAGTAGCTTTGAAGTAAAATGCCCAGATGCTTGAGTGTTATTTTCCCTTGATTGTTTTCAGCCTTGGGTGGGGTTTAAATATAAGAATAAGATAATTAAGTTCATGAAATTTGTGATGGTAAATTATTATGACTTCTTTTGCTGCCTCAGAACATACTTCTTATTGGAAAGAGGTAATAATAATGCTTCGCGTACTGTTCAACGTATGGCGCTATTGATTTCTTTACTTACTAAAAAAATTAGTTGGTAAGGATGACTGATTTTGTCCATGATAGTTTAGATGGTTTTCCCCCCTTCACCAGTTAATATTGTTCTTACTGTTTATGCACCTTATTGTCACTTGCAGGCTATGTTCTTCACAGAGTTGTATTCTTCTGAAAGTCATAAACTGATTGAGCGTCTCATTAATTATGTCGTTTATAAGGTTATTCTTCCGTTTCTGCAGCTTACTAAGTAATTATCTCATTTTTTTAATATTATTGAGTCTGAACTGTCGAATACTCCATGATTGGGAGCTACTACATTGATTAGCGAATTGCTTTTCTCACCTCTCCTTTTCTTCTTTTGATGATAATTTTTTTGTTTATATGTTGGTTTGGTGTTTGGAAATTGCTCCTAAGATTTGTTTTTAACTTGGAATTATTAAGATAGTTCTCATGGTCAATACTTGTCTCAGTTGCACTTGGCAGTTCATCATTAAACCCTTATATGATAGTTGTAAGCCCTGTTTGTATAAGCTTTTACAGTATGTTGTAGCCCTCTAAGGTATGTGGTGCTACCACAAGCATGTACAAGCTTATCCAGTCCACTTCGTTTATATGCAAAAATGCCTGTCAAAACAACATAAGTGATATGGTTTTGATGGAGAGAACGCGCTTGATCTTCATCATTAACTAATGGGCTAAGTGAATAACATAACAACATAAGTGGATTTGACACCACATTTTGACCCAAAACATTAAGGCATTAGGTCTATATGTCTTTAAATATATATGTTGTTCATGTTGCCTCAAGTACCACTATATATAGTGGTTCATCTTGCCTCAAATACCGCTATATATAGTGGTTATACTTATGCCCTCTGCAATCATTGAGAAATCAATAACAGAAAACAGTTTCAGTTACTTCTTTTTACTCTCTCAGATTTTAACAGTGAGCAGATAGTTTTGTGTATGTATATATATTATGTACAAAACTTGTAAACTTTAAATGTAATTTGGGAACTGTTGGACAGTGAAGAGTCATAAATACGACACTACTTAATTGCTATTTATATGTGATGGTGGATGGACAGGGAACATTCCTACCACTGATTGTGCCACCAACTATATATCATGCTGGTCTTTGGTCAACTTGGTTGGCTGTGCTTTGTTCTTTAAAGGTATATGTTATTAAAAGAAAGCATGTGAATTCTTTTTTGTTGAAGTTGAATATATATATACAAACAAAACCAATGTCCATTAACTTTCTCTCATACACGTTTTACATATTGAATAGATGTTTCAAGCTTTAGCTAGAGATCGTTTGGAGAGGCTGAATGCATCTCCATCTGCTACACCCTGGACATATTTCCGCGTATATTCAGCACTGTTGTTCATTTTCTTGGTTGACGTTCTCTGGTACTGCTTACTCATTTGTAAAGCAACATCCATATTCATCTTATTACCATCACAAATGTTGTTATTATAATAGTGGAGTTTCTTGTTCGGTACCCTGTTTTTATGTGGATTTCTTGGTAATTATTGGTCAATTTTAGTTATGTATTCCATTTGAATGACATGTAATATTTGAATGCAAAATTTACTTGAAAGCTGAAACGATCATTAGTAACATTGTAGTTTTCTTGAAGGCTAAAACAATCACTAGCAATGTTGTAGTTTTGTAGCTGAACAATGCTTCTGACACTGCCTTTTTGTGCTCTTAGGATAAGGCTATGTCTGGCGATATTTAGAACAAATGGGTCCTCTTTGTTTCTGTTACTATTCTTTGAGCCTTTCAGTATTGCTTTTGAAACCCTACAGGTATTTAGAATGCAAATTTGCAGATTTGAGATATTCTCATATCATCTTGTTAGCTTCCAATGAGGTAGTGATGCGTATTTTGATGATAATGTTTTGGGTGTGATATGAATGTAGGCCATTTTGGTACATGGATTTCAGTTATTTGATATATGGTGCAGCAGCAGTGATTGTGGACGGTCTAAACTGTTTGACTCATTAACAGCAGGTAGTTTGGATATAAACATGATTTTTAAACTTCTACTAACTCATCAACGCAACTGGGGTATTAAGAATATGTGTCTTACTATTTTAGATAATTTAGTTGCGTTTTGTCTCGGTTTCCTAAATAAGAGACGTGACTGCAGGTTCACTATTGGAATGGAAGGGATTTCTAATTCGGAACTTGGGATTTTTCCTAGACATGGCAACATTTTTTATGGCACTAGGCCATTACCTGTATATATGGCGGCTTCATGGCATGACATTCCATCTTGTAGATGCAGTGCTATTTCTAAACATACGTGTAAATATGTGTTAATAATTCATTCTTAATTCTTCTCGAATTTGACTACCAATAGAAATTTAACTAACATTTGCATATTATGCTACTTTTATTCATTGATGTTTTGAGCAGGCATTACTTGGTGCAATTATAAATCGCATAAAAGGCTTTATTAGGCTTCGGATAGCTCTAGGAGCTCTTCATGCAGCTCTTACTGATGCAACGACTGAGGAGCTTAGAGCATATGATGATGAATGTGCTATTTGTAGAGTATGCCAGTTTGCCGCCCTCTGTCTCTGGTTGATCTCGATGTTGGTTGATATACTTTTTAATATTATATGAATTTGTTTATGTCAGGAACCCATGGCTAAGGCTAAAAGGCTAAACTGCAATCACCTCTTCCATCTTGCATGTTTGAGATCTTGGTATGGTTGGTTTTAAAGACATATTATTTCTGTGGTTGTGTTTCTGTGAGATGCTATTGGGTGCTTAATTGAATACAGGTTGGATCAAGGCCTGACTGAGATGTATACTTGTCCTACATGCCGAAAGCCTCTTTTTGCAGGCCAGCCTGAAAATGAAGCAAACTCTACTACAGAGGAGATATCTAGCGATGAGCAACTTGCACACCAAATAAGTGCAGGACTTGATCGGGCAAACTCTGCTAGACAAAACAGTCCTGCAGGATTGTATCCCAATCAGACACCAAATACTGTGGAAGATGTTTCTTGGAGGTTTGGATCTTCACTCATGCTATGTGATCATCTATTTCTCTTTTGCTTCTTGCTGTAATTTATTCGTTAAAATGGTAGTTTTAACTTTTAACTGTTAAATCTCCTTTTTCTCTGCAATTGAATGCATTCATATAGGGATCATGTATGCAGATTATTTAAATAATACTTTTATTTTAATTGAAGTTTTTTAAGAAAAAGTAGGATACAAATCGTTCTAGCGCAGCCACCAAACTAAAGAAACCAATAAAAAGGGAGACCAAGGGCAGAAGGCTCCCACCTTGTGGGGTCTGGAGAGGATGCTTGCAAGTGAAGAAGTGGTTTATAGGAAATGAACCTGTGACCTCCAGGTCACAAGCGAGCAACCTTAACTTTGTGTCGAGGCCCACCCTCAATTCGTAACAGAAAAATCAGCTCAGTTGAGCTTCTCAATCTCTTTGTAAATCCAATGAAGAATCACCATTTGCTTATCATGACCTGAAATCCTTAAGGAAGCCAAGGAAACGGCTCTTTCAATGTAAGGTGCATCAAATGAAATTTCTACTACTCTGTGCTATGTTTTCTTTGCCCATAAACACCAGTATGCTGTACAAAGAGGACACTTCTGAAGGGACTTGTATATGTTCCTTCTACCAGAAACTCTGATATGGAGAGACAGTTTTAGAATCCATAAGCAGAAAGAAGAGTGTGTGGGTGGGTGAGGGGTACGAGTGTGGGTGGGTGAGGGTCAGAGTCCAAACAGGTAAAGAGAGGTTGAAACTTGTTCAAAATTGCATGGTTAAGGATTTTATTAAGTCCCCTGCGCCGAATTATGAAAAAGCTCTTCAAAAGGGAGTCCACCCACGGTTTCTGCCATGTACCACCATGGCTGTGGCGGCCACAATTTTTGGCAAGCCAAAAACTGCATCACTTCTCATGGTGAATTGCATTTTTCACAAAATCCGCAACATCATGGTAGGATGGTGCCACTGTGTCCGTAATTTAACAAAACTAAATCCTAACTCTAACTTCATGGACACAAACATTTAATTTACTATCAGGTTTAAGACGAATCGGTTCAGAGAAGTGTCCATGTACGTGATATCCTGGGTATAATGAAGATCAGCAGAAAGTGAAGCTGCATCAGAGCTGGACAGTTGAGAATTTATACCTTTCAGCCCCAGATGAAACTATTCTTCCAAATTTCTACTATTTATTGTCCGCCTCTGACTTTGAAGAATACATGGATACTGACTCTGCAATAATATGATCTCAATAACTGATCTATGAAACTATTTCACGATCCAATTAATTTATTGCAAGAAAGAATGGCTAATGACCCTTTATTTTTTATCTAGAACCTTCTTAGTTACCTACTGTGGTCAAAATGTATACATTTGTTATCGCATTTATTGATGCACTATTTTTTACTTATTTGAATTGTCTTATCTAGGGGTGCAGGACTCAATGCAGGTTGGTTGCATTCATGGCCAAATGAAGGCGTTGATGGAGCTGGCCCATCTACTGCAATCAGAACAGTTGGACTAGGAAGAGTTCAAACGATGATGAGGCATCTTGCATCTGTTGGAGAAACCTATGCTCAGACTTCCTTTGAAGATGCTGCTTGGAGCCTTTGGCCTATTAATCCGTCTCAGGCTTCTGCAAGTGGTTCAACCATTCCTTCCCCTAGTGGACAATTGCCCGGAGGAAATGGCAGTTTACATATAAGGACTGCTTCACAATCTGCAAATGATGATTTGGCGAATATACTTGCCATGGCTGAGACTGTTCGGGAGGTTCTACCTCATATTCCAGATGACTTAATATTCCAGGTATGTCTTAGAACTTTTATGCACTATACAATGTGCTTAGTTCTTCTACATAATTTCCATTTGTATGAGTAATTTTTTCTGAGCATTTAACATTTGGAATGTGTGATGGCCAATAAGTGCACTTTATAAAGTCACCTAGTATTTTTTTCCATGGTAGTTAGTATCGTGAGTTGTACATGAATCGTTAGACCTATTTTGTGAATCATGAGTCGTATGATCGTATCGTGAATCGTATGATTCTTGATCAAAGACTCTTGTAACAGTAGGGCTATCACAGACACTCAACTTTGGTCATTTGTGGCTGTAATGGTCAGTTATAGAACTTGTCCAGATAGTAAAACCCTTAAGCTATCTCAATGTTGGAATTAGTCTCTGAATTCTGTCAATGTAAATAATGCACTAAGTATCTCAATGTTGAGATCCTTTTAGTAGATTGCCACCAAGACTTTTGATAGAATTTGGATGGAAGGGCGTTCATTCGAAGATTCAAGAACTCTTCATTATACCGATATTGTGGTTGACGAGTCATAGTTGTTATTATGAAGATTGCTTGCTTGATGTAATAAGTATCCCATTCTGAAGTGTTTGATACTGCAGGACTTGCAGAGGACATATTCTGTCTCAGTTACTGTGAATAATCTTCTCCAAATGTGATGTATTATTGTATTGTTTTGCACATGAAGGATTATGAGGAATCAAGGTTGTGCACACAACTATAGGTTTTCGAGGTACAACTACATCCTGGGAAAGACATAGTCTTCATTTTATGTATATAGAGTCATCACATTTAATTTGTTATACTCCAGAAATATAGGCTTTTTCCTTCTCTTATTGTTTTCTTTGGATTTGTTGTATAATAAATGTGGTGTATGTTGGCAAGTTGTTAAAGTTATATCTTGTCATTGGTGCCTCTAGTTATATTTCAAGTTAGAAGCTGCTACTTCTATGGCCAAATATGCTGTAACTTTTCTTTCCTTTCCTTTCTCCCCTATTGTGGAGGTTTCCCTTTCCATCCATTAGAAAATGGTAAATGAATGGGTTGTGGTTTTTATGAAATGGGTTGTGGATGGATTAATTGTTTAAATAATCTTTTTAATGGATTAATGATTTGTTTGAATATTCATTATGTTCCACCTAAGTTGAAAAAACAAATCTACTTCTTGAGTTGGTGTGGTCCAAGTTTAGTATTGAGTTTGCTGATGTTGGTTCTCCCAAGTGGTCATTTCCTGATTGATACATTTGAATTCCATATTCGAAGTTGTGAGCGAATTGATTCAATACATTTCTTATATATCTATAGTTACTATATCGGGGTTTGAATTGGATTTCAGATCAATCATTATTGATTGACCGCCTCCGTTAAACTTGCATGTTGGTCAATTCTAGGGCAAGCAAGAGTCCAATTTTAATGTTGTTATGAGTCAAAAAGATTCCCGATCTGCTTGGGTTGAAGGTTTTATAGTCTGGTTCGATAAACTTCTCTGGAGAGAGATTGTTGTATAGTAAGTCTCATGTCACATTGTCTTTAGAGTGATTTAAATACTTCTTGGGTTACTATTTACATTCTCAGTTGACTTTAAGATGTAACTTTATCAAGTTGACAATGTTTGGAGTTTTTTGAGATGTAAGAAATTGACTAAGAAGGTGAACAATAGTCTCTCTAACGCATTCATTTACTTATTTAATAATTGTCTATGTTGGTCAACTTGAAAGGTTGATTGTCTTGACCCAACCATTGGCTGAAGGGAGGGTTTTTGCAGATTTTGAATCATTAGTTTTGGGAAATTATGCCATGTGTATGTTCTCTTTATGGTAGAATGTAAAGATTTGTAAGCCTTTTCCTCATAAAGTTTGATAATATCTTTACTTTGTGCAAAGCTTCTCATATTGAAAATATTATAAGAATATATTTTTTTATACAAATCTCCTTTGGTTTCCTATCACAAAATTCATCTCTCACACCAACACCAACAAGACGTTAGTCTAGTGGTGTGAGGTTCTGCTAGATTCCTAGGACGACTAAAAAGTCAAGGATTCAATGTTTGGTAGTAATACTTGTTGGGAGGGACAAACACACACTTCGGAAGAGATTAATTCCTTACCTAATAGGTAAGAAAATATCCTTAGTAGTACCAAAAAAAACTGATCTCTCACCCCACACAAAAAGCCATGTAACATGTGGTGACAAATGTAAGTCAAATAAGTTCAAAAAATCAATTAGCAAGTCATACTGATTAAGAAACCATATACTCTACATTAGTGCATGGTCCAGTAGTGAATGAAGATGATAACATGCGTCCTTTAAAATATTTTAAGAATGTAGATTTCCAATTATTTTTAAATACAAAATTATAAATCATGGCGATTGAAAAAATGCTTGTTTACAAATAAAGTATTATTTAAAAATAGATGATTTTATCAAAATAAAAAGAGATTATATATGGATTCAACAATGTGGAACTGGTCTATGTTGATTTTAAAATAGATGATTTTATCAAATATAAAAAGTGGAGTAATGCTAACTAAGCTTATCAAGAAATCAAGGATATATATTGAGGCGCTCAGTACTCAATAATGGTAAGAAAGTTGGAGAAAATCCCCAAAACTTCTGCTTTCTTACATAATTCTCTGATTTATCAACTGCACTCAATTTAAGTTAGAAAGATTTATAAAACCATTGTGTTAAGATTTTTATTCAAAATACTTACTTATTACTTTTCATTCTTCCATGTTTGCTAAGATGATACTCCTCAGTCGTTAGAGACTCCGGTCACGGATCCAACAAATTGTATCAGAGTCGATGATTTGTTTAAGAAAAATAAGGATTCTAAAGAAACTATACAATATTATATGAGAATACAATTTTATTCATATTTTTTAATCAGGATTAACATACGTTAAATAGTGTTGAATAGGAGTTTATGGACATCTAAACCTAAGTACATCTTATTTAAAATAAGATAAATAAAATTCTATTTCTTCAAAACATAATCTAATCACAATATTTAAACTTGATTGTTGGGTGAGTTATTATTTTGAATTTGGAATTGGTATCCAAAACAATGCTATTGGGCTCAAACGGCCCAACAAGAATATTGGTGAAGTATGTGGAACCACACAGGACGAAGATATTGTTGAGTATATTCAAGTCTTTAGTACAACATTGGATATGAGAGGATGAATGAAAAAAATTATGAGTGGAAAAGACCCAGAAATTACTCTCTTAAGGTTTTAGTTTAAGACATGTTGTTTCAGCAGCTCTTCATGCTTCCCATATTCGATAACAATGAGACTTCCTCGTGGTCAGAGATCCTCAGTCAGGTGAATAGCAGCAACAAGAAGACGCATGCAGCAAGATGTAATAAGGAGAAGATGACATTTCTGAATCAGGGATTTGGAAATTGTTTAATAATTTTTTTTTGCATAAATAATAATTTATTAGTAAATTTAATGAACCAAACAAAGAATTTGAAGTGTATGAACCAATCAAAGAACTTTAACTTTATTTATCAGAGAAGTTATACCTCAGTAATGACTAAGGGAAATTTATGAGTTTCATCATGTTGGAATACTAAAGTTGACAAAAAAGAATAGTTTCACTTTTAAGAAAACTCATCATCATTCACTTTGAAACTGTTCATTATAAATATAGGAACCAATAACAAAACCAATTCAAGTTCCATCATAGCATTTACATATTTTGGTGATCAAAGTTCATTATAATATATAGATATAGTTTAATTTGGAAATGTCTGCCAGGTCATCATCCTATGTTTCAACAACCTATGAAGATTTGGAGCTGAAATATGAAACAAAGGAAACTCCACAAGCACAACTTCTGATTGTTCACATTCCTCATGGTTTGATTTGATTTGCTTTATTATTATATGATCAACCATAACGACCATGTCAATTAATGAAGAGACAAATAATATAAAAAACAAAAGAAAATATAACATGTTAAAATATTTTTATCCTTTTATATATATTGAAATAACATTTTTGTGATTAAAAATATAAGGAAAAACAAATATTTGTCTCTTCATTAATGGAGAGGATCATATTTCATAATCAACCTCATTTTATTGCTTTTCATTTATATTGGATTGCTTTTTAAAGGGGTGATTAAAATATTTTACTTTTCCACTTTTAAATTATGCTCTATTTGTTTGGACTTTGAAGTTTTAGAAAATGACTCCTTTCATTTTTGTCTTTCAAGGGATAAATACTTTTTAAAGGTTGTAGTACATACATTAAGAAATATAATTAATATAACTATTGCATTAAAAATTTAGTATTTTTTATTTGACTTTGTCTATTTATAATGATCTTATTAAGTAGTTAAGTAGAATAATATTAAAACAGTCATTGACATTGTTTTGGTTTTTTAAAAAGATAACATAAATAAGAACAATATTTTCCTAGGAAAACACTTGTTTTGGAATGGAGGGACCAGAGATGGCAATGGGTACCGGATTCGTGGGTACCCGCAAAAAATATTCGCAATAAGTCGGGTATGGGTCCATGTTTTGGATCTGTAGGTAATTGAGACCCGTAATTTTAAGACCCGTTTTTAGATAGGTCCAGGTCCGGTTAATGAGGTACTCAAACATGTTAGTACCCAGACCTGCCATTTCTTTTATATATATATATATATATGTAAAATTATATTAATTTATATTGTAATATAAATTAACATGATTATAATATCATATTAATTAATAAATATAATTGTTATGTTGTTAACCTATGGTGTTACGTTGTTAAGCAATGATATTATATTATTAATTTATATGTATGATATAATGTTTTGTTAATTGAAGATTTTTTAGTTAATGAATTTTTCATCCTAATGTTTGTTTTAGTAAAATGAACTATATTTAATAGTCAAATTAAAAGTTGTGTTTAAAACTTTAAATTAAGTTTTATAATTTTTTTCTTGTTGATTGTCTAAATAACATATAAGATCGTAAGAAACAAATATACAAGTGCATAAATTACTTGCAATTATTTTTAATATTTTTGAATTTATGGGTTCTCATGGATCCGTTGGGTACCCATGGATCCGTTGGGTACCCAAAGACCCAAAAGTAACATACCCAACGGGTATTAGCACGGATATGGGGCGAGTCTGGGTCCCAAAATGATGCAACGAAGCGGGTCCGGATAATGCACTACCGAGACTCATCCAAACTCATTGCCATACCTAGGAGTGAGTGTTGAATTATTTTAATTAATTATATTTTCATAAACAACATTTTTTAATTCATCATACAATTTTACTTCAAAATATAGAGGGTATCATATTGATGCAAATTAATGAGAATATATCTAAATCAAAGACTAAAAAACACACTACTTTAAGTATTTTGAAGAACATAAAAACAATAAAATTTTATTTAGGATAGCAAAAATATATTTATTTAAGCCTTAAAAAATTGAAAAGAAAAAGTTAATCTTTACTAGAAATTAAATAATGTGCATGTTCTTTCCCTTGATGTATACATATGCATGTTTTGGCTTTTACAGGCTTTACAAAAGAACATATTGGTGCAAAAGTTGAGTTTGATCATAGAAAAATAAGAGTATTTGGTGAACAACCAGTTAGAAATAATAGAACCATTCGTTTCAACATAGTGCATCAAGTTCCATCAACTTGTGATATTAATGGAATTAAGGCACAGTTTGATGGTGGAATTGTTACCATTACAATACAAAAATATAACCTCATTTCAAAGGAAGTTCCTAACCAAAAACCACAACCAAATGCTACACAAGAAGCTGAATCAATAAACCATGAAAATAACAAAGAAACCATTCCTCCACAAATTGGAGATAAAGTCAAAGAAAAAAACACTACTTCTGAGGTACAAGATCAGAAATTTCAACAAGGTATTTCAGGTCAAGATCACAAAGCAATAGTTCAAAGTAAAGAAGAGGTTGATAATAACACATCAAACCCACCAAAAGTTGAAGAAAATTCCATGATTCAAAAGGGTAAAGAGAAAGAAAATGTGGAAAAAGAAAGGGTTGTAAAGGAAGTAATAACCAAAGAAGAAACTAAGAATACTTCTGAATCAAGAAAGCAATGTAAAAAAGATGTTGTGGAAAGGGTTATAAAGGAAGTAACTAAAGAAGGTTCATCTACTACTGAAAAGGAGATTAAGGAAAGAGAAAGAAAAGAATCTTCCAAATTTGAAGAAAGTTTTGTTGGTCCAAAATTTACTATGGAAGAGAAAGAGAGGGAAAAGAAAAGAAAGGGTAGTTTTGATAATATTGAAGAGAGTTATGGAAAGTGTAAACCTGAATCAACAGTTAAAAGAATCAAGGAAGTGGTTGCATCAGCTTCTGAAGCTTTAACTAGTGTGACAAAGAAGTTCAATGAAGAAGATAAGCAAAAGTTAATATATATGGGTGCAGCATTTGTAGTTGTGGCACTAGGTGTTTATGCTTCCTACAAGTTTCGTTCCTCACATAGACTATAGACAATGGTGTATCTATATTACACCCGAAATTTGACATGCGATCTTTCTGGGCTCATGAATTTATTGAGCATGTCAGTCATTAAACTTAAATAGTACACATGTAGTATATTATTTCCGTGAAGGGAATTTCTTGTAACTCTAAGTCGTAACGAACTTATAGTCAGAGATTCCATTGAGTCGCGGGTGGCTCAAATATAATACTACAAGAATATTTACCCTTTCAATAATGACCTATGTAGAACAAGCATGATAAACTGTAGGAACACTTCATGACCATGTTTTATTTATGGGATGTTTATTACTTGATATTTCTGATTGAGTCAAGGAAAATATAGATCATGTAATTCCAGAGATACAAAACCAATAGTCTTTGGGCATTACCATTTCGAATTTAGTTTTATTGGACCGGACAACGACTAGGGAGCTTCTAACCACCGATGAGTTCCATTGTTAACGGGTTATGAGAAGAGTGAAGAACCACAAGTGAGACACCACGTCTTGAACCAATAAAACCTTAAAGTATTAATTTCATGTGTATTTTGTACCTATAAACTCTTTCATTTCTCCTCTCATATCCAATGTGTACTTTACACTTGAATAAACCCAACAAGTTGGATGTGCTAAATAAACAACAATTGATACACTATCTATAGATATCAATTTTGAAGTCCATTAGAACATTCATGACTCTCATTTACTTTGGATATTATTCCTTGAAAATGAAGAATCATATAGTTACACATTCCATCTCTAACAAACAAAGAATCAAAATTACATGAACCTTAAGATATCTAATTCAGTAACCCTCCAGAGTAAGGAATATCTGTATCAGGAAGCCATGTATTCCCCAAAGTAAAGTTAAGAACTGTAAAGTTACAAGCTTGAGTATCATTGAGTAAACTAAAACCAGGCCATTGTACCCTATTGTTAGTTTTAGCACCAGGTCCATAGTTATTGAATTCACCATAAAAAAGTGTGTCTAGTCCTACTGTTCCATTCCATTCTAACCACCCATTTGGATGAATTAGATCTCCAATATATGACTGAAGATAAACTGTTCTTGAGTACTCCTTCCACGGCCGGCCTAAGTAATTCGCGGTCGATTTTAAGTCCGAGGCCAAGTCGGGTGCAGCATCAATCCTACAGTTTTGGATTGAAATGCCAGTATTTTGATTAGGATCAGTTCTGCCTTGTGCAGTGACAGCATTTTTCTGGTTTGGCAAAGGTTTTCTAGCATAGATGTTACAGTTCTGGAATACTACTGCAGAGTTTCCAAAAATGAAGTCTATTGTGCCATAAATATCACATTCTCTATAGAATTGTCTTAGAGAATGAGCATAGAGTGTGTCTTGATATCCTTCAAAGCTGCAATGATAGAATGCTGAGAGATCTGCATTATTTCTCAATGCTACTGCTTGGTGTTTTGCAGGACCTGCTGTGTTACTGAATGTAACATCTACTGCTATAAATCTTTCTCCAGATACAGCTACATTAGATACATTATCAAATATGCTATTAGATTCACAAAATTTATCAAGTTACATGATTTTAACCAGTGATTTAAATTGCGGACTGCATCACCTGATGCAGCAGCAATATTGCGGTTGCGAATTGTAGTGTGATTCTGAATCACAATGATGCGGCTGCAACGGGCCACAACACAACCGCATCCGACCGCATTTGGACCGCATCATGTCGCATCGGACTTCATTAGGTCGTATCGGATTCAAAAATATTGTTTTAATCACAAAATAATTCTCACCGCAATGGCTGCAATCCACATCGCAACAGCCACAATGACCACAATCGCAACAACCATTACCACAATCGCGACCGCAACCGCAATTTGAAACACTAATTTTAACCTAACAATAATTGAAGGTTCTGTCAAGGACTAAAGGCTCAGGGAATCATTGAGTTACATTATAACACATTCAATCATAAATAACATGACATGACCACAAAGGAATTTTGTATATAGTTAATGTCAGAAAAGTTATATTGCTAATGCAAAAAACATATATAAGGTTAAGTATGATTAATTGATAATGTAAAAAAGAAGAAAAGTAAATACCAACTTTCATTCTTCAAAGCTAATTTAATCCTTGAAAATTTGAAAAACTCAAAATGGTCCTCAAAAATATCAAATAGGTGTCAAATTAGT
Organism: Lupinus albus; assembly: GCA_009771035.1. NCBI lineage: Eukaryota > Viridiplantae > Streptophyta > Magnoliopsida > Fabales > Fabaceae > Lupinus > Lupinus albus. The sequence goes on along the minus strand of CM020013.1, from coordinate 3,378,525 downwards.
TATTTTCAACATTTTGTATGATCATTGACAATGACTATTTTGACTTATATTCGCGATTTTCCAATACCAGTTTGAACTTTTATTTTTTCGCGTATTAAATTAGTACAAGTGAAATTTGTTAAGGACCAAAGTGGGTATTCAATCTGGATTAAAATTAAACTCTTCATAAAATTGGTATTAAATGAAATCTTTTTCAAGAGTATCTCTTGACTTGTTATTGGGACAAATAAAGTTGCAAATGAGAAAAAATTAGGAACAATTAAGCACTTACCAAAGGTGGCAGAATTAAAAGTTGTCCAACCATCAATGACACTATGGTTCCCTGTTATAACAGTCTTGTTAATACCATCTCCAATAAGCAGAATATTCTTCTTTTCTTTAGGAACAATTACATATTCTTCATAATATCCTTCTCTAACATAGATTAGGAAATAACCATCTTCTGGTTTTGTATTGTTTGGTGCAGCATCAATAGCTTTTCCTATAGAACTATAATTATCTGTTTCATAAGGACTCACAATCACAAATTGGTTCAATAGAATTCCTTGGTTTTTACTTTCTTCAAGAATCCTTTCAGCTCTAGTGCAATTGGATGATGATTTCTTGCAACTATACTTGGTGTGGAGAAGCTGCATCAAATTAATGTTTTAGTTTTAGCCTTTCAAGAAACACTTTTAAGTATCTAATGTATATAAGCAATGTTAATTTACTATGACTAAGTTACATCAAAATTAAGTATATGCACACGTGGTTACAAAACTAGGCTGTTTTCTTAACAAACTATGTGGATTTGATTAAGTTATATGTCTATAGGAAATGTATTAGGCGAATCATCGGGAGAGTCACATTGCTCTAGGAACTTGGGAAGAGAAAAGAATCATTAGTAAGTGAGATATCACATGTTGAATCAAAATAATTTTACTCGTCTCTTGTCACTTAAAGATTATTTCACTCATCTCATCTTATTCAATGTGAGACTTTTGTTTGTCTCTTACACTTGAATATATCCGACAATCTTTCCATGATCCACCATATCCTACCCACACTTACCATTTACCCCCTTGATCCACCATATCCCAACTGAATCATCGACTCTATACTAGAGTCAGGACCTGCAACCGGAAAACTCCCCACCCAGAGAGTCACATCGCTCTAGGACTATGGGACGGGTGAAGAACTACCAATAAGTGAGACATTCAATCTTAAATTAAAATCTTAAGACATCAGTTTTATAAACTTTTTCACTTAAAAATTATTACACTCATTACATTCTATCCGAACTTCTACCTATCACCCATTGATACTTGAATATGCCATAATATTCATTATTCTAGAAGATATTGGAGTTGTTTCATTTTATGTTGGTTATATTCTTGAAATATCATATTTGTTTAAGATATGGACTGAAAGATTGTTTCTTTTTTCTGTCATTATTGGGGTATCACCTTATCCTTTGGACGACACATTAATCTCCTTTAAAGTATTGTAGTTGTCCTTCTAATAAGTATTGCTTATACACGGTCGAATTTCAAATTTTTGCCTTATACTATGCCTTGTCTACCTTTCTCCAACCACTCCCATCATTTCTAAGCAAACATGAAATGAAAGTTACTACAATAATTATAATAATCTTATGCACTTTATGATTCTAAAATGCGAGAACCATAGTGTTATAAATATGAACAAGTTTTGCATATTTATGAAAGTTAGTATTAACTAAGAATCTTTGCTCATGGGTTAATAAACCATAAATAATGAAGAGTATGTTACAACTATATATATTACACGTGCATTGTTTGATGCTAGTGGCTTAAACAAGCAAGGACCCACGTGACTATTAATAAATTAATTAGATTATGTACAAGCATTAATCAACATTAAAAACCACAGTGAAACATAGCTTACTAGGTTTATCTGAAGTCAACTCATGTAAGCTTCATGTGTTTGAATTACTGATTATTATTTTTCAACCTACGCCTCTACTCTTTTTTTTCACGATAAAAGATTGAAATTATTAATACTCAAATAATGAATTTATATTAATATTCATGCACATTATTATAATCTGACTCTACAATAATAGCGATCATAGATAAGCTAAAACTTTTTAGTGATAAATGATTTAGAGGTAATGATTGTGGCATAAACAATAATAACTATAAGTTTTTTTGTTTCTCATAAAAGTACGAAGAAGTTTTATAATCTTGAAGCACAAATGTCTTTAAACGATTATTTAAAAACTAAAAAAGAAAAAAAAGGAAAATATGCTTTTCAGCATTAGATCTAGATCATATATACCAACCTTTACATGCACTTCTAGGATCTAAAATATTAAGACAAAAATTTTCATGTTTCACATAGACTAATTCTAAACCCTTCTATATAATTCTTATATAAAATTTATTATATAAATTTGTTTTGACCTTGAAAGACTCACCCAATATGCATATAGAATTATTCAAAAATATTAAATGTTTTAAATGTTTTCAAAAGATTAAAGACATTATTTTTATCTAATATTAAGATAATTAATAGAATATTTTTATAAGAACATGTAACAAAACTCAAATAGTAATTAGTTAAATATAATGGCAAGTAATGTACAAGAAATAGTAGAATACAACTAACACTTTTGTATGGAACATGTATTTATATTGCATACTTATAAATGTTTTTTTTATATTTTTAATTATTTAAAAAAACTTTTTTTTTTACTTTTGAATTTTTGTATCATTATAAATGAAAATATTATACTAACTAAATAAATATAATAATTTTATTATATTCATAACAGAAATATTTTTCGCATATCATTTCTATTTAGTGTAATATAGTAAGAAAAATGATGTATTTTCCTACTTTTGTTTATTAATAATAAGTTCACAAGTGACAAATATCAATTTCTTATAACGTTTGATGATTTTATAGGAAGATATATCAGTATTCATATAATGATACCAACAATATAGCCCAATTAACATATTAAGAAAGAGATATTAATTACCTTGATGAGCTTTTCAAGTGGTTGCCTAACTTTGAAGGTTTTGGTTGGAAGGCCATGTTTCCTTGTTTTATGCTTCTTTAGGTTTCTATTAAGAGCTTCACTAACCAACCCAAGTGACACACTATACAATTGTGTCACATCCTTAAGTGGCACAGCAAGTGCAATAACAATGCTACTCTTTGTCACAACCAACCCATCAAAGCAAGTGTATTGGTTAGTTGCCACAGCACTTAGGTAACTCTCAATTTTCTCAACCAGCTCAGTATCTGAGGAATTAGCATCTTTGAGTTCCTCAGATATGGATTCTAAGTAACCTACATTGAGCTGGTTGAGATCTTTGCAGTCACCTAATGCACCAACCTCAGCATGGTTGAGTGATGATGACGAATTGTGGTGGTTGATGAAGTCATCAAACACTTTTGCTAGCTTTTTTGCTTGTTTGAGGCTTTGTTTTATGGAGAATTTGCCATAGCCATATGGATCCGAAGGCGAGGAACGAATTGCTGAGAGTATAGAACGACATAGTTTTGGATACAATGTGGATTTGCAATCATTGTAGGAAGAAGAAGAAGAAGAAGAAGATGGGGTAGGAGATGGAGTTTGAGCTAGGAGTAATGGTGCAAAGAGGAACAAGAGGAAGAGAAAAGAGAGAGGAAGGGACAAGGGCATAGGTGACATTATTTTTAATGTTGAGTAATTTGAGGTTGTGCTTGTGCTTGTGAATTTGGTGGTATGAGTGTTTCAATAATGAGGATTTATAGGCATAGGGAGGTCAAATTAGAGAATAAAGTTACATGTGGTATGTCTTAAAAAGATTAGTAATTGATAAAATATAGAGTAAGACCTATTTTGTTATATGTATTAATTTAGTTTTGAAAATTTTGAAAATCTCAAGATAATCTAAAATTATTTTATAATCTTCATTAGAACTATTTTGATTCACATTCATGATCTTTGAGTAATAATTTGATTTTGTATTTTTCTGGAATCAAATTAGTACATGTAGAAATTTTTAATTCTAAAAAATATCATCTAATATACGAGATTCTCAATTAATAATATTTGGGAAGATAATTGCACTCAATATAACTCTCCAAGCAAAAAAAATTATTTTCATAATTTGAACTTATTATATGCTTCAGCAAAATAACCTTTACCTCATGCACTAACAAGAATAATATTAGAGTCACCCTCTAATGTAAAGGTTGGAGAAGTGAAATATAAAAGCGCGTTACAAATGAATAATAAAAGAAAGAATAAATAGTAGTGTGGGGTGTGTCGGTGTGAGCATTACTAGAATAGTATATGATGTAGATATTAATGCATTTTTGTACAAAATGGAACGTGGAAGGAAAGAATTGAACTAATGCTATAATTTTCCATATACTGAGATGATTGGAAAGTTATTAGGTATGTTGTTAAGTTAGTTTGATGAAGTGTAGGGAACTATGGGTTACATACTCACTCATAATAAATATTAATATAAGAGTGAATGGTTGAAGTGAAGAAAATTGATGATTCGAATCTCATCACAAATATTAATATATTAATATTTCCCCTTAAAATAAATTACAAATGTTGTTAGTTTCAAAACTTGCAATTATTATTGTTTGGTACATTTAAAGAACACTCCATCTCTTTCATATTTCTATATGATTGAAGTGTTTATACTTTAATTTTATATTTTAATTTAGTTATGAATGTAAAATTAATTATTTAATTTTTTCAAATTGTATCAAAATTCTACCTCATTTAATAATTTTTAAACATATGCATAACTATAAATTTCAAATATTATAAAAGGATGTCGTAAAGAGTCAATAATAATTAAATATGAATATTGTAGTAACAGTGTATAAGTACATACATTTTGCTCATAATATTCTCTACCATTGGTTTATAATTATATTTGTTAAATAATATAAGAGAAAAATATGTATGCATCGATAGTGTAAGAGTTTTTTATACTATCATTATATTATATATTATTCATTTTTAATCACCACAATAATACAAATACATTATCATATATAAATCTTTAAGCTATCAACACAGTAATAATAATATGATTGGGACATTGATTAAAGGTTGTCATAAAGAATTTAGTGCACCGAATTCCATATGAAATTGAAATTAGGAAGAAGCTTCATCTTACTTGGTTTACTTCTTGTGTTCACATTTCACATTCCCCAACTGCACTGCATTACTCTCAATTTACTAAAACAAGTTCAAATTCGAACTTAAAGTCAAGTCAACTAACTCTCTTGTCAAACTTCTACTGCTTTGTGAATATCGAAAACATTGTAATCTCCTCGTTTTTTTATATGTATCGTCCTATGTTCTATTAAACAAATTAAAGAAATCATTAATCTTTTATTTTTTTAATAAAATTCATTATTATTTTTTCTATTTATATCATTCTCAAATGATCTCCATGTTTTATTCCACTCTTATTTCTTCTCTCCATAATAATGATAGTATCAAGTATAAGTGATAAAAATTTAATATTATCTTGAAAAAGTATATGCAAAAGAGATATATCGAGATTATTTTGGTTCAACTTTTAGTCCACTGAATGTTACATCTAGACATCTTATAAACCACAAGAGATTTCATCATGATGAATGTCAATATTTACAAAACTCACCATGAGACTTTGTCTCAGATTACACTCACCAAAACTCACTAATCTAGAAGCACACCACATCTAATTTTCACTTTTTTCATTCATAACCCTATGGTGAATTTACAGAAAAATGGTAATGAAGAAATTATGTCTACGGCTAAGGGTTGTTACAAATTTGTAATGCTAAAACTCACAATTCTTGTGTGCCAATCACTCTAAGTAATACACAAATGCTCAAGTGCTTTCTATGAGAAAATTCAAGTTCGGAAACTTGGTTAAGAAAAGCACTTTAATAACTTTTCAGAAAATCAGAAAATTGTTAAGTTGTTGCACAAAGTGTATAGAAAGTTGTAATAATTGTTGTGTGATTGATTGTGTTCGAATTTGAATGTGTAGTGCCTTTAAATAGGCTTCTAACTAGCAAACATAACCATACTAGAAGGTAGGAGACGATTGGAGTGACATCCTTTCATTTTGGGAGAAGTTGTTTTAGTTTGAATCTGAAAATTGTTGTAACAGCTATGAGTAAGTGATTACTCTAAAGGTGTAATCGGTTACCAACAGTTTATGTACCAAGTTATTTTTATTTGGTAACATGTTACTCTATTAGGGTAATATGTTATTCTATCATTATAATACATTACTCACACCAAGTAATCTGTTACTCGCCTTTTTGAAAAGTTAAGTTCATCTTTTAAAACCAAGTTGATATTTTCAAAAACTTTTCTTAAGTGAAAAAACTTTAGGATTTAAGTGCCTAACTTAGAAAGCTAAAAGGTCTTGATCACTTTGTTGAGCATGTTTCTACGTCTTCAATGTCTCCAACCATTTTTCTTCACAATGATGTCATACTTCACCTCATTCGATAGAGAGAGTCATATGTTTCCTACAACCTTCTCCTTCAACTCATTCTAATCTAGTTGATCCACATCTATTGTTTTATTCTTGGATAATGTCTTCGACACACCTTGTTAAACCAACATATCCTTAAACCTTCTTTGTCAAAAATCCAAATTTACCATCGAACTTCTCTATCACAAATATGAAGTTTGGTTTACAAGGTATCTTGTACAAATAGATTTGATGTAAATTGTTGCTAACAAGGAATCTAAAGAAAGGAAAAATAGAGAAAAAAACATAAGGATTTATTAACAAGGTTCGACCAAGTATATCTACATCTACAAAAACGTTAAACGACTACCAAGTAGGATTATTAGAACACTCAAGTGGAGTTTAAAGAATATATACATATACACACATGCTTGTGTGTGTGTATATATATATAGCCCAATGCATAAGCCATAAAGTCAATGAGATTATTCTAAATGGTACAAGTTGTAATAAGGAACATGAATCCAATATTTGAATTGACCTCCTTTCTTCACTTAAATCTAGGTAATGTGGAGCTTGTTTAAATAGTTTATTTGAAGCATCCAACTTCATGTAACCTTCCATTTACTTATAAGCTCCCAAATGATTTATAAGCTTCTAGCTAACTAATATATATATATATATATATATATATATATATATATATATATATATATGACTAATATTCAGCTAAAGTTTTATAAAAAATAGTTTTAGTTAATATTATTAGTGTCTCCAATATTCAGATCAATCGGTAGAGTTATGAGATATATACAATACAAAATATAATATAGGAGTTCAAACTTTGAAAGATGCACAATTTATTTCCAATAACTTTTCATTTCAAACAAAATATTATTAGCACCTCTTCATTAAGTATTTTATGTTACAAATAGATTTTTTACGTACATATGCCATATGATAGTAATTTGTTTGTCACATAAGCATTTAGCGTATAGCACTATCTGCACTTATTAAAAAAATAAGCATGCTTGGATAACAAAATTACAAAATGTTGAGATATTTGGTTATTATTATTTCCTATAATATAAGGATTTTACATCTGTAAATTATTAATTGATTTGTGATATAGTTTGATTATACGGTCTTCATTTATGTTATATATGCATCTACATTCCTTTATAAGTAAGTAAATAATATATACATTCAAGTAAGAAACATCAAACAAAAAAATATTATATTTCCAATGAAAAAAAAATACTTATGGCTAAAGTATTTTAAGAAGACCAGCCCCATGGCAGAACAAGTTGTTGTATGTTATTATGTAAGGTGGTTAGATGGCCATGCTTGTAGACAAAGACATCTTTAAATTTTCATTCACCAACCATAATTATAACCCTAATATTATAGTTTTGGAAGTCTCTTTGATAAAAGAAAATGATTAAGAAAGTCTCATATATCGATGTTTTGTCAATAAACATGATTTTTGATAAAAACATTATGGCATCGTATGATCTTTATAGTAGGCTCTACCTAGTGGAATACATGTTTGGTTGTTGGTTGGAATCTCCATAATGACATCACGAACATAATTGCAGTCACATCCATTATATATTTGCCCACAATTTTTCATAATTGATATAAATACAACTTAATTATTGTTGGGAACAAGCGAACAATCAAATAGTAAAAGAGAATAGAAGAGAATAACACAAAAATTTTGGTAACGAGGTTCGGTCAATTGTATCTACGTTCCCGAGAGTGTTGAGAGACTACCACTATATATTAGAGAATAAAGATTTGTGTCTAGTTATTGTTGTCCTTGTTACATTAGGTTTACATAACATAAATATATATATATCCTCTACCACAACCTTTTACATCAGCCCAAACTCATAACTTGTATTGTTGTTATGATGATAAGAGGTTTGGTCCATTAAATATGAGTCATTGCACAACAATTATAACTACAACCACAAATACAATTTATAACCATAGATGAAACAAGCCATGTGAGTATAATGGAGTAGGTTTAGAAGTCATAATCCATGGTCCAATTTTGGCTTTAGGTTGAAGAGAAGAATTTGACTAAAGATGATGATTATGGTTTTGCGGTGGATATAGTTTTCATGTGGGTTTCACTTCATAGCACAAAGAAACTTAATGGGTTTCAAGGAATCTCTTGGTTCTAAGTAATACCCATTTGTTTTGTGCTTGTCCCCATCAAGCAACTAGGCACGTTGTCTTTGTTGGTTCTTCAATTTATGTTGTGTCCTCGTTAAGTGTCTTACTATAGAGTTGTCCTATGCAATTTCTGTCCATTTTCAAGGACACAAAATCTTAACAATGCCCTTTTGTATACGTTAGTAAATATAAAGAAAAAGATTTGTTTTCTCAAACTCTATTTCGTATCAATAATGAATATTTATTTTTTAATTGACATGACATGTTTTCATTGGTGCGGAATATAATTTGGGATATGGTTTGAGAGAATATATCTTTCTTCAAAGAAAGATATGTAGATGTTCAATGTACTTTTATATTATTTTATGTGATATATTTGGTGTAACCTCTTTTGCACTAAATTTATAAATCTACAGTTAGGAACACATGAGTTGGTTGATGCAACCGGCGCAAGCAATAATAAGCTTCACGAGATGTTTCCCACCTCTCATAATAATAATATCATATCCATACAAATGTCGTTAAGTGTCTTACTATAATGAATAATATTCTCTCATCAATGAATAAAAAACTAACTTTTTTAAAGTATGTGGTTGTATTTCCTAACAAATGTCGTTAATAGAAATTAAACATATGATATTTTAATTTATCTGATAATCCAATGGGCCTTACACTACTAGATCAATGTTTTGTTGGTATTTTAAATATCTAAAATGTTAATTATTAATGACAATATGACTAGAACTCATGGATATTTGTGTGAACTCATGGGTATTTGAGTTTGGAAATCTCATCAAGATATGTTTCATAACTCTATATGAGTGTTTATAAATATTTTCAAATTACTAGCTAAGAGAGAAAAACCCCACCCATAAACGCTTAAAAGATCTCTAAAAGTTTTCATACCAATATAATAAAAGAAGTTGGGAATTGGTCTAATAAATATGTTTCTCAAACTTCAATGGCATGACAATCAATATAAAACCTTATTTCATGTGCTGATATGCCTTCAAAGCTCCATTTAGGCTACATGATAAGTAGTTTTTTAAGATGAAAATGATATAAAATAAGCAACTTTAAAATAGCTAATGTTTTTTTTGTTTTTTCTTTCAAGTTCATTTGCTTATGCTATACCATTACCCTATTACCATCACAATTGTATCACGATCTTCATCACTATTACCACCATTTTTATCACGAATGTGGTTGTCACTTCCACTATCACTTATGCTATTGCCCTTGTCTTTTCTGCCACTATTACTTTGTTTCATCACTGTCATTGTCAATTAGTTGTAGCTTAAAAATACCTTGTATGATTAAAAATTTAAAACTTTCAAAATATATTTATCTTTTATTATCGAAATGAATAAATAGTCACTTTGATCCGGAAAATATAGTCATTCATAACTTCAGTTCCAAAGAGATATAGAAAATATATGTTTAGTCCCTGAAAATATATTTACCAATGAGTTTAGTCATTGGCATAAGACAAAATTAATCGAGGAGATACACTTCCAATCACTAGGTTGAAATTTCTATATCTCCAGGACTAAAATGATGGAACCAAAACCAAAGTTATTATTTACTTTTTATTGAAACTTAATTTCTACTTCTCTTTGACTTGACTGTTAAATTATAAAATGTTAAGATTATAATATGTTTATGTTTTGGTACCTTAGCTGAAAATTGAATATAAACTAATCTATTTTGTTTGGGTAAGGTATAAATATTGTTTTTTACATAGTAAATTACAAGAAAGTGTATGAAGTTATTTGTTTATGTTATGATTATTTTGGTTGTTTTTTACATTATTTTTTTAAATATACATTTTTTAATATTTATCATCATATATTTTTACTTTAATTTTGTAATATTGCATAACAAATGCTAAAAAATATATTAAAATAAAATACAATATAAAAACTAACATTAATATTAAAAAACAACATAAGATAAACATAAACAAATAGTTAGACACAAACTAAAAAAATAAAGCAACTCATGAGTTTTAATATTGCAGAATAACAAAGGCTAAAAAATATATTAAAATAAAATACAATATAAAACCAATATCAATATTAAAAACAATATAGCACATAAATAAATGGAAGTTACTAAACTTAAATTACATAATTCACAAAATAAATAATACATAAATGTTAAGTTTGATACAAAAGTTTTAGGGTTTATTGTGTTTATACGTAATTCACAAAATTTTAATATTATATAACAAAGTTGTATACATAATTCTTTGTTCGAGTATAGATAAAAGAAAATGTTATGAAGAATTACGGGGTTGAATGATGATATAGAAAAGAAAATGAGAGTTATAGAGTTTGATGATGATGATGTGAAGAGTTATAGTGTTTGGTGGAATAGTAAAAATGAGGTGAGAGATAAAGTTATGATGAGGTAAAATGATAAATAGAAAAATTGGGAAAAAATAAGCTAAAAAAATAAATTAGCCCATAATATTGGAGCTTCTACTTTTGGCTTATTTTTTCAGAAAAATAAAACTGAGTTTATAAACTTCATTTGGTTGTCAAACAAACATAATTTATATTTTCAGCTTATTTTTCAAAAAATAAACTTAAACTTATGCCAAACATTACCATAGTAAATTTAAATTAGTCATGATTACTCTATTTTTGGTGGGTTGGGTTTTTTTGGGAGTTTCAGGCTACTCGGTTAACAATATGGAGCCGTGTTACATTGTTAATATTCATGCTCCTTGTAATATCAACCCCAAACTTATACTTTAGAGAAACTTGGTACATTGGGGGTGTTCTATTCTACTTTTATATATTTAAAAGTTAGGCCAAATAAATAAATAAAAACTCAAACAATGGTAGCATAGAATAAGAGACATGTAAAAAATGTATGCCACATGCACAAGGTTATTTGCCACATTTCAAACAATGTCCTTCTCACGACTAAAAATGTAATTCCTAAACACGACTTTATCTGTAGGAAATTATTAGATATTGAAATCGTGTATAGCATGCACGACTTCCATAATATTTACATGAGTATTCAAAAACTTGCACTAAAATGGTAAATAAATGGTCAAACTATATCACCTCTATAAATTAACAATTTATCCTATGTTATACTAATAGAGTAATAGTATAATAGAAGAGTAGATTTTACAAATACGGTTTTGATTAAGTTTTGATTAAGTTATATGTTTATTATACATGTGTTAGAACATGAAATTGGGAAGCTCAAACCATGGGGAGAATGACATTTTTCTAAGGATGTAAGAAAATAGAAAAGTTATCAACAAGTAAAATATCATATTTTAAATTAAAATGATTGAATGTGTTTTGTCACTTATAAAATCATTCGTTCATCCCATCCTATTTATCGTGGAATTTCTACATGTCACTAAAACTTGAATATATCTAATACTCTCTATCAAGTGTTAGTACCACACATTTACTCATCACTATCTTTTTTATCCACCATGTCCATATTGAACTGTCGACTCTAATTCTACTATTAGGACCCACAATCGAGGAGCTCCAACAATGAGGGAGTCACATTGCTCTAAGACTTATGAATGAGCTAATGAAATACCCAATCTTAAACTAAAATCTTAGTACATTAGTTTCACGAATCTTTTTATTTATAAACTCCTATACTAATATCCAACATGGAACTAATTTTTGTCACTCATAGTTGAATATAAAAGCATTCATTATGGTATGACATATAGGAAAGTGCATGTTATACGTGAGTTGTTCCATTTTATTTATGTGGTATTATTGTTGAAATAATATATGTGAATATATCTGTGCATAATTTTGTTTCAAAGTTCATTATTAAAGAACTCTTTTTTTAAGTGATCCATAGTAGGATTGTTTTCTTTAATTTTTTTGTCATTGTTGAAGTATATTCTTACCCTTTAAATGGTAGAGTAATTTCTTTTGAGATACTTCCATTAATCCTCTCAACAAGTGTCGTTTTCGATTTTTGGCCTTATATTATTACGTATGATATCCCTTTGTCTTACCACTAGACGTCCTTATTTATAATCAAACTTGATATGAAAGTTATTAAGATAAGAATTAAAATAATGTTATGCGCTTTATGATTCTGAAATGCAACAAATATAGTGTTATAAATATGAACATGTTTTGCTTATTTATGAAAGGTAGCACTAACTAAGAATCTTTGCTCATGGGTTAATCAATCATAAATAATCAAAAGTATGTTACTACATGATATATAAACATGGCACGTGCATTGTTTGATTCCAGTGGCTTAAACAAACATGGATCCACGTGACTTTTCATAAATTAGTTAGATTATTATTCAACGTTAAAAAGTTAAAAACACAATGAAATTAAACAAAGCCTACTAGGTTTATCTGAAGTCAACCCATATAAGCTTCATGTTTTTGAATTGCCTTATTAATATTTTTTAACCACTACTTAATCGTGGACTGATTGGCCCAAAAAGTCAACTGACATGTCAACACCATAATTTAAGAGTCCCAACATACCAAGATTTGGATGTACAAGTATCTGTCACAGAACTTTTATATCCTCACGTCTATAACCAATCAAACTTCATAAAATAATATTATAATATTAATTTTTGATTTTGTTATTTATATTTTAACTTGAATGAAATTTTTTAATTGACTTGATATACTAAATGGGACATGAATGGGGATATATGATCTCCGTCCGATTTGGATCGGTCCATCCATCCCCGAGAAGGCATCTATGAGTAGCTCAGACAACACATATACGCCTATTAGACTGATTGTTTAAAAGGAGAGGAGTATAGCCTCAACCATGATTTTACTATACTTTCCTTTAGTGCAAGGTAAACCTATCCCATGCAGGCACGCACTATAAATGGAAATATCATTTACAAAGGAAATATCATCTTTGTGACTTCTCTCTACCTTAATCTCTCTCTATTATACACATGCTCTCTAACATTAGAGTCCCTTTTCATATACTCATCGAGCATTTCAAGATCGGTTCTCAACCAAGTTCAAGTCCAATTCATTCAATTCTAAACTAGCTCCAACCTGATTAAACCATAGATATCACTAGCATGTAAGGAGTTGTTACCGTTAGAAATTCATAATTTCTAATTAAGGTGGGCATCATATATTTATACAATTATATCGGCTATTTATTTTTTGGGTTATAAAATAAGTGATCTTATTACTGACAACCCTTGTGACTTCTAAAATAAACTGAAAATGAATATGAGCTTCATGAGTAGATACCCAGAGTAGTTAACCCATAGGGAATAATGGGAACTCTATTAAGTTAACACATAAGGAAGGTTATGGTCCCCAATACATCAAATCAAACATAGTTTTCATCTCTCCCCATCAGATAGAAAACGAAGGTCTCAGGAGGAATCAATGATTTGGTTGAGGAAGACCATCATACCAAAACCTCTCTACGAAGGCTTACAAAGGAACAGATCTGAAAACATGGATTCAGGTATGACATTGACTTATATCATTGTTTCACATATTGTGTGAGAATCATGAGATTCAAGATTCTAGGATTGGTATTTTACAAATTAATAGAGAATTCTAACAAGTGGTATCAGAACTCTAGGTTCCGAATTTTATGATTCTCCATTAAATGTATTTTTTTCCCCAAATTTTTATGAACTCTAATTTTAAATTTGAGAGATTTCATGCTTCCGCTATGGTTATGAAAATTGGGTATTTATGAATAATGAGGATAACTTTTATATGCTTCCACTTATTTGAATCATGAGTAATTTGTATTATGAATCCTTGTAACATGTGTTGAAGTATATATTCAGATCTGTGCATGGACATTGCATTAATTTTTATGACTCTGCTATGCATTATGTATATTATATGTGCACTAACGGCTTACTGCTGGACATTGACTTTTGTCACTTCACAATTTTTGCAATTTGTTAAAGTATATTTCTAAGTTATATATGGGTTAAGATGTGTTTTTTCTTTTATACATATACAATCTGGAATTCATGGCCTTGTATACATATTGCGAATTGAAATGCACATATATACATATATAATTGCTTACAGCTTGAGGTTGTTGTGATGTCTGAAAATACAGATTAAAGTTAATATATATTTCTTTATTGTATGTTGTGATGTTGGCTATCTAACATTGTTGTTGAAGTTACATGTGTTTATTGTATGTTAAATTCACAGTGCACTGCATATGGTCTTCTTATATATGTGTTTGTGTCATATATATTGAGTTTGAAGCGATATATATATATATATATATATATATGTGTGTGTGTGTGTGTGTTATACATTAGTATATTATGCAATCTGAATGTGTGCATATATGTTATATATATAATTATGATTTGATCAATTATATAGTTTTACATATATGTTTTAAGATATTCATTATCATATTAGATTTGGAATTTTCGATAATCATTTGCATCTACTTTTTTATTCTTTTCACTCAAGATCTATTTTGCAATTTATTAAGATTGTATCCATTTTATTCATTGATATATATGTAATATATTTTTTTATTTGGAAATATATTATGATATTATATTTGTTAATCATTAAAGATATCAAATCTTGAAGTTTTAATTCCAAATTGTACCCTTATAATGGACCAATAGTGTTTTGTTTTGTCTGCTAATTATTTGGAATCAGATGATGCAATATGTTGCCAAAGTAACATTTGTTGTGGAAATTGATTAAAATTACACAGATGAGTATGCGATTATTTATGCGAATTATGTTTGGCCCAAAGGAAGACACAATTTGGCCAAATAATAACATATCTGTGATGATAAATGTGTAACAATTATAAAGATTTTCATGTGAATAATAGTCGGTCCAAAGAAAGACTATTGTTTGACAGAACTAATTGTTAATATTTGATCATTACACTAAGAGTACCACTTGCAAATTGATTTTCTCTGTCCAAAGACTATAAATTAATGTTGTTCTAGGTATCTTGTGATGGGTCTATTATGTGAATGTCTTATTTTATATGTTACATGACTGTCTTTTTTTTGGATTATAAGATTGTTTGATTTTTTTAAGTGAACCTATAGAAATAAGATGTCACCAAAGTGACATATTTTGTATTTGTTCATAATAAATGTCAAATGCTAGTGCATATATATATATATTCATGCGAGTATTAATCGGCCCAAAAAGAAGATTATTATTTGGTCGGATTATATACACACATATGATGGTAAACATGTGATAATTATAAAGTTGCAAATATGAATAATACATCAGTACAAAGAATGATTTATTATTTGACATGTATTAGGATCAATGTTTGACCAATACAACAAGAATTCCATTATCAATGAATATGGAATATCAAGCTAATTGTATGTTTGCATTTTTATGCGAATAATGATCTGCCCAAAGGAAGACTACTATTTGGCCAAAATTATAAACATATATGTGGTAATAAATACGTGATAATCATATAGCTTCCCATGTGAATAGTAAGTCGGTCCAAAGAAATGTTTATTGTTTTACCGGACTGATTATCAATATTTGATTATTACATTGAGTGTATCACTTACAAGTTAATATTTTTGTCCAAAGACTGAATATTAATGTTGTACTAGGTAACTCGTGATGTGTCCCATTGGATATTAAGGGTTAAACTTGATGTGAATTTATTACAAGAATGATTGCAATTTATTTTGTTCTTTGTTCTACTTGATTCAGTGTCTTTTAGCAGTGCTGCAAATATTTATACTCAAATTAACAACATCTCATTACTGAACGGAACAAAGTTTAAGGTCTGGAAGGAAGCCGTAGAAATTATTCTTGGCTGTATGGATTTAGATCTGGCACTTCGTTTGGAGAAACCTATTTCTACTCTGGAAAACCTCGATGAAGTTAAAATTGAGAAATGGGAACGCTCTAATCGAATGTGTCTAATGATCATGAAACACTCTATTCTAGAAGCGTTTCGGGGCTCTATTTCTGAGAGTCAAAATGTAAGGAAATTCCTTGAAGAAATAGAACAATACTTTGCCAAAAATGAAAAGGCGGAGACGAGTAGACTTTTGGCTAAACTCATCTCCATAAGGTATGAAGCAAAGGGAAAATAAGGGAGTACATTATGGAGATGTCAAATCTCGCGTCAAAACTCAAGTCACTAAAGTTAGAGCTTGGTGAAGACTTGCTCGTGCACTTGGTTTTGATCTCGCTTCCTGCACACTTTGGGAAATTCAAAGTGAGCTATAACACTCAAGAGGGAGAAAGGCTACAGAGAGATATGACTGAAAGTGCTCATTTGGTTATGATCTCTCAAAATAAGAAAAGAAAGAACAATAAGGATGTTGTGAAAGAACTATTTGCATTTTTCCCCTAAGAGAAAATGGAATTGTTCTACAATAAACTATGCCAGACAAACCTATCATATGTGGTGTGGCTAAGTGACTAAACTGAACTCTTAAGGATATGGTGAGAAGTATGATTAATCATTTTTCCTTACCAGAGTCTGTTTAGGGGAAACTTTAAAAACCGCAGCTTACATCATTAATAGGGTGCCAAGTAAAGTAGTTAACAAAACCTCATATGAGCTTTGGACTTGTAAAAGTTCAAGCTTAAAACACTTGCACATTTGGGGTTTTCCAGCTGAGGCGCGACCTTATAGGCCACATGAAAGAAAATTGGACTCAAGAATAGTTAGCTGTTACTTTGTTGGCTACGCTGAACGTTCACGGGGCTATAAATTTTATGATCCTACAACAAGATTTTTCTTTGAGACGGGAGATGTGAGATGTCTTGAGGAAGTTGATTTTGGGAAGGAAGAACCTGTCACAAATGGTGAACAAGTTCTTGTGCCTATTACCATTCAATGAACAACTTAGGTAGTAGAACAAAATGTTCAGAATATTGTTCCTGACAATATTCCAGAGCAAGACAACAATGAGGTTCTCGCTGAAGTACCTTCGAAGCAAATTCAACAATCTCAAAAAGTAGAAGTGCCATTAAGGAGATCCACTAGAGAGAGAAGAAATGCAATTTCATATGATTATATTGTATTTCTTTAAGAACATGAGGATGGCATCAGATTAACAGATGATGATCCATTGAACCTCTGTCAAGCCATGAAAGGTTCTAACTCTCAAAAGTGGATTGATGCCATGAAGGATGAGATAAAGTCGATGCATGATAATGACGTTTGGGATCTTGTCGATTTACCTAAAGGTGCGAAACCTATTGGTTGCAAATGGATATTTAAAACCAAGAGGGATTCAAAAGGTAATATTGACAGATATAAAGCGCGTCTAGTTGCTAAAGACTACACTTAGAAAGAAGCATTGATTATAAAGAAACCTTCTCTCCAGTATATTCGAAGGTTTCTTTTAGAATAATATTGACACTAGTAGCTCATTTTAATTAAGAGCTACATCAGATGGATGTTAAGACTGCGTCTCTAAATGATGACATTAAAGAAACAATATATATGTTGCAACCAGAAAACATTGAATCAATTGGCTCAAAATCTATGGTGTGCAAATTAAAGAAATTCATCTATGGCCTTAAACAAGCCTCTCGTCAGTGGAATCACAAGTTTCATTAAGTTATTACCTCGTATGGTTTTGAGGCAAATAAAGTTGAAGATTGTGTGTACCACAAGTTCAGTGGAAGTAAATTTATATTTATGATATTATATGTCAATGATATATTGCTTGTGAGCAGTGATATGGGACTATTGTATGAGACCAAGAGATTTCTAACAAAGAATTTCGAAATGAAAGATCTTGGGGAAACTTCTTTTGTATTAGCCATTCAGATATTAAGAGATCGCTCTCAAGGTATCATAAGGTTATCACAAGAAAACTATATTGATAAAGTCCTAGATAGATTTGGCATGAAAGACAGTAAACCAGGAGATACCCCTATAGCTAAGGGAGACAAGTTTAGTATCGAAAAGTGCCCCAAAAAATGACATTGAAAGATACGAGATGCAAAAGACTCCTTATGCATTGGCAGTAGGAAGTCTAATGTATGCTCAAGTTTTCACACGCCCTGACATAGCATTTGGCGTGGGATTTTTGGGAAAATATATGAGCAATCCTGTAATGCATCACTGGAAGGTAGTCAAATGTGTTATGCGTTACTTGAAGAGAACAAAGGAATACATGCTCACTTATCGGAGGTCTGAGAATTTAGAGATCATTGGGTATTCAGACTCCGATTTTGTAGGATGTCAAGACAGTAGACGCTCCACCTTTGGATATGTGTTGGATGGAGGTGCTATCTCTTGGAAGTCTGCTAAACAGACACTCATAGCTCCTTCAACCAAGGCTGTGAAGTTTATGGCTTGTTTTGAGACATCAGACCATGTCATATGGTTGCAGAATTTTGTCACTGACTTACGTGTGGTCGATGGTATTGAAAGACCACTGAGGATTTATTGTGACAACAAGTCCGCAGTTTTTTACTCCAATAATAATAGGAGTTCTACAAAGTCAAAATTTATTGACATCAAGTTTCTAGTTGTTAAAGAAAGTATTCAAAATGGACAAATTTTCATAGAACATATAGGGACAAATTTTATGCTAGCTGATCCACTGACTAAGGGTCTGGTACCTAAAGTCTTTCACGAACATGTTTCTCATATGAGTGTTGTTCCTTAAGATACCTTAGTTCAGTGGGAATCTATATGTTTTATGATTTACTTTGGTTGTTATACACATTTTTTATGCATAATAAAGTTGATAGTTTGTTGTTCCATTTTGATTGTGTTTATTGTAACTGTTGTGTTGCAATTATAGACTTTTGGATTGATCTCACTAAAGATTAAAGAATGATCAGTTGGAAATAGACATGTTTGAGATCACATTGCTTGAAATTTTCCATGTCACTCATCCATATTTGATCTAGGTCATTAAGTATATTAATGTGGTGATCATCGTGGTCGAGTCACGTTTATATGTGATGAACATTGCGGTGGTTCCATAATTGATATATGAGATGGACCAGATTGTATTAAGGAGAAGTCTAGATATAAATAGCATATGGAAGCGCGCCTAAAGAATATGTGATATAATTGATTCAAGAAAATATGAAGCCCAAATGGGAGATTGTTAGAAATTCATAATTTCTAATTAAGGTGGACATCATATATTTATACAATTATATCGACTATTTATTTTCTGGGTTATAAAATAAGTGATCTTATTACTGGCAACCCTTGTAACTTCTAAAATAAAATGAAAATGGATATGGGCTTCATGAGTGGATACCCAGAGTAGTTAACCCATAGGGAGTTAACCCATAGGGAGTAATGAGAACCCTATTAAGTTAATACATCAGGAAGGTTATGGTCCCCAATACACCAAATCAAACATAGTTTTCATCTCTCCCCATCAGAGAGAAAACGAAGGTCACATGAGGAATCAAGGATTTGGTTGAGGTAGACCATCATACCAAAACCTCTCTACGAAGGCATACAAAGGAACAGATCTGAAAACATGGATTCAGGTATGACATTGACTTATATCATTGTTTTACATATTGTGTGGGAATCATGAGATTCAAAATTCTAGGATTGGTATTTCACCAATTAATAGAGAATTCTAACAGTTGCTCCCTTATTCTGATCATAATCTAGATTTGTGGTTGTTGCCATCACATAGTTGCTTTCTAGCTCTAGATCTCATGGAAAACAAGTTGGTGCCATCATTATCTACTCATCCATGGTTGACCTCATTAAATAGAGTTGGGAGAAAGGTCAACCATGGTGAAGGACGACAATCATGTTGTAAGCCATTGATGATGAAGATGAACAATAGTTAATATGTGTCACATTATCATAAGTTAATGTTGTAACACCCCGAATATTAGTCTTTAAAAATTATAGTATCAGTCCTGGAAGTCTCATTTGAGCGAGAGATTCTCGCCTGAGCGAGAAAGGATCACCTGAGAGGGTGAAATCCTGGGCTATACTGGAAGATTCTCGCCTGAGCGAGAGTTGCCTCGCCTGGGCGAGAAATGGCAAATTGGGGCTGTTGACACTGTGAGATTCTCGCCTGAGCGAGAATCCCTCGCTTGAGCGAGAGGAAGCCTGTTGGGACTGTGAGATTCTCGCTTGAGCGATAATCCCTCGCTTGAGCGAGAATCCCTCGCTTGAGCGAGAGGGTCAGATCTGAGTTTTAAAAATAGGCGGGATTTTCTCGCCTGAGCGAGAAAGGGCTCGCTTGAGCGAGAACCCGACGACTGCTCTTTAAAATAGAAACCCCAAACACATTTTAGGGTTAGAACATGAAGAGAAAAGAGAGAAGAGAGCTTTTCAAGAGCAAGGAGCCTTAGGACTCATCTTAGAGCTTGAGAAGCGGTAAACCTCTTATTTCTAACTCTTCTACCTCTCCAACTTGTTTTGGGTATGTTGGATCTATTTTCAAAACATGAGAAACCATGGAAACTCACCCTTTAGAGTTATGGTTCGTTTTATGATGTTTTTCTCTTGTGAACTCTTGATTTAGAGTTGATTGTTTATGAATGGAAAGGTTTTGTGGGTTATTCATGAAAACCCCAAAAAACCCCAAAATGAGAATATGGGTATAAAGAGAAAGAGATGAAATGTTAGATGTGGATGATGAGTTTGTGCTTGAATGTTGATGTATGAGATAAGCATGTATGTTTTAATATTTAGAAACTTGTATTGAAGTAGTTTTGGAAATATTGAATATATATGAATCCCTTGTGTATTTGATGATGAAGTACGAGTTATCTATGTGTTATTTTGAATAAACGACTGACATTGTTGTTATTAGTGAAAATGAGGAAAGATCCTAAGGTTAGAGGAAATCATGGAGGAGACTTTTAAAGTTACTCGGAACCGATCCCCAACGCTCACCAAGGTAAGGGATAAGTGTCTCTAAATCATACTTGCTGATATGAATTGAGGTATGTAAAAGAGGTAATGGATTAAAATGATACGTCTGTAATTTATGTATTATGTTGGAAAATGCGTGACTTTTCTGTTATGGAATATGAAAATAATATTATTGTGGGAGTACCAATGGAAAGATGACTCATATGAAAGTAATATTATTGGGGGAGTACCAATGGAAAGATGACTCATATGAAAGTAATATTATTGGGGGAGTACCAATGGAAAGATGACTCAATGAAAGTAATATTATTGGGGGAGAACTAATGGAAATATGACTCAAATGAATTAATATTATTGGGGGAGTACAAATGGAAAGATGACTCAATAAAAGTAATTTTATCGGGGGAGTACCAATGGAAAGATGACTCAATAAAAGTAATATTATTGGGGGAGTACCAATAGAAAGATGACTCAATGAAAGTAATATTATTGGGGGAAAACCAATGGAAATATGACTCAAACGAATTAATATTATTGGGGGAGAACTAATGGAAATATGACTCAAACGAATTAATATTATTGGGGGAGAACCAATGGAAATATGACTCAAATGAATTAATATTATTGGGAGAGTACCAATGGAAATATGACTCAAATGAATTAATATTATTGGGGGAGTACCAATGGAAATATGACTCAAACGAATTAATATTATTGGGGGAGTACCAATGGAAATATGACTCAAACGAATTAATATTATTGGGGGAGTACCAATGGAAATAAGACTCGGAGTAATGAATGTCGTATGCATGCTATAGGATATATAGTATGAGATATATATTCTATAGAGTGAATATGAATGAAGAGAAATGTGAATGTCACATGAATGTCGTATGCATGCTATAAGATATATAATATGAGATTTATATTCTATAGGGTGAATATGAATGATGAGAAATGTAAATATTCCCTGAATGTCGTATGCATGCTATAGGATATATAGTATGAGATATATATTCTATAGGGTGAATATGAACGATAGAAAGGAAGATGTTGAGAAAGAAAGTAATATCCAGGCTATAAGATATATATTATGGGATATATATGTTATAGGGTGGATATGAATAACAAGTAAGATGATTTGAATGTTTTCAATTTCGTATGTGTGTTTACGAGTTATAGTAAAGCTTAATTGTATATGAAAGTGGATTATCATGTGAAGTTAGTTTTGAACTAATTACTTACTCCCTTTTGTTTCTTGTGTTGTTTATGATAATCCCAATTGTAGGTAAATGAAGGATTTTGAGGATGAAGCTCAATTAGGAAGCTTTTGTGTTTAATTAGTCGCCTGTCTTTATTGCTAATTGACGTTGTAGTTGATTTAATAGTATTATGGGATGACTGTAAATCCGTTTAGATTAATACGGATATGTGTGGTTATGAGCTTTATAACTTTGGGAGACCCATAACTGGTTGTATGTGGTAAATGCTATTTGAATGAATTATGTTTTTCCGCAACATAAATTTGTATGATGAGATGATAGGGTAAAGAGTATTTTTAAAGAGTGATACTTGAGAGTTTTCAATGAAGGTGACGACTGTATGTAAGAAAGGATTAAAATAAATGAAAAAATTTCAAGGGTAGAAAATTGGGTCGTTACAAATGTCCTTAATGGAATTTGTTGGACAATTGATACTTTAAAAACATATTTGAAACAAAACAAAACTTGTTAATAGAAAATTTAGTCAATTAAATTATTAAATCGAGTTATTGCAAACAAGTATAAAAGATTATCGAATCCACAAGAACTTGTTTGATACTAACATTTCGACTAAAAGTTTTTATTCTAAGTTGGTTTTAAAAAGGGTTTTCTTGATTTGTTTGATTAACTAATTACTAACTAATTGATTAAAGTATTTGGAATAAAGGTGTTGTGATTGAATTTCCTACTTACTATTAATACACATACGATTCAAATACACTAATTTATTTAGCAATGATTCTTCCCTACAAAAACGTCAATTATACTAAAATCTAATATTTTAGTCAAATTAGTAGCTTATGCAAGATGAATAATTATGATTCACAAAACATTCCGTAGAACAAAACATTTAAAAACAATTTTTTTAAAGAAGATTCACTTCATAAAATGTGGGGCTATAAGGCTGAAAACAAAAACTTACATTTTCAAAATCGCTTGATACAATGAATGAACTTGGTTCAAGGTAGGAAAAGTGGTGATCCTATATTCTCAAGTAACATCTTCCTACTTCTCAGTTTTATCCTTCTACTAAACCACATAATTCAGAGCGACCATAAGGGTAGTATCGTAGTTTCGACCTACATATTTATCTCTCATTAGTTCGGGTTTTAGTATCACCTATGCATAGCATTAAAACACAACGTCAAGGTTGAGGTTTTAGTATCTATCATTAGTTCCAACATGGTCTTTAAAAAACGAATTTTGGGAATAGGTACATATTTGTTAGTGGCTTAGATCATCGTACACATATATATGAATCAAACATAGCATTAGCATACATTGACACATTCATGTAACTCAAAGTCAAACTAAATCAATGTGTTAAAATTTTAAGAACATGGACAAAAAATAAATTTTCGAGATTCAAAGTGTTGAGTTTATGTATAACTCATAGTATTAAAGAGATTAAATGTGTAATTAGATGTTATATGAACACTTACTATTAATAGTAGGTAGTTTATTTTTGGTGGTTGGTTGTTAAGTTGACTTCCTATATAAAGCAACTTGTATATTTTCTCAATAAGCAATAAGACAATTTCATTCTTCTTCTTTCCTATACACACGATTTCTCCTTCTTCTGTATGCAACCTTTCTCTGTATTCTTTCTTTGCTTTTTGTGTGCAAGATTGTAACACCCCAAATTTACCCTCCTTAAAATGGGTAACATTCCTGAAGAATGGGGCATACTGCCAGATTCTCGTTTGAGCGAGAGGGTCTCGCCCAAGTGAGAGACCTAGTGTTTTAATTTTGGGAATTCTGGGAATCTCGCCCAAGCGAGAAAGTGATCGCTTGAGCGAGAGAAGCCTGAGCAGGTTGTGAGATTCTCTCTTGAGCGAGAGAATCTCGCCCAGGCGAGAGAGTCCGTGTTTTGAAATTTAAAATGTTGTAGGCTTCTCGCCCAAGCGAGCTATTCTCGCCCAGGCGAGAGTACCCAGCTATAAAAGTAAAGAAAGGGTTTCCCAAACCCTAATCTTCATTTTTATTTTCTCCCTTTTCATTCCCAACGGCGGCTCCTCATGGATTTCGACTTTTTCCTCCACTAAACCTCAAAAACACATCAAAACCTTTTTCTTTTGCTTCTTAATGGAACATTGGAGAGCCTTGTAGATAAAAAAGCAACAATGGAGGTTGAAGGAGATGGAGGGAGATGAAGCTCTTTGCGGATCCATGGAGCTTACGCAACCTAAGGTGAGGGAGAAGACCATTGTGGTCATAGAGTATTTCATTAGAGTCATCTTCTCCGATTTCCCTCAAGAATCGGAGCATGTTAACGGATAGAAATTCTTTTGGGTGTTTATGGCCCATGTGAGAGTCATTATTTTACATGAGGATGTATTAACCATAAAAGTGGGGATATATGTGTGGGAAAACCGTTTAATTAAATAAAATGCTATATGCTCATTTATGGTAATACACCGTCATGAAAGATGGTTCTAACGTTAATGTGTTATATGATGAATGATATGTTGTGTGTGGTTTATTTATGGTAATGGTGTGTTATGGATGGTTGATTTGTTATAAACATATATGGGTGTGTATGTATCAATGATTGTGTGATGAGTTGTTGATTTGTTAAACGTGGAGATGAGTATGTTTATGAAAATGACTAAGTTGTGATTCGCTTATTTGTTATAAACATATATGGGTATGTTTGTAATAATGATTTTGTGATGAGCGGCTTGTTGGTGATAAATGGACATGATTATATTATGTGATGATGATGTTGTGAGTGGTTTTATTGTGGTAGGATATGAGATACATTGTGCTTATAACATTGATGTGTTATCTTGTGTTATGATGAAGTTGCGATGTTAGAATAAGCAGTGGAAATATTATATTGTGAGTGATGTTGTTGTATGGATATGAGTAGAAAACTAGATTTATTGTGAGAGGGATATGAGGAATGCACATGTTGAATGTGATGTGATATTGGCTCTTTGAGCAATGATTGACCTGCCTTTGTAGTATGGATTTTGACCTGCCTTCGTGGTATAGATTTTGACATGCCTTCGTGGTATGGATTTTGACCTGCCTTCGTGGTATGGATTTTGACCTACCTTCGTGGTATGGATTTTGACCTGCCTTCGTGGTATGGATTTTGACATGCCTTCGTGGTATGGATTTTGACCTGCTTTCGTGGTATGGATTTTGACATGCCTTCGTGGTATGGGTTTAACCTGCCTTTGTGGTATGGATGTGACATGCCTTTGTGGTATGGATTTGATTGGCCCTTTATGATATTGGGTTGTCATAGGAGTATTGTATTGTTTTGGAAGTATTGTATTGCTTTGACATTAGTGTACCGCCTTCGGGTATGGGAGTATCATTGGGTATTTATGAGTAACTATGGTAATAGAAATATTGATGAAGATGGAATTGGATAAACTACGTAAGTAAATTGTAAAGGATGTTAATTGAAGAAGTAAATATCCAATGGTTTGTTGTACTGATGTGTTGAATTGTCTAAGTGAAATGTGATGATTATACCGATTGAATATGTGAACATTATGTGGTTTAAGGTATTGACTGGTATATAAATGGTATATGTTACTATGATTTATTTTAGATGATTATCTATGTGTTGTATGGGAATTCAGGATGTTGCTGTTGCGTCGTGGATGTTTGCTGATGGGAGTATAGACTGGAGTAGTCTTTTTTGTATTCCGAAATTGTATTTGTATAATGTATGTAATATGAGATATATGTTGAAGTAACTATGTTGTATAAATGATCTTTTTCGAAGGATGCAATAAGATTAGCATGAATACCTTAACTAGTGTTGTAATTGAAACAAATGGATAATTGTATGGATTATGGATTGAAATAGAATGTGATGCCATGTTTTTGATGAAAAAGTATTAGTGATTATTTCCGCATTTTGAATTGGGAAACTTAACTAATATTTAAATTCAATAAGATTTTACAAATTGGCTAAGGGGTACCTTTCCATAAGTAATCACTTCACTTTCATGAATAAAGTTTCAAAAATTTTGGGTTATAAAATCGGGTCGTTACAAAGATTCCCGACAAACTTGGTATCAAGAGCTCATGAAGATCAAGAACCTGTGTGGTGAGTGAAGCTGTGCAAGAAGAGTGTATCTTGAATCTTGTCACTGCGTGTGACGTGTTTGAGCAACGGTGAAGAGGGGTTTTTTTTATTGTGAAAGCAAGATTGAAGCTGGAAAATGGTTGGCAACGGCACAAACCTCCCCTCCATGGGACTTCCAATACTCACAGAGAAAAAATGGGATCGATGGAATACCCAAATCAAGGTGCTATTCTGTTTTCAAGAAGTCAATGAAGTAGTGGAGAATGGAGCTCCTACTTTGAATCTTGAAGCCACAGAAGCACAAAGGCAAGCTCATAGGGAAATCAATAAGAAAGATAACAAGGCTTTGTTTCTGATTCATCAATGTGTAGATGATATACACTTTGAGAAAATTCAGAATGCAACCACATCGAAAGAAGCTTGGGACATTCTTATTAGAAGCCATGCTGGTGGGGAGAAGGTAAAGAAGGTGAAGCTTCAGACCCGAAGGAGGCAATATGAGCTGCTAAATATGGAAGAAGGTGATAGAATTGGTGAATACTTCACCAAGATTCTTACAATCATAAATCAGATGAAAGGCTATGGTGAACCAATCACTGATTTGATGATAATAGAGAAGGTGATGAGATCTTTGCCTCAGAAGTTTGACTATATAGTTGTTGCAATTGAAAAAGCCAAAGATGTGAGTAAAATGAAGATTGAAGAGCTTCAAAGCTCTTTAGATGCTCATGAAATGAGGTTGCTTGATAGAAATCCTATCAAGAACACTATGAAAGCACTAAAGGCAAGTCACTACAAAGATGAAGATAGGAGGAAGGATAAGAAGTGGAGAGGGAAGCCTGGACTCCACAAGAAGTGGACATTGAATTCAGATAGAAAGAATTTAGAAGGTGATTGGCCTGAATCTTCAAATAGAAGAGAAGGGTCAAGTGTCAACAAGAGCAACAAAGGTTATGACAAGAGGAAGGTGGAGTGCTTCAAATGCCATAAACTTGGTCACTACTCCTTTGAGTGTCCTAGTGACAAGCTAAAGTAAGGCAAGAACCAAGAAAGAGAAGCATATATGGCACAAGAGGATTCAGACTCAGAACCATTGAATCTGATGGTCACTACTCCTGCAGAAAGCACAAAATAGTGAGTCATGGTATCTTAACTCAGGGTGTTCCAACCACATGACAAGGCATAGGGAATGGTTGGTAGATTTTGACTCATCTAAGACAAGCAGGGTCAAATTTGCTGATGATAGTTCATTTAAGGTTGAAGGAGTTGGCAATGTTGTGCTAACTAGGGAGAATGGCTCAAAAGCCATGATATCCAATGTGCTATTAGTACCTGAAATGAAGTGCAACCTTCTCAGCATAGGTCAGCTTATTAAAAGAGGATTCAGTGTGGTTATGAAGAATGGGCAACTTGAGCTATTTGATGTCAAAGACAAGCTGATTCTCATAAGCAAATTGACTAGGAACAGAACCTTTCAAGTAGTCATCAATGCTATAGAAGCACAACGCTTGGCAACCATGAAGATCAGTGATGAGAGTTGGTTATGGCACTCAAGATATGGGCACCTTAACTTCAAAAGTCTTCATTAGTTAGGGTCAACACACATGGTCACAGGGATTCCAACCACTATGCTACCAGACAAGGCTTGTGAAGTATGCTTGATTGGCAAGCAATCAAGGAATTCCTCCAAATCTGAAATCAGCATGAGAGCAATATCAGTGTTGGAAGTTGTTCACTCAGATGTTTGTGGTCCATTTGAGACACCATCTCTTGCTCGGGATAGGTACTTCATATCCTATGTAGATGAGCTGAGCTGAATGATCTGGTTGGATGTGTTAAAGGCAAAGAGTGATGCCTTTGAGTCATTTTTGCACTTCAAGGCTGCAATAGAGAAAGAAAGTGGAAAGCAACTTAAGATTCTGAGAACTGATGGAGGAGGAGAGTATACCTCTAACAAGTTTGAATCCTATTTCTTTGAACATAGGATCAGTCATGAAGTTACTACTCCATACACTCCACAGCATAATGGTCTAGTTGAAAGAAGGAACAGGACCATTATGGACATGGCTAGGAGCTTGATTAAAGAGAAGGGATTACCACATAGACTATGGGCTGAGGCTGTAGCAACTTCTGTGTACATCTTAAATAGATGTCCAACCAAGAAGATTGAAGGAAGGGTACCACTTGAAATCTGGATAGGAAGAAAGCCAAATATGAGTCACCTCAAAGTTTTTGGCTCACTGGTTTTCAGGCACATACCATAACAGAAGAGAACTAAACTTCAAGACAAGAGTGAGGCTATGATTCTCATAGGATATCACTCTATTGGAGCTTACAGACTCTTTGATCCAGTTAAGGAGAAAGTCCTGATTAGCAGAGATGTTCAGGTGATGGAAAATGAGCAATGAGCTGGAATCAGATGAGAACTAGCTTAAAGCAAAGGATTCCAGAGATTTCAGTTGAAGATTGTGCAGTTTCTCAAGAGTTAATTGAAGATCATACTCATGAGAACAGAATTGAAAGCTCTGTTGAAGTAGTGGAATCTCATATATCTCAGAGATCAAGATCAATGCCAAGCAGATTCAGTGATTTTGAGATTCACTCTGATGATCAAGTCACTAAGGAAGGTGATCTAATCCACTTAGAATTGATGGTTGAAGCATAACCTATTGATGATTCAGAAGCCATGAAACAATCAGTGTGGAAAGAGGCTATGGATGAAGAGATTAAATCCATTGAGAAGAACAAGACATGGCATCTGGTTGAGCTCCCAAGCAACAGACATCAGATTGGTGTCAAGTGGATCTTCAAACTAAAATTCAAACCTGATGGATCTGTCCTAAAGCACAAAGCTAGATTGGTGGCTAAAGGGTTTCTACAAAGACAAGGGTTGGATTATTCTGAGGTCTTTGCTCTTGTGGCCAGAATTGAGACAATAAGGTTGGTTGTGGCTATTGCTTGTACCAAGAAGTGGGTTATGTTTCAACTTGATGTCAAGTCAGCATTCCTACATGGTCCACTACAAGAAGAGGTCTATGTGCAGCAACCACCTGGGTTTGTGGTGAAAGGCAAGGAGCATTATGTGTATAGGTTGAAGAAGGCTCTTTATGGCCTGAAGCAGGCTCCAAGAGCCTGGATTAGAAGAATAGATTCCTTCCTGTTTGACCTGAAGTTCAGAAAATGCATTGTTAAGCATGGTGTGTATGTCAAGCAAGGTGGCGGAGAAGAACTACTAATCATATGCCTGTATGTTGATGATCTGGTAGTAACTAGGACAAGTTTGTAGGCAATTGAAGAATTCAAAGTGATGATGGAAGCTGAATTCGAAATGATAGATCTAGGCAGATTGAGTTACTTCATTGGTATGGAATTCACACTCACTTCCTCTTGTTTGGTGATGCACCAAAAGAAGTACATCAAATAAGTGCTAAAGAGGTTTAACATGGCAACTTGCAATCCTATCCCCACTCCTACTGCAACTAATGAGAAGCTGGACATAGATGAGGAAGGTGAGGCAGTAGATGGCACAAGATTCAAGCAAATAGTTGGCTGCTTGAGATTTCTATGCAATAGCAGGCCAGACATATGCCATGGAGTTGGCTTGGTGAGTAGGTTTATGAGCAATCCAAAGAAGTCTCATATGCTAGCAGCCAAGAGATTGTTGAGATACATACAAGGCACATTTGATTTTGGCATCCTATTTCCTTGTGGTGAGCAAAATTCAGAATTGGAACTCATTGGGTTTTCTGATTCAGATTATTGTGGAGATTTGGTAGAGAGAAAGAGCACTTAAGGCTACATATTTATATTGAACAAAGCACCAATTTCATGGAGTTCAAAGCTGCAACAAGTTGTTGCTTTATCA
Source organism: Lupinus albus (assembly GCA_009771035.1). NCBI lineage: Eukaryota > Viridiplantae > Streptophyta > Magnoliopsida > Fabales > Fabaceae > Lupinus > Lupinus albus. The sequence continues at coordinate 3,347,863 of CM020013.1, read as the reverse complement.
AGCTGTGAAGCAGAATACATCTCTGGTTGTTTTGCAGCTTGTCAAGCAATGTGGTTAGAAGAGTTGTTGGTTGAATTGAAGATCAAGGTGAGAACACCATTGCAGCTAAGGATAGGCAACATTTCAGCAATAAGTCTATCAAGAAATCCAGTAAGTCATGGAAGAAGCAAACACATTGAAGTAAGGTTCCATTTTCTTAGAAACTTGGTGAATAAAGAGAAGCTTGAAGTGATTCATTGCAAAACAGAATGGCAAGTGGCTGATGCACTTACAAAGGCATTAAAGCATGAAAGATTTGAAGAACTTAGGAAGATGATGGGTGTAGTATCTCTTAAATACTTGAATTAGAAGGGGATGTTGAGTTTAGTGTATAACTCATAGTATTAAAGAGATTAAATGTGTAATTAGAAGTTAGATGAACACTTGCTATTAATAGTAGGTAGTTTAGTTTTGGTGGTTGGTTGTTAAGTTGACTTCCTATATAAAGCAACTTGTGTATTTTCTCAATAAGCAATAAGACAATTTCATTCTTCTTCTTTCCTATACACACGATTTCTCCTTCTTCTGTATGCAACCTTTCTCTGTATTCTTTCTTTGCTTTTTGTGTGCAAGATTCCCAACACAAAGGATATGGCAAATTTGATTTCCTCATCTATGGTCAAAGGCAATGACATTATAATGGCCACTCGTTCGTTTATTACATGTCAATTAGAAGTTTTAAACTACAGTTGTGGAGACATGTAAAGGAAGACCCTTTCAAAAATAAGCGTATGCCACAATGAGTGACGAGCACATGGTATTCTTTAGTAAAAGGCGAAAGAATAGTTTGCTTTGTGCTCATCACATGGCTCCGTGGAGATGACAAATCGAATCCCTTCATTTTTGTATTAACAACATTTGCTTACTATCATCACTATACACAATGTGGGCTTTGGATAGTTGGGAGGAAGTACAAACTTCACAGATGAAGCTTGCTTCTACATGATCAAGACATGATTGGTTCGCATAGGAATGTTAGTATTTCACCATCAATTTGTTCATACCAACTATAAATTTACTAATGTCGAAATCCTAAGCATACTTAACAATGCATCTTTTAAACTCGCTGTAGAAAGTAGATCCTCATGATCACACATTATGAGTATGTGTTTGAATATATTATGAGTGTGTGTGAGGAGAAGTGGTAGACTGCATTGTTGTTGTTGATAAAACTTTTCACATCCAACAAATTGGCAATGTTTTATGCTTAAGGTTGTCAAACCATATAGTTGTAATTGGAGTTTGACACATATAACTCTGGGGATGGCAAAAATACCCAACCGTAAGTACCCGTCAAAATACCTACAATGGGTACCCGTAAAAATATCTAACGGGTAGGAATGGGTATCATGATATCCACCCTCCGAGTACCCGCGTATATATTTTAATTAAATTTTTTATATATTTTACATTTTATTATTATTATTTTAACATTATATTTGTCTATTTTATTATTATTTCATAATAAAATTTAGTGATAAGACTATAATCATAAAATTATCATTTACATATCATATTATTAAAGTAATAATTATTTTTATATATTAGTTATTGTAAAATATAATTAAAACTAAAAACTCGTTAGGTACCAATAGATATCTGATACCTGCACGGATACCCGTAAATAATGTTGGTTTGAGCACAAGTATACACTACCCGTACCTGTCCGGCCACGTTGTCATCCCTACATATGAGTATTGTAAGACATCTACTATGAAGTAGTAGAATGACATGTGGACAACCCAACCAAATTCATTTTCATTTATAGGGTTCTTTAATTTGACATTTTAACATGTTTTATTAGATTAATTTGAAAACTCTCATCAATAATGTTAAAAAAATGAGACAAAAAAAAAATTGAAAAAATTCCAACCGAATTATGGAGCCCTCAATAAAAGGAATCCCTCAAAAAATAAGTTTATGCCACTTTATGTGAGAAGCACACGGTATTCTTTAGTAAAAGGCGAAAGAATAGTTCGCTATGTGCTTATCAGATGGCTCTGTGACTCTTTAAACTCCTAGGTCTTTCCTTTTATATTAGTAACATTTGAATCCTCTCATTGTTTTTTCCAATGTGGACTCTATGATGTGATGTAGTATTTCTTCACCTTAAAAATCTTTTAGATCACTTTAACACTGTAAAATATTTTATTTATTTCCTTTGTTCTTCATATAACTCAATGACAAAGTTATTATGGCTATTGAAAATTGAAATGAACTATGCCTTGCAAATTTAAATGTACTTCTAACAATTCTATTAACCTTTTTTAGCTATTGTAGGCACCCGTTGAGTTTTTTTTGTTGGAGAACCTCTTGAATTTTGACCGTATATACATTGAAATGACACTAATAAGTTGAAGATATACAATTTAGATGTGTGCATGCATGAGTTTCAATTCTTCATATCAGGGAAGGTGAAGTCTATACAAATTGAGGATCTGAATCCTTCACTTTAGAAATAAGTGAAATGAAGAAAATGTAGATTTGATAAAATATATAAGAAGACAAAATCAAGTCCATCCCACAAGTGATATCCATGACTTTAAGAAAGGTAGCAACTTTATATTTATATATATATATATATGAATAAAATATCTATTATTGTCATTTTGTGGCTACAAATTGTGATTTTTTGTTGGTTGTTGAGTAAGGTTAATAAAATTGTTCTCTTGATCTACACTTTGGTTAAACATGGGATTTAGTTGTATTATGTTACTAAACCAACTTTCTACACACAAAAAATGTTATCTTTTAACTAAATACTATTAAAACTAAGAATGATAGGGTGTACCGACTCATGTTGTAGTGCAACACATGAGCGATACCTGAGAGACCCAATAGCAAGCTATTTGAATGACCTCTCCCCTTTAAAAAGTAATTTAATATCGTGCAGGCCAATGACCCACATATCAGATATTAAACTGATAAGAACAGATACTACACTTGATCTTAGCCAAAAGGCCGAGAAAGGTATGAGTTATTCCACCGTTAGCCTTCCTTTTTATATTCAGTCTTCCCTTTCTACTTCTTAACCTTGTCAATGTGAGACTAAAAATAACATTTGGTGTGAATATTGTACCTATAAAGTAACAATAAAGTTGTAGTGCCCCTTGCACTTGCTTCATTATTCAACAACTAGGAATGTAAATCATGGTTTATATCTATATGTTCCTTTCATATTCTTTGGATTAACAGTTTTTGGATTGTATCAGAGAAACTAAAGTTAATTGCAGAAAGAGGAAGACATGTTAAGCATTATTTTGCCTGTGCATAACCTGCATGCTTCACAGAAGACTAAAAATATCACTCAGAGAATACATGTATGTTTAGTCTGAATCATGTATAGTGAAATTACAAAGTATTTAGTGGTGATATTTTGGCACTTAAGACATACTCAATACTACCCTAAAAATAAGAACTCATAAAAGGGTTTTGAAAAAAAAAAAGGATAAACAAAATTAGGTACTTACTTAGCTCAAAGAGAATATGAGGCATTATGAAAGTCATATGACCTTGTTTAAAACAATTTCCCACTCCTTGAGTCCAAGTGAAGCCATCTTAAAATTCTAGCCATTAAGCTTTTTCTCTTCCTCATTCTTTTTTAGAAGGTTGATGATAGTAAGAAGTAGCTTAATTAGATTCCACAACAAGCTTTTAAATGCCAACCTCCTAGGCCAGTTTGTCATATACATTTCATTTTAGTAAAAAAAATGCATAAAACTCTTTACCTTTCTCCCACTTCAATGGGAAATCAAAATATAAAAATAATGCTGATAACTTTGTAGGGAAGGTGTCAAAAATATCATTTTCAAAAGTAAAACTTATTCACATTAATGGCATAGCTCATTAAACAGAATGAAATGATATGGCTTGGACTGTTTCATGGGGTTACTTGAGAGCAGAGATTTAAATTGCGGACCGCATCACCTAATGTGGCCGCAACACAATTACATCGGACCGCATTTGAACCGCATCAGGTCACATCGGACCGCATAGGCCGCATTGGTTTCAAAATTGTTGTTTTAATAACAAAATAATTCACACCACAATAATCGCAGTCGCCGTAGCCGCAACTATTATCACAATCACAATCGCAATTTAAAACACTGACAGGTAAAATAACATTTGAAAATTTTCATTGTATTAACTTGGATCATGCTTACATCCATCATTTTCAAGTCAAAAATGTTTCTTGTATGTCACAAGTCACAACAAAATACTTCACATTTATAGGGCAAAGCTTGAAAAGTGTAACAAAAATATAACATTGTGATGTACATAACAATGCTCTTTTCAATTAATTCAACAACATATAAAAACATATAACTTGTTAAGAATGCCCACATAGTAAATAAGATACCAAAATGTTGATTGCATAGAAATGTAATATCCCTGAGTTTAATCACAACAATATTAATACCTAGTATATTGTGATACGGTGCACAAGTCTCTCATTTAATGGAGTCTAGGGGGAATTTATGTACATAGCTTGAAAGCGAAGAGTTTGTTTCCTGAATGTTCAAATACTAGGTTCTGAAAATTACTTTCTTATGGAATAGTAGGTTCCTAATTTAAGTCATGTTTGTTTGTGTGAAAGGGAGATGAATTAAGCTTTTAACAAAAGAACATGGAATTGGTCACATCTTTATGAAGATGGGATAATTGAGGCATTTGAGGTGCACTACTAGATGTTGTGCCACCATGACTTGAAGAAGTCTTAGAAAAATCATCAAACTTCACATATTGTCCCGCCTCGGAAGTTGTTAAATATATTTGTTGATTAAGATGACTCAGAAGTTGTTATGTTCCTAATCATTAGACAATAAAAGAGTTAAAATTACAGTTAGAAATATTTCATGATTCATGTACAAGTTATGTAATGTTCATTATACTATTCAAGTAGCAATTTTTTAGTTTTCCTTTTATGATATATGAATAATTTGCTTTATTGTTTTGTTTTATACATTTCCTCTATATTGTTTTGTTTTATACATAACCAACAATAGCAAATAGGGGCAACTACAATAATGCATAAAGTAAGACAATTTCATTCTTCTTCTTTCCTATACACACGATTTCTCCTTCTTCTGTATGCAACCTTTCTCTGTATTCTTTCTTTGCTTTTTGTGTGCAAGATTCCCAACACAAAGGATATGGAAAATTTGATTTCCTCATCTATGGTCAAAGGCAATGACATTATAATGGCCACTCGTTCGTTTATTACATGTCAATTAGAAGTTTTAAACTACAGTTGTGGAGACATGTAAAGGAAGACCCTTTCAAAAATAAGCGTATGCCACAATGAGTGACGAGCACATGGTATTCTTTAGTAAAAGGCGAAAGAATAGTTTGCTTTGTGCTCATCACATGGCTCCGTGGAGATGACAAATCGAATCCCTTCATTTTTGTATTAACAACATTTGCTTACTATCATCACTATACACAATGTGGGCTTTGGATAGTTGGGAGGAAGTACAAACTTCACAGATGAAGCTTGCTTCTACATGATCAAGACATGATTGGTTCGCATAGGAATGTTAGTATTTCACCATCAATTTGTTCATACCAACTATAAATTTACTAATGTCGAAATCCTAAGCATACTTAACAATGCATCTTTTAAACTCGCTGTAGAAAGTAGATCCTCATGATCACACATTATGAGTATGTGTTTGAATATATTATGAGTGTGTGTGAGGAGAAGTGGTAGACTGCATTGTTGTTGTTGATAAAACTTTTCACATCCAACAAATTGGCAATGTTTTATGCTTAAGGTTGTCAAACCATATAGTTGTAATTGGAGTTTGACACATATAACTCTAGGGATGGCAAAAATACCCAACCGTAAGTACCCGTCAAAATACCTACAATGGGTACCCGTAAAAATATCTAACGGGTAGGAATGGGTATCATGATATCCGCCCTGCGAGTACCCGCGTATATATTTTAATTAAATTTTTTATATATTTTACATTTTATTATTATTATTTTAACATTATATTTGTCTATTTTATTATTATTTCATAATAAAATTTAGTGATAAGACTATAATCATAAAATTATCATTTACATATCATATTATTAAAGTAATAATTATTTTTATATATTAGTTATTGTAAAATATAATTAAAACTAAAAACTCGTTAGGTACCAATAGATATCTGATACCTGCACGGATACCCGTAAATAATGTTGGTTTGAGCACAAGTATACACTACCCGTACCTGTCCGGCCACGTTGTCATCCCTACATATGAGTATTGTAAGACATCTACTATGAAGTAGTAGAATGACATGTGGACAACCCAACCAAATTCATTTTCATTTATAGGGTTCTTTAATTTGACATTTTAACATGTTTTATTAGATTAATTTGAAAACTCTCATCAATAATGTTAAAAAAATGAGACAAAAAAAAAATTGAAAAAATTCCAACCGAATTATGGAGCCCTCAATAAAAGGAATCCCTCAAAAAATAAGTTTATGCCACTTTATGTGAGAAGCACACGGTATTCTTTAGTAAAAGGCGAAAGAATAGTTCGCTATGTGCTTATCAGATGGCTCTGTGACTCTTTAAACTCCTAGGTCTTTCCTTTTATATTAGTAACATTTGAATCCTCTCATTGTTTTTTCCAATGTGGACTCTATGATGTGATGTAGTATTTCTTCACCTTAAAAATCTTTTAGATCACTTTAACACTGTAAAATATTTTATTTATTTCCTTTGTTCTTCATATAACTCAATGACAAAGTTATTATGGCTATTGAAAATTGAAATGAACTATGCCTTGCAAATTTAAATGTACTTCTAACAATTCTATTAACCTTTTTTAGCTATTGTAGGCACCCGTTGAGTTTTTTTTGTTGGAGAACCTCTTGAATTTTGACCGTATATACATTGAAATGACACTAATAAGTTGAAGATATACAATTTAGATGTGTGCATGCATGAGTTTCAATTCTTCATATCAGGGAAGGTGAAGTCTATACAAATTGAGGATCTGAATCCTTCACTTTAGAAATAAGTGAAATGAAGAAAATGTAGATTTGATAAAATATATAAGAAGACAAAATCAAGTCCATCCCACAAGTGATATCCATGACTTTAAGAAAGGTAGCAACTTTATATTTATATATATATATATATGAATAAAATATCTATTATTGTCATTTTGTGGCTACAAATTGTGATTTTTTGTTGGTTGTTGAGTAAGGTTAATAAAATTGTTCTCTTGATCTACACTTTGGTTAAACATGGGATTTAGTTGTATTATGTTACTAAACCAACTTTCTACACACAAAAAATGTTATCTTTTAACTAAATACTATTAAAACTAAGAATGATAGGGTGTACCGACTCATGTTGTAGTGCAACACATGAGCGATACCTGAGAGACCCAATAGCAAGCTATTTGAATGACCTCTCCCCTTTAAAAAGTAATTTAATATCGTGCAGGCCAATGACCCACATATCAGATATTAAACTGATAAGAACAGATACTACACTTGATCTTAGCCAAAAGGCCGAGAAAGGTATGAGTTATTCCACCGTTAGCCTTCCTTTTTATATTCAGTCTTCCCTTTCTACTTCTTAACCTTGTCAATGTGAGACTAAAAATAACATTTGGTGTGAATATTGTACCTATAAAGTAACAATAAAGTTGTAGTGCCCCTTGCACTTGCTTCATTATTCAACAACTAGGAATGTAAATCATGGTTTATATCTATATGTTCCTTTCATATTCTTTGGATTAACAGTTTTTGGATTGTATCAGAGAAACTAAAGTTAATTGCAGAAAGAGGAAGACATGTTAAGCATTATTTTGCCTGTGCATAACCTGCATGCTTCACAGAAGACTAAAAATATCACTCAGAGAATACATGTATGTTTAGTCTGAATCATGTATAGTGAAATTACAAAGTATTTAGTGGTGATATTTTGGCACTTAAGACATACTCAATACTACCCTAAAAATAAGAACTCATAAAAGGGTTTTGAAAAAAAAAAAGGATAAACAAAATTAGGTACTTACTTAGCTCAAAGAGAATATGAGGCATTATGAAAGTCATATGACCTTGTTTAAAACAATTTCCCACTCCTTGAGTCCAAGTGAAGCCATCTTAAAATTCTAGCCATTAAGCTTTTTCTCTTCCTCATTCTTTTTTAGAAGGTTGATGATAGTAAGAAGTAGCTTAATTAGATTCCACAACAAGCTTTTAAATGCCAACCTCCTAGGCCAGTTTGTCATATACATTTCATTTTAGTAAAAAAAATGCATAAAACTCTTTACCTTTCTCCCACTTCAATGGGAAATCAAAATATAAAAATAATGCTGATAACTTTGTAGGGAAGGTGTCAAAAATATCATTTTCAAAAGTAAAACTTATTCACATTAATGGCATAGCTCATTAAACAGAATGAAATGATATGGCTTGGACTGTTTCATGGGGTTACTTGAGAGCAGAGATTTAAATTGCGGACCGCATCACCTAATGTGGCCGCAACACAATTACATCGGACCGCATTTGAACCGCATCAGGTCACATCGGACCGCATAGGCCGCATTGGTTTCAAAATTGTTGTTTTAATAACAAAATAATTCACACCACAATAATCGCAGTCGCCGTAGCCGCAACTATTATCACAATCACAATCGCAATTTAAAACACTGACAGGTAAAATAACATTTGAAAATTTTCATTGTATTAACTTGGATCATGCTTACATCCATCATTTTCAAGTCAAAAATGTTTCTTGTATGTCACAAGTCACAACAAAATACTTCACATTTATAGGGCAAAGCTTGAAAAGTGTAACAAAAATATAACATTGTGATGTACATAACAATGCTCTTTTCAATTAATTCAACAACATATAAAAACATATAACTTGTTAAGAATGCCCACATAGTAAATAAGATACCAAAATGCTGATTGCATAGAAATGTAATATCCCTGAGTTTAATCACAACAATATTAATACCTAGTATATTGTGATACGGTGCACAAGTCTCTCATTTAATGGAGTCTAGGGGGAATTTATGTACATAGCTTGAAAGCGAAGAGTTTGTTTCCTGAATGTTCAAATACTAGGTTCTGAAAATTACTTTCTTATGGAATAGTAGGTTCCTAATTTAAGTCATGTTTGTTTGTGTGAAAGGGAGATGAATTAAGCTTTTAACAAAAGAACATGGAATTGGTCACATCTTTATGAAGATGGGATAATTGAGGCATTTGAGGTGCACTACTAGATGTTGTGCCACCATGACTTGAAGAAGTCTTAGAAAAATCATCAAACTTCACATATTGTCCCGCCTCGGAAGTTGTTAAATATATTTGTTGATTAAGATGACTCAGAAGTTGTTATGTTCCTAATCATTAGACAATAAAAGAGTTAAAATTACAGTTAGAAATATTTCATGATTCATGTACAAGTTATGTAATGTTCATTATACTATTCAAGTAGCAATTTTTTAGTTTTCCTTTTATGATATATGAATAATTTGCTTTATTGTTTTGTTTTATACATTTCCTCTATATTGTTTTGTTTTATACATAACCAACAATAGCAAATAGGGGCAACTACAATAATGCATAAAGTAAGACAATTTCATTCTTCTTCTTTCCTATACACACGATTTCTCCTTCTTCTGTATGCAACCTTTCTCTGTATTCTTTCTTTGCTTTTTGTGTGCAAGATTCCCAACACAAAGGATATGGAAAATTTGATTTCCTCATCTATGGTCAAAGGCAATGACATTATAATGGCCACTCGTTCGTTTATTACATGTCAATTAGAAGTTTTAAACTACAGTTGTGGAGACATGTAAAGGAAGACCCTTTCAAAAATAAGCGTATGCCACAATGAGTGACGAGCACATGGTATTCTTTAGTAAAAGGCGAAAGAATAGTTTGCTTTGTGCTCATCACATGGCTCCGTGGAGATGACAAATCGAATCCCTTCATTTTTGTATTAACAACATTTGCTTACTATCATCACTATACACAATGTGGGCTTTGGATAGTTGGGAGGAAGTACAAACTTCACAGATGAAGCTTGCTTCTACATGATCAAGACATGATTGGTTCGCATAGGAATGTTAGTATTTCACCATCAATTTGTTCATACCAACTATAAATTTACTAATGTCGAAATCCTAAGCATACTTAACAATGCATCTTTTAAACTCGCTGTAGAAAGTAGATCCTCATGATCACACATTATGAGTATGTGTTTGAATATATTATGAGTGTGTGTGAGGAGAAGTGGTAGACTGCATTGTTGTTGTTGATAAAACTTTTCACATCCAACAAATTGGCAATGTTTTATGCTTAAGGTTGTCAAACCATATAGTTGTAATTGGAGTTTGACACATATAACTCTAGGGATGGCAAAAATACCCAACCGTAAGTACCCGTCAAAATACCTACAATGGGTACCCGTAAAAATATCTAACGGGTAGGAATGGGTATCATGATATCCGCCCTGCGAGTACCCGCGTATATATTTTAATTAAATTTTTTATATATTTTACATTTTATTATTATTATTTTAACATTATATTTGTCTATTTTATTATTATTTCATAATAAAATTTAGTGATAAGACTATAATCATAAAATTATCATTTACATATCATATTATTAAAGTAATAATTATTTTTATATATTAGTTATTGTAAAATATAATTAAAACTAAAAACTCGTTAGGTACCAATAGATATCTGATACCTGCACGGATACCCGTAAATAATGTTGGTTTGAGCACAAGTATACACTACCCGTACCTGTCCGGCCACGTTGTCATCCCTACATATGAGTATTGTAAGACATCTACTATGAAGTAGTAGAATGACATGTGGACAACCCAACCAAATTCATTTTCATTTATAGGGTTCTTTAATTTGACATTTTAACATGTTTTATTAGATTAATTTGAAAACTCTCATCAATAATGTTAAAAAAATGAGACAAAAAAAAAATTGAAAAAATTCCAACCGAATTATGGAGCCCTCAATAAAAGGAATCCCTCAAAAAATAAGTTTATGCCACTTTATGTGAGAAGCACACGGTATTCTTTAGTAAAAGGCGAAAGAATAGTTCGCTATGTGCTTATCAGATGGCTCTGTGACTCTTTAAACTCCTAGGTCTTTCCTTTTATATTAGTAACATTTGAATCCTCTCATTGTTTTTTCCAATGTGGACTCTATGATGTGATGTAGTATTTCTTCACCTTAAAAATCTTTTAGATCACTTTAACACTGTAAAATATTTTATTTATTTCCTTTGTTCTTCATATAACTCAATGACAAAGTTATTATGGCTATTGAAAATTGAAATGAACTATGCCTTGCAAATTTAAATGTACTTCTAACAATTCTATTAACCTTTTTTAGCTATTGTAGGCACCCGTTGAGTTTTTTTTGTTGGAGAACCTCTTGAATTTTGACCGTATATACATTGAAATGACACTAATAAGTTGAAGATATACAATTTAGATGTGTGCATGCATGAGTTTCAATTCTTCATATCAGGGAAGGTGAAGTCTATACAAATTGAGGATCTGAATCCTTCACTTTAGAAATAAGTGAAATGAAGAAAATGTAGATTTGATAAAATATATAAGAAGACAAAATCAAGTCCATCCCACAAGTGATATCCATGACTTTAAGAAAGGTAGCAACTTTATATTTATATATATATATATATGAATAAAATATCTATTATTGTCATTTTGTGGCTACAAATTGTGATTTTTTGTTGGTTGTTGAGTAAGGTTAATAAAATTGTTCTCTTGATCTACACTTTGGTTAAACATGGGATTTAGTTGTATTATGTTACTAAACCAACTTTCTACACACAAAAAATGTTATCTTTTAACTAAATACTATTAAAACTAAGAATGATAGGGTGTACCGACTCATGTTGTAGTGCAACACATGAGCGATACCTGAGAGACCCAATAGCAAGCTATTTGAATGACCTCTCCCCTTTAAAAAGTAATTTAATATCGTGCAGGCCAATGACCCACATATCAGATATTAAACTGATAAGAACAGATACTACACTTGATCTTAGCCAAAAGGCCGAGAAAGGTATGAGTTATTCCACCGTTAGCCTTCCTTTTTATATTCAGTCTTCCCTTTCTACTTCTTAACCTTGTCAATGTGAGACTAAAAATAACATTTGGTGTGAATATTGTACCTATAAAGTAACAATAAAGTTGTAGTGCCCCTTGCACTTGCTTCATTATTCAACAACTAGGAATGTAAATCATGGTTTATATCTATATGTTCCTTTCATATTCTTTGGATTAACAGTTTTTGGATTGTATCAGAGAAACTAAAGTTAATTGCAGAAAGAGGAAGACATGTTAAGCATTATTTTGCCTGTGCATAACCTGCATGCTTCACAGAAGACTAAAAATATCACTCAGAGAATACATGTATGTTTAGTCTGAATCATGTATAGTGAAATTACAAAGTATTTAGTGGTGATATTTTGGCACTTAAGACATACTCAATACTACCCTAAAAATAAGAACTCATAAAAGGGTTTTGAAAAAAAAAAAGGATAAACAAAATTAGGTACTTACTTAGCTCAAAGAGAATATGAGGCATTATGAAAGTCATATGACCTTGTTTAAAACAATTTCCCACTCCTTGAGTCCAAGTGAAGCCATCTTAAAATTCTAGCCATTAAGCTTTTTCTCTTCCTCATTCTTTTTTAGAAGGTTGATGATAGTAAGAAGTAGCTTAATTAGATTCCACAACAAGCTTTTAAATGCCAACCTCCTAGGCCAGTTTGTCATATACATTTCATTTTAGTAAAAAAAATGCATAAAACTCTTTACCTTTCTCCCACTTCAATGGGAAATCAAAATATAAAAATAATGCTGATAACTTTGTAGGGAAGGTGTCAAAAATATCATTTTCAAAAGTAAAACTTATTCACATTAATGGCATAGCTCATTAAACAGAATGAAATGATATGGCTTGGACTGTTTCATGGGGTTACTTGAGAGCAGAGATTTAAATTGCGGACCGCATCACCTAATGTGGCCGCAACACAATTACATCGGACCGCATTTGAACCGCATCAGGTCACATCGGACCGCATAGGCCGCATTGGTTTCAAAATTGTTGTTTTAATAACAAAATAATTCACACCACAATAATCGCAGTCGCCGTAGCCGCAACTATTATCACAATCACAATCGCAATTTAAAACACTGACAGGTAAAATAACATTTGAAAATTTTCATTGTATTAACTTGGATCATGCTTACATCCATCATTTTCAAGTCAAAAATGTTTCTTGTATGTCACAAGTCACAACAAAATACTTCACATTTATAGGGCAAAGCTTGAAAAGTGTAACAAAAATATAACATTGTGATGTACATAACAATGCTCTTTTCAATTAATTCAACAACATATAAAAACATATAACTTGTTAAGAATGCCCACATAGTAAATAAGATACCAAAATGCTGATTGCATAGAAATGTAATATCCCTGAGTTTAATCACAACAATATTAATACCTAGTATATTGTGATACGGTGCACAAGTCTCTCATTTAATGGAGTCTAGGGGGAATTTATGTACATAGCTTGAAAGCGAAGAGTTTGTTTCCTGAATGTTCAAATACTAGGTTCTGAAAATTACTTTCTTATGGAATAGTAGGTTCCTAATTTAAGTCATGTTTGTTTGTGTGAAAGGGAGATGAATTAAGCTTTTAACAAAAGAACATGGAATTGGTCACATCTTTATGAAGATGGGATAATTGAGGCATTTGAGGTGCACTACTAGATGTTGTGCCACCATGACTTGAAGAAGTCTTAGAAAAATCATCAAACTTCACATATTGTCCCGCCTCGGAAGTTGTTAAATATATTTGTTGATTAAGATGACTCAGAAGTTGTTATGTTCCTAATCATTAGACAATAAAAGAGTTAAAATTACAGTTAGAAATATTTCATGATTCATGTACAAGTTATGTAATGTTCATTATACTATTCAAGTAGCAATTTTTTAGTTTTCCTTTTATGATATATGAATAATTTGCTTTATTGTTTTGTTTTATACATTTCCTCTATATTGTTTTGTTTTATACATAACCAACAATAGCAAATAGGGGCAACTACAATAATGCATAAAGTAAGACAATTTCATTCTTCTTCTTTCCTATACACACGATTTCTCCTTCTTCTGTATGCAACCTTTCTCTGTATTCTTTCTTTGCTTTTTGTGTGCAAGATTCCCAACACAAAGGATATGGAAAATTTGATTTCCTCATCTATGGTCAAAGGCAATGACATTATAATGGCCACTCGTTCGTTTATTACATGTCAATTAGAAGTTTTAAACTACAGTTGTGGAGACATGTAAAGGAAGACCCTTTCAAAAATAAGCGTATGCCACAATGAGTGACGAGCACATGGTATTCTTTAGTAAAAGGCGAAAGAATAGTTTGCTTTGTGCTCATCACATGGCTCCGTGGAGATGACAAATCGAATCCCTTCATTTTTGTATTAACAACATTTGCTTACTATCATCACTATACACAATGTGGGCTTTGGATAGTTGGGAGGAAGTACAAACTTCACAGATGAAGCTTGCTTCTACATGATCAAGACATGATTGGTTCGCATAGGAATGTTAGTATTTCACCATCAATTTGTTCATACCAACTATAAATTTACTAATGTCGAAATCCTAAGCATACTTAACAATGCATCTTTTAAACTCGCTGTAGAAAGTAGATCCTCATGATCACACATTATGAGTATGTGTTTGAATATATTATGAGTGTGTGTGAGGAGAAGTGGTAGACTGCATTGTTGTTGTTGATAAAACTTTTCACATCCAACAAATTGGCAATGTTTTATGCTTAAGGTTGTCAAACCATATAGTTGTAATTGGAGTTTGACACATATAACTCTAGGGATGGCAAAAATACCCAACCGTAAGTACCCGTCAAAATACCTACAATGGGTACCCGTAAAAATATCTAACGGGTAGGAATGGGTATCATGATATCCGCCCTGCGAGTACCCGCGTATATATTTTAATTAAATTTTTTATATATTTTACATTTTATTATTATTATTTTAACATTATATTTGTCTATTTTATTATTATTTCATAATAAAATTTAGTGATAAGACTATAATCATAAAATTATCATTTACATATCATATTATTAAAGTAATAATTATTTTTATATATTAGTTATTGTAAAATATAATTAAAACTAAAAACTCGTTAGGTACCAATAGATATCTGATACCTGCACGGATACCCGTAAATAATGTTGGTTTGAGCACAAGTATACACTACCCGTACCTGTCCGGCCACGTTGTCATCCCTACATATGAGTATTGTAAGACATCTACTATGAAGTAGTAGAATGACATGTGGACAACCCAACCAAATTCATTTTCATTTATAGGGTTCTTTAATTTGACATTTTAACATGTTTTATTAGATTAATTTGAAAACTCTCATCAATAATGTTAAAAAAATGAGACAAAAAAAAAATTGAAAAAATTCCAACCGAATTATGGAGCCCTCAATAAAAGGAATCCCTCAAAAAATAAGTTTATGCCACTTTATGTGAGAAGCACACGGTATTCTTTAGTAAAAGGCGAAAGAATAGTTCGCTATGTGCTTATCAGATGGCTCTGTGACTCTTTAAACTCCTAGGTCTTTCCTTTTATATTAGTAACATTTGAATCCTCTCATTGTTTTTTCCAATGTGGACTCTATGATGTGATGTAGTATTTCTTCACCTTAAAAATCTTTTAGATCACTTTAACACTGTAAAATATTTTATTTATTTCCTTTGTTCTTCATATAACTCAATGACAAAGTTATTATGGCTATTGAAAATTGAAATGAACTATGCCTTGCAAATTTAAATGTACTTCTAACAATTCTATTAACCTTTTTTAGCTATTGTAGGCACCCGTTGAGTTTTTTTTGTTGGAGAACCTCTTGAATTTTGACCGTATATACATTGAAATGACACTAATAAGTTGAAGATATACAATTTAGATGTGTGCATGCATGAGTTTCAATTCTTCATATCAGGGAAGGTGAAGTCTATACAAATTGAGGATCTGAATCCTTCACTTTAGAAATAAGTGAAATGAAGAAAATGTAGATTTGATAAAATATATAAGAAGACAAAATCAAGTCCATCCCACAAGTGATATCCATGACTTTAAGAAAGGTAGCAACTTTATATTTATATATATATATATATGAATAAAATATCTATTATTGTCATTTTGTGGCTACAAATTGTGATTTTTTGTTGGTTGTTGAGTAAGGTTAATAAAATTGTTCTCTTGATCTACACTTTGGTTAAACATGGGATTTAGTTGTATTATGTTACTAAACCAACTTTCTACACACAAAAAATGTTATCTTTTAACTAAATACTATTAAAACTAAGAATGATAGGGTGTACCGACTCATGTTGTAGTGCAACACATGAGCGATACCTGAGAGACCCAATAGCAAGCTATTTGAATGACCTCTCCCCTTTAAAAAGTAATTTAATATCGTGCAGGCCAATGACCCACATATCAGATATTAAACTGATAAGAACAGATACTACACTTGATCTTAGCCAAAAGGCCGAGAAAGGTATGAGTTATTCCACCGTTAGCCTTCCTTTTTATATTCAGTCTTCCCTTTCTACTTCTTAACCTTGTCAATGTGAGACTAAAAATAACATTTGGTGTGAATATTGTACCTATAAAGTAACAATAAAGTTGTAGTGCCCCTTGCACTTGCTTCATTATTCAACAACTAGGAATGTAAATCATGGTTTATATCTATATGTTCCTTTCATATTCTTTGGATTAACAGTTTTTGGATTGTATCAGAGAAACTAAAGTTAATTGCAGAAAGAGGAAGACATGTTAAGCATTATTTTGCCTGTGCATAACCTGCATGCTTCACAGAAGACTAAAAATATCACTCAGAGAATACATGTATGTTTAGTCTGAATCATGTATAGTGAAATTACAAAGTATTTAGTGGTGATATTTTGGCACTTAAGACATACTCAATACTACCCTAAAAATAAGAACTCATAAAAGGGTTTTGAAAAAAAAAAAGGATAAACAAAATTAGGTACTTACTTAGCTCAAAGAGAATATGAGGCATTATGAAAGTCATATGACCTTGTTTAAAACAATTTCCCACTCCTTGAGTCCAAGTGAAGCCATCTTAAAATTCTAGCCATTAAGCTTTTTCTCTTCCTCATTCTTTTTTAGAAGGTTGATGATAGTAAGAAGTAGCTTAATTAGATTCCACAACAAGCTTTTAAATGCCAACCTCCTAGGCCAGTTTGTCATATACATTTCATTTTAGTAAAAAAAATGCATAAAACTCTTTACCTTTCTCCCACTTCAATGGGAAATCAAAATATAAAAATAATGCTGATAACTTTGTAGGGAAGGTGTCAAAAATATCATTTTCAAAAGTAAAACTTATTCACATTAATGGCATAGCTCATTAAACAGAATGAAATGATATGGCTTGGACTGTTTCATGGGGTTACTTGAGAGCAGAGATTTAAATTGCGGACCGCATCACCTAATGTGGCCGCAACACAATTACATCGGACCGCATTTGAACCGCATCAGGTCACATCGGACCGCATAGGCCGCATTGGTTTCAAAATTGTTGTTTTAATAACAAAATAATTCACACCACAATAATCGCAGTCGCCGTAGCCGCAACTATTATCACAATCACAATCGCAATTTAAAACACTGACAGGTAAAATAACATTTGAAAATTTTCATTGTATTAACTTGGATCATGCTTACATCCATCATTTTCAAGTCAAAAATGTTTCTTGTATGTCACAAGTCACAACAAAATACTTCACATTTATAGGGCAAAGCTTGAAAAGTGTAACAAAAATATAACATTGTGATGTACATAACAATGCTCTTTTCAATTAATTCAACAACATATAAAAACATATAACTTGTTAAGAATGCCCACATAGTAAATAAGATACCAAAATGCTGATTGCATAGAAATGTAATATCCCTGAGTTTAATCACAACAATATTAATACCTAGTATATTGTGATACGGTGCACAAGTCTCTCATTTAATGGAGTCTAGGGGGAATTTATGTACATAGCTTGAAAGCGAAGAGTTTGTTTCCTGAATGTTCAAATACTAGGTTCTGAAAATTACTTTCTTATGGAATAGTAGGTTCCTAATTTAAGTCATGTTTGTTTGTGTGAAAGGGAGATGAATTAAGCTTTTAACAAAAGAACATGGAATTGGTCACATCTTTATGAAGATGGGATAATTGAGGCATTTGAGGTGCACTACTAGATGTTGTGCCACCATGACTTGAAGAAGTCTTAGAAAAATCATCAAACTTCACATATTGTCCCGCCTCGGAAGTTGTTAAATATATTTGTTGATTAAGATGACTCAGAAGTTGTTATGTTCCTAATCATTAGACAATAAAAGAGTTAAAATTACAGTTAGAAATATTTCATGATTCATGTACAAGTTATGTAATGTTCATTATACTATTCAAGTAGCAATTTTTTAGTTTTCCTTTTATGATATATGAATAATTTGCTTTATTGTTTTGTTTTATACATTTCCTCTATATTGTTTTGTTTTATACATAACCAACAATAGCAAATAGGGGCAACTACAATAATGCATAAAGTAAGACAATTTCATTCTTCTTCTTTCCTATACACACGATTTCTCCTTCTTCTGTATGCAACCTTTCTCTGTATTCTTTCTTTGCTTTTTGTGTGCAAGATTCCCAACACAAAGGATATGGAAAATTTGATTTCCTCATCTATGGTCAAAGGCAATGACATTATAATGGCCACTCGTTCGTTTATTACATGTCAATTAGAAGTTTTAAACTACAGTTGTGGAGACATGTAAAGGAAGACCCTTTCAAAAATAAGCGTATGCCACAATGAGTGACGAGCACATGGTATTCTTTAGTAAAAGGCGAAAGAATAGTTTGCTTTGTGCTCATCACATGGCTCCGTGGAGATGACAAATCGAATCCCTTCATTTTTGTATTAACAACATTTGCTTACTATCATCACTATACACAATGTGGGCTTTGGATAGTTGGGAGGAAGTACAAACTTCACAGATGAAGCTTGCTTCTACATGATCAAGACATGATTGGTTCGCATAGGAATGTTAGTATTTCACCATCAATTTGTTCATACCAACTATAAATTTACTAATGTCGAAATCCTAAGCATACTTAACAATGCATCTTTTAAACTCGCTGTAGAAAGTAGATCCTCATGATCACACATTATGAGTATGTGTTTGAATATATTATGAGTGTGTGTGAGGAGAAGTGGTAGACTGCATTGTTGTTGTTGATAAAACTTTTCACATCCAACAAATTGGCAATGTTTTATGCTTAAGGTTGTCAAACCATATAGTTGTAATTGGAGTTTGACACATATAACTCTAGGGATGGCAAAAATACCCAACCGTAAGTACCCGTCAAAATACCTACAATGGGTACCCGTAAAAATATCTAACGGGTAGGAATGGGTATCATGATATCCGCCCTGCGAGTACCCGCGTATATATTTTAATTAAATTTTTTATATATTTTACATTTTATTATTATTATTTTAACATTATATTTGTCTATTTTATTATTATTTCATAATAAAATTTAGTGATAAGACTATAATCATAAAATTATCATTTACATATCATATTATTAAAGTAATAATTATTTTTATATATTAGTTATTGTAAAATATAATTAAAACTAAAAACTCGTTAGGTACCAATAGATATCTGATACCTGCACGGATACCCGTAAATAATGTTGGTTTGAGCACAAGTATACACTACCCGTACCTGTCCGGCCACGTTGTCATCCCTACATATGAGTATTGTAAGACATCTACTATGAAGTAGTAGAATGACATGTGGACAACCCAACCAAATTCATTTTCATTTATAGGGTTCTTTAATTTGACATTTTAACATGTTTTATTAGATTAATTTGAAAACTCTCATCAATAATGTTAAAAAAATGAGACAAAAAAAAAATTGAAAAAATTCCAACCGAATTATGGAGCCCTCAATAAAAGGAATCCCTCAAAAAATAAGTTTATGCCACTTTATGTGAGAAGCACACGGTATTCTTTAGTAAAAGGCGAAAGAATAGTTCGCTATGTGCTTATCAGATGGCTCTGTGACTCTTTAAACTCCTAGGTCTTTCCTTTTATATTAGTAACATTTGAATCCTCTCATTGTTTTTTCCAATGTGGACTCTATGATGTGATGTAGTATTTCTTCACCTTAAAAATCTTTTAGATCACTTTAACACTGTAAAATATTTTATTTATTTCCTTTGTTCTTCATATAACTCAATGACAAAGTTATTATGGCTATTGAAAATTGAAATGAACTATGCCTTGCAAATTTAAATGTACTTCTAACAATTCTATTAACCTTTTTTAGCTATTGTAGGCACCCGTTGAGTTTTTTTTGTTGGAGAACCTCTTGAATTTTGACCGTATATACATTGAAATGACACTAATAAGTTGAAGATATACAATTTAGATGTGTGCATGCATGAGTTTCAATTCTTCATATCAGGGAAGGTGAAGTCTATACAAATTGAGGATCTGAATCCTTCACTTTAGAAATAAGTGAAATGAAGAAAATGTAGATTTGATAAAATATATAAGAAGACAAAATCAAGTCCATCCCACAAGTGATATCCATGACTTTAAGAAAGGTAGCAACTTTATATTTATATATATATATATGAATAAAATATCTATTATTGTCATTTTGTGGCTACAAATTGTGATTTTTTGTTGGTTGTTGAGTAAGGTTAATAAAATTGTTCTCTTGATCTACACTTTGGTTAAACATGGGATTTAGTTGTATTATGTTACTAAACCAACTTTCTACACACAAAAAATGTTATCTTTTAACTAAATACTATTAAAACTAAGAATGATAGGGTGTACCGACTCATGTTGTAGTGCAACACATGAGCGATACCTGAGAGACCCAATAGCAAGCTATTTGAATGACCTCTCCCCTTTAAAAAGTAATTTAATATCGTGCAGGCCAATGACCCACATATCAGATATTAAACTGATAAGAACAGATACTACACTTGATCTTAGCCAAAAGGCCGAGAAAGGTATGAGTTATTCCACCGTTAGCCTTCCTTTTTATATTCAGTCTTCCCTTTCTACTTCTTAACCTTGTCAATGTGAGACTAAAAATAACATTTGGTGTGAATATTGTACCTATAAAGTAACAATAAAGTTGTAGTGCCCCTTGCACTTGCTTCATTATTCAACAACTAGGAATGTAAATCATGGTTTATATCTATATGTTCCTTTCATATTCTTTGGATTAACAGTTTTTGGATTGTATCAGAGAAACTAAAGTTAATTGCAGAAAGAGGAAGACATGTTAAGCATTATTTTGCCTGTGCATAACCTGCATGCTTCACAGAAGACTAAAAATATCACTCAGAGAATACATGTATGTTTAGTCTGAATCATGTATAGTGAAATTACAAAGTATTTAGTGGTGATATTTTGGCACTTAAGACATACTCAATACTACCCTAAAAATAAGAACTCATAAAAGGGTTTTGAAAAAAAAAAAGGATAAACAAAATTAGGTACTTACTTAGCTCAAAGAGAATATGAGGCATTATGAAAGTCATATGACCTTGTTTAAAACAATTTCCCACTCCTTGAGTCCAAGTGAAGCCATCTTAAAATTCTAGCCATTAAGCTTTTTCTCTTCCTCATTCTTTTTTAGAAGGTTGATGATAGTAAGAAGTAGCTTAATTAGATTCCACAACAAGCTTTTAAATGCCAACCTCCTAGGCCAGTTTGTCATATACATTTCATTTTAGTAAAAAAAATGCATAAAACTCTTTACCTTTCTCCCACTTCAATGGGAAATCAAAATATAAAAATAATGCTGATAACTTTGTAGGGAAGGTGTCAAAAATATCATTTTCAAAAGTAAAACTTATTCACATTAATGGCATAGCTCATTAAACAGAATGAAATGATATGGCTTGGACTGTTTCATGGGGTTACTTGAGAGCAGAGATTTAAATTGCGGACCGCATCACCTAATGTGGCCGCAACACAATTACATCGGACCGCATTTGAACCGCATCAGGTCACATCGGACCGCATAGGCCGCATTGGTTTCAAAATTGTTGTTTTAATAACAAAATAATTCACACCACAATAATCGCAGTCGCCGTAGCCGCAACTATTATCACAATCACAATCGCAATTTAAAACACTGACAGGTAAAATAACATTTGAAAATTTTCATTGTATTAACTTGGATCATGCTTACATCCATCATTTTCAAGTCAAAAATGTTTCTTGTATGTCACAAGTCACAACAAAATACTTCACATTTATAGGGCAAAGCTTGAAAAGTGTAACAAAAATATAACATTGTGATGTACATAACAATGCTCTTTTCAATTAATTCAACAACATATAAAAACATATAACTTGTTAAGAATGCCCACATAGTAAATAAGATACCAAAATGCTGATTGCATAGAAATGTAATATCCCTGAGTTTAATCACAACAATATTAATACCTAGTATATTGTGATACGGTGCACAAGTCTCTCATTTAATGGAGTCTAGGGGGAATTTATGTACATAGCTTGAAAGCGAAGAGTTTGTTTCCTGAATGTTCAAATACTAGGTTCTGAAAATTACTTTCTTATGGAATAGTAGGTTCCTAATTTAAGTCATGTTTGTTTGTGTGAAAGGGAGATGAATTAAGCTTTTAACAAAAGAACATGGAATTGGTCACATCTTTATGAAGATGGGATAATTGAGGCATTTGAGGTGCACTACTAGATGTTGTGCCACCATGACTTGAAGAAGTCTTAGAAAAATCATCAAACTTCACATATTGTCCCGCCTCGGAAGTTGTTAAATATATTTGTTGATTAAGATGACTCAGAAGTTGTTATGTTCCTAATCATTAGACAATAAAAGAGTTAAAATTACAGTTAGAAATATTTCATGATTCATGTACAAGTTATGTAATGTTCATTATACTATTCAAGTAGCAATTTTTTAGTTTTCCTTTTATGATATATGAATAATTTGCTTTATTGTTTTGTTTTATACATTTCCTCTATATTGTTTTGTTTTATACATAACCAACAATAGCAAATAGGGGCAACTACAATAATGCATAAAGTAAGACAATTTCATTCTTCTTCTTTCCTATACACACGATTTCTCCTTCTTCTGTATGCAACCTTTCTCTGTATTCTTTCTTTGCTTTTTGTGTGCAAGATTCCCAACACAAAGGATATGGAAAATTTGATTTCCTCATCTATGGTCAAAGGCAATGACATTATAATGGCCACTCGTTCGTTTATTACATGTCAATTAGAAGTTTTAAACTACAGTTGTGGAGACATGTAAAGGAAGACCCTTTCAAAAATAAGCGTATGCCACAATGAGTGACGAGCACATGGTATTCTTTAGTAAAAGGCGAAAGAATAGTTTGCTTTGTGCTCATCACATGGCTCCGTGGAGATGACAAATCGAATCCCTTCATTTTTGTATTAACAACATTTGCTTACTATCATCACTATACACAATGTGGGCTTTGGATAGTTGGGAGGAAGTACAAACTTCACAGATGAAGCTTGCTTCTACATGATCAAGACATGATTGGTTCGCATAGGAATGTTAGTATTTCACCATCAATTTGTTCATACCAACTATAAATTTACTAATGTCGAAATCCTAAGCATACTTAACAATGCATCTTTTAAACTCGCTGTAGAAAGTAGATCCTCATGATCACACATTATGAGTATGTGTTTGAATATATTATGAGTGTGTGTGAGGAGAAGTGGTAGACTGCATTGTTGTTGTTGATAAAACTTTTCACATCCAACAAATTGGCAATGTTTTATGCTTAAGGTTGTCAAACCATATAGTTGTAATTGGAGTTTGACACATATAACTCTAGGGATGGCAAAAATACCCAACCGTAAGTACCCGTCAAAATACCTACAATGGGTACCCGTAAAAATATCTAACGGGTAGGAATGGGTATCATGATATCCGCCCTGCGAGTACCCGCGTATATATTTTAATTAAATTTTTTATATATTTTACATTTTATTATTATTATTTTAACATTATATTTGTCTATTTTATTATTATTTCATAATAAAATTTAGTGATAAGACTATAATCATAAAATTATCATTTACATATCATATTATTAAAGTAATAATTATTTTTATATATTAGTTATTGTAAAATATAATTAAAACTAAAAACTCGTTAGGTACCAATAGATATCTGATACCTGCACGGATACCCGTAAATAATGTTGGTTTGAGCACAAGTATACACTACCCGTACCTGTCCGGCCACGTTGTCATCCCTACATATGAGTATTGTAAGACATCTACTATGAAGTAGTAGAATGACATGTGGACAACCCAACCAAATTCATTTTCATTTATAGGGTTCTTTAATTTGACATTTTAACATGTTTTATTAGATTAATTTGAAAACTCTCATCAATAATGTTAAAAAAATGAGACAAAAAAAAAATTGAAAAAATTCCAACCGAATTATGGAGCCCTCAATAAAAGGAATCCCTCAAAAAATAAGTTTATGCCACTTTATGTGAGAAGCACACGGTATTCTTTAGTAAAAGGCGAAAGAATAGTTCGCTATGTGCTTATCAGATGGCTCTGTGACTCTTTAAACTCCTAGGTCTTTCCTTTTATATTAGTAACATTTGAATCCTCTCATTGTTTTTTCCAATGTGGACTCTATGATGTGATGTAGTATTTCTTCACCTTAAAAATCTTTTAGATCACTTTAACACTGTAAAATATTTTATTTATTTCCTTTGTTCTTCATATAACTCAATGACAAAGTTATTATGGCTATTGAAAATTGAAATGAACTATGCCTTGCAAATTTAAATGTACTTCTAACAATTCTATTAACCTTTTTTAGCTATTGTAGGCACCCGTTGAGTTTTTTTTGTTGGAGAACCTCTTGAATTTTGACCGTATATACATTGAAATGACACTAATAAGTTGAAGATATACAATTTAGATGTGTGCATGCATGAGTTTCAATTCTTCATATCAGGGAAGGTGAAGTCTATACAAATTGAGGATCTGAATCCTTCACTTTAGAAATAAGTGAAATGAAGAAAATGTAGATTTGATAAAATATATAAGAAGACAAAATCAAGTCCATCCCACAAGTGATATCCATGACTTTAAGAAAGGTAGCAACTTTATATTTATATATATATATATATGAATAAAATATCTATTATTGTCATTTTGTGGCTACAAATTGTGATTTTTTGTTGGTTGTTGAGTAAGGTTAATAAAATTGTTCTCTTGATCTACACTTTGGTTAAACATGGGATTTAGTTGTATTATGTTACTAAACCAACTTTCTACACACAAAAAATGTTATCTTTTAACTAAATACTATTAAAACTAAGAATGATAGGGTGTACCGACTCATGTTGTAGTGCAACACATGAGCGATACCTGAGAGACCCAATAGCAAGCTATTTGAATGACCTCTCCCCTTTAAAAAGTAATTTAATATCGTGCAGGCCAATGACCCACATATCAGATATTAAACTGATAAGAACAGATACTACACTTGATCTTAGCCAAAAGGCCGAGAAAGGTATGAGTTATTCCACCGTTAGCCTTCCTTTTTATATTCAGTCTTCCCTTTCTACTTCTTAACCTTGTCAATGTGAGACTAAAAATAACATTTGGTGTGAATATTGTACCTATAAAGTAACAATAAAGTTGTAGTGCCCCTTGCACTTGCTTCATTATTCAACAACTAGGAATGTAAATCATGGTTTATATCTATATGTTCCTTTCATATTCTTTGGATTAACAGTTTTTGGATTGTATCAGAGAAACTAAAGTTAATTGCAGAAAGAGGAAGACATGTTAAGCATTATTTTGCCTGTGCATAACCTGCATGCTTCACAGAAGACTAAAAATATCACTCAGAGAATACATGTATGTTTAGTCTGAATCATGTATAGTGAAATTACAAAGTATTTAGTGGTGATATTTTGGCACTTAAGACATACTCAATACTACCCTAAAAATAAGAACTCATAAAAGGGTTTTGAAAAAAAAAAAGGATAAACAAAATTAGGTACTTACTTAGCTCAAAGAGAATATGAGGCATTATGAAAGTCATATGACCTTGTTTAAAACAATTTCCCACTCCTTGAGTCCAAGTGAAGCCATCTTAAAATTCTAGCCATTAAGCTTTTTCTCTTCCTCATTCTTTTTTAGAAGGTTGATGATAGTAAGAAGTAGCTTAATTAGATTCCACAACAAGCTTTTAAATGCCAACCTCCTAGGCCAGTTTGTCATATACATTTCATTTTAGTAAAAAAAATGCATAAAACTCTTTACCTTTCTCCCACTTCAATGGGAAATCAAAATATAAAAATAATGCTGATAACTTTGTAGGGAAGGTGTCAAAAATATCATTTTCAAAAGTAAAACTTATTCACATTAATGGCATAGCTCATTAAACAGAATGAAATGATATGGCTTGGACTGTTTCATGGGGTTACTTGAGAGCAGAGATTTAAATTGCGGACCGCATCACCTAATGTGGCCGCAACACAATTACATCGGACCGCATTTGAACCGCATCAGGTCACATCGGACCGCATAGGCCGCATTGGTTTCAAAATTGTTGTTTTAATAACAAAATAATTCACACCACAATAATCGCAGTCGCCGTAGCCGCAACTATTATCACAATCACAATCGCAATTTAAAACACTGACAGGTAAAATAACATTTGAAAATTTTCATTGTATTAACTTGGATCATGCTTACATCCATCATTTTCAAGTCAAAAATGTTTCTTGTATGTCACAAGTCACAACAAAATACTTCACATTTATAGGGCAAAGCTTGAAAAGTGTAACAAAAATATAACATTGTGATGTACATAACAATGCTCTTTTCAATTAATTCAACAACATATAAAAACATATAACTTGTTAAGAATGCCCACATAGTAAATAAGATACCAAAATGCTGATTGCATAGAAATGTAATATCCCTGAGTTTAATCACAACAATATTAATACCTAGTATATTGTGATACGGTGCACAAGTCTCTCATTTAATGGAGTCTAGGGGGAATTTATGTACATAGCTTGAAAGCGAAGAGTTTGTTTCCTGAATGTTCAAATACTAGGTTCTGAAAATTACTTTCTTATGGAATAGTAGGTTCCTAATTTAAGTCATGTTTGTTTGTGTGAAAGGGAGATGAATTAAGCTTTTAACAAAAGAACATGGAATTGGTCACATCTTTATGAAGATGGGATAATTGAGGCATTTGAGGTGCACTACTAGATGTTGTGCCACCATGACTTGAAGAAGTCTTAGAAAAATCATCAAACTTCACATATTGTCCCGCCTCGGAAGTTGTTAAATATATTTGTTGATTAAGATGACTCAGAAGTTGTTATGTTCCTAATCATTAGACAATAAAAGAGTTAAAATTACAGTTAGAAATATTTCATGATTCATGTACAAGTTATGTAATGTTCATTATACTATTCAAGTAGCAATTTTTTAGTTTTCCTTTTATGATATATGAATAATTTGCTTTATTGTTTTGTTTTATACATTTCCTCTATATTGTTTTGTTTTATACATAACCAACAATAGCAAATAGGGGCAACTACAATAATGCATAAAGTAAGACAATTTCATTCTTCTTCTTTCCTATACACACGATTTCTCCTTCTTCTGTATGCAACCTTTCTCTGTATTCTTTCTTTGCTTTTTGTGTGCAAGATTCCCAACACAAAGGATATGGCAAATTTGATTTCCTCATCTATGGTCAAAGGCAATGACATTATAATGGCCACTCGTTCGTTTATTACATGTCAATTAGAAGTTTTAAACTACAGTTGTGGAGACATGTAAAGGAAGACCCTTTCAAAAATAAGCGTATGCCACAATGAGTGACGAGCACATGGTATTCTTTAGTAAAAGGCGAAAGAATAGTTTGCTTTGTGCTCATCACATGGCTCCGTGGAGATGACAAATCGAATCCCTTCATTTTTGTATTAACAACATTTGCTTACTATCATCACTATACACAATGTGGGCTTTGGATAGTTGGGAGGAAGTACAAACTTCACAGATGAAGCTTGCTTCTACATGATCAAGACATGATTGGTTCGCATAGGAATGTTAGTATTTCACCATCAATTTGTTCATACCAACTATAAATTTACTAATGTCGAAATCCTAAGCATACTTAACAATGCATCTTTTAAACTCGCTGTAGAAAGTAGATCCTCATGATCACACATTATGAGTATGTGTTTGAATATATTATGAGTGTGTGTGAGGAGAAGTGGTAGACTGCATTGTTGTTGTTGATAAAACTTTTCACATCCAACAAATTGGCAATGTTTTATGCTTAAGGTTGTCAAACCATATAGTTGTAATTGGAGTTTGACACATATAACTCTAGGGATGGCAAAAATACCCAACCGTAAGTACCCGTCAAAATACCTACAATGGGTACCCGTAAAAATATCTAACGGGTAGGAATGGGTATCATGATATCCGCCCTGCGAGTACCCGCGTATATATTTTAATTAAATTTTTTATATATTTTACATTTTATTATTATTATTTTAACATTATATTTGTCTATTTTATTATTATTTCATAATAAAATTTAGTGATAAGACTATAATCATAAAATTATCATTTACATATCATATTATTAAAGTAATAATTATTTTTATATATTAGTTATTGTAAAATATAATTAAAACTAAAAACTCGTTAGGTACCAATAGATATCTGATACCTGCACGGATACCCGTAAATAATGTTGGTTTGAGCACAAGTATACACTACCCGTACCTGTCCGGCCACGTTGTCATCCCTACATATGAGTATTGTAAGACATCTACTATGAAGTAGTAGAATGACATGTGGACAACCCAACCAAATTCATTTTCATTTATAGGGTTCTTTAATTTGACATTTTAACATGTTTTATTAGATTAATTTGAAAACTCTCATCAATAATGTTAAAAAAATGAGACAAAAAAAAAATTGAAAAAATTCCAACCGAATTATGGAGCCCTCAATAAAAGGAATCCCTCAAAAAATAAGTTTATGCCACTTTATGTGAGAAGCACACGGTATTCTTTAGTAAAAGGCGAAAGAATAGTTCGCTATGTGCTTATCAGATGGCTCTGTGACTCTTTAAACTCCTAGGTCTTTCCTTTTATATTAGTAACATTTGAATCCTCTCATTGTTTTTTCCAATGTGGACTCTATGATGTGATGTAGTATTTCTTCACCTTAAAAATCTTTTAGATCACTTTAACACTGTAAAATATTTTATTTATTTCCTTTGTTCTTCATATAACTCAATGACAAAGTTATTATGGCTATTGAAAATTGAAATGAACTATGCCTTGCAAATTTAAATGTACTTCTAACAATTCTATTAACCTTTTTTAGCTATTGTAGGCACCCGTTGAGTTTTTTTTGTTGGAGAACCTCTTGAATTTTGACCGTATATACATTGAAATGACACTAATAAGTTGAAGATATACAATTTAGATGTGTGCATGCATGAGTTTCAATTCTTCATATCAGGGAAGGTGAAGTCTATACAAATTGAGGATCTGAATCCTTCACTTTAGAAATAAGTGAAATGAAGAAAATGTAGATTTGATAAAATATATAAGAAGACAAAATCAAGTCCATCCCACAAGTGATATCCATGACTTTAAGAAAGGTAGCAACTTTATATTTATATATATATATATATGAATAAAATATCTATTATTGTCATTTTGTGGCTACAAATTGTGATTTTTTGTTGGTTGTTGAGTAAGGTTAATAAAATTGTTCTCTTGATCTACACTTTGGTTAAACATGGGATTTAGTTGTATTATGTTACTAAACCAACTTTCTACACACAAAAAATGTTATCTTTTAACTAAATACTATTAAAACTAAGAATGATAGGGTGTACCGACTCATGTTGTAGTGCAACACATGAGCGATACCTGAGAGACCCAATAGCAAGCTATTTGAATGACCTCTCCCCTTTAAAAAGTAATTTAATATCGTGCAGGCCAATGACCCACATATCAGATATTAAACTGATAAGAACAGATACTACACTTGATCTTAGCCAAAAGGCCGAGAAAGGTATGAGTTATTCCACCGTTAGCCTTCCTTTTTATATTCAGTCTTCCCTTTCTACTTCTTAACCTTGTCAATGTGAGACTAAAAATAACATTTGGTGTGAATATTGTACCTATAAAGTAACAATAAAGTTGTAGTGCCCCTTGCACTTGCTTCATTATTCAACAACTAGGAATGTAAATCATGGTTTATATCTATATGTTCCTTTCATATTCTTTGGATTAACAGTTTTTGGATTGTATCAGAGAAACTAAAGTTAATTGCAGAAAGAGGAAGACATGTTAAGCATTATTTTGCCTGTGCATAACCTGCATGCTTCACAGAAGACTAAAAATATCACTCAGAGAATACATGTATGTTTAGTCTGAATCATGTATAGTGAAATTACAAAGTATTTAGTGGTGATATTTTGGCACTTAAGATATACTCAATACTACCCTAAAAATAAGAACTCATAAAAGGGTTTTGAAAAAAAAAAAGGATAAACAAAATTAGGTACTTACTTAGCTCAAAGAGAATATGAGGCATTATGAAAGTCATATGACCTTGTTTAAAACAATTTCCCACTCCTTGAGTCCAAGTGAAGCCATCTTAAAATTCTAGCCATTAAGCTTTTTCTCTTCCTCATTCTTTTTTAGAAGGTTGATGATAGTAAGAAGTAGCTTAATTAGATTCCACAACAAGCTTTTAAATGCCAACCTCCTAGGCCAGTTTGTCATATACATTTCATTTTAGTAAAAAAAATGCATAAAACTCTTTACCTTTCTCCCACTTCAATGGGAAATCAAAATATAAAAATAATGCTGATAACTTTGTAGGGAAGGTGTCAAAAATATCATTTTCAAAAGTAAAACTTATTCACATTAATGGCATAGCTCATTAAACAGAATGAAATGATATGGCTTGGACTGTTTCATGGGGTTACTTGAGAGCAGAGATTTAAATTGCGGACCGCATCACCTAATGTGGCCGCAACACAATTACATCGGACCGCATTTGAACCGCATCAGGTCACATCGGACCGCATAGGCCGCATTGGTTTCAAAATTGTTGTTTTAATAACAAAATAATTCACACCACAATAATCGCAGTCGCCGTAGCCGCAACTATTATCACAATCACAATCGCAATTTAAAACACTGACAGGTAAAATAACATTTGAAAATTTTCATTGTATTAACTTGGATCATGCTTACATCCATCATTTTCAAGTCAAAAATGTTTCTTGTATGTCACAAGTCACAACAAAATACTTCACATTTATAGGGCAAAGCTTGAAAAGTGTAACAAAAATATAACATTGTGATGTACATAACAATGCTCTTTTCAATTAATTCAACAACATATAAAAACATATAACTTGTTAAGAATGCCCACATAGTAAATAAGATACCAAAATGCTGATTGCATAGAAATGTAATATCCCTGAGTTTAATCACAACAATATTAATACCTAGTATATTGTGATACGGTGCACAAGTCTCTCATTTAATGGAGTCTAGGGGGAATTTATGTACATAGCTTGAAAGCGAAGAGTTTGTTTCCTGAATGTTCAAATACTAGGTTCTGAAAATTACTTTCTTATGGAATAGTAGGTTCCTAATTTAAGTCATGTTTGTTTGTGTGAAAGGGAGATGAATTAAGCTTTTAACAAAAGAACATGGAATTGGTCACATCTTTATGAAGATGGGATAATTGAGGCATTTGAGGTGCACTACTAGATGTTGTGCCACCATGACTTGAAGAAGTCTTAGAAAAATCATCAAACTTCACATATTGTCCCGCCTCGGAAGTTGTTAAATATATTTGTTGATTAAGATGACTCAGAAGTTGTTATGTTCCAAATCATTAGACAATAAAAGAGTTAAAATTACAGTTAGAAATATTTCATGATTCATGTACAAGTTATGTAA
Organism: Lupinus albus; assembly: GCA_009771035.1. Lineage (NCBI taxonomy): Eukaryota > Viridiplantae > Streptophyta > Magnoliopsida > Fabales > Fabaceae > Lupinus > Lupinus albus. The sequence goes on along the minus strand of CM020013.1, from coordinate 3,315,574 downwards.
TGTTCATTATACTATTCAAGTAGCAATTTTTTAGTTTTCCTTTTATGATATATGAATAATTTGCTTTATTGTTTTGTTTTATACATTTCCTCTATATTGTTTTGTTTTATACATAACCAACAATAGCAAATAGGGGCAACTACAATAATGCATAAAGTACAGCTTAATGAGAATCATTTTCAGCCATAAACCCAATGGATTGGTAAGAGAAATATGTTCCAAAATAAGATTGCTAATGATAATGATGTTGCAAATCATATGTGGAGAACCAAATCTCTTCATGCAAAACATGGTAATGTGTAGGTCGAGTTGTCCCATTTTTTAACATTACATGTTACGAAGATAGCTTGCAAAGCAAGGAAAGGAAAGAAGAAGGAAGCTGATATAGTTTTTATCATTAGATTGGATAAGTAGAATCTAATATGGGAAAAATAATTATCGGATAAGCTTAAAACTACACCTCAAAAGTTTTGAAGTTTGATTAAAGGCTCGTATTTAGTATTTTTGGGTGCAAATCCATGGTTGAGTTCATATACAAATTGGTTCCTCAATACAAGAGATAATTGTTGTGTTGGGCAAGGCTAAAGCTTATAAAATAATATTAAATTCTTACACCACTTTAACGTCCTAACCAAAATAGTATGTGAAGAATAAATGGGTAGACCGAACCCACCCGAGTAAGTCCAGCCCAAATCCAATTTTAAAATAGTCTCACCTGTTTAGGCTAAAATGTCTATAGTACATAAGCCCTATGAACTTTCAGACTTCTAACATGCCCAGATTTTTTTTTATAACTACTTGTACAGTAAAACTTCACATTAAGCTTAAAAGCAAATTCTAAAATGATAATGGATGAATAGAACATTCATCCCATTTTGAGGTCTTCTCACACCATACGTATCTCTCTAAAAATACTATATTTTTAACAGAAAATATATATATATATATATTCACTGATAACAGATTTTTATAATGCATCATCTACCATTCATTTTTAACCATCATCTTACATAAAAGTAATACAAATGAATGGTAGATAATGTACTGAATGTGTATGAATCTTTAAAGCATAGATATTAGACTCTAATTTTAAGAAATCTGCAAGTCAGTCAAAATCAAGTTCCAGTGCCAATATCTAAGTCAATTTCCTCTCCTCAAATTCACGCCATACAAAACAGATAAAATCCTCAAACAACTTCAGAAAAGAAAATGGAGCATAATCTCATTAATACAGTCAGAATGCTGATCTCATTGAAATTACAGAAACCCAACAAGGACACCTACAAGCTCCGGTAATCTATGACGGTGACTTCGTCATCTGGGGCATCCAGATCTTGATAACTGCAACACCATCACGGTAAAGTTAATCAGAGACAACAAACACATATATGTTACAAGACCCTCCTGTTGAACACAAATACACACAAGTTTTGTGCACCGACCCAACATCAATGGTTAAAAGGACCACATTAGTTATGTTGAAAACATATTATGTCTTCATCTCTCCAAATATACCTCTTATGTTATTTAATAACATTGGAGAATCTGAACCCAAATCTAAATGGAATGCAAATAGAAAATTGAATAGATGCATTCATCAGTTGCCAGACTCAATCTCTTGTTACATGGATATCATTTTGAACATTAATGCTTATCTCAATTCTCAAAAAAAAAAAATCAGGCCATAGTTAGCTACATTTTTTACTTTCAAGTAAAGGGCTCGCAAAAATAGTGACTATTAGACATTAGGAAATGGATGAATAACTTAGGTACTGAAGATACATTCCGAACTTTCATGGGGGGAGGGGGGGAATTTTACATGCAGACAAAGTCTAAAGATCACATACGTGAGCAGAAAAGAGATAACATGTTTTGGAGACATCATAAGTGAACAAGAGTCCTGCAAAAGATTTACCTGCGCATCCGTCGAGGATCTGGTCTAAAAGCAGGAGGAACACCAATTATTGGCGCGGATCCACCCACATGAGGACCAGAACGCATCTTCCTTCCAGGAGCATCGTATGAAGGTGGTCCCCCTTGCTCTCTTAGCATTTGCATTGCAACTTCTGGTGGAGCAGGAACAAAAGGTCCCAAAGGCCTGTAGGGTTGAAAATTATGTAAGTACCAGCAAAATCTCAATAAAGCAATAATAAAGTGGATCAGAGTCAGAAGAATAGGAAGAGCAACCAACCCAGCCCCAGGTACAGGCATCAAAACTTGGGGAGGAGGGGGCATATCTGGGGTAAACTGAGGTACAGAAGGCCCTCCATAAGCATCATACATTGCTTCATCATGGTTTCCCAACTGCCTCTCACCGGATGGGGAATTGTCAGGCCTATCTCCATTTATTCTGTCACCTCTATCATGATCTCGCCGACTACCACGATCATCTTTCAATCGGCCATCCAGACCTCCTAATCTTTGCTTAAGAGACTTGACCCTCTACATGCAGAACACAAAATGGACCATGAGCATTTGAAAATCAAACCACAAAAAACAGGTTTTATACATATCACTATGTTTAAGCCATAAATTCCAAAAGATTGATGAATCAAACTACTTACCCCATAGATAAAAACAGCATGCATTTAAAAGGAAATTATTCATAAAAAACTTAAGCAAAGATGTAAGTCATGAATCATCATTAGTAATATTTTTATTCTGAATATATTGGCAAAGTAAATAAAATCACAACTCTACCTGAGGTTGCTGCATGACAGGCGTTCCTCCGGGTGCATCTGAATCACTACAATGATAATAAGGCCATTATAATTGATATTTCCACAAACACATGGTTGCAACACAAATTACAAAACAAAAGAAGACTCAAATTAAAACTTACTTCATGTAATTTTGGAAATAAAGATCCTCACTCAATTTTGAAGTCAGATCAGTGACAAGCTCTGGGTGTTTTAGCTTCAGATGTTTGTGCACAAATTCAGTAGCATGAAAAAGCTTGGTGCAGCCTTTAGCCCCACAACCATACTTCCACCCATACTTTTCATCCCTAATTTTTCGCACATATGCATCCAAGAACTCAACTGCTGCAGCATCTATCTTCTCCTTAGCAGTCCTAACCTCCAAGGGATCTTGGCCATTCAACCTTTCCTGCCAAAACGAATCAACTTTCATCTCCCATTCAGACCCTGATTTACCTTTTTCTTCATGCCCTGCTCCTTCTGGTCTTACATGCCTAAAACCCTTAGCCTCATTCGTCTCAGTCATGCCATAATAATCTACACCATGAACCCGCCAAAGATATGTAATAAGTGTGTCAAGTAGCTCAACACCCTCTAAACCCTTAACAGATGTTAAGCCCCGTATAATTACTGTGGGGCCCACAGATCCACTGTGAGCCTTGTCATCATTTTTGTTGTGATCGCTCGTGCATAAAATATTATCTTCAATTCCCTTCTCCATGTCAAGCTTATGAACTACAGCCTCAGCTTGTTGAATATCCTGTCGTATGCGTTTAGGTTCAGAACTAATAGGGTGAGCCTTTGGAGCAGCTAGGAAATCACTATCTTTATTAGGTTCCCTCTCATGTCTTCTTCGTTTAAGACCAGCATCTGTTTCCTCCTCTGAATGTGGCTCGCTGACATGCCCGGATTTGCTGGATGAAGAGTTGTTTAAACCAGGATTTCTGCATTGATTGTAATTCAAAGTATTCTCATCACACAAAGAATGTTGAAAGCACAAGAAGAGCATACACTTGATCACAGACACGCGCACACACACACACATAGAGACAGAGAGGAGGAAAACATACAGGTCTAGTGTTCCACTTTGCAAATCAAGCAAAAAATCCTTTGCCAGCCTTCGAGCATTTTCATTCCTCCTAAAAAATGTTATGCCAGATAGGATTGGCTACAATTAGATATCTTAATCAAAATCTTCACCTATCTAGTAACCAATAACCATTCAAGTAAAAATACTTGTATGTGATCCATCAATATGAAAATGATCTGGGTTCACTTCTTCATAGACTGTACGATCCGGGTAGACTCACCTTTCAATTACTGTCAGTAAATTTGTCGGATGATATTTATCTTTCAACCTACATAAAAGGAAAATCAATTAAATAAAAGAATAAGATTGATTGTGCTTAAAACAACACGTAATTTATACTATACACTATACAGAGTTGACATTTGAAGAATTGAAATTTTAGAGAGGAAACCCATACCACTCCTCATTCTTATGAGCATTAAAGTAAGCTCGCTTTTGAGTAGAAATATACTCTGATTTGTACTCTTGATACCTAGAAAATAAATTACACATCATTTGTCAACGAGAATTCCATAATTCTTCATTATTTAGAGCTTAGGCACTGTGCAAAAGATATTTTTCTCCAAAACTTACCTACACTCAGCTTCAGATGGCAGAATATCATCCTCAAGCTCCTGGATGAATTGCTTATAGGACATCAACCCCTCTCTGGAACAATTCACAAGCATCTTCAAGTTAACAGACTTAACCAGAAAGAGCATATTGTCAAATAGAGAAAAATAAAGAAAACCTATGAACCAGCAGTGACATGGTCAACTTTTTCATTCTTAACCTTGATAACTAGCTCTCTAGGGATGAAAAGAGGAATTAAAATTAAATAATATATCGAATACGTCAGTTTTGCTATTTAAGGGCAAAACCTACACTAAAGAAACAATTAAGTATAGAAATATAACCTAGATTGACTGACATCCAGTAACGAGCCCAGAACAAAATTCTTAGAAGGTTGAGGTCAAAAGCAGTCAAGTAGGCAAGACAAATTGCAATTGAATACAAACTGATGTATTAGAAAATGTAGGGAATGATCAAATAAACTTGATATTTTGGAAAAGTTGTTTGCGAGTTCGCAAAAAACATTGTATAGTACAAATTGGGGTAGATTAATACATGAACGATCACTAATGTGGTAGCATGAATATGACCAAGGTATTCTAATAGTTAACTTCCAACTAAGAAAACAATGGTGGCCCAATGCACGACACTTCCACCAAGTGGGTTCTGGGGAGGGTAAATGTACCAACCTTACCCTCGCAAGCAAAGTGTTGAGAATTTGAAAACATGACCTCTAGATCGCAAGGCCAGCACTTCCGCCGAGGCTCACCCTCTTCCAATTAGAAAAATTAATTATTTTTTTTTAAATGGAGGTTCACTTATGAAATAATGAATATATATATATATATTTATATATAGAGAGAGAACATTAAACTTCTAGAAAAACATATTCAATTAATGCAGTCCGCCTCTCTTTAAAAACTTCCTGATATTTACATTCATTCAGTCATGTTCTTTCCACATGGCTATGTTATCATTTTCACTCACAATGCTTTTCTTTTCACCAGTATCTTGTACAAACTGATCACTCATACAAATCTCGTTTTGTTTATAAGTTCATAATGAAAGTTGGAATAGCAATCCTGAAGAGACCAATCTTCATCAAAGTATACAACCAGTGTGATAAATCCCTAGCAATCAAAGAAGACTTGGGGCCTGTTTGAAAGAAGTGGAAAAGTGAGAAAAGGGAGGGAAAACATACTGCTGTGTAAGCTTTCCCCTCTTTCCCACTTCTCGCAAACAGACCCTTAGTATTCTCATGCAAAAACTGTCCTCCGTCGCTTTCCAGAGATTTATTTGCCATGACATAATAGCATCTTTCTTAAATTTCCTTCATCATTGGTATCTTCTATTTGAATGCCATCGGTGCTTGCAGGTGATTTTATTTTAATACTTAGTCCTTCTCTAAGTGCATTTGGATCCAAATTTCAGGTTCACATAAATAGCTGAAGGAGAATCAGAATGTTGAGAGCCCAAATGTTTTCTATACACACACACACACATTAAATTCCTTTAATAACATCAAGTATCATCTCCCAACTGGCTCTACAAATAGTAGCAAAGATCTGATGTTGGCTTTGTACCATCACTATAGTAAGGTCAAAAATATATCTTCCACTGGAAATTCCCCCACATGATGAAAAGCATACTTACACCAGATTAATATGAAATTTCACTCAACAGCATAAACCCTTAAAGTACATGTTTCATGTCCTGCAATGGTAAGAGTATATATTGGCATGTTTGCCAATTTTATTTTCTGAACTATATGCTCTCAATTATAAAACTTCTCGCTTTTTGTGCAGAAAATACTTGATTGACACAATGAAGGGGCTATTTATCCATTGATGATTAAATTAAAGAAAAATAAAAAGCTGATCCTATGGTTTATCACTAAAATAAAGAAGTATAAAAGCTGACCTTTGTGAACCACCACCTGGCAAGCCTGGATAACTGCGATTGACATCTGCAAAATGTACCCAAAAGATAGAATCACATTAACAATAAGTTGATTCAGACCCAAAAAAGAAGACATACTTGACTAAGTCTACAACAAAACATTTCCATTTGGGAGAAAACCAAAAATTAAAATATAAATACTGAACAAAACCCAGAGGGAGATATTTTGGGGCATGGGCGGAAAAGATGCCTCGCGTAGAGAAACAGTCAATATTCATGTAAAAATAGAATACATGTCATATGAGATAAAAATATCCTCTTAAACAACGAAAACATTTGAAATCCAAATTCTGTTTTCTTGTTTTATACGACTGCAGAAAAGTCTTTTTCGTGTCAGTGAATTGAAGATCAAAGAATTACATTGTGCAAGAAAAGTCTTTTTCGTGTCAAATTGCAGTCAATGTCACCTGATGTGGCCGCAATATTGGCAGTTGCGACGACCTTCGCAACTGCATCACCCTGCAATTGCAGTGTGACACAAAATCACAATGATGCGACAGCATCGGAATGCAACGCAACCGCATTAGATTGCATTAGGGAAGCATCAAAATGAAAAATGTTTTTCAATCACAAAATCTGCACCACAACGCCCGACATTGCAACGCAATCACGGCCACAGCCGCAATTTAAAACAATGGAAATAATAAATCCCTAGAATTAATAACTATTAACATTCATACCAGAAATCCCATTTTGATATCGTCCAGCAGATCGATGTCCAAACCTTCCACCATAAGACCTCTCTCCGCCCCTTCCACCGCCTCCCCGTTCATAGCCACCAGCATAATCATAGCCAGATCTGCTTCTCACATAACCATAGTGATTAATTCATACATAGATTCAAACGGGAACAAGGAATCCCAGATGATGTATAAGATACATCTTGTCTTATCCTAATCGTTGTGTGTATTTAGGTTAACTTATTTTGTATTCAAGACAAAAGATAAATAAAATCACTTCATAGATAATAAGCAAGTACTCAATTGCAATATTTCTCTTCACAAATTTGAATAATCAATCAACATAATTCATCTATTTCAATGGAATACAAACAAACCAATTAAAGAAAACCCTAAAAAGCTGACCTGTCATCATGGCCATAACCGCCGCCGCGGGGGCTTCCCCTCCTGTGGCGCTTAAACTGAGGAGGGGAGCGCCGTGAAGGTGGAGGAGGAGAATAGCGGCGGTCACGGTAGTTTGGGCTAGGGCTGCGGTGGCGCTTGAAGTCCCTGTCGCGGTGGTCCCTGGGGGACAAGTTGCGGTCGTGGTAATCACGGCGGTAGTCGTCACGGCGGTCCCTCCTCCTGGAAGGGTGAATAGGCGGAGGATGGGGTGGCGGAGGGAGATCGTCGTTGACGGCGGAGGGAGAGGGGGATTGGGGTAAGGAATCAGAAGGGATGTTAATGGGGTCGGCCATTGAAGAAAGAGAGAATTTGGTGAAATTGGAAAAGGGAAAAGAAAAGAGGGAAACCCTAATTGGAGATAAAAGAGTGAAGAGGTTTGTTTTCTTGATTTTATAGTTATCTCGCAATCGGTGTGGATGGGTACCCTCTACTTCATTTTTTTAACTAGACTCTTTTTATGTGATTCATGGATATCCATAAATTTAAAATGGTCTTGTTAACATAGGGAAAATGATTTTTTAGTTTGCATAAGTTAACGTTGTACATCAAAAAATTTGGTAATGATTTTTTAGTAATGACTTGCTAATATCAAACTCCTAATTTATTTAAGGTTTAGAGATAAATAGTTTGGGAAAAGAGTAAAGGAATGATGAGAGATAAAAAGAAATCTAAAGTGGAAAAGAAGGTGTAGAAATGTCATTATTCTTTCCCTTAGGCATCTCATAGCATTTGATGTAAAAGTAGTTAGGTGATAGGATATCATATGGTGACATTAATGTGATGATGGCAGTTTAGTGAGATATGAGGGTATGGAGGAAAAACATTTCATTGTCTTATTTTAGTCATTTCTAACACAACCCTCATGGAATAATAAGTACACTAAGGAAACATGACATGATGGGTAAACAATATAACCTTATCCTATCCTATTATATCATTAAACTATGAATTTCAACATGATTCTTTCATGTCTCTTTTATCATGCTCAACAAATTCAGGCCATGGGATGGAAAAGGATAAAGTTTTTATACCATTCCACATGCTCCACCACAATAAAAGAGAAAAGAATTAAGAATTTTGGGAGTTTGGAGATTTTAGTTCACTTCATTACATAAATGAAATAACTCTCAAACAATGGACACCACTTTAACTATCTTATTTCATTTATTGGCACTCTATCTTATCCATCCAAACTTAATAGGTACCTAAGTACCTTATACTTGATGTGCTTAGTTACTTTTTTTTGTCTTCCAAAACATCAATCTAATAAGGTGCTACCTAGCAACACTAACTTGTACCCTATTTTGTAGATTTATTTTTTACTCAATCAATTAGTACAATTATTCCATTAATAAGTAGTAAAGGAAGTTTGTAACTTTGAAGAATAGAGTGTGTAGCTTTTGGAAGCTAGATTTCAAAAAATTATCCAACTTAGCTTTTCAAAAACAATAATAACTTTCAATATTTCATATCTCAATTTTACTATTCACATTAACTAGACAAGCCATCAAATTTTTTCATCAATAACATAAAAGTCAACAATAATAAATAGTCAGGCTAAATGTGTGGTGTTCCATAACAAGACAAATCAACTACAGTACAAATAGAAACAATCTACCTCTGATGTACCTATTGCTTGAAGGAGAGTAACCTACACTCAAAGGAAAGATGTTGGATATTCTAATTATGAGTTAATGTATTGTATAAATCTCACATTGCGAAGAAGTAAATGAGTTAATGGTCATATATGTGAATTGACATATAAACCTAATATCTTAAAGTTTTCGGTTAGAATATAATATTGGGCACACATATGTTTCTTTCAGGTAGCATATCTGAATCCCAACAAGTGGTTTAGTCTTTGCTTGTTAATTGTCTTGGTAGTTGCCATAGAATAGTCTTTGAAGAGCATGGAGGGGGGATTGAAGTTTTAAAACTGTAAAACTTTCTTCCTTGTTTATTTGGTGTCTTGATGCATCAATATTGTACTCTTGAAGATTTTTGATACTATCAAGGATATCCCCTCACCTCTTTGGGTAAGGAACTAATCCATTTTGGGGTTGTGTAACTGCCCATGCCAACAAGTGTCGCTCCCATTAATCGAATCCTTGACCTTTTGGTCATCCTAAGGATCTACCGAGATCTTACACCACTAGACTAACGCGTTCTTGGTACTCTTGAGACTGTTTGGAGCTTGGTAAATGGTGTGTTGGGTTAGATTTTATATTGGAGGCGCTCATTATTTGATTGGTAGCATGTGCAGTTGAATTACCTTCAGGTCTTGGTCTAGGGAGGGCAGACCCAGTGCATGAGACTCTCACTAAGTACGATCAAGGGAAGATAGATATATGCAGTCTTACCCCACAGTGGAAAAACTGTTTCCAAGATTTGAACGCATAATCATATTTGAAGTTCTATAATCATACACGACACCCTTTAATTTCATACACTTATAGACAATAGGATGTTCCATGTAGTTTGCAGCTTCATATCAGCTTTAGACTCCCAAGAACCTATTCACCCGTGAACTGAAACAAAGTACCATGAATTTTACTCTGAATCTAAAGATCAAAAATTGGGTTCATTTTAAAACATAAAGGCTCAAACAAAGCTTAGAAGTTGAAACTAGAACTCCAAACCAGAAAACTCTCATCAATTTCCATTAAAAGCCAAAGTGCTTAATAGCGCATTTAAAGAGGAACTCTTGGACCTTTTCAATTTGAATACAGATTGTTGATGACTGACAAAATTAAAGAACAAGACTTTGGGGAATCTATATACATACATCTCACTGGGTGTTGTAGATAAATAGCAATATTAAGTGAGTGTCGGTACCTATTCCCTCAAGGAAAATGGTCGGGCTTGAATGCGAAAATCAGTCACTAGCATGTAAGTGAATGCAAGGACTCACTCTGCTTCAAGGGCAGCAATTTCATATCTGACTTCTTCCAGATGTTCATTTATGGCCGTAACAGCATCCTGGACGCCTCTAATAGCTTCCTTGAGAGCATTGTCATATTCAGCATTGGCTTCGGCCTCTTCAGTCCCAGAAGCTTCAGTAATCTCCTGAACATGAACACATTGATGCTCTGCGGGCTTTGTATATTTGCAATTCTCATGGCTCACTAAGCGTTCAGATGGCCGACCAGCCTTCTTTAACACTTGAATGGTCGCTGTCTTTAAAGTAAAAGTATTTGTAAGTACAAGGCAAGAAATTTGAACAATACATGTATATGTGTTGAAAGAACCTAGTGTAATGTAAAAAGAATAAGGAGCTCTAAGTCACGAAGACAATTAAAGGCAAGGTGAATGATTAATTGAGAGTTTAAGATTTGTCATTGTGCAACATCAGAAACATAGTCACTTCTATATGAAGATGTCTAAACATTGACTAGCCCTTTTAGAGCTTAAACCTTTTTTAAATACATTTGGGGTTTAAATATACATGTAGTTAGTGCTCTTTCATAATGGCCAGATTAGCATAAGTTCAAGGTGTTGTTTGATTTTGGTGAGGACGGACGTCTATTATGTCGGAGAAACTAATCTAGTCCAGCCAAGAGTGCCCAAAATTCTTGAAATGAGTAAATTTGAAAGCCTGCATTTGGTATGGCCCAAAAAAGGTAAAGAACCCAATATTTGTACATCTACCAGGATGAACTAAACATTTAAGCAACCTAGGGGTTAAGGGAACATGCAACTATCTACACCCTTCGGGTCAAGTCAATGTACAGGTTGAGCATTCCAACAAATCAATGTGTTAAGTCGGTACTTCTATTAATTTAAACAGATTGTAACAGATCATTGTATTATGTTGCCACGTTAATGAAACACTTTAAAATTTTATAACAGATGAACAGCTAGATGCAATAGACAAACAGTTCTCACGTCAGATGATATCCACATAATACATATACAGCAAGTTCATAAAAATACAGGGTAGCATGTTTTAGTCTGATCATCATGAAAACATTGAGAGAAATCAGAGAATATATACAAAACACAGTACAATAAAAAAATCATGAAAGAAAATAAGTTTCATGCATCAACAGTTCAACACCAATACACATAAATCGGCAATTTTTAGTACGGAAACTATTCTTATACTAATGAAGGGACATACCAGATGCAGTTTCTGTTTTTCCTGATCTTGAACAGCTCTAAGGAGCTGCGCTAAATCAACTCGGCAGTAGTCAGGACTACGAAATTGTGACTCCATTTCTAGGACCTAAGCTAAATCATAAAAAAATAATTAAATAAATGCAGTAAAATTAAACATCAAAAGTCATGTAGATAACATTAAGATCATGTTTCAAACTTTTTTTGAGCAATCATTGAACTCTACTGTCATTTCACTGCAAAGTTGCTGGTAAGCCAATTCTCCTCCAGAAGTCATGTAGTCAGAAAACCCCCTGCCAAGTTAGATATTTTGGATCAAGAGTCAAATTCCAATGTCACTTGGAAAAATACTAGAACTAGATTACTGCAACATAATACGGAGGGGACCTAGAATTTCTCATCTAGCCTTTGCGGGTGATCTCTTTTTAAGCAAGTGTGTGATAGACTTAAGAAGAATTATAGGAGTTTTCTCTGGGGTGATTCTTTAGACAAAGAGGAACATGCATCTTTTTGGTTGAGATAATATTTTCAAACCAAAGGTCCGAGATGGGTTAGTTCTCAAGCATGCTAGATACTTAAATATTGCTTTCATGATGAAGCTGTCTTGGGGAATGATTTTCAAAAGAGACTTGCTATGGATTCAAGTTCTTAGAGGTAAATACAAATGTGGTCATGAGCTTATGCTTGTTGTCAAGAGAAGGAATGTGGGTTAAAATTACTGGAGAGGTGCTTGCTTGGGTTGGAAATTCATGGAAGATAATGTCTGTTGGTGAGTAAGCAATAAGAGTAGATTAATTCTTTTACATCGATTCCATAAGTTAAGATATTGTTTCAATTAGGTCCTATAAGTTATAGTTAATGTTTCAAATTAGTCCTATCACTGGCTAATTTCTTTTTGGCGGAAAGGATTTATTCGTTGGATGTTTAAAACTTAAGGGACTTACTTGAAACAAAAAACTTACCGGACTTATTCGAAACTAAAAATAACTTGTAAGACCACATAGTAGTTTTTCCTATTTTGGATTTACAATGACAGCCTCAAAACATCTCAAAATGACCATTTGTGGAAAAGTAACATTCACACACACTATCAGTAACATCACAAAAGCAATAACCTTTTTGACATATGCATCTCAAAGCTAGACAGATCAACTCCCGAGTACGAAAACATAGATATGGGAATTTGTTTATGGACTTTTTCCCGACTAGTCCGAATCAAGTCGGACGACCAACTTAAGGGAGCAAAATTCTACCAACGTTTACTTTTTTCCATTCACGAAAAAGGCAGCTAGTGCACGAGGCTCCCTCCCACCTAGGCGGAAAGCAGATGTACGCAGCCTTACCCTCACAAGAGAAAGACATGTTTCTCGGATTTGAACTCATGACCTCTGGATCACAACACAAGTTAAGGCTCACTCTCACTTTTTCCATTCATAATACCCCAAAAAATGTTATAAAAAAAACTTCGATTAAGGATCACTTTTTTTATATTAGTTGGGAAAATATAAAAAAAAACACTTTTAACCATTGTAGCAAAACCCAAAACAGCTATTTACAACGAAGTTATAAAACCAAAACCAAAATCACTTTTTTTAGAATCAACTTTTTCAAGCTTAAGGATCACTAACATTCATGAACCGTTAGATTACATAAAAAAAGGAACGAAAATATATAAAAAAATGGATCGGAATCTAACCAACCTCTTAAGCTTGGAATATGCTTGAGCTCTGCGTTGCTGAATTTGAAGAAAATCGCGAAGCAAAAGAACGATTTTGATTGAATCTAATGCGTTTTGTTGAACTTCCATCGTTGTTTCCTTTATCGAAACCTTCTTCTCGAAATCAAAATCTTCTTCCATCACTCTCTGCGATTTTCTACTTCTAATCAGTCTCTGAAATCAACTACTTCGTTTTCAAATAAAAATACACTGATACGACACCGTTTGGTTTTATTATGAGAAAAAATTACTAAAAATTTATATGTATTGGTGGATGATATAGTAACACTATAATTTTTTTTATAATGTCGATATATTTTTTCTTCTGAAAGATGTATATATCTTCTAAGAATTATTTACTGTAAAATGAATGGTGGATGATTATGAAAAACACTCTTACATTTTCATTTTTCTCAAAGATGTATATATTGTCTAAGAATTTTTTATACTACGTACACAATTGATTTTTAGTTATCATTAATATATAAATTTTTTTTTTATTATTATAGAATTACGTATTACACGCCCGGTGGTTTTGCATGATTATTACAATTAAGTTTATATTCACTAGCGTGTCGACACACACTTCGTGTCTGTCGACCCGCATTTTTATTTTATTATATTAAGTATTTAATTTTTATATATTTTATTTTATACAATTAAAATGTTTTTGTATTAAAAGTACTTTATGTTAAAAATGTATTTATTATAATTTAATTTAAAGTGAGATAGATGATTAATGTGCTAAGGGTAGTTACTTAGGATTATATGGTTTTTTTGTAGAAATTAAAAAATGTAAGGGCAAAATAGGAAAATGAAAATTATACCATAGTGGTAGTTATTTCATGTTTTGTCTTTATATATAGTATAAATTATTTATAAGAATTATTGGATAAAGAAGGTTATTTCCTCCATGTACTAGACGTGTATTTATCATGAAATGTTTTTACCAACTTAGGTTAGATTTTAAAAACTTTAATAAGTTTAAAATGATTTAAATAATTGTTTAAAGTCTTAAACGATTGATTTGTATGTCGTTTTAGCAAAAATAATTTTCAAACAATTAATTTTTCTTTAATACAAATTAGATGAATAAATAAATATAAATATGTTTTTAAGGTGTATGCCACCTTCCTCTAACTTTAATTTTCAGGATGATTTTTCTAATTTCTCATCATAGTCTATAAATCAACTCATTTAGCTCACGAAAAGGCAAAAATGGTGCAAGGGTCCGCAAATTACTTCTGAAATAATTAAGAAGTATTATTTTAGGACCATAGCACTTCGAAAATTTTATGGTTGGTTTGGTTGGACCACTAAAATGAAGCGTCTCATAATTTGAAACCACGTACTTACTCAGTCAAGTTTGCCCTGAATCCACTAAAAATTGATAATGTTTGTATAATCCAATTCTTCATTATTCAAAATTCTAAGAAATTATAGTTGTTTTCTAATTCGAATATTATTAAAAAACTCGAAATGAAAAAGTTGGGTTATTAAATTGTTGGATTGCAACTACATAACAACCCATCAGAACACATAATGTATTTACCTATAATGGGGTCACTCATATTAGATCTGATTGACTTGTTCTCAGAGCTATTAAGGGGAATATTCTTTGGTCTCTAATCTTTACTTTCTTTTTCAAATTGATATTGCAACTTTTTACTATTGGCCCTTCATGCTGAAAAAGATTTTTTTGTATTGTGCACTATTAATAATTACTAAAAAAGTATTTAATTTATTTACAATTATTGTGTAAAGGAAATAAACAAATTAAATAAGAAAATGAAAATTACAATATTTATCTAGAGATATTATACTATGGAATGACAAGTGATAGGTTTAGAAAACCGAATAAAGACGATTCACGAAGTTCGAGGGAGGGAGGCTAATGATTCATCGATGATTGACAATTATTGATATCTTCTAATGGCAGTAA
This sequence comes from Lupinus albus, assembly GCA_009771035.1. Lineage (NCBI taxonomy): Eukaryota > Viridiplantae > Streptophyta > Magnoliopsida > Fabales > Fabaceae > Lupinus > Lupinus albus. Next base: position 3,300,375 of record CM020013.1, on the reverse strand, counting down.
GAAAAGATGTATGCAATTTCATGCTAACGATTGGCCAATAATGAAGGCTATGTGCCGAGGCAAGTGCATAGAATCTAAGGCAAGAAATTTTTTCCCTACACTCTCCTCTCTAATTTCTCCTTCCGACCTCTCTTTTCACTTCATTTTTCAATTACTCGTGCCTGCGGGTACCCACTATATATAATTACAATATTATCCTTAATTAAAATATATACCCTAACTTCACTTACGTAGTTACTCATGAATTTTCATTTTGTTGAATACTTAATATTTTAAAAGTAGTTTAAATTTAAAATTTTATATGAACAATTGATTTTTACACTAGTACTTTCAATGTTAGAAAGAGTTGTTGGATTTGAATTACTGAATCTGTAACACCCCAAATTTTAAGTATTTAAAATTATAGTAACAGTCCTGGAAGCCTCGCTTGAGCGAGAGTTGTCTCGCCTGAGCAAGAAATGACAATTTTGGGCTGTTGACACAGTGTAATCGATTATACACTGTAAGCACCCAAATTCTACCCTTGAAAATTTTTCTCATTTTAATTCAATTCCATTCAATCACTCATAACTCACATTACCATTTTAATATCCTTACTTCAAAATCTTATTTCCCCTCCTCACACTCAATCCATGAATCAATAACCACATACATAATCATTTTACCTAGAACTTCTCATGAATCATTCCTGGAACTAATCTTATAACCTATTATATTATCATACAATTAATCTTGTAGAAAAACGTAATTCATTCATATCATTCCCTATGAGTACTAAGACCTCAAAGGTTCTGATCCTCCAAAATAACATTACGCATGGTTACAAATATCTAAATAATGGTTAGTCATGATTACAATCATTTAAATCCGCAGGTAATCATTTAGAATACGAAAAACATAAATAGTGAATCCAAAGTCTAAAGCTCCTAAAGCTCCCGACCTGACATACTTCATTCGTCTATTTACCTGCAATGGGATTATCAATGACAAAAGTACAAAACACACAAAAGAGTAAGTCATTAATTCAATAAACGTCATTATAAGATAATTCACATTAGAAAAATGAGTTAATAAACCATTTGTTTTATAAATTCATTTTGTGCTACATTACTTGAGCCAAAGTTTTGCTACATAGCTTGAGCCAAAGCGTTGTTACATAACTTGAGCCAAAGTATTGCTACATAACTTGAGCCAAAGTTTTGCTACATAGCTTGAGCCAAAGCATTGCTACATAACTTGAGCCAAAGTTTTGCTACATAACTTGAGCCAAAGTGTTGCTACATAACTTGAGCCAAAGTGTAGCTACATAGCTTGAGCCAAAGCATTGCTACATAACTTGAGCCAAAGTATTGCTTCATAACTTGAGCCAAAGTGTTGCTACATAGCTTGAGCCAAAACATTGCTACATAACTTGAGCCAAAGTATTGCTTCATAACTTGAGCCAAAGTGTTGCTACATAACTTGAGCCAAAGTATTGCTTCATAACTTGAGCCAAAGTATTGCTTCATAACTTGAGCCAAAGTATTGCTTCATAACTTGAGTCAAAGTATTGCTTCATAACTTGAGCCAAAGTATTGCTTCATAACTTGAGCCAAAATGTTGCTTCATAACTTGAGCCAAAGTGTTGTTACATAGCTTGAGCCAAAGCATTGCTACATAACTTGAGCCAAAGTATTGCTTCATAACTTGAGCCAAAGTCGCTAACCATTTATGGTCGGCTAAAAATACGTTTCTTTTTCATTGATTTCACTATCAACCATTTCCTGTAAATCCACATCATCTTTAGTATAAACACATCCATATATGTTTATACTAAACACGTGATTCACAATATAATTATTGCATGATCAGAAATACACACGTTTTCCATCTTCCGTAAATCTACGCCTACTTTAGTATAAACACACCCATATATGTTTATACTAAATGCGTAATTCACAACTCAATCATTGCATAACCAGAAAATACTTACATTTTCTATTCCAAATGCACAATTAAAGACTCATCCTTACCTTGGTGAGTATTGGGGTTCGGTTCTTGGCAACTTCTCGAATTCTACCGACACCACCTCCAACCTTAGGATCTCTCTTCTCATCCCACCACATAACACAATGTTACTTATTTATTCCAAATATTACATAAACAACTTATTTTGCATCATTTAATCATACAAAATATTCATCATCAATATTCAACCATCTAAAACATGCATAACATCTCATATTTCAATATTTGGGGGTAAACTCATCTTCTACCTCTAACATTTTACTCATTCTCTCCTTTTACCACATTTTCACTTTTAGGGTTTTTGGGGTTTTCATGAATCAACCCACAACCCTTTCCATTCTTGAGATACTATCTCTAAACCAAGAGTTTACGAGATAAAAACAACATAAAACGAACCATAACTCTAACGGATGAGTTTCCATGATTTCTCATGTTATGAAAATAAATCCAACATACCCAAAACAAGTTAGAGAGGAAGAAGAAGAGTTAGGAACAAGAGGTTTACCTCTTCTCAAGCTCTAAGATGAGTCCTAAGGCTCCTTGCTCTTGAAAAGCTCTCATCTCTCTCTTCTCTTCGAAGTTCTCCCCCTAAATTGTGTTTGGGTTTCTGTTTTAAAGAGGTGTCGTCGGGTTGTAATCGATTACCAACATGGTGTAATCGATTACAACGTGAAAAATGCGCATATCTGATGCTTTTAATACGATGTAATCGATTAGCAGGAGTGTGTAATCGATTACCAGGAGTGTGTAATCGATTACACTGTGTCAGATGCACATATCTGATGCTTTTAATACGATGTAATCGATTACCAGGAGTGTGTAATCGATTACCAGGAGTGTGTAATCGATTACCATGAGTGTGTAATCGATTACCAGGAGTGTGTAATCGATTACCATGAGTGTGTAATCGATTACCAGCAATGTGTAATCGATTACACTGTGTCAGATGCACATATCTGATGCTTTTAATACGATGTAATCGATTACCAGCAGAGTGTAATCGATTACCATCAGTGTGTAATCGATTACCAGCAGAGTGTAATCGATTACACTGTATCAACAGCGCAAAATTGCCATTTCTCGCCCAGGCGAGAATCCTCTAGTATAGTCCAGGATTTCACCCTCCTAGCTGATCCTTTTTCGCTCAGGCGAGAATCTCTCGATCAAGCGAGGCTTCCAGGACTGATACTATATTTTAAAAGATTAAAATTTGGGGTGTTTCACACACTCATGGTAATCGATTACATGTAGATAAACTAATCAGGCCTGTGCATCTGACACAGTGTAATCGATTACACACTCCTGGTAATCGATTACACACTCCTGGTAATCGATTACACACTCCTGGTAATCGATTACACACTCATGGTAATCGATTACATCGTATTAAAAGCATCAGATATGTGCATCTGACACAGTGTAATCGATTACACACTCCTGGTAATCGATTACATCGTATTAAAAGCATCAGATATGCGCATTTTTCACGTTGTAATCGATTACATCATGTTGGTAATCGATTACAACCCGACGACACCTCTTTAAAACAGAAACCCAAACACATTTAAGGTGAGAACTTCGAAGACAAGAGAGAGAGGAGAGCTTTTCAAGAGCAAGGAGCCTTAGGACTCATCTTAGAGCTTGAGAAGAGGTAAACCTCTTGTTCCTAACTCTTCTTCTTCCTCTCTAACTTGTTTTGGGTATGTTGGATTTATTTTCAAAACATGAGAAACCATGGAAACTCATCCTTTAGAGTTATGGTTCGTTTTATGCTGTTTTTATCTTGTAAACTCTTGGTTTAGAGATAGTATCTTAAGAATGGAAAGGGTTGTGGGTTGATTCATGAAAACCCAAAAAAAAAACCTAAAAGTGAAAATGTGGTAAAAGGAGAGAATGAGTAAAATGTTAGAGGTAGAAGATGAGTCTACCCCCAAATATTGAAATATGAGATGTTATGCATGTTTTAGATGGTTGAATATTGATGATGAATATTTTGTATGATTAAATGATGCAAAATAAGTTGTTTATGTAATATTTGGAATAAATAACTAACATTGTGTTATGTGGTGGGATGAGAAGAGAGATCCTAAGGTTGGAGGTGGTGTCGGTAGAATTCGAGAAGTTGCCAAGAACCGAACCCTAATACTCACCAAGGTAAGGATAAGTCTTCAATTGTGCATTTGGAATAGAAAATATAAGTATTTTCTGGTTATGCAATGATTGAGTTGTGAATTACGCATTTAGTATAAACATATATGGGTGTGTTTATACTAAAGTAGGCGTAGATTTACGGAAGATGGAAAACGTGTGTATTTCTGATCATGCAATAATTATATTGTGAATCACGTGTTTAGTATAAACATATATGGTTGTGTTTATACTAAAGATGGCGTGAATTTACAGGAAATGGTTGATAGTGAAATCAATGAAAAGGAAACGTATTTTTAGCCGACCATAAATGGTTAGCGACTTTGGCTCAAGTTATGTAGCAACACTTTGACTCAAGTTATGTAGCAATGCTTTGGCTCAAGTTATGTAGCAACACTTTGGCTCAAGTTATGTAGCAATGCTTTGGCTCAAGCTATGTAGCAACACTTTGGCTCAAGTTATGTAGCAACACTTTGGCTCAAGTTATGAAGCAATACTTTGGCTCAAGTTATGAAGCAATATTTTGGCTCAAGTTATGAAGCAATACTTTGGCTCAAGTTATGAAGCAATACTTTGGCTCAAGTTATGTAGCAATACTTTGGCTCAAGTTATGTAGCAATACTTTGGCTCAAGTTATGTAGCAATGCTTTGGCTCAAGCTATGTAGCAACACTTTGGCTCAAGTTATGTAGCAACACTTTGGCTCAAGTTATGAAGCGATACTTTGGCTCAAGTTATGCAGCAATGCTTTGGCTCAAGCTATGTAGCAACACTTTGGCTCAAGTTATGAAGCAATACTTTGGCTCAAGTTATGTAGCAATGCTTTGGCTCAAGCTATGTAGCAATACTTTGGCTCAAGTTATGTAGCAATGCTTTGGCTCAAGCTATGTAGCAATACTTTGGCTCAAGTTATGTAGCAATGCTTTGGCTCAAGCTATGTAGCAAAACTTTGGCTCAAGGTATGTAGCAATGCTTTGGCTCAAGCTATGTAGCAAAACTTTGGCTCAAGCTATGTAGCAAAACTTTGGCTCAAGTTATGTAGCAATACTTTGGCTCAAGTTATGTAGCAACGCTTTGGCTCAAGCTATGTAGCAAAACTTTGGCTCAAGCTATGTAGCAAAACTTTGGCTCAAGTTATGTAGCAATACTTTGGCTCAAGTTATGTAGCAACGCTTTGGCTCAAGCTATGTAGCAAAACTTTGGCTCAAGTAATGTAGCACAAAATGAATTTATAAAACAAATGGTTTATTAACTCCTTTTTCTAATGTGGATTATCTTATAATGACGTTTATTGAATTAATGACTTACTCCTTTGTGTGTTTTGTACTTTTGTCATTGATAATCCCATTGCAGGTAAATAGACGAATGAAGTATGCCAGGTCGGGAGCTTTAGGAGCTTTAGACTTTGGATTCACTATTTATGTTTTTCGTATTCTAAATGATTACCTGCAGATTTAAATGATTGTAATCATGACTAACCATTATTTGGATATTTGTAACCATGCGTAATGTTATTTTGGAGGATCAGAACCTTTGAGGTCTTAGTACTCACAGGGAATGATATGAATGAATTATGTTTTTCTACAAGATTAATTGTATGATAATATAATAGGTTATAAGATTAGTTCCAGGAATGATTCATGAGAAGTTCTAGGTAAAATGATTATGTATGTGGTTATTGATTCATGGATTGAGTGTGAGGAGGGGAAATAAGATTTTGAAGTAAGGATATTAAAATGGTAATGTGAGTTATGAGTGATTGAATGAAATTGAATTAAAATGAGAAAAATTTTCAAAGGTAGAATTTGGGTGCTTACAGAATCTGTATATGTATAAAAAATATTTTTCCTTATAACGCACCACCACAACACTGAGTCCTTTTAAACATAACATATATATGCAGAAACTCTCATATCTTGCAAAGAAAATATACATAATAGAAGTTATAAATTACAAATTCAATCATAATATAAGAAACACGCATATATTCGTTATATCAGCAGGTACCCATAAAGACTCACAAAAAATTCGCTTATGAGTACCCTTGCAGGTATAGGTACCATTCCCATATTTCAAAATGGGTAGCGGGTAGCTACTACCCGTTCCCGCTCGTACCCGTTGTCATCTCTATTCATAACTCCATAACTATTCAAGTTTAACCACTTCTATTTATTTGTGTGTCACGTTGTTTTTAATATTGATATTAGTTTTTATATTGTATTTTATCTTAAGATATTTTTTTAGACTTTGTTATGCATTATTAAAATTTTATAGTAAAAACATATACAATGATATGTATTAAAAAAATGTATATTTAAAAAATAGTGTATAAGACAACCAAAGTTATCACAATATAAATAAATAATTTCGTACTATTTTCAGTAATTTATTATATAAAAAACAATTTTTATACCTTAGATAAATAAAATAAATTAGTCTATATTCAATTGTTAGTTAAAATAGTCAAACATAAACATATTATAGTATTAAAGTGAAACTAACATAATATATAATAAACAGACGGTAAAAAAAAGGAAAAAAAACATAGATGCCTAACACCAAAATGCCACGTCATCCACTATATACCCTTATTACCCTAGTCCTTCTCTCTTCCTTCATTGGTTATTCCACCATAGCCGATCTCAAACCACACCATCTTCCTCTATCAGTGATAAAAGGGTAATCATTCTCTTCTCTTTCTTTCTTTCTTTATTATCACTCTGATTCTAACTGCATGTTTTGGTTGATGTTGAAAACCCATTACCACGTTTAGTTGTATTTCAAGTCTTCTTGCACATGATGTGTTTGATGAAATGCCTCACTGACTAAAATGTTTTTTTCTCATGTGCACTTATTTCCTTTGGTGGGTGATATTGTTTTTAGTAGTTTTATGCATGTTGCATTTATTTATTTAATTTGAACCACTTTTGTTTCTGTTCATTTAGGGAATTCTAGAACCCTTTACATGCTTATTTATCCCTTTGAATCTTTTAGTCTTAGTCAGGGGTGGATCTAGAAAACATCAAGGAAGCAAACACACACATATATGGCAAATATGTTTTATAGAAGTTTCATATATAACTAATTTTACAAGATATAACTAATCTACCAAGAATCCAATACAAGATATTTTTTAGAACAAGTTTTATATGCTTTTATACACATATAGCCAGAACCCATGTTTGTCCTCCCTGAAGCTGTTCCTTGTTTTAGTCATACTCCTGTGATTCTAATTATGGGAAGTATAATTTGTTTTCATGGGCCTGCTCTGTTATTTATCTGTATAACTTAGGCAATTGACAACATGATGTTTTGATGTTGTTACTGAAGGGTTGTCTTTGGTACTGGTTAGTTAGTTTGAGTACTGTGTAAAATGATAAAGTTCATGGGTGATTCTTATTTTCAGTTAGTTTGCTAGATTTTTGTAGACAGGATTGAGGATACTAATTCTGAATTGTATATTTTTTCCTCTTATTTCTACATTAAGAGTTAAGATCTGGTTCTCAGCTTTCCTTTTTAGATGGATATGTTAATGGGATTCAATATTTCACTTAGTTTATTCTTAAGCTGTCCGAGTAGTTATTTTGATTGTATGATCTGACTGCAAATGTAATGAACGGGCTCTGTCCATCTAAAAGTGTAAGATATTTTGGTTTATATTCTTCTATTCTGATCTGAATAACATGTGTCAAGTATGGTTGCCATCTTTGTTTTGTTTCCTGTGTTGCTAATGGGGCATTATCTGTGAGACATGTTGGTGGTTCTTGTTGAGTAAGGGTATGTTTGGGAGTTATGAGGGAAAGGGAAGGAGAGGGATCAAGGGGCAAGGATGAGGGAGGAAGGAACAAGTATGAAATCAGATAGGAGGAGACTACAATAATGATAATGCAAGATTTTTTTTGTATTATTCCTTTACAAATCTAATTAACAATAAAAAATGTACAAAAACATAATTATAACATTTTACTGAAGTCATTTAGGTACTTTGACATGTTTGTCTATGGAAAAACTCCAAATTGGGGGAGCCATTAAAATTGACATGTAGAGGGTTTTAGAGGGCTCTAAAAAACCAACAAAGCCCTTCCCTCTCTTTCCCTCAACTCCCAAATAAGGGAGATTCTTTCCAAAACCATCTATTCTCTTCCCTCCTCCTCCAAAACAACACTCCCAAACAAAGCTTAAGTATATTCATCCCAAGGGATCTCAAATTTGACTTGAAACTGTCTTTTATCCGAGTCATGTCTGTGACTGAGTACATGCTTTGGAAATCAAACGTAGTTGTTAGCTTTTTTATGAATGTGCATTGCAAATTAAGGGTCAATTTTGTTTGAAATCTGGGTGTTAAGCCTGAGTGATTGGTCATTAAAGTAAATGGATGACCTTTTTATTGCCTATACATTGCATATGTAAAGTTTTGTTCATCATTTCTTTGAAATTTTACATGTTTGTTTGTTGGTGTTTCCTACAGAAACTTTTTGTCTTTGGATCAATCCTAAGAGATCTTCTAAGATACTCTTAAGTCTTAACAAATGTAGGATATAATCATCATAATATGATATTTTCTCTCTATATATCTAAGTATTTCCTACATATTCTCTATAATATAATTTAAGATATTTTAAGATAATTTCATATATTCTAATAGTTCGGTTAGATTTTTTTGCCCCCTAAGATAAGATAGAGGAATATCTTTTCCAAAATTTTACAGGTATACACTGTTGTAGAAAAAATGTACTCTTCCATTATATTTCTTTATTGATAAAATAGTTGTTTTTTCTTTCAGGCTACCTTTCTGGAGACATTCCAAATGGTTGATAGCAATGCTTCTTCCGGATCCCCTGAAGAAACTCAAAATCCCATCCCTGATGGGAATGCACCTTCTGAAAGTGATCTTGCTCTGGATACTCTAGCACAAAATGTTCAAGAGTCTCTCAGTCTTGAAAAAAGACATAAATTCTGGGAAACCCAACCTGTTGGGCAGTTCAAGGATGTAGGAGACACCAGCTTGCCAGAAGGTCCTATTGAGCCCCCAACCCCATTATCTGAGGTGAAGCAAGATCCATACAATCTTCCTAACCTCTATGAATGGATTAATTGTGACATCAGCTCTGAGGAGATGTGCAATGAGGTTTATAGCCTTCTTGCTAATAATTATGTCGAGGATGACGAGAACATGTTCAGATTTAACTACTCAAAAGAATTTCTGCGGTGGGCTCTGCAGCCACCTGGTTATTTTAGAAGTTGGCATATTGGTGTCCGTGTTAAAAGTTCCAAGAAGTTGGTTGCCTTTATAACAGGTATTCCTGCTAAAATTCGAGTTCGGGATGAGGTTGTTAACATGGCAGAGATTAATTTTCTCTGTGTTCATAAGAAGCTTAGATCAAAACGACTTGCTCCTGTCATGATCAAAGAGGTGACCAGGAGGGTGCACTTGGAGAATATTTGGCAGGCAGCCTATACTGCTGGAGTGGTTCTTCCGACCCCAATAGCAAGTTGCCAATACTGGCACAGATCTTTGAACCCTAAGAAGCTAATTGATGTTGGTTTCTCTCGGCTTGGTGCACGAATGACGATGAGTCGAACAATAAAGCTCTACAAGCTACCAGAGTCAACAGTCACCCCAGGGTTCAGAAAGATGGAAATCCATGATGTTCCTGCGGTTACAAGGCTACTGAGGAATTATTTAAGCCAATTTGTTGTTGCACCTGATTTTGATGAAAATGATGTGGAGCATTGGCTTCTTCCAGAGGAGAATGTTGTTGATAGTTATCTGGTTGAAAGTTCTGAAACTCATGAGGTCACTGACTTTTGCAGCTTTTACACACTTCCATCTTCTATCCTTGGCAACCAAAACTATTCTACTTTGAAAGCAGCTTATTCCTTTTACAATGTTTCAACGAAGACACCTTTGCTTCAGCTGATGAACGATGCTCTGATTGTCGCGAAACAGAGGGACTACGACGTTTTCAATGCACTGGATCTCGTGGAGAACGAATCCTTCTTGAAGGAACTGAAGTTTGGGCCAGGTGATGGGAAACTTCACTACTATCTTTACAACTACAGAGTAAGGCAAGCACTGAAGCCATCAGAGCTTGGGCTTGTGCTCTTGTAGTCCCAGTTATGGAATTTGATTTATGGCATGTCTCACAATTAGACCTCAAATTATGCTTTACCTTTTGAACAAACAAATTTTGCAAGCTTCTGGTAAGCAATTCTGAAGAGTTAATGGTGCCACAACTGGCAGAACTAAAGGCATTATATTTTCTGTTTGCAATTTTATTTCATATTGAATGGTAAGCCCATTTTAGCTTAAATGCTTCTTTTTTGACATTCTTCTGAGCAAAGCATATAATCATGCTCCTGGATTTCAATAACGGATATATATATATATAGGGGTTTGCTAATATGAGTCTAGTCCATTTCATGAAGGAACATGTTAGCAATGTGTACCTTTTCTATCATGAAGTGAAACCCTCCAAAGCCAAGCTCCATCTCTAACTTCTCACCCACCTTGCACAACCAATAAAAGAGCCCCTTCATTGGTCATTATTTTTGTAATCTATAAATGGTGGAGAATGCATTTGTCAGTGTTTGTGGCCTTAGAAGATTATGTATGAATAAGGTACTGTTACAAAGATTATCCTTAACTAGGTACCCCTCAATTGCTCTTTGATGACTGCACGTGTTATACAACTTCTTCTCGCAATCTTGACATCTAACATGAATTTCTATGCTTTGTTCTCTCAATCTTGGAAGATAAAGTCTCTTGTTTGAAAAGAAGGGAAACGGTGACAAAGTTGAACATTGGAATATAGCATAAAGGTGAAAGTAACATACACAACAACAACGAACATTGCTTTTTTAATAGAGTAACCGAGAGAAAATTCGGGTGTATGCCATGTCCTGAGTTTGGAGAGTTAGGGTATGAAGATAACTTATTTAAGTTATTTACTAAAATAGTCTTGGTAGAAAACTTAATTGAGTTATTAACATATTGCTAACATGTTCCTTCATAAAATTGAGTGAACTCATTTTAGACTAAGTTTACATTTTATTTTATTAAATGATCAAATTGAAACTTAAAGAACAACAACCAAACCTTAATTTCATTAGGTAAGACTATCTACATGGAATGAACAACACCATATTGCTCTATCATAAATTATGATGATTGAAAAAATATTGATCTACAAATATTTCATAATTGTTTCACTTATAGTATTTGTAGGCCCTTTTTCGTCTAGGATTTGGACAAAGCCACATTTAATCTATTCTCTTTATTGAAATTTCTATCGGTCTCTTTCATACATGTTTAAGTTATCTACAACACAATTTTACCATCTTTTCTACCGTCAGAGTTATTTCAACTTCCTCCCTAATACATCTATTACTAATTCTATATTGTCTAGTATGTTTACTCATCTAATGTCGCATTTTTATCTTTATTACATGAGATACTATTCTCTTGTTACATATTCACGCCCAACATTGAGTGTCAATATGACAGTAAAATTTCATCTTAAGCTTGAGTGATACATTTTCATTACATACGACACCTGGAAACATTCTGCCATTCATCCAACCCACTTGAATCATATCGTTTATATCTACGTCAATTTCCTCATTATCTTGTATGGTTAACCCACGATACGTAAATAGTGACTTGTGATATGATATGATCCCTAATCTTTACCTTTTTAGAATGAGTTATTAGACTCTTGTTAAAACTACACTCCATATACATTGTCTTACTTCGACTTATATGAAAGTCATGTGCTTCTAAAGCTTGTCTCCATATTTCTAGTTTGCCATTTAATTTCTCTCTCTTTCGAGTCTCTCATTAAGAGAATATCATCCGCAGAGAACATGCATCGTAGTAGCAATGATTATTATGGTGGACAAATCCTAACTACAATTGAAGTAGATCCATGATATGCTGCTACTACAATTTACAATTTGGGTCAAGCTCATGGGATTCGTCTATCTTCAATTATTGGGTGAGTATCATACTCATCCAAAAATTGCCTACCTAAAATACCCTTTTCTCATGTGGACTTATCGGATGGGCAAAAAAGGTTTACCCACAAACATTATTAAAAACCTCTGCCTAGAGGTCCAATCAACATGGAGGCCCAATTATACTTTTTGAATACCGGTCATTATTTTCAACCACAGTAAAACATAATGAATGTAACTTCTCTTCCTCTTTATTATGAGACGAGATTATCGTACTTCAAGTTTAAAAAACTTACTGTACATCATAACCATTAAATATAAGGAAATTCAATGCTTTGAATTAATAAGTATATCTAAACTATTAGATTTTCTAGAATTGATGGTTAATATGTGAAGTATGTTTAAAAGACTTACTCTTAAAGTACGTTTAAAAAACTTACCCTTAAAGTAAGTGGGTCTATTCTCCTTTATTATATATAAAATATAGTTCTACTAATTCAGGCTTCTTGTCACAATTGCATTTTCTTGTTATATTTTTCATGATGTAAGATTGTGTTTGGTATCTTATAATTTTAGTCACATGGGGTATGATGAAAAACTTGGAACCACATTCTAGACGCTTGTGGAAAGTATATTTTTGTTCTAGACGCTTGTAGAAAGTATATTTTTGTTTTGTTTTATTTTCTACACTTTATAATTGTGTCATTACAATTTGAACATCTATCATTATATATGTATTGTGTTCACATATGCATATTGTAGAATATCCTATATATTTTCTAATACTACTATATAATGCAGAATATAATAGTGATATAAGATTATAATTTATATGTAATTTATATATTTATAAATTATTTTTTAATTTTATAGAACGACTTGTAAATTTGTCCTAAATATAAATATGACATTTTATGCCTTATTTATAAACATATATGTCCATGTCCGCTCTAATTTAAACGGGCAGTACGTAAGTATAAGTTATGCAACTTTAATTGTCAATACTAATTGATACCCATTAATTATGTTATGGTTGAGGTAAAGAATACCAAAACTTGAACATGGTTGATTGACTTTATCATTGATAATATTTTGGGGCAAAGAAAATACTTTACCCACAAAGGGTATAATTGATGTTCTACTCTTTCATTTATTTATCTATTTTCATTCCACAATAAATAAATTTAGATTTAATTTTGTATATTTTACATATCACTTTAAATTTGGTACTTCATTAATTATAGAGTTTAACATTCATGTACTATATCATTTTGGCTAACGTGTATCAATTTAGATTATTTAATATTGTAAATGTTTGAAATCATTATACTCAATCAATGTTTTAACATAAAATTTTAATCTAAATTCATTCTTAGATTACAGGGAAAAGTTATAAACTTTATGTCTTTTGCAAATATATTTTATAAACTATTTTTTCTTTCTAATTACTCCTTAAACTTTATTTATTAGTAAAATTAGCCCACACATATATACAACTAGCAAGTGACCCGTGCATTTGCACGGGACGGTATTTTGTTGTTGTATGATTCAGAACATACATTACATATGCATTCATATGGTTAAGAATACACGTTATTTTTGTATTTGCATGGTTAAAACACACATATTACGTGTGCATTAAGAAGACACATATGATCTTAGTACTTTATGAGTTTAATGATTTAGTATGACAACTTCGAAAATAATATTTTAATAGATAGAAATGAAATTTAGTAATAAATGGTCATTGAAATAGAGAAATTGTAGTTATATAGTTTGTTTTTTCTTTCTCAAAATAATGGAGGCCTAAATTATTTAGTATTAAAATTGTTAAAATATTTAAAAGATAGTAATGGAAATGAGAAAATTATAATTAAATTTTTAGATTTTTAAAAAATAAAGCAGACATACTAATTTGCATGTAGTGATTACTATACATTATTTTCCACCTTTAATAACATCATTGATATCACCCATAAGCACCACATTAAATGACAATATGTGTTTCTATTCTCTTATGTTCACCAATTTTATTTCTTTCCTAATGATCGACAATATTTATTCAAAGTAATTATTAATTGTTAAGCGATATTTATTCAATGTTGTCGATATTTATTCACTTATTCGATTATAAATTACAATAGTATAATAAATTTTATTGTCATTATTCACCTATGCAGTTTTTATTCCTTTATGAATTTTCCTTTATTGTTAGTTTTCTACTATGTATTTTTATAGAGTAAATTACATTCACACCCCCTGAGTTTTAATGAAATTACACAAACCACCTCTCCCTTCTTTGACCTTACACCAACTACCCCTCCCTCCTACACAAATCACCCATAGATTTATACATATATTACACTGACTACCCCTGCATGTTATAAAAGTGTAATATTTTAAAGAAAAAGTGTGTGCTGAAAATAATTAAGTTAAACAAAATATTGTATATTGTGTAACATTTTAAATAGTACAAAAGCGAGTGTATCTTTATTATTTTTGTGTCATTCAAAAATACATTAATAATTTCAAATAAATGTTTAAATAACTTTTATATTATCTTATAATGAGCCAAATAATGAAGACTCATTGACTCTTATATTATTTGAATTTTTCTACACAATATCAATATTTTGTTTAATTAATTACACACATCATACGTTTTTTGTTTTAAATATTACACTTTTATATCATGCAGGGTAGTCAATGTAACATATGTACAAAATTAGGGGTGGTTCGTGTAAGGACAAAAAAGTGAGGGTTGATTTGTGTAATTTCACTAAAACTCAGGGGTGTGAGTGTAATTTACTCATTTTTATATTTCATTGTTCACATTAATTACTCTTAAATATCGAGAGTAATTCTCTCCAAAACCGTTATTATTTCATAATTATCCACAATTTATATAAATGATCATTTTAATACATGAAAAGTTTATCTAGATGTAAAAAAAATTATAATTTATGACATTTTATTATCTTTAATTAACTTATACGATACATTTGAGAGATAATTAAAAAATTATGGTGTCATTTTTTAATAAATATATAACATATGCAAAAATAAAAATATAAGATAAAAAAATTGTATACATAGTATATTTTAATTTGATAACAATAAAGTTTTGTTTTTACCATAACGTATACTCAAAGATAAAAGAATATATTAAGTTAACTTCCATGAAAAGTTGCATATCTTTTTTTAGAACAATGAAGAAACATTATATTCTTGACATTTGAATTATTTAAAGACACATAATCAAATATCAAATATGAGGAAGAAACTTAAGTGAAATGAACATGTATAGATTGACAATGTTGGAGGGTAAATGAAGAAAAATTTTTTTGGAGGGAAAAGAATAATTGTGGTGATGACACATGTCAACTTGTCCTTGATTTTTTTGCCTCCAAAATTGGTCCACATTCTTATTATGTACCCTCACACATTGTATTAAAATTGGTCTATATATTTCATTTTATTTTATCAAATTATTACATAATGTTACTAATATATATCTTTAATAAGATTGATAATTATGTTGTTTTAAATACATGTAAAAATCAATCTTTCCCATATGAATGTACGAGTAATATGTGTTTTCTTAATGATACGGCAAAAAAATATGGTTAAGAACAATCTCCCAGGATAAAGACACATCACTTTGTACAACCCCTCACATACAATAAAAATACACTTATACTCATTGTCCATTACCCAATATATTATTTAATAAGAATAATAAAATGTAATATATATACTATATATAAAGAAAAAAATTCATCAATATTCATTTTCACATTTGTCACAACCACATTTGTCTTTTCCCGTCCAAAATTCATAGGCTAACATAATAACACAGAAGAAATAATAATTACAAAAAGGAATACCCTATACTTCACACTTGGATTTTTCAAGGGCAACTTTGTCATTAGATAATAACTTTTTAAATATCATTGTAATGTAAATTGTACGATATATTTTTATGTATACATTTAATATTGTTGGAGATACTTTAGTCATTTCCACTCTATTCCATTCATCTCATTTACGAGTAACATATGTGTTTTTAACTATTAAAATATACGGGTCACATGTTTGTTATTAACAATACGAATGCACATGTAACATGCGTATTTTTAACCATGTGAATGTATAAGTAACATGTGTATTTTTAACCATGTAAATGTATGAGTAACATATGTATTATTGATCATGTGACAAAAAATATCGCACTGTGTTAGTAAACATATGGTTTTTTTCAATTTAAATAAAGTATTAGTAAACTTATAGTATTAGTAAACGTTAAATAAAGTAGATAGATTAATGCAAATATTAAATGAGGTAAAATTGTATGATTTTTTTCAATCTAATTAGTTGGATGATAAAATATTATTAGTGATTTAGAATTGGTTAGGTGTATATACTTGAATATAATTACTAAAGGTGGGAAGGTTGCAGAAACAAATTTGTTTAGTCTTATTGAGTTATTGACGAATCAACTACTCAAATTAGATGATATATTGGTTAATAGAGTATATGTTAAATGGGAGAGATCCATGGACCATATTTATACATTTAAGTGAGAAAAAACGGAAAACATGAATATCAAATACATTTGTTGTTTCTAATTTTCAATTCTAATGATAAAAAGTTTTTCCAACTTCTTTTTCTTCTACAAAAATTATTTATGAACATTTGTGTCCATGAAAAAATAGGTGAAAAATAAGAGGAATAATGAATTGAATCATCAATAAGAGTAGATTGTATTTTTAATTAGAATTTAAATTATTAAAATATAAAATGTATAAAAAGTGAGGATGTAGTGTGATAATGTACATAATAATAGTATAGAACATTTTTTGAGGGAAAAAAAGTGATGAGAAGATGACATGTGGCTAAGATGACCTTTTTTCTTATATAGTAATAGATTTTAAATTATTAATAATAAAAGATTCTCTATGTTTTTTTTATAAATATTGAGTGACGTATCATCATTATTTAAACAATGCATGATAATCCAATATAAATACCCCTGACACTTAAGAAATATATGGCTGGTAAGTAGTAAGTTGATGGAATTCATAAAATATAAATCAAAATAATTACCATTGTTGTTATTACTAAATTATTAATCATATAGTTAAAATGCCTTAAATGACCATTAATCATACACTTTAAAATGTGTCACCCTGATTGTTGCATCAAATGATCATTAATCATACAGCAGTCAAATGACCATTAATCAAATAATGTGTTAATTCTAATTTCATTGTTAGTAATTTAAAATTATATGTATGTAAGGACCAATTTCATTAATAATTAAAGTTTAAGGAGTAATTCAGAAGAAAAAATAGTTCATAATATCTAGTTACAAAAAACATAAAATTTAAGTGGAGTTTTGTAAACTTTCCCTACAGAAATTCTATAGTGTAAACCAGCGTTGTGATAACCAGACCGGACCGGATGGCCTGACTGGTTCGATCGTTGACCGAACTTGAAAATGACTCCATTTTGCAGTCTTAATCAAATGAGTAGTTGGACCACTTTGAACTGGATAAATTTCGGTTCGACCGTGCTAAACCCGATTAAACCGAAATAACCCGAGGGAAAAACCAGACGGTTCACTGCAAATTTAAAAAAATGGACTATTACTCTAATGTTTTGTTTTATTTCGGTCCAAAAGATAGTGAAGTTTTACTTCAATATAGTTATATAAATTATTAATTATATAAAATTTTACAAGTATATATTTATAGATAAAAATTATTAATTATATTTAAAATCATCCAGTCCAATCGAATGAATTAACTGTTTAAATTGGTTAGACCTAATACGAAAATTCTTTCGGCTTGAAATCCAATTCGAGTTTCACATGTCCTAATTTCCCATCTTATTATATTAATGAAGAAGGCAACATCATATCCACTTATGATATATGAGCTTACCATGTAGGAAGAGTTGGTACCCAAGAACAATAAATGTCACACCATTATTACATTATCAACCAAACAACGAACTTTAAGTTTTATCAATATATGATAAAGAATTAAAGTAATTTTTTAAAAAGTGTAAATAAACAAAATATAATTTTATAATAGATAAAAAATAAACAAATGAAATGAAATCATTCTATCCCATCTCTTGAAAATGTTCTCCGGTCAAATGAAAACACCACAAAAATTGATTAATATAAGTTCCCTAAGCAGACACCACAAAAATTGATTAATATAAGTCCTCTAAGCAGACATTATTGAACATACTATATAAAATATTCATTTATGCATTGACTAGTGACATATAACTTATTACTCTCCTTACCTCTTCATAAAGACTTTTCAAAAAATTTCAACTAAATTATAAATGAAGAAAATAGAGATAATTAATAGAACTTTTAATAGAGGTAAATGAAGAAAATGTAACAATAAAAAATATAAAATGTCTAATTTAAAGAAACGAGAGGAGATCTACTTACTCCAAGAGTAAGTTTAAAAAACTTACTTCACATCTTATCCATCAATCCTATGGAAATCCAATAGTTTGAATTAATGAGTAAATCTAGATCATTAGATTTTCATAGAATTAATGAATAAGATGTGAATTAAATTTTTTAAACTTACTTTTGGAGTAGTAAGTAGATTCACTTCCTAAAGCAACATCAAAACTTTTAGAATTTGATTTATAACGAAGCGTAGTCTAATATAAAGAAAGGGAATGATTCCACTTATTCCAAGAGTAAGTGAAAAAACCATACTCTAAGAGTAAGTGAAAAAAATATCTCACATCTTAACCATCTATTCTTGTAAAATTCAATGGTTTAGATCTACACACTAATTCAAACATTTGGATTTTTCTAGAATTGATGAATATAATGTGAAATAAGTTTTTTTCACTTACTCTTGAAGTAAGTGGATCATTTATCATAAAGAAACATCAAAACCTTCTAGAATATGATTTATAACATAAGTGCTGATATATTAAAAGAGTGTGCCACTTAAGATTAATTAGGAAAAAAATATTTACTAATTATTTTTTTTAATAAAAATAAGCAGCTACAATTTTTGTATACACAAAATAGGCTGCTACTTATAATAAGAACAACATGATTTTTTATTTATTAGTATGTACATTTTGAGAATAATGTATCTCCTATTATAAGGAGATAAATTATCTTCTCCAACCATTAAAATTGTGACACGTGTAGCATTTAATCATTTTCCACAAAAATATTTCTAAAACAAAACAAAACAATACACATGTCATTCTTTTACTGACAGAGAATGTAAGTTATCTCCCAGGAGATACATTATTATCTAAATAAAAATATGGTATCTAGAGACCATATTTAATTATATACTTTAATGCAGACATGTGAGTTGTAACTTTAGTTGTAGAAATAATGAACATGCTTAATTAAATACACAAACCTTATGATATACATTTTTCTATGTTTCTAGAATTATGCTGGCGCCACCCATTACGACTTGTTCTTCATTTTCTTCCAATTCCTATCATAGATTCTAAATCTTCATCTTCTTCTCTATAATACCCTTTGACTTTGTGCAATTTTTCAACCTCTCTTTACCCAACACGTTTTTTCTTAATTCAACAACTTTTTCTTATAGAACATGTCTTTTTTCATATTCATGTTATTACATGTTTGGTCTCACATTCATTATATTTCTTTGTAAGTAACAACATTGTAACTTTGTAGTTTTGTTTCTTAAACTTTTGTATCTGTTAATCTTGTTTTAGTATAAAGTTTTGTATGTGTTATAAGAAGATATAGAATCTTTGGTTCATAGATTATGGAATCTAATAGGCCACTTTTGTTACAATCTCCAAGAACTCCAAATACACAAGAGTTTGTTCATGCTATTCATGTTTTTCCTGAATTACCTAAATCAAAGTCAAGTTCTAGCAACACTGTCACTTTTGCTGGAATGGATTCAAGCAACCCAATTGAGAATCCTTCAAATTCTGAAGCCTTATGGAGCCTGAAGAATTCGGCTTCGCGGAGAAGTAATACATCGGTTCACTCCGGGAGTTCTGGTAGTACTAAGAGCTCTGTGAAGGAAGTGAACCGTTCCGGGTCGAAGTCTGTGAGGTATGGCTCAAAGGGTGCTGATTCTGATGGACTAAGCATGTCTCAGAAGGAACTAAGTGATGATGATGCAAGATTGGTTTATGTAAATGATCCTGAGAGGACTAATGAGAGGTTCGAATTTTCGGGAAATTCGATTCGTACGGCTAAATACTCGATCCTCACTTTCATTCCAAGGAATCTGTTTGAACAATTTCATAGAGTTGCTTATGTTTATTTTCTTATCATTGCTATACTCAATCAGCTTCCTCAGCTTGCAGTGTTTGGAGGGGTTGTTTCTGTTTTGCCATTGGCCTTTGTCCTTATTGTTACAGCTGTGAAGGACGCTTACGAGGATTGGAGGCGGCATCGCGCGGATAAAGTTGAGAACAACAGGTTAGCATCGGTTTCGGTTAATGGCGAATTGATAGAGAAGAAATGGAAGGATATAAGAGTTGGTGAGATCATAAAAATCAAAGCAAATGAAAGCATTCCTTGTGATATTGTGTTGCTTTCAACTAGTGATCCAACTGGAGTAGCATATGTGCAAACTATTAACCTTGATGGTGAGTCCAATTTGAAGACTCGGTATGCGAAACTAGAGACACATTCCGAAAAGGGTCGATTCAATGGGTTAATCAAGTGTGAGAAACCAAATAGGAACATATATGGATTTCAAGCTAACATGGAAATTGATGGTAAAAGGTTGTCACTAGGTTCCTCTAATATTGTGCTTAGAGGCTGTGAAGTTAAGAATACTAATTGGGCACTTGGTGTTGCTGTATATTGTGGTGGTGAGACGAAAGCTATGCTTAACAGCTCAGGTGCTCCATCGAAGAGAAGCCGGCTCGAGACTCGAATGAATTCCGAGATCATAATCCTCTCATTCTTTCTTATAGCTTTGTGTACTGTCACCTCGGCTTGTGCAGCCGTTTGGTTGAAGCGGCACAAGGATGAGTTGAATCTCTTGCCTTATTACCGGAAACTTGATTTTTCAGAAGGGAAGGAAGAGAGCTATAAGTATTATGGATGGACATTGGAAGTTGTTTTCACATTCCTCATGTCAGTTATAGTGTTCCAGGTCATGATTCCGATTTCCTTGTACATTTCTATGGAGCTCGTTCGTGTCGGTCAGGCCTACTTCATGATTGGTGACAACAATATGTATGACGAGGCAACAAAGTCAAGATTTCAGTGCAGGGCTTTAAACATTAATGAAGATTTGGGGCAAATTAAGTATGTCTTTTCCGACAAAACCGGTACACTTACTGAAAACAAGATGGAGTTTCGATGTTCCAGCATCTACGGGGTTGATTACAGTTCTACAAACGTCATTTTGGAAAATGAGAAAGTTGAATATTCTGTACTAGGTAAGGTTTCTTCCTTAATTATGTTACTATGTTCTAACACACTTGTAGAACTTCTTTAATGCCCCTTATCTTGTTTATAATTGAAATATAACATGTTTGTTTTCTGTTACATGCTTTCAGTAGATGGAAAAGTCTTGAGACCGAAGATGAAGGTTAAAGTTAATCCAGAGCTTTTTCAATTATCAAGAAGTGGACTCGAAAATACGGACGGAAAACCGATTCATGATTTCTTTCTAGCACTGGCTGCCTGCAATACTATTGTGCCTCTTGTTGTTGACACATCTGATCCTGATGTCAAGCTGATAGATTACCAAGGGGAATCACCAGATGAACAAGCATTAGCTTATGCTGCTGCCGCCTACGGTTTTACGCTTATAGAACGAACCTCGGGTCATATAATCATTGATATTCAAGGAGAAAGACATAGGTAAGTTGAATATAGTAACTTAGCTAATAACATGAAAAGTTCTATAATGTGACATTTTGGTTATTCTCTTTCTAATGAATATTCTCATTATGGAAAATGCAGGTTCAATGTCTTAGGCATGCATGAATTCGATAGCGATCGGAAGAGGATGTCAGTTATATTGGGATACCCTGACAATTCTGTGAAACTTTTTGTTAAAGGGGCAGATGCATCGATGCTTAGTGTGAAAGATAAATCGTTCGACATGAACATAATAAGAGCAACCGAAACCCATCTTCACACTTATTCCACACAGGGTTTGAGAACACTTGTTATCGGAATACGAGAAATGAATACTTCAGAATTTGAGCAATGGCATGCTGCCTTCGAGACAGCAAGCGCTGCTTTGTTTGGTAGGGCCGCGACGCTTCGCAAGATTGCTAGCAATGTAGAGAGAAATATCTGCATATTAGGTGCAACTGCTATTGAAGATAAGCTGCAGCAAGGTGTGCCTGAAGCCATCGAGTCTCTGCGGACCGCGGGAATTAAAGTATGGGTGTTAACTGGGGACAAACAGGAAACTGCCATATCAATCGGCTACTCCTCGAAGCTCCTAACACGCAACATGACTCAAATTGTAATTAATAGCAACAATAAAGAGTCATGTAGAAGGAAGTTACAAGATGCCATTGTCATGACTCACAAACTTGCGTCTACATCCGAAGGAAGTTCCGATTCACTTCCAAATCGGGTAGCCTTGATTATTGATGGTACTAGCCTAGTACATATCCTTGACAGTGAACTTGAAGATCAGGTTAGTTCAATTAAATCTTGGATGATGTTTAACAATGCATTTCTTGTTGATGTCTTATTTGCTGATTTTTTGGCTACTTTTGTTGATCCAGCTATTTCAACTTGCAAGTAGATGTTCTGTTGTTCTATGTTGTCGGGTGGCGCCATTGCAGAAGGCTGGGATTGTTTCTCTTGTTAAGAAGAGAACTTCAGACATGACACTAGCCATTGGAGATGGTATGAATTCTAAACTTGACTTCTTTCAGCTTGCCAATCTCGGTTATCACTGAGCGGTCATTTCGGGGCCTTAGCCGGTCATCCAGGCTATTTCCCTTTCGACGAAAGTTGACAACTAAATTCATTATGCATGTATTACAGGTGCTAATGATGTATCAATGATCCAAATGGCTGATGTTGGAGTTGGCATCAGTGGACAAGAGGGTAGACAAGCTGTAATGGCATCAGATTTTGCAATGGGACAGTTTAGGTTCTTAGTTCCTCTCTTGTTGATACATGGTCACTGGAATTACCAAAGACTAGGTTACATGATACTATACAACTTTTACAGAAATGCTGTCCTTGTTCTTGTCCTATTTTGGTAAGTTATATATGATTCAGCAAATGTTTATAGTAGCAGCTTTAGTCATAGAACCTTAAACTATGTCAAAAACCTCACTTTAAAAAGTTTTGTTATTGAGCTATGAATTCACGGTTAACCGCATACACCGGATGATTAACTATTAATCGTTAACGTATCAATTAAACAACCTATTGACCATCCAGTACACGCGATAATCCACTAATTTATATATCATTAAGCAGGTGTAAATACGTACTTTCAGACAATAACTTTTGTTTATTTATTCGTGGCTTTCGACTTCAGGTATGTTCTATTCACTGCATTCACTTCAACAACTGCTATAAATGAATGGAGCAGCACATTGTATTCAATAATCTACACTTCATTACCAACTATTATTGTTGGTATTCTAGACAAAGATCTGAGTAAAAGGACTCTCTTAAAGCACCCTCAGCTCTATGGAGCTGGCCAAAGACATGAAGCCTACAACAAAAGACTGTTTCTGTTCACAATGGTTGATACTTTATGGCAAAGTTTGGTTATATTTTGGGTTCCTTTATTTGCATATTGGAGTAGCACTATTGATATATCAAGTATAGGAGATCTTTGGACTCTTGCAGTGGTTATTTTGGTTAACTTACACTTAGCTATGGATGTTGGAAGATGGAGTTGGGTCACTCATGTTTCCATTTGGGGGTCTATTGTTGCAACTTTCCTTTGTGTCATGATAATTGATGCTATACCTTCATTGTTTGGTTACTGGTATGCAGCATTATCATTTAACCATTCTTCTGATATTTCTATACTTTTAAGCATTCATTTAGGCCTATTTTTGTGGCGTTTTTGATCGAAAAGCTTCGGTATTTAAAGACTAAAGATTGACCTTTGCATCTTACTCCATATTTGCAGGGCTTTCTTTCATGCTGGAGGCACTGCATTGTTCTGGTTATGTTTGCTCGGAATCGTGATAGCAGCATTGCTTCCTCGATTCGCAGTTAAGTTTATTTACCAATACTATTTTCCGACCGACATTCAAATTTCAAGAGAAGCTGAGAAGGTTGTGATTCAAAGAGAAGTTGAAGGTGGTGGCCAGATAGAAATGCTTCCTATATCAGATGGTTCACTAAGATGAGAAGTAATCTTGTAACTTTTTTTTGTAAATCTTCATTTTCTTTTGTAGGCTACCTCAAAAGTATTTATCTTGGTTGAATGATTTCATTGGTTTCTATCCAAAGGATAGAGTTTTTTTTTCTATCATTGTAGAGGTTTGTTGTATTTTTATTCTTTTGTATGGATAAACTTAGATTCTTGTAAATTGATTTTGGATATAGTAGAAAAGGAAAAGAAGTTGTTATATGTTACAAATTAAATTTTCATTGGAGTAGTTGATTCCTTGTCCACTTGATAGTGTTGAATTTGTGACTTGAGTTTTGGCTATTTGTTAAAAAATTCTACCAGCATTCATCAGCATCGGCCAATGAATATGATTTATGATAGAGTATTATGATATCGTTCGGTCGGTCCATGCAAGAGCAATTCCTATAAATAACCTTCTCTATGAGTATGAGAGAAAATGGCATTGCCATTCAACACAGCCAAAACATGTGTCATGTGTGTATCAGCCAAAACAATTCCTATAAACATATCATTCGTGTATATAGAGGGCGAGTTTGGTGCAATGGGAAAGTTATTGCTTAGTAACCATGAGGTCACGAGTTCAAATCTTGGAAATAGCCTCTCCGCTTATGAGTAGGCATATGTGTGTATCAAGTCACACCCTCTCTGATACATCCAATCCTCGGGCCGAGGAAGCTCAAGGTAATCCTGAACTTACATCTCAACATATGGCATGGATCCTAGATAGTGGAACAACAGATCATATATGCTCCACTTTGTCCAATTTTCATCATATCATAGGATCAAACCCATAAGGGTTAAACTACCTGATGGAAATCAAGTCACTACCAATATTTCTGCAACCATGTCTCTATTGCAAGACTTAACACTTTACAATGTACTCTATTTGCCATCTTTTTCTTATAATTTGATATTTGTCCCAAAGCTTGCATTACATTCATCTTGCATAATCTCTTTTGATGACTCTTGTTGTAATATTCGGGAGAATAACTCCTTGAGGAAGATTGGTATATCTAGGATCCGAAATGGACTATATGTCTTAAAGGCTGTCAGGATTCATTAAAGAGTGAACTTCTCCCCAATTAAAGATACTAAGATCTTTAGTTTTAATCTTTGGCATTATAGGTTAGCACATGCCTCTACCACTTATATGAATAATATTAGAGACATTTTTCCTTTTGTGACTTTCAATAAGAAACAGATATGTGATATCTGTCATCAGGCAAAATAGAAGAAACTTCCATCCATTCGAGTCAAACTAGTACTTTACATTCCTTTGATATAATACATGTTGATATATGGGGTCCCTTTTCTATAACCTTTATTCATGGACACAAATATTTCCTAACTATAGTTGATGACTACACAAGATATACATGGGTTTTCCTTATGAAAAGCAAGGCTGAAACTTCTAAGACCTCACAAGACTATATCAGATTAATTGAATGATCAAGTCACCTCTTCTATCACTAGAACCCTCTTAGATACCTCTAATGATCAAGTCACCTCTATACCTGATCATCTTAACTCACCCTTACCTAGCTCATCAATATAGAATTTTAGCCTTCTTCAAACTAGAAGAAGTAATCGTGTCACTAAGCCACCCACTTACCTTCAAGACTACCATTATGCTCTTATGACAAATATCAATATCAATCAAAATTCTAAGTATTCCATGCTCTACAACTTAATAATACCTGGACTATCACAAACTACCTCATGATAAGTCTGCCATAGGCTGTAAATGAGTTTTTAAGATTAAATATAAGACTGATGGAACCATAAAAATATATAAAGTTAGGTTGGTTGCCAAATGATATAATGAAACTGAAGGAATTGATTACTTAGAAACTTTTTCTCCAGTAGCTAAAATCACCACTATAAGGCTTTCTTAGCTCTTGCTTCTATACATCTTTAACATCTCAAGCAATTATATGTCAATAATGCTTTTTTGCTTGATAATCTTACTAAAGAAGTTTACATCACACTTCCCTCTAGTCTTCACTCCTCAGCTCCTAACCATGTAAGAAAATTAGAAAAATATTTGTATGGTCTTAAGCAGGCTACTAGGGAATGGTTTACCAAACTTTTTGCTTTCTTTATTAAACATGGTTATAAGAAATGTAAGGGAAATCACTCGTCAAAAGGAGTTCTCAACACTTAGTTACCATCATCCTTGTATATGTTGATGATATCACACTTTATGGAAATAACCTAGGCGCGATCAACCATCTCAAGTATGTTTTGGACAGAGCCTTTAAGATCAGATATCTTGGCAATCTCAAATTCTTCTTTGGTTTTGAAATTACTAGAAGTCACCGACGAATTTTAATGAATCAAAGGAAGTATGCTATATAAATATTATCTGATGCTGGTTTGCTTGGATGCAAACCATCTAATACCCCTATGACTCAAGGTATTCACCTATATCAAGATAATAGTGAACCTTACTATGATCCCCCATTCATATAGAAAATTAATTGACAGACTTATTGACCTTACTAACACTAGACCCGATCTAACCTTTTATGTCTATCAATTAGGCCAATTTATGGCCAGACCAACTTCTGAGCATCATAAGACACCCCTTAAAGTATTAAGATATATTAAAGGTTCCTTTTCTTTAGATCTCTTTCCCCTAACAATACCACCATCCAACTCAAAACTTATAGTGATAGTGATTGTGCTTCTTGTCCTGATACAAAATAGTCAATATCAGGCTATTATAAATACCTTGGCAATTCTTTAATATCTTGGAAATCTAGGAAACATAAAACTATTTCAAGAAACTCCTATTCTTCAAGTTTTACAACCTTCTTATACAAAAATTGCTTTATTATATTGTGATAATCAATTTGCCAAATGAGCAATTAAACTTGTGCCGGTTCCAAACAATTTACAATTAGCTGATGCTCTGACCAAAGCCTTGGGACCCAAGGATTATTCATCAATTCAGTCCAAGCTTGGACTCCTTAATATATGCGTCCAACTTGTGGTGCGTGTGTGTGTGGGGTATTAAGAACTTATGCAACCAACACCTTCAACACAGATCAAGAAATAACAATAAGGCTAAGTTAAGCATCACATCAAGTTGGCCATGACCGAGAGAGGTCAGGTCAGATATTGTACCAAGCTTCACAACAAGTTGGTCATAACTAAGACAATTCAAGCCAAATGGTTGACCCGATATATTTGTTAAACCAACTTTATTATTTTCTCTTTTAGCTTTGAGTTTTGCCACATGTAGTTAGTTAGGAAAGTAGTTATTATCTTTCTATAAATAGAAGCTTGTATACATTATGATTTTAATTCTTTTCAATTCAAGATCAATATAAAATATACAAGATTCCTTTATCTTCTTCTTCTTGAGCATTATTGCTTTGTTTTGCCAATTCAAGGGTTCAATTTTCTATTACAATATAAAAAGATTTATAAGTTATGGAGGCTAGAGTTGAAGTATCAAATCCAAAAACAAATCGAGTTATTGTTTTTTAACTTATTTTAAAAAATATTTGTTTTGAAAATAGTTTTTAATAAGCAATATAAGGAACAATAAATAAAAAAGTTTGAAGAGGTTAACATCCTAAGTTCAATTTCTCACGATTATTAATAAATCAAATCAATAAATAGATAATGATTAGGGAAGATAGACACAACATATTCATTTAACTTGAGGTATATTGAGTTATTTTAACCTTGAATGCTTTTTATTATTTTCCAAATAGTAATACAAATATTTTGTCACATCTTCATATAAACTAAGTATTCACAATCTCTCCATGCGCACATATTGAAAAAAATAATTATTTAAAAAATAATTTAAAATAATGATCATGATTTTTTTTAACCTTATGTTACAATCCTCATATAAATTAAACTATGGAGTACGGTAAGCCAACATTTACCGTACTTAACTTTACATAAGGAAATGTTTAATAACCTTACTTAAATAAGACCAATGTAAATAAAACTAAACCCATTGTAATATACTTATAATTAAATATTTATCAACATAACATCTACACGTAAGATTTTTATACTATCTTTCGTTGATGCTAAATATTGACACAATCTATTCTTTTTATATGTCATTTAAGGTTTGACTACTATTTTTTTCTGATAATTTTTTATTTTAATAAAATTATTACTAATTTCCCTGTAAGGATATAATTGAAAAAAAGTAATTAATATTTCAATGAACTTTGAAAGCAACATTCGTTTTAAATTAATAATAAATACAAATTAAATCCTATAAAAAATCCACACTTAGAAGGGAACAGACGTAATTCGTTGATAAGGTAACTTTTATTACGTAAATTAAAATAAAAATCTTTTCAATTTTATTTCGTAAGGGTTTATTACTTTGTATAATTTCCTATTTATATATTTATTTTCTAAAACTTCTTTTCTGGACTTTCCTAGATGTTATAATTAAAGTTTATTTTTTTTTGGAACATCATTAAAGTTTAAATTAACTTCACATAAAAGGATTAAATTTAATTATTCGTTTCTTATAGAAAAATATTGATTCCATTTTTTAATTTAATTTTTTAAGTATATATGAAAGAGCAATTCTTATAGTAACCATTTTGTTAACGAGCTTTGAATTTAGTCTTTTTTAATATAATACATCCTTCCTTTTAAATTTTTAATAGTTTATATTATCTGTGGGCAGTTAAAAATAAATACTATAAAAATGATAGTAATTAAATAATTTACATAAGTAGGTTATTTTAATCCCATATAATCAAGTATTGTTTAAAGAAAGAAATATAAATTTTACTATTTCAAAATTGATGATTAGTTTTGACAAATAAAAATTATATAAATGACATACTTATAGTATAATATTTTATATGCAACCTAGGAAATAGGAACAGAAAAGGAATAAATATATAGTTAAATTTAGTTGAAAAACATACTACTCCACTTGGTCATTATAATAAGACAATTTTAATTGAAAAACATATAGTTAAATTTAGTTATTTTTCTTGATTTTTAATGAAAAATACTATAACATTACAATCTTACGCTCACTTATTATTTGAGTATTCCTTTGATGATAGTATAGAAGACAAGAATGTTGTAATTAATCTCTATATTTGAGGATTATTGTTTTATCCAAGATAAAATATAGATATTAAAGTCTTTAATATGAGGTGAAAAAGATGGCGATGACATTGTTGAAATTAATGTAAAACAAAAGACCTTGATTTATTTGTATTTTGTATTGTGTTTGAATCTTTTGTATAATGTTTGAAGCTTTTCTATAATTTTTTATATACAGTGTATTCGCCAAAATGAAAATGTGAAATTCCTTTGAAACTTTTGTATAGACCTTGATAAAGTATTGCTATGCTTTTGGTAGTAGTTTTGTTGTATATATTTTTTTATGGGCAATAAAAAAAATATTATTGAAAAAAATAGAGGTTAAGAAGAACAAATGATACTCCAGTTCATCAAAAATATAATAATAGTGAAAATTGGATGAATGGTTGATGTATAAATGATTAGTATCAAAATGGAGTGAATGAGTTTTTATAGTTTGTCATTGTGTTAACTTTGATGTCATATCCTGAAGTGGATTTGAATTAATAATTTTCCTTATATAAAAAGTTTTTGGATGACAATATGGGAAACTAAGCGAGTGATGTACAAGAAGTATAGTTAAGATAATATTAGTTAGTCATATTTATAAGTTATTTTTAAACTCATTTATTTAGTATGTTTAAATTCATTTTAAGTTGTCAAATTACAAGGTATGATATGTTTACTATTTATCTTTTTTTTTTGTCTAAGTAGACATTCATGGCATGTAGGGGTGGCAATAAGGCCCATCCTTATTGTTAAAATGGTTCAAAATACCAGTCCAATCTATACTTAGCAAGACTGACAGGCCGGCGAACTGACCCGTTTTTTCCTTTTCAAAAACCATGTATATTTATAACCAACTCAATCACAATTTCAAAAATAAATAATCATTATGTCTTATAAAGGTCTTTTAAAACAAAACATCACAAACCAAAGTCTAAAATCTCACAATAATATACTGTCTTAGTTTAAAACTTGTAAGTTTTAAACAACAAGCCAACAAAGTCTTAAAATTTTATGCTCCTAGTTCACAATAAAACTTTAAACTCATAAGTTTTAAACATTAGATGCTCGGTTAGAAGAAAATGGCTCAACTTTCTTATGCAAAAAATATTTTTTTTAGAAAGCTTGTATATGAGTACCAACCAATTTAAAGTGTAAATTAAATGTCTTGTATATGATATAAATTACTCATAAATGACTTATCAGTTATAATATTACATAATAGTATAACAAATTTAGTATAACGTGTAGAACCTACGCAAAAGTTTATTGATAATATAAATAGTAAATTAAATTGATATTCCCTGAGTTTTAGTGAAATTATAGAAACTATCCTTTCATTTTTACACACACTGATATTCCCTAAAGCAATATTAATGTTAGCCTGTTGGGCTGGGCCGGGTCGACCCTCCCTGACCCGTCTAAAAAACAAGCTTCCAAACCAGGTTGAATATAAGCTTTTTGGCTAAAATCCCTAACCCGACACATTAAAATGTCAATCCCGATGGGCCAACACTTACTGCCATCCTAATGGCACGTGACAAGGATATCAATCATTGGAGTAGTAAATCAGATACTTATAGTACAAAAATATATATTTTTAAGCACGTGTAGTATCATTGTAGCTTGTTGTAACAATCATATGTGAAATGATTTTATGCAATTTTATTATCAAATTTGAATAGAAAATACTTCATATGAATGTAATACAGCAGATGTTAAAGAATTGCATTTGATTTGGTATTTCAAATTAGGACTATTGTAAGCTTAAAATTTTAAAGAATTCAACTAAAGATCTCGGTTGTTACCTTTACCAAGGTCAAAAGTTGAGAAAACACCTCAATTAATCAATGAAATAAAGATTGAAAGCCAAGACAAAAAGTGAGTTAAATTTAAACAACAGAGGTTGTTAAGCAACTTTCCACCTCAGTTCTTGTTTGTAACATATGTATTTTCTCTAGCTTCAACCCCAACGTCTTAATAGAGGTTGAATCATCAAAACCAAAACGGACGGTCCGACTGGTCCAATCGATGACTAGACTTGAAAACGTCTTTGATTTGTAGTCTTTAACTGAATGAGTGGTTGGACCGCATTGAACCAGAGAAATTTTGGTTCTTCCGTGCTAAACTATGCTAAACTGAAATAACCTGGGAAGTGAACCAGACGGTTCATTTAAATTTTAAAAAATAAACATTACTCTAAAAAATAGAACATTACTCTAATTTTAACCAATGTTAGATATCTTAACCAATGTTATAAACAAGCTATAGCTAGGATAAAAATGGCAACAACTCTTCCTCGAAACTCTTCAAAAGCTACTGCTAATTCTTCCCTGCATGATTTCCAAATTCTAAAATCTCTAAGTGTCTATTTGAGTTATAGACATGCTCCTAATATTATAGGTTATTTGGAAACCTCCTATTTTGGGTAGAATTAAAGTTAACTCTGATGAAGCAGCTCATGGTGCACCACTGCACCTGGAGAGTCCTGTGGATGTGCTATTTTTAGAAATCATAATGACAATTTTTTAGGTTGTTTTGCTTCATAATTTGAAGTCAATGATGCTCTCTTTGCTGATTTAAATTCAGCTATCATGACTATAGAAATTGCACATAAAAAATGGTGGAATGTAATTTGGTTAGAATGTGATTCAGTTCTTGTGGATATTTTTAAAAACTTTTCTTGATGGAATGAAATTCCTAACTTTGTTTTTTCAGAATTTTCTAAAAATAGGTTAGGACTTTCTAATTATAGATTTTCTTCGATGTAATTTCTTTTGGTTAAATGTGTGGGATGTTGTTGCATCTTTGGCTTAAAAAGAAAGGTTTCAACACTCACTCACCCTTAATTTTATGTAACTTAACTATGAGCAAATTCTTGGGGGACAAATTAGACCATTTAAAGAAGTCATAAAATAATCTGAGGGTTAGGGTGTAAGGTTAAAAGAATATATTGAAAGATGTTTTGAGTTCGAATCTCACCAACAATAAAAATACTAATATACTATCATTTGCTTCTAAAAAAAGATTAAACCATTTAACTAATTAAGTTTAAATATATCTTACATATCATTTTTTTTTTCATTTGTATAACAAATTAATGAGATGGTGAATAGAAGATATAATGTTTGTTGTATTTTTAACTACAGAATATCATGGGTGGAAGAGCTACCCCCATGTGGAGGACACTCATGGCTAGACCAAAAGATTGTCATTGCACATTGAATATCCGAGGGACTAACTTGCTCATATATGACCAAACATCAAAAGGTGAACATTCCTAATAATTTTTTTATATACATGTATAAAAAAACAACTAGTTCTATATCAAAAAAATCTTAGTTTTTAATTGTTGAGGGTGAGAAACCCTTGCATAAAAACTAGCTATAAAATTATTCATAATCTATCATCATGACTGATTTTGTTTCTCTCAATATTTTTAGAGTATACTTTTCACAAATTAATTCCAAAAAAGATCTTAGTTTTTAATTGTTGAGGCTGAGAAACCCTTGATTAGGGGTGGTAAAATGGGCCAGCCCGACCCTGTTCGGCCCGCCAAAATATGGGTTGGGTTGGCCCGACCCTTATTGTTAAAAGGGCTCAAAATGCTAGCCCGACCCATATTTGGTCGGGCTGGCAGGCTAGCAGGCTGGCCAGTTTTTCTTTTTCTTTTCAAAAACACATTTAAATTACACTGATATTTCATGCGTTTTGGGGAAATTACACAAACTATCATTCCATTTTCTACACGTACAAAAAACCCTTAATTTATAAACATACATTACATTGATCAACCATGTATAGAGGTGTAATTTTTTAAACAAAAAAAGTGATAAATGTAATTAAGTTAAACAAAATATGATTATTGATATAAATTAAACACTAATATATAAATGTTTTGTATTGTATATGATATAAATTACATTGATAAGTAATTTACTCATAAATGTGTTATATATGAATAATAAATTGGTTGCACACGGTATTTGTAAAATGTTTGGTTGGAAAACAATATTAAATTGACTACATTATTGGAATCACATATAACCTTAAAATGATAAATCAATATTAATGTTGGCCCGCCGGGCTAGCACGACCCGACCCGCCTTGGACCGTCTAAAAAACGGGCTTCCAAATCGGGTTGAATATGGGCTTTTGGGCTAAAATCTCTAGCCCGGCCCGCCAAAATTGTCGATCAAAACGGGTTGGCCCGACGAGCCAATCCCTTATTGCCATCCCTACCCTTGATACATAAAAACTAGCTATAAAATTATTCATAGTCTATCATCATGACTGATTTTGTTTCTCTCAATATTTTTAGAGTATATTTTTCACAAATTAATTACAAAAAAGATCTTAGTTTTTAATTGTTGAGGCTGAGAAACCCTTGATGCATAAAAACTAGCTATAAAATTATTCATAGTCTATCATCATGACTGGTTTTATTTCTCTCAATATTTTTAGAGTATATTTTTCACAAATTAATTACAAAAAAGATCTTAGTTTTTAATTGTTGAGGCTGAGAAACCCTTGATGCATAAAAACTAGCTATAAAATTATTCATAGTCTATCATCATGATTGATTTTGTTTCTCTCAATATTTTTAGAGTATATTTTTACAAATTAATTCCAGCAAATACCAACAAAGACTTGATTTAGTAATTTATTAAAATCTTGTTGTTAGGTGTATTTAAACACGTTTTAGTGTCTGTTTGTGATCTTTTTTTGGAGGACAATGAATGAAAATATTTGAGAGTTATAATATACATTTGTAAGACGACTATCAAGCTTTCCCTTTCCTTTTATTCATCTCTAACAAACCAACTCACGAATAAACCCAACATAAATTAATTTCTTAGTTATGGGAGATACCACTTGTACACAAAATAAATCAATTGCACCAAATACTCTAGACATGAAGTGAAAAAAAGTTATAAATGCTTCAAAAGAAGAATTCAAAAAATTTGAGGCAGGAATCAATTACAATTTGATGTTGAGACAAGAAATTGGGTTAGAACACAGTCCGAAAAAGTAATTGAATTCTTGTCTATTTGTCTATTGATCCAAACCTAAGATTTAACCTTAGTATCTTTTGAAGAAAGTAGTCCGAATTCTTGTCTAAGATTCAAGAATCTTCTGAAGAGAGGGTTAGACAAAGTTAAAGATAAAATCATTACTAGATAGCCAAATAGTCCATATAGTAGCTAACCAAATGATACTCTAAAATTTTATATAACGCCTGTGATATTCATGCCCATGTGAGTAGTAAAATGACGTATGAGTTGGGGAGATAGAGCTATGCTGATGTTCAACCAATTGTAAAGTAGTTGAAAAACTGAATAAGTGAGATTGCAAGTAGAGAAAAGATGTTCAGAAGTTGGCATAAGGGGCCTCCTTCGTGTGATAACGATACCCCCCCCCCCCCCCCCCCTTTTGAGAAGTGTATCCATAGTTGGTAACCTATCCGAAAAAAGTCTCCACACAAAGGTAGTGACTTTTAAGGGAGCTTTTTATTTCCAACGTAGACGAAGATGGTTGTTGTTGTGATTGACTATTGGTAATGCTGAGTGAGAAGGTCATGAGCTGATTTGACCGAGTACTGGTTGGAATTATCATGGCACCACTTTCAAGTTAATTCAAGTTCCCAATTAAATATTTGATGCCTACAAGTGAGGTTCCAAACCCAAGTTCCCATGACCAACTTCTTAACTCGATAATAAGGGCATTCTGATGCATACTAAGAGAATAAAGTCTCTTAAACCTAGTTAGCAAGCTGGCTAGACCAAGACAAATATCATGCTAACCCCCAAAGCGGATTTGATAAGAGGGTAACACCTAAACCCAACCCCCGAAGGATTAGAAAAATCCTAACCATACTTAAAACACAACACTTTGAACCAAAGACTAACTCTCTCAGTAATCTGACGCAATTCCATTTACCAAGAGCAAGATTCAAACGATAGATATATTTAACCCCTAACCCACCCTTAGACTTAGGAGTGCACATCTAATCCCATTTAATCCAAGGCATCTTCCTTTGACTATAAGTCCCTCCCTAAATCAAATCCCTTTGATTTTTTTGAATTGAACAAATAACAATAATATGAGCTTTGTAAATAAATAAGTAGCACACAAGGAGAGTGAAAAGGATAACATTAATTAAGATGAGTTGACCATGAAAAGAAATATGATTTGTTTCCCGAGAAGATAGTATGTTTTGAAGCATTTCGATAAGAGGCTTCCAAGTATCACGTCTTTTATGATTCACACCCACATGAATTCCTAAGTAAGAGAAAGAAGGAGGGGAGATCTTGTAGTGAAGGGGATCAACCAATATTTTGATGTGATTCTCAACAACATTTAAACCAAACAATTTGCTTTTGGTGAAGTTAATTTTGAGGCTAGAGGAAAGCTCAAATAACTACAAAAATGCTTTTCACAGTCCAAATATTCTGATTGGAGCAGTTACCAATTAAAATTGCATGGTCAATAAATTGGAGTAGAGAGACATCAATATTGTCAAGGCCCACCTTGTAGGGTGTGAAAAGACCCTGAGAAGTAGCTTGTCGCATGAGAATAGACAAACCTTTGGCCACAATAAGGAAGAGAAAAGGGTAAAGAGGATCTCATTGACATATATTACGTTGGAGATGGATCTCCTCAGTAGGACTGCCATTAACCAGAATAGACTTTGTTGCAATAGTCAAACATTCCATGATCCAACCCCTCCATTTCTGACAGAACTCTAAATGAGACATCATGTGATCAATGAAACTCCATGAAACCAAAACAAAAGCTTTTTCGAAGTCAATTATAAAGATGCCACATCACTTCCCAGTTTTCTTAGCATCATGATGATTTCATTGAGGACAACCACACCATCCAAAATGTGTCTTCCTTCTAGAAAATCAGATTGAGTATCACTGATGACCTTGCCTATCACTTTATGTAATTTGTTAGCGAGCAACTTAGCCATGATTTTGTATAAGCAACCAATAAGTGAGATCGGTCTGTAATCTCCCATATGTTGAGGACTAGATTTCTTCGGGATTCGACAGATGAATGGATGCATTTGGTGGTTTTTTCATTGCCATGAAGATCACAACCCATAGAGATGATATTTTCCTTCATGATATTCTAAAAGATTATGATGAATTTAAAAATAAACCTATTGGGCCCAAGACTCTTGCTACCCTCACAATCCCAAATAACATTTTTAATCTCATCGTCATCAAAGGTTGCAATAAGAGCAGCATTGTCCAAAGAATTCTTGCTACCCTGCCTGACTCCATCAACACCCTGATCCATTTTCCTCGAATACTTAACTCATGGACAAAATATTGCCTCTTCCTACTATTCATAAGTCAATGAAAGTATTTAGAATTACTACCACATTCCTTGAGCCATCTGAATGATACTTTTGGAAAATAAGATTATGATCAAACGACCGAGAGTGCCAAATATCAACCTAGAGTTAAAATCTTTTCAGGAGATCTTCTTCATTAAAGCCGATATATTTTCACTCTTGAGATCAAGCTCATGAATCCCATTTTCAGCCTTGTTGATTTTGTTGTTAATGTCCCCAAAATGCTCTTTATTCAACTTCTTCATGATGACTCTTAATTGTTTGAGTTTATCTATATTGCTCTATCATTATCCCTTCCTAGTTTTTGTTTGTGTCACTCTTTTTCTCAACTCAACTATGTCTTTCCCTTAATAGCTAAATATTTTCCATTACTTTATTCAATATTTTTTCATCCATTGTTAGTGTGAAATGTGCCTATTTCATCTAGATGTTAATTTACATTTTTAATCACTTTCCATGTACACAAACATTCAATTAGTGTTTAGTCATCACATTCAAATACTTCAAGTTGAATTTTATAATTGTTGTTTATTAATTTTCAACTTATAAAAATATCATAGATTAAATAAGAGTAAATTATACTCACACCCCCTGGGTTTTAATGAAATTACACAAACCACCCCTCTCTTCTTTGTCATTACACAAACCACCCCTAGATTTATACATACATTACACAGACTACCCCTGCATGTTATAAAAGTGTAATATTTTAAAGAAAAAATGTGTGATGAATGTAATTAAGTTAAACAAAATATTGTATATTGTGTAACACTTCAAATAGTACAAAAACGAATGTTTCTTTATTATTTTTGTGTCATTAAAAAATGCATTAATAATTTCAAATAAATGTTTAAATAACTCTTATATTATTTTATAACGAGCCAAATAATGAAGACACATTGACTCTTATATTATTTGAATTTTTCTACATAATATACAATATTTTGTTTAATTAATTACACACATCATACATTTTTTGTTTAAAATATTATACTTTTATATTATGTAGGGGTAGTCAGTGTAACATATGTACAAAATTAGGGGTGGTTCATGTAAGGACAAAAAAGTGAGGGGTGATTTATGTAATTTCACTAAAACTCAGGGGGTGTGAGTGTAATTTACTCATTAAATAAATAGTAATAGTTATTATATTTACAATCATATATACTAATTTTGTTTAAAAAATAATTTAATTTTATCATTTTATTAATTTGCACAAAATTATACTGCCAATGTACCTTATATATAATTTTTTAAATTTCTCATATCCATATAATTCCTGCTACATTATTTTTCTGTCAATAGTTTCCTTTTTTATGTAAGTGGTACCCCCTTTGTTTATTTTACATTTAATCTTTGCTGTCAATCATTAATATAAATAAAAAAGTTGAATGTTTTCTGAAAAGTTCAGTTTCTAATGGTTAGTACTTTTTGGCATTTGTTTTTTTCATCTTTCTTATCGTTGTGCATTTATGTTTTCTACTTCAGTTTATTTTTAATTTCCCAAGAAAAAATATAGCTAGATTCTAAATCTTTTTGCTTTTGTTCTTTGGTTTTATTTCAAAGTATTGAATCACTTGCATCTTATTGTTATCTGATTTTATGAATTTTGCATTTGGGTCTAGGTGAGTACTAATCCATGCGATCTCTCTTTATCCATACATTTATTTTTTGTGCCTATTGTTTTGTGATTTTTTTAAAGTGTTCCGTACTTATGCAGGTTCGAGCAAGATTCTATCCTATCCGCTTATTCGGTTTGATCCGATATGCCGAACTCTATTGCAGATTATATTTTTCTTCATTAAAAAGTTGTTGGAGGAGGTATTTGGTTTCTTCATTCATTTAATTATTAATCATTCATCATCTTTCATGATGAGAGTTGAAAAAACTGAAATTATTTTTTAATTATTAATCTCTTTTTTCAACGTCTAATGGTTGAAAAACTGAAATTCCCCATTAGAATTATTTTAATGACTAATAATATCCAGATAAAAATTTCTATTAAATTATTTCACACATCATCTTAAACTATTTAATTTAATCATGAATTAATTTGGGCAGGGGTCATACTAAATGTTTTCTAATGTAAATTCTATTGACTCTTTATATTAATTATCTGTCTTATCATAATCAACTCAAAAAATTCATTTTATTAAATTAAAATTTTAAAGATATTAAATCTTCCTTTAAACATATCACTAGATTAAAATTAGTATATAATAATAATTAAAAAAAAAGAATTATCTAGAAGATCACGTTAAGTTCAGAGTCTAAGACTATTATTTTATTGTCAATATTTATTTTTTATTAATAAACATTCTAAGAGAACTTTTATTTTTGTTTTAGAAATAAGAAGAATTATATTTCTTAACAATTAATTCACGTTTTTTATTCATTTCATTATTACACACCAGTTTCTTTTTTTTTTTTGCATAGTTGAAAAAATGACTTATTTTATTCTCCAATCTCCATCCATATATTGACTGATAAAAAAGCTTTCCATTTTGTAACTGAAAAGTGAAAGAAAATATTACATGCAATGATGAACTCCATTGGTAATGTTGCTAATACTTCTTTCAATCCTTCATTGGAAGAACATGAAGTAAATTCTGATGCAACAACACATGGAGAAGAAAAAAATGTTCAACAACAAAAGGATAACAAAGATGTACTCATTGAAGCACTTGAAGCTGAGTTATGGAAAGATAACATGCAATTGAAGATGCTTAAGGAAGAGAGGAACAAGAGAAATAGGATCTCAAGATTGGTTCAACTCAAAAAGAAAAACATGTCTCGTGCACATGAAGTTGTACTAAGGTATACATAATCTAAAGTGGTTAAAACCATGTGTTTTTTTTGTCACTTTTGTTAATATTTCATCACTACCATAACTTTTAAATCTTCAATATTCTTATATTAATGACATAAACAAGTATACATGTTATTTCTTATTTGGAATGGGTGTGAAATCCATTCTATTCTCTTTCTTCTTCTTAATTTTTGTAGTTATGAATAGAAGTATCACTTGTTCTCCTAACTTTTTCGTTTTCTTTTAATAAAATTCATTGCTGATAAAAAGTATACACGTTATTCTCTTCATATAAGAATTGTATGAAATCTGCTTCTATCCGTTTTTTAAATTGTGATCACGATTACATCGTGTTTACTTCACAATCTCTGAAATGTTGCCGTAATAATGCGGACTTGTCTCTCTCTCTCTATATATATATATATATATGTAGAATTGAACCCTCTTCTAATTTTTCATGATCATCCACCATTGAAGGCACATGTTGAAGATGATGGAGGTTTGTGATGCTAAGGGTTTTGTTTATGGAATAATTCCTGAGGATGGGAAACCATTAACAGGATGTTCAGAAAATCTTAGAGGTTGGTGGAAGGAAAAGGTGAAGTTTGATCGAAGTGGTCCAGATGCAATAATCAAGTATGAGAAAGAAAATGGAATTGTTGGAACAAACATAGTGACAAAAGAAAAAGCACCTCTTCAAACATTGCATCAACTTCCTGATACAACTCTTGGTTCAATCTTGTCATGTTTGATGCTACATTGCAACCCTTCACAGAGAATGTTCCGTTTAGATAAGGGCATTGCACCACCATGGTGGCCTAAAGGTGATGAAACTTGGTGGCAAGAAATGAATTTTCCTAATGATCTTGGACCACCACCTTATAAGAAGCCTCATGATTTGAAGAAAATTTGGAAAGTGTGTGTTCTAACAGCTGTTATCAAGAACATTTCTCCAAATTTTGATACTATGAGAAGGGTTTCTCTTTATTCCAAGACCCTTCAAGATAAGTTCACTGCAAAGGAGGTTGCAATTTGGAATGCTGTTATTAACCATGAGGAATCAATGTGTAAAAAGAAGGCTCATGATGAGTTCTTAACACAGGATGCACCAGATGGAGGTAGTAGAAGTTCACATTGTTCTGGTGATTTGGTCTTTCATGAGGACAATGTTTGTGATGTTGATGCACCAATGATTGGTGGTGGTGGTGAGGATATACCTCAAATTCCATCTAGTGAAAATGTGCTGAACACCACCACCACCACCACCACCACTACCAACAACAACAACAGCACCACCACCACCAACAACAACAACACCACCACCACCACCACCAACAACAACAACAACCTTGTTGTGCCATTTGATGTTGCTCCTGATAATAAGAGAAAGGGATATCTTGTTGAGAGAAGTATTGAAGAAGATATTTTTCATTGTCAAAATCCTAATTGTTTTCATCATGAGTTTGGGTTTCTTGACAAGAATATGAGGAACAATCATCAGTTTACATGTCTTAACAACAATAGCAGCAAATCTAATGGTGAATCTAGTCAAACTACATCACCAATTGCAAACCAGACTCTTCCACCACTCACTACTGAAGGTGGTGGAGAAATCTTTTCTGATGTTATGTCTATCAATACTTCATGTGTTAACAAGAACATGGGTCTCACTCCTGGGACTATGATTCCTCTTGCCAAACTTTACAAGCAGCCTCAAATGGACAAGAATTCCAATGATCAAGGAGTTGATTCTGAGAAGAATATGAATCATGATAGTGACCTATACCAGCAGCCTCAAATGAACAAGGATTCCAATGATCAAGGGGTTGATTCTAAGAAGAACATGAGTTATGATAGTGACCTATACCAGCAGCCTCAGATGGAGAAGGATTTCATTGATCAAAGGGTTGATTCCAAGAAGAACATGAGTTATGATAGTGACCTATACCAGAAGCTTCAGATGGAGAAGGATTCTAATGATGAAGGGGTTGATTATGAGAAGAACATGAATGATGAGAGTTCTGAGAACATGATTTCACTGGTTAACCTATACCAGAAGCCTCAGAAAGAGACATATTTATATGGTGAAGGAGGTGATGTCAATAGTTGCATGCTATCTTCTGAAAGTGAAACCATGGCAATGGACTCAAATGTCTCTACATTATCAACATTTGAACAGAATATACTTAATTCACTATCTGATGATGCTAATGATTTTGCATGCTTGGACTCTTCATTGATGTCATCACCATCAAATTATGACTCCCTATGGTAGAATGCTAAGAAAAAGGTAAAAGTTTAAATTACCTACTTCAACTACTTCAGGTCTTTTATAAATAGCTATAGCATTTTTGGTATGTGACAAATAGATCTTATATGTTTTAATTTTGGCATTTAAGATGCTTAAAATTTGAACATATGGCAAATTGAAGTACCTAGGGTTTTCAGTTTTACCAACATGAAGTACCTAGGGTTTTCAACTATATAGTTTGCCATGAAGATTAATTTTGATCTATTAAATATTTAAGTGGATTATAGTTACCAAAAACAAAACTACAAGAGGCTATTTACTAAGGAACAAAAGTTGGAGTGGGTAATTAACAATTTTACTTGCTTGATGGCTGCAAAAGATTGGAGAAGAAGCTATTTGTGGAGAAGCATTTTATTGTGTTTATCTTACCCCTTATGCAAAATAAAATGTAGTGTACTCCTCTCTATGTAAGGTGACTTTTTGGTATGTGCTTTTTAATTTCAAATTTTGGATTGGGTATGTACCTTATGCTTATGAATATCTTTGCAAATTAAGCTTGAAATTATACCTTTGGATATATTGTTATGTGTAATCTTATTTTAGCCTTGTTAGATAATTACTTTTTCACTAAGGTAGAGGAGAAAAGGGATTTTATTTTCAGGAAGGGGACAAATATTAATTTCCCCCCTAGGAAGCTATGAATAATTCTGTATTATGTTAAGAATTTTACAAACTACTTAAATTTGAAGGTATTAAATATATTACTTTTAAATTGTAAGATATTAAAAAGTTATACTTTTAAGTTAGTATTTATTGCTTTACGTAATTAAGAGGACTTTGTAAAATTTACTCACAAGCTACGTGAGAAAAAATATATTATTCCTTCTCTTTTTATTTTTTGTTGAGAAAATTCATAATTTTGTTGAACTATGTCAAAAAGGATAATAAAAGAGGTTGGGATTAAACTGCATGGACTAAGGTAAACTTGTATTAGAGTCTTGAGAGTAACCTGTTATAAATTTATAGCTTATCTATGAAATACTCACTTATTTTCAAATTCCTAATATTTTTTTAAACTTTACATCCCTAATCTTTTTAGGTTTCACTACTATATATATATATATGCTATCTCTTGGGTGCTTTTATGCACCTTTTTGCCAATAAAAAAAAAACAAAATATATGGTATCTCGAAAATTTTATATTTTTGCCTATTGGTAGCTTTATAGGTTTGATTCAAAACAAAATCCTGTTTTGATTGAAAATAACGAGTGCTTTATTGTTGTATTGGTTCTATAAACTCTCAAAGGATAGTTATTTCACTAATTTTGTGTTCTTAAGTTAGTGGAAAGAAAATTCATATTTTATACTCACAAATTTCTGGGTAAAATATTTCCGAGCTAGCATAAAAATATAATCAGTAATAACTAGCATCTTTAGGATACTACATATATATTTGTGTTGATGTTGTCTCTAAGGATTGTGAAGAAAGAAGACTTATATTTTAATTCTGGATCAGTTGTTTGAGACACAACATACATATATATACAACATTGCACGCGGAACATGATCCTAGAATCATGTTGGTAATAAGGGTTGCACACTGATTTCTAGCACTCATACATAAATGTTATAATTGTACATAAATGCTATTTATATGTGATGATATGATCCTACAATAAGGGAATCTTGTCTTTAAGTTCCCATCTCAAACTGGTGGTGAGTGGATCACACCAAGTTTGTCTCTAAGTTGGCTGAAGCGTATGCGGTTTCATGGTTTGGTGAGACAATCTAAAATTTGATCCTTTGTAGGGACATAGGCCACAACAACCTTGTTTTTTAGTACTTGGTCTTTAATATAATGAACATCAATTTCAAATGCTTGGAGTGAGCATGCATTACTGAATTAGAGGCTAGTGACTTGGCACTCAAGTTATCACACCACAATACGAGTTTCTTTGACAATGAGAATTTAAGTTCAGTAAGTAGTGAACAAACCCATGTTATCTCAACAGCTAGGTCAGCTAAAGCTTTGTACTCTGACTTTTTACTTGATCTTGATACTACCTTTTGTTTTATTGAGCGTACCACATGCTATGTTATGAATAGAATCCTAATAAGGTCTATAGTTTTTAAAACCCCCAATGAACTTTTAGAACACCAGAACCGAATATTTCACATCTTCACGCTTTTGGATG
Organism: Lupinus albus; assembly: GCA_009771035.1. Taxonomy (NCBI): domain Eukaryota; kingdom Viridiplantae; phylum Streptophyta; class Magnoliopsida; order Fabales; family Fabaceae; genus Lupinus; species Lupinus albus. The sequence continues at coordinate 3,256,184 of CM020013.1, read as the reverse complement.
CAAATGCTTCATTCTTAATAACGAGAAAGACCAATTAAGTAAATTTGATTCAAAAGTCGATGAAGAAATATTCTTAGGATACTCTAATCATAGTATGACATATAGAGTCTATAACAACATTTATGATTGTTGAAGAATCAATACATGTGCGTTTTGACGAGTCTTTTCCAAAAGAGAAGAGAAGGACCACCCCATCGATAAGGTTTTAGGTGAAATATCAAAGGGAGTGGTAACCCGCAATTCGTTACCCAATATTTGTAACGTTTTCGCTTTTGTTTCTCAAATTGAGCATATGACTATAAATGAGGAAATAGAAGATGAACATTAGGGAATAGTTATGGAAAAAGAGCTTTGCCAATTTGAGCATAATAATGTTTGGGACTTGGTCCTTAGACCTAGTGGTCATCCTATTGTTAGCACCAAATGAGTTATTCGAAACAAATTAGATGAGTCCGGCTTGATTATAAGAAGCAAGGCGGAATTATTAACCAATGGTTATAACCAAAAGGAAGGAATTGATTATGACAAAACCTATGCCCCTTTGCAAGGTTAGCGACTGATGAGTCATATATTACACACTATTAATAACCTTATTTTACCATTGTTAATGATTCTTGGTGTCTAATTGACTTTATTTGGCATTGTTTAGTGTTTTAGGCTTTATTGGACTATTATTCCTAAAATGAGTTAATTTGGGATTATTTAGCCTAATTAAATCTAATTCCATTTTCAGGACATATTTGGCACCAAGGACATTTTGGGCATTACAAGTGGAAGATGTGTGCTAAAGTGAAGATTGTATTTAGTTATAGGATTTTTAATTCCGTTTTAGGTTTTGGGCCCATTGTTTAGGGCCCATTTCGGTTTTACCCTTTAATAAGCTTAGAATTTCGTTTTCACACACAACTTTACATTACATTTTTGTTTTCCCCCTTTTGGGTTCTTTTAGGTTTTCGTTTTCCATCTTCTTCCTCCTCCAAATTCGGTTTTGCTTCTTCCTCCATGGAAGGCTAGAAGTTTAGTGCTAAATTCCTTTGGTAATGTATCACACTCTTGAGGTTTAGTGCTTAATGCAATTTCGGTTTCTATGTTGTTGTTAATGCAATTTCGGTTTTATGTCGTTGAAGCTTCTATCCTATTTCATGTTATGGTTTGCTTAATTCCATGGTTTTGTTTTAGGTTTGTGAACTGATTTTCGCTTAGTTAATTAGTTCTCTAGCACATAATCGCTTAGTTTATGTGAATCTGTAAATGCTCTATGTTTATGTTGAATTCGCTTAGTTTGAAGCTTAAACATTAGAGTTATGAACAGATTAGGAATTCAATGTGTAGAATATGAAATTGATGCTTTGATTCGTGTGACATTGTTAACTGTTTGTTGCTTATGCCAATTTCGCTTAGTTAGAGGTTTAGTAATTTAACTGTGAGTTGATCATCGCTTAGTTGATCGACTCTCAACAAAGGAACACTGAGAATCTGATTTTGATATATTGAAACCGAGGATTGAGTTGTGATCAAGGAAACCAAAGGGATTTAGCCTATTTACTATTCTGTTTTCTGTTTGTGTTCTGTTTTAGCTTAATTTCATAGCATAACAACCACTAAAACCCCCCATTGTGTGTGTGCGTGTAAGGTGTTTGAACCATTGTGTGAAAGATAATCTTTAGGAAACGACCTAGGAGTCACTTCCTAGTACTATACTTTATTGTTATATTATTTGTATCGAGTACGGCCTCGATCAAATTTGGCGCCGCTGCCGGGGATCAAACCCGGGTCACCCGCGTGACATGCGACTATTAGGATGCATTTAGATTTTGCTTCAACAATGCATTTCAAACTTTACCAAATGAATGTAGAAAGTGCATTCTTGAATGGATACATTCAAGAATAAGTATATGTCGATCAACCCCCTGGTTTTGAAATTATAATTATAACTTTCCAAACCATTCATTATGAGATTCTTTGATAGATTTTATGGCACTAATATTGTTAGTTCAAATTTATGTAGATTATATAATTTTTGGTGCAACTCATAATGTCTTGTGCAAGAAATTTTCTGATTTAATGAAGGGTGAGTTTGAGATGTCAATGATGGGCGAGCTAACATTTTTCCGTGGGATGCAAATAAAGAAAATGAACAATGTAACACCCAAAAATTTACCCTCTTTGAAATGAGGTAACAGTCCTGAAGAAGGGGACATACTGCCAGATTCTCGCTTGAGCGAGAGGGTCTTGCCCAAGCGAGAGACCCAGTATTTTAGTTTTGGAAATTCTGGGAATCTCGCCCGAGCGCGAAAGCCGTCGCTTGAGCGAGAGTGCTCTCGCCTGAGCGAGAACTGTCTCGCTTGGGCAAGAAGAGTAACATTCAGGACCTGTCGAGGCTGTAAGATCCTCGCTTGAGCGAAAGGATCCTCGCTTGAGCGAGAGTTTCCTCGCTTGAGTGAGAGAATCTCGCCCAAGCAAGATATTCTCGCCCAAGCGAGAAGACCTAACTATAAAAGTAAAGAGAGGGTTTCACAAAGCCTAATCTTCATTTTCTTTCTCCCCTTTCACTCCCAATGGCGGCTCCCCATGGATTTCGACTCTTTCCTCCACTAAACCTCAAAAACACATCAAAACCTCTTCCTCTTGCTTCTTAATGGAACATTGGAGAGCTTTGGAGATGAAAAAGCAACAATGAAGGTTGAAGGAGATGGAAGGAGATGGAGCTCTTTGCGGATCCTTGGAGCTTACGCAACCTAAGGTGAGGGAGAAGACCATTGTGGTCTTAGAGTATTTCATTAGAGTCATCATCTCCGATTTCCCTCAAGAATCAGAGCATATTAGCGGATAGGAACTCTCTTGGGTGTTTGTTGACCATGTGAGAGTCTTTAATTTACATGAAGATGTATTAGCCATAAAAGTGGAGATATATGTGCGGGAAAACCGTTTATGTAAGTAAAACGCAATATGCTCTTTTATGGTAATACACCGTCATGAAAGATGGTTCTAACGTTAATGTGTATATGATGAAGGATATGTTATGTGTGTTTTGTTTATGATAATGGTCTGTTATGGATGGTTGATTTATTACAAACATATATAGGTGTGTTTGTAATAAGGAATGTGAGATGTGTTGTTTAATGACAAAAGTAGAAATGGTTATGTTGTGTTATAATGATTGTGTGAGTTGTTTATTATCATAAACATATATCAATGTGTTTGTAACAATAATCATTTTGATGAGTTGTTGATTTGTAAAATTGGAGATGAGTATGTTTATCAAAATGAATATGTTGTGGGTCATTTTATTGTTATAGACATATATGGGTATGTTTGTGACAATGATGATGTTGTGTGTTATTTCATGGTGATGGAACAATGAGATGCCTTGTGTTTATTGGGTGTATGACATTGAGTTGATATTTTGTGTTATGACGAACATGCGATGTGAAAATAATGTGAAATGTAGACTTACCCAATGTGGTAGAGGTTTGACTAGACTTACCCAATGTGGTAGAGGTTTGACTAGACTTACCCAATGTGGTATTGAATCACCTTCGTGGTGTAGACTTACCCAACGTGGTATTGGATCGCCTTCATGGTGTAGACTTACCCAATGTGGTATTGAAATTACCTTCGTGGTGTAGACTTACCGATGTGGTATTGAACCACCTTCACGGTGTAGACTTACCCAATGTGGTATTGAATTACCTTCATGGTGTAGACTTACCCAAAGTGGTATTGGATCACCTTCATGGTGTAGACTTACCCAACGTGGTATTGAAATCACCTTCGTGGTGCAGACTTACCCGATGTGGTATTGAATCACCTTCACGGTGTAGACTTACCCAATGTAGTATTGAATCACCTTCGTGGTATAGACTTACCCAACGTGGTATTGGATCACCATCATGGTTTAGACTTACCCAACGTGGTATTGAAATCACCTTCGTGGTGTAGACTTACCCAACGTGGTATTGAATTCACCTTCGTGGTGTAGATTTGCCCGAGGTGGCATTGAATAAATAAATGTTAATCGTAGTAGATGAGAGTACAAAGGATTTGCGTAATGAAAAGGAAAGTGATTCAGAATGAATAAATATGCATGCTATAGAATATATTATGGGATATATATATACTATAGGGTGAATATGAATGATGAGAAATGAGTATGTTTGAAATCAAATAAATATGCATGCTATAGAATATATATTATGGGATATATATACTATAGGGTGAATATGGATAATATGGAAATATAATAAAGAAGATCCGAATATTTAATATTGTTTTGAATGTGGATTGTCGTATAATTGATATATGAATAATATGTGGCATAAGGTATTGATTGGTATGTGTTTATCATGATTGATGTTAGATGTGCATGGTTTTAATACTTTAATGTTATTACTCCATGTAAATCCATGCTACAGTCGCTGTAGTTGGTTCTTACTCCCTCTGTCTTTCCTTGTATGTGTTGTATATTTGAGTTCAGGTTGTGGAGGTAGCGCATTGGACGCTTGCGGAGAAGAGTACATGATAGAGTAGTGTTTTATGTAATTGACATGTTATATGAAAACGTTTGTAATATGAGAACCTTGTTGGTTTTACTCTTTTGTAAAATGGAACTTCTCCTAAAGTGTATAATGAAGTTGATTTAATATTTGTAATTAAAAGTATTCTTTGTTAAAGGGTAATTGTTTAGATTATGTATTTGAAAGGAAGTGCAATGACATGCTTTTGAAATGAAATGTATTTGAAATATTTCCGCCTTGTAATTTATAAATGTATTCTCTCAAGTTTCCAAACCGTTCAAGTAATGTCTTTCAAAAGTAATCACTTCACTTTCATGAATAAGGTTTTTAAAAGAATTTTTGGGTTACGAAAATCGGGTCCTTACAAACAATATCGTTTTTGTTCATCAATCAAAATATTGCAAGGAGCTTCTAAAAAAGTTCGAGATGGATAAATCTAAAGAGGCTTAAACTCCTATGGTATCATCTTGCTATCTAGACAAGGATGATAAAGGTAAGGCAGTAGATGTAACCAAAATCAAGGTATGATCGATTGTTTATTGTATTTAACTTCAAGCAGCCCTGATATAATGTTTACCGTTCTTGCATGTGTGCTAGATATCAAGCTTCTCCTAGAAAATCACATTTTTCTTCAATCAAACGCAACATGAAATACTTAAAAGGAACCATTCATTTGAGACTTTGGTATCCTAGGGATGCCTCACTTTATTTAATATGTTACTCTGACTCTGACATTGGTGGGTGCAAATTGGATCGAAAGACTATTAGTGGTACTTGCTACCTATTCGTTATTTCACTTGTTTCATGACATAATAAAAAGCAAGTGTGTGTTGCTTTGTCAACCGCCAAAGCGAAGTAGATAGCCACTGACAGTTGACAAAACAACACACACTTGATTTTTAACTTCAAGCCACCCTGATATAATATTTAGCGTTTGCATGTGTTTTAGATATCAAGATTTTCCTAGAAAATCACATTTTTCTACAATCAAACACATCATGAAATACTTCAAAGGAACCATTAATAAGGGACTTTGGTATCCTTGGGATGCCTCACTTTATTTAATAGGCTACCCTGACTCTGACTTCCTTGGCTGCAAATTGGATCAAAAGAGTACTAGTGGTACTTGCTACCTATTAGGTAGTTCACTAGTTTCATGGAATAGTAAAAAGCAAGTGTCTGTTGCTTTGTCAATCGCCGAAGCGGAGTATATAGCTGATGGCGTATGTTGTGTACAAATCTTTTGGATGAAACAACAACTTTTAGACTTTGATCTAAAAATTGATAAGATTCTTATCGAGTGTAACAATACTAGCGCCGTGAAACCTATCAAAGGATCCAACCCTACATTCTAGAACAAAGCATATAGAGATAAAACATCATTTTGTTAGAGATCATGTGTATAAGGATGATTGTGTTATTGAGTTTGTAGAAACCTCAAAACAACTAGCCGATAAATTCACCAAGCCCCTTCCTTGGGATTCATTCTTTCTCTTGCGCAGAGAACTTGGCATACTTGATGAATCATATCTAAACTCGCTTGTATTAGGTTCATGTACAATCTTGATGTCATTGTTTTGTGATTTTGTTATATGCTTTATAATTTCTTGCTTGAATGCACGTTTCTTGTGCTTATTTGACTTCGTGAAGTTTTGGTTGTATTTAGTTTGCTCTGAGTCTTTAGGATAGTTTCTTTCTAGTCATAACTTACCAAGCCTTAGAAGAAATCAGAATTGTACTCAAATTTATGAAATCATTGCATTATAATCGATTATCATGTGTTTTAATAGATTACTAAGGACACTTTTAGTGTTTTTAATCTATTATGTGGTGCTTAATCAATTACCTGGGCATATTTGTAAGACAATTAGTCAATTAACTAGATTAATTTTGAGTTTCAGGGGCAACCACAGCTAGACTGTGTAAAAGAGTTAATCAACTAACAAACCCTTAATCGATTAAAGTGGGCAAAAAAATTCAAAATTCAAATCGATAAACCTGTCCTTAATCAATTAAATCGAGTAACAAAATAGGTTAAAGTAGAGTTCAATTTACTCTAATTACTCAAATGCTACATGTGTGAAATTCCAAAATTCCTGAAATTAATCCGTGATTTCTATTTAGAAGTGTATTTCGTGCAACCCCACTTCATCATTTCACTTATCTTTTACTTCTTAGCTATCAATTTCACTCAAATCCGTTTTCCCCAAAATCCCCTTTTCAAAACCTAACTTGGTTTTTTGCCATTTTTAATTGATTATTTCCTATTCTTCTTGACAAATTGAGTGAAGGTAGATAAAAAATAGTCAAGCACACTACTAGTAATAGAAGATCCGAACACCATCTCGGGCTGGCAAGGAATTTGGCAATTGGTGCTTCCTCATCTGTTGCTCTGAAGCATTATGCAATTAGCAGGGACCCTTTCTATGCTCATTCTCTTCAAGCTGAGAGGGTGGGTAAATTCTCTAGCCCAAAGCCCACATTCATTCGATATGCTGCTATGGCATGGATGGTAGAGCAAGGGTTCCAGTTCTCGCACGAACTAGATGTTCAAGGTGCCATCAAGTTTTTGGAACTGAATGATGGCATCTATTCGACTATCGTCAGGGAATTCTGCGCTAACTTATGGTATAAAGATGGTGTTTACACTAGTCTAATCAAAGGGTATTTCATGACCCTGAATTCTGAATTGTTTATGGCTGTCAGAGGCATTGCAAGTGATAGGCACACCTCCAAGCGACTGTGAAGGTGAATGATGGAGTTCTTACTTGATCGCATACATCCTAGTATATCGCAACACTAGTCATGCGCAGTTGACAATCAATGATTCGAAGTTGATGTTCATTGATAAGGAATGCATTCTGATCAATTGGTCTATTAAGATATTGAAGGTCATGTATGTTGGCTTACGAGACTTTTATCTCTCGCATGATCGACCATTTAGGTATCAACACTTCTGGCGAGGAGATAATTCCAATGAATCCCAGAGAATGTCTGGTTGGTGATAACCTAATCCACAAGATGAACATCTATAAGTATGGTGCTGAGTGGATGTATGAGGAAAATCTTGGATGCATGGAACAACGTGGGACACCCTTAATTTAAGTCTTTAAAATTATAGTATCTGTCCTGGGATTCTCGCTTGAGCGAGGGATTGTCGCCTGGGCGAGAAAGGCTCACCTGGGAGGGTGAAATCCTGGGCTATACTGAAGGATTCTCGCTTGAGCGAGAGTTGCCTCGCCTGAGCGAGGTGGTATCGTCTGAGCGAGAGTTGTCTCGCATGGGCGAGAAAAGTGACATTTTAGACCTGTCGAGGCTGTAAGATCCTCGCTTGAGCGAGAGCTGCCTCGCCTGAGTGAGAGTTCTCTCGCCTGGGCGAGAGGGTCAGATCCGAGTTTTTAAAATGGGCGGGATTTTCTCGCTTGAGCGAGAATGAGCTCGCTTAAGTGAGAACCCGATGAGTTGCATTAAATGAGAAACCCCAAACACATTTTAGGGTTAGAAATTGAAGAGAGGTGATAGAAGAGAGCTTTTTCAAGGGCAATGAGCTTTGATACTCATCTAGAAGCTTGGGAAGAGGTAAAAACTCTTGATTCTAACTCTCTTCTTCCCTTTGAAACTTGTTTTGGGTATGTTGGATCTCTTCTCAAAATATGAGAAACCATGGAAAGTCACCCTTTTGAGTTATGATTCGTTTTATGTTGTTTTTCTCTTGTAAACTCTTGGTTAGAGTTCGTATTTCAAGAATGGAAAGGGTTTGTGGGTTGATTCATGAAAACCCCAAAACCCTAAAGTGAAAATGTGGTTAAAAAGGAAAACGAGTAAAATGCTAGAGGTAGAAGATGAGTAAGCATTCTAATGTTGAAATATGAGATGAATATGTATGTTTTAGATGTTTGTAAACTTATAATGAAAGTAGTTTAGAAATATTGAAAATGTGTTAAATCTCTTATGTGGTTAAAGATGCAAAATGAGTTATTTATGTGTTATTTAGAATAAATGACTAACATTGTGTTATATGCTAGGAATGAGGAAATATCCTAAAGTTGGAGGCGGTGTCGGTGGAACTTGCGAAGTTACCAAGAGCCAAACCTAACACTCACCAAGGTAAGGATAAGTCTTTAACTTGTGCATGGTGTTAGAAAATGTGTGGATTTTCTGGTTGTGGATAATGATCAAGTTGTGAATCGTTTAATTATTATAAACATATATGGGTATGTTTGTAATAATGATTGTGTGAATTTACTGTTTATGGATTGATGGAGTATCAATGAAAAGAAAACTCATTTTTAGCCGACCATGATTGGTTAGCAACTTTGGCTCAAGTAATGTAGCAAGCTTTGACTCAAGCGATGTAGCAAGCTTTGGCTCAAGCGATGTAGCAAGCTTTGGCTCAAGCGATGTAGCAAACTTTGGCTCAATTTATGTAGCATGGTTTTCAAAAAGTATAAATGATGAAAATGGTTTTAAGTACATTTAACTCTAAATTGTTTACTTAATCTTATTAAAATGTGGATTAACGTACATTTACATTTATTACGTTAACGACTTACTCCTTTGTATTTTCTGTGTATGGTCAATGTTAATCCCATTGCAGGTAGGTGGAAGATGTAAGGACGGTTTGATTAGGAGCTTAGAGGCTTTTAATTTTTGGAAGTGCTTACCTTCATTCTTTTGTAATATGACTGAATGTATTTTAAACATGAATATTTGTAACTCTGGATATTCGTAGCTATGAGTATTTTGGAATCCCATAGCTAATTGTATGCGGTAGTTACTGGGATGCATGAATGAATTATGATTTTCTGTTAGACGAATGTGTTTGACATTTTTGGACTTATGAAATGGGTACGAGGAGGAAATTGGGATTTGACATAAGTTATTGGCAATTATATTTAAAAGTCCTAGGAAAATGCATAAAAGATGAATAAAATAGGGAAAAAATTTCAAGGGTAGAATTTTGGTTCTTACACAACATCTGAATGAGGGCATGGATACACACATGTAGGGCATGGATGACAGGCTCATGGCAAAGTTTCGTCGGCAAGAGTTTCAAATTAAGGCATTTGGCTACTTCTCTCAACCACCTCAACCACCTCCTAATGCTTAGTCTAACTTAGGGCGTCTTAGTGTGTCCTAGTTAGGTTGATTGTTAGGTTGTGTTTTTTTTATTGTGTCTTGTATTCTTATGACTTTATGTTATGTCATATTTTAATTTGTAAGCCTTGTATTATAATTGCCTTCTTACATTTATCATTTACTTTTTCTTATCTATTGAACTTCTTTTCCATGGTCAATGAATTTTGTTTTGATTATATTCTGTGCATTCACCCTTCTGATTTTATCTGTTTATATGCAAGTGGATAATATGGTTTATCGATTTCTCTAATAACATGCAAATACATTGAAAATTTCAGATTTTTAAGCATCTTAATTGAATAAATGCAGAATTAAACGTTTAAGTGCAGTTCAATGTTTACTATATCTTTCCGTACTTTTGGCTATATTCTTCATGTTTTATCATTACTTTTTGATCATGCCAAAACAATAGAAATTTGTTGTTCGAGTTTTGTAGATTTGTTGCAAGGCTCAAGTTCAATCAAGAAGACTTAGGTTTAAGTTTTACATTTCTAGATTCTTAAGATGATTGATTGGGTAGAGTCTAGGTTAGGTGAACCTTGAATGGAAGTCTCACAATCTTAAAATTGAATCAACTTAAAATGAGACTTACATACATCCAGACAAGATTAATATTGCTCATGCATTTACATATGGTAACATGATTTTGGTACACTAAACTTGGTTTATAACTTACATCTTTTATAATCATGCATCATACATATACACATCATCTTTTGTAATCATGCATCAACACAGTTAATCGATTACATTTTGTTTTAATTGATTAAATCAACATGAGAACCATTAATCGATTAAGTAATGAGTTAATTGATAAATGAAGTTATATTAGTGTGTTAATCAATTAAGTTCAACAAAAAACATATTTGTATAAAAGCTGACTTTTCCCCCATGTGCTCATATAAATCTTGAAAATTTTAGAATTCAACTTTCATATTCCCTGAGCGAAATTTCTTACCGTGGTGAACATTTTTCATCTTTTTTGACACAAGAAAAGGGAGATGATAAAATCATAGACATTAACTCATTGTGCTTCATAGTAAAATCATTTTTTAAAAACCTTGCATAATAACACTATTGTTTTTGTTAAGTATTGTAAGATTTATGGGTAGAGTTTAGCTTTTGTTCATAAGTGTTGTATTAGCACAATTAGGTGCACATCACCTGTATATAATTTTGTAGACAATTAGTTTGTATTCTTTTAAAGGTGTTGGTATCATCTTGTAAAAGATAATAGGATATGGTAAATCCTAGCTATAGTTAGTGTAACACCCTAAATGGGCTATGTTCAAGAGGAACGGAAGCCTTACTCTCCTCCAACGGGTAGTCGAGGAAATACTTCACATGGGCTGAAGACTCATGGTAATGCCGGAGGGTCACGGTTGAACTCTCCATCCGGGTGTGGCAAATGTGGCCGAACTCATATAGGTGACTCATGCCCGGGAATGATGCTTACCTGTTTCTACTGCAAGGAGGTTGGGCACACCAGGAGATATTGTCCTAAGCTAACACAGAGTGTAAATGCTGCGAGAACTGAGCGACCTCGATCTACTGGCAGAGTATTCACCATGAGTGGTGCAGAGACATCTGATGTTGATGGCCTGATCAAAGGTAATTGCATGGTGGCAGGTAGTCCTCTTTTAGTGTTGTTTGATTCGGGAGCGACACACTCCTTTGTATCTAATGACTGCGTGGATAGACTGAAATTACAAACTGAGTCGTTGCCTTTCGACTTGGTTGTGTCCACCCCAACTAATGTGTCTGTGGTGGTATCGACAGTTGTGTCTCGATGTCTAGTAGTGGTAAACGGTAGAACTTTTACCGTGGATTTGATTTGCTTACCACTAACCCAGTTGGATCTAATTTTGGGGATGGACTGGTTGTCGACGAATCATGTGATGTTAAATTGTGCTGATAAGACCGTGGAATTCGGGAATCTTGATGAGGTTTCTGATGAGGTCAATGACATGAAGCCATTGTCGGCAAAGGAAGTCAGGACTTCTTGTAAAAAGGGAGGAGCCGTGTTTATGTTGTTGGCATCCCTGGAGGGTAGTGAAAAACCCAAAGTTGAGGAGATTCCGATAGTTCGCGAGTTTCCTGAGGTATTTCCTGGCGAAATTCCGGAATTACCTCCCGTAAGAGAAGTGGAATTCTCTATAGATTTGGTACCGGGGACGGGACCCATCTCTATAGCTCCTTATAGGATGGCACCGTTAGAATTGGCGGAGTTGAAAAAGCAGGTTGAGGACTTGTTGGCAAAGAAGTTCATTCGTCCTAACGTCTCGCCATGGGGTGCGCCTGTTTTGTTGGTTAAGAAAAAGGATGGTAGTATGCGGTTGTGTACCGACTACCGACAGTTGAACAAGGTCACTATTAAGAACAAGTATCCGTTGCCTCGGATCGATGACTTGATGGATCAGTTGAGAGGAGCGGTTGTGTTTTCAAAGATTGATCTTCGGTCTGGCTACCACCAACTTCGTGTGAAGTCGGAAGATATTCCTAAGACAACGTTTAGAACCAGGTATGGACATTTTGAGTATTTGGTTATGCCTTTTGGGGTAACGAATGCTCCAGCAATATTTACCGACTACATGAATCGGATTTTTCATCTGTATTTAGATACCTTCGTAGTGGTATTTATTGATGACATTTTGATTTACTCCAAAAGCCGAGAGGGACATGCTGAGCACCTGCGGATTGTACTAGAACTTCTTAGCAAGAATCGGTTGTATGCAAAGCTGTCAAAATGCGACTTCTGGTTGGAGTAAGTAAATTTTATTGGACATGTAATATCCAAGGAAGGAGTGGCAGTAGATCCTTCAAAGGTTGAAGCGGTTATGGAATGGGCAGTGCCCAAGTCAGTCCCTGAGATTAGGAGCTTTCTGGGTTTGGCTGGGTATTATCGAAAATTCATAGAGGGATTTTCGAAGTTGGCTCTACCTTTGACAAAACTCACTAGGAAAGGGGAACCGTATGTGTTGACGCTTCGATGTGAAGAAAGTTTTCAAGAGTTAAAACGAAGGTTGACTACGGCGCCAGTTTTGGTCCTTCCTTGTACTGATCGGGACTTCAGTGTTTATTGTGATGCATCCAAGCAAGGTTTGGGTTGTGTGTTGATGCAAGAAGGGAAGGTTGTAGCCTATGCTTCTCGACAGTTGAGGACGCACGAGCAAAACTATCCTACCCACGATCTTGAGTTGGCTGCAGTGGTCTTTGCATTAAAAAGCTGGAGACACCATCTCTATGGCGTGAAATTTGAAGTGTACAGCAACCACAAGAGTTTTAAATACTTATTTGATCAAAAGGAATTGAACATGAGACAGAGGAGATGAATGGAATTCCTTAAGGATTACGATTTTGGGTTGTAGTACCACCCGGGAAAGGCCAATGTAGTGGCGGATGCATTGAGTCGAAAGTCGTTGCACATGTCGGCTTTGATGGTTAGAGAAGAGAAACTGATTGAAGAGTTCAGAGATATGAACTTGGAGGTTCAGATAAAGCCTCATAGTATGATTTTGGGAATGCTTAAAGTCACAAATGAGTTGTTTGAACAAATCCGGATAATGCAAGTTGAGGATAGTGAGCTAATGGATAAACGGGATCTGACGCTGAGTGGTAAGGATACCAATTTCACAACGGACTCTAGCGTTACAAGGGAGGGTGTGTGTGCCTCGTAATGATAAATTACGGAGGGATATTTTAGAGGAGTCCCATAAGAGCAAATTGAGTTTTCACCCGGGAACCACAAAAATGTATCAAGACTTGAAAACATTGTTTTGGTGGTCTGGGTTGAAAAGGGATGTGGCCTTGTATGTCTCGAGTTGTTTGGTATGTCAGAAGGCCAAGATTGAGCATCAGCGACTAGCGGAAGAATTACAATCCCTAGAAATTCCCGTTTGGAAGTGGGATAGTATCTCCATGGATTTCGTGTCTGGTTTTCCGAAGACTCAGAGGGGATATGATTCGATATGGGTGATCGTGGATCGGTTAACTAAATCTGCTCACTTTCTGCCTATGAACATGAGGTACTCTTTGGAGAGATTGACAGAACTGTATATCCGGGAAATTGTTCGCTTACATGGAATACCGTCAAGCATTGTGTCAGATAGGGACCCCCGTTTTACTTCAAACTTTTGGACAAGCTTGCAAACCGCTTTGGGAACTAAGTTGAAGCTGAGTTCAACTTATCATCCAAAAACGGACGGTCAATCAGAAAGGATAATACAGTCATTGGAGGACCTTTTGAGGGCCTGTGTCTTAGAACAACCAAGGAGTTGGGATGGCATGTTTCCGTTGATCGAATTTACCTACAACAATAGCTTCCATTCGAGTATTGGGATGGCACCTTATGAGGCGTTGTATGGTAGGAAGTGCCGAACTCCAGTGAGTTGGTTTGAAACTGGGGAGAACTTGATACAGGGCCCCAAACTGGTTCAGGAGACGACAAATAAGATCAAGAAAATCCGGGAGAATATGAGAATCGCCCAGAGTCGGCAGAAAAGCTACTACGATAAGAGGCGGAAACCTCTTGAGTTTAAGGAGGGAGATCATGTTTTCATGAGAGTAGTCCCGACTACCAGAATTGGTAGAGTATTGAAATCTCGTAAGCTGACTCCGCGATTTATTGGGCCTTATCAAATACTGAAGAGGATTGGGCCGATAGCGTATCATATTGCCTTACCACCGTTGTTTGTCGAATCTCCACAATGTGTTTCATGTGTCTCAGTTGAGAAAATATGTTGAAGATCCATCTCATGTGATTGATTCGGACCAGATAGAGTTGAAGGACAACCCGACTTTTGCGACGTTGCCTGTGAGAATCATGGATACCAGTATCAAAAGGTTGAGGGACAAAAAGATTCCTTTTGTGAAAGTGTTGTGGAGCCAAGTGGACGACAGAGAAGCTACTTGGGAAGTTGAGCAAGAAATAAGGGAGGATTACCCTCATTTGTTTGAATCAAGGTATGTTTAATTTCCGGGGACGAAAATTCTTATAAGAGGGGGAGGATTGTAACACCCTAAATTTTAAGCCTTTAAAATTATAGTATCAGTCCTGAGACTCTCGCTTGAGCGAGAGATTCTCGCTTGAGCGAGAGAGAGACTCACCTAGGAGGGTGAAATACTGGAGGATCCTCGCTTGAGCGAGAGATTCTCGCCTGGGCGAGAGAGGCTCACCTGGGAGGGTGAAATCCTGGGGTATACTGGAAGATTCTCGCTTGGGCGAGAAATATCATTTTGGGGCTGTTGGCACTGTGAGATTCTCGCTTGAGCGAGAATCCCTCGCTTGAGCGAGAATCCCTCGCTTGAGCGAGAATCCCTCGCTTGAGCGAGAATCCCTCGCTTGAGCGAGAATCCCTCGCTTGAGCGAGAGGGTCAGATTTGAGTTTTTAAAATGGGCGGGATTTTCTCGCTTGAGCGAGAATAAGCTCGCTTAAGCGAGAACCCGACGAGACAACATTTAATGAGAAACCCCTAAACACAATCTAGGGTTTAGAAAAGAAGAAGAGTGAGAGAAAAGAGCTTTTTCAAGGATAAAAAACTTGGATACTCATCTAAGAGCTTGAGAAGAGGTAAAACTCTAGATTCTAACTCTCTTCTTCTCTTTAAAACCTATTTTGGGTATGTTGGATCTCTTCTCAAAAATGAAGGAAACCATGGAAACTCATCCTGTTGAGTGATGAGTTTACCTCAAAATATTGGAATATGAGATGATTATGCATGTTTTAGATGGTTGAATACTTATGATGAATATTTTGTATGATTAAATGATGCAATATAAGTTGTTTATGCGATATTTGGAATAAATGACTAACATTGTGTTATGTGGTGGGATGAGGAAAGATCCTAAAGTTGGAGGCGGTGTCGGTGGAACTTGAGAAGTTGTCAAGAACCAAACCCAACATTCACCGAGGTAAGGATAAGTCTTTAATTGTGCATTTGGAATTGAAAATGTGTATTTTCTGATTATGCAATGATTGAGTTGTAAAGTACGCATTTAGTATAAACATATATGGGTGTGTTTATACTAAAGTAGGCGTATGTTTACGGAAAGGAAAGTATGTCGTACTTTCCGTTTATGCAATGATTGAGTTGTGAATCACGTATTTAGTATAAACATATATGGGTGTGTTTATACTAATGTGGGCGTGGATTTACAGGAAATGATTTATGGTGAAATTAATGAAAAAGGAATACATTTTTAGCCGACCATGAATGGTTAGCGACTCTGGCTTGAGTATATAAGCAAAACTCTGGCTTGAGTATATAAGCAAAACTCTGGCTTGAGTATATGAGCAAAACTCTGGCTTGAGTATATACGCAAAACTCTGGCTTGAGTATATAAGCAAAACTCTAGCTTGAGTATATAAGCAAAACTCTGGCATGAGTATATAAGCATGTTTTATTTAAAAAGGGAAATGAGAATCTGCTTTTAGCTAACCCCGAGGGGTGTAGCGACTTTGGCTCAAGTTATGCAGCAAAGTAAAATGAATTTCAAAAATGGTTTACTAACCCAATTTCTAATGTGGATTATCTTATGATGATGTTTATTTGAATTAACGACTTACTCCTTTGTATTTTTATGTATTCGTCATGGATAATCCGATTGCAGATAAACATATGGCATGAGGGGGGACTCATTTTTGGAAAGTCTTAGGGAGCTTTACCTTTTGAATTTATTCATTTGCACTATTTTGTACATGAGTGCATAGTTGAAATTTTGAAATATGATGTAACTAACGATATAGATATAATTGTAAACTTGAGACTGTAACTCTGGATATGTGTAGCTATGGGTATTTTGGAAACCCATAGCTAGTTATATGCGGTGGTTACAAAGTTTAATTAATGCGAATTATGTTTTTCTGTCGAACGATATTGTATGTTAATATTGAGATAGATTGCGAAGAGGGAAATAAGATTTGAGGTAAAGACATTAAATTGGTAATGTGAGATAGGAGAGATTGCATGTAATTGAACTAAATTGAGAAACAAATTTTCAAGGGTAGAATTTCGGTCCTTACAGTTAGGTGTTGTTAGTATTCACATAAGCAAGAGTCTTGGTTAGGAGTTAGAAGTGGTTGTGGCCAAACCGTTAGAAGTGGTGTTCAATATCCATTAGAAGAGGTGAGAGTGTCAAACGATTAGAAGCTCTAGGGCCAAAAAGGGAGTCTTGTAATTGGAAGAGTGTTTGTGAACATTTGTTCCTATAGTGGAGAAAATCTCCCAAGATCAAAAGGGGAGGTCTGGATGTAGGTTGTACATGGACAAGAAAACGAACCAGGATAAAGATCGTCGTCTTCATTTTCTCTATTGCTTATCTCTTTACATTTTAGTTTATATACGTTTATCATACTTAGATTACATTGCTTATTGAATTCATCGCATGTTCTCAATATGTAATCATTTTCAGAGATAGGTTACATTGCATCTAAGGTTGAGAAGATCGCTACTGTGTGAAAACCATTTTTGAGAAAACGAGAAACAAGTTAATCGATTAAACCTAGTATTAATCGATTAAGTGCAACTGATATTAAATAATTAAGACTGCTGTTAATCCATTAAGCAATAAGGTTTTTCATAACTTCTCATTAACTAGAAAAGAGAGAATTGTGATCTACTACACCTATTCACCCCCTCTAGGTGTTTGTAAGTCCTTGTTATCCAACAGAGTGGCTAGTGACGCATAGTTCTTGACAAACTTCTGGTAGAACCTCGTGAGGCCCAAGAATCCCCTAAGTTCCATGAGGGAACATGGTGGTGGCCAATCTAACATAGCCTAGATTTTATCGGGGTAGGGTTTGACTCCTAGGACTTATATTATGTGTCCCAAATAACTAACTAAAGAGACAACAAAGATACACTTCAATAATTTGGCATAAAAATGAACTAGGTGATCAACCATACATGCATTGTAAAGAAGTAAACAAAAAAAAATACCAATACAAACCGATGTAGACGAGGTCTTAGTAGGTCATTCATTGCAACCTGAAAAGTGGATGAGACATTAGTTAGCCCAAATGACATAACTAAAAATTCGTAGTAACCATCAAATGGTCTTGAATGCTATTTTTTGTGTCCCCTGACTTCACACGAATTTAATGGTAATATGAGCGGAGATCAATTTTTGAAAATATTGTTGCACTTCCTAATACATCCAACAATTCCTCAATGGTTGGAATTGGAAATTGATATTGAACTGTAATGGCATTCAATGCGCAATAGTCAATGCAAAATCGCCATGTCTCATCCTTGTTTTTAACCAATTAAACTAGTGAGGAAAACAGACTTGTATAAGAGGCAATGATCCATTCCTGTAACATTTCTTGTATCATTTTAGTCATAGTCTCTTTCTGAAAATTGGGGTATCTATATGGTTTGACTGATGCTAGGGTTGAGTTAGGAAGAAGGGAAATGTTATGGTGATTTTCATTACACGAAGGCCCAAAACATGTTTGTAGTGAGCGACTAAAGCTCTCCCAATATCTGATATTTGCATTGTGAAATGCACACTTAAACCAACTGAATGCTTCTTCCTTCATATAAAAGGAGATAATGTGCATGCACTGGTCTAGTGGTACTTCATATAGCTGAAAAATTGTTCAACTTAAAAAAACCAATCTAGTAGTTCGGAGCAATTAAAGGGATTTCGTTGGAGTTTGGGAGCTTGGAATTGCTGTCGAGATGGAGTAGGCATGTGATTTAAATTAGGGCGTACATAAGGAATGTGGGTAGAGAAAAATGGTGAGACTGGAGAGTGGGTGTAATTAGTAAAGAACATTGGTGGTGTTTGAGGAATCTGGTTGTGTGTGTGTTGGGAGGGGGTATAATGTTTGTGGGGTTAGGATTTGGAATTGTAGAGGGTCATGTTTGGGTAGAGGAGCTTTGAAGGGGATTTGGTGGATGAGGAGGTAGAGTATTCATGTTGGCTAGTTTGTCTAGAAATATTAAATACAATGATTTCACAAGGAATGAGTCTCCAATGAGCTGAATGAACCAATCCCAACCCATACGATTACGAGTTAGAGAATGTGCATTGATTACGGAGGCTTAAAAAAACTACCCCAAAATGAATTTTCAGATTATGAAATTTCAACTTGGTTAGAACTCAAATTATGAATTTTCAACTTCATAGGAGATTGTTAACTAAATCCACTTCCATTCCATCACAACTAGAGTAGCATTTGGCTAACCCAGATGAAAAATATAAACACCAGAGCTATCTATCTTTCCTGATTTGGTAAACATTTTCCTCATCAATCTCAAAGGCATAAAAAAATTGAGAGTCTAATGCTTGTCTCTCCAAGAATTTGTTAAGAACAACCATACATTCTTTGCCAATATTATTTTTCCTATATACTCTCAATTGTCCAACTACTTGATTTGGTGTCACCATGATTGATTCTTCAGTCATGACATTAACAAGACATGAAATTTGTGCCGGACCTAATCCACAACCATTAATGTTTTCTACAAGACTCTTAATACTCTTATGTGCCTTGTTGTGAGAACGTAGTTGACATTTTTTAGTTGGACTTATAATAAATTCATGGTTATGTGTATTGGAAGACTTATTCACTGCCCAATTTCCTTCTTTTTGTCTTTTCAATGTGCATATGAGACTTGCAACCTTCCCTTTCATCTCGACGACGTTTTACTTTTTTTCCTAGCAATCTCTTATCTAGCCTTTTAAATCCTTCTTTATTGCAAATAAAATGATACTTTGTGACTAATTCAATGTTTCTTGCTTTATAATTCCAATTCTTCCGAATCGAGAAACCTTCTTTAAATATAAATGAATTATAAAAATCATAATCTAGTTTATCAGTTGTAAATGACATACCAATGTATGGGGCTTCATTCTTTTCAAAATTTGCTTGAACTCGGGATTGTACTTGTTCATCATTCTCTTCCATTATCTGCATTTGATCTTGAGAAATAATATCTTCATTATCTTCATTAAACCTTATCTCCATTATCTGTAATAAAGTCAAAACAGATTTGGTATGAATGTGATACTAGTAAAGTAGGAAACATAAACACTTTAAAAACAGAACGTCTTTAAGCTTCAAAATTAATGAAGATGAAAAAGTGGAACATTCAAAAGCTTAATGAGAAGTCTTTAGAAGAGGGGAGAGTGATTTTCGTGAATGAAAGAGAAGTGAGAGTGATATTCATGAATGATTCAATGAGAAATTTTGAGAACTTGAGTGGAAGAATGGGAGGAGGTGAAAGGGATATGAGTATGGAAACCCTTCTGGTTCTTGGTGAGAGAGAAGATAAAAAAAATATCCAAATAAAAATAAAATATAAAATAAAATATAAAATATTAAATGACAAGACACATGACATTGTTTGATTGGTATGAGGAGGTAACTCCCCTCCTCATATCAGGATACACATTATCCTCTTGTTTAAAACTAATGTATCTATTTGTCTATCTATCTATAAGAATTCACTTTAATGATCTTGAAAAAAATATATTTGAATCTATGAAACACAATAATATCATGTGTTGCAAGGTTGCGCCATGCCGTATGATTTTATTCATTGAAAAGATACATTGATTTTTGAAAGTGTAAATCAAAATATATATTCCAATACAAGGTATATTGTAACACCTCAAATTTCATTTTCGGAATGATTGGAAAACTTAGAGTGTTGAGGTGTATACTATACAATTCTCGCTTGGACAAGAGGGTCTCGCCTAAGCGAGAGACTCAACGTTTTAAGTTTGAGGAGTATGGGAACCTCGCCCAAGCGAAGGAGTGGTCGCTTGAGTGAGAGTGAAATCTAGAAAAGCTGTCAAATTCTAGCTCGAGCTAGAATTCTAGCCCAGGCCACAGAAGTCTGAGCTTGCTGCCCGATTCTCGCTCGAGCGAGAAATCCGCGCTCGGGCGAGAGCGTCAGAATTGGAAAGCTGAAAAGCTTTGAAATTCTCGACCAAGCGAGCCATTCTCGCTCGGGCGAGGCTGCGCAGCTATAAAAGTTAAAGAGGGGTTTCAAAAACCCTAATCTTCATTTTCTTTTCTCTTCTTTCTCTCCCAACGGCGGCTCCACCCAAATGAACCATTCTCCTCTCAACTAAACATCAAAACTCATCAAAACCTCTTTCTATTACTTCTTGGTGGCACATTTGGGAAATCTTGGAGGTGAAAAATGGAACAATGGAGATTGGAGAAGATGGAGGGAGATGTGGCTCTTTTGCGGAGCAACGGAGCTTACACAACCTAAGGTGATGGAGAAGACCATTGTTTTCATAGAGTATTTCATTAGAGTCATCTTCTCCGATTTCCCTCAAGAATCGGAGAATATTAACGGATGGAAACTCTCTTGGAAGTTTGTGGTCCATGTTAGATTCTTTATTTTCCATGAAGAGGTATTAGGCATAAATGTAGAGATATATGAGTGGTAAAAACCGTTTTATTAGATTAAAATGCAATATACTCATTTATGGTAATACATCGTTATGAGAAATGGTTCTATCGTTAATATGTTGTATGATGATAAATATGTCATGAGTTGTTTATTTGTGATAAAAAGGCATGAGTATGTTTATGATAATGATATGTTATGAGTTGTTCATTTGTTATAAGTGGATATGAGTATGTTTGTGATAATGATTGCGTTATGATATGTTTAATGGCAATAAATGGACATGAATACATTATGTGACGATGAATATGTTGTTAGTTGGTTATTTGTGATAAAAGAACAATGATTATGTTATATGACAATGATGATGTTGTGAATTGTTTTATGGTGATAAGAAATGAGATACATTGTGCTTAGGACGTTGATGTGATATTTTGTATATAATGAAGTTGTGATGTTAGAATGCTATAGTGGACATGATTATATTGTGAATGGTGTGGTTGTAAGGAGAAGCATATAACTGGTTTATTGTATTTGATAAATGCGTGGATTTTCTGGTTGTTACCGGTTGTGAAACAATGAAAAGAAAACCTATTTTTAGCTCACTTGAGAGGTGTAGCAAGCTTTGGCTCAAGCAATGTAGCAAACTTTGGCTAAAGTCATGTAGCACACTTTGGCTCAAGTTATGTAGCAAACTTTGGCTCAAGTTATGTAGCACACTTTGACTCAAGTTATGTAGCAAGCTTTGGCTCAAGTTATGTAGCACACTTTGGCTCAAGTTATGTAGAAAGCTTTGGCTAAGGTTATGTAGCACACTTTGGCTCAAGTTATGTAGCAAACTTTGGCTCAAGTTATGTAGCAAGCTTTGGCTCAAGCTATGTAGCACACTTTGGCTCAATTTATGTAGCAAGTTTTGGCTCAAGCAATGTAGCAAGCTTTGCCTCAAGCTATGTAACAAACTTTGACTCAAGTTATGTAGCATAATTGTAGATATATGTTAATTATGATGTATGTTGGTTAAAGTGGGATATGATGATATGTGATTGAATATGTGAACAATATGTTATTTTATGTATTGATTGGTGTATCATTAGCATTTGTTTAATGTGATTGATTTTAAATGTTGTATAGGTTAAAATACTTTAATGTTATTACTCTATATAATTCCACGCTATGGTCATCGTAGTCGGTACTTACTCCCTTTTGTCTCTGCTTGTATGTGTTATGCATTGGAATTCAGGTGGCAGCTATAGTGCATTGGATGCTCGCGAAGAAAGTATCGATTAATGTAGTTACTTTATGTACATAACATTGTAATTGAATAAGGTATGTAATATGAAGAACATGTTAAAGTGAATTTAAGTATAAGTGACTTTCTCCTACATGTATAATGAGATTATTTTAATGAGGTTAAATGGAAGTATTATATGAGAAAGGA
Source organism: Lupinus albus (assembly GCA_009771035.1). Lineage (NCBI taxonomy): Eukaryota > Viridiplantae > Streptophyta > Magnoliopsida > Fabales > Fabaceae > Lupinus > Lupinus albus. Next base: position 3,233,717 of record CM020013.1, on the reverse strand, counting down.
TAATTGTATATAATATGTATGATAAAGGAAGTGTAATGATATGTTTTTAATGAATAGATACTTTTGATTATTTCCGCATTTGAATCATGAACATAAGTGATATTTGTATGCTCACGGGTTTTCCAAATCGTTTAAGTAATACATTTCAAAAGTAATCACTTGACTTCATGACTAAAGTTTTAAAATTTTTGGGTTATGAAAATCGGGTCCTTACATATTTTTGAAAGTGTATATCACCACTATTTTAATTCCACAGTGGTTGTTCCGGGTATCAAACCGGTGATACGGTGGTCGGTGTAGATTAGTAGGAAGCACAACTGTTGTCCTAAAAAATGTATAATTTCATGTCATATGCTATTATTAATTATAAAAATAAATTTAATTTAAATATTCAACAAATATATTTTCTGATTAGTCACAATTGATATCACGTGGAATGACATTTTGTGCGACAACAAATATGCTCCCAAGTTGAGAGCTCATTTGTTGTCCCAAAATATATGTCACTCCATGTACCATCAATTGCAGTGTATTGGAAAAATATATTTAAATTAAAATTTTAATAATTAAAGCTGATTGTACATAGAATGATAGAATGACACACTTTGTGTAAGAGGATATGTGCTTCAGTGTTAGTGCCCCTACCTTGGGCTCTAACTAAGTGATTTGGTGGGAAATTTTCTACGTTAGATTTACTAGCAGAGTTATGTGTTTAGGTTATATATAGACAAATATATCAACACCTTGGTTCATTCATGAGTGATTGAGTGTGTAATAGACTAAACCAATTTCACATAGTTACACAAATAGCACAGTAATTTGACCTAACTCATGAATCCACAAATATAACCATACACCATAGTGTCTTCATTGGTTAATGGAAACCCTCACAAACTCACAACTATCCACTACAATCTTAATTTACCTGATTTTGGGACACAACAGAATTGTATGGTCACATCATCACAATTCACCTAAGGTGTCTTTACTACTAGATTTGTCACAAAACTAATTCCCAAAAAATGTAACCTTGAAAATAAGATACTCTTACCTTTGGTAAAAATTATTCCCAAGTATTATTAATTCCTAAGTTGGTCAGATCTAGCTTCAAAAACAGTTCATCACTTTTCTTCTTAAGAGTTTATTTATGACTTGGACTTTAGACGATAAGGAAGTAAAACAAAAGGCTTCAAAGCCATAAAATAAACTTGTGAGATGACTCTGAAGTTTACCATTTCTCTTCCTTTCACTTCAAAACCCAACTCCGAAACGAACCCTAAGTGAATAAGTGAGCTCCTAGACCTTAGGTTCTCTTTGCAAGTTGGTTTTTGGAGTGTAATGGAAGAAAGTAAAAGACTTGGAAGCTATTAAAAATACTTATGAGATAGCTCTAAAGCCTTCCATCTACATTTCCTTCCGCTCGAAAACTTACTCGCAAACAGACCCTAATAGAGCTCATAGTGATTTTTCCTAGGATCAACGATCTAAGTGGTTAAGCTATCACTTTCTTACTGGCTCTGATATCACTTGTTAGGTAAACACAGGTCAAAAGACACCTGGTGGGGGTGAATAGGTGTAGCAGATCAGTAATGACAATTTTTCAGTTAATGAGAATATTGAAAAACCAGTTCAGGATAATCATTTATCATGACAAACAATTGATTATTATTTGTGGAAATAATCAATACAGACGACAATAATCATTTATTCTAATTCTTGAAATTTTGAAAAAATAGTTTCTTGTACAACAAGTAACTCCAAATTCAATCGAAAATAGAAGCAATTCACTTAAAGAAATGATGTCAAATTATACAAAAAATGTAGGCAAACACTAAGATCATTAAGCAAAACAATGGAAACGATAAAGCACGTTAACGGCTGAATTGTAAAGAATTTAAGGGATTGAAATAGTGCCACAAAATTTTTTATCCTGGTTCGTTTGCTTATCCCCTTGCAAATTACATTCAGGCCTCTCATTCTGATCGTTAGAGATTTTTATTACAAATAGAATCAAATATATTTTACAAGCATAATTCTAAGAATTTACAAGACTTCCTTCTCGGCCCTAGAGTCTCTCAAATATGGTTTAACCTTCTACCCATCTGTAAAAGATACCCGTACCTTTCTCACGATCCATCCCCAACCATTTCTTCCTCCCAAACAAGACCCTTGTAAATCGTGAAGACACCACCTAACTGCTGCTAGGATTTCCACTCAGTTCTCTACTAATGATGATACTCAACACACCTAGAGAATCTAATCTCGTTGTCTAAAATTCGTTCTGATTTGTGTGCACCTAAAGTGTGTTAATATGAACACTAAAACTCAGCTACAAACCTAAAACAAAAATCTCACAAAAACTCTAAAGGTTAAGTGTGATCAATGCCAGATTTGTATGTAAATGTGTAACAAGATGCACAATTGAAAATAATGCTAAAATTCTATCATTTCCACTCTTAAGATTCAAAGAAATCATGTTTGTGAAATGTATATGCATGAACTATATATCATGTATGAATGGAAGCTATGTCTCATTTTAAGGTGATTTACTTGTTAAGCTTTGTGATACTTCCATCTTAGGTTTACCTAGCCTAGACTCTATCTAATCAATCATCTTAGGACTTCTATAAAATATAAAAGATTTTCCTAAGTCTATAAAGACTTTGAGCCTTCACTTGTTCTCTGATGAGTTATCATTGTCTTCAAGTATTCCTTAAAGTCTTTGTCTTCATCAAAACTATATGAGTTAAACACATTTTCAATCTCAATCTCCACTTGCAATGTAAGGACCCAAATTCTACCCTTGAAATTTTTTCACTTATTTTAATCCTTTCTACATTGATTTTCCCACATTTCTTCATACATACAAATCTTTAGTCTTTAAAACACCCATTACATTAATCGTCTCATAAAACTAAACATGCAATTTCAGTTCATACAGTGACTACTCCCATTTGCAGAAAAACATAATTCACATGTATACCAAAATGAAGTCATCTTATGTCAAGTCGAGTGTTTACAAAATTTAATGTATCCTTAGTTACAATCAAAGTCATCAAATATTAAGGTAATGCATGAGCAAGTAGAATCATAGAGTTTATTCATCAAAGTCTCTAAAACTCCAAATCAAGCATTTTTAATCATCCTTGTACCTGCCATGGGATTAACAATGACAACACACAAAGAAAACACGAAGGAGTAAGTCGTTAACTCAATAAATGTCAATATAAGTTAATATGTAGTTCAATGAGGTTAAGTAAGCAATTTAAAAGTCATAAATACTTAAAACCTGTAACACCACGAATTTTCTGATTTGGAATTATAAATTTTTATGAGTTTTTATTAATTATTTATTTTATCAACGATTAATTGTAGAAATTAATCAGTTTGGATTTAGGCTAAACCATAGTTGAATATTAGTCTTGTTTTGTGATTTCCTATTTTATGGTTAATTTTCGTAATTTTCTGTAACGAAATATTTTTGAATTGTCGTCGGGCCCAAATAGCCCGAATTCGGCCCAATAACGTGTTTTTGAGTTCCGTAACTCGGAATCGAATTCCGATTGCACCATTGGCTTCGAAATATCATTTCGAGTCAAGATAGACATCAAGTTCATTCAGAACGCATTTCTAAATATTTTCACTCCAAATTCTGTGTTTCGAAGTTCTAACCGTAAACCAAAATCGGGAGATTGTATATTTTCGGACGAAATTATCCGAAGATGTTCGGACACGACATTTATTGGGAAATTACATCATATCAATAAAGTCGGAAGTCATCATTTCATGAGCCACTTACTTGTTACACAAGTAATGCAAAAGCTTCCAAAAATCCCTAAAATACTCAACAAATCCTCTCACTCCACCACCATTAGACACATCACCTATGCTAGTCTAAAACTACTTACTTTGCATTAAATTTTCTGATTTGATGAGGGTGAGGCTCTCCTATAAATATCTCACCCCATCCTCTCATTTTTACACTAAATTCCTTATACAAACTAAGGTAGTCTTTTATTTTATCTTCTTCTCATACTTCATAGAAAGTTATGAGTTTTTATTATTTTGTTCATAACATAGAGTTTATATTTGTTCTTTAAGTATTTTATGAAAGCATAACTAAAGGGGATGATAATAAAATCATATGAACCTTTATGTAGTTTTTGACTTTTGTAAATCTTGAAATTTCTTCCTTGTTCTTAGATGGAAAAACTATATCTTTGGACAAGGTTAGATGAGTTATTTATTTGGAAATATTAGAAATTATTGTTAGTATTTGAATATGTTTAAAGGCGATGATTTTAACATCAAAGGAACCTTTAATGTGTTTAGGAAAAGTTTGTATTTTATTCTTGAAAGTTTATGATGTTGATGAGTTGTTGAAAATATTTCATTTTTTAGAAAGTATTATGTTTTAAAAGTGGTTTACATATTTTACTCTTTGATTCCCAAGTTAAAATAATGATTTGGGACAAAAGATGATTTATTAAAGTCTTGACCTCATAAACTTAAAGTGTTATGAAGTTTTAGATATTAAAGTAGTAGAAAGTCTTACCTTAGGATTTATTTTCATGACCATGAAAATAACACTTACTAACCCTTGAGGTTTTTCCTAAAATATTAGGAGGCGTTAAGATGTTCATAGAAAATTGTTGTATTTATTTTAGTTGACTTACTTTAAAGTGGTAGGAATAACTATAAGATGTTTAATGTAAAATATTAAATTAAGAGTCATTCCTTTTCATGACTATGAAAATAACACTTACTAAATCGAGGTTTTTTCCTAAAAAATTAGGAGGTGTTAAGATGTTCATGAAAATTTGTTTTAATAGTATACTTGAAATAATGAGAGTTACCTAAAAGTCTTGACTTTATAAACAAGTGTTATGAAGTCTTAGATGGTAAAATGATTTTAAAAATGTTGAATCTTAGTTAAGTGAACTTACTTTAAAATGATAAGATTTACTTAAAAAGTATTGATTTAAAAATATTGATTTTGTTTAAATTGACTTACTTTAAAAAGGATAAGTCTAGCTTAATGATCTTATTTTAAAAAGGTTAGTTTTAGTAAAAATGTTTTACTTACAAAAAATAAGATTTATGAATTATCGGAAAAATGCAATGGAGTGGGAATACATGTCTAGAAAGGTTCTGTCTAAGGAAAGACTTGGTATTTAAGGGTGTCTTTATGACCCACCTCTCTTTCCTGGGAACTAGCCTGATGTATATCCACAGATTACGACATAAATGAAGTGGGAATATATGTCTAGAAAGGTTCTGTCTAAGGAAAGACTTGGTATTTAAAGGTGTCTTTATGACCCACCTCTCTTTCCTGGGAACTAGCCTGGTGTATATCCACGGATTACGACATAAATGAAGTGGGAATACATGTCTAGAAAGGTTCTGTCTAAGGAAAGACTTGGTATTTAAGGGTGTCTTTATGACCCACCTCTCTTTCCTAGGAACTAGCCTGGTGTATATCCACGGATTACGACATAATTTCGGTATAAGTTTTATTGAAAATTTTACTTTAAAAAGTATTATTTGATTGTAAGACTTTCGATGACAAATGATGATTCAAGGATATTCAACCTTGAATTGGATGGACGAAAGCAATTAAATTCATTTTAAATCGGAAGTTTTATCTTCGCGTAAAAAGTTATTTCGTAAGTATAATAATTATCGTCATTTAACTAATTAACATTATTTTGGCATAATAAAGATTTCGAGAGGAGAACGGATCAAGTAAGCTCACCTACAAACAGAGAACCTAACGACCCGACACACTCAGGTGAGGGAGAAAACATTGTGACATAGTGGTGTCCGAATATGCATCAGGACCTCCAAACTCCCTCACAAGTTTGGAGTTGCCCTGGGTATTAAGAAAGCTTGTACTTAATCAATTGCATGTTTGTTTGGATTAAGTACATCAATATTTCTTATACCGATTTATGTTATGTTTATATATGCAAATATCATGTTTACTCTTGAATTATAATGTTTGAATGATTATTTTGGGAATGATATGTATGTGATAATTTTGAAATTCAAGGTTTAAAAACATTTGATATAAATGAGAAATATTTTCCTTGAGAAAAGTAATTAAAATGATATTTAGGTTCTTCTCGCTTGACCGAGACAACTCTCGATTGAGCGAGAAGTGTATAGAGAAAACGAGTGTTTTAGCTCGAGGCGAGACAACTCTCGCTTTAGCTAAAATAGGCACCAAGAGAACTGATTGTTTTCTCGCTTAAGCAAGACAGCTCTCGCTTAAGCCACAAATGCCTCAAAAATGGAAGCATCTCGCTTGAGCAAGACAGCTCTCGCTTGAGCGAGCGGGCTCCATACAGACATGACTTCTTTTTAAGTCGTCGGAATGATAACTCTCATATATACGAGAGCCCAATGGCATGTTTTCCATCAAGAATTTGTAAAGGTAAACAACTATATGAAATTCTTGAAAGTAATAAAAGTAAGGAATTGCTTTGTTAAAGGCGAGGCCGAGGGTGTGATATTATGCCCACACAACGAGATTATTTGACCGTAAGAGGCCTGGCTAGAGGAGCCGTCCAGGATAATTCAGCGATGGTTCGTAGTGGTGCCGAAATTATTCTCTCTTTTTGTTATATGTGTTAAGATCGGGACCCACTAGAAGCATTCCTTTGGGAGATGTCTTAGGTTGGGCCGATCATTTAAAAGAATGATTAAAAGATTTAATTGGCTAACTTCGGTTAGTGTGCATACTCATTATGAATAATGAAGTAGTGGAGAGGAAATTTACGGGAGACGAACGAGCCCCGAATTGTTGAGAGGGACGGCGATGGCGGTGATTCGTCAGCAAAGTCTTGAGGGTGAGTCTAGGTGAGACGAGTCCCTTGTATTCCTGGATGAGGTATTATGTTGGATCAGACAGTTCTCACAGCGCAAACTAGATGATCTCTGACAACCCCTCTTTGCAATCAGGATCGATGAGAGGGATGCCCAGAAAGTGTTTGATACGACACCGTCCTGAAATGGACAGTTCTTTGGAACAAATCGATCATATATCCTTGCGAGGAATATTTTGGTGCGTTCAAATCGGCTTGTTATGGGACATGTACTCTCGGTTATTTCCGAATAGTTATTGGGAGGATAAAGGGGTAAGGATGGTGGACTCATGCATCGCATTGCATACATGATATTCTTCGATTTTGTTTCTAAATCCTCGAGTTTTATATTTCATTCATTGTTTTTATGTGCTTGTATAATCACATGATATATATGTACTCATGTGTTGTCTTGGTGTATTATTCTGTGTAATTCCACGACGTCAATGATAAGTTTTTCATTAGATGTTTTACTCCCTCTCTTCTTTCTTTTTGTCTTATATCTGCGTTTGTTCAGATGGATCGTTCGATCGGGATTCAGAGTTACCACTTTTCGATGTCCCAGGAGGGGGCATGGAGGATTGAGGGAATCTGTTATACCTACACAGGCCCTTGTACTTTTGATTAGTGTACCTGTGTAGGGAATTTATTTTGTAGTAGTTTTTATTTGGGCGACGATTAGGATTCCGCCTTGTACCTGTACCAACATTTTCTAATGAAGTATGATTCAAAGTTATATTGAGTTTTTCTAGTTACCATTAAGTAATGGTTGTGATTTTCCGCATTGTATGTTACTTAAGTGATGTTCCGAAAATGAAACGAAGATAAGGACATAAATTTTTATGGCTCCATATTCAAAACAAAAAAAAAAAATTTACCCATTTTCGAGCAAGATTATTGAAGTAATTTTCGGGGTGTTACAAAACCGATATAACCATTTATATCTATGAAAAACGTGCTACATAACTTGAGACAAAGTTTGCTACATCGCTTGAGCCAAAGCCGCTACACCACTTAAAGGTAGCTAAAAACATATTTCCCTTTTCTTTTTGAAAACATGCTACATAACTTGAGCCAAAGTTTGCTACATCGCTTGAGCCAAAGCTTGCTACATCACACTTGAGCCAAAGCTTGCTACATCGCTTGAGCCAAAGCTTGCTACGTCGCTTGAGCCAAAGCTTGCTACGTCGCTTGAGCCAAAGCTTTCTACGTTCTGAGCCAAAGCTTGCTACATCGCTTGAGCCAAAGCTTGCTACATCGCTTGAGCCAAAGCTTGCTACATCGCTTGAGCCAAAGCTTGCTACATCGCTTGAGCCAAAGCTTGCTACATCGCTTGAGACAAAGCTTGCTACGTCTCTTGAGCCAAAGCTTGCTACATCGCTTGAGCCAAAGCTTGCTACATCGCTTGAGACAAATCTTGCTAACCAATCTTGGTATGCTAAAAACGAGTTTTATTTTCATTGACATTCCATCAATTCATAAACAGTAAATCTACGCCATTATTATTACAAACATACCCATTTATGTTTATAATAAATGAGTGGTTCACAACTTGATTCATTATCCACAACTAGCAAATCCACGCATTTTCTAACACAATGCTTAAGTTAAAGACTTATCCTTACCTTGGTGAGTGTTGGGGTCAATTTTCGACTAACTTTACAAGTTTCCTCCGTGATTTCCTCCAACCTTATGATCTTTCCTCATCCCCACCAACAACAACAGAAGTCAGTACTTTATTCACAACAATATACGCAAAACTTATATTACATTCATAAACATACATAATATTCACATGTTTCCAATGTTTCTAAAACCACTTTCGTTACAAGTTTCCAACTTCAAAACATATATATTCACATTCTAATCAACATTCATCATTCATAAACCACATTCTAAATCTAACATTTCACCCATCTCCTCTTTAACCACATTCTCATTTGGGGGTTTTGGGATTTTCTTGAATCAACCCACAAACTCTTTCCATTTTTTGAATACTAACTCTAAACCAAGAGTTTACAAGAGAGAAACTAAATAAAATGAACCACAACTCAAAATGAAGAGTTTCCATGGTTTCTCATATTTTGAGAAGAGATCCGTACACCCAAAAACGAGTTTGAAAGGGAGAAAGAGAGTTAGAATCAAGAGATTTACATATTCTCAAGCTTCTAGATGATTTCCACGAGCTCTTGCTCTCAAAATCATGTTCTCCTCTCTTCCCTCTCAATTTCTAACCCTAAAATGTGTTTGGGGTTTCTATTATAAAGCAAACTCGTCGGGTTCTCACTTAAGCGAGCCCATTCTCGCTCAAGCGAGGAAATCCCGTTTTTTTTTTTAAATTTCAAATCTGGCTCTCTCGCTCAAGCGAGGATCTCACAGCCTCGACAGGTTCCAAAATGTCATTTCTCGCTTAGGCGAGACCACTCTCACTCAAGCGAGGGTCATCTCGCTCAAGCGAGAATCCATCAGTATAGCCCAGTATTTCACTTACCCATGTGAGCCACTCTCGCCCAGGCGACACCTTTCTCGCTCAAGCGAGATTCCCAGGGCTGCTACTATAATTTAATGACTTTAAATTCTGGGTATCAGATGCAATGTCAAAAATTGTGGGTTACACAAGCGAACTTGCGTGGGTTGTCCATTTTGTCACCTATAGCTAGAATTATATCTTTTTATATTAAAACATTATTACTAAGAATCAATATAACATTTGATCTTATCCTATTACTCAAATATTTGTTATTTTTTTGGTTTAATACATTTTGAAAATGTGTAAGAGTGTAATAAAGGGAGAGAGAACATGTTGTTTAGTCCAAAGAAAGTTGGATTCGAGTTTCTCCATTAAGCTGTAAGAAATGATTATTGATATACTTAACAATGTAGTCTATGTCAAAATGCATCAAAAATTTAAAGGAGGTGTTGCTTAATACACAAAAAATATGAGTGATTTATAATAAAAATTTTTATGCAAATTTACAAATGATCAATTTATCCTAGCAAATGTATAATTAGTTAAGATTAAATTACAATAATACCATTTTGAGTTTAACTTACTTACTCATCACTTTTTTTTGTTCAAAAGATTAGATTTATCTCCCCTATAGATGTAGTTAATGTAATGTATATACATAAGTCATCAGTGATTTATGTAAGTATAGAAAATGAGAGGATTAATTTGTATAATTTCACTAAAACTCAAAAAAATGTTAATGTAATTTACTATTTATTTTATTTTAAAAAAGCCAAATGTCATCTGATTTGGGTATTTGTTATTTGGATTAAACAAAATAAAATTATCTTTTAACAAGAGTCTTTCTATGTTATGGTCTAGTTGGTATTATGGAAATAAGTGTTTTTTTATGGGTTGATGCATGTAACTACCTATATGTACATTGACTAAGTATCCTTTTTGTATTCTATATTACTCTGTATGTATATAAAAATAAGATAAGAGTGTATTCTATATTACTTTGTATGTCACAAATATACCCATACCTATTTATAACAATAAAGCGATTCACAACATATTCACTTCGATAAACATACTCATCTCCACCTTTACAAATCAACAACTCATCAAACAATTCTTATTACCAAAATATCCATCTCATTTTAACACATTAATAACTCATCACACATTCATTGTTACAAACACACCCATATATGTTTATAACAATCAACAACCCATAACATACTCATTTTGATAAACATACTCATCTATATTTACGCCCATACATAACTCATACTCAATCATTATCACACAACATAACAATTTCTACTTTTGTCATTAAACACACATCTCACAATCCTTTACAAACACACCCATATGTGTTTATAATAAATCAATCATCCATAACATACCATTATCATAAACAAGCCACACATAAAATATCACTCATCATATACACATTAACGTTAGAACCATCTTTAATGACGGTGTATTACCATAAATGAGCATATCGCGTTTTACTTAAATAAACGGTTTTCCCCGCACACCTATCTCAACTTTTATGGCTAATACATCCTCATATAAAATAAAGACTCTCACATGGACCACAAACTCCCAAGAGAGTTTCTATCCGTTAATGTGCTCCGATTCTTGAGGGAAATCGGAGATGATGACTCTAATGAAAGACTCTAAGACCACAATGGTCTTCTCCCTCACCTTAGGTTGCGTAAGCTCCATGGATCCGCAAAGAGCACCATCTTCCTCCATCTCCTTCAACCTCCATTTTTGTTTTTTCATCTCTAAAGCTCTCCAATGTTCCATTAAGAAGCAAGAGGAAGAGGTTTTGAGGTTTATTGGAGAAGAGTCTTAGTATTTTGGAATCCCATAGCTAGTCATATGCGGTAATTACCGAGAAGCAAATATATGAATTATGTTTTTCTGTCTATTGGAGAAGGGTCTTAGTATAGTATGATAACTGAAATTTAAGTAATGAATATTGATTAATTAAAGTGTAGTGGAGTTTGTAGTAATAACTAGATTAAAATAATGAAAAATTTTCAAGGGGTAGAATTTGGATCCTTACAAAAGTATAATGATGAATGTATGTATGAATGGATTTAAATGATGAAAAATTTCAAGGGTAAAATTTTGGGTCCTTACAGACTTGCCCTTGTGGTATTGGTTGCCTTAAGTGGCATTGTGGTATTGGTGCCCTTGGTTGTAATTACGTTGATATGATGGATGTTATGGTTAAATGCTTTTGTTAGTAATTTATTATGTTTATTATTCTATTTAATTCCACCATGTCGTTTATTGCATGATTTAATGACTGACTTTCTATGTTTCCTTGTTGCTCAATCCATGGTAATTGGATTGTAGAAGAAGCGACGAAATAAGAGATTACGCTGTTTTGGAGTGATTTAGTTTTGCTTGGAACTTTGTGTTGTTGTCTGTTTAAACTGTATTGTGATATTTGTTAACATTGGTCCCATGTGGGGAATTGTTTTGTATTGAGTTTACGATAATTGACCAGATGTATGTTGACTGTAATGTAGGGATAATTCCCCTTTTCTATTATATTAAGTCTTACCTACGTGGATAAGATGATTTTGGAGATCTATCAATCAAATAGATATTGTTGAATTAGATTGTATGATTAATCGTTAATAGAAATGTTGGGAAATCAATGTATATAATTATAAGGAATTATAATTATAATTTGAGAAATTAGTTTTAAAATTTTGGAAAATTTTCCGTGATAATAAATCGGGTCGTTACAAGATACATGTACAAACTCAAAAGTCAAAAAGCAACTAAAGAGTTAACACGCCATTATTTAGATATTACATATCATATATCTTTTTCAACAATGACTGATAAAGATTAGTCAAACTCTAGTATGAGTTAATCCAAATAATTTATTATACAATTAAAAGTTGTTACAATCAATAGAATAATAAACACAAATAATAATTAATATGATAAACATATAGATTAATTCAAATAAATTCAAACTTCCTTAATCTTAAATAAGATAATGATCGATCAATTAAAATATCCTTTAAAAATATAAACAATACAAGTATTCAAACTCAAAAATCAAAAAACAACTAAACACTCAACACAACATTATTTAGATATTAAATATTATGTAATGTCTTTTTCAACAACGACCGGTAAAGATTGGTCAAACTCAATCTAGTATGGATTAATCCAAATAATCTGTTATATGACCAAAATGTGTTATAAACCATAGAATAATAAACCCAATTATCAACTAACAATATAAACATTCATGCCTGTAACTTATGGTGATGTTGCTCTAATGCTAGCGAATGCATGTCTCTAGAAAGAATTTTTTGGTAGGAGCAAAGGTTGGGAAGATTTGGACGAGAGAATAAGGATTTTGTTATTTTTTAATTTTAATAAAGTTTATTTACTAAAACAACACCGATAGGATACTTATTTTTATTTGAGTAAATAAATGTTCCTTCAGAAAAAATAGTGGACACATGTTAACAAACCTTTTTTATTATTTTAAGACAATAATTTCATTCTCATAATGAATTTTCTTAATATATATATAACCCCGTATATATATTTCTATATATGTATTATATTTATATATTATATTTCTAAATATATTTATATATTATATTTTTTTATTAATTTAACATTTTCATCACATTCTCATAGGTACTTTCCTTTAATGTAATGGAATTGATATCCTAGCATTTAAAAGCATAATAGTAAAAAAATATTTTATACATTAATATTATTTATTCATCCTTATGACGTAACTTTGTACCAATGTTGTGAAACCCGAGCCGAACGTCAAGCCGAAAGAGCTTCCGTATTAGGTCTAACCGGTTTAAACAGTTAAGTCGTCTGGTCGAACCGGATGAATTTAAATATAAATAATAATTTTTATCTATAAATATATAATTATATATAAACGTAAAATTTTATATAACTATATTGAAGTAGCACATTTCTATCTTTTTTGGACTGAAATAAAACAACACATTAGAGTAATGTTCCATTTTTTTAAAATTTTAAGTGAACCGTCCGTTTTTTCCTGGGTTTTTTCAGTTTAACCGGGTTTAGCATGGTCGAACTGGAATTTCTCCTGTTCAAAGCGGTCCAACTACTCATTCGGTTAAGACTACAAAATGAAGTCGTTTTCGAGTTCGATCAGCGATCAAACCGGCTGAACCGTCCGGTTCGGTTATCACAACACTACTTTGTACGGTCTTTCATTATACTATAATTGTATATGGATTAATATTTTCAAATAATTTAATTATTTTCATCACACTATAATTATATGTCAAAAAAATTTGGTAAAGATTTTTCTAAAACTTACAAAAATAATTCAATCCCTTTCCTATGTTTCCTTGTGTCAGCTTCAAAATTTTCTTTATCTTATTCATTTATTTGCATGGTTTTTATTACTAGTAGTATTTTTTAAGTCCCCATGTGTCTGAAACCAAATTTAAGTGTTAAGTCAATAAGTTTTAATGATTCTTAATAGCTTAATTAAGATTATATTGAATTGTCTTAATATTCTCATCGTCTACTTTAACTAAACTAAAAGATAAATCACACTAATATTGTGTTTTTATTTCAAATTTTATTATTTTCCTATGATATAATCAAATAGACATCCAACATTCAAAATCATAATCTTGAATAATTATTTTCCTATGATATAATCAAATAGACATCCAACATTCAAAATCATAATCTTGAATAATTATTTTCCTATATTGTAATTGTAACACCCTAAATTTAAGTCTTTAAAATTATAGTATCAGTCCTGGGATTCTCGCCTGGGCGAGAAAGGCTCACCTGGAAGGGTGAATTCCTGGGCTATACGGAAGGATTCTCGCCTGAGCGAGAGTTGGCTCGCCTAGGCGAGAAAAGTGATGTTTTGGACCTGTCGAGGCTGTAAGATTCTCGCTTGAGCGAGAGGATCCTCACTTGAGCGAGATGGTCAAATCTGAGTTTTTAAAATAGGCGGGATTTTCTCGCTTGAGCGAGAAAGGCCTCGCTTAAGCAAGAATCCGACGAGACAACATTTAATGAGAAACCCCAAACACATTTTAAGGTTAAGAATTGAAGAGAGGTGAGAGAAGAGAGCTTTTCCAAGGGCAATGAGCTTTGATACTCATCCAAGAGCTTGAGAAGAGGTAAAACTCTTGATTCTAACTATCTTCTTCTCTTTAAAACTCATTTTGGGTATGTGGGATCTCTTCTCAAAATGTGAGAAACCATGGAAACTCATCCTTTTGAGTTATGGTTCGTTTTACGTCGTTTTTACCTTGTAAACTCTTGGTTTAGAGTTAGTATTTCAAGAATGGAAAGGGTTGTGGGTTGATTCATGCAAACCCCAAAACCCTAAAGAGAAAATGTGGTTAAAATGGAAAATGGGTAAAATGCTAGAGGTAGAAGATGAGTTTACCTTCTAATGTTGAAATATGAGATGATTATGTATGTTTTGGATGGTTGTAAACTTATGATGAAAGTAGTTTAGCAACATTGAAAATATGATGAATATCTTGCATGGTTAAATAATGCAATATAAGTTGTTTATGTGATATTTGGAATAAATGACTAACATTGTGTTATATGGTGGGAATGAGGAAAGATCCTAGAGTTGGCAGCGGTGTGGATGGAACTTGTGAAGTTGCCAAGAACCAAACCCAACACTCACCGAGGAAAGGATGTAACACCCCGAATTTTAGTCTTTAAAAATTAGAGTATCAGTCCTGGAAGCCTCGCTTGATTGAGAGATTCTCGCTTGAGCGAGAGAGGTGCATCTGGGAGGGTGAAATCTTGGGCTATACTGGAGGATTCTCGCCTGAGCGAGAGTTGTATCGCCTGGGCGAGGAATGGCAATTTTGGGCAGTGTAATCGATTACACAGTCCATGTAATCGATTACATGCAGATAAAAGCATCAGATATGTGCATTTTACATGATGTAATCGATTACACAATACATGTAGTCGATTACATGCAGATAAAAGCATCAGATATGTGCATTTTACATGATGTAATCGATTACACAATACATGTAATCGATTACATGCTGATAAAAGCATCAGATATGTGCATTTTACACGATGTAATCGATTACACAATACATGTAATCGATTACATCTACGCGCTAAGCGAAAATTGCTGACTGTGAGATTCTCGCTTGAGCGAGAATGGGCTCGCTTGAGCGAGAACCCGACGACTGCTCTTTAAAAATAGAAACCCCAAACACATTTTAGGGTTAGAACTTGAAGAGAAGAGAGAGAAGGGAGCTTTTCAAGAGCAAGGAGCCTTATGACTCATCTTAGAGCTTGCGAAGAGGTAAACCTCTTGTTTCTAACTCTTCTTCTTCCTCTCTAACTTGTTTTGGGTATGTTAGATCTATTTTCAAAATATGAGAAACCATGGAAACTCATCCTTTAGAGTTATGGTTTGTTTTAGGTTGTTTTTCTCTTGTAAACTCTTGGTTTAGATTTGGTATTTGATGAATGGAAAGGTTTTGTGGGTTGTTCATGAAAACCCCAAAATGAGAATATGAGTAAAGAGAGAAATAGGTGAATATGTATGTTTTAGATGTTTGGAAACTCGTATTGAAGTAGTTTTGGAAACCTTGAAAATATGTAAATCTCTTGTATGTTTGATGAGGAAATACGAGTTATTTATGTGGTATTTTGAATAAATGATTGACATTGTTGTTATTGGTGGAAATAAGGAAAGATCATAAGGTTGGAGGAAATCGCGGAGGAGACTTTTAAAGTTACTCGGAACCGATCCCCAACACTCACCAAGGTAAGGGATAAGTGTCTCTAAATCATACTTGCTGATATGAATGAGGTATGTGAAAGAGGTAATTGTTTAAAATGATACGTTTGTAATTTATGCATTATGTTGGAAAATGCGTGGCTTTTCTGTTATGGTAATAAAAGTAACATTATTGGGGGAGAACCAATGGAAATAAGACTCAAAATGATTTCAATCTAATTTGGGGGAGTCCCAATGGAAATAAGACTCAAAATGATTTCAATCTAATTTGGGGGAGTCCCAATGGAAATAAGACTCAAAATGATTTCAATCTAATTTGGGGGAGTCCCAATGGAAATAAGACTCAAAACGAATTCAATCTATTTGGGGGAGTACCAAAGGAAATAAGACTCGGAACAAATTCAATCTATTTGGGGGAGTACTAAAGGAAATAAGACTCGAAACGAATTCAATCTTTTTGGGGGAGTACCAAAGGAAATAAGACTCAAAACGAATTCAATCTATTTGGGGGAGTACCAAATGAAATAAGACTCAAAACGAATTCAATCTATTTGGGGGAGTACCAAAGGAAATAAGACTCAAAATGAATTCAATCTATTTGGGGGAGTACCAAAGGAAATAAGACTCAAAATGAATTCAATCTATTTGGGGGAGTACCAAAGGAAATAAGACTCAAAACGAATTCAATCTATTTGGGAGAGTACCAAAGGAAATAAGACTCAAAACGAATTTAATCTTTTTGGGGAGTACCAAAGGAAATATGACTCAAAACGAATTCAATCTATTTGGGGGAGTACCAAAGAAAATATGACTCAAATGAGTTCCATATTATTGAGGGAGTACCAATGGAAAGATGACTCATACGAAAGTAATATTATTGGGGGAGTACCAATGGAAATATGACTCATACGAAAGTAATATTATTGGGGGAGTACCATTGGAAAGATGACTCAAAAGAAATGAATATTATTGGGGGAGTACCAATGAAAATATGACTCAAATGAATGTCGTATGCATGCTATAGGATATATAGTATGAGATATATATTCTATAGGGTGAATTTGAATTATGAGAAATGTGAATGTCACATGAATGTCGTATGCATGCTATAGGATATATAGTATGGGATATATATTCTATAGGGTGAATATGAGCGATAAAAAGGAAGATGTTGAAAAAGAAAGTAATATACATGCTATATGATATATATTATGGGATATATATGTTATAGGGTGGATATGAATAACGAGACCGATGATGTTTCGAATGAACGTAATATGCATACTATAGAATATATATTATGGGATATATATACTATAGGATGAATATGAGTAAAGTGGAAGTTAAAGGAAGATGATTTGAATGTTTATAATTCCGTATGTGTGTTTATGAATTACATTAAAGCTTGATTGTATTTGAATGTGGATTATCATGTGATGTTAGTTTCGAACTAATGACTTACTCCCTGTGTTTTGTGTGTTGTTATGATAATCCCATTGTAGGTAAATGAAGGATTTTGAGGAGGAAGCTCATTTAGGGAGATTTTGTGTTTATCAATTTGTTCGTCTTTGTTGCTACTTGACATTGTAGTTGAATTGATGACATTTTGAGATAAATGTAATCTGATTAGGATAATACGGAGATTTGTAGTTATGGACGTTATAAATCCGGAAAACCCACATCTGGTTGTATGTGGTAATTGCTAATTGAATGAATTATGTTTTTCCGCAGCATAACTTTGTATGATAATACGATAGGGTAAAGAGTATTGTCAAAGAGAGATACTTGACAGTTTTTAATGAATGTGACGACTGTATGTAAGAAAGGATTAAATTAAACGAAAAATTTTCAAGGGTAGAAAATCGGGTCGTTACAAAGGATAAGTCATTATTTGTGCATTTGGAATGGAAAATGTGTGTATTTTCTGGTTATGCAATGATGGAGTTGTGAATTACGCATTTAGTATAAACATATATGGGTGTGTTTATACTAAAGTAGGCGTAGATTTACGGGAAATGGAAAATGGGTGTATTTTCTGATTATGCAATGATTGAGTTGTGAATTACGCATTTAGTATAAACATATATGGGTGTGTTTATACTAAAGTGGGCGTAGATTTACGGGAAATGAGAAATGGTGAAATAAAAGAAAGAAAAATATATTTTTAGCCGACCATGGATGGTTAGCGACTCTGGCTTGAGTATATAAGCAAAATTCTGGCTTGAGTATATAAGCGAAACTTTGGCTTGAGTATATAAGCAAAACTATGCCTTGAGTATATAAGCGAAACTTTGGCTTGAGTATATAAGCAAAACTCCGGCTCGAGTATATGTGGCACATTTTCTTTTAAAAGAAATGAGAATCCGCTTTTAGCTAACCTTAAGGGGTGTAGCGACTTTGGCTCAAGTGATGCAGCAAAGAAAATGAATTTCAAAATGGTTTACTAACCCTTTTCTAACGTGAATTATTTTATAATGACATTTATTGAATTAATGACTTACTCCCTTGCGTGTTTTGTGCTTTTGTCATTGATAATCCCATTGCAGATAAACAGGTGTTATGAAGAGGACTCATTTTTGGAGCTTTAGGAGCTTTATATTTTGGATTCATTTATTTGCAATATTTTGTACATGAGTGCATATTCGGTAGTTTAAAGCATTATGTAACTATGAATATATTAACTTACATGGTGTTGTAACTCTGAATATTTGTAGCTATGGGTATTTTGGAAACCCATAGTTAGTTGTATGCGGTGGTTACTGAATTATATTTATATGAATTATGATTTTCTGCTAAGTAGAATGTATACACATATGAGGATATGGAATGAGTAAGAATAGGTAAATAGAATTAAAATGAAAAATTTATGTTAAGGAAATAATTAAAGGGAAAAATTTTCAAGGGTATAATTTTGGGCGTTACAGTAATGAAATCGACATCCTATCATTTAACATCATAATCTTGAATAATTATTTTATACATTAGTCCAAGTTTTTGATCTGCAATTAAATGAGTTATTTTAAGTTAAATCATATTATTGAATATAATTAAGTTGGGAGATTTTATGTAAATAATTAACTTGGTAAGAAAAACTAATTTATAAACTATATAATTAATTGTATTCATAAGAATGATTATCGATGAAAAAAGAAATCCTTACTAATATAAATCATTAATGAGAGAAAAGACAATAATGGAATGAAAGTCGATGTGAATAGAACACATTGATATAATCACCATCACAATGATCGTCAATAGGAAAAGAATTCACTACTAACATAATTGACACTACAGTAATAATCGTCAATGTAATGGCTACCATTTACATAAATAAGGGAAGAATGTGACTCTGATGTTACAAATAAGATAATCATCGATAAGTCTAAATATCCTCTAAAAATATGGACAATACAAGTATTCAAACTCAAAAGTCAAAAACAACAAAATACTCAACACACCATTTTTTAGATATTAAATATTATGTAATGTCTTTTCAACAATGACCGGTAAAGATTGGGCAAACTCGATCTAGTATGAATTAGTCCAAATAATTTATTATTTGACAAAAAGTTGTTATAAACGATAGACACAAATAATATCTAATAATATAAACATTCATGCTTTTTAAGTTATGATGGTGTTGCTCTAATGCTAGGGAATGAGAGTCACTAGAATTTTTTTTTATACGAGCAAAGGTTATGAATATGAAAGGTTTGGAAGATATAATAAGAATTTTTTATTTTTTTATTTTAATAAAGTTTATTTAATAAAACAACCCTGATAATATACTTATTTTTATTTGATTAAAATAAGAATACTTTTCTCTAAATATTTTGGAACACATTGGTAAAATATTCATTCTTTTTACTCATGTTAGGAACCCATTTTATTCTTTTCAAATAATCATCTCATTCTCATAATGAATTTTCATAATATATACTATTGTATCGTATTGACAGACATTCGCGTGTCTGTCAACCCGCTTTCCTATTGAGTGAATTGTAATTGATTTGTATATTTTTATTACATATTTCCATAACTATAACAAAATCAACAAAATATAATTTTTAATTTTGTATGTTAAAAAATGAAAAACATAAACTGTCGTGTCCAAATATTGCCTTAATCCATGTGGAAAAACTATTGTGTTCAAATGAAAAAAACTGGAAAAGTTACATAAATAAACATTAAACATAAAATGAGGAAATATGTTATATGATTTTTTGGTAGAAAATATAGATTAGTAAGTGCAAAATAGGAAAACACAAATTAAACTATCATGGGTAGTTATTTTGTGTTTTCCCTTTATATATTAGTATTAGTATAGAAGTATAAATATATATATATATATATATATATATATATATTATATTTATATTATAATTATATATATTATATTTTATTATTAATTTAATATTTTCATGACATTCTCATAATTAATTTCCTTTAATGTAATATTGTGATATTGATATAATATACATTAATATTATTTACTCATCTTTATCACCTAACTTTTTACAGCTTTCCATTATACTATAATTGTATATGAATTAATATTTTCAAATAAATTAATTCTTGTCATCACACTATATTTATTTGTGAAAAGTTTTTGGTAAAGTTTTTCCTTAAAACTTACAAAAATAATTCAATCCTCTTCCTTTCAACTTCAAAAATTACTTTATCTTATTCATTTATTTGCATGGTTTTTATTACTAGTAGTATTTCTTAAGATCACATGGGTCTCAAACCAATTTTAAGTATTAAATCACTAAGTTTCATAAAAAAAAGGAAGAATGTGACTATGATATTAATCCAAATAATTTATTATGCAACCAAAAGTTGTTACAAATGAAAAAAATAATTAACACAAATAATAACTAACAAGGTAAACATATAAATAAATACGAATAAATTAAAACTACTTTAATCTTAAATAAGATAATGATCGGTCAATCCAAATATCTTCTAAAATATGGATGATACATGTATTCAAGGTCAGAAGTAATTATAGAGTCAGTACACCATTATTTACATATTAAATATTACTCAGTAATGTTTTTTTTTTCATAATGGTTGGTAAGAGATGTTATTTAAGAGAATAATGTTTTGTGATCTTTGTAAGAGATGCGAGAAAAAATGGCAAAGGATAAGCAAAAGTTGATATTTTTGTTTGCTCTCATAAGTGTCAACATTATTTCAGAGGCTAGATTTCTACACCAACAAAAGGAATCCAACCCATCAAATATATATTATGGGATGTTAGTAAAAGGATTACCAGCTCCTCCATCTGTGCCGTCTAAGAAAACATCACTACCTCCAAACTCTGATATTGAAACCTTTTCCAATATAAACTATGGGATGTTACCAAAAGGAGTGCCAGTTCCACCATCTGGACCTTCTAACAAAACGTCAGATCCTCCTCCTCCGCCACCTAAATATGACATTGAAACCTTTTCCAATATAAACTTTGGGATGTTACCAAAAGGAAGAACTCCTCCATCAGGACCTTCTAACAAAACGTCAGATCCTCCTCCTCCACCACCTAAATATGATATTGAAACCTTTTCCAATATAAACTTTGGGATGTTACCAAAAGGAACAACTCCTCCATCAGGACATTCTAACAAAACGTCAGATCCTCCTCCTCCACCACCTAAATATGATATTGAAACATTTTCCAATATAAACTTTGGGATGTTACCAAAAGGAACAACTCCTCCATCAGGACATTCTAACAAAACGTCAGATCCTCCTCCTCCACCACCTAAATATGATACTGAAACATTGTCCAATATAAACTTTGGAATGTTGCCGAAAGGATTTGTTCCTCCATCTGGGCCTTCACGAGGTAAAACGCCAGATCCTCCTCTACTATCTAAATATGATATTGAAACCTTGTCCAATATAAACAACTTTGGAATGTTACCGAAAGGATATGTTCCTCCATCTGGGCCTTTAAAAGGTGAGGCAAAAGATCCTCATCCACCTCCTAGAGCCTACTAATCGACATCATATTTGTTGATTATTAATCTTAAATAAATTTAATAATTGTAATAAAAAATATGTGGCAAGGTGCTCTTTCTTAATTTATGTTTTATGGTTTTGGTGGAAAAAGGGACTTACATATGTCATTCTATAAGATTTCATATTTTCTATTATTTCATTTTTCTTTAATCATGAAATTATGATCTAGCTTAAACGAAAAGTTAATGTCATGGGTAACTGTTAAAGAGAATACACTACAAAAAAATGGCGATTGGTGGCAGTGTTAAATTCCATTTTTTGGCGGTTATCAAATGCCAAAAACTTTGTTATTAACGTTTACTGTAAATGCCAGAACTGCACTCACCAAAAATGATGTTGTAACCATTTT
The DNA here is from genome assembly GCA_009771035.1 of Lupinus albus. NCBI lineage: Eukaryota > Viridiplantae > Streptophyta > Magnoliopsida > Fabales > Fabaceae > Lupinus > Lupinus albus. The sequence goes on along the minus strand of CM020013.1, from coordinate 3,211,227 downwards.
TACTTTTGATATGTGTTAAATCATTCGTAGTTATCGTTAAATGTTAGAACATTCACTCATTTATGTCCATGGAATATTACAATTCTAGCATTTTTTAACAGTTAGTTCTTAGGGCATCAGTGAAATAAATTTCATTAATAATAGAGTACATGTAACTAATCCAGATAATTAAACTTAAACAATGAGTTATAAATAAACACACAATTATAATATTAAATAGTTACAGTGATATAAAAAAAATTCTAAAATAATTAGAACAATTATATATTAGATTTATATATCTCAAAAGCTGCAATATATATTAGTGTCAAAAAGTACAATATAATATTCTATGTCTTCAAAGAACAAGCAGTTAGAAGTTCATAAGTTACAATTATTATAAATTTGTTAGAACATATATGCAATTTCAAAAAATAGAACTATATATAATCACCATGATACTTCTTCATCTTCTTCTTCACAGTATTGTGCTTCTTTATCCTCTTCCTCATTTTCTTCCTATAAAAAATAATATAAAATAATTTTAGTGATATATATTATTAATTACCAGGTGAGAATTATCCTCCAATAAATAACACATCCTTTTTTCATCATCATATATCTACACACCATCATTGTCTAATATTGATTGCAAGATATATTAAATTCAAGAAACTATCATTCTCAAAGAAAAAGATGTATCATTTATTTATCAGAAAATATAGGGTATATATGAAAATTCATATTCTTGGGGAGAGAGATGTTATAATAAGAAAAATAGAAAATATAACAAAAGTAAGATAAAGTCAAAAGAACAATGCAAGGGGGGAATGAGTGAAAAACCGAAAGTGAAAAAGAAGAGGTATAACAAAGAATATAGGTAAAGGAACATGAGATTGAGGAATACCAAGAAATTTTCAAATGAAATATCTACCTTAAGTCATAGACTTATTCTTTGTGAGAAGATTTGTTGGCTTTAACATTGTTCATGTACAATTACATTAACTAAAACATGTGCTTTTAATCATCAAAATATACTATTCTACTTAAATTTATACAAATATGGTACTTATATTCATATACTTTATCTTCATATAAGAAGACTTTTGTTAAACATCTTATTGTTAAAGTTTAGTATGAGCCATAAAAGAGAAATTTCTTTATTAACAAGAATGATGAAAAAAACATGAATGAGAAATAAAAGAAAGTTTAAAGAAAGCTAAAGAAGAAGAAAGAATGAGAAAGAATAGATTGAATTGAATAATCTTTCTCATTAATGAAAAATGAATTGAATTACAAAGATTAAGATAATCACATTTTATATAATGTATTTCCTAACTAACCAATTAACCAACTAAAACAACTAAGTTATAAATAATGTAAGTTATATTTATGTCAAATAATATGATGGTGTTGCTCTGATGTTAGCCAATGTGAGTCTCATGAAATATTTTTTTTGGTAAGGGCAAAGGTTATGAATGGGAAATGTTTGGAAGATTTGGATAAGAGAAAAAAGATATTGTTATTTTTTAATTTTAATAAAGTTTATTTACCAAAACAACCCTGATAGGATACTTATTTATATTTGAGTAAATAAAGATATTTTTCTCCAAATATTTGAGAACACATTGCTAAAATGTTCCTTCTAGTAGACTCATGTTACCAAACCACTTTTATTATTTTAAGATAATCATTTCCTTCTCATAATGAATTTTTATAATATATATATATATATATATATTATATTTATATATATTATCATAATTACTTTTCTTAAATGTAACGGTATTGATTTTAAAAGCATAAACATGAAAAAATAAATTTTATACATCAATATTATTTATTCATCTTTATCACATAATTCGGTATTGCCTTTCATTAGTGTTTTCTTAAAACTTACAAAATGCATAATTAGTTACTTAAGAGTAAATGATTGATATAGGTATTTACAAAATACATCAATAATTCTAAGGAGGTGTTGCATCAAAATGTATAATTAGTTAAGAGTAAATCAAAATGATACCCTTTCGAGTTAAACTTACTTACATTCGTCACTTTTTTTGTTCAAAAAATTACATTTATCTCATCTGCAGATGTAGTTAATGTAATGTATGTAAATAAGCTATCGATGATTTGTGGAGTGTAATGGAAGAAAGTAAAAGACTTAGGAGTTATGAAATATACTTATGAGATAGTTCTAAAGTCCTCCATCTACCTATCTTCCACTCGAAAACTAACTCGCAAATAGACCCTAGTAGAGCCCATAGTGATTTTGCCTAGGATCAACGATCTAAGTTGTTAAGCTAATACTTTCGTATTGGCTCTGATACCACTTGTTAGGTAAACACAGGCTGAAAGACACCTGAAGGGGGTGAATAGGTGTAACAGATCACTAATGATGATCAGTTAATGAGAATATTGAAAAATCAGTTCAGGATAATCAATTATCACGACAAACAATCGATTACTATTTATAGAAATAATCAATACACAAGACAATAACCATTTATTCTAATTATTGAAATCTTGGAAAATTAGTCTTTTGTACAACAAGTAACTCCAAATTCAATCGAAAATAGAAGCAATTCACTAAAGAAATGATGAAAAATTATACACAAAATGTAGGCAAACACTAAGATCATTAAGCAAATTAATTCAATCGATACAAAACGTAAAAGGCTGAATTGTAAAGAAGTTAAGGGATAGAAAGAGTGCGACAAATTTTTTTATCCTCGTTCATTTGCTTATACACTTGCAAATCACATTTAGACCTCTCATTCTGATCTAAGAGATTTTTCTTCACTAATAGAATCAAATATATTTTACAAACACAATTCCAAGAATTTAAAAGACTTACTTCTCGACCCTAGAGTCTCTCAAAGATGTGTAAGACTGAGATTGCAATTAAGAGGGGGGGGGGGGGTGAATTAGTTGTTGCAATAAGTATGACCAATTTTTCTGCAATATCAAAGTTAATATGCAGCGGAAATATTGTGCAGAAAAATATTGATTTAGGAAGGATAAATAAATAACAAAGAGAAGGGAAAAAGAGTACGCATGTGTTTTATACTGGTTCACCTTCTTGTCCACCGAAGGCTATGTCCAGTGCTCTTGACTCGCAAGAGATTCCTTTATTAAATATAATGAGTTGCAATTACAAATATCTCACCCCGAGATCTCCTTGTACCTTACACACTCACTTATATCTAATACCCTTGGAAAACTCTATTCCATGTCACACCCTTGGTAAACACTATACCAAGTTACACCCTTGGTAAACACTATACCAAGTTACACCCTTGGTAAACACTATACCAAGTCACTCACCCTTTCTCTTCACACCCTTGTGAAAGAAAGTAAACTTTGCAAAAGTGAAGAATGTACAATTTGGCTTGGATTGCCTTACAAGTGTATATGACAATTTCTATAACTTGCAATCCAATAACAACTCATATACTTGAGATAATAATGCTCTTTTTTAAAGTATGAAATACACTTAGAAGCAACTTCAAAATAACTTTGAAAGTTTAAGAGTAGGTTTCTTGAAGTGTAAGAAAAATCAGAAAGTGTGAGAGCTCTTGAGAGTTTCAAGTAAAAGTTTGTAATCTGAGTTGTATATATTGTTGTATGTTATGAGAGTGTTTCAATGTCTTTATATAGGCTTCCAATCAACCATAATACCCTTAGGCATGAGTAGGTTTTGTTTGGAATGAAAATCAATCAGTTTGGAGTGAAACCTCTTCACTTGAAATCTGAAAAACTGATGCAACAACTCTCAATAATCGATTACTGCAAATGGGTAATCGATTACCTAACAATCCTGTTAACTGTAAGGACCCAAATTCTACCTTTGAAATTTTTTCCTTATTTTAATCCAGTTATTATTACAAACTTCACTACACTTTAATTAATCAATATTAGTTACTTAAAGTTCAGTTAATATACTATACTAAGACCCTTTTCCAATAGACAGAAAAACATAATTCATATATTTTTATTCTCGGTAATTACCGCATATGACTAGCTATGGGATTCCAAAATACCCATAGCTATGAATACCCAACATTACAAAAATGTAGAACTAAATCAGTTAGGATTTACAATCACCTAAGTAACAGATTACATCAAACAAAAAGCAAAATAAGGATTCCAAATTCTAAGCTCCTAATGCCTCGAACCGAGTATCCTCAACTATCTCGTTTACCTGCAATGGGATTATCACGACAGATATACACAACAAACAAAGAGTAAGTCATTAATTCAATAAATATCATTAAGCGATAATCCACACTTTTATAGGTTTAAATAAACGAATTGACATTAAAAGATAAAAACAACATATCATATTTGTCCGTCTCAAACCACCTCGTCCATCACATTGGATCTATACGTTCATCTTTACCATACCTTGTCACCTCATTCATAATTACCACCTTATATCGTTACCTTCCACATATCCGTTTACCTTTTCATTACCACATGGGGCAAAACATACGATACAATACCACGTAGGGCAAGTCATACACAATACCTCATAGGGCAAGTCATCCTCATTACCACATAGGGCAAGTCATACACAATACCACTTAGGAAAAGTCATACACAATACTACATAGGGAAAGTCATACACAATACCACATAGGGCAAGTCATACACAATACCACATAGGGCAAGTCATACACAATACCACATAGGGCAAGTCATACACGATACCACATCGGGCAAGTCATACACGATACCACATAGGATGAGAAGATGATCTGGCTCCTTGACCGAGACTGGGTTTTGATGAAGACAAATGCACATCACCAAAAGAAAGAAGAAAAGCTATTGAAGATCAAATACTTAAAGAACTTGAAGTATATTTTATTTTTATAAGAGTCTTAGTCTTTTAGTAGCATATATTTCAAACTCATAAGAAATCACAATGCCTTAAGAATAAAGATCTTAATCTAGGTTAATATAAGAGTTCCTAATAAAAACCAAGTTATTTTTGAAAAGTTGGAAAAAGGCAAAAATAACTAGGGTAATCGATTACCCTGTAGTAGTAATCGATTACCCTGTAGTAGTAATCGATTACCACTTACTGTTGAAAGTTAAATCCAAAATTTAATTGCAGTAATCGATTACCAGAGTAATTAATCGATTACCATAACTCTCGGCATTTCTGGGAAATGAAATTTCAACTAGGATAATCGATTACCCTATGGATGTAATCGATTACCACTAGCCGTTGAGCAACTTTGGATTTGAAATTTCAACTGAGGTAATCGATTACCTCATATTGGTAATCGATTACCACAAGCAAAAATCGTCAGTTTCAGTTGTTTTTCAACTGGTAATCGATTACCACGGATAAGTAATCGATTACCACGTACTGTTACTGCGAAAATCTGATTTCTAAATTGAACCATTGTGTTCCAACTTGGTTCAACTTTTCCCAAACGACTTATACCTTTTGAAAGTGATTCTAAACACCTTTTGGAACTCTATATAAACCTTGTAGGATCTCAGAATTAGACAATAACTTTTATACTAAAAAATCCAAGTTCTTGATACAAATTTCTTAGTTTTTATTTAAGAACACTTTGAAGTTTTTCAGAAAAACTTTCACATTCTTTGGAATTATGAAAACTTCATAAGGCATTAAGATACATTGTGAGTTTGTAATTAAGCCATTTATTATCTTCATACTTGTACTCAAGTAATCACCATAGGGTTTGGTGAGGCATTCTAAAACAAGGATAGTGGTGTACTATCTTTTTGAAGTGAGTGAGTGATACAACTTATGGGGAGTCTAGGTGTGACTTTGCTTGTAAGTTAAACTCATTAAATAGTGGAAATCTCTTGTGGTTTTTCAAGAGGACTGGACGTAGCTTTCGGTGGTAGAAGGTGAACCAGTATAATTTTCTGGTGTGATTTTTCTCATCCTTACACTTTTTGTTTTATGCACTTCTTCTTATTTTACTAAACTTTCTTCCGCTACAACTCTGTTAATTTGTTCTTAAGTAGAAAAAGCTGAAAAGTTCCTACTGATTTTTGTTTTTTAAAAACAACTAATTCACCCCCCCCCCCCCCCTCTTAGTTGGCCATTTATTCCTCCCAATTGGCATCAGAGCTAGTTTGGGTAAATTATTCCCTGATCCTATAAGATATGGCCTCTAGTAGATCAGTCCATGGAGAAGGTTCCAACATCAACTGTCCTCCATGTTTTGATGGTGAAAACTATGACTTTTGGAAGATCAGAATGAAAATTTTCATTCAATCTCAAGACTTGGATATTTGGGATGCCATTGAAAATGGCCCCTTTATACCAAGTCATTTTGTCAAAGAAGTTGTCACTATCAAACCAAGAACTGCTTGGGATAATGAGGACAAGAAGAAAGTCCAATTTGACCTTAAGGCTAAAACATTCTTACCTCTGCCTTAGGCATGGACGAGTTCTTTAGAGTGTCCAATTGTCAAAATGCAAAAGAAATGTGGGACACATTAGAGACCACTCATGAGGGAACCGAGGAAGTGAAAAGGTATAGATTGAATACTCTTTCACAAGAGTATGAAATGTTTAGAATGAAACCTGGTGAGAAAATTCTAGACTTACAAAAGAGATTCACTCATCTTACCAATCACTTGATAGCACTTGGGAAAATTATTTCTACAAGTGATCTTAACTTAAAATTTCTAATATCACTCACAAGAGCATGGCAGCCCAAAGTTACTGCCATCTCCGAAAAGAAAAGCCTTTCAAAAATGTCATTAGCTGCACTATTTGGCAAGTTACAAGAACATGAACTTGAACTTAGCCAACTAGAGCAACATGAGGAGAATGAGAAAAAGAGAAAAACAATTTCTCTAAACACTCAAGTAGAGTCTTTTGATAACAAAAAATTTGATGAAGATATGTCTGATGACATGAATCTTTTGGTCAAAAAGTTCAGAAAATTCTTGAGAAGAAATAAGGGTACAAGATCTAGTCTATCAAAGAAATTTGAAAAGAACAATGATGCTTCAACATCTAGTCAAGACTTTATTTGTTTTGAATGTGGTAAACCTGGCCACATTAAGGTTGACTGCCCTACACTACAAAAGAAGAACTCAATCAAAGGAAAGATGGACAAGAAATCTAAAAGAGCATATATTGCTTGGGAAGACAACGATGTAAGTTCTGATTCTGATTCAGACCATGAAGAACAAGCACATCTTTCTCTAATGGCCTCCCATCATTCCGATGATGAAAATGAAGTTAGTGATTCTGATTTAGATAATCCTTCCTTTTTAGAATTACAAGATGCTTTCATAGAACTTCACAAAGAATCTTTGAGACTTTCTAAGTTATGTTCCAAACAAAAAATTATTATTGAAAGCTTAGAAAGTCAAAATTATTTCTTTAAAAAGGAAGTTGTTCATCTCAAGGATAAATTTAATAAGGAAAGCATTACTTGTTTAAATTGTGAAACTCTAAACACAAAGTTACATTCCTTAAACAAGGAATTAGAAGGGTTTAAAAAGAGCTCTCACAAATTAGACAATATTTTACACAATCAAAGGCATACCCATGATAAACGTGGTTTAGGTTATTCATATAGCCATAAAACTAATGGTATGAAAAAACCTTTGTTTGTTAAAGCTATTAGAAGCAATTTACATGATTACAAAGTTTCAAAATCTTGTGCTTCTATTTCTCAGCAAAGAATAAAACAACCTACATGTTTCTATTTCAATTGTATAGGACATACACCCAACACATGCTTTATAAGAAAAGTTGGTATTCCAACTGGAAAATATGTATGGGTTGAGAAAGGCACTAACAAAAAAGGACCCAAATCACCTTGGGTACCTAAAATATAAATTTATTTTGTAGGTATGCTTTGGATAAGAAAACGATCTTTAGTACCTAGACAGTGGCTTCTCAAGGCATATGACTGGTGACAAATCAAAGTTTAGCTTTATTCTACCAAAAGATGGATTTGTCACATATGGCGAAAACAATAAAGGTAAAATTTTAGGAATTGGAAGGATTAGTAAACCTCCACATGTTATTATAAATAATGTCTTATATGTTGATGGCTTAAAACAAAATATTCTTAGCATAAGTCAACTATGTGATAAAAGCTTAAATGTCATCTTTAAGAAGGATTTATGTACTATAGAAGATAGCAAGGCTCATAGGACTAAACTTTTCGGAAAAAGAACCCTTCTTCAAAATTAGGAAAGAGTTTGGTATATTGGTTGAAAAATGATTAAGTTAAAAAATTTTCTCTTTGAATCTTTATGAGATCAACTATGTGATATTGTGAGTATCTATTGTTTAAGTATATGATTTACTAATTATAGACTCTGGATAGCTTGCAATCGATTACATAGCTCGTCAATAATTTACAGTGTCTCAATTTCTTTACTTTTTATGATGTAATCGATTACGGCATCATTGTAATCGATTACATACTGTTTTAAAACAATTCCAGTTTCTCAATTTCTACAGTGTTTCGAAATTTCTTATGATGTAATCGATTACGGAATCATTGTAATCGATTACATACTGTTTTAAAACAATTCCACTGTCACAGTTTCTTCATTTTTCATAATATTCTGTGATGTAATCGATTACAACCATTATGTAATCAATTACACCCTACCACAGATGCTCCATTTATTAGTATGATGTCTTTACTAATGTTTGCTTTGCATCCTTGAACTACAAACTTATGGATTATGCAAGTTACTGTTCTACTTTATGGTTTAAAGTATTTTGTTCTAAATTATGAATGATTTTCTGCATATTATCCTTTCATTATTATGCTTAATCTGTTATTCATAGTCTCCTTTTTGATAATGTTAAAAGGGGGAGAAAAGGGTTGTATTGGGTTGTATGTTCAAATTTATTTCAGGCAAATTTTTTTCAAAGTTATGCAATAAGACACAAAGACAGGGGGAGAACCGCTAAACATGAATTAGTCCAAATACTGCAAAGCTTTAATAGAAAGATTCGACATGAAGGACTGCAAAACAATAGCTACTCCCATGGGTTCAAATACATACCTAGATGCTGATGAGGCTGAAACATCCATTGAAATTACTAAATATCGAGGTATGATCGGATCACTACTTTATCTTACTGCTAGTAGACCAGATATAATGTTTAGTGTATGTTTATGTGCTAGATTTCAGTCTAAACCTAAGGAATCACATCTAATTGCTGTCAAACGTATTATTAAATATCTTAAAGGAACAATTGATGTGGGAATATGGTATCCAAAGGGTAGACTATGTGATTTGGTTGGATATAGTGATTCAGATTTTGTGGGCTGCAAAACGGATAGAAAAAGTACTAGTGGTACTTGTCACTTATTAGGAAGTGCCTTTGTTTCTTGGTCATGCAAGAAACAAGCTTGTGTTGCCTTAAGCACGGCTGAGGCTGAATATATCGTAGCGGGAAGTTGTTGTGCTCAAATACTTTGGCTTAAACAACAACTACGCGACTATGGTTTAAACCTAGGTTGCATTCCCTTGAGATGTGACAACACTTGTGCTATTAACCTTACAAAAAATCTCGTTATGCACTCAAGAACCAAACACATAGATATTAGACACCATTTCCTTAGAGATCATGTACTCAAAAAGGATGTTGAAATGGAATTTGTTGATACACATGATCAACTAGCCGACATATTCACTAAACCTTTACCTAAGGATTCCTTCTATAAACTTAAAAGAGAACTAGGAATCCTAGATGAATTAGACACCAATTAAGTCTCATTTGTTTAATATGTTTATAAGAATTGGTGTGCATCATTTTATATCATTTTTGCAAGATATACTTTTTTTTTATAAATCTGTTTATGCTTAAATGCAAATACACTATATTATTCTTGGTTAATCCCTACTTTTCTATTTCTTTTTGATGAAGTCAAAAGGGGGAGAAACTGTTAGGAATGTTTGCTTGTATATTTGTTTCATATGTTTCACAGCAAATACAGCCAAGAAGAGTGTAAAGAACTTCAAGTATAATGATTATACTTTGAGAACAAACTTTCAAACGATAGTGATTTGTCTAAATCAAAAACGGGGAGATTGGGAAGATGATCTGGCTCCTTGACCGAGGCTGGGTTTTGATGAAGACAAATGCACATCACCAAAAGAAAGAAGAAAAGCTATTGAAGATCAAAGACTTAAAGAACTTGAAGTATATTTTATTTTTATAGGAGTCTTAGTCTTTTAGTAGCATATATTTCAAACTCATAAGAAATCACAATGCCTTAAGAATAAAGATCTTAATCTAGGTTAATATAAGAGTTCCTAAGAAAAAACAAGTTATTTTTGAAAAGTTGGAAAAAGGCAAAAATAACTAGGGTAATCGATTACCCTGTAGTAGTAATCGATTACCACTTATTGTTGAAAGTTAAATCCAAAATTTAATTACAGTAATCGATTACCAGGGTAATTAATCGATTACCATAACTCTCGGCATTTCTGGGAAATGAAATTTCAACTAGGGTAATCGATTACCCTATGGATGTAATCGATTACCACTAGCCGTTGAGCAACTTTGGATTTGAAATTTCAACTGAGGTAATCGATTACCTCATATTGGTAATCGATTACCACAAGCAAAAATCGTAAGTTTCAGTTGTTTTTCAACTGGTAATCGATTACCACGGATAAGTAATCGATTACCACGTACTGTTACTGTGAAAATCTGATTTCTAAATTGAACCATTGTGTTCCAACTTGGTTCAACTTTTCCCAAACGACTTATACCTTTTGAAAGTGATTCTAAACACCTTTTGGAACTCTATATAAACCTTGTAGGATCTCAGAATTAGACAATAACTTTTATACTAAAAAATCCAAGTTCTTGATACAAATTTCTTAGTTTTTATTCAAGAACACTTTGAAGTTTTTCAGAAAAACTTTCACATTCTTTGGAATTCTGAAAACTTCATAAGGCATTAAGATACATTGTGAGTTTGTCATTAAGCCATTTATTATCTTCATACTTGTACTCAAGTAATCACCATAGGGTTTGGTGAGGCATTCTAAAACAAGGATAGTGGTGTACTATCTTGTTGAAGTGAGTGAGTGATACAACTTAGGGGAAGTTTAGGTGTGACTTTGCTTGTAAGTTAAACTCATTCAATAGTGGAAATCTCTTGTGGTTTTTCAAGAGGACTGGACGTAGCCTTCGGTGGTAGAAGGTGAACTAGTATAATTTTCTGGTCTGATTTTTCTCATCCTTACACTTTTTGTTTTATGCACTTCTTCTTCTACTAAACTTTCTTCCGCTATAACTCTGTTAATTTGTTCTTAAGTAGAAAAAGCTGAAAAGTTCCTAGTGATTTTTGTTTTTTAAAAACAACTAATTCACCCCCTCTTAGTTGGCCATCTATTCCTCCCACAAGTCATACACAATACCACATAGGGCAAGTCATACACAATACCACATCGGGCAAGTCACACACGATTCATATACATAATCAAAAACTCCACACATTTTCTATTATCATATACCATTAATCACTTCTCCTTACCTTGGTACGTGTCGGGGTTGGTGTTGGGTAACTTTGCAAGTTCCTTCGCTACATCCTCCAACCTTAGGATCTTTCATTATCCCCACCACATAACAATAATGTCAGTCATTTATCCCAAATATCACAAAAACAACTTATATTGCATTATTTAACCATACAAGATATTCATCATATTTTCAATGTTTCTAAACTACTTTCATCATGAGTTTACAACCATCTGAAACATACATATTCATCTCATATTTCAACATTAGAATGTATACTCATCTTCTATCTCTAGCATTTTACTCATTTTCCTCTTTAACCACATTTTCATTTTAGGTTTTTGGGGTTTTCATGAACCAACCCACAAAACCTTTCTATTCTTGAAATACCAATTCTAAACCAAGAGTTTACAATAGAAAAACAACATAAAACGAACCATAACTCAAGGTTATCCCCCAAAAATGTGTTTGGGGGTCCCTAATAAATGCAACAGCGTCGGGTTCTCGCTTAAGCGAGCCCATTCTCGCTCAAGCGAGAAAATCCCGCCTATTTTAAAAAAACTCAGATCTGACCCTCTCGCCGAGGCGAGGGAACTCTCGCCCAAGCAAGAATCCTCTCGCTTAGGCGAGAATCTTACAGCCTCGACAGGTCCAAATGTCATTTTTCTCACCCAAGCGAGCCAACTCTCGCTCAGGCGAGACCACTCTCGCTCAAGCGAGCTAACTCTAGCTCAGGCGAGAATCCATCATTATACCCAGGATTTTACCCTCCCAGGTGAGCCTTTCTCGCCTAGGCGAGAATCCCTCGCTCAAGCGAGAATTCCAGGACTGATACTATTATTTTAAGGAGTAAAATTAAGGGTGTTACAATCCTCCCCCTCTTATAAGAATTTTCGTCCCCGAAAATTAAACATACCTCGATTCGAACAAATGAGGGTAATCCTCCCTCATATCACGTTCCACTTCCCAAGTAGCATCCCCTTCGTCTACTTAGCTCCACAATACTTTCACCAAGGAAATCTCTTTACCCCTTAGCCTTTTGACATTGGTATCCATGATTTTCACTGGTAACGTCGTAAAGGTCAAATTATCCTTCAATTCTATCTAATCAGACTCAATCACATGATATGGATCCCCAACATATTTCCTCAACTGAGACATATGAAACACATTGTGGAGATTCGATAATAACGGAGGTAAAGAAATTCAATATGCTATCGGCCAAATCCTCTTCAATACTTGATACGACCCAATAAATCGCAGAGTCAGTTTACGAGACTTCAACACCCTACCAATCCCGGTAGTCGGGACTAATCTCATGAAAACATGATCTGCCTCATTAAACTCAAGAGGTTTCCGCCTCTTATCGTAATAGCTTTTCTGCCGACTCTGTGTTATTCTCATATTCTCCCGAATCTTCTTGATCTTTTCTGTCATCTCTTGAACCAACTCGGGTCCCAATACCAAGTTCTCTCCAATTTCAAACCAAATCACTAGGGTTCGGCACTTCCTACCATACAATGCCTCGTAGGGTGCCATCCCAATACTCGAATGGAAGCTATTGTTGTAGGTAAATTCAATCAAAGGCAACATGTTATCCCAACTTCCTGGTTGTTCCAAAACACAAGCCCTTAAAAGATCTTCCAAAGACTGTATGGTCCTTTCCGATTGACCATTCGTTTGTGGGTGATAATCCGAACTCAGCTTCAACTTAGTCCCCAAAGCGGATTGCAAACTAGTCCAGAAGTTTGAAGTAAAACGAGGGTCTCTATCCGACACAATGCTCGACGGTAACCCATGCAACCGAACGATCTCCTTGATATACAACTCAACAAATTGCTCCAAGGAATACCTCATGTTCATCGGCAATAAATGAGCAGACTTAGTCAACCGATCCACTATTACCCATATCGAGTCGTATCCTCTTTGAGTCTTCGGAAAGCCTGATACAAAACCCATGAAGATACTATCCCACTTCCAAACGGGAATCTCTAGTGACTGTAGTTCTCCCGATGGCCGCTGATGCTCAATATTGGCTTTCTGACAAATAAGGCAACTCGAGACATACAGAGCCACATCCTTCTTCATCCCAGACCACCAAAACAGCTTTTTCAGATCTTGGTACATTTTTGTCGTTCCAGGGTGGAAACTCATTTTACTCTTGTGTGACTTCTCCAAAATGCTCTTTATCAATTCCACATCATGAGGTACACACACTCTTCCATTGTATCTCAACGTTCAACTAGAGTCGGATTCAAAACCGGTCTCCTTACCACTAGCCATCAAATCACGTTTGACCTTCAATTCGCGATCCTCAGCTTGCATCATTCTGATTTTGTCAAACAATTCTTTAGTGACCTTAAGCATTCCAAAAATCGTGCTATGTGGTTTCACTTGAACTTCTAAGTTCATATCCCTGAACTCCTCAATCAGTTTCTCTTCTCTAACCATCAAAGCCGACATGTGTAAAGACTTCTGACTGAGGGCATCGGCCACTATATTGGCCTTTCCCGGATGGTACTGCAGTCCAAAATCGTAGTCCTTTAGAAACTCCATCCACCTTCTATGTCTCATATTCAGTTCCTTTTGATCAAAGAGATATTTCAAACTCTTATGGTTGCTGTACACCTCAAATCTTACGCCATAAAGATGGTGTCTCCAGATTTTCAATGCAAAGACCACTGCGGCTAGTTCCAAATCATGCGTAGGGTAGTTTTGCTCATGCGTTCTCAACTGTCGGGAAGCATAGGCAACAACCTTCCCATCTTGCATCAGACCACGTAAAAGACTGAATTGTAAAGAAGTTAAGGGATAGAAAGAGTGCGACAAATTTTTTTTATCCTCGTTCATTTTCTTATACACTTGCAAATTACATTCAGACCTCCCATTCTAATCTTAGAGGTTTTTCTTCACTAATAGAATCAAATATATTTTACAAACACAATTCCAAGAATTTAAAAGACTTACTTCTCGACCCTAGAGTCTCTCAAAGATGGTTTGATCTTCTACCCATCTCTAAAAGATACCCACACCTTTCTCACGGTCTAGCCCCATCCATTTCTTCCTCCCAACCAAGACCCTTGTAAATCATGAATACACCACCTAACTACAGCTAATATTTCCACTCAATTCTCTACTAGTGATGTTACTCAACACACTTAGAGAATCTAATCTTGTTGTCTAAAATTGGTTCCTAGTTGTGTGCACCCAAAGTGTGCTAATATGAACACTAAAACTCAGCACTACGCCAAATACATCTAGCAACAATGCTTATTTTGGCTATATGACAGCGCGTTCGTCCGCTGTCTATTTGCCTACAGTAGTATATGGTATACATTAATGGTGCTTCGTCGAGCGCTGTTGTATACCATATTTACAACAGCGCAACCTAATACATGCGTTGTTTGTAACGACCCGATTTTCTACCCTTGAAAATTTTTCATTTATTTTAATCCTTCCTTACATACAGTCGTCACCTTCATTAAAAACTATCAAGTATCTCTCTTTGAAAATACTTTTTACCCTATTATATTATCATATAAATTTATGTTGCAGAAAAACATAATTCATTCAAATATCAATTACCAAATACAATCAGTTATGGGTTCCCAGAGCTATAAGTCCATAACTACACCTATTCGTATTAATCTAAACGGAACTACAGTCATCTCATAATGTTATTAAATTAACTACAACATCAAGTAGCAAATAAAGACAAATATGTTAATAAACACGAAAGCTTCCAAAGCGAGCTTCCTTCTCAAAATCCTTCATTTACCTACAATGGGATTATCATAAACAACACACAAAACGAAGGGAGTAAGTCATTAGTTCAAAACTAACATCACATGATAATCCACATTCAAATACAATTAAGCTTTAATATAATTCGTAAACACACATACGGAATTGTAAACATTCAAATCATCTTCCTTTACTCTCCACTTTACTCATATTCATCCTATAGTATATATATCCCATAATATATATTCTATAGTATGCATATTACGTTCGTTCGAAACATCATCTGTCTCGTTATTCATATCAACCCTATAACATATATATCCCATAATATATATCTTATAGCATGTATATTACTTTCTTTCTCAACATCTTCCTTTTTATCGTTCATATTCACCCTATAGAATATATATCCCATACTATATATCCTATAGCATGCATACGACATTCATGTGACATTCACATTTCTCATCGTTCATATTCACCCTATAGAATATATATCCCATACTATATATCCTATAGCATGCATACGACATTCATTACTCCTAGTCACCTTTCCATTGGTACTCCCCCAAATAAGATTGAGTTTCGTTTTGAGTCTTATTTCCATTGGGACTCCCCCAAATTAGATTGAATTCGTTTTGAGTCTTATTTCCATTGGGACTCCCCCAAATTAGATTGAATTCGTTTTGAGTCTTATTTTCATTGGGACTCCCCCAAATTGGATTGAATTCGTTTTGAGTCTTATTTCCATTGGGACTCCCCCAAATTAGATTGAATTCGTTTTGAGTCTTATTTCCATTGGGACTCCCCCAAATTAGATTGAATTCGTTTTGAGTCTTATTTTCATTGGGACTCCCCCAAATTAGATTGAAATCATTTTGAGTCTTATTTCCATTGGGACTCCCCCAAATTAGATTGAAATCATTTTGAGTCTTATTTCCATTGGGACTCCCCCAAATTAGATTGAAATCATTTTGAGTCTTATTTCCATTGGGACTCCCCCAAATTAGATTGAAATCATTTTAAACCATTACCTCTTTCACATACCTCATTCATATCAGCAAGTATGATTTAGAGACACTTATCCCTTACCTTGGTGAGTGTTGGGGATCGGTTCCGAGTAACTTTAAAAGTCTCCTGCGCGATTTCCTCCAACCTTAGGATCTTTCCTCATTTCCACCAATAACAACAATGTCAGTCATTTATTCAAAATAACACATAAATAACTCGTATTTCCTCATCAAACATACAAGAGATTTACATATTTTCAAGGTTTCCAAAACTACTTCAATACGAGTTTCCAAACATCTAAAACATACATATTCATCTATTTCTCTCTTCATATTCTCATTTTGGGGTTTTTGGGTTTTCATGAACAACCCACAAAACCTTTCCATTCATCAAATGCCAACTCTAAACCAAGAGTTTACAAGAGAAAAACAACCTAAAACGAACCATAACTCTAAAGGATGAGTTTCCATGGTTTCTCATATTTTGAAAATAGATCTAACATACCCAACACAAGTTAGAGAGGAAGAAGAAGAGTTAGAAACAAGAGGTTTACCTCTTCTCAAGCTCTAATATGAGTCCTAAGGCTCCTTGCTCTTGAAAAGCTTCATTCTCTCTATTCACTTCAAGTTCTAACCCTAAAATGTGTTTGGGGTTTCTATTTTTAAAGAGCATTCGTCGGGTTCTCGCTCAAGCGAGCCCATTCTCGCTCAAGCGAGAATCTCACAGTGAGCAATTCTAGCTCAGCGAATAGATGTAATCGATTACCATATGGTGTAATCGATTACATCAGTTAAAAAGGCACATATCTGATGCTTTTAATATGTTGTAATCGATTACGAGTGTAGTGTAATCGATTACATAATGTAAAATACACATATCTGATGCTTTTATCAGCATGTAATCGATTACGAGGACTGTGTAATCGATTACATCATGCAAAATACACATATCTGATGCTTTTATCAGCATGTAATCGATTACCAGGACTGTGTAATCGATTACCAGGACTGTGTAATCGATTACACTGCCCAAAATTGCCATTTCTCGCCGAGGCGAGACAACTCTCGCTCAGGCGAGAATCCTCCAGTATAGCCCAGGATTTCACCCTCACAGGTGATCCTTTCTCGCTCAGGCGAGAATCTCTCGCTCAAGCGAGACTTCCAGGACTGATACTCTAATTTTTAAAGACTAAAATTCGGGGTGTTACATTGTTAACTTCCAAATATAACAGCGTGAACTACAAATAGCGTTGTCTTATGATAAATGTATATCAGTGCAACTTATAAGTTGCACTGTAAAAGATGTAACACCCTAAATTTACGTCGTTAAATTTATAGTATCAGTTGTAACAACTCAAATTTCGTTTTCGGAATGATTAGAAAAAGTAGAGTGTTGGAGTATATATTGGGCAATCCTCGTTTGAGAGAGAGGACCTCGCCCGAGTGAGACACTCGGTGTTATAATATGAGTTTCCAGGAGACCTCGCTAAAGCAAGGAAGTGGTCGCTTGAGTCAGAGTGAAATCTGGAAAAGCTGTCAAATTCTAGCTTGAGCTAGAATTTTCGCCCAGGCTAGAGGGGAGCCTTAGCATACTATCCAATTCTCGCCCGGCGAGAAATTCGTGCCCAGGCGAGAGCGTCAGAGTTGAAAAGCTGAAAAATTGCGAAAATCTCGCCCAAGCGAGCCATTCTCGCCCGGGCGAGGCTTCGCAGCTACAAAAGTAAAAAAGGGGTTTCAAAAACCCTAATCTTCATTTTCTTTTCTCTCCTTTCTCTCCCAACGGAGGCTCCACCCAAATGGACCATTCTCCCATTCACTAAACATCAAAACTCATCAAAACCTCTTCCTATTACTTCTTGGTGGCACATTTGGGAAATCTTGGAGGTGAAAAATGGAACAAGGGAGATTTGGAGAAGATGGAGGGGGATGTGGCTCTTTTGCGGAGCAACGGAGCTTACGCAACCTAAGGTGAGGGAGAAGACCATTGTGGTCTTAGAGTATTTCATTAGATTCATCATCTCCGATTTCCCTCAAGAATCGAAGCATATTAACGGATAGAAACTCTCTTGGGAGTTTGTGATCCATGTGAGAGTCTTTATTTTACATGAGGATGTATTAGCCATAAAAGTGGAGATATATGTGTGGGGAAAACCGTTTATTTAAGTAAAACGCTATATGCTCATTTATGGTAATACATCGTCATTAAAGATGGTTCTAACGTTAATGTGTATATGATGAAGGATATGTTATGCGTGGTTTGTTTATGATAATGGTTACGTTGTGTGATAATGATGGTGTGTGAGATATTTATGGTCATAAACATAAATGAGTATGTTATGAGTGGTTGATTGTTATAAACATGAATGGGTGTGTTTGTAAGAATGAATGTGTGATGAGCTGTTAATGTGTTAAAATGGGCATGAGTATGTTTATCTAAATGAGTATGTTGTGAGTGGTTGATTGATATAAACATGAATGGGTGTGTTTGTAACAATGAATGTGTGATGAGCTGTTAATGTGTTAAAATGGGCATGAGTATGTTAACTAAATGAGTATGTTGTGAGTGGTTGATTGTTATAAATCTATATGGGTGTGCTTGTAACGATGACTGCGTGATGAGCTGTTAAGGTGTTAAAATGGAAAAGAGTATGATTGTGACAATGAAGGTGTTGTGTGTTATTTTATGGTGATAAAATAATGAGATGCCTTGTGTTGATTGTGTATGACATGGATGTGAATATAATGTGGAAACTCGACCTGCCCGATGTGGTATGGGGAATGAACTCGACCTGCCCGATGTGGTATGGGGAATGTACTCGACCTGCCCGATGTGGTATGGGGATTTCTCGACCTTCCCGATGTGGTAGAGGATTATTTGTACGTTGCAGAATTGTTGAAAGAGAATCAAGGGTAAATTACCGTGGAATGTGAATGATGTGAAAAGTGTATATTCGGAATGAAAATCATATGGATGCCATAAGATATATATTATGGGATATATATCTTATAGGGTGAATATGAACGATGAGAAATGCGTATGTTTGGATGAATAAAATATGCACACTATAGCACATATATATTATGGGATGTATGTGTACTATAGGGTGAATATGGATAATATGTGATGATTAAAATATGCACACTATAGAACATATATATTATGGGATGTATGTGTACTATAGGGTGAATATGGATATATGACAAGAATAAAATATGCACACTATAGAACACATATAGTATGGGATATATGTGTACTATAGGGTGAATGGATAATATGTGTTGATTGATGTATGTTTATCATGATTGATGTTAGATGTGTGTGGTTTTAATACTTTAATGTTATTACTCCATGTAAATCCATGCTACGGTCGCCGTAGTTGGTTCTTACTCCCTCTGTCTTTCCTTGTATGTGTTATGTATTTGAGTTCAGGTCGTGGCGGTAGCGCATTTTTGAGTAGCTGCTTTATGTTCTCAATGTTGTAATTAGATAATAGTCCTGAAGAATGGGGCATACTGCCAGATTCTCGCTTGAGCGAGAGGATCTCGCCCAAGCGAGATGATCAATGTTTTGAATTTGGAAATTCTGGGAGTCTCTCCCAAGCGAGGAATGGGTCGTTTGAGAGAGAGAAAGCCTGGGCAGGCTGTGAGATTCTCGCTTGAGCGAGAGAATCTCGCCCAGGCGAGAGAGCCGTGTCTGGAAACTTAAAATATCGTGGGTTTCTCGCCCAAGCGAGATATTCTCGCCCGGACGAGAGTGCCCTGCTATAAAAGAAAAGAAAGGGTTTCACAAACCCTAATCTTCATTTTATTTTCTCCCCTTTCACTCCCAACGGTGGCTCCCCATAGATTCTGACTCATTCCTCCTCTAAACCTCAAAAACACATCAAAACCTCTTCCTCTTGCTTCTTAATGGAACATTGGAGAGCTTTGGAGAGGAAAAAGCAACAATGGAGGTTGAAGGAGATGGAGGGAGATGAAGCTCTTTGTGGATCCATGGAGCTTACGCAACCTAAGGTGAGGGAGAAGACCATTGTGGTCTTAGAGTATTTCATTAAAGTCATTATCTCCGATTTCCCTCAAGAATCGGAGCATATTAACGGATAGACACTCTCTTGGGAGTTTGTGGTCCATATGAGAGTCTTTATTTTACATGAGTATGTATTAGCCATAAAAGTGGAGATATATGTGTGGGGGAAAACCGTCTATTTAGTAAATCGCTATATGCTCATTTATGGTAATATACCGTCATTAAAGATGGTTCTAACGTTAATGTGTATATGATGAAGAATATGTTATGCGTGGTTTGTATATGACAATGGTTATGTTGTGTGATAATGATGGTGTGTGAGATATTTATGGTCATAAGCATAAATGAGTATGTTGTAATTGGTTGATTGTTATAAACATGTATGGGTGTGTTGTAACAATGAATGTGTGATGAGTTGTGAATGTGTTAAAATGGGCATGAGTATGTTTATCAAAATGAGTATGTTGTAAGTGGTTGATTGTTATAAACATGTATGGGTGTGTTGTAACAATGAATGTGTGATGAGTTGTGAATGTGTTAAAATGGATATGAGTATGTTTATCAAAATGAGTATGTTGTGAGTGGTTGATTGTTATAAACATGTATGGGTGTGTTGTAACAATGAATGTGTGATGAGCTGTGAATGTGTTAAAATGAATGTGTGATGAGCCGACATGTGCAATGACTTTCGACTTAAAGCATCGGCCACCACATTGGCCTTTCCCGGATGGTACTGCAATCCAAAATCGTAGTCCTTAAGGAACTCCATCCACCTTATCTGTCTCATATTCAGTTCCTTTTGATCAAACAGATATTTCAAACTCTTGTGGTCGCTGTACACCTCAAACCTTACGCCATACAGATGGTGTCTCCATAATTTTAAGGCAAAGACCACTGCAGCTAATTCTAAATCATGTATAGGGTAGTTTTGCTCATGCGTTCTTAACTGTCGAAAAGCATAGGCAACAACTTTCCCTTCTTGCATCAAAACACAACCCAAACCTTGCTTAGAAGCATCACAGTACACACTGAAATCACGGTCAGTACAAGGAAGAACCAACACTGGCGCCGTAGTCAATCACCATTTCAACTCTTGGAAACTCTCTTCACAACGGATTATCCACACATAAGGTTCCCCCTTTATGGTGAGCTTAGTCAAAGGTAGTGCCAACTTCGAAAATCCCTCTTTGAATTTCCGATAATAATCAGCCAAACCCAGAAAACTCCGGATCTCAGTAACTGACTTGGGTACTGCCCATTCCATAACCGCTTCGACCTTGGAAGGATCTACGGCTACCCCTTCCTTGGATATCACATGTCCAATAAAATTTACTGATTCCAACCAGAAATCGCATTTAGACAATTTAGCATACAACCGGTTCTTACTCGGAAACTCTAGAACAATTCTCAAGTGCTCTGCATGTTCTTCTCGGCTTTTGGAGTAAACCAGAATGTCATCAATAAATACCATTACGAATGAATCCAAATACGAATGAAAAATCCAATTCATGTAGCCGGTAAATATTGTTGGGGCATTTGTTACACCAAAAGGCATGACCAAATACTCAAAATGTCTATACCTCGTCCGTAAAGCAGTTTTAGGAATATCCTCCGACTTCACATGAAGTTGGTGGTAACCCGACCGAAGGTCAATTTTTGAGAACACCACCGCTCCCTTCAACTGATTCATCAAGTCATCAATCCAAGGTAAGGGATATTTGTTCTTGATGGTGACTTTGTTCAACTGTCTATAATTCGTGCACAACCTCATACTCCCATCTTGTTTCTTAACCAACAAGACGGGCGCACCCAACGGTGAGACACTAGGACGAATAAACTTCTTTGCCAACAAGTCCTCAACCTTCTTTTTCAACTCAGCTAACTCCAACGGTGCCATTCTATAAGGAGCTATAGAAATGGGTCCCATTCCAAGTAACAAATCAATAGAGAATTCAACTTCTCTCATTGGAGGCAATTCCGGAATGTCACCAGGGAATATCTAAGGAAATTCACGAACTATTGGAATATCCGCAACTTTGGGTTTCTCGATACCCTCCAGGGATGCCAACAGCATAAACACGGCTCCTCCCTCTTTAAAGGAAGTTCTGACTCCCTTAGCCGACAACGGTTTCATATAACTAGCCTCATCAGAAATCTCATCCGGATTTCCGAATACCACGGTCTTATCAGCACAGTTAAGCACCACATGATTTGCCGACAACCAGTCCATCCCCAGAATTAGATCTAACTGGGATAGTGGTAAGCAGATCAAATCCACGTTAAATGTCCTACCGTTTACCACTATTGGACATCGAGACACAACTGTCGACACCACCACATGCACATTAGTTGGGGTGGATACGACCAAGTCAAAAGGTAATGACTCAGTTTGCAATTTCAGTCTATCCAGACATTCAATAGATGAAAAGGAGTGTGTCTCTCCCGAATCAAACAACACTAAAAGAGGAATATCTGCCACCATACAATTACCTTTGATTAGGTCATCCACATCTGATGCCTATACACCACTCATGGTAAACACTCTGCCAGTGGATCGAGGTCGTTCCGCCCTCACAACATTCATACTCTGCCGTAATCTAGGACAATACCTCTTAAGATGCCCACTCTCCTTGCTGTAAAAGCAGCTAAGTGTGGTTCTGGGACACGAATCACCAATATGCATTCGACCGCATTTGTTACACAAGGATGGAGAGTTTGGCTGCGACCCTCCAGCATTAATATGAGCTCTTGACCCATGTGGAGTATACCCTCGGCTACCCATGGGTGAAGAATAAGGCTTTCGTTCCTTCGAAAACGCCTTACCCTTGCCCTTCCCTTGTACAAAATTCCTTTGAGGCCCAAAGTTCTTGGGAGGAAGTGATTTTGGCGCCATCACTTCATTTGCCTTCATATCATCCTCAACCATTCTACACTTGTTGACCAATGTAGAAAAGTCAGAGATCTCTTATTGCCTAAGAATCGTTTTCAGCTTGGGCTTCAAACCCGATTCAAACTTCGAACACTTGGACCTTCCGTCCGCCTCCAATTCAGAGTAAGGGCAAAATCGGGCCAAGTCTTCAAACTTGGCCGCATATTCTCCCACCGACAGGTTACCCTGTTCCAACCTCAAGAATTCCATCTCCTTCTGACTCCTTAGACCAGCAGGAAAATACTTCCGAAGGAATTTCTTCCTGAATGTACCCTGGAGAATCACTTGCCCTTAAGCCTCCATTTGGCGCCGAGTGAATTCCCACCAGTTCTCGGCCTCCTTCACTGAAATATAGGTGGCATAAGCCAACTTCTGATCATCAGAACATCTCATGGCCTTCAAAATTCTCTCTAGTTCCTGAATCCACTCTATGGTAGCATTAGGAGCGAACCCACCTTGAAACTGACTGGGGTTCCTCCTGCAGAATTCATCCAAACCTCGATACTCAGCCGGACCGGGTGGAACTAGTGGTTGTGAACTCGGACTTGGTGCCGGATTCTGGTTCAGGTTGTGCAAGTTCTCATTGACTTGCTGCAACACCGCCACCATTTGAGCCAACAAATCGTTCGGGACATTCTGACTTGCCCCTCTTCCTCTTCCTGCTATGGGTACCTGTACCCACTCACTTGTTAGTAATTGAATTTTGTCCAAACAAAGTCCACATAACCACTTAACAATTAGTACAAATCAAAAAATTTCAGCACATAAAGATTATAAAGAAGCATGCAAGGCCATATCCTAGGCCGCAAGATTAACTATGCTCTGATACCATATTGTAAGGACCCAAATTCTACCCTTGAAAATTTTCCTTATTTATTTCCTTCACATGCATTTTTTTCATTTTAATTCCGCTTTCCTGTTCATACTCATTCCATATCTTCATATTCACACACATTCCATTTAGCAGAAAATCATAATTCATATTAATGTAATTCGGTAACTACCGCATACAACTAGCTATGGGTCTCCATGATACCCATAGCTACACATATCCTGAGTTACAATTATCCAAAAGTTATTATGTCCATAGTTACAAAATACTTAAAACTATCAAATATGCACTCATGATACAAAATGGTGCAATTAAAGGAATCCAAAATGTAAAGATCCTAAAGCTTCCAAAAATAAGCCTCCTCATTCTACCTGTTTATCTGCAATGGGATTATCAATGACAAAAGCACAAAACACACAAAGGAGTAAGTCATTAATTCAATAGACATCATTATAAGATATCCACATTAAAAGAGGGTTAGGGAACCATTTTTAAATTCATTTTATTTTCTACATAACTTGAGCCAAAGCTGCTACACCTCTTTAAGGTTAGCTAAAAACAAGTTATCTTCCCTTTTTAAAATCGTGCTACATAACTTGAGCCAAAGTTTGCTACATAACTCGAGCCGGAGTATTGCTATGTGAATTGAGCCGAAGTATTGCTACATAAACTCGAGCCGAAGTATTGCTACATAAACTCGAGCCGAAGTGTTGCTACATAAACTCGAGCCGAAGTGTTGCTACATAAACTCGAGCCGAAGTGTTGCTACATAAAACTCGAGCCGAAACCATTCATGGTCGGCTAAAAATATATTTTCTTTTCATTGATTTCATCATCAATCATTTCCAATAATTCCACGCAATCATTATTACAAACATACCCATATATGTTTATAATAAAATACACACATTCACAACTTAATCATTTGCACAACCAGAAAATACACACATTTTCAATTTCAAATGCACAAATTAAAGACTTTTCCTTGCCTTGGTGAGCGTTGGGTTTAGCTAACCTTAAGTGGTGTAGCGACTTTGGCTCAAGTTATGCAGCAAAGAAAATGAATTTCAAAATGGTTTACTGACCTTGTTCCAATGTGGATCAGGGTTGAGTTGCCAACCCGGAGCGGTAGTAAACCATTGTTGAATTGCCTACCCGGAGTGGTAGTGGATGATCTTCGGTATGTGAAATTTTTGGTCTATAATAATTGATTTTTGTGAAAGTTGAGTATTCGCTATAATAAACATATATACTACCAGTGAACGCCGATCAGGTGCTTGGATGTTGAACCTCAAAAACTTATTTAGTTTCATCTATGCATAATTGAAGTATTATTGCATGGTAAGTTCTGTTAAATGGACGGTGAGGATTCTAATGCCTCGGATGGATTGACACTCCAAAACTAAATAGCCTTTTGAAAATTTTGAGTTGAGCATTCGGTGTCGCATGAGAAAAAGGATTTTAGGTTATTTTGAAACGATTAGGAAAACCCTTGCTTCCACAAGAGGACTTCCATGAAACTTACATCTAATCTATTTTCGAAACTTACATCTAAACGATTAGGAAAACCCTTGCGTGGATAGACTAAAATTGCAAACAGAGTTGTTGCTTTTCGACTTGGTCGTATCCACCCCAACTGATGTGCTTGTGGTGTCGAAAGTTGTGTCTCGATGTCCGGTGGTGGTAAACGGTAGGACTTTTACCGTGGATTTAATCTGCTTACCACTATCCCAGTTAGATCTAATTTTGGGGATGGACTGGTTGTCGGTGAATCATGTGGTGCTTTATTGTACTGATAAGACCGTGGTATTCGGGAATTTAGATGAGATTTCTGAAGAGGTTGGGACCATGAAGCCGCTATCGGCAAAGGAAGTCATGACTTCCTGTAAGAAGGGAGGAGCCGTTTGTTGGCATCCCTGGAGGGTATTGAGAAACCCAAGATTGAGGACATTCTGATAGTTCGTGATTTTTCTGAGGTATTTCCTGGTGATATTCCGGAATTGCCTCCAGTAAGAGAAATGGAATTCTCTATTGATTTGGTACCTGGAACGGGACCCATCTCTATAGCTCCTTATAGGATGGCACCGTTAGAATTGGCTGAGTGAAAAAGCAGGTTGAGGACTTATTGGCAAAGAAGTTCATTCGTCCTAGTGTCTCGCCATGGGGTGCGCCTGTTTTGTTAGTTAAGAATAAAGATGGTTGTGTACCGACTACCGACAGCTGAACAAAGTTACTATCAAGAACAAGTATCCGTTGCCTCGGATTGATGACTTGATGGATCAGTTGAGAGGAGCAGTAGTGTTTTCGAAGATTGATCTTCGGTCAGGATACCACCAACTTCGTGTGAAGTCGGAAGACATTCCTAAAACTGCTTTTAGGACAAGGTATGGGCATTTGAATATTTAGTCATGCCTTTTGGTGTAACGAATGCCCCAGCAATATTTACCGACTACATGAATCGGATTTTTCATCCGTATTTGGATTCATAGTGGTATTTATTGATGACATTTTGGTTTACTCCATAAGCCGAGAGGAACATGCTGAGCACCTGAGGATTGTGCTAGAACTTCTTAGTAAGAATCGGTTGTATGCGAAGCTGTCAAAATGTGATTTCTGGTTGGAATCGGTAAACTTTCTTGGACATGTAATATCCAAGGAAGGAGTGGCAATAGATCCTTCTAAGGTTGAAGCGGTTATGAAATGGGCGGTTCCCAAGTCAGTCACTGAGATTAGAAGTTTTCTGGGTTTGGCTGGTTATTATCGAAAATTCATTGAGGGATTTTCGAAGTTGGCACTACCATTGACAAAACTCACTAGGAAAGGAGAACCGTATGTGTGGACAATCCGTTGGGAAGAGAGTTTTCAAGAATTGAAATGGAGGTTGACTACAGCCCCAGTGTTGGTTCTTCCTTGTACTAATCGGGATTTCAGTGTTTATTGTGATGCTTCCAAGCAAGGGTTGGGTTGCGTGTTGATGCAAGAAGGGAAGGTTGTTGCCTATGCTTCTCGACAGTTGACAACGCATGAGCAAAACTACCCTACCGACGATCTAGAGTTAGCTGCAGTAGTCTTCGCCTTAAAAATCTAGAGACACCATCTTTATGGCGTGAGGTTTGAGGTGTATAGCGACCACAAGAGTTTGAAGTACCTGTTCGATCAAAAGGAATTGAATATGAGGCAGAGAAGTTGGATGGAATTCCTTAAGGATTATGATTTTGGGTTGTAGTACCATGCGGGAAAGGCCAATGTGGTGGTTGATGCGCTAAGTCGGAAATCTTTACATATGTCGGTTTTGATGGTTAGAGAAGGGAAACTGATTGAAGAGTTCAAGGATATGAACTTGGATGTTCATATAAAGCATCATAATATGATTTTGGGAATGCTTAAAGTCACAAATGAGCTGTTTGATCAAATCCGGGTAATTCAAGTCGAGGATAATGAGCTAATCGCTAAACGGGATTTGATGCTAAGTGGTAAGGATATTGATTTCACAGCAGACCCTAGTGGAATGTTGCGTTACAAAGGGAGAGTGTGTGTGCCTCGTGATGAGAAATTACGGAAGGATATTTTTGGAGGATTCCCATAAGAGCAAACTGAGTTTTCACCCCAGGAACCACGAAGATGTATCAAGATTTGAAGACATTGTTTTGGTGGTCTGGGTTGAAAAGGGATGTGGCTTTGTATGTCTCTAGTTGTTTGGTGTGTCAGAAAGCCAAGATTGAGCATCAACGACCAGCGGGAGAGTTACAATCCCTAGAAATTCCCGTTTGGAAGTGGGATAGTATCTCCATGGATTTTGTATTGGGTTTTCCGAAGACTCAGAAAGAATATGATTCGGTATGGGTGATCGTAGATCGGTTAACTAAATCTGCACACTTTTTGCCTATGAATATGAGGTATTCTTTGGAGCGACTGGCGGAACTTTACATCCGGGAAATAGTTCGTTTGCATGGGATACCGTCAAGCATTATATCGGATAGGGATCCCCGTTTCACTTCAAACTTTTGGATTGGTTTGCAGTTCGCATTGGGAACTAAGTTGAAGTTGAGTTCAGCTTATCATCCACAAACGGACGGTCAATCGGAAAGAACAATACAGTCATTGGAGGATCTTATGAGAGATTGCGTCTTGGAACAACTAGGGAGTTGGGATGGCATGTTGCCTCTGACTGAATTTACCTACAACAATAGCTTCCATTCGAGTATTGGAATGGCACCTTATAAGGCGTTGTATGGTAGGAAGTGCCGAACTCCAGTGAGTTGGTTTGAGACTGGGGAGAACTTGATATTGGGGCCCGAACTGGTCCAAGAGACGACGGATAAGATCAAGAAAATTCGGGAGAATATGAGGATCGCCCAAAGTCGGCAGAAAAGCTATTACGATAAGAAGCAGAAACCTCTTGAGTTTCATGAGGGAGATCATGTTTTCATGAGAGTAGTCCCGACTACCGGAATTGGTAGAGTGCTGAAGTCTCGTAAGCTGACTCTGAGATTTATTGGGCCATATCAAGTATTGAAAAGAATTCGGCCGGTGGCATATCAGATTGCTTTACCTCCGTTATTGTCGAATCTCCATAATGTGTTTCATGTGTCTCAATTGAGGAAATATGTTGGGGATCCATCTCATGTGGTTGAGTCTGATCAGACAGAGTTGAAGGATAACTTGACTTTTACAATGTTGCCCGTGAGAATCATGGATGCCAGTTTCAAAAGATTGAGAGGCAAGGAGATTGCCTTGGTGAAGGTATTATGGAGCCAAGTGGACGAAGGAGATGCTACTTGGGAGGTGGAGCGTGAGATGAGGGAGGATTACCCTCATTTGTTTGAATCGAGGTATGTTTAATTTTCGGGGACGAAAATTCTTATAAGATGGGGAGGATTGTAACACCCTAAATTTACGTCTTTAAAAATTATAGTATCAGTCCTGAGATTCTCGCTTGAGCGAGGTATTCTCGCCTGGGCGAGGAAGGCTCACCTGGGAGGGTGAAATCCTGGGCTATACTGGAGGATTCTCCCTTGAGCGAGAGTTGGCTAGCTTGAGCGAGAAAGGCTCAACTAGAAGGGTGAAATCCTGGGCTATATTGGAGGATTCTCGCCTGAGCGAGGGTTGGCTCGCCTAGGCGAGAAAAGTGATGTTTTGGACCTGTCGAGACTGTAAGATTTTCGCTTGAGCAAGAGGATCCTCGCTTGAGCGAGAGGATCCTCGCTTGAGCGAGAAGGTCAGATATGAGTTTTTAAAATAGGCGCGATTTTCTCGCTTGAGCGAGAAAGGGCTCGCTTAAGCGAGAACCCGACGCTGTTACATTAAATAGGGAACCCCAAACACATTTATGAGGATTAACCTAGAGAGAAGTGATAGAAGAAAGCTTTTTCAAGAGCAAGAAGGCTTGTGAGTCATTTAGAAGTTTGAGAAGAGGTAAATTTTCAGATTAAGACTTTCAAAGGCTAGCCATTTCTTGAGACTTTCAAAGGCTAGCCATTTCTTGAGTTACATCCCATTCGGGGCATTAGAGTTCTCACAGTCCATTTAACAAAACTTACCTATGTTATAACACTTCAATCATGCATAGTATCCACTAACACCCATAAAACAAAAATAAGTTTTGTAAGTATACTATCAAGCAGATAATTGGGGTACAATATCACTACATCGCGTGTTGCAATTATTCCACTACCAAAAGGTCAATCACCATATACCAAAAGTTGCATATACAACAATCAAGATGACTCCTCTATCCCCAATACTACCTTCCACAACAGCATAGAACAGAATTTTGTTTATCCCTTTACCCGCTAAAACTTAAGCATTACTACATCCATGTTCATCATCAAGGTTCAGATTTATGCACATATAAGAAATTACAGACATAACGACAGTTTGTTACCTTAACTTTATTATGCCCATTTTATTTTTCATACTAGTTTGCTGTTAATTTCCAAAGGTTTATAGAGTCACTTCAAGTTTAAACATATAAGGAATTTTCACTTTTATGCAAACACACTCTTCACAATGACATTTAGGTATTTCACCCACTTCATTCATTACTTGGAATCATGAGTTTTACCTTAGTATAATCATACGAACTAATACAAACAAGAAAGTCTAACTTTTAGCAACTCATAAAAACAAAGATACCAGATTTAGTCGTTTCAAAACACACTAGGTATCTTTTCTTTAATTTCCTCTTTAACACTATATATATATATATATATATATATGGGGTTTGCTAACATGGGGAATTTGTATTTTCAGTTAGGTACATGTTAGCAAGGTGTACCAAAAGATTTGGACAAAATTACCCTTAAAGTTTTGTGTAACATGTTTTAGTAACTATGAGTACTTATGTAATTTAACTTTAAACAGTGTAATCGATTACTAGTATAGTGTAATCGATTACCAAACTCAACAGAAGTAATTGTTTACTAGTATAGTGTAATCGATTACTAGTATAGTGTAATCGATTACCAAAATTTCAAATACAAACTCAACGGATTGATGTAATCGATTACCAAACATAGTGTAATCGATTACAATGTGAAAAATGCACATATCTGATGCTTTTAATATGTTGTAATCTATTACTAGTATAGTGTAATCGATTACGTCATACAAAATGCACAGGTCTGATTAGTTTATCATCATGTAATCGATTACTAGGATAGTGTAATCGATTACACTGTTTAAAGTTAAATTACATAAGTACCCCTAGTTACTAAAACATGTTACCCAAAACTTTAAGGGTAATTTTGTCCAAATCTTTTGGTACACCTTGCTAACATGTACCTAACTGAAAATACACATTCCCCATGTTAGCAAACCCATATATATATATATATATTTTAAACCAACATTTCATGTTCAGTACCTTCCATACAACATATCCATCTACATGTCCACGTGAATCATTACCTTACTATTTAAGTCTTTTCCGTAACAATTAACACATCATGGAACAATTTACCAGATATTAACAATTAATCTCAACGAGATATTTCACCATTTGTCATACAAAATATGTTACACACAATCCCCTCACTTCACTTTACTTTCTAAACCTTCACGCATTGCAAGCAAATTCATATGCAGGAATAGGTCAAGACATACATGTTCATTCCCAAGTAAAACAGTCGAGCACATGTTAGCAGACTTCTACCAATTAACATTTTTAACGATTACAAGTCTCATCATAAAGATGTCGATATTTATTCGCCGAGTCTCATAATCGGTTAATCTATACTTCATGCATATTTGATTTTAATCTTGAGGAATGACAAGATAATCAACAACATATCTCAAATAGGAGCATGTAGTAAACCACACAGCATGACATACGACTTTTCATGTTATAGTTCGTTCCACTGTTACACATGACTAACATACTATTTTTTTTTATCAAACGTCATTTATAGAAGAAAATTCATCCTCCAAGACAAAATACATAGTCCTCTCCAGTGTTATTCTTTCGAAATGTTAACAAGTTCTTAAATATCCTTCGGAGACATCAAAAGAACAACCACTTCTTCCCTTAGCCGTCATTGGCTCCACAACACTGGCCTGATCAGAAATCTCACATAGATTCCCAACCGTCACAGCCTTGTGAGCACTTTTCAATCATAACATGATTTGTTGACAATCGGTTCATTCCCGGAATTAAATCTAATTGGTAAAACGACAAACAGATTGAGTCCACGGTAAATATTACACCATTTACCACAACCGGACACTAAAACATAAACGCCGACACCACCACCAGCACACTAGTTGGGGTGGACACGACCCAGTCGAAAATAATGACTCAGTTTGCAATTTTAGCTGGTTTTTCATATTTAACACATACAAGGGAGTGTGTTGTTCCCGAATCAACAACACTAAACACAGAATATCTGTCACCATGCGTTCACCTTGGATCAAACCGTCAACACCGGACGTCTCTGTGCCACTCATGGTGCTCCCTCGTCCCGTTGTATTAGGTCTCCAAACCTTCACAACATTTACATTCCGAGTCAACTTCGGACAAAACCTTTTTATATGTCCCTTTTCCTTACAGTGGAAACAACCATTCCCCGAACCAGGACAAATGGTACCCGCATGTTTCCGCCCACATTTGCTGCACATAGGAAATACGTTGGGTTGAAATCCTCCAACAGTAGATTTTGACCCTTGATAACCATGGTTATGATGGACATCAGTTGGGGCATATGATCGTTGACTGCCTTCCCCCTCCTCCTCAAACACCCTACACTGGGTCAGACCACTCGCTTCTCATGTCTCTGCACCACACATGGTAACCACTTTGCCGATAGATTGAGGTCGTCCAGTCCCCATAGCATTTATACTTTGCCGTGACTTATGACACCACCTCTTGATAAGTTCGGTCTTTTTACAGTAAAATCAGCGATTTGTCGTTCCAAGACACAATCCTCCGTCATAATTTTGGTTAACTTGCTACACCAGGGTGGAGAGTTTAACCGTGACCCTCCAACATTTGCATGGGTCCTCGGTCCATGCGAAGTGTAACCCCGAGTACCAACAGGTGGAAAATAAGGCTTTCGCTCTTCGCGAAACATCTTATCCTTGCCTCTTCTGTGAACAGAGTTTCTTTGAGGCCCGAAGTCCTTGGGAGAAATGGTTTTGGAGGTCGACACTCCATCCGCCTTCATGTTAGTACACCCCATTCCTTGGACCCACTCAATATCAGCATTCGGAGCGAATCCGCCTTGGAACGGAGAGTCTAGACTTGGAGCCACGCTCCGATTCAGATTCTGTAAATTCTCCTTCAGGCCCTGCAGCACCTCTACCAGTTGTGCCAAAAAATCATTGGGAACATTTTGACTCGTCCCTCTTCCTCTTTCATCCATGTGTACCTGCACTCACGTACTTGTCAGTAGACTAATTTTATAACCAGACAAGCATCACATAAACACACAACCGTCAATGTTAACCAAGCAGTTCAAGCACATAAAGATCACAAAGAAGCATGTAAGGCCATATCCTAGGCCGCAGGATTAACTATGCTCTGATACCATATTGTAAGGACCCAAACTCTACCCTTGAAATTTTTTCTCATTTTAATTCAATTCCAGGCAATCACTCATAACTCACATTACCAATTTAATATCCTTACTTCAAAATCTTATTTCCCTCCTCACACTCAATCCATGAATCAATAATGACATACATAATCATTTTACTTAGAAGTCCTCAAGAATCATTCATTGAACTAATCTTTTAACCTATTATATTATCATACAATTCAAATTGCAGAAAAACATAATTCATTCATATCATTCCCTATGAGTACTAAGACCTCAAAGGTTCTGATCCTCCAAAATAACATCACGCATTGTTACAAATATCCAACTAATGGTTAGCCATGATTACAATCATTTAAATCCGCAAGTACTCATTTAGAATACGAAAACATAAATAGTGAATCCAAAGTGTAAAGCTCCTAAAGCTCCCGACCTAGCATACTTCATTCATCTATTTACCTGCAATGGGATTATCAATGATAAAAGTACAAAACACACAAAGGAGTAAGTCGTTAATTCAATAAACATCATTATAAGATAATCCACATTATAAAAGGGGTTAGTGAACCATTTTTGAAATTCATTTTGTTTTGCTGCATAACTTGAGCCAAAGTCGCTACACCCCTCAGGGTTAGCTAAAAGCATATTCTCATTTCTTTTAGAAGAAAACATGCTACATATACCCGAGCCGGAGTTTTGCTTATATACTCAAGCCAAAGTTTCGCTTATATACTCAAGCCAGAGTTTCGCTTATATACTCAAGCCAGAGTTTCGCTTATATACTCAAGCCAGAGTTTCGCTTATATACTCAAGCCAAAGTTTCACTTATATACTCAAGCCAGAGTCGCTAACCATTCATGGTCGGCTAAAAATATATTTTCTTTTCATCGAATTCACCATCAATCATTTTCCGTAAATTCACACCATCTTTAGTATAAACACACCCATATATGTTTATACTAAATACGTGATTCACAATATAATTATTGCATGACCAGAAAATATACACATTTTCCATATTCCGTAAATCTACGCCTACTTTAGTATAAACACACCCATATATGTTCATACTAAATGCGTAATTCACAACTTAATCATTGCATAACCAGAAAATACACACATTTTCCATTTTCCGTAAATCTACGCCCACTTTAGTATAAACACACCCATATATGTTTATACTAAATGCCTAATTCACAACTCAATCATTGCATAACTAGAAAATACACACATTTTCTATTCCAAATGCACCAATAAAGACTTATCCTTACCCCGGTTAGTGTTGGGGTACAGTTTGTGAGTAACTTTACCAGTTTCCTCCACGATCTCCTCCAACCTTAGGATCTTTCCTCATTCCCACCATTAACAACGATGTCAGTTATTCATTCAAAATAATACATACACGACTCATATTTCATTGTCAAACACACAGGAGTTTTATACATGTTCAATGTTTCTAAACTACTTTCATCATGAGTTTCCAACCATTCTAAACATACATATTCACCTTGTATTCAACATTATAACACATACTCATAACACAATCATTCTCATATCACATAATCTCGCCCATTTGTTACCTTTAAACACTTATCACTCAATCATTGTTACAAACATACCACACCAAACATATTATTCATCATATAACATTGAACACGTTCACTCTTATGACCACATTTTCCTTTTTGGGGGTTTTGGGGTTTTCATAAATCAACCCACAAACCCTTTCCATTCTTTGAATATTAACTCTAAACCACGAGTTTACAAGAGAGAAACTAAATAAAACGAACCATAACTCAAACGGAAGAGTTTCCATGGTTTCTCATATTTTTTAGAAGAGATCCATACATCCAAAACAAGTTAGAGAGGAAGAAGAAGAGTTAGAAACAAGAGGTTTACCTCTTCTCAAGCTCTAAGATGGATTCCTAAGGCCCTTGCTCTTGAAAATCTCTCTTCTCTCTCTTCTCTTCAAAGTTCTAACCCTAAAATGTGTTTGGGGTTTCTATTTTAATGATGTCTCGTCGGGTTCTCGCTCAAGCGAGTCCTTTCTCGCTCAAGCGAGAAAATCCCGCCTATTTTAAAAACTCAGATTTGACCCTCTTGCTCAAGCGAGAATCTCACTGTCTCAACAGGCTTCCTCTCGCTCAAGCGACCCATTCCTCGCTTGGGCGAGACTCCCAGAATTTCCAAATTCAAAACATTGATCCTCTCGCTTGGGCGAGGTCCTCTCGCTCAAGCGAGAATCTAGCAGTATGCCCTATTCCTCAAGACTGTTACCTAATTTCAAGGAGGATAAATTTGGGGTGTTACACCACAAACTCCCAAGAGATTTTCTATTTGTTAATATGCTCCGATTCTTGAGGGAAATCAGAGAAGATGACTCTAATGAAATACTCTAAGACCACAATGTTCTTCTCCCTCACCTTATGTTGCGTAAGCTCCATGGATCCGCAAAGAGCTTCATCTCCCTCCATCTCCTTCAACCTCAATTGTTGTTTTTTCCTCTCCAAAGCTCTCCAATGTTCCATTAAGAAGCAAGAGGAAGAGGTTATGTTGTGTTTTTGAGGTTTAGAGGAGGAATGAGTCAGAATCTATGGGGAGCCGCCATTGGGAGTGAAAAGGGAGAAAAGAAAATGAAGATTAGGGTTTGTGAAACCCTTTTTTTCTTTTATAGTTGGACACTCTCGCCCGGGCGAGAATATCTCGCTTGGGCGAGAAACCCACGATATTTTAATGTTCTAGACACGGGATCTCTCGCCTAGGCGAGATTTTCTCGCTCAAGCGAGAATCTCACAGCCTTCCCAGGCTTTCTCTCGCTCAAGCGACCCATTCCTCGCTTGGGCGAGACTCCCAGAATTTCCAAATTCAAAACACTGATCCTCTCGCTCAAGCGAGATCTGGCAGTATGCCCCATTCTTCAGGACTGTTACCTAATTTCAAGGAGGATAAATTTGGGGTGTTACAGGCATCCCTGGAGGGTATTGAGAAACCCAAGATTAAGAACCTTCCGATAGTTCGTGAGTTTCTTGAGGTATTTCCTGGTGATATTCCGGAATTGCCTCCAGTAAGAGATGTGGAATTCTCTATTGATTTGGTACCTGGAATGGGACCCATCTCTATAGCTCCTTATAGGATGGCACCGTTAGAATTGGTTGAGCTGAAAAAGCAGGTTGGGGACTTATTGGCAAAGAAGTTCATTCGTCCTAGTGTCTCGCTGTGGGGTGCGCCTGTTTTGTTAGTTAAGAAGAAAGATGGTAGTATGCTGTTGTGTACCGACTACCGATAGCTGAACAAAATTACTACCAAGAACAAGTATCTGTTGCCTCGGATTGATGACTTGATGGATCAGTTGAGAGGAGCAATAGTGTTTTCGAAGATTGATCTTCGGTCAGGATACCACCAACTTCGTGTGAAGTCGGAAGACATTCCTAAAACTGCTTTTAGGATAAGGTATGGGCATTTTGAATATTTGGTCATGCCTTTTGGTGTAACGAATGCCCCAACAATATTTACCGACTACATGAATCAGATTTTTCATCCATATTTGGATTCATTCGTAGTGGTATTTATTGATGACATTTTGGTTTACTCCAAAATTCGAGAGGAACATGCTGAGCACCTGAGGATTGTGCTAGAACTTCTTAGTAAGAATCGGTTGTATGCGAAGCTGTCAAAATGTGATTTCTGGTTGGAATCGGTAAACTTTCTTGGACATGTAATATCCAAGAAAGGAGTGGCAGTAGATCCTTCTAAGGTTGAAGCGGTTATGGAATGGGCGGTGCCTAAGTCAGTCACTAAGATCAGAAGTTTTCTGGGTTTGGGTGGTTATTATCGGAAATTTATTGAGGGATTTTCGAAGTTGGCGCTACCATTGACAAAACTCACTAGGAAAGGAGAACCGTATGTGTGGACAATCCGTTGTGAATAGAGTTTTCAAGAAATGAAACGGAGGTTGACTACAGCGCTAGTGTTGGTTCTTCCTTGTACTGATCGGGATTTCAGTGTTTATTGTGATGCTTCCAAGCAAGGGTTGGGTTGCGTGTTGATGCAAGAAGGGAAGGTTGTTGCCTATTATTCTCGACAGTTGAGAACGCATGAGCAAAACTACCTTACCCACGATCTAGAGTTAGCTGCAGTA
The DNA here is from genome assembly GCA_009771035.1 of Lupinus albus. Taxonomy (NCBI): domain Eukaryota; kingdom Viridiplantae; phylum Streptophyta; class Magnoliopsida; order Fabales; family Fabaceae; genus Lupinus; species Lupinus albus. Next base: position 3,174,024 of record CM020013.1, on the reverse strand, counting down.
GTCTTCGCCTTAAAAATCTGGAGACACCATCTTTATGGCGTGAGGTTTGAGGTGTCTAGTGACCACAAGAGTTTGAAGTACTTGTTTGATCAAAAGGAATTGAATATGAGGCAAAGAAGGTGGATGGAATTCCTTAAGTATTATGATTTTGGGTTGCAGTACCATCCGAGAAAGGCCAATGTGGTGGCCGATGCGCTAAGTCGGAAATCTTTACATATGTCGGCTTTGATGGTTAGAGAAGGGAAACTGATTGAAGAATTCAGGTTATGAACTTGAATGTTCAAATAAAGCCTCATAGTATGATTTTGGGAATGCTTAAAGTCACAAATGAGTTGTTTGATCAAATCCGGGTAATGCAAGTCGAGGATAATGAGCTAATGGCTAAACGGGATTTGATGCAAAGTGGTAAGGATACTGATTTCACAGTGGACCCTAGTGGAAGGATATTTTAGAGGAGTCCCATAAGAGCAAACTGAGTTTTCACCCGGGAACCACGAAGATGTATCAAGATTTGAAGACATTGTTTTGGTGGTCTGGGTTGAAAAGGGATGTGGCTTTGTATGTCTCGAGTTGTTTGGTGTGTCAGAAAGCCAAGATTGAGCATCAACGACCAGCGGGAGAAATTGTTTACTTACATATGGTTGCGTTGAGGTCCATAGTTCCGGGGAGAAATTGTTCTGTGCGTCGCCACCTCAGCCGCCTTCACATTATCCTCGTACATTCTGCACTTGTTGACAAAAGTAGCAAAATCAGCAATCTCCTGATGTCCGAACATCCTTTTTAGCTTGGGCCGTAAGCCCGATTCAAATTTAGAGCACTTGGATTGTCCGTCCACGTCCAACTCAGAATAGGGACAAAACCGGGCCAATTCCTCGAATTTAGCCGCATATTCCCCCATCGACATATTTCCCTGTTCCAACTTCAAGAACTCCATTTCCTTCTTCCTCTTCATCAGCAGGGAAGTATTTATGAAGGAATTTCGCCTTGAATGTATTCTAGGAAATAATTGTCCTTCAGTCTCCATTTGGCGTCGAGTAAACTCCCACCAGTTCTCGGCCTCCGTCACTAGCATATAAGTGGCATAGGTCAACTTCTGAGCCACCGAACAGTTCATGGCCCTGAAGATCCGCTGCATTCCCTGAATCCACTCAATGACAGCATCAGGAGCAAATCCCCCGTGGAACTGATTGGGGTTCCTCTTGCAAAACTCATCCAAATCTCAGTACTCTATCGGTTCGGGTGGGACTAGGGGTTGCGAACTCGGACTTGGTGCAGGATTCTGATTCAGATTACGCAAGTTCTCGTTCATCTGTTGTAGTGCAGCCACCATCTGAACCAACAAATCATTTGGAACGTTCTGACTCGTTCCTCGTCCAACAATGTCTTAACCTGCGCTCATTGATAGTCAGTACCCAAATTTAACTCACACAAGTCAGGTTATCACATAGTCTCATAGCACATTACATGTCACTACACCAAGGCTACATGCTTTAAACATTCAATTCACACAATCTCAACAAGTCAAATCATAAACATGTTACAAAGAAGCATGTAAGGCCATACCCTAGGCAGCAAAATTAACTATGCTCTGATACCATATTGTAAGGACCCAAATTCTACCCTTGAAAATTTTTCCTTTATTTTTATTTATTATAAACCTTTCATACATACATTCATCATCTTACTTAAATCCCTTATTAATCGTTCCATGAAACCACCCTTTTAACCTATTACATTATCATACGATTCATATTGCAGAAAAGCATAATTCATTCAATTAACCCGTAGTAACTACCGCATACAATTGGTTATGGGTTCCTAGGATTCATAATGCCCATAACTACACATCTTCAGTGTTACCATAATTAGAATTACATTCATCCCAAAATATTATCTAGTCAACTACAATGCCAAAGTAAAGATAAAGAAATCCAAGTTAATAAACACATAAGATTCCTAAGTGAGCTTCCTCCTCAAATCCTTCATTTACCTACAATGGGATTATCACAAACAACACACAAAAACAAGGGAGTAAGTCATTAGTTCAAGACTAACATTACATGATAATCCACATTTTAAATACGATTAAGCATTGAGATAAATTATAACCACAAGCACGTAAATGTAAACATTCATATCTTCTTTCTTTCATTTCCATATTATTCATATTCAGTCTATAGTATATATATCCCATAATATATATTATATAGCATGAATATTACTTTCATTCCAAAAATCCTCATTTCTCATCATTCATATTCACCCTATAGTATATATCCCATAATATATATTTTATAGCATGCATATTACTTTCATTCCAAAAATCCCCATTTCTCATCATTCATATTCACCCTATAGTATATATATCCCATAATATATATTCTATAGCATGCATATTACTTTCATTCCAAAAATCCTCATTTCTCATCATTCATATTCACCCTATAGTATATATATCCCATAATATATTCTATAGCATGCATATTACTTTCATTCTAACACACTCATTTCCCATTAATCGTGTTCACCCTTAATCGTATTCACCGAGTTCTTTCACAAAGATTATCCTCTATCACGTCGGGTAGGTCTAGTTAATTCTCCATACCACACCGGGCAGGTCTAGTTTATTCCCCATACCACATCGGGCAGGTCGAGTTAATCATCCATACCACATCGGGCAGGTCTAGTTTATTCCCCATACCACATCGGGCAGGTCGAGTTAATCATCCATAGCACATCGGGCAGGTCTAGTTCATTCTCCATACCACATCAGGCAGGTCTAGTTAATTATACATACCACATCGGGCAGGTCTAGTTCATTCTCCATACCACATCGGGCAGGTCTAGTTAATTATCCATACCACATCGGGCAGGTCTAGTTCATTCCGTATACCACATCGGGCAGGTCTAGTTAATTAACCATACCACATCGGGCAGGTCTAGTTCATTCCCCATACCACATCGGGTAGGTCTAGTTAATTATCCATACCAAATTGGGCAGGTCTAGTTCATTTCCCCATACCACATCGGGCAGGTCTAGCGCATTCCCCCATACCACATCGGGCAGGTCTAGTTCATTATCCATACCACATCGGACAGGTCTATACCACAATAATCCACTACCACTCCGGGTAGGACAACAACATTATTCCACTACCACTTCGGGTAGGACAACAACAATAATCCACTACCACTACGGGTAGGATAACAACAATAAACCACTATAACTTCGGGTAGGGTAACAACAATAAACCACTACCACTTCGGTTAGGGTAACAACATTATTCTTACAAACATATTACCTCATTCACGTCAGCTCATATAAGTTAGAAACACTTATCCCTTACCTTGGTGAGCGTTGGAGTCGGTTTCGAGTAACTTTACGAATTTCCTCCGCGATTTCCTCCAACCTTAGGATCTTTCCTCATTCCCACCAATAACAACAATGTCAGTCATTCATTCAAAATAACACATAAACGACTCGTATTTCATCGTCAATCATACAAGATATTCACATATTTTCAAGGTTTCCAACACTACTTTAATACGAGTTTCTAAACATCTAAAACATACATATTCATCTCATATATCAACATTTAAGCACAAATTCATCTCCCACATTTAACATTTCACCCATTTCCCTTTTTACTCATATTCACATTTTGGGGGTTTTGGGGTTTTCATGAATACACCCACAAAACCTTTCCATTCATCAAATACCAACTCTAAACCAAGGGTTTATAAGAGAAAAACAACATAAAACGAGCCATAACTCTAAAGGAAGAGTTTCCATGGTTTCTCATACTTTGAGAAGAGATCCATATACCCAAAAACGAGTTTGAAAGGGAGAAAGAGAGTTAGAGTCAAGAGATTTACCTCTTCTCAAGCTTCTAGATGATTTCCACGAGTTCTTACTCTCAAAATCACCTTCTCCTCTCTTCTCTCTCAATTTCAAACTCTAAAATGTGTTTGGGGTTTCTATTTTAAAGTGGAATCGTCGGGTTCTCGCTCAAGCGAGCCCATTCTCGCTCAGGCGAGAAAATCCCGCCTTTTTTAAAATTTCAGATCTGACGCTCTCGCTCAAGCGAGTTAATTCTGGCTCAGGCGAGGCATCTCTCGCTCAAGCGAGGATCCTCTCGCCCAGGCGAGAATCTCACAACTTCGACAGATCCTGAATGCCACTTTTATCGCCCAGGGAGACACATCTCGCTCAGGCGAGACCACTCTTGCTCAAGCGAGAATCCTTCAGTATAGCCCAGGATTTCACCCTCCCAGGTGAGCCTCTCTCACTCAAGCGACAATTCTCTCGCTCAAGCGAGACTCCCAGGACTGATACTATAATTTAAAGACTTTAAAATCTAGGGTATTACAGTTTACATTTACGTGCTTGTGGTTATAATTTATCTCAATGCTTAATCGTATTTAAAATGTGGATTATCATGTAATGTTAGTCTTGAACTAATGACTTACTCCCTTGTTTTTGTGTGTTGTTTATGATAATCCCATTGTAGGTAAATGAAGGATTTGACGAGGAAGCTCACTTAGGAATCTTATGTGTTTATTAACTTGGATTTCTTTATCTTTACTTTGGCATTGTAGTTGACTAGATAATATTTTGGGATGAATATAATCCTAATTATGGTAACACTGGAGATGTGTAGTTATGGGCATTATGATTCTTAGGAACCCATAACCAGTTGTATGCGGTAGTTACTAAGGGTTAATTGAATGAATTATGCTTTTATACAATATGAATCGTATGAGAATGTAATAGGTTAAAAGGGTGGTTTCACGGCATGATTAATGAGGGATTTAAGTAAGATGATGAATGTATGTATGAAAGGATTAAAATGAATAAAAATAAAGGAAAAAATTTCAATGATAGAATTTGGGTCCTTACAGGTCAAAATCTAGTATGAGTCAATCCAAATATTTTATTATCCAACCAAAAGTTACATTGTTACAAATGAAAGAATAATAAACACAAATAATAACTAAAAAGGTAAACATATTGATAAATTCAAATAAATTTAAATTATCAAAATCTTAATTAAGATAATGATTGACCAATCTAAATATCATCTAAAACTATGGAGGATACATGTACAAACTCTAAAGTCAAAAAATAACTAAAGAGTCAACACATATAATGTCTTTTTCACCAATGTCAGGTAAAGATTGGTCAAACTCTAATATGAGATTATGAGTTAGTCCAAATAATTTATTATACAACTAAAAGTTGTTACAAACAATAGAATAATAAACACAAATAATAATTAATATGATAAACATTTATACTATATATAAAGGCAAAACATAAAATAACTATCACCATAGTGTAATTTTATTTTCCTATTTTACCCTTACATTTTTTAATTTCTACAAAAAAATCATATAATTCTAAGTAACTACCATTAGCACATTAATCATATATCTCACATTAAATTAACTTATAATAAATACATTTTTAACATAAGTAATCTTAATTAAAAACACTTTAATTGTATAAAATAAAATATATAAAAATTAAATACTTAATACAATAAAATATGAATGCGGGTCGGCAGACACGGAGTGTCTGTCGACACACTAGTATAGATAAATTCAAATAAATTGAAACTACCTTAATCTTAAATAAGATAATGATCGATAAATTCAAATCTTCTAAATACTCAACACACCATTATTTAGATATTAAATATTATGTAATGTATTTTTCAACAACGACCGATAAATATTGGTCATACTCAATCTAGTATAGATTAGTCCAAATAATTTATTATATGACCAAAAGTTATTATAAACCATAGAATAATAAACACAAATATTAACTAACAATATAAACATTCATGCTTGTAAGTTCTGATGCTAGCTAATGCATGTCTCTAGAAAGAATATTTTTGGTAGGAACAAAAGTTATTAATGGGAAATATTTGGAAAATTTGGATGAGAGGATAAGGATTTTGTTATCTTTTTAATTTTAATAAAGTTTATTTACTAAAACAAATAGGATACTTATTTTTATTTGAGTAAATAAATGTTCCTTCATAAAAAATAGTGGACTCATGTTAGCAAACCCATTTTATTATTTTAAGATAATCATTTCATTCTCATAATGAATTTTCATAATGTATATATATATAATTATTTATATATATATATGTATTATATTTATATTTTATTTTATTTTAATTAATTTAAGATTGTCATCACATTCTCATAAGTACTTTCGTTTAACGTAATGGAATTGATATCCTAGCATTTAAAAGCATAAACGTAAACAATTATTTTATACATTAATATTATTTATTCATCTTTATCACGTAACTTTGTACTGCCTTTCATTATACTATAATTGTATATGAATTAATATTTTCAACTAATTTAATTATTGTCATCACACTATAATTATATGTCAAATAATTTTGGTAAAGATTTTTCTTAAAACTTACAAAAAATAATTCAATCCCCTTCCTATGTTCCCTTGTGTCAACTTCAAAATTTTATTTATCTTATTCATTTATTTTCATAGTTTTTATTACTAGTAGTATTTCTTAAGACTGTCTCAAACCAATTTTAAGTATTAAATCTCTGAGTTTTAATAATTCTTAATAGATTAATTAAGATTATATTGAATTGTCTCAATATTCTCATCGTCTACTTCAACTAAACTAAAAGATAAATTATAATATTATTGTGATTTTATTTCAAATTTTATTATTTTCGTATGATATAATCAAATAGATATCCAACATTCAAAATCATAATCTTGAATAATTATTTTCCTATAATGTAATAAAATCGACATCCTATCATTTAACATCATAATCTTGAATAATTATTTTATACATTAGTCCAAGTTTTTTATCTGCAATTAAATGAGTTATTTTAAGTTAAATCATATTATTGAATATAACTAAGTTGGGAGATTTTATGTAAATAATTAACTGGGTTGGTAACAAAAACTAATTTATAAACTATATAATTAATTGTATTCCTAAGAATGATTAGTGATGAAAACAGAAATTCTTACTAATATAAATCGTCAATGAGGGAAAAGACAATAGTGGAATGAACGTCGATGAGAATAGAACACATTGGTATAACCACCATCGTAATGATCGTCAATAGGAAAAGAATTCACTACTAATATAATTCATTAATAGTAAAAAATACACTACAGTAATAATCGTCAATGGAATGACTACCATTTATATAAATAAGGGAAGATGTGACTCTGATGTTACAAATAAGATAATCAGCTATAAGTCTAAATATCCTCTAAAAATATGGACAATACATGTATTCAAACTCAAAAGTAAAAAAAACAACAAAATACTCATCACACAATTCTTTAGATATTAAATATTATGTAATGTCTTTTTCAACAATGACGGGTAAAGATTGGGCAAACTCAATCTAGCATAAATTAGTCTAAATAATTTATTATATGACCGAAAGTTGTTATAAACGATAGAATAATAGACACAAATAATATCTAATAATATAAACATTAATGCTTTTAAATTCTTGCTTTTAAGTTATGATGGTGTTGCTTTGATGCTAAGGAATGATAGTCTCTAGAAAGATTTTTTTGATAAGAGCAAAGGTTATGAATAGGAAAGGTTTGGAAGATTTGGATGATATAATAAGAATTTTGTTATTTTTTAATTTTAATAAAGTTTCTTTAATAAAACAACCCTGATAATATACTTATTTTTATATGAGTAAATAAGAATACTTTTCTTTAAATATTTTGGAACACATTGCTAAAATGTTCCTTTATAAAAAAGAATGGACTCATGTTAGGTTATGCTTTATAATAAAAAATAATTTATAAACTATATAATTATTTGCATTTATAGGAATGATTACCGATGTAAAAAAATCATTGCTAATTTAAATTGTCAATGAAAGAAAAGGCAATAGTTGAATGAATGTCGATTAGAATAGAAAACATTAGTATAATCACCATCTTAATGATCATCAATAAGAGAAGAATTCACTACCAACATAATTCATTAATAGAAGAAAAGACATGTGGAAATAATACTTAATATATTGACTACCATTTATATAAATAAGGGAAGAATGTGACTATGATATTAATCCAAATAATTTATTACAAATAAAAAAAATAATTAACACAAATAATAACTAATAAGGTAAATATATAAAAAAAATACGAATAAATTGAAACTACCTTAATTTTAAATAAGATAATGATTGATCAATCCAAATATCTTCTAAAAATATGGATGATACATGTATTCAAGATCAAAAAGTAACTAAAGAGTCAACATACCATTATATAGATATTAAATATTACTCGTAATGTTTTTTTCCATAATGGTTGGTAAGAGATCATATTTAAGAGAACAATGTTTTGTGATCTTTGTAAAAGTTGAGAGAAAAATGGCAAAGGATATGCAAAAATTGATCTTTTTGTTTGCTCTCATAAGTGTCAACCTTATTTCAGAGGCTAGATTTCTACACCAACAAAAGGAAACATCACCACCTCTAAACTCTGATATTGAAACCTTGTCCAATATAAATTATGAGATATTACCAAAAAGAAAAATCCCTCCAACAGGGCCTTCTAACGAAACGACAGATCCTCCTCCACCACCTAAATATGATACTGAAACCTTGTCTATTGTAAACTATGAGGTGTTACCAAAAAGAAAAATCCCTCCAACAGGGCCTTCTAATGAAACGACAGATCCTCCTCCACCACCTAAATATGATACTGAAACCTTGTCTATTGTAAACTATGAGGTGTTACCAAAAAGAAAAATCCCTCCAACAGGGCCTTCTAATGAAACGACAGATCCTCCTCCACCACCTAAATATGATACTGAAATCTTGTCCATTGTAAACTATGAGGTGTTACCAAAAAGAAAAATCCCTCCAACAGGGCCTTCTAATGAAACGACAGATCCTCCTCCACCACCTAAATATGATACTGAAATCTTGTCCATTGTAAACTATGAGGTGTTACCAAAAAGAAAAATCCCTCCAACAGGGCCTTCTAATGAAACGACAGATCCTCCTCCACCACCTAAATATGATACTGAAACCTTGTCCAATATAAACTTTGGAATGTTGCCGAAAGGATATGTTCCTCCATCTGGGCCTTCAGGAGGTAAAACAAAAGATCCTCCTCCACCTCCCAGAGCCTACTAATCGACATCATATTTGTTGATTATTAATCTCAAATAAATTTAATAATTATAATAAAAAATATGAGCCAAAGAGCTCTTTCTTAATTTATGTTTTTCTTAATTTATGTTTTATAGTTTTGGTTTGAAAAGTGCCCTACATATTTCATTCTATGAGATTTCAGATTTTCTATTAATTCATTTTTCTTTAATCACAAAATTATGATCTAGTTTAAACTAAAAGATAATGTCATGGGTAATTGTTAATGAGAATACACTACAAAAAACGGGGTGATTGGTGGCAGTATTAAATACCATTTTTTGGCTTATCAAATGCGAAAAAGTTCGTTATTAGCGTTTATCGTAAATGCCAAAACTGCATTCAGCAACAATGATTTGTTAACAGTTTTTACTTTTGATATGTGCAAAAATCATTTGTAGTTATCATTAAATGTCAACGAAATATTACAATTCTATCACTTTTTAACCGTTAGTTATAAGGGCATCGGTGAAATAAATTTCATCGATAATAGAATACATGTTACTAATCCAGATGATTAAACTTAAACAATAATTAAATAAACACTCAATTATAATATTAAATAGTTATAGTGATATAAAAAAACATTCTAAAAAAGTAGAACAATTATATATTAGATATATATGTCTCAAAAGCTGCAATGTCAAAACGTACATTGATTATATTCTATGTCTTCAAAGAACAAGCAATTAGAAGTTAATAAGTTACAATTATTAAAAATTTCTTAGAACATATATGCAGTTTCAAAAAAGAGAGCTATATAGTGAGACGACATTATTGTTAATATCTTCTTCTTCTTCTTCTTCGCAGTATTGTGCTTCTTTATCCTCTACCTCATTTTCTTCCTATAAAAAATAATATAAAATAAGTTTTAGTGATATATATTATTAATTACCATGTGAGAATTATCCTCTAATAAAGAGCACATCCTTTTTTGTATATAGGGTATATATTCATATTCATATTCATATTTTTGTTATATTTTCTATTTTTCTTATATTTTTTGAGGTAAAAAAAATAAGAAAAATAGAAAATATAACAAAAGTAAGATAAAGTCAAAGAACAATGCAAGGGGGGATGAGTGAAAAACTGAAAGTGAAAAAGAAGAGGTATAACAAAATATAGGTAAAGGAACATTAGATTGAGAAATACGTACCAAGAAAAATATCCTTTTGTATTTTAGAGTTAATTATATTGACCCCTGAGTTTTATTGAAATTATATAAACCACCATCCATTTTTGCTAACCTAGGGAAAGTAGTTTTTTAGTTGGTGTAGATTAACATTGTGCACCAAGACTTTTGGACAAAATTAACCCTCCGATTTTAGATGGGATAAACTTAGTAATGGGGTATTTATATAATTTACACTTTAAAAAAAATCACCCATCATCCCTATCTCTCTTCCCCCTCCCTCATTAACTGCCCTCCGCCAGTCCGCCACGCCAAAATGTCAATGTCGTTTTCTGTACTTTTTAAATTCTGCAGCACTTCTACTTTTGTTTCCAATGCTATTTTGTTGTTTACTATTCAAAGTTTACTGTTGTGGAAAATTTATGGGTAGAGAATAAAGCTTAATATGGTCATAGTGACATAGTGTAATGACCCGATTTCTACCCTTGAATTTAAAAAGCTTAATATGGGTAGAGAATAAAGCTTAATATGCTATTTTGTTGTTTACTATTCAAAGTTTACTGTTGTGGAAAATTTATGGGTAGAGAATAAAGCTTAATATGGTCATAGTGACATAGTGTAATGACCCTATCTCTCTTCCCCCTCCCTCATAAACTTGGGCCGAAGTGTTGCTACATAAACTCGAGCCGAAGTCGCTACACCCCTTAGGGTTAGCTAAAAACAAATTCTCATCTCTTTCATAAAGAAAACATGCCGCGTAAACTCGGGCCGAAGTGTTGCTACATAAACTCGAGCCGAAGTCGCTACACCCCTTAGGGTTAGCTAAAAACAACTTCTCATCTCTTTTATAAAGAAAACATGCCGCGTAAACTCGGGCCGAAGTGTTGCTACATAAACTCGGGCCGAAGTGTTGCCTCATAAACTCGGGCCGAAGTGTTGCCTCATAAACTCGGGCCGAAGTGTTGCCTCATAAACTCGGGCCGAAGTGTTGCCTCATAAACTCGGGCCGAAGTGTTGCCTCATAAACTCGGGCCGAAGTGTTGCCTCATAAACTCGGGCCGAAGTGTTGCCTCATAAACTCGGGCCGAAGTGTTACCTCATAAACTCGGGCCGAAGTCGCTAACCATTTCAGGTCGGCTAAAAATATATTTTTCCTTCCATCGATTTGCCATCAATCATTTCCCGTAAATCCACGTCATCTTTAGTATAAACACTCCATATCTGTTTATACTAATACATGATTTACAATATAATTATTGCATGGCCAGGAAACACACATTTTCCATCTTCCGTAAATCTACGCCTACTTTAGTATAAACACATCCATATATGTTCATACTAAATGCGTAATTCACAACTCGATCATTTCATAACCAGAAAATACTCACATTTTCCTTTTCCGTAAATCTACGCCTACTTTAGTATAAATACACCCATATATGTTCATACTAAATGCGTAATTTACAACTTAGTCTTTGCATAACCAGAAATTACACATTTTCTATTTCAAATGCAACATTAAAGACTTATCCTTACCTTGATGAGTGTTGGGTTCGGTTCTTGGCAACTTCTCGAGTTCTACCGACACCACCTCCAACCTTAGGATCTTTCCTCATCCCACCACATAACACAATGTTAGTCATTTATTCCAAATATCACATAAACAACTTATATTGTATCATTTAATCATACAAAATATTCATTATCAATATTCAACCATCTAAAACATGCATAACATCTCATATTTCAATATTTGGGGGTAAACTCATCTTCTACCTCTAAAATTTTACTCATTCTCTCCTTTTACCACATTTTCACTTTTGGGGTTTTTGGGATTTTCATGAATCAACCCACAACCCTTTCCATTCTTGAGATACTATCTCTAAACCAAGAGTTTACAAGATAAAAACAACATAAAACGAACCATAACTCTAAAGAATGAGTTTCCATGGTTTCTCATGTTTTGAAAATAAATCCAACATACCCAAAACAAGTTAGAGATGAAGAAGAAGAGTTAGTAACAAGAGGTTTACCTCTTCTCAAGTTCCAAGATGAGTCCTAAGGCTCCTTGCTCTTGAAAAGCTCTTCTCTCTCTCTTTTCTTCGAAGTTCTAACCTAAAAATGTGTTTGGGTTTCTGTTTTTAAAGAGGTGTCGTCGGGTTGTAATCGATTACCAACATGGTGTAATCGATTACAACGTGAAAAATGCGCATATCTGATGCTTTTAATACGATGTAATCGATTACCAGGAGTGTGTAATCGATTACCATGAGTGTGTAATCGATTACCAGGAGTGTGTAATCGATTACCAGGACTGTGTAATCGATTACACTGTGTCAGATGCACATATCTGATGCTTTTAATACGATGCAATCGATTACCAGCAATGTGTAATCGATTACCATCAATGTGTAATCGATTACCAGCAATGTGTAATCGATTACCAGCAATGTGTAATCGATTACCAGAAATGTGTAATCGATTACCAGAAATGTGTAATCGATTACCAGAAATGTGTAATCGATTACCAGAAATGTGTAATCGATTACACTGTGTCAGATGCACATATCTGATGCTTTTAATACGATGTAATCGATTACCAGCAGTGTGTAATCGATTACCATCAGTGTGTAATCGATTACCAGCAGAGTGTAATCGATTACCAGCAGAGTGTAATCGATTACACTGTGTCAACAGCCCAAAATTGTCATTTCTCGCCCAGGCGAGAATCCTCCAGTATAGTCCAGGATTTCACCCTCCCAGCTGATCCTTTTTCGCTCAGGTGAGAATCTCTCGATCAAGCGAGGCTTCCAGGACTGATACTATATTTTTAAAAATTAAAATTTGGGATGTTACACAAAGTATTGGTTTATCTCTTCAACATATTAATAAACCAGATTTAGAAGCATCACACAAATATTGGCAAAATTGGCAAAATCCAATTGACACTATGCTGCAAATGAATCAAGGCTTCCATCCAAAAATAAATAAATAAAAAATTTCATTGCCAACAAATTTCATGAAAGATACAAAAAACACTATGTAGTGTGTTGCAGTGTGCGGCGGCAGTATTTTGGATTCATTTATTTGCACTATTTTGTACATGAGTGCATATTTGGTAGTTTAAAGCGTTATGTAACTATGTATATATTAACTTACATGGTGTTGTAACTTTGGATATTTGTAACTATGGGTATTTTGGAAACCCATATAGCTAGTTGTATGTCGTGGTTACTGAATTATATTTATATGAATTATGATTTTCTGCTAAGTAGAATATATACGAATATGAGGATTTGGAATGAGTATGAATAGGTATATATAATTAAAATGAAAAATGTATGTGAAGGAAACAAATAAGGGAAAAAATTTCAAAGGTAGAATTTCGGTCTTTTACATCATGAGGTTCATAATTTATGATATATGATCAAAGACTTTGATATGATACTCTCCTAGATGAATATTTTCATTAGAGATATAAATTATGTGGACATCTTTAATTGATTTATATGACCACATAATTATTTGCTCAAATTCTTGGTTGGATTACTCTTACAAATTGTGAATGGAAGGCTCAAGCATGCAACATAGGGTGATATGCATGCTCACTATCTAACTTATTTGGTAAAAATAAATCATTTTTTTGCATTTTTCCTTACGATTTTATTATTTTTAGCATATGTATCCTAAGTTTCTATCTTTTTATCCACCATTCTCTAACCTCTTATTTTTTCCTTATTCTTCTTCATCATAAGACTTAGATGCAAAAGAAGATTTACAAAGTGTTACAGATGTCATGAAAGCTTCAAATGACAGAAGAGATAAATCACCTACTTATAGATTCAAGGCTTAGAGTATTGTATAGACACAAAACCATCCTGGGTTATGTTAAAATTTGTCGATAGATTAAATGTTTTATTTTGTTTAATGTCCATTTTGTTTTTCCTATGACTAATAGTGATATCTATGTACACTAGAGTCAACAGCCATGAGTTTCCAGCATTACATGTTGGCCTTAGGAACCGCCATCATATGGAATGGAAGTGATATGAGTTATTCACCCCATGTTTATGTCATTTTTCTACTTCAATTGTTCAGTTTGTATATTAAATATATTGAAATTATTAGATATTGACAATTTTCTCTGATTTAATTTTTTTAATCCTTAGACAATTTATGTTTTACATTGACTATTAACACTTTTTATTAACTAATCATTATTATAGGTTTATGTTTTATAAAATTATCATTGGTTAATAGGAAGCATGAATAATAATAAATAGTATGGCACAAAATAAATAGTTAAGTTTATTTTATTATTTTATTTTAAGAGTGTGAAATTAATTTTGGCCTTGATACCACTTGGTCATTTGCTCATGGTTTTGTTGGACCCAGAGATGAATATAAAAAAGTTTGCAATGCACTTCCAGAAATTGCAATATAGTAATTGTATTTTATGTGTAATTTATCATCATAATGATATTCATTTAGGCTAATGAAAAATTTCACAACCCTGAAAAGGGGATATTTTTGTCAACAAAAATTAAGTTTTCCTACAACCAAAATGTCACTCACAAAAATATTTATTAATGGACCGTGAATATCACTATTAATAAAAAATATTCATTAATGAAAAATTTGAAACCCTGAAAAGGGAATATTTTGGTCAACGTTTTGATATTCATTGATTTATTAATGTCATTATAATTAAATTAATTTTAAATATTCATATTTATGATTTTAAGAATTCATAAGATTAAAATAATCAAATCCATAGAATAAAACATAATGAGTCTCAATTATGGACTGTGAATATCACTTTGTAAGTATACAATTTCATATATGTGGGGTAGTCTCAATCCATATATGTTGTTGTATTCTTTAATTTTGAGAGTATAAATCAAATAGAATAGTAACCTTAGGGAAATAGTTAATTCAAATATTAACACAATTGCAATAAATGTTATTTCCACTTCCTTAATTTTAGGAAATGTTGAATATAAATTTATATTAATTTCTTGTTTAATTCAAAAATAAGTAATAAGAAATATGCATACTTATAATAAATATGTATTTCTTATTTTTAAACAATGCTCATTATGGATGTATTTTGTACAGAAATATGGTCATTATTAACGTTATGGTATTAAAAACATTAAATGTATTTGTTGCATGATTCTCACATGTAGTGAATGGAAAAGTTTATCGTGAAACTTTAATCTTAGGGTTATTCTACCTATACATTTGTTGCCCCTTTATTTCTCATACATTCAGTTTTTTGAGCTATTGTACTTTGTTGGTTAACCTTAAGCTACACCGAGTACAATTTGAATGGTTAATGTGTTGTATTACAACATTAAAGTGTAGTCATCATAACATTTGAATTGTAGTTGTGCAAGAATATAAATTTATGATAGTTCAATTTTAAAAACATAACTATAACATTCGAATTGTAACCAACAAATTTCATAATTTATAATATATATGTATATGATTTTAAATGATGATCTATTACTTCTAATAAGTTAAATTACCAAATATTCATACTTGGTAATTATACCTCCATATGTAAATATTTGTTTATTAACGTTATTGATGTCAAATTTAATTTTAAATATTCATGTTTATGATTTTATGTATTCAAAATATTAAATAATAACCTCGATTTATTCATGATTTTTTAGTTATTACAATAATGATATGTTTCTCAATATATTTTATAAATTTCAATGCTCTTCATCTTCAAGTAGAGCAATACAAAGTATAACAATGTCTTTCTTACATAATCACATATTCATATTGTGAAAAACAAGATTTGTGTCGTCTATTAATTGTAAATGATCAATTAATAATAAATCAAACAATCAATAGAAAAATGATAAATTGATAGACTTCTGTTATTTTTATTTCTTATTTATTTATATTGATGTTTAGTTTAACATTCAAGCAAGATTCAATTGATTAATGAGTAAAATATTATCAATAAACTTTGGGTTGTAGCTTTCATTAGGAGATGGAGGATTGAATGATTTTTTATACCACAAAATAAATTAATATTTGTTATTGACTTTAGACACCGTGGTAAAAATAAGACAACAAGAATGCAAGAATGATTAATGAGGTAAACAAATGTTTACTTACTAACTAATTTAGAGTGCGTTGGATTAGAAAATTTGTAAGTTAAAAAGTTATTGATGAAGTTTTCGGCCATGTTATTTAATACAACAAGTTCAACGTCATGATATTCAATCACAACTCTAATTCATTATTCACTTACATAAATATGATAGTGATAAAGTAATCATCAATAATATTTTAATTTATAAATTATTTTATATTGTTTAAATAAATTCATGTAAAATATATTATCACTCGTGCGAATGCACGGGTAACCTACTAGTTGATCGGACTCATATTAGCAAACTCCTTTTATCATTTTAAGATGTTCATCTCATTCTGATAATGAATTTTCATAATATAATATATATATATATATAATATATATATATATATATAATATATTATATTCTTATACATATATATTCTTTAATTAATTTAAGATATTCAGCATATTCTCATAATTACTTTCCCTTAATGTAATGGGATTGACCTAGCATTTAAAAGCGTAAACGTAAATAATTATTTTAAACATTATAATTATTTATTCATCTTTATCATATACTTTACTACCTTTCATTATAATATAATTGTATATGAATTAATATTTTCAAATCAATTAGTTCTTTTCATCACACTATAGTGGTACGTGAACAATTTTTCTTAAAACTTACAAAACACAAATAATGACACATATGATGAAAGATTGGTCAGTATGAGTTAATCCAAATATTTTACTATTCAACCAAATTTTTTTACAAATAAAAGAATAATAAACACAAATAATAATTAAAAATGTAAACATATTGATAAATTCAAATAACCAAAATCTTAAATAAGATAATGATTGACCATTCCAAATATCCTCTAAAACTATGCAGGATACATGTACAAACTTAAAAGTCCAAAGGCAACTAAAGAGTCAACACACCATTATTTAGATATTAAATATCATATAATGTCTTTTTCAACAATAATTGGTAAAGATTGGTCAAACTCTAGTATGATAATATGATATAATGAGTTAGTCCAAATAATTTATTATACAACTAATATTATAATATAATATATGATAATATATAAATATAACTTTTAGTTGTATCATGTATATTCATAATTATTAAATTAATAATTATAATATATTATGTATACTTTATATATTATAATATATTATAATTATGTATATTATATTTATATATTATATTTTTTTATTAATTTAATATTTTCATGAGATTCTCATAACTACTTTCCTTTATTGTAATGGTATTTTATACACTAATATTATTTACTCATCTTTATCACTTAACTTTGTACAGCTTTTCATTATACTATAAATGTATATGAATTAGTATTTTCAAACCAATTAATTCTTGTCATCGCACTATATTTATATGTGAAATTTTTTTGGTACAGTGTTTTCTTAAAATTTACAAAAATAATTCAATCCCGCTTCCTATGTTTCCTTGTGTCAACTTCAAAAATTTCTTTATCTTATTCATTTATTTGCATGCCTTTTATTACTAGTAGTATTTCTTAAGACCACATTTGTCTTAACCCAATTTTAAGTATTAAATCACTAAGTTTTGATGATTCTTAATAGATTAATTAAGATTATATTGAATTGTCTCAATATTCTCATCTTCTACTTTAACTAAATAGATAAATCACACTAATATTGTGTTTTCATTTCAAATTAAATTATTTTCTTATGATGTAATCAAATTGACATCCTGTCATTTAAAATCATAATCTTGAATAATTATTTTATACATTAGTCCAAGTTTTTTATCTACAATTAAACGAGTTATTTTAAGTTAAATTATATTATTGAATATAACTTACTTGGGAGATTTTATCTAAGCAATTAACTATGTTGATAAGAAAAAATAATTTATAAACTACATAATTATTTGTATTCATAGGAATGATTACCGATGTAAAAAAATCATTACTAATTTAAATCGTCAATGAAAGAAAAGACATTAGTTGAATGAACGTCGATTATAATAGAACACAATGGTATAATCATCATCTTAATGATCATCAATAGGAAAAGAATTCACTACCAACATAATTCATTAATAGGAGAAAAGACACTACCGAAATAATCTCCAATGTATTGACTATCATTTATAAAAATAAGAGTAAATTACAATCACACCCCCTGAGTTTTAGTGAAATTACACAAACCACCCCTCACTTTTTTGTCCTTACACGAACCACCCCTAATTTTGTACATACATTACACTGACTACCCCTACATGATATAAACGTGTAATATTTTAAACAAAAAAATGTATGATGTGTGCAATTAATTAAACAAAATATTGTATATTGTGTAGACAAATTCAAATAATATAAGAGTCAATGCATCTTCATTATTTGACTCGTTATAAAATAATATAAGAGTTATTTAAACATTTATTTGAAATTATTAATGTATTTTTTAATGACACAAAAATAATAAAGAAACACTCGCTTTTGTATTATTTGAAGTGTTACACAATACACAATATTTTGTTTAACTTAATTACATTCATCACACGTTTTTTCTTTAAAATATTACACTTTTATAACATGCAGGGGTAGTCAGTGTAATGTATGTATAAATTTAGTGGTGGTTTGTGTAGGAGGGAGAGGTGGTTGGTGTAAGGACAAAAAAGGGAGGGATAGTTTGTGTAATTTCATTAAAACTCAGGGGTGTGAGTGTAATTTACTCTAAAAATAAGGGAAGAATATGACTATGATGTTAATCCAAATAATTTATTACACATCCAAAAGTTGTTACAAATGAAAAAATAATTAACACAATTATTAACTACCATAATTTTAAATAAGATAATGATCAATTAATCCAAATATCTTCTAAAAATATGGATGATACATGTATTCAACGTTAAAAAGTAACTAAAGAGTCAATACACCATTATTTAGATATTAAATATTACGTAATGTCTTTTTGGATTATAGTTGGTAAGAGATCATATTTAAGAGAACAATGTTTTGTGATCTTTGCAAGAGTTGCGAGAAAAAATGGCAAAGGATATGCAGAAGTTGATCTTTTTGTTTGCACTCATAAGTGTCAACCTTATTTCAGAGGCTAGATTACTATACCAACAAAAGGAAACATCACCACCTCTAAACTGTGATACTCAAACATTATCCAATATAAACTATGGGATGTTACCAAAAGGAACAACTCCTCCATCTAGTCATTCCAACAAAACGTCAGATCCTCCTCCACCACCTAAATATGATACTGAAATCTTGTCCAATATAAACTTTGGAATGTTGCCGAAAGGAGTTGTTCCTCCATCTGGGCCTTCAGGAGGTAAAACGCCAGATCCTCCTCCACCACATAAATATGATACTGAAATCTTGTCCAATATAAACTTTGGAATGTTGCCGAAAGGATTTGTTCCTCCATCTGGCCCTTCAGGAGGTAAAACGCCAGATCCTCCTCCACCACATAAATATGATACTGAAATCTTGTCCAATATAAACTTTGGAATGTTGCCGAAAGGATTTGTTCCTCCATCTGGGCCTTCAGGAGGTAAAACGCCAGATCCTCCTCTACCACAATACTGAAATCTTGTCCAATATAAACTTTGGAATGTTGCCGAAAGGATTTGTTCCTCCATCTGGGCCATCAAACGGTGAAGCAAAAGGACCTCCTCCACCTCCTAGAGCTTACTAATCAACATCATATTTGTTGATTATTAATCTCAAATAAATTTAATAATTATAATAAAAAATACGAGCTAAAGAGCTCTTTCTTAATTTATGTTTTATGGTTTTGGTTTGAAAAGTGACTTACATATCTTATTCTATAAGATTTCAGATTTTCTATTATTTCATTTTTCTTTAATCACAAAATTATGATCTAGCTTAAACTAAAAGATAATGTCATGGGTAATTGTTAATGAGAATACACTACAAAAAACGGGGTGATTGGTGGCAGTATTAAATACCATTTTTTGGGTTATCAAATGCCAAAAACTTCGTTACTAGCTTGTAAATTCCAAAACTGCATTCACCAAAAATGATTTGTAAAAATCATTTGTAGTTATCATTAAATGTCAATGAAATATTACAATTCTATCACTTTTTAACCGTTAGTTTAAGGGAATCAGTGAAATAAATTTCATCGATAATAGAATACATGTTACTAATCCAGATGATTAAACTTAAACAATAATTAAATAAACACTCAATTATAATATTAAATAGTTATAGTGATATAAAAAACATTCTAAAAAAGTAGAACAATTATATATTAGATATATATGTCTCAAAAGCTGCAATGTCAAAACGTACATTGATTATATTCTATGTCTTCAAAGAACAAGCAATTAGAAGTTAATAAGTTACAATTATTAAAAATTTCTTAGAACATATATGCAGTTTCAAAAAAGAGAGCTATATAGTGAGACGACATTATTGTTAATATCTTCTTCTTCTTCTTCGCAGTATTGTGCTTCTTTATCCTCTTCCTCATTTTCTTCCTATAAAAAATAATATAAAATAAGTTTTAGTGATATATATTATTAATTACCATGTGAGAATTATCCTCTAATAAAGAGCACATCCTTTTTTGTATATAGGGTATATATTCATATTCATATTTTTGTTATATTTTCTATTTTTCTTATATTTTTTTGAGGTAAAAAAAATAAGAAAAATAGAAAATATAACAAAAGTAAGATAAAGTCAAAGAACAATGCAAGGGGGGAATGAGTGAAAAACTGAAAGTGAAAAAGAAGAGGTATAACAAAGAATATAGGTAAAGGAACATGAGATTGAGGAATACCAAGAAATTTTCAAATGAAATATCTACCTTAAGTCATAGACTTATTCTTTGTGAGAAGATTTGTTGGCTTTAACATTGTTCATGTACAATTTCATCAACTAAAACATGTGCTTTTAATTATCAAAATATACTATTCTACTTAAATTTATACAAATATGACACTTATATTCATTTAGTTTATCTTCATATAAGAAGACTTTTGCTAAACATCTTATTGTTAAAGTTTGGTATGAGCCATAGAAGATGGTTTTCTTTATTAATCACAACTTTTATGCTCCTAGAACACCACAACAAAATGATGTTGTAAAGAGAAAGAATCGGTCTTTGGAAGAACTCGCTAGAACAATGTTGAATGAAACTAACCTCCCAAAGTACTTTTGGGCTGATGCGGTAAGCACCACTTGTTATGTTTCAAATAGAGTTCTAATAAGACCTATTCTAAAGAAAACTCTCTATGAACTCTTCAAAGGAAGAAAACCAAACATTTCACACTTGCATGTATTTGGTTGTAAATGTTTCATCTTGAATAATGGCAAAGAAAATTTAGGCAAGTTTGATGCAAAGGCAGATGAAGGAATCTTCCTAGGCTATTCTCTCACGAGTAAAGCTTATAGAGTGTTTAACAAAAGAACTCTAGCCATGGAAGAATCTGTCCATGTCTCCTTTGATGAAACCAATCCTCTAATCAAGGAAAGGTTGACCATTAATGAAGAAGATTTTCCTAACTCTATTTTTAATGAAAATCCTATTATTGAAACTACACCTAATATAGAGCATATGGAAGTGGATGATAATCCTTCCATACAAGAAGAACATATTCACTCTGATTTATCCAAAGAGTGGAGAACTCATCAAGATCATCCTATAGACAACATTATTAGCGATATTAACAAAGGTGTTACCACTCGCTTAATGTTAGAAAATGCTTATCTAAACATGGCCTTTGTTTCTCAAATAGAACCATCTAAGATTGATGAAGCAATCGAGGATGAACACTGGATTCTTGCTATGCAAGAAGAACTTAACCAGTTTGAGAGAAACGAAGTTTGGGAACTTGTTCATAGACCAAAGAATAGGCATGTAATAGGAACTCGCTAGGTATTTCGCAATAAATCAGATGAAAATGGTATAATCATTAGAAACAAGGCTAGACTAGTAGCCCAAGGATACAACCAAGAGGAAGGTATAGACTTTGATGAAACCTTCGCTCCGGTTGCTAGACTTGAAGCGATTAGACTACTACTTGCATATGCATGCTCTTTGAACTTTCAGCTTTACCAAATGGATGTAAAGAGTGCATTCCTTAACGGGTATATACAAGAGGAAGTATTGGTAGAACAACCTCCTGGTTTTGAGGACTACAAACATCCCTCTCATGTATACAAGTTAAAGAAAGCCCTCTATGGCTTAAAGCAAGCTCCATGTGCTTGGTATGACCGTCTAACCAACTTTCTAACAGAAAAAGGTTTTACAAAAGGCAAGGTCGATACTACACTATTTATTAAGAAGATAAATCATCATACTTTACTTGTTCAAATTTATGTTGATGATATTATTTTCGGTTCTACTAATGAAAGTTTGTGTAGTGAATTTGGCAATATGATGCAAGGAGAATTTGAGATGTCTATGATGGGAAAGTTAAATTACTTTCTTGGACTCCAAATTAAGCAACTTAGCAATGAAATCTTTGTAAGTCAGTCCAAGTATTGCAAAGACTTGTTGAAAAGATTTGAGATGGATGACTGCAAGTCGATTGCTACTCCTATGGGATCAAGTACATACATTGATGCTGATGATGCTGGAAAATATATAGAAATATTTAAGTATCGAGGTATGATCGGATCTCTTTTATATCTTACTGCCAGTAGACCTGATATTATGTTTAGTGTATGTCTTTGTGCGTGATATAAATCTAAACCCAAAGAGTCACATCTAGTTGCCGTTAAGATAATCATGAAGTATCTCAAAGGCACAACCGATGTTGGACTGTGGTATCCCAAGGGAAGTGTATGCGAATTGGTTGGCTTCTCGGATTCAGACTTTGCAGGATGCAAGTCTGAGAGAAAAAGTACAAGTGGTACTTGCCACATTCTAGGGAATGCTTTAGTTTCTTGGTCCTTTAAGAAACAAGCTTGTGTTGCCTTAAGCACCGCTGAAGCAGAATATATTGCTGCTGGTAGTTGTTGTGCACAAGTGTTGTGGCTCAAACAACAATTACGAGATTATGGCTTAAACTTAGGCTGCACACCCTTGAAACGTGACAATACTAGTGCTATTAATCTTACCAAGAATCCGATTATGCACTCAAGAACCAAACACATTGATATAAGGCATCATTTCCTTAGGGACCATGTCCAAAAGAAGGATGTGTTGGTAGAGTTCATTGATACTCATAACCAACTAGCGGACATATTTACTAAACCGCTAGCAAAAGAACCTTTTTATAAGATTAGACGAGAATTAGGCATTCTCGATGAAGCTTACTTGTCCTAACATGTTTAAATATTTATATGTATGCTTCATTGTTTATATCCAATGCCTACTTGATCTTAAATTATATGTTTTATGCTTTAATTTTCAAGTTTTTAGAGCCAAAAATCATTTTTAACATCAGTGGGAAAACAATATGTTACAGTAATCGAATACTGTAATGGTGTAATCGATTACAGAGAGACACTGTTTGAAAAATTTTGAATTTTTGAAAGTGGGTAATCAATTACTTACTTAGTGTAATCGATTACTCTATGCAGTTATATATATCAACTGCTGCATTTTTCAGAAATTCTCCATTTTTTCTCTCTCCTGTAACTCGAGTTCTCTCTCTCTAAACCCTCTCAATCTCTAAAAACCTCATTTCTACTCTGTTTTGATTGATTTTTGTTGCAAATCACATCACATTTTCAATTCTAAACACTTCTACACCTTCTATTTTGTGATTTGTGGCCTCAATCAAAAACCCCCAAATTTCCAAATTCAAAAACCCTAAACCTTCAAACACCAACAATGGCTTCATCTTCAAAAAGACCACGTTCTTCAAAGTCTAAGCAAGAAGAATCAACTTCCAAGTCCAACCCGTTGAACTTGACGAGGCTTCTCGCTAATGACGCTCAAAGGAAGGTCTTTGAGGAAAACTTCCATGGACGCGCCATCTTCACTCCTAAGTACGGTAACATTGAGAACTTTGAGTTTGAAGATTTTACTTTTCCTTATCTTTTGCGGCAACAAAAACTTTTTGACTTTTGCTGCGAAGCGAACGATATTTACCTTGAGCTTGTTCGCGTATTTTACTGCAACATGAACTTTAAGAAAAATCTTATGACTTCCCATGTTAAGGGAAAGGACATTATTTTGGATATGAAAACCTTTAGTTCTATTTGCTGTGATATACCGATGATAGGCGACATTACTGGGTTCGGCCTGGTATGTGAATGGGATGATTACGATCGCAAGAAATTCTATCTTTCTATTTGTAGAATTTCTAAGGAGGAAATAGAAAGGCGAAAGCAACAAAGCCTTGGCGAGACTGTTAAGAATAGGGATATCCCCTCTGCTGGATATCTCACGCTGGAAGATCGTTTGATACATTATTTTCTTTCCTATGTCATTTTGCCAAAATTTTCAAACCATTCGCAAATAAGTGACACAGAGCTCCAATTGATGTATGCTATCAAGTTTAACATCAAAATTAATTGGACTAAGATGATAATGAATCAAATGTGGCATGTTCGCGGCTCCCAAAGTCCGTTGCCCTACGCTATCTTCATTTCCAAAATTTTTGAGCATTTCAGCGTACCTTTAGAAGGTGAGACCAAAATGGCCCTCAATCTTCGTGAAAGCAAGGTTGATATTGAGGTTGTCCACAAGATGAGATTCGTTATAGATCCTGTTACTCGTCGAACCTACAAGCATCCTACCGACCGCCAACCTGCTCATACCAACGAACCAGAACCTACTGCTGCACCTAACCAGCCCGAGTCTCATGCTCAATCTTCTGCATCTCCTGCTATGCCCACTAATCAGATGATTATGGATGAATTGGTTTCTCTTCGAGGCTACATCACCACAAGGATGGATGCTTTCGATACTCAGAGTCACCAAATCCATTACGAACTTCATCGTCTTTCATCGAAGCTAAGCAACATGGATGTTGATGAAGATAGTTCCGAGCCCGAGTCTTAGATTACTTTGTCTAGGTTCTGATTTTGTAATGTCTATGGCTGTGCATTTTCCATGAGCTTTTGAACATTGTTTGGATTTTATTTTATTTTCTGCTATTCTGGATTTTGTATGAACATCTTTATTTTCGTAGTTATGCAATGATGTTTATGTTTCATACATGGGGTTATTGTCTTATATATATATGCTTATATATTGTTACTTGAACTTTCATATACTATGAACTATTGTATGTTATGCTCTACACTTGTCTATTGTGCTAGACTCTTTGCTTTTCTTCTTTTTGATGAAGTCAAAAGGGGGAGAAAAGTTGGGAGATGTGTATTTTCTGTCAATATTCTTTCAGGTACATAATTCCAAAAGAAAGGGGGAGCATACATGCATACATATAGGGGGAGCATACTCAAGACAAGTCAAGATATATCATCAAGTATGCTGCTCTCAGAAAATTACACTTTCAAGAAGACATTTGTTTGTCATTATCAAAAAGGGGGAGATTGTGAAGAAGATCTTGCTCCTGACCTTGACACGATTTTGATGAAGACACCAATATCACAAAAAGAAGAAAGGAAGAAGACCGACAAAGACTATCGAAAATAAAGCTTCAAGATTTAGAGTCTAAAGTCTTTAGGTACTCTATCCTTACAACTCCTTTATTTACTTAGTTAATAATGCTCAAAACTATTTTCAAGAAAATCAGGAAAAACTAAGTGTGATTAAAAATAATTTTCAAAAACAACATGTAACGGGTTACCATACTTGAGTAACAAGTTACATGAGTGAGAAAAGAGTTTTCAAACCTCTAACAACTATGAGTAATCCATTACAGACTTTGGAGTAATAGATTACCATTTTTTAGAAAACAGGGTAATCGATTACTCAAAGTAGTATAATCGATTACACTAAGGCAAATTCACAAAGCTGTCAAACAGTGTTGTTGAGTAATCGATTACTCAAATCCAGTAATCGATTACACTGTGTGAATTTTCAAAAAGCTGTTAACAAGATTGTTGGGTAATCGATTACCCATTTGCAGTAATCGATTACTGAGAGCTGTTGCATCAGTTTTTCAGATTTCAAGTGAAGAGGTTTCACTCCAAACTGATTGCTTTTCATTCCAAACGAAACCTACTCATGCCTAAGGTTATTGTGGTTGATTGGAAGCCTATATAAAGGCATTGAAACACTCTCACAACATACAACAACTCAGATTACAAACTTTTACTTGAAACTCTCAAAAGCTCTTACACTTTCTAATTTTACTTACACTTTTCAAGAAACCTATGTAACGACCCAATTTTCTACCCTTGAAAATTTTTCTCATTTTAATTCAATTCCATTCAATCACTCATAACTCAATTTACCATTTTAATATCCTTACTTCAAAATCTTGTTTCCCCTCCTCACACTCAATCCATGAATCAATTACCACATGCATAATCATTTTACCTAGAACTTCTCATGAATCATTCCTGGAACTAATCTTATAACCTATTATATTATCGTACAATTAATCTTGTAGAAAGACATAATTCATTCATATCATTCCCTATGAGTACTAAGACCTCAAAGGTTCCGATCCTCCAAAATAACATTACGCATAGTTACAAATATCCAAATAATGGTTAGTCATGATTACAATCATTTAAATCCGCAGGTAATCATTTAGAATACGAAAAACATAAATAGTGAATCCAAAGTCTAAAGCTCCTAAAGCTCCCGACCTGGCATACTTCATTCGTCTATTTACCTGCAATGAGATTATCAATGACAAAAGTACAAAACACATAAAGGAGTAAGTCATTAATTCAATAAACGTCATTATAAGATAATCCACATTAGAACAATGAGTTAATAAACCATTTGTTTTATAAATTCATTTTGTGCTACATTACTTGAGCCAAAGTTTTGCTACATAGCTTGAGCCAAAGCGTTGCTACATAACTTGAGCCAAAGTATTGCTACATAACTTGAGCCAAAGTTTTGCTACATAGCTTGAGCCAAAGCATTGCTACATAACTTGAGCCAAAGTATTGCTTCATAACTTGAGCCAAAGTGTTGCTACATAGCTTGAGCCAAAGCATTGCTACATAACTTGAGCCAAAGTTTCGCTACATAACTTGAGCCAAAGTGTTGCTACATAACTTGAGCCAAAGTATTGCTACATAGCTTGAGCCAAAGCATTGCTACATAACTTGAGCCAAAGTATTGCTAACCAATAATGGTCGGCTAAAATCATATTTTCTTTTCATTGATACAACATAAATCCGTAAACAGTAAATCCACGCATACCATTATCATAGACACACCCATATATGTTTACCATAACTAAGCGATTCATCACTTTATCGTACTCACACTCAGAAAATACACACATTATCCATTACCATATACCATTTAAAGACTCCTCCTTACCTTGGTGAGTATTGGGGTTCGGTTCTTGGCAACTTCTCGAATTCTACCAACACCACCTCCAACCTTAGGATCTCTCTTCTCATCCCACCACATAACATAATGTTAGTTATTTATTCTAAATATTACATAAACAACTTATTTTGCATCATTTAATCATACAAAATATTCATCATCAATATTCAACCATCTAAAACATGCATAACATCTCATATTTCAATATTTGGGGTAAACTCATCTTCTACCTCTAACATTTTACTCATTCTCTCCTTTTACCACATTTTCACTTTTAGGGTTTTTGGGTTTTCATGAATCAACCCACAACCTTTTCCATTCTTGAGATACTATCTCTAAACCAAGAGTTTACAAGATAAAAACAACATAAAACGAACCATAACTCTAACGGATGAGTTTCCATGGTTTCTCATATTTTGAAAATAGATCTAACATACCCAAAACAAGTTAGAGAGGAAGAAGAAGAGTTAGAAACAAGAGGTTTACCTCTTCGCAAGCTCTAAGATGAGTCCTAAGGCTCCTTGCTCTTGAAAAGCTCCCTTCTCTCTCTTCTCTTCGAGTTCTAACCCTAAAATGTGTTTGGGGTTTCTATTTTTAAAGAGCAGTCGTCGGGTTCTCGCTCAAGCGAGCCCATTCTCGCTCAAGCGAGCCCATTCTCGCTCAAGCGAGCCCATTCTCGCTCAAGCGAGCCCATTCTCGCTCAAGCTAGCCCATTCTCGCTCAAGCGAGAATCTCACAGTAGCAATTTTCGCTTAACGCATAGATGTAATCGATTACATGGATTGTGTAATCGATTACATCGTGTAAAATGCACATATCTGATGCTTTTATCTGCATGTAATCGATTACATGTATTGTGTAATCGATTACATCATGTAAAATGCAGATATCTGATGCTTTTATCTGCATGTAATCGATTATATGTATTGTGTAATCGATTACATGTATTGTGTAATCGATTACATGTATTGAGTAATCGATTACATGTATTGTGTAATCGATTACATCATGTAAAATGCACATATCTGATGCTTTTATCTGCATGTAATCGATTACATGTATTGTGTAATCGATTACGTCATGTAAAATACACATCTGATGCTTTTTATCTGCATGTAATCGATTACATGGACTGTGTAATCGATTACACTGCCCAAAATTGCCATTTCTCGCTCGGGTGATACAACTCTCGCTCAGGCGAGAATCCTCCAGTATAGCCCAAGATTTCACCCTCCCAGATGCACCTCTCTCGCTCAAGCGAGAATCTCTGGATCAAGCGAGGCTTCCAGAACTGATACTCTAATTTTTAAAGACTAAAATTTGGGGTGTTACAACCTACTCTTAAACTTTCAAAGTTATTTTTAAGTTTCTTCTAAGTTTTTTTCATATTGTTAAAGAGCATTATTATCTCAAGTATAAGAGTTGTTATTGGATTGCAAGTTCTAGAAATTGTCATATACACTTATAAGGCAATCCAAGCCAAATTGTACATTCTCCACTTTTGCAAAGTTTACTTTCTTTCACAAGGGTGTGAAGAGAAATGGTGAGTGACTTGGTATAGTGTTTACCAAGGGTGTAACTTGGTATAGTGTTTACCAAGGGTGTAACTTGGTATAGTGTTTACCAAGGGTGTTACTTGGAATAGAGTTTTCCAAGGTGATTAGATATAAGTGAGTGTGTAAGGTACAAGGAGATCTCGGGGTG
The DNA here is from genome assembly GCA_009771035.1 of Lupinus albus. Taxonomy (NCBI): domain Eukaryota; kingdom Viridiplantae; phylum Streptophyta; class Magnoliopsida; order Fabales; family Fabaceae; genus Lupinus; species Lupinus albus. The sequence continues at coordinate 3,144,457 of CM020013.1, read as the reverse complement.
AGATATTTGTAATTGCAACTCATTATATTTAATAAAGGAATCTCTTGCGAGTCAAGAGTACTGGGCGTAGCCTTCGGTAGATACGAAGGTGAACCAGTATAAAACACCTGTGTACTCTCTTTCCCTTCTCTTTGTCATTTATTTATCCTTCCTAAGTCAATATTTTTCTGCACAATATTTCCGCTGCACATTAACTTTGATATTGCAGAAAAATTGGCCATACTTATTGCAACAATTAATTCACCCCCTCTTAGTTACAATCTCAGTCTTACAATTATAAGATAATCCACATTAGAAATGGGTTAGTAAACCATTTTAAAAGTTTATTTTCTTTGCTGCATAACTTGAACCAAAGTCGTTACACCCCTTAAGATTAGCTAAGAGCATATTCTCTTTTCTTTTAAAAAAAATGTGCTACATATACCCGAGCCGAAGTTTTGCATATGTACTCAAGCCAGAGTTTCGCTTATATACTCAAGCCAAGAGTTTTGCTTATATACTCAAGCCATAGTTTCGCTTATATACTCAAGCCAGAGTTTCGCTTATATACTCAAGCTAGAGTTTCGCTTATATACTCAAGCCAGAGTTTTGCTTATATACTCAAGCCAGAGTCGCTAACCATTCATGGTCGGCTAAAAATATATTTTCCTTTCTTTGATTTCACCAATTCTCATTTCCCGTAAATCTACGCCCACTTTAGTATAAACACACCCATATATGTTTATACTAAATGCGTAATTCACAACTCAATCATTGCATAACCAGAAAATACACCCATTTTCCATATCCCGTAATTCTACGCCTACTTTAGTATAAACACACCCATATGTGTTTATACTAAATGCGTAATTCACAACTCAATCATTGCATAACCAGAAAATACACACATTTTCCATTCCAAATGCACAAATAATGACTTATCCTTACCTTGGAGAGTGTTGGGTTTGGTTCTTGGCAACTTCACAAGTTCCACCGACACCGCCGCCAACTTTAGGATCTTTCCTCATTCCCACCATATAACACAATGTTAGTCATTTATTCCAAATATCACATAAACAACTTACATTGCATTATTTAATAATACAAGATATTCATCATATTTTCAATGGAGCTAAACTACTTTCGTCATAAGTTTACAACCACCCAAAACACATGTAACGACCCAAATTCTACCCTTGAAGATTTTTCATTTATTTTAATCATTTCTTACATACAGTCGTCACCTTCATTAAAAACTCTCAAGTATCTCTCTTTGAAAATACTCTTTACCCTATTATATTATCATACAAATTTATGTTGCGGAAAAACATAATTCATTCAGATAGCCTTTATCACATACGTCCAATTATGGGTTTTCCAGATTTATAACGTCCATAACTACATGTCACCATATTATCCTAATCAGATTACATTTATCCCAAAATACTATCAAATCAACTACAATATCAAATAGCAATAAAGACAATCGAGTAAATAAACACAAAAGCTTCCTAATTGAGCTTCATCCTCAAAATCCTTCATTTACCTACAATGGGATTATCATAAACAACACACAAAACAAAAGGGAGTAAGTCATTAGTTCAAAACTAACATCAAACGACAATCCACATTTCAAATACAATTAAGCATTGATATAAATCATAACCACAAATAAATAAATGTAAACGTTCATATATTCTTTCTTTCATTTCCACGTTATTCATATTCGTCCTATAGTATATATATATATATATCCCATAATATATATTCTATAGCACGCCTACTACGTTCCTTCGAAACCTCATATTTCTCATCATTCATATCCACCCTATAGAATATATATCCCATACAATATACTCTATAGAATGCATACGACTTTCATTGTGACATTCTCAGTTCTCATCCTTCATATTCACCTTATAGAATATATATCCCATACTATATATCCTATAACATGCATATGACTTTCATTGTTCACATCTTCCACTTTATCATCCATATTCACCCTATAGAATATATATCTCATACTATATATCATATAGCATGCATATTCGTTTATCTCAAATCTTTTTGTCTCATTGCTTATTCTCGCCATCAGGCTTACTCTTTACCACCTCCGGTTCTACCGCATCGGGTATGTAATTTCTCAATGATCCACTACCACTTCGGGTAGGCAATTTCCCTTAATGATCCACTACCACTTCGGGTAGGCAATTTCCCTTAATGATCCACTACCACTTCGGGTAGGTCATATACAATACCACATAGGGCAAGTCATACACAATACCACATAGGGCAAGTCATACACAATACCACATAGGGCAAGTCATACGCAATACCACATAGGGCAAGTCATACGCAATACCACATAGGGCAAGTCATACGCAATACCACATAGGGCAAGTCATACGCAATACCACATAGGGCAAGTCATACGCAATACCACATAGGGCAAGTCATACGCAATACCACATAGGGCAAGTCATACGCAATACCACATAGGGCAAGTCATACGCAATACCACATAGGGCAAGTCATACGCAATACCACATAGGGCAAGTCATACGCAATACCACATAGGGCAAGTCATACGCAATACCACATAGGGCAAGTCATACGCAATACCACATAGGGCAAGTCATACGCAATACCACATAGGGCAAGTCATACACAATACCACATAGGGCAAGTCATACGCAATACCACATAGGGCAAGTCATACACAACACCACATAGGGCAAGTCATACGCAATACCACATAGGGCAAGTCATACACAATACCACATAGGGCAAGTCATACACAATACCACATAGGGCAAGTCATACACAATACCACATAGGGCAAGTCATACGCAATACCACATAGGGCAAGTCATATACAATACCACATAGGGCAAGTCATACACAATACCACATAGGGCAAGTCATACACAATATCACATAGGGCAAGTCATACGCAATACCACATAGGGCAAGTCATACACAATACCACATAGGGCAAGTCATACACAATACTTCACTACCATTCCCGATAGGATAACAATAACAGTCCACTACCACTCCGGGTAGGACACCATAACAGTCCGCTACCACTCCGGGTAGGACACAATAAACAGTTCACTACCACTCCGGGTAGGACACGATAAATAGTTCACTACACTCCGGGTAGGACACAATGATAAACCACTACCTCCTCGGGTAGGGTAACAACCATAAACTTACCAACACGTTACCTCTTTCACATACCTCATTCACATAAGTGAGTATGAATTAGAGCCACTTATCCCTTACCTTGGTGAGCGTTGGGGATCGGTTCCGAGTAACTTTAAAAGTCTCCTCCGCGATTTCCTCCAACCTTAGGATCTTTCCTCATTTCCACCAATAACAACAATGTTAGTCATTTATTCCAAATATCACATAAACAACTTACTTTGCATCATTTAATCATACAAAATATTCATCATCAATATTCAACCATCTAAAACATGCATAACATCTCATATTTCAATATTTCCAAAACTACTTCAATACAAGTTTCTAAATATCAAAGCATACATGTTCATCTCATATAACAACATCAAAGCACTACTCATTATCCACATCTAACATTTCATTTCTTTCTCTTTATACTCATATTCTCATTTTGGGGGGGGGGTTTTGGGGGTTTTTCATGAATAACCCATAAAACTTTCCATTCATCAAATAACAACTCTAAACCAAGAGTTTACAAGATAAAAACAACATAAAACGAACCATAACTCTAAAGGATGAGTTTCCATGGTTTCTCATGTTTTGAAAATAAATCCAACATACCCAAAACAAGTTAGAGAGGAAGAAGAAGAGTTAGTAACAAGAGGTTTACCTCTTCTCAAGCTCCAAGATGAGTCCTAAGGCTCCTTGCTCTTGAAAATCTCTCATTTCTCTTTTCTCTTCGAAGTTCTAACCCAAAAATGTGTTTGGGTTTCTGTTTTAAAGAGGTGTCGTCGGGTTGTAATTGATTACCAACATGGTGTAATCGATTACAACGTGAAAAATGCGCATATCTGATGCTTTTAATACGATGTAATCGATTACCAGGAGTGTGTAATCGATTACCAGCAATGTGTAATCGATTACCAGCAATGTGTAATCGATTACCATCAATGTGTAATCGATTACCAGCAATGTGTAATCGATTACCAGCAATGTGTAATCGATTACCAGAAATGTGTAATCGATTACCAGAAATGTGTAATCGATTACCAGCAACGTGTAATCGATTACCAGCAATGTGTAATCGATTACACTGTGTCAGATGCACATATCTGATGCTTTTAATACGATGTAATCGATTACCAGCAGAGTGTAATCGATTACCAGCAGAGTGTAATCGATTACCAGCAGAGTGTAATCGATTACACTGTGTCAACAGCCCAAAATTGCCATTTCTCGCCCACGCGAGAATCCTCGTCCAGGATTTCACCCTTCCAGCTGATCCTTTTTCGCTCAGGCGAGAATCTCTCGATCAAGCGAGGCTTCCAGGACTGATACTATATTTTTAAAGATTAAAATTTGGGGTGTTACAATCCTCCCCCTCTTATAAGAATTTTTGTCCCCGAAAATTAAACATACCTCGGAAAATAAAATCATCACCTAGACCTTAGGCACAAAAATATTCAACCAAAATCACAATTCGATTCTCTAATCCATTAAGATTACTTAATCAGTCACTAAGGACATATACCACTAAATCACAATATCACCAAACCAATTCATGAACTAACTCCTCAATGTCCAAATGTTAAGATCTCAGCCTTTAATAACTCGAGTGCCATGGGAACTAATCCATAATTCAGACTAAAGATTTTTCTTATATCCATCAAGAACCATAGATGTCTAACACCTATCCATCTATCAATCCTAACATACGTTAAGAATCCCGATAACACTCTCGAACTTCAGCGAATGGGGAACTCCTGATCCCATATCTATCTAAATGCATCTTTTAACATCCATCATACACTAGCTAGTCTCATCTCCACTCGAGACTCTAGCACAATTTCATTTTACTAGATCCACAAAATACTTACACAATAGAATTCTTAGTGTCTCATCCATTGTACACAATCAAACTATCCAGTAATTGTCTAATTACATAAAATATTTCTACCATCAAATCTTATCGTCTAAAGAAATTACCGATTTCTAGCCTCCACTGAAACCATAAAACCATTGATTCACACCAAAACTAGGTATTTTGTTACCAATCGGCAAGCACAAGTCGACCAACACTCAAACCTACAACTTGCGTTTGGTTTGGTTACCCCAATTCCGTTAGTAAATATAAACTTATTAACCCACTCGCATTATGTCCAGAAATACATGGGCGTCTTATATCACTAAACTTTTAATAACTTCATACTCATGCTATGTTTCACCCAAAACATTATTTAGCCACATGCTATGTTTCACCCAAAACTGATTTTCTCCAATATGACACTAAATCATTATTTAGCCACATGCTATGTTTCACCCAAAACTGATTTTCGAAAACGGTTTGAATCCACGACTCATGGCAACCACGTCGTGAAACAAGGTTCGCACGCTCATTTTGACACAACCCAAAACTTCTTCTCTCCTATGGTTACACCACACCCATACACCGCAATTACTGACGTTCACGAAACAACAACAACTTTTGCCGGTACACATTGAACGCAGACAATTTCGGATCACCACCACTATTTCATGCGTTGCCAATGTCCTACCGCAAAAGAACCGGTCATTCGAGACCAAAAGTTTCACGTCTATTCCATTGCATTCATCACATTGGCGGGGTAAGTAACTTAACTAGCCTCTTTTCTCGACTATCATTATAAGTCTTACCCTTTTGCACCCATATACATATCAATGCAACTAGATCTTAATTCTTCACCTCAACAAGTACACACAGTTAAACATAACACAATTTGCTGATCGCTAGTCCATTTCCAGGATTAAATCCAACTGGGACATCATCGCGCATATCAACACTATAGTAAATGTTCTACCATTTACCCCAACCATACACTGAGACACTCCCGATCCAAAATAAGTTTTTTTTTTTTTTTTTGAGGTTCAACATCCCCGCACATAGCTTGGTGTTCAATACCAATATACATTTGTTACGGCGGGTACTCATCTTTAACAAAAAAAATAAATTTCATAGACCAGAAGCTTCGTACACAAGAATCAAAAATAACTTTTTCATACTTAATCGATTTTGGGGTACCAACCATAGGTCACCTCAAAATGATAATACATCTGATAGTCAACATCCATGTAAACACATTAGTCGCAAGGACCTTTAGGTAATTTATCCAACCTCTATTTCATTTTCGAAATATGAGTTTCACCTCTTAGCGTGCGCATACACACTAAGGCCAACAAAGGGAATTAACCTTTAACAACTCATAAGAGAAAACAAGTATCCCCGACTTAAACATTTTTCTTGTCAGTATACTTATTATAAAAGTCAATCATTCATAGACGAAAGTCCACTTTCCAAGACAAAATAAATAGTTCTTTCAAATCTTAACATCTCGAAATACTAACGAGTTCTTAAATACCCTCTTGTGACATTTACTGAATGAATACCGATCCCTTCTTCGAAGGAGGGTCCTGACTCTCTTAGCCGACACTGGCACCAAACCACTAGCTTGGTCAGAGATCTCGCACAGATCCCTAACCGCCACAACCTTGTCAGCACTATTCAATCACAACATGATTTGCTGACAATTAGTCCATCCCCAAAATTATATCTAACTGGGATAACGACAAGCAGACTGAATCTACGGTAAATATCACACCATTTACCACAATCGGACACTAGAACATAAACGTCGACACCACCACCAGCACAAAGATTGGGGTCGACGCGACCAAGTCGGAAGTAATGACTCAGTTTACAATTTCAGCCGATTTTCACATTTATCATATATAAGTGAGTGTGTCGCTCTCGAATCAACAACACTAAACAAGGAATACCTGTCACCATGCGTTTACCTCTCGCCGGATCATCAACACTCGATGTCCCTACGCCACTTGGGGTAACCATCCGACCATGGTCCCTTGCCTCCCCAGCATGCATGACATTAGGTCTCCGATCCAGCTTGGGACAGAGAGTCTGGACCTGGAGCCACGCTCCGATTCAAATTTCGTAAGTTTTCATTCATGCCATGAAGCACCTCTAACATTTGTGCCAAGAGATCATCGGAAGTATTCTGGCTCGTTTCTCTTCCTCTTTCAGCCATGCGTACCTGCACTCACGTACTTGTCAGTAGACTAATTTTATAACCAGACAAGCATCACATAAACACACAACCGTCAATGCTAACCAAGCAGTTCAAGCACATAAAGATCACAAAGAAGCATGTAAGGCCATATCCTAGGCCGCAGGATTAACTATGCTCTAATACCATATTGTAACGACCCAAATTCTACCCTTGAAGATTTTTCATTTATTTTAATCATTTCTTACATACAGTCGTCACCTTCATTAAAAACTCTCAAGTATCTCTCTTTGAAAATACTCTTTACCCTATTATATTATCATACAAATTTATGTTGCGGAAAAACATAATTCATTCAGATAGCCTTTATCACATACGTCCAATTATGGGTTTTCCAGATTTATAACGTCCATAACTACATGTCACCATATTATCCTAATCAGATTACATTTATCCCAAAATACTATCAAATCAACTACAATATCAAATAGCAATAAAGACAATCGAGTAAATAAACACAAAAGCTTCCTAATTGAGCTTCATCCTCAAAATCCTTCATTTACCTACAATGGGACTATCATAAACAACACACAAAACAAAACGGAGTAAGTCATTAGTTCAAAACTAACATCAAACGATAATCCACATTTCAAATACAATTAAGCATTGATATAAATCATAACCACAAATAAATAAATGTAAACGTTCATATATTCTTTCTTTCATTTCCACGTTATTCATATTCGTCCTATAGTATATATATATATATCCCATAATATATATTCTATAGCACGCCTACTACGTTCCTTCGAAACCTCATACTTCTCATCATTCATATCCACCCTATAGAATATATATCCCATACAATATACTCTATAGAATGCATACGACTTTCATTGTGACATTCTCAGTTCTCATCCTTCATATTCACCTTATAGAATATATATCCCATACTATATATCCTATAACATGCATATGACTTTCATTGTTCACATCTTCCACTTTATCATCCATATTCACCCTATAGAATATATATCTCATACTATATATCCTATAGCATGCATATTCGTTTATCTCAAATCTTTTTGTCTCATTGCTTATTCTCGCCATCAGGCTTACTCTTTACCACCTCCGGTTCTACCGCATCGGGTATGTAATTTCTCAATGATCCACTACCACTTCGGGTAGACAATTTCCCTTAATGATCCACTACCACTTCGGGTAGGCAATTTCCCTTAATGATCCACTACCACTTCGGGTAGGTCATATACAATACCACATAGGGCAAGTCATACACAATACCACATAGGGCAAGTCATACACAATACCACATAGGGCAAGTCATACGCAATACCACATAGGGCAAGTCATACACAATACCACATAGGGCAAGTCATACGCAATACCACATAGGGCAAGTCATACGCAATACCACATAGGGCAAGTCATACGCAATACCACATAGGGCAAGTCATACGCAATACCACATAGGGCAAGTCATACACAATACCACATAGGGCAAGTCATACGCAATACCACATAGGGCAAGTCATACACAATACCACATAGGGCAAGTCATACGCAATACCACATAGGGCAAGTCATACACAATACCACATAGGGCAAGTCATACACAATACCACATAGGGCAAGTCATACACAATACCACATAGGGCAAGTCATACGCAATACCACATAGGGCAAGTCATATACAATACCACATAGGGCAAGTCATACACAATACCACATTGGGCAAGTCATACACAATACCACAAAGGGCAAGTCATACGCAATACCACATAGGGCAAGTCATACACAATACTTCACTACCATTCCCGATAGGATAACAATAACAGTCCACTACCACTCCGGGTAGGACACCATAACAGTCCGCTACCACTCCGGGTAGGACACAATAAACAGTTCACTACCACTCCGGGTAGGACACGATAAATAGTTCACTACACTCCGGGTAGGACACAATGATAAACCACTACCTCCTCGGGTAGGGTAACAACCATAAACTTACCAACACGTTACCTCTTTCACATACCTCATTCACATAAGTGAGTATGAATTAGAGCCACTTATCCCTTACCTTGGTGAGCGTTGGGGATCGGTTCCGAGTAACTTTAAAAGTCTCCTCCGCGATTTCCTCCAACCTTAGGATCTTTCCTCATTTCCACCAATAACAACAATGTTAGTCATTTATTCCAAATATCACATAAACAACTTACTTTGCATCATTTAATCATACAAAATATTCATCATCAATATTCAATCATCTAAAACATGCATAACATCTCATATTTCAATATTTCCAAAACTACTTCAATACAAGTTTCTAAATACCAAAGCATACATGTTCATCTCATATAACAACATCAAAGCACTACTCATTATCCACATCTAACATTTCATTTCTTTCTCTTTATACTCATATTCTCATTTTGGGGGGGTTTTTGGGGGTTTTTCATGAATAACCCATAAAACTTTTCATTCATCAAATAACAACTCTAAACCAAGAGTTTACAAGATAAAAACAACATAAAACGAACCATAACTCTAAAGGATGAGTTTCCATGGTTTCTCATGTTTTGAAAATAAATCCAACATACCCAAAACAAGTTAGAGAGGAAGAAGAAGAGTTAGTAACAAGAGGTTTACCTCTTCTCAAGCTCCAAGATGAGTCCTAAGGCTCCTTGCTCTTGAAAAGCTCTCATTTCTCTTTTCTCTTCGAAGTTCTAACCCAAAAATGTGTTTGGGTTTCTGTTTTAAAGAGGTGTCGTCGGGTTGTAATCGATTACCAACATGGTGTAATCGATTACAACGTGAAAAATGCGCATATCTGATGCTTTTAATACGATGTAATCGATTACCAGCAATGTGTAATCGATTACCAGCAATGTGTAATCGATTACCATCAATGTGTAATCGATTACCAGCAATGTGTAATCGATTACCAGCAATGTGTAATCGATTACCAGAAATGTGTAATCGATTACCAGCAACGTGTAATCGATTACCAGCAATGTGTAATCGATTACACTATGTCAGATGCACATATCTGATGCTTTTAATACGATGTAATCGATTACCAGCAGAGTGTAATCGATTACCAGCAGAGTGTAATCGATTACCAGCAGAGTGTAATCGATTACACTGTGTCAACAGCCCAAAATTGCCATTTCTCGCCCACGCGAGAATCCTCGTCCACGATTTCACCCTTCCAGCTGATCCTTTTTCGCTCAGGCGAGAATCTCTCGATCAAGCGAGGCTTCCAGGACTGATACTATATTTTTAAATATTAAAATTTGGGGTGTTACAACACACATATTCATCTCATATTTCAACATTAGAAAGTAAACTCATCTTCTACCTCTAGCATTTTACCCATTTTCCACTTTAACCACATTTTCTATTTAGGGTTTTGGGGTTTTCTTGAATCAACCCACAACCAAGTCCATTCTTGAAATACTAACTCTAAACCAAGAGTTGGCAAGGTAAAAATGACATAAAACGAACCATAACTCAAAAGGATGAGTTTCCATGGTTTCTCACATTTTGAGAAGAGATCCAACATACCCAAAATGAGTTTCAAAGAGAAGAAGAGAGTTAGAATCAAGAGTTTTACCTCTTCTCTTGGATGAGTATCAAAGCTCTTTGCCCTTGAAAAGCTCTATTCTCTCACCTTTCTTCAATTCTTAACCCTAAAATGTGTTTGGGGTTTCACATTAAATGTTGTCTCGTCGGGTTCTCGCTTAAGCGAGCTCATTCTCTCTAAAGCGAGAAAATCCCGCCTATTTTAAAAACTCAGATCTGACCCTCTCGCCCAGGCGAGGCATGTAAGGACCCGATTTTCATAACTCGAAATTTTTTAAAACTTTATTAAATGTAAATATTAGTTAAGTTTCCCAATTCAAAATGCGGAAATAATCAATAATACATTTTCATCAAAAACATTACATCACCTTCTACTTTAATTCATAATTCATACAATTATCATTTGTTTCAATTACAACAGTGTTAAAGGTAATATACTAATTCTAATTACATCTTTCGAAAAAGTTCATTTATACAACATAGTTACTTCAACATATTTCTCATATTACATACATTATACAAATACCAGTTCGGAATACAAAAATGACTACTCCAGTCTATACTCCCATCAGCAAACATCCACGACGCAACAGCAACATCCTGAACTCATATATAACACATAGACAAGGAAAAGCAGAGGGAGTAAGAACCAACTACGGCGACCGTAGCGTGGATTTACATGGAGTAATAACATTAAAGTATTAAAACCACACATCTAACATCAATCATGATATGTATATATCAATCAACACATATTATCCATATTCACCCTATAGTACACATATATCCCATACTATATGTGTTATATAGTGTGCATACTTATTCATCGCATTTTATCCATATTCACCCTATAGGATATACAACCCATAATATATATCCTATGGCATACATATGATTTTCATTCCGAGTATACACTTTTCACATCTTTCACATTCCATAATAATTTACCCTTGATCTCATTCAACAATTTCGCACCGTACAAATAATCACCATACCCCATCGGGCAGGTCGAGTAATCCCCATACCACCTCGGGCAGGTCGAGATTCCACATTACCCTCACATCCATGTCATACACAGTCAACACAAGGCATCCCATTATTTTATCACCATAAATAACATACAACATCTTCATTGTCACATTTATCTATTTTAACACATTTACAGCTCATCACACATTCATTGTTACAACACACTCATACATGTTTATAACAATCAACCACTCACAACATACTCATTTTGATAAACATACTCATATCCATTTTAACACATCCACAACTCATCACACATTCATTGGTACAATCCACCCATACATGGTTATAACAATCAACCACTTACAACAACATACTCATTTATGCTTATGACCATAAATATCTCACACACCATCATTATCACATAACATAACCATTATCATAAACAAACCACACATAACATATTCTTCATCATATACACATTAATGTTAGAATCATCTTTAATGACGGCGTATTACCATAAATGAGCATATAGCGTTTTACTCAAATAAACGGTTTTCCCCACACATATATCTCCACTTTTATGGTTAATACATCCTCATGTAAAATATAGACTCTCACACGGACCACAAACACTCAAATGAGTTTCTATCCGTTAATATGCTCTGATTCTTGAGGGAAATCGGAGAATGATGACTCTAATGAATTACTCTAAGACCACAATGGTCTTCTCCCTCACCTTAGGTTGCGTAAGCTCCGTTGCTCCGCAAAAGAGTTACATCCCCTTCATCTCCTCCAACCTCCATTGTTGCTTTTTCACCTCCAAGCTTTTCCAAATGTGTCACCATGAAGCAAGAGGAAGGTTTTGATGAGTTTTTGAGGCTTAGTGGAGGGAAAAATGGTCCATTTGGGTGGAGCCGCCGTTGGGAGAGAAAGGGGAGAAAATAAAATGAAGATTAGGGTTTCTAGATCCCCTTTTTCACTTTTATAGCTCGGACGCTCTCGCCCAAGCGAGGGATTCTCGCTCAAACGAGAATCTCACAGTGACGAATGTAATCGATTACCATAATGGTGTAATCGATTACAGTGTGAAAAAATGCACGTATCTGAGATTTTTATATGATGTAATCGATTACATGCACAGTGTAATCGATTACATCATGGAAAATTACACATATCTGATATTTTTATATTATGTAATCGATTACATGCACAGTGTAATCGATTACATCATGAAAAATTACACGTCTGATCAGATATCAACATGTAATCGACTACCAGGACCATGTAATCGATTACAACATGAAAAATTACACGTGTCTGATCAGATATCACCATGTAATCGATTATCAGGACCAAGTAATCGATTACACTGTGTCAACAGCCCAAAATTGTCATTTCTCGCCCAGGCGAGACAACTCTCGCTCAGGCGAGACTTCCTGGACTGATACTATAATTTTGAATACTAAAATTCGGGGTGTTACAAGGCATCTCTCGCTCAAGCGAGGAACTTACAACCTCGACAGGTCCAAAACATCACTTTTCTCGCCTAGGCGAGCTAACTCTCGCTCAGGCGAGAATCCTTCCGTATAGCGCAGGATTTCACCCTTCCAGTTGAGCCTTTCTCTCCCAAGCGAGCCAACTCTCACTCAGGCGATGTAACGACCCAAATTCTAACCTTGAAATTTTTTCATTTATTTTAATCCTTTCTTACATACAGTCGTCGCCTTCATTAAAAACTGTCAAATATCTCTCTTTGAAAATACTCTTTACCCTATCATATTATCATACAAATTTATGTTGCGGAAAAACATAATTCATTCAGATAGCATTTACCACATACATCCAGTTATGGGTTTTCCAGGGTTATAACGTCCATAACTACATGTTACCATATTATCCTAATCAGATTACATTTATCCTAAAATACTATCAAATCAACTACAATGTCAAATAGCAATAAAGACAATCGAGTAAATAAACACAAAAACTTCCTAATTGAGCTTCATCCTCAAAATCCTTCATTTACCTACAATGGGATTATCATAAACAACACACAAAACAAAAGGGAGTAAGTCATTAGTTCAAAACTAACATCACATGATAACCCACATTCAAATACAATTAAGCTTTAATATAATTCTTAAACACACATACGGAATTGTAAACATTCAAATCATCTTCCTTTAATTTCCACTTTACTCATATTCATCCTATAGTATATATATCCCATAATATATATTCTATAGTATGCATATTACGTTCGTTCAAAACATTATCTGTCTCGTTATTCATATCCACCCTATAACATATATATCCCATAATATATATCCTATAGCATGTATATTACTTTCTTTCTCAACATCTTCCTTTTTATCGCTCATATTCACCCTATAGAATATATATCCCATACTATATATCCTATAGGATGCATATGACATTCATGTGACATTCATGTGACATTCACATTTCTCATCATTTATATTCACCCTATAGAATATATATCCCATACTATATATCCTATAGCATGCATACGACATTCATGTGACATTCACATTTCTCATCATTCATATTCACCCTATAGAATATATATCCCATATTATATATCCTATAGCATGCATACGACATTTATGTGACATTCACATTTCTCATCATTCATATTCACCCTATAGAATATATATCCCATACTATATATCCTATAGCATGCATACGACTTTCATTACTCCGAGTCATATTTCCATTGGTACTCCCCCAATAATATTGATTTCCTTTGAGTCATATTTCCATTGGTACTCCCTCAATAATATTGATTTCATTTGAGTCATATTTCCATTGGTACTCCCCCAATAATATTGATTTCATTTGAGTCATATTTCCATTGGTACTCCCCCAATAATTAAACCGTAAATTCACCTCTAACCATTATCAACATACCCATATATGTTCATAATGATTAAGTGATTCACATTTTATCTATTGTCCATAACAGAAAGTCCACACATTTTCCAACATAATGCATAAATTAAAGACTTATCCTTACAAGCACTTTACCTCTTTCACATACCTCATTCATATCAGCAAGTATGATTTAGAGACACTTATCCCTTACTTCGGTGAGCGTTGGGGATCGTTTTCGAGTAACTTTAAAATTCTCCTCCGCGATTTCCTCCAACCTTAGGATCTCTTCTCATTTTCACCAATAACAACAATGTCAGTCATTTATTCAAAATAACACATAAATAACTCGTATTTCATCATCAAATACACAAGGGATTCATATATATTCAATATTTCCAAAACTACTTCAATACAAGTTTCTAAATATTAAAACATACATGCTTATCTCATACATCAACATTCAAGCACAAACTCATCATCCACATCTAACATTTCATCTCTTTCTCTTTATACCCATATTCTCATTTTGGGGGATTTTTGGGGTTTTCATGAATAACCCACAAAACCTTTCCATTCATAAACTATCAACTCTAAATCAAGAGTTCACAAGAGAAAAACATCATAAACGAACCATAACTCTAAAGGGTGAGTTTCCATGGTTTCTCATGTTTTGAAAATAGATCCAACATACCCAAAACAAGTTAGAGAGGAAGAAGAAGAATGAAAAACAAGAGGTTTACCTCTTCTCAAGCTCTAAGATGAGTCCTAAGGCTCATTGCTCTTGAAAAGCTCTATTCTATCTCTTCTCTTCAAGTTCTAACCCTAAAATGTGTTTGGGGTTTCTATTTTAAAGAGCACTCGTCGGGTTCTCGCTCAAGCGAGCCCTTTCTCGCTCAGGCGAGAAAATCCCGCCTATTTTAAAAACTCAGATCTGACCCTCTCGCTCAAGCGATGGATTCTCGCTCAAGCGAGAATCTCACAGTCCCAACAGGCTTCCTCTCGCTCAAGCGAGGGATTCTCGCTTAGGCGAGAATCTCACAGTGTCAACAGCCCCAGTTTGGCATTTCTCGCCCAGGCGAGGCAACTCTCGCTCAGGCGAGAATCTTCCAGTATAGCCCAGGATTTCACCCTCCCAGGTGATCCTTTCTCGCTCAAGCGAGACTTCCAGGACTGATACTATAATTTTTAAAGACTAAATTTCGGGGTGTTACAGGCGAGACCACTCTCGCTCAAGCGAGCCAACCCTCGCTCAGGCGAGAATCCTTCAGTATAGCCCAAGATTTCACCCTCCCAGGTGAGCCTTTCTCGCCCAGGCGAGAATCCCTCGCTCAAGCGAGAATCCCAGGACTGATACTATAATTCTAAAGACTTAAATTTAGGGTGTTAAACGTAGTGATATACTTTCGCTGTGAAATTGATAATTTAATAAAGTTAAGTAAAAACTTAGAATTAAATACACTTAAAACTATTTCCTTTGTTTATACTTTTGAAAACATGCTCCATAACTTGAGCTAAAGTTTGCTATATTGCTTGAGCCAAAGCTTGCTAAATTGCTTGAGCCAAAGCTTGCTACATTGCTTAAGCCAAAGCTTGCTACATTACTTGAGCCAAGGTCGCAAGCCAATCATGGTCGGCTAAAAACGAGTTTTATTTCCATTGGTACTCCACCAATACATAAACAGTAAATCCACACCATCATCATTAGAAACATACCCATATATGCTTATAACAATTAAGTGATTTACAGTTCATTTCTTTATTCCGAGTTTTATTTCCATTGGCACTCCACCAATACATAAACAGTAAATACACACCATCATCATTACAAACATAGCCATATATGCTTATAACAATTAAGTGATTTACAGTTCATTTCATCGTCCACAATCAGAAACATCCACGCATTTTCCATCACAATGCATAAGTTAAAGCTTATCCTTACCTCGGTGAGTGTTGGGTTTGGTTCCTGGTAACTTCGCAAGTTCCACCGACACTGCCGCCAAATTAAGGATCTTTCCACATTCCCACCAAATAACACAATGTTAGTCATTTGTTTCAAATATCACATAAACAACTTATATTGAATTATTTAACCATACAAGATATTCATCACATTTTTCAACATTAGAAAGTAAACTCATCTTCTACCTCTAGCATTTTACTCATTTTCCCCTTTAACCACATTTTCACATTAGGGTTTTGGGGTTTTTATGAATCAACCCCCAAACCCTTTCCATTCTTGAAATACTAACTCTAAACCAAGAGTTTACAAGATAAAAACAACATAAAACGAATCATAACTCGAAAGGATAAGTTTCCATGGTTTCTCTCATCTCGAGAAGAGATCAAACATACCCAAAATAAGTTTCAAAGGGAAGAAGAGAGTTATAATCAAGAGCTTTACCTCTTCTCAAGCTTCTAAATGACTCATAAGCCTTCTTGCTCTTGAAAAAGCCCTCTTCTCTCACTTCTCTCTAGGTTAACCCTCATAAATGTGTTTGGGGTTCCCTATTTAATGTAACAGTGTCGGGTCCTCGCTTAAGAGAGCTCATTCTCGCTCAAGCGAGAAAATCCCGCCCATTTTAAAAACTCGGATCTGACCCTCTCGCCTAGGCGAGGCATCTCTCGCTCATGCGAGGATCCTCTCGCTCAAGCGAGGATCTTACAGCCTCGACAGCTCCAAAATATCACATTTCCTCGCTCAGGCGAGCCAATCTCTCGCTCAAGCGAGACCACTCTCGCTCAAGCAAGCCAACTCTCGCTCAGGCGAGAATCCTTCCGTATAGCCCAGGATTTCAGCCTCCGAGTTGAGTCTTCCTCGCCCAGGCGAGCCAACTCTCGCTCAGGCGAGACACCCTCGCTCAGGCGAGAATCCTCCAGTATAGCCCAAGATTTCACCCTCCCATGTGAGCCTTTCTCGCCCAGGCAAGAATCCCTCGCTCAAGCGAGAATCCCAGGACTAATACTGTAATTTTAAAGACTTAAATTTAGGGTGCTACACGTAGTGATATACTTTCGCTGTGAAATTGATAATTTCCACAGCGTAGTGATATACTTTCGTTATGGATGATAAGATCATTTAACAACAACAATTGAAGCTCCTGATATCTTCAACAATGAAGTCTTTTACTTTCTCTATGCAATTTATATCTGCCACAACGCAAACTAAATATTTCGCTGTTGAAGGCTTATCAATATAAAACTTAAAACATTTGAAAACCTCTTTTACGCTAACTCTTTTTCTCAGAAGCAGCTAGCAAAACTGAAAACCTCAAAATCTTTCACCCATTCAACATCAAAACTTCCATATTCCTCAAAATTTCATAAATTCAACATCGAAAATCATTCACGCATTGAACCTCAAAATCATTCAAGCCAAAATCATTCACGTATTCAACATCAAAATTTATTTCTCTCATTCAATATCGAAAGTTCACTAATTCTGCACCGAATTGAAAGTGAGTTTTCAATTCAACATCAAGTAAATACTTGCTTATATTGAGTCAGATTTCATCTTTATTACATGAGTTATTATATGCCCGAATTCATTTAGATTGTATTTAGTTAGGGTTCCTCATTTAGCTTGTATTACATGAGTTAGGATTTTTCCTAATAATGTATTTGCTTGCTATGTGAAATTAAATCAATGTTTTAGAGATTTATGTTTCCCCAAAATCAAATTTCAATCATATAATTTAGATTGTATTTAGTTAGAGTTCCTCAATTAGCTTGTTTTGCAAGAGTTAGCTTGTAAGGTGAGTAGCGACTTAATCATTTAGGGATTTATGATCCCGAATATAAATTTCAATTATTAACTCAATATATTATGACAATTTCTTTCTAGAAAATGGATGAAAGAATTGATCGAATATAGATGAGTGTCAACCGATTGACGAAGGAGTATGAGGATGGAGTGAAATCATTTTATAAATTTACATATGAGAATGCTGAAAACTCTAACCGAATTGTATGTCCTTGTTTGAAATGTTGTTATTCCAACCGAATTACCGCGGTTGAGTTAAAAGTTCATTTAATCTGTCACAGTATCGATCAGAGTTACACATGTTGGACAAGGCATGGTGAGAAAAGCCTTGATGAGATGCATATGAAAGAAAACAACACTAATGCAAATTAAGGAGATCGTTTCGATGAAATGACAAACGTTGTCGAAGAGGATCTTCAGGATCGTCCTGAGATGTTTCACTAGTTGATAAGTGATGTTGAGAAACCATTATATGATGGTTGTACTAAATTCACAAGATTGGCAGCTATGTTAAGGTTGTACAAGTTAAAATTTGTTAATGGATGGACTGATAAGAGTTTCATAGACCTACTGGCACTTCTTAAGGAAATATTGCCCGAGGATAATGTGCTTCCTTCTCGAACCTATGAAGCTAAACAAATGTTATGCTCCATTGGCATGAATTACAATAGGATACATGCTTGTGAAAATGACTGCATCTTATTTCTTAATGAGTATGCTTCATTGAAGTATTGTCCTAAATGTAATGCACCATGTTATAAGAATGAAGACTCAATTGCCAATAAGGTTGTATGGTATTTTCCTATCAAATCAAGATTTAAGCGTATGTTCAGCAACGCTAAAGATGCAAAGAATTTGACATGACATGCTGATGAAAGGATTAAAGATGGCAAGCTTTGGCATCCTACAGATTCTCCTCAATGGCGAAAAATTGATCATGACTACCCTAGTTTTGGTCAAGAATCAAGAAATCTACGCCTTGCATTGTCAACTGATGGAATTAATTCACATAGTGTTCAAAGTAGCTCCCACAATACATGACCAATGATGTTGGTGATATACAACCTCTATCCTTCCCTGTGCATGAAATGCAAATATGTGATGATATCTATGTTAATTTCTGGACCTAAAAAACCAGGAAATGACATAAACATATATTTAACTCCACTAATTGAATACTTGAAGCAAATGTGGGAGATCGGTATATATGTATATGATGTATATAGGGAAGAAAGGTTCAACTTGAGGGCTTTGTTGTTCGGCACAATCAGTGATTTCCCTGCGTATGGTAATCTTTCAGGATATACTACAAAAGGGAATTTTGCATGTCCTGTATGTGAAGACCATACTCATTCAAATAGGTTGCCACACTATAAGAAGAATGTCTACCTTGGTCACCGTATATTTTTGCATGCAAATCATCAATATCGTCGATGGAGAAAAGCATTCGATGGGAATAATGAAGAAAGTCGTGCTCCTTTGCCGTTGACGGGTGACCAATTATTTCAAAAGCTAAAGAGTTTGAATAATAAATTTGGTAAACCTTTTTTTGCAAAAATTATCACAATTGGTGGGTGGAAGAAAAGGTCAATCTTCTTTGAATTTTCGTATTGGAGCTCATTATATGTAAGACATTTTCTCGATGTTATGCATATTGAAAAAATGTATTTGAAATTCTCCTTGTTTCTTTACTCAATATCCCTGGTAAGTCCAAAGATGGCTTGAATGGAAGATTGGACATGGTTAGTATGGGAATAAGAAAGTAATTAGGGCCAATAATGAAGGAAAACGTACATTTTCTACCTCCAGCAGCTTATACTTTGTCGAGGAATGAGAAATTAG
Source organism: Lupinus albus (assembly GCA_009771035.1). Lineage (NCBI taxonomy): Eukaryota > Viridiplantae > Streptophyta > Magnoliopsida > Fabales > Fabaceae > Lupinus > Lupinus albus. The sequence goes on along the minus strand of CM020013.1, from coordinate 3,124,153 downwards.
AATTTAGTAAATTTATTGACGATGTCAAAGTTCCAGAGGGGTACTCTTCCAACATTCGAAATCTCATATCAATGAAAGACCTCAAGTTAATAGGTCTTAAGTTATGCTTCTTCTTCAAGGCAATTTGTAGCAAAGTGATTGACACTGTGAAATTACCTGCATTGCAAAGACAAATTATTTTGACTTTGTGTGAGCTTGAGATGTATTTCACACCTTATATTTTTGACATAATGGTCCATCTTAGCATTCATCTTGTTCGAGAGATACAACTATGTGGTCCTTCCTACATGAGATGAATGTACCATTTTAAAAGTTATATGAAGATATTAAAAGGGTATGTGAAGAATCGATCAAGACCAGAGGGTTGTATTGCTGAGCAATATATTGTTGAAGAAGCTCTTGATTTTTGTAGCGGATAACTTCAACATGGTGATTTCATAGGCATTCCAAAGCCTCGGTATGCAAAAGGAATATTTGGTGAAAGGATTATTGGGAAAGAAATATTGAGTATACCAAGAAGGGAATTGGAGCAATCACACTTGTATGTTTTACATAATGCCGACGAGGTTGAGCCATATGTTGAAAGACACATGGAGATGCTTAAGAAGTCTAACCCAAGTAAGAATGAAAATTGGATTTCCAAAGAGCATAATCGGTGTTTCATAAAGTGGCTAAAACATCATATTGATGAAGAGTTGAATATAAATGTGGATTCCATTTTCGAAAGATTGAAATGGTTAGCCAATGGTCCAAGTATTCATGTCTTATCCTACAGTGGTTTTAATTAATAGGTTCACATTTTATACTGAAAAACAAGATAATTAAAGTAAAATGCAAAATAGTAGTGTGACTGTTGTTGCTCGAACTCTACATATGTCAAGTGCCAAAGATAGAAACCTAATATACGCAAACATGTCATACTTTGGGGTCATTAAACAAATATGGGAGTTGGATTACACAATATTTCAGGTGGCAGTTTTTTGTTGTATGTGGGTTGATAACAATAATGGCTTTCGAGTTGATGAATTAAGGTTCATGCAGGTGGATCTTAATAGGCCAAGATATAAAGATGAACCATTTATTTTAGCATCCAAGGCTCAACAAGTATTCTGTTAGTGACCTAACAAATAAGAAATGATCCATTGTTCTATTGACCAACAAAATCATCATCAATAATATAGATGATCAAGAAGATATTGATGCTGAAGATGATCCTTTCTTTGGGATATCATTGTCGCATGAGAGTGGGCCAATAACTAAGAATGATGATTTATATACAAGAGGTGATCATGATGAGGGCCTTTGGGTGAATGAAATTTTTACTAGAGAAGATAATAATATTACAAGCCAAAAACTATCAAAGAAGAGGAAACATTAGATGCATATCTTTGTATAAATATAACATAATTTTATTTGTTTGTAATTAACACTTTTACTTATATAGCATTGTGTTTATAATTTTGTTTGTTTGTTTGGAATAATATTCTTGGTTTGCATTGTGTTTATAATTTTGTTTGTTTCATTGTGTTAATGTGTTGTTCTAGCTTGAATATATACAATATAGTAAGTTTTTTGAGAGTCTGCTGGAGTGCTGGTTGAGTGTGTGTTGTGGATATTGGATAGTGAGAATAATCAACAGCCCATTCTAAGAGGAAATCTATAAGCCGCTTTTGTAATAAAGCGCTAGTAATATGAGCCCTACAAAAATAGTGGTTGTTGCATTTTAATAAACAGCACACTCTAAGAGGAAATCTATACGTCGATGTTGTAACAAGGCATGTGAGAGCATTGAATAAAATGTGGCTACTTAATAATGCGTTGTCTTATGTAAACTATCAGACAACGCGACATATACCGTGTGCTGTCATACGTAACACATAAGACAACGCATTGTTTAAGTTGTGTTGTAGTATACAAACATTATGAAAACACAACTACTTACTAAAATAATGTGTTGTGGTATACAAACATTACAACAGCACAACTTATATCAGCCGCTATTCTACTATATTGTCTTGTACAGCGCTACGTGTGAGGTGTGTTGTTATATATTTATCATAACACAACGTCAATTGTAGTCCACGCTGTTATATTTGTCAGTTCTTTAACAGCGCATGATTTAGGTTGCGCTGTTGTAAAATGTGGTATTCAACAGCGAAATAAGAAAGCGCGGTTAATGAATATTATTTACAACTTCGGTCAGACAGACAGCGACGGGACGCGCTATCCTAAAGCCAAAAAAGTGTTGTTGCTCAACGTATCTGGCGTAGTGCCTTGTTTCATATCTCCATTAGGATGGAACCTTGGAAGCCTCCTCCTCCCATTCTAATAATAGTGTAGTTGGTTAGGTATTGGACTAGAAAATAATAATTTCAAAATATAGTAAGATTTTAAAAGATATAATAATTAATAAATTGTTTTTATTTTTGTATTCCTGATTAAGGGTCTTTTATGGCTCATAATTGAGAGATATTTGACTCATAATTGAGTCAATATTATGTAGGAAAATTTTTAAATATACTTTAATAGTGGTTGGAGACTTTATATATAGTTAAAGATACTTAATACATACTAAAGATGATGAAAAATACTATCATCATATATAGTCAAGATCTTTCATGTCAAATCTTCGAGAAGAAATATAGAACTAGAACTTGAGCAGAAGTGTACTTTAATGTATTCATTGAGAATATGATGGATGAACTATAGTTGTCCTTAGTCTTGTATGCAAATGCATGTTCATAGTAGAACATGTAGGTTCTTTGGCCTTCCAATGGTAGACCACCCTTAGCCTTAGTTTCTCCTCTAATGGGATGAAGAGAATAATGATTTTGTTGTTGTTGTTGTGGTTCATCTTATGGTCTACTGTAACGACCCGATTTTCTACCCTTGAAAATTTTTCATTTATTTTAATCCCTTCGTACATACAGTCGTCACCTTCATTGAAAACCCTCAAGTATCACTCTTTAAAAATACTCTTTACCCCGTTATATTATCATACAAGGTTATGTTGCGGAAAAACATAATTCATTCAAATAGCATTTACCACATACAACCAGTTATGGGTCTCCCAAAGTTATAAAGCACATAACTACACATATCCATATTAATCTAAACGGATTTACAGTCATCCCATAATGTTATCAAATTAACTACAACGTCAAGTAGCAAATAAAGACAAATAGGTTTATAAACACAAAAGCTTCCTAAGTGAGCTTCTTCTCAAAATCCATCATTTACCTACAATTGGATTATCATAAACAACACACAAAACAAAAAGGAGTAAGTCATTAGTTCAAAACTAACATCACATGATAATCCACATTCAAATACAATTAAGCATTGATATAAATCATAACCACAAATAAGTAAATGTAAACGTTCATATATTCTTTCTTTCATTTCCACGTTATTCATATTCGTCCTATAGTATATATATCCCATAATATATATTCTATAGCACGCCTACTACGTTCTTTCGAAACCTCATACTTCTCATCATTCATATCTACCCTATAGAATATATATCCCATACTATATACTCTATAGCATGCATACGACTTTCATTGTGACATTCTCAGTTCTCATCCTTCATATTCACCTTATAGAATATATATCCCATACTATATATCCTATAACATGCATATGACTTTCATTGTTCACATCTTCCACTTTATCATCCATATTCACCCTATAGAATATATATCTCATACTATATATCCTATAGCATGCATACGGCATTCATTACTCCGAGTCATATTTCCATTGGTACTCCCCCAATAATTTTAATTCGTTTGAGTCATATTTCCATTGGTACTCCCCCAATAATTTTAATTTCATTGAGTCATCTTTCCATTGGTTCTCCCCCAATAATATTACTTTTATTGAGTCATCTTTCCATTGTTTCTCCCCCAATAATGTTACTTTTATTGAGTCATCTTTCCATTGGTTCTCCCCCAATAATGTTACTTTTATTGAGTTATCTTTCCATTGGTTCTCCCCCAATAAGATTGAATTCATTTTGAGTCATATTTTCTTTGGTACTCCCCCAAATAGATTGAATTCGTTTTTGAGTCATATTTCCTTTGGTACTCCCCCAAATAGATTGAATCTGTTTTGAGTCATATTTCCTTTGGTACTCCCCCAAATAGATTGAATTCGTTTTGAGTCATATTTCCTTTGGTACTCCCCCAAATAGATTGAATTCGTTTTGAGTCATATTTCCTTTGGTACTCCCCCAAATAGATTGAATTCGTTTTGAGTCATATTTCCTTTGGTACTCCCCCAAATAGATTGAATTCGTTTTACAAAACAGAAAAGTCACGCATTTTCCAACATAATGCATAAATTACAAACGTATCATTTTAAACCATTACCTCTTTCACATACCTCATTCATATCGGCAAGTATGGTTTAGAGACACTTATCCCTTACCTTGGTGAGTGTTGGGAATCTATTCCGAGTAACTTTAAAAGTCTCCTCCGCGATTTCCTCCAACCTTAGGATCTTTCCTCATTTCCACCAATAACAACAATGTCAGTCATTTATTCAAAATAACACATAAATAACTCGTATTTCATCATCAAGCATACAAGGGATAGAAGGAGAGCTTACCTTGGTGGTGTTTGTTATGAATGTCGAAAGACCCTAGGGTTGGAGGAGACGAAGGAGAGCTTAACAAAGCTACCTAAGCAAACACTAGCGGATATTCAGATGAGAGAGCAACATTAGACTTAGTGGTAATAGAAAATAACATTGGAAACTCCAACGATACTCACTAGTTGGAGGGTTTCCATAGACCAAGAGCTTCATGCACAAGAATCAAAATAACTTTTTCATAATTCATGCATCAAGGTATAATTAACCAAGCATTAGTACATAATCTCGAAAGATATTTTCCCCATTGTCAAACAGAACATGTTACGCACAAATTCCTCATTTCATTCACAGAAGAAAATTCACTTGGGTACATAGTTCTTTCAAATCTTAATATATTGAAATACTAACGAGTTCTTAAATATCCTCTCGTTACATTTACTGAATAAAAACCGATCCCTTTTTCGAAGGAGAGTTATGACTTTCTTAGCCGACACTGGCCCCATACTACTAGCATGGTCAGAGATCTCGCACAGATCCCTAACCGCCACAACCTTGTTAGCACTATTCAATCATAACATGATTTGCCAACAATTAGTCCATCCCCAGAACTTTATCTAACTGGGATAACGACAAGTAGACTGAATCTACGGTAAATATCACACCATTTACCACAACCAGACTCTAGAACATAAACGTCGACACCACCACCAGCACAAAGATTGGGGTCGACGCGACCAAGTCGGAAGTAATGACTCAGTTTACAATTTCAGTCGGTTTTCACATTTATCATATATAAGGGAGTGTGTCGCTCCCGAATCAACAACACTAAACAAGAAATACCTGTCACCATGCGTTTACCTCTCGCTGGGTCATCAACACCCGATGTCCCTGCGCCACTTGGGGTAACCATCCGACCGTGGTCCCTTGCCTCCCCAGCATGCATGACATTAGGTCTCCGATCCAGCTTGGGACAATACCTTTTAATATGCCCAAACTCCTTGCAGTGCAAACATCCATTCCCTTTTCCCGGGCATGTACTTCCATAGTGAAGTCTACCGCACTTGTTACACTAGTCAGTAAGCTAATTTTAACTCACTCAAGTCAGGAAATCACATAGTCTCATAACAAGTCGGATGTCATCATACCAAAGCCACATGCTTTAAACATTCAATACACACAATCTCAACTAGTCAAATTTTTACACATGTTACAAAGAAGCAAGTAAGGCCATGCCCTAGGTCGCAGAATTAACTATGCTCTGATACCATATAGTAACGACCCGATTTTCTACCATTGAAAATTTTTCATTTATTTTAATCCTTTCTTACATACAGTCGTCACCTTCATTGAAAACTCTCAAGTATCACTCTTTGAAAATACCCTTTAACCTATTATATTATCATACAAATTTATGTTGCGGAAAAACATAATTCATTTAGATAACATTTACCACATACATCCAGTTACGGGTTTTCCAAGGTTATAACGTCCATAACTACATGTCACCATATTATCCTAATCAGATTACATTTATCCCAAAATGCTATCGAATCAACTACAACGTCGAATAGCAATAAAGACACTCAAGTAAATAGACACAAAGACTTCTTATTTGAGCTTCATCCTCAAAATCCTTCATTTACCTACAATGAGATTATCATAAACAACACGCAAAACAAAAGGGAGTAAGTCATTAGTTCAAACTAACCTCACATGATAATCCACATTCAAATACAATCAAGCTTTGATGTAATTCATAAACACACATACGAAATTATAAACATTCAAATCATCTTCCTTTAATTTCCACTTTACTCATATTCATCCTATAGTATATATATCCCATAATATATATTCTATAGTATGCATATTACGTTCGTTCAAAACATCATCGGTCTCGTTCTTCATATCCACCCTATAACATATATATCCCATAATATATATCCTATAGCATGTATATTACTTTCTTTCTCAACATCTTCCTTTTTATCGCTCATATTCACCCTATAGAATATATATCCCATACTATATATCCTATAACATGCATACAACATTCATGTGACATTCACATTTCTCGTCATTCATATTCACACTATAGAATATATATCCCATACTATATACCCTATAGCATGCATATGACTTTCATGTGACATTCACGTTTCTCATCATTCATATTCACCCTATAGAATATATATCCCATACTATATATCCTATAGCATGCATATGGCTTTCATTTTGACATTCAGTTCTCATCCTTCATATTCACCTTATAGAATATATATCCCATACTATATATCCTATAACATGCATATGACTTTCATTACTCCGAGTCATCTTTTCATTGGGCCTCCCCCAACAATGTTACTTTCATCGGAGTCATCTTTTCATTGGGCCTCCCCCAACAATGTTACTTTCATCGGAGTCATCTTTTCATTGGGCCTCCCCCAACAATGTTACTTTCATCGGAGTCATCTTTTCATTGGGCCTCCCCCAACAATGTTACTTTCATTTGAGTCATCTTTTCATTGGGCCTCCCCCAACAATGTTACTTTCATCGGAGTCATCTTTTCATTGGGCCTCCCCCAACAATGTTACTTTCATCGGAGTCATCTTTTCATTGGGCCTCCCCCAACAACGTTACTTTCATCGGAGTCATATTTTCATGGGGCCTCCCCCAACAACGTTACTTTCATCGAAGTCATCTTTTCATTGGGCCTCCCCCAACAATGTTACTTTCATCGGAGTCATCTTTTCATTGGGCCTCCCCCAACAATGTTACTTTCATTTGAGTCATCTTTTCATTGGGCCTCCCCCAACAATGTTACTTTCATCGGAGTCATCTTTTCATTAGGCCTCCCCCAACAATGTTACTTTCATTTTTATAACAGAAAAGTCACGCATTTTCCAACATAATGCATAAATTACATACGTATCATTTTAAACCATTACCTCTTTCACATACCTCATTCATATCAGTAAGTATGATTTAGAGCCACTTATCCCTTACCTCAGTGAGTTTTGGGGATCGGTTCCGAGTAACTTTAAAAGTCTCCTCCGCGATTTCCTCCAACCTTAGGATCTTTCCTCATTTCCACCAATAACAACAATGTTAGTCATTTATTCCAAATATCACATAAACAACTTATTTTGCATCATTTAATCATACAAAATATTCATCATCAATATTCAACCATCTAAAACATGCATAACATCTCATATTTCAATATTTCCAAAACTACTTCAATACAAGTTTCTAAATATCAAGCATACATGTTCATCTCATATAACAACATTAAAGCACTACTCATTATCCACATCTAACATTTCATCTCTTTCTCTTTATACTCATATTCTCATTTTGGGGGTTTTTGGGGGTTTTTCATGAATAACCCATAAAACTTTCCATTCATCAAATACCAACTCTAAACCAAGAGTTTACAAGATAAAAACAACATAAAACGAACTATAACTCTAAAGGATGAGTTTCCATGGTTTCTCATGTTTTGAAAATGAATCCAACATACCCAAAACAAGTTAGAGAGGAAGAAGAAGAGTTAGTAACAAGAGGTTTACCTCTTCTCAAGCTCCAAGATGAGTCTTAAGGCTCCTTGCTCTTGAAAAGCTCTCCTCTCTCTATTCTCTTCGAAGTTCAGCCCTAAAATGTGTTTTGGGTTTCTATTTTATAGACACTGCGATAAGTGTAATCGATTACAAGTATAGTGTAATCGATTACAAGTATAGTGTAATCGATTACACTATTTAAATTATAGAGGCATCGTCGCTATGTAATCGATTACCAACATGGTGTAATCGATTACATTAATACGATGTAATCGATTACCATAAGTGTGTAATCGATTACCATAAGTGTGTAATCGATTACCATAAGTGTGTAATCGATTACACAGTGTAAATTACAAAGGCATCGTCGCGATGTAATCGATTACCAACATGGTGTAATCGATTACATTGTGTCAGATGTACATATCTGATGCTTTTAATCATCATGTAATCGATTATCAGAACTGTGTAATCGATTACCAGGACTGTGTAATCGATTACCAGGACTGTGTAATCGATTACCAGGACTGTGTAATCGATTACACTGTGTCAGATGCACAGGTCTGATTAGTTTATCAGCATGTAATCGATTACCAGGAGTGTGTAATCGATTACACTGTGTCAACAGCCCAAAATTGCCATTTCTCGCCTAGGCGAGACAACTCTCGCTCAGGCGAGAATCCTCCAGTATAGTCCAGGATTTCACCCTCCCAGGTGATCCTTTCTCGCTCAGGCGAGAATCTCTCGATCAAGCGAGACTTCCAGGACTGATACTATAATTTTAAATATTAAAATTTGGGGTGTTACAGTATTGACTTGCCCATCGTGGTATTGGATTGCCTTAAGAGGTATTGACTTGCCCATCATGGTATTGGATTGCCTTAATGGTATTGACTTGCCCTTCGTGGTATTGTATTGCCTTGAATGGTATTGACTTGCCCATCATGGTATTGGATTGCCTTAATGGTATTGACTTGTCCTTTGTGGTATTGAATTGCCTTGAATGGTATTGACTTGCCCATCGTGGTATTGGATTGCCTTAATGGTATTGACTTGCCATTCGCGGTATTGAATCGTCGTTATGGTGTTGACTTGCCCATTGTGGTATTGGTGGCCTTAAGCAGCGTTGTAATTGCGGTAAATAGAGTATTATTCTGGTATGAAGTGGATAAGTGGACTCTGGTTGTAGTTATATTGATATGATCGATGTGATGGTTAAATACTTTCTCTATTTGTAATTTCTAATGTTTATTATTCTATTTAAATCCACCATGTCGATTATTGCATAATTTAATGACTGACTCTCTCTATGTTTCATTGTTGCTCAATCCATGGTAATTGGATAGTAGGTGAAGCGAAGGATTAAAGAACTCAGAGTTAGTGGACTTGCTTAGCTTTGCTTGGAAATATTATGGGTTGTCTGTTTGATTTGCGTCATGATATTTGTATTATTGGTCCCATATGTGGGGAAACCTTTTGTATTAGACTAAGTTAATTGAGTGGGTTTATGTGGATTGTAATGTAGGGATAATTTCCCTTTTCTGTTATATTAAGTCTTACCTACTTGGGTAAAATGATTTTGGGAATTGTCAATCAAATAGTTAATATTGAATGAGACTATATGAGTATTCGTCAATCAAATGATGGGAAACTAATCTATGTAATTATAAGGAATTATAATTATAATTTTGGAAATTTATGTTTTAAAATTTGAAAATTTTCTGTGAAAATTAAATCGGGTCGTTACATTAGGTATCTACACAATAATAATTTTCATGATAATCATGTCTATTGCCATAAACCTTACTTGAAATAGATCATTTTAATTTGACTACTTATAATAATGACCCTAAACACATTTAAATATTACATGTATAACCCAAAACTTCTTACATATTAAACTAGGTTTCTAAAAATATAAATATACTTCTATATTTTAGAGTTAATTACATAAACTACCATCCATTTTTATACATACAAAAACAACTCATAGTATATATATATATATTACATTGACTACTTCTGCAAAGGAGATGAGTGTAATCTTTTAAACAATAAAAATGGTGATGAGTGTCATTTGCTCTTAATTAATTAAAAATACATTAGCTACGATAAATTGATCATTTTAAATTTGCATATAGAATTTGATTATGAAATAACTCTTCTCTTTTGTATATTTAAGCAACATCTCCTTATAATTGTTGATATTTTCATAACGAACAAAAATATGAAGAGACATTGACTCCTTATACTATCTGAATTTGGCTCCATAATAAATAAACTATATTTTATGTAAATCTTGTGTGAGATTAAACAAAGTTGTATCATTTCTTCTCTAAACTATTATCATTAGCAAATATTTGTTTGTAAAATAAATGACAATTCATAAGAAGTACCCTGAAACTAAAATTCAATGTCAAAGTCAATATATTTTATTTTATCCTCAACACTTAAATTACTTGTTTCTAACAATAAAGGACTAGAACCAAAAAATGATCTAAATGAAATAATAGCGAATGAATTGTCATTTTGTTATCATTATTTAAATAATTATTGAAGATGACTAAAGATAAGGTAGACAACTCGTGATCAAATAAAAAAAATCACATTTTATATAAAAATAGATAATATTGTATAAAAATTGTTAAAATGATGTCTTTTTATATTAAAATATCATTACTAAGAATCAATATGACATTTGATGTAATAAAGGGAGAGAGAACATGTTGTTTGTTCCAAGGAAAGTTGGATTCAAGTTTCTCCATTAAAATGTGAGAAATTTTCATTGTCATACTTAACAATATAGTATGTGTCAAAACTTCTCTCTCAGCATTCCCTAGATAATGAGTGACACAATATAAATGGGAATAAAAACGTTGTAAATTGTGAAAAAACTCATTTTAGTTCGTTACAAAAAAAATTATATATGCAAATTTACATATTATTTATAATCAAATTATATATGCATATTTACAAAGGAACAATTTACCCTAGTGAATGCATAATTAATTAAAAATAAATTGCACTGATACTCTACTGAATTTAACTTAATTACATTCATCACTTTTTTGTTTAAAAGATTGCACTCATTTCTTCGCAGATGTAGTTAATGTAATGTATGTAAATAAGCTATAAGTGATTTGTGTAAGTGCAAAAAATAAGATGAATAATTTGTATAATTTGACTAAAACTCAAGAGAAATCAACATAATTTAATCCATATTTTATTAAAAAAAAGTCAGTGGTGTTCTGATTTGGATATGTGTTATTTGGATTAAACGAAATAAAAAATTAAACAAGAAAAAAATAATTCATTAAATAAATCGAAATTAATAAAATGACAAATTCCTTGTATCCTTATAACTTTGAAAGGAATTGGAGAACACGAAGAACATCATCGATTAGAACATCATCAATTAGAACACAAATAGCTGAGAAGAACATCAATGAGGACTCATATATACAAGATTTATACTTCATTCATTGAGAAAAATGATAGAATTCTATGCTTATTAAAGAACAATCACATATAACAAACTCATCCAGTTGCTTCCATTTTCTTATGACAAATATCAATAGACATTTGTTGTAGCTGTTGTTGGTCTTGTTTTTTATATGAATATTGATTAGAGAAGGGGAGTTTTGTTGGAAGTGGAAAAAATTGGAAATATAAATTATTAGTAAGATAAAATAGATATAGATATAGAATAAAAGATACAAGATATGAGATTATATGTAAAATATGTTATTGTGCTTAGCTTTAGCCTTTCTCCATATAAAATTTTAGTATAGTCTAATTAAAGAGACATATATCAACAAAGTATTGGTCTAGTGATATTAGGTCCACTTGATCCCAAAAAAGACTAAAGGGACAACAAAAAAACAATTTATAGGAGCAACACTTGTTGGAAGAGACAATCACATACCCTTAAAATGATTAGTTCCTTACATTTGGTTATAGAAAACACATAAGCCCATTTTTATAAACAAAAAAAGCAGCCTTTAGACATATTATTAGTCTATCCTTGATGATTAACACTACATAAATAAAATCTGAAAGCTTATCTCCATGCCTATCAATTTCTTCATGAATTTGGTCACTTCAAACCCTTCATCTGGTTTCAAAAGCTCTTATTGCCATTGCAAAAAACACAGACCCAAAATCCCAGAAAATTAATACATTTTGATGTTGCCTTAGGATTAGGTGAAATGGGTATCAAACCGGTGATATGGTGATCAGTGTGTATTATTCCATATGTCATATGCTATGATTGATTGAAAAATATATTTAATTTAAATGGCCAACAAATATATTTTCAGATCAATCACAACTGATGTCACATGGAATGACATTTTATGGGACAACAAATATGCTCCCAAGTCGAGAGCTGATATGTTGTCTCAAAACGTATGTCACTCCATGTACCATCACAATTGTAATGTATTGACAAAATATATTTAAATTAAAAGTTTAATAATTAAATATTTTCTGATCAATTAAAACCGATGGTATATAGAATGACACTTTGTGTAACAGAATATGTGCTCCAATGTTAGTGGCCCTCCCTGGGGGGCCAACTAGTGATTTGGTGGGCAATTTTCTACTCTAGATTTACCAGCTGAGTTATCTGTTCAGGTTATATATCAAATATATTAGACAAATATATCAACACCTTGGTTCATTCATGAGTGATTGAGTGTATTAGACAAAGCCAATTTCACATATCTCATGGAGTTACACAAATACCACAATAGTGTCTTCATGGGCTAATGGAAACCCTCTCAAACTCACAATTATCCACTACAATCTTAATTTACCTGATTTTGGGACACAACAGAATTGTGTGGTCACATGAAAACAGTACACCTAGGGTGTCTTTATTACCAGATTTGTCACAAAACTAATTCCTGAACATGTAACCTTCAAAATAATACACTCTTATATTTGGTAAAAAATCCCAAGCATTATTAATTCCTAAGTTGGTCAGATCTAGCTCCAGACACAGTTCATCACTTTTCTTCCTTTTCTTGTTTCTAGTATGGTTACATAGACTCAATGGTTTTAGCTTTCTAAAGAGTTCATTTGCGAGTTGGGCTTTGGAGGGGAAGGAAGGGAAACAGAAGCCATCAGAGCCATGAAATACACTTGTGAGATGGCTATGAAATCTTCCATTTCGCTTCAAAACCCAACTCTGAAACGGACCCTAAGTGAATAAGTGAGCTCCTAGACCTTAGGGTCTGTTTGCAAGTTGGTTTTTGGGAGCGTAATGGAAGAAAATAAAAGACTTGGGAGCTATAAAATATTCTGATAAGATAGCTCTAAAGCCTTCCATCTACCCTTCGTTCCGCTCGAAAACTAGCTCGCAAATAGGCCCTAATATGACGAAGTTTGTTATCACCACTAGATGTTATTGAAGAGTAACAAAACTTTCTCCTGATCTACCCACCCAACTAGCCAAAACACAAGAATCCATACACTGGAATGAAGATTCCAAACACCATTCAGCAGTAATCAGTGCACATGGAAAAATCTCATCAATAAATAACAGAAGTGGAACTCAGTTCACTCCACCATGAGTCATGAAAGGACCTTGGAAAATGAAATTAGCATAGAATAGGATCCATACCTTAGTTTCACAAGTTGGCTTCTACAATCCCAAATATGAAGAGAAAAAGTTACAGACTTCTAAGCAACATAATTACACCACAAAATATCCAAGTCATGAGGACATAGTAGTGATAATAAACATGTGGATGCATATGTCTAGTTATAAGCTTGTCTAGTGTATTATGGTCATACAACTTCACTGACTATGAATCATAAAGATGGAACCAAAGGGGGGCCATAGCCAAAAAACAGACAATGATATTTTGAAGCATGCATCCACTAAACTGGATCTAGATCTTGAAGTAGAATGTCATCATCCATCTGTGAAATGATTCAAGCATTATCACTTGCTTACATGGGAAAGATAATTGAAGCATTACCATTTGGTAACAAATATGTAAGTTCAGTGCAACATCTTGCATACTTTTTAACCCATGTCCAATAATTTGGTGAGCTTGCTAACCAAAATTGAAACTTTTAGATAAACCAGATGTGTAAAACTTCAAATATCATAGGTGAAGCAGTATAAGGAAATGAATTAAAATGTCAACATACAAATATCCCGAATAACACAATTTTATGACTTCTTATTTGTTTGATGTGCTGTTGAAATGAGTACCGATACGATACTTTCAGAAAATGGTAGAAATAAAAGCTAGCAATGAAACATGATGCATGCATTCATAAAATACTAAATTTCCTCCGGCTTTATGTTTCTGATCCTCAGCTTAAGTGTGTGGGTAAAATGTAATGCTAACAGATATAACCCATGTCATATGCATTTGATGCAAGAAACCATAAATATCAAACTTATTATCAACTTTCATAAAAAACGGAAAGTTTTTTGAAGATAAGGTGCATTTATTACAATGATTAATAACTAATAAGTTATGAGAAGAAAGAGATTGTGGTACCTTTTTAGCCAATACTGTATGCCTGTCTGTGAGCAATTGTATGAAAAAGTCAACCAAAAGAACCACGACATGTTGATGATCCACAAAAGCATTTCTTTCTTCCGCCTTTCTGCGCACTGCTACCCTCAGCACCGGAAATTCCATAATCATATGTGAACTCTGTCACCGGGGGAATGTGCCTGAGTGCAAAAAATGCAACATGTAGGAAGGATTGATTGTTTTCTTCATATAAGACAGGTTGCCAGAAAACATTTGGGGAGCAACTATGATTCATGAATCTAGCTACATTTCCGACACTCTTGGCATTTACAATTAGAGGATATGGTATAGCATAGTCCTCACCGGAGTCGTTTGTACTCACTTCTTCCAGTACCCTAGGCTCATAATTCCACTTGAATGTATCAAAAATTCGGGTTGTGTCGAAAACATAGTCATCATCTCTTTCCCTCACAAGTTGACTTAACTTGACCCTATCAATAACTTCTCCTGCATACTCGCAAATAAAAGATCCAGCACGAATAGGATCCAGTGATCGAAGACCCCAACCTCTATCCTTTGTTTTGAACACTTCCATATGGTACTTCAAACCAGACTGGGATGCTCGATTTTTGCAGTTAGGAGAACACTGACATGCAGGGCCACATTCATGAACCAATTGCTTCCGACTCACGAGAACGCCATTGCCAATATATGGAAAATCACCATCAGTTTTTCTAATGCAAGAGCAGTTCAAATCACCAGGGGCACATGCTTTAGCACAGTTGCAGCCGTGCGAAGGCTGCATTAAATTGAATGATTTTGGATGTCTAAGAGATTGGAAATAAGTGAAATACGCAGGCGCCTTCTCATTATCAACGTCATTGACAAGTGATACAGGAATACTCTCAGCTCCTGAGGAGAGGTCAGAAAGAATAAGTCCAGTCCTTGAGGGGAAGCCAGCCTTCCACTTCCGAATTGATTTCCAAATGGAAAAGCCACTAGGTTGTCCAGGCATTCTCACCAACTTATATTTAAATACACCGCCGCCGCCGCTTTTGTCTCTATCCACCCATGAATCTTCGATTTTATACAAACCATCATAGACATAGATTTTTGAAGTTTGATTTGCACCCTCTTTTATACCTCGGATGACTCTTACTTCATTATGTTGTCGCGAACTTCTATCCAAAGCAAGATTACCCCTTTGAAGCTTCTGATCTGTCAGGTGCTTGTCTTTCTTGTTGAAGTTCTCACCTTGACCAGTATAAATTAAAACATCGTTATCCTCTGCCTCGTCATCATATTCTCCTGATGAAACAATGCTTATTGCCAGAGTTTCCTCCTCAAACTCACCTCTGATATGCAAGGAGTCAATTCCACCCATGGATTGAGCATGCAAACCAACAATACATAATTCCATTCGGAAGAAGAAAATGTCCCCAACCTCAACACCAGGCACTAGTCCTACTCTCTTCCTCTGGTTTGTCCGAATCCCTTTGCTCATCAAATTATTGCAAGCTTTTAAATCCGCACGCTTGATTATACCAGTGCTCGATTCCTTGGCATCTTCAAGTTGGCAGAGCCTTCTACGAAGTGCATCGAATGTCATGAGTATAAGATTAACCACATCACGATTACCGTCTTCTCTCAGATCTGGGGTAATGCCAACTAAATAACCCATATCAGTATATACCACCGGAGTTCTATCAACATGCTTCTTTTTCGATGATTTGGAATGCGATGCTGCATGTTTCTTGTTACCAAAACCAGAGGTTTCTCCAGCCCTATATGCTCGTAACGGAGCTGGTGTGGCAGGAACCCTTGGTGGTGCTGGCTGAGGTCCACCAAATGGGAAAAATGGATTAAACCCTGAAGGATACTCACCAGAGATTGGAGCTTGAGGAGACATTGAGAAAACCGGTATCATACTACGCATTGGTTTAACATCCAGAATCTTATACTTATCAATAGAACCTGCAGGAGGAACTGAGTTTTGGCCTACCCTTTCATCCATTGCAAAAAATAACCCTTTTCAACCAAGCTCACAGAGAATCAACCTTCACAAAATCACAAGCTGGAAAGTTACAACAACCCCTTCACTCAAACAAAAAAATCACCCCAAAACTTTGATTGAAACACCACTTTTCATTTCAGACAAAATAATCAAATTCACAACTTTACTTCAAAATCTCATCATTTTCTGATGAAAATCACAAAAGGGTCATGCAAAATCTTGAAGATGGTTTCATAAAAAAATGATTTTTCAGTAAAATCCCTAGAAGAAAATGAGATCAAGCATGGATTTTTACAGAAAATAGATGGACCCCACAATTTGTTTAGCTCTAACCAAGCTTGAGAGATCAATACAAGTACACAATTGTAAAAAAAATTAAAAAGGATGAAATTTTACGTTGAGAAAAAGACTCTGTAGGTGTTACCTTATAAGAGTCCTTTGATTGATGAAGAATTGTGCTAGGTCATGGATGAATCTGATACAAGAAAGAGAAAAGAATGGGTTTTGTTTTGTGGGTACGAACTACGAAGTACCAAACAGTGATTTGAAACTTGTGATGACCGAAATGGTTCAAAGTCACTAATATATTATTTTCGGTTAAATTATATTGATATTACTTATGTTTTTTTAAACCTAAAAACATTATACATATATTACACTAACTACGAGAGATTTGTGTAATTTTTTAAACAAAAATGATAACAAATGTAATTAATACAAAATATTATATATATTGTGAAAACAAGTTTAAATAAGATAAGGTCAATATCTATTTATTATTTTTGATTTGTTGCAAACTATATCAATACTTTTAAGGAAATATTTAAGTCAATCTTATAATAATTGTAACTAACAAATATTATTTTTAGTTTGTTATAATTATTTTTTTACTTATTTTCACAATATATCATATTTAGTTTAATTTATCCATCGAACTAAGTGTGATTTGTGCATGTTTAAAAAATGATTGAATGTTCTGTGTAAGAGATGTGAGTGTCCTACTGTGGAAAGTGGAAACATGTGATGTAATAAAGATTCACTGTGATTGTGTCCTTTGACACGTGAAAAGAAGTACCACGCTTACTTTTAATTTTATCCATTTTTATCATTCTAATTGTTAATTATATTTATTTTAATTTAGCTTATAATTTAATTATTTTCACTAACTAATAAAAATAATTTATCATCCCTATATCCTATATATTTTTTCTTTATCAACCAAAGATTTCCGAAATCAATCCAATTTTTAAGTACCTTAGTCATATACAAAAAGTAGGGATGGCAAAAATACCCGAATCCGTGGGTATCCGTCAAAATACCTGCAATGGGTACCCGCAAAATAGCTCATGGGTGGGAACGGGTATCATGATACCCGCGTATATATTTTAATTAAATATTTTATATTTAGTTATTATTAATTTAACATTATATTTGTTTATTTTATTATTACTTCATAATAAAATTTAGTAATGAGTCTATAATCATAAAATTATCATATACATGTCATATTATTTAAGTAAAAATTATTTTTATAGATCGATTATTGGAAAATATATAAAAATATAATTAGAATGAGAAACCCGTTGGGTACCCGCGAGTATCCGCTACCCGCATGGGTACCCGTAAATAGTGCGGGTACGGACACGGGTATGCACTACTCGTGCCCGCCCGTGCCCATTGTCATCCCTAACTAAAAGGGTTTGGCATAATCCCTCTAAAGTTAGATAAACATCATGTTAATCTTATGAAGAAATTAAACATTGAATCCCAAAAATAAAATGCTATTACATTAGTTCTTTAGTCAAACTCACTCTTAATCAAGGATTAACATAGTAGTCATTTAATCTTTTTGAGATTTAGTTAACTATTTCTTCAATTCATTAACTCACGTATTTATCTTCTTTCACATATTTACTATTTTTACATTCTTACAAATATTTGATTTCTTTGTTGTTATGAATGAATTTATTAATTATTGATTATTAATTTCATATGTATGTGTCTTTTTATTTACTTAATTTCTAAAGGTTTAGTGGTTATATTCTAAGTTCATTAATTTCTTTTATAAATTGTACTTATTTATTTTATTCTCATTTGCGGTTCTTAATGCATGCTTAGGAGTAAAGTTTTGTAAATTGAAATGCATATCTGAATTGTAACATAGAATTAAATTATGTAAATATATGTTAGAGCTAAATTAATTCATCCTTATCCATTTTTTCCTTTTTGCATTGTGAACAATTCTCTATGCCAAATTCATCTCTTCATCACTTCATATATGTTAGTATAAACCAATGTTATTAAAACCGTACTGGTTATCAAACTGGTTAGGGTACTGGTATAGTGGTACAGTGGTTCAACCAGTGGTTCAGTAATTAAACCGCATGCCGGTTAAACCGGACATACTTGCTTATATATATGTAAACCTATAACAAAAAATTTCAAATAAGTAAATATTCATATTTATAATCCATATTCATAATTTACTTCAAATTCACACAAACAAACAACATTAAGTCTTTAATAAAATTAAAGTCTAAAGTACAAAACATATATTGATCCAAAATTATCACTTAACAAACGCAAAATATAAATAAATGACCCAAGTATCAATCATTAAAGTTGAAGAATTGGTGAAGAATTGAAAATTTGAAATTTAAAAAAAAAAAATTAATGTACAAACCAACCGGTTTAAACCGGTTTACCGGTTTAAACCGGTTTACCGGTTTTGACCGGTTTTCAACCCTACACAAACTACCCCTAATTATATATACATTACATTGACTACCCATAAGTGTAATCTATTAAACAAAAAATGACGATGAGTGTAATTAAGTCAAATAAAATATGGTACATTGTTAATGCAATTCCAAATAGTATAAGAGTCAATGTATATTCATTATTTTTATTCGTTACAAACTGCATCAATAATTCTAAGGAGGTGTTTAAATTAATCTTATATTATATTGTAATTAACCAAAATAATGCATAGACACCGACTCTTATACTATTTGGACTTGTCTTCATAATGTAATATATTTTATTTGACTTAATTATACTAGTCGTCAGTTTTTGTTTAAAAAATTACACTTATCTTTCTTACAGGAGTAGTCAGTGTAATGTGTATATATAATTAGGGGTGATTTGTGTAGATTTTAAAAAGGTGTGAGTAATTTGTGTAATTTCACTAAAACTCAGGGGGTGTCAATGTAATTTACCCATTTTTTTAATAGGATGATAGACCGATCTCCTTGATATCCTTTTTTGGGTTGGGTTCCTCTCCAGTACTGGACTGTCCAGTACTAGATTGTGAGACCTAAAATAACTTGAAAGTATAAAAAAATATTTTAAATCAAAATAACTTAAAATCTACACCATTATTTTTTTTTAAAAATACATTTGTCACCATCTCTGGTCCAGTACAGTAGAGGATTCATGTTTCTTTTTTTGTGTCTATCATAATATATTTTTATAAGCAAATGTTAGTATAGTAATATTTTAATGAGTAAAACTTGAAATCTCAACCTCCTTGTTACTTTCTTACTTAAACCTTCAACCCTTACCATAGTAAGAATCTCTTATAACATCTTTTTTTAATGAGTTTTTGTTAAACTATTGTCAATCAGCATTTAGAACAGTTTGTATGTCAATGGAGGACCATTGCTCAGCACATTTTGATAACAATTATGTTAGTTTTACACAATTTTCTGTCACATGACTTTCTACCCTTCCTTTTCTTGGTCAAAACCAATAATTCATGATTCCCAATACAAGATTATGTGAACAAATTTTGATGACTATGATCCTACATCTTAATGAAATTATCATTGTGTTGAAGCAACACTTTTCAGTATTATACCACAAAATACCAGCACTTTTTGCTATTAAAAAATCCAGCATGATTATGAGCTAACATATATTAATATATATAGTTGGGAAGTAAGTCTCATGTCATCTATCTCATTGTTTCAGGAATGGTTTAAATACTTATTGGACTACTCCTCTCATTGTCAATTAGTTTTGAGATGAAACCTTAACATGGTATCAGAACCGGAGCCTAACTTTTTTCCGGTTATCATGGGTCAAAAGATGCCCTTTAGTTATAGGACAAATGTAACTTTTTTGTTTGGTCCGACAAACTTATGTGGATGAGATATGTTTGGAATTAAGTCTCACATTGCATATTTCATTGTCTTGGGAATGGTTTAAATACCTGTTGGGTTACTCCTCACATTATCAATTAGTTTTGATATGAAACATTATCTATTTATTAGATAAGTACATTTAAGTTACAATAATAGTATGATCTTCGGGTGGAACATTTGGAGTAAGCTTGACAAATTAACCTCTAGATCATCTTTTGGCAACGAAATTCAACACTTTCTTCAAAATAAGCAACTGCAGAACTAGCATCACTCATTGCTGGCTGCATAAAAATCATGTCAACATCCACATTAAAATTTGCCTCCATTAAACATGTCATGGAATAAAATTCTTGCATTTTATGATACAAGAAAATATAGGTATAGAAGAAACACAGTAGACAAAAGCAAAACATATGATAATCCACAAATGTAAACAAAAATGTTGAAATGTGCCACAACTTTCTAGAGACTTCTATACGAATGTGACATATTTAACTTTGTTTCTAGATACTTCTATAAGAATGTGGCAATGCATAATATTTAGCTTGTGTCTAGAGAATTCTAGATAAATTACATTATGATATATATAACATGTATTATCTAGAAGTTTTATAAGATTTTTGAGGGGTCCTATAAATAGGACTTATGAGGTTCATCGTAAGAGGTGTGGTAATGAAATGTGTTTTATTATGTATGAAAATCTAGGCCCTTCAACCCACCAAAATACTCCTCCAACTATTCATCAATCAAATGTATATTTTCTTCATCTAAGAAATCTACTCCTATGCTCAATGTAAGGACCCAATTTTCATAACTAAAAAATTCTTTTTAAAACCTTATTCATGAAAGTGAAGTGATTAGTTTGAAAGATATTACTCAAACGATTTAGAAAACCTGATTAAATATATATATAAGTTTAAATCATCTTTCAGGTGTGGAAATAATCAATCATTCACTTCATTAAAACATGTCATTATCACTTCCTTTTAATTACATAAGATATACAATTATCCTTTCTCAAATAATACTTTTATTACAATCATTAATCAATCTCATATTACATACATAAATCATATACCATATTGAATACATAAAGCAACTACTCTAATTTGTACTCTTCTCCACAAGCGTCCAATGCACTACCGCTACCACCTGGATTCCAATACATACACATACAAGAAGAGACAAAAGGGAGTAAGAACCACTACGGCGACCGTAGCGTGAAATTACATGGAGTAATGACATTAAAGTATTAAACCTATACAACGTCTAACATCAATCATATTAAACATATACCAATCAACACATTATACCACATAATGCTCATATATCCAATTAGCATACTCATCATATCTCATTTAGACGATTCATTCAAATCTGTGCAACATACCATTTACCCAACTCAATCTTCATCAAGATCACCACACAATAATCTCTTCAATAAACAACCGCAATGCTATACTCAAGCTTTATCATACTTACCTAGCATTAAAACACTTTTCCTAGCAACGCCATACTTCCAAAACAATACTACACTCAAGGAACTAATCATCCATTGCTCCAAGAGCCAATACCACATGGGGAAATTATACACCACGAAGGTTGATCCAATACCACACCCAAAAGGGCAACTCATACATAGCTACGATTAGCCGTTACCAAAAGATAACTCATACATAGCTACGAATAGTTGTTACCAACAGGTAACTCTACATTGCTACATAACCCGTGCCAAGGTGTCGCTACATAACCGGAGCCCACGACATCGCATCCTTAACCCGAGCTAGGGTGTCGCTACATAACTGGAGCCCACAGTATCGCATCCTTAACTCGAGTCAGGAGTCGCTACATAACTGGAGCCCACAGTATCGCATTCTTAACTTGGGCCAAGGTGTCGCTACATAACTGGAGCCCACAGTATCGCATCCTTAACCTGAGCCAGGGTGTCGCTACATAACTAGAGCCCACAGTATCGCATCCTTAACCCGAGCCAGGGTGTCGCTACATAACTGGAGCCCACAATATCGCATCATTAAACTGAGCCAGGGTGTCGCTACATAACTGGAGCCCACAGTATCGCATCATTAACCCGAGCCAGGGTGTCGCTAAATAAATGGAGCCCACAGTATCGCATCATTAACCCGAGCCAGGGTGTTGCTACATAACTGGAGCCCAAAGTATCGCATCATTAACCCGAGCCAGGGTGTCGCTACATAACTGGAGCCCACAGTATCGCATCATTAACCTGAGTCAGGGTGTCGCTAGATAACTGGAGCCCACAGTATCACATCATTAACCCGAGCCAGGGTGTCGCTACATAACTGGAGCCCACATTATCGCATACTTAACCCGAGCCAGGGTGTCGCTACATAACTGGAGCCCACAATATCGCATCATTAACCCGAGCCAGGGTGCACCTACATAACTGGAGCCCACAATATCATATCCTTAACCCGAGCCAGGGTGTCGCTTCATATCCCGGAGCCCACGGGGCTAACCATTCATGGTCGGCTAAAACACATTTTGTTTTCATTGTTTCAACATCAATTCATAAACAGCAAATTCACGCGACCATTATTACAAACACACACATATATGTTTATAATAATTAAGCGTCTCACCACTTCATCATTTTCATACACATCAAATTCACGCAACCATTATTACAAACACACCCATATATGTTTATAATAACTAAGCGTCTCACCACTTTATCATTTTCATAAACATTCCATTCACACATTTTCCATTACAATGTGCAAATTAAAGACTCATCCTTACTTCACATCTCACCTTAATATCCACAACCACAACCATGTCACAATATTCATATTCATCCAATTCTTTACTACATATTACCAACTCACAACGCAATCAATGTAACAAACACACCCATATATGTTTATAACAAATTAACCATCCATAACACACCATTATCATAAACAAAACCACACATAACATATTCTTTATCATATATCACATTAACGTTAGAACCATCTTTTACGACGGTGTATTACCATAAATGAGCATATTGCATTTTACTTAAATAAACGGTTTTCCCGCACATATACCTCCACTTTTATGGCTAATACATCCTCATATGAAATAAAGACTCTCTCATGGACCACAAACACCCAAGAGAGTTTTTATCCGTTAACGTGCTCCAATTCTTGAGGGAAATCGGAGAAGATGACTCTAATGAAATACTCTAAGACCACAATGGTCTTCTCCCTCACCTTAGGTTGTGTAAGCTCTGTTGCTCCGCAAAAGAGTCACATCTCCCTTCATCTCCTCCAACCTCCATTGTTGCTTTTTCACCTCCAAGCTTTTCCAAATGTGTCAGCACGAAGCAAGCGGAAGGTTTTGATGAGTTTTGAGGTTTAGTGGAGGGGAAAATGGTCCATTTGGGTGGAGCCACCGTTGGGAGAGCAAGAGGGAGAAAGACATTAGGGTTTCTAGATCCTTTTTCACTTTTATAGCTCTGACGCTCTCGCCCGGGCGAGAACGGCTCGCTTGGGCGAGAATTTCGCGACTTTTTCAAGTTTCACACTAGAACGCTCTCGCCCGGGTGCGTATTTATCGCTCGGGCGAGAATCGGGCAGTATGCTAAGGCCCCTCTCTAGCCTGGGCGAAAAGTCTAGCTTGAGCTAGAATTTGACAGCTTTTCCAGATTTCACTTTCGCTCAAACGACCACTTCTTCGCTTGGGCGAGGTTCTCATACTTCTCAAACTTAAAATATTGAGTCCCTCGCTTAGGTGAGACCCTCTCATCCAAGAGAGAATGATCAATCATACACCTCAACACCCTAAGTTTTCCAATCAATTCGAAAACGAAATTTGAGGTGTTACAATCCTTCCCCCCTAACATGAAATTTCGTCCCCGAAATTTTGTTAGGTTATTCTCGGGAACATACTATCATTGGCTAGACTTTAGGCAAAAGATATACTCAACCAAGCTTAGATCTAACCATCTAAACCATTTAACACCGCTTAGACGACAAACGAGGATACATACCACTTAACAGTGATACCACAAAGTCAATTCAGGGACTAACCTCTTAGAGTCCAAATACAAAAGCCAAACATCAGGACAACTAGGACGACTAAGAGAAAATTATCACAACCGGAATAAGAACCGGAATAAGGATTCCCTAGTATTCATCAAGAACAATAGATCTCTCCGATCTATCAAGATAACAATCGTTTAAAACGATCAACACATCTAGTGAGGTTCACGATAACACCTTCGAAACCACTTCGAAGTAGGACTCTATACCCATCCTTTACCAATATGTACTAGCTCACATCCAAAATGTAATAACTATATCGACATCCACTCGATGGAACAACGTCATTTTATTTCACACATGAGAATAACCATGATTTATTCAAAATTCTCACTAGCTTTTCAATTTGTACTCACTACAAAACAAAAACATGGTATCCAATCAACAAGTAACATTTTGGACAAACGAGACTTCTGGAGTTGTTTTAAGTACACAATAAAATCATCGAGTCCTTATCCAATTCAATCAAACATTTATACCACCATGAATGCGATAAAAGAAGATTGGTTAGTTCATATACTCAACTAGGCGTACAAGGTCGCAAACTCACTCAAATCACATACTTTGTTACCAATGTTCATTGCAATTTTACAAACACTCAATCCAATAATACACGTTATGTATGGATATTCCATTCACAAAATACACTTATGCAATAATACCACAATTATGCACATACATGAAATTACTGGCATAATGAAAATTTGTTAATTTAACTTTATTATGCCTACTCACTTTCATACAAATCTGTTGTTGATTACCAAATGAATAATAGCATACCTCAAGGTTCAACACTTATGCAAATACCATTCATCACATTAACATTCAAGCATCTTGATCAATCTCAATTACTACTTTGAACCGTAAGCTATTAACTTCTTAGTACAAGTATACAAACAAATGCAAACAAAAGTGGTTAACATTTAGCACTTTATAAAAACAAAGGTATCCAACTTAGTCTCTTCTAAACACCTAAGTTACCTTTCTTTACATTTTCCTTGTTAGCACAAAATCTTTAAAACCATTACTTCATGCTCAGCACTTTCCATATTCACCCTATAGTACATATATATCCCATAATATATATATATATATTTTATAATGTGCATATTCATTCACTCCATATTATTCATATTCATTTATTTCGAGACACTTTTGTTTCATCAATTACAATTAACAATCAAATTTACTCTTGGCCACATCCGGCTAGTTTACACCGCACATATAATCCACTGCCACTCCGGGTAGGTCACAACGATAATCAACTACCACTCCGGGTAGGTCACTCACGCTACGAATAGCCAATACCACAACGGGCAAGTCAGTCACTATACCGCGAAGGGCAAGTTATACATTGCTACCACGACGGTAACTCATACATTGCTCAACCTCTTAAGGGAGCTAAACATATGTTTTCTTCCCATTACTTCACAATTCATATACAATCAGAAAATCCACGCATTCTCTATCATTATATACAATTTAACACTTCTCTCTACAACAACATTTAAATACTTCACCCACTTCAATCATTACGTTGAACCATACATCCTTACCTCTTAGCATAAGTATACAGACTAATGCAAACAAAAGAGGTTAACCTTTAACAACTCACAAAAACAAGGATGTTCGACTTAGTCTCTTCAAAACACAATAAAGTACCACCCTTTATATTCCCATTGCTAATATATTATTTCCAGAATTCACGTATCAAGGAACCATTTATCAAGCATTAGCAATTAATCTCAAGAGATATTTTACCATTATCATACAGAACATGTTACACACAAATTCCTCATTTCATTCAACTTTCTAAACCTTCATGCATCACAAGCAACTCATATGTAGGAATAAGTCAAGATATACATGTTCATTTCTAAATCTTACACTCTCATGATACAAACCATATCTTCAATTCTCATTCAAGTATTACAGTGAACGATTATTACCTTAATCTTATTCAATTTTACCCGTAGAGACATATAAGCAAACATCCAAAGAAAGCCAACTTAATCATTCCTCTTCAATTATCTTTACCTTAGTGATAAAAGAAAGTCCACATCAAGAAATCGACGAAAAGCTCAAACAAGAGATTCACCACTAGGAACTCTCAACAATTAAATCTCACATCAAGAAATCCAACTGAAAAATCACAATCACAAACTCCCCATAAACAATTCCAATAAGAGTTTTACAACAATAAATCCTCTACGAAATTCACAACAAGGAATTTTCAACAAGCACTTCATCAATAACTCACAACAAGACATCCAACGATAAGTTCACAACTAGACGCTTACCGCAAAGAATTTAACAATAATCTTTCACATCAGCAGTTATCACATAGTTATCAAACTATCAGCATAAATTAAGTAGTTAACTCACAAATTTCACAAAGAAGCACATAAGGCCATACCCTAGGCCGCAGAGTTGACATATGCTCTGATACCATATTGTAAGGACCCGAATTTCATAACTCAAATTTTTTTTTTAAAACCTTATTCATGAAAGTGCAGTGATTAGTTTGAAAGACATTACTCGAACGATTTAGAAAACCTGATTGAATATATATAAGTTCAAATCATCTTTCAGGTGCGGAAATAATCAATCGTTCACTTCATTAAAACATGTCATTATCACTTCCTTTTAATTACATAAGATATACAATTATCCTTTCTCAAATAATACTTTTATTACAATCATTAATCAATCTCATATTACATACATAAATCATATACCATATTGAATACATAAAGCAACTACTCTAATTTGTACTCTTCTCCACAAGCGTCCAATGCGCTACCGCTACCACCTGGATTCCAATACATACACATACAAGAAGAGACAAAAGGGAGTAAGAACCACTACGGCGACCATAGCGTGGAATTACATGGAGTAATGACATTAAAGTATTAAACCTATACAACGTCTAACATCAATCATATTAAACATATACCAATCAACACATTATACCACATAATGCTCATATATCCAATTAGCATACTTATCATATCTTATTTAGATGATTCATTCAAATCTTTGCAATATACCATTTACCCAACTCGATCTTCATCAAGATCACCACACAATAATATCTTCAATAAACAACCACAATGCTATACTCAAGCTTTATCATACTTACCTAGCATTAAAACACTTTTCCTAGCAACACCATACTTCCAAAACAATACTACACTCAAGGAACTAATCATCCATTGCTCCAAGAGCCAATACCACATGGGGAAATTATACACCACGAAGGTTGATCCAATACCATACCCAAAAGGGCAACTCATACATGGCTACGATTAGCCGTTACCAAAAGATAACTCATACATAGCTACGAATAGTTGTTACCAACAGGTAACTCTACATTGCTACATAACCCGTGCCAAGGTGTCGCTACATAACCGGAGCCCACGGCATCACATCCTTAACCCGAGCCAGGGTGTCGCTACATAACTGGAGCCCTCAATATCGCATCCTTACTTCACATCTCACCTTAATATCCACACCATTATCATAAACAAAACCACACATAACATATTCTTCATCATATATCACATTAACGTTAGAACCATCTTTTATGACGGTGTATTACCATAAATGAGCATATTGCATTTTACTTAAATAAACGGTTTTCCCGCACATATACATCCACTTTTATGGCTAATACATCCTCATATGAAATAAATACTCTCTCATGGACCACAAACACCCAAGAAAGTTTCTATCCGTTAATGTGCTCCGATTTTTGAGGGAAATTGGAGAAGATGACTTAATGAAATACTCTAAGACCAAAATAGTCTTTGTAACACCCCAAATTTTAATCTTTAAAATTATAGTATCAGTCCTGGAAGCCTCGCTTGATCGAGAGATTCTCGCCTGAGCGAGAACGGATCACCTGGGAGGGTGAAATCATGGGCTGTACTGGAGGATTCTCGCCTGGGCGAGAAATGGCAATTTTGGGCTGTTGACACTGTGAGATTCTGTTTTTTTTAACATCCTGGTAATCGATTTCATGCTGATAAACTAATCAGACCTGTGTATTTTACATGATGTAATCGATTACACTATACTCGTAATCGATTACAACATATTAAAAGCATCAGATATGTGCATTTTTAACAGTGTAAGCGATTACACAATCCTGGTAATCAATTACATGCTGATAAACTAATCAGACCTGTGTATTTTACATGCTGTAATCGATTACGCTATACTCGTAATCGATTACAACATATTAAAAGCATCATATATGTGCATTTTTAACTGATGTAATCGATTACACAATATGGTAATCGATTACACTTACGACGATGCTCTTTAAAATAGAAACCCCAAACACATTTTAGGGTTAGAACTTTGAAGAGAAGAAAGAGAAGAGAGCTTTTTAAGAGCAAGGAGCCTTAGGACTCATCTTAGAGCTTGAGAAGAGATCCTAAGGTTGGAGGCGGTATCGGTGGAACTCGAGAAGTTGCCAAGAACCAAACCCAACACTCACCGAGGAAATGATTGATGGTGAATTCGATGGAAAGAAAATATATTTTTAGCCGACCATGAATGGTTAGCGACTTTGGCTCAAGTTATGTAGCAATGTTTTGGCTTAAGCTATGTAGCAATACTTTGGCTCAAGATATGTAGCAACACTTTGGCTCAAGTTATGAAGCAAAACTTTGGCTCAAGTTATGTAGCAACGCTTTGGCTCAAGCTATGTAACAAAACTTTGGCTCAAGTAATGTAGCATAAAATGAATTTATAAAACAAATGGTTTACTAACCCCTTTAAAATGTGGATTATCTTATAATAGTATTTATTGCTTCGATGACTTACTCCCTTGTGTGTTGTGTGTTTTTGTTATTGATAATCCCATTGCAGTTAAATAGATGAATGAAGTATGCTAGGTCAGGAGCTTTAGGAGCTTTAGACTTCGGATTCACTATTTATGTTTCGTATTCTAAATGACTACTTGTGGATTTAAATGTTTGTAATCATGGCTAACTATTAGTTGAATATTTGTAACCATGCGTAATGTTATTTTGGAGGACCAGAACCTTTGAGGTCTTAGTACTCATAGGGAATGATATGAATGAATTATGTTTTTCTGCAATATGAATTGGATGATAATATAATAGGTTAAAAGATTTGTTCAAGGAATGATTCATGAGGACTTCTAATTAAAATGATTATGTATGTCATTATTGATTCATGGATTGAGTGTGAGGAGAGAAATAAGATTTTGGAGTAAGGATATTAAATTGGTAATGTGAGTTATGAGTGATTGTATGGAATTGAATTAAAATGAGAAAAAATTTCAATGGTAGAATTTGGGTCCTTACAATATGGTATCAAAGCATAGTTAATTTTGCGGCCTAGGGCATGGCCTTACTTGCTTCTTTGTAACATGTGTATAAATTGACTAGTTGAGATTGTATGTATTGAATGTTTAAAGTATGTGACTTTGGTATGATGACATGTGACTTGTTATGAGATTATGTGATTACCTGACTTAAGTGAGTTAAAATTAGCTTACTGACTAGTACATGAGTACAGGTACGCATGGCTGAAAGAGGAAGAGGAATGAGCCAGAATATTCCCAATGATCTTTTGGCACAGATGTTTGAGGTGCTTCAAGGCATGAATGAGAACTTACGAAATTTGAATCGGAGCGTGGCGCCAGGTCCAGGCTCTTTGTCCCAAAGCGGAATCACTCCGAACGCTGCTGTTGAGTGGGCTCCAGGGATGGGGTGTACTAATATAAAGGTTGATGGAGTGGTGACCTCCACATCCAATTTCTCAAGGACTTCGGGCCTCCAAGAAACTTTATGCACGGAAGGGGCAAGGGCAAGATGTTTCCCGAAGAGCAAGAGCCTTGTCTCTCACCTGCTGGCAATCGGAGGTACACATCGCATGGGCCGATGACCCATGCAAATGCCGGAGGATCACGATTAAACTTCCCATCCTGATGCAGCAAGGGTAACCGAAAACATGACGGAGGATCGTGTTCTGGAACGACAAATCGCTATTTTTGTTGCAAAGAGACCGGACATGTCAAGAGGTATTGTCCTATGTCACGGAAGAATATGAATGCCATGAGGACTGGACGACCTCAATCTATTGGCAGAGTGGTTACCATGTGTGGTGCAGAGGCATCCGAAGCGGATAGTCTAACCCAATATGGGATGTATGAGGAGAAGGTGAATGAAAGCCAACGGTCATTTGCTCTAACTCGTGTCCGTCGTAACCATGGGCATCAAGGGTCGAAACCTACCGTTGAAGGTTTTTAACCAGATGTATCTCCCATGTGCCACAAGTGCGGTAGACTTCACTATGGAAGTACGTGCCCTGGAAAAGGGAATGGATGTTTCCACTGCCAGGAGTTTGGGCATATTAAAAGGTATTGTCCCAAGCTGGATCGGAGACCTAATGTCATGCATGCTGGGGAGGCAAGGGACCACGGTCGGATGGTTACCCCAAGTGGCGCAGGGACATCGGGTATTGATGATCCGGCGAGAGGTAAACGCATGGTGATAGGTATTCCTTGTTTAGTGTTGTTGATTCGGGAGCGACACACTCCCTTATATATGATAAATGTGAAAACCGGCTGAAATTGTAAACTGAGTCATTACTTCCGACTTGGTGGTGTCGACGTTTATGTTCTAGAGTCCGGTTGTGGTAAATGGTGTGATATTTACCAAAGATTCAGTCTACTTGTCGTTATCCCAATTAGATAAAGTTCTGGGGATGGACTCATTGTTGGCAAATCACGTTATGATTGAATAGTGCTGACAAGGTTGTGGCGGTTAGGGATCTGTGCGAGATCTCTGACCATGCTAGTAGTATGGGGCCAGTGTAGGCTAAGAAAGTCAGGACCCTCTTTCGAAAAAGGGATCGGTATTTATTCAGTAAATGTCACGAGAGGGTATTTAAGAACTCGTTAGTATTTCGAGATGTTAAGATTTGAAATGACTATTTATTTTGTCTTGGAAAGTGGACTTTCGTTTATGAATGATTGACTTTTATAATAAGTATGCTGACAAAAAAATTGTTTAAGTCGGGGATGCTTGTTTTCTCTTACGAGTTGTTAAAGGTTAATTTCTTTTGTTGGCATTAGTGGGTATGTGTATGCTAAGGGGGTAAGGAGTATACTGATAGTCGAGAAAAGAGGATAGTTAAGTTACTTACCCCGTCGATGTGATGAATACATTATATTGGACGTGAAATTTTTGGTCTCGAAGGACCGGTTCTTTTGCGGTAGGACATTGGCAATGCATGAAATAGTGGTGGTGTACCTAAGTTGTCTGCATTGAATGTTGTACCGGCAAAAGTTGTTGCTGTTTCGTGAACGTCAGTAATGACGGTGTTTGAGTGTGATGTAGCCATATGAGAGAAGGAGTTTTGGGTTGTGTTAAACTGATTATGTAAACTTTGTTTCATAAGTCGTGGATTCAAACCGTTTTCGAAAATCCTTTTCTTTGGGTGAAACATAGCCTGTGGCTAAGAAATGATTTAGTATCATGTTGGAGAATTCCGAAATTTTAGCAACCATATCGGAATAAGTTTGAGGTTGTTAGAAGTTTAGTGATATAAGACGCCCATGTATTTCTGGACATAATGCGAGTGGGATAATAAGTTTATATTTACTAACGGAATTGGGGTGACCAAACCGAACGCAAGTTGTAGGTTTGAGTGTTGGTCGACTTGTGCTTGCCGATTGGTAACAAAGTACCTAGTTTTAGTGTGAATCAATAGTTTTATGGTTCAGTTGAGGCTAGAAATCGGTAATTTCTTTAGACGATAAGATTTGATGGTAGAAATATTTGATGTAATTGGACAATTACTGGATAGTTTGATTTTATACAATGGAGGAGACACTAAGAGTCCTATTGTGTAAGTACTTTGTTGATTGAGTGAAATGGAATTGTGCTAGATTCTTGAGTGGAGATTAAACTAGCTAGTGTATGATGGATGTTAAAAGACGCATTTAGATAGATATGAGATAAGGAGTTCCACATTCGCTGAAGTTCGAGAATGTTATCGAAATTCTTAATGTTTTTTAGGATTGATAGATGGATAGGTGCTAGAGATCAATGGTTCTTGATGGATATAGGGAAAATCTTTAGTCTGAATTATGGATTAGTTCCCATGGCACTCGAGTTATTAAAGGCTGAGATCTTAATATTTGGACATTGATGAGTTAGTTCATGAAATGGTTTGGTGATATCACGATTTAGTGGTGTATGCCTTTAGTGACCGACTAAGTAATCTTAATGGATTAGAGAATCGATTATGATTTTGGTGGAGTATCCTTGTGCCTAAGGTCTAGGTGATGATTTTGATTTCCGAGGTATGTTTAATTTTCGGGGACGAAAAATCCTATAAGAGGGGGATGATTGTAACACCCCAAATTTTAATCTTTAAAATTATAGTATCAGTCCTGGAAGCCTCGCTTGATCGAGAGATTCTCGCATGAGCGAGAAAGGATCACCTGGGAGGGTGAAATCTTGGGCTATACTGGAGGATTCTCGCCTGAGCGAGAGTTATCTCGTTGGGCGAGAAATGGCAATTTTGGGCTGTTGACACTGTGAGATTCTGTTTTTTTTAACAGTGTAATCGATTACACAATCCTAGTAATCGATTACATGCTGATAAACTAATCAGACATGTTTATTTTACATGATGTAATCGATTACACTATACTAGTAATCGATTACAACATATTAAAAGCAACAGATATGTGCATTTTTAACAGTGTAATCGATTACATAGTCCTGGTAATCGATTACACAGTCCTGGTAATCGATTACACAGTCCTGGTAATCGATTACATGCTGATAAACTAATCAGACCTGTATATTTTACATGTTGTAATCGATTACACTATACTCGTAATCGATTACTCTATACT
Source organism: Lupinus albus (assembly GCA_009771035.1). NCBI lineage: Eukaryota > Viridiplantae > Streptophyta > Magnoliopsida > Fabales > Fabaceae > Lupinus > Lupinus albus. Next base: position 3,090,359 of record CM020013.1, on the reverse strand, counting down.
CGTAATCGATTACAACATATTAAAAGCATCAGATATGTGCATTTTTAACTGATGTAATCGATTACACCATATGGTAATCGATTACACTTACGACGATGCTCTTTAAAATAGAAACCCCAAACACATTTTAGGGTTAGAACTTTGAAGAGAAGAGAGGGAAGAGAGCTTTTCAAGAGCAATGAGTCTTAGGACTCATCTTAGAGCTTGAGAAGAGATCCTAAGGTTGGAGGCGGTGTCGGTGGAACTCGAGAAGTTGTCAAGAACCAAACCCAACACTCACCGAGGAAATGATTGATGGTGAATTCGATGGAAAGAAAATATATTTTTAGCCGACCATGAATGGTTAACAACTTTGGCTCAAGTTATGTAGCAATGCTTTGGCTCAAGCTATATAGCAATACTTTGGCTCAAGTTATGTAGCAACACTTTGACTCAAGTTATGAAGCAAAACTTTGGCTCAAGTTATGTAGCAATGTTTTGGCTCAAGCTATGTAGCAATACTTTGACTCAAGTTATGTAGCAATGCTTTGGCTCAAGCTATGTAGCAAAACTTTGGCTCAAGTTATGTAGCAATGCTTTGTGGCTCAAGCTATGTAGCAATACTTTGGCTCAAGTTATGTAGCAACACTTTGGCTCAAATTATGTAGCAAAACTTTGGCTCAAGTTATGTAGCAATGCTTTGGCTCAAGCTATGTAGCAATACTTTGGCTCAAGTTATGTAGCAACACTTTGGCTCAAGTTATGAAGCAAAACTTTGGCTCAAGTTATGTAGCAATGCTTTGGCTCAAGCTATGTAGTAACACTTTGGCTCAAGTTATGTAGCAATGTTTTGGCTCATGCTATGTAGCAATACTTTGGCTCAAGTTATGTAGCAACGCTTTAGCTCAAGCTATGTAGCAAAACTTTGGCTCATGTTATGTAGCAACGCTTTGGCTCAAGCTATGTAGCAAAACTTTAGATCAAGTAATGTAGAGTAAAATGAATTTATAAAACAAATGGTTTACTAACCCCTTTAAAATGTGGATTATCTTATAATAGTATTTATTGCTTCGATGACTTACTCCCTTGTGTGTTGTGTGTTTTTGTTATTGATAATCCCATTGCAAGTAAATAGATGAATGAAGTATGCTAGGTCGGGAGATTTAGGAGCTTTAGACTTCGGATTCACTATTTATGTTTCGTATTCTAAATGACTACTTGTGGATTTAAATGTTTGTAATCATGGCTAACTATTAGTTGAATATTTGTTACCATGCGTAATGTTATTTTGGAGGATCAGAACCTTTGAGGTCTTAGTACTCATAGGGAATGATATGAATGAATTAAATTTTTCTGCAATATGAATTGGATGATAATATAATAGGTTAAAAGATTTGTTCAAGGAATGATTCATGAGGACTTCTAATTAAAATGATTATGTATGTCATTATTGATTCATGGATTGAGTGTGAGGAGAGAAATAAGATTTTGGAGTAAGGATATTAAATTGGTAATGTGAGTTATGAGTGATTGTATGGAATTGAATTAAAATGAGAAAAATTTTGAAGGGTAGAATTTGGGTCCTTACAGTCTTCTCCCTCACCTTAGGTTGCATAAGCTCCTTTGCTCCACAAAAGAGCCACATCTCCCTTCATCTCCTCCAACCTCCATTGTTGCTTTTTCACCTCCAAGCTTTTCCAAATGTGTCACCATGAAGCAAAAGGAAGGTTTTGATGAGTTTTGAGGCTTAGTGGAGGGGAAAATGGTCCATTTGGGTGGAGCCACCGTTGGGAGAGAAAGGGGGAGAAAGAAAATGAAACTTAGGGTTTCTAGATCCCCTTTTTCACTTTTATAGATTCGACGCTCTCGCCCGGGCGATAACGGCTCGCTTGGGCGAGAATTTCGCGACTTTTTCAAGTTTCACACTAGAATGCTCTCGCCCGGGCGCGGATTTCTCGCTCGGGCGAGAATTAGGCAGTATGCTAAGGCCCCTCTCTAGCCTGGGCAAAAATTCTAGCTCGAGATAGAATTTGACAGCTTTTCCAGATTTCACTTTCGCTCAAACAACCACTTCTTCGCTTGGGCGAGGTTCCCATACTTCTCAAACTTAAAACATTGAGTCCCTCGCTTTGGCAAGACCCTCTCGTCAAAGAGAGAATGGTCAAGCATACACCTCAACACCCTAAGTTTTCCAATCAATCCGAAACGAAATTTGAGGTGTTACACTCAACTACCACTTCTATCACCCACTAGAACCCAACAAAAAAGCACAAAAAACAACATCAACCATGCCTTAGTGCTCCTTGCTGGAGTCGGCTACATGAATTGAATAAAATCATAATGTTCTAATAGTTATCATGTCCATTGACAAAGCATTGACCTATAAATCTTTCCTAATTACTTCTCCTATTTTTATTCTTGGTCTCTCTTCGTCTCTAGAAATATGACTAACCCCTGTTTGTTTTAATCTCCTTACTAGGGCTTCTAACAGTCTCCTTACCACCTAAGTTGAAATTCCACCATCTTTTCTCCAATATGAACTATCACAACTTTCTCTTTAATGCATTCATTCACAATCCTATCTTATATTGTATATCCACTCATCCAACCAACATTCTCACATATGCTACATTGAGTTTATTCTCTTGGTGACATTTTACCAATATCAAACATTCAGTCTCTTATAACTTATTGGGTTTATTCAAGTGTGAAGTCTCACATTGGATATGTGGGGGAGAGTAAAGAGTTTATAAGTAGAAAAGACTTATAAAATTATTGTCTTAAGGCTTTGGTTCAAGACGTAATGCATCACTTGTGTCTCTTCACTCTTCCCATACCCCGATAACAATGGAACTCCCCAGTGGTTGGAGGCTCCCCGGTCGTAGTCTGGTCCAACAAGTGGTATCGTAGCTGATGATTCGGTTGGGACATTGTGGAGTTAAGTGGGAGCGGACCGGAACGTGTGTGGTACCCACACTTGAGGGGGAGATTGTTGGGTTTATTCAAGTGTAAAGTCTCATATTGGATATGCGGGGAAGAGTAAAGAGTTTATAAGTAGAAAAGGCTCATGAAATTAATGCTTTAAGGTTTTGGTTCAAAATGTGGTACATCGCTTGTGGCTCTTCACTCTTCCCATACCCCGATAACAATGGAACTCCCTGGTGGTTAGAGACTCCTCGGTCGCAATCTGGTCCAACAAGTGGTATCAGAGCCGATGGTTCGGCTGAGACATTGTGGATTTAAGGGGGAGCGGACCGGAACGTGTGTGGTACCCACACTTGAGGGGGAGATTGTTGGGTTTATTCAAGTGTGAAGTCTCACATTGGATATGCGGGGAAGAGTAAAGAGTTTATAAGTAGAAAAGGCTCATGGAATTAATGCCTTAAGGTTTTGGTTCAAGACGTTGTGCATCGCTTGTGCCTCTTCACTCTTCCCATACCTCGGTGACAATGGAACTCCCTGGTGGTTGGAGGCTCCCTGGTCGTAGTCTGGTCCAACAACACTTATTGTTGGTGCAACGAAAGCAATCGTTTGCGCAACGTTGGTCACAAGCAATCAAATAAAGTGCATAGGCCCAAGTGCCCATGGGGTGTTTATATTTGGTGCTTATATATGGTGCACATTATAACAAGGGACTTGAGTCCAATATATAACATTGGTTACTCTACTCTATTCCAATACTAAGTGATGTGGGACTAATGTAATAACATATTTCAAGCATCCCAGCAATCTCCACCTTGATTGAAATAAACGAATATATCGCTACTTAGTAAATCTACACAAGAATCTCCACCTTAGCGAATATATGACTCCACATTGCTCAATGTATAACTCTCTCTAACAAATCCACATAAGAGTCTGCTCCCTACAACATAAACCTTCTGAATATACTTGACGATGTTACCAAGAGCCAAACTCTCCAAACTCGTATTGTAGCTTCCCGTACCGCCATCAAATGGAACACATCGCCTAGCCACCTATTTCTAGGAAGTCTTTCGATATATCGAACCTCTACACAAAAGTTCACCAACAACCATCATCTTCAATACTCAGTCAAACTAAATCTTGGAGCTTCCTTGGAAATCTTCAACCGCTGCCACCATTGTCTAGTCCAACAATCATAGTTCAAAAGAACTATCATACTCCACCATAATGAGTATATACATAACACATACCTTGCATCAATGCTAACCAATGCATATGTCACACCCTTGCATCCAAGTCAATGCCTATGTCACACTCTACATCTCTATCAATGTTTGTGTTACACCTTGCATCAAAATTGATGTCCATGTTACACCTTGCATCAAAGTCAGTCAGCACCTCTGCACTTTTGTGGATCTACTAACAATTAATATCCTTCAATATGATGCCACATATACGTCATTAAGATATTCCACTTCTCATCTCAAATGAGATCATTCTCTCAACATCTAGAGAGATATTTTCAGTACCTGTCTCAAGGCCAAACTCAACAACTGAGTCCCTATTTTCACCTTGATCCTAATCCAGTATATGAACTTTTGGGGTATTGGATCAACATATATCGCCCCACCATAGTTTCGTCATATTTTCTTCTCCTTCAATCCATCTCCTTTATCCTTGCATAGTACATTTGACGCACCTTGTTGTAAGACTGAGATTGCAACTAAGAAGGGGATGAATTAGTTGTTGCAATAAGTATGGCCAATTTTTTTGCAATATCAAAGTTAACGTGCAGTGGAAATAATATGCAGAAAAATATTGACTTAAGAAGGATAAGTAAATAACAAAGAGAAGGGAAAGAGAGTACGCAAGTGTTTTATACTGGTTCACCTTCTTGTCCATCGAAGGCTACGTCCAGTACTCTTGACTCGCAAGAGATTCCTTTATTAAATATAATGAGTTGCAATTACAAATATCTCACCCCTAAATCTCCTTGTACCTTACACACTCACTTATATCTAATCCCCTTAGAAAACTATATTCCAAGTAACACTCTTGGTAAACATTATACCAAGTTACACCCTTGGTAAACATTATATCAAGTCACTCACCCTTTCTCTTCACACCCTTGTGAAAGAAAGTAAACTTTGCAAAAGTGAAGAATTGTACAATTTGGCTTGGATTGCCTTACAAGTGTATATGACAATTTCTAGAACTTGCAATCCAATAACAACTCGTATACTTGAGATAATAATGCTCTTTAACAATATGAAAAACACTTAGAAGCAACTTCAAAATAACTTTGAAAGTTTAAGAGTAGGTTGCTTGAAAAGTGTAAGTAAAATCAGAAAGTGTGAGAGCTTTTTGAAAGAGAGTTTGAAATCTGAGTTGTATATGTTGTTGTATATTGTGAGAGTGTTTCAATGCCTTTATATAGGCTTCCAATCAACCATAATACCCTTAGGCATGAGTATGTTTCGTTTGGAATGAAAAGCAATCAGTTTGGAGTGAAACCCTTTCACTTGAAATCTGAAAAACTATTGTAACAACTCTCAGTAATCGATTACTGAAAAATCAATTAAAAAACAATAATTATTTTTATTTTCATTAAACAATTAATTTTAAATATAAATCGACTGGTATGACTAGTACGGTTCAATTGAAAATCGGTTGGTATGACCGGTTATGACCGGTATAATTCCATGACAGTTATAATTGTTGTACCATACCAGTATTGCGATCGGTTCACTGATTTACCGGTTGAACCGGATGGGACAAACCGGTTTTACAACTATGCACCCAAGTATTAAAATACATATTATTATTATTGGACTCTAAAACAATTATTTATATCTTATGATTGTTTTTAATAGAATACAGATAGAAACTCAATTACAAGATCACAATTAAATCAAATCAAATCAAATTTGATAATAATTTTTACTCAAAATTTGATAATAATTTAATCTTATAGTTATCATTTGTCGTATTATAGTAATATTGAAAATAATTTAATTCATTATGAACTGATTATATTTCAGTTAAAATTTGAAATATTTTTTATAATAATTGTGTAATGATACACAAATTTTAAGGTAATATTTATTGGCAATATTGCTTTTTTATTTCTTTTTCATAATATAAAATAAATAATTTTGATAATTATTTTGGGATGAGATTATAAGTGAAGAGAGTTGGTAATAATAATTGCAATATAACGGATGCTATGGTGTGGTGAAATGCATTGGAAGTCATGAAATTGTTTGTGCTGGAAAACTTTGATGGTGAATGTGACATGTGGTGCTTGATATGGTGTAAGAACTTTTTTGCTTATATAGTTAATAGATCATCGATGAGAGAAAAGACAATAATGGAATGAATGTCGATATAAATAAAACAAAAGAGAAAGATATATGAAGAGAGAAAGAGGTAAGTAAGAAAGTGAAAGAAAAATAAAAATAAGATATATATTAGATTTTTTTAATGTTTGACATAAGAAAATAAATAAAATAAAAGAGAAATATATATTTTTATTCTATTATTCTTTTATTTGGTTGGATAGAAACTTGTAAGAAAATGATGATGTTATGCTTCAATCTTTCTAGGGATAAGAATATCCCAAAATAAAGATGTAGTGAAAAAAATAATTTTAATTAATAATTAAAAAATAAAGGTAGTTGTCTTAAATTAAAAAGATGGTTATATATATTATATAATAATCAATATAACATATTATATGCAGAGGTTATTACTATAGTTCAATCACAAAATTTCATTATCAAATTATAATAATAAAGAATATAAAATATAATCTTAAAGTAATAAAAATTAAAATCTAAATAAAATATTTAATTAAAAAATAGTTTTTGAAATATGATGCCACCATGAGATGAATATCTTGATATACATCTTCATCCCTAAGCTATTTTTATAAAAAATAAATTTGGCTAACCATGCTGGACTACTTTCTTTATTGGTTGTTGCCATTGGTGACATATTTGATATTTTTTTACCATGAATCTAAATAAATTCATTTTAGTAATGTGTTTTAGTTTTAAATTTAATTACCTTCCTTCATTAATAAGATTGATATCCTAGCATATAAAGTATAAACTTAAATAATAATTGTATAGATTAATATTTTTTATTCACCTTTATCACGTACGTCTTTACTACTTTTGATTAATATTTTTGAATCAATTAATATTTTAAGGTAAAGATATTATTTTCAAAACTTCCCAAAATAATTCAACTTCCTTCTTATACTTTCTTGTGTTAATTTCAAATTTTTATATATCTTGTTCATTTATTTGCATGATTTTTATGATTAGAAGTAGTTTTTAAGACACCTTGTGTCTGAAGCCTATTTTAAATGTTAAGTATCTAAGTTTTGATAATTTTAAATAGGTTAATTAAGATTACGTTGAATTGTTTAAACATTCTAATCTTCTGCATTAACTACACAGATAAGCAGTCACACCAGTACTTTAACGGACAGGATCTTTGTCCTAAATGGACTTTGTCCCCTGTCCTCATCCAATAAAAATCCACTAAATAATATAAAATATTATTTTATATATTTATAATTTTTTATTTTAATTACATAAGACAATGTGATTGGTTTGGGACATCATTTGGGACATCAAATGAGACAGTAGATCTCGTTTCTACTTTAACATATTTGAAGTAGGAAATCTATAATTCACATTTGCATTCAAAACTGGTTTGTGTTTAATACATTTCAATGATTTTGATCATGTATCTACTGGTGTCCAACTTGTATCTACGAGTATCATCACATTCATCTTTATTCATAAACCATTATTACTAATATTTTTATGGTCCCTCATTTATTGAGTATTTTTGTCATCCTTATGTGTCATTCCTAACATAATTTACTTTCATATTTCCTTTATATCATATATTTAAATTAATTCATTTTAATAATGTGTTTTCATTTCAAATTTAATTACTTTCCTTTAATGTAATCAAATTGACATCCTAGGTCCTAACATTTAAAATCATAATCTTCAATAATTATTTAATACACTAGTCCAAGTTGTTGACCAACAATTAAATGATTTTATTTTAAGTTAAATTACATTATTAAATATAATTAATTTTGCAAATTTTTGTCTAAATAATTAATTGTGTTGATAAGAAAATTAACTTTACAAACTACACAGTATTGAAGATTAGGGTTATAAAGATTAGTCCAAGTTTTTTACACGCAATTAAATGAGTTATTAAGTTAACTTATATTATTCAATATAAAAAAATTTGTGAGATTTTGTCCAAAATATTTATTGTGTTGGTAAGAAAAACTAATTTACAAACTATATAGTGTAGAAGATTTTAGGGTGATAAAGATACGTCGAACTCTAATATGAGTTAGTCTAACCATTTTATTATACTGTGAGAAATTATTATAAATGATGAGATAATAACCTTAAATAACATATAACATGATAAACATAAATTATAAATAAATTCAAATAAAATGACAATAATTAAATCTTATACACGATAATTTGTTTTAATATAATTACCATTAGAATGATTTTGGAAGAGAAAATAAATTATTATTAATATAAATTGTCAATGGGAGAAAATACAACAATGAAATGACCATTAATGAAAATAGAGTAATTGGTATAATCACCTTCAGTATGTTTGTCATTGAGAAAAAGAATTCACTTCTAACATAATTCGTTAATAAGAGAAAAAACAATAATAAAGTGAATAAAGAAAGGTTAAGATAGATCATTCCATATTAATGATTTATTTAGTTGTACTAAGAAAATGTGAAGATAGAAAACGGTAAGTAAGAGAGTGAAATAAAAATAAAAAGGATAAATATAAAATATTTTTTAATTTGATATTAGAGATTAAAGAAAGAAAAGGAAGATAAAATTGTATTTTTCATCTCTTATTCTTTTGTATAGTTGGATAGAAACTAGTAAGAAAAAGATGATGTTATGTTTTAAGCCTTCTAGGGATAAGAATATCCCAGAAATAAAGAAATTGTGAAAAACTAATTTTAATTATTAATTAAAAAATAAAGGTTGTAGTCTTAAATTATAAATTTTGTTATATATATTTTATAATAATGAATGTGCATGAATAATAGCATATTATATGGTGAAGTTATTATTATATTTCAATCACAAAAATTTATTATCAAATTATAATAATTAAAAAATATAAAATATAATATTAAATTAATAAAAAATAAAATCTATATAAAATATTTAATTAAAAAAATAGTTTTTGAAATACGATGACACCCACAAGATGATATTTCCTTTTTACCATGAATTTACAGAAATTCATTTTAATAATGTATTTTAGTTTTAAATTTAATTACTCTCCTTTAATGATGAGATTGATATCCTAGCATATAAAAGTATAAACTTCCTTTTTACCATGAATTTACAGAAATTCATTTTAAAAATGTGTTTTACTTTTAAGTTTAATTACTTTCCTTTAATGATGAGATTGATATCCTAGCATATAAACGTATAAACTTAAATAATTATTGGATACATTAATATTATTTATTCATCATAAGGTAACTCACTTTTCATTATATTAATTATATGGATTTGAACTTATTATGAATTAATATTTTGGAATCAACTAATCATCACACTATAACTGTATATTAAACGTTTAAGGTAAAGATATACTTTTAAAAACTTCCAAAAATAAATCAACATCCTTCCTATATTTTCTTGTGTCAACTTCATAATTTTATTTATCTTATTCATTTATTTGCACGATTTATATGATTAGTAATAGTTTTTAGAGTTAATTACACTTACACTCTCTGAGTTTTAGTAAAATTACACAAATCACCTCTCTCTTTTTATCCTTACACAAACCACCCCCTCCATTTTACACAAATCATCCCTTATTTTGTACATGTATTACATTGACTACCCATAAATATAATTGTAATATTTTAAATTAAAAACGTGTGGTGAATATGATTAAGTTAAACAAAATATGTTATATTGCATAGACAATTTCAAATAGTACGAGAGTCAGTATTTCTTTATTATTTTTATTTCATTACAAAATATATTAAAAATTCTAAGGATATAATAAAATAACTAGTATAATATTTTGTGACGAACTAAATAATGAAGATGTATTGACTCTTATATCATTTGGATTTATCTACCTAATATATAATATTTTGCTTAACATAATTACACACGCCACACATTTTTTTATAAATATTACAGTTATATCTAATGCATGAGTAGTCAGTGTAATATATGTACAAAATCAGGTGTAGTTTGCATAAGAGGGAGGGATGGTTCGTGTAAGAATAAAAAAGGGAAGGGTGATTCGTATAATTTAACTAAAACTCACGAGGTCTGAATGTAACTCACGAGATCTGAATGTAATTAACTCTAAAAATAGATTAATAAAGATTATGTTGAATGTCTAAACATTCTAGTCACATTAACTACACACTAATACATCAACATATTCGAAGTGGGAAATCTATATTTCAAAGACAAATTTGCATTCACAACTCGTTTGTGTTCAATACATTTTAATGTTTTTGATCTTGTATCTATGTTTTTGATCTTGTATCTATGAATGACACACATCTTCATCTATAAATTGTTATAACTAATATTTTTGTGGCCACTCATTTGTCGAGTATTTATGTGCCCCTTATATGTCATTCCTAACATAATTTGTTTTCATATTTCGTTTTATATTATATTTAAATATATTACTTTTAATATTTTGTTTTCATTTCAAATTTTACTTTCCTTTAATATAATCTAATTTGACATCCTAACATTTAATTACTAATATTTTTAGAAGTTTTTGACCGGCAATTAAATGAGTTATTTTAAGTTAACTTATATTATTCAATATAACTAAATTGTGAGATTTTGTCTAAAACATTAATTGTGTTCGTAAGAAAAATTAATTTACAAATTATATAACAGTGTTATTGATATTGTATCGGTCATCAAACCGATAGAGGTATTGGTATAATGATATATTGGTTCAACTGGTGGTTCACTAATTAAACAACATACCGGTGAAGTTAGATATAGATATATAATATATTAACATTAATGTTGGAAAATCAATAAAAAAATAATTCTTTGTATTTTAAATAAAAATTGACCGGTTTTGGCCGGCATAATTGCATGACCGATATAATTATTGTATGTATCGGTATTGTGATCGGTTTACCGATTGAACCGGCCGGCATGAACCGGTTTTTACAAGTATGTTATATACTATAGAGGATTAGGGTGATAAAGATTCGTCGAACTCTAATATTTGTTAGTCCAACCAGTTTATTATATTGGGAGAAGTTGTTACAAATGATGAGATAATAAACTCAAATACCATATAACATGATAAACATAAATTATAGATAAATTCAAATAAAATGATAATAATTAAATCTTACACATGATAATTTGTTTTAATGTAATTACCATTAGAATGATCTTCGAAACGGAAAAAGAAATTATTATTAATATAAATTGTCAATGGGAGAAAAGACAACAATGAAATGAACATCAATGGGAATAGAACAATTGGTATAATCACCATCGAGATGATCGTCAATGAAAAAAGAGTTTATTAGTAACATTAGTCATTAAAAGGAGAAAAGGCACTATTGGAAAAATATCGTCAATGTGGTGATTACCGTTTATATAAATAAAGGAAGAATGTGAATTATTGAATTGGAAAAATGTTTTTTTTTATTTGGATAATTTTTGCATAATATGGAATTGTGAGTTTGAGAAAGAAAAAAAGAATGAAACTAATGAGATGGTATATGAAAGAGGGAGATGACTAGTCGAAGTTCCAAATTTTCAACACTTGGAGTGGAATATTGACTAAACATGCCATGAAGGATAAAACTGCTCTAGTATCACATATAAAGTTAGGATGATAAAGATTGATCAAACTTTAATATGAGTTAGTCCAAATAATTTATTATACAACAAGATATCGATGATAGATGTGTTCAAACTCAGAAGTCAAAAAGCAACTAAAGAGTCAGTAAACCAATAATTAGATATCAAATATTACGTAATTAATGTCTTTCCAAACAATGACCAGTACAAGACCATATTTAAGACAACAATGTTAGATGATCTTTCTAAGACTTGCAAGATAAAATGTCAATGGATATGCAGAAGTTGATCTTTGTGTTTACTCTCATAAGTTTCAACCTCATTTCAGAGGCCAGATCTCTACAACAACAATTGGAATCCAACCTTTCAACTATACACTATGGGTTATCACCAAAAGCACCAATTCCTCCATCTTGGCCAACTCCTCCGGTTGGACCTCCTCACAAAATGCCACCCCCGTCAAACTCTGATACTGAAACCTTGTCCAATGTAAACTATGGGATGTTACCAAAAGCACCAATTCCTCCATCTGGGCCAACTCCTCCAGTTGGACCTCCTCACAAAATGCCACCACCTTTAAACTCTAATACTGAAATCTTATCCAATGTAAACTACGGGACGTTACCAAAAGCACCAATTCCTCCATTTGGGCCAACTCCTCCAGTTGGACCACCTCACAAAAGGCCACCACCTTTAAACTTTGATGCTGAAACCTTATCCAATGTAAACTACGGGATGTTACCAAAAGCACCAATTCCTCCATCTGGGCCAACTCCTCCAGTTGGACCACCTCACAAAATGCCACCACCTTTAAACTCTAACACTGAAACCTTATCCAATGTAAACTACGACATGTTACCAAAAGCACCAATTCCTCCATCCGGACCAACTCCTCCAGTTGGACCTCCTCACAAAATGCCACCACCTTTAAACTCTAATACTGAAACCTTATCCAATGTAAACTACGGGATGTTACCAAAAGCACCAATTCCTCCATCTGGGCCAACTCCTCCAGTTGGACCACCTCACAAAATGCCACCACCTCTAAACTCTGATGTTGGAACCTTATCCAATGTAAACTATGGGATGTTACCAAAAGCACCAATTCCTCCATCTGGTCCAACTCCTCCAGTTGGACCACCTCACAAAATTCCACCACCTTTAAACTCTGATAGTGAAATCTTATCCAAGGTAAACAATGGGATGTTACCAAAAGCACCAATTCCTCCATCTGGGCCAACTCCTCCAGTTGGACCACCTCACAAAATGCCACCACCTTTAAACTCTGTTATTGGAACCTTATCCAATATAAAATTTGGGATGTTGCCCAAATGATTTGTTCCTCCATCTGAGCCTAGGGTGAAGCAAAAGTTCCTCTTTCACCCCCTAGAGCCTACTAATCAAGGTCATACTTCTTTAAGATTAATGTTAGGTACCTTTAATCATTGTAATAAAATATACGAGCCTATGAGATATAAGTTATTTATGCTTTATGGTTCAAAAGGGACATTCAAATGATAAATATGTCATTGTATGAGATTTGAGATTTTGTATTATTTCATTTTTATCTATAAATATGTCGTTGAATGAGATTTGAAATTTTGTATTATTTCATTTTTATCCAATTACAAACTTATGCTCTAGCTTAAACAAAAAGATATTTTCATGGGTGATTGTTAATGAGAAAAAGGTTATTTAAAAGACATAATGCCACAATCTGAATTTTGGTTCAACATTGATTATATGACTTGAGAGGAAGAGTGGAAGATAGGAAGGTCATGTTATTTTCATTATGATTTGGAGTCACCGCTATGTTATCATCGTCCAAATATAGAAAATTTGATATATGCCCAATTTTGCATCACATTGGTATTTAAATTAGAGAGGCTCGTGTGTCAATTTCGAGTTGAAGAAAGTATTAACACTCCATACTAGATAGTACATCACTAATTAGATGAATTATTTTAGATGCTAAAGTTGTATGGTCATTTTTGTGATAGAGTTTTATCTTGCTTCTATGCATCCTCATAAAATCAAGATTATGTAGTTCTAGGGTAAAATTATTTATGGGTTGGGTTCTTTTCATTTTGAGATTCTAAGAGAAGAAACAATGTTTAATCATAGTATGTCATCTCCACCTCAAGAGAGTGAAGTAGCAGTCTTATGTCTACTATCAAATATCAACTTAAGGAAAGGCAAAACACAATAGGATTGCACCCGCTTTTCCAATCTTTAAAAAATATTATTATAAGGTTTAAATATATGATCAAACATTTCTCATCACTTTCTCGCCCACTTTAAGAGAATGAAATGACAGCCATATGTCTGCTATCGCATCTCAACTCGATAATCTACTAAAGAATATTTATTATGGAAAGGACACAATTATTATGGAAAGATAATCTACTAAAGAATATTTATTAATTAAATTTAATACTAAAAACACACATTTAAAAATTTATTATTATTATTTATTTATACTTTTTCTATTAATAGAAAATATTATTACCATTATCACTATTATTCATTAAATATATTATTAAATATATAAAAAATAAGGAAAAGGGAAATGAATTAGTTGATATGGAAATATGGGGTTTTCCCTAACTATGACACAAATCCAGAGGAAAATGGTGTGTTGTTGTAGCATAGAAGAATTACGTTGTCATGTGTGGCGCTCTATTGTACAATGCCATGAGATGAGAAAACAAGTGTAATGCATCTTTGATCAAATCTATTTATAGTTGAACATGATAAGCTTAATGATAGGAAATATGCTAATTTTGAACTACTAAATAATAATATTGTTATCTGAGATTTCAAAAATATGTTGACAAACTTGTAACCTTCCTCTCTCCAATTCAAAAAAGATGATTATCCTTATATTTTTATAATTTTTTGAAGACAAAAATAATGATAATTATTATTGGTATTATTTTAAATTTCCCAATTTTAACTTATTTTTAAAAAAATATTGGAAAATTTATTTTGGGCCAAAAATATTAGGTCTTCACACATAGGGTGTGTTTGGGGTACATTAATCAAAAATAAAATTATAATTTATGGGGTATGAAAAGAAAATTTCTAATTTAGGCTCAAAGTAAACAACTAATTGGAAAAAAATGTTTATTATAAGTGAGTCTAGAGTACTAAATTTTGATAAAAGTAATTTTGAGGAATTAAGTCTATATTTGTATACTTATAATCAAAATTTAATTTTTACAAATTTGATGCTTATCTTTATGTCATAAATTGACAATGATGGATTTTTTTTGAAGAATTTTAATTAATCTTATACCTTGAGAGAAATTTAGAAATAAAAAATCAAATTTTAAGGATGTAGAAATGGATTGAGATCATAGTTATTAAAATCGTTTTATGCCAGTCGGTTGAACCGGTCTCAATACAGTACGATGAAATAATTATATCGGTTATGCAATTATACCATTAAAAACTGGTCAAAACCGGTCATACCGGCCAGTTTTCAATTGAACTGTATCAGTCATACCAGTCGATTTTTATTTAAAATTATTTTTTAATAAAAATAAAAATGATTATTGTTTTTTATTGATTTTTCAACATTAATGTTAATATATTATATATGTATATCTAATTTTACCGTTATGCAATTTAATTAGTGAACCACCGGTTAAATCGCTATACCACTGTATTAGTATCCCTACCGATTTAATGACCGGTATGGTATTAATAACATTGATTGACATGACGATACATGATATAAATAAATTTTTAATGATTTTGATTTACATTATTTGTAAATAAAATAATTTTAAAATTATCAAAATATCATTTTTCTTTATATTCTAGTATGGAATCCAGGTTCCTCTATTCAGACAAATCATATGAAATCTGAGTTAGACATCAAATTGAAAGAGGTCCTGTATTAGATTTAATCAGTTTAAATGGTAAAGTCGTCCAATCAGATAGAGTGATTTTATATATAATTATATATAAATGCAAAATTTTATATAATTAATAATTATGTATAATTATATTGAAGTAAGTAAGTAACATATCTCGGTATTGTTTTGGATGAAAGTAAAATAAAACATTAGAGTAGTGTTCAATATTTTTACAAAATTTTAAGTGAACCATATGATTTACTTTCTGAGTTATTGCGCTTTAATCGAGTTTAATACGGTCTGACCATAATTTGCCTAGTTCAAAGCATTCAACTCGTCATTGGTTAAGACTTCAAATCATGACCATTTTCAAGTTCAGTCAGTAATCAAACCAATCGGACTGCCCAATCTATTATTTTCAGACCTTCTCGCAACAGACTAGTGTAAACTTTTATGTAAGTCCACTGTTCCTGAAGATTAAGCACCGTAGGTTTTATCATTGTAATAAAAAATATGAGCCTCATAGCAATTTGTTAATTTATAATTTATGGTTTTAGTTTGGAACTAGCAAAATACCCCGTGCATTTTCACGGGTCTGTATTTTATGTTGTATGATTAAGAACACACAATACATATTACATGTGTTCATATGGTTATTAAGAATACACAAGTTGTTTGTGCATTTGAATGTTTAAAGCACATATATTACATGTGCATTCGTAAACACATGTTACTCATACATTTTTGTAATTTTTTGATTGATTTTCATACTCAATAGTCTATATATTTGGTTAACTAATAAATACAATAAAAACTTGTATTGTTCATTCTTAATATAAACATGTACATGTAGAAAACTTTTATATTTGTTAATATAACATGTTGATATTTTCTTTTATTTTCATAATATTATTTCTTATTAGTTGTTAGTATAATTTGTTTATTATTTTATATTTTTTTAAAAGTATACAAAATGAGACATTATAATTAATTACTTAGATTTTTTTTCAAAATAAATATAAGTTTAATCATTTAGTATGACAAAATAAGTAACAACCCGATAAATGAAACCTCCCATTGTAAGTATGTGAGAGATGAAGAGGTAGGAGATAGGTAGGGGTAGAAAAAATGAGTAAAGAAGATGACAATGATAATATTTAAATGAGCAAATAAATGATTATTTTTAAGAATTAAAATTAAAATTCAGAAAGAGTTATTAATCATGATTGTCATTTGAATGCCATTTATTCCGTTTTTTTTAATTAAATAGTTGTTCCTCATAATTAATTTTGGGATTTTTTTGATGATTGTGTTTTGGATTGTATTTCTCTTTAATGTTTATTATACATGATTGTCCTTGAATGCCTTTTATTTTGTTTTTTTTTTATAAATTAAATAGTTGTTCCCCGCAATTAATTTTGGGATTTGAATGATGATTGTATTTTGGTATTCAATTTCTTTTTAATCTCTATTAGTCATGATTGCTCTTGAATGTCTTTTATTCTATTTCTTAAAAATTAAAAATTTGTCTACACAATTAATTTTGTGATTGATCATATTTCCAATTTTAATTAAAATGTGTTTTTCAATTTCAACATTTTTTAGTCAATTTCTAATAATTTGTTCAAATCACAAAAATAAAAGGAAGTGGTTGTCTAAGGAGTAACATATTTTAGAATTGATTTTATTGTCCTAAATGAATAAAATTAGCAGCATATCCCTACTAATAATATCTTTTTGCAACCATGTTATTCTTCTACCCACACTTAATGGTTTCAGAAAAATAAGTTGACACTCATCAAATAAAATAAATACGGGTTTAATCATTTAGAATGACAACTTTGAAAATAATATTTTAATAGATAAAAATAAAATTTTAGTAATAAATGGCCATTGAAATAGAAAAGTTGTAATTATATAGTTCGATTCTTTTTCAAAATAATGGAAACCTTCATTATTTAGGATCAAAACTGCTAAAGTATTTTAAAGATAGTAATAGAAATGAATGAACAATATTAATAAATGGAAATGAGAACATTATAATTAATTTTTTAGTTTTTTTAAAAATTAAAGGAGACGTACTAATTTGCATGTAGCGATTAATATATATTACTTTTCAGCTTGAATAACATCATCGATCTCACCAATAAGTATCATATTAAATGACAATATATGTTTATATTCCCTTATATCACTTTTATTTCTTTCATAATGGTCGGCGATATTTATTCAAATTAATTATTAATTAGTAATTATTAATTTTCAAATTATAATTGTATAACAAAATTTATTGTCATTATTAAGCTATGAAGTTTCTATTCAGTTATGAATTTTCTTTTATTGTCATTTTAATGAAGACAAAAACACGTCAAAAAAATATCATAGGATGTGAATATGATTATCACGTCAATAGTGAGAATATGATTATGAATATTAATATGTGAAATATAAATTTGACATTAACAGTTATGACAACGTAAAATTAAATCAAAGTTGTGATTTTTATAAGATCTTAGTCAGATCTACACTAAAAAAGTGACTTTTATAACATTACAAAAAAATCACGACAATAAAGTTCTATTAGAGACAATAGTTAGTAAAGAAAAATATATAAAAAATGATGAATACAAAGAAAAATATAAATAAAAAATGATGAATATGCTTACATTTAAGAAGATGATAAGTCAGATCTACATATTTAATACTTGAAGTTCAAATGGAAACCATAGTTAGTAAAGAAAAATATAAAAAATGGTGAATACAAAGAAAAATATAAAGGAAAAATGATGAATATGTTTACCTTGAAGAAGATGATAAGTCAAATCTACACTTAATACATGAAGTGCAAATGGAGTCCATAGTTAGTAAATAAAAATATAAAAAAATTGATGAATAAAAAGAAAAATATAAAGGAAAAATGATGAATATGTTTACCGTGAAGAAGATGATAAGTCAGATCTACACTTAATACATTAAGATCATAATGAGTAAAGAAAAATATAAAAAATGATGAATACAAAGAAAAATATAAAGGGAAAATGATGATCTAAAGATTTGAACAGAATAGGAAAAGAGAAAAAGAGAAAAGAGAGAATATGATATAGAGAGAAAAGATGTAAAGAAAAACCTTATTTCGAGAATAAACTCAAGTTTGTATTTTGAAATCGGGAGATAATGAAGTGTTTGAGAAATTAGGGATGATGAAAATTCTGGTGAGATGAAGGAAAATGAAGAGTTCAAAGTATTGGGGGTGAGAAAAGTCAGATGAAGTTTGAAGAATTGGGGATGAGAGAAGTGAGATGAAATGAAATTAGGGTAAATGAAGAGTTTGGTGGATTTGGGGATAATGAAAAGGTTGGAGAATTGTAGATGAAAGACACATGGATGAGTAGAGATCAACGATTAGGATATGAGTGTGTGTTTAGGCGGGGAAAAAATGCATGAGGAGCTGACACGTGGACAATGAATAGTGTCTTGGAACGTCTTTTTCGTATATAGTAATAGATGTGTCTTCCCCCAAATTTATATTTAACATGGTTGTGCAATTTAGAGAGAGGTTAATTTTAAATGTAGAAAACTCTATTTTAAGTTCAATTTGGATAAAATGTTTTTTGACTAAGAGTTTTTGTAAGAACCCAAATTTTACCCTTGAAATTTTTTCCTTATTTTATTCATTTTGCATACATTTTCCTATACTTAATATCGCATTTCAACATATTTATTTCTGATCGCCTTATTCACATACATTCGATTTAACAGATTATCAATGGCAAATTCACACAACATACAAAGGAGTAAGTCATCAAGACAATGAATATCATTATAAGATAATCCACATTTTAAAGGGGTTAGTAAACCATTCCGAAATTCATTTTCTTTGCTGCATAACTTGAGCCGAAGTCGCTACACCCTTAAGGTTAGCTAAAAGCAGATTCTAATTTCTTTTAAAAAGAAAACGTGCTACATATACTAGAGCCGAATTTTCGCTTCATATACTCGAGCCGGAGTATTGCTTCTTATACTCGAGCCGGAGTTTTGCTTCTTATACTCGAGTCGGAGTTTAGCTTCTTATACTTGAGCCGGAGTTTTGCATCTTATACTCGAGCCGGAGTTTTGCTTCTTATACTCGAGCCGAAGTTTTGCTTCTTATACTCAGGTAAAAATACATTTTCTTTTCATTGATTTCACCATAAATCATTTCTCGTGAATCCCCGCCATCATTAGTATAAACACACCTATATATGTTTAAACTAAATACGTGATTCACGACTTACTCATTGCACATCCAGAAATTACACACATTTTCTATTTTCAAATGCACAAGTAAAGACTTATCCTTACCTCGGTGAATGTTGGGTTTGGTTCTTGGTAACTTTGCAAGTCCCACCGGCACCACCGCCAACTTTAGGATCTTTCCTCATTCCCACCATATAACACAATGTTAGTCATTTATTCCAAATATCATATAAACAACTTATATTGCATTATTTAACCATACAAGATATTTAAGGTATTTTCAATGTTTCCAAACTACTTTCATCATAAGTTTACAACATCTAAAACATACATATTCATCTCATATTTCAACATTAGAATGCTTAATCATCTTCTACCTCTATCATTTTATCCATTTTCCCTTTTAACCACATTTTCTCTTTAGGGTTTTGGGGTTTCCATGAATCAACCCACAAACCCTTTCCATTCATGAAATACCAACTCTAAACCAAGAGTTTACAAGAGAAAAACAACATAAATCGAACCATAAATCAAAAGGGTGAGTTTCCATGGCTTATCATATCTTGAGAAGAGATCCAACATACAAAAAATGGGTTTCAAAGAGAAGAAGAGATTTAGAATCAAGAGTTTTACCTCTTCTCAAGCTCTTGGACGAGAATCAAAGCTCCTAGACCTTGGAAATGCTCTCTTCTCTCACCTCTTTTCATATCTTAACCTAAAAATGTATTTGGGGTTTTTCTCATTTAATGCACTCGTCGGATTCCCACTTAAGCGAGCCCATTCTCGCTCAAGCGAGAAAATCCCGCCTATTTTAAAAACTCAGATCTGACCCTCTCGCCCAAGCGAAGCATCTCTCGCTCAAGCAAGGATCCTCTCGCTCAAGCAAGGATCTTACAGCCTCGACAGGTCCAAAATATCACTTTTCTCGCCCAGGCGAGCCAACTCTCGCTCAGGCGAGAATCCTTCCGTATAGCCCAGGATTTCACCCTTCTAGTTGAGCCTTTCTCGCCTAGGCGAGCCAACTCTCGCTCAAGCGAGACCACTCTCGCTCAAGCGTGCCAACCCTCGCTCAGGCGAGAATCCTTTAGTATAGCCCAGGATTTCACCCTCCTAGGTGAGCCTTTCTCACCCATGCAAGAATCCTTCAGTATATCTCAGGATTTCACCCTCCTAGGTGAGCCTTTCTTGCCCAGGCGATGTAACACCCTAGATTTTAAAGTTATTAAATTATAGTATCAGTCATAGGAGTCTCGCGTGAGGGAGAGAATCGTCGCCTGGGCGAGAGAGGCTCATCTGAGAGGATGAAATCTTGGGCTATACTGAAGGATTCTCGCTTGAGCGAGAGTGGTCTCGACTGAGCGAGAGTTGTCTCGCCTGGGCGAGAAAAGTGGCACTCAGGGCCTGTCGAGGCTATAAGATCCTCGCTCAAGCGAGAGGATCCTCGCTTGAGCGAGAGCTGCCTCGCCTGAGAGAGAAATCTCTCGCTTGAGCGAGAGTGTCAGATCTCAAATTTTAAAAAGTCGGGATTTCCTCGCCTGAGCGAGAATGGGCTTGCTTGAGCGAGAACCCGACGATTTCACTTTAAAATAGAATCCCCAAACACATTTTAGTGTTAGAACGTTGAAGAGAAGAGAGAGGGGAGAGCTTTTCAAGAGCAAAGAGCCTTAGGAATCATCTTAGATCTTGAGAAGAGGTAAACCTCTTGTTTCTAACTCTTCTTCTTCCTCTCTAACTTGTTTTGGGTTTATGGATCTCTTCTCAAAAGTATGAGAAACCATGGACACTCTTCCGTTTGCATTGTGGTTCATTTTATTTAGTTTCTCTCTTGTAAACTCTTGGTTTATAGTTAATATTCAAAGAATGGAAAGGGTTTGTGGGTCGATTTATGAAAACCCCAAAACCCCCAAAAGGAAAATGTGGTCATAAGAGGAAATGTGTTAAATGTTAAATGATGAAGAATATGTTGTGGCTGGTTTGTTTATAATGATGATGTGTTATGAGTTGTTGATTTGCTATAAGAGGTGAATGTTTATTATGATAAACATATATGGGTATGTTTGTAACAATGATTGTGTGTGATGAGTGTTTAATGGCAATAAATGGACGAGATTATGTGATATGAGAATAATTATGTTATGAGTATGTGTTCTAATGTTGAATACAAGGTGAATATGTATGTCTTGAATGGTTGGAAACTCCTAATGAAGTAGTTTTGGAAACATTGAACATGTATGAAACTCTTGTGTATCTGACGATGAAATATGAGTCGTTTATGTGTTATTCTGAATAAATGACTGACATTGTTGTTATTGGTGGGAATGAGGAAAGATCCTAAGGTTGGAGGAGACCGTGGAGGAAACTGGTAAAGTTACTCAAAAACCGACCCCCAACACTCACCGAGGTAAGGACAAGTCATTACGTGTGCATTTCAAATAGAAAATGTGTGTATTTTCTGGTTGTACCATATTTATATTGTGAATCATGTATTTAGTATAAACATATATGGGTGTGTTTATACTAAGGATGGTGTGTATTTACAGGAAATGATGGATGGTGAAATCGATGAAAAGAAAAGAAAATATATTTTTAGTCGACCATGACTGGTTAGCGACTCCGGCTTGAGTATATGAAGAAAAACTCTGGCTCGAGTATGTGAAGCAAAACTCCGACTCGAGTATATGAAGAAAAAATCCGGCTCGATTATATGAAGCCAAACTCCGGCTCGAGTATATGAAGCAAAACTCCGAATCGAGTATATGAAGCAAAACTCTGGCTTGAGTATATGAAGCAAAACTTCGGTTCGAGTATAAGTTGTAAGGACCCAAATTCTACCCTTGAAATTTTTTCCTTATTTTATTCATCCTTTATACATTTTCCTACGATTTTTAAATAAAAATACCAACAACTTAAGTTAAGTCTCATTTCCTTGCTCATACCCATCTCCCACTACCAAAATAACATACACATTCGGAGTTACAAATATCCAGAGTTACAAATATTCATGTATCAAATACAGTTAGTCATATTACAAAAGAATGAATATAAGGACTTCAAAAATTTAAAAGCCTCTAAGCTCTTAATCAAACGTCCTTACATCTTCCACCTACCTGCAATGGGATTAACATTGACCATACACAGAAAACACAAAGAAGTAAGTCGTTAATGAAATAAATGTCAATGTACGTTAATCCACATTTTAATCAGATTAAGTAACGGTATAAAGTTAAACACACTTAAAACAATTTCCATTGTTCATAATTTTATAAATCATGCTACATAATTTGAGCCAAAGTTTGCTACATTGCTTGAGCCAAAGCCGCTACACCCCTAAAGGTTAGCTAAAACTGATTTCTCTTTTCTTTTGAAAACATGCCACATAACATGGGCCAAAGCTTGCTACATTGCTTGAGCCAAAGCTTGCTACATCGCTTGAGCCAAACTTGCTACATCGCTTGAGCCAAACTTGCTACATCGCTTGAGCCAAAGCTTGCTACATCGCTTGAGCCAAAGCTTGCTACATCGCTTGAGCCAAAGTTTGCTACATCGCTTGAGCCAAAGCTTGATAAATCGCTTTAGCTAAAGTCGCTAACCATTCATGGTCGGCTAAAAACGAGTTTTCTTTCCATTAACACTTCATCAATTTATAAACAGTAAATCCATACCATTATTATTACAAACATACCCATATATGCTCATAATAATTAAGTGATTTACAACTCAATCCATTATCCACAATCAGAAAATCCAAGCATTTTCTATCACAATGCATAAGTTAAGACTTATTCTTACCTTGGTGAGTGTTGGGTTTGGTTCTTGGCAACTTCGCAAGTTCCACCCATATCGCCTCCAACTTTAGGATCTTTCCTCATTCCCACCATATAATACAATGTTAGTCATTTATTCCAAATATCATATAAACAACTTATATTGCATTATTTAACCATACAAGATATTCATCATATTTTCAATGTTTCTAAACTACTTTCATCATGAGTTTACAACCATCTAAAACATATATATTCATCTCATATTTCAACATTAGAATGTGAACTCATCCTCTACCTCTAGCATTTTACTCATTTTCCTCTTTAACCACATTTTCACTTTAGGGTTTTGAGGTTTTCATGAATCAACCCACAAACTCTTTCCATTCTTGAAATACCAACTCTAAACCAAGAGTTTACAAGAGAAAAACAACATAAAACGAACCATAACTCAAAAGGGTGAGTTCCCAAGGTTTTACACATTTTGAGAAGAGATCCAACATACCCAAAATGAATTTCAAAGAGAAGAAGAGAATTAGAATCAAGAGTTTTACCTCTTCTCAAGCTCTTAGAAGAGTATCCAAGCTCCTTGCTCTTGGAAAAGCTCTCTACTCTCACCTCTCTTCAATTTCTAACCCTAAAATGTGTTTGGGATTTTTCATTTAATGTTGTCTCGTCGGTTTCTCGCTTAAGCGACCCCATTCTCGCTCACGCGAGAAAATCTCGCCCTTTTTAAAAAATCGGATCTGACCCTCTCGCCCAAACGAGGGAATTCTCGCTTAGGCGAGGCATCTCTCGCTCAAGCGAGGATCTTACAGCCTCGAGAGGTCCAAAACATCACTTTTCTCGCCTAGGCGAGCCAGCTCTCGCTAAGGCAAGACCACTCTCGCTCAAGCGAGCCAACTCTCGCTTGGGCGAGATTCCATCAGTATAGCCCAGGATTTTACCCTCCCAGGTGACCTTTCTCGCCCAGGCGAGAATCCCAGGACTGATACTATAATTTTAAAGACTTAAATTTAGGGTGTTACAATCCTCCTTCTTATAAGAATTTTCGTCCCCGAAAATTAAACATACCTCAATTTGAACAAATGAGGGTAATCATCCCTCATCTCACGTTCCACTTCCCAAGTAGCATTTCCTTCGTCTACTTCACTCCACAATACTTTTACCAAAGAAATCTCTTTGCCTCTAAATCTTTTGACACTGGTATCTAGAATTCTCACGGGCAACGTAGTAAAAGTCAAGTTATCCTTCAACTCTATCTGATCAGACTCAACCACGTGAGATGGATCCACAACATATTTCCTCAACTGAGACACATGAAACACATTGTGGAGATTCAACAACAACGGAGGCAAAGCAATCCGATATGCTACCGGACCAATCCTCTTCAATACTTGATACAGTCCAATAAATCGCGGAGTCAGTTTACGAGATTTCAACACTCTACCAATCCCGATAGTCAGGACTACTCTCATGAAAACAGGATCTCCCTCGTTAAACTCAAGAGGTTTCCGCCTCTTATCGTAATAACTTTTATGCCGACTCTTGGCATTCTTCATATTCTCTCGGATCTTCTTGATCTTTTCTGTCGTCTCTTGGACCAGCTCAGGTCCCAATATCAAGTTCTCCCTAGTTTCCAACCAACTCACTGGAGTTCGGCACTTCCTACCATATAACGCCTCATAAGGTGCCATTCTAATACTCGAATGGAAACTATTGTTGTAGGTAAATTCAATCAAAGGCAACATGCCATCCCAATTCCTCGGTTGTTCCAAGAGACAAGCCCTCAAAAGATCCTCCAATGATTGTATAGTTCTTTTCGATTGACCGTCCGTTTATGGATGATAAGCTGAACTCAATTTCAACTTAGTTCCCAGTGCGGACTGCAAACTAGTCCAAAAGTTCGAAGTGAAACGGGATCCCTATCTGATACAATGCTCGACGGTATCCCATGCCAAAGAACTATTTCCCGGATATACAGTTTCGCCAATCTCCAAAGAATATCTCATGTTCATATGAAAAAGTGTGCAGATTTAGTTAACCGATCCACTATCACCCATATCGAATCATACCCTTTCTGAGTCCATGGAAAGCCCTATACAAAATCCATGGATATATTATCCCACTTCTAAACGGGAATTTCTAGGGATTGTAGTTCTCTTGTTGGCTGTTGATGCTCAATCTTGGCTTTCTGACAGACAAGACAACTCGAGACATACAAAGCTACACCCATCTTTAACCCAGACAACCAAAACAGCTTTTTCAAATCTTAGTACATCTTTGTAGTCCCCTGGTGAAAACTCATTTTACGTTTGTGTGACTCCTCTAAAATACTCTTTCACAATTCCACATCACGAGGCACATACACTCTCCCTTTGTAACACAACAGTCCACTAGGGTCCGATGCGAAATCAGTTTCCTTACCACTTAGCATCAAATCCCGTTTAGCCATTAGCTCCCTATCCTCAACTTGCATTACCCGGATTTGATCGAATAATTCATTTGTGACTTTAAGCATTCCTAAAATCATACTATGAGGCTTTATCTTAACTTCCAAGTTCATATCCCTGAACTCTTCAATCAGCTTTCCCTCCTTAACCATCAAAGCTGACATGTGTAAAGACTTCCGACTTAGGGCATCGGCCACCACATTGGCCTTTCCCGGATGATACTACAACCCAAAATTGTAATCCTTAAGGAATTTCATCCACCTTCTCTGTCTCATGTTCAACTCCTTTTGATCAAACAAGTACTTCAAACTCTTGTGGTCGTTGTATACCTCAAATCTCACCCCATAAAGATGGTGCCTCTAGATTTTTAAGGCAAAGACCACTGTAGCTAATTCCAAATCATGGGTAGGGTAGTTTTGTTTGTGCGTTCTCAACTGTCGAGAAGCATAGGCAACAACTTTCCCGTCTTGCATCAACACACAACCAAACCTTGCTTGGAAGCATAACAATATACACTGAAGTCCCGATCAGTACTAGGAAGAACCAACACTGGCGTTGTAATCAACCTTCGTTTCAATTCTTGAAAGCTTTTTTCACAACGAAGTGTCCACACATACGGTTCTCCTTTCCTAGTGAGCCTTGTCAATGGTAGTGTCAACTTCGAAAATCCCTCAATGAATTTCTGATAATAACCAGCCAAACCCAAAAAACTCCTGATCTCAGTGATTGACTCCATAACCGCTTCAACCTTAGAAGGATCTACTGTCACTCCTTCCTTGGATATTACATGTCCAAGAAAGTTTACCGATTCCAACCAGAAATCACATTTTGAAAGCTTCGCATACAGCCGGTTCTTACTAAGGAGTTCTAGAACAACCCTCAGGTGCTCAGCATGTTCCTCTCGGCTGTTGGAGTAAACTAGAATGTCATCAATAAATACCACTACGAATGAATCCAAGTACAAATGAAAAATCTGATTCATGTAGTCGGTAAATATTGATGGGGCATTCGTTACACCAAAAGGCATAACCAAATATTCAAAATGTCCATACCTTGTCCTAAAAGCAATTTTAGGAATATCTTCCGACTTCACACGAAGTTGATGGTAACCTGACCGAAGATCAATCTTTGAAAACACTACTGCCCCTCTCAACTGATCCATCAAGTCATCAATCCGAGGCAACAGATACTTGTTCTTAATGGTAACCTTGTTCAACTTCCTGTAGTCGGTACACAACTGCATACTACCATCTTTCTTCTTAACCAACAAAACAAGCGCACCCCACGGCGAGATGCTAGGACGAAAAAACTTTTTTGCCAGCAAGTCCTCAACCTGCTTTTTCAACTCAGCTAACTCTAACGGTGCCATCCTATAAGGAGCTATAAAGATGGGTCTCGTTCCAGGTACGAAATCAATAGAGAATTCTACTTCTCTAACTGGAGGCAATTCCAGAATTTCACCAGGAAAAACCTCAGGAAATTCACGAACTATCGGAATGTCCTCCACTTTGGGTTTCTTCATACCCTCCAGGGATGCCAACAACATAAACACGGCTCCTCCCTCCTTACAGGAAGTCCTAACTTCCTTTGCCGACAATGGCTTCATATCATTAACCTTATCAGAAATCTCATCTCGATTCCCGAATACCACGGTCTATTCAGCACAATTAAGCACCAAATGATTTTCCGACAATCAGTCCATCCCCAAAATTAGATCTAGCTGGGATAGTGGTAAGCAGATTAAATCCACGGTAAATGTTCTACCGTTTACCACTAACGGAAATCGAGACACAACTGTCGACACCACCACAGGCACATTAGTTGGGGTGTATACGACCAAGTCGAAAGGCAACGACTCAGTTTGCAGTTTCATTTTATCCACGCATTTAATAGATACAAAGGAGTGTGTTGCTCCCGAATCAAACAACACTAAAAGAGGAATATCTGCCACCATGCAATTACCTTTAATCAAACCATCTACACCCAATGCCTCTGCACCACTCATGGTGAACACTATGCCAGTGGATCGAGGTCGCTCATCCCTCACAGCATTCACACTCTGTTGTAGCTTAGGACAATATCTCCTAACATGCTCAACCTCCTTGCAGTGAAAACAGGTGAGTGCAGTTCTGGGGCAAAAGTCACCAGCATGAGTTCGGCCACATTTTCCGCATAAAGATGGAGAATTCATTCGTGACCCCCCGACATTGGCATGAGTCATCGGCCCATATGAAGTGTAACCCCGATTACCCATAGGAGGAGAGTAAGGCTTCTGTTCCTCTTGAAACGCTTTTCCCTTCCCTTTCCCATGTGAGAAGTTCCGTTGAGGCCCAAAGTGTTTGGGAGGAATCGCCTTAGATGTCGCCGCTTCATCGGCTGCCAAATCATCCTCATACACCCTACACTTATTCACTAAGGTAGGGAAGTCAGCAATCTCTTGGTGCCCAAAAATACTTTTCAACTTGGGCTTCAAACCCGATTCGAACTTGACACACTTGGACCTTCCGTCCACTTCCAACTCTGCGTAGGGGCAAAACCGGGCCAATTCTTCAAACTTGGTCGCGTAGTCCCCTACCGACATGTTCCCCTACTCCAATTTCAGAAACTCTATCTATTTCTTCCTTTTCAAGTCAGCGGGAAAGTACTTGTGAAGGAATTTCTCCTTGAATGTACCCTAGGAGATCAGTCGTCCTTCAGCTTCCATTTGGCGCCGAGTGAATTCCCACCAGTTCTCGGCCTCCGTGACTAACATATAAGTGGCATACGCCAACTTCTGAGCTTCCGTACAGTTCATGGCTCTGAAGATCCGCTCCACCCCTTTGGATCCACTCAATGGCAGCATCAAGAGCAAATCCCCCGTGGAACTGACTGGGTTCCTCCTGCAGAACTCATCTAAACCCCAATATTTTGTCGGTCCAGGTGGAACTAGTGGGTGTGAGCTCGGGCTTGGTGCCGGATTATGGTTCAAGTTATGCAAGTTCTCGTTGACCTGTTGCAATGCCGCCATCATCTAAGCCAATAAATCGTTCGGGACGTTCTGACTTGCCCCTCTTCCTCTTCCTCTTCCTCTTCCTCTTCCTCTTCCTGCCATGAGTACCTGTACTTACTTACTTGTCAGTAATTGATTTTGTCTAAACACAGATCACATAACCACTTAACAATTAATACAATCAAACAATTTCAACACATAATGATTACAAAGAAGCATGCAGGGCCATATCCTACGCTGCAGGATTAACTATGCTCTGATACCATATTGTAAGGACCCAAATTTGACCCTTGAAATTTTTTCCTTATTTTATTCATCCTTTATACATTTTCCTATGATTTTTAAATAAAAATACCAACAACTTAAGTTAAGTCTCATTTCCTTGCTCACACCCATCTCTCACTACCAAAATAACATACACATTCGCATAACAGAAAATCATAATTCATTCATGCATTCCGGTAACTACCGCATACAATTAGCTTTGGGATTCCAAAATACCCATAGCTACGAATATCCAGAGTTACAAATATTCATGTATCAAATACAGTTAGTCATATTACAAAAGAATGAATATAAGGACTTCAAAATTTTAAAAGTCTCTAAGCTCCTAATCAAACATTGACCATACACAGAAAACACAAAGGAGTAAGTCGTTAACGAAATAAATGTCAATGTACGTTAATCCACATTTTAATGAGTTTAAGTAACGGTATAAAGTTAAATACACTTAAAACCATTTCTATTGTTTATACTTTTGAAAATCATGCTACATAACTTGATCCAAAGTTTGCTACATTGCTTGAGTCAAAGCCGCTACACCCCTTAAGGTTAGCTAAAACTGATTTCCTTTTTCTTTAGAAAACGTGCTACATAACTTGGGCCAAAGTTTGCTACATTGTTTGAGCCAAAGCTTGCTACATCTCTTGAGCCAAAGCTTGCTACATCGCTTGAGCCAATGATTGCTACATCGCTTGAGCCAAATCTTGCTACGCTTGAGCCAAAGTCGCTAACCATTCATGGTCGGCTAAAAACGAGTTTTCTTTCCATTAACACTTCATCAATTCATAAACAGTAAATCCATACCATTATTATTACAAACATACCCATATATGCTCATAATAATTAAGTGATTTATAACTCAATCCATTATCCACAACCAGAAAATCCAAGCATTTTCTATCACAATGCATAAGTTAAGACTTATCCTTACCTTGGTGAGTGTTGGGTCTTCTTGGCAACTTCGCAAGTTCTACCGATACCGCCTCCAACTTTAGGATCTTTCCTCATTCCCACCATATAACACAATGTTAGTCATTTATTCCAAATATCACATAAACAACTTATATTGCATTATTTAACCATACAAGATATTAATCATATTTTCAATGTTTCTAAACTACTTAAATCATGAATTTACTACCATCTAAAACATACATATTCATCTCATATTTCAACATTAGAATGTGAACTCATCCTATACCTCTAGCATTTTACCCATTTTCCTCTTTAACCACATTTTCACTTTAGGGTTGTGGGGTTTTCAGGAATCAACCCACAAACTCTTTCCATTCTTGAAATACCAACTCTAAACCAAGAGTTTACAAGAGAAAAACAACATAAAACGAACCATAACTCAAAAGGGTGAGTTTCCATGGTTTTACACGTTTTGAGAAGAGATCCAACATACCCAAAATGAATTTCAAAGAGAAGAAGAGAGTTAGAATCAAGAGTTTTACCTCTTCTCAAGCTCTTAGATGAGTATCGAAGCTCCTTGCCCTTGGAAAATCTCTCTTATCTCACCTCTCTTCAATTTCTAACCCTAAAATGTGTTTGGGGTTTTTCATTTAATGTTGTCTCGTCGGGTTCTCGCTTAAGCGAGCCTATTCTCGCTCAAGCGAGAAAATCCCGCCCATTTTAAAAACTTAGATCTGACCCTCTCGCCCAGACGAGGGAATTGTCGCTCAAGCGAGGCATCTCTCGCCCAAACGAGGATCCTCTCACTCAAGCGAGGATCTTACAGCCTCGACAGGTCCAAAACATCAATTTTCTCGCCCAGGCGAGCCAGCTCTCGCTCAGGCGAGACCAGTCTCGCTCAAGCGAGCTAACTCTCACTTGGGCGAGAATCCTTCAGCATAGCCCAGGATTTCACCCTCTCAGGTGAACCTTTCTCGCCCATGCGAGAATCCCAGGACTGATACTATAATTTTAAAGACTTAAATTTAGGGTGTTACATATGTTGCACGTTTTCGTTTTAAAAGAAAATGGAATCTGCTTTTAGCTAACCTTAAAGGGTGTAGCGACTTCGGCTCAAGTAATGCAACAAAGAAAATGAATTTAAAAATGGTTTACTAACCCCTTTTTAATGTGAATTATCTTATAATGATATTTATTGAGCTAATGACTTACTCATTTGTATGTTTTGTGTATTTGCCATTGATAATCCCATTGCAGGTAAACTAGTGAATTGAGGAGACTCGGTTTGGAGCCTTAGGAGCTTTAGAATTTGGATTCATCTAATTGTTTTTGTATTCTAATTGACTATTTGGGATTCGATTGATTACAACAATGGTCATTATTTATTCGGATACTTGTAAATGGATGTACTGTTATTTGGAGAACTATACTTTTGGGGTCTTAAAACCCACGGGGAATTATTAATATGAATTATGTTTTTTTGCATTAGGAATGTATGTATGAATACCGCATGATAAACGGTCAAGAAATAATCAAGGTAAATAATGTAATGTATTTTCGGTTACAAATCATAAAATATGTACAAAATGAATGTTGGCATGAGTTAAAATAAGAAAAAATTTCAATGGTAGAATTTGGGTCCTTACAGACGAGAATCTCTCGCTCAAGCGAGAATCCCATGACTGATACTATAATTTTAAAGACTTAAATTTAGGGTGTTACGGATTTGAGCTTGGTGGTTGGTCATGGATTGAGGAAGATATTAGCATTATGCTCACTTGTAATAAAATGGTACATACCCTGACTAATTACATGAATTAAATATGTTATTTTATTAAAAAAATTGTTAAAACACATACTTATTTTTTTATTTTTGTGATTGCCAAAAGTTATTTTATTGCTCCTATGCATTAATTAGATAATCAAGACTTTGAAATTCTGAATTGAAAATTGATTAATTTGTTTGAATTTATTTTTTTATTGATTTAAAAATATTTAAAATAGAGTTATTTCAATTTAATGAAATTAATAGTGAAGATATGATGTTAGTCATGAACCTTCTTCTCACTTTCGGCAGGAAGTTAGAGATGATATGAACCACGACATTAATATAAAAATTTCATAACTTAATCAATTAAAACATTTTTTATTTATTATAAAAAAAATGTATTTGAATTGTATATTATATCCTTAAATGCACGAGTTTTTGAGTTTAAGAAAGATGATAGTTGTATGGTGATTATAAGAAAGTAAGCAGATGAAATATTAAATGGTGTATGTTCCCTTTGGGGAAAAAATGTGAATGAAATTGACGAAAATAAATATATAGTAAAAATAATTACTAACGTGATATTTTTGTTTTCAAAAGAGTTTTGCTAATACTTCTACTTTTGTGGTGTATTTTTCTTGTTTTTTGTACTTCTATGTGTCTTTATCTATTTTTTATCTCTCTATTTCTTGTGTCATTTGTCATGTGTTCAGGCTTCTATTTATAGGATGAATTCAACAAGTTAAAAATAAATATAAATCCATCTAATTAGTGATTCCAATAAATTAAAACATTTTTATTTATTCATTGAAAATCAAATTTTTACTTGATTAATTTTAATTAAAATTCGAATATTGGGTTTAAAATCACTTTTGGAATTTTTATTAAGTCATAGAATATTAAAATCCCAAAAAACTATTGTATTACCCACACATGATCAAAATTTGATTTTTATATAGTCACAAAAATGACAATGACTAGAATGATTTTTGTATTTTTATTTAATTAAAAATTAATCAAAGGGAAATCACACTTTTTTAAAATGAATCAAAGGCAAAACACTCTTTTTTAAGGGAAATCGTACTTTTTTTTTAATGAATATCTCTATTATTAGGTTAATAAGTATTCATTTAACCACTTAAAACCTTTTTATTTAAAAATAAAATGAAAATTAGTGGGGAAATTAATATGAAATAGTATATCACTATTAATGAGTCGATTAAGTGGTCATTAAACACTTTTTTATCTATATTTTTAAAGGAAAACAAAAAATATAATAGGTATTGACTTTGAGATGGAATCTAGCCTTTACTGAACCAATAAATGCTCATTAACCAATATAACTCACATTTTATGTGGGTGAGAAATTCAAAATTATTTTATTCCTTAAATTAATTTTTAAAACAAAACATTTCATTTACTATTATTTTTTGGAGTCAATATGACTAAATTTTTATCACGTTGATTTTTTAAAATAGTTATTTTGAAAAAAATATTTTTGATATTTTTGAGTCGAACAAAATTAGATGCTGCTATATAGTAACCTTAACATTATAATAATTCTTCCAGAGATTTCAGATTTTTTTGATATAGAATTTTTATCTAACCACGAATTCTGTTCCTGCTTAAGCTAAAAGATAATATAATCTAAAGCAATGTTGTGAAACCTGAGCCGGACGTCAACTCGGAGGAGGTCTTGCATAGGTTCTAACCGGTTTAACCGGTTAAGCCGTCCGGTCGGACCGGACGACAATATAATATCATATATAATTATATATATATATATATATATATACATATTATATATATATATATATATATAATTAATTAAAATAAGTGAATAACTTTGCACAAAGCTTACACATAAATCAAAATAAAAGTGCATCAAAGTTTAAGTCTTACATAGTTAGAGCAATAAATCAAAACACATCTCATTTAGAGAGTAAACATTCTAATTCATCCATGTATCATTGTCTTGGTTAGATCCTAAGTTTACATTGTTGGTTAAATATGTACTTTGAGTGTAACTATCTACATCTTCTTGAGGAAAGGAGTCTAAATTAAGTCCTCCATCAATAGTAATATTTTGTCCTTCAACCATACCTACAAATTAGAATATACGTTAGATTAATATGTATAATAATTAGAAAATATGTATAATACTGATCTTTGAAAAACTCATGCTGATAAACTAATCAGATATGTGCATTTTACATGATGTAATCGATTACAATATACTCGTAATCGATTACAGCATATTAAAAGCATCAGATATGTGCATTTTTTACATTTTCTTATGTTTTTTTTTTAATTTTACCAACCCGGCCGGTTTAACCAACCAGGTTATTCCGGTTTTACCCGGTCTAACCCGGTTGGACCGGATTTTCCAGGGCCCAAAACGGCTGGAAACCAATTCCGATTTTCTATATGTACAGGACCGTTTACTCAAGCGGGTGACGGTTGGACCGGTTGGACCGGCCGGTCCGGTCCGGTCCAAACAACACTGATCTAAAGTATGATAATGGGAATAAGGTTATATATGAGTCAGAGAGTATGTTTGGAATACTATTTCCAAAAACTGCATTTTGAAAAAAGTGAGTTTGATGAACGAAATTTATCTCTGATCAAAATTTAATTTATACCATTGGATGTTTCCTTTTTTGTCATACATTAACATAAGTCAATTTTTTATTTATTTTAAATTTCAAAAAAACTTTAATTTCCCTTGAAGGGAAATGTGTGAATCATTTTTTCAAAAAACATTTTCGAGTTTTATTTTCTTACTTCAATTTTAAAATATTATTCCTAACATTTTTTCTTTCAATTTTCTATTTTATCATTAATTGAAATTAATTCATTTTAACATGGTTTTTTTTGTAACACCTCAAATCTTCCTTTTCAAAATATCTAGAAACTTAGGATTTTTGGGTGTTTTACTGGGTGTTTCTCGCTTGAGCGAAAGGATCTCGCCCAAGCGAGTGACTTAGAGTTTTCTACAATGATTTATTTATAATTCTTGCCTGAACAAGCAATGGTCGCTCAAGCGAGAGAGAATTGAGCACCCTATTTGAAAATGTGAATTGTCGTGGACCTCTCGCCCAAGCGAGTTACTGTCGCTTGAGCGAGAGCCCGAAAACCTGAAACCTAAAATAGGAGTCTCAAGTGAGAATGGAAACACTTTTTGTGAAAAAGGAAAGAAAAGAAACGGCTCCCCACCCTAGCACATGTAGGAGTGAAATAAAAGTTTGACAAGAAGTAAACCTCTTGATTCTAATCTTCATCATTGTTGTGCAAACCATTATTGTGTATATGGATCTCTTCTCTTAATGTGAAAAACCTCATAACCCTTCCTTTTTGGGTTGTGGTTCGTTTCTATGTAGCTTTCCTTTTGAAACTCGTGGTTTGCAGTTTATTTTCGAAAATGGTGTTGATTTTGGAAACTATGGACAAAAATGGAATAGTTGTGAATGAGGGTAAAAGATGAGGTTAGAAATGGAGTTTGTGGGTTAGTGATGTTTTCTCAAAAAAGGAAATACACCTTATTTGAATGCTTTAGACTTCAAATAGTTAGTGATTTTGAATCGTTGAAATATGAACTTAATTCGTTTATGAATGACAAGTGTTGTATGAAATTGTTTATTGGTATGATATGAGTAATGATTGGTTGTTATTGGTGTGTTATATAAATGAGGAAAGATCCTAAGGTTGGAGGAGACAAAGAAGAATCCAGCGAGGTTACAGGATTAAAACGCTAATCATACCCATGTAAGGGAGAAGCATTACCCTTAATTGTGATAGTACAGGATAGTGGATTATTTGGTACTTGTATCTGGAATGGATGATAATGAACTATGGTATGAGAAAATTATAATAATAATCTTGACCTGCCCTATGTGGTATTGAAATCTTGACTTGCCCTATGTGGTGTTGAAATCTTGACTTGCCATATGTGGTATTGAAATCTTGACTTGCCATATGTGGTGTTGAAATCTTGACTTGCCATATGTGGTGTTGAAATCTTGACTTGCCATATGTGGTATTGAAATCTTGACTTGCCATATGTGGTATTGAAATCTTGACTTGCCCTATGTGGTGTTGAAATCTTGACTTGTCATATGTGGTATTGAAATCTTGACTTGCCTTATGTGGTATTGAAATCTTGACCCTATGTGGTGTAGTGTTAATTTTGATTTGGATGGTGTTTTCACGGACATGGTAAGTTTTGGGTGATGACTGAAGATAAAGACATAAGGTACTGTAACAAAAGGGTATTTGGCATTGGGTGTTGTTGGATGCTTGAGGTAATAATGGTTGAGGTGGCTTATGAATAGCATTGTATAACTATTTATTTGTTTTACATAAGTATAGATACTTCTCATTTTACTATTTAAGATTACGCAATGTCTTGCCCCTTTGTATTCCTGTTTGTTCTATTTGTGATAATCATACTACAGATGAAGCGAAAGAACTATAGATCGATGTTGCTATGTAGAGTAGGTTATTTGTGGATGCAATATGTATTTGTGGAATTGATGATAGGTAACCTTAAGTATTTGTACGGATAACTAATTTACATTTAAATTGGGTGTTAACAATTGGATGCATGTTAATCGAATGTAGTGACGGCCACTTTTCGTTTTTTTAAACCATGAAGACATAGAATTTTAATCATTGAAAATAACGGGACTAATCATTTTGTATAGTAAAAATTCGAAAATTTTCAAGAGTGTAAATGGGGACGTTACATTTTTTATTTCAATATTTATGTTTACTCTCCTTTGAAGGATATAACATACAAGAGCTTAAATCTGGTCTGTTAGTCTGTTTAAAAAAAATTAAAGCGTAGGTCTGACCTGTTTAAAATTCTGGTATGGCCTGTTAGCCTATTTAAAGGTCTGTTAAGGTAAAAAGTTCAACACATTATATAAAAACTATGAAAAATTATTATAACTATAGTAATTAGTGTGAAATATTTTTTACATTGTTATCACAATTATTTCTACCACCTTCCAATGTTGTGTAATGTATTCGAAGGATTTTGGTGCCCTTGAGGTTAGAAAATATAAAACAATATCTTTTAATATCATAATAAAATATAATATTATTGTAATGTTTAACATGGTTAACAACTTAATTGTCAAATATGATACTGGTGTAAAAAACATCCAAAAGGCAATACTAAATTGCTAAATAATATTTAAATAACATCTAAGACGTAATAAATTTGTTGCAGTGTTGAGTCTAAATGTTATGTCATCCAAAAGTTATCACACCAAAATCAAAACAAATACCATGTTACACACTTAGTCAATTGAAATTACATACTTACATGGGTTTGGTTATGTACTTAAGCTCAAGCCTCAACAACTAAATGTCCAATTATTAAATAGTCTAACCTCTAAGTCCTAGTGGATTTACCTCTGTTAGAGTTTATAGGCTTTTTGTAAGGCCTGAGTCTGGTCTATTTAGGTTAAATAGATTATTGGAGAAATCTAAGTCTGGCCTGTTTAGTGAAAAGGCCTAGCCTGACCTGACCTTTTATAGGCTATGTACTAGGGGTATGATAGGCGGTTTGGCCTGTTTCTACTCTTACTTGCATGAGAACATAAGACGAGATGTCAAAAGATTTTCTTAATACCATAGAACCACATCAAAGGTAAACATTGAACCCCTACTTTTTTACATTGGTTTTGGTTGTGCTGATCGAGTTCGTACCCGATGTAAATAATATAACAATTAAAATGTAGTACTACAAAGTGACTCACAGGTCGTCTCCAATGGATTATCTTTCACATAAAGGTTCAAACACTTTATACTCACACACATATGGGGGTTTTGTTATTGTCTAAGGCATGAACCTAAGTAAGTAAGCAATATAATAAATGGCTAAAACCCTTTGGTTTCTTTGAACACAACTCAATCCTCGATTCCTATAGATCAATTATAGATTCTAAACGTTTACTTCCTAATTTGTTGAGAATCGATCAACTAAGTGATAATCAATTCATGGTTCAATTTCCTAAGCCTCTAACTAAGGGAAATCAACATAAGCAACAAACAGTTAACAAATCCACACGAACTAAGCGATCATGCACTAGAGAAGTGATTAACTATGCGAAAATCAATTCACAAACCTAATTCTTAACCTTGGAATTAAGCAAACCATAATCCGAATTAGGATAGAAGAAATCAACAATAAAGAAACCGAAATTGCATTAAGAATTAAACCTCAAGAGTTGTGATACATTACCAAAGGAATTTAGTCCATAATTGTGATACATTACAAAGTCGATTAGGCACCAAGAATCATTAATAATGGTAAAATAAGGTTTTGAATAGTATGAAATATATGATTCATCATGTGCTCACAAAGCATATTCAATAACTAGTGTCACAATCGATGTTTTTTGTGGATTATATTGTCTTAGTAGGAGACTTGAGAGAGGAATTAAATTGGAAGCTATAAATTAGGACTCAAGCTTTAGAATCACATATAAGTCAAAGTAAGACGAATTATATGGAGTTCAAAGTTAGCAAGAGGCAAACAAACTTTATTGTAGAGGTAAATACACTACGTCAGATATGTAAATCAACAACGCACAATTTCAGGGATAAAACAACGCTTCCGGGCACTGTCTATGTGAATGAAGTAGTATATGGTATGTTTTAACAGCGCTTATGCGGACGCTGTTGTATGTCATATATACAACAACGCCACCTCCAACAAGCGTTGTTATATATGTACATAACTTTTAACAGCTCTCAACACGAGTGTTGTTGATATGTCACCTTTAACAACACTCATTTAATCGCACTCATATTAAATAAGGCAAGATCTCTTTCAAACATTTTATCAAACACATAAGAAACTTCAATATAATAAGAATGAAATCAAATTATTGTGTGAACATGTCTCTGTTACCCATATGCAGTAATGAAAAG
Organism: Lupinus albus; assembly: GCA_009771035.1. Taxonomy (NCBI): domain Eukaryota; kingdom Viridiplantae; phylum Streptophyta; class Magnoliopsida; order Fabales; family Fabaceae; genus Lupinus; species Lupinus albus. Next base: position 3,051,334 of record CM020013.1, on the reverse strand, counting down.
GACGAATGTGATGAAGATGTAGAGGACAAATCCATTATTTTCTACTCTCCCTTAACCGAAGAAATAAGAGGACATAAAGATACGGCCAAATTCAACATAATAAGAATGAAATAAAAAATTACATAGAAAATATGGATGAAAAAATAATAACCAACTACAAGAAATACATACCGGAATTGCAAGTTTCGTATATCAACAACAACTTCACGTAGATTCAACATTGACATTTCCAGTAATATAAAATAAGAATTTAACGAATAAAAATGTAAATGCAAGAAGAAAAAGTGAATCAAAGAGAATGATTCACCTTATGCTCCAATAGAGAAAATGTGAGCTAATAACTTGCTTGAAGAGAGAAACTAAGAGAAGAAGAGTAAGAGTTGAATAATATGTATATTATTGTATGTGAGGTTTTCTTTTTAAATTTGCAAAGATTCGCTCCTACTAAAACAAAAATGTATGACTTTTAACAGCGCTCTCTAAAAATACGCTGTTAAATGTGTGACTTTTCAGCTACCCTGACATTATCAAAATTCAAAACACATTCACTATAAACTTGTAAAATAAAAAAGAAATAGTAAAAAATGTTTTTTTTTATTTTAGTGTGCACTTTTCTAATATGGTGAGAAATTTTGGATAGAATGAATTTTTCTACCCCAAATACATATATAATATGTGTAATTCTGATTAGTGATTCAAAAGTTATGTCAAAAATAATGATATAGCATCTTTAACGGCGCTTATTTACGCAGACTGTTGTTTATATGTCACATTTAACAACGTTTTTTACACAAGCGCTGTTAAAGGTGTTATATAAACAGTGCTTGTGTAAAAAAAATCTGTTAAATGTATCATATAAACAGCAATTTGCGTAAATAAGCGATGTTAAAGGTGTTGTATCACTATATTTGACATAACTTTTGAACCATTAATCAGAAATTGACATATTATATATGCATCTTGGGTATAAAAATTCATTTTATCCAAATTTTCTCACTACATTAGAAAGGTGCACCCTGAAATTCCAAAAAAAAAATATTTTTTACTATTTCTTTTTTATTTTACAAGTTTTATAGTGAATGTGTTTTTAATAATGTTAGAGTAACAACAACGCATATTGTTGCAAGCGCTGTAAGATAACAAATCAACAGCAAATATTAAAGAATGCGCTGTAGAAGATATCTCATCAATAGCGTAAACAAAAACAAGCGTTGTTAAAGAGCGCACATTCACAATTTTGTTGTTGATGTTATATCCGCCTATCAATATTAGCAGCGATTTCTTAAAGATGTGATGTCTATTTTCCTCTGCCTCGAATTTAACAGCATTATTCTAGGATGCACTGTTGAAGAACCGCTTTTAAAGACGTTTTCTGACGTAGTGATATTGGGGATCACATCATACCACAATTCACTAGATTTAGTTATATTCGGTGAATCATACAAGATGATAGGGAAATTGACGGAGATATGAATAATAGGATTCAAGTGAGTTGGATGAAAGGGTGGAATGCTTCATGTGTCATATGTGATAAAATGGTATCATTCAAGCTTAAAGGGAGGTTTCACCATACAGCTATAAGAACTGCAATGTTATATGTGAGTGAACATTGGGCGAAAAAATATCAATGTTAAAATACACACCATGTAGCAGAGAATATAGACAACTTTCTATGAACTGCAAACCCATATGACATGAATGAACATCTCAATTTCCGGATTCCACTACATCTAGTAGAAAAAAGTTATGCCAAAATTGTATTCCATAAATTTTATTTCATGAGATACATATGGAGCGAGGACAATTTAATCGATAATATGTTAAACAACATATATATTAAAAATCATCGAAGAGGAAAAATAAAATACAAAACTCATTGAGTGAGTAAATAGCTAACCATGAAGCCAAAAGCGAAAGTAACAATAACTAATAATGATCCTTACCTTATTTTAGAGGAGAATACATGTGTTTCTGAAAGATGTAAAACAAAATATGAAAATAATCATTCACTTGGACAAAAAAGTTTATAAACAAAATAAGAGATGCATAGAGAGAGAGAAAATAATATGTAGAGATGCTTAAAAGGATAATCAAATTTCAAATATTTAGTGATAAGGTGTTTCTAACGCAAATGAAAATTTTCAACTATACATGTCAAGGGTAACAAAAGTTGAACGAATAGGTAGCAAAATATATAGAGAAAAAAACACTGAAATTTAACATACTTTTTATAATAAATAACTATCAAAACATTGAAAGCCAGAAAAAAACAAAAGTTGAATGAATGAAACCATTCAAATGACCTTTGATAGGTATAATAATAATAAAACAAAACTTTTTTCTAACACAAATGACACAAAAAATGCAAACTTGAATAAGGAATATACAAAAAAAAGGAGCAAAAATTGAATAAACTTCAAAAACAAAGATGCTAGAAAAGTACATGCAAGTGGTAAAAATTTAAACTTTTAACCGAATATGCTAGAAAAGTAAATAAAAATATCAAACAGTTTAAGAACAAACAACTTCTCTTTAAAACTAAAAACAAAAGTTTCAAATGGTAGTTTACCTTTTTGCATAGATGAACAGAAAGATATGAAAAGAAATGGGGGAGTTGAAGAGAAAGATATAAAATGAAATGGGAGAGAGAAATAAACAATGGAAAAAATATTCAATTTGAAAATCAATAATGTGTATTTAATAATAGTAATGGATAATAAATTATTAATGATTTTTGCGAAAATGAACTCTTTTCCATTAAAGTTTAAATGAAATATTTGATGAGAAAATGATAGAATGTGAAACAATGCATTGTATAATTGTGGTGATGTTTGGGCGGGAAAAAACTCACCCAACTATTGACACTTGTAACACCACAGTTTTCCTTTCTCAAAATAATTTTCCTTTCTCAAAATAATTTCCTTTCTCTGTGATTCTCGCCTGAGCGAGGGATGATCGCTCAAGCGACATGTAGTTGAGTTTCCTATGTAATTCTCGCCTGAGCGAGAGAATGTCGCTCAAGCGACAGTCTCAGGGTTTGAAACACGAATCGTTAGTGGGCCTCTCGGCCAAGCGACACCCTTCCGCCTGAGCGAGAACCCGTGAATCTGTGACCTAAATAGAAACATCGAGTGGGTTTTTGGGGGAGAATAACATAAAGAAAAAGGAAGAAGAAATGGCCCCTTATTTCTAGAGCTCGTAGAGGCGAAAGAGAGGCTTGAGAATAGGTAAATCTTTTGGTTCTATCAATCATTCTTGTTGTGCATTAAATTCTTATGTATATGGGTCTCTTCTCAAATGTGCAAAACCTCATGACTCTTCATTTTGGGTTGTGGTTCATTTTTCCATCTAATGTCCCTTTTGAACTCTTGGTTTAGGGATTTGTTTTGAAAATGAGGTTGGAGTAGTGTTGATTTCAAAACTATTGAGTAATATAGAATGGTTATGAATATGAGTAAAAGAGGGGTTAGAGATTAGATTTGTAGGGTTGTGACGATTTTCATGAAATGGAAAGCAAATGTTAGTTTTGAATGCTTTAAAAATACAAGTAGATTGTGACTTTGAAAATGGTAATGTTAGACTTGTTCTATTGATGAATGACAAATGCTCGTATGATATTATTGGTTTGGTACGATGTGAAGAATAATTAATTGTTGTTTTTTTGAAGATATGAATATTAAAAGATCCTAAGGTTGGACGAGACGAATGAGGACATAGCAAAGTTGCAGGACGAAAGAGCTAACATATACCCAGGTGAGGGAGAAGCATTAGACCTAGTGGTAATAGAACGTAACATTGGAGACTCCAACGATACTTACTAGTTGGATAGTCTTCCTAGACTAATGATTAAAGAGGAGTCAATTGTTCTGATTGTTAAGAATTTCATTGTTTAATCATTTTAGTCCTTATATGAATATTTTGACTGAAAATGAATGTAGGTATAAGGATGAGTTTTTATATGACATGGCATGGTTATGAAATAATTATGATGGATAATGACAATATATATGTATTGTGGACTGTCATAGTTGATTCTGGTTATTACTGCATGTTGAATGAATGTTTATTGGACTATTGTTGAGAACTCTTACTGAAAACGCCATCAGGTATTGTATCGCCTTTGGGTGTTGTATCGCCTTCGAGTATTGTAATCGCCTTCGGGTGTTGTATCGCCTTCGGGTGTTGTAACACCCTAAATTTGAGTCTTTAAAATTATAGTATCAGTCTTGGGATCCTCGCTTGAGCGAGAGATTCTCGCTTGGGCGAGAGAGGCTCACTTGGGAGAGTGAAATCCTGGACTATACTGGAGAATTCTTGCCTGAGCGAGAGTTGTCTCGCCTGGGCGAGAAATGGAATTTTGGGACTGTTGAGATTGTGAGATTCTCGCTTGAGCGAGAGGATCAGATCTGAGTTTTTAAAATGGGCGGGATTTTCTCGCTTGAGCGAGAATGAGCTCGCTTAAGTGAGAACCCGACGAGTAGCATTAAATGAGAAACCTCAAACACATTTTAGGGTTAAGAAAAGAAGAGAGGTGAGAGAAGAGAGCTTTTCCAAGGGCAAGAAGCTTTGATACTCATCCAAGAGCTTGAGAAGAGGTAAAACTCTTGATTCTAACTCTCTTCTTCTCTTTGGAACTTTTTTTGGGTATGTTGGATCTCTTCTCAAAAATGAGAGAAACCATGGAAACTCACCCTTTTGAGTTATGGTTCATTTTATGTTATTTTATATTGTAAACTCTTGGTATAGAGTTAGTATTTTAAGAAAGGAGAGGGTTTGAGGGTTGGGTAATGAAAACCCCAAAACCCTAAAGAGAAAATATGGTTAATATTGAAAATGGGTTAAATGCTAGAGGTAGAAGATGAGTTTACTTTCTAATATTGAAAACATGATAGATATCTTGTATGGTTAAATAATGCAATATAAGTTGTTTATATGATATTTGGAATAAATGACTAACATTGTGGTGGGATGAGGAAAGATCCTAAAGTTGGAGGCGGTGTCGGTGGAACTTGAGGAGTTGCCCAGAACCCAAACCCAACAGTCACTGAGGTAAGGATAAGTCTTTAACTTATGCATTGTGATAGAAAATGTGTGGATTTTCTAATGTGGATAATGAACTGTATCGTAAATCACTTAGTTGTTATAAGCATATATGGGTATGTTTGTAACAACGAGGAGTGGATTTACCGTTTATGTATTGGTGGAGTGCCAATGGAAATAATACGCGGAATAATGCAATGAAGCGTAAATCACTTAGTTGTTATAAGGATATATGGGTATGTTTGTACCAACGAGGAGTGGATTTACCGTTTATGTATTGATGGAGTGCCAATGGAAATAAAACTCGGAGTAATGAAATGAATCGTAAATCACTTTGTAGTTATAAGCATACATGGGTATGTTTATAATGATATCGGGTGAATTTACTATTTATGTATTGGTGGAGTGCCAATGGAAATAAAACTCGGAGTAATGAAATGAATCGAAAATCACTTTGTAGTTATAAGCATATATGGATATGTTTATAATGATGTCGGGTGCATTTACTGTTTTTGTATTGGTGGAATGTCAATGAAAATAAAACTCGTTTTTAGCCGACCATGATGGGTTAGTGACTTTGGCTCAAGTAATGTAGCAAGCTTTGGCTCAAGCGATATAGCAAACTTTGGCTCAAGTAATGTAGCAAACTTTGGCTCAAGTAATGTAGCAAGCTTTGGCTCAAGCGATGTAGCAAACTTTGGCTCAAGTAATGCAGCAAGCTTTGGCTCAAGCAATGTAGCAAAATTTGGCTCAAGTTATGTAGCATGGTTTTCAAAAGTATGAACGATGAAAATGGTTTCGAGTATTGTTGATTTTAATACCGTTATTTAATCTTATTAAATGTGGATTAACTTACATTGATATTTATGGAGTTAACGACTTACTCCTTTGTGTTTCTTGGTGTATTGTCAATGTTAATCCCATTGCATGTAGGTGGAAGGAGTATGGGTGTTTTGATTAGGAGCTTAGAGACTTTTATTTTTGATGTCTCTTATCCATTTTTTTGTAACTTCATCGGTTGTATATGAACTAACTAATTGTAACTATGAAAATGTTTGTGTACATAGAATTAACCATGGAAACTAGTAACTCAAGATATATGTAGCTATGGGTGTTTTGGAAACTCATAGTTAATTGTATGCGATAGTTACTAAGTTACATTAATACGAATTATGTTTTTATGTCACCTGATTGGTATGTCACATTTTGGTATATAGATTTGGGCATGATGAGGAAAGTAAGATCTTAAATGAGTTCGTTCAATCGGTAAATATAATTTATAATTAAATGCATGTAATTGGATTAGAATATGGAAAAAATTTCAAGGTTAGAATTTGGGTTCTTACAAGTGTTGTATCGTCTTTGGGTGTTGTATCGCCTTCGGGTGTTTATCGCCTTCGTGTGTTGTATCGCCTTCGGGTGTTGTATCGCCTTCGGGTGTTGTATCACCTTTGGGTGTTGTATCGCCTTCGGGTGTTGTATCGCCTTCGGGTATTGTATCACCTTCGGGTATTGTAATCGCCTCTGGGTGTTGTATCGCCTTCGTGTGTTGTATTGCCTTCGTGTATTGTAATCGCCTTCGGGTGTTGTATCGCCTTTGGATGTTGTATTGCATTTGGATATTGTAATCGTCTTTGGATGTCGTATCGCTTTTGGGTGTTGTATCGCCTTTGGGTATTGTATCGCCTTCGAGTAATGTATTGCCTTCAGGTATTGTATAGTCCCCGAACATGGTAAGTTTCGGGCGACGATTAGTTGAGGGTATTGTATGTGTAAGGACCGAAATTCTACCCTTGAAAAAAATTTCCTTATTTATTTCCTTCACATGCATTTTTCATTTTAATTCCACTTTCCTATTCATACTCATTCCATATCCTCATATTCACGTACGTTCTATTTAGCATAAAATCATAATTCGTATTAATGTAATTCGGTAACTACCGCATACAACTAGCTATGGGTCTCCATGATACTCATAGCTACACATATCCTGAGTTACAATTATCCGAAAGTTATTATGTCCATAGTTACAAAATACTTTAAACTATCAAATATGCACTCATGATACAAAATGGTGCAAATAAAGAAATCCAAAATGTAAAGCTCCTAAAGCTCCCAAAAATAAGCCTCCTCATTCTACCTGTTTATCTGCAATGGGATTATCAATGACAAAAGCACAAAACACACAAAGGAGTAAGTCATTAATTCAATAAACATCATTATAAGATAATCCACATTAGAAAGGGGTTAGTAAACCATTTTAAAAATTCATTATCTTTGCTGCATAACTTGAGCCAAAGTCTCTACACCCCTTAAGGTTAGTTAAAAGCAGATTCTCATTTCTTTTAGTGCTACATATACTCGAGCCGGAGTGTTGCTTCATATACTCAAGCCGGAGTTTCGCTTCTTATACTCGAGCCGGAGTTTTGCTTCTTATACTCGAGCAGGAGTTTTGCTTCTTATACTCGAGCCGGAGTTTTGCTTCTTATACTCGAGCCGGAGTTTTTCTTCTTATACTCGAGCCGGAGTTTTGCTACATATACTCGAGCCGGAGTCGCTAACCATTCTTGGTCGGCTAAAATATATTTTATTTTCATTTATTTCACCATAAATCATTTCCCATAAATCCACACCATCATTAGTATAAACATACCCATATATGTTAATACTAAATACGTGATTCACAACTTAATCATTGCACAACCAGAAAATACACACATTTTCCATTTCAAATGCACAAATTAAAGACTTATCCTTACCTTGGTGAGTGTTGGGTTTGGTTCTTGGTAACTTCGCAAGTTCCACCGACACCGCCGCCAACTTTAGGATCTTTCCTCATTCCCACCATATAACACAATGTTAGTCATTTATTCCAAATATCATATAAACAACTTATATTGCATTATATAACCATACAAGATATTTAACATATTTTCAATGTTTCTAAACTACTTTCATCATAAGTTTACAACATCTAAAACATACATATTCATATCACATTTCAACATGAGAATGCATACTCATCTTCTACCTCTAGCATTTTACCCATTTTCCTCTTTAACCACATTTTCTCTTTAAGGTTTTGGGGTTTTCATGAACCAACCCACAAATCCTTTCCATTCTTGAAATACCAACTCTAAACCAAGAGTTTACAAGAGAAAAACAACATAAAACGAATTATAACTCGAAAGGGTGAGTTTCCATGGTTTCTCACATTTTGAGAAGAGATCCACCATACCCAAAATGAGTTTCAAAAGGGAAGAAGAGAGTTAGAATCAAGAGTTTTACCTCTTCTCAAGCTCTTGGATGAGTATCAAAGCTCCTTGCCCTTGGAAAAGCTCTCTTCTCTCACCTCTCTTCAATTCTTAACCCTAAAATGTGTTTGGGGTTTTCTCAATTAATGCAACTCGTCGGGTTCTCGCTTAAGCGAGCCCATTCTCGCTCAAGCGAGAAAATCCCGCCCATTTTAAAAACTCAGATCTGACCCTCTCGCTCAGACGAAGCATCTATCGCTCAAGCGAGGATTCTTTCGCTCAGGCGAGAATCTTACAGCCTCGACAGGTCCAAAATGTCACTTTTCTCGCCCAGGCGAGCCAACTCTCGCTCAGGCAAGACCACTCTTGCTCAAGCGAGACAATTCTCGCTCAAGCGAGAATCCTTCAGTATAGCCCAGGATTTCACCCTCACAAGTGAGCCTTTCTCGCCCAGGCGACAATCTCTCGCTCAAGCGAGAATCCCAGGACTGATACTATAATTTTAAAAACTTAAATTAAGGGTGTTACAGTATGAACATAACCTGAAAGTGGTTTTATAAAGGTATATACGCTTAGAGTACAAGGTGTTTAGTATCGATTATTATTGTGTTTTGAATGTGCTGACAACTGAGGTAGTAAGTATGACTTTGTATAATTGTTTATTATATTTATATATGTTGCTCTAATGCATATGATTTTGTGTAAATCCACATTGTCGATTATTGCATGATTTAATGTCTTACTCATTCTATGTGTCTGTGTATTTTGTCTATGATATTCAAATTGTAGGTGAAGCGAATGGGTGATAGACTTGAAGGTGTTAAAGTAGTATGGATGCATATGAAGTTTTAGCTTTATGATTTACACTTGAAATAGTAACCTATGTGTTAAGGGGATTACATTTTGAAAACTTGGCATTGTGTTGGTATCCTATTATGTGTTATTTGAACTTAGGAAAGTTTGTTTAGATATTAACTATAGAAATATGGATTTAATATTAGGAAGTATAAGACTTTTGAAGATTTGCATGGTTATTGTTAAATGATTGGAAAACCTTTTTCAGACATGAGTTAATATAACTTGAAATTTATTTGCAAAATTAGAAATTTTACTATATTCTAAATTGGGTCGTTACAACATGTACCCAAGAAGAGCTTTTTTTCTTATATAGTAATAAATAGATGAAAGAAATATGTAGTAGATCTAAAGAGTGTATGAGGTATGATCATATCCCTAAAGTTATAACAAATGAGGACACATTTAACGTAATTATTGTTTATGGACCCTAGGTAGGGCTAGAGGAACTTCAGAAGATAAAAAACATTGGGAGAACTTAGAACTTGGAAGATAAAATTTAGGAGAAAATATTTTCCATGGATGTGATATTAATAATGGGCGTGTAGCTAGGGATGGACATTATGAAATTTGAAGGTCTTCAAGGTAAATATAACATAGGAGAATCAAATATGGAAAGTAAGACTATTCTACACATCAATAATTATTTGATACATTGGTCCAAGTTTCTAACAAGCAATTAAATGAGTTAGAGCTAAATTGAAGATTTTTCACTAAATAATTAATTATGTTGATAAGAAAAACTAGTTGATAAAGTATACATTGTAGAATATTAGGATGATAAAAATTGGTCAAAATCTAGTATGATTAGTCTAATAAGATAAACATAAATTATAGATAAATTCAAATAACATGAATCTAACTTAATCTTAAATAAGATAATGATCTATCAATTTAAATATCATCTAACACATACTCTCAAGCTAAAGCTCAATAAGCTTTAGACTTGCTACAAATAATTCCTTTAAAAATGAAAGTAACCAAATAATTATATTAGCTCCATAAAAAATGGTTGAAAGGTGTTGTGAAGTGCAAAATTTGCACATATAATCATCATTAGAATCATCATCGATGTGAAAAGAAGTCATTTATAATATATATCATCATTGGGATATAAGGCACTACTAGAATAGGGATGGCTTAATTCGGGTTTGGGTTCGAGATTTGGATTTCGGGGTTGGGTAAGCACAAAATCGACCCCGACACGTCCCGTTGTCATTCTTATACTAGAGCGATCTTCAATGAAAAAGAAACAATTGGTATAATCACCATTAGAATGATCGTCATGGGAAAATAAATCGTTACTAACATAACGTCGATGGGAACGAAACACGCTGCTATAATCCTCATCAAAATGGTTAGTCAATCATGTTGGAAATTAAGATGATAAAGATTAGTCAATCTCTAGTATTAGTTTGTCAAACAATTTATTATATAGACAGAAGTTGTTAAAAACGCTAGGACAATAAACTGAAATAATAACTAACAAAATAAACATAAATTGTAGATAAATTCAAACAGTAAGGAGGATACATGTATTCCAACTCAGTAGTCAAAAGCAAATGAAGAGCAAACATCAGTGTTGTGATAATCGGACCGGACCGGACGGTCCGACCGGTTCGATCGCTGACTGGACTTGAAAACGGTTATGTTTCGTATTCTTAACCGAATGAGTAGTTGGACCGCTTTGAACCAGAGAAATTTCGGTTCGACCATGCCAAACCCGGTTAAACCGGAATAACCCGGGGAAAAAACTAGACAGTTCACTAAAATTTTAAAAAAAATGGAACATTACTCTAATGTTTTGTTTTATTTCGGCCCAAAAAAGATAGAGAGGTGTTACTTCAATATACTTATAAAAAAAATTACATTTATATATAATTATATATTTATAGATAAAAATTATTAATTATATTTAAAATCTTCTGATCCGACCAGACGATTTAACTGTTTAAACCGGTTAGACCTAATACGGAAGCTCTTCCGGCTTGACGTCCGGCTCGGGTTTCACAACATTGATAAATACACCATTATTAGATACTAAATGTTACATATTGTCTTATTCAACAATGGTTGGTAAGAGGTGTGATCTTTGTATGAGGTGTGGGAAAATGGCAAAGAATATGCAAAAGTTGATTTGTGTTTCTCTCCTAAGAATCACAAAAGTTGGTTTGCTTTTAGGAATATAACTTCTTTCTGATCATTGGAAATGCCAATCACTTAGAAATCCTATCCCCCCTTCATACAGAGTTGAACCTAAAGTGTAATTAGATAATCCTTTGCCCACTAAATGAGGATAGTTTTATGGATCATATGATCATGAAAATTGATTGAGTTTAAAATACCTCATCATGTAAACCATGCTTAAAATGAACCAAAAGTGGAGGGATTCAACTAGTGTCATAAATGGAATTAACACTTAACATCAAATTTTAATCATACAACATTTGGAGCTAATTTATACAAAATGAAACTAAAAAAAGACAAGTTAGAACTTCTAAGCCAAACACAAGAACTAATAGCAGCATCATTATTCACTGTGGCTGTCTAAACTTTCTACTAATCTCCTCTTGGCAGACTTGGTTCTATAACACCAGACTTCAAATGCCTCAGTCAAATCAGGATATCCAACTTCCCCATTTTTTATCCAATCTCCAAGAATGTCTGCTTGATCATTTGAAGGCAATGTCAATATCAATGACACAATTGATCCCTCAATGGACTGGCACAAATCTTCATCCATTTTATATAGAAAACCAGTTTCCTCAATGGCTTTTGAATCTAGCATCGGCTTCATCTTCCGAACATAGGGAAACCAGTTCTTTAGCAATTGTACCCTGCATGGAGCTGGAAGAATCACGCTACCATAACTAACTGCTTCCAAAACTTTACTTGTTACTTCTATAAGCTTTATTTTCAGGCCCCACATGACATGGTCAAGCTTCTTGTCTTCAATGATTCCCAAAATTTTACTAGAGATTGCAGCCCAGTCGGAAACAAAATTCTTCATTAAATCCATCTTCGGAAGTACATTACACATCCATTCAAGATCAGATACCTTCCTCATTACCCTATTATCCGCAGTCTCAACCTCAAGGGCAGTGTCCAAGAGCAACAAAGACAACTCCGTTTCAAATGAATGAATGATATTGTAAACACCCATTCTTACAATCGATTTAACTTCATCATCAGCCATAACCGTTGAAGTATCTTCGTCTTCTCCTAACATAAAATCAACTTGCTCTTGAGCAGAAACTCGAAGCTCGTCTCCAAATGGGAAACATGGTCCCTCGATAGACATGGCAAAGCGAATAGCTGAGACAAATATATTTTTGGCAATGCTTAAATCTACAGCTTTGGTCTTATTTATTATTGACATAGCTATTCAACTCAGCCTCAATACCACATATAAATTCACAACCTCTCTATGTTTGTCCAATAATGACCTCCAAGTTTATAATCCTTGTGTTCTTTTTCACAACCAAGAGCAATTTCTACCTATGAATAAATACAACATAATTAATGAAATCCAACACCTCCAAAATTATACTCATTACAACTAATAGCTTCAGTAGCAGTGCAAAAACCAAAAAATTGAGGACTGAAAATAAATGTCCAACATATATAAGTTCAACCTGTAATACTCTGATTATGTTTGTAGTTATATTGCAGAAACTTGCAGGAAAATGTGGACTATGCGAACATAACTACAATTGTGTTGCTAATGCGAATTCTCCGAAACCGCAATTTAAAACACCGGAATTATTCTATTCCACAACAATATTTTCAAAAGCACTGAACAAAGACCCAAATAGCAAAGCAAAACTACCAAAAACAACAAATTCAGACACACAAAAAACCAAACCAACCCATAATTACAATAGAATAAAAAAATCAATTTTGGCTTGAAAAACTACCCTAATTTTCTTAAAAAAGTAAAGTGATTATTTTTGTGCTAAAAAGCCTTGTATATATACACGGAGGCATAATTCCATGAAGTTTTCAGAAATCAAGATAAGGGATTTACCTTCAATTGGAAGAACATAGAAAAGGTAGTGCTTAATTTGATTATGTTTGAATCCTCTCACAACTTCAATGCCGGAAAGTAAAACCCTAACAATACTGCGTCGTTTCGAGACTTAGCTTTGTAGAAGTTGAGAATTGAATTCCACTAAAAGTGATGGTTAAAGGAGTAAATTAGTTGAAGAACTCTCCTCTTTTTATTTTGTCTCTTCTTTCTTGTGAATTGTGATGTTTTATAAATTATTAATATTTTGTGAAAGTATGTTTTATTCTTTTATATATTTAATTTGTAAAAAATTGTTTTTTATGAAATGTCTAAAGTGTATTAACATTAAGTTTTTTAATGAAATCTACCCACTCAAATAAAACAAAAATTGGTTTAAAGTAAACCCGCATAACATAATGTAATTGGATGGTGGTGGATTGATTTTTTAAAAACTGATTGGTCTGGTATGGTTTCTGGATCCAATTTTAGGAATCGGACTAGTCCAAACTAAACTGCATTAATTTGGCTTATTAGGAACACGCACAAACAAAGTTGTATGTTTAAATGTTGAACTTTAATTCAATTCCAACAAGCTAGAATACAAACTCAACAATCAATTATTCAAATGGTTGATTCAATAATATTTATTTCATAACTAAAGTAATATACTTCGGCATTAAGTAAAATGTTTATGTTGTATGTTATGAATAAGTTATATACAATCACAATCACAGCAAAAAAATTAATTTCAATTACCACTATATCCAATTGTTTCTTTTTTTTTATGAGAACATCTTGTTATGAATATAATATTCTTACTTATTATCGTGACCCTAATTATGTCGTGGCTGTTGATTAATAAATTTTGAAATTTATACGATAATTGTTTGTTTCTATTTACATGATGATCGGGACAAAATTGTGGACTTGTGATATTATATCTTTATAGAGTATGTAATTTGTAACACTTGGGACAATATTAATATGGAAGCATGTAAACTTGTCACTTTAAATTACAGATGAGGGATTCATTCACTCCAATGGTAAGTTTTTTAAACTTACTCCACATCTTAGCCATCAATTCTAGGGAAATCCAATGGTTTGAATTAATGAGTAGATCTAAACCATTAGATTTCATTAAAATTGATGACTAAAATGAGAAGTAGGTTTAAAAAAATTTACTCTTGGAGGAAGTTTTTTACTCTTGTTTTAGTTATGTTAGACTTAATGTTTTAGTTATGTTTATGAGTTTTTAATTGTATGTCTAGAGTTCCAATGTTTTATAATAATAAAAACAGTTCATACTGATCAAAACCGCATATCATATTTGGATCGATGTGTTAATGTAAATAAACCAGATCGCATCATAAGTTAATTATATGTTTGGATAAGATGATTTTTTTCCTTAAAAACTGATCCAAACAGACCGCTTGCCATAAGAATGACCTTACCAAAAACAAAGAATTGTGCTTCAAAAGGACTAAGCATGTCTATTGAAGTCCTCCAACCATGTGTAAGGGTGTCATGTACAATGCATGCCTTAACTTGTCTTTGTAAGTCATTCCGTTTAATTTGTGCACTCCATCAAAGGAACATGAAGCCAACAAATATATTGATATTCTCAAAAGAATAATCCCTACATTTCCTATAGGAACAATAACAAATTGAACCGACAATACAAAGGACAAGGTAATATGAGACCGACTCTAAGGTTCGCTGAGGTATACAGGTCTAAACTTAAGTCCTTATTTAAGAATTTTGTTGAGATCAAAATAAAAGAACCATGAAACTAAGCATAAGATTACAACGGTGTTTGAGGCTCTTGGTCAGTTAACATCCAAAGTAGATTGCATGGCCACTAATAAAAAATGATGGAAATTCAAATTGCCCAACAAACAAATAATGCAAATAGACAATTGGGTATGCGTATCCAAATGAATAACACTTCCATCATATCACATTATTTGTTGTCTACTTATATTTCTTTTCCCTACACCTAAAAAATAAGTGTTATTAGCACTCCAAAGTATCTATCCACACTCCCAAATCAGCAATCAAAATTTTAGTATTTATTTCACAAAATCAAGATTAGTTCATGAGCGTAAATGGACAATTTGGGAGTGTCAATAGCAACAACCCTAAAAACAAAGGGTGGGGTAAACATTTTCAATGTGATAAATATGAAAAGCAAGAGGAAAAAGGTTGTAAAATATATTTAAAACTACAAATTCCAAGAAAAGCTTTTTAACAAAATAGATTAGTAGCTTCATAAAGTTAGGGAAAAGACACTGACGCATGGTAAAAAGTGATGGTATCTAAAAGTACATTGTGAACAGATTTAGTCCTAAAAACATACCACTACTATCATCAAAGATCATTCAAACATTAAAACATTAAACAAAAGGGAATGTCATTCTCTCTAAACACTACATCCATTCAGAATTCTTATTTAAAGACCCAGAATTACCTGCAACCTTGTTAAACTACTCATTCATTTGTACTGTTTCCACCCCAGCGACCACCTCCTCCTCGGCCATCACCTTGGCTTCCTCTCCATCCTCCCCTCCCCCTTCCCCTTCCTCTCCCTTGTCCCTGTCCCCAACCACTATCGGAGGCATCTCCGTGGCTACCACCCTGACCCCAACTCTTGCCGCTGTTATCTTTCCAATCAGAAGACTTGGCATTATTACCCCAGCCAGTGGTACCACCACCACTACCTTCACCAGAACCACCTTCACCCCAACTTTTGCTACTGTTATCTTTCCAACCAGAAGACTTGGGATTACTACCCCAGCCAGTACCACCGCCACCGCCACCACTACCTTCACCAGAACCACCTTCACCCCAATTTTTGCCACTGTTATCTTTCAAACCAGAAGACTTGGGATTACTGCCCCAGCCAGTACCACCGCCACCACTACCTTCACCAGAACCACCTTCCCCCCAAGTCTTGCCACTGTTATCTTTAGAACCAGAAGCCTTGGGATTACTAGCCCAGCCAGTACCACTGCCGCCACCAGAACCAGCTTCGCCCCAACTCTTGCCACTGTTATCTTTCAAGCTAAAAGACTTGGCATTATTAGCCCAGCCAGTACCACTACCACTACCTTCACCAGGACCACCTTCGCCCCAACTCTTGCCACTGTTATCTTTCTGGAGCGAAGAATTGGCATTACCCCAACTAGTACCTCCACCGTTACCTTCACCCCAACTCTTCCCAATGTTATCTTTCGAACCAGAAGAATTTGCATTAGCCCAACCAGTGCCTCCACCACCACCTTCACCCCAATTCTTGCCAGTGTTAACTTTAGAACCAGAAGAATTGGCATTATCCCAGACAGTACCTCCACCACTACCGTCACCCCAACTCTTGCCAGTGTTATCTTTCGAACCAGAAGAATTTGCATTATTCCAACCAGTGCCTCCACCACTACCTTCACCCCAACTCTTGCTAGTGTTATCTTTAGAACCAGAAGAATTGGCATTAGCCCAGCCAGTACTGCCAGTATCACCACCACCCCAACTCTTGCCACCATTGTCTTTCTGGCCAGAAGAATTGGCATTAGTCCAGCCAGTACCACCACCAGTACCAGTACCACCACCAGTACCAGTACCAGTACCACCACCACCACTACCTTCACCCCAACTCTTGCCAGTGTTAACTTTAGAACCAGAAGACTTGGCATTATCCCAGCCAGTACCTCCACCACTACCATCACCCCAACTCTTGCCAGTGTTATCTTTCGAACCAGAAGAATTTGCATTAGTCCAACCAGTGCCTCCACCACTACCTTCACCCCAACTCTTGCTAGTGTTATCTTTAGAACCAGAAGAATTGGCATTAGCCCAGCCAGTACTGCCAGTATCACCACCACCCCAACTCTTGCCACCGTTGTCTTTCTGGCCAGAAGAATTGGCATTAGTCCAGCCAGTACCACCACCAGTACCACCACCAGTACCACCACCACCACCACCTTCACCCCAACTCTTGCTACTGTCATCCTTCCAACCTGAAGAATTGGCATTTCCCCAACCACCACCGGAATGATCACCTCCATTACTGCCCCATTTACCACTATAGCTTCCCCTGTTCATATCATTCTCACTTCCACGTCCTTGGTCATCATCACCTTGGTTCCCTCTCCTTCCTCTCCCCCTCCCCCTTCCTCTTCCCCTTCCTTGCCCATTCCCCCAACCACCACCTTCTCTAGGACTATCCTCACCCCAGCTCTTACCACTGTTATCTTTCCAACCACCACTCCCAGAATTATCATTTCCGCCATTGCCCCATTTACCTTTATAACTGTCGTTCACATCATTCTCATTTCCACGTCCTTGGTCATCATCACCTTGGCTCCATCTCCCCCTTCCCCTCCCTCTTCCTCTTCCCCTCCCCCTTCCTTGTCCCTGACCACCATCACTACCTTCACCAGGACCATCCCCACCCCAACTCTTGCCAATATTATCATTCAAACCAGAAGAATTGGCATTAGCCCAGCCAGTACCAGCACTACCCCAACTGTTGCCACCATTATCTTTCTGGCCAGAAGAATTGGCATTAGACCAGTCAGAACCACCACCCCAACTCTTGCCAATGTTATCTTTCCGACCAGAAGAATTTGCATTAGCCCAGCCAGTACCACCACCACTACCTTCACCAGGACCACCCTCCCCCCAACTCTTGCCAATGTTATCTTTCCGGCTAGAAGAATTGGCATTATCCCAGCCAGTATCACCGCCACTGCCTTCACCAGGACCACCCTCACCCCAACTCTTGCCAGTGTTATCTTTCAAACAAGAATTGGCGTTAGCCCAGCCAGTACCAGTATCACCATCATTGTTATGGCCAGTTCCAGTACTGCCCCATCCGCCAGCCGAACTGTTTTGTATTCCTTTACCTTGCCCACCTGTCATTCCCCATCCCCCTACCTCACCACTGCCATTGCTGTCACCAGAACCACCCACTCCCCAACTCTTACCAGCAGCAAAGGAATTATCAGTAACATCATTGGAACCAGAGCCCCACTTCGAACTAGTAAAACCACCATCATCATTAACACTATCATCACGAGATTCAGATCTACCAAATCCACGCCCACGACCACCACGGCGACCACGATCACCACGGCCACGACCACCACGATCACCACGTCCACCACGCCCACCACGATCACCACGCCCACCACGATCACCAGTGCCTAGGAATAAAAATAAATACTCTATGATGACTATTTATTTAAGAGGAACAGACTATATGTGAGATATACAATAATTAAATTTTAAATTTGACCTAAGTGCAACAATGCATCTGATCCAAGTAAAATATTTTATATCTCTGAAGCAAAACTGAGACCACAGTTTCAATTAAAACACTTTAAACTTACCACTTTAAAAGAGCCAATTCTGAAAGATAACCATTCTATGAGGCTCTAAAGTTAACCCCCTAACCCCTATCAACAAGCAATTTTGTCATTCACTAGTTTCTTTGAAAGTCTGGAATACTCAATTTAGATTTGTCAGTGAGAGACAAGAATTCGGAAAAACATTGGCTTATGATCAGTTTAATAGGGCTTTGATAGAACATTAAAGGGGTTTGTCATATGCGAGGCAATTGGTGGAAGGGTTAATTAATGACCCACACATGGAGTGGAAGCGATCATGGAATGCAAACTTTCTCAGGACATGTGTCAAAATATAGAACATAAAATCAAATAAGTACAAAGTTATGTGTTATTACCTCCAGATATGGACTCCCTATATGATCCATCTGTTGTGTGGTTTTTTGCTGCCGTAACAATATCATTAATATGATTCTGAAAATATGTCACCAGCTGCTCAAGATTTTCGAATATTTGCTTCCGAAACTTGAATCCTTTTGGGTGCATACCAATAAACTCATGATGTGTTTTTGTACTTCTGATATAAGACAAGATGAAAGTGCCAGGATGCTCATGTGAAATGCCAAAGCCATATGGTATCCTCTTTGGATATTCTTCCTTCTCTTGCTTTAATAGTTCATCAACCTCGGCTTTTGAGCCCTTCTTAAATTTTCGAAAATTAACCATAGCTTTCAGATGAACTACCAATGGATTGACATAGTCTCCAATAACCTATTTTCATAGCATAGGAAAAGTGTTGAGTTCAAAAGAATCAAAAAATAAACAAGCACTTCATAATCAAACATAAATTATACTGTCTCAAACTATTATTCATGGGCCTACACAAAATTAACTCAGGAAGTCTATTTCCTGACGCTTACCAACAAGCATGTCTTGAATGAATTGATATATATTTCCTGTTTACAAAAAATATTGACTTCAAAATATATGTGCCAGATATCATCAAAAGGCATAGGCCCTGTATATTCATATCATGGTTACTCCATATAGGACACACAAAAAGCACACATCCAAAGGACGAAATTTCAAGTGTAATAAGTTGAACACGAATAATGAAGATGCATAAAAAAACATAGGGAAGGACTTTGAATTGTAACTGAAATATCAACTATGGATACTGACCTTATCTATGCCCTCAAATGTTTCCTCTCCTATTTTTAATGTCTTTCCAAGTCCAAGCAAGCTTTTCATATCATGATTCTTTCCACCTTCAACAATGTCTTTGTGTACATAAATTCCACAAGAAAACTTAAGAGACAAGGTCAAATAGCATGGACCCCTTGAACTTGGGTGAAAAATATATTCCCCAACATCCTTATCTGCAAGGAACTATTCAATAAAACAGACACAGATTCCTTTCAGTAATTTAAAAAAGTCCATTTGAAAATTGAAATTAACTCTGATATCAAGCAACAAAAGAACTCACCTCTTTTGCTTGATCTGCAGTTAAATTTTCAAAATGGGAATGAGAAATCATCCTGGGCATGAAATGTTTATTTCCAAGCTCCTTTTTTTGCACTGTTTCTAGCTGACTTGATAGAGTGATGTTTTCTTGACAATAATATGGATCCATGTCAAGACTTTGATTGTCATCATTCTTCATCTCACTCGCTTTACAAGTCAAGTTAACCCTGCATCTACTCTTATCAATTAGCATGATCTTGCAAGTAACCACATCACCTTCATGCAATTTATCTGTTAAGAATATATTCTCTGCATCATCTGCAAAGTCATCCTTACAAAGTACTCCAGTCATTCCGGAGTCAAGCACACAGAATGCCTGTTGGCGCTGCACATGGCGGACTTTTGCCTGAACTCTTTTTCCTTCAACAACTGCATTCCCAATTTCTCCAGTTATCATATAGTACTCCTCATCTTGAGTCGGTTCGTTATAAGGCCTCCTAGGATCTTCAAATGGGTGGAGTAATTCCATCCTTATGTCAAAAAGAGTTGGCCTTCTGCACTCTCCTTTTTCAGATTTGAATCTATCTGCATATTCATTTAAATCAAAAGTTTCTAGCAGTTTTGGATCATTATTAATATATTCAATTGCATTCACTTCGGCAACATTAGCATCTGGATTTTCCAGAATTCTTTTGTGAACAGCTCTAGCTAATTCCTCAGCAAGATAATATGACTCCGGATGAATTCTGGTACGATCCAGAATGTTGCCAACAGTGTCAACAAAAATCGGATCATCACAAGAAACCTGTAAAAAGCCAACAGCATTGCAGAAAACCTTCTTTGTGTTCAATCCAAGTTTGGTGAAGTCCTTCCGGTTTCTTAGATCAATTCCAGTACGTAATTCTCTCTGCAAAATACCAGCTTTCCGGGGTCCAAGACCGGAAATAAACTGCAGCGGAGCCATAAGCCAGTCATGTCTGATGGCCAAATTTATGTCTATACCTACTTGATTTGTGATATCTGTCATGACCCATTCAATTATCTCCAGCTTCTCATCACTTGTTAGGAACTTCTCCAGGGGGTACACCTTCCAAGACACGACCTCTTTTTTCACACCACAGAGAGTTGCAATCATTGCCAGTGGGTTTAGAAGGTAACGACCAAGAGCAACAGCCCTCTTGACAATGCCTACATGATTTCAAGAGTACAGTAATTTAAGCCCCCAAACTCATTACAATCACATTTGCAATATAGTATATCTGTTTATAGTTTGAGATATGATATACGACAATATCCATCCACCCTCACATTAGACACCAGTGGCTTACACAGGTTATGTATTTAAGTTGTACAAAAAAAACATTCTCCTAATGTCAAGTGCGTACATACTATAGTCCAAAAAAATGGTAGGAAAGAAAAGAGAAGAGAAAACTGGAAAATGAAGAGAAAATAAAAGAAACCCGTGTACTACCAAGTTGTCTAGGAAGCTGATTCATAGAAATTTCTGACTCTTCATAAAGACGAGGTAAACTTTCATCCCCTAATACAACTGTCGGTACTCCTTTCATCTCTTGACTGCTATCTTGAAAATTGTCCTCCGACATCATGGAAATGATCTGATTTATGATCAAAAGAACCCATTGAATCATGATATCTACTATTGAAGAAACTATCAAACATAAATGAGCTACAACAGCAATTAATATATATCACGAATTGAATCATGATATCTACTAATGTATAATCTTAATAAAAAGAGATGTTTTTTGAAATTTATTAACGTAACATTGACAGAGAATTAATTATAATATTTATATTTTACGTATTAAAGAGCAAATTGTCTAAAAAAAGTATTTCCAAATTTGCATCCCAAACTACATTGCCAAGTAGTTTTTAACCTTGGCATTCAACAAGGCTTATAGAGGGTGAGACTAGGTGCAACGGTAAGGTTGCTTGCCTTGAGACCTGGAGGTCATTGATTCAAATCCTGGAAACAACCTCTTCGCTAATGAGGATAAGACTACGTACACCTACCCTCCCCAAACCCCACTAATGGGAGCCTCGCGCAATGGCCACGCTTTTTTCATTCAACAACACTATGCTTCCATTTCTATAAAAGGAGAAACATAATCTGAAAAAGCACCAAGCAGCATTTGCATCCGCAATGCAACCAATGACACTCAGAACTGTTAAGTAAAGCTCCATAGAAAATGTGCAGGACCAAAAGCATTTAGATAATATTGTGCTTTAATGTTGTCTCATTTGGCCCCACATAAGAGTGGTTCTTCTCTAATTCTATTGCATCTACAACACTTCATGATACAATAACAATTTAACTCTTCTGTAAAATAGATCACTTTTAGGCATGCTTAGTATCATTTAAGGCAAGAAGAAGAAAATGATTTTAGAGAAGTGAAGAAAGAGAGGAGAGAAATTGAATTACCACCCATCTGGTCAAAATCAATCAAATGAAACAAATGGATGTTTCCCTTTTATTGCATGGTTTCATCAAGAAAAGAGAAAATATATAATGTGTAAATTTTACTTGGACCCCCAAAAAAACGTTTTCATTCCCCTCCCCTCTCACTTATCACCTATTCTATCCAACAGTGAATGGGTAGAGAAAATTTGTAGGACTCACTCAAACTCAGCAACTTTCAAATGGATTTTTTGCCCCATGATGCATGCATATCAAGTGAAAGATGAAATCAATTACTACTGCCAATCATTTCCTTTCCATCCCACAACACCATACCAACCAAAGAGGAAGGGAAATCTCATATATTCAAAACATTTAATACACCAGAGCAGCCTCAGCCATCAAATCAAGTAAGGCAAGTAAGTTGAAGATTCAGTATACCTCATTAATGTCTTCCCTCAGCCTTATACAGGACGAATTAGCAGCTCCTAGAACAATAACACGAGGCTGGTGGATTGTTAGGAACTTCAGGACACGCTCTTGATCATTTTTCCTGCGCTGCTGGTCATTAATATTTTGAGATCGCAGTGCAAGTGATCCAGCATGCATCACATCAAAAACTTCACCTCTAGAGCCCAACATGACAAAAGTGGTTCCGGGCTTTCCATTTCCCAAACAACATGCCATAACTCCCTGCTCTTTTGAAGTACCACTGCCCTTGTTTTGATATGTTGCCGAAGAGTTACGATATGGTGCAACAGAGACTCTGTTCCACAACTGCCACCCATACTCCATTAACAACCAGTTTTTAGCCTTGGCATTTAACAATGTCCGTGCTTCCTTCTCCATAGAAGGCAAAAGAAAATTGGAGAGAGCATCCTGCAAAATTAACTTACGCTGCTCATTCCAAAGCTTGGCAGCTGTTCCTTCACTAAGTTTGAGATAAGCACCATTGCAGGTCATTGTCAACTCGTTAAGGGCATCATCAGGCAACTTTATGGTAACCTGAAGAAGCTTCTCTTCTTCAGCCTTCTGAATGAAAAGCCACTGTGAATCTTCAAACTTCAAGATAGGTTTGTCCTTCAGCCACTTAACACCTACGAATTCATGAAAGGAATCTATTGATATGTTTCCTTGCGCTGTAGGGCTAGTTGAGACTAAAGCCTTATTCATAAATATGCCACGGACATGTTTCTTGAAATGTATCCCACAACTTAACATAACTGCCGCCTGGAAAACAAAATTATGAATTAGAAAACTAAAGACTAGATAGACTTTGGACTTATGCAGGACCAGAAGATAAAATCAACAGCATACCATGTGCCTGGCGCCTTTAAGTACAGCTTCTGAATTTTCAAATGTTTCACACTTATACATTGAAGCTATTTCCTCAGGAGATTCCTCTGGATCTTCTTCATTGTCTACTCCCTAGAGTCCAAGAATCCCTCAACTCAAATGACACCCAGAAAAATGATATGAATATTTCAGTTATACGTGAGCAAAAGCAAAAACTTACCACTTTCTCAAGCGTAACTAGAGAATCAAGCCTCTCAGGATTGCCGAATTTGCGTGCAAGTTTCCACAGTCCTGCCTTATTGCAATTGGAATAGAATGACTTCCGCATAGGCCTTTTATAACCGCTATCAAATAACTCCTCAGCTTGTGGAAAATGCAAATTAAACTTCATGTCAATATCATCAATCTCTCTTTCTGTTTCAGCCTTCTTAAGCATATCGGTGATGGAGACAAAAATCTGCTGACGGAAACTGGATTCTTCATCAAGGGAAGACAGTTGGCATTCTTCCTCAAAATATTTGTCATAGTATCTCATAAGTGTGTTCTTCCGCTTTTGAAGAAGCAGCCACTTTATATCCAATTCCTTGATTACCCAGAGTATCTATACCAAGAATGAATTTATACCATCAACTTCTAAAGAATTAGTTTATTTTATTTACTTAATTTGCTAAATCAGTTATCCATCTTTCTTCCTGTGCAACACAAAATCCTTCTTACAAAGAGAGGTGATCTCTCTTATTTGTTCAATTCATATCATCCACCAAACAAAGCAGTAAACGTACAATAAAAGCCATCAATTTAAAATACCTTGTGATATTTCAGCTTAGGCTTTCCATCATTATCATCCCAAGTGTTTTCTGATTCATCCTCTTTTGTATCTTCTAGAAGACTGAGGCAATGTTCCTTCCGGTACATTGCAATAAATGGAATCTAAGAAGTAATGGGAAAAAACAAAGTTAAAATTGAATTTTTATTATTAGACAACCTAACAAAAGTCATGTAATCAAATATCATCTCACATCGTATTTCTCTGTGTGATGCAATTCCAAGAATCGAACAATGTCTTCCCGCTTTACTGTTTCAACTAGTTTGCAGGACTCAGCCTCACTAAACAATGGATTTATGTTGGATGCAAGTTGACTTAGAATCCAAAAACTTTCTTCTTCAATACTCATTCTGTCAACTGGAACTAATCCTACATTGTCCTCAATTATCTGTATAAATTGGCAGGCAGATCAAATTTAAGTCTCAACGGAATGATTGTCAATTGATATTCATTAATCAACAAAAACTTTGAAAATGACCTGCATCCTCTCGGGTATGTCTGCACCATCTACAGAGTTACCCTCTCCAACAGTCCACGTACTAGTAGGGACGAATGAATCATGCTTGTTATCATCATCAGGATCAATAGAATGCATTTGAAATTCTCTACTGTGCTTTTGTGGCACACCTACTTTCCCAAAACTATTCTTGGTTTCTTTTGGAAGTGTAAACGAATGTGTTGGGTCTTGCTTTCTTTGTCTAATGCAAAGTTAACAAAAAAATAACATATTAAAGAGAGAAAATATGATATTATATTTCCTACAAAACGAAATCGATAATAATTTATCAGTCATATGTAATATAGAGCAGTGATTAATAGAAAACTACTAATATATAATTGTTAGAACATACCTGAGAGAATCTCCCTTCTCATAGACAACCTCTTCATCCACTATAAAATCTTCCATGTCATCATCTGAATCATCATTAGATATGGATTCATATTCATCAAAAAGTGATCCTGCAAAAACCACGGATTTTTTAATCAACTAACAAATAACAAAAAATAGCACACTATGAAACCTAAATGACAACTCAACATGGGTCTCACAGGATTGTTCCAAACAACTAGTTTATTATAAGATCTACTGTCCAACAAGTGCATTACGTGGAAAAATTGAAAAAGCAAATGAAAAAAATAAAGACAAAAAAAGCCAAATGCAGATAATGATCACCTCCATCATCAGAACTGTATGTCCCAACCTTTTTAAGCCTCTTGCGTTTTCTATCTCCCTAAAAACCCACCGAAGAAAAGGCAGGATAAATAACATAAAATCAGGCTCGTAGGTGTTTGGGTTGACACTGAACAACCAGTAATAAAATAAAGCTAACCAAATTTTCTTGGTTGATGCTCGCATTCTCACGGATTAACTCAAGATCATCACTGTCAAGAACAAGGTTTCTCAACGATCTCCTCCTGATAATCAGTAGCAAAAGCACAAAGTCTTGAGTAAGCAATGCAGATACAGAAATCACAATACAGGATAGTGTGGAAGCATAATACCACCTTTTTGCCATCTTTTGCGTTTGATTAGGATTTTCTTCATTGTCATTATCTTCATCTTCAATATCATCAACTAGAAACCCATCAACCTCAAATTCATCCAAGCTGTCATCTGCTTCACCAAGTGAGGAAAACAAATCTTAATTTTCACATGCAAAGAGCATCATCCTAAGTACTTATGTGTGATACCACACCAATATAAATGGCAATAACAAACTAAACACGTTATGATGGGTTAATAAATGACCAGTATACTCTTACAATGAAGCCACCATCAAAGGACAAGCAACCAATTATTTTGCCCAAAATTGGAATGTTAAACTTAACTTTACTTGCTCATTAAGCAATTACAGATATAATAGCTTGTTTTGCTCTTATATTTAAAAGGTAAGACTACTACATTGGTCCTCCAAGTTTCAACTTGCTACTGTAACTCTTTTTTGTTTCATATTGGTCCTACTCAGAACACTTTTCCTCTATTCTTTCAATTTTGGATCAAAATTCACAGTTTTGGTATCATTTAGTTCAAAATGAAAAGACATATACAATCCATCAATTATATTTATGAAAATTTTACCACTGATAAATCGGATTCTAAGCTAGTGGTGGCGACTCAATAGAATCTATGACTATAAATCTCAGAGATCACGAGTTCGAGTCACGCGAGGCTCCATTAGGAGGAATAAAATACTGCCGGGTATTTAAGCTTAAAGGGTCGCAAAAGCTCAGTAAGGGTCGTATATCAAGCATGCGGTGTTACATTAAAACAAAAAACATACCAAATTGAAAACAGAAAATAACTTAAAGAAGCTACTTAAACAACAAAAGTTAAAAAAACGTATAGTGCCAACTCAAAAACAGAAACTAACTAAGAAAGTGAATGTAGTACTTTAAATAAAAATTGAATATACTAAAAAAATGAAAACGATCACTATTTTACATAAAAACGAAAGAGAATGGAGCTGAAAGAGAGTGAGAGTGAAAGATGAACAACGAAGTGAGCTAAGAAATTATGACTGAAACTTGATCGAATTTGAGTTCATAGCTTTTTACCTTCATCTTCACTGCTATCTTCGACAGTAACAGCTTTCTGTTTCCCTTTCCTTCTGATTTTCTCTACAAAAATCGAAACCATGCACAACAATCAGGACCGATCGAAACAAAAAACCTTAAAATTGAAAGAAAAAAGTTCGAATTACGAAATGTGACTCACCTTGTTGTTCATTCGGAACCGATTTTCTTCCCATTGTAGAAGAAAAAATGGGAAACCCTAACCCTTGATTCTGAAAGAGAGAGAGAAAAGAGTGAAGTGAAAAAATGAGTGAAAGAAAGAGAATAGTGCTTTTTCTATGAGTAACGTACTAACGCGATTTAAGGTACAATCATACCCTTGGGATTTTGATTTATTTACGGGGTTACCATTGTGACACGTGTTTTATTTGTGTTGGCTATGGTGTTGTGATTTTTGCCACGTTGGAGACTGATTTACGTGGATTGATATGAGTGGTAAAAAGGGGTGTCAGGGGTAGAAGTGTAATTTGAGAGTAAATAATTGGGGTTTAATGGGATTTAAAAGTTACAAGTGGCAAAATGCATGTAAGGTAAAGATGGGGAATATAAATGAAATTTTCATCTTATCTTTCATTAATAATTTAATATAGTAATATTAATATGGAAATTAATTGGTGATAAACATCATAAATTAGTAAATTGTTCATTCATTTCTTTATAAGTATTATTTTTATAGAATTTTTTGTTTTATTTGATTGGCATTCTCAAATTTAAGATAGTATAAATTGCTTCTAAATTATACTAACACTCCTGAGTTTTAATGAAATTACACAAATTCTCTGACTTTTTCAAACTTGCGCAAACCACCCCTAATTATATATATAAATTACACTGACTATCCCTATTAAAAGAGATAAGTGTAATATCTTAAAGAAAAAATGACAATGAGTGTAATTAAGTCAAATAAAATATGTTACATTATGAATACAATTCCAAATAGTATAAGAGTTTATATATTCATTATTATTATTTTCGTTACAAACTGCATCAATAATGTATATATTGTAACTAACTAAAACAATGAATAGACACGACTCTTATATTATTTGGATTTGTTTTGACTTAATTACACTCGTCGTCAGTTTTTGTTTAAGAAATTACACTTATTTTTCTTACAGATGTAGTCAATGTAATGTTATATATAATTAGGGTGATTTGTGTAGGTTTTAAAAAGGTGTTAGTGGTTTGCGTAGGTTTTAATAAATTGGGAAGTAATATTATAAAATGCAATGTGAACAACTCCGGATAAAATAACATTTTAAAATTTGACTTTACTACTAGTCTACATATGCATATAATTAGGGATGACAATGAAAATTGAATACACGAGTATCCGTCTGAACTCAACCCGATGTGGGTTCAGGTTCGGATTTTAGCTGAGATCAACTTTCGGGTTCATGTTTGATACAGTTGATAATATCATACCCCAAACCCACATATAAAATAGAACCTATATATAAATATATGTTTCGGACGAGTTTTCATCGAATTACCCAAAATCCGACAAATTCGAGGATGATATCATTGTTTTCAACCTCGCTTAATTCGGGTTTTAGATTTATAGTTGGATAAGCACAAACCCCAAACTATATGTATCAACTGGACTCGTTTTGTTGTCATTACTACCATTTAATCCATCTATATTTCCCTTCTCTATCACAAACTCATGTGAAATATTTATTTATTATATATTTATTAGTTTAAAATTACTAATTTGAGTAATTAAATTTATAGATGATTAATTGATTATAAAATTATTAATAATTTTAGAATTAAGTTAATAAATATTAGTAATATGATAAACTTATTAATAATTTTTTATTAATCATGTACATCCTAAAATTATTAGTAATTATTTGTTTATTTCCATATTTATAATTATGGAATAAATTATGTACGAGAATATTATATTCTTAAATTAATTAGATAATGACACATGTCTACTGATTTTATAATTTTTCTTTTGTTTTTTATATTTTCTCCTACCAGAAACAAGGTTTTTATTATGGATGAAATCGTGGCTGGACAAATACGGGTACTGCATACCGGTCGGTACCTATAGCTGCATTATTTGCGGATACCCATGTGAGTATCTGCGGGTACCTAACGAGTTTTTAATTTTAATTATATTTTTATATATTTTTATATATTTTACAATAATTAATATATAAACATAATTACTACTTAAATAACATTATATGTATATGATAATTTTATGATTATACTCTCATCAATAAATTTTATTATGAAATAATAATAATATAAACAAATATCATGACAAATAGCTCATAATACTTATTCTCACTCATGAGTTATTTTTGCGGTTATTCATTGCGATTATTTTGACCGATACTTTATATGGCCATCCAAGCCAATTCCAAAAATGAGTTGGAAACTACATCCATTACACAATCAAAATAGATAGGTTATCTCCTTACACCATGAGATAATTTATTGTAAGTAAGTATTTTTTTTGATATGATTAGTATAATTTGATAAAATTTAAAGGATAAAATTGACTATTTAATTATTTGAAGCTCTTATGATTTTTGGAAAGTTAGCTTTCAAAGCTCTTTTTTGAAAATTACAAGTTTCATTTAATTTTGGTTTATGGAATAGTTCTAGTTGGTAGGACAAAAAGCTACAAACTTGTGTTGCAATCATAATTAAAAAACTAGGGTCTTAGGAGTAATTAATTAAAAATAAGATACAATAATTAGTAATTGTAATCACCTAATTTCGTCCGAGGCCAAATTGGAATTTTAAAGAAGTTCAAGGACTGAATCACAATTAGGCATATTCACAGGACTAAACAATAATTACCTAAAACTATCTCATAACCCAAATCCTAATCTTAAGGGCTATATAGAGCCCCACTTAATTAATCAGAAGACACATAACAACTCTCATTATCCTAATCCATTTACTGAACTGCTCTTATACTAAAAAAAACATGAACTCAAACCGACCAATAGTGAGTCATAAAATCTCAAGTCTCAATTAAGGTTAAAAAACATGAATTCAGACTCGATCATTATATATTATTGTCAGGTACATGCGGGTCCAGATATATTATTATTTTTAGTTAAGTTATATCTCTCGTCACTCATCTAATATAAAATAAGATGAACAATATAAATATAGATTATCATCATCATAGTAGTTCTAATGAGATCATGAGTTGAGACCTCTCAATTATGAATTATTGTGGACTAATGTGGCATTGAATAAGTCTTGTTAAGTGGGAAGTAGAAAAAGTAGCATTAACAAGCCACTAGGGCTGAATTGTTGTAGGAATGGATTTGGGTGGTTAGCATGGGTGATAGATTCAAATCTTATCACAATTAATATACCAAATATAGTATTAGGAAAATAAGAAGAAATTCATTCACTTGTAGTTTTTTTTAGGGAAATCTAATTGTTTGAATTAACAGATATATCTAAATCATTGGATTTCCATAGGATTGATGACTAAAATATTTGAGTACGTGGATCTTCACCCTAGGAAAATAAGTGTCCAACTCGAATGATGAAAATTAAAATGGAAGACATAATTTAATATGTGATGTTTTAGATCTCATAGTTTTACAGACAAACTTTTGCTTTTTAATTATTGAAAGAGTTGAAAATTGAAAATAAAAATTAATTGCTTTAACTTAGAAAATTGATCATAGTTTTACAGACCATTTGACCACTGCATATCTATAAGTTGTGATTGATTAAAAAAATAATTAATAATTAAATTTTTAACTTAAATATATCTTTCAATTAATCACAAACTAACCGTACATATAATGAAAAGGTGAAGAAAGAAATGAAATATAAGTTACCTATTATTTTTATCATCACAAACAAATAATTACATTGTTAAAAAAAGATAAAAAAACAACTTTTATTAAAAAAATTATGTCATTATTTCTTGCTAATAACAAATATAATAACATGAAAGATTTCTACTCATTATGAAAAGTTTTGTTCGGAACAAAGACAAGGACATGGATATGTGTACAAAATTTGAAGCTTATTGAAAGATCATTGAAGTTCATTGGAACATGTAAATAAATTCATTTTGTTGGATTAATTTGTATTGACCTTTTTTTTTTTTGAGAATGAGACTTATCTCCATTAATGGAGAGGAAAGGAAGTGAAATGAAAAAGCAAAAGAAAAACTACACACAATGACATATATATTTTTTTATTTAAAATAAAATTACACTTTTGCTCTTAGAATATAAAAGAAAAAATCACTTATCTCTCCATTAATGGAGAGGAGTCTCACTCCTTTCTTCATAATATATATGTTTTCAGGGTATTCGACCGTCGATCTAAGGCTATGAGACAGTTGATCTATTTTCATAAAAAAGTGTGTCACTTCATATATCACTTATTATGATTGGTTCAAAAATTATTTAACTTAAAAATTTAATAATTAAGTATTTTGTTGACCAATCACATAAAATGACACAATTTGTGAGACAAAAGATATAATGTAATATATGCAAGATACATCAAAAGATCCCAAATATATTATAACTAGCAAGTGATCCGTGCATTTGCACGGGACGATATTTTTTTTGTATGATTCAGAACATACATTATATATGCATTCATATGGTTAAGAACACACGTTATTTGTGCATTTGCATGGTTAAAACACACATATTACATGTACATTAGGAAGACATATATTACCAGTGCATTCGCATGGTTAAAAACACATATGTTATCCGTACATTCACATTGCTAAAAAAATACATGTTACTCATACACTTTTGTACTTTCTTGATTGATTTTCATGATTTATACTCTATATATTTGGCTAACTAATAAATATAATAAAAATTTATATTGTTCATTATTAATATAGACGTACATATGGAGAATTTGTTTAATTTTATAATTTATTGTGATAATTTCTTAATGTAATTTGTTTATAATTTATTTTACTTCTAAGATAGTATTTATTAGTAGTTGTTAGTATAATTGATTTATTATTTCATATTTTTTTTAATGATTAGTACTTTTCGGGTTTAATGATTTAGTATGACAACTTCGAAAATAATATTTTAATAGATAGAAATGAAATTTAGTAATAAATGGTCATTGAAATAGAGAAGTTGTAATTATATAGTTTAGTTTTTTTCTCAAAATAATGTAAGCCTAAATTATTTAGGATTAAAACTGTTAAATTATTTTAACGATAGTAATGAAAATGAGAAAATTATAATTAAATTTTTAGATTTTTAAAAAAATAATGCAGACATACTAATTTGCATGTAGTGATTAATATACATTATTTTCCACCTTTAATAACATCATCGATATCACCCATAAGCACCACATTAAATGACAATATGTGTTTTTAATCCCTTATTTTCACCAGTTTTATTTCTTTCCTAATGTTCCACGAAGAGTTGTACATCTCTTTTTAGAACAATGAAGAAACATTATATTTTTGACATTTGAATTATTTAAAGACTGATAATCAAATATCAAATATGATGAGAAAACTTAAATGAAATGAACATGTATAGATTGACAATGTTGGAGGGAAATGAAGTAAATTTTTTTTGGAGGGAAAAGAGTGATTATGGTGATGACACATGTCATGGCTAATATGACAATGACTTAGTTTTATTATATAGTATATAGATAAGATAAATGAGTGTCATGCATACAATTTTGTGTAATTACATAGAACAAAAAATATTAAATATAAAGGTAATACCTGTAAAATAAAATTTGAGGGTGTGCAAAGTTGCATGTGACTACTCATTTCCGTGTAAATTATCTCTACATAGTATTAAATCCAATTGTTTGAATTGGTGAGTACATCTAAGCCATTGAATTTTTCAAGATTGGATGGCTAAGATGAAGAGTAAGTGTTTTTTTGGAGTAAGTGAATCTCTCCCCTTATACAAAATGCAAATGCTACCCCAACATTGGATGTAATTAAACCAAAATTAATTTACGTAGCCAATCTATATGAAATTCTTCATTAATTTTGCCATAATATTTAACTTTTATTTTAACAAAAAAATAGGAATGAAGATTTATTGGTAATTAATACCCTTAAACATGCTAATATAAATAATAATAAGAGTAAATTACACTCACACCCTGAGTTTTAATGAAATTACACAAATCACTCATCTTTTTTTGTCCTTAAACGAACCACACATAATTTTGTACCTATGTTACACTCACTAACACTATATGATATAAAAGTTTAATATTTTAAACAAAAAATGTGTGACATATGTAATTAATTAAACAAAATATTGTATATTGTGTAGACAAATTCAAATAATATAAGATCACACGTCTTCATTATTTGGTTCGTTATAAAATAGTATAACAGTTATTTAAACATATCTTTGAAATTATTAATGTATTTTGTAATGACACAAAAATAATAAAGAAACACTGACTTTTGTATTATTTGAAGTGTTACACAATATATAATATTTTGTTTAACTTAATTACATTCATCACATGTTTTTGTTTAAAATATTACACTTTTATAACATGCAGGGGTAGTCAGTGTAATATATATATAAAACTAGGGGTGATTTGTGTAGGAGGGAGGGGTGATTGGTGTAAGGACAAAAAAGAAAAATGTGATTTGTGTAATTTTATTAAAACTCAGGGAGGGAATGTGAGTGTAATTTTATTTAATAATAAATGGTTGTAATAAATCAAATGCATCTCTCTGGTTGCACTTCATACTTATTTGCAGAATTTCTCTATTAAATACCTTTGATAGGAGCTAACAATAGCAAAATAAAATTATATTTGTTCTTATTTTATTATTTCAATTAGTTACTAATACAATAGCCCAATCCATTTTATAAGTTTGTCACCATTTACAACTATGCTTCTTGACCAAACTAATGTTCTATCACAATTTGGTATGTCTAACACTTAATTAACATAATTGTTAGGGATAGAGCGCAATGCGGAAGCACAAGATCGGCTCAATTGAGAACAAAAGAGAATGAATAAAATAAGCAAGAAAATAACACACAATATTTAACGTGGAAAAACCCCTCAATGTGAGAGTTAAAAAACCACGGGCGCTCAAGAGCAAAATTCCACTATGTAAAAGGAGAGTACAACAAATCCTCTAAGAGTAATGAGGACAAAGAAAAATATTTTTCTCACAAATACTCTCTCAAATGGAACAAGAATTCTCACCACAATACACTCACACAAATTAAATACTGAAATATATATATGCAAGTAGTATTATATGAATTGAAGAATTTGTGATGCTGTGTTGATTTCGGAAGAGCTCTCCGTATGGCCTTTTATAGGCAAATATGATTGAAGAAATTGCAATGCTTGGGCATCAAGTTTTAGTACTTGGAGGCCAAGTCTTCTAAGCTTGGAGAAGAAGCCAAATGAAAAAGCTTTTGAAGTAAGAATGGAATGCATATAAAATGAGAGCCACATATATCTCAACAATCTCCACCTTGGCTCGAATTCAATAAGTTGCTCATCGCCAAATAAAGCCCTGAAGGGCTGTCAAATGTTGTAAAGACCAACCAAGTCCAGACAGTGTTGGAACTTGGTATTTGGAAGTGGCTTGGTAAGCATATCTGCTGGATTTTCTGAAGTGTGAATCTTCTCCACCATTATTTCACCAACAGTAACAATATCTCGGATGAAGTGACGTTTCACATCAATGTGTTTGGTCTTGTCATGGTAGCGATTATTTTTGGTCAGATGAATAGCACTTTGACTATCACAAAATACTTTAAGAACACCTTGTGCTAAACCAAGTTCATTTACCAAACCTTGGAGCCAAATAGCCTCCTTCACACCCTCTGTTGCTGAAATATATTCTGCTTCAGTCGTAGATAATGCAGCAATGGACTGAAGAGTAGCTTTCCAGCTGATAACACTATTACAGAGAGTAAAGATGTAACCAGAAAGAGATCTCCTTCTGTCATTGTCACCAGCATAATCTGAATCAACATAACCTACAACATCATCGGTTGTAGCCTTGCTTTTGTCAAATACCAAACCAATGTCAGAAGTACCTTTTAGATAGCGAAAAATCCACTTTACGGCACTCCAGTGATCCTTGCCAGGATTATGCATATATCGACTCACCATGCTAGCAGCATATGCTAAATCTGGTCTAGTGCACACCATAGCGTACATAAGACTACCGACTGCACTGGCGTAAGGAACATGTGACATACGCTCCATCTCCTCCTCTGTATGTGGGCAAATATCTGATGATAACTTGAAATGTGCAGCAAGTGGAGTAGAAACAGGTTTGCAATCGTTCCTATTAAATCTTTCAAGCACTCTCTCAATATACTTCTGTTGAGATAAGAATAATTTACCAGCTTGACGGTCCCTGCGAATCTCCATACCAAGAATTTTCTTGGCTGCACCTAACTCCTTCATGTCAAACTCATTATTGAGTTGAGTTTTCAATTTCCTGATCAAAGACTTGTCACGTGAAGCAATTAACATATCATCAACATAAAGTAACAAGTATATGAAAGATCCATCTGGAAATTTTTGGAAATAAATACAGTCATCAAATTGACTCCTGTAATATCCTTGCCCAATCATAAAAGAATCAAACCTCTTATACTACTACTGCCTTGGAGCTTGTTTAAGGCCATATAAAGATTTCTTCAATCGGCAGACAAGATGCTCCTTATCTGGAACAATAAATCCCTCGGGTTGTTCCATGTATATTTCTTCTTCTAACTCTCCATGTGGAAAAGCTGTCTTTACATCAAATTGCTCCAATTCCAAATCAAATAAAGCAACAAAAGCAAGAAAAACACGAATGGAAGTATGACGAACAACAGGTGAGAATATCTCATTAAAGTCAATACCTTCCTTTTGATTGAAGCCTTTAACAACTAGTCTTGCTTTGCATCTTGGATCTTCAACCCCGGGAATGCCATCTTTCTTCTTATAGACCCATTTACATCTCAATGGTCGTTTGCCTTTGGGAAGTTCTGTCAAAGCCCAAGTACCATTCTTATGAAGACTTTCCATTTCTTCATTCATTGCCACTAGCCACTGTGAAGAATCAACACAAGAAACAGCTTCTCTATAGCTGGCAGGTTCAGCACCATCATTTACCTCTTGTGCTACAGACAATGCATAAACAATTAAATTATCACCATCAGTGTATCTAGCTGGCCTTTTAATTTGTCTTCTAGCTCTATCTCGGGTAAGACAATAATCATCTTCTTGTTGATGAATAGGAGAAGTGGTACTATCATCACAAGCAACATAATGATCGTCAATGGTTGATTCATTTGTAGAGGAAGATGTAACATCAACGTTAGGAGCTGCAGGCTTTACTATCAACTCCACCTTCTCGCTAGTTCCCTGCAGATTTTGAATCGGAACACCATAAGCGATATCCCTTAGACTCAGATGCATAACCAAGAAATATGCACTCAACAGCTCTTGGAGCTAATTTACCATTATTAACATGTGCATAAGCAGAACATCCAAATATTCTTAAATTAGAATAATCAACGGGATTACCTGACCAAATTTCTTCTGGAACTTTGAAGTCAAGTGCCGAATGTGGAGAACGGTTGACCAAGTAACAAGCAGTAGATGTTGCCTCAGCCCAAAGTTCACGCCGATGCCATAAACCAGCATTTGAGAGCATACAACGAGCTCTCTCAAGTAGAGTCCCGTTCATCCGTTCTGCAACACCATTTTGCTGGGGATTCCTTGGAATGGTTTTGTGTCTGGCAATACCATGATTTGTGCAGAACTCATTAAATTCACCATTACAGAACTCTAACCCATTGTCTGTTCTGAGCTTTTTCACCTTTTTCCCTGTTTGGGTTTCAACAAGAGTTTTCCACCTTTTGAAAGTGAAGAAAATTTCATTTTTATGCCGCAGAAAATAAACCCAAACTTTACAAGAAAAATCATCAATGATAGTCATCATATAGCGGCATCCTCCATGGGAAGGAACTTTAGAAGGCCCCAAAAGGTCAGAATGAATATAATCAAGAATACCTTTGGTACAGTGAGTTGCAGTAGAGAAACTAACCTTTTTCTGTTTCCCAAAAACACAATGTTTGCAAAACTCCAACTTACCGATGCCATATTTACCAAGATGACCTTGCTTGCTCAAAAGGTGCATGCCTTTTTCACTCATATGGCCCAGACGCATGTGCCATAATTTGGTGACATCATTATCAGGCATTGAAGAAGATACAACTGCTGAACCTGTCACAACAGAGCCTTGCAAGACATATAAGCTACCAACTCGGTTAGCCTTTAATAATACAAGAGTACCTTTCGATACTTTTAGAACTCCACCTTCAGCTGAATACCTGCAGCCTAGAGACTCTAGGGTGCCAAGAGAAATTAAGTTCCGCTTCAAATCTGGAATATAGCGGACATCAGCCAAAGTTCTGACAACACCATCATGAGTCTTGATCTGAACTGTACCTATTCCTGCAACCTTGCATTGAGTATCATTTCCCATTAAAACAACACCACTGTCAACACATTCAAAAGTGGTGAATAAGTCCTTATAAGGACACATATGAAAAGTACATCCAGAATCAAGAATCCATTCTATTTTACTCCTCTTATTAGAAGAGACAACAGATAAAAGAACATCACCGTCAGAGTCGGCTTCAATATTAGCAGCTTCAGGGGATTGTTGAGTTTTTCCTCTCTCTTGTTTTTCCTGCTTTTTCTTCAAGATGAAACAATCAGGAATGTCATGCCCTGGTTTCTTGCAATAACGACAGGTTTTGTTGGATTTGCGGCCTCTGGATTTGGATCTGAACTTTTTATAACTGGTACTCCCATTTTCTTGAGTTCTACCTCGAACACTTAAGCCATCACCCTTGTCCACGGAATTAACTTCAAGATCAAACTTTTCTTTGGACAATAAATTAGATTTAACATCTTCAAAGGATAAGGTATCATTATTTCCATACAACATGATTTCTTTGAAGTGTTTGTAGGTAGAAGGTAAAGAGACAACCAACAAAACAGCTTTGTCTTCATCTTCAATATTGATATCAATATTTTGCAGATCCATAATGATAGAGTTAAAATCATCAAGATGAGTTTGAATAGGAGTACCTTCAACCATACGAAAAGTATATAACCTTTCTTTGAGACGAAGCTTGTTTGCGAGGCTCTTGGTCATGTATAAGGCTTCTAGCTTCAGCCACAAAGCCGCAGCGGTTTCTTCATTGGCAACTTCACGAAGAACCTCCTTGGACAAACAAAGTTGGATTGTTGAAAGCGCCTTTTCGTCCAACTCGTCCCACTGGTCATCAGTCATGGAAGCTGGTTTCTTTGACTTCCCATCTAAAGCTTTCTTTAATCCGCTCTGGATAAGAAAGACCCTCATTTGGACTCGCCAAATAGAAAAGCTAATCTTGCCATCAAACTTCTCAATGTCAAATTTAGACATTTTAAAATTCTCAATTGAGTAAGAGCTCTGATACCACTTGTTAGGGATAGAGCACAATGCGGAAGCACAAGATCGGCTCAATTGAGAACAAAAGAGAAGGAATAAAATAAGCAAGAAAATAACACACAATATTTAACGTGGAAAAACCCCCTCAATGTGAGAGTTAAAAAACCACGGGCGCTCAAGAGCAAAATTCCACTATGTAAAAAGAGAGTACAACAAATCCTCTAAGAGTAATGAGGACAAAGAAAAATATTTTTCTCACAAATACTCTCTCAAATGGAACAAAAATTCTCACCACAATACACTCACACAGATTAAATACTGAAATATATATATGCAAGTAGTATTGTATGAATTGAAGAATTTGTGATGCTGTGTTGATTTCGGAAGAGCTCTCCGTATGGCCTTTTATAGGCAAATATGATTGAAGAAATTGCAATGCTTGGGCATCAAGTTTTAGTACTTGGAGGCCAAGTCTTCTAAGCTTGGAGAAGAAGCCAAATGAAAAAGCTTTTGAAGTAAGAATGGAATACATATAAAATGAGAGCCACATATATCTCAACAATAATCTCGATTATTATAATCAATTTGAGTCAAATGTGTTACATTATTATTAATAAAGAAGTTATATCATTACTTCCTTGCGGTATGAAATCCATTTACTTCAAGAATAAGTTTAAAATACTTATTTCATATCTTAGTCATCAACTATATGAAAATCTAATGATTTAGGTATACTCACCAGTACAAATGATGAATGTCGAATAAGTGGATCTGGTACATTAATATTACCTTAGTTTCAAATTTACTATTCTATATGGTCATAAAGCTCATGCTAGTGGCAACAATTTGGTTCTATCTTCTATGAACATTCAAAAGTTTGACAAATTGATAATATAATACTAGAAACCAAAGCCTAAAAGACATAAACTATGTCGATCAAAGAAAGTGTTCCTAGGATGAGAAAAATGCTCTATCAATGGTTGTTTACCATAAAATTTATCTGTCTTTTTTGCTTTGTTGCAGGCCAAAACAATAGCAACACAGACGAACAACTTGATTATAGATATGCTTGTTTAGACCAATCTTCAATTCCACCTTCTAGTACATACCAAACCAACCTCAACAATTTGATTTTTTCACTCTCATTTGATTCTGCTTCTAGCAATGGTTTTGGTAATAGAACTTCAGGTAATGATGATAAAGGGTATATGGTTTATGGTCTCTACCTTTGTCGCGGCGATGTGAACACTAGCCTTTGTCATCAATGTGTACAAAATTCTAGCTTTTTACTAAAGCAGCATTGCCCAAATAATGCCTCAGCTATTTTGTGGTACCCCTTTTGTCTATTGAGGTACTCGAACCAGAATTTCTTCGGCAAACTCGCTGTAACGCCGAGGATTCCTATGTTAGATGCTAAGCAAAATTTCACTAGTGCTGGAGAGTTCGATAGTGATGCTAGAGTTTTGATGAATGGTTTGATCCAAATGGGATCGGGAGCACCGTTGATGTTCGGGACGCATATGTTTAACATAAATGGTACTCAGAGAAGGTATGGTTGGGTGCAGTGCAGCAGGGATATTACTAGTAGTGAGGAATGCAGAACATGTTTGAGCAATTTGCTCGACGATGTTCGAGATTGCTGCGAGAGGAAGAGGGTGTGGCGTGTCTTTTCTCCAAGTTGTATTATGATGTATGAAACACAACCATTCCTTTTGAATGATAATATACTACAAGGTATAAGAATCAAAAGATTATTTCTTCTACCTAATCATTGCACTTCATTTTATACTACTACTAGTATTTTGTACTATTCATCTAAATACAGAACCAATTTGCTAGGATTTATAAGATGCAAAGTATTTATTATGTTATTTGAATGCCCAAAAATGTGACAACTTTTTCACATGCATACAAGATTGTTGGAAATTCAAGCATGAGTTTCATTCAAGTCTTACATTGCTTACAATCAATATGTTGGGAATTCAAGTATGAGTTTCAAGTGTGACATTAAGTATAATGTCGCGAGATTTTGGTTTAAGAAATGATGTCTAACCCAATTTCGGTCATGTACTTTATATCTCGACAAATTTCAGAAATGCAGCATGTTCTTCTGTCTTACTAATGCAGATAAAGGGGGTAACAGAAGGTTCAGGATTACGAAACAGAAAAAGGGTAAGCTCTAACTCTACAAAGTTTTTGAGATTATTTTCTGTTCTTGTTTGATAGGTTCATCTATGCAAGAAAATGGACTAAGTCCAATGTTTTCTGAAGATGAAACTCACAAGGAGGAGACTATGAATGGTGACCTTCCTATGATGCCTCTGAGTACTATTATACAAAGCACAAATAGTTTTTATGATGAATATAAATTAGGGAAAGGTGGATTTGGCCCTGTCTACAAGGTAATGAATTAGGATATAAGACATGAAATTTGTTTGAATTCTCAGTCAAAAGGATATGGATAGTGCATTTTATTATCCACTTCCTCTTTCTAGTTAGTTAACTAGTTTTGTTTTGTTGTGCAATGTCTCATATTCAATGGATCGAGTCTTTTCTCATCATAATATCAATACCAAGTTGTGCTGATGTAAAGGGTTGGGGTAGATGGCTATATACTTATAGTCTCTCAACGCTCCCGGGAACGTAGGTACAATTGACCGAATTTCGTTATCAAATTTCTCGTATTATTTTTTTCTTTCTCTTTCTTGTTCCAAAAAAGTTTTTCTTTAGTTTGTTAGACTAAGTTTCCTCTTATAATACTTGTATTTTTGTGTAAATTCATTTAGTTCAATTTCAATCAATGAGATTCATTCCAAATTGTTTCAGGTGTGGAGGAATTCAAGAATGAAGTAATATTGATTGCAAAATTGCAGCATAGAAACCTTGTGAGAATGTTGGCTTGCTGCATTGAGCAGAATGAAAAGCTACTTATTTATGAATACATGCCCAATTCTAGTCTTGATTTTCACCTATTTGGTATGACTCCTAAACAATGAACCCAATTTTATTATTTTTCACTTCATTACTTCATTGTTTAGCCAATTAGTTATTTGATGGAAATCTTCAGCCAAAGTAGGTTATAAGGCTTAAATCCTTCCCAAGAGTTTCCAATATATATTAACAAATGTTAACTACAGAATAGACTTCATGTAGTCGAGATGAGAATGTTGTGTTGGATTAGTGGACGCACTACACAAGATAGGATTAGAAATAAATACATTAGGGAGAAAGTCGGAGTAACTCCTATTGTAGAAAATATGGTAGAATTGCACTTTGGGTGGTTAGGACATGTGCAGAGGAAACGGTAAAAGCCTCATGTAAAGAGAGTAGATCAAACGGAGGCTAGTATAATTGCTAGAGGATGAGCGAGACCAAGAAAAACCACAAGCTAAATGATTAAGAAAGATTTAGAGACCAATACTTTATAACTGAACATGATTTGTGATAGAAGATTATGACGTGGTACGGTCCATGTAACCGACCCGTCCTAGTGGAATAAAGGTTTTATCGTTATTGTTACATGTAAATTGAGACAGACACATTGTCAGAAATTTAGTTTAGTACAATTGCATCTTCTTAAACAATTTGCTTTAGTACAATTGCATCTTCAAAGTTCAAACAGAAATTTACTGCAAGAAATTGGTTCATATTTCTGAATACTGCTTAACTTTGAGTCATATTTCTTAGAACTGAAATGCTTTACATGTTATCATCAGATATGGTGAAGGGTGCACAGCTAGACTGGAAAAAAATATTAAACATTATTAATGGTATTGCTAAAGGGATTCTATATCTTCATGAAGACTCTAGACTAAGGGTTATTCACAGAGACCTAAAAGGTAACAATATTCTGTTAGATCGTGAAATGAATCCAAAAATATCAGACTTTGGATTGGCTAGAACATTCGTAGAAGACCAGAACCATGCAAATACTATTTGAGTTGTGGGAATATAGTAAGCATGAATTATTTTGCTTCTATCAATTGCACAAATATAAGTTTTTTAGTACTTACACTAGACCTTCTAATAAAGTATTGATCTTTTTTTTACCATTTCAATGAAAATGTTGTAGCTCTTGTTTTATAACTTAAGATTGATAAAGTTTACTGATATGTTGTAATTTTGAGAAGTGGATACATGGCTCCTGAGTATGCCATGGAAGGCTTATTTTCAGTGAAATCAGATGTTTTTAGTTTTGGTGTTCTTTTACTAGAGATCATCAGTGGCAAAAGGAACACTGGATTCTATCTTTCTGAACAAGGTCAAAGCCTTCTCATATATGTAGGTTTCCAAATTTATGCTTCTATTCATGAAAAATATATGTTCACCAACAAATTTGGTTCCTAAAATTTTATTATTGAAAATTTCGAGAATTTATGTTAAAGTTCCATCTCAAAACCAATTGACAATGAGAAGAGTAACCCAACATGTATTTAAACCATTTCCGAGACAATGAGGTAGGCAATGTGAGACTAAGCCTGCCGGACCAAACAAAGGATTATATTTGACCCATAACTAAAGGACATCTTTTGGC
Organism: Lupinus albus; assembly: GCA_009771035.1. Taxonomy (NCBI): domain Eukaryota; kingdom Viridiplantae; phylum Streptophyta; class Magnoliopsida; order Fabales; family Fabaceae; genus Lupinus; species Lupinus albus. The sequence goes on along the minus strand of CM020013.1, from coordinate 3,008,275 downwards.
CCATGACAACCGGAAAGAAATTGGGCTCTGGCTTTGATATCATGTTAAGTTTTCATCTCAAAACCAACTGGCAATGAGAGGAGTAGCCCAACAAGTATTTAAATCATTCCCGAGACAATGAGGTAGGCGATGTGAAACTTATTTTCCAACAATTTATCCCGGGGACAAAAGTTTAGGAAGTATTTGAAGGAAAAAGTTACAAGGACCAAACAAAACCATTCTGAACTACTTAATGATTCTTTAGGAACCAAATTGGGCAGAATGGATCAAATTATATCTTGTCTAATATGCTTTTTACCTAAACTCAAATACATTTACAATTATAGGCATGGAAGCTATGGTGTGAAAGCAAAGGTTTGGAATTAATGGATCCAGTGTTAGAAAAGTCATGTGTACCTAGTGAAGTATTGAAGTGTATACACATTGGTCTACTATGTGTTCAAAAAGATGCAGCTGATAGACCAACAATGTCAAGTGTTTGTCATATGCTTGCAAATCAAACAGTGACTCTGACACAGCCTACACACCCTGCATTTTCTGTTGGAAGAGTTGTTACTACACAAGATTCTTCATCAAATGTTTCAGTAAATTACACTGTTAATGAAGTAACAGTGTCAGATGTTAGTCCTAGGTGATCAATAGAACTCAACATGTTTCTGTTCTTAGCCTTTTGCATGTTGGAAAGACAGCAAAATAACCTTAGGAACATGATATAGTGTAATTCAGTAAATACATGCTACTGGTATGGATATAGTGTTTATTATTGACATTACATGATTTTAAATTCATTTTGTCTTCAGATCAGTCACTTCAAAATTCTGAATTTTGATTAGTACATGATTTTTGGTTATCGTAAATAACATGTTGATCTTTTATGCATCGTACATAGTTACATGGTTCTCTCGTTTAGTCAACGTATCGTGTATCGTATTCCGTGTATTGCGCATATGATTCGTTATAAAGGAAGTTATAATAATAATAATAATAATGTAAAAACTAACGAATTACATAGAACTCACCAAAACCTACTACATAAAAAGCAAATTTGAAAGTTCAATGTAATAAATTCTAGCAAAATAACACAAGTAAATCAACTCAAACATATCTACATGGGAATATAAATATTAATTTATATACTAAATTTATTCATTACTCTCAAAAGGCTAGAGCAAATGTAGAAAGAAACATCAAGTGGGTATAACATTTGAATACTTAAATAATGATGTAGTTTCTATATCATTAAATTTTTACATTATCCGTGCATACATCTCTTTTTCATAAATCGTATTTCTCATACCAATATAATATAGGAAGCACATATATTAATAATATGCCTTCTAGGGTACACAACTGTTCCAGGTAAAATAGATAGTTGAAACACTATAAATATTGAAGCACATTTGATTGTGAGAATATAAGGAAACAAGAACATGCTTCCTTCAGAACTCAGAAGTAAAAAAATTGATGAATATCATCACAGAAATTGTTGTTGACCCATCATTGCATCTGATCACTTCAGAACTGTAATATCACTCATCAGCATTGCAAAATCCAATACAAGTTTTTGCATCATATGACATAGTTACACACCCATGGTAAGCAACACTCACATGCAATAAAAAAAGAATGGCCCTAGTGTAGAGTGCTTTCACATAGTAGGGTTTAGGAATGGTAGATGTACACAATCTTATCTCGACAATTGGAGAGTCTGCTTGCAGGATTTAAACTCGTGACCTCATCGTTACTAAGCAACAACCTTAGTACCATTGATTTAAATTGCGGACCGCATCACCTGATGTTGCCGCAATATTACGGTTGTGGTGACCGCCGCAAGTATGACTCCGAATCACAATGATGCAGCTACAAATGCATGTTCATAATAGAACATGTAGTTTCTTTAGTCTTTCGATTGTAGACCGCCCTTAGCCTTAGGTTCTCATCTAATGGGATGAAGAGAATAGTGATTTTGTTGTACTTGTTGTGTTTCTACAATTGGAGACCTTATACCCCTATTTATATGTATATACACAATAATTTCAATGATAATTATGTCTTTAATCATAAACCTTTAGATCACTTTAATTTGGCTACTTAACCCTAAACATATTTAAATATTACATGTGTGACTCAAAATTTCTTACATTTTTTCCTTGCGGATCCTGCTTGTTCATGTAAAGACTGAAAGTCATACCTTTGGCTTCGTTCTTTTATTCCTTCACTAGTGTCACCTTCACCTATAGCCATTGTATCTGCATCTTTCATGTCTACAAACTCTTTGTGAATTCTTGCATAATCTATCATTCATTTGTATTTATATTACTTTGATTTAAGAATAAATGATAATTGAAAATGAATGACAGATAATGTAACGACAGTGTAAAAATTTATACTGTCAGTGTATACATCATTTTCTCATTAATTAATTTAAGAATATTTTAATAATAAAAATCAATTAATATGCATGAAACTTCTGGGAAATGATAAAATAAGTTATTTTGTGTATGCAAGAGTTGACCTGCTAATCCGTCCAATACATAGCTTTCATATTATAAGATTCAATCATCTAATTCAGAAGCATTCAATTATGAATAGTAAAATTTTATAGCAAGTTAAATTTTATAAACTCTTATATCATTAATAAGATTTGATAAAAATATAAGTTAGTTTTGATAGATCCATTAATTAATAAAAATATAATATTGATGATGTATATGAATGATTTTAGATGTGTTGTATAAGATAGTAAGTTTGGATATAATGATTAATTTGATTAAAAATGAATAATGATATATGAACATTTCTAGTACTAGTAGTAATGATTGGACGGAGATCCTCTGTCCCGGGACTGTGTCTCATTCCCTGTCTCAGCCAATAATAAATCGTCATATGTGTAGAGAAAGGTGAAAAGTATTAACACCATTAATTTTTTTTAAATAAAATTTAAATTAATATGTAAATTTAATTGAAATGACGACTTATTATTGGTTGAGACAAGTAATGGGACACATTTGACAGAGGATCTCCTTCCTGATTGAGTTTGAGTTGATGGTGGCTTCTTCAAAGCTACTTCTCACTCAAATGCAGATCCACTTTCTCTCCACTATAGTAGTGGACTAATTCAAAAATCACCTGTCATTATTTTACCCTTTGTTTTTTAATGATAAAAGTATAATTTTATTGAAATTTAAGTGATAAATGTGTTATTAAAAGTTTTATTTGCCTCTATTTTTTGAAGTATTTGTGTCTCCGTTAATGAAGACGATTCTAACTCGACAAATATCATAGGCTCTTTCTTTAGCTTCTCAATATATATTTTAATTATTATCATATAATGTATCATATATTATTTTAAGATTGTATCTTCTGTCCCATAAAATATGTCATATGATGTGATTTATCAGAAACATTTAATTATTAAACTTTTAAATTAAATATATTTTATTCAATCAATCACAACAAATAACACATTTGTTTTGCTCATAGGGTTGTAGAGTTGCAAACTCTTCTTGATTCCCGTATCCATGTGCTTGTTTTTTAGTATAATATTTGTGTATTTTAACCCTAAAGATTTATATATAATTATTACATTATTCATTTATATTATATTATTTGTTTTTCAAAAAACAATAATAATCAAATATAAATAATAGACTATACAATATATTTTCAGCACATTCATCTTTAAAATACCAGAGTGCATCTTTTATAGATTGACTCCATATTTTTTAATAATGACAAATATCATATGCTCTTTCGTGTCACCCTATTTTTTTAATAATTATCATATCATGTATTATATATTATTATTACGATGGCACATTTCATAATTTTTAATAATACTTTTTCAACCAATTATATTAAATTGCATATAGAATGATGACACATATATATGGTCTATTGTTAACTTCATTTGTTTTACTAAACAGAGTTGCAGAGTTAGCCAATTCTCCTTGGTTATACTTAGAGGTGAGCAAGATCCGACTATATCCACCAAGTATGACTCGATCTGATCGAGTCTGAAAAGGGTCAGGTCTCATCAGGTCTAGGTTGGGTTCAAGTTCAAAAATTAGACTCAATCGATATTTAGGGTCGGGTATGGACCAAACATGACTCGCCCCGACCCATCCCATGTCACTCACTCATGATGCTTGAATGTCTCTCTGTTCAAATATATACAGAGTAATGCTATATTTATGTCTCTCTGTTCAAATATATACAAAGTGAGTATATGTTATATTTAATCGGGTCTATGGTCGGGTCCAAGTTTAAATGCTGACCTGTGAATATTTATGGTCAGGTTAACTCCGGGTCTAGGGCCGGTCCGGGTTCAGAAAAATGGTCAAAACATCATTGAGGACCGGGCAAAGACAAACCTTAACCTGTCCCAAACCGACTCACACTCACCCCTAGTTCCACTATCCTTTTTTAGTGTAATATTCATGCATTATAATCATAAATATTTATACCATTTATTTATAATTAAGTATGAATATTGTATGATACCTTAAATTATACGTATATCTGTATATGTATCTTTTTTCTCTCTTTTTATTTCTATTTTAAAGGGTTACATGTGTACTCAAACCCCATTTTAACTTAATTGAAAATGATAAGTTATATATTGGAAAGTGGGGAGCACATATATGCACATAAACTTTATAAATTCACAAATTCATTCATTGAAAATTTATTTCTTTCCGTCACCATGTGTCCTATTGAAAATATTAGAAAAAATCATATCAATTAATGTTCATTACAAAAAAAATTATTGATTGTTAGTATGAAATCTTCTATCTCTATATCACTTTAAAGCTAATTGGTCAACTTATAAAGAATAATTCATTTTCAAACGTAATATAAGTGAGTTTTGTCTCTAGTAACAAATCATATTTGATATATAGATAGGGATGAAGCATGAACATCATTCTAGAATAACTTTTCTATCCCATCTTAGTGATATATTCATTAATAAAAATATTTAAATTTATTTTACATAATTACTTATAAAAAAATTATGCTAATATATATGATCATCAATATTAGTATTAATATTATAGCAAATATAAATAAAATAAATAAATGTTAATAATTCAACCATGATATACTAAAATATACAGAGACTTTAGATGTGTCTTCTTCATCAAGTAAAGATATACCAGATCTTTATGTATATTCATATGTAATAACATATACTCCTATAAAATCAATTTACAAATTCTTTGCATATATGAAAGTGACACGTGTTACTTGCGAATAAATAAATAATAAACAAAATATAACATTATCATAGGAAAATATATTATTTTTTCAAGGTTACAAAATTTCATTATATATATATCTGCCTATTTATTAATAACTATTTAATAATTGAGATGTTTTATGTAAGACTTGGTAAATAGGAAAATAAGAAAAACTTAAATTAATATCACAGCATAATATAGTTTTTCTCATGCAAACATCAATGTACAAAGCATATATTTAATGCATTATAGTTATAATCTGCCTTTAGGCTACACAACTGTTCCACATAAAATATAGATACTTGAAACACTACAAATATACAAATATTCAAGCACATTTGATTCCGAGAAAGGTTATTGAACTATCGGTACTTCGTAACTTAGAATATCAGGATACAAGAACAAACTTCCTTTCGAAGTAAAAAAAGTTGATGAAACTATAATAGAAGTAAAACCTATGGCTCCATTGCAGTAATAGTCCTAAGTGCTTAAAAAACCAACAAAAACAAGTGCCATAGCATGATCCAGCACTAGGACTATGTTTAAAAACAAGGAGGAAAAAAACTCGAGTTAAGAAACTCAGGTTGAATCCTCCATGCTATAATGGCAATGGGCCATGAATATAGAGAAAAGCTTCCGCATTCGTCTCGGAAAATGGGAAAAGGATGAGTTGAAGAAAAGAAAAGTTCGATATGTGATTTACAACACACAAGTTTTATGTACACATTATAGTATGCTTGCACTTCTTTTCTTTCATTAGCCCCTTCTCACAAATAATATAGGTGAGTGAGGATATTGCTGAAGATGATGATTCTTCAAGGTTGGCTTTGAGTCATTATCATCAGATCTTGAGTTAAGCCTGATCTGTATATAAAGCTAGAGTTAGTAAAAAAAAGTTCGGCATAGAGCACGAGGCACCCACCTAATGAAATTTGGGAGGGTAGATGTATGCAGCTTTAACCTCGCAATCGCAGAGGTAGGGTTTAAACCCATAACCTCCGAGTCACAAGGCAAACAACCTTATCGTTGCACCGAGGCTCACCCTTTGTAAAGCTAGAGCAAGAACTTCAAACAAATAATGATATGAATCAATATGGTCAATATTAGTTATTGCAGAACAATGATATATCTTATATATTAAATTCCAAACCTACATATTGGACAACAACAAATTTATGTTGTAAGATCCAATGGACCATAACTTAAAAGAAAATACTTGTAAAATATTCCAGTCATCACTCTTTACTACATAATCTAAGTGTGCCACCGTTTTAAATTAGGGAACCACATTACGTGATGTGACCGCAATATTGTGATGATCGCCGCAATTGCATCACACCACAATTGCGGTGTGACCGAATCACAATGATACGTCCACATGAGGCCACATCGAATTGAAAAATATTTTTTAATCACAAAAAATTCACACCACAATGGTTGCAATTAGCATCGCACCAAGTGCAATGACTGCAATCGTAGTAACCTAATCGTGATCGCAACCGTAATTTAAAAATACTGGCACTGCCACCAGCATTGCATTCATATAGTTACTGGACACTTTATAACTGTTTCCTACATAACATGCTCTTACTATCCATTCTCTTACTCTCTATTTCCTTTCAAGAATTGATAACAATTGCACATTTGATGTTATGCAATATAATATTTCAGAGTTCATGTATTTTTTATTAACAGAAGCAGAAATAATAAGGTAGAGATTCACAAAACAAACCTCATATTTCTTGAGTAATGATACCAACAATGTGGCAACAACTTGGATAACAAATTTCTGACCGACACAAGCACGTGCACCAGATCCAAAAAGAAGGAATGCTGCATTTTCATTTGGATCATTCAGTACAAAAGAGCTGAATCCAGCATTTGTAAATTCTTCAGTAGAGCCTGAAAGAGTTATCAACATTTAAAGATTAGTGATAGATGATGAGCAACAAAATTTTCACCCCTACAACGTATAGAGGACGGGTTAGAACTCGGAAGAATTGCAAAGATAAGAATTGAATTCCATACTTGCCAGTTTCCTTGCCACAACTATTTTCTCACAACTAGTGATTTAAATTGCGAACCGCATCACCTGATGCGGCCGCAATATTGTAGTTGTGGTGGCCACTGCAATCGCATCGCACCGCAATTGCAGTGTGACTCCGAATCACAATGATGCGCCCGCATCAGACCAACGCAACCGCATCGGACAGCATCAGACCACATCAAATTCAAAAATATTGTTTTAATCACAAAATAATTCACACCGCAACAACCACAATCCGCATCGCAATGGCTACAATGATCGCAATCGCAATAACTGTTAGCGCAATTGCGACCGCAACCGCAATTTAAAACACTGCTCGCAACCGAAAGGGAAAAAGAAGAGGAGGAATCAAAAACAAATAAAAAAACAAATAAGGAGAGTCTGAGTTAACAAAACCACTCGAACAAAAACGTAATGCGACTTCTACATTATACTGGATTGGCTACAATTACGAAACACTGAGAACTAAAATAAAACAGTGATTTTCTATCTCCAAACATGGCATAGAATGAATACTGAAATAAGTTAGGCAAAATGGAAATGAGAAAGAGATGTATCCACTGACATTGTATGAGTTTTATAAACTGTTAATGCATCATCTACCATTCATATTTAATAATCATTGACTCTTCAAAAATAAAGAAGTAATCGAAATGAATAGTGGATGACGTAGTGGCTGTGTACAAATCTTCATACTAATAGTGCATATATATTACACTAATGGAAATTAGTTTTTGCAAATATAATACAAGCTCAGTCCAAGTCTACATTCAATATAGGCAAATCGAAGAGAAGGACTACTAACAATGTACAATTATCGGGAAGGACCAATTAACCATTCAGAACGTGTCGTTGTTGTAGCGAGAACGGTTATTGTTCCTTCACCTTTAATTTATTTTTGTTAAAAGCCCTTCTTCATATCTCGCCCTTAAGTATATACACGCGTGTGTATAAAACTGTGGATAGTGAGATTCAATACATTGCACAAGTAAAACTACTGCAGAAACAAGTAGTGCAGTAATGAAAGGGTAGCAGACAAAAATGAACTGAGTACTAATCTAAACTACAAAACTCAAGGTTTCACATAAGGTATGAAACCTATGATGATGAATCAACATGGCCCATACCTGATTCGTTTGTACTTTTCGACAGAAATCGGTATGGATTGAAGTCACTTGCATCACTCCCCCAACTAGAGTCATCCTTCTGTACCAATTGAACAGGAACAACAAGTATAGTTCCAGCAGGTATGGTTACACCAGTTGCAAAGCTCAATTCTGACATAAGGATTAACAATAATGAACAAGTGAAATCGATACAAAATGTTTAACAACAACGTCGAAATAGAGTTTAAGATGTTACAAATAAAAGGGGGCGGCCCAGTGCACGAGGCTCCCACCTAGTGGGTTATGGGGAAGGTAGGTGTACACAGCTTTACCCCAACAAACAGAGAGACTGTATCCAGGATTTGAACTCAACCTCTTTGTCACTAAGCAGCAACCTTACCGTTGCGCTGAGACTCATCCTCTTGTCGGGTGTGTGCTTGGTACCATTCTTAGTTTTTTAATTTAGAAAAACAGTATTCAAGTATCCAATTATTTCATATCACATACATAGTAAAATAGTAAGCAATATCTCACCATGTTTTAGAGAACACCTCTGCAGCATGGGACCAGTCGGCAGAAGGCGTGCCGATTCATAAACTGTAGCCAATAACAATGGCATCCTATAAACATCTCCATGCTCAAATTTTGATGGGTTTTTCCCCACCATGCTAATCTCTGAATAAATCTGCAAAAGTATATTCAAATAACAGGCAGTGCCTTGCAATCATCAAGTAAAATCAATCTTCAACCGGAAAAAAGCACAACATTGGAAATAAAAAAAATCATAAATTAGACATATTTTTGTGCATATAAATCAAACCAGTTCTAATAGCAACATGGTTTTCTTCAAAAAGATCCAAGAAAAACTGTCTTCAATAACCGTTAACAATGATATGGTTAAGAAATCTCATTTCGAAAGGCTAGGGGAAAATGTAATTTTAATATCTGCTGAAGCAAAAACAATCGCATTTAGGAGACTTAGATGTCAAGTAAGGGGTAAAATGAAAATGCACATGTCCAAATAAATAATGACCATCACGATGGATCAGAACTTTTCTGCATTTAAACAAATTCACTTTAACATGTAATTTTCTCAACAAGCAGAGTGAAAATCAAAAGTAAATCTAGGGAATTATTTAAGAAGATTCAGTGTAGAAATTAGTCTGTTGGTTTTGAGCAATGGAGAATACACGAAATAATACGATGCATTATGAATTCCGATAATGAATTTTGTCGTACAAGGATAACAGAATAAACAGAATCCTACCTTATCTTGTATGTCCAGATGCAAGGCAAGCCTAGTCAAGATGTTGGCGATTAAAGCAGCTGTAGTTTGACATCCGTGAAACATCACACGCATGACGTTCCCACAACGTTCTTCTTTAGAATTCGGATGATCATTAAGGTCACGAAAGAAATAGCAATCCCCGAATTCATCATCAGAACAGTGTTGCTCATCATGCGCTGACTTCATTTCTATCTTACTTTCACTATTCACGTTTCGATCAATATGGCCGAATAGCTTCCAACTTGTTTCACAATTTTGAAGGATATCTTGAGTTAAGCATTTCAACTTCGCGCACAATCCTTGATACCTCCAAAATCCTTGTCTCCAGAAAGGAGTAACATTATAGGAGGCCCAAAAGCAAGCATCTTTTGCAATCATCATAAGCAGTTCCTCATACATTGCAGCCTTTGGCCAGGCCAAGAAGCCATCTCCGAAGAATGTCGCTCCCATTATGGCAAAAGCCATATCCCGAGAAACCAACTTACAATCGATACTTCCTTTGGCTCGCATGTTTTCTATTTTATCCATGATAAAGTCGGAAACATTAGTAAGAATCGGATCAGCGGTCTTGATCAATCTTTCATTCAATTCTGTTGCCAATAATTTTCTTCTCTTTTGCACCTGAAAACATTTTAAATCAATTTCCAAACAGCTATAATCAGAACGAGAACAAGATACGTAAAGAAGACAGGACCTGTAATTCCTATAAAAAACATTTGAGATGCATAATGAAACTGCATGAACAAAATTTGAGTTTTTCTCTCTATTCTGATGGTTTCTAACAAACACATGAGAACTGAAAGCAAAGGAAAGAATAACACATAACCTAGAGAAGAGAATAGTACAACCGAGTTCCATGAATTAAAGACAGTGAAAAGGAGAAATTCTACACAGTGGATGGTACAGTGATTATACCTTAGAGATCTGTTTAAAGTATCGTAGAAGATATCTTAGGATTGAAATTATTCTATTTTATCTTTTATGATTTGTTTCCTTATTTAATCAGGAGTCTGGTATTCATACAAATAGGGGTTAGTATTAAGTCTTTTGTATCATAATATCATCACATCATCATTCATAATGTTATCGATGCAATTTACTATTTTGATCGTCTTTTTTCTCCCTTCACAGCTAAACCGTATAATTTCAACAATATATAGAGAGGCTGCTAATTGCTAATGATAGTAAACTTCAAATATGAATGAAAAAGAAAAATACATAAAACTCTAAGTCAACACTCCTATTTATACCAAATCCGGAATCCACTAACAATAAGACTAATAACCCTAATATCTTCCAACAATTATCACTAGGAGAAGGGAACAGTGTCTGTGAGTAGCAATACTTCCAAGTATGTTGAAAGATAAACCGAGTATTTTCAAGTACTTATGAAGACATAGATCAAGTTTTAACTGCATTGCTTGAAACATTTGTTAGAAACACAATAAATTACAAGATTGGAACAGGAAAAGATGACAGGAAAAAAGTAACTAGCCAATTAAGCACCTTTTCAAAAGAAGGGGCGAAGAGGTTTGATTGCCCGAACGCTAGATGAAGTGCTTTTCCGGTAAAAGGCAACTTATCCTTGGCCTTTATAAGCATCTCTTGAATAAGCACCGGATCCTTAACTGACACCAGAAGTTGAGTATGACCTAACCACAGCTTAAGAATTGGTCCATACTTCTCATGGGATTCTGATAACACATCTGGAAATCAAAAACCAAAGTACATAATTAAAAAGCGGCCCAGTGCATGAGGCTCCCATCTTGTAGGATCTGGTGAGGGTAGATGTCCGCAACCATACACCTGCAAGCGAACAAGTTGTTTCCAGGATTTGAACCCGTGAGTCCGTGACCTCATGGTCACTAAACAACAACCTTACCGTTGTGCCAAACTCAATTTTGAAAAAAATACAACACACTATATTACTATCTACATTCTATAATTTGAACTAACATAAACTTCACACTGTTACAAAACCAAAAAAGAAAAAATGATAACCAAAAGCGTTAGGTATTCAAAGTTCAAACAATATATCATGGATTCCCATTTCCAAGCAACAGGTACAAGTGTCATAAACAGATTTAGGAGCTGAGTATAGCATTAACAGTGATCATAGTGCTATTAAATGTTTCCACTCAATCTGGTAATCCATTAAATATTAAACAAACTAATGTGTTTTTGTTTCAGTATCAAATATCTTATCAACATTTCATTGCTAAAAAATGTGATAATGATACCTTATAGTGAATTGAATCTCAATGTCCTGTGCAGTATTTGAAGTTAAATATCATACAACCTAATCAACGAACTATTTTTGCACTCGGACCGTTTTTCTTTCTGCAGAGCTTGATACTTATCACACATTATTCCATGATAACTCCTTAAACTACAAGAATATCCAACATGTGCAAAATATATAAAGATTGGTAATCTATGTAGCATTTCAAAAGGGTGCCCGTACTGATATCTGATACGCATCACAAACTTCAATACTGTTTACATATTCTATGTTTAAACTTGTTCGTATCGTGTCAAATCCGTTTCCGGTATCAGTTTGCGTTAATGTTATTTTGAAACTACGATATAATTATGTGTATTTTTTTACATATTGCTACTTGATAAATTTTGATTATGAGTTATAATTATCTATAGTGGCTCCCTAAAAATTTTGGTCAAGATCCACTAGTCTGTGCTTACTACTTGATGTTAAATGTTTCAAAGGAAAAACTTCATTATTGTTTTCCTCTAATTAAAAGGTAATAGGTAAGGATTAGGAATACAATCAATGTTCCAAAAATAAGCAATTGAAGAAATCTCCCTTCTCTTTCCATGTATACCTTGAGAAACAATCCATCAACTCAACTAATTCAAAACAAAAGCACTAAATTCACAGCATTCAACAAACCCTTTTAGCGTCTTTTGCGAGTTGAGTTTTGGAGTGAAATTAAGGGAAATGGAAGGCTTGAGAGTCGTGAAATACACTAGTGAGATGACTCTGAAGCTTGAGAGCCATGAAATACACTAGTGAGATGACTTTGAAGCTTTCGGTTTCCCTTTCTTCCTCTCCAAAACTTAACTCGGAAACTTACCCTTAATCTGTAACAAATCCCCAAAAGAACAATAATTGAATAACTAACATTAAGAAGCAACTAAATCAGAGACCAAAATAACACAACATGAACATCCAATATCTGTATAAGCCATTAATTTTGATAAATTGTCTAAACCCAAAAAAGCAAGTCATCATTATAATATAAAAAAGCACAAAAGAACCCAACAAATTGATTAAGAAAATAAGAACAAAAAAAATCCAAGTAACTCACCAGAGAGATTTTGCTGAGAAAAGAGGTGGCAGTGACCAAAAAAGGAGGGAGAGGGAGGGCCAGGAATGCTTTTAGCTTTGTACCATAAACAGAAGATATTGAAAAGCTTGATTAGCAAAAGGGTAGTGATAAAAATGAGAAAAAGCCACAAAAAAGCATTGAATTCTCTTGTAGCAAAATCCCTTAAGAGGAATTCATAGGAATAAGTGTTGTTACTATAGTTGCATCTAGAGTGAAGAAGAAGAAGGGCAAAAAAAGTGGTGGGAAGAGAAGAATCATGATTATTAGTAATATTATTACATGGGTAGTTCATTTTGTCATGGATTTTGGAGAAAAGATTGAAGCTTTGGGAATTGTTGATCTGATAATGATTGTGTTTCTTTTCTAAGTTGGACTTTTGAGGAGAGAGAGAGAGAGTAATGATAGACATGATACGACGTTGTCCTTTATTGGATTTTTGCGTCGTCTTTTGATCTTTTCGGTGGATAAGATATTGAGATTGATGGGGTGACACGTGTCACATTCACCGACAAGAGCATTATTCACCTTAAGATAGTTTAATTCCTATTTGGAAAAAATCTACTTCATCATCATAATTATTCATTTTTAGAAAATCTAATGTTTGAGTTAGTGAGTAGATATAAATTATTGAATTTTCCAAAAATGAATGGATATGATGTGTAGTAGATCTTTTTCGCTTTGTCTTGGAGTAAGTGAATTATATCTCTTTGATTACTTATCTATAATTGATAGCTAAGATCTGAAATAAGTATTTTAAAATTAAGTGGATTTCATCTCATAGTCTTATACTTACTATTTTAAGCTGGTTGTTAACTTAAGTATAATAAATATGCATTGCCAATATAAAAGTTTATATATATTTTTTTAAAATCAATAAAAATTAAATATGAATGATGAATAATACAATAATAAAACTTATATATTGTTAATGCAAAAAAAATTTGACTATTAAATAGATGTATAAAAATGTATAATTAAATAATGTATTAAACATATCAAAATTATTATTATATTGTTAGTAATTAAACTCACCAATATCAACTTCACCATACAGAAATTGAAATATGATGTCTTATCCAAGAATATAACATTTTTTATTCACATGTATCAACTCACTTTTATGTCATTTATTGAATTTTTAATTTTACTAGTTTTTAGCCTATGTAAAACATGATTTTTTTTTATTTATGAATATTTTTTATGTTCTTCGTAGTCTACATTTTTTTGAATATTTACTTTTTCGTAGTTCAGTTAGCATGTTTCTTATAAAATATTGATTTTTTTATAATCTAAGTTCTAATATATTTTATGTTTGTGAGTTATTAGTATTTTATTGGTTTGTAGGTAAAATTGAGTTAATATGTTTGTGAATAAGAAGTAAATGGACAATAGCAATTTCTTCATATAAACAACAATAAATAGTTAGAAGTAAAATATAACCATTACTTCCTATATAAATAGTTGAAAATAAATTCACAGTATTATTGTTAAATAGAAATATGACTGAAAATGAATAGCATATAACCAAAATAAATTAAAGATTTAACAAAAAAATAATAATTTTATCAGTCCAATAAACTAACACTTAATAAAAACTCAATTATGTCAGTCTCCATGTTTTTGCTACATAACTTTTTCATTCCTTCATTAACACTAAAAATGTCTTCATTTTCTCTTCTCTTATTTTGAAGTAGCTTGATCATTCTCATTTGTATCTTATATAAGAAACATATGTATCTTGTATAAGAAATATATGTAAGGAATTAAATCTTATGTGCTGTTTACAGAAAACTTCATGTATGATGATAATTTAGTGAACAAGCAAGTTGATGGTGAAATAATAATACCTGCAAAGATTTGATCAAATTAGTCCTTTGTGGGACAAATTTTTGGGACTAGCTTGACCCAACCTTTGATGTCCAAACATAAGAGGACTAACTCATGTCCAAAGTCGAAATAATCAACAACAACTAAGCTTTAATCTCATTACCAAGGCAAGGGGGTGCAACACAAGGATTTCCCATGAAGTTACCATCGAAATATATCGATCATAAAGTCATGACAGATTATCAAGTTCTGATATTTCACAAACCCCCCAAAACTCCAGGGTGCACTTATCTGAATCATTAGAGAAAGTGATAATGGGATCAAAGATTAGAGTTAGTGAGGGATATGTTTTTGCAAGTATCATTTTCCCAAATTATCAGCCTGCAAAATTCAGCAATGTGAGTTGTTGGAATTTATTAGAAAGAGTGTATCTTCCCATCTATTAAACCAGAATATGACAAATAGCTACAAACCATAACTCAAGTCATTAAACAACAATTGAAATATCTAGAGTGTAAATTGTCATTTTCAAAGTGAATTTGCACATTAACAGCATTTGAATCTTAGTGGAGAACTGATTTTCCAAACCCGAAGGTAATCTCGCATTTACCAGAGCGGTAGATAATCTAAATGAACACATGATGATGGATTCAACGGCGGGAAAATGAAGGGCCAGCAAAAGAGTAACGAGATGACACAGGCACGAGCGGATCCTCCCACCGGTCTCCATGATAAGGCTGCCTTTGATTATAATCAGACAAAGCACTAGAAGCGGAATATGTGGAGTACAGCCTATCATTGACAGTCTCTCTCCTATGCAAGTTACCACTCCTGATCCCTCCAACCAAATATGAGCTTGAAGATGTTTCCTCTCTACTTAAAGGTGGCAAATATGCATCGCTTGGTGAAACACCATAGCGATAGGCATGATAAGGATCCCTTGTATGGTCAGAAATTGCATTGTGGAAATAACTCTGATATTCACTCTCGTTCAAACGAAGAGGATCGGAACGAAGAGGATCGGAACGAAGACTGAATTCAACATGTGCAGGGACATCTCTCCTGAATCTAGAGTCCATGTTATGAAGATGTTCATGATCTCTCTCGTAAGGTTCCCTCATAGGATTAACATGAGAAGCGATAGCCATAGTTCTTCTATCTCCTTCGATACCATAAGCTCGATGGTTCTCACGAGTAATTTCCTCTAGTCGTTCAATTCGGATATCCCTTTCAGGGTACCGCACATCATAGCTGTTCACATTAATATTAGTATAACGGTCTCCAGACGTTCTTTCCCTGTGCGAATGGGACCATGATCCCCTAACACTGTCAGGAGCATCTCTATCTCGAATTATTGCTCTTCGAGGGGAATGGACAAGTGGCAAAGCTGATTGAACTTCCACCGGTCGAAAAAGTTTACTGAGATTCCTAACCTGAAATAGAACATTTGAGTATCATGGATGATAAAAATAAAATAAAGAAACAGACTGCCAGCCACAACAGGGCCCAACACTTGATTCTTACTTGTCTGATAGTAAGTTCAGTTTTGAACTTGTTATTTTGGTTGTAATTTTCCTTGATGGCCTTTTTGAAAATGCTCTCAGGTAGTGGGTAACAATCAGAAGCAATCTTGAATCGCACCTGAACGAGTCATCCATAAGTACATAAAATTATGGTAAACAAAGATAGGATCGGGACAAATTAGATAGTAAAATGAGAGAAAATACCTGAGCAGGAAATTTACCACCAAAAGCTCTAGGTTCCAGCTTCATGCCACCAGAAGACGTAGCCTTGTAAATCCCATACAATAGCTTCAGATCAAAATCATAAAGAAAAAGCTTAAGCCCGGGCTTGACACTTAAAACATCATCCTTTTTACCAGCTGAAACACCCATGACACGATAGCGGAAACAATCAGGCTTTGTCTTTGCATTGCACATGAAGATGATACCACCAAGCTTGTCACCCGTTTTCTCTTTTGGTTGACTCTTCATGCCATTATGGTTATCTTTATTTGTTCTGCTCCTAAAAATCTGGTTTGACTCTTTACGCTTCCCTTTATTCTTCTGCTTTTCTTCACTTCTGTCCAACACAGCAGTCTTATTTTTCTGAGCATGGTGGCTCTCCTTGATAGGACGTTTTTTACTACTGCTCATGTTTTGACTTTCCTTCTCTTTGTTCTTTACAGCCTCCTGAAGAGGTGGTTCATCACTAATTTTCATCTGCTGGCTATTGTCATAAATTTGTTTCTCGTCGGCAGCATTACTCGCTGCTTTTTTGTTCTTCCTCCAATTCGTTCTTTTTCCCCGAATCTGTTGAGAACCTTCACTTTTTTTCATCTTTAACTTACTGGACTGAGATTTCTTAACGATTTTAGGTTTGGCCTTCAAGGACAGTGGAGTATGCTTGTCATTCAACTCTGGTTTACAAGATTCACAAGGAGGATCTGTATCCTTGCTAACATCTTTTTCTGATGACTGTGGATTAAAAGACACTCCTGGAGGATTCTCAGTTCCCTTCTTGCCGCCTTCTAGTTCCATATTATTGAGGTATCCTTCGGGAGGATCTGTATCCTTGCTATCATCTTTTTCTGTTGACTGAGGATCAGTAGGCACTTCTGGAGGATTCTCAGTGCCCTTACTGCTGTTTTCGAGTTCCATATTGTTGAGGTATTCTTGAGGAGCATCTGTATCCTTCTTGCTATCGTCTTTTTCTGTTGCATGGGAGTTAGTAGGCAGTTCTGGAGGATTGTCGGTGTCCTTATTGTTGTCTACTACTGGCATATTATTGAGGTATCCTTGAGGAGGATATGTACCCTTCTTGCTATCATCATTTTCTGTTGATTGAAGATTAGAAGACAGTTCTGGAGGATTCTCAATGCCCTTGTTGCTGTCTTCTAGTTCCATATCATTGAAGTATCCTTCGGTTGGATCGATATCCTTCTTGCTATCATTGCTTTCTGTTGAGTTAGGATTAGAAGACGGATCTGGAGGATTCTCAGTGCCCTTATTGCTGTCTTCTAGTTCTACATCATTGAAGTATCCTTCGGTTGGATCGGTATCCTTCTTGCTATCATCGCTTTCTATTGAGTTAGGATTAGAAGACAGTTCTGAAGGATTCTCGGTGCCCTTCTTGCCATCTTCTAGAACCATATCATTGAGGTATCCTTCGGTTGGATCGAAATCCTTATTGATATCATTTTTCTCTAACGACTGAGGATTAGAAGACTCATCTGGAGGACTCTCAGTGCTTTGCATGCTGTCTATTTGTTCCATTTTATGAAAGTGTCTGCGAAAAGAAAATTTTAATTTCACCAATACAGAAATATCATTGAATTTTAGAATTTATTGACATTCTACATGAACCAGTACATGCTGGTATCACAAAATGAAAGAGAAAGTGTCAAACAACCACTGACCAATTTTTTGGTAAACTTTCATAGTTTTGGTAAAGTAAAGAGAGTAAAATTTTATAGCAACATGCTCTTTTTCATGTTTCTTGTTTTTTTGTTTCTTAGGAGGATTCATTATCCTCCCACTTATATGTAATTCTTTCTCTTCATATTACTTTATCAACAAAACAAAAAATAGATATACTGGTGCTCATTACTATGAAGATAGTATTCTGAGTCAAAGCACACCTCTAAAATCCTTATCCCCTCCTTATTGAGGTTATACATGCAAATTATAATATTTTTAAAGAACTACTCTACGAGTCTAGGCTATATCTTAAGTGTGCCTTTCTAATGTTGGGAGGAAATGGGTATTATCATATAACACCGAAACCTTTCCTTATTATTCTTATGAACGTTTTACAGTTCCTTGAACATGGGATTTTAAAAATCCAAACAAAGGAAGGGGAACTTATAAATTATACTTCCAAAGTCTTCCTTTCCCTAACCCTTCATTTTCTTCGGATTCTTTCCTCCGCCTTCCCATCCGAACTCCCACGCCGCAAACATGCCCTTATATAATTTATTTGCTCTCACATGCTCAATAAAACTCCATATAACACACGATGTCATTGATAAATGAAAAATTTGCCACATTCCCTCCATAGTCTATACTCTTTCAAGCAGCAATAATTAAAGCTTAAAAGGAACACCAACATTTTACAACCCCCTTCAAACTTAATAATAATAAATGCCCCCATTCCTAACTCAACGTCCCAAACATACCCTTGTATAATTATACACCCTTGAACCAATGCACTAGCTAAACAACATTTTATATAACATGTTATGCCATTGATTATTAAAAACTTACTACATAATCTCCTATACTCTTTCAAACAGCAATAGTAAATGGAACAGTCAAATTTCACAAACACAAAGGTTGTCGCTTAGGGTCCGTTTCAAACCCATGAAATACACTTCTGAGATTCTCTTTCTCTTCTCTCTCTCTAAAACCTAACTCGCAAAAGGTCGTTAGTGACCGAGAGAGGTCACAGTTTCAAATCCGGGAAACAACCTCTCTGTATGCGGATAAGACCGTGCCCTAGAACGCAGAGAGTGCCGTGCATTGGGTCACCTTTTTAATAATAATAATAATTTGCAAATTGAAGGAATGTAGAAACTAACCAAATTGCAAAACGAAGAAACAAAGGATTCGATTGAAAACAGAGAGGTAGCTTGAATTGATGAAATTAATAGAAAAAAGTAATAGAATTTAGATTCATATGTTCCAAAACGAAACAGATGAGTGGAATTGATTCATTGTATAAAACACAAAAGAGGTGAAATAAAGAACGAGAGAGAGAGAAAGGGTACCTAGGGCTATGACTGGGGGAGCTGAGTCAACTCGGAAGAGATCGAACGGTAGAGAGATAGAGAAGGAAGTGAGAGAATTTTGCAGCATAGAGGGTTTTGATTGAGGAAAGGATGCGTGTGATTCAAACTAAAATGTAAAATTTTTTTTTTTTTTAAAAATACTTTTGTTTTTATTGTTCACTTTGTTCATAAACTAAATGTAATGTATACATTGTTTATTCCTTCACTTTTTTTTTTGAGTAATTCTTATAGTTGTTATTAATGTTATATCATTACTAACAAGTCGTTAGTCAAATAGTGTAAAATTGGTCGATATGATTGATACGATAATTTTTCGTTTGAATCAACCGGTATGAGATGTATCCTCATTCTTTTTATTTAGCTCTCTTGGGTTATATCTTCGTTAGTTTGACACTCAAATATGATAACTATGAGTTTGTTATTGATAACTCAATTAAGGTACTTTATGGGTAGAGAATGATTGTAAAATGAGCACAAGTTGTCTATGTCATTTCTATGTGCCACCAATTACAAACCCACAATTATGTTTTGTTAACTTTTGGTTAGTTATTATGGTGCAACATTAATTGACATGTCAATTTGTAATTTGTGGCACATAGAAGCGACATAGAGAAATGACATAAACAACTTGTGCTCTTGCAAAAGGTATTTGTAGCTTCTAGATGTCATGGAGCACTTAACTAAATCATCTTAGCTTTTGACATGCCATTATTTTTGCTAGAACATTTTTATTGATTTTTCTTTAGGGCACTAGATAGGTGTTCATGTTGGTTGAGAGGAATGGGTGTTGGACTAGATATTATGGATAGATTCTTATAATGTATCAAATTATTGGCATAGTTCATTTATGATACACATGATTATACTTATACTTATATGTACATGACTTGTTATATACATTTGAATACTTACCCTCTTAATTAACATTTTCAAGCGGAGAGTCATAAGGTGGTCAAGTGGTAAGGGTGGAAGACTTAAGGAGTGGAGTGATAAGGATGTTGAGGGTTTAAATCTCACCTATTGTAAAAATACTAACATACTAACATTTGCCGATAAAAAAAATTAACATTTTCCAGTAGTGATAGACTATCAACATTACAAGTTCATGGTCATGTTACATCCAAATGAAAAGACATATTGATTATTTCATGCATGCAAAACAATAATGGAGATACATGTCTCTAATCAAGATAAACCTTGACATCAATCCCATTATCAATAAGTGATTGAACTACAGCTCTGATTTTCCCTTCAAACTTATCCCTATCCCTTGGAGTATAAGAAGCAGTGTAAACATCACCTTCTCTAGCTCTTTCAGCTAAAATTCGACCAATGGCGATGCACGTGGGTATGTCGGACCGAGATCGGAGAACAGCTTTGATGTCCTTGGAGTTGGTACCAGCAACTGCAACTTGTTTGCTTGTCATCCTATGAGTGAGTGACGATGAGACAAAACTTTTTGATATAAACACATCCAGTGTAAAAGGTTCCATGTAGGCAATCCTCTACCCCAAAAAAACTTCTAGGTCCCATATGAGCCTGTATTAAACAAATGCATTAGAAATTAGTATTAGTACTTCTAATTTGAGTGTATCTTCATCAGAGCTATAAATTTCCATTGCCATCTTTAGTTTCAACTTTGAATCTTATGAAAACCAAATCAGCTTAATGGCATGGTAACAATGCACATACACAACAAGTTTAGTAGTTGCAAAGTGTTCAATTTTGAAAGTTAAAAGCAAGTTTCTTTAACCGGTTCTGTTATTATTCACACTTTTTCAAACAATCTTAAAACTTGGTGATTACATGCAGATATAGGGTAATCTGCATGTATTATTCGATCACCAAGGACATTAGTTGACGTGTTTTTTGGTACTATCAAGGGTATTCCCTTACCTTTTTGGTAAGGAACTAATCCATTTCGAGGTGCATGGTTGTCCCCCTTCCCAATAAGTGTCGCTTCCAGGAATCGAACCTTTGACCTTTTTGGTCATCCTAGGGATCTAGCGAGGCCTTACACCACTAGACCAACGTCTTGTTAATAACAGGTAACTAGCGTGCCAATAACTGGTGATCGGTGTTTATTATGAGGTGATTAAAGACATTAATCTGGCATATCTGTTGCAGGAAAATGTAACCATATAATACATTTCATTAAAAAATTAGATGAATGTCAATCACTAGTTATCAGATCATCTATAAGTTTTCCCTCCAATCACCAATTATTTGCAAGTGAATCACTAACACCAAGTGTGTAAACAGTATATGAAACAAAGTTTGTGAACAGCTTTTTCCTTCTGTCACCTATCCTTTTAAAAGCAGAACTAGATAGAAATATATGTGGGATCATTGAATTAAGTGACCAAGTGCTTAACATGCATATGGTAAGTCTGCAAACAATGGCAATTATCAGAAAAATTTATTTCAATCTGAACTAAATTTAGTTAACTCTACAAGTAATAGTTCTCTAGGAATGTAGGAATAACAGTTCTGGCAAGATAAGTGATTTTCATATTTTGAACATATGAAGTTGTTGAAGAATGAAGATGGAGAAGATGGACTATAAATCCTATTCCATCAATTTGCATGCTTGATGTAAGAATTTAGAAGGACTATATTGTAAATAAATGAAAAATAACATAATTTGAGACCCATACTACAAATTGGACAGGTATTACAAACACCTTATTCTGCACTCTATTTGCACATGCTGTGAAATCAACAAAAGCATATCAGTTTGAAAAAAGTACTTATTCTATTCTTTAGAGATGTTTGGCTAAAGCATAGGAGTGCTATCATGTAACAACAGCTGAAGAAAATCTGCTATAACAGAGAAGCAAGAAGTGCTTCTCCTCAGAGCAGAAGCAGGAGAGGAATTAAAATAAGACATTTTTTGAGAAAGCAGTTCCCAAAAATGAAAATATTTCAGAGCAAGTATGAAAGGAACACTAATTCTTTTTTTGTGTTTAAGTAAAAACTACATCTATTTTCTTTAAGGACAAAACTTAGGTAAAATATCATAGGTGCTAGTAGTACAGGTAACCTATTAGAGGATGACACATGGACCTTTTTGTTTACTTTCAAAGAATAAACATTTATTAGATTTACAATCAAACATTTTTTGACCTCGAAAGTAAACAAAAATATTCACGTGTCATCCTCTAATAGGTCACATGTACCACTAACACCTAGAATACTTTACCTAAGTTTTGCCCTTTCTTTAATGGCCCTTTGGCTTAAATGCTTAGTTCATGGACCTAAAATATAAGGTTATTCAAACATATCTCAGGACTACAAAAATAGAGTTCTATCAGAAATCCTTGTACAAGAAGAAATCCATTTTTGCGAGCCTAAACCTTGATTGAAGAAGAAATTTTTACTTCTGTTCATGAAAAATTAGTTTGGGTTTCAACTTTTACTCTAATCATAATAACACCTTTATAAATTTGACTTTGATATTACCAATTTGGTAAACACACTTCTAAAAGTCAGTTTGATTAAATTATCCAAATAATATTCATTATACCGAAACCACTTTTAAAAAAAGCAGCTTAAACATACATAGTTACTGCAAACCAAATTATAATCAAAACAAAGTTTGAAAATTCCAGTTCATCAAAATACAATTTTTGCAAACCATTTCCTAAACACACCTTAAGTGGGCACATTTGACTTTTTAATGAAGTTTAGGATTAATTAGTAGTTGGGTCTTCATATATTGGGCTAGGTTTAGTAATATGCTTATAATCCTAGTACAAATAATCGCACAAACATTTATTTAGTCTTATAGTCAGTCCAATGATTTAAATTGCAGACCGCATCACCCGATGCAATCGTAAAATTGTGGTTGCGGTGACCGCCACAACTGCATCACACCGCAATTGCAGTGTTACTTCGAATCACAATGATGTGGCCGCAACGTAACCACATTGGACCGCATCAGGCCGCAACAGGCCGCATCGGATTCAAAAATATTTTTCTAATCACAAAATAATTCACACCGCAACGGCCGCAATCCGCATCGCAATGACCGCAATCGCAGTAACCACAACCGTTACACAATCGCTACCGCGACTGAAATTTAAAACACCGACTCTGTCTTACTTCGACATATATGAAATTAAGTAACAAATAAAAAAAATAATTGAAGAAAAAACTATAAATCAAGCTCTGAGAGTCAGAATTGGAGACCTTACCTGTCCATTGTGGAAATAGCATGAGGGCACATAAATCCAAGGTAAAACTCTGTTTCCTTCACAAGCATAAACATTTGATCTGAAAAATCTACCAATTGCTTGCTTCAACATGTTTCTCAGAACACCCAATAATAACACCTAACTAGCAGAAATTTACTTACGCCGATGAAGTATAGGATCAAGTGGAAACAAAATTCTCCCTGTAAGAAGACTCATTCAAAATTAGGATCCATATAATAACCAGTCTCATAATCTTCATAAGGTATTAGTGAAATTTAAGAAAAGTGAAACTAAATGTGCAAAACAGTTATTGTTGCCTACACTGCTTATAACCCTAACCTAACTAACTAAACCCTATACATTATGTTGATGAGGATAAGCTATCTATTTACATCATATTAAATTAAATACATTGCAATACTATTAAGGAGTACCTAAGCACACCAATAACTCAGAAAACCCAGGTAAGACTGATCAGTGCTCACTCAACCTTCAGTTCAAGGGTTAGTTAGCTAACCTGATGCAGCCGCAATGTTGCGATTGCGGTGACCGTCGCAACCGCATCATACCGCAATTGCAGTGTGACTCCGAATCACAAGGCTGCATCGCAACCGCATTTAGACCGCATTGAATTCAAAAATGTTGTTTTAATAACAAAATAATTCACACCACAATAGCTGCGATCCGCATCGCAATCGCGACCATAACCGCAATTTAAAATAATGAGTTAATTATTTGGATGGAAAACCAAACTCTCTTTTGGATCATATTATCAGAGTGTCACGACAGAGATTGTGGCAGGATGGCCCGATGTACGAGAATCCCACCTTTTTGGGTACGCAACCTCACATCACATACACGAAAGGCTGTTTCCAAGATTTGAACTTGTGACTACTTTTGGTCACTAAACAACAACTTTACTGTTACGTTGTGTTGAGAGTCAGACTCTTCTAAAATCATATCCTATACATAATTAAACCAATTCTAATTAAGACCACTCAGGGAACTTCAAAGCATGCTTAAAAATGCACATTGCCACCTAATTTGTGCAAATAAAGTTATAACATTCTTCAAATCCATAACATTTTTATAATTAATCACGCTATCTTTCTTGTAAACAATTATTGAATCACGCAGAAGAAGGAATCGTGTTAATAATTTGGGTGGAGACAAAGCATAAAAATAAAGAGTGATTGGAGGAATATAAATAAAGCTGAGCCGAATTTGTTGAGAAACTCTACCTCCTACACTCTATGAGTAACCATCCATGATAAATGTGTTTGACCCATATTCATATTTTATTGTATTAAATATTCAATTTTTATATATTTTATTTTATACAATTAGAATATTTTTGCATTAAAAATATTTTATGTTAAAAATGTATTTATTATAATTCAATTTAAGGTAAGATATGTGGTTAATGTGTTAATGGTAGTTACTTAGGATTATATGGTTTTGTTTTGTAGAAATTAAAAAATGTAAGGGCAAAATAGGAAAAATAGAAATTACAAAATGGTAATAGTTATTTCATATTTTGACTTTATATATAGTATAGATACATAAATTTAGTTGTTTTTTATTTCGCATATAATTAGGGACAAAAATATTCATATATGACCAGTAAAATATATGTAATATTTGTGAGTATAGATGAATATCATGACAATTGTATTATAGGTATTAATATAATTATAAATTTATTTTTAATTAAATATTATAATTTTTATTATTTTCATGTTATAAATAATCAAATGTAATGTGGATAAACTCTATTGAAATTTGTTGAACTTGCATAAACTTGTAAGGTGGCCAACCTACTCAAATTACATTATCCAAATACCAAAATGACGATCATATATGACCAAAAAATAATTAAATTAATGATGGTACATAATTAACCATAAAATACTAGTACGTTTTCTTTGGGAGTTGGATGAAAGAAATGAAAAGATTTTAGAAGATTTATCGGAACTCTAAAATCTTGTATATGTTTATTTTTATAGTTCCCTAATTTGGAGTTTTCCGGAGACAAAAATATAAAAATACATTAATTTTTTAGTAAAATTATATAATTAATGTCATTTTCCATTTTTAAAGAAAAAATATTCTAGCATTTTCATTAATTTTACATTTTCATCTAATTTCATACTTCCACTTAGGAATTGCATTCTTTTCTTTCATCCCTAGTCCTTTTATCTCTCTTCCCTTTTTTCCTCTTAACTCTCAAACGTACTGTTAAGTTATACTAAAATTAAAGCTCAGAAAAGTAGAGAAATCTATTTACTCTAAGAGTAAGTAGAAAACACATACTCTACATCATGATCATTTATTCTTGAGAAATCCAATTGTTTGAATTGGTAAGTACACCTAAACCATTAAATTTTCCAAGATTGAATGACTAAGATGAGAAGTGAGTGTTTTTCACTTACTCTTGTAATAAGTGGATCCTTCGCCAGAAAAATCTCAAAATCTTGCCGGTGGATATTTTCTCATCACTTCCAAGTGTGTCTTCCTCGAGATCCAACAAACATTGTGATAAGTATTCTTGATATATGGGAGAGTAAACATGTGAATCATATATTATGATAAAATTAGTAGAATAAATTGAACCATGATAATCATTTTCAAAAAGAATATGATATATTTTCTTACTAAATTCTCTTACTTATCCTCTTACCCACAAGAAAGTGACATATGTGACTAATAAATAAATAAAGTATCACTTTGTGACATATATCACTTTATTATAAATAGGAGAATTAGTAGGAGAATATACATTACTCTTTTCAAAAACCAAATTAGAGAGAAACAATAACGTGTTGAAAATCATTTTTCAAACCCATATTCACTATCAAAAATGGAGGAAAGAACCACATTTCCCAAAGAACTAGACTTTATTTTAAGTGTCTATATAATATAAAGATTTATATACGATCTGTATATTATCTATAATTAAAAATAAATAATATATGATATAATAATAATGTAAAAAATTCTTAATTTGTTGATGTATATATTTTTTGTTGTTGCATGGATTAAAAATGAGAGTGGAAGAAAAGCATAGAACAATTATGAGGTTAATTAGAACGAATATTTGTTGTCCCATTTATTATGATGTTTCGGTCCATCACAATATATCATTTTATAATATTTAATACAATTTCATCGGATATGAACTAGGAGACATATTCATTTAAGACAGAAGATCCTTATTCGGCTAATTATAACCATATTCCAGCTCCTCCACCCTTTTTTATTGGCGGTGGTTAAAAACCACCTTCTTATATATACTTACTATCATCCCTCATTCCCTTCCATTAACAACTTTCCTTCGCAAATCTCTCTCCACCCAACGCCGTCGCAATCCACCAACTTTGACGGCGGTTATTTTCTATTCATTCTTCACCAATAACTTACCTCTTCAGGTTCCTCTCGTTTTTTCCTTCTCCATTCAATGCTATATCTTTTCTATTCAACCAGTTATTTTCTCTTTTTTTTTTGTTTTTCTATTCAATGCTATGTCTTTTCTATATGAGTTAAAATCCTCTCCATTATAGGGAAGTATAATTCAATGAGAAATTTATCGTTTTAGTGAGAAATTTATCGTTTTAGTTACAATAAAATTACACTGTTGCCATTAAAAATAAAGGGAGAACATTCACTTCCCTCTCGACGGATCCTTGTTCCATATATATGTATCCCTGTGTTTTAAATTGCACTCTGCAACTATAATTGCGGCTGCGGTTTCGAAAGTTTTCGCAATGATATCGAGATTGCAGTTGTGGTCAGGTCAGTTGCATTTTTTATGCAATTGCGATAAGCAAAATATAACTATAACTGCAGCCGCAATTTCGAATATGTATATATTCCTTAGCCATGACATGGGAGTTTGATTTGAGATTACTTTGGTGATCTATCTGTATCAGAAAGGGGTTTGTCTTCGGCTATCGGCTGAGGCACCATTGGTACATAAAAAAAGAATAACAATACAATACAATTCTTGATGTCTGAAATGCAACTTTGATTCAATGCTATGTTTTTGGATGTTGAGAAATTAGATTCTGAAATATATTGTTTTCATTTTAGTTGATTTCAATAAGGAATTGTTTGGTTTGGCGGCTAAGGAATAATTTGGAAAGAATTAATTTTGATGTGCTTCCTGAAATTTGTGTAATTTCAGTTTCCCAACTTGATATATGGTTGCCTAGCGATTTTGATTAGTTTTTAGATTTAAAATGTTGTTTTCTCTTTTCATGTAGAAAATTTCTCTTTGTTATTTCTTTATAACTGGTTTTTATTTATTTATTTTTTATAAATAAAATAACATGGATTTACATTTGACATTTTGTCGATAAGCATGATGTACAATAGAACATTTCATTGTTGCTTGATCCATGTATCTTGACCTCACCTAGTGGAAAAGGATTGCTTATTTTTTATTGTAAATAAATGAGTTACATGTGTTTCTGGAGTGGCTATTATGCAATTAGGACTTTCTATTATATCTTAGCTATCTTTTTTTGGACATAAAAGAAATTGGAGGGTGGCTTATTGTTTACCAATTTCATTACTGAATATGAATAATCTTAGGATTTTGTGATTTACATCAACCTTTTTAGCTATCTTGTTCATTAATGTTGCTCTTTTTTGGTTTTTGATGTTGCTCTTGAATGAAATACTTATCTGACACTATGTTATTTTTCTACCTCTATCCCCTTTATCTCAACTCTATCCGTTTACAATTTGGAAGGAGGGAAAACTGTACCACATTAGTTTGTAGTTATCATCATTAATCGTCATATAACATTTTGGACGGGTTGAATGGTTTTGA
Source organism: Lupinus albus (assembly GCA_009771035.1). Classification (NCBI taxonomy): domain Eukaryota; kingdom Viridiplantae; phylum Streptophyta; class Magnoliopsida; order Fabales; family Fabaceae; genus Lupinus; species Lupinus albus. Next base: position 2,979,601 of record CM020013.1, on the reverse strand, counting down.
ATTTATATTTTTCCTGCTTGGGGAATTAACCTTGCTTTTCCAGGTCTCAAAGCTATAAACAAAGGCAACTTTATACTTTTAGAAAATCTTTAATCTACTCGAGATTTTGGAGTCTTTTGAAATGAGTGCAGCTGGAGATATTGTGAACAACACAGCAGGTGCTGCTGAAAATCCTGTGGGTGCTTCAGAAATTCCTTCAAATGACAAAGCTAGTATTTCGGACAATACTGGAATTGACAAAGCAGTGGGGGCGGAAAATCCTGCAAGTGGGAAATCAGATGGTGCATTAAATCATGTAAACAACCAAGCAGGTGTTGCAGAAAATCCTGAAGAAGACCAAGCAGTTGGTGTAGAAAATCCCACAAAGGACCAAGCAGGTAGTGCAGACAATCTAGCAAAAGACCAATCAGACAGAGCAGAAGTTCCTGCAAATGATACAACAGACACTACAGAAAATTCGGTAAATGACAAAGCCGAATATACAGAAGATGATTTGAATGACAAAGCAGGTGATGTAAAAGATCCTGAAGATGACAAAGCAAATGATGTAAAAGATCCTGAAGATGACAAAGCAGATGCTGATGAAACCCCTGTCGTCAGTGTAGACAGTCTTCCAGTAGAAGCAAAGGAGTTGCTGATATCTTTGGCTGGTAAATGGGAGGACATACTTGATGAAAATGCATTGCAGGTGATTTCTCTCAAGGGGGCAATGACAAATGAGGTATTCCAGATAAAGTGGCCAAGAACAACAGGGGAAACCTCACGGAAGGTTATACTTAGAATCTATGGTCAAGGTGTGGACATTTTCTTCGATAGGGGTGATGAAATCCAGACATTTGAATTCATGTCAAAGTCTGGGTACGGACCTCGTCTACTTGGACGGTTTGCAAATGGCCGTATTGAAGAATTTATCCGTGCACGGGTAATCCAATATTTACATTTTGTTTTCCATCTTAGATAGTGGTACTAATCAAACTACCTTTGAGAAAATTGTTATTATCTAGACTATGTAGAATCAATACATTAATACAACAACAACCAAGTCTTTATCCTACTAAATGGGATCAACATTAATACAAACTAATATTTACTTGAAATTACCTCCAATATTCATCCGTTTATATAAATGACTTATAAAGTTTAGCCATTGCTTTTATTTATTGATCACTACCCAATATATGAACATGATATGCTCATACACTTCCTTTATTTCGCTTATTGAGGATTACCCTACTTATGAACTCAATGTGCTCATCCCACTCCATTGTGAATTTATCAGACATTATCAGCACCTGATCTTCGTGATCCATCTATTTCTGGCCTTATAGCGACCAAAATGAAGGAGTTCCATGATCTTGACATGCCTGGTGAAAAGAAAGTATACCTTTGGGATAGATTGCGGTATGTTTTTGAACACCCATCCTAGCCCCACCCTTAAAAAATGTAATAGAATAATCTATTTGTGTGACAAATAAGAACCCATTTGTATCTCTCACTTTTATGAAATTTATTCAAATAATTTTTTTTTACATGTCAATATTTTAAGTACACTTTGAATCATTTCTAATTTTTTTTATTTCAATGCTTCAGAAATTGGCTTAAGGAGGCCAAACAGTTGTCTTCCCCTCAAGAAGTGGAAGCCTTTTATTTGGACACAATTGACAAGGAAATCACTATTTTGGAAAAAGAACTACCAGGAGTACACCAACGGATAGGATTTTGCCACAACGATTTACAATATGGTAACATAATGCTCGATGAAGAGACCAACTCTGTGACCATGATAGTGAGTTTCTCTTTATACTAGATAGTAAAATCATGGTTTTGTTCCTAACACCTTTGAGATATTTATTTTTCTATGGAACTGCTGATTAAATAATTGGTTCTGCTTTTATCAATATATTTCTAGAATATTTTGTTGAAAAAGTAGTGAAGAAATTAAAACTTCTTTCTTATTTATATATTGATTTTTCCCTTGGTAGTAGCAAGACAAAACTACTAGACCGCTCCTCAAAGTTATTTTTTGTTTTCATGTTGGTCCCGTAAGTTTTGTTATTTTTCAAATAGGTTCTTTAAGTTATTTTATGTTTTCAAATTGGTCCTTCAAATTATGTATGTTTTCAAATGGGTACTATATGTTGTTTTTCCATTATTTTTTATGCTTATAATTCAAATTTTCCTGGTACAATTTCACGAAAGTAACAAAGGAATTGTGTATATCTGTTTATTCTGAACTTAATGATACATAAATTGTGAATTTTAGTAGAGTATTGAGAGAGTTGTGAATAAAAACATGTTGGTAGGACCAAAACGAAGCAAAAAAAAGTTCCAGGACCAAATTGAATTTTTTTTGTAGGACCAACTTTGTAGTTCTGTGTATTGTAGTAGCAACTTCAATTGCACAACTTTATGTCTTCTGGACCATATTTTCTCTTCGAATTGAATTTTATCAAAATTTATGGAGGGACTAATTTTGCGAAGTAGTGGTTACTGAAGGCTCTCTGGGCAATGTTTCAAGAGTTTCACTTAAATGTGATTGAGTATTTTTTGAGATCGGCGAACCTAAACCTTTTTCCTTGGGCTCACAGCCTTGACTCCCCCTCCAAACAAAAGAAAGAGTCATCCTTGATGTAGTATTTTGAATGTGAATGTAAGATTGTTGAGTTATCTTAATTATAGCTTGATGAACTTTGTTGGTTTCTTTCTTGTTTACGGTTAAACTAAAACTTTGAAAGCAAAGACATGATGGGAGTTAAGGGAATCTATTTGATAAGAAATAACTCGAGAATTAATATAAGAAGAGATTGTGGATGGTGATGTATATCTTGCATGCAATCACTTTTCTTTTGTTTTTAAACATGACTATCGACCCCACCCCACCTTGTTGGAAAAGAATTGTTCGTTTTAAAGATGGCCAAGAATGTTAGGATTTGGTGTACTTTTAATTTATAAGTCTCTGGTTCATCTTTCATTACATACTTATCTCTTACTACAATTCCTAGTTTCAAAAGAATGGGTCATATCAGAAAATATAATTTTCATGCCTCCTTTTGTAACAGGATTATGAATATGCAAGTTATAATCCTGTAGCATACGATATAGCAAATCACTTTTGCGAGATGGCTGCTAACTATCACACAGAAACACCCCACATTCTAGACTACAATAAATACCCTGGTATATCCTTTTGGATTTATTCTCATTCATTCATTCATTTTATTACTTCCAGCATAGCATGACTTTTATTTGGCTGATTCTTTGGACAGATGTTGAGGAGCGTCAAAGATTTGTGCAAGCATATTTGTCTTCCTCTGGTGATGGATTTCCTTGAATCTTTCTATTTAACATAGTTTCATATTCTAGTGTGAACTTTTAAAAGAGGAATTTGTGACATGTTTCAAATTTAATTATATTGATGATCTATTTCATAATGGAGCAACCAAGTTTGCATGGCCTAAGTTAAAGAAATAGTACATATCAATCATCAATGTAACATTGAAATTATAATGTGTTCCTGAAATTGTTGGAGTACAGGTGAGCAGCCCAGTGACGGAGAAGTGGAGCAGCTACTTCAAGAAATTGAGAAGTATACACTTGCAAATCACCTATTCTGGGGGATTTGGGGAATAATTTCGGTAACTTTACTTTCGTACTTCAGATTTTGTTATTCACAATTAAGCTTGTCCCTTCATGATGGGTGTGGCTGATTCCTTTGAGAGTGAGTGTGAAGTTGTTCAATTTTGTCATTCTCCACCATTTTTTTAAGTTTCTTTCACCTCCATCTCCCAAATTCTATGATAAAATTAAAATACTTTTGATCCTCATCTATCGTATTTAGCTACCAAAAATCAAGGAATTATGTCCATCATTGAAAAGCTTGTGAAAGTTGTTCTTCCATTTTTTCCTTAATATTTTTGCCATACGCCAAGACTTTTCTACATTCATCTTTACTGCATTGTTGTCTCTTGTCTTTCTTTCCCAATCCTTTATAACTCTCTAGACATTTCTTTTCCTTCCCCTGATACCTAGAAGTTTGTATAACCCATTATACGCACTATCTTTTGCTTCGCTCACCCCTTTCTTGGTCTCTTTCTTATATACATTGTATTTTTTAGTATTTTTACACAATGACCATGTTTTATAAGATTCCATTTTCACCTTAATTTTGTCATAGAAATTGTTGCTCCACCACAATGGTTCTTTACTCTTTGGTTCAAAGTCTCTAGATTCACCTAATATTTCTTTTGCTATCTTTCTAATTCTTTTGGTCAGCTCTTATATCTCGTTAGCACTTCCTTGCGTCTCCCAAAACCCTCATCCAAAACCCTTCATTAGGACAATATGTTGGCCTTTTCTCTTCATTCTTTAACCCTTACGTCCACACCAAAACATATCAAACTCTCTCCATGTATAACTTTGCAGTAAAAGCAAAAGTTTTTATTTCCTTATATAATATATTACATACTTAAATAAGTCAATAAATACATGATTTTAAGACACAATAATACTTTCATGTTTTTCACATTTACTTAATTTGGCCTGCTTAGTATGCTTAAAAGGTATTTTTTTGGATGACATGAAAGTAAATTGGCTTGGCCTATCCTACACCTAAGGCTTTAGTCTCTGGGCCAGTGACCTAACATATTTTAACACTGTCTAATTTTATGGGTAAATATGGTGTAGGGGTTATATTCTTCATTGCCTAATCTTCTGATTACTTTGTCCAGGCACAAGTAAACAAAATAGACTTTGATTACAAGGAATATGCAAAACAGAGGTTTCAAGAGTACTGGGCAAGGAAACCTTATCTATTGATAAGCTCTGAAGCACCTTCTCCTTATAATGCACCTGAGGGCACAGGTATTTGATTTGATTTCATTTGTTTTGTTTTCTATTACTTCATTGTAATAGAATATGTCCATTAGAGATTACATTATGTTCATCAACTGTGTTGCATGATCATAAATTGTATGAATGAGGATCCAAATTTTGATTTAGAAAACTATCTGTTGTTGTTGATTATGATTGAATTGGAGACTTTAATTTTAGCATTACATGCCATAACAATAACAATGTGGTTCCTGATTGCTTAAATTGAGGCCATAAGAGATTTTTTATGCTATAAATTAAGCACTAAACACAGATATAATCTTGTTGGTGCCCTCTTAAATATTTTTAATTTATGTTATACATTAGTATTAATTATCAATATTCATAAAATATCCTTTTAAATCTATCTCAAGTGTTCTTATCTCAAGTAAAATATCATTAAATGTCCTTTTCACCTGCTAAATTTAACTAAATTTCTTTTTAACTATTATAGTTTTATGCCAGTGTAAAAGTGCAACTAGGGTAATATATTTTTTATTTATTCACTTGGTTTCATATCTTTTAACTTTTTGATGTTATTATAAAAAATTTAATATCTTAGAAACTCAAGATACATTTATGCTTTGTTTTTAACTATGTCCTTATTTATTTTATTACTCCACTTTTCTACATCTTATTTCTCCATTTTTAATTTATTTTTTAACATGGATAAAATGGAGTTATTATTAGTCAAATAAATTTTACATCACTTAACAATTTCTTGAAATTATATGCATTACCTTAAAGTAATATGGAAATGGAGGCGGTAGTTATTGAGGGCATTAAATAATTTTTTTTACATACTTAAGTGTATTATAAATTTTACCTGAAAATAAAGATTGATACACAATCTTTTTATATCTTGATTTATTTTCGGGCTTACTTTAGCGCCCATAAAAAAATATAATCATTTGTAATAAAAAAATTATAGTTTTAATAAGTACCAATATTTATACATGGCCATTTACTTTAAGGATTTTCTAATTGTGTCCATGAGATGTTATGATGAGTCTAATTGTAAAGCGGATTTGAAAACGACTCTGATTTATAGAAGGTTGAACCGCTTTGAATTGAGAAAATTTTGGTATGGCTGTGTTAAATCATGTGAAATCAGAATAATCCAGAAAGTGAATTGGACGATTCACTTGATTTTTTTTAAAAACGAAACACTATTCTAATATTTTATTTTACTTTAGTTCAAAAAAGATACAGAAATATTACTTCAATATAATTATACATAATTATTAAGGATGATGATATATTTTCTCCAAGAGTAAGTTTTTTAAACTTAGTCAACATCTTAGCCATCAATTCTAAGGAAATTCAATGATTTATATTTACCCACTAATTCAAACCATTGAATTCCCTAAAATTGATGGTTAAGATGTGATTTAAATTTAAAAAACTTAAACTTACTCTTGAAGTTAATGAATCTCTCCTCATATATCAGTTCATAATTAAAATATATTAATTTTGGATGAGTTTTATGCACATTTTTAGAATACCCTTTGAGTCCTCTATACCAACTACCATGCACATGAATAGAGAGAGCATCTATTTATGGATACATATTCTCAAAATAATTATTGATAACTAGTTTGAGTCATTTGTTTAAAGGAGAGTTGGCTTCAGCGTCTGCACACAAATCATCAACGAAGAATATCTTCAAGAAGATGAAAAAAGTTCTGGGTCTTGGTTTGTTCAAGTCCAAAAGTTAGATCAACTTTTCACCATTGCTTCCGAGAGAAGGGGATTATATATAATGTACTAAACAACTATTGCATTTCATATTAAATTTATTCTTTTTATAATATATGCAATCATGTAAGATTTTTTACCCTATTAATAGAACATTCATTATTCATATATTAAATGACTTGTATAGATGTTATTGGGTTAAAAGCTTTATCATAGATATTAAACTTTTAATATATATTTTTAATCATTTACGTCAAAAGTTTAAGCTGTTGGTATAGTAATGTAAGGTTCCGCTAGATTCTCAAAATGATCAAAATATCAATTTATGTGAATAATATTTATTGGGAGGGACTGTCACGCACCCAAAATGTCAATAGTGTCATTATTTTTTTCAATTGTTTTCGTTATCATAATATTTTTAGACATTGAATTGAAATTAAGGTATATAGAAACTAAGATTTCGAGTAGGGATGTCAATGAGTCTGGATGGATTCGGGTAGTGCATTACCCAAATCCGCCCCGTTACTTTATTTTTGGACTCAGACCTGCCTCAGACTCATGCTAATACCCGCTATGTATATTACTCATGGGTCTTTTGGTACCTAGCGGATCTATGGGTACCAATTAATTCAAAATATGAAAAATAATTACAAGTAATTTGTGCACTGTGTATTTGTTTCATACGATCTTATATGTTATTTAGACAATCAACAAGATAAAAAATTATAAAACTTAATTTAAAGTTTTAAACGCAATTTAATTTGACTATTAAGCACAACTCATTTTACTCAAACAAACATTAAAAATAGATAATAATGTATCTCCTGTTATAAGGAGATAAATTATCTCTTACAGCCACTAAAATCGTGGCATGTGTATCATCTAATCATTTTCTACAAAAATATTTCTAAAACTAAATAAAACAATATACATATCATTCTTTTAGTGACTGTATGAGGTAAATTATCTCATGGTATGGGGAGATGCTTTACTCTCTTAAAAATAACTTCAACATTATGATCAAAAATTCATTCAGTAAGGATTCTTTAATTAGCGTATCATTACATCATACATATGAATTAACAACATAATATCATTGTTTAACAACATAACAATTACATTTTTGAAGTAATACGATATTATAATTATGGTCTTAAAATTGCGGTCTCAATTACTCACAGATCCAAAACATGGATCCCAACCCGACCCGTTTCGGATATTATTTGTGGGTACCCGCAGATCCGGGTACTCATTGTCGTCCTTAATTCCAAGTCATGTAAATAGTCCTTACTATGAAAATGTTGAATGAAAATATAATTTTAGGCATGAGGGAAATAAAATGATAATATCTATGTCATGATCTAGTCAACATTAAATATTTGTTTTATTTTTAGTTTTGTCAATATTTAAAATTATATTATAGAACTACTCCCAGATACTATTGCTCACCTCTATGACACGACTCTAAATAAATTCATATTGATTAAAATACTTATTCTTTAATTTGTACCTACATTATATACATATTTTTTTTGTACATCTTTTGTGTAAGAATCTAATTTCTTTTAGGTGTATGATTACCCCTCATAACAAGTTCTATTCACATAAATTGAACTTTTGAGCTTTTGATTATCATAGGAATCTAACGGGGTCTTACACTACTAGACCAACACATTATTAATACAATATATATTTATTAAACCTTAGAAGAAGAAAAATCAAATAAATACCATCAATGTAAAAATTTATGATGATTTTTTGTGGGTTGACATATGTAATGATTCATTCAAAAGTGCAACATTATGGATGACAATGAAAATCAAACTTGTTGGTACTCGTCCGAACTTAACCTGAATTTAATAGGAAAATCTGATGTGATTGAGTTCAAATTCGGGTTTGGTACTGTTGATACCCTACCACAAACTCGCACTGAACCCGATTAATACATGTAAAATTATAAAATTATACATAAATACATGTATAAAAATATATATATATATATAACCTATATATATATATATATATTTCGAGTGGGTTTCAGCGTGTTCGAGTTACCCGAAACCCGATGACTTTGAGAATGATAACATTGTTTTCAACCCCACTTAATTCATGTTCAGATTTTAGATTTCGTGTTTGGGATTGGTAAACACAAACCCCCTAACCCACCGGTTGCCATTCCTATACGACACAAAATAGTTTGCAAATTGCACCTAAATTTATAAAAAAATATTCTTAAATTAAGAGAAAGAGATAAATTAAGGTGAGACCATAAGTAGAGTCTTCATCCCAGGCATGTGTGCTACAATTTGCTTTCCAAATGGAAAGGCTCTTATAGTCTCAGAGTATTATAATCTCTAAGTCACATACCCACTTATTTTTTTACTAATACAATAACAAAATGCATAATATATGAAAATATTGCTATTTTGATTTCTTTATCTTATTTTTTTTATAAAATTGGCCATTTAGCTTTTCCCCAACTTAGTCCTTCAACATTGTTTGCATTCACAAATTAATTCTTAGACGTGTTTCGCTTTAGAATTAACATGATACTAAAATTAAAGTTGAAGGACTAAAGTAATAGGAAAAATCGATGACCAAATTATAAAAAGAAATAAATTACGAGATCGAAATAACAATTTTTCGAAATCGAGTAACTTATTAGTTAGCATCGAGGATGGAGAGTAAAGGGTTGTTTAGTAGCTCATTCCCACAATCCACAAACTGATAGTTGACAATGAGATGACCTTGTTGATATCCATTACCATCTGTGTCTATTCTATTGAACACTCCTACATCCAAATCTAACCCTCCATTGCTACATTGATCAACAATTCTCACTGTTTCTTGTGCTCCTGTTCTTGTATTTGTCACCTGCATCATCATTCATTTCCATATATTCATCATATATCTTAATCTCAATCATTTCAGTTTTTAATTCATTGTCAGATTTGCATTTTACCATATAATATCTCTCACAAGATGAGTCAAATTAAATCATATTTACCGATACGGCATTAGTCTAATAGTGTAAGGTTTCAATAGATATCAAATATGACCAAAATGTTAAAAGTTCGATTATTGGGAGCGACATTTATTGGAATGAGCAATCACATACCCAAATTTTTTTTATTGCGGAGGATATAATTACTATTAAGTACAGAAAAGAAAAATCATAATTCACCTAATCTCTATGTATTAAATTATAGTACCCACTATTGAATTCTTGTGTAAAAATTCATTACACTAAAAATCACTTTTTAGTGTAAAATATGTAAATAAAGAAATAATCATTTTTAGGTCTATGATCATAAATGATAATAAGTATCGATTACAAGAATCGAATCTTTTGTTAAGATTTCATTTCCAAATGAATTGACAATAAAATGAGTAGTTCAACATGTATTTTTTTTGTCGACATTCAACATGTATTTAAATCGTTACCGAATAATGAAAAATAGGCAATAGGCCATACTTCCCAACACCCTTTTATCATATCAAATACTTGATGATCTAACGAAACCTTGTACTATTAGATCAGATCAACATCATCATCGTTTTGAGGGTATACTGTTTATGAATAATAAAAGTTCTAGCTTTTAAAAAAGTTAGATTATTCCTTACCCTTAAGCACTTTCCACAAGAATCTCTACCATGAGGTCCAACAGGGCCACAAAAAGCTGTCCAACCATATTTGCTACGCCATGAATAAGGTTTCCCAGCATCCCATGTTGAGCAATATGCACTCACTGCATTCAAGTCCCACCCATGTTGTTCTGGTTCGTAGTAATGATATGTTGCACGTACATTTGATGCACTTTCACCACCACCGCCGCCGCCACCGCCACCACCACCACCTTTGCAGTTACTTTGACAGTTCTTTGAAGGAGAACAGTAATCATCAGAGTCACCACAGTAACCATATTGGCTGCAACAAAGATTGTTAGGGCATGTTTTTCCACTAGCTTGTTTACCACATTGTTCAGCAATGCTTGTCACAACAAATAACAACATCAATACCATAAGTGTTAATGCTACTAGTTTTGCCATGTTTTCTAACATTTTACTCATGATATTGTATAGCATTTATATAAAGAAAAAAGTACTAGTTTTTTTATATTGTCATTGCATTATTTACCTTTCATTTTGAATCATTATTGATTATGACACTTAAATAGAAGTAACACAAATGAATAATAGTTGATACACTGATTGTACATAAATCTTTACATTGTCAATATAAATATTATACTATTATATAAATTTCACACAACATATCAATTCTAAATTGTCTTGTGAAGAATATCTAGATCAGACATCCAAAATTGACTCTATATGGGATACATGTTCTAGGGTTGAATATCTATGACATTAATTTAGTTTTTTTACACGGTTAATAATTATTTGTTTATATTATTTTTATTTAGGGTAATATTATATCATCATACTAAATTCTTATATTAATCCTTCTACCCACAAAAAGATAACATATGTCACAAAGTGATACTTTATTTATTAATGATTGATTTACAAATGATATGTTACTTTCTTGTTGGTAAAATAATATATCATTTTCCCTTTAATATAATGTTATATCATCCTACTAATTCTCTACCCACAGAAAAATGACATATTTTACTTGTAAAGCAATTACTAATAAGTAAATTTTCGCTTTGTGATATGATGATTAATAAGAGGATTTAGTACGAGGATATATTATTTTTTATTTGAAGTATTTAATATTAGTAGATAAGGTTGTTGACTTCAATTAATTCACATCTGACATGATTGAAACCACATGTGGCGGCTAGAAGATGAGAATGAGGGGAAATACTTGTGTGCTTCAAGATACATGCTTACTTCTGGGATCAACCGTTAGATGTATATACAAATATGTTTTTCACAGATAAGTCAACATATGGAAATATCCAACGGTGGAGAACTAAGGTGCAAGAATATAAATTGATGAATGGGGCGGCTAAAGGTTGAGTAATTGGTCAACAATTCGGTGAGGAGTGGGGCCAATTAATACTTAAAGCTATCTCGTCTAAGCCTTCGAGAAACAAAGAGGTGAGAAACTGGATGAAAAGAAATAAAGATTCGAGAAAAAAATGAAATTGTAGGGTGTTTTGTAGAAGAGAAAACGAAAAGAAAAAAAATGGGTGATGATCTACTTACTCCAAGAGTAAGTTTTTTAAACATACTTCACATCTTGGCTATCAATTCTAGAGAAATTCAATGGTTTAGATTTCCCACTAATTCAAATCATTGGATTTTCCTACAATTTATGACTAAGATATGGATTATGTTTAAAAAACCTACTTTTGGAGTCAATAAATTACTCCTAAAAAAAGATAGAGTATGACTTTAATTGAACTATAATTGAACCATTTAATTAAATATATTAATTAATATTTAAATGTGAACCTTAATAGTGATTATAACATAAATAATAATATTTTTAGGTTCATGAGTGATTCACAACTTTGTGTAAGAAGATGTGTTTGGAGGTAAATGATGAATATAATAATAGGTAAATGGTAGTGAAATAAAATGAGTTAAAGAAAAATAATGATAAAATATGAGCTTTTCTTATTAGTATATAATTTACACTTGTAAATAATTATATACTAACTTTATTTTCTAAGTTTTAATTATAAAAATGTATTTGATTTTAAAATGTGTAAATAAATTAGTATTTATTTAAAAAATTTGAGATTGAATATTAATTATACTTTTAAAATAGTTTAAAAAATATCAAATAAAAGTGTCACATAAAGTGTTACATGAATATTTAATGGTTAGAATTCAAAAATCATATATTTTGCACATGTATGTGATAAGTGAAGTTTGTTGGGGCAATTTAGTCATTTATGATTTTTTATTCTCTCAACTCACTTTCTTCTCATCTTTGAAGAAAACAAAAATTTACATGAGACCTACCACTTTTTCTTTCTCTCCCCTTTCATTCCACAACCGAAAAAGAGAAATTTGAAACTCACCCTTACTTTCTCTCTTCTCATTTTCTCTTCTCTCATACTCATCTCAACCAAGCGAGGCCTAAAAGCGAAGGAATGAAAATGAGAGGAAAGAAAGGGAATAAAATAATGTTTTTCATTGTTTGGTTTGCATTAAACAAAGGGAAGGAAAGAAAAAATGGTAGGAACCATGCTTTTATATTTTCTATATGATATTTGGAGTAAAACAAGTGGGGGAGAGAGAGAGAAAAACGTATGCAATGAGAGTGTAACATATCTGCCTTGACATGTGACGCACCAAACTCATGAATTTACTGAGCGTATCACCCTATTAAACTTAAATATCACTTGTAGTATCTTATTTCCCCTAAAATGAGCCTCAACGACTTGAACTCATGACATTAGAGACCTATAGTCATTGATTTCATTGAGTCGCTAACATAAAGTAGCTTAGTGGTAACACCTCAATGGAATCAATGACTTTAAGTTTTTGATGTCATGGATTCGAGTCACTGAGGCTCCCTTTACGGGAGAAAATATTGTAGTGATTTAAGCTTGATGGCGACAAATTCAGTAAATTCATGTGCTCGAGGGGTTGCATGTCAAGGTTGGAGTGTTACAGACAATGAATGAGTTTTATACATTGTTAATGCATTATTTTTCATATTTTATTATCATTAACTCTTCAACCAAAGTATTACAAATGAATGGTGAAAAATATGTTGAATGTGTTTAAATCTTTATACTGACACTCCATATATATTATACTCTACATTTAAAAAATTTGTATTTCGTGTTAGTCGCACTTATAAATTTTGACAATTTACTAAAATTCTAAAAAACAAGAGAGAAAATATGTATGCAGTGACAATGTATCAGTTTTATACATTGTCATTTGTGTCATTCATTATTCATTTTTTATAATTCATTACTTTTCAAAATAGTAATACAAATAAATGATGAATGATGTACTGTATAGATATTACACTGAAAAAAATAAACCAACAAATGCATGTCAATATGATTATTAATAATAATTACATTTTTTTTCCAACTTCTTTCCATTTTCTAGATACCAAATAACCAAAAAGTTATTATATTTTCTATTCATTTTCTCCTATTAACTTTTCTTTCCTCAACTATTCTTTTTTAAAACCAAAGAGTGTAAAAGCGAACAAAGTTAAAAAAGGAATAGTTATATTTTTTAAACTAATCATAGTGTAAGAGCAAATAAAGTTAAAGAGAGAAAAGTTAAAGAGAAATTTTCACTACAAAGTAAGAAGTATTAGGGATGACAATGAGTCTAGGTGAGTTTGAATAATGCATTACTTGAACTCGTCATGTTGCTTCATTTTTAGACTCAGACTCATGTTGAATTCAAAAATATTAAAAATAGTTAATAGTAATTTAAGCAATTGTGTGATTGTTTCATAAAATCTTATATGTTATTTAGACAATAAACAAAACAAAAAAAAATTAGAAAAACCTAATTTAAAGTTTTAAATACAATTTAAATTAACTATTAAACACAACTGATTTACTTAAACAAGCATAGAAAACAACTTTAACATTATGATAAAAACTTTATATTGTAAGAACTCTTCAATCAACATTATATCATACATAATACATATGAGTTAATAATATAACATCGTTATTTAATAACATAACATCAATCCTTAACAACATAACATAACATCATTACTTAACAACATAACAATCACATTTATAAATTAATATGATTTTACATATTATTAATATAACATGAAATTACTGTTATATATATATATATTTAGATTTATGAAGAAATAGCGGGTCTATGTACCTACATGTCTCACTACCTCATTATCCAGACTCATTCAATAACATGTCTCAATTACCAACGGTTCCAAAAACACAGACCTTGATAATAAATTGATAATTCAACGATTTCAAAATATGAAGTAACATAAAATCAATTATAAAATATATAACTTTTTTAATAAGATATATTTAAATTTTGTGATTTTGATATTAAACTTTTCATCATTTTATATAATAATATTTATTATTTTAATTTTTAACATACGGTAGCATATTGAGATATCTCAGGTCTTAGATGTGTGAGTGAGTGTCAATCAAGTAGGTATGATCATACCCTATTTATAAAGTCCAACCATCCTGTATACTAATGGCTTGTTTGACATGACTTATTTTTAGCAGTTAAAGTTTATTTTTTGAAAAATAAGCTGAAAATATAAACTATGTATATTTGTCAACTAAATGAAGTTTATAAACTCAGTTTTTTTTCTGAAAAAATAAGCCAAAAGTATAAGCTCCAAAATCATGAGTTGATTTATTTTTTTTAGCTTATTTTTCCCAAATTTTCTATTTCCCATTTTACCCCATCTTAACTTTATTTATCTCCTCATTTTTACTCTTCCATCAAACATCATAATTCTTCACATCATTACCACCAAACTTCATAATTCTCATTTCTCTCTCTCTATCACTACTCAACCCCGTAGTTCTCTATAACAATTTCCTTTATCTATACACGAACAAAGAATTATGTATAAAACTTTTGTTATATAATATTAAAATTTTGTGAATTATGTATAAACCCTAAAACTTTTGTATAAAACGTATTACTTATTTTGTGAATTATGTAATTTAAGTTTAGTAACTTCCATTTATTTATATGCTATATTGTTTTAATATTGATATTGATTTTTATATTGTATTTTATTTTAATATTTTTTAGCCTTTGTTATTATGCAATATAAAAAATTATGGGTTGATTTAGTTTTTTAGTTTATGTTTAACTATGTATGAGGTAATTTGTTTATGTTGATCTTATATTCTTTTTTAATATTAATATTAGTTTTTATATTGTATTTTATTTAAATATATTTTTTAGCATTTGTTATGCAATATTACAAAATTAAATTAAAAATATATATGATGATAAATATTAAAAAATGTATATTTAAAAATTAGTATAAAAACAATCAAAATA
Organism: Lupinus albus; assembly: GCA_009771035.1. Lineage (NCBI taxonomy): Eukaryota > Viridiplantae > Streptophyta > Magnoliopsida > Fabales > Fabaceae > Lupinus > Lupinus albus. Next base: position 2,964,058 of record CM020013.1, on the reverse strand, counting down.
ATCGTTAATAAACAAATAAACTCATACCCTTTTATGTAATTTACTATGTAAAAACAAATTTTATATTATAATTAAACAAAACAGATTAGTTTATATTCAATTTCCAGCTAAAATATCCAAACACAAATAGATTATAATCTTAACAGTTTATAATCTCACAGTTTATAAACTCACAAACTCACAGTTTATAAACTGAAAATAAAAACTTAATCCATACCAAACACATGCTAAGTGTCATTATTGTCCATATTCAAAAGAATATGAAAAATAAAAAATGGATTTTTTTAATCCCAAATCCATTATTTTTTAACTTATGTATGTATATAGAGTGTTCATTAAGTTTTATTTTCACGTGGCCAATCTAATAAAACTAAATTAAAATATAGCTTAGTCATTTCATTCAATGCTCTTTCCATTGTTTTTTTTTGTTCTATCCTGCAACCAGAGCATGATTCTCATTATTCTTTGGACTTTTGCATAATCAATATTATGAGTATTAACTTAATTCTCTTGGCTATGTTGGATGAGCCTAATACTAGGAGTCATTCCTATACTATAAGACATTCATATTGTTAGTCTGAAACCCTTTGAAGACCTTAACTTCCGAATATTATGATCTATTTATTTTTTATTTTTTATCTGATGTTTGAGGTTTAATTTTTGTGAACAAATACTTTTAATGGTTTAGAACCACTTAATTTTAGGAAATCTAATGGTTTAGAACTACTTACTAATTCAAACCATTGGATTGGAGATGACAATGAAAACAAACTCGTGGGTACCCGCCCGAACTCAACCCGAATTTTATGGGGAAACCCCGATGTGATTGAGTTCGGGTTTTACTCGAGTTCAATTTTCGGGTTTGGTATAGTTGATACCCTACCCCGAAACTGATTAATATATATAAACTTATAAAGTTACACATAAATACATATATAAAAACTATATATGTATATATATATAAATTTGACACATATATATAATATGTATAGAAATATATGTTTCATGCGAGTTTTCATCTGGTTCAGGTTACCCGAAACCCGACGAGTTCGAGGATGATATCTTTGTTTTCAACCCCACTTAATTCGGGTTCGGGGTTGAGTAAGTACAAACCCGACCTCGATCCACCTGTTGTCATTACTACATTGGATTTCCCTAAAGTTGATAACTATGATGTGAATTAAGTTTTTTAAACTTACCATTGGAATAAGTGAACTTCCTCCATACTTTTATTGTCATACATATTATTGTTGTTGTTGCGGTATGATTTTTAATCTGATAGGGTAAGAGCAACCTAATGTGGTTTCATGGGCCCGAGATACACTTGCATTACAACCAATGATAGTCATATCATTGTGATTCAATGTTACAATACAATAATAAAATGATATGATTATGGAAATCAGCGCAACCATGACACCTATATCGCGATCGCATGAGATGATCCACTTTCTGATTTAAAACAACATAGAGTTTGTCTATTTGTGGTTGATCTTTATATTTTTTTATGTTTTATGATATAAATTTTAAATTCTCTTATATTATTCATGACTATATCTATTAGAATGAATATGTAACTCATATTGAAACAAACATTTAAAAGTATCATTTCCTTTTCAATTTTTTCATTATCTCAATTTTCAATTTCTTATATGTGATTCTCATTCTCTCATTCACATTAATTTTTTTATTAAATTTAATTCACATACTACTTTATTGTTCATATGAGATCTCTGAATGCACTTAATATTATAAGTTTATTATTGAATGATAATATATATATATATATATATATATTAAAAACGACTGAAATTTAAATGTTACATAGACTATTACAAAAATTGATTTTGTTACAAATTGATAATAGAATTTTTTATATATATTAATAATGTCTATATGCATGATCAATTATTCATAGTTAACTATCAACTTCAAATTGATAATGTTATGATTTTGTATAAATCTTTACACTAATATAAATTTATGGCATTTGCCACCTGTCATATTACTGGTAAATGATAAAGAATATGTATATAACCCTAAGTTCCCATTTCATGTTCACAGGAGTAGAAGAAGAAAGGAATTACAACACCCGCAATTCGCAATAATAGTTTCATACTTTCACTGCATATTTTTTCATCTATAAATAAAAATTCGCCTCGTGATTTCTGATTTGTTCCCTCTCATAATGTTTATCCCCGATTCTTAACTGGTAATAAACTTCCTTATCCACTTTTCAATTTTTTTCTTTTCATTTTTCAAATTTCGTCGCATTTTATGATTTTACAATTACGAACGATTGCTTAGGGTTTTTCGATTTAAGGTGTTGTTTTCGTTATTATGATTATGATAAATTAAGCTTCGTAAGAATGAATAATAGGATTAGTCAAGTTTCTTTGAAATTTCTAAGTGCTAAATTTTTTGCATATAATTTTTTGAATATGTGAAGGTTAATTATCTTGTAACTGTAGTTTTAAGTATATTTTTTGCAGTGTTGTGGACATGAAGGAAAAGAAGAATACTGTTTCTCCTCTTAAGCGCGTTTTAGCAAATTGTGCATCTCAGGTTTTGATTTTATCTTAAAGAATTGATCCAGAATTTGCTTTTTGTTTTGGTTTGCAGAGTCGATTTGTTTTAACGAAGGCGGAGTGTTTGATTAACTTATATGTTAAGATATCATATCACAACTCTAACTCTGTTATTCGGTTTGCTTGCAGTTAATTAGTGATAGCTAATGATGGCTGTAATATGGTTATGCAATTAGTTGGTTAGGATTTTAGTGACTGTAGGTAGGTCATGGGTGAGGTATGGTTACTTGCCTTGTGACCTGGAGGTCATAGATACAAATCCCGGAAATAGTCCTTACACTTACATTTACCCTCCCCAAGTCCTACTAGGCGTGAGCCTCGTGTACTCGGCTTCCCTGGACAGTTTTCTCTGCCAATCGTATAAAATGGTTAAGAAATGTTTTATATCTATGTTTTTAGTTACTAACAGTTACATTCAGTTCAGATGGGCTTTCTATCTCTCTTCTAAACTTTTCTGTCTCTTTCTCTCATTTCGTTAACAATTTAAAGATTTGATCATGATTGAGGTGTCTTGTTTTTGGAAGAGGAGCGAATTGGTTGTCGTTGTTGCTTGACTTTTTCTTATATTATCTGTCTTATCCTCACAAGTTGTTAATTTCGATAGTCAAGTTTAAAAATTGATGCGGTTAAATCTCATCCGATAGGCAAAAGCATATGGTAGCTGTGTTGCAGCGAAGGTTCCAAATATTGAGCGTGACATTTGTGCAAAGGAGTTTCTGGCATTAAAAAGTTGCATGCAGAATATGGTATCACATTCTACAGTTGTTTTGAATATGAAGAATTTGTTTTTACTATTGCTTGGTATTTTAGTGTTCAAGTTGTTTGCTAATATTGTTACATTTTAAGAGAAAAGGTACCGTTTATTATTTTCTATTTAAGAAACAACATTCTTGAAAGACTTAAGAGAAACCTTTTTGGAAACTTCATTTATAATGAGTTTTGAGAGTTTCAAGTTGAACGTTGTTTCTGTTTGAGAGTTTTTGTTTTCCTCCCGTCTGTGCTTAAGTCATTATATTATGTCTACTGCATAGTTGGCACTTCTAATATACATACTGTGTTTCAAAACCATATGTTGCTCCAAACAGCTCAAAAAGAAGTCTTAAGTGTGCACCCATTTGTTTCGTTGTTTTGAGCCACTAAATAAACAAACTACAAAGCTTGGCAGTATTGAAGAGAATCCATTTGAGAAGAAGTTTACAATCATCAGTCTAGGAGGATGCTATAACTTTTCGCGGGAAAAGGTTCAGCCTTCAGAACTTATATTATCACCCGTTAATCATAGATGCATTACTTCTGTCTTTCACTATCTTGTGTGGAAATTTTTGGATGGTTTGCTTTATTTACTATCCTGCTTCTGTCATTGTGTAAACAGGACTTAAAATATGTCTAGAAAATCATCAACTTCAAAGCCTAGTATTGGTCTGAGTGGATCTGGTGGTCTTTCACATGCTTACATTCAGTATCCACCGCTCCGTTGCAATGTTCCTGGATCACGTGGATTATTTTTTGACGATGGAAATAAATTGTTACTCTCCCCAACAGCTGATCAGGTAATATGATATGCTTCATATATTTGTTGTTTGGGAAACTTATATACCGGAGTTATAAATCCAGAAGTCAGTTATTTTTTTATATTTCCCTTGTTTGAGTGTTGAATCATGTGTGTGTTTTTGACATTTAGATCTTTTCATGGAAAGTTGTTCCATATGATCCTCTCGTTGTCCCCACCACTGATCCAATAAGTGAAGGCCCTATTATAGCTGTTCGATATTCATTAGACACAAAGGTTATAGCAATCCAACGATCAAACCATGAAATACAGTTTCGTGATAGAGAGACTGGTGAAAGTTTTAGCCATAAGTGCAGGCCAGAATCAGAGAGTATACTTGGATTTTTTTGGACAGATAGTCAACAGTGTGATATAGTTCTTGTTAAAACCAGGTATCTTGTGCTTTTGTTTCTCTCTTTCTCACTATCTGTGGTACATTTTACATTGTCTGGTGTTTAGACATGAATTTCTGCATAATACTTCTGGCATAATGCTCCAATGAAGTACGTCAAACTTCTTAACCATGGTACAACTCTGCAAATATTTCCCCTTCCTCCTTTTTCCCATGTTTTTAAGTAAAGATGTACTAAGAGAAAAAGATGTATGCATTGACAGTGTAAGAGTGTTTTACATTGTCACTGTATTCTCCACCATTCATATTTAATCATTTTGACTCTTAACAAGATTATAATTAATACAAATGAATGATAGATGATATATTGACTATGTATAAATCTTTACACTGATAGTGCATAAATATTGCACTCATGTACTGAATGATAATTTTTCTTAACAGTGGTCTAGATTTGTATGCATATAATTTGGAGTCAAAATCACTGCAATTGGTGGAAACCAAGAAACTGAATGTGACTTGGTATGTTTACACACATGAAAGTCGCTTGGTTCTTCTTGCTTCTGGAATGCAGTGCAAGATATTCCATGGATTTCAGGTAAGAGATGCATACTATTTGCCTCTTTTTCTTGTTGATTTTTAGACCAAGAAATTATTTACTACCTGTGAGGCTGTAACTACTAATGTGTACGCCCAATACCCAGACAAGGTTCATTAATCTATTACATTTTGTAAATCATGGTTGTTTAATGTTTGGATTTCCTTCTAAAATACCGTATTGGTGCTGAGCTTCCTTATAGCTCTTAAAAGATTATTCATTTATTGTATTTTCAAGATAGGATTCAGCATCATCATTGTTCAGAAAATAATGACATGTATGAATGCAGCTTCTGTATAGTCCTTAATATAGAATGTCAATTGATATTGCTCCTGCATTATTTCATTCGGCTAATTCAGAAATGCATTTTTGGGTAGATTTCTTCTGCAGATATTGTTCGTTTGCCAAGGTTTGAGATGTCTATGGCCAAATCTGAGGCAAACAGTAAGCCCGTTTTAGCTGCTGAAGACGTCTATATTGTCACTGTGTATGTATCAGTTCTTTACTTTATTAAGCTTAGACCTTCATAATTCACACAGCTGCCTACGAAAATTTTATTTATTTTGTTTTTTAACAATCAATCACAGTTATGGTAGGATATACTGCTTGCAAGTTGATAGAGTTGCTATGCTACTCCATTCATATAGGCTATACCGTGATGCTGTGATACAACAGGTTAGTTTTGTTCAAATTTCTTAATGACTTATTATATTAATTTTACCAGTAACTTTCTATCTCTAAATTACATAATTTACATTGTAGAAAACTTTTCTGAACAAATGCTGACTTCTGTGAAGGATATGTTCTCCCTTATTATACTTGGTGATATTGGAAATCAATTTTAATAAAGGAAGTTAAACAAATAAATGTTTATAAAAAATAAAATGAGTATCCATGCCCCTTTATAATTTTGGGTTATTTTTTCATTTAGTAAAACCATTTTATTAACAAAAAATGTAAATAAACTAACGTCCACAGTTCAAGTTTTATGGTATTTTTTACCTCCAAAAAGTAATTATTAAAATTTATTTAGATATTTTAACTTAGTATGTGAACAAAACATGGCCATCTGAAATATGTACATTTATCCTAGACCTTGTATGATAATGTTGGTTGAGTGACTCCTCTTTGAAAGACTTTAAAAATAGAGACTGATATTCATGATATTTGCAGGGTTCCTTGCCAATTTATTCCAGCAGGATTGCTGTGAGTGTGGTCGACAATGTACTTCTTACTCATCAAGTTGATGCAAAGGTTGTTATACTTTATGATCTATTTGCAGATTCAAGAGCTCCAATATCTGCACCACTTACTTTATTATTAAGGGGATTCCCCAGGTCCGGTTCTTCTTCATCTCAATCTAGTGGTAGAGAAAGTGAGAGTTCAGATGGTAATGTTGTGAGTAATCATGAAGCAGTTACCTATGCTGATACATGGACTTTCCTGGTGCCTGACCTCATATGCGATGTGGCCAACAGGTTATTATGGAAGTCCCATTTAGATTTAGAGGTAAGTTATTTGTTCATTTTGTATCGGTACAATATGTGTGTTTTGTTTTCATTAATAACCTTATTACCTTGCAGGCTATTTCTGCCAGTAGCTCAGAGGCCACGACAGTATTAGAGTTCCTGCAGCGACGGAAGTTGGAAGCTAACAAGGTATGTTCCCCCACTTCACTATAGCAGTGCTCCATATTGATCAATTCTTCAACGTGCAATAGTACATCAATTGCACTTTCTTTTTAATTCAAACAGTCAGTTTCCTAGTAGTTAGCCACTTAGTTGTACCTGGAATTTTGACTTCAAATGTGTATCAGTTCCCTTATATTTTGTAGTTGCTAGTACATATCTAATGGTTCAATAATTAGTTCATACATGTGAGAAAGGAAAGCAATAAGTTGGATCCAAAAGTAGACTTATATTCCCAAGTTGGTAAGTTTTATCTTCTTGCTAGGAGGACCTCTCGCTACTAGAAGGCTTAGGCTCTGAGAAAGGAGAGCATTAAGTTAAGAAGTATATATCTTCTTTGCTGCTACAAGATTAGCTAACCTTAGTCTTCCTTTGCCATAGTCTTGTGTCTAAAGTTTTTACTTTTTTCAATGCATCCTGGCTTTAGCATAATTAGTTATGCAATAAAGCCTGCCTGCTATAACTAGCCAACCCATAGTCTTCCTTTGTTATAGTCTTGTGTGCTTAGTTTTTATGAATCCCTACTATACTATATTAGTGCAATAAATATATTCGTTATCTCACCAGGAAGTTTTTTAATGGTGACTAAGGTTTACAAATTTGTGCTCCTTGAAATGAATTTACTTACTATTTCATTTATCAGGTTTGAAAAAAAGTAATAGAAAAACTGTCATTTGCCTGCCCTTTCGGGACATAGTATCCCTTCATTTACAAGGAGATAATGTATGGCTGTTACGAGAACTAGAGTGAATCAACATTCAGCATTAGCATCTGAGAGTCCTAACTTGCTATATAAGGGTTGGAATAGAAAGGACTGGTATCATGTCCTCAATGGATAAGAATGACTTCATATGCATTTACTGGAAAAGATATACTAGTTTGCATATATGGAACAAGGGTTTATACTTTTTTGCATATATTGTACATATAATCATAATAAATGTTTTATTTGACTCTTGGGATGCCTTGTAGTTTTCTTGCTAAACATAAGAATACTTTGTGCCCTTGTATCCTCTAGAGGTTTTGCTGGAATGTGATTCTGGAATAATTCCTCCCCTAAATGGGCCTCTAAGGGTCCATTTGCGAGTTGGATTTTGGAGGGGAAAAGAAAGAAATGGACGGTATCAGAGCTATATGACAAGTGTATTTCATGTCTCCCAAGCCTTCCTTTTCCCTTCCTTCTCCAAAATCCAACTTGCAAATGGACCCTAAGGAAATATATTGTATTGATATTATAAGAATAACTGGGCCTAACTCAACCCAAAGAGCTAAGCCATGTGGGAGGGGGTGATTGCCCAAGTCATTATAAATGGTTCTTAACTTATGTACTCAACTGATTTGGGACTTTAATCCTGAACAAATATCACCTGATGTCTTTTTAACTGATTTTAAACTACAGTTATTTATAGCATTTTTTCTAGACTTTTTTTGTCGCAATCTTGAATGTCATTGATTTTGAAAAGCTTCACCTCATTGCTACTCTTTCAGGCTAAAGAATTGTGCTTGGGTATTACACGTACACTTATTCTAGAGCATAGGCCTGTGTCTGTGGTTGCCAAGGCTATACATGTACTAGTGACATCATACTCCCATTCAATTAAAGTTGGTAGCCATCCCAAGGAACTGAAACCAGAGAAGACATCAGCTACTGGTGTTCAAAATGCTGGTGCTGATGTATCTGCCATAGGAACAGATACACATGGAAAATCAATTGTACATGAATCTACCACAGGAGTAGACAGAGGATCGTTGGATGAATCTTTGACTGTTTCCAGTCTGGAATCTGAAGATGAGCCCGAGTCTGTAAATCCAGAATGCAATTCAAAGGAGGCCCTAGTTATGGGTAAAGTGAGCAATGAGAACTCCTTCAGTGTACAGTCATCTCTGCATTCTCAGCAAGAGGAATCCAAGCTTACTTCTGCAGCAATTTCACCAGATGAGATGTACAGCTTTGTTTTTTCTCCTATCGATGAAGAGATGGTTGGAGATCCTTCTTATTTGGTTGCTATCATTATCGAGTTCCTTCACAGGTATGCATTACCCTTTGTGTAGAAGTTGTTTTGGCTCTGAAAGTATTCCATATAGGTTAAATTGCTTGTTGGACCCTATACTCTTTGAAGAAATTCAAATAGCTTCCTAAACTAAAAAAATTGTGGTTGGGTCCTGAACTCACAAATTGTATTTCGGTCTGTCATACACCCTTTCCTTAGGGTTCCCAAAGAGTATAGAGCCTTCATTTGAATTTTTCCAAAAAGTTCAGGGCCCCACAAATCACAAGTGGATGGATCACTTAATGTAACCCAAACGGAGAAGTGTTTTGGGGATCTAATTATAACTTTTCTATGCATTCAGGGAACCAATCACAAACTTTTTTAGGGACATTGAATTTCCCCAAAAAGTACAGGGACCTATAGAGTAGTTAACCCTTCCATATGTTTACTGTAGTTTCTAATGGATTTAAGTTTGATCCATTGCTAGTGTATGGTAGGAGTTGTATGATTTTAACTATTTGAAGAACTATTTAAACTTCAACAGTTTAACTACAACTTAGATTCTGCTTAACCACTCCATTGATGTGAGATTGTTATATACTGATTGTGCGTGTGGAGTTTTCCATCTACGAGGGATCTAATTTAGACTCAATTCCAATGCAGTTTACTTTTGGTTATTTCTTATATCAAATCTCGTGTAGATATATTTTAAGCTCCCCTTTCAAACACATGCTACTAACTACAGTCCTTAGTGTGGCGGGCTTGATGATGTCAAGGATTTAATTCTTGCTCCACCCCTTTTGCGATCCCTTTACCTAGTGTACAAGGCATCCTTTGTAATCCAAACACAAAATATATGTAAGAATAGTTATTACATTTGATATACCGGTGGTGGAAAATGAAATAATTACTCAAGTAACTTAAATATCAATATTTCACACTAACAAATCAAATTATTATAATCAGGTTTCTTATACCAATCATACATCTGATAATAATAAAAACTATTGTTGTTCATTCTACTTTTTTTGGTTTTAGCATAAAATCATGAGAGAAATTAATCAAATCAACAATCACAGTTCATTGTAAATGACACAAATTTTACTCCTTTTTTGGTACTGCCAAGGATATTCCCTCACCTTTTGGTAAGGAACTAATCCCTTTTGGGGTGCGTGGTTGTCCCTCCCAATAAGTGTCGCTCCCAAGAATTGAACCCTTGACCTTTTGGTCATCTTGGGGATTTAGCGGGGTTTTACACCACTAGACCAACACCTTGTTGGTAAATTTTACTGCTTTTGGTTACCTTTTCTTCCAACTAATCATAAATATACTATTTAATATTGACTAGATCATATCAAAATGAGTGTAGTGCGGTATTTATCAACATAACTATATAATATTATAAACGATTTCAGATGTGTAAAACTTTTAACTTCACTACCAGTATAAGAACATACAATATGTGCATAACACTTTCCAATTAGTTATTACTATTCAATTGTCAGAGGAGGCATCCCTTGTGAGTATTTCCCTTTCAGGTTCTAAATTGTTATAAGGACAGAAAACATTGGATTTTCTGATTTTAAAACCTGTGATATCATTTATAATTGATATTGTAATTTGTAAGTAATGAAGTTGAGTTGAAGCACAGCTGAAAACATTCTTATACTTTATAACTTCCTAATGTGTTTCAGCTTTATAAGCCTAAGCATTTAGGATTTTATGCAAACCTATTTGATCAGTTGGACCATGTATCCACTTTGAAATGTTGGAAACTTAAGGGAACTAAATGGGCTATTATCCTTTTCTTGATCTGATGGTAACTTTTATCTCCAGCCTTTTGAATTGTTGCCCCTCAATGCTCATTATTAATTGTTGCAGTGCAAATTTGGAAAAGATTCGAGTACTCCCAAATCTATATGTATTGATAATTCAACTTCTGGCCCGGAATGAGCGATATGCAGAACTCGGGTTGTTCGTCATAAACAAGGTTACTAAAGTTCCTATTACTATTATTATTGTGGAGGTGGAAAGCTTTATATGCTTTTGTTTATTTGATTCTGAAAGTAGACTTTTGTTACAGATTCTGGAACCCTCTAAAGAAGTTGCACTACAACTCCTTGAGTCTGGTCGTCAGAATATCCAAACTAGGAAGCTTGGTATGGATATGCTGAGACAGCTTGGGTTGCATCATGATTATGTATTGATGCTAGTGCAAGACGGATACTACCTTGAAGCCTTACGATATGCACGGAAGTACAGGGTAATTTCTACTGTTTTGTCTCCTGGTATAGGACTTTATTTCTGTTGCATTAAATAATTATAAGAACAGGGAGACTCTGGAAATCTAAGAATTAAGTTTTTTCTTCCTGTCTTGTGGAAAAAAATAGTTCTTTGATGAAAAAAATATTAGCTTTGTTTACATATTATAACTTGGTTAAACTTCTTTACTAAAGGTAGTGTTTAGGTGCCTCCAGATTCCCTAGGAGGCTACAGACCCCTTACAGATAAAAATATATTCGACACCTTGCCTAAGCGCTCCCCCCGGGAAGATGAACATAATAATGTAGAAAAGGATACCACCTCACAAAGGGAGCCTAACTCCTCTTGCATAAGAGAACTAAACTTTCGAAGTATTTATAGGATTTTATGGGAAGGAAACTGGCCAGGGCTTAATCACCTTATCAAATTGGGCCTCCTTGAGAAGTGGGTTACGGAATCCACATGCTCTTCTTGATTAGTAACAGCAAAACCACATCACCTCTATTGACCTGATCTTGTTTCCCATTAAATGCCCTTTCTGTCCTACATACAACCAAAGAAATTAAACCCCCACCCTTGACTTGTCACTATTAACCTGCTGCAGCTGTTCCTGTGCAGCTACTAACCTGGCAATCATTAAGCCTGCATTTTTATGTGGTGTAAGACTTGCTCTGCTTAAACCCTCGTCCTTCATAAATCATAAAGATCATCATTAGAAATTTCTTCCAGATCACATTTAAAACCTCACTTCCTCCTTTCTGAACCTCGAGGGGTTGTTCCTTTGAAATCTCAGCCATTATTCTCCAGGAATCTAAGCCAGCACTCACTGCAACTTCAGATGGATAATAAATGGAAATGTGCTGTTGCTGCTTGACCAGAGTACCCCATCGGGGCATGAACTAGACAGATATTTTGACTTGAAAGTAGATAGTGTCCATCACCAATGTCTTCCTTATGGTTGTCCTACCCAAACCTGAAGTGCTTTTCATGTTCTTCCTACTGCCCACATGGCGTTTCTCCCTGACAAATCCCAATATTGTGTTTAATCTAGAAACTCATTGCACTGCTTAACGATATTATACCAAGTCATTTATCTAGCTGGAGGTTTTGATCTACTCAACTTTCTTTGGGATGGATTCAATTTCTATATGATTATTATTGCTTGCAGAAATTTAATGTTAACTTAATTCCAACTTCACCAAGAAACTATTTATGATCATTAACCGAGTGTTGAATTTATTGGTGTGATTGAGGAGATTATGGTTGTCATAGTTATTCCATTTATGAATTTGTGACAAATAGAATAACTTAATTTCAAAATGGTATATCTTGTAAATATTATGTACCAATTTGAGGTAAATGGCTGTGATATATATATGTAGAGATGAGTGCATAGGTAAACATGAAAGAATTACTGGGTTTGTGTTAATAATTTTGTTTAAATTTTAACTCCTTAAAGCTAACCAATATGAAAATTATTTTCAGGTGAACACGATTCGGCCATCATTGTTCTTAGAAGCCGCGTTTGTTTCCAATGACTCCCAACATCTTGCTGCAGTTCTAAGATTCTTCATAGATTTCCTTCCTGGCTTCAGAAACACCTCAGAGCATAATAGGTACCACCGTATACTGAATGAGATGAATTCCTCCATGTCTGTTGAAATTTTGAGATGAACTCTTCCAAGAAAAAAATTCACATTTGAGAAATTTTTGGTAATTGGGGTACCCCTTTGTTCAGTGTGGGGGGGATATTTAGTTAATAATGGCATTTGATATGTTTAAGATATATGTGTGATAGATTTGGTTATTGCAAATGTTTCTCTTATAATATTTGCTTTAGTAGATACTGTTATCTAAATGAAATTCTACTGGAATAAAACTTTACTTTAATTCTGCTTATGGGCTTAATAATGCATATTTGTTTACTTTATCAATTTTTGTCCCAAGAGGGGAAGAGGGGAAGGGGTTTGGATTTGGTTGTTTGGAAAGAAATTTAAAATTCAGAATGGCACTAAATTTTCAACTAATATAAACTCCTATTGTCAGCATTTAACTTCTAACATATTAAATATTCTTGTTAACTATGGATTTATATGCTCTGAGAAAGAACCATTTAGGAGTTTAATATATATATATCTATTGTTTATAGAAAGTTTCTTTATATTACCATTCATCATATTGATTTTATTTAAGAATAAATAATAACTAAAACATGAATGGTTGATGGTGTTACAATCTAAAAATTTGACACTTTTAATGAATAGATATTAAATTCAAAATGTATATATATAAATGTAAATTTAAGGGAACTAAAAATATAATTTCATATTCAACTTAAGGGGACTGAAAATATAATTTTGCCTTAATTGAAAATCCAAGGTAGCAGCATCATAACTCAATTACATAAAAGCAGTTTTCTGATCTCATAACTCTCTAAAGCAAAGTACTAAGATAAAAGAGTTCATCAAAATTTAGTTGAACATAAATGAGTCTTGTTGGCCATAATAATTCCCTTTTTTGTGTACTAGCCAACATCAATGCTTAGCTTTGTAGAAAAACTTCCAATGGAATTCACTCATCTTTTATTGCAATTCTATTGCAAAATTGCATCTAAATCATCTTTAACTTGGTAAGTTACACTTTACTCACATAGAAAATGGAATTAAGTCTTTTAGCAACTACATTTCTATGGTTAATCTCAAAAGAAAAAAATCCTCTAGAAACCTTCATATGTATAAATATATTGATAGTAAAATAGCAGCACTTTATTTCATAGCTCTGTTGACATAGTGCCACAATAACTCGTTCACTACCTTTGCTAATTACTTAAATTATAGAATAACATTCATAAAAATTATCATTTAGGAAGTAACATCAAATTTTATGGTATAATGTGTCTATTTTTTAACATAAATTCCACTGTTTTTACAATGGGTAGTCATTATCTCTCCTTTATACACATGTACACAAAGACAAATATGGGTTTATTCCTAAAAAATAACTCTTGCTCAATAAAAGGTCAATATTTTATAATTGAATGGTCAATATTTTATTTATAATAGAAAGTTCAATATTTTATTTTAATATCCTTAATCGTTTTCAATATTTTTCTAAAAATGCAATTGAGTTTAGGATTTTTTTAAAAGCAAAATTAGCTTGTACGTATGACTTTATAACTATTAAATTAGAGTTGTTCAATAAAACTAGCTTCGTAACTAGTTGAAATGTTAAAATGAGTACGATGTAAATACAATATTTATTTATTAATTAAGTAATTAATAATTGGAGAAATAAATTTGCATAAAGTTTAAAATTATTGGACATGTAATATTTTATTTGTTTGTTTTATTTTAATAGTTATTTTTTGGTCATTTTCAATATTTTTTCTTCTAAAAATGCAAATAACTTGCATAAATTTATAGTATTCATTTAATGTTGACCCTATACATGATTAATAAGATATAATATTCAAATAATTTATACAGTTATCTAATAATCAAGTGCAAAATAATTTATACATCATAAAAATTAAATGTGAAAATAGTTTATACATCACAAAAATTGGTGAGAGAATTATCGAAAGTTATTTTCATTTTTTGAATATTAATTCAAGTAGTTTTTTGAAAATTAGATTTTCAAATATAAAAATCTCATTTTATTTAGAACTTTAAGCTTCTTTTATTTTTGTTTACCGAAACAAGTATAGTAATTTATAAAACCGAGTCTACATCAATTTCATTCAAATGTAAGATGGAACGGCAATAATTTGATAATGGTGGTTTCTAGGCTTTAGTAGTGTGTTCACATAATATTAAATTTAAAGTAAATACTCAATTTAGTTCTTATAATTTTGTGCGTGTATTAATTTGATTCTTGAAAAAATAAAAATTTATATTAGTGCTCATAGATCATAGAAATAATTAATTTGACTAACAATTAATATCTTCATGGACCATCTTAGGGTTTTCATTTTTTTGGGCACTGGATATATACAAATTTTTTGAAAAACTAAAATATATCTTTTCTCTTAAAATAATAGAAAACATGACTTTAATATTTATATACTAACTATGCAACAAGTTGTTTATATACTAATATCTATATACTTTTAACAATAATTAATATATGAATAAGTAATAAATTTTAGACTAAATTGATGAGATGTTAAATTAATAAAACATTACGATATAATATTATGATTGTATAATTCACTGTTCATATTTAATTATCATTTATTTTTCAAAAAAATAAAAATCTAAATAGGAAATAAATGATAATCATATGTATAAATTTTTAAGTTATTACAACTTTGTTTAATTTCATTGCAAAGATTCTTAATCCAAAATATCGAACACTTGAGAAGTAGTTGAGACTGATTGGTAGTGTAGTACTAAGTACCAATTTGATTGTTCTCGTGAATGTGTGAAAGTCAACAAATAAAAAACTAAAAAACACAACAAATTAAAACAACACTTACACCATTCCCCACATCTTAACTCACTTCAATTTATTATAAATTAATAAATGTTATTCTGAAAAATCGAACTCTTGACATTTCGGTTGTTATGAGATCTAACAGAACCTTATATAACTAGACCAACGACTTTTCGATAAGAAAATGTAACAATGAAGTTAGAGTTTAATATATGAGATAAAAATGTTAGAATGAAATTAGAGTTTAATATATGAGATCTAACAATATCTTCCATTTTGGATACATATAATTGAGTTAATATTTACATTATCAATTTATACATAATCATTATATTAATCATTATTTATTTATATTAATTTTATTTAAAAGTCAATTATGATTCAAAATGAATACTAAATGATACAATGATTTTTTGTTGTATAAATCATTTTATCATTAATTTTTGTTTTGTTGTATTTAATAGTGAAAGATATTTAATATGAATGATTAATTATAGTAAGTGTGAGAATAGAGTCAATGCAATAATATGATGTAAACCTTACCAAATTCTCTCTCTCTTTTTTTCTTTTCTTTTTCTATTCTATTTCTCTCACTCATACACTGAAACTGAAGAAGAAGAAGAAGGTAATGTTCTATTTTCTTTCAATTTTCTCTCACTCTGTTTCACTCACACACTTTTTCTTCTCTTCTTCTGGATCTATAATAATAATAATGTGTTTCTCATTCTTTCTTTTCATCTTATTATTCCATCTTCTCATTATAATTACCCTTTTCTTTTTCACACTCCAAACACTGATCCTAGCAATTTTTTATTTCTTCACCTTTTTATACCTTTTCCTCTTATTTTTTCCCTTCATTCAATTACTCATCACTTTTCCATTCCTATAATATTTTATATATTTACTTATATATATATATATATATAATATTCTTTGGGCAACTCAGTGCACGAAGACTCTACATAGCCTTACCCGTAAGTAAGATATTGTTTTCGGGATTTGAATATATGACTCAGCAACAACCTTACTGTTTGGCCGAGACTAACCATGTTATATTAATTTATAATATTTTTACCTAGGAGAGATTTTATTTGAATCCGTAACCTCTTAGGTCTGTTTCCGAGTTAGATTTTTTACAGGTGAATGATTTAAGGAATAGAGTGAAGGAGGTTGTGAGTTCGAGTCTTACTCATAGTAAAAAAAGAATTATAAGGTGGTTTGATGATTAAAGAGAAGGGGTGGAAATGAAGGAGGTTGAAGGTTCGAGTCTCGT
The DNA here is from genome assembly GCA_009771035.1 of Lupinus albus. Lineage (NCBI taxonomy): Eukaryota > Viridiplantae > Streptophyta > Magnoliopsida > Fabales > Fabaceae > Lupinus > Lupinus albus. The sequence continues at coordinate 2,947,323 of CM020013.1, read as the reverse complement.
CCACAACAAATACGTTAACTAACATTTGCCGATAAAAAAAAAAGATTTTTTTACAGACATGAAATATACTTATTAGATGACTACGAAACATTCGGTTTCACAACCCAACTGACAAAAAGATTCTTAGTTCCTCAGAAGCAACCTTATCATTGGGTTGAAGCTAACCCTCTTATATATACTATTTTTTAATATTAATGTGATAAAATATAACACATGTGTATTGTTTTCTTCAGTTTTTTTTCTCTGTAAAATTTTACAATTTCTGTTTTTGATGTGTAATTTGATTGGCACACAGCCTATTTTATTGTTGATCATTGAAGTATTGAGTGGAAGTGATAATGGCATCAAAACAAGGAGTGAAATCAAAAGGATTCGGATTCAATAGCTTCAAAGCTGCTAATTCGCATTCGTCTTCGACAACATCGTCTTCTAAGCTGTTTCCTGAAACATCTGCTGATGGTCAGAGCTCGCCAGCATTATCTTCGGCTCGAAGTAAGCCACCACAGCAGCATTTTTATTCTGAAACTGTGCCTTTGGATGCACAAAGAGCCAAGGAAAATGTCACTGTAACAGTCCGATTTCGTCCTCTGAAGTAAGAACTATTTTCTCAAAATCACATTATTGTTGTGACTATGTTCTATATGTATATATGCTTGTTATTTTAAACGAGGCCTATGAATTTGACAGTCCAAGGGAAATTCGTCAAGGAGATGAGATTGCTTGGTATGCAGATGGAGAAACTATAGTGCGAAGCGAGTATAACCCATCAATAGCATATGCATATGGTATGATATGCAAAACCAACTTCTTTGAATATGATTTATGTTGTTTACATTTATCACTGGCATCGTGGATGAATTATAGAACTATAGATAATACATATTATGAGTATAGGTAGAGTGCTTTTGAGTTTTGCAGAGTGTGATGATGTGGTAAAGCTCTCCCCAATGTGGAAATTTTAGGATTTGAGTTGTTGGTACAATACATCTATATTATTAGTCACAATGAAGTTTTGAACTTCTTTATATTTATTTTGAGTAAAATCTCATTATGATGTTAAAAAAAAATGAAGAAATTATCACTGCCATTGTGATTTGTTTGTTGAAGCCAAAAGTAGTGGAATTTTGTTTAGGAGGGGTATAGGGTTAATGAAAGAAAGTTTTATTTGAAAGCAACCCTCCTTAGAAAAAGCTGATAAGAAAGCCAGTTACTTAGAAGACAGCCAGACACAAAGGAACTATTAATGCAAAATAGCTTTACCATACCTCTGCAAATCTACGAAGGGAAATCCATGTGTTGAACACCTAAGAGATGCCAAGTAAGAAACCATGTCCTGATGCATGAAAAGGAAAGATCATTCTTTTAAAATTTCAAGCATTCCTTTCTAGCTAAAGGTACCAAAATACAGTGAGCATAGTAGCTCTCCGGCAAAGAACTTTTTCCTCCACGACATATCTTATGATTTCTTATATTATTTATGGGAGGATATTTGAATATTGAGGGGATATCTCTTATTATCATGATTATATCTTAGAAGATCTCTTAGGATTGAGATTACATTATATTATCATTTATGATTTGGTTGCTCATTTAATCTGGTGTCTGATATTAGTATAAATCGGGGTTCGTGTTATGCCCTTTGTATCACATCATATCACTCACAAAAATATCAATACAAATTTTACTATTTGAGTATTTCTTTTCTTCCCTCTACCTAAAATCCTATAATTTCAAAAAAGACTTGGCACTTGACATCCATCAAAATTAGTGCTAAAATTGAGAAGCTAACAATATAAGTGAATCAGTTACATTTATCAATATTAGCCTCTAGTCTATATGAATGTATCTAACAAAAATAACCGCTCTCAAACCATTTATTGCAACACCTTTGTTAGAAATTTCTCCTAATGTTCACAACATAGGCAGAGTAATAATATTTACAGAGTAGTACTCACAAAACTGTCAATATCCACTTTGAGAGAATGAATTCAAATTTCATGTAATTATGATTTGTAATTATCACAAATCACAATTTTCATCATGTCCGTTCCTCCCTCCTTCGGATCTTTCAATCTTATGTATTAAATTATCATTTTTCTTTTTATTTCTTTTAGATCATGTCTTTGGTCCCACAACCACAACTCGTCATGTCTATGATGTTGCTGCTCAGCATGTTGTTAGCGGTTCTATGGAGGGCATCAATGGTAATTGACAGATTGAACTTACTACTTGTTACCTATCCAGCAAGGGCAAAAAATTAAATCTGTTTCTGCTTTAATGAAATTGCTCTATCTTTCCCTTAATATACATATTGCATTTTTGGATGTATGGTTTGAAATGATTCTATGTCTTACACGCACTAATTAATTAAAAGTTTGCAATGATTTAGTGTAGCTTGATATTGCTGATAAACTGAGTTGGGTTTGGATAGTATTATTCGTTGAAAACCGAAGTTGTTATTTTGACATAGGTTGGTTACATTAAAAGATTTAAGTGCTTTGCATTTCTTGTCAGAGATATCCAAATTCTGTTTATCAAGCATGGTGAAATTAGAAAAAGTTACACAACAATGGTATTGAAGACCTTTAAGAAAAAGTCTGAAGGACTGCCATGGTATGCATACAATTTTGGTCCAGTTGGAAAGAAGCCGTATATCTTCTTTGATAAAAGTTGATAGAATAAGATTACAAACTACATGTTTGCTTAGGTAGGTAGTCAGATCATATGATTTAAACTCTAGAGGTTTGGAAATCATCTCAGCAATCATTTCACATGATGTTGTCTTTGTATAAACTAACCAGTAGGTTTGGAACTTTGGATAATTCACGGGGAATGAAAATGAGGTAACTTGATTGTTTGGGTCATGAAAAGTTTTGTACGACATCACATTTCTTCTTGCGGGTGGTAGTCATCCAATTTCCATGATATAAAAGCCTATTTATTAATCTTTAGCTCTTCTTGAAATTTTTAGATTTTTTGGATTGCATACTTGGCATAGTAAGTATTTAACAATTGAGCTCCTGTATTGTTTTCATCACAGGTACAATATTTGCATATGGGGTAACAAGCAGTGGGAAGACTCATACAATGCATGTGAGACCACATTTATGTTCTGCCTTCATCTTGTTGATCAGCATGTTTTTGATAGACTTACCTATTTATTTATGTTTGTTATTTTCAATTTTCAATGCTATACACTTAAAGATCATTAAACAACTCTTGAATAACAAAGGATCAATCCCTGACCATTTTGTTTCTTGCCACTCTTTTTTCTGATATATTATTGATGGTTTGGTAATTTGATGTTATTCTTTGTTGAGATTAATGGGGAGAAGGAGATAAATGGCAAGTGGTGAGTTTTTGCCTTTTTTGTGCTTTTCTATTTCAGGGCTGTAGACAAAGTCTTTTCCCATGGTTTAGTGGGGGACAAAAAAAGTGAGTTTTGTGTTGTACCTTGGTGAAGTTTTTGTCTGGATCTCAAGTCATTTTTAGAAATCAAACAAGTGACAATTTTTTCTTGTGTTGTGCTGTCCTTGTTTTTTAGCAAGTGAAACACACCCCATGTGACTGGAAACCAAAATTAAGATTTTGCTCATTCCTGCCACCTAATAATCTGTATGCTGCATCACCAGATAACAAATTAATTAATATTATCTGTTATTATGATAATTGATGATAGTGTCAAGTTTAGCTATGAATTTGGTTTTGTTACTGAGACATTATATCATTATTTGCTCATGCCTCAGAGAACAGAACTTAACTTCTTGCTCATGCCTCATAGAACAGAACTTAACTTCTTGCTCATACATTCATATTTGCAGGGCAATCAAAGATCTCCTGGAATCATAGCTCTTGCTGTGAAGGATGTTTTTAGCATTATCCAGGAGGTATATATTTTACTAGTCTGTTTGTGGCACTTCTTTTTACAGGAATTACATTGATTGTTGTTTCTACGCACCAGACTCCAAACCGAGAGTTCCTACTTCGTGTTTCATACTTGGAGATCTACAATGAGGTGGGCTTCTTCCTTCTCTCTAGCTTCTTTCTCGTGATGCTATCTATGTTCATAACTTCATGCTGATAATGTCTTCCACAGACTTGTCTATTTCCTATAACTCAGCATAAAAGAAATTTGATTAATGCTGCTTTATTCTTCACCCTTATCCTAATCAACTTTGTTTCATTTTAGGTGGTTAATGACTTATTAAATCCAGCAGGACAGAACTTAAGAGTCAGAGAGGATGCTCAGGTGTGGATTATATTTCTGACCTATTTTTAAATTTTTGTTATATAATTTATCTTCATTTTTAAGAGTAAAGATTGTCTGTTCTGAATTTCTTTGTTTGCTTCGCTAGTGCCTAAATGTTATTATTTTCAATTTGTTTAACCATGATAAATGAGAATCAAAACCTGGATGGTATCAGTCTTTAATAAAAGACAACAACAACCACAGCCTTTTCCCACTATGGTATAGTTCTTTCCATTAAATTTTTTGCCGAGTTACTACAACTCTACAAGGCTCATCAACAAAAAACTTGATTAGCTAACAGTTACCAGTGGGCCATTTGAGAAATCCCTTATTCCGTTCTAGCACAGTAAAACGATAATTGGGCAACTCAAGGTGGAGATTTTGGGTTTGGTGACATTCCCATGTGTTGTTTTTACCAGGCAATTTGTACCGTTGAGTTAGACTCAGACTTGAACAACTTTGGATAGTCATATTGCTAGCAGCTGAAAAAGTTTATGATTAGTTGTTAGGTGATTCATTCCAGTCTACATTTACCGTAGTCATTGCTTCAGGTTAAGTACCCAGGCATGGATGAGGGATACATGACATATACTGTAGTTATTAGTTAACAGTTTTTCCGGACAACTTTATATATTTGGTATAGCGTAGTTAGCCTTATAACAAGTTCCACATTGCCTACGTCATTCTTTAGGGTATGATTTATATACCTATTGAACTACTCTTTTCGTTTCCAATTGGTTTTGAGATGAAACCTTTACATTCCCTGGAAAATTTAACAGCTGATTGAATCAAGTAGCCATTTGATTTTGGGTGTATATCTCATGGTTCAATCCAACTTGTTTCATTAGTGATTATTAGCAAACCTTTGATTTTTCTGTGGAAAACATCATTGAGATGAGTTTGGAGAAGTCAATCTTCTGTTGTCAAAACTTAGTGAAAACTAAAACTAAACTAACATAGGAATGATGTATTCTTTCTGTTTTTGGTGATGTTAACAAAATTGTTTCAATAATTCTGACTGTTGTATGTTGAGCCATGGACTTTATTTGTGTAGAATGTATAGTGCAATTTGAGCCACCGGCTTGTTAGCATTAAACAGACATGTAATTGTTGAAATACTTATTCAAAATGTTATAAATATAAGTATCGATGGAAATTTTGTATCTTTTGTATGTTGATTTTTGATTCATATATAGGGCACCTTCATTGAGGGAATAAAGGAAGAGGTTGTACTCTCCCCTGCTCATGCACTGTCCCTTATAGCAGCTGGAGAAGGTAAAAGTGTCAGCTAGGTTTGTTCTCTTGTTTTGTTGTACTTTAACAAATTGGGATATTTTGTTTTCTGATTATGCCTTCTGTAATTAATTAGTGATGTTTATTTAATCTTTAAATTGAGTATCACTTTGAAGAGCGGAAGAGAAAACAAATTATCCTACTCATCTTTATTTGCATTATGTTGCCGTTTTCTTTTGGGAAGTAGGTTATGCTTATGCACTAATATACCAGGATATTAATTGACAAGTTTTAACATTGTATTGTCACAAAGTAGCTGCATATAATGTTTATGGTTAGGCTGTTATTTAAAAAATAAAACCAAACAAACTTGTTTTGTGGTTTTGTGAATGATGATGAGAAATGGATTTTTTTACAGTTCTACTAGAGGCCCCCATTGTGTTGTTTAATGTGCCCCTTCTTGATTCTTGATAACATGTTATTTGATAACAGAGCACAGGCATGTTGGGTCTACAAACTTCAACCTACTCAGTAGCAGGAGCCATACAATATTTACCCTGGTGGGTTTGTACTATTTTAAAAGACAAATGATATTGTTCTAATTGATTAACATGATTCTTATATTTCTTTTATGTTCTAACTGTATCAACATTTATATTTATTTTGTGCTTAACACTTTTGAGCATTTATAAATTATATGTAATAAGCACAACATGCAACTATGTAATTGGTAAATTACTCCTAAACCTTAAAAGGGCGATCCAATGCACAAGACTCTCATCTAGTGGAGTCTGAGAGGGTTTATGTACACAACTTTAACTCCACAAGCGGAGAGGCTGTTCCTCGGACTTGAACCTGTGACCTCTTGGCCACTAAGTGATAATCTTAATGTTGCGCCGAGACTCATTTCTAAACCTTAAAAAAAATGTTACCTCCACGAAACTCCTGAATAAACATAGACCACCATCCTATTCAAGACTTCCTTTTGAGAACACCTCTTATTATTACTACAACAACCAAGTCTTATTCCCACAAGGCATGGTAGGCTACATGGATTAAACTATGCCATAATGCTGTATCATATATCATGCCAAACTTTAATTATTTCGCCTATGATTTTTCTTGGCCTCCTCCATCTTTAGAAAATGCATTAACCACCATTCGATACACTCTCCTTACTTGGGCTTCTTCTGGTTTCCTCCATACATACCCAAACCAACTAAGGTGAGATTCTACAAATATTTTCTACTATAGGAGTAATCCCAACATTTTCTCTAATGCATTCATTCACAATCCTTGTACCTCATATCATTACTGTTCATATTTTTTCATTGTAAAGATAGAAATGACCTTCTGGTGATTAGGGTGATTACTAACTATGTCCAAAATGTTGAGTTAGATCGTCAATGACAACAACCTCCAACTTTAAAGCAGTTCTGGAACAAAAAAATAATGGAACAGCATGATATGTCCTATTTATTTTAATTGCTTTTTAAGCATATGATATTACTTTTTTTCTTTTTAACTGCTCACTATTATATAACAGACCGTAGAGAGTAGCCCATGTGGTGAAAATTGTGAAGGAGAAGCAGTAACACTGTCACAACTGGTAGTTATTTTGAACTTTTTGGTTTCACTTCATTTGCTTTTACATTCGATCTCTACTTCTAAGCTTGATCATGGGTACTGATTTCATGTTCAGACATTATATTTTTCTATTGTTTCTTACAGTTTTTCAATATTTTACTTATACACGCAGAATCTCATCGATCTAGCAGGTTCCGAGAGCTCAAAAGCTGAAACAACTGGAATGAGAAGGAGAGAAGGGTCTTATATCAATAAAAGTCTTCTAACTCTTGGAACTGTGAGGTCTCAAACTTTTATTATTTTCTTTTTTATGTACACAGGACTCTAAAATTGGAATTAACTTGTCCTCGTAGGGATCTGGTGCACTGAACTTACGCTACTTCTATTTAGTTGTGATGTCTTTTTGTTATATTTTCTTGTTCTACATGCCACTAGAATTATCTGTTTCTTCTCATTAGCTTCTTCGTGATACACTAGCATGATTAGCCGTGATATATTCTTTCTTTTTAATTCTTTTGCACTGTCAAAAAGGTTGGATAGCCTGTCCTGAAGGGCTGTCCAGTTTTATAAATAGCTTGAAGCATGTCTGGCCTCAGCCAGCCTGTGTTAAGCCACCAAAACTTGAAGCTTTTCAAATATCGTTTTTCTAACCATTTTCCTAAGGGCAAGGCTTAAGCAACCCAAGAAAGGAAAGTCAATATGGGAAATTTAAAAATATTTTCTCTTATTTCATCGAATACATCACTTCCCAATGTTGACTTTCCTTTCTTGGATTGCTTAAACATTGCCCTAAGCACAATGGTTAGTGATACCCTTTGAACAATTAAGAGTGTGTTTGAATTAGTTGTTAAAAATAGATTATTTCAATAATCAATTATTGTTATAATTGATCATATGTTTGTTATAATAGATTTTTGTTATTTCAATAATCATATATGTGATTGATCATATATTTTGAAATCAATCACATATATGATCATATTAATCTAGAAATCTCACTATTTGATACACACTTCAAACAAAATAACACCACAATTGCATTTTAATAAACATGATTAGAATTATAAAAAATACAAAGCATAAATTTGTTGTTTTAGAAGCTTGGCCCGCCCTCATAGTCATACGTTTTTTGTTTTTGTTTTGTTACAAAGATTATTTGATTGTCCAATGAATCTGCATGGCACATTTAAATTGGCACCACTTTTCCAAACGAAGTCGTATTGTACTAGGTGGAATCGGCTACATTGGTCAATTCATATTGTTGGGCTATACCAAAATAATGAAACTTTTATTAAAATTATTTAGAGGAAGGTAATTACTATTAGGTTGGAAAGATATGCATTCACCCCCTGAAATTTAACAACTTTTAAATTGCCACCTGAGGTTTACAAATGTAAACATATTCTTTATCTTGTCTTTATAACTGAACGGATAAATAAACCAGCATAAACACTTGAAAAGAAGGGGAAGAAAAGAAAAATATGGGTATGTTGTACTTCCCAAAATATATTTGCATTCATATTTGACTATAGTTCATAGCTAAAACATTGATTTCGGATAGGACTCATTATTTTTTCTCTAAACTGGTTAGACTTATACACAAATCCTCTGTTTTGTTGTGAAACATTCTGGTTTCAATCATAATCAAATACAATAGATCCTCCTGTCGCATACCATTGAGTTTACTTGCCCCACGTCCTTCTTTATATATTCTTCTAGTGCTTGGGCCTTCTTTTTCTTTGTCGAGTTTACTATTAGAACATGTTTGTCATGTAATGGCTGGCTTGCTTTATGAATATTTACAATTCTTTATCTTATGCTTCAGCAGCCAGATGTGCTTTGTTCTAGTGCTTTGTGCTTTGTTGTTTATGTATTGATGGAATGGTTGTGCATTCAGAATGATCTATGTGCAGTAGTTTCCAAGCTTAGCTACTGTGTGTTGTTGTATTCAATGGACCTATGTTTATGCCTTTGTTTAAGTTGGGTTATCTTGTTGCACAGGTTATTTCGAAATTGACTGAAGAGAAACCTAGTCACATACCTTATCGGGACTCAAAACTGACTAGACTACTTCAGTCTTCGCTCAGTGGTCATGGACATATATCTGTAAGGTTTCCCTTGTGTAGATATTTTCACATGCATGCATTTAAGGAACCTGGTGTGGGGTCTAGGGAAGGGTCGGACCCACATACATGCATTTATTTGTGAAAATTAAATTTCATTTACAGATCTTTGTTAAAAGTGCTAAAACATAAATTAGCTGTTCTAAACTCTGATGGTTTTGATAATATAATTACTTAGTTACAAAAAAACTCTGATAGTTTATTTTTATTTAAAATACAGCTCATTTGCACAGTAACTCCTTCATCTAGTAGTACAGAAGAGATACATAATACATTGAAGTTTGCTCACCGGGCTAAGCACATTGAAATACAGGCAGCACAAAACAAGGTAGGTTAAACTTTAAGACTCTGTAGTTTGAATATCAAGCTTGTTATCTGATCTTGCAAGTGACCAGATCCACATTCAGCTTCCATTTGTTAAATTGCTATTGACTTAACTGCAGAGATGCCTTTTACCTCTGGTATAACATTTGGTCCGAAGATATCCAATTAATTATCTTCAGGGGACCAGTTAGTCTAGAAACTTCTCACATTCATCACTGACTGCAGTTCTCAAACACCTCTTACCTTAATTTAAACTCAGAAGTTCTCACCAACTCTGTGCAATCTTGGACCATGTTTATCCGTCAAATTTTAAATAAAAGAAATGTTTCAAATAGTTTTCTTTTGATTGAAAAAGGAAGAAATTCTATGAACCTTTAGATTTTCTATGAACTTCTGTGTACTTCGGAAATAATTTGGTGTTCTTGACTTCCCTTCACTTTATTGCTCTGCCTCTTTTGTTTCTTGCGGAGCTCTACCATGAGATATTCAGCATGACATGTTTTTCTATTTTTGAACCTTTTTCTTTGAGATGATCTCATCCTTTAGTCTAGTAGACTCTATGATCCATCCTTCTTAATTTGTTTAATTAAAAAAATAAATTGATCCTGCAGATAATTGATGAGAAGTCACTTATAAAGAAATACCAGCAAGAGATTCAATGCTTAAAGGATGAATTGGAACAATTGAAGCAGGGTATTGTCACAGTTCAGCCAAAAGATACTGGAGAAGATGACATTGTGCTCTTAAAACAAAAGGTTGGTAATGATATATATAAATCACATCCTTTTTGTGTTTTAATGGGTACTAAAATTGGATTCCACAAAATTTGAATATTTCTATCATGTTATCTTAGAAGATGAATATAAAATATCAAAGGCAAATGGCTATAGATTTGTTAGTATCAACTTCACTTTAATCTCTTTGGTTCCTCAAAGATAGATCTATTAGATTTAGCAATTATAGACCCATCAATCCTGTTACCAGTTTGTACGAAATCACCACAGGTTGTTTTACTGTTTAAATAAGGTGCTGTGGGGGAAACCTCTGATCCATGTGTACAAGGAATGGTTGTCGTACTTGTACTGGGTACATAGCCAGTATTGATACTTATTGTGGACAAGCGGGCACCTACTCATAAGTAACACTCATTTACAACTCATTAGTTTATTCACTCTCTTCAATTCGTATGCATCCAATTTATATATTTTTGTTTGGAATAGTTAGAGCTTAGAACATGAGCATTATGAAATAAAGTGGTGTACAAACTTTGGGTGTTGGTTGGTGGAAAATAAAGTGGTAGATGATGTGAGGGCAAACAAATGTTACAGTTTAGTTCTGAAATTGGATTTTGAGAATGCTTACAATTACCAGTGTCAATGGGGGGATGTATGGTAGGGCAGGGCAGATAGTGTATTTGATTAGAGTGCAATTTTTATATTTTTAAGGAGGATTCTTCCACACATCATTTGATTTGGGAAAAGATTAGGCCTTGGCTGTATATTTGGTGCAAAGCTCATGGCCTCTTTCACGTTGTTTCTCCAACCGATATGCCGAGGGATTGCGAAGCTTTATTACATCGAGTTCCATTTTTTTATTCCATAATTGTTATATTTCATGTTCTTTTGTTTAGGAGAATGTCTCATCTTGATAATTGTTTGAATTAATTTTTTGGGTATAACCAAGGGTATCCCCCAACTCTATGTTACGGAACTAATCCCTTTTGGAGTACGTGGCTGCCACTCCCAACAAATGTGTGTTTTTAATAAAATTATTCTTTTATAAAAAATAAATTAAAGCACTTCTTGCCATGGCTCACAATTCTGTTCTACACAACAGGACCAAACATATGAAATTGCATATATTCTTTGTTAAAGATAGAATCCGTTCCAATGCTTTGCAAGTAAAGCACATCCCATCTAAGTTTCAAACAACTAATGTGCTCACCAAGTGAGATCAATCAAGATTTATTTCTCTCAGAAAGTATTTCAATTTTTTTATTTTTCCTCTCTGAACACCCACCCTTAGTTTCATGGGGTGTATTAGAGAATAGGACTAAGTTAGTTAGAATTAAAATAGAAACAGAAATAGAATTAGATAGCTTTAAGCTAATCTGTCTCTGTCTTAGTTAGGATCAGTTAGTTAGACTAACTATAGCTTAGCTAACTAGCTATCACGACTTTATAGATAGATGAGTCACACTTGTAATCGTTGACAAGTTTTCATTCTACAATGCAAAAGAAAATTTCTCTTTTCTCTCTCTCTCTAGCTTAGTTTTTTTCTAGTTGTACGTTTTACACTCCTATTGTAGAAAACATGGTAGAATTGCCCATTTGATGGTTTAGTCATGTGTGGAGGAGATCGTTAGAAGCTCCTATAAGGAGATTGTACTAAATAGTGGTTATTTCAATATCTAGAGGTAGATGGAGGCCAAGAAAAACCATAGGCAAAACAAATAGGAAAGATCTAGAGATTAATGCTTTGTCAATCGATCGGTTATATGATATAACATTGTAGCGTCGTTTGATCCTTGTAATTGACTTCACCTAGTGAGACTAAGGCTTGATTGTTGTTGTTTAGATTTACTGAACATCGAGTTCATTGATTTTATATGAAATTAGCATTCTGATTTTGAATGTCTGTCAATTGTTGTGATTGTGTAAAGTTAAAAGACGGTCAAGTTAAGTTGCAATCCAGATTGGAACAAGAAGAAGAAGCCAAAGCTGCTTTGTTAGGCAGAATTCAACGATTGACTAAGTTGATTTTAGTCTCCACAAAAGCATCACATTCAACAAGATTTCCTAACAGGCTTGGTTCTCGTAGAAGACATTCCTTTGGGGAAGAAGAGGTATTTCTCATTTTGCATTAGCTTTCTCCTCCATTCCCCTCCCCACAATTCCTGGATTTTGAATTACTTCTCAATATAGACTAAAGGGCTATTTTTCTTTGTTCACTAATTTTTTTAACTATCAATTCTTTTTGCAGCTTGCATATCTTCCATACAGAAGGCGGGATTTAATCTTAGATGAGGAAAACATTGATTTATATGTTAATGTGGTGGGAAATTCTGTAACAGCTGATGATTCTTTCAAGGAGGAGAAAAAGGCAAAGAAACACGGACTACTAAGATGGTTGAAGTCACGTGTAAGTTCCCCGTTGTTGTTTGCTGGTGCTTGGAAATTATGATAACATGATTGAAATATGTTATATTTCAATATATATAGCTTACATCTAATAATCATGACAAGGTTTGATTTGGGATCTTTCACTTTTATCATTTTAAAAGTGAAGGATGTTTACCATTTTACATATATTAGCAATTAAAACTCTAATAGGCTGTGCCAGACCATTATGTAATGTAATGCAACAAGTAGGTTTGGCAATGGCCGTTTATGCATTTCTTGGTATTATTCCTTTATTCTTGTTGAAGCTTTACAAATTGGTATGCATTTTCTTTCATTACCAAAACTACAACCAAAACCTTTTCCCAGTAGGTGAGGTTGGCTATATAGATCAATCAGCATCAGGTTGGCTATATAGATCAATCAACATCGTGTTCTATCAAAAAAAAAATTCCTCCTACAAGCCACTTAGGTCTAATTCCTTTTTAATGGTTTCATGCAGAGTTTTTTTGGGTCCAAATCTCCCTCTAATCATGGGGCTATCCTTCAGTCGATTAACTCTAATTATTCCTCCATTTTGCATTTTTTCTGTATTAGGATATATTAAAGTTCATTTTATTAGGTAATAGTTGACATTGAACAGTTTTAATCATCAGTCCAGCAGTTAATTGGCTGCATTTTATCACACAAAAATTCAAGCTTTCTCTGGTCCAAACATTTGTCACCTGATTATACTTTGTTGCGCCTTTACAATCATCATTTTGCTCAAACAACATTTGATGCATGCTGTGGTTGTTATTGATTAGGAACCTTGTTGGACGTCTTATGTTTCCCAAGTTGTATAATGGATCTTTTCATTTTGGGTAATCTTCACTAGTTAAACTCTATTTGTTTAAGATCATATTTTCTATTTTTGTCAGAAACGAGATAGTGCCTCATCAGGCATTAGTGATAAATCCAGTGGAGCAAAATCTACTAGCGCACCTTCTACACCTCAAGAAGAAATTGGTAATCACGCTGAAAGCTATCCATCTTCTGATCCTATATTAAAGGCAAGAGAGGATAAAGATATTGACGAGGATAGGTTTTTGGGACAAGAGAGACATTTGGTATGTAGTTGACTGCTTATGTTGTTTCTTGTTCCAGCTTTGGAAAAAATTCCAATTTTAAGTATTGAAACATCTCATATTCATTCCCTGCACTACATACATTGTTTTCATGTCAAAAAGTCTCTTAAATGACTTGAAAACCACTATGAACAACATCGACCTTGGCAGTAATAAATATGTTTTAGTATCCAGTTTTTCCCTCAAGTGCAGTTTAGTGCATAAATGTCCTTGTCTTACCAGGAAAGATAAAATTGAATCAAGGTGTTTTTTATGCCAATGTCCACATTGTTTATTTTGTTTGCAGCTAGTCATTACATCTTTTTTGTTTATATGTTGCCATTACTTTTTCATCTGGTGATCAGTTTAGTTTTTAGTTCTAGTGTTAGACCTAAACTAGTAACCATGTATTACCTTCAGTTTGAGAAATATCTGTTAGTTAGATCACTGTTATTTGTTGGAAGATATCTCTGGTTTATCTTAAAATGGATAAATATGGTGTTTACTGCCATTAAGTTCTCGGCAAATATGTGTGATTGATTACTCTATTTTACCTGGACATCAATATATTTACCTTGTGTCACTTTTTTGTTTTATAATTTTCTAGACAAACATCGAATCAGTTGACCAGATTGATCTTCTGAGGGAGCAGCACAAGATTTTATCTGAAGACGTAGCACTTCATTCAAGTGCTTTGAAGCGACTGTCTGAGGAAACAGCAAGAAATCCTCAGAACGATCAGATTCATGTATGCCTATTTCCTTTTTCTTTCTTTTTTATATAATGTGTTTGTGTGATTAGAACTATAAATGTGACTATTATACCTGAAAGTTGCATTTTTAATTTATTCAAAGGTGGAGATAAGAAGGTTGAAAGATGAAATTAAGGCGAAGAAAGATCAAATAGAATTGCTGGAGAAACAAATTTCTAGTAGTTCAATTGCTTCAGATGACATGGATCAATCAGGAGTATCACATGTATGTTCACTTTAAGTTATTGTTGCTTTGTTTCTTTCACATGTTACACAGTCAAACTTAATGCTGGTTGTTTTGTACAGAAGACTGTTGCTGAGATGATGGCACAGTTACATGAGAAGTCCTTTGAACTTGAGGTGACAATTACATACATCTTGTTAATATTTTCATCATATTCCATTAAACAGATAGTCCTGATAGAATTCATTTGACAAGTAGTACTCAGAAGCTCTTGTGGAACATGTAGGAGGTCAAATATTTATTGCATTGTAATAATTTCCAATCACAACAAGATAGATAGTTGTTATGTCAATGATTTGATATAATTGGAATTTTGAAGCCATGTTTCCAATCATGCAAGTCAATGTTGTTCTTGTTATGTAGCGTAGACCGTAGAGTCATAGACATTTCAACTGCCAAAATGATAATAGTGCATCAATATGTGGACTTGCTGATGATTGTTTTCTAATTGTGCTAATCAGGTCAAATCAGCTGATAATTGTATAATTCAAGAAAAGCTTAATCAGAAGGTGAAAAATCTAGCTTATATTACTTTGTATGAAATTCCTACTACGCTTTTCTATATTATTCTTATTAGCTAAGTGAATGATTTGGCATTATCAGATTTGTGAATGTGAAAGTCTGCAAGAAATAATTGCCTCTCTGGAACAGCAACTTGCAGATGCATTAGACTTGGGAAATTTCAATCACACTCTAACCAAAGGCTACAATGGTGAACTTAACCTTGACAAAGAAAATGCAAACTTTACCAATGAAGGGACCCTTTTGCAAGCACAGGTATTCCTTTACATTGTCCTATCTACCCTGAGTGCTACTACAGTTCTTAATCTTTCTTTCCTCTCTAGGGGTGGTTATAATTGGTCATTATTTTTCCAGAAGTTGTTCTTGAGAGGGTGCCTACAATATCCTTATAAATTATAATACAGCACTTTTTCCAAAATACTTGTATTACTTTTTTATTGTTGTGCAAAAGTTCTTATGAAGTGAGTATATCTTATTATGAGAGGCTGGAGAGTTTTAACTATTGGATCTTGTATGGATGATAAGATTGCAAATTACTTAAAAGCCACAAGAGTTTATGTTCATAGCACACTTGCCGATTTTTTGAGTTTTTTTAGTGTGCATGCGTGTTCAGGGAAGCACCTACTCTCGTATTTTGGTCGAGGAATAGTTCTATGTGCCTCATTTGGGTTTCTTTTCTGATTTTTATGAGCTTTTAGTTTGTGAAAGGAACCTTTTTTAGGAGGTCAAAGAAACCTTTTAAATGCAGATTATGTTTGAAATATCATTTTGTGCACTTAATTAGGTAAGCGAGTTAGAAGAGCTGAAGCAGAAGGTGGCAGAACTAACAGAATCAAAGGAACATCTAGAACTTCGGAATCAGAAACTGGCAGAAGAGAGTTCATATGCTAAAGGGCTAGCTTCAGCTGCTGCCGTCGAGCTTAAGGCATTGTCAGAAGAAGTTACTAAACTTATGAACCATAATGAGAGGCTATCTGCTGAACTAGCTGCTTCCAAGAATTCACCAACCCAACGTAAAACGAGTGGATTAGTCCAAAATGGACGAAGGGAAAGTCATGCTAAGCTTAGAAGAAATGACCAAACTGGATCAAACCCAAATATGAAGAGAGAATTAGCCTTGAGTAAAGAAAGGGAGCTATCATATGAGGATGCTCTTTCAGAGAAAGATCAGAATGAGGCCGAGCTACAAAGAAAGTTCGAGGAGTCTAAGCAAAGAGAAGCGTACCTGGAAAATGAACTTGCCAACATGTGGGTTCTTGTAGCAAAGCTGAAGAAGACACATGGAACTGAAACTGATGTTTGTAGCTTGACAAGAGAGAGTTTATAATTGGATGGTTTGGAAATTTGATCTGATTTTGTAGCAGTGGCTTTTGAGTTGATAATTACAATTTGCCTTGAGTTGGTGTGGCTTGAGAGAAAGGTCTATGAAGATTTCTTTTTGAAAAAGGTGTGCTTTTCTCTTCCTTGTCCTTTTTTGATCCAAATCAAGGATTTCTCATTTGTATATATCTAAATAATGTTCACTTTTACCTTTTCCTATCCTTTCATTAGATCTTCTTTTCATTAGGTTGGTATCTATAGAGAGACACCATTTAAAACATTGAGAGTAATGGCTTCAAATGTCATTAACAATAAAGTAGTATTTGCTTGTCCCTTTTAGTTCTGTTTATGCATCTTAAATAAGTGGACAAATTATTGACAATGCTGATGATGTAGAATACTGAACCTTCAACATTGAACAAAGTACTTCAGTTAGATATCATTCCTAGCACTCTCCTGTTCTTTAGGGATGACAAAAATATTCGTCTCGTGAGTATCCGCTAAAATAACTGCAATGGGTACCCACAAAAATAGTTTAACGATAGGAACAAATATTATGATACCCGTAGTATACTTTTTTATTATTTTATAATTATACATTATCTATTTTATTATTATTTTATAATGAACTTTAGTGATTAAAATATTATAATATATTTAACATGTATATAAAATTTTATTATCCAAGTAGTAATAATAATAATAATTATTATTATATATAAATATACATTTAAATCGAAAAACCCATTGGGTATATGTGCATATCTGCACAGGTACCTGTTGAGAAGAACTTTGGAAGGAGTTGGAGACTTCCAGTTTTGTTTTTATAAAAAGGCAGAGAAATATTTGAAGCCAATAAAGTAACTTCATTGCATTCTTATTTCCAACCCTTCCTCATTTTTTTAGCACACATAATTGATTATCCCACTTAACATAATTAAATTTTCTCTTTATCCTCACAGCCCCACAGGTATTTGTGATTTATTGCAGTGAGATTTTTTACCTCTTTAGTAACCTTAAAATGACAAATAATGATTAATTGTCTTCCTGTAAGAAGAAAATAATAATTATTTTTGATCTCCAGTTTGAACTTTTAAAATTTGTCTCTTTATCTAGTTTGGGAGGACTGGACCAGACGGTCTGACCGGATTTGAAAATGACTCTAGTTTGCAGTCTCAACTGAATGAAGGTTGAACTGCTTTGAATGGAGAAATTCTGGTTCAACCGTTCAATTATATTAAACCCGGTTAAATCAGAGTAACCCGGACGATTCACTTAAAATAATAAAAAAACGGAACACTACTATAATATTTTGTTTTACTCCCGTCTAAAAAAAATGAGAAAATATTACTTCAATATAATTATACATAATTATTAATTATATAAAATTTTACATTTATATATTTATAAGTAAAAATTATTACTCATATATAAAATCAGCTAGTCCGACTAAACGGTTTAAACTAATTAAACCTAATACAAAACCTCTTACAATTTAACGTCCGACTAGAGTTTCACAATATTCCGTTTTATCTTAAATGCCTTCCCTCCTATAATTCCAAAATCTTGCAAAACCTAACAAGTGAACTATGAAAATGTTAATGAGCAAAAAGAATATTAAGCTTAAAAACATTGATAGGGTGTTAGTAGGTAAGACTTGGTATAGATTATGACCATAATTTCGATAAATATAATGTAATCTCTATAATCTCTACCACACTTGATAGGGTGTTAGTAGCATAGTATATACATCTCACTTCTACTTTGTTTTGGTCATACTTTTTTTAAAATTATTTTCTTCATTTGAGAGGGTTGTTCACCATCTTTTAATCCCATTTAAGAGTTTCAGTAAATAAATAGAGAAATATCGAAAGACAATTATAACATGTTTCTCTATTCAACTTTCTCTTTTCTCCGTTATGGTCCCATCTTCCTCAAACTCATGTGAGTAAGAAGTGAGTGTAATGCTATATTACTCTTAATTGTCTATGTTCAAGTCATAAGTGCTTATGTTTTAAATAAAACATGGTTCATAGGGATTATAATTAGGCATAACCCATTATACCTGTAAAGATTCAAGAGTGATATGTATCTTATGCTACGAAAAAGGCTAAGTCCATTAATATCTGTGGAAATAATATATATAACCATAAAAGTGGATTGAGATAAAATAGGGTCATACTTCTCAAGTAATTTTACTCGCAACCTATATATTTAAAAATACATGACGAGTTGGTGATTCTTTAAACTTCCTTTTCTATATCTTGCAATTTTAGGGTAAACAAGTCAATAAATATCAAATATAAATTACATATTTCAACAATGTTATTTATCTCATTCAATTTTTTTTTTTGATAATTATTTTATATTTTGTTATTCTACTATTTTGTAGTGTTGTGAGAATCAGACTGTGCTGGACAGTCCGACCAGTCTAATTGCTGACCGGACTTGAAAACGGCTCTGATTTACAGTCTTAACCGAATGAGAGTTGGACCACTTTGAACCGGAGAAATTTCGGCCGACCGTGTTGAACCCGGTTAAACTAGATTAACCGAATTAACCCGAGAAGTAAACAGGACGATTCACTTAAAAATTAAAAAAAAATGGAATATTACTCTAATATTTTGTTTTACTCAAATCCAAAAAAGATGAAAAAATGTTACTTCAATGTAATTATACTTGATTATTAATTTTATATTATACATAATTATATATTTATAGATAAAAATTAATAATTATGTATGAAATCACCCAGTCAGGTCGAACGGTTTAATCATTTAAACAGGCTAAACCTAATATGAGATTTCTCCGAGTTTGACGTTCAGCTCAGGTTTCATGACATTGCTATTTTGACTTTTTAAGCGATCGTGTAACTAATAACAAAATTTAATCATAACCGTTTATGTATGATTATAAGACTGGGGTTTGTTATTCTCACAATGTAAAATGAGAATTGTCAGCATCATTGAATGACTCGATGGTAGGGGATATATAACTATGGGATTTTAGATTGGAGAATATTTATCTCAAAATATAAGCTGTGACATTTAATTAACACTAGGATTTCTAGGTTATTTATCAATATCATGATGTGCATTCGTAAAATGATTCTGACCCTTTAATTTTCTAATTTTATAAAGCCAAACTAACACATTTTAGTCAGTTAGATCATGCAAAATCCATCATATACTTAACCGATTGAAACATCAACTAGATTTGTTGTTGATTTGATCTTCAAATTGATTCTCAAATGATTGATCAAAATTTAGGGTGTAGAAATGGATATAGTTCTTTATATATAAACATATTTCTCTTACAATGAATAATAATTAAAAGACAATTATTTGAGATTAATCAAATGGTTATTACACTTGAATCATATATTAACAAACCAAACCAAATTCTGTTAATACTCTATTGAAAACAAATCAATAATAAAATTGCAAAGCACCAACACACAAAAGAGAACACCATAGCAAATTTTAGTTTTCAAGAATTTTCAGTGATCAATTGATAGAGTTATATGATATTAAGTATGAATGTTTGGTTCGACCCTGACCGACGATTGCGCTCTCCTCTTCCTCAATATGGTTGAACTCCACTTTGTTTAGCCGATTGGTTCTGAACAGTGATTTAAATTGTGGATCAAGTCACATGATGTGCTCATAATATTGTTGTTATAGTGACTATCACAACTACATCATACTGTATTTAGGTCACACCAAACCATATCAGGTCACATCAAATTTAAAAATATTTTGTAATTATAAAATAATTTACACTACAATGACCGTGATAACTACAATCACATTAACAACAACTATAGTTTAAAACACTAGTGCTCAAACAACACAAAAAGTTAATTGTGAAATTAGATCTAAGATTTTCTCTATTGTGCTTACTCAACCCCGAACCCGAAATCCAAAACCCGAATTCGAACCTGAATTAAGTGGGGTTAGAAAAATGATACCATCCCCAAACTCGTCAGGTTTTGGGTAACCCGAACCCGAAAAAACCCTAAACGAAACATATTTTTTTATATATAGTGTGAAATTTATATATATATATATATATATATATATATATAGCTTATATATATATATGTGTGTGTGAAATATATATATATATAGCTTTTATATATGTATTTATGTGTAATTTTATAATTTTACATATATTAATCGGGTTTAGAGTATAGTATTAACAATACCAAACCCGAATAATTTGAACTCGGATAAAACCCGAACCCAATCACACGGGTTTTCCCCGTTAAATTCAGGTTGAGTTTGGACGGGTACCCGTGAGTTTGGTTTTCATTGCCATCCCTACAATAACCGAAAGTGTGCATGCAGTGTGAAATCCAAGTGAGAGGCCGCATTTACTGTGAGAGTATGGAATTGTGCACATGTTTTTTTTTATCTCTACTTTTTTGAATAATATTATCTCAAAATTTAAAGAAAGATTTTGTTTCTTTATGTGGAATGAATTTATAACCTTTTGTTGTTGATAATCTTATCATTCAACTAGTATCCATAAGCAAGAGAAGTTATTCAAGAACGTTATTAAATGATCTTTAATCTTGAACTATACCTAATGCAATCCATTTACAAAGAAATTGAAAAGGTACTTATGTGAATTATATCTAATGCAAAATTTAAACATGCATGAACTCAACAGAACTCTCGTTGGACCTGCTCTCCCCTAAGACATTTATTCTCACTATAACTGGAAATCTCAAAGTGAAGAACAAAGGAAAGGAAGAAGATATTACCTAGAGGTTTAACAAACATGAAGTAGAAGACAAAACCTCTTTAACAAGGAGCAAGGCTGGGTAGGTGGAGAACTGAAGGAGGAGGTCTCCTCTATTTATAGAGGAACGAGGAGAAGACCCTTACACGATCCATATCCCCTATATACCATCCCGACCATCCAAGAATACCCGACTATTCATCCAACGACTAACATGTAAATCAAAGGGACAAGATATCAACCGGTTGATACAAGTCTGCATCTCGACCATATAAAGACACTCGAGTACAATACTCATGATGTTTCCAAGATCGAGGCGCCCTATTAATGCGCTAGAGAAAGGACTTGGGGGCAAGCCATGCGTCAATAAGCACTTCCCCTCCACTAACCATACATATTCCCAAGCATCCTCATCCAACCACGTGCTACAGATCTTCTGAACATCTAAGACGACCTTACAAATAATACTTGGTCCAATAAATGGCATGACAAGTCAACCATTGGCCATATTTTCAAAATATTTCAGCTCCACAATATTTCATAATCGCCCTTATTGTTGTCCTAAGTACTAAAAAATATTCAACCCTAGACATTCAAATCTACTGGCACGTCCGTCTTCCTGCCATACCATTATATTATGGGCAATAGTTCCATCCTGGTCCAAGACTGGCCTTGGCTGGATATGTCCACCATGATTCAATCATTTACTAGGCATAGAAGGTCTGGTCCTGTGCGAGTAGTGATCATGTAAGGATAATCGATCAATCCAAATAAAGGACAAAGTTGACTAGACAAACATTGAGAAGCAATATAGGGGACCACACCTCCTGCTATCCGACTGTCACACCACCCGTACAAGATTATCACTTTGCCTGAATAGCACAGACCTTTACCACAACTACACATATATGCCGCCTACACCATGTACCACCTTATCCCATACGGCAAGAATAGTGTAGTATACAACTCTGAGGGCTAGGACATGCTATAAGTTAACCATCCTTATAGTACATACATACTAGAGCCACTTGACATGGTTAAAGCAATTCATACTTTCCTATACAAGATGGTCGGTCATGGCAACAACATTTACGAGAGAATATTTCATGTAATTCTCCTCTATAAATAGGGGAGACCCCCATAAGGAAGTTAACACCAAATATTCTTTGTCACATTCTTGCATACTATTCTCTGTACACACATTTCTCTCAAATACTGATTTAAGCGCCGAAATATCTTTTCGGGTACTCCCCCAAACTCCCCCAGAACTGAAGCAGCATTCAAACAATCCATGTGTAACGACCCGATTTCTACCCTTGAAATTTTTTTCATTCATTTTAATTCCCTCTTACATACATTCATCATCTTAATTAAAACCTTCAGGAATCATTCCTTAAAAATATTCTTTACACCTATTATATTATCATATAATTTAAATTGCGGAAAAACATAATTCATTCATTATTATTCCCATTGGGTACTAAGAGCCCAAAAGTTATAATACTCCAAATATAACAATACCCATGGTTACGAATACCCAAATAAATGTCAGCCATGGTTACAATCATTCAAATCCACAAGTAGTCATTTAAAGTACAAAAATGCAAATAGTGAATCCAACGTATAAAGCTCCTAAAGCTCCCGAACTAGCATACTCCATTCGTCTATTTACCTGCAATGGGATTATCAATGACAAAAGTACAAAACACACAAAGGAGTAAGTCGTTAATTCAATAAACGTCATTATAAGATAATCCACATTAGAAAAAGGGTTAGTAAACCATTTTCGAAATTCATTTTGTCTTGCTGCATAACTTGAGCCAAAGTCGCTACACCCCTCAGGGTTAGCTAAAAGCAGAATCCCGTTTCTCTTAAAACAAATCACGCTTATATACTCAAGCCAGAGTTTACGCTTCTATACTCAAGCCAGAGTCGCTAACCATTCATGGTCGGCTAAAACATATTTTCCTTTCATCGATCTCCTCATAAATCATTTTCATGCTTCTATACTCAAGCCAGAGTGTATGCTTCTATACTCAAGCCAAAGTCGCTAACCATTCATGGTCGGCTAAAACATATTTTCCTTTCATCGATCTCCTCATAAATCATTTTCATGCTTCTATACTCAAGCCAGAGTGTATGCTTCTATACTCAAGCCAGAGTGTATGCTTCTATACTCAAGCTAGAGTGTATGCTTCTATACTCAAGCCAGAGTGTATGCTTCTATACTCAAGCCAGAGTGTATGCTTCTATACTCAAGCCAGAGTCGCTAACCATTCATGGTCGGCTAAAACATATTTTCCTTTCATCGATCTCCTCATAAATCATTTTCATGCTTCTATACTCAAGCCAGAATGTATGCTTCTATACTCAAGCTATAGTGTATGCTTCTATACTCAAGCCAGAGTGTATGCTTCTATACTCAAGCCAGAGTGTATGCTTCTATACTTAAGCTAGAGTCGCTAACCATTCATGGTCGGCTAAAACATATTTTCCTTTCACCGATCTCCTCATAAATCATTTTCATGCTTCTATACTCAAGCCAGAGTGTATGCTTCTATACTCAAGCCAGAGTCGCTAACCATTCATGGTCGGCTAAAACATATTTTCCTTTCATCGATCTCCTCATAAATCATTTTCATGCTTCTATACTCAAGCCAGAGTGTATGCTTCTATACTCAAGCCAGAGTGTATGCTTCTATACTCAAGCCAGAGTGTATGCTTCTATACTCAAGCCAGAGTGTATGCTTCTATACTCAAGCCAGAATGTATGCTTCTATACTCAAGTCAGAGTCGCTAACCATTCATGGTCGGCTAAAACATATTTTCCTTTCATCGATCTCCTCATAAATCATTTTCATGCTTCTATACTCAAGCCAGAATGTATGCTTCTATACTCAAGCCAGAGTGTATGCTTCTATACTCAAGCCAGAGTGTATGCTTCTATACTTAAGCCAGAGTCGCTAACCATTCATGGTCGGCTAAAACATATTTTCCTTTCATCGATCTCCTCATAAATCATTTTCATGCTTCTATACTCAAGCCAGAGTGTATGCTTCTATACTCAAGCCAGAGTCGCTAACCATTCATGGTCGGCTAAAACATATACTTCTTTTTCATTCGTTTCACCATAAATCATTTCCGGTAAATCCACGCCCACATTAGTATAAACACACCCATATATGTTTATACTAAATACGTGATTTACACTCAATCATCTCATAACCAGAAAGTACCAGATACTTTCCTTTCCGTAAATCTACGCCTACTTTAATGTAAACACACCCACGTATGTTTATATCAAATGCGTACTTTACGTATCAATCATTGCATAATCAGAAAACTCACATTTTCGATTCCAAATGCTCAATTAAAGACTTATCCTTACCTCGGTGAGTGTTGGGTTTGGTTCTTGACAACTTCTCAAGTTCCACCGACACCGCCTCCAACTTTAGGATCTTTCCTCATCCCACCATATAACACAATGTTAGTCATTTATTCCAAATATCACATAAACAACTTATATTGCATTATTTAACCATACAAGATATTCATCATATTTTCAATGTTGCTAAACTATTTTCATCATAAGTTTACAACCATCTAAAACATACATATTCATCTCATATTTCAACATTAGAACGTAAACTCATTTTCTACCTTTAGCATTTTACCAATTTTCCACGTTAACCACATTTGGAGAAGAGTTTACCAATTTTCATGAATCAACCCACAAACCTTTTCCATTCTCTAAATACTAACTCTAAACTAAGAGTTTACAAGAGAAAAACACATAAAACGAACCATAACTCCAAATGATGAGTTTCCATGATTTCTCACATTTGGAGAAGAGATCCAACATACCCAAAATGAGTTTAAGAGAGAAGAAGAGAGTTAGAATCAAGAGTTTTACCTCTTCTCAAGCTCTTAGGTGAGTATCAAAACTCCTTGCCCTTGGAAAAGCTCTCTTCTCTCACCTCCCTTCAAAGTTTTTAACCTTAAAATGTGTTTGGGTTTCTGTTTTAAAGAGGGGTCGTCGGGTTGTAATCGATTACCAACATGGTGTAATCGATTACAACGTGAAAAATGCGCATATCTGATGCTTTTAATACGATGTAATCGATTACCAGGAGTGTGTAATCGATTACACTGTGTCAGATTCACATATCTGATGCTTTTAATACTATGTAATCGATTACTAGCAGTGTGTAATCGATTACCGGAAGTGTGTAATCGATTACCAGAAGTGTGTAATCGATTACCAGAAGTGTGTAATCGATTACCAGAAGTGTGTAATCGATTACCAGCAGTGTGTAATCGATTACCAGCAGTGTGTAATCGATTACCAGCAGTGTGTAATCGATTACCAGGAGTGTGTAATCGATTACACTGTGTCAGATGCACATATCTGATGCTTTTAATACGATGTAATCGATTACCAGAAGTGTGTAATCGATTACACTGTGTCAACAGCCCAAAATTGCCATTTCTCGCCCAGGCGAGACAACTCTCGCTCAAGCGAGGCTTCCAGGACTGTTACTATAATTTTAAAGATTAAAATTTGGGGTGTTACACCATATCCCAATTCCAGTCCTCCAACTCTGCAACCTTCATAGACAAAGAACATTGTCGTTGGTGGAGTGATAAAATAAGTTGTTTTTTTTGTGTCAATTAACAATTGATATGTTTATATCTATTTCTCATTCGTGTACGGCATGGCCCGTTCTCTTTTACATTTACATAGTTACATACAATAAACATGGACAATCATAACCACAATGACAATTTTAAATACTTGGCTGAAAGTTTCGTTGTACCAATTAAGTGGGTTGGAAATGCTTCTATGCGGACATTACAAACGATATAAACGATGCTCTAGTTAGCAGCATAATTAGAAAATAATACATGCTAAGAAAGACACTAAGGAGAGTGTACATACAGTGAGAAAACCAAGTGAAAGATGACACATTTATTGTGAGAGTTCGGAATTGTGAATATGGTTTTGATCTCAGTTTTTTGGAAAAACAAATTATATTTCTAAATTTAAAGAAATAATTTTTTTCCATGTGCAACGAAGTTATAGCTTATCTATTATATTATAAGAAAAAAACGTTATTGACACATCATCATGGACACATGTCAACTTCTCATTTACTTTTTTGCCTCCAAAATTGGTCCATATTCTTATTATGTACCCTAACACATTGTACTAAATCTATATAAAAAAACTAAAAATCAATTAATTATCATTGGACACCTCCATCATCTACCATGGATACGCATACGCTGAATCATTTGACAAATACAAAATTCATTTATTCTAAACCATTGATTTCACTTCATTTGATCCTTATTTTTTTCAAACCCTCATTTCTTTTGGTTTAACTCTTGCTCTCTCCTCATCACTGATTTCATCTTCTCCATAGACAATTTCAAACTTCTAATCAATCAAACTCTCACCAACTCCTTTTCAATCTATTTTGGTTTCAAATGATTGGAAATGTTAAGAAATTCAGTCTATTGTATTATCAATTACTTTTTATAATGACTTTGAATATTATACACAACTTATCAATGATTATCTATATATTTCATTTTATTTTATCAAATTATTACACAATGTTACTAATATATATCTTTAATAAGATTGATAATTACGAGTTTCAAATATATGTCAAAATCAATTTGTCTCATATGAACGTGCGAATAATATGTGTATTCTTAACCATACAGCAAAAAGTATGGTTAAGAACAACCTCCCACACAGGTTAAGACATCTCACTTTGTACAACCTCTCACACAAGATAAAAATACATTCATACTCATTGTTCATTACCCAATATAATATTTAATAAGATATAATGATAATAACATTTAATATATATACTATATATAAGAAAAAAAGTTTCACTAATATTCATTTTCACATGTGTCACAACCACATTCATTTTTTCTCGTCCAAAATTTATAGGCCAGCATAATAACAGAGAGAAAATAGTAATTACTAAAAGGAATATCATATGCTTGACATTTGGGTTTTTCAAGGGCACTTTTGTCATTATATAATGAATTTTTTAATATCATTGTAATGTAAATTGTATGATATATTTCTATATGTATGTATTTAATATTGTTGGAGATACTTTAGTCATTTCCTCTCTACTCTATTCATCTCATTACGAGTAACATATGTGTTTTTAACTATTAAAATATACGAGTCATGTGTTTGTTCTTAACAATACGAATGCACATGTAACATGTGTATTTTTAACCATGTGAATGTATAAGTAACATATGAATTTTAACCATGTGAATGTATGAGTAACATGTGTGTTATTGACCATGTGGAAAAAATACCGCCTAATGCATATGCACGGGTAATTAGTATTAATAATTGTGGGTTATGATAATCCATATGAAATCTATATATTATATAAGAAAACTAACTCCTTTTCAAATTAGCTATGACATGTGTCATCACCACAATCACTTTTTTCCCTCAAAAAATCTTTCTCCATTTCCCCCAACATTGTCAATCTATACATATTCATTTCATTTAAGTTTTCTCCTCATATGTGATATTTGATAATGTGTTTTTAAATAATTCAAATGTCAATAATATAATGTTTCTTCATTGTTTTAAAAAGAGATGTGCAACTGCTCATTGAAGTTAACCTAATATATTCTTTTATTTTTGAGTCTATGTTATGGTAAAAACAAAACTTTATTGTTATTTAATTAAAATATACTATGAATACAATTTTTCTTTATCTTATACTTTCATTGAATTTATTAACCATTACATATGTTATATATTTATTAAAAAATGACACCATAACTTTTTAATTCTCTCTCTCAAATGTATCGCATAAGTTAATTAAAGATAATAAAATGTCTTAAATTCTAACCTTTTTTTACATCTACACAATTTTTTCAAGTACTAAAATGTTCATTTATATGAATTATGGATAATTATGAAATAATAACGGTTGAGGATAATTACTTTTGAGATTTAAGAGTAATTAATGTGAACAATGAAAGATAAAATTTCAAATAAAAATACATTGCAGAAAACTAACAAGAAAAGAAAATTCATAAGGGAATAGAAACTACTAGATGAATAATGACAATAAATTTTGTTATACTATTGTAATTTGTTATCGAATAAGTGAATAAATATCGACATCGTTGAATAAATATCGCTGACCACTTGTAAACTAATAATTAATAATTACTTTGAATAAATAACATCGACCATTAGGAAAGAAATAAAACTAGTGAACATAAGGGAATAGAAACACATATTGTCATTTAATGTGGTGCTTATGGGTGATGATGGTATTCAAGTTAGAAAATAATGTATAATAATCACTACATGCAAATTAGTATGTCTGCTTTATTTTAAAAAAAATCTAAAAAATTTAATCATTATCTTTAAAATATTTTAACAGCTTTAATCCTAAATAATTTAGGCCTCCATTATTTTGAAAAAAAATCGAACTATATAATTACAACTTCCTTATTTCAATTGTCATTTATTACTAAATTTCATTTCTATCTATTAAAATATTATTTTCGAAGTTGTCATACTAAATCATTAAACCCGTAAAATACTAATCATTAAATTATTAAAAAAATATGAAATAATAAACTAATTATACTAACAACTATTAAGAAATAATATCTAAGAAGTAAAATAAATTATAAACAAGTTACATTAAGAAATTATCACAATAAATAATAAAATTAAACAAGTTTTCCATATGTACGTCTATATTAATAATGCAAAGTTTTACATTAAGAAATATAAGTTTTTATTATATTTATTAGTTAGTCAAATATATAGACTACAAAGCATGAAAATCAATCAAGAAAGTACAAAAGTGTATGGGTAACATGTATTTTTTTAGCAATGCGAATGTACGGATAACATGTGTGTTTTTAACCATGCGAATGCACTCGTCACATGTGTCTTCTTAACAATACGAACGCACATGTAACACGTGTGTGTTTAATCATGCAAATGCACAAATAGCGTGTGTGTTCTTAACCATATGAATGCACATGTAATGTATGTTCTGAATCATACGACAAAAATATCATCTCGTACAAATGCACGTGTCACTTGCTATTTAGTATTAATAATTGTGGGTTATGATAATTCATATGAAAATGTTTACAACAAATATATGAAAATGAATATATATGGAATGTGTATAATGATTCCTTTATGAAATCATGAATGACCATTAAGTATAATAATTGTATGAATCTTAAAGAATTATACATGAATATTGCTAAACGGTAATGATGAAGAATGATAATTAATTGTTGGGTATACTTTTAAACATATGTACATGATGATCAATAGAAATGAATATATAAGGAATGTGCATAATGATTTCTTTATGAAATCATGAATGGTCATTAAGCTCCACTTATAAGAATTGATTTAGGGAAAATGAAGAAAGATCATTTTGGTTTCATGATTTCTATCAATTCACGCCAATTCATAACCACGCCAAATTCTCATAACCATTTACTAATCAAAATATGAGATATTAATATGAATTGCTTTTAGAATATTATAAGTATTGAAAACTCCACTTTTGAGAATTGATTTAGGGAAAAATGAAGAAATATAAGAATTGATATAGGAAAAATGAAGAAAGATTTTTGGAGGGAAATGTGTGATTGTGATGATGACACATGTCATAGTCGATGTGACAAAGAGTTAATTTTGTTATAATTTTAAACATATGTACATGGTGAGTAATAGAAATGAATATATAATGAATGTGCATAATAATTTCTTTATGAAATCATGAATGGGCATTAAGCTCCGCTTATAAGAATTAACCATATGAATGCACGAGTAATATGTGTATTCTTAACCATATGAATGTATATATAATATGTATGTTCTTAATCATACAACGAGAAAATACCATCCCGTACAAATGCACATATAACTTGCTAGTTAATTAATATGTATTGAAAATAGAAAATGAATAAGTCACTTAGACTAATTATATATATATATATATATATATATAATTATCAATATAGTTAATAATCCTCCTTAATTCATATCAACATGCCTAAAAGATTATTATAAAAAGGACTACGAGTCGTACAACTTTTTTATGTCAAATAAATCCATCAAATTCTAATTTTTTTAGTGTTAAATATTAATCATTACTTACCAAATTTTAAGCATTAATTAGTTAATTTAATATAAAGTGTACAATAATGACAATATAGTTAAAATAATGCTACAAATTTTTTAATTTAAATTTAAATTAAAAATACAAATGCTAAAATGCATTTAAGTTTTTACTATTAAACTGCCTAAATTTTAAAATACAACAATATAATTGATATATGATTTTGTATTAATGAAATATTTATCATTAGTTTTTCTTATATCCTTATATTGAAAGTTTAAAGGTGACCAATATATTGTCTACCATTTTAAGAAAATAGAGAAAAACAATAGTGGTGTACAAAATTAAAGTATTAAACTTTTTGTAATGCTTTATTATTAAGGTTGAAACTTTATTCTCTAGGAAATACAGTCTTCCTAAAAAAACTATAAAATTGCAGGTTTCACATAGTCACAACAACAAATATAACTATCTTATCCTCCGTTGTACACACATGAGCTTTGTGCCTCGGCGCAAAAAATTTTGCAGTATGGATAACAGGTACGAGAGCATTCGTCAAAGGTTTGTTCTATATTCTTACAACTCTCAGCACTGCCAACACCTGCATGTATTGAACGAGTACTTCATATTATCAGCGAAAGATAATAATGAACGGTAAAAAAACTAATAAGTAAATAACAGTCAAAAGATTAAATCTCTTACAATTCGAGAAAAACAGAAACCCAAGAATGATGAATGTGATAAATTTATGTGGAGCCATAAGAAGACGTGTTTGTGTCATTTCTGTGTAGTCTATGAAAATAAGTTTGATATGTTTCAAATGATTATTTCAAGTATATATAGGGACATATTAGCAAATTATGCATCAAATATTTTCAACAAACCAGAGTAATTACCAATAAGGTGTTTTTTTTCATGGTGTCAGACCCCATTATATCCTAAGAAATGTAAAATATCAATGGTTCGATTCTAAGAGCGATATTTATTATGAGAGACAATCAAATACATCAAAGACAATTAATTCCTTACAAATAAGGTAAAAAATATCATTGGTATTACCAAATATAGCTTATTTTTGTTAACAAACTTATCACTAAACTAGTATACATAACCAAGAGAAGTTATTGAAGGATGTTATTAAATGGTCTTTCATCTTGAATTATATATAATGCAATTTAAATATGTATGAAAGAATGTATTTAAGCCCTAAAGTTAATAGATTCATTGGATACCCAATGTCTCGCAATTACATGTATGAGACCGATGTCACAAAATAGAAGAACGAGACGGAACAGAGTAGTACAATAACTAGATTCATCCATACTTATTGTCATCCTTAGTAAAATGTAAAATGTAATATAAAAGTTAATCTAAGAAAATGTTATCTAAATCTTAACTTTTTGTTGTCATGAAATCTTCCTTTGACTTTTATGTTCATCAAAACATGCTATGCACACTTTATTTAAATGTAACTTTCAATATGAAGTATGTAGAGCTCCGTTTGCCACAAATGAGAAATAAATATTGAATTAAATTTTTTGATAATTTGTTTTTGTAATGAAATTTAATTTAATTTTTTAACAACGTGGTTGTTTCTCATTGGTAGCAAAGTGACTAGTACAAAGTAGTAGATTCAAAAGTTTTTTGTTTTCTATACATGCACTTTGGATTCACTATTAATATTTTTTTGGTAAGAAAATTCAATATAATCAAATGCTGGTTATGATATATAATTATTATGAAGTCAGATCAATAACATTAGCTAATTAATTAGACAATCTCCAAGCAAGTTTTTATTACCCTTTGAACGAAAAGATGCAATGTAACAAAAATACCAAGGGTTTGAATGGAAATTGGGAAGAAAGGAGGGATAAAAAATGGTATGTTGAATACGTAAGGTTTAATAATTTTCCCCCTTATCTTTTATTCTTTAAAACTTATTGTATAAGTAAAAATTGAGGATTATATATCAAATGTCACTAGATTTAGATATTTTTATTCAATCATACAAAATTATGGATAAATGAATAGAAATATGAACCATAAGATTTAAGCGAGTTGGTGAAACGATCCAGTACTACATATGTCATGTGATAAAAATGTATGTGCAATGTTATATGAGACTGAATGTTGAGCGATAAAATATTAATAAGATAATAGACTTTATCTAGAATGGATAAGAATATTGTGTTGAATGAGTAAACATATTAGACAAAATAAAATTAGAAATGAATATATTAAGAATAAAGTCGAAATAGCTTTTAGAGGAATAGGGAGACCAAAAAATTAAAAACCATTGTCGAAATGATTAAGAAACAATTGGAGATCAATATTTTATGAATGAACATGATTTATGGTAGAACATTATGACACATATGATTCATCTAATAGTGTTAGGAGTATTCCCTAGCCCTTCTTATACATCAACAAATTAAACATAATTAATTTACTTTTCATATTGAAGGAAAACTACGTTGCTAATCTTAATCAAACGATGATAAAACCCTCAAACAAACACAAAGAGAATATATAATAAAAGATAGAGCCCAAATAAATTATATGTTCACTGTTATATGCTATTCCCTTTATATTGAGTTTGAATCTTCTCCGGTACTAGACAGTCCAATATTGGAACATTGAGGCCCAAAATAATTTAAAGATTAAAAAAAAAACTTTAATTAAAAATATACGCCGCTAATTTTTTTTAAAATTACACATGACACAATCTCTATATATACTGGAGAGCTAGTACGGTAGAAGATCTAAATTCTTTATATCCTATGATAAACTATCATCTTATTAATAGAAGTTAATATATTTTGTAAAGAGGTGATTTTTTTCTTATTGAAAGTAAAATAAATGATACATAATATTGGATATAAAACATCTAAGGGATCCACAAGTGAAAAATACATACTCTTCATTTTAGTCATCCAATCTTGAAAAATCCAATTATTTAGATGTACTCACCAATTCAAATCATTGGATTTCCCAAGAATGAATGATTACGATGTAGAGTAAGAGTTTTTCCACTTACTATTGGAGTAAGTGGATCTCTCCCCTATTAAAATAATTCACCCTTTAATTTTGACAAATTAAATGTAACCCTAAACCATACTGAGTTTGATGTTCAAGTCCAATGTCCCCATATATTCAGATTGACCTGGACCCCCATGAACAACATTTCCTGCATTTCCACTTGGTCCTTCAGATTGTTCATCAATCAGTTGCAAAAGGTTCCGAGTAGGGTCCAATTGGGAAATCAAGTCTAAGGTTCTATGTTCTGGCGAAGCAAAATGGTAATTATCATAATCATCATCATCATCATCGATTTGCATCGTATCGAGCCTCAGGTTTGTGATAGAGAATGTGTTTTCCGGAGAAGTGTAACCTGATCCAATTTCAGATTCATTTCTGTGCTGAACAACACTTCGTGATGGTGCAAAGTTCGATTTGTTAGCCTCAACCATCGGTGATGGTGATGGTGATGGTGATGGTGGTGATAATAATATTAATGGTTGCTCCAATGCAGGTTGAGGCTTATATTGGTGAATGATCTTTTGTGAACTGCGACAAGGTTCATTTTCTCTTTGATGTTGAATCAGCATGGCACGATTAGAAAAGGGTTTAAAGCATTCAATGCATTTGTAGGTTTTGCTGTTTCCTGCAGAACCAGAATCACTAGGGTTTGTGGCTATGAGATTATTTGAAGCCATTTCTAAGAAGAGATTATGTTTTATCAAAGTGAAGAGAAGAAAGAAATTGTGAGAAAGAAAATTGAGGTATGAGTATTTATAATGAGTGCCATGGAATTAGATCTTAGATTTAATAATAAAAACATATTGATATATAAAGAAAGATTTTCTCATGTGATATGCAATTTGCTTTAGAATCTTGCACTTCAACTTATAACCAAAACTAGAGAAACTAAATTGGAATGTTATTAAATGATTTTTAAAATATGGAATATATATAAGGCTAAATTTATGATAAGCTCACTTTAGGATATATTCGTGAGTTGCTTTTCATGAGAAGGAAAACAAATGGAAGAATTTAGAATTATCTTAAAATAATATATAACTCTCGAGTTTTTCTTTATTATTCAAAATTAACTTGTAAACCACCATTAATGTATAAGTGACCTATGAAAAGGAATTTGCATAAGGAGGTAATACCCAATGACCCAAAGGTTTCACTTTGATTCACTATGATATTTTCATTGGTAAATTAATTTCGAAGTGCTAATGTAAACTTTATGTGAAAGTAGGTGAGAAAGAAGCCTTGTGATTTTTTGGAAATATCATATTTATTATCATGCATCTTCCAATATTTGATTATCATTGACTTTTAAATAAAAATAATGCAAATAAATAATGAATAATAAACTGACTATATATAAATTTTTACACCAACTATCCATATATATTACACTCTATGTATAATACATGAATGATTAAGATTAAAAATTAGTTATTGGTTATATGATTGTCATGTGTATTTATATTTTAATATTAATCATTCAAAGAAAGAAATATATATATATATATATATATATATATATATATATATATATATATATGACTCAAGTGAGAATAATGAATAATTTGGGCCTTATATTGACTAGCATGTTGCCGGTCAACCCGCTTTTCTATTGAGTGAATTATAATTGATTTGTATATTTTTATTACATTTTTCACAACTATAATAAAATCAACAAAACATGATTTAAAATTTTGCATGTTAAAAAATGAAAATGATAAATTGTGGTGTTAAAATATTGTCTTCATCCATGTGAAAAAACTGTCGTGTTCAAATGAAAAAAACGTAAAAGTTACATAAACAAACATGGAACATAAAATGAGAAAATATATTATATGGTTTTTTGGTAGAAAATATAAATTAATAAGGGCAAAAAAGCAAAACACAAATTACACCCTCATGAGTGATTATTTTGTATTTTCCCAGTATATATTAGTATAGAAATATAGATATATGAATGATTAGAACTAAAAGTTAGTCATTAATCATATGATCACTTTTTAATCTGAACTGTTCGTTCAAATAAGATATAATGATTTATATTAATGGTAATTATTTATCACCATGACAATTGTTATCATCCGAATTATATTAGTTAAAGGTTGTAACTTTTACTAAAAACAAAGGATACATGAATATTTTGTGTTCAGTTAGTTGTAAGTTTGCTTTTAAAAAAGTACATCAAATCTAACCAGCTTAAATGGTATCAATTAAAAAGTAGGGAAATCACAATATTGGTCTTTTTTTTAATTTGTTCTCTCATGTTTCTCTAACATGGTCCCTGATCTTTATCTTCAGTTTCATGTTAGTTATCTATATAATTTTTTTGCTAACATGACACACTAGAAAGAGATATTGGCCCAATAATAAAGAGATGTGTGACATAAATAAACAAGTGACACTATAAGAAAGAGATATTCTACAAATATATATATATATATATATATATATTTAAGAGAGTAACGTGATAATAAAAGCAAAATTAAGGAACTGAATGAGAAAAAAGTTTAATGGACTAAAATGATAATATAAAATAAGTTAAGGGACTAAAATAATAATTTTATTAAAATAATAAAAAATATGATGAGTATATATAAAGTTATAAGCATAAATATATTAATAACCAAATGGTGGTTTTACTGGCAATGAGAGATCGACAATAAGAGTTTAGGCAGTTTCTCTCTTTTTTCGAGCATTACCCTAAAAGATATGTGGGCTCTTGCTTTAATTAATGGATTTCTTCTAAACTCATACTTTTTACTATTTATTTAAATTAATGTTTCGGAAAATATAGTTCAGAAAATACTTTTATAAGAAAAGGTTTTCATGAGGTTATAGCATAAGGGAAACAAATACAAAATGTAAGACAATTCTAGATTTTTTAGGTTTTGATTTTACAATAGCCAACACATGTTTTAAGAAGTGAGGAGCATGTTATCATATACAAGAGTATGGTGACATGTTCTCAGATCGAGTTCTTAATTATAAGAAAATCATATCGAAAGTTTTGTTTGGACTGCAAAATCATACATAGATAGAGCTTGACATCCTAACATAGAGTTTCAGTTATGGATATAAGGGATAAGAGTATAGTATAGATAAAAAGCCAAAATAAAGTCCCAAGAATGAAGTATTGGAAATTGAAGGGTGAGGAACGAAGGAACTTCCAACAGAGTGATGGACAAAGGATTTTGGGAGACACAAAGAAGTGCTAATGATATGTGAGATAAGATGCTCATTGGAATTAGGGAGATAGTAAAGAAGATATTAGGTGAATCTAGAGCCTTTGGACCTTAGGGTAAAGAACCATGGTGGTGAGATGAAAGCATATATGATAAAGTTAAGGTGAAAATGGAGTGTTAGCAAGCATGACCTTTGTGTAAAACTATCGAAAGTTGGAAAAATACAAAGCAACTAAGAAAGTCGCCAACAAGAAAGTAATGAACGAAGCGAGAGTTCGAGTGTATGATGAGTTATACAAATAGCTAGGTAGCAAGGGAGGGAAACGAAGCGTGTATAGGCTCACAATAGGTAGAGAAAGAAAGACAAGAGACTTAGATCAAATGAAATGCATTAAAAATGAAGATGGAAAAGTCTTGGTGAAGGGCACAATATTAAGGAAATATTGACAAACAATTTACACAAAATTTTCAATGACGACCTAAATCCTTTGCATTTTCATAGGCTAAATGCTAAAGAGATGATCAAAATTATACATTTCATATTAGAATTCGGGAGTTGGAGGTGAAAGAATTTTGAAAAGTAGGGAGAATAACAAATCCATTCGACCAAATAATATGCATATGGTGGTGGGAGACATTAATTGCCTCATCACAAAGTAATTTTAATGAGATTATAAGTTTTGATAATATTTAGATGTTAATTGTCAAATTCACCATATTTTATACACTTTTTTAGGATACTTTAACTACTTAAACTACTTAATCAACTCAAATGAATAAAATTATACTAATATATGATTAAACATGTTTAAATGGTCAAGTCTTACCTCTGTAGTATTTTATAGGTTTAATTTGGAGGAATAATTGCAAAAGGACAAGTTCCATATAAAAACAAAAATTAAGTCATGACTAATCATCGTAAAATTGCGATAACTCATTTGTTCATCATTTGGTTGAGCTAAATTTTTGGTATACTGTTCCTAACTAATGGATCTTCAATGTGAATGGTCGGATTGTCGAAATGATTAAAACTTGCTGAGTTGAGCGCAGGTTTCGGCGCTTAGCGCAAACAACAACAAAAATCAACAATTAGCCACTGTGTCTTTTGCGCTAAGTGCATCCACTTGCGCTTAGCGCAATTGGTTGTGCAATGAGGTGCGCCCGATGCATGTTGGTGCTCTGAAAGATCGCAGCCAGCTGGAGGTGCGTTGATTGCATATGACAACATTTGAGTACTATTTAAGGACTTTCAACTCGAACCATTAGATACGTAAGCTTGTAATACTTCATTTTGAGTTTCTATGGTAGTTTTAGCTCATTTTAGTCATGGAATTGAGGTGTAAGTATTAGATAAGTTAATGTATACTCAATTGTGGGTGGTTCTACCACCCTATGAGTTGTGTTTTAACTCTATCATACTTACACCTTATGAAAATGAATAGCTAAAACTCTTGTTGACATTGAATGTAACACAAGTTTGATGTATACACACTAATTTATCTATTAATTCGTGAATTTTGATTTTCTTTGAATTCTTGTATTTGCTTAATGCTTGCTTTAAGTTTGATCATCTTATTGCTTGATATTATAATAAGTTGCTCTTTAGTTCTTTTTTTGCATTATTATAAACTTGCATAACTCAACAAGTAGTACATTTGCTAGACATAGACTTGTATTATTTGCCATATCATGCATTTTTCTTATTAGTATCTAGACATATTGCTAATATTATGATTTAATTTTATAATGCTCAAACTGAATGACATAGACATGAAGGAATGCTTGAAGGTTCATAAACCTGAATTTTATCATTATAGATGTTAGACATAGAGCTATTTTTGGTAAAATGTTAGTATATACTAAGACATAGGTGACTAGCATAGTCGATGTGTTGCATTTTAACTCAACTTGTATGCATTGACTACTAGACATGAATGTAGGAATTTGCAAGTCATATTTCTTAATCTTATGAATTGAAGTTACGAGACATAGAGCTTTCTTGTATAAGTTGCTAAATTGACTAAGACATTAACTTTTAGTAATTTTGAGGTCATTGCATGAAATAATCATTACTGAATGAATTTGCTTTAAGAATCATGTGTGTACAGATAGTAAGTGTGAAGTTCAGTCACAACTCCTTTTATCATTGTATTACAATTTTGATTTATTGTCTCACCAATCAAACAACCATTTGA
Organism: Lupinus albus; assembly: GCA_009771035.1. Taxonomy (NCBI): domain Eukaryota; kingdom Viridiplantae; phylum Streptophyta; class Magnoliopsida; order Fabales; family Fabaceae; genus Lupinus; species Lupinus albus. The sequence goes on along the minus strand of CM020013.1, from coordinate 2,908,416 downwards.
ATCATAACTTAAAATAATAATTTTTAGTTGAAATGTTGGTATCAAGCAAGTCCTTATGGATATACGACAACCTTTTATTCTATACTTGTTTGCCACACCGAAGTAGTATTTACAATCCTATTTGTTGGGACGAGTGACGTAAAATAACTTTAATCTCTATTTATAAAAACAAGAGAATTATATAAAGACATGTGAAAGGATACAAAAGCGTGCATTAGTGAAAACTTATTTGGTTTTATACGGAGGAGATCAACCGTGAATGCTATATATATACAAGAGATTGGGAAGACTTACACATGATTTTCATTAATTTTAGAAAATATATATGATAAAGATTATGAAAACTTTAGAAAAAAATGAGTTTAGCTGGCTTATATGGGAATAATCAGTTTTAATCGCTTCATCTTGTTTACTTATGCCCAATGGGAGTTCAGATTCTCTCCTGTACTGGAGAGTCCAGTACAGGAATGTAAGGTCAAGATTAACTTGATCATTTGCAATAAAATTTTAAGTTAAAATCAAAACCATTAAAAAATATCAAATGCCACATGTCATGATCTCATCCAGTACTGGACTATCCAGTACTGGAGAGGATCCAGATTCGCCCAATGGTGGGTTCAAGCTTTAAAAGAAATAATAAATTAAATGCAGTATTTTTCCTTGAATCAAAAGAGAAACTAAATTAATTACCATTTTCAAATAAATTTAAAATATAACTCTGAGAGTTTACATTATTCCAAATTACAGGAGAATGAAAAACGACCTTGAATCATATTCAAAATATTTGCGTCTATGCATTTTTATCTTTTTGGTTAACCCTATAATTTCTACTCTAAATTCTACAGTTTAGTAAAACCTATCTTACAAACAAGCTTTGTTGGGTGCTTATGTATCTCTTTAAACAAAAGATAGGACTAAGGAGCCTTGTTGTTTGATTTGGAATTTTGGATTGTGTTGTATTTACAACAAACGCAATCTTTGAGATAAGATAATTATCTTTAATCAATTATTTTTGGGAGGGATCCACTTACTCTTCGAGTAAGTGGAAAAAACTTACTCCACATTATAATCATTCGTATAATTAAGAACATACATGTTACCCGTACATTCACGTAGTTAAGAACACAAATGTTACCAAATCTAAACCTATTCAGATGCATAAGAAAAATAAATGATAGTGATATTGTGAAACTTCCTATTGAAAATATTACAATAAAAACACATGATCTTGACTTATACCTGAGATTTATTTCTTCCACATTATTTCTAGGGATGCTATTCAATCAGAAGCCCAATAAAAACAATGACTCTAACTAGTTTTAAGATTGTGTGTCCTTGGAACCTTAGATATAGAAGTAGCTTCAGTAAGTACTATACAACTGTATAATACTTTTTGTATAGTACTTACTTTATCATAGTCACAACAAAAGAAGAAAGATACATAATAGAAACTATCTCAAACTTACCGCAAGCAAATCTTAAAATGCAGATTCTCTCTAGCAAGTCTCCTTGAAATATAATTGGATTCTTGCTTCCACCAAATACAAAATGCTTGAGTTTCTCTCAGTCGAACCAACACTCCATCAACTCTAAGCTACAAGAGTAACAAATCAATAATGTAAAAACTGGTTTGTGCCGGCCAATTCAACTGGTAAACCAGTGAACCGGTCCCAATATCGGTACGGTACAACAATTATATCGGTCATGCAATTATATTGGTCAAAATTGGCCAAAACCGGTCAAAATCGGTCATACCGACCGGTTTTCAATTGAACCGTACCAGTCAAACCAGTTGATTTTTATTTAAAATTAATTTTTTAATGAAAATAAAAAATATTGTTTTTTTACTAATTTTTCAACATTAATGTTAATATATTATATATGTATATCTAATTTCACCAGTATGCGGTTTAATTAGTGAACCACCGATTGATCCGCTATACCACTATATCAGTACCCCTACCGGTTTGATGAGCGGTACAGTATTAATAACACTGGTGTAGATTTTAAATCATTAGTCAATAGGTAAATTGATGCCATCCTGTAACTATAATGCAACACAACCATCTAAAGCAATATTATTAAAACCGTACCGGTTATCAAATCGGTTAGGGTACTGGTATAGTGGTATAGTGGTTCAACCAGTGGTTCAGTAATTAAACCGCATGCCGGTTAAACCGGACATACTTGCTTATATATATATATATATATATGTAAACCTATAACAAAAAATTTCAAATAAGTAGATATTCATATTTATAATCCATATTCATAATTTACTTTAAATTCACACAAACAAACAACATTAAGTCTTTAATAAAATCAAAGTCTAAAGTACAAAACATATATTTATCCAAAATTATCACTTAACAAACGCAAAATACAAATAAATGACTCAAGTATCAATCATTGAAGTTGAAGAATTGGTGAAGAATTGAAAATTTGAAATTTAAAAAAAAAAATTAATGTACAAACCAACCGGTTTTCACCGGTTTTGACCGGTTCTATTGCATATGCGGTATAACATACGTACCGTACCGGTTAGGGGTCCGGTTCACCGGTTTTCCGGTTGAACCGGCCGGTACGGCACGGTTTTTAAAACTATGATCTAAAGTGTTGTATATGTCTCCACCCAAATAACACCAAATCCTTAATGCTCTTTGATTAGTCGTCACCACTACTATCATTGCCTAGTTGGAGTGAGATCATCCAAGAAGTGGTGACACTATAAGTCATTCTTCACGTACTGAAAATTTATTACATTGGCATGAGTGAAGCATTTTGAATAATAGCAACAAAAAAAAGTTATTGTGAGATACAAAAATAATAAACCTTTTTGTTGTCATTTTTTAAATAATTAAATAAGTAATAAAACAAGTTTAGGATGCGATACATTCAATTAATGAATGTGTCATCTCATTACAAGTAGATATAGTGTTAATATTGTCTACAATCTGTAATTAACTATCTAGCTTTAAAACCAAAAGATGGTTTTTACGTTTTTCCGCAATAATGTAGTGGTGGTTCCATTTTTAGCAAAGAATTAACATCTTATATCTCTCTTTTCAGTCCGTCGAAAATATAGTGGTATTATGAGGAATCCAATTATAGGTTATTATTACAAAATTATCACCAAAGGCCTAACATTACTATATCAAACTTAAAGAAAGACTTCAAAATGGTCAAATGTGTATGATACATATTTACACATATGTATATATAATTATTATCTTCATTCCTATTTAAATGTCGTTATTTGGTAGCACACATTAAGAAATATAGTTAATATATTTATTTGTATTAAATTTGGACAACATTTTACTAACTTGTCATTCATAGAACAAATTTCCAAATAATTGAACTAGAATAAAAGGGTTAAAGAATAAAAGAAAAATAGAATAAAAGGTAACCAAAACATGAAACTATAAAGAAAGAACCAGTCTCTGGATAGTCGTCGCCACATAGCTTGGTTGCAAGATCTTCACTCCACAAAACAAGGTGAAAACTCAGGTTGAAGGCCAATTAATTAATGCTTTTTAAGACAAAATGTCGTTGTTTTGTGTTAAATTTTGAGCATAATATTTTTTTGGAACGAGGTTGGGTCGATGATATGTAAAAATTTCCTGGGGTGATTGACAACGTAGGGCCACATAAGCACTTAATGTGTCGATCAATGTTTTAAATTGTGGTTGCGGTTGCGATTGCGGTAACGGTTGCGGTTACTGCGATTGCGGTCATTGCGACCGTTGCGATGCAGATTGCGGTCGTTGCGGTGTGAATATTTTGTGATTAAAAGAATATTTTTGAATCCAATGCGGTCCAAATGCGATCCGATGCGGTTACGATGTGGCCCGATGCGGCCGCAACAGTGTTTTAAATTCCCTCCTAATTGACATAAAACTAAAATTAAAACCCTAGCTTCAAGTTTAAGTCAACTATTCCCTTTCTCTTCTGAAGTACTAGTGCACAATGGTTATCAATTAGACCCATCATTTTCTGAGTAGAGTTTAACATGGAAACGAGGTTTAAGGTTTTATTGTCGGGAGAAGAGTAACGATCATCATCGTCGTCATCATCATGCTGAGAGAAGAGGTGGAGTATTGTTTTTGATTTTGATGCTTCCAATAGATTCACAACTACCAGTGCTCTCAGTGTCAAGGAATGAAAGCTTTAAGGTCATAGAAATGATTCAAATGAGAAAAGGTTGGAGTTAGAAAGGTTTATGGGATGCAGATACAATGCAAATGAAGCTCCAACAATGTATATATAAAGATGTATAGCTTAAAAGAGAATAAGTTATACAAAAAGGAGCACACAATTGTGTGTGTGTGATGAGAAATCCATGTGAATCAAGGTGTATTTATATTTAGGGTTTGGATCTAATTTTTTTGAATAAAAATAGATTTTGAAATGTAAATGGAGAGTTTTTTCAGTGAGAACTTATTTTTTTCATATCTTACTATTTAACTAGTAACCAAAACAAGACACATTACCTCATTTGCATAAATGTGTACAATCTTTCCTAGTATTTCTATAGCTAGTAAAGCTAAAAATAATGATATTTTATTAGTTGACTCACACCATTTTATTGTAGAAGTTTAGGAGGATAGAAAATGGTTAAACTGAAATATTGAAAAATTATTGTAAATGATAAGATAATACTAACTCAAATAATAATTAATAAGATAATATAATTATGTACATCTAAATATCATCTATTATGTCTCTCATGCTAAATCTTATTTTAAATAATTCCTTTAAAAATGAAAATAACCAAATAAGTATATGGTCTCCACAAAAAGTCATTGAAAGTTGTTGTAATTGCAATATCTGCAGATATAATTAATCATTGCGACAAAAGGTAAAAAGATGATTGTCATGTGAAAATATTTCACTCCTTATATAATTTATCATTGGGACAAAAGGCACCACCATGATGATCGTCCATTGAAAAGAAACTAGTGGTATAATCACCACTAGAAAAGAAGTCCCTACTTATGATCCATCCTTGTGAAAAATGCACCACTAGAATAATATTGACTCGGAAAGACAAACATAGGTACAATCACCACTAGGATGATCGTTGATGGTGGGAAAAGAAGTCATTATTAACATAAATCGTCAATGGAAGAAAAGACATCATCATAAAAACATCAATAGAATAGAACATAATGATATAAATCACCATCAGAATAATCATCGATGAGAAAAAGGTCACTACCAACATAACTCGCCAATGTGAGAAAATGCACTAATGGAATGACCATTGGTTTGACTATTATCATATAAAAATAAATGAAGTGAATTGTTTATTTGAATGAATACAAACGGGAAGGTGATACAACAAAGGGGATGACTAATCAATCGAGTTTCAAAATTTTGGAACATTGGTAGCGAAAACTCACTGAATAGATCACGTGCACGAGGAATGAAATCACTAGTAATACCATGAAGAAGTTTATGATAATTAATATGAGTCAAAATCAAATATAAGTCGGTCCAAGCAATTTATAGTATAGGAAAAAATCGTTACAAATGATATAAGATAATAATAACCAAATAAAATAAAATAAACTAAATCCTAAATAAGATAATGTTCTATCAATTCAAATATAGTATAAAATTTACAATTATTTTATTAGCATCAATTAAAAGAGATAATAATAGAAGTTGAATGAATATATAGTGAGTGTAAAAAAAATATATGAGGTTAGATGATCATTTCCCCTAAATAAAGGAGACACGTAAACACCGCTAGGCATATTTGTATTATATGCTTTAATGTATGTTATTGTGAATTTTTTAACACATAAAAATACATGAAGTGATGTACAAGTTAGACTGAAGTACGACCAAACAAGTACAATGTTAATCCCTCATAAACTTAATGGAGATATATTTTATCTTATCACAAAATTAAGAGGTGAAGATTTTAAGGAAAGATAAATAACAAAATAAATTAAAACAAACAAGTGAATGTGATTAAAGATGACTAAGGCTCAAATATCACTAAAGTTAAATCAAGCAAGTGAATTCAATTTCGGTTTCATCAGTTCTATAGAACCAAAAAGCTTTCAATGAGCACTGCTGCATTGCTGCATCCTCATAGCAATCAACTATTTCATCAAATGGATTCAGAAGTATTCATACGCTTCTCAATTTTATTAAGAAGGAATTCGTGTGTTGATATGAGTTACTAAATAAGATCATTACAAACAATGTCACCAACCCAAATAATAAAATGATGACATAAATATGTAGTGAATTCAAAATCAAGTATTGCACCTTGTCACCATATAATCCCTAGATGAATGGGGCAGCAGAGGCGACAAATAAGAATATGAAGAAGATTATTTGGAAGATGGTGATGACTTATAAGGATTGACACGAGATGATATGTTTTGATCTTCATGTGTACCATATGTCCGTCCGCACATCCACCGAGGCAACAACATATTCATTGATATATGATATGGAAGTTGTCCTTCTTCCTGTTGAAGTGAAAATTCCCTCACTCAAAATTATGCACAATTAGGGCTAAAAAAGTCAGAGTAGTGGGTACAGACCCGATTTGATCAATTGAACCTAAGGGTGACAAATGAGTGGATTTGGATGGATTTGGATTTGGATGAAAATGGATGGATGAAAAGCTTTCCATCAATCCATATAAATCCATTTAAACCATATTTTAAGTTATCCAATCCATCCATATCCAATGGATTATAATTCATTCAATTCATCAATGACTCCATTTTCATAGATTTAGATGGATGAATATCCAATCCATGACTTCACATTAAAAAAAACATTTTTCTTAAAACACTTTTAAAAAAGTGAACTTTTTATCCAAAAACTTAAAAGAGTAATAAACTTAAAAAATTAACTTTTAAACTTGTAATGGTAAATCATGTGTTTAAGCTTAAACTTAAAGTCTAAAAACCTTTAAGTGAACTTCAGGTTAGTATTTTTACAAATATAAATTATATTTACCAAAGTTAAATTACATAATTGATAGATAGTTGAAATATACAATTGAATGAAGTACAAGAGAAATAGAATTGACAAAAAATGTTAAATAATCAATGCAATTATGTGAAGACTAAGTGAATTTTTTTTTATATCCAAAGCAAAATGACCAATAAACTTCTAGCGAGCACCAATCCACAAAATTAAGGCATATTGTCATCAAAATTTAAGAGTAAAATAACTTAAGTCTACAATGTTGCATCAATATAAGTTTGAAGCTTAAAAATAATTAGTAACAATCATAGCAAAGTCTTCCACATAGAGAACGTAATTATTGTGATGGGGGAGCTTCATAGATGAACCTTAAAAAACCTCCATAGATGAAGAAAGCTAACTTTTGTTGAAATGATACTTTTGTTAGAAAGGGTAATGCAACTTTTGTAGAAATCATTTTGCTAAAAATGAATTTGCACGTTTGTTTTCAGGATTATTTGTTTTTTGGATGGATCGGGTATCCATCCAAATGGATTTGAATCCATCCATTATCAACACTATCCATTGGATTATATCTATTTAAATTCATTTGTTCTATTAGATGAATTTAATTTGGATGGATTTGGATGGACCGTAGATTGTGGATAATTTTTCCACCCCTAATTGAACCTAATTAGAGGGAATGAGATTGACTCCTGTATGCCATGGAGAATAGTACCAGAGAAGAATCATGATGGCTTATGCGAATAAGGTTCGTCTTGATCACTTTTAGGAAGGAGACTTGGTGCTTAAAAATATATTACCAACCCAGAAGGATCATTGGGGAATGGACTCTAAAATGCAAAGGTCCATTCATGGTGAAAAGGGTATTCTTAGAAGGAGTGTTGATAATGGGCACCATGAACATCATCTCTTCAATATTCCATGTCCACTTTAATGACTAAAGGTATTTAATAGAATTTTTGTACTATGATTATGGTTGATAATGTCTCTAACCTTCGGTCAAAAGTGGGATTTATTTTAATTATTTTAAGAGAATTTTATAGTTTAGTTATGGTTTGTTTCGTCTCTATGTTTATTTCAAAATCTAGAATAAGATCTACAACCAATATTATCTCTTTGCTATTAATTTGAAATAATTATAGGTTAAATATTATAAATAAAGAAAATAAGCAAATCAAAACAATCAATTAATATTTTATCTAAAATTATGTAGTCTTAATTCTCAAATAAATACATAAGAACAAAATCAACTCCTTTTAGATAAAAAATAAAAAATAATATTTATTTTAAAATTTTAATCTTTAATAAAATAAATCAAAGTATATTAAATTCTTACAATTAACTACTAAAGAGAAGACCTAATATCTTTCCTGATCTATAATTATCTCTTCAAATTAGGAATCTTAGTGAAAATATCATTTCATATGTAATAATCTAATTATACCATCCAGTGAATAATACTTAAGCGTCCAAGAGAATGTATTAGAAAAACTTTTATATTTGTTTTTACAATATAAAATTTTTCATTTACGATAAAAACACAAATTTATAAAAATGAAAATAACTGAAATTTGTTTATTGTGAGTTATGGTTATTTGATGAATGAATATATTAAAAAAAATATTTTTTAATTTGGATAGAAACAAAGGGGGTTGATAGCAATGTTATTAAAACCGTACCGGTTATCAAACCGGTCAGGGTACTGATATAGTGGTATAGTGGTTCAACCAGTAGTTCAGTAATTAAACCGCATGCCGGTTAGACCGGACATACCTGCTTATATTTATATATATGTAAACCTATAATAATTTTTTTTATAATAAGTAAATATTCAAATTTATAATTCATATTCATAATCTTTCGAAATTCACACCAACAAACAACCTTAACAAAATCAAAGTCTAGAGTGGAAAATATATATCAATCCAAAAATATCACTTAACAAATGCAAAATATAAATAATGACACAAGTTCATAACTCAGTCTACAAAACATACAAATTTAGAATTTTAACATTTAACACCAAGGAGTCAAAGTTGTCTCACATCGAGGATCTATTTCTTCATCATTTGACCCTGAAGCTTGACCCACATTGTCTTCATCCAGGTTAACATTCTCCATGGGGTTGAGTTGTGCATCATCATCATCATCGTCTTCTAAGTTTAATTGATCTACAACAATGTCATTTTTCATACAGGTTATAAATTATTTAAAATGAACACTCAATCATCAAAAAATAAAAAATATACCATTGTCATTAAGTGATGGTTGGATAGAAATATTTGCAAGGTTATTTCGTAAAGCCTCAATCTCTTCAACGGTTAGGAACGGTGGTGACTCCTCTAGTATAAAATGAGAATGATCCTCAAATATTTCTAAATTTATTGGGTCATAGTTTTGATGCCTCAAGTGACTCCTACACTTATTGATTTCATCATATACAAACATAAATACATGTTACATATGAATATATAAAGAAAGACAACTAATGTAATAAAATGACAATACCTTTGTTGTAGCCTCAAGTTGTAACGAACAAAAACAAGATCATTAAATTTTTGATGCTCCAACCTATTTCTTTTATTAGTATGAATGTGTTCAAACACACTCCAATTCCGCTCACAACCGGAAGCACTACATGTTTGACTTAGAACGCAGACTGCCAACTTTTGCAGATTTAGTGTACGACATCCATAAGTTTCCCACCATTGATCTACAACATTGAATGAAATCTAACTCAACATCTTATTTAATATTAAACATTTAAGACAATTAGTAATAGACATTAAAGACAACTACCAAATATGAAAGACTAATTATACCTGACATCACTTTACTCCGTTCACGTATGACAGTCGGTCTTCCAAAATCAAACTCAACATCTTTATATATTCTCATCTCGCTAGTTAGCTTATCTAGCAAATCAGGATCTTCATGAGTATGTTACTCAAAAACATCCAAAAGACCGGATGTTGTGAACTTATATTTTTCAAATTCTTCAACCGACTATCCATAATTTCCAAATAAGGTTTTATTTTAGTCTTATTTCTTTGAAACCTCCTCTCCATCTCATGTCTAGCTTTAAAGAATGCTTGATAAAGAAAACCCATTGCAGACTTATCCTCACAATCAACAATACGTAACATACGAACAAGTAGTTCAGTAATTTTAACAATGTCAGCACATTGTTTCCAAAAGTTTGAATCCAACACTTGTTCCACGCATTTTTTTTCCTTAACATCTTTGGAATAAGTTGAGCTTGTACATTCTCTAGATGTTACAAGAGCTCTTAGTGCATCCTTTTGGGCCAATATACTTTGTAACGCAATAAAGTTAGTGGCAAAGCGAGTTGGAGCTGGACGAAGTATTTCTTTCCCATTAGTGAATTGTCTCATTAGATACAATGGATGACAATGATTATATAGGTACTTGGTAATATTTGCAGCATGTGATACTGTGTCAGTTACTTCTGGTAATTTTCCGATGTCTTGAAACATCAAGTTAACACAATGAGCCGCACATGGAGACCAAAACAAGTGAGGAAACTCTTTCTCCAATAACCTACCAGCAGCGAGAAAAACACATAAGAAATCACTTCTTTACTTTACATGACACTTTTTAAAGTGGGTTGAGCACCAGGTGTTGTTCTAGGCATAAAGTAAGAGCTTATGCGACCTTTCCCTTTCTGAGATGTAGATGTACGAGGTGTTTCAATTGATTGAGTGTGCAATAAATAAGTAACTTCATCACAAGGATTACCATCCTTGAATTCATCTTCTACTTTTCTTTTTTTGCTCTTCATTTCATCAATTGATTTTTGGACCTGATGTTGAATATTTGCTGGTACTTTCTTACACTTTTCAACTTGTCCTTTTACTCCAGCCAATTGTGCCTTAAATCGAGTGATTTCACCCCCTTTGATTTGTTTTATGTAGAAAAGACATAATAGAACTGTTTTTCCATTTTCCGCAACAACTTGTTTACAATGCGCCCAAGCTGGATCTGATTTCGTCCTATAACTACTTGTAGAAGTATTTTCCGTTGATGCTTCTTGTGATGTTGGTAATTCAGGTTCATTAGATGTCATGTATTTCTACAATATGAGCAGTTAAGAACAATTAAAAACAATTCCATTATTCGTAAGCATAAAAATAAGCATCAAAATAATAAGCATTTGAGGTTGTAGTACATTTAAGGTTTTATGTTAACTATGAATGTAAATAATAAGCATTTGTTCAAGATAGGCACTATACCAAACATGCACTTGTCAGCCAAAAATATTTCACAAGATAAATTAACACAAGTTGATAACAAGAACTTTCCTAGAGACCATTGGATACAATATCTATATGCAATGTTGGAGCTCAACACCTTTTTGGACATATCATCAGTCAAAAGAATAAGCTAGCTTGTAGTTTAATACTTGACATGTCTAGCATAATAATCTTTCTCAATTCTGTGCATCTTTGGAAGTAGAAAAACACATAAGTTTAAGGATGTAAAGTGTAATGCTCTTTTTTTAGACTGGCAAAACACTGAATCTAAGGCAAACAATGTTCCATATAAACATTTAGGTGGCCTTGAATAAGTAAAACTCTTACAAGTTTAGATGATACACATGAAAAGAAACTACATTATCATGTAAAGGAAACATTGTACCCAATAATATATCAAAACTGAGACAAGTCTAATTCTACAAAGCATTGAATTTAGTCCACCCAAATCATTTCATACTTATGTCATAAACTATCCAAGTAAGCTGATATTTCCAAGTGCTCATCATTTAGCATTCACAATTGCATAGGGTACATTGCATAAGCACCTTTGGTACTTCTGTGACCATAGGAATAGTAAAAAATATGGCATGGAAGACCTCAACCATTCAAATAGCAAATAAAAGCATGCCAGTTCAGGGACTACTAAAAAATAGCTATATGCATGTTTATCACAAGATTAATATATTAAATTAGCAGTCTCTAATCCAAGTCTGAAATGTCTCAATGACAATAAAGAGCATTTCAAAGAAATCCGTTATTGTATAAAAATTAATCTTACTATACAAAGAAATTAAAAAGAAAATCAGAAGCAACCAAATATTGACAAATTCTTTGAGGTTTATTTATGGCCTTGAATCCAGAAAAATCCAACATCCTTTTTCCCTCACACCAATGTGAGTACAACAACTAAGTCATATTCCTAATTGATCATATAGACAATCCAGGTATTAAACTTGGAATCCATATAATATTACAGAAGCAAGTTATGGAATAAATCTGCAATAGCTAAACATTTGTTGGCTTTGGCAAAAAAGGAGAATAAATCTTTTTGCTTCAAATACTCCAATTTTCCTAAAATGACCCAGGTTTTTCTTCTCCCCTGACCCACATCATGCATTCATGTCGACACTAATAATTTGGGGAGAAACAGAGCATAATAGTAGCAACAAAATTCAGTGTCATTTTAAAAAAGGAAAAGGAGAAAATTAGTAATTGCATAAAATTTAGAAACAATACCTGATAAAGAAACAAAGTGTTGGTAATTGGTTTAGAGGTGCAATGAACTGAGTGAGAAAAGGTTGAAGAAAGGGTTGAAGAAAATAGAAAGTTGAAAAGTGAAAACCTAGAAAAAAATGGTTTTGGGAAAGGGGCAGGCAATAAAGCTAAAAAAAATATATATATATATATATATATATATATGTAAATCGGCCGGTTTCAACCGGTTCACCGGTTTTGATCAAAACCGGCCGGTTTAACCCGGTTTTAACCGGTTTCAATACATACTCGGTATAACACCCGTGCCGTGCTGGTTAGGGGACCGGTTCGCCGGTTTTCCGGTCGAACTGGCCAATACGGCACGGTTTTCAAAACACTGGTTGATAGTGGTTGAGAATGTATATTAATAATTAAAAAATATTTTTTTTTAGAATTACTATACTTAATCATAACATATTAAAAAATGTCAAATTATTTTTTTTCTATTTTTATCAATTCACAATTCCATGCAAGACACAAGGAATATAAAAAGTAAAATATTTATTTATGAATAATAATGTAATATGGAAAGACACAATTTAATCACGGTGAGGAATAAGTACATTTTGAATTAACAAATAAGAAAAATATTTAAATAGGTTAAAGTCGGGTAATAGGAATGCGTGTGAGATTGAAAGGAAATATGCATTAAATAATTTTAATTTTGATTTTAAAACAATTAAGGGGTATAATATGGGTTGGGGATGTGAATTTATAATTTAAAATAAATTATATAAAAAATCGAACTAATGTTAACATTTAATTAGATTATTTAAATATATATATTATATATATGAACATATATTTTTTTATAATTAGACATTAGCTAATTGGCATGTGATTGTTTATTTGTTCTAATACTCAAATGTTAATTACCAATATGTGCTTGTAAGATCCTACTATATCTCTAGTATGATAAAAAAAAATAAAGAATTCGATTTTTGGAAGCACACTTGTTTGAAGGGACGAATAGACAATCTAAAAAAGATTAGTTCCGTACTCATAAAGTGAGGAGAAATATATTTAGTAGTACCAAAAAATATTAATTTAAATCAATTGCAATTTTTATCATTCAGAATCTCATTCAATATATGGGAATACTAAATTAATATATTTGTTAAATATTCATGCATGATAACATGAGATTTTTTAAACATTTTTTAATTTTTATAGACGACTTAATTGAGGGGAATAATTGTTTTTAGAGTTAAAAAATAATATAAAAAGTAAATAAATAAGTTTAGTTTGTATTGTCTTGCATGATAACAACTGGTCTTATAATTTGTCTTGTTATCTCTAGATCGAGAAGGAGCATTAAGTCCATTTCCACAAGTCTTCTATATTCCATATTAAAATTATAAAAATAGACTACTATATTGTAGACATCTGGATTTTTTAAGGGTAAATTTGTCAATCCAAAATTATTTTCTTTAAAATAATAAAAGCAACATTTTGGGTATAAGTCATTTACTGAACTATATACCCTCATTAACTATATACTTTAATTTTGTTGAGAGTATTTTAGTAAACCTAATGATATTACAAAAAAGGTTTGTGTGCATAAGTAGTTGTTAAGGTTGTGGTGAGGATAATTTAGACTTTTAATATTTATGGATACAATAAATTAATATAATTTATTACTATGATGAGATGATATTACTATAATGAGTAACCCTCTACTTCTGATATGTTTGATTGTGGGGTTAGAAATGTAATTTGGATGAGGGAGAGCTTAAGCTGAAAAGACATTTCCCTTCCTTTTGTTTCATATCTTTCTCCTTCTAGTCTCTCCCCCTCTCTTTTTCTTCCTCACTAAACCTTATTCATTTTTTTCTTCCTCACTAAATCTTCTCCATTTTTTCTATCACAAACTTCTTTCTTCATCTTTGGCATAACTTCTTTACCCGTGAAACCAATCGGTAGGTTCATCGTTCAAAGGTATATTTTCATGTTCCTACTCATTTAATCACTCAAAAGTATATATTTTCATGATGTTGAAGTTGATTTTTTTAGTTACGGGATAACGGAAATGTTATTTTTTCTGAGTTACGAGAATGTTCTTGGTATCTATTTCTTTTTGATGTTTTTCATGATGTTTAACAACTCATACTCACCTATGTTTTTCTGAGTTACATGAATGTTTATTTTTTTGTTCAACATTTACTAACAAGTAAAATTTGTTGGTCATTTCTGTTGGATGAAACTTTTTATTTTTATTTTTGAGTTCAAGATAAACTTTTTTATATGCTTTCAAGATAATATTTTTTGTATCAGTTCAATATAATATTTTTAACTTACGGAAATATTGTTTTTTTAGTTAGGAGATTTATCTTGATGTCTATTTTTCTTGATGTTTTTCATTTTATTGATGTTTAATATCTCATACTCACCTATGCTTTTTCACTGAGTTACAATAATATTGATTTTTTTGTTTAACCTTTACTCACAAGTTAACATTTTTTATCATTTATGTTGGATAAAGTTTTTTTTTTTATTTTTGAGTTCAAGATAATTTTTTTTGTATTTCAAGATAATATTTTTATATCAATTGAAGATAACATTTTTAAGTTATGGAAATGTTTCTAACATCTCATACTCACCACCTCTATTCCTTCTCACTTAATCACTCAAAGGTATGTTTTTTCATGTTCTTGGTAATGATTTTTTTAAGTTACGGGAATGTTGATTTTTTAGTTAGAGGAATGTTCTTGATGTTTAACATCTCATACTCATTTATGTTGTTTTTTCACAGTTACATGAATGTTGATTTTTTTTTGTTCAATGTTTACTAACAATTTAACTTTTTTGGCTATTTCTGTTGAATGAAACTTTTTTATTTTTATTTTTGAGTTCAAGATAATATTTTTTGTATGAGCTGAAGATAACATTTTTACATCCACACCCAACGTACCATGGCTGACACTTTCACCGAACTGTCATGATACTTAGACACTCAGGTTAGCCAGGAGAAAGTAACCTAATATATTTGTGGTAGAAGACATTCCATCCATATCATCACTGTTTTCGGTTTTGCTTACTGTTTTTACATTTTCTTTTATTACTTTTTATGTGCTTGTTCCAAGAAATATGCCTCATTACTTTCTCCAAACTCACACTCCTCTCCCAAAATAGGTCATGTTTTTTAATATTAATTTGCTGCATTCCTTTTTCTATTTTCATTATCATTTAAATGTGGACATTTCTTTATATTTTGTTTTTAGTATTCTCACCAGGTCACAAGTTTATATTTCTTTATTTTTTGTTTTTAGGATACCCATAAATTTAACATTTATGTTTTAGTTTGTTCCAGGATATGCTAAATTATATTTTTTATTTTGATGGTACCTCTTGGTGAGGATGTAGCACTGACAGTGTAATTATCATCAAGTGCTGAGAAAGATTGAGTTTAAATAGGTGGCACAAATTTCAACATTTTCTTTAATTGAGTTTAAAAATAGAGGGAGAGGAAAGTGGGAGTAATGATGGTTGAAAAGACATTCAAAAATGATGATAATAAGGAATTAACGTTTATCTTTTTTATTTCCCTCAATCAATCATGAATAATAATTAAGTAATGTCACCATTTATTTATATTTATAATGTGAGTGATTGTTAGTTTAGGTATAAATATAGAATTAAATAAAAAATAAAATAAATAAAATGAACAGAGATATTATGTAGTTCTGGTCTTCTGGAATTACTGGGTGATGCAACAATAACATTGGTGGTGGTGGATAAAGAAAAGACATTCATATCAATCATATAACTATCATATTTATCGTTTGTGTATTGAAATGCATTTATTATTATATAACTGAATTATCATCCATTGTTTTAAGAATGAGAGAAGGGAAACGCACTCACAACTGTTCTTCAATAATCAATCTTTCCATGGAAAGATTGTAGATTAAATAGACTGATGTTATTTTGCTTTCTTATTTATTTATGTTGATATTTAATTTAATATTTATGTTAGATTCAAGTGATTAATGAATAATAGAATTAAAGTGACTGAATAATGAAATTGTGATAAAAATAATAATATTGTATCCATTAAGAATAATATTCTTCCAAATAATAGAAATGAAACTTCTATTTTTTAACGTCATTTTGTTGTTGTAATAAAGGCTCTAAAATAATCACAATGAACCTTTTAAGAGAAAAAAACAATATTTTTGGCTTAAAAAACTCATATCTTTGATTTTATTTAATTGTCATAATGAAATTTATTCTTCTACATTTATTCTATTAAAACCAAACTTAAGATATACAAAGTTGTATGCAATGTAATACATATTTAATTTATATTTGGTTTGAATTATTCATACTCTTTAATTTAGGCAATGCTCATTGTGGATGTTATTTCAGAGATTAGATTTGATTCTAACTAATATTGCAATGTTACTATTGCAGTGTTAAAATAGTAACAATAAGAAACATATCATTAAAAATATTAATACTTTATTGATGAATTCAGAATTTTATTTGTTTGTAGTTAATTTAATGTCAAATAATAATATGTATTTTGTAAATAATCTTATGTTAGAATCATATAATAACGTGTTAGAAATTTATTGATGATTTTGAATTATTTTGATAATGATGTGTTTCTCATTATTCTATCGTACCATAAAATATGTACAACTTTTTTATATGATATATAGTAAAATGTGTATAATTTTATAATCATTTCTTGTTCAATATAACTAATAAAAATATAAATAAGTCATAACAAATATGTATTGCAAATAATAGAAACAAAAATTCAATAACGTAAAGGAATAAACTAAATTAAAATAATAGAAATATTAAGACAAATATGTTTATTATAAAATTTATAGTTTATATTAGGAAAAAAATAATGTCAACCATAATAAAAACCACCATATGTAAAAATTGATTTAATTATGTTATTGATATAAAAATTAATTTTAAAATAAGAGCCAAAATAAAGATAGTAATATTATTATTTTTATTGAAATTACTCGATAATGGAATTGTTATAAAGATAAGAGTAAATTACACTCACACCCCTTGAGTTTTAATGAAATTACACAAATCACCCATCTCTTCTTTGTCCTTATACCAACCACTCATCCCTCCTACACAAACTACTCATAGATTCATACATACATTACACTAACTACCTCTGCATGTTATAAAAGTGTAATATTTTAAAGAAAAAATGTGTGATGAATGTAATTAAGTTAAACAAAATATTGTATATTGTGTAACACTTCAAAAAGTACAAAAGCGAGTGTTTCTTTATTATTTTTGTGTCTTTAAAAAATACATTATAAATTTCAAAGAAATGTTTAAATAACTCTTATACTATTTTATAACGAGCCAAATAATGAAGATGCATTGACTCTTATATTATTTGAATTTGTCTACACAATATACAATATTTTGTTTAATTAATTACACACATCATACGTTTTTTGTTTAAAATATTATACTTTTATATCATGTAGGGGTAGTCAGTGTAACATATGTACAAAATTAGGGGTGGTTCGTGTAATGACAAAATAGTGAGGGGTGGTTTGTGTAATTTCACTAAAACTCAGGGGTGTGAGTGTAATTTACTCTAAAGATAATAAGTAAATTTGATGTAATGTCTTGACTAAGCATCACTTTGATTATTGAATCAATATTCATGTAATTATATTTTTGGTGTAATTATATGATTATAAATGTGACATATCAATAGTGTTGTCATTAAAAGTTACACATTTAACAATGTTTAAATCAATGTTGTTAAATGTAACATTCAATAACGCTCTTTTAAGCAAGTGTTGTTGATTTGAATATATTCAACAACACTTCCTTAAATGAGTGTCATTAAAGGTGACATATCAACATCACTCATTACAATGAGCTTTGTTAGAAGTCACATATTTAATAACGCTTAAATGAATGTTGTTAAATGTGACATTCAACAACGCTCTTCTAAGCAAGTGTTGTTGATTTGAATATATTCAACAACGCTTGCTTAAATTAACTTAAATGAGTAGTATTAAAGGTGACACATGAAAAACGTTTGATACTGTGAGTTGAATTTTTGCATGAAACTTTGCTTCTACACTTCTTTCATCACATATTGAATACTAGAAGTACTAGAATCACTAACCCTGTTGCTAGTTGTGAGATACACATATCTAGTGAATAATGTTTTGATGAAATGTTATATAGTAAAATATCACACTTATATTTTAATACAATTTCAATTAAATTTATTTTTCATTCCTTAATTTTAGGCAATGTTCATTATGTATATAATTTTATAATCATTTGTTGTTTAATTCTAAAAAACTAAATTAAAATAACAAAATATTAAGTCAAATATGTTTATTATAGAAGTTACACTTTATATTAGAAAAATAATGTCAACAATAATAAAAACCACCATATCTAAACATTGATTTAATTATGTTATTTATATTAAAATGTATTTTAAATACTCATATTTATGATTGTATGAATTCACAATATTTAAAATATGAAATTCATATTGTCAAAAATAATGAGCCTCAATCTAAAATAAAGATAATAATATTATTATTTTTATTGAAATTACTCAATAATGAAATTGTTATAAATATAATAATATTATATTCATTGAAGATAATATTCTTCCAAATAATAGAAATGAAACTTCAATTTTTTTAACGTCATTTTTTGGGTAATAAATCCTCTACAAAAATCTCAATTTATCATTGACTCCTATAAATAAAAACATTATTTTTGGCTTAAAAAAGTCATATCTTTGATTTGATTTAATTATGATAATGAAATTGATTCTCCTACATTTATTCTATTAAAATAAAACATAAGATATAAAAAGTTGTATGCTTTGTATAACATATTTGATTTATATTTGGTTTGAATTATTTGTGACTCCTTAGTTTAGGCAATGCTAATTATGGATCAAATAATATAAATGAAACTTCAATTTTTTAACGTCATTTTTTGGGGTAATAAATGCTCTACAAAAATCACAATTTATCATTGATCGAGGCTTAAAAAAGTCATATCTCTGATTTGATTTAATTGTGATAATGAAATTGATTCTCCTACATTTATTCTATTAAAATAAAACATAAGATATAAAAAGTTGTATGCTTTGTATAACATATTTGACTTATATTTGGTTTGAATTATTTGTGACTCCTTAATTTAGGCAATGCTCATTATGGATATTTTTAGAGTTTAGATTTGATTCTAATACTACAATGTTACTATTGCAGTATTAAAATAGTAACAACAAGAAACATAGTAAAATATCAAATAATGATAATAATTTATTGATGAATTCAAAATTTTATTTGTTTGTAATTATTTTAAAGTCAAATAATAATGAGTATTTTTAAAATAATGTTATTTTAGAATCATATAATAATGTGTTATAAATTTACTGATGATTTTTTAATTATTAGCTTAGTGGTGTGTTTCTCACTATTTTATAAATTTTGATGCTCATCATCTTCAAATAGAGAAATACAAAGTATAACAAACTATTTTTCTATCTCTATAATATAGAAAAAATGGAAAGTACTTTTTATATGATATATAGTAAAATATCATAGTTATATTTTTATACAATTTGAATCAAGATTATTTTTTATTCCTTAATTTTATAGGCCATGCTTATTATAGATATAATTTTATAACCATATTTTTTTTAATTCTAAAATAACTATTAAAAATATGTATAACTCATAACAAATATGTATTGTAAATAATAGAAATAAAAGTTCAATAACATAGATGAATAAACTAAATTAAAACAACATAAATATTAAGTGAAATATGTTTATTATAAAAGTTACAATTTATATTAATATTAGAACAAATAATGTAAACAGTAATAAATTAATAATAATCTCCATATGTAAATATTGATTTACTAATGTTATTAATATTAAAATTGATTCTAAATATTCATATTTATAATGGTATGAATTCATAATATTAAAATTATCAAATCCATAGTATAAAACATAATGAGCATCAATAAAAAATAAAGATAGTAATATTATTATTTTTATTGAAGTTACCGAATGATGTAATTTTGATAAAGATAATAATTTTGTATCCATTGAGGATAATATTCTTTCAAATAATAGAAATGAAACTTTAATTTTTTTTTTAATGTCATTTTTTTTGTAATAAAGCCTCTAAAAGAAATCACAAAATCATTGACCCTTATAGAGAAAAAACAATATTTTTGGCTTAAAAAAGTCATATATTTTATTTTATTTTATTGTGACAATGAAATTAAATTTTCTACATTTATTCTATTAAAATCAATCATAAGATATGCAAAGTTGTATGCATTGTAACACACATTTGATTTATATTTGGTTTGAATTATTTTGTATTCCTTAATTTAGGCAATGCTCATTGTGGATGTATGTTTTTAGAGCTTAGATTTGATTCTATTATTGGAATGTTACTATTGCAGTATTAAAATAGTAACAATAAGAAATATATTATAAAAAATATGAATAATTTATTGATGAATTCAGATTTTTATTTGTTTGTAGTTATTTTAAAGTCAAATAATAATATGCATTTTGAAAATAATCTTATTTTAGAATAATGATGTATTTTTCAATATTTTATATAGTTTGATGTTCTTCATCTTCAAATAGAGCAATACAATGAATAACAAGGTTTTTTCTATCTCTATCCTAGAGGAAAATATGTTCAAGTATTTTTTATATGGTATATAGTAAAATGTTTGAGTTATATGTCGTTATAAAAATAATATAAATATCACAACTCTAAATGGTCTACTTAAAACGTTTCCTTCAAATTATAGAAAAAAAGAGTTAATTACACTAACATCCCCTGAGTTTTAGTGAAATTACACAAATCACCCCTCCCTTTTTTGTCATTACACGAACTACCCCTCTTTCTTACACGAACCACCCCTAATTTTATACATATATTACACTGACCACCCCTAATGAGATATAAGTGTAATATTTTAAACAAAAAACGTGTGATGAATGTAATTAAGTTAAACAAAATATTATATATTGCGTAAACAATTCCAAATAGTACAAAATTGAATGTCTTTTTATTATTTTTGTTTTATTACACAATATATTAACAAGTCTAATGATATGATTATATAACTCTTATACTATTTTGTAACGAACCAAATAATGAAGAAGCATTGACTCTTATATTATTTGGATTTATCTACACAATATACAATATTTTGTTTAACTTAATTACACACATCACATGTTTTTTTTATAAATATTACACTTATATCTCATCAGGGGTGATCAGTGTAATATATGTACAAAATTAGGGGTAGTTCGTGTAACGACAAAAAAGGGAGGGGTGATTTGTGTAATTTCACTAAAACTCAGGGGGTGTTAGTGTAATTAACTCTAGAAAAAAAACTTCAATTTATCAGTACTTTAAAACAATGATTATTAGATAAAATATAATCAAGTAAAATAACATTTACTTATATTATATTTGAATGTTAAAAATACATTCAAATATTTATACACAATGAACATCAATCTAAAATAAAACATAATCATTGAAGAGATATGCTAAAAAATCCTTATAACTTCATTTGTTACTTATAAACATAATCCCAAATTGTTATTAAATATAAATACTAGCATTATATTTTTTTTTATGTTTTTCTCTTCTCCTATCTATCTATCTATCTATGTACTTCTATACCTAATCACATATACATATTCTAAAAAACAAGATTTGCATCATCCATTAATTGCAAATGATCAATTAATAATAAATCAAACAATACATGGAAATATAATAAATTGATAGGTTGTTGTTATTTTGTTTTCTTATTTATTTATGTTGATATTTAGTTTAATATCCATGTGAGATTCAAGTGATTAATGAGTGATTTATTATCGATAAAGTTGGATTATAGCTCTCATGAATAGGAGATGTAGGACTTGAATGCTTTTTTATATCACAAAATAAATTAACTTTTGTTATTGGCTTTAGACACAATGGTGAAAATAATATACGAATAATACAATAATGATTAATAAAGTAAAAGAATATGTACTTACTAACAAGTTATTTTTATACAGTTTAAATAAATTCATGCAAAATATATTATCACAGGTGCGAATGCACGAGTAACCTACTAGTATTGATTATATTAATATGCATGTTAAGGTGGTATCTTAAAACTAAGTGACAATAAGAGGAGTAGTTCGATAAATATTTAAACAATTCTAAGAGAATGAGGTAGACAATGTGAGATTTACTTCCAAATATGCCTATTCCATAAAAATCTGTCATATCAGGCAAAGAGTTATCTTTAACTCATGATTAAAGGATATTTTTTGCCCCATTATAAATGAAGAGAAGTTTAGCTCCAACTCTTATATCATATTAAGGTTTGATCTCAAAATCAATTAATAGTAAGAGAAATAAAACAACAAGTATTTAAATTATACCTAAGAGAATGAGATAAGAATGTTGGACTTACTTCCCAACAATTGATTTATTTTGTCGTTCGGTCAAAGAATTACCATATATTGGACATCTATTACTTTTGTTCAAGCTTCATAAACATAAGTATATTAGATGAAAGAAGCGTACCACTCTATTAGTATAGTAGATAAAATATCCATGAAAGTTT
Organism: Lupinus albus; assembly: GCA_009771035.1. Taxonomy (NCBI): domain Eukaryota; kingdom Viridiplantae; phylum Streptophyta; class Magnoliopsida; order Fabales; family Fabaceae; genus Lupinus; species Lupinus albus. The sequence continues at coordinate 2,885,268 of CM020013.1, read as the reverse complement.
TTGTAATAAAAAGTATTTTTTAATTTGATGTGTTAGTCCAATGTGGTTTAAATGCAATTTGGTATGATTGTGATGTGGGCCTTACCACACTTGCGGTGTGGTATTATTATAGAGATCAACACAACTATATCAGATTGATATGATGTAATCCAGAAGATTGAGTTTTTGCAACTCCAAAAGAAACAACTTATTCACAAAGTTTTTCTCTTTGAATATGTGCGACTCTTTCAATACCCATCCTTTATCACTGACAACTATGATTGATTATATTAATATGCATAGGGGAGGCACCAATATGTTTTTATAATATTTGAGTAAAGATAAATCTACTGAAGAAGAATAACACAATCACAAACCTATAGACACGTGACAAAATTTAACATGTTCCATTAAAAACTTATGGAGAGGGTTAGGAATTAATTAGGACATTATTTCCATCTCACTTTTTGTAATAAAATAAATTTAAATATAAAGGAAGATGTTGATTGTTTGATCTTAATCTTTTAGAGATTGTTATAGTTTAACCAAAACAAGAGAAACTACTTTAGGGTATTAATAAATGATCTTTAATTATTGATTATATTCGATATAAGAGATAAACACGCTAGAAAAAAAGGCCATCTGGAGATGTTGTCATTGAAGTTTTTAATTAGATATTAAGAAAAAATAGTGTATTACCAAACTAATAGGAGATGATATTTTGAAGGAACAAAATTATATAACAAGCCAGGGAAGAGAAATGAGACACCAAATGACATACTAGGGCTTATGATAGAGAGTACCCATTGCTTAGAAAATAACAAAATTTGGTGAAAAAGTAAGCAATTTGGAAAGTAACCCAAAATCCAACCATTCGAAATCATCTATCCCCAAGATAACTTTGTCTCTATGTCTTCGATCCATCAAAAATCACTAGTTGTAACATTGATAACTTAAAGAATTAACTTACATTTTATTTGGCATATATTTGTCAATATTTTATCGGTGATTCCCATTTGACTCAAGTTTTAAACCCTAAATCTTGAAGTTCAAGTTCATTGTTTCCTTTCCTTAGAAGGTCCTGATGCTCTATCAAAACCTTTCATAGAATTTCCATTTTGTCCCACAAATTGTTGATCAATCAGGCAAACAAAGTTATTGTATGGAGAGAAAGAAGAAAAGGAAAAACAGAAAGAGAAGAGTTGCATAGAGAGGAAGAAAACGTGTATGATAGGAAGAAGAAGATAATGAATGTATATTCAATCTAAAAATCAAATAGTGCACAAATGCTTTATATAGAAAGTCAACTATGACTATCAACTAACTATGCAAACTACCTACTATTTACAGCAAGTGTTCAACTAACTTCTAATTACACTTCTAATCTATTTTTAATACTTTGAATTATACAATACAACTCAACATCCCCTTCTAAGTCAACTATTTAAGAGATGATACACTCATCATCTTCCTTAGCTCTTCAAATCATTCAAGCTTCAATGCCTTTGTAAATGCATTAGCAATTTGCCATTCTGTTTTGCAATGAACCACTTCAAGCTTTCCTTTTCACCAAATCTCTAAGGAAGTGAAACATTACTTCAATGTGTTTGCTTCTTCCATGGCTCAGTGGATTCCTTGATAGACTTATTGCTGAATTATTGTCTATCCTTAGCTGTAAAGGTGTTCTTACTTTGATCTTCAATTCACATGGCAACTCCTCTAACCACATTGCTTGACAAACTGCAAAACAACCAGAAATGTATTATGCTTCACAGCTTGATAAAGCAACCACTGGTTGCAGCTTTGAACTCCATGAGATTGGTGCTTTGTTCAATAGAAATAGATAGCCATAAGTGTTCTTTCTCTCAACCAAATCTCCACAATAATCTGAATAAGAAAACCCAATGAGTTCCAATTCTGATTTATGCTCATCACAAGGAAATAAGATGCCAAAATCAAATGTGCCTTGTATGTATCTCAACAATCTCTTGGCTGCTAGCATATGAAACTTCTTTGGATTGCTCATAAACATACTCACCAAATCAACTCCATGACATATGGTTGGCCTGCTATTTCATAAAAACCTTAAGCAACCAACTATCTATTTGAACTTAGTGTCATCTATTGCTATTTATAATGTAATTTAATATTTTCTAAGATACTTTTATATATTCTAATAAAAAAGCTTCTTTTATTTTAGTCATAATATGAAGTGAAAGTTTTCCTGACATGGTGCGAGACCGAGAAAATATAACTGTAGTTAAATGCAAGGAAATCATGCAAGAAACAAGCTTATTGAGATAGTTTATTTTATCATCACAATATCAATATATTGTTTGTATAAATATTTATATACGATCATTATATCATCTATTATTCATTTGTAGTACTTTTTTTAAGAGTCAATCATAATTAAAATAAATGGTACATGTTGCAGTGATAATTTTATTTTTTATTAGTTTTAACTAAACGGAAAAGTGTTTAACACCAATATATTTTGGGTGGGGATCCACTTACTCCAAGAGTAAGTTTAAAAAACTTACTCCACTTCTTAGCTATCAATTCTAGGGAAATCCAATGGTTTAGATCTATCACTAATTTAAACCATTGAATTTCCCTAGAATTGATGGCTAAGATGTGGAGTAATGAAAATAAATAAAATAAGAGAGAAAATGAAATTATAGAAATCCACATATGGTGTGAGGAGGGGATGAAATTAATAAAGGAGAAATTTAGTAGAAGACAATAATTCATTATTATTGCAATTAAAGAACACAATTTTAAGTAAAAAATAAAATAGAGTAATCACCATCCACATATGGTAAATGCAACTATAGTAAATGCAAGGAAAATAGTAAATGCAAGGAAATATAACAATAGTAAATGCTCCCGGACCCAGAAAATATAACTATAGTAAATGCAAGCAAATCATGGAAGAAACAAGCTGATTGAGATAGTTTATTTTATGAGGACAATATATATGTATGTATTGTTAGTATAAAAATTTATATACAATTATTATATCATCTATTATTGTTTATATTATTTTTTTAGAGTCAATAATAATTAAAATTATTAGTACATGATGTAATGATAGTGTATAGAACTCATACAATTTTCTCTAATTTTAACTTTTGATTAGTTTTAACTTTTAAGTAAAGGAAAAGTGTGTAACACCAATATATTTTAGTGGCAAAAATGAAAATAAATAGAATAAGAGAGAAAAGGAAATTATAGAAATCCACATATGGTGTGAGGAGGGAGATGAAGTTAAAAAATGAGAAATTTAGTAGAAGACAATAATTCATTATTATTGCCATTAAAAAACACAATTTGAAGTAACTTGCAAATGAAAAACATAAGTATGTATACATGTAACCAGTAAAAACTTGTTGCCGGCAAAACAAATAAAAAATAATTAAGATTATTGTGTATTTTTTCACACTTAAATGTGTAAATATGTTCACTTGTATTTTTCTTGCCAATTTAACACCTCCTATATTAATCATTATACTATCCAATAGGTGATTCATCAATAAAACAATAAAACCAAGCAAACATTAATATAATCTTTTCAACTTCCATTATTTAGTTGATTAATTTAAATTGAAAAAACTATAAAGTTTCACCTCATTCAATATTTGCATTAATCTATCTATTTTATTTAACATTTATTATTACTATATTTTTCACCAATCAAATTTATGTGATATTTTTCCACTGAATTTAAATATCCATATTTTTTGGATTTTAAATTTTCCTTTTATAATTAAAAAAAATCAAATTCGAAATTGAAACTTTTCTTAACTTTAAATATTTTTTAATAAAAAAGACTCATATAATATCATAATTCGATTTTCCTATTTTCATTAAAAAAATCAAATTTGAAAATGAAAAAATAATTTCATTTTCTGTAACTTTTAAAATATTTATTTTAAAAAAACACACCTAGTATCATTTTAAGGTTTCCTATTTTCATTAGAAAATTCAAAATCGAAATTGTCATTTATTTTCCTTTTGTTTTTGAATATGCAAATACAACGATAACACGTTTTATTAACAATGTGAATGTACGAGTGACATGTGTGTTTTAACTAAGTGAATGCAGGGTGACATGTGTGTTCTTAACAATGTGAATGTATTGATAACATTTGCGTTTTTAACCATGCGAATGCACGGATCACATTTGTATTCTTAAAATTACGAATGCACTGTAACACGTGTTTTTAACCATGTGAATGCATAAGTAACATGTGCGCATTCTTAACCATGTGAATGCACGAATAACATTTGTGTTCCTAATCATGTGAATGTACATGTAATATGTGTGTTCTTAATCATGAAGTAAAAAATACTGCTCAGTGCAAATGCACGAGTGACTTGCTAGTTTTTATTTAAAGATAGAAAATTACAATAAAATATTAGGAATGATAGTTTGGTATTGGAGGAAAGTTAGATTGCAATATTTTATTATATATAGAAAGAAGTTTGTACAAATACTGGGATTGCTACAATGGCTTGTTGGTTCTGCTATAGGCAAATATTGCTTATTTATACACTTGGTGCATCATCAAGAACATGTAGTTATCACATTTCTAGATCCTTATTCATACATCTACATATTACAAGCATAGAAGTATATATAGAACATGCCAGAATAATATTAAATACTTCCTGAATTTATTTAGGGCCATTGTAGATTAGTCTAGAGATTTAATTTGAATCAACTTAACAGCACCATATCTATATAAGTAGTAAAAGTTCACCACTAGAAGAAGCCTCTGAAAATCCACCATTACCATTACCATCACCATCATCATCACCATCACGAAATTCTGGTGCATATACTCCATAACTCAAAGGTACTTGAGCTATCTCACCAAAAGCATCAGGGCTAGGATAAGAACAGATAGCATCAGCATAAGTGTAGTTAACTCCAGATCCAAAAGGAGCATCATCAAAGCAACATCTTTCTCTACTCTTCATTATAGGCATGAACTCATAAAAGGGTGTAACCTTATCAACAGGGCCAAAACCAAGGCGCAGAATAGTGTCAACTTGGTTTGGATTATTTGCCACAGGTACTGTAGCAGTGTTGCATGCCAATTTCGTTGGTGGTGGTAGTGCTTTAGGGTTAGCATTCTGATAACCTAATACATCTTCCATTGAGGAGAAGCTTTCTGGGGGACTAAGGCTTAGCCATAGCCCAAGCTGTTCTTGCAATTCTGTGGAGGATTTACTACCTGTTGAACTCTCACAAGAAGAAGAGCTTCTGCAACTTTGCATTTTGGAGGAATTTAAGAACTCTGTGAGATATGAAAGTGAAAGAAACACCAATGTTCTGATCTCATCAATGTTTCAGTGGGTATTTATGACAAATGTGTTTCATTTTCTTGAGAAGTTTGAGCATCAAAACAAAAAAATGGTACTTATAACACACGTTTCTGAGGAGTATTCTTATTCTTCATCAAACTACAAAAAGCAAAGCAAAAGCAAAAATAATATAATAAGATAATTTTATCATTTTATATATAAAAGAACAACACTTTTATCATTAAAAATACAAGAAAAATCAAGTATTTTTCTCTCAATTAATGGAAATGATCTTTTTTTCGTTTTTGAGTGACACACAATGGTAATAGCCATAAAGAACATTGAAAGGAAGGGGAAAACCAAACTTGTAAAAATTGCATGCCATGGTGAGAAGAAAGGAGGACACGTTGTTTTCTTGACATTGAAGAAAACAACTCACTCTTCTTTTTTTAAATTGTAGTTACAGTTATATTATATTTATTGCAATTATAAAAGTTATATTGTATTTATTGCAATTATAAAAGTTATATTGTATTTATTATTAGAATCAGGAATGTTTCCGTGCCTATTCTCATTGATTTGGTCAGAATATATACAACGTATATAGGAAGCAATATCTTTAGGCTACAAACTAGGAAGCAATATCTTAAACAAAAGCATAACAGAAGGCTATAAAAGGGGAAGCTATTTATCTACTTTGACCAATATATTTACAATATATTTAACACGCCCCCGCAGTCGAAGCGAAGGGCTTTTGGACGCTGAGACTGTCCCGAAAATCTTCAAATAAAATGAGCGGAAGACCTTTGGTAAAAATATTCGCGATCTGATATCGTGATGGCACATGAAGAACTCGTACTTGTCCGCGTGCAACCTTCTCACGGACAAAATGGATATCCATTTCAACATGTTTGGTACGTTGACGTTGAACTGGATTTCGTGACAAATAAATAGCACTCACATTGTCGCAATACACAATGGTAGCTTTGTGAACAGGACACAGTAACTCCAAGAGTAAGTTGCGAATCCAACATGATTCGGAGACCACATTCGCCACTCCACGATACTCGGCCTCGGCACTAGAACGAGATAACGTAGGTTATCGTTTTGACGACCAAGATATCAAGTTATCATCCAAAAATACACAGTAACCGGAAGTAGAGCGTCTCGTGTCAGGGCACCCACCCCAATCTGCATCAGTGTATGAGACCAGAGTAGAAGTAGAAGATGAATATAAATGATGACCGTAATCCAATGTACCCTGAACGTAGCGAAAAATCCTTTTGAGATCTGACATATGATCAACCCTCGGATCATGCATATGGAGACACACCTGTTGCACGACATAAGAGATATCTGGCCTTGTAAAAGTGAGATATTGTAGAGCCCCTGCAAGACTCCGATATAGAGTAGGATCATCAAAAGGAGCACCAGATGTAGCACTAACCTTTGATTTTGTGTCAACTGGTGTTTTAGACGGCTTACACGAAGCCATCCCTGCTCGTGTTATTATTTCTTCGGCATACTTGCGTTGTGAAAGAAACATACCACCCTTATGTCGAGTTACCGTAATGCCAAGAAAATAATTTAGAGGGCCAAGATCCTTCATAGCAAATTCAGAACTAAGAAGATTCATTATAGAACATCGCAGAGCATCAGAAGAAGCAATGAGAATAATATCATCAACATATAATAAAATATAAGCCACAACCGACCCTTTGCTGAAAATGAATAAAGAATTATCACATTTGCTATTAACGAATCCAATAGACAAAGCATAATCAACAAAACGCTTATACCAAGCCTGGGGTGCCTGCTTGAGACCATACAATGACTTACGTAAGAGACAAACATAATCTAGATGATTACGGTCCCTGTATCCCAATGGTTGATACATATAAACTGTTTCCTGTTACTCACCATGAAGGAAATCATTTTTTACATTCAATTGGTGAATTGGTCATGCCTTCGAAAGAGAAAGACTAAGAACAGTGCGGATCATAGCGGGCTTCACCACCGGACTAAAAGTCTCACCACAATCAAAGTCAACCTGTTCTGTTTTCCCATTACCTACAAGACGGGCTTTATGCCTCTCAAAAACACCATTAGATTTGACTTTATGAGTGAAAATCCACATAAAACGAATGACATTAACATGCGGAGGACGGAGCATCAACTCTCATGTCTTATTTTTAATAAGAGCATCAAATTCATCATCCATGGCCATTTTCCAATTATGATCACGAAGTGCCACAATCAGATTGCAAGGCAATGGAGACCGCTCAACCGCAGTATGCATGGAATATTTTTTATTGGGTTTATATATCCCACGCTGGCTACGGGTCACGACCCTAGGTTGTTGGATAGGAATATTTGGAGGAGAGGGATCAATTTGTGGTTGGGCAAGAAGGGATGAGTTTGACTCGTTAGGTGAATTTGGATCACTTGGCATGTTAAGGGAATTGGGCTCACTTGGCACGTTGGGCTGAGCAGAAGGAGTTGGAGTAGGTTGGTGAAGATGGTGAATGACATAAGGAGATAAACCTGTGTCAAGGAAATCATATGTATGGGATTTTGGGGAATGAAAACTACCAAAAGGAAAGGTCTGCTCGTCAAACAATACATGGCGACAAATAATAATTTTATGAGACGACAAATCATAACACTTGTAGCCACGATGGTGGTTTGGATACCCGAGGAAGACACAAGGAGTAGACATTGGTTGCAACTTATTAATAGTTGTAGACGGAAGGAGAGGGTAACACAAACACCCAAAAACCCGGATATGATCATAAGAAGGGACCCGTTTGTAAAGAACCTCAAGCGGAGACTTATTCCCCAACAATTTACTTAGAAGCACATTAAGAAGATAGGTTGCCATTTGGAGAGCATGATACAAAAATGATGGAGGAAGAGATGCATGAGCAAGAATAGTACGAGACATATTGTTTATAGTCCGAATCTTGCGTTCGGCTTTCCCATTTTGAGAAGAAGTGTGTGGACAAGACATACGGAATGACATGCCATGAGTTTGACAAAACTGCCCAAAAGAATTATTAGCAAATTCTCCACCATTATCACATTGCACATTTTTGATATTACGCTCAAATTGAGTAGAAATATGGGCTTTAAAAGCTAAAAAAATGGCATACACATCAGATTTCCGACCTATAAGAAAAGTCCATAAATATTTCGAAAAATCATCAAGAAATAAAACATAATATCTATGTCCCAAAGAACTCAAAACGGGAGAGATCCAAAGATCACTATGTAAAAATATCAAATAGCATAGTAGTATTCGAAGAGGAAGAAACAAATGGCAACTTAATATGTTTATCAAGAACACATGAACCACAAAGACTAGAACTGGAAATTTTATTACAATCAATGCTTTTATTCTTTCTAAGCACATCTAATATAGGAGACCCTGGGTGACCCAAACGATCATGCCAAAGTTTAGGAGAGATAGCTGCAAAAGTAGAAGAGGAAGCTTGATTGTTGAGAGAACAAGAAATAGGATAAAGGTCGTTGCGGCTATCACATCTCATTATTGACATCCCCGTCCGATAATCCTTCACAGAAAAACCAAAGGGATCAAACTCCACAGACACTGAATTATCTTTTGTAAACTTTCTAACAGAAACAAGATTTTTAATCAGTTTAGGAGCATGAAGAACATTGTTAAGGGAGATGGATTGACATGGGTAAGACAAATTCGTGTGACCATAGCCAAGAATTGGAATCGTGTGACCATTACCAACAATAATATTATTATTAGGATGATTGCTCAAATTAAAATAAGACGAGAGATTACCGGTAGAGGAAGTCATGTGAGATGTAGCACCGGTGTCCATGTACCATGACGGGTCTGGTTGGTTAAGGGACATGGTGTGCATTGCTACCTCGATATCGGTAGGAGCATACAAACTAGACTTCTCATGAGAGTTAGGTGATGCTGCTTGATGTACATAAGCTTGTTGAGGTGGTTTTGGACCGAGCAAACCTGCCTAGCGATGCTAAGGAGTATTGGACCGAGCCCATCATTCATTTGGGAATGGACAAGGAGGAACAGGCCATGCCGGATTATACCAGCCCCAAGGAAATGGTTGCTGCTGCTGCCATTGAGGAGGAGTGGTTCTACCTTGGCCACCAGAGAACTACCCCCGACCACCACCTTTACCGCCGGTCGAGGACCGGCCTCCACCAGAACCTCCATACTTCCGACCACCCCCGTTGTTGCGCCGTCCACCGCCAGAATGTTGCGCACCATTTTTGCCCTTCGAATGTCCTGATTTTGCAGGATGTGGGGACCCATCATCAATCGAAGTGGCGAGCATAACAGACTCAGTGGCTGCTTCCTTTGCCAACCCAGTCTCCTCAAGAGTGAGCATGGAACGAGCCTTGTAAAAGGGAGTTAGGGGGTTGCTTTGGTGGATCAACGTACCCACCCCACGGTACGGTTGTGCAAGACCCCAACAAATTGCAATACCAATCGACTATCGGACACCGGAGCCCCAACATTCTTTAGTTGATCTGCTATAGATTTGAGACGTTGACAATAAGAGGAAACATTTGGGAAATTCTACATAGAAGTAGCAGAGAATTCTTGCTCCAAGGCAACGGCATGAGAATGTTGATTATCCTGGAATATATCACACAATTTATCCCAAGCCTCCATAGCCGTTGAATCGGGCTCAATAATGGTGTGCAATAAGTCACTAGAAATGGTAGCATAAATCCACAAAAGAACCGTGGCATCCAAAGTTGACCATAGCTCCTTCTCTTCCTCGGTAGACGGAACTGTCGCCATGCCGTTGGCCGGAGATATGATATGATCAAGCACCTTGGTTGACCGTGCGTGAATCTTGAAGAGTTTCGCCCACGTTGAATATTGAGCGTTTTCCATTTCAAGAACAATGGAAACATGATTCTTGATGTTCGATACGGCAAGAGCTGGATGAAAATAGGATTTGTTTGAAGCCATATAGAGAAGAGAACAAAGAGAGGAAAGGGAGAAGGAACACAAAGCTAGGGCAAACGGAAGAAAGAGGAAGAAGAACCCTAGTCAATCTGATACCATATTAGAATCAGGAATGTTTTTGTGCCTATTCTCATTGATTTGGTCAGAATATATACAACGTATATAGGAAGCAATATCTTTAGGCTACAAACTAGGAAGCAATATCCTAAACAAAAGCATAACAGAAGGCTATAAAAAAGGAAGCTATTTATCTACTTTGACCAATATATTTACAATATATTTAACATTTATTGATATTATAATAAAAATTGACCTTATCCTAAATTGTAATATTGGAGCACAATTATAGAGCCAATTTAAATTACTCACCCCATATTATAGAGTTGTGTTAACCATTTAAATTTAGAGAATAATGTATCTCATGGTATAAGGAGATAAATTATCTCTTTCAACCACTAAAATCGTGACATGTGTATCATTCAATCATTTTCTACAAAAATATTTCTAGAACTAAACAAAACAATACACATGTTATTCTTTTACTGGTGGAAGGAAGTAAGTTATCTCCTGGTATGATAAATTTAATGACTTATTAATTCCAAATCAAACTATATGTATTTCTCAATGGCTACTTTTCATCTTTACATATTTCCCAATGACTTATCTAATAACGAATGACAAAAATAAGATTATTGCAAGTTAAATGAATCACTCCATCAACTATTACTTGTTAAGAAAGGGAAACTTTATGATGAAAAGTAAAATAAGGCCAATATCCCATTAAAAGTTTTATATTAAATGTATCTCTATCAACAACAGAAAATTAATCTCTACCAAAGCATAGAAATCACAAAATTTGGTTAAGTTTTCATCATATATAATGTCATTTCCATATGTATAATCACTAACATTGTGCTTCAATAACTTGACCACTTATTTATTGTTTGTCTATATAATATTAAAATGCAATCAAAATACATCAATAATCAAATATTTTTCAACTCAAACGTTGTCAATGTGTCCAATCAAAAATCAAATCCTCTAATAGATCATCTGAGTATAAATTCATCCTTATGGTTTTCACTTACAGTACAGTTTTTCATTATCTTAGGCTACCTAATTAATTAATCCATCAGTTGTACAATTTGTTTATTCATTTTCATTTACACCACAAGTCACACCTAGAAACAGTACCAAAAGTTGTCACTTTATCCGCACAAGCATTTCGTTCTCTGAGAAATTCTAAAGTTCATAGGTCGGGTCATATCAAATCATTGATTCCAATTGCGAAGAAACTTCCAAGGGGTGACAGTTTTGTATTAAAGATATCAATCACCAAAGCTGAATCACACTCCAACCTACACTACACCAGAGTTGCAATTCAACAACGCATATTTTAGGGATATAATAGTGTTTCTGGGTGTTGTCTATATGAGTGCAGTAGAATATAATGTTAGATTCAATAGTCTATTGTAATGAGTGATGTTAATATGTATATGATTTCTATCAGCGCTCATTGTAATGAGCATTATTGATATGTCACCTTTAACATCACTCATTTTAAATAAGGTAAAATCTCTCTCAAACATTATATCATAAACAAAAAGGAATCAATAAATACATACTGAGATTGCAAGAGGACGGAAAGATACACTTCAATTCAATATAAAAGGAATCAAACCAAAATTACATAGAAAATATGGATGAAAAAATAATAACAAAATACAATAAATACATACTGAGATTGCAAGTTTGGTAAATCACGAACAGTTTCACGTAGATTCACCCTTGACATTTCCAGTATTATAAAATAAGCAGTTAACATAGATGTAATTGCAAGCAGCAAGAGTGAACCAAAGAGAAATAAATGAGGTAAAATAAGACAATGATTCACCTTATGCTCGAATAGAGAAACCAAAAACTATTAAATAACTTGTTTTGAAGAGCGAAACTAAGAGAATAAGAAGAGTAAGAGAAATAAAATATTGACTGATATGTGTATTATTGTTTGTGAGGTTTTGTTTTTAAATCTGCAAATATTTTCGCCCACTAAAATGAAAATGTATGATTGTTAACAGCCCACTCTAAAGCAAGCACGGTTAAATGTATGACTTTTTACATCGCTCATTATCATGAGCATTATTGATATATCACCTTTAAAAATATCCAAATATAATGCACAAAATCAGTGTGAGTATCAGCTACACTATCTCTATCAAAAGACTCACTATGTAAAGGTAAATTCATATTCACTACATCATGCAACAGTAGCAACCAAACAAAGTAGTAATGGAAATGCATGTTAGAATTGAATAAACAACCAAGACTCTGCATCAATAACATACTAAAATCATTAAGGACATGTACAAAAAGTTCCATGGAAAAATTCAAAGGCTAACTAATTTAAAAATGTAAAACAGATTCACTATAAAACTTAAAAAATAAAAAATAATATTAAAATTTGGATAGAATGAATTTTTCTACCTCAAATGCATATATAATATGTCTAATTCTGAATAGTAATTCAAAAGTTATGCCAAAAATATCATTTCATCAAAACATTATTCACTAGCTATGTGTATCTCACAATCAATAGCATGGTTAGTAATTCTGGTGCTTCTAGCATTCAATTATGATGAAAGAAATGTGGAAACAATATTTCATTCAAAAATTACACTCACAGGATCAAGCATTGTAGATATGTCACCTTTAACAGCACTCATTTAAGTGTTGTTAAATGTGTGACTTCTAACAGCGTTCATTTGTAATAAGTATGTTGATATATCATATTTAACAACACTCATTTAAATGTTATTAAATGTGTGATTTTTAACAATATTATTGATATGTGTCTTCTCTTTCAAAATATGACATTGCACATTACAAATATAATGAATTAAAGATCATTTAATAGAATACTTCAGTGATTTCTCTCATTTAACATTTAAAGATGTTCAAAAGTAGAGATAAGAACCACACATTAAAAAATATTCCTCTAAATTTCAAAATCTATTTTTTATTTAAAATTTGAGATCAAAATTATGCCCTAATTCCAAACCTTCGCTATTAATACACCAAAATCTTTGCTATATTCTTTCTTCCAGCTATAAATACTGCTAAAGATTTAACTTCATCTCTGTTATATCTGCTACTCATATACCCTTTAACAACATTGCCCTTTACTCATTTTATGACCTCAAAATAGTGATGGCAACGGGCCGGGGCGGGGCGGATTTGTGCTTACCCAACCATAAACCCAAAATCCAAAACTCCAACATGAATTAAGCGGAATTATAAATAAATTATTGTCATGTTGATATAAATTATTAATTAATTAATGATATCATCCTTGAACCTGTTGATATAAATTATTAATTAATTAATGATATGAAATTATTTGAAGTAACTTAAGATAGAGAATGAGAAGAAATATTAATTTATCAACTTGGGAATTATCACCATTTCCATTTCAGTTTGGGAATATGGCTATCCAATATGTATATATTATATACTTGTTGATTAGCCTATAACAAGAATATACATAAAATAGTACATAACGTGAATCATAAATATATAACTGAATTATCATCCACTGTTTTAAGAATGAGATAAGGGAAATACACTCACAATTATTCTTCAAGAATCAATCATTACATGGAAAGATGGTAGATTGAATAGGTTTGTGTTATTTTGTTTTCTTATTTATTCATGTTGATGTTTAGTTTAATATTCATGTTTAGTTCAAGTGATTAATGAATAATGAAATTGAAGTTACTGAATGATGAAATTGTGATAAAGATAATAATATTATATCTATTAAGGATAATATTCTTCCAAATAATAGAAATGAATCTACAATTTTTTTAACGTCATTTTTGTAATAAAGTCTCTAAATAATCACAATGTATCATTAACCCTTATAGAGAAAAATTATTTTTGGCTTAAAAAACTAAATCGTTGATTTGATTTAATTGTTGTAATGAAATTGATTCTTCTACATTTATACTATTAAAAGCAAACATAAGATATACAAAGTTGTATGTATTGTAGCACATATTTAATTTATATTTGATTTAAATTATTTCTAATTCCTTAATTTAGAAAATGTTCATTGTGGATATTTTTATTTTAGAGTATATATTTGATTATAATAATGCAATGTTACTATTGCAGTATTAAAATAGTAACAATAAGAAACATATCATAAAAAGAATATTACTAATTTAATGATGAATTCAAAATTTTATTTCTTCGTACTTATTTTAAAGTCAAATAATAATATATATTTTGAAAATAATATTATTTTAGAATCATATAATAATGTGTTTTAAATTTATTGATGATTTTTTTATTTCTAGGATAATGATGTATTTCTCACTTAGCTATTTTATAAAGTTCAGTGTTTTTCATCTTCAATTAGAACAATACAAATTATAACAAGGTCTTTTTCTATCTTTATCCTACCCGAAAATAGGTACAAGTTGTTTTATATGATATATAGTAAAATGTCACAGTTTAATTTTAATATTTTCAATCAAAGTTATTTATGATTCCTTAATTTTATGCAATGCTCATTATAGATATAATTTTATAATCATTTGTTTTTTAATTCTAAAATAAATAATATAAATATATATAACTCATAACAAATATGTATTGTAAATAATAGAAATAAACATCTATAATGTGTTTGTTTGTAGTTAATTTAAAGTCAAATAATAATATGTATTTTGAAAATAATCTTATTTTAGAATCATATAATAATGTATTATAAATTTATTGATATTTTTTAATTATTAGGATAATGATGTGTTTCTCACTATTTTATAAAGTTTGATTTTCTGCATATTCAAATAGAACAATACAAATTATAATGAGGTCTTTTTCTATCTCTATCCTACCAGAAAATATATACAAGTTTTTTATATATATAGTAAAATGTCACAATTATATTTTAATACTATTTCAATCAAAGTTATTTCTAATTCCTTAATTTTAGGCAATGCTCATTATAAATATAATTTTATAATCATTTGTTGTTTAATTCTAAAATAACTAATAAAAATAAGTATAAATCATAACAAATATGTATTATAAATAATAGAAATAAACATCTATAATGTGTTTGTTTGTAGTTAATTTAAAGTCAAATAATAATATGTATTTTGAAAATAATCTTATTTTAGAATCATATAATGTGTTATAAATCTATTGATAATTTTTAATTATTATGATAGTGATTTTTTTCTCACTATTTCATAAAGTTCGATGTTTTTCATCTTCAAATAAATCAATACAAATTATAACGAGGTCTTTTTCTATCTCTATCCTACTGGAAAATATGTACAAATTCTTTTTATATGATATATTGTAAAATGTCACAATTATATTTTAATAAAATTTCAATCAAAGTTATTTATAATTCCTTAATTTTAGGCAATACTCATTATAGATATAATTTTATAATAATTATTTTTTTAATTCTAAAAGAACTAATAAAAATAAGTATAAATTATAACAAATATGTATTGTAAATAATAGAAATAAACATCTATAATATGTTTGATTGTAGTTAATTTAAAGTCAAATAATAATATGTATTTTGAAAATAATCTTATTTTAGAGTCATATAATAATGTCTTATAAATTTATTGATGATTTTTTAATTATTGGGATAATGATATGTTTCTCACTATTTTATAAAGTTTGATGTTCTTTATCGTCAAATATAACAATACAAATTATAAGATGGTCTTTTTCTATCTCTATCCTACCCGAAAATATGTACAAGTTTTTTATATGATATATAGTAAATTGTCACAATTATATTTTTGTACAATTTCAATAAAAGTTAGTTCTGATTCCTTAATTTTAGGCAATGTTCATTATAGATATAATTTTATAATAATTTGTTGTTTAATTCTAAAATAACTAATAAAAATATGTATAACTCATAACCAATATGTATTATAAATAATTGAAATAAAACATCAATAACGTGAATCAATAAACTAAATTAAAATAATGTCAAATATGTTTATTGTAAAATTTAGGGTTTATATTAGAAAAATAATCTAAACAATAATAATAACATCCATATGTAAACATTAATTTATTAACGTTATTTATATTAAAATTAATTTTAAATATTTATATTTATGATTGTATGAATTCATAGTATTAAAAATATAAAATTCATAGTGTTAAACGTAATGAGCCTAAATATAAAATAAAGATAGTAATATTATTATTATTTTTATTGAAGTTACTGAATAATGAAATTGTGATAAAGATAATAATATTTTTATCATAACCCAAAGAATAACTACTTCAAAATAACTATTATGTTTATTTATATTATTTACAATACATTTTTTTAAATAATAAAAATAAGTATAAATCATAACAACTATGTATTGTAAATAATAGAAATAAACATTTATAATGTGTTTGTTTGTAGTTAATTTTAAGTCAAATAATAATATATATTTTGAAAATAATCTTATTTTAGAATCATATAATAATGTGTTATAAATTTATTGATAATTTTTAATTATTAGAATAATGATGTATTTATCAATATTTTATAAAGTTCAATGCTCTTCATTTTCAAATAGAGCAATACAATGTATAACAAAGTCTTTTTTATCTCTATCATAGAGGAAAATATGTACAAGTATTTTTTATATGATATATATAAAATGTCAGAGTTATATGTCGTTATAAAAATAATAGAATTATCACAACTCATAAAATGGTGCGCATAAAATGTTTCTTCCAACTTATAGAAAAAAAACTTCAACTTATGAGTAGTTTTCAAACAATGATTATTATGTAAAAAATAATCAAATAAAATAACATTTACTTATATTGTATGTGAATGTTAAAAATACATTCAAATATTTATACACAATTAGCATGAATCTAAAATAAAACATAATCATTTAACAAATGCTAAAAAAATCTTTATAACTTCATATCTTACTTACAAACATAATCCCAAATTGTTATTAAATGTAAATACTAGAATTCTATTTTTTTTTATGATTTTCTCTTCTCCTATCTATGTACTTCTCTAACTAATGACATATACATATTATGAAAAATAAGATTTGCATCGTCTATTAATTGCAAATGATCAATTAATAATAAACCAAACAATACATGGAAATATAGTAAATTGATAGGCTGATATTATTTTGTTTTCTTATTTATTTATGTTGATATTTAGTTTAACATTCATGCGAGATTCAAGTGATTAATGAGTGAAATATTATCGATAAAGTTGGGTTGTAGCTCTCAATAGAAGATGTAGGACTTGAATTCTTTATATCACAAAATAAATTAATTTTTGTTATGGGCTTTGGACACAATGGTGAAAATAAGTTACGAAGAATACAAAAATGATTAATAAAGTAAATAATGTGTATTTACTAACAAATTATTTTATATTGTTTAAATAAATTCATGCAAAATATATTATCACCCATACGAATGCATGAGTAACCTATGAATTTTATTCACTTGATATAGAAATTTTGACATGATCTTAATTGACTTGGTGTTTGTTTGGTCTGAATTTGAATCTTTAAAGTTGTTAAATTATTTTGAAAAGCTAGCCTTGAAAGCTATTGTAAAATTAAGTAATTATAGAAAACTGTAAGGTCCAAAGGTGAGAAAATTTAAAGTGCTTTTGTAAAAGTTATTTTGAGATCTAATGGGTTTAAATAAAAGGCTTGGAAAAGATCGAGTATGGTTGAAAAATGAGTTCATAATAAAAGTATTCCAAATGTCAAAAAAGTAATTAATCCCTTAAAGGATTTTATTTGCTAAAGTGGCATTGAAAATATTATTATTTGAAAAAATGTCATTGCAAGAAAATACTTACAAAAATGTCCTTCAAAAGCTTGATATTTACAAACAAGTCCTTAAAAGTTTTATATTTACAAATAACCCTCGACTTTATGATATCTAATTTTTAGTCCTAACTAAAAATTAATTAAGACAAATCTAATAATTTTTAGGGTAACAATACTAAGAGTTTAATTCAATAATCTCATATTTTATTATAAAAATGAAATTTTCATGATTATTTTTTTAAGGTAAATGAGTAAAAATGTATTACCTTGAATCAACCAAATACAAAATCACTCAATCAACTGTTTAGTGTTACCTTTTAGGAACGATTCACCTAAATATAAAGCAAAAATGATGAATAAAAATAACATCGACAACTATAAAAGTTGGAAGATTTGACAAAAATTAAACTTCGCTATTTGGAAGTTTATTGGCTTGCACCAAGCTATGATATTGCTCAAGTAAGTTTTTAGGTTCTTGATGGAAACAGTTCAGGTTTGATTTTGCCTTAAACAAACCGATCCTACATGGTCATGAAATAGGTTAGGTTTTGCCTTCTTGGGTCTGATCTGATTAAAAGTTTGGTCTATTAGTCTTTTTAAAGGTCTGCTATACTATATGGTCATGAAATAAGTCATCATGTCTATATTTAAATGGGCTAATAGGTCTACTTTTGACTAGGTTAATCTAATTCTAATAATTAAACTATAGTTTTGTATACATTTTTATATTAAAGTTACCTATATAATAATATTAATTATATTATAATACTATAATTTCAACATTCTTATATAATATAACTAAATAGGTCGGTATATTAGGTTTAATAGGCCTTTTAGATGACATAAAGTATGGTCTGTTAAGCTAAATATATATTTTTAAAATCATGAGTCTCATCTATTTATGAAAAAAATCTAATCTAACCTAACCTGTTATGGACTAGGTAATAGGCATTTGATAGGTGATTTCACTTGTTTTCACCCTTACTACCCGACAAAGTATGCTAATACGAACTGTATTTTGAAGGAACCACTTGTGGCTAATAATCAAGAAATAAGAAATAATTTTTTTTTAGAAATTCATCATGGATCGGCAAGTCCTACTCAAGTGGTTAAATAGTAACATAGATAGGGATGACAATGAATCTGGAAGGGTCTGGGTAGTGTATTACTCGGATCCG
The DNA here is from genome assembly GCA_009771035.1 of Lupinus albus. Taxonomy (NCBI): domain Eukaryota; kingdom Viridiplantae; phylum Streptophyta; class Magnoliopsida; order Fabales; family Fabaceae; genus Lupinus; species Lupinus albus. Next base: position 2,865,958 of record CM020013.1, on the reverse strand, counting down.
TCCTATTGCTTCATTTTTGGACCTAGACCTGCCCTAAATCCATGCTAATATTTGTTGGGTATGCTATATACGGGTCCTTGGGTACCCAGCGGATCCATGAGTACCCATAAATTCAAAACTATTAAAAATAATTGCAAGTAATTTATGCACTTGTATATTTGTTTCCTATGATCTTATATGTTATTTTGACAATCAACAAGATAAAAAATTATAAATCTTAATTTAAAGTTTAAAACACAACTTAATTTGACTATTAAACACAACTCATTTTACTCAAATAAACATTAAAAACAACTTCAACATTATGATGAAAAATCCATTTAGTAAGAACTCTTCAATTAACATAACATTACATCATAATATGAATTAACAATACAATATCATTGCTTAACAACATAACATCACAGTTTAACAACATAACAATCACATTTATGAATTAATATCATATTATAATTATAGATTAATATGATATTGCAACATAGAGTAAGATAATATTGCAATTATGTTGTTATATATAGATTTAGGAAGAAATAGAGGGTCCGGGTACTCACGGGTCTAAATACATCATTACCTGGACTCAGACTCATCTAACAACGGGTCTTAAAATCGCAGGTCTCAATTACTCATGGATCCAAAACTTGGACTCAGACCTGACCTGTTGTGGGTATTTTTTGCACGTCTGGGGCTAATAATTCATGAGAAAAATACTAAGACAAAGAAGTTACAATTTAATTGTGTTGAACATAATCATTTATCCACTTTGGTTGTTGCTTCATTCTGATGGGCCTACACATATGAATCTTGGTCTCATCTTCAATTGGGCTACCAACATAGACTTCCTTTTTAAGGCTTTAATAAGGTCTAAGCAAATTAGAATGTTGTGGCCCAAGTGTCTATAGGGAATAAAAGTTCTTGATTTGGATCAACTAGATGAGGTAAAGGTGTAAAACAACTACTAATATTTTGCAAAGTTTTTAGATATGGTTTTGTTATTTGTCAACAAACTATATAGTTATATAGTCACTAGGTAGGTAAGGAGCATGTGTTTTAGGGACTAAAGCTATGGTAGTGGCATGTAACTGTATTGGAATGTACATATTGAAAAAAGATAGTATTATATGATTTCCTCTGTATACAAGGCGTGGATTTAATTGGGTAAGACCTTACTGAATCTTAGATATGTCAAAATGCTCAATTTTAAATTTTTATGAACGATACTTATTAATAAGGACAATCACATTATCTCAAAAATGATTAATTTCTTATTGGTAGGATGAGGATATACGTTTGGATATACCAAAAATCCTTAACAAATATTTGAGAGTTGAGAGATGTCTGAAAAGATAAATTTTGTTATGAAACTTTAATTTAACCCTAAACACCATATTGTACTTGTTTCCCACCCAAAAAAATCTCTTATCATATTTCCAATAAATTCACATTCTCATTTTTATTTACCAACAATGTGTTTTTGCTAGATTTCACAAAGATTAAATACTAAAAGTTTGATTCCTATGAGATGCTTGTTGGAAAGGAATAATCACACATCCAAAAGTAATTAGTTTATTACTGATAAGCTCATGAAAAAATATCATTTTTATTTGAGTTAACAACATTGATAATCTTAAGTTTTAATTAAATTACACGAACTATCCCTTCCCTTTTGTCTTTACACAAATTATCCCTAATTTTGTACATTTTAACTTAATTACATATGACATACATTTTTTGTTTAAAATATTACACTTATATCTCATACAAGATGATCAATATAATGTAATATATACAAAATTATGGGTGTGGTTCATGTAAGAGCGAGAAGTGTTACGTATAAGGACAAAAAATGATGAATAATTTATATAATTTCACTAAAAAAATCCAGGGTGTCATTTTAATTGCCTCTTTTTATGTAGGGTGAGGATCTACTTACTCTAAGAGTAAGTTTTTAAACATACTTCAAATCTTAGCCATCAATTCTAGGGAAATCCAATGATTTAGATTTATCCACTAATTCAAACCATTGAATTTTCCTAAAATTATTTGCTAAGATGTAGAATAAATTTGAAAAACTTACTATTGGAGTCGATGAATTCATCATGTATTATTATTTATATTCCTAGTTTCCTATCTCATCCTTTATCTTGTTTGAAATAAGAAACATCTTTATCTGTAGCAAAGTGCTACCATGTGGTTCAATTATTCTTCATCTCACTACTCTGAACCTTTATTTTACATTTCTAGAACACCATTTTCACAAACACCCCAAGTGCAAAAATTTGTTTTTTCTTCAATGAATTCATTTTCTATAAGTTCCTCAATCCTAATATCCCCACCACTATGCAAATCCCACCCACATCTTCAATTGAAACACCAACCTATTTTTCACCATTTTAATGGCAGTGGTTTATTCTCTTCTATTTCTATGACACCAAAATTCAACATACCCACTTTGCTTAAGGCCACTGATTCAAACATTGATGCCCCATTTTATATCTCTGAAGAATCTGCATCTGTTATTCCCATTGAAGAGGTTATTGAGAAAGATTGGTCATTTCTTGATTGTAATGAATCAAGTTCAGTTGAGGAATTTAAGAGAAATATTGATTCTATTATAGATGCTGGAAAAGTTGATGAGAGTTCAAGGGTTTTGGTTTCAACTGGGTCTGAAGAGTTTGTGGATTTTTTGATGGATTCAACCAAATTTAAGTCTCTTCTTGTTCTTCATGATTCATTGTTGACATTGGTTTGTATTAAAGAGAAATATGATAAGGTTAAGTGTTGGCAAGGAGAAGTTATATATGTTCCAGAAAAATGGACTCCTTTGGATGTTGTGTTTCTTTATTTCCTACCTGCTTTGCCCTTCAAACTTGATGAAATTTTTGCCTCTTTGGCTAAAAAATGTTCATCTGGTAAGTTTTCTCTTGAATTTGAAAAAATTATGATGTAATTGTTTTGATTTTATTGCATATTTGATGGTAGAAAACTCAATGAAGCTGTTTTGTTTGTTGGTGATTTTGTAAATGAATGAACTATACACAAGTATAAGCAATCACTCTATTTAATAATGATGTAATTGTTGTGATTTGATTGCATATTGGATGGTAGAAAACTCAATGAAGCTGTTTTGTTTATTGGTGATTTTGTAAATGATTGAACTATACACAAGTATAAGCAATATTTACTCATTCACACATATTGTGCCTCAAATTTTGACTTCAAGCTTTGAGTAGTATTTTTCTGCATTGTTCTATGAGATAAGAAATTGCTTTTTGAAAAACACTAGTTACATAACAAAATTTGCACATCTTTTCTTGCATCATGGCTCTAAATTTGCTTGTAACTAGGTTCTTCTAACATGATAATCTTTAGACTAATGGTAACAATAAGTTATTAATAATTTAATCTTACCTTTGGGTGTGTATAGGAATCTGATTCAGACCTTATCAAAACTGAGTTTCACTTTGTTTAGACATTTTTAGCAAAATCAATCATCTTCGGTACCCAAACTTCGGTTCATAGTTACCTTCTATTCAGTAACTCGGTGCATGATTCATCACTTTTTACATTATTATTACAAGACTTTCTTTATGGCGAACCTAGTACATGGTAGGTAAGGTGAATGAGATAATCATGTAACATTGTAACTATGCTTTGGTCACAAATAATTCAGTATCTATTACTATAAATCCACTTTTTTTTATTACAACCAAGTTCATCAAAACAGAAATTTATAAACTATAATTCAAAGACAATACTTACTAGCTACATGTAAAACAATGCACCATATGGCATCAAACTTGATAAATAATCTTGTACCCTTTGAACCTTATTTCAATGCTCTCACAAGCTTTCTTCTATTTAATTTTTTCGATTTCATATGTAGGTGCAAGAGTGATTATAAGTCACCCCCAAGGAAGAGAAGTATTAGAAGAGCAAAGAAAAAATTACCCTGAAATTGTAGTTTCTGATCTTCCTGATAAAACAACTTTGCAAAAGGTAGCAGCTTCTCATTCTTTTGATGTGGCTGAATTTGTGGATGAACCTAACCTTTATATAGCTGTTTTGATCTGCTCTGGAGCTTAAAATCTAGAGAAGATATATTTCAGCTTATTACAACTTTGGTTGGACTTTTTTATATTGTATTTTGCTTTATAACTGTTACCTTGAATTGTTTAGATGAAAATTGGAATTATAAAATGATTGGATTTTATTTGACATGTGAGGTTTTCCATGTTTTGTAAAATGCATGGTTTGTTATTACAATCGGAAGGTCTAGAATAGATGTTTGGTCTAGAATGGTGTTTTATATTATGGTTGTAGTCGAAATTGCGCTCATGGTTGTGGTTACTGTGATTGTGGTCATTACGGTCGTTGCGATGCGGATTGAGGCTGTTGCGGTGTGAATTATTTTGTGATTAAAAAATATTTCTAAACCTGATGTGGTTCAAATGCAGTCCGATGTGGTTGCACTACGGCCTGATGCAGCTGCGTCATTGTGATTCGATGTCACACCGCAATTGTGGTGTGATGCGGTTGCGACAGTCACCGCAACCGCAATATTGTAGCCGTAACAATTTGAATCATTAAATTTGTTCTTACAAGGAAGATGATAAAGATGGCATCTTTGTATCAATGTTTGGTTTTGCACCTCTTGTGCATTGGCATGTAAAGGGATTTAGCTCCTCTGAAATAACAAGTGCACTCTATAAGATAAAGTGAGTAATTATATCAGAAATAAATGGTTAAGATTTTAAAAAATTCTATAATTTGTTATACAAGCCATGTATCTTTCTTATCTTTAACCTTAAGTGTTGATTTTTTAATCAATAATTACATTTGCATAATTGCATTGTATCCTGTAAATTGTATCCTTTTATTATAAGTGTTTGAGATGGTGATTTGGTACTAGAAATGCTTTGAAATTTTAGGAATCCTGTTTTGGTATAAGATTTAGAAAAAAAATATTTATAAAAGCAAGTGACATTTCTAGGAATATTAAGGTTTGTGGAAGAGTTAGGAATCCAACATTCTGGTATAAAAAGGTGGGTATGAAAATGTAAAATGATGTTTGTATCACTTCCTTCTACCATCTTATTTTATTAGTCAAGGAAAATTTTAAACCAATCTCGGATCAAGTGAGAATGGTTTACATATATACTTCCCAAACCATACTAGGTGGGAGTCTCATGCACTAGACTGCTTTTAAAAAAATCAACAAGACGTTGATTTAGTGGTGTAAGGTCCCGTTAAATCACCGGAAAGATCAAAAGGTCAACAATTTGATTCCTATAAGCGACAATTGTTGGAAGAGACAATCATTACCCAAAAAGGTGAGGGATACTCTTAGTACTATCAAAAAAGACTGATTTTAAAAAACAAGGACAAATATGTAGATGTAACTTACCAATTCTTGGGATTCAAATTTTGGAGATGTGATTAAAAAAACATTGCTTGTACCAAACATCACCTAAAAGCTTTGCAGAAGTTATAAAAGAGAGACTCTGAGATAGGCCAACATTAACATTTCAACATAGACAATGTCCAAGGTAAAGGATATTAGGACATGGTACTTTATGTAAATGAATAAATAAATATTATATACGTATACATAAAGTTAACTAAAATTAAGTATGAACCTGGAAAAAAATTCGATTTATTATTCTATGATAATAAATTTAGAAAACAAAATATTAGTGCATCATTTTATAATGTAAGCGTTTTTGTCTCTTTACAAACAAAAAAAAAATCTACCTAAAACCTTTCTCTCTCATCTTGATCATCAGCAAGAATAGCCTCTAGCTATGGATTATCAAGTAAGAATTCCACATTTATGAAGATCTATAAACTTATCTCTTATAGCATCTCACATTTTAATGTCCACTTTATCCAAATTTTTCATTTTATTGTTGTAAAAACCGGTTCATGTGGGCCGGTTCAACTGATAAATTAGTCTCAATACTGATATGATACAACAATTATACTAGTTATGTAATCATATTGGTCAAAACTAGTCATACTGACCGTTTTCAATTGAACCATACCAATCATAACAACCGATTTTTTATTTAAAATTAATTTTTAATGAAAAAATTATTGATTTTTTAATATTAATGTTAATATATTATATATGTATATCAAGCTTCACCAGCACCTGATTTAATTAGTGAATCACCGGCTCAAGAGCTATACCTCTATATCATACCTCTATACTGGTACGGTTAGGAAGTGTGAGAAATGAGTATACGTGGTTCAGAATGGGGCTGTTTTGTGACCTTATTGGGTTATAAGGTTAGGTTAGTCCTTACATAAGACAAATAGTGCTTTAACAAAATCTAATGAATATGATCAAGTTTATGGTTAGAACATGGTGCTCATCAACTTCATTATCTTCTACCTTCCACTATGGTTGCAGCACACGCCAACCTCCTCCATCACACCGCCGCCTACTTCCGCCACACTAGCAATGCTATCCATCTCATTTAACAGACATGAATGCAAAGGGAGAAGTTGAAGGTTGAAAGTAAGGGTAAAAAGAGGATTTAATAATAAGGAGGTGTACTAAAATTGGAGGATCATGCTCATGTTCATAGTCACTGCCTCTAACTATTGGGTCATTCTGAAAGTTGCAGGGGTGTTATACAAACCAATACCACTTCCATCTATATATTTAAGGCTCCCATAATAATAATAACTGCATATGGAACCCCCACAATTTGCACATAGGATTTCATAATACTTGAACACAGTTTTTGTCATTCATGTGAGACTCACATGAAAGGATCTAAAATTGAGTTGAATTATTACTGTGCAATTTCACTATGAAGACTGATTTGGTTCCAACATAACAGAAAATTGCAAAGAACAAATGTTTCAAGGAAACAGGGTAATTATGATCTCAAAAAATCTTTAAAACATCAGCAATCTCAATCTTTCTCTACAAGAAAGGAAAAACAGACAAATTCGGCAGCAATCAACTAATCAAGCTATAGATAAAATTGGAAGTTGCGGAAGGAAGCTTATTCTTTACCGAATTAAAGTACTCAAACCTCCATCACCATATATGAAGACAGGGACTGGATTCCACAACAGCCACCGCTTTATCGTTTTAAAAAATTGAAAAACTTAAGCTATTAGTTGCTGTAAACAAGTTGTATTCCTCCATGCTGGTAATCTCTTTCTTGTTGTGAGAATGGACTTTCTCGGCATGATTAGCTGATACTTTGGACCTGAAATCTCCAACAGTACCATCATTTGAAGGTGCAGAATTCAATCTACATCCTTTTGAAAGGGCAAACGGCCCATCGGAATGAAACAACGAAAAACCATTGTTATTCTCTAGCGACTTGACAGAATTATCATTTCTAACTCCTCTGCTGAATGCTGGTTGTTTGGAATTAGTTCCAGCAGAAAGACCCTTATCCGTAACAGATGCATTCAAATGAACTTGTAAAGAATCTGGTTTGGAAATTTGAGTCTTTTGTTCCTCTGCATTCAAGACATTAGCTCGGGCAACTGTCTGATAAAATGGTACAGTAGGGTATAATGGAGTTGGTTGCTGTAAGGCACCATACTGTAAGCATAAGTGTGGGTCCTCATTAAAGCCATATCCAAGAGGGCCAGCATATACAAAATGATTCCGATGGGAGAAGGGCATTAACCCATTTGTATGAGCTGCTGGCCATGAAACTGAATTGTGATGGAAATAACTCATTGTTGAAGGAGTTTGGAATACTGGAAATTGTATATTTTGGCTCGGCACCACGGGAAGTATGCTTTGAGGTTGGGAACAGACATTAGCAGTGGAAAATCCATTATCAAAATTTTGGGGATTTTCGACCACACAACTCTTGAATGCATTTCCGTTACTAGATGAACCATATAATGAACTTGACATTTTTGTCAAATCATCTGCATTCTGGTTATTCTCCATACCAATTTCATGATGGGCAGAAATCCCTTCAATGCAAGCAGAACTATCTCTTACTTCATACTGTTGGTTAGCATCTTCTGAATCTGATGCAGTTAAGGATTCTGTATTCTCAAGGTTTGAAGAGGATGTATTATTATCACCTTCACTTGGACATGAAGAGCAATTATCAGAACTAAAAGTGCTACTTTTATTGATATGAGAAGAATTATTCAATGCGGAGTCATAAGTTGGACATATCACAGGTTCCTCATAAGCAATGTCCGTAGAACTACAAGAACCTTCAGCTTCGACATGAATACCATTTTGAAAGCCTTCATCCTTTCCATTTGATCTCTTCACATTACAATCCCCATTATCATTTTCACTAAGAGATGGCCTGATCAAATCAGGCTGAACTTCTTGAACCTTAGTGGACCTCGATATAACATCAGAGTCTGAATTACTACGAGGATACTTCTTTTGAGGATCCGTAGGCTCCCAAACTTTCTTTGATTGAAACAAATCTCTAGTAGAATAGTTCCCTGAGATGATTTTGCTTTTGGATCTCCCATTAACTCTAGTCATAGAAGACTGTTGCTCAACCCTTACTCTATATTCATTATTCAGGTTACAGCTGCAAGAACTGGAATCATATCTGTCATTAGTCCAGTTGCTGGAACTATATGCCTTCTCATTATACTTAGGACCCGCATTTCGACTATTGGGTTTGGTTGGAACGTTCATTCTTGATTGCCTATTCAACCCACTGATTGCCCTGGGTGATGGAACAAAACTCTCCCCACAGTGTTTTGGGTCAGATCTGCCAACTGTCACACCATTTTCTGAACCAACTGCACAACGGCGTCTATCAGACCACTTCATAGACATATCAGGTTGAAATTCTTTCCTTAATCTTGGTATTCTACGAGAAAGCATTGATTTTCCATCTTTTGTATTGAAACTGTCTTCAGCACAATCGTCATAACAGTGATCTTGTGTTCTCAAAGTACTACATTCACTAGTGTTTTCTTCATCTTCAATGTTAGGAGAATCATTCCCTAATAGATTAGCTTCATCTATTTCAATAACTGAATTCCTGCAGCTTATGGTATTATTTAGCTCTGTATCAACAACTGCAGATAATTCTTCCTTTGAGACTTCAGGAGAAACAAGAACATCGTTTGATCCAGAGGACCCCTTTTCTTTATCTTTCTCCTTTCCTTTTAGTCTTTCCTTCCTCCGGAGTTTTTTCTCCCTTTCCTTTGCCCTTTTCCTCTCTTTGCGTTCTTCTTCTTCACGTTTTTCCTTTTCTTCTTCTTCAAGAAGTTTCATCTGTAGACAAAATCATCTAATAAGGATTTGGGAAGTATGATTTGAGAACAGAAGCAAGAGTTCTGTTTTTTCTTCCTCTTTATCCCTGAAAGTTTTTTTACTAGAAGCACAATAAGTAATAACTAAGACCTGCTTTTCTAATGTGATGATTTCTTTGCATGCTACATGCACTCGTTCCTCTAGCAGTTTTAGTGCAAGGCAAACAAATATGCTGTGTGCATTTTGGCGTGCTGTACCTTCTCTGAAAGCCTTTTCCACCTGAAAGGGTAAGAAGTAATCAGCAGTTGAACAAGGGTAGAAAACAGACAGATGCAGAAAAATAATGTTAATGTTAAACATGCCTGTTCTTTAAAAATAACAGTGGCAGCATCTAGAAGAAACTCTCGAGCTAGTTCAGGGCTCTTAGCATGTTTTTGGGGACGGGAGCATTCTCCATCAAGTTCATTCCCATCCTTGTCCATCGAATCATCATCCTAAAAGCATACATTGTATAAAACATATAAAACTTGGCCAGGCATTCCTAATAAACAATAAATAATTATGAGTTTATGACAATGACAGAACACCGTGAATTATGGATAATAGCAAGGAAGTTATTTCCTTAGTGAAACGTTTATTACCTCTTCTTCCTCTGCCTCTTCAGCATGCTCAAAGAATCTTTTAATACTTTCCCCTTTTGTGATTGTAATGTAACCATCTCCTACAATTAACCTGCAATGTACACATTGCTGACCCTTCAATGAATGAGCTTTAACAGTGAGTTCAGTACAGCGTCCATCTAGTTTCCAAGCTCGAAGGGTGATGAAACATGCACTTAAACCACCAAGATCCAGACCACTGACTTGAACACATCCATTCATTCCAACATTTTCAAATTCCAAAATGTCAGATTTTCCTTCAGTTGTTCCCACAGCCCACTCAAAGTGATGATAGGATCCCGAAGCATCAGCAAATGTCTGATGCCAATCAGCTTGAATTGAGTCATCAGATACCTGATAAAAGCATATGAATCAATGTTGTGCTTGGTAGAATATTGACTCCAGTCGTCATTGAAAGCTTGATAAAATGACCTTTTTCATAAGAATGATATTATAGATACTGTAGAGCATAGACTCTGCGAACTGAAATCCCAATCACAACAGAGTTTACAGCAAAGAAATATGAAAGCCACACCTCATACTGAAAGGCTGTGTCCGCAGCACAAAACCAGCTGGTGCAACGAGGTATTCTGCATATTCGCTTCAGTTCTTTCAGTTCCTTGAATTCTCGAATAACATTTCTTCTACAATCTCTACAAAACCTTTTGCTATCAAACCTGGTAGATGAACAGAAACTTACTAGTAAAAACTAAAGAATAGATAATTGTTGGAAAACATACAAATATATAGTACCATCTGCAAAGGGAAGGGAGATCTCAACAGATATTATAACACTGCCTTGAAGGAAGGTTTCATATCTAGTTTCAAATGATGAAAAAATACGATTAAATAATGGTAGAAATTAAGAAGTCAGAAAAGAAACAGCTACATAATCAAAAGAAGTTCATTTCTCTAGTCTAACTGCATGAAGATCCACAAGATGATAAAAAGAAACAAGTACTCTGACCAAGTACAGCAAGCCAGCATCAAACACAATAACAACCAAGCCTTAATGCCAATAGGTGGAAGCTAGCACCTGACAAGATGTTGGATATTTTTAAAAATAAACGGTATGGAGCATAAAGCTTCATGTAATATCTTTTTCTTACACACCATGTAAGTGTAACTCCAGAGGCGAGAACATTAAAAGAAAACATTAAATAAACACAAGTAATAACATGCAAAAAGAAAATGTAGCAGTAAAACTACAATAGTAGTTCCCTACACATATCAGGAAGGTAAGAAATTGTTAATATTTTAACCTGCCATGGTGCCTATGACAAAATCACTATGAAACTGCAGAAGCCTAGTCCATTAACGTACTTTGTAATACATATTGAACAAACTGTTATTCAAACTCTTCTCATGTTCCATTGTCATTCTTAACTCCTGTGATTTAAGAATCAAAATTATAAATACTCCATTGTGTAATCTTTCAACAGATCGCATTACAAAAAAGATCACCATGCTCTCAAAAGTGCGTCATTGGACATTAGTGTAATTAATACTCCCTCTGGTCCTATTTATAAGACATTTTTAACTAAATTGTACATACCAATAAAGGTGATTACTTTTCTTGATTTTTTTTAAAAATATCATAAGGTTATAATCTTACCCTCATTTAATATTGCTCTTTAATTAATAGTCTTATTGAAAACAACAAAAAGTAGAGATAGTCAAAGCTTTTAATAGGGGTAAACATGAGGGAAATAATAAACAATGCATTGAAAATGTAAAGTGTCTTATAAAAAGGACCATGAAAATCTTCTAGATTGTTTCTTATAACAAAGACTGGAGGGAGTAATTGCCAACAAAAATATGGCCATATTCAAGAAATTAAACCCTTCAGATTAATGTCTGAAATTCTCATTGTTTGTGTATCATTTTCAACTGTATAATTTATTCTAGTATCAGAACTTATATTATTATTTCATGAATAATAATATAAGTAAAAATAGATAGACACCTGTATAATCTAAGGCATAGGACGGGGTGAGGAATGTAAAAATAGATAGACACCTGTACATAAGTCTCTCAACAAAATCTTCTTCCTTCATCCTTAGAAGAGAATGTCGAGTCTCCTCTCCCAGTGCTGACCAAAAATTCACCAGAGTATCACATGAAAGTCGAGCAGTGTGCAAGGCACATGTTTCTCTTGTCCCATGTCCTCTGCCGTAACTCACTACTCCTTGGCTTATCCAACCACGGCCTCCCCCACCACAAGCATCAGGATAAAGTAGTTCTCTTTCCCGTTCCCTTACACGTGCCCCGTCAAAGACCTAAATGAGCAAAAGATTAGCTACCAAAAAGGGAAAAATAATTGGATGAGGATCCAATATAATGTGCTGCACTTACAATTTGCAGCCCTTTCAAAGACTTTGAATACAAGTAGCAGTTCATTAGTGTCAATGAACTATCACGTGTTGTGGTCAAACCTCCCCAAGGATGAACAGATGGATCTTGAATTTCATAAAGGCACCCATTAATAATGCTTGATCCATCATTATTTTGTTTTTTCAAACTTACAGGTCTGTTGCATGGAAAGTGAGCACCCGCCCCTTCCTGCTGCGAGGATTTCCCATACATAACAATCTGCAAAAAACCTTCAAGAAGCAACCCATTGCACCTAGAGCAGTACATATTTTTACGAGCTTGCTCAAAAAAGGACTGCTTGTCTATCCTCAAGAGTTCTTGCCGAGCTTGCGGTGATAGCTCACTCCAGAACTGCGTCACAAGAACACAAAATGCAAATAAGATACAAGTTAAGATAATTACAATTTGTAATTTTATCCAACAAAAAAGGTAAATGCACAAAATGTTCTCAAATTAAAACTGAATCTGTGACCTAATTTCAGTTCCAATAGATGCTCTTTCCTTTTATGCCACCAATATTCCCACAATTTGTAGTTGCTTGCTAAACTAGGAAGCACGGATATGATTGAGGGCACAAATTTGGTACAGGGAATGTGGAAAATATTATAAAATTACACGACACAACATAGCAAAGGCATGCCACAAAGTTCCAGCGAGGTGTGGGATCCAGGGAAAGATTGGACCCACTATGTGGGTCTATAGTAGGCAATCTTACCTTGCATTTGCAAGAAGCTGATTCCATGATTTGAACTCGTGACCTCAGTCACATGGCAGTAACTCCAACCGTTCCGCCAAGCGTAAATTAAAATTGCATCATATATACAAACACAATTATATTAAAATTATATAACACAAACCCTAGATTAAAATAGAGAGACTCCTGTTCAAAGTTCAACATTAATTATTAAGGTAATGATTTATCTCAGTATTGTGTCATCGCATTTGTACAGGTATAAACATTACAAAAATGAATGTAAAAAATGTAGGATACAAGCTAGGAATACCCATAGTGTCTAAACAATATCCAATGCCGACATGTGCCAAACAGTTGCCATTTTGAAGTGTTCATACTTCAATCTAGGTAAGTCATTATGCTAGTTAGAACATTACCATGGATGTCAACCTCCAGCTGAATATTAGTAAGTCATTACGTCAGCTAGAAGATTAACCGGGATTTCAACCTCGAACAGGCAATGCTTGCAAAAAATGGTAGATATTCCCAGTCATTTTCTAGCTGATGCAATGGCTTACCAAGATTGAAGCATGGACACTTGCGGTGGTAACACCTGGCGTCAAAAAATACTATCTTTTAATATTCAAACACATTAAACTCAGTAGTTTTTTATACCTTTCACAGTACTAATATAAAAGATGAATAAACAGATAACAAAATCTCATTTATCAAACAAATAAACACTGAATTAGATTAATACATTTGCATATTATACATCCAAAACCCGGGGAAGCAATAAAAAAAACTGTTTCACCTATAAGATCATAGAAAATTTAAACAAGTAATCACTACTAACACAGTAATCATTTCAATTGAAGCAATCTAAAAACTAATTAAATAATTAAAAAATGAATAAAATACACTACCTTCTGCAAGTGGTTATAACTAACATCGTTACGATTCTTGGACCAGAATCCATTGGCAGAAAGCGTGGTTGATGTGCCATTACTGAATTGTTCATTCGTTTCCGCTATTCCAGGCATTATCGAAGGTTCCAATATTCATTCAACAATGCTTCTTCTACGGTTCCATAAATTTTGGTAAAATCTAAATCGAATTCTTAAAAATTGATATCAATAAAATACAAAAACAAAAAAAAACATTAAAGTAACGAATTGAAACCAGATAGATCGAAACGATGTCGTTTTGATAGAAGAAGAATAAGAAGATGCAACAATCGAATCGTCAAAGAAGAGTGAGAATTGAAAGAGAGAGAGAGAGGGTTTTGGATTGATGAAGAAAACGAAGACGATGAGATTTGAAGGTGTGTGACTGCGTTGTGTGAATGTATTAAAGTAATAAAGAGAAAGAGAGATAAATTGGCTATGGTAATCAACCATGGGGGTTTGTCATTTATATGTATATATATGGTGTGGTTAAAATGATGAAGAAAAAAAAGCCCATTCTTACTTATGTCAACATCATTACCCACATAAGAATTTATAAAATAACAACGCATGAACAATACTAGAGATCTTATTTAAACGGTTAAGATTAAAAATTGATTATATAATTAATACTAACTTTTAATCTTAATTATTCATGTATGATGTAAGGTTTAGATTTATTTGAGTCAATTCCTATTAAATAATAACATAAATATAAATAAATTGGTTGAATTATATTATAGATGAATTCTTTGGTTGCTATTAATAAACTGAATCAATTTGGTATTTGTTCGAAACTCAACTCATTATTTAGCTTGACAAATTTAATTCATGAACCAAATTAATCAATCTTGAGCTAGAAATTGAGCTCGTTAAATAAGCGAACCAAACTTGAGCCAAATAAAATTCAACTTGTTGATTTAATATATATATTAATTTTTTAGTGTAATTATATATATATATTAACTTTTTATTGTTATTATATATATAAACAATGTTTTATTTATGTATAATGAATTAATTATTTGTCCAAATGAACCAATTCGAACTAAACTGAGCACTTCGTAAATTTTAACCTAGTTGGGCACAAGCTAAAAAAATAACTCCTATCAAACTCGATTCGAACACAAATAAAAAAAATAACTCGAGTCAAGTTTCGAACTGAGCACATCCTTATCGAACTAAATCAAGTTGAGTTCTGATTCGATTTTCTAACCTATCCAAAACAGATCAAATGTGAGATGAAAGAAATGAAAGTTCTTTTGTATTCAATGCATTAATATGATTTTCAATTCATAAATTATAATATAAGTATTTTTTATTTTATTTTTAATGTAAAAGTTAATAACTAATAATTAATATATGAATGAGTTCTCAAATTATATTTCATTATACAAATATTTTATATGAGTATAATATTTATATACTTTTAGTGTAAAAATTTGTACACAATCAATGTATTATCTACTAGCATTTGAACTACTTTTTTGAAAAGCAAATAATGATTAAATATGAATAAAGTATGATGCAGTAATATGTATAAAACACATACATTATCGGTGCATACATTTTTTTCCATTTTATATTTTATTGTAAATGTAAAATTTAGTAACTAATTAATGATATTAAGATGTAAAATCTTTAGAATCAATTCCTTAAGTGGATGAGTACTGAAATAATTGGGTTAATTTAGTGGGTCTAATTGTGATAATTCTTTGAATTAATGGTTGTGATGGAGAAAACTAAGGGACTTAGACATAATGAGACTTCAAGAATGGAAGAAAGTTGATTATAAAAAATAATTTGTTATGTGAACAAAGGGTTTAAGCCCAAAGAGAAATTACACTGTATTAGAATATATAAAAGGACTTTGGCTCACGTAATTAAATATAAGGTTATAAGCTATAAAGACTTTTTTTGGTTTTCAGCTATAAAAACTTTCGATTGTAGACAACTAATTAGGTGTATAATAATTTGGATTAAGTGAATCAATATAAATCTCTTTGTTAATCTTCTTAACTTGTGTGACATATACTATGTATATTTATTGTTGAAAATGTAGATTAAGAGATTTTAGCTAATGTATGATTAAGTATTATGTATATGTTGAAATTATTTGCTCTAGGAAAAACTCATGAGTACTTGTGAGGTGATTTTGTATAAATTATATTCCAGTTTTTAATTTATTTTCATTAGCGTGATTTATGTGAAAATGTTTATGAAAGATTCATTTTAGTATATATGATTTTTACTCAACTAATTTTTTATAGGATTAATTCAATAATTTTGTGAAGTTGCATATTTTAAAGAAAATATATATTTGCTATTTTTTTTAGTTTTGAGGTTAAATGTAATGAATTATTTGGCCTAGTGGTATAAGGCTCTGTTAGATCTTATGATAATCAAAATATCAAATATTTAATTTTTGGGAACAACACTTATTAGAAGGGGAAGTCACACATCTGAAATGGATTAATTCTTTATCCAAAAATATGAACGATACCCTTACTAGTACTAAAAACATTAAACTTGTCTATAAAAAAATATTATACTTACTTTGACCCTTTAGTTTTTATTTTCTTTATACCTTTTTATTAAAGATTTTCAACAATAAAACTTTGAGTTTCAAGGGAGCACATCTTTTGTCATACAAAATGTATCACTATATGACTTATTGTAACACCACGATTTTTCTGATTTGAAATTATGATTTTTATTTTTAGAAAATGAATTTTCTGCACTAATTGGTTAGGAATTTGGCTAAGCCACAGTTAAGTTTTAGCTTTGTTTGATTATTTCCTATTTTATGGGAAATTTTGATAATTTCGGAGACAGTGAGTTCTGGACCACTGTCGGGGATAAATTCCGCTCGATACGGCTCAAAAATGTGATTTTGAGTTCCGTAACTCGGAATCAAATTCCGATCGCTCCGTTGGCTTCGTAATTTCATTTCGAGTCAATCTAGACCCCGAGTGTACCCATATCTATTTTCTAAATATTTTCACTCCAAATTCTGTGTTTCGAAGTTCTAACCGTAAACCAAAATCGGGAGATTGTATATTTCCGGACGAAATTATCCGAAGATGCTCGGACATGACTTTTATTGGGAAATTATATCATATCAATAAAGTTGGAAGTCATCATTTCATGAGCCACTTACTTGTTACACAAGTAATGCAAAAGCTTCCAAAAACCCCTAAAACACTCAACAAATCCTCTCACTCCACCACCATTAGACACATCACCTATGCTAGTCTAAAGCTACTTACTTTGCATTAAATTTTATGATTTGATGAGGGTGAGACTCTCCTATAAATACCTCACCCCATCCTCTCATTTTTACACTAAATTCCTTATACAAACTAAGGTAGTCTTTTATTTTATCTTCTTCATATTCTTCTCATATTTCATAGAAAGTTATGAGCTTTTATTATTTTTTTCATAAAGTAGAGTTTATATTTGTTCTTTAAGTATTTTATGAAAGCATAACTAAAGGGGATGATAATAAAATCATATGAACCTTTATGTAGTTTTGACTTTTGTAAATCTTGAAATTTCTTCCTTGTTCTTAGATGGAAAAACTATATCTTTGGACAAGGTTAGATGAGTTATTTATCTGGAAATATTAGAAATTATTGTTAGTATTTGAATATGTTTAAAGGTGATGATTTTAACATCAAAGGAACCTTTAATGTGTTTAGGAAAAAATTTGTATTTTATTCTTGAAAGTTTATGATGTTGATGAGTTGTTGAAAATATTTCATTTTTAGAAAGTATTATGTTTTAAAAGTGGTTTACATATTTTACTCTTTCATTCTCAAGTTAAAATAATGATTTGGGATAAAAGATGATTTATTAAAGTCTTGACTTCATAAACTTAAAGTGTTATGAAGTTTTAGATATTAAAGTAGTAGAAAGTCTTACCTTAGGATTTATTTTCATGAGGTTTTTTCCTAAAAAATTAGGAGGTAATAAGATGTTCATGAAAATTTGTTTTAGTAGTATACTTGAAATAATGAGAGTTACCTAAAAGTCTTGACTTTATAAACTTAAAGTGTTATGAAGTCTTAGATGGTAAAATGATTTAAAAATGTTGAATCTTAGTTAAGTGAACTTACTTTAAAATGGTAAGATTTACTTAAAAAGTATTGATTTAAAAATATTGATTTTGTTTAAATTGACTTACTTTAAAAAGGATAAGTCTAGCTTAATGATCTTATTTTAAAAAGGTTAGTTTTAGTAAAAATGTTTTACTTACAAAAATAAGATTTATGAATTATCGGAAAAATGCAATGAAGTGGGAATACATGTCTAGAAAGGTTCTGTCTAAGGAAAGACTTGGTATTTAAGGGTGTCTTTATGACCCACCTCTCTTTCCTGGGAACTAGCCTGGTGTATATCCACAAATTACGACATAATTTCGGTATAAGTTTTATTGAAAATTTTACTTTAAAAAGTATTATTTGATTGTAAGACTTTCAATGACAAATGATGATCCAAGGATATTCAACCTTGAATTGGATGGACGAAAGCAATTAAATTCATTTTAAATCGGAAGTTTTATCTTCGCGTAAAAAGTTGTTTCGTAAGTATAATAATTATCGTCATTTAACTAATTAACGTTATTTTGGCATAACGAAGAGTTCGAGAGGAGAACGGATCAAGTAAGCTCACCTGCAAACAGAGAACCTAACGACCCGACACACTCAGGTGAGAGAGAACACATCGCGACATAGTGGTGTCCAAATATGGCACCCGGACCTCCAAACTATCTCAAAAGTTTGGAGTTGCCCTGAGTATTAAGAAAGCTTGTACTTAATCAATTGCATGTTTGTTTGGATTAAGTACAACAATATTTCTTATACCGATTTATGTTATGTTTATATATGCAAATACCATGTTTACTCTTGAATTATAATGTTTGAATGATTATTATGGGAATGATATGTATGTGATAATTTTAAAATACAAGGTTTAAAAACATTTGATATAAATGAGAAATATCGGGTCCCATAAGAAGCATTCCTTTTGGAGCGGACATCCTTTAGGAGATGTCTTAAGATGGGCCGATTTTGCTAACTTCGGTTAGAGAGCATATGCATTATGAATAACGAAGTAGTGGAGAGGAAACATTACAGGATGACGTATGAGCACTGAGATGCAAGGAGGGCGACTTTGCTTGACGGTGGTTCGTCAACAAAGCCTTGAGGGAGAGTCTAGGTGAGACGAGTCCCTTGTATTCCTAGGAGAGGATATCCTGTTGGGTCGGACAGTTCTCACAGTGCAAACTAGACAATCTCTGACGACCCCTCGATTTGCAATCATGATCGATGAGAGGGATGCCCAGAAAGCGTTGCTACGACACCGTCCTGTTATGGACAATTCCTTTGGAACAGATCGATCATTCATCCTTGTGAGGATGTTATTTATTTTGGTGCGTACAATCGGCTTGGTATGGGACCTGTACTCTCGGTTGTTTTCGAATAGGCTATTTGGGTGGATAATGGTGTAAGGTGGATGAAATGACATAGCATTCATACATTGCATTGCACGAACGTTTATTTTTATACTTGAGATATAATCATTATTCCTCTTTAGTATTGTGCATGTGAGATCCATGATATATTAATTATGACGATATATTTATATTGTACGATGACTGTATATTATTATGTGATTTGTCAGATGATTGAATTGCATGTTATGAAAAGTATATTTTTGTCTGAGTGTCCTATTCAGAGTAAGTCCACACCGTCAATGAATTTTGTTCATTAGATGTCTTACTCTCTATACTTGTCTATCCTTGTACTTGTTTATAATTTGGACAGATGGACGAGAACTCTACATGTATACGGAGAACCCTTCCCGACCCTCCAAGCTCCTCGTCGGAGCCGATGGAGGATGAGTCAACTGAGATAGAGGCTGAGGCGGATGCTGACGAGGATGGAGTGATAGAGCTGGTGAACATAGAGAGTTCCATCGAGGTGATAGAACTCTCATCCGACTCTGGCACAGAGGAGGATCCTAGTGAGTGTTCTAGCACTCCTAGCAGTGCGGTATCTAGCCGTTGAGCTCTGGGTTTGCTGTTCTTTTTGTTGTGCATGTTTTGGGGGTGCTGTGCAGTATAGCATTTTGATATGTTAGTTGGGCGATGTGTATGTTCCGCCATGAATAGATATTTTGTATAAATACTAACTGTTTAATGATGAAGTAAATTCCAGGGAAGTATTGTATCATTCCAGTTACCGTTAGGTAACAGTTAGTGATTTCCGCATAGTATGTTACTTAAGGTAATGTCCCGAAAAGGAAACATTTTAAAAAGGAAACAATATTTTTACATCACCAATTCAAAAAAAATTTTACCCATTTTTCCGCATTAAAATTAAGGTGTATTTTTCGGGGCGTTACACTTATTGGTCAAGAAAGTACTTGCTTAATAATCTTTTAGCTAAATACATTTTTTTAACCAATCACATCAAGTAACACATATTGTGAGATAACAAATATACTCCCAAATCTATATATTTATAAGAAAAAAAGGTTTTGTCACATCATCACTAGACACATGTCATGTCACTCTCTTCTTCACTTTTCCCCCTCCTAAACATGTCCATACATTATCATGTTCTCTCACATACTCTATTAATTCTTCATTTTTCTATCAAACACTCAATCATATTCGCATATTCTCATATTATTTTTCCATCCAAAAATCTTTCTTCATTTTCCCTAAACTCATATTCTGATTAGCAATCATATTATCATATTATACATATTTCTTATAATATTGTGAAAACAATCATATTATTTTGTAGATCTATTCTTATTTTGTATATCTCATATTTTATTTATTTTTTGTTCATTTTGTATATATGTTCTTATTTTATCATTGATTTTTGTTTATTTTTCATTGATTTCCTTATTTTGTACATGTGTTTAAGTGATTTCATTATTTTGTAGATTTGTTATTCGAACCGTTCTCTTCGTTAGCTTCTTATAAGCAAAAGTATCATCCACGAGTACCTTCAAAATATTTGGTTGTTTGTTTTCTTTTGTTATTAACTTATTTATTTCTTCATTATATATCGATTTTATCATTTTCTCTTATTATTTGCAGTTTGGTTATCCCTTTAAGTTTTCTCTCTCTTAATCTCTAATTTTATTTATATATATTTTATTCAAAGATTCACTACTTTTCTACAACATATTTATCTCTTCATCATATTTTACCATAATAATTTTCTCTTTTCATTTGCATTTTGGTTCTTCCTTCATAACATCTCTTTTCATTTACATTAAGAAATAATCACAATAAATCATAAAACTAAACAAGTTCTCCATATGTAAGTCTATATTAAGAATGATAAATAAGTTTTTATTTATTTATTAGTTAACAAAATATATAGACTATAGAATATGAAAATCAATAAAAAAAGTACAAAAATATATAGCTAACATGTCTTCACGAAACCATGCAAACGCACAAATAGCGTGTATGTTCTTAACCATATGAATGCACATATAATATGTGTTCTTAATCATACGAAAAAAATACCGATCCGTGTAAATGTATGAATTACTTGCTAGTTTTAGATGTAAAAAAGGGGTGTTGCATTTTATTACTTTAGTATTATTACTAACCACTAGAGACAATTTTATTATCTCTTTCTGTTGATATTCATTATTTACAAATGAACTTATTCTTAGGTGTTCAAAGTATGAAGAATAAATTTTCTATTGTGTAGAAGTGGATGACTTGAAGAAAATGTAAGTGGATGGATACATACACCTAATGTCTTAAACTTTGGGATTAAGATATGGTGTGTCAACTCTATTTATATGAATTTTTACTTAGCTCTTGGAAGAACAATTTAGCTCATTAATGAGAGATCTCCTAACATGTGGTATTAGAGTCGATTGAACGATGGCTCAACCGAGTATTGAAGCGACAAGTGGTCAATAGATCCATGTGAGATCCTTTTATTGAAAATCTTCGTGACAAGTGGTTAATGCGGTGTATGACAAGACAAGCTCACAAAAGTGCAAGCAGGTAGAGATTTGAGCTCTAGTATTATCTGATACTCAAAGGGGAGTAACTCACACTTGAGGGGGAAATGTTGGATATTCCAAGTGTGAGAAAGAAGTCTCGTAAAAATGAATGAGTTGAAAAATATATAAGTGTACGGAAAGCAAAAACCTTGACATATATTATTGATTGTGATTCTAAAATCACATTGGCATGTGCCAGAAAGGAGGAGGAATGCTCGTGGACTCCAAGAATCATGAGTAACAAATTGAGAAACATGTATGAAAAGGATAACTTTTAAACATACAAACATAGAGGTGTCTGACTCACTTAAATTGCATCACAATGGTGATGGAAATATTGCAGTTTTGAGATTTTCTGAAACAACATTGTGATTGCAATTGCAACCACATTTTCGGTAAACATAGCATAATAGTTACCAGAATGGTTAGACCTAAGTGAGGCTTGTCTAAGCCTTAGAAGTATTCTCTCGGTTACATTCTCACCCCTTATGCCTAGGAGTGGACCAACGATTCAAATTGTGAAACACATCAAATGATATGACTACAATATTGTGGTTGCGTTGACCTCTACAACCGAATCATAATAACGCAGCCGCAACGTAACAACATCGGAACACATTTTGGCTGCATCAGACCGCATCAAGGTCACTTCGGGACGCATCAGACTTGTTGGGTTTATTCAAGTGTGAAGTCCCACATTGGATATGCAGAGATGAGTAAAAGAGTTTATAAGTAGAAAAGGCCCATGGAACTAATGCCTTAAGGTTTTAGTTCAAGACGTGAAGCATCACTTGTGGCTCTACACTCTTCCCATACCCTGGTAACAATGGAACTCCCCGATGGTTGGAGGCTCCCCGGTCATAGTCTGGTCCAACAAGTGGTATCAGAGCCGATGGTTCGGTTGAGACATTGTGGACTTAAGGGGGAGCGGACCGGAAAGTGTGTGGTACCCATACTTGAGGGGGAAATTGTTGGGTTTATCCAAGTGTGAAGTCCCACATTGGATATGCGGGTAAGAGTAAAAGAGTTTATAAGTAGAAAAGACTCATGGAACTAATGCCATAAGGTTTTGGTTCAAGACGTGATGCATTACTTATGGTTCTGCACTCTTCCTATACCTCGGTAACAATGAGACTCCCTGATGGTTGGAGGCTCCTCGGTCGCAGTCTGGTCCAACAAGACTGATACTAAATCTAAAGTATTTTTCATCACAAAATAAATTACACTGCAACGACACAATCTGTAGCAGAAAGACCACAATCACAATAACCGCAACCTATAATCGCAGTAGTGACTGCAACAACAATTTAAAACACTAGAGTGGACATTTGGAGTGTGAAGTTTATAAGACTGGATATTTGCAGGTGGCTCATCAGAAGGGTATACTCTTATACCATATTAGAATGGTTAGACCTAACTCAATCCGAAACTAGCACATAGGGTGAGGGTATCTAAGTCTTATAAGTATTTGTTCCATCTAGTATTCATACCACTCAAACATTGGCTAACTCATAGGGTAACGACCCATCACCAGACGAATAAGATTAGGCTTTGTGGCTGTCGATTGCGCCCGGATGTCCTAGTGAGCACCTATAAGGCCACAAACATGTACTAGAGGACTCACATGTCGCCTAAACAACATAGACACTCCTACAAAATTGAATATATCGTCTAAACACTATGGACCACCTTTTGTCATGTGGCAAGGACATACCTAATATGCCGCTACGATAACTTGGATATTCGAAAAAATGATCCACACTAGATAAAGCACCGCCCTAGCCACAACACAAACGTGGTAGGGCTATCTGACATGGATAAAGCATCCCATGCCAGTTTGAGCAGACCAAATGGGACGACTAGTCGTGATTAAAGCATCTCATTGTGGAATATGTCACAATCAATCTCTCTATAAATAGACGAGTCCCATCATAAGGATGTTACATTTACACTCTCACTTATACTCTTGCATCCTTATACTCTCACTACCTTCTCTCTAGATATCATCACTCATATTGATTTGACTATCGAAGAACCTTTTCAGGTACCCACCCACAGAGTCCAAGGCTTATTCATGCTCGAATTCAGCAAATACATTAGCATTTTAGCCCTACCCCTATATACAGAAGAATGGTATTGGTTAGTTCATATTCCCATCCGATATGAAACTTAACAGCTGTAATCGCAATTTAGGACACAAGATGGAAGGGAGTTGAATTGGGTTGTTATAAGCTTGTTAAAACTAGATGGTGTTAACTTGAGATAAGTTAGTTTTGAAATGTATGTATATGATGCTATAATAGTGTTTTAAATTACGGTTGTGATCGCGATTGCGATAACAGTTGCGGTTACTGCGATTGTGGTCGTTGGGGTTTGAATTATTTTGTGATTAAAACAATATTTTTGAATCTGATGCGGTTCGGTATGACCTGATGCAGTCCAAATACGGTTGCGTTGCAACCCGAAGCGGCCGCATCATTGTGATTTGAAGTCACGTCGCAATTGAAATGTAATACGGTTGTGGCGGTCACCACAACCGCAATATTGCAGCCGCATCAGGTGATGCGGTATGTAACGACCCAAATTCTACCCTTGAAATTTTTTTATTTATTTTAATCCTTTCTTACATACAGTCGTCACCTTCATTACAAACTCTCAAGTATCACTCTTATAAAATACTCTTTACCCTATTTATTATCATACAAATTTATGTTGCGGAAAAACATAATTCATTTAAATAACATTTACCACCTACAACCAGTTATGGATCTCATAGAGTTATAAAGTCCATAACTACACACATCCGTATTAATCTAAACGGATTTACAGTCATCCCATAATGTTATCGAATGAACTACAACGTCAAGTAGTAATTAAAGACAAATAGTTTAATAAACACAAAAGTTTCCGAAGTGAGCTTCCTTCTCAAAATCCTTCGTTTACCTATAATGGGATTATCATACAGAACACACAAAACAAAAGGGAGTAAGTCATTAGTTCAAAAACTAACATCACATGATAATCCATATTTCAAATACAATTAATCTTTAATATAATTTGTAAACACACATGCGTAATTGTAAGTATTCAAATCATCTTCCTTTAGTTTCCACTTTACTCATATTCATCCTATAGTATATATATATCCCATAATATATATTCTATAGTATGCATATTACGCTAGTTCGAAACATCATCCTTCCCGTTATTCATATCCACCCTATATCATATATATCCTATAGCATGTATATTACTTTCTTTCTCAACCTCTTCCTTTTTATCGCTCATATTTACCCTATAGAATATATATCTCATACTATATATCCTATAGCATGCATACGACATTCATGTGATATCCACATTTCTCATCATTCATATTCACCCTATAGAATATATATCCCATACTATATATCCTATAGCATGCATAAGACATTCATGTGACATCCACATTTCTCATCATTCATATTTACCTTATAGAATATATATCCCATACTATATATCCTATAGCATGCATACGACATTCATGTGACATCCACATTTCTCATCATTCATATTCACCCTATAGAATATATATCTCATACTATATATCCTACATCATGCATATGACTTTCCTTACTTTTGAGTCTAATTTCCATTGGTACTCCCCGAATATAAATGCACCCGACATTATTACAGCATAGTGTATATGCCTGTAACTACAAAGTGACTTACAATTTATTGCTTTATTCCGAGTCTTATTTCCATTGGTACTCCCCCAATAGATAGCCAATAAATGCACCCGACATCATTACAGCATAGTGTATATGCCTATAACTACAAAGTGACTTACAATTTATTACTTTATTCCGAGTCTTATTTTCATTGGTACTCCCTCAATAAATAGCCAATAAATGCACCCGACATCATTACAGCATAGTGTATATGCCTGTAACTACAAAGTGACTTACAATTTATTGCTTTATTCCGAGTCTTATTTCCATTGGTACTCCCCCAATAAATAGCCAATAAATACACCCGACATCATTACAGCATAGTGTATATGCTTGTAACTACAAAGTGACTTACAATTTATTGCTTTATTCTGAGTCTTATTTTCATTGGTACTCCCCCAATAAATAGCCAATAAATGCACCCGACATCATTACAGTATAGTGGTTTTCTTTTCCAATATTAAATTAATTTGAGAAATGAATACGAGGAGAATTCATTAGTATACAAAACAAAATTCAATGTTAAACTAGTTTTAACCAAAAATAATTTGAGTAATGTAACTATAAATAAAAATAATAATAACATGATAAATATTTTTTTTATATAAGTAGAAGGAGTAAATATTTGAGTAATGTAGCTATAAATAAAAATAATAATAACATGATAAATACTTTTTTTATATAAGTAGAAGGAGTAAATTACACTCACATTCCATGAGTTTTAGGAAAATTACACAAACCACATTTCCTTTTTTTTGTCTTTACACGTACTACCTCTGCCTTTTATATGAATCGCCTCTAATTTTGTACATACATTACACTGACTACTCCTATATATGAGTGTAATCTTTAAAAAAAATGTATGGTGAATATAATTAATTTAAAAAAAATATTATTTATTTTGTAGACAATTTCAAATAATGCAAAAGTAAAGGTTTCTTTATTATTTTTGTTTCATTATAAAATACATTATAAATCATGAACACATAATTTTTGTGAATATAATTTTTGTTTAAACTAGCAAGTTACCCGTGCATATACACGGGACAATATTTTTTGTCACTTGATCAATAACACACATGTTACTTATACATTCACATGGTTAAAAATACACATGTTACTTATACATTCACATGGTTAAAAATAGACATGTTACATATGCATTCTTATTGTTAAGAACAAACATGTTACTCGTATATTTTAATAGTTAAAAACATATATGTTACTCGTAAATGAGATGAATGGAGTAGGAAGGAAATGATTAAAGTATCCCCAATAATATTAAATGTATACATATAAAAATATATCATACAATTTACATTACAAAGATATTAAAAAAATTATTATGTAATGACAAAGTTGCACTTGAAAAATTCAAGTGCCAAATATAAGGTATTCCTTTTAGTAATTAATATTTCTTCTCTCTTATTATGATGACCTATGAATTTTGGACGGAAAAAATGGATGTGGTTGTGACACATGTGAAAATGAATATTGTTGATACTTTTTTCTTATATAATATATATATTAAATGTTATTAAATAATATATTGTGTAATGAACCATGAGTATAAGTGTATTTTTATCCTATGTGAGAGATTATATAAAGTGATGTGTCTTTATCCTGTGTGAGAGGTTGTTATTAACCATATTTTTTGTCGTATGGTTAAGAACACGCATATTACTTGTACATTCATATGGGACAAATTGATTTTTACATATATTTAAAACCACATAATTATCACTCTTATTAAATAAATATATATATATATATATTAGTAACATTGTGTAATAATTTGTTAAAATAAAATGAAATATATAGACCAATTTTAATACAATGTGTAAGGGTACATAATAAGAATGTGGACCAATTTTGGAGGCAAAAAAATCAAAGAAAAGTTAACATGTGTCCATGATGATGTGGCAAGAACATTTTTTTCTTATATATATAATAGATAGATAACTATTATAGTATTTTGTAACAAACCAAATAATGAACACGCATTGACTTTTATATTATTTAAATTTTTCTACACAATATACAATATTTTGTTTAACTTAATTACACACAACACACATTTTTTGTTTAAAATATTACACTTATATATCATGCAGAGATAGTCAGTGTAATATATGTACACAATTAGGGGTGATTTTTGTATGATAGATGAGTGGTTTGTGTATGACAAAAAAGAAGGAATGATTTGTGAAATTTCACTAAAATTCAGGGGTGTGAGTGTAATTTACTCAAGTAAAAATTCTATTAATTATATTATCCTTAGTGTTAAAGCATTGATCACTATAAAAACTTGCAAGTTACCTGTGCATATGCATGGGGCGATATTTTTTGCCACATGATCAATAACGCACATTTTACTCATACATGTTCATATGATTAAAAATACATATGTTACTTATAAATTCACATGGTTAAAAATACACATGTTACTTATACATTCACATGGTTAAAAATACACATGTTACATGTGCATTCGTATTGTTAAGAACAAACATGTGACCCTTATATTTTAGTAGTTAAAAACATATATGTTACCCGTAAATGAGATGAATGAAGTAGAGAGTAAATGACTAAAGTATCCCAACAATATTAAATGTATACATAATGAAATATATCAGACAATTTACATTACAATAATATTAAAAAAGTCATTATGTATTGACAAAGTTGCCCTTGAAAAATCCAAGTGTCAAACATAAGGTATTCCTCTTAGTAATTACTATTTCCTCTATGATATTATGCTAGCTTATGAATTTTGGACGGGAATAAATGGATGTGGTTATGACACATGTGAAAATCAATATCGATGAAACTTTTTTTTGTTATATATGGTATATATATTAAATTAAATGTTATTATTTAGCTTAATGTGGGAAGATGATCTGGCTCCTTGACCGAGGCTGGGTTTTGATGAAGACAAATGCATATCACCAAAAGAAAGAAGAAAAGCTATTGAAGATCAAAGACTTAAAGAACTTGAAGTATATTTTATTTTTATAAGAGTCTTAGTCTTTTAGTAGCATATATTTCAAACTCATAAGAAATCACAATGCCTTAAGAATAAAGATCTTAATCTAGGTTAATATAATAGTTCCTAAGAAAAACCAAGTTATTTTTGAAAAGTTGGAAAAATGCAAAAATAACTAGGGTAATCGATTACCCTGTAGTAGTAATCGATTACCACTTACTGTTGAAAGTTAAATCCAAAATTTAATTGCAGTAATCGATTACCATAACTCTCGGCATTTCTGGGAAATGAAATTTCAACTAGGGTAATCGATTACCCTATGGATGTAATCGATTACCACTAGCCGTTGAGCAACTTTGGATTTGAAATTTCAACTGAGATAATCGATTACCTCATATTGGTAATCAATTACCACAAGCAAAAATCGTCAGTTTCAGTTGTTTTTCAACTGGTAATCGATTACCACGGATAAGTAATCGATTACCACGTACTGTTACTGCGAAAATCTGATTTCTAAATTGAACCATTGTGTTCCAACTTGGTTCAACTTTTCCCAAACGACTTATACCTTTTGAAAGTGATTCTAAACACCTTTTGGAACTCTATATAAACCTTGTGGGATCTCAGAATTAAAAAATAACTTTTATACTCAAAAATCCAAGTTCTTGATACAAATTTCTTAGTTTTTATTCAAGAACACTTTGAAGTTTTTCAGAAAAACTTTCACATTCTTTGGAATTCTGAAAACTTCATAAGGCATTAAGATACATTGTGAGTTTGTAATTAAGCCATTTATTTTCTTCATACTTGTACTCAAGTAATCACCATAGGGATTGGTGAGACATTGTAAAACAAGGATAGTGGTGTACTATCTTATTGAAGTGAGTGAGTGATACAACTTAGGGGGAGTCTAGGTGTGACTTTGCTAGTAAGTTAAACTCATTCAATAGTGGAAATCTCTTGTGGTTTTTCAAGAGGACTGGACGTAGCCTTCAGTGGTAGAAGGTGAACCAGTATAATTTTCTGGTGTGATTTTTCTCATCCTTACACTTTTTGTTTTATGCACTTCTTCTCCTTCTACTAAACTTTCTTCCGCTACAACTCTGTTAATTTGCACTTAAGTAGAAAAAGCTGAAAAGTTCCTAGTGATTTTTTAAAACAACTAATTCACCCCCCCCCCCCCCCCCCCCTCTTAGTTGGCCATCTATTCCTCCCATAATGAACAATGATTATGAGTGTATTTTTATCATGTGTGAAAGATTGTACAAAGTGAAATGTCTTCATCCTATGTGGGAGTTAGTGAGAGTTAAATTAATTAGAAGTTTGAAATTGTGTTGTGGAGAAGATGAAATCAATGATGAGGAGTGAAAACCAAAAGAAATGAAATGTTTGAAAAATAAGAATCAAATGAAGTGAAACTAAAGGTTTAGAATAATGAATTTTGTTTTTGTCAAATGATTCAGCGTATGCGTATCCATGGTAGATGGTGAAGGTGTTTGAGAGAGGAAATAGAAAACTTGTGGAAAGTGTTTAGTGATAATTAATTGATTTTTGAAGTTTTTTTATATAGAGTTAATACAATGTATGAGAGTACATAATAAAAATATGGATCAGTTTTGGTGGCAAAAAAATCAATGAGAGGTTAACATGTGTCCATGATGATGTGTCAATAACATTTTTTTTCTTATATATATATAATAGATTTCATTTGAAAGAAAAATTGTGAGTGTTAAGAATAGGTAAAGAGTCTCCCTGAATAGATCACAATGAAATCCACTCAAGTGAGAGGATAACAATTCAAAAAAAAAAATCCACCAATTTTGTTTTTTTTTTTCTTTTCTGTGTCTTAAATTGTACACCACTTTACTAAACACATACCGATTTTCATAAAAATAAATCGTAGTCTTGTTTCAACTCAGGAAACTATATGACTTCCAGAGAATATAGTGCAAAGTGGAAGAAATTCGTTACATAACTTCGAGAGAATACCAACAGATACTTTCACCAAAGTAATGAAAATCACGAATAAAATCTCTCATGCATGCCAAAGGTTCTGCTTGACTATTTACACGAACAAACGCTAATCTCCTTATATTCAAAGAACAATTTCCGTTTAGCAACAACGATTAGAAAGAGAAAAACAAAGCAAAATAAAACGTATCAATTAAATTCTCAGATAATCACATCAAATCATTCAACCAAAGTACATAACAACACAACCGATGACAAACTAAACATCAATTGTACAAAAATATAAATAAAAAAAGTGTGCTGAAATATCTAAAAACGTAGTAGATACTGAAGGACCAAAATATGGAGTAGATGAGTAAGATATGAGAATTAAATTTAAATTATTTATCAAAAAAACTTATAAGTGTGAAAAATGGTTTGATGCATAAAAATAAAATAAAAATGATAACTGAAAAACATTAACATGCAGAAATGCTTTAATGGGAAAATACAAATGAATGCAGAAAAAGATAAAGAGAGAGAAGATGAATAAAATGTGAGAGACGAAAGTGAGAAATAGATCTTGAAAGTTGGGTTTGGTAACGGTGGGTTTGAGAAATGGATTTGAAAAGATGGAATTGGTAAGTGTGAGAGATAGGAAATGCAAATGAAAATATCCATTGGGTTTAGAAAGAAGGGTCAGATGAATTAAACAAATGGTCATATGATACAGTGTGTGAGGGAGAATGTGACATGTGTCTATGATGTGGCAAGAACCTTTTTTTTCTTATATAGTATTAGATTATGAGTAAAAAATAATATTAAAGTATTAAGTGCTCAAACAAGGGATAGTGGATATAATAAAAAGTTTAAAATAAATAGGAAAAAAAATTATGTATTGATAGTTGATAAATTTTATACATTGTTATTGCATTATCCACAATTCATATTTAATTATCATTTGCTCTCCAGAAAAATACAAATAAGTTAAATAAGTTGGGGATAATATAATGATTATGTTTATATCTTCAGTAACTAACGGTACACATATATTATACTCATTAAGTAATTCTCATGTATTACAAGTATGAGATCATTAAAACAAGGACATGAAGTACATTCTCGTCTAACATGGTTTTGAAACATGTTTTTATTACATTTGATTCTTATAAGCTAAATCATGGTGAAAATCATGCATCATGCACATAATACACATTTTCAAGTAGACAATATCATCATTGGCTTAGCTTAATTCAATGTCTATAACATTGAAAATAGTATTTGAAATAGCTTCTTCATTGGGTTACAAATTACACAAAAATCTTGTCACTTGATAATATGCTATGATCAAATTATCAAGCATTGGAGTCAGGACCTGGAGGTTTTGCATTGAGAAGTGGTTGAAGAGCTTTCACAACAATGGTCATATTTGGTCGGAAATCAGCTTCATATTGAACACAAAGTGCTGCAACTGCTGCCAACTACATATACAAATGAAACTACCATTCACAATGTCATGGTATCTTAAATTGTTGTTATTGTTGCGATTGTGGTCATTGCGATACGGATTGTGGCCATTGCGATGTGAAATTTTTTGTGATTAAAAATAATGTTTTTGAATTTGATACGACTTGTTGCAGCCCAAACGTGGATGCATTGTAGTCTGGTGCAATTGCATTGTGATTTAGTGTCACACTATAATTATAGTTTGATTCAATAATAGTGGTCACCATAATGACAATATTGTGATTGTATTAGGTGTTGTGGTTCGGAATTTGAAACAATGAGACATACTATAACCAAAAATGTATATTGAAAAAGCAAATTCATTAGTTATAAATGTCCACAAGCATTATTTGTCCAGACAAAGTTTCTATCATTATCGTGTTTTAAATTGCGGTCTTGGTCGCAATTACGGTAACGGTTGTGACTATTGTCATTGTGGTCATTGGGATGCAAATTGCGGCCGATGCGGTGTGAATTATTTTGTTATTAAAACAACATTTTTGAATCTGATGGGCCTGATATGGTCTGATGCGGTCCAAATGTAGTCCGATGCGGTTGCGTTATGGCCCGATTTGACCACATTATTGTGATTTGGAGTCACACTACAATTGCGATATGATGCGGTTGCAGCAATCACCACAACCACAATATTGCGACCAAATCAGATGACGCGATCCACAATTTAAATCACTAATTAGTACTAAACATTTCCTTATATATAACACCACACCTATATATAACTAATTATTAAGGTATATCAAGTAGTGAGACATCAATACTTATATTTTTCCCTCCTTAAATCTTTCTTGTTCATACCTAAGATCAACTTAGGTAAAAGAATAAAGAATCAAACCTTAGCAATTGCCTTTGGAGGGTAGTCATTGTTTAACTTAGGATCCACACATTGTTTCACTTTGTCCTCACTCAACCTTGGAGTTGCCTTAAATAGTTAGAAACCACATTAGCAAAATAATGTTAAAAATAAGCAAATGTAACATTATACCCCAAAAATATGATTGAATTAAGAGTAGACATACCCAAGTTACAAGACTTTGTTGCCCTTTGGGCATTGTGTGATCTACTGGTTTTCTTCCTGTTAAGAGTTCTAAAAGTACAACACCAAAACTGTATACATCACTTTTCTGGGTTATTTGCCCAGTCATGGCATACCTGAAAATGAAAATAATCATTTTAATAAACTAAATTATAACTTAGACTTACATGAATTTACTTTTTTCATTAAAATACTTACTCCACATCATAGTCATATATTCTATAAAAATCTAATGGTTCAGATCTACTTATTAATTCAAATCACGAGATTTCTTAACTTACTCCTAAAGTAAATTGATATCCTCCGGATAAAAAAAATAGATACAAACTTCTGATATAACTGTCATGAGTCATGACTCAACCATATGTGGATGGAAATTTTAGTATATAGTGAAAGCTGAATCTAAATTCTCTAGTGAAACTATGAGGAAGGTAGAATTGAAAGGACATACTCTGGAGCATGATAACCAAATGTTCCTAAGACTCTTGTTGAGTGTAGCCTAGCTGCTGTATCAGAAGACTGATTTGTGAGGCTAAAATCAGCAATCTTGGCCTCATAATCATTGAACAACAAGACATTGCTCGATCTAACATCGCGATGAACTATAGAAGGTTGAGCCTTTTCATGAAGAAACTCAAGTCCTTTTGCTGCACCAAATGCAACTTTTGCTCTTTGGTTCCAGCTTAAAACAGGACCAGGTTCAGCACCTTGTACACCCTTCCTTCCTGCAATAGAAAAAGCCTTTAGTGTTAGGCCAAAGAAAAAGACTATAAATTTCTTACGGGTCCGTTTGCGAGAGTTCGATTTTGCAGGGGGAAATGGAAGGTTTAAGAGCAGTAAAATGTACTTGTGAGATACTCTAACGCCTTCTTTTTCCCTTCAAAACCCAACTCGCAAACGAATCCTAATAGAAAAGATGGATTGATTTACTAACCGTGTAACACGTCATGCAAAGATCCCATACTTGCATATTGATAAACCAAAATTCTGTTGTTTGCCTCAAGGCAATATCCAAACAACTCCACAAAATTTTCATGTTTCAGTCTTGAAACAACTGATAGCTGCATTACCCAATGTGATACATAACATAATGTGAGTGTCACAATATACCAAAAGCCACAATATATTGCTTTAACGAGTTCGCAATCTCTTACAACTTAAGCACACGAAGAGAGTTCAACCCAAAAGACTAATTTATTAGTTTAGGAGAGCTTCATGACTTAAGTACTATACTGAGTTTATTATGTTACCAATGTGGGACTCCTAACAATATCCTAAGGTATATTATATGTATAAACCGACCTGATTAGCAAAATCGTCATCGGGTTCCGGGGAAGAATTATCGAGCTTCTTGATTGCAGCATCAGTACCATTACTCAATTTTGCATAGAAAACTCTTCCATAGGAACCTTCTCCAATGAAAGCCTTAGTACCAAAGTTTCCTGTTAAACTATTCAACTCATCCAATGGCATAGCAGGTATTTCAATTGGTAATACTTTCTGTGGGCCACCACTTTTGACAACATTGCTCCTTGGTTCTGCTCTGTCATTGCCTATATTCGAAGAAGTTTGATGTAAATTGTTACTCATTTCATAATAACATTGGAGCTGAAACGTTATATCTAACCATGCATATGAGTTAAACAAAAATACATTACATCATTATTATGTCACTTTAAGATATCAATGTAATATCTAACAATGTCGGTGTTAAAGATTTATACACACTTAACACATCATTCACTATTAATTTCGAACTATAAATTACAAGATAGAAGCCTCTCTATTTCTTAATATTGTCCTAGTTTCTTTCTGCTACCTCTTACTTTTTCCCTTTTTGCTGCTATTTTTTTTTTCTTTTTTCTTCTCCCTGCATTTCAGCTATGCCGGTGATTTAAATTATGGACCGCATCAACTGATGCAGCCGCGATATTACGGTTGCAGTGATCACCATGATCACATCACACCGCAATTGCAATATGACTCTTAATCATAATGGTGCGACCGTATCGGGCTACAATGCAACTGCATTGGATGTCATTTGGACCGCATCAGATTCAAAAATATTTTTTTAATCACAAAATAATTCACAACGCAACGACCACAATCCGCATTGCAACGGCCGCAATGACCACAATCGCTGTAAATGCAACCGTTACCGTAATCGCAATAGCAAACATAATTTAAAACATTGTGCTACGCTATCAACCTCATCCTCGTTATATAGAGTTGGAGATATAACGACTTAAAGCCCAGAAACGAGGAAGATGATGCCTTTTATGGTCATCATTTCTAGGAAAATCTAATAGTTTGAATTAGTGAGTAGATTTGAACAATTAGATTTTCTTAGAAAGAATGATTAAGATGTGAAGTAATTTTTTAAATTTTACGTTGAAGTAAGTGAATCGCCTCTCATATATATGATAAGTAGATAAAAGTGAGGATGTTACCTCCTCCTCCGCCATATGTACCACCTCCTCTAGATGGTGCAGTATATTGGCTGGCCGGAGGGCCGCTGCTCTCCTCCTCTGCACCTCCGCAGCACAACATACTTCAACAAGTCCAAGGTGAATCTCAATAAGCCATTCACATTAAATGAATATTGAATGGATCACCTGAAAGGATAAAAATGTGTTATCATATTATGTTTTCCTTTATTTTTTTCCAATATTTGTCTCTATATTAAATGTGTTACACAACAATTTAAAACCATGGACAAAAGGAAACATAAAACAACATTGAGAAGAATACTACATAAAATGTTCAAACCTATTTGGTTAATATATCCAAATCTAAAAAATGATAAAATAAAAAACATGGTATCTAAAGAAATTGACACAAACCTCTTCCTGATCAAAAAGTGATGAAGGGAAAGGGCAGAGAGAGGAAATGTTGAAGATAAAGAAAGGTTGAAAATGTTATTAAGAGAACATTTATATAAAAATAACTTTAGGAAATTCAGAAGAAGAAAGGTTGAGGAGGAAGCAAAGTTGGCGAAAAACAAGAATGATATTATTATGTTATGTTATGTTGGGTTCCTACGTACTCTCATAATGCATGTATTTCGCTCATTATATACTATTTTAATGTGTCTTTAAGTTTAGTGTTCTTACATGCAAAATAAAAATGGTGACTATTATATAATACACCATTCATGCTAGGATTTAGCAATACTTTTTTATGGGGTGGTAAAGTGTTGGTTATTGATCAATTTTGAATTAGATTCTAATGTTGGTATAAAAATAAACAAATAGTTTATTTATGACTTATTGAATTAAATTGAAAATCATTTGATTTATCCATAATTTATTAATTTAATAATGGTTTAATGTAATGTTATTAATACAGTATCGGTTATCAAATCGGTCAGGATACTGATATAGTGATACATCGGTTCAACCGGTAGTTTATTAATTAAATTGTATACCGGTGAAGTTAGATATACATATATAATATATTAACATTAATATTTAAAAATCAATGACAACAATTTTTTTACTAAAAATTAATTTTAAATAAAAATCGGTTTGTATGATCGGTACAATTTAATTGAAAACGACCAGTATAACTGATTTTGACCAATATGATTATATAATCAGTATAATTGTTTTACTGTACCGATATTGAAACCAGTTTACCGGTTGAATCGATCGACATAAACCAGTTTTTACAACACGGGTGTGATGTTTCATCATTCATTACACAATAACATAAGTATCTAAAATTTATGTCAAATAACTTATTAAGTATGAGCTATTAACCTTCTAAATTATTACATATGTATTTATAAGTTGATACTTTTAAAAAAAAAAGTTCATTTATCAAAATACTAATAAATAGATTTTTCATTGTGTAATACAATAAATAGCTTATTTATTAACTAATTTTTAATATTACCTAAAATGTTCTTATATCTACAAAAATTTATTTCTCCCACACTAAAAACTATTTTCCACTCTAAAAAATATATAGCTAAAAGTCATATTTATTATATTCCATCCTACAGTAACATTCATAAACTTCGTTTAAATTCCACACAATTGAATTATTATAAGAAAATATGTACCACAAAAAAGAATTACTATAAAAAATACTAATAAATGTAGAAAGTTTTATTCAATAACAATGTTTAATCATACACATAAGGGCTCAATACATTTTATCTCACCATGTAGTTCCTAATGATTAATCATACAATATTCCTAATAAAATTCAGGAAAAATTACTATCCATTTATCAATTTTTCATTTAGGATGCTGAAATTTTAAGCTTCCATGAAGAAGATGGCTGAACCATTCCTTTGGTACAATTTGCATTTTTAGATTATGATTATAATTTGTGAGACTATAAATTGAAAACAATTTAACCAATCAAAATAATGAGGTGAAAATTTGTTCATTTTTCTTGCTTTATAGGTTTCTTTTATAGACTAATTAAGTTTGTTTTCCAAACAATCCTAGTTTATAAAAAGAGCTTATAAATAAAAAAAATACGCCAAATCAATTTAAACTAAACACGGACTTAGATATGCAAGGACATTTGTGAAAAATAATCATCTTTTATTAAAGAGAAGCATAGACAATAGTAAAAAAGAGGAGGACTAAATGATGGATTTCATAGACATATGACGTCACGAATTAAGCATTTGTGTATTTTTATTATGTCTCAATTCAATAAAGAAATGTGAATTAATTAAGAGAAAAATTAATAAAATAAAAAAAAATTATTTTACTTGGTTAAATGTGATTAGCTTTAAACATTGAGTTATAATTTTTTTAGGATATATGATCTAGGGTAGACTATGGGAGAAGTTGGAACAAATTTAACTTAACCCGAATTCAACCACACCCTTTAATATGGTTATTTTCTTGGATCTAGACCTGATTTAATCATGACTCAATAATAACTAAGATGAAATCACATCAAATGGATATGTTATCATATTAAATAAATGTGAGAATCATGCACAACTAAATAAAAAATTTGAGAAACAAAAAGTATTTTTTACAGAATTTAATATTTCAAAATAAACATATTACAAAAGGCTAGTAACTTAAGTCATAACACATGTACCAAAATAGTACATAAAATATTTATGTTAAGAGAAATATCGGATATTGGGATGCGATTGACAACTCAAACTTGTCCCATAACTTCTTAAAATGAGCTTCGGTTTGGTATGAATGGATTGGATAAGATGCGTTTTATACAACCTATCTCACACAATGTATTGGAACTTGGAAGATGCAAAATTAATTCCTCTTTTACCCTTTCCAATGGATTTATTTAAATATGATTTGACTAATTTTATATTTTTCGCAATCTTTCACTATACTTAATAATTATTCATAGGTTTACTGATTAAATTCGCCTCTTGGTGGCAAATAAAAAATGATTAGATATTTTTTTTCCTCCAATTAACCAACTCATGCAATGCAAGTCAAATAAAGTTTGCTTAATATAATTTATGAGAAGAGGTTCACTTACTTTAAGAGTAAGTTTAAAAAACTACTTCTACTTCTTAACCATTAATTCTAGGAAAATCTAATGGTTTAGATCTACTCACTAATTCAAACCATTGGATTTTCTTAGAATTAATGACTAAGATGTGGAGTAAGTGTATCCCCTCCAATATTTTATTACATTAAACAAAATTTAGATGAGTTTAGACTAAACGGATAAAGCATACCTCACAACTCTATAAGTGTTACAATGATACTTAAAAAATGTCAGGGATCATCTATCCATAATAATGTATTATTCCAATTACATATTGACATAACAATAAAAGAAAAATTTAAAAAAAAAATAACATTATGATCGACTCAGGATAGAGAATGAAACATTATTTGGCACGAATGATGTTTGTCAATTAAAAATACCTACAACGAAATCCTAACGTGGACAACCAATTTGTGCATAAGACTTTATGGGCTATATCAGCCAATGCCTCACTAAATAAACCAATATTCATTGACTTTTTAAATATATTTTGAATAATACCAAGTTAAAACAAAACAAAATAAATACTATATTAAAATAAATCTTTTGTAATAAATAAATGAGTTAATTACACTGACACCCCTGAGTTTTAGTGAAATTACACAAACTACTCATCCCTTTTTTTGTCCTTACACGAACCACCCCTAATTTTGTACATATATTATACTAACCACCCTTGATGAGATGTAAGTGTAATATTTATAAAAAAAAATGTGATGTGTGTAATTAAGTTAAACAAAATATTGTACATTGTGTAGACAAATTCAAATAATATAAGAGTCAATGCATCTTCATTATTTGGTTCATTACAAAATAATATAAGAACTATATAAACATCTCATTATAATTGTTAATATATTGTATAATGAAACAAAAATAATAAAAAGACACTCAATTTTGTACTATTTGGAATTGTCTACACAATATATAATATTTTGTTTAACTTAATTACACTCATTACACGTTTTTTTTATAAATATTACACTTATATCTCATCAGGGGTGGTCAGTGTAATATATGTATAAAATCAGGGGTTGTTTGTGTAAGAGGGAGAGGTGGTTCGTGTAAGGACAAAAAAGTGATGAATAATTTATGTAATTTCACTAAAACTTAAAACTTAAGGGGTGTGAATGTATAAATGAGAGAGTAAGGAGTTGGGAGAATGAGAGAGTCTTAGAGGGAGGTAGTGTATTTAAATTTCAGTGCATAAATGTTGAGTGCTTCAATATACATAATAATTACTACAAGGTAGAAAACAGATGAATGTATTAATTTCTTTTCAACCACCACCATACTATCTCATACTATTAAACCCTTTCAAAACCCTATCAACTTTAGTTTAGTTTATACAAATAAAACAACAACATTTTTGTTCCATAACTTCAAGGCTCTCACACTCATCAACAACAATCTTTTCATACACTTTCCCTTTGATGGCTAAGTTTAAGTTATTTTCAGTACTCTTGATGGTGTTTTTGAGTGGTGAAATCAATGGCCAAAATGGTGGTAGGAGTAGTGAAATGGTTCCTGCTATGTTCATATTTGGTGACTCTCTTATTGACAATGGTAACAATAATAACCTTCCTTCATTTGCTAAGGCTAACTATTACCCATATGGCATTGATTTCAATGGAGGCCCTACTGGTCGATTCTCAAATGGCTACACCATGGTTGATCAAATAGGTATATACCTCTCTTTTTTGTAGTTTCTTTTCAATTGTTTTCCCTTTTTTAACTCGGACGGGATCCGATTACTGCAATAGTAAGTGGAAAAATCATACTTCATATTATAGTTATTCATTGTTGGAAAATCTAATGTTTGAATTAGTTAGTAAATCTAAACCATTGAATTTTCTAAGAATTGAAGACTAAGATGTAGAGTAAGTTTTCTCTACTTACATTTGGAGTAAGTGAATCCACTCACTTTTTAAGTTGTGATCTTATTTTGTTATACAACATGCATTTTATGTCTATTCCATTGTAGAGATTCTCTCGAATGCTGAAGGAACAAGTATGGGGGAAAACAAAAGAAAACAACATGTGATTGATACTTTTATCATTTTATATATAATTAAATAATAATTTTGCTACTAAAAACAAAATGAAAAAAAGAACTTTTCTCTTGTGGAAATGATCTTCGTTCACACATGTTTAGATTTTAGGACAAAACTTAGGTGTTATTTTTTTAGGATATTTATAAAGTATGTGGTTCGCATGGGTATTTAGTTTGGATGGGGATCACCTATCCCAAAATGATATCATCAATCCTGTCTCAACCAATAACATTGTCTCACGTCATTTAATGTTATGTGATTTTTGTGAGGAATCTAATACTGGATACTAACTATGAACTCGGTATATAATACGTGAGGTAAATGGGAAATTTATTTTTTAAGGTAATACTCTTTTTTCTTTCAAAATGATCCTTATGTGTAATACTTACTACATATAAATCAAAATCAAAATATATAACATGCCTAACAACTACACCCATTATACAGTTACACTCTTATGTAGAAAACATTAAAGAACTTTCTGTTCTATTTTTGGTGTCCCAATGTATACCAATTCAGTTAAAAACTGTCACGTAATCAAAAAGAAAATTAAATAAATAAGAAATAACATTTTTTATATTACTTGGTACATTGTGATTAATTTGGGACATGGGGAGAAATTTTATTTGAGACAGTTGATCCTTATTCTTTTAAGAGACCTATCTAGAAGTTCATTGTGATTGGTTTGAACATAGAATTAGATAAGATATCATTTTGATTAAGGTAAATCTATCCTAATATGTCACTAACACAACTAATATAGAATGTATTTGATTGAAATTATGACTCCATAAAATGACTCATTTAAATAGCTTCTCATTAACATGAATAGATTTTCAAGTAAAAATTGATTATTTTTATTTTAGCCAAATTTAAGTATATACAATTTTACATTTAAATCTATATTAAAACTTGACCAACTTTTTAGTAAAAAAGTAACTTATTTTTTTAATGTTAAACCAACCAACCCTTGATGAGCAAAGTGCCTGCAATTCTAAAGTAAAATGTTTTAGTAAAAAAGTAACTTATTTTTTATTGTCTTGTTGTAATGTGTCTTTTATGACACTGTCATTTAGACCACTTTTACTATAATATCAATATTATTATTATAGTAACTTTATCAAACCTATCAAAGGATTAATATAGTTATATATCCTTAGTTTACAAATTAAATTTTATACAAGTAAAATTATAGATAAAAATATATATATTAATATTAATGTTGAAAAATTAATAAATAAGTTGATAAGTAAAACAAAATATATCACTTTGTAATAGACTATGTTTTAGAAATTTAAACAAAAATAGTGCTAGTGTGTTTGATAAGTAAAAAATAAGTTACTTTCATAAAAGTTTTATGATTTTAAATAAAAATCAATCAATATAACTAATTTTAACTAGAGTAAAATACAGTTATATGACCAATATAATTATTATAACATCAACTAATATATATATATATATATATATATGTGTAAATGTAAATTTCTAAATGGAAGATAATCTCTGACAACACATTAACTTTACTGCATTAAAATGAATATGGGATCTTCCTGCATTTTTGGCTACCCAACCTAACCATGAGAGTGACCAACTAGAAATTAACTGCAATTAAATAGAAGAGATTGAGGTTGGTGAAATTACCCACCATAACCAATCACACACATAGCTGCACAAAAATACAATAACTAAGTTTATATGGAAGTTATGAGTTTTTTCCCTATATACTATTTTTTGTGTCTAACTTTAATATTATTCTAAAAATTTAGTTTTAGTATATGATGTCGGTGGGAATGAAAATGTATTATCCCTTTTAGTGTTTCCAATAGTGTGTCAGACCAATCAAAATGTGTCATTTAATTTGAAAAAAAAGTTATAAAAATATAAAATAACATTTTATATTATTTGATGTAATTTTATTGGAGAGGAAGAAGAAAACAAAATCTCTTTGCCACAGAGGAGTTGAGTGTTGATATGTTAACATGATAATTGAGCCCCTCAACAATTAATGTCAGGTTTAAGAAGTGGGTGTTAGTTGAATCATTATTGAGGATAAAATCAAATTTTGTAAACATTTAATAATCAAGACCGATTAAAAGATATTTAATTAAAATAAAACTTGGTAAGTTCCAGTTTTAATGCATTTTATATTTTCAAGATAATGAAATGTTTGTCTTTTTATTTAAAATTAATCCATTAAGTATTAGGATGATTTGCTCATGTGTTAAATAACAGTGTTATTTATATAACTACACTTGACAAATTTCCCTTGCTACAAATAATAAAAATTAATTTTTTATGAGCTATAAGTTAATTATGTTTATGCTGTTGATAATTAATTCCACATAGCTCATTGTCTTGAGAATGATTTAATTATCCATCGGACTACTTGTGTCATTGTCAATTTGTTTTTTGAGATGAAATCTTAACATGATATTAGAGACAGAGTCCAATTTCTTTCTGGTTGTCACGAGCTAAGAGCCCTTTAGTTATAAATTAAATGTAACATTCGCGCTGATTCGCTTAGTAACAATTGCTCCTTTTCACTCTTTGAGCATCTTTTTAATCAGTAACTCACATATAAAATGTTGTGTGTTAATACAGCTGAAATGCTTGGACTTCCATTAATTCCTGCATACACAGAGGCTTCAGGAGATCAAATGCTTCATGGAGTAAACTTTGCTTCAGCTGCTGCTGGAATCCTTGATGTCACTGGCAGAAACTTTGTACGTAACCTTCATATTAGATAAGATCTTAAATCGTGATTGCGGTCCTGATTATGACCATAGTTGTAGTTATTGCGATTGTGGTTATTATAGCTGTTGCGGTGTGAAATTATGTGATTACAAAATATTTTTGAACTTGACTGCCTAATGCGGGTGCATTCTGGCCCGATAGGTCATACGGCCACATCACTCTGATTTGATATCACATCACAATTGCAGTGTGATATGGTTGCGACAGTCACCACAATATTGCATTATGGCCCGATAGGCCGATACGGCTACATCATTGTGATTTGATATCACAATTACAAAATGATATGATTGCGGCAGTCACACCAGAGCCACAATATTGCGGTCTAGAATACATTGTATGTTAACTTTTTTTCACTTTTGGGCAGGTTGGTCGCATACCATTTGATGAGCAACTAAGGAACTTTGAGAACACATTGAATCAAATCACTAGAAATTTGGGAGCAGATTCTATGGCCACAGCACTTGAACAGTGCATATTCTTTGTTGGAATGGGCAGCAATGATTACCTAAACAACTACCTTATGCCAAATTACCCCACCAGGAATCAGTATAATGGACAACAATATGCTGATCTTTTGGTGCAAAAATATAACCAACAACTCACTGTAAGATTTCTTAATTGCTTCTACCTCACTCGAAAAACAATTAGTTCATCGTTTATCTGCGAGTTCAGTTTTGGAGGGAAATGAATGAAAATAAAATACTTGAGAGCCATAAAATATATACACTGGTGAGTTGGCTTTGAATC
This sequence comes from Lupinus albus, assembly GCA_009771035.1. Classification (NCBI taxonomy): domain Eukaryota; kingdom Viridiplantae; phylum Streptophyta; class Magnoliopsida; order Fabales; family Fabaceae; genus Lupinus; species Lupinus albus. Next base: position 2,821,768 of record CM020013.1, on the reverse strand, counting down.
CTTCGGTTTTCCTTCCTTCCCCTCCAGAACTTAGCGTCTAAACTATTAATAACTCACATTTTTGTGAAGCTTCATTATGAAGGAAAAGTTACTATTTGAAAATATGTTACAGAGGCTTTACAATCTTGGAGCAAGGAAATTTGTGGTTGCTGGTTTGGGACTAATGGGATGTATTCCAAGTATATTGGCTCAAAGCACAAGTGGAAGCTGTTCTGAAGAAGTTAACTTGCTAGTGCAACCCTTTAATGCAAATGTGAAGACCATGTTGGGAAATTTAAACACTGTTCTACCTAGATCCACATTTATATTCATTGATACTGCACGCATGTTCCAACACATCCTTGTCAATGCTAGATCTTATGGTATGAATCCAAAGTTAACATCTATCGCCTACTCATATGTTATACTATAGCACTGATTTAAATTGCGGATTACATCACCTGATGCGGGCGCAATATTGTGGTTGCGGTAACCGCTACAACCGTATCACACCGCAATTGCGATGTGACTCCGAATCACAATGATGCAGCCACATCGGACCATATTTGGACTGCATCAAGCCGCATCAGGCCGCATCGGATTCAAAAATATTGTTTTAATAACAAAATAATTCACACCATAACGGCCGCAATTCGCATCGCAATAGCTGCAATGACCGCAATTGCTACCGCAACCGCAATTTAAAACATTGTACCATAGTTATATGGTTCCATGATTTAGCCTACCTATACCCATACTCTGTACCTCGTACCATGTTCCTTATGAAAGAAGTCTTATAATAATAACTTAAAAAGCGATGAACAGCATAAAATTATGGTTTATATTGCGAATCAAGTAACTATGGTTTATAATTTATACCTATCTAACTGATAGTTTGCTTTCATTCTTTCTGTGTAGGGTTTAGTGCTGTAAATAGAGGATGCTGTGGCATTGGAAGAAACAGTGGCCAAATCACATGTCTTCCATTCCAAACACCATGCCCTAATAGAAACCAGTATGTGTTTTGGGATGCATTTCATCCAACAGCAGCAGTCAACATTCTTATGGGAAAAATGGCATTTAATGGGAACAACAATTTTGTTTATCCTATAAACATAAGCCAACTTGCTGCACTATAAATCAAGCTACTATTATATGGAATACACAACTTGTTTGTGTCACATGCATATCCGGTATTAGATAGTTTTGGACACTCCTAACCATGTTTTAAAACATATTTATTTTTATCGTATTGTCGTGTCTGTGTTGTCTCGTATCCATATCGAGAGTCTGTGTTGTCCCGTATCCATATCCATATCCGGTGTCAATTTCAACTTGAATGTTTCTATCAGATTTAGAAATTGAAAGTTACTTTGAGCAAGCAAAACTATAACTTGTCATAGAACATTTGTGGGGAACTTCTATCTAAATTTACAATTAGAACTTTTGAAAAATATTTAGAAAAATATCTCGAGAGTATAGATCAAATTTATATAACTCATGGATTATGCAATAATAATATATAAAACTCATATATCGAATTTTTGAATATCGGGGCAGAATAACAAAAAATTAACAGAGTAGTGTATTATACAAGCTTTTGGATCATATCTCGAACTTCTTCAATGACTAGCCAACCCTTGTGGCCACCTATGACTTCGGCTTTCATCTCTCCATCTTTCCATATCTGTAAAAAATTCACCTATTTCATTTTATTTTCTACCTTGGATTTCTACACTACCATTGCAAGATTTATTTTAAGTATACAAAATTATTTTATTGGGGTACGCACCTGAATTGTTGGCATTTTCTGCAAAATATAACAACAAAATAAATAATGAAGTTAAGAAAAGCATTTTGCACATTATTAGTGGAAATAATAATAGCTGGTTCGATTTAAATTTTTACACCAGAAATGAGAAAATTTGACATGCCAAAGCATATTTACTAGAAGCAAGTTATAAACTTTTGGGCAAATGTAAATTGGACAAGATGTTTGTCTCACATTGATAGTTCAACAGGAAATGCAAGTACTTCAATAAAAATGGAAATATAACTTTCAATGACATATCTATCATTTTGATTACAATGAAATTACACTTCTATCATTAAAAATAAAATAATAAACATACACTTGTCTCTTCATTAATATAGATGATTTTTATTCGTTTGGGAGGGCATCATGGGAATTTTTAGACTTCACTAGTTTTTTATAATCAAGAATATGTGTAATTAACTAATTGTTTCTTCTAATTATAATTTGTAATTATAATTTGTTACACAATAAGTCTCAAGTAAAAACCACCATTGGCCCAAATGAAATAGAAGATTAGAAGTCATATATTGAGTGTAAAACAAACATAATAAACCTCAACCGTGATAAAATATCTCATGGTATAAGGAGATAAGTTATCTCCTTCAGTCACTAAAGTCGTGACATGTGTGTCATTTAATCATTTTCTACAAAAATATTTCTAAAACAAAACAAAACAATACACATGTTATTATTTTGCTGTAGAAAATATAAGTTATCTCCTAATTTAAAAAAAAGTCTTAGTAGGTTCTTAACTGTTTATTTTGGGAGAACAAAAAGTGGTACTTACAGAGATGTTTCCACGTTTGACTAGAGCCTGGGGCACTTTATTGACATCCACATAATAAAATTTGACTCTGAAATAGTAACAGAAAAAAATACAAATCAACTCAGCTCAAAGTTAGTTCCATCCACATTAGTATTTTTCTTCAAAGTCACCGATTCAAAATGGGAGGAGATTCATTGACTCCAAGAGTAAACTTATTCTATATCTTAGCCATCAATTCTAAAAAAATTCAATGGTTTGAATTACTGAGTAGATATAAACTATTGGATTTCCCTAGAATTGATGGCTTAAAAAACTTACTCTTGGAGTTAATGGATCTCTCCTCATTCAAAATAGATATACTTAAAAACTAAAATCAAAACAATCCCTAATTCACTATTGTAACACTCATAAAGGGGAGTCTATCGCTAGACGAACTCATGACCTCAATGATAAATAGTCATTATTCCGATGAGTCACTATCATTAAACTATCAATTAAGGAAGATCATAAGGCTAAAAAAATATATAAAAACTTGATAGGCACAAGACTGAATTAGTGGCTAGTTTACTTGGTGTCAAATTCAGCAGCCAATTTCTCTAACTTGGGCTTCAAATATATACATTTCCTGCACCAAGTAGCCATCCTGTATTCACCAGCAAAATATAACAATTTTTTACCCACTTTTCCATATACTCTAGACAAAGAATACATAATATAACAACACAACAAAATTCTTATCATAATTATTTTAAAAAGGGTTTAATGTATGTGCATTATTAGTATACAATTTTTACACATTCAATATATTATTTATCATTTATTTATATTATTCTATTTATCACTCAATGATACATACATATTAAATGGGTTGAGCACCTCTCGAGGGAAAGACCAGTACTGGACCCAAATCTTGACATATGATATCTAAAAAAGTTTAAATGTCTAGATTTAATTTTTTTAAATTAAATAAATAAAAAAATTAGAAAAATTTCAATCTCCTTATATTCCAATACTGGAGAGTCCAATACTGTGGATGAGTTATGTTCATATTAAATTATTTTAAAAACTTGTAAATATTTCATTTTATGTACCTATATAATTTTATTCATGCTAAATGTATGATGTAAATATTTGTCCATAAACAAGTTGAAAAAAAGCTTTACTTCTAGAAAAATCTTAGACCCATAATAATAAAATTGAAATATTGGTTAATAAAAATACCAGTCAATGATGATGGGTTGAGAATTTTGTTGAGCAAGATGTAGAATTTGATCAAAGTGTTCACTATCATTAATAGCTTCCATTTCTATAACACTAGGTTTTGGCACATTTGGACCCCACCAATTAGCTTCCACACTCAAATTCCTCCTTCTATTCTTGCCTTCAATGTTTCTATGTTCAATAATCCATGTGTTCTCACATCTACTCTTAGGTGAAAAACAATAGCCAAATCCATTTACCAAAAAACACTTGTGATGATGATTTTGATATATAGAACTACATAGAACATGAGAGTTTGCACCTATAACTAACATGCCCTTAGTTACCAACAAAACACTTATATAAATGAAAATACTATGTTGGTGGCTAAGAAAAAATGAACAAGTTCATCCTAGGTGGTTTTGCCTAGTTTAGTAGATGAAGCATATGAAGTTAGATATGCTAAGAAATGGGAAGAGAATGGTGTTAAAATTTTGTGGGTTTTGGAGAACATAAATGAAAAGAATAGTTTAGAAAAGAGTGGAAAACATGGCCCAAGTAAAGCTTATCTGCAAGGTGTAGACAGAAATATCTTAAGAAGGATAGAAAATAGAAAACCATGTAAGGAGGGTAAAGAATGGTCCACACATTTAGGAATATATACCACCTAATAATAGTTCTATTATTTTGTACTCATTTTGAACTATTTAATTTTAATTTGCACTATTTGAAATATCATTTATTATTGAGTAAATTACACTCACACCCCCCGAGTTTTAATGAAATTACACAAATCACCCCTCCCTTTTTTGTCATTACACAAACCACCCCTCCCTCCTACACAAACCACCCCTAGATTTATACATACATTACACAGACTACCCTTGTATGTTATAAAAGTGTAATATTTTAATGAAAAAATGTGTGATGAATGTAATTAAGTTAAATAAAATATTGTATATTCTGTAACACTTCAAATAGTACAAAAGCGAATGTTTCTTTATTATTTTTATGTCATTAAAAAATACATTAATAATTTCAAATAAATGTTTAAATAACTCTTATATTATTTTATAACGACCCAAATAATAAAGACACATTGACTCTTATATTATTTGAATTTTTCTACATAATATACAATATTTTGTTTAATTAATTACACACATCATACGTTTTTTGTTTAAAATATTACACTTTTATATTATGCAGGAGTAGTCAGTGTAACATATGTACAAAATTAGGGGTGGTTCGTGTAAGGACAAAAAAGTGAGGGGTGGTTTGTGTAATTTCACTAAAACTCAGGGGGTGTGAGTGTAATTTACTCTTTATTATTTTATGTGTGTTAGATTCATTTAAAAATAAAAAATAAATAACATGTAATGATAGATAATTAAAATTTATAAGCAAAAAAATATGTATTAAAAAGGTACAAGGGGTGTCGAATCCAAATACAAGGAAAATACAATTAAGTATGTTTGTGATTACATGTTTGAACAATATACGACCACGAGTCAATGCACCATTGTGTAAAACAGAAAAGATTATGTCTAATACTACATTGGAAACAGGTCCATGTTCTTATCTGGATCAAATCCTTAATTTATATATAATTAGTCTTCTTTACATAATTGATTGTATCAACTTGTAGAACCAAATGCCCTAGCTTTCCTCCCAACTTGGGAAAGAGCAAACAAACACAATGGTAATTTCTTACATCACACACTCGATAAAAATAAAGTTAGTGATTATCTTCATGGTGATTCTTTATACTTAACTTGGGAAAGAGCAAACACAATTGTAATTTCTTACATCACACACTCGATTTCACCATAAATTTCACAAAGCATATTTTGTATATACAAGACAAGTGACATCCGAAAAGAATTGAAGGAAAGGTTTTCGCATGCTGATATGTTCATAATCGGATATTTAGAAGAACACATAATATCCTTCAAGCTTCTTTGTTTCTTCATATTTTATTGACTTGAAAATATTGAAGATAATCATGAAGATAGGAAACCAACAAGAATAACAATCTATAAATTTTGATTGAAAGGAAAGAAAAATGCAAATCAAGAAGATGTAGATAACTGAATCAAATTTTCATTAAGTCCTTTTTGGTACTATCAAGAATATCTTCTTATCTTTTGGGTAAGGAAATAATCTCTTTCCAGATGAGTGGCTACCCCAACAAGTGTTACTTACAGGAATTGAATTCTTAATCTTGTAGTTATCCTAAAGATCTGAAAGGCTTAGACCTCAGGTCCATAGGTTCTATTGAAATATAAAAGACAAGAATTATAATAAAAAATCTTCCACATAATTTACAAGCCAGCCGGGCCTTTGCTTGATCCTCTTGGGCCTTGATGGGTTATCACTATGGTGATTGGGCTGCTATCAATTACTCTTAGAAAAATATTATACAAAGAGCTAAAAATAAAGACCCTAAGTGTTATTAATTAACCGCCAAGTTTTAAAAGCTTGCCAAAAGAAAAGTCGAATTTATACTTGAATTTCTACCCCTATAACCATTTGAAATTAACATATAAATAGTATCAATGTGTATTGGAGTTTTTGGAGTGGTAATAGATTTGATTGTGTGATGTATGTGTATAAACTTATGGGAGTGTGTCATTTATTGTGATTGGTTAAAAAAAAATATTTAAGCTAAAATTTAATAATTAAATATTTTTCTGAACAATCATAATAAATAACACGTAGAGTGACACATTTTTTGGATAGAATATGTACTCTCATAAAAAATAACACTAGAAATGATTTCCACTCACTATTTACCAATTAGGCAATTAGGTAGGAATAGTCAAAATTAACAAAGGTTGTTTCACTTGGTAAAGACTTTTATCTCATAATGATCTAAACTTCGAAACTTTTGTTGACTTTAAGATTTTTGTTGGTAGATAATTATATTGTAAATGTCTTTATAAATAGTCTTTAAGTGAAACATATTTATCCTAATGAACATGGTAATCCAATGCACCTTAAATTTTAGACAATAATGAATAAATACTATACTATAAATTGGAGTGATTCGGAGTAAATTACATTCACACTTCCTGAGTGTAAATGAAATTACACAAACCAACCATCCTTTCTTTGTCCTTAAACCAACCACTCATCCCTCATACACAAACCACCCCTAGATTTATACATACATTACACTGACTACCCCTGCATGTTATAAAAGTGTAGTATTTTAAAGAAAAAACGTGTGATGAAAGTAATTAAGTTAAATAAAATATTGTATATTGTGTAACACTTCAAATAGTACAAAAGCGAGTGTTTAGATTGTGTCATTAAAAAATACATTAATAATTTCAAATAAATGTTTAAATAACTCTTATAATATTTTATAATGAGCTAAATAATGAAGACACATTCACTCTTATATTATTTGAATTTGTCTACACAATGTATAATATTTTGTTTAATTAATTACACACATCATACATTTTTGTTTAAAGTATTACACTTTTATATTATGCATGAATAGTTAATGTAACATATGTACAAAATTAAGGGTGATTTGTGTAAGGACAAAAAAGTGAGGGGTGATTTGTGTAATTTCACTAAAACTCAGGGGGTGTGAGTGTAATTTCCTCATTTTTTTAATTATTATATTGTATCTTATTTGTTAGATTGTAAATCAATAAGCTATTTATTATATTGTAAATCATTAAGCTGAAGCCTGGATCTTTTCATGATTTTAACTTATTTTAGGACAGAATCAATTTCATAACAAGTGGGACATAACCGGATATATTCTGGTCGCGCAATTCCATTTACTTCCAAACATAATTAAGGAGGGAGATTATATATCTTTAACGATGTCTCATTCTCTATCTCGAGTCAATCATATATTGCTACATGAAAAATGAAAAAAATTAAAAAGAAAAAATAACATTCAAATTGATTCTGGACAAAGAATGAGATATTGTTCAGAACATGTAATCTCTGTATGTATTAAGAGGTTGAAAAGAAGAAAAACTTGCTTCCCTCTAATCTAAGAATTAAAGTATATATTTAATGATTCTTATATAAATAGAATAGTTCTTTCAACTTATAGGTTGACACATCAGCAATATTGTAATGAAAAAACAAACATAATATTTGACCAAAGAATAAATATGTAGATATTCAATTTCAAAGAGCAACATATGTTGGAGGGTAGTTATATACCTGAAAAGATTAATTTATTACCTAACAAAGAATGTGATACTCTTGATTATACAAAAAAAATTAAATTATTGGAAAGTAAAGAAAAATGTTGAAGCCACACAAGCTCACTCGTTTCACTTTTAGAACACTTACATGTGCTCTTTATTCCGATGGACAAAATCTTAGCGGTTCAAACTTTGTTGTCACCACCATGTACCCTTTTCTTATGGACAAAGATAATTTGTCTCACTCTATGTTCTAATTATTGTCTTCGGCCAATTACAATGTTGTTATATGAATAAAATAAAAAATTTAAAAATAAAAAGTAATGAAAATCAACATTTCGATTGGCTCGAGACAGGAATTAGAACATGAAGTGAGACAAATGATCTTTGTCCTTTTCTTGATGCATAAGTGTGGTTATTTAATACTCATGTATAAAATGAAAATACACAACAAACTTCTATGCAGTAAATTACTTTGTCATCATTATATTATATGCACTTTAAAACCCATTATTATTTAAGAGAAATTATTACACCATACATTACCAATAGTCTTAATAAATATGTATATCATTTATTTGGATTAAAGTTATTGATGTAATATCAATCATGAGAATTTGATTGAGATTATTAATCCTGAATCATGTAATAATTTTCCAGTGACAAGAAGCATATGTTAGGAGTATGAGATAAGAAGGAATTACATGGTGGTAGAGAAGAAAAACCTTTATTGTCTAAATTGACGATGGTTCAAATCTCTTAATTGATGGAGTTTTGGGCATCATAAATATGCTCATCCATATGCGAATGAAGATCACATGTCTCAATATTTAGTATCCCATTATGTACCAATCTAATTAAAAAATGACAACTAATTAAGAAAAAATTATAAAAACATAAAATAGTGTGATTTTATTACTTGTTTAAATATAATTGGGTAGAGACATGAGGATATGAATTTTGTGGGAAATAACACCTTGTTCCGCCAGGTGAAGTGTTGTTCCTTAACTAGTATCCTTAAAATGAAAGTGGAACAAATGAACAATAGTAGTTTTAGCCATGTCTGACAGGTGTGGAAAAGGGATTTACTATTGCAAAATGGTTATGTCTTCTTAGCCAATGAATTTTTTTCAATTAATATAAAATCATTATTTTTATTTTTAGAATTTTTATTTTAAATTAAGTAACATTTTTTTTTTATTAAATCGATATAGGAAATTAGTTCATGAATGAGCATAGATCATCTCATCCAGTGGACGTGACTTTATTGCATGGGTCGTTATAGCATTAGCAAAAATAGTCTGTCAAACAATCACTTTATTATTTCATTTTTTATAAAATAATATAAACTCATATAATGTTATTAATATCATATCGGTCATCTAACAAGTCAATGTACTGATATAGTAATATATTAGTTCAATTAGTAGTTTGATAACTAAACATTATATCGATATAATTAGATATACACATATGTTATACTAATATTAATGTTCAAAAAATAATAAAATAATATTATAAATATTTTTATTTATAACATTTGTTGAAACAAAATGTATGACTCAATGATTTACAATATTTTAGGATTATACACAAGGGTATGGATAGTGTATTTGATTCTCCGTAACAAAGTTTGGTAAAAATAAAGTCATTTTCATTAAAATAATATTAAATTTTGAATGAAAACCGCTCAATATGACCAATATGATTTAAATGATTACTGGTTGGTATGCCCAATTTTGGCTGGTTTTGATCAATACGATTACAAGATTATATTATTAATATTACGTACTAATATAAAGACCAGTTTATTAGTTTATTGGTTGAACCAACCAGAATGATATGGTTATTAAAATACTACCCCCATATAAACTATTACACATTATAATTTATTCCTTTCTTCAATGTCCTATTTAACGGTTATTGCTATGCCCCGATCACGATTTGGCCTGAATAGGGTCGTGTCTCATCGAGTGTAGGTTCGGGTTCAAAAATTCGACCGAGTCTCATGGTCACTCATTCATGATGTTTGCATGTATCTTTATTCAAATGTGTATAGACTAATGATACCTTTTTTATCGAAAGTATCATTGATTCTCTCAAATGAGTCAAATTACATTTTCACAATAATAAATAATATTTAGAAGATTTTATCTAAAATGAGTATACATTATATTTAATCGGGTTTAGGGTCGGGCTCAGGTTTAAAAGTTGACTCTGTGAATATTTATGGTCGGATTAACTTCGAATCTAAGACCGAGTCTGAATTCAAAAAAATGACCTGACAAATATTTATGGTCAGGTAAGGACAAGCCTTAACCCAACTCATGTTCACCCCTACTAATGACTAATGAGTGTCCAGAATTAGGTAAAAATAAATATAACATCATAATATTATATACGAGTTGGGATCTTTAAATTATTAACGTTCCACATACAAAATACCTATTAGATTTTTTAATAAGTTTAATATTTGTGTATTGTATAAAGTTTTTATACTATTAATTAATATATTATCTATCTTTCTCTTGATTAAGACTAGATAATCATTAAAATATAATAACAATGTGAAACAATCTTACACTTTAAATTCTTCAAATATTTTCTCTCATTATATAAATTGTTAATGTTTCACATACATGATTTCTATTAGATTTGTTGATCAGTCTAATATATGTGGATTGTATAAAAAATAATATTATTAATATGTTATGTAACACTCATATATTACTCTAAGGCGTGACATGAAAATTATTTTAATTCATAAGGATAAATGTATACTTTTTACTCTAAAAGTTAGATAAAATGTCATTCATACTTTGTATCTAGTTGAATTATTGTGCAAATCATATCACATGAATTTATATGGCATTCTACAACTGAAAGAGCAAAACTAAACACAAATTGGTGAAAAGCAGCTGAAAATTAAACATTTATGACCAACTCAAGGTACTTGCGCTCAGCCATCTACACTCAGTGCGAAAATATAACTTGACTAGCTGAAAGGTTGATGCCACAAGAAGAGTTGCGCCTAAGGGAACCTCACGTGCATTGCGAAACGTGAAGATTTTAGAAATGTTAGAAGGGAATAGAATAAGTGCCCCAAACCTAGAATCTTGCTTGTCCTCAAGCAAAGCACTCGGATCAATTTAGTACATATGAATCTGATTTTTCAAAACAAGTCAACCAATCATGTCAATCACCCACAAATTATGCACGAGATGTTTCCTAATCAATCACAGTGAACCAAATTCCAAGTGACATCATGATATGTGTGCATTTCAATTTAAGAATGAATGGCAAGAATAACTACTCAGTTCAATCAAAGGAACTCTCTTATGCTCACTGGGCCAGTGTTTCGCTCAATTCTTTGCTAGAACTACACAATTTGACTTTGCCTTTCATTTCAATTATGCCAAATAAACATGTTCAAGAGTAGATCCTAAGGGCTTAATTTTGGATTGTAATGAGGCTTGGCTACAAAGAAATATGGTTTTTCTGGATATACAAAGGGAGTTAGAACACTAGTGCATATTCATATTTCCTTCATTTTTTCACTTGAATAACCAAACCACATCTCAAATTCTCAGCTATTTGATTCTCATTCTTCTTCACTTGGCCCTTTGTTTTGGGCCCTTTTTTTTGCATGATTCATATTTTCACTAACATTTGATTACCTCATGATCATTTCTTACACACTTAAAGAATGAGAATATGCTTTCTTTTTCCTACCCAAATGTATAAATCCATGTTAAGTCATTGCCCAACATCACAATTATAAACCATATGCACTAATGATCTTTCTCCATAGGGTTGGGGATTGATATATTCCAATTTGGCTAAGGTGTATGATTTTCAAAAAAATTATTTAGCTCAAAAGGGCTAAAAAGAATTGGATTCATGATTCATAAGGGTTGGCTTTCTGGCTGTATTTTAAATCTCCTAAACTAGGCCTTATTCATTTCTATCATATTCCATGCATAATTGGCAACAAAAAATTAGGCAAAGTTAATTGATAAGATTCAGCAAAGTCAATCAAATGTGTTTAGATGCCCTCTCTCACCAGGTTTAAGTCTATGTTCCTTTGATTAAACTACTCATTATTCAACCTATTCAGTCTATGCCTGATTCATGCATCCACATCCTGAAATGTGTTTTGACTTGTTTTTTTTTTGTAGGTAAACTTTATTGAATTAAAATACAATTCCTAACTAAACAACATGCTTGACACAATGCATAATTTAAACACAGTGCATACATAAACAGACATGCTCGAATACAATGTGAAATTAAAACACAGTGCAGTAGTAAACAAAGTTCAGAACTAAACACTAGAAAGCAAGAAAAAACAAAAAAATGACAAAACCAGTTTTTTTGTGTGCTCATCACAACTCCTCATCATGTGTTTCCTCATCCTCTGCTGCACCAAACCCAGATGGTTCACCAGCACCTGCCTCCCCTGGATATGTAGGACTGACCCCAAGCCATGGAAAACTGGCAGTGAATTCCTCAGGGCTCAGCCAAAATTGAGTTTCAGGATAGTGCTGCTGTGACATGGTATAAAAGCTCTGTTTCTGACTCATTTGACCCTAGAAAAGCATGTCATTCTAGAGCTCTACATGCTCCATATGAAGAGTTAGGCGGTCCAACTTCTGCTCCAGAGTAAAATGTTGCTGCTTTTGGTGCTGCTGTTGCGGCTCCTGAGATGGTTGCTGTCCATGAGGCTCAACATTATCCTCCTTGCAGTTTTGCTTGATATACTGCTTGGTAATGGGTTTTTTCATTGGTTCTGTGGGATTGACTTGGACTCCTTGCCTCGCACACAATGATGTGATCAAGGACGAGAAACCTATAGTCCCTTTCTTGCCTCTTTTTACCGCAGTCTTATAAATTTCAGTAGCCATGAGCCGCACAACGTCAATCTCGACCCCCGCCAATATACAGTAAAGGAGATAGCAGTCAGACAAGGGTAAGGATGAGACGTGACTGTTGGGAATGACGTTGTGCAAACAGAAGATCATCCAAATCTGAGCTAAAGTGGTCATGCCTTTCCTATAAATCCTATTGGGCCGACCTTCAATGTTAGCAAAATAAGTTCTCCTAGGAATGCATAGTAGCTAAGCAGTTTCATCGTTTTTGAACTCTTGAGTCATTGTGTGGGTTTTTTTCCATCATGAGGTGATAACCATCCGGATGACCATCTTTTTTTTCATAGGGGTTGTTCAACATCATATTGAGATAATCCCGGTCATACCGGATGACTTTACCCCTTACCCATGACTTGTCCTCGAAGACCTCCCCACCCTTCTCTGGTGGATAAGCATTAGCATAGAACTCTCGCACCACATCAGGATCAAATTTATCGTGCGTTGATGCTATTGCCCCCCACTTCAACCGGTCCAACGTTTCCAAGAATTTGGGATATTCATTATGTTGCAGCTCCACCCTTCTTTGAGGTATGAATGCCCATTGAAGGAGAGTGGTGTAACGCTCTTCCCTCTCTAGTGAGGTAAATATGTTACGGTTGAAGGATGGGGCGGCTTAGCCACTAGTGTCGAATTTTTGCTTCTTGGAAGGACGATGGTTCTTATTGGCACATTTTTTTGTTCTCCTGCACATAAACAACCATGTCTCTGAAAAATGCACCAACAATAGTTATTTCACTCAATACGCTTTTTCAACAAAAAAATTCAACTATCACTACCATTGCACTTGTCTAACATAGTCATAACAAGAACACAAGACTATGTCTAGCTCAAGATGCGAAATTTTATGCCCAAAGTTAGAAACCCTAGGTTTTCAATGTAATAACTCTCAAAATGTCCCAAAGATAGAACAATGATAGAATAGGATTAAAGTTTAGCATAATAACACTCTAGTGAACCCTAAATATGTCTAAATCACGAACAAGTTCTAAACATACACATTAGGAGTAATGATGAACCCAACCGTAATAAGATGAGAAATTAAAATACTTACAATGGTCGGCTCATGTTGGTAGAGTGTGTGTGTGTGAAGATGAATGAGTGCAAAATGCCTTGAAATGCTTGAAGAATGAGAGAAAGTAGATTTGAGCTCTTCGGGATTTTTTCTTCAAATGGAAGATGAAGAGTTTCACCAAATTCCCCTTTTTAAAAACTGTTTATGTGCCCTCTCGCTTGGGCGAGAATCAAAGATTTTTGGACTTGATGTCATCGCTTAAGCGAGGAACTCTCGCCTAGGCGAGAATTTAACAATGTGCAGAAGTATCCCTCGCTTAGGCGAGATTTTCTCGCCTGAGCGATAATCCCATAATTTGGAACCTGATTTCCTCTCCTAAGCACATATATTCTCGCCTGGGAGACAATGTCTCAGGCCCTTTGAAGATTGATTCGCTTGAGCCAGGGTGCCCTCGCTTGGGCGAGAATTGGGCAGTGATCAATTTATTTATTTATTTTAAAGTCAAAGCCAAAACAGAAAAAAACTTCTACCAAACAATAAAAGTTGGATTGCCTTCCAGTTAGCGTTTGTTTAACGTCATTAGCTCGATGCCTGCTTTTCATGCCTTTTGAGGATCAACTAGGTGGATGCTTGTGGTAAGTCGTTCGACTTCACCACCCATATACGTTTTGAGTCTTTGGCCATTTACTATCCAATTTATGTCAATAAATCCTTCATGAATTTAGCATAAGTAGGCATCTGTTCCATAGCCTCCATGAAAGGTATGTTGATCTGAATGCTCTTGAATATATCCATGAACCTTGTATATTGTCTCTCCTTGTCTTTCTTGGAAGTATTCTTCGGATACGGAAGACTCTTCAGTTGTGGCAGATCACTCTTTTTCTGCTCTACCAGCTCACTAATTTCCTTTTCTTTTTATGTGTTCTCTCCAAACTCATTTTGTTCTCCCTCACTCTTTTCACCATTGTGAATACCCAATTTCGTCCGGGGTCTTTTTTTAAAACTTTAAAGAAGTTTAGGGAACGGGTCGCAATTACATAAATTCACAAGACTAAGTACTAATTTCCATAAATAACACTTAACCCTAAACCTAGTTTTAAGGGGTCTATATAAAGACCCACTTAAACTAAACTAAAAGGAACTACTCCAGCAACCCTATCCTAATCCATACACTGAGCAGCCCCTACACCCAGAAAATACACTCAACCCTTCATCCCCACATCCTAAAACCAGTGTTTATCTAAAATCATTTCAGCACCCCTAAGACTCCACACACAATTAGATAAGACATAGCAAAAATATCCTAACAGCAAGAGAGAAATAATCAGAGCATTCAAAAAACTCATAAACAACATAGAGAAGGATTTGGTTGCTAGAACATCTCCGCTAAGCGCCAATAGCGGCGCCACCACAGTGAGGGAGATTCAGAGCGTCTCCTGCGGCCTTCCAGGTCCAGTTCATGGCCTCAAACACATGTCAAAACCTGGTGGTTCACTTGGTTTGCTACTGTTGCTTCCCTTTTGCCAAATCAAGTCTCCAACCTCACTTCCCATGTACATATTGGAAATGTTGCTGCAACAATGGTATTTTGGGGAAGACAAGGGTCCTCCTTTTAGCATTTGCATTATGTCCACTATTTCTATTCATGTTTACTTCTTATTTATTTATTTGTTTTCATTATTTTCTTTTACTTTAATTCATTTCATTTTATTATTTCTTTATATCCATTAACGTTTATACTTACATATGTGTTTGCTTAGTGTTCTGTTTATATGTGTTTACTTAATATTCTGTTTATATGTACATATGTGTGCTTGTATTCTATGCATACTGTTTGTAGGTTTACTATTTGATAAATTATATATATATTATCGTATTTCATGTCCTTGTGCTTTATAATGAAATGTTAAGTTTATATGATTGATTCAAATGAAATTTCTAAAAAAAGAGAATAGATAATTTTGGGTGTTAAAGGATAGGTTTTCTAATTATCATAATCATAAAGAGTATTCTATGATTTGTTTATTATAAAAATGATCAAATTCAAATCTTTTAATCATTATTAGTATCTACATAATAATTATAAATAACTAATAATAATAAAAGTATGCATGTTTTTTATCAATGATTCTATTGTTACTCGAGCGTAGAAATAGAACCTAATGTAAGAATTTGGAGATCGGTGAACGGACCGAACCATATCTTTCATTCCCTTCGAATAGAAAAGCGGTGAGCGGTTGTCGTACTGCCTCTTCTTTATATTTTAATGGGATTGACGGTAGATGGTCAGTGTCGTCCTTATCTTTTGAAATTCTTGCCCTAATTTTAATAAAAATGATTACACTTCGAAAAGTTCGAATAAACTAATTAGTCATTAAATATGACTCTCGTAAATATCAAATATCCGTTATAATTAATGTGTATCATATTTATTTGGACTATCAATAAATTAGTTCCATTTTTGAAATTAGCCATTAAATATGATTCTCGTAAATACCAAATAGCCGTTATAATTAATGTGTATCATATTTATTTGAACTATCAATAAATTAGTTCCATTTTTCAGAAATTAATCATTAAGTGTGTTATTGTAAATATCAAAAGCAATCATGATAATTAATAAAAAAATCATATTCATTTGAGTCATCAATAAATAAGATTCATTCTTTTTGAAATTACCCAAATGTGTAAATCAAGTTGTATAATCATTATCTCTTTGTGTGATGAATATTTGAAATAGTAAATTTTTTCAAATAAAACAATTTCATGAAAGATATTTTCTTTGAGTTCAAAGGTTATAAATAAATATCAACTTGATTCCTATTTTATTATCCTATTAGTAGGAAAGCGGTGAGCGGCTATCGTACTGCCTCTTCTTTTCTCTAAGATAGATAACACAATAGAGATCAATTATCTCATTACCTTATTTAATTAAAAGCGGTGAGCGGCTATCGTACTGCCTCTTCTTTTATTATATGGGTAAGAATGATATGGAGTCAAGTTATATTTCATTTTTTAACCCTAACAATTATTAACCATTTCACCAATTCCTCAAACCATTTTTTTTATAAGTAAAATTAACCCAACACACCAAACTTTTTCTACCAAGAACTACGTAGTCTTGATTTCCCTATTGCACCTAGGGATACGTAGGAGCAAGATGAACTCTTGTCGGACACAAAAATAAAAATAAAAATAGTTTGTTTCAATAAATAATCATTTGATTTAACAAGCTTTAGGGTATATTCAATTCCATGCGATTATTGCGGGTACCGTTTAATAATGGGCGGACGGGGTGCTAATACCTTCCCCGATCCGTAACCGACTCCCGATTCCAGAATTCTAGTTCGAAGACCAGTCTTTCCAACATTTGGGCACAAAAGGGTTTTTCTACGTTTTGACTGCATAAAACGTAGTGGCGACTCCAAACCAGTCGTGCAACCGGTGTTCGACCGAAAATCGGGGCGCGACAACCATCAAGCACTTCCTCATCTACTGCCAAATTCTTACCAAAATTTGGACTAATCACCTTTTTACTCCGAGTAGTAATGGCTTTGCAGTGTTCTTTGGAATTGGTTTGAGTGTTAGCCGAGAACTGTCGGCCATCTGAACTTTGCTCTGCCATCTGTTTTGCCAACTGACCCACTTGTGTTTCCATATTCCTGATAGATGCTTCAGTATTTTTCTGGTTAGTCATCGAAGCTTGCATGAACTTTTCTAAGGTATCCTCCAGCTTATTTTGTCTCTCATGCATTGGTGGATGCTGACCTTGTTGGAATGGTTGTTGATAAGGTGGTTGTCTGTTTGATGGTCCTGAATCTGGCCTCCAACTTTGTGAAAATTGACCATTGTATGAAGGGTTGTTGGGAAAATTGCCCTGTCGAGGTGGATTGTTGATATACTGAACTTCTTCCTCTTGATTGTTATTTGGAATTGCACAGTGACCAGTTGCATGCTCACCTCCATAAAATTCACATCTCAACACCTATTGTTGACTCGGAGTAGATTGCACAACATGCAATTGTTGAGGCAGCTTGGACATTTGCTTTGTCAGTGCTTCAATTTGTTATGTCAGAATTTTGTTTTGTGCAAAAATAGCATCAGAAGTATTCAGATCCAGCATTCTTCTCTTCTGTACTAACCGCCGATTATGTTGTGTTTGCCTATCTGTTGACGATAAGGCAGTTATTATCCTTTTGGTTTCAGGTTTTAGACCATTGCAGAATATGTTGAGTTGATCTACATCCTCAAAATCATGATTGGGACATTTTCTGAGCAACACCTGGTAACGCTCCCAAGCTTCATAAAAGGCTTCATCGGCACCTTGTTGGAATGTTAATAGTTCAAACTTTGCATGCACATACCGAGCTGTTGGGAAAAAAATGTCAAGAACTTTGATTCCAGATCATTCCAATTGGTTAAGCTTTGGGTTGGATGAGATTTTAACCATTCCCTAGCTTCACCAACTAGATAAAATGGGAACAACATCATGTATGCAGCTTCTCTTTCATTATCATTGTAATCCATAGTTGCCACCAATCCATAGAAATTGTCCAAATGAGCATAAGGATCTTCATAATCCTTCCTAGAGAATTGATGTGCACTGATCAAATTCAGGAAAGCTGGCTTGATTTCCACTTTCCTTGCGATATGTGGAATGACAATGCTGGAATAATGCCTTGGACCTTGGTACATAGCATAATCATCCAAAGTCCTTCTTGGAGGATTAGCCCTCTCAGTATTTCCAATAGGAGGATCTGTATTATCCATTTTGATGGATTGAGTGTCTGGAATTGTTGTATGTTGAGAACTAGACTGTGCACCCTACTTCTTCTTAGCTTTTGCCTTCTTTCTGTTACTCTTAGCTGATCGTTCAATTTCAAGATTAAACTGCAATTGATCTTCAGTAGTCTTTTCTCTCAAAAACATAAATGAGAAGAGTACAACAAGGGTAGCACAAAAATTAATAAAAACTAAAATTAAATTAAAAATTATTTACACTACTCAATAAAATATGTTCAGAAATTTAATATAAATCGCACATTGCTCCCCGGCAGTGGCGCCAAAAACTTGTTCGATATTTTCGTACGGCAAGTGAACCGTATCGCTCAAGTAATAAAACCGGTAGATACCGAGATATCGTCCTCATGGAGCAAATGAGATTTATGTTAATTTCTAAAAATATAAATTGAGTGAATATTTACAAGCATTGGGTTTGATAAAAGTCATTGGATTTTTTTTTTCTTTCTAAAAGATTCGATAAAATTTGTTTTTCTAAATTAAATAAAAATTGTTGGGATTAACTTTCATCATTCTTCCTCTGTGTAAACTTTAGATTCAATTCTGTGAATATCTTGTGGTTATCGATCTTGATGCACATCCTGAATCATTTATATCAATTCCTTGATTACAAAATCCTTAGATAATACCTCAAATTCCAATCCCCTGGTTATTTGACAAATTATCTAACATTAAACTCGATGTTTAAGCAATTCATACATCATCGTCTATTCCTAGATCAATGATGCATCAAGAAACGTTATCCAGATTCAACCCCAGGTTTTACTTTCCAGTTAAACTTGGATAAACAATCATGAGTCTAATAGCTAATTAGAATCAAGCATTAAGCGAAGAACAACATTTCCAAAAATCAAAATAACGAAATATACTTGAATTGAATCCAAAATACAAGAGTTAGAATATTACATTCAATCCTAATACGGAGAAATTAGTCACTCATTTTACACATTACAATAATGAAAATGCGTAAAACTACAAGAATCCAGGCTTAGAGTCGTTCCCACGACTTCCTTCCTTCTCCTTCGTGTTTCTCTCTCTAGAAAAGTCAGAAATCACTCAATAATGGCAAAAGGTAACCCCCATAATTGATGGAAATCTCCTATATTTGTTTCAGACTTTTGGTATCTCGCTCAAGCTAGAAATTCTCGCTTAGGCGAGAACTATAACGTAACTGATCTCATGTCTCTCGCTTGAGCGGGAATCTAACATTAGGTTTGTCTTTTGGAACCTGTCTCTCGCTTGGGCGAGAATCCTTTAGTAGGTGTGGCTTGTAGGTAAGTGTCTCTCGCTTGGGCGAGAATTCATCAGTAGGTTGGCTTTTTCACACTTGTTCTCAATTTCTTCCAATTTTCATCTTTTCCAATCACCATTAACCTGCAATTGACAATAATTGTGGAAGTTTTCTAGACCAAGCTAATAATACTAGATTCCTAAGAGTTTGGATAGTATTTTCATCAAAGTTTAACAATAAGTGCCCCAAATCATATGCAATTTACTCGTATTAAGGCACTTAACGACCTTTTCGTATGAATATTGGATTGATAAATGCATGAAGAAATTTCGGTTATAAGATTATGGATTTAGGAATTCATCATTTTATAATAATTTCTAAACATAGATTTTTTACTAATTGGTCATAGTTATGTATGAATATTGAATTGATTGATATGGTTCCTAGACATAAAGCCATATGAACACTAACATAACTCTCAAATTTGTTAACATGGTTGCTAAACATAGAGGTGTATTAATAGTTCATAAATCTTCATATTGTTAGTATAGTTGTTAGACATAAAGTTATATTAATAAGCTATTAATATGATCAAGACATTAACGATTAGTACTTTGAGGTGTTATATTAAATCTCAATTTTCACAAGCATAGTTTTTAGACATAGAAGTCTATTTTGTGGATCATAGTTCTTCATCTTATAGGTAAAGTTGTTAGACTTAAAGGTTTATTTCATAAGCTACTAAATTGACTAAGACATTAACTTTTAATATCATTGAGGTCTCATTGTTGTGAAAGAATCTTAACTAAATGATTTTGTGATGTTGAATCAAGTATGTATGGATAGTAAGTAGTAGAATATGATCCCAACATCTTAATTTCACTAGTTTAATTAAATGAAGTTTTAGTTAATTTTATGAAACAAACAAACCAACCAATTGAAATCAACTTAGAATAACAATCTTTGGTTGAAATGCTAGATTCAAACAAATACATGTGAATTTGACAACTTTTTATACTTGTTTATGTCATCTGGTTTGATATTTTATTGACTAATTTGCCGATTAGCAATTATTCAAAATTAAGACTAGATAATTATCAAAACGTGTAAAAAAATCTTTTCATTTAAATTCATAAAATATTCTCTCTCATCAATAATTGCATATATCTTGATTTGAAAGAAATAAGTGTGCTTTTGAGATGATAAAATAATTTGTTTATCATTAACGTGGTTTAATTTGTAGCACAGACACCGTGGTTGTCCTAAAATACTTCAAATGCGGCTTCACCGACACAACCATTTGGGAGCAATGGTGTTTGTTGCAGCTCTTCAAATAATCATGGGTCATTGTCTGATGGGTTATATTACAAGCCAAGGTGTATTTTAAATCAATGAATACTCTAAAATGAAAAAGTATATGTATTTGATATTGATATGTGTATGACTTAATTTTAATGTATAAATTTTCAGGACCAATTATTGGACCGTACAAACTAAAAATGTCTTTTATTAAATAAAGGAAGAAATTATTCAATAAATTTTTCGTATTGCTCACGATATATAATAACATGTCTACCCATTTCAAATGCACACAACACATTCCATTTTCACATGTGTCCCAAAAGTATCTCCCTATTTTTTTTCTCTTGTAGACCATACTTAGGTTACTTCTTTGATATTTCTCTAAAAGAATTAAAAAAGTTAGAATTAGGCAATAACTTGTTTTAAATTTTATTTCAATATTTGCACAAATACCCATTCCAATCACCTTTGATAGACATTCCTATTATAAACTACAGATGATAACGGTGTCGGAGCAGGCACAGATAGTATATACCTATAATTGTACTTGCACTATTTGTGGGTATCCATATAAGTAGCGGGTATCTGTATAAAATAGACAAATGTTAAAATAATAATAATTAAGTATAAAATATATAAAAAATTTAATTAAAATATATATAAAGGTATCCGTGAGACAAATATCATAATACATGATCCTACTCATAAATTATTTTTGTGATAGTCATTACATATATTTTAACAAATGGTTATTTTTCTCATATATGTTATCAACACAGAAGACTTATCCTTAGAGTTAGTGGTAGTGTCATAATGGTGTTTGGTTGGGGACATAGGATTTGAAAAAAATGGATTGGGTGGAGATGCAATGGGATTGGATAGTGCAATGCCACTACTGGATGCCATCACGCGGAATTTTGGTTTGGTTATATCATCTGAATAAAAATTTGTTATCTTAAATCATGTCTAAAATTTTGTCTCATACTAATAAAATATATCACATCAATTAAAAATTACTTTTTTATATTTGGTTCATTAATACAAGACACAATTTTAGATATGATTTGAGATAATAGATGATTGAAAAGATGATTGGAAGATTAAATAGTGCCACTTTTTTACTTACTTTTATTTATTTAAAAATAACTTATTTCAATTTTTAAATCTAGAAAAATTAAGAGATTATGAGTTGAATTCTTATCAATGGCAACAACTTTTGTTGACGTCTATATAATTTGTATCATTAGATTTCCTGTTCATTTATTTTATTGAATGATCATTAGATTTTTACCAAAATTTAATTCATAGTTTTATTATATAGATTAAGATCTTCATCATTTACTTGGGTAATGAAAAACAATTCAGTATATTTGATATCATTCACATTTATTACTATTTCTTATATATTTTCATCCTATCTTCTTATTTGCATGTTTTCATATAATAAATTACATAAAACATACATACTATTAGATATTGATATCCAATACATTTTTCAATCTATTGTCATTGGTCATTCACAACCGACAAGGAAAGTGTTAGGCAACTATACAAATGCTTAGTATCTATTTTTCAATTTATTATTTAATCAATTATGTCACTATACTTTTAAGACTCTAGTCCAATCTCGTAAACACATTTCTTATATTTAGTAAGTGTGATTAGCCACACACCACTCACACTCCATTCATTCTTCTCACCTTTCCTTTTTGAATTAGTGTTCTCTCGTCAAATCCGTGAACTTAATATGTTTGTCTCTTACTCTACCCTAAAAGTTGATTGAATTATTTTTCAACCTGAATTTGGACCCGGTCGTAGATCCGAAATTATTATGATCATAAATGTCGACCAGGTCAACATATGAACCTGAACATAAACTCGATTAAAATATAATGCATACTTTTTTAGATAAAATCTTATGAATATTATTTATTATTATGAATATATGTAATTGAATATAAAATTATATATATCGTTAATCATGTATATATGATGAAAAATTATAGAATTAGTGATATTTTCTACCAAAGGGATGTCATTACTCTATTTGTAATTGAATAGAGAACATATAAACATGATGAATGAGTAACTATGGAATGAGTACGGACCGGGTTATGTTTGTCCCCTACTCGACCCTAAATATTAACTTAGTCTAATTTTTAAAGCCGAACTGACCCTAAAGACCTGATCCTATTCGGGCTCGATCATGATCGAGCCAAGTTGGGTGAGCGAGTAGGGCTAGACTCTGTTTACCTCTAACTAATTTTAAAAACTAATAAAGAATGTGATAAATATTCTTATTTAAATCATTTGTTTTTAAAATAAAATGTGTGATTTGATGTTTTAGAAGTATAAATAAATGTAATAATCGTGTATTATTTAAGAAAACATTTTAGTAAAAATTATGTTATTTTCTTATATTTTTTAATTTTAAATAAAAAACATGCATATATTTTAAATAAAAATCAGTTAATATGACAAATTTTAATAAATATAATTGCATAATCAGTATAATTATAGTACTATATTATAGTAATGATGACCTCTTTAATAATTATCCTTAAACTGGATTTTCATAATTATGATAACCAATACAATAATAACAATTATATGGCCACGTACATGCCTATACAACCGAACATAAATTTAAAATGTACTTTTATTGTACTTTTAAATTATTTTTGTCTTCAATTTTATCACACTTATAATATATAAAGAAAATAAGTAAAACTAGTTATAGTTATTAAATTTATTATGAATATGTTAATATTATAAAATTACTTATTTATTCATTATTATGATAAGCATAAGATTTATTGAAATATGCATAAAGTAATAAATATAAGTGTGATTATAAAAGAGTATATTTAATATAAATTATTTATTGTTATATTTATCATAGAATGAGAATAATCTTTTTAAAATTTTAATATAAAGCTTGATTGTGCTTCATATACACATTCCTGTTGCAATTCTTACTCCTTGAACACTGTTCTTAACTGTACTTTTGTACATCTACATACATTTTTCTTATCTTTAAACTCTCATCTTCTTCATTTCTGAGTTCAATTCTCTCACAAAAATAGCAACAAACAACAACACAACCCTTCAATCTTCATGGCTGATGCCACAAAATATGTTCCAATAGGTGTTAGTAGTAATAACCATTTTGCCACAGACCTTAAAAGCATTTTCTCCATTCTCAAAGCAAGAAAAACTGTTACTTTTGCATATACTTTCACACTTGTCTTTGTTTTTGTCACTGTTTTCTTAGCCTTCTCTCCTTCTTCAAATGCTTCTTCTCCTTGGTTTACAAACATATTCTCCTCTTCCACTACAACACTTGATTCACACAAATCTCAATTCATTAATAAAGAAACTTTCAAAGCACCCTCTTTAGTTAACACAACTCAAACCTCTGTGAATTCATCACAAGATGTAGTTTCAGTTCCAAAAAACTCAACTTTGCAAGGGAATTCAACTACCCTTAAGGGAGTAAGTGTTAAAAATCAAACTTTGAAGTCTGATGAAGCTAAATCTGTTTCAAGTTCTGATTCTGCTTCTTCTGCTGTAAAGGGTGTTGTATCAAATAATCACAATGTTTCAAGTTCAAGAGAGGATGCTGAATGGTTAAAGTCTCTGATAAAGTGTGATTTTTTTGATGGAAAATGGGTAAAGGATGATTCA
This sequence comes from Lupinus albus, assembly GCA_009771035.1. Classification (NCBI taxonomy): domain Eukaryota; kingdom Viridiplantae; phylum Streptophyta; class Magnoliopsida; order Fabales; family Fabaceae; genus Lupinus; species Lupinus albus. Next base: position 2,796,866 of record CM020013.1, on the reverse strand, counting down.
TATCCTCTTTATGATTCAGATTCTTGCACTGATTTTTTTGATGAACAGTTCAATTGTATTAGAAATGGAAGGCCTGATAAAAACTATCAGAAATATAAGTGGAAGCCTAAGGGATGCAATCTCCCAAGGTGTGCAAATTTTATATTTTTTTTGATCAGTTAGAATATTAGTATTTGTTGTGTGCGAGACTCGAATCCTCAACCTCATTCACTCGCCCCTTCTCCCTAACCATTAAACGACCTTATCACTTTTTTTCAATTTGCTATGAGTGAGAATCGAACCTACGACCTCCTTCATACTCTTCCTTAAATTCTTCATCTTATCCTTGCAAATCTTATGTATCTGGGGTTGATTCTATTATTCTTTATAGAATTTATTGGTTTGGGTTAAGTTTCTTTTTGTATATAGAGATCATTTTAGATCTTGATTTAGGGGCAGAGTTTAATTTTTTAGTATTTTCTAAGGTTGGAATCTGAGATCTTGTGAAATTGAGCACCTTTCCACTAAGACCAAGTCTGTGGTTTTAATTAAATTTGAGACAAGAATTGTTTTTTGTAAACTGTTTTGAATACAAGTAAGTTTTTTATTATAATTAGTTTGTGTTGGGAATTAAAGCTCACAACGCCTACCTCGTTGTCTCGTGAATGATTTAAATATCTGTTGGGCTACTCCTCTCATTGCCAATTGGTTTTGAGATGAAACTTTAATGTGATATCAGAGTCAGAGTCAATTTCTTTTCGGTTGTCATGAGCCAAAAGATGCCCTTTAGTTATGGGTCAAAGGTAAACATTCACCTTGTCCAGCTAAGTCCCACGTCGCTTATCTCATTGACTCGGGAATGTAATCTGAATTTGAACTATAACTTGTTTTGTGTCTAGTACTTTTCAATATGATGAATGCTTGTGTAAGTCCAAATTCACCAAGAATTTTCAACTTTATGTTAATGTTTTACTGGGAGGGGTTGCTTTGAAAGTTGCAATTTTTTTACTCTGCTTGAATTGATCCACCTGCTATTTCTTTTGGGATCTGAATGTGATTGAATTTGGTAATATATATGCATTTAAATTGTTGAATTGCTTATAGATTGGATGGGCGTCGAATGCTGGATATGTTGAGGGGAAAGCGATTGGTTTTCGTCGGCGATTCTCTCAATAGGAACATGTGGGAATCTCTGATTTGCATACTGAGAAATGCTGTGAAAGATAAAAGCAGAGTTTATGAAGCAAATGGCAGAGTCTACTTCAGGGGGGAAGCTTCGTATTCGTTCATATTTAAAGTATGTATTGAACTCTTTCGCATTCTACTTTTCAATTTTTCTGTTTGATTTTGTTATTCTTTTCCTCATGATGTTGGTCTGGTATCATCGGCGTGGCAGGATTACGACTTCACCGTGGAGCTTTTCGTGTCTCCGTTCTTAGTTCAAGAGTGGGAAATGCCTGATAAGAATGGAACAAAGAAGGAAACACTTCGTCTTGATTTAGTCGGTAGATCTTCGGATCGATATAAAGATGCAGATATCATTGTCTTTAACACCGGTCATTGGTGGACTCATGATAAAACTTCTAAAGGGTAAAAGACTAATGCAACTTCCTTTTCATATATATCGAAATTTTTTTTCTAAATTCTATGATAAGAGGGGAACATTGTTATTACTGTAAACTATATTTTCATGAATATATTCAGGGAGGACTATTACCAAGAAGGTAGCCATGTCTATCATGAACTAAATGTTCTCGAGGCATTTCGGAAAGCGATAACAACTTGGAGCAGGTGGGTTGATGCAAATGTAAACCGATCAAAGTCGATGGTCTTCTTCAGAGGCTATTCTGCTTCCCATTTCAGGTAAAGTACAAATGAATTTGTGATTGTTTCACTTATTTTAATGTCATACCACTCTTGGTTGTAGTTTCATCATTCAAGTTTGAGGAGAAATTCTCGAATAAACCTAAAGCATCGAAGTTGGATGTGTTACGCTGATCGCATCTTTAGTTAATAATAAGTTACCATAATCGATCATACTCCATTGGCCTAATGTACCCAACTTGGGTATGGAACTAGAAAACATACTGATCAAACAAACTTGTGTTTCTATTATCATATTGCAGTGGTGGGCAATGGAATTCGGGTGGAGCATGTGACAGTGAAACTGCGCCGATCGATAATGAGAAGTACCTCAATGAATACCCACCTAAGATGAGGGTATTGGAAAAGGTCTTGAAGTATATGAAAACTCATGTCACTTACTTGAATATCACTAGAATGACAGATTTTCGGAAGGATGGTCATCCCTCGATTTTTCGGAAGCAAAACCTATCAACGGAAGAAAAAAAATCAGCATTGATATACCAAGATTGCAGTCATTGGTGCCTCCCAGGTGTTCCTGATGCATGGAATGAGGTTCTGTATGCTAAACTTCTAATGAGTAATGAGATATAATACAGAAAATTGTATTTTGTTGAAATAGCTAAATAGTAAAAAGATATTATTAACAGATATGAGTACCTTGTAACTATGCAAGAAATTTGTTCATATATTGCATTAGTTTAAAGAAAGGAGAGATTACAATATAGGTGATTTAGTTTGTCTTTATAAATTATCTCTACCCTGCATCTTCATTTTCTTTCTAGATATAAATCTGTAATAGATTACACTTTGTTTAATAGAATCAAAACTTCAAGATCAACTAGTGCTCAAGTTGGCATTGGATTTCAACTTATATCATTCTGTCATATTTTAATGTTTTATCTCAAAACTAATTAGCAATGAAAGTAGTAGTCCACATTATTTAAACATTTCCCGAGACAATGAGGTAGGCGATATGGAACTTACTTCCCAACATGCCCCTTCCAAATAAGTCTGCCGAATGAGACGAATAGTTACCTTTGACCCGTGACTAAAAGACATCTTTTGGCCCATAACAACCGAGAAGAAGTTGAGGTTTGACCCTGATTCTATGTTAAGGTTCTATCTTAAAACCAATTAGTTATGAGATGAGTAGCTCAACATGTATTTAAATAATTTCCAAGACAATGAGGTGGACGATGTGAAACTTTCTCCCAAATAAATTAAATCATTATCAATTTTGTTGAGCCAAATGCCTATATTTAACTATATTGCCTAAAGTTTTTTAATTCACAATTTTTGTATCTGTTTTTTTATTATATACAAAAAATCTTTCTGTGATGTAGACCTATAAAAGGCTTTCGTGCCATAATATCTCAACGAATTTAGTCGGTAACAAATATTTCCGAGTCTAATATCTATGTAATGTTAATATAAAGATTTATACATATTCAATATATCACTCACTATTCACTACATACCAAACATTCTATTCTCTATTTTCTATTCTATATCCATTGAAGTTACTTCATAAAGGATACTCAACCCATTTGCCACATGAAGTTGCACGATATGTATGAATCCATGATGTAGATACTGAACAAGAACAAGGGGTATGAAAATGAATGTTCTCATAATGTAAATATATTATGACATTATGCAAAGGCCGTTAATTTAAATCAAGAAGTATATGTAGATTTTTAAATAATGCATTAATTAATATTAGACAAGAGCTATGATATAAAACAATTAGTTTTTTTTTGTACATGTAATGTTGGGAAGTAAGTCTCACATCGCCTACCTCATTGTCTCATGAAGGGTTTAAATACATATTGAGTTACTCCTCATTGCCAATTTGTTTTGAGATAGAACCTTAACATGATATCAGAGTTCAACTTCTTTTAGGTTGTCATGAGTCAAAGATAACTTTTTGTCTGATCCAACATACTTATGTGGAAGGAGCATGTTGGGAAATAAGTCTCACATCGCCTAACTTATTGTCTCGAAAATGATTTAAATATCTATTGGAATACCTTTCATTAAGGGCAAAATATGAAAAAAGTTAGGGTGAACCTCAAGTAATAGGTTAGTGCTTTTGAGGTGACTAGTGAAATTGAAATTGGCCAAAGTTAACAACTAGGTAAGTATTTTCATTTTTCATCTATTTAAATATTAAAGAGCATCAATTCAAATATTTTTAATTAAAAAGTCAACTACGTGTTTTGTTTATAAGGCCTTTGAGTTTTACAAGGCTTGAACAAATGGGTTGGAATCAAATTTTGGTGGTTTCAAATTTGATGCTCTATTCTTGAATTAAATTGACAAAATATGGATTAGTGATTTTGCAACTTTTTTCTAATTGTTATCATAGCAATTGATTTATCGACTATGTATTATATAAGCGGAAGGGTTTGGATCGCCCTATATAATTATACCTATATTGAATATTAAATGTCTTCCTTTCTCCAATTAAAACTTAGAATTATATGGTAATAAAAAAACTAACATTTCTGTGGGTTGAGTTTTGAAGGGAAAATGCGAAATAGAAGATTTGAAAGATATAAAACCACTTGTAAAATAACTCTAAATCTTTTTTTCTTTCCCTCTAAAATTCAACTCGAAAATAGACTCTTGTAACTTGTCCCAAGTAATGAGCTATAACACTAATGATATGTTTAGGAATACCTCCTACTGAACTAATTGAACCACCACGTAAACTTTGTAATTCAGATATTCAGGATAAAAATATCATATTATATCTAAGATAATAACGTCACATCATCCTGTTTTTTCTTTTGTTTTCAATCGATACAAGGGTATCAGGGAGGAGAAGCATATTAGCAGAATATAGAATCACTACTACTGTTATGCTATATTACAAAAACAAAGAGTAGCTTACAAGCCTATTATGTTTACTATTAAGTTCACAACAGCTTAGCTGAAAGCACAACCTGCATTATTAACAATGAGCCTGAGTTGGTGTTGATATTGCCCAATGAAATATGTGTATAAAGATGAACACTAGTAAATAGTACATATACAAAAAAAATTGAGAAAACAACTTAATAAACAACCACTAAGAGAAGAAATATATAACTAACTAAGATTTAGATATTGATAGAAACCAATCAACAAATTAAACAGAAAGAAGAGAAAAAAGTTTAAGTGCAGAATTGATATATTGATATGCAAAGGAAATGCAGAATACAATATAAGAGTAATAGAAAACATATTGAACAATGAGAATAATTCCCTTCTTCCCAGTGACATCAGATACCCTTGTAACTGAGGGTCTATCAGATACCCTTCTAATATATCCTTACTCTTTTTCTTTCTTTGCCAATATATCTTGACTCTTTTTCTTTTTTATCTCAAGTACCCTTTTAATTGGGGTCTATCAATTACCAACAAAAACAATGTGTACTTTGAAAAATATAGGTAAATAGAATTAAAATTTTAGAAGCTAGATACAAGTAATGCATTTTTTTATGCCTAGAATAGTTGATTCATCAGGGATAATTTCTATTTTCATGAAGGATTCTGACAATAAGAAGTGTGCAGCTACAGAACTATAAGGTATGAACTACATGGAACCTACACAAATCTACAAAGTGACTAGGGAAATGCTTAAAGTCAATCAGGAATAGAGACATTAATCAGGCAGAAAGAACAAATTTAAGAAGTAGATAATCCATCTTTGAATTAATATAAGCACTGATTTTTTTTTCCTCTACACAAAATTTTGTATTTGAAGCAAAATATAAACTCTTATTAAAAAGTTATCAGCAAAGGTGGCATTATTATGTTAATGTCCTATAGCCATGTTTGATGTTTTTTTAAAAAAAAGAATCTGATTATATCCTATTATCCTGGCTTGAATGATAATGTAGCATCAAGAACTAGGAAAAAAGACTTCAGAAGTGCTCAAGTACACCAAAAATGAACAGAATCTAACACCATTGTGGAGTATAAAGTGTCAGATTATGCAACCTGTGTATAAAGTGCTCAACCCGAACCCGACGTGAGCTAGCCCGAACCCGTCCGGGTAGCCTATTTTGACACCTCTAAACCTGACCCACATGAGCTGAGCAATTGTGTGAGACTAGATCTTATAACTTAAAACATAACACTAAAGTAACATGGTTATTCTTCTATAATTTCTAAATGACAAAACTCTAAATTGCTCCATCCTTAAAGGACATTCTTATACTGTAAGTGACAACTTTATAGCTTCCAAACCATCTTAAATATACCAAAACTTGTAAAAAGTGAATGCTTCATAAATATAAGGCCATACCAAAGCAAGAAGAATTTGCACAGGTGTTAGAAAATTATTATCATATGAGTTACATGACATAATAGTGAGAACTTGATCTAGAAGACTATTTTATCAGTTCAAACGTCTTCGCCTAGGAGCACGAGAATCTCCACTGTCCACATCAGAGACTCTTGAAGCATCATTTCTCCTCCTAGAAGTTGACAAGGATACCATGGAATCAATTTCTACAGCAGTGTCCACTTGACTCTCAGAATTTATGACAGCACCAATGCTTGAAAAGGAATCTCTGTCATCAACTGGAGGAGGTTGCTCTTGGTTTCTACCAAATTGATGGCTGCTGAAATATGCATCCACTAACCTTTCAGCAGAACTACTCACTGCTGCTGATGTATATCTTGCTCTATTTGATGATGTTCTTCGAAGCAAAAGGGATTCCCTCCGGCTATCCCCTGCCCCAGGAGGATTATTCTGTGGCAAACCCGGCACATCATCAGGGGGTGCCCCAACATTCTGCTCTCTCCGTATACCTCGAGATGTCAAAAACCTACTTAGCAAGGAACTGGTTCTCTCAGCCGTTTCACGAGCGTTGTCTGGTTCATTTGACTGAACTAAATCTCTAGTAATATCAATTCTGCTTCCAAGACGTCGAATCATCTCTTCGACAGGGAATGCAGTTCCCTGAAGGGTTTGTCTCAAACTCTCAACACGCCTAGCATGGGGCCTGAGAGGGATTTTAAGAGTGGCGTCTTCCTCAGGAACTCGAACATTGTTTCCACGACCATATATCGGGGTAACATTCTTTAGAGTCACCTCTCCCTTGCAAACTGGACATTCCTTAGCATCTGAATGTAAATGCAGCCATCGATACAGACATGGCCAACAAAACAAATGACCACAACAAGTCACAACAGGATCCTTGGCCAGGTCCAAACAGATATTACAATCAAAAAAATCCCCAACATTGCCACTACCCTTTTCAACATCATCCTTCTTCACCGCTGTCTCATTCTCCAAAACACCATTATTGCTTTCACATGCTTTGGGAATCTCCACCTCAATTCTATCCTCAGCAGCCACACTGCCTTCACCAGCCTGTAAGAGACTTCCATTACCCGAATTGACCAGAAACTGGTTCAATTCCATTGAGATATTTCGAGCTTCCGGTGGTATATGAAAATGCAAATGGCGTGGCACTTCTGGAAAATGAACATGGACAGCAGGAGGAGGAGGGATAGGAAGCGGCCGCCATCTCCACCGTGACCTAAGCCTCACAGCTTCACTAAATCTAAGAGGCTCATCAATCCAATCATCCAAGTTCATAGCTTCATTGACTGTGGACCCAGCTGGTGGCTCCGGGCCTGGACCCAGATTCAAATCGAGGTTCATTGCATCGGAAGTCTCGTCCCCCATCTCACCAAGCTAGAAAGAAGCTTCCTTTCTTACAAATTTCAAATAACTCATATTAGGGTATACCAAAACAAGAAAATATTCGTTTACAAGCTCAATTTTTTTAACACAAATCAAACAAACCCAAATTTAAAGGGGAGAATCCAACAAAATCACTTTGTATTAACAAAATTTGAACATTCCGAAATTAAAATTAACTAAATCATCGCCTAACATAATCCAACAAAAACACGTCTTTTCAGATACAATTAAACACACAGAAATTAAAATCAACAAAAATCGAAAAAAAGAAAACCCTAATTTCATAGCTAGAACACGAACGACCCCAGATCTAAAAAAAAGGTATAGCAAAATTAGAAGCAAACCCCATAATGAAGTACTTCAATTTTTATAAAATTGAATGGTTTATTAAGAAATTGAGCTTGAAATTATGTTAAAGTAAGTATTTTGATCATAATGAAACCACCTTAGAGCTTGTTGAGGTTGGTGCTGGGTTCCTCGAAGGTGTGGCTTAAGTGCGATTTTGTTCAAACATTATTATCTTCGCTATGTTTCGATCTAATATGAAAGAGATTCAGAGAGAGAGAGAGAGAAAGGGTTTTGACTTTTGATGAAACGCAGAATCGAGAGAGAGAGAGAGAGAGAGAGAGAGAGAGAGAGAAGAACCTTGTAATTGCACTTTGGGATGAAGGTGATACGATTCTAATCGCTATGATGAAAATGAACGGCTCTGATGGAAGGGTTGAACAACGAGTGGTTTGGATCACTTGCTGCATCAAGTGATTGCTTCTGTGTATAATCAGAGCCGCATATATCAAGAGAACAATATGTGACTTTTGTAAAGATTTTTTATACATCATTAGAATATCATATATATGATAAAAATATGTGATTCATGGGTACTTGTCAAAATACTTATAAAATAATTTATGGGTGAAAATGGATATCATGATATTCGTCTCACGGGTACTCGCATATATATTTTAATTAAATATTTCTTATATTTTATACTTAATTATTATTATTTTATTATTATATTTATCTATTTTATTATTATTTCATAATAAATTTAAGTAATAGACTATAATCATAAAATTATCACATTAGTAGATGTACCAACAAATAGTGTGAGTATGAGTACATATATTCATTACCTGACCTCATTGTCATCTCTAACCATGTATTATTTATTTGTATTTGTTTTTTTTTTAAACATGAATAGTGAATATTATAATGATATTGTATAAAGCTTATATATCCGTCAATTAACTTTGTTAAATAAATTAATAATTCATTGATTGCAATTATTATTTTTGAATTTAAGGCTTTAACTTAATTTCAATATTAATCTATTTTTCCCAATTTAATTTTAATTCTTTTAAATATTAGTACAATGTTGTAACATTGGTTTACTAACGCCAAAACAAAATAAATATACGAGCATGAAGTAGCACTTGATTAAATTAAAATATACATGTAAATAATGTGTGTGTATATATTATTTTTAACAAGTGAAAACTAATTTTTTTCTCAAATTAATTTTGGACAATGGAATTAGTGATTAAAATATAAATATGTTGCATTTTGCATAAAATTGAAAGTGTGCCCATTCAAGTTATCTTGATGGATTATGCTTCTAAAGGCATATGGTTTGCATAAGGACAAAAACTTAAACTTGTGTGTCTAAGTCACAATTGTTTAGCAACTAGGACTTCTACATCATCCAATACAAAGTATAACGTTAACTATCATCAGTAATAGAGAAACAAATAATTAAAAAAACAAAAAGAAAAAATAATATGATATAACATTTATACCCCTTTATATATAATGAAATCACAATTTTATCACTAAAAATGAAAAAATGAACCTAATAATGGAGAGTATTCTGTTTCAACTTTAACTTGTCAAATGTTTATGACTTGTTTGTCTAAAGGATTATGTGGTTGGTTAAATGAAATGTGTGAGGAATATCTACATTCTTTAGGATAGAGTGAAAGAGTAAATCTCCTAAAATGAATCACATTTATTTGGCTTTGTGTATGCATGAATAGTTGTTCTTATTGCTCATCTTGTAATTAATATTCATTGCATAACTAAGAACTATTTGTACAGAAAATAGTTTTGCAATTAACCATGTAAGGGAATCATATGAAATCAAGTACATAACAATCAAGGATCAATAATCCTTGTGAAGGAAAGTTTATACATAACAATCAAGTAGTGCATCAAGGCACTAGGAAAAGCATATCAAGCAATAAACGTTATATCTCAATAGATAAATTATTCTAAGAACATATACATTATTTCTAATGAATCATACCAAGAAGGCCTTTTAAAGAATATTATTGAAGCAACTAAAGAGTGAAGTAGGAACATTCATTATAAATGGTGAGGAATTCAAGAAAAGGAAAAAGTTGAAGGTATATAGTATATCTAGAGAAAACTGTTAGGATAATTACTTGAAGTTTAACGAGCTCTAATATGTTTGTATAGAAGAATGATATAGATTAGTGTGGTTCTAAATAGAGTTTAATAAGCTCTATTTCAATCTAGGAATTGTAATATTCTTACTCTACAAAAAGATTTAGATCAAGCACAATAATCTATTGCATAAGAAATAATACTTAAAAGAGGTTAGAATACTTGGTTGAGTATGAAGAGGTTTTGTAAGAAATAATAAATGTTATAAGTCTAGACATATTGTTTAGCAAAAAATACACAACATACCTGAAAAGTACTTATAATATTGCGACACTTTTACCCTTCTATTACAATTGTAATATAATTTATACTCTTACAAAGTAATGTAAAAACAATAACTCTCCTCTCCGGTACAAGAGAGAAGTCTTTCTTCTATTTAGCATAATAGTGGATTTTCTTTACGTCGTTGCGGAAAGAAGGAAATCCTTCACATTAGGGTTGTAGGTAATAAATATAGCTCTGATAGAGTGAACCAATATAAATCGTTGTATTTTTCCTCTTACCATTAACTCTTTATTGTTTTATATTGACTATTAACTATGGGGTTTTGGATTTGAAGAAGTTAAATTTTGCAAAATGCTTTTATCATTTATGTTTATATTATTTTTGAAATAGAAAAACAACTTACTTATGCTATATTGTCCAACCTTCTTGTATCTACATGTGAAACTTCAATTGATATCAAAGTTCAACATCTAAATAGAATTGTGCACTTAACTAGTGTTGTGTCACTACATTGCACAAGCATGGAGCTAGAAGGACAAACAATAAACAAACCTTCTCTTCAATGGAATAGACTATGATTATTGGAAGAAGTAGATCACAATATTCCTACTTGGACAAAGTATTGACATTAGGAATAAATAGAAAATGACTATTCAATTCCCAAAGATAGTGTTGGTAAAGCTATCCCCTAAGACAAATGGACTTAAAAGCTAAAAAATATGTATTCTTAGGTATAACATGATGAAAACATTAGCATTGACTCAGGGAGTTGGGGAAATGGAGGTCACCTATCATAATATTTGGTATCTCATTATGTCTCAATCTAATGAAAAAATGTAAACTAATTAAGAGAAAAAATATAAAAACAAAAAATATTACTTGGTAGAATATGATTGACATAAAACATGAAGACATAATTTTTTTGGGACAAGTAATCCTTGTTATGACAAACAAAAGAATTAAAAGATCATGCTTAATCACCAATATCTCTTAAAATATTTGAGCAAAAAACCATTAATATAATGTTGGGAAGATTCCAAACAATCTCCATTAGTTTGAGATCTTTGGATAGATCTAAAAAAAAGAAGATTGTGTTAGGCAACTTTTTTTATATTATTCGGAGAAAATTGATTGGTGAGAAATTTTTAAGATACAAATACATAACTGAATGTAGAATTATAAATGTGTCAAGAACAAATATTAGTTTTACATAAATTTGATATTTATATATTTTGCAAGACTTTAGTGTTACTGGTTGTACAGATCCCACCTCATATATGTCTCACTCTAATATTAACAAATTAAGACACATGCAATTTCCATATATAATAATCATAAGGGCAAGTTAAGATTAGAGTCTGAAGATCGGATGAAGATCACATGTCCCCAAATTGTGTTTCAAACCATGTTCTTAAATTGTGTCTCCAACTCTGTCTCATCTAATCTGATTTTGACACAATATAAAATAACATGCAATTTAAACTTTGGTTCTCATTATTCAATTTTTTTAATAAATAGCAGAATTTGATTGAATGAGACAGGGTAGAGGACACGATTTTGGGAACAGCCGATTCCCATGCTCAAGATCACCAATCACAAATCCTTCTATACAACAATGAATTATGAAATGTGCACTGATATCCAAGAACAAGTAAAAATTTGTTGATTGTTCAATCACAACACCTAACAATGCATATCCAGATTTTGACTTTTGGGAAACATATAATGATTTCATGGATTACAAGATGTCTAACAACACAAATTGCACAAAGTACAATCTATATTGATACCGCTCAAACGCTATGGCAAGACCTAAAAGATAGGTTTTGAGAAGAGCATTATTCTCACATCTCAAATTTGTTAAAAGAACTACATTCAATCAAATAAAGAGACAGAAACATATGAGGTTATTTACTAACATGAAATATTTTTGGAAATAATTGGAAGCATTGAGACTCATGAATATGCGATAAGTTTTCTAAAAGGTTTGAATGATGATTTTAATACAACAAAGGCTCAAATCTTGTTAATGGAACTTTTGCCTATCATTAACAAAATATTAACATTGTTAATTCAACAAGAAAGGCATATAGTATGCATAAATACCAAGGTGTTATTAAACACTAATGATGCAAGAGTGCAACATAATGTGAATGATACTACACAACAATGGAAATGAGTCATGAGAAAGATGGTATTCTTCATGGTGTGATGAGAAAGCAGAAATCAAAGTAATGAGAAGGAAGAAGATGAAGTAAAGAAGTGATTGTGTGTAATCTTTATTATCTTTCTTGAATGATTATTGAGTAAGGCTCATACTTAAGCACTCAGAGAGGAGAGGCTTTTATACAAGAGAAAAACTATTATAAACTACTAAAACAGAAAGAAAGAAAAAGAAAGAAAAAACAGAACCTAACTAACTTTCCCCTTCACTGCACTCTTCTTCCTCGCTAAATTTTATTATGAAATAATAATAAAATAGATAAATAATATTAAATAATAATAAAATATTTAATTAAAATATATATGCGGGTATCCGTGAGACAAATATCATAATACTCGTTTTCACTTATGAGCTATTTTTGTGAGTATTCATTACTAGGTATTTTGACAAATATCTATAAGTTCGAGTATTTTTGTCATTCATAGTTCGGAAACAATAGTTTATCAAAATAATGCTACCTTGAAGTCCTTCCTCTACTCATGGTAATAAAGATTATTGGTTTACTCAAAGGACGTAAGTGTCTCACTAACTTGTTTTGACTTGGATGGACTAAGTATAATGTACGTAAGTTATTCCCTTAAACAAGTGGAGAAGGAGTTTTGAAAATAATGTTAATAATATGGGTAAAAGTAGTGAGAAGATGAAGGCCAAAATGAAGTAATAGAAATGAATGATAGATAACTGATCTTGTATAAATATTTACATTAACATTAATTACTTAGATATTATATTCATACTTTATTTTCTATATTTTAGATTATGTGACAACATTTGTTTTATTAATTACTTTAGAAAATTTTAGAAACAAAGCACCAAAGTAGAAATGATATTACAATTTTAATAAAATGCATACCAAACATGTTGCTATGAGTTGCTTAAGACTTAAAGAAAAGGGTTAGCAAATATTGTAAGTAATTGTGATTTTTTGGAAGATGCTATAACACTTGAAAAAAGAAATAGCTTATGGATATTTTTTGGAAGATGACTTAAAGAGTTGCTATATCACTTGTACTTAGAAATTTTGAAAGTGTGTTACTACACTAACCTTTATGCTTGATTCTTCCTCACCAATTTATGCATATATGATGCAAATGGGAAGAACAACATTGAAATTTCTTTCAAGATACTTTGGAAAATCTTGATGTGATTTGTACAAACATAACAAATTTATCTTTCAATATTAGTTTACGGAGTTATGTTTCCGACACTTCTCTCATGTGTTAGAGAAATAAAGAGTGATTTCAAGAGATGAAATTTGTGTTCTATTCTACCTTCATGTGTCTCTATTTATAGAAATTCATGTCACTTAGTGAAGAGAAACACCTCCTTTAATGAGATTATGCACTAGTTGATCTGAATGGTTATATATAATAATCATTCAGTTTTTATCTGAACAAGTCCCATAACCTAACGACAATCACACTGCTTGGCAAACATGGTGTCCCTGCACCATAAAAATTAGATATTTTGAAAATATATTTTTATCTCAAAAAGATTGATAAGATGCACTCAAAAGCTTGAACTTTTCTTTAACTATAGCATATAAACTAACATAATAAAGAGTAATAATAATTATTAAACATTCCAACTCATGATGAAGGAACATAACAAGGTAGATAGGAAGGGAATATAATTAGAGGTTTCACTCTATTGCGATAGATGAGTGAACATACGAAAAAAATATAAGATTATAAATGAATGCATCAAAAAGAAAGTTGAAATAATTCATATTGTATATCATAAAAAGGATAATTAAATTGTGCCTTAGGTGATTTGGACATGTGTGGAACAGATCGTTACAAGACTCGATAAGTAAAGTAGATCAAATGGGGTTTAGGTCAATTTCTTGAGGAAGAGTGAGAACAAGAAAACCATAAGCGAAACAATTGAGAAATATTTAGGGATCAATCTTTTGTCGATAAACATATTTATTTATTAGAAAGGATTAAAGCTTGATTTTTGTAATGTTAGATCAAATTTTAAAAAAAAAATTAATAGGGAAAAATAGGCACCAAAATGGGATATAACATTGTTGTAAGTATGGATGGAAATGAGCCGAGTCAGTCAAGTTGGATTCAGTTCAGCTAGACTCGACAAGGAGTAGCTCGCGAGTTTAATGTCAACTATTTTTTCAACTCAAATTCATTTCAATTAAAATTGACAAACTTTCATACCTGTTAATGTAACACCCCGAATTTTAGTCTTTAAAAATTAGAGTATCAGTTCTGGAAGCCTCGCTTGATCCAGAGATTCTCGCTTGAGCGAGAGAGGTGCATCTGGAAGGGTGAAATCTTGGGCTATACTGGAGGATTCTCGCCTGAGCGAGAGTTGTATCACCATTTTGGGCAGTGTAATCGATTACACAGTACATGTAATCGATTACATGCAGATAAAAAGCATCAGATATGTGTATTTTACATGATGTAATCGATTACACAATACATGTAATCGATTACATTCAGATAAAAGCATCAGATATGTGCATTTTACATGATGTAATCGATTACACAATACATGTAATCGATTACACAATACATGTAATCGATTACACAATACATGTAATCGATTACATGCAGATAAAAGCATCAGATATCTGCATTTTACATGATGTAATCGATTACACAATACATGTAATCGATTACATGCAGATAAAAGCATCAGATATGTGCATTTTACACGATGTAATCGATTACACAATCCATGTAATCGATTACATCTATGCGTTAAGCGAAAATTGCTACTGTGAGATTCTCGCCTGAGCGAGAATGGGCTCGTTTGAGCGAGAACCCGACGACTGCTCTTTAAAAATAGAAACCCCAAACACATTTTAGGTTTAGAACTTGAAGAGAAGAGAGAGAAGGGAGCTTTTCAAGAGCAAGGAGCCTTAGGACTCATTTTAGAGCTTGCGAAGAGGTAAACCTCTTGTTCCTAACTCTTCTTCTTCCTCTCTAACTTGTTTTGGGTATGTTGGATTTATTTTCATAACATGAGAAATCATGGAAACTCATCCGTTAGAGTTATGGTTCGTTTTATGTTGTTTTTATCTTGTAAACTCTTGGTTTAGAGATAGTATCTCAAGAATGGAAAAGGTTGTGGGTTGATTCATGAAAACCCCAAAAACCCTAAAAGTGAAAATGTGGTAAAAGGAGAGAATGAGTAAAATGTTAGAGGTAGAAGATGAGTTTACCCCAAATATTGAAATATGAGATGTTATGCATGTTTTAGATGGTTGAATATTGATGATGAATATTTTGTATGATTAAATGATGCAAAATAAGTTGTTTATGTAATATTTGGAATAAATAACTAACATTGTGTTATGTGGTGGGATGAGAAGAGAGATCCTAAGGTTGGAGGTGGTGTTGGTAGAATTCGAGAAGTTGCCAAGAACCGAACCCCAATACTCATCAAGGTAAGGAGGAGTCTCTAAATGGTATATGGTAATGGATAATGTGTGTATTTTCTGAGTGTGAGTACGATAAAGTGATGAATCGCTTAGTTATGGTAAACATATATGGGTGTGTCTATGATAATGGTATGCGTGGATTTACTGTTTACGGATTTATGTTGTATCAATGAAAAGAAAATATGATTTTAGCCGACCATTATTGGTTAGCAAAACTTTGGCTCAAGTTATGTAGCAATACTTTGGCTCAAGTTATGAAGCAATACTTTGGCTCAAGTTATGTAGCAATGCTTTGGCTAAAGCTATGTAACAACACTTTGGCTCAAGTTATGTAGCAACACTTTGGCTCAAGTTATGTAGCAAAACTTTGGCTCAAGTTATGAAGCAATACTTTGGCTCAAGTTATGTAGCAATGTTTTGGCTCAAGCTATGTAGCAACACTTTGGCTCAAGTTATGAAGCAATACTTTGGCTCAAGTTATGTAGCAATGCTTTGGCTCAAGCTATGTAGCAAAACTTTGACTCAAGTTATGAAGCAATACTTTGGCTCAAGTTATGTAGCAATGCTTTGGCTCAAGCTATGTAGCAACACTTTGGCTCAAGTTATGAAGCAATACTTTGGCTCAAGTTATGTAGCAATGTTTTGGCTCAAGCTATGTAGCAACACTTTGGCTCAAGTTATGTAGCAACACTTTGGCTCAAGTTATGTAGCAAAACTTTGGCTCAAGTTATGTAGCAATGCTTTGGCTCAAGCTATGTAGCAACACTTTGGCTCAAGTTATGAAGCAATATTTTGGCTCAAGTTATGTAGCAATGCTTTGGCTCAAGCTATGTAGCAACACTTTGGCTCAAGTTATGAAGCAATACTTTGGCTCAAGTTATGTAGCAATGCTTTGGCTCAAGCTATGTAGCAAAACTTTGACTCAAGTTATGAAGCAATACTTTGGCTCAAGTTATGTAGCAATGCTTTGGCTCAAGCTATGTAGCAACACTTTGGCTCAAGTTATGAAGCAATACTTTGGCTCAAGTTATGTAGCAATGCTTTGGCTCAAGCTATGTAGCAACACTTTGGCTCAAGTTATGTAGCAACACTTTGGCTCAAGTTATGTAGCAAAACTTTGGCTCAAGTTATGTAGCAATGCTTTGGCTCAAGCTATGTAGCAAAACTTTGGCTCAAGTTATGTAGCAATATTTTGGCTCAAGTTATGTAGCAACGCTTTGGCTCAAGCTATGTAGCAAAACTTTGGCTCAAGTAATGTAGCACAAAATGAATTTATAAAACAAATGGTTTATTAACTCATTGTTCTAATGTGGATTATCTTATAATGACGTTTATTGAATTAATGACTTACTCCTTTATGTGTTTTGTACTTTTGTCATTGATAATCCCATTGCAGGTAAATAGACGAATGAAGTATGCCAGGTCGGGAGCTTTAGGAGCTTTAGACTTTGGATTCACTATTTATGTTTTTCGTATTCTAAATGATTACCTGCGGATTTAAATGATTGTAATCATGACTAACCATTATTTGGATATTTGTAACCATGCGTAATGTTATTTTGGAGGATCAGAACCTTTGAGGTCTTAGTACTCATAGGGAATGATATGAATGAAATATGTTTTTCTACAAGATTAATTGTATGATAATATAATAGGTTATAAGATTAGTTCCAGGAATGATTCATGAGAAGTTCTAGGTAAAATGATTATGCATGTGGTTATTGGATTGAGTGTGAGGAGGGGAAACAAGATTTTGAAGTAAAGATATTAAAATGGTAAATTGAGTTATGAGTGATTGAATGAAATTGAATTAAAATGAGAAAAAATTTCAAGGGTAGAAAATCGGGTCGTTACAGTTAACGAGTTCAAATTAATGTCGCTCATCACCATAAATTTAAAGGGCCTAGAATGTGTTAGCAGATTACACATGTACATGTGGAAAAGTTTGTCAATATTAATAATAAACGTGTAGCTACAAATTAAAGTCATTGCAATAAAGATTGTCTACATATATGTATTTATAGAAAATGATTCAATTGAAAATAGTTTATAATACGAGAAATGAGAACAATTAATATGTATCAGTAGATCTTAATTGAATTATGAAGATTAAGATTTAAGCGCACATACTTTTTTTAAGTTATCGTGTGTCTATTAACTAATTTTTAATCTTAATTAATCATTTATATATGTTTGCATGACATTGATTTATTGAATATTGTTTTCATAAATTTTATATAAGAATTGTTCTTCCTTTAGTCACTCTGTGTGTGTATATATATATATATATATATATAATTGAGTGTGTTTATGAAACTAACGAATCGAAGTGTATTTCACTAATTTATTTAACAAGCTCAATTTGTAGTTCGGATTTATATTGTTTGGTTCATGAACAAAGCCTAATAACAAGTTTGACTTTGAATTTATCATGTGGGTAAGTTATCCGATAGCATACGTTGAGTAAGTGGTAAAAATAGTTAAATATGCAAATGAGGTGGTAAAGTAATGATCTAATCTAAGGATAAAAACAAAGATGGCAAGAACAAATGTGAATGGACACGATCTCAAGCAAATCATGTTCTCTCGACAGTTGCTAACTGAATGCTGAGTTAATAATTGCTTTGTGCATCGACCCATGTATCGTACACTCATTCATCGGGATCCTCTGTTCCAAAATTATTTTGTTTCTCTGATCATATTCAATATAATTACACAAAATAATATAAAATATTAGTTTATATTTTTAAAACTTTTTTCCAATTAAATAATAAATTTTGATTGGTTTGGGACGCTAATAGGAACACCATAAAAGATAAGAGATCTCTATAATATATCATTACTCCCACCACTCTCTTATCAAGCCACCAAAGAGTTAGAGTTAAGCTTCTCTAATAAATATATATATATATATGTGGATTAATGTGAAACAATTTAGATCCATGAATATAATAAATGTTGAGATTATTATACTTAATTAATGAATTAACATTAAAGTTTAATATAAATGTGCATGGACATTACACTGTAAAGTATAAATTACAGGTTAAAAGAGTTTACCAAACAAGAAGAAAAGAGCTATTTTCACATCATTTAACTTTACTGGTAGGGCTTATGACTTTACATGAATTGTCCCTCCTTTTTTATCATATGATCATTATACTTTTCCAGGTCAGTTCTTGGATTATTTTTACATTTAAGTGCTGGCACTAAAAAGCAACACTATTCCTTAGGAATAGAAGTTCAAAACACTCAATAATTGAAGCTCAAATGCCTTACACTTACCTTCAAATCTACACATCAATGCTTGATAAAATAATGAAAAAAATTATTATTTAGTAATGAAGTTGTATCCTAAACTATTATATACTATTAGATGACCATATAAGATGTATAACTTTCCATTATATGGTAGAAACATAAAGTGAAACGAGTGTTGCCTAATCATAAAGAGATATATATATTGATACATGAACTCATAAGGAGGGAGCAGTTGTTAATGAAATGGCTGCTATAATTATAAGAGTGATTGTAAGATTTGTTTTCCTTCTATTTTATGGAATTAACTTCTTATTGATATATATATATATATATATATATATATATTCATTTTGGAAGAATTGAACAAATATAATAGTCACTCAGGCACACAAAGTGATGTTCCTTGGAAGTATGGGTAAAAACAGGTTAGGTCAGGCTAGACTTTGCCTTAAACAAACTGAGTTTATATAGCATATAGGAGTCTAATATGTTAGTCTGTTTAAAATAAAATTCAAAGTCTAGGTCTGACCTGTTTAAAAGTCTGATCTGACCTGTTAGCTTGCTTAAAGATCTATTAAGCTAAAAAATTCAACACCATTATGTACAAACTAGAAAAAATTACTATAATTATAGCAATTAGTGTAAAAAAATTTACATTGTTATCACAATTATTTCCACCATCTTCCAATGTTGCATAATGTATTCGAATGATTTGTGGTGTCTTTGGGGTTAGAATATACAAAACAATGTCTTTTAATATAAATATGATATTGTTCTAATATTTAACATGAGTTGGGTTATGTACTTAAGTCCAAGTCTCAATAATTAAATATTCAATTATTAAATAGTTTAATCTCTAAGTCCTAGTAGATTTACATACAAAATTTATTATTTAGTTTTTGTGTGTGCATATTATAAAAATAATTTATAAATATATAATAACATTACATAGGCCGGCATGTTAGACTTAATAGGCTCTTTAAAAGATCTGGGTCTGACCTATTTCGGTTAAATAAGCTTTTGGAGAAGCCTAAGTCTGATCTGCTTACTAAAAAGATATGACCTGGTCTGACCTGTTATAAGTTATGTAATAGACCTCTGATAGGTGGTTTGGCCTGTTTCCACCCTTACTTGGAATGAAGATATATTTTCCAAAGTAAAAGAATTTGATAAGAAAGGACTTTTGCATTGTATGAGAAAGATGTCAAAAAAATGAAGGTTTTTTTGTCCAAAAATTACGAAATAGGGTTAATCATATGGAAAGTATGGACAAATATGATGTCATTTATTGAAAGTCAAATTTCTGGAGCATATGTTGATGACATGATATAAGCTGTAAAACAGGTTTACTATATTCCCCTCTAATTTATTTTTGAAAGTTCATGTTATATTTTTATGAGTTTTGTGAACTGATTGATATAGTTTAACAACTCGACTAAAGTTAATTCCTAATATGTTCATTTATGATCTGGTGTGCTATAGTTCAATAACTTCAATTTTCATACATGGAAGAACTTCAATTTTCATACATGGAAGCAACACTATGGTATGCTGATTTTATATATATATATATATATATATATATATATATATATATATATATATATATATATATATATATATATATATATGAGTAAGAGAAAGTTAGGGATTTGAAATTTGAGAAAGAGTGAAATGAGGAGGAGGATTGAGGTCTAGGGGTGTGAGATGATACAAAATTAAATTACATAAACACTAATATTATTAAAACTTGTAATACCAAAACATTAAGGGTTTTTTTGTCCAAATTTTTTAATATACCTTACTAACATGTTTCTGACTGAAAAAACATTTCCCTCATATTATATATATATATAGGGTAATTGTTACTAAGTTGACTATTCTGATTTATATGCATTAGATATTTATCATTGAGTTGAATATGTGAGTATATAACTTTTACTTTGAATTAAGGATAAAAAAACTGTTGGGTATGCTTGAAATATGTTGTTAGATTAGCCTCACATCGCCTAGTATTAGAATAGAGTAATCAATGTTATATATTGGACTCAGGTCCCTTGTTGTAATCCTTATTCTATAATAATATCTTGGTAGCCGCTCAGCACTCCCGGGGACGTAGACAAAATTGGCTGAACCCCGTTACCAAATTATTTGTTTCTTCTCTTCTATTTATTATATGCATTATTTGATTGCTTTGTGACCAATGTTGTGCAACGATCGCTTCCACTGCACTAACAATTGGTATCAGAGCCAATTGGTAGATGACTCTTAACCCAGGTGCTAGATAATTTCAAAAGAGGGTGAAGGCATGTTGGTTAGACAAGATGCGTCAAATGTACTATGCAAGAATAAATGAGATGAGTTGAAGGAGAATAAAATATGGCGGAACTATGGTGGGGGCGATATATGTGTTGATCCAGAATCCTAGAAGTCCATGTATTGGATTAGGATCAAGGTGGAGACAGGGACTCAGGTGTTGAATTTGACCCTAAGACAGGTGCTGGCTGACTTTGATGCAAGGTGTAATATGGGCATTGACTTTGATGCAAGGTGTAACACGAGCATTGGTAGAGATGTAGGGTGTGACATGGGCATTGGCTTGGATGCAAGGATGTGACACGGACATTGGTTAGCAATGACGCAAGGTGTGCGTTGTAGGTATACTCCTTATGGTGGAGTATGATAGTTCTTTTGAACTATGATTGTCGGGCTAGACAATGGTGGTAGCGGTTGAAGCTTTCCAATGAAGCTCCAAGGTTCAGCTTGACTAAGTATTGAAGAGGACAGTTGTTGGTGAACATTTGTGTAGAGGTTCCATATATCGAAAGACTTCCTAGCAATAGGTGGCTAGACGGCGTGTTCCATTAGATGGCGGTACGGAAATGTGCACTAAAAGTTTGGAGAGCTAGACTCTTGGTAACATCGTCAAGAATACTCAGAAGGTTTATGCTGAAGGTGAGCAGACTCTTATGTGGAGTTATTAGAGAATATTATGCATTGAGCAATGTGGAATCAGATATTCGCTAAGGTGAAGAATCTTGTGTAGATTTCCTAAGGAGCGAGATATCCGTCTCTAATAATATCTTGATAGCCGCTCAGCACTCCCGGGATGTAGGCACAATTGGCCGAACCCCGTTACCAAATTATTTGTTTTTTCTATTTATTCTATGCATTATTTGATTGTTTTGTGACCAATACTGCGTAACGATCGCTTCCGCTGCACCAACACAAATCTAGTTCATTCAAGATTCTTCTACTACCCAAACTTCTTTTAGTTCTCCAAATTCAGATTGTGATGAAGATAATGAAAATGGTATAACAATATTTTATTAATAGAGTATTTTTATTGGGCTATTTTATTCCTTCATTGATGTCTTTTTTATTCTTTGCGGGTGAAGGTTATCAAATAATTTTTTTGATACAAAAACTCAGAAATGAACCATTGTGATTTTTTTGGAAATATAATTTGTATCTATTTAGATGGACATCCAAATTTTGTAATTTTTAGGATTGTAAGATTTTTTATGTCTGATATATATATAGTTATGTTATTTTTAAATCCAAATATTTAACTCATATACTTCATCGGATTGCATGATTTTTTTTTTTAATTTAAAAGATAATGCAGTGTTCAAATATTTATTTTCCATTATAAATTTATATTATGATTTCATATTAGGATCGGTCACTAAAACATGTCAAAATGGAACTGTGGACATATGTATGACTCTTTTGATATCACCAATACTTATACAAATGGAATAAAATCATAGGTATAAGAAAATCTTATTAATCTATAGTGACTGAGAAAAGTGATTGTCATCACTAAAACCTATAGTGACAGAGAAAATGTAGATATAAACACTTGTAATATAACAAAATTCTTGTAATAATTATTTCCTTCAACATATTTAAAAATTACATTTTCTATCACTAACTAAAACAATTATGTTATTACTTTTTAGTCATTTTTCAACCATAATTACAAAGTTGGTTTTATTAGTCACCTTTAATTTAATAAGCTGACTCATCTATAAACTTTAAATTACTTTCACATGTATAAATTAGTTTTCTAAAGACTTAAAAAATGATATAAATAATCAAAAAGTTTTAGCATTTATGTATTTTGGTGTTAAGATTTATACACAATCAATATATCATTTATAATATGAATTCATTTATATTAATTTTTTGAAAAATTAATAATAATTAAATATAAAACGATATTATGATAGTATATAAAACTCTTACACAAATAAACACTTATTAGGAGATGCAATTATTCATTCCGAAATAGATTAGTTCCTTGCCAAATGAGTAGGGATGGCAATGGGTCTGGATGGGTCTGGATGGGTCCGGGTAGTGAATTACTCGGACCAGACCCACTGCTGTATTTTTGGACCCAGACTCGCCCCAGACCCATGCTAATACCCACTAGGTATGATACCTACGGGTCTTTGGGTACCCAACGGATCCATGGATACCCATAAATTCAAAAATATTAAAAATAATTGCAAATAATTTATGCATTTATGTATTTGTTTCATACGATCTTATATGTTATTTAGACAATTAGCAAGAGAAAAAATTATAAAACTTAATTTAAAGTTTTAAAAACAACTTAACTTGACTATTAAACACAATTCATTTTACTCTAACAAACATTAAAAACAACTTCAATATTAGGATTAAAAGTTCATTTAGAATGAACTCTTCGATTAACATAACATCACATTATACATATGAATTAACAACATAATATCATTACTTAACAATATAACATCACATTTTTGAATTAATATGGTATTATAATTATGATTTAATATTATATGATAATATACATGATATTACAATTAGGTTGTTATATATATATATAAAGAAATAGCGTGTCCGGGTACCGCGGGTCTGAGTACCTTATTACCCGGACCCAGACCCATCTAACAGCGGGTCTTAAAATTGTCGGTTCTCAATTACCCACGGGTCTAAAACATGGACTCAGCCCCGACCCATTGCGGGTATTTTTTGTGGGTACTCACAGATCCGGGTACCCATTGCCATCCTTACAAATGAGGAAATACGATAAAAGAAAATAATATATTGAGAATTTTAGGAGGTGGGACGGTGGAGGAAGAAATGAGTGAAGGGGAGTTGGAAAGTAAGAAAAAGGTAAGATTGCCAGCTATTTCCAACAAGGTAATATGGCCCGTGGGATTAGATTTATGAAACAAACGGTCATGATTGAAGCAAATGCAATTTGTGGTTCATTTCAGACGAATTTCATTTGCCCATACCTTCCTTTTTTATACCATACACATCACACACTCTCCCAAACACAACATTCCTTTATTCCAAACTCATTTTCCTAAGGTACCCACATCACACTTTCTCCATTATATCAATCTCTCTAGGTGAATTACAATTATTTTATCATCCTTCAATTCTAATCAACATTTTCATATAATTTATTACATTATTGTTATTGTTATGACATGATTTTAAATTGTAGTTGTGGTTATCGACTTTGATTTGTCTTGTTATTATTATGACTCTGATTTTAAATTGTGGTTGCAGACATGTTTGTAATGAATTACATGATTATAAAAAATTGTTAGAAAGCTAATGTAATTTAGTAATATGATTATGATGTGACATGATTTGATGTGATGTGATGTTTAACATGCATTAATTTTTTTAATTGTTTAATGGCATATTTTTTTTTTTTTTATGATCATGAAGATCTTTGATGAATCTGTTTTGTTGGTCATGCTTGTGTAGCTAAGATCTTATGTTGTTTGTGACATGTTATATGGAAATTTAATGTCTTTTTTGCAGTAATCAATAAACAACAATGGCAGATGCTGATGATATTCAACCCCTTGTTTGTGACAATGGAACTGGAATGGTTAAGGTATGAGATTATGAATGAATGGACCAAGCTTTTGTTTGTTGTTTTTTTCTCTTCAGATTATGCTATAATGCAGTTACAATCTAATTAGTACATTGTGTTTGACATGTCTTGAAAAAATTTGGTATTGTAGGCTGGTTTTGCTGGAGATGATGCTCCGAGGGCTGTGTTCCCTAGCATTGTGGGTCGGCCACGCCACACCGGTGTGATGGTTGGAATGGGACAAAAGGATGCATATGTTGGTGATGAGGCTCAATCAAAGAGAGGTATTTTGACTTTGAAATACCCAATTGAGCATGGAATTGTAAGCAATTGGGATGATATGGAAAAGATTTGGCATCACACTTTCTACAACGAGCTCCGTGTAGCTCCTGAAGAGCACCCTGTCCTTCTAACAGAGGCACCCCTCAACCCGAAGGCTAATCGTGAGAAAATGACTCAGATCATGTTTGAGACCTTCAACACTCCTGCTATGTATGTTGCTATACAGGCTGTGCTTTCCCTTTATGCTAGTGGCCGTACAACTGGTAATCAATCTTCTTTTCTATGTCGATTTTCCTTTTTTGTTTCAAATTTGGTGCATGTTGTCGATTAGTCACTAACTGAGTCGCACACAAAAGCTCGATTGTTATGCAATGGCTAATGAATGACGTTATCGAAATTGTTTTATGAACATCTATCCTCGACAACTTCCAGACAATTTGATTGTATGATGCACTCTATGATGAAGAGTAAAGTTGTCTGGATTTACTGTACATATTGAATTAGTCGTGGCTTTATAACGCATGCTATATATATCGATGATAGTTTTGTACCTCAATGGAATTTTTTATGTTACACATTTTGCTGGGGTTAACAATGTCACACTGTTTTGTTCGTTACAATATGAGAGCAGAGATTTTTTCATGAATACCGAATAGCCATTTAATGGTATGCCTTCAAATTGAAATGAGCTGATGCAGTTTCTGTTCTTGTTTGTTGTAGGTATTGTTCTGGACTCCGGTGATGGTGTCAGTCACACAGTTCCTATCTATGAAGGTTATGCTCTCCCGCATGCAATCCTGCGTTTGGACCTTGCAGGGCGTGATCTTACTGATGCCCTGATGAAAATCTTGACCGAGCGTGGATACTCTTTCACCACTTCAGCCGAGCGTGAAATTGTGAGAGACATGAAGGAAAAGCTAGCCTATATTGCCCTTGATTACGAGCAAGAGCTAGAAACTTCCAAGACCAGCTCAGCCGTTGAGAAGAGCTATGAGCTACCCGATGGACAGGTGATCACAATAGGCGCTGAAAGATTCCGCTGCCCTGAAGTTCTGTTCCAGCCATCCATGATCGGAATGGAATCTCCTGGCATCCATGAAACCACATATAACTCGATCATGAAGTGTGATGTGGATATTAGGAAGGATCTCTATGGTAACATTGTCCTGAGTGGTGGTTCCACAATGTTCCCAGGCATTGCTGATAGAATGAGCAAGGAGATTACAGCGTTGGCTCCAAGTAGCATGAAAATTAAGGTTGTTGCACCACCGGAAAGGAAGTACAGTGTCTGGATTGGAGGCTCCATTTTGGCATCGCTCAGCACCTTCCAACAGGTAAAGTGCATGACTTTTACAATTTGGATTTTGTAAAGACAATGCAGCGAATAAATCACGAAATCCGATTTCACGAAAATGTAGAAACTTAATAAATAAAAATGAACAGAATAAGAGTGAATAACATAGTACTCAGATCAAGGGAATGACTGAGTTCTGTAATTTGAAGTCAACTCAAACCACTGAACATAACAAATGTAGTTTAAAGATGCTGAGTTCTAATGAATTGCTTTCGATGTGTTTACTTTTCCGAGTGCAGATGTGGATTGCAAAGGCGGAATATGATGAATCCGGGCCATCAATCGTTCACAGGAAATGCTTCTAAACATGGAGAAGGAGAGGTGGAACAGGGAATTTACATTATATATTTTGTAGTTTGTACTAATGAAACAACATAAAGTGGTTGAGGATTTTTCATTTCCTATTCTTTACTGTTTCTTTTATCATGTTTCTGTGTTTTCCTTTCTTGATGTATTGGGATAAGAACATGAAGACTAGTAAGATATGTAAGATTCAATTTATTGATTTGGCTTTAGAAGAAATGTGCATTTTGTTACTGATTTGTTTTGGTTGATTCTACAATTAGTGCTATGTGCTTGATTTATTATTCTCTGCAACAAAATCTCAGTGTTAATCACTGTCCAATTTATTTTGACTAGTTCATATGATGCCATTAGTAGTTCCAGTATCAATAAAGCATGATCTTTTTCAATTAATATCAGCAAAACATTTTAAAAAGAAAATAATGCAGACACTGTGATTTAATGTTCTAAAAAAAATCCAATCATTAAGAACAATTTGCACTAAATTTTAATTATATACTATAGCGAAAATATAAAATCAAGTTCATCCTTATAAATGAACCAATCAATTTTCTTATGATACCAATCCAAAAGCTATTCACAATTTGTATTTATTTATTTTCTTGAATTTTTGAATCAGGATCTAGTTTTCTGTATACTGTTTTCTAAATCCTGAATTACCAAAAATATTCAACTTTTGAGGGTAAGTTGGGTATTCCAAATGTGAGTTAATGCAATAAAGAAGTCCAATATTCACATTGCTTAGTGGATAAGTTAAAGATAATGCCTTAAGGTTATTCACATTGTTTAGTTTATAGGTGATGAATTCATAGACATAATGTCTTAAGGTTTTAGGTCAATATGAGTATCGAGTTTACTTATATGTTTCTTTCGCATAGCTCATGAAAAAATAGCTTAGCCTCATGGAAGAAGGTTATTCAGTCAAGTATCGAAGTAACATATAATTGAAAGATCCATTTGAACTTGAGTGGATGTTGGGTATTTCAAGAATATATTGGAAAACTTTCACATTGTATAAAAGTGAATGAGCTAAACAATATATAAATAGATAATTCATAGACTTAATGTCTTAAGATTTTGCATCAAATCAATATGTTGTGTCAAGCTTCCTCATATAATTCTTTCAATTAGTCAATAAAAGAATACTTTAGTTCATAAATGAAAATCCTTTATTGTTTAGGTTTCCGATCCTAACTAGTTCCTAGTAAAATCATTTTTTAAGGAAGAAAAAATGAGTAACTATGGAAACAATAACTCCAATTTTGATATGAAAATATTATATTGGAGTATAAAGTTTCTATTTTCTCTTTTTTAAGTAATGTCCTAAAGATACTTAACTAACATTCCTTTAAAATAGATAGGATGACAATAATTTTTCAAAATAAAATTTCTATTCTTTTTAAACAATTTCTATTTTCTCATTGGAGAACGACATGTTCAATGTTACAACTTAGGAAATTGGTGTTTTGGGATGGTAAAGATGTTTTGGTTTGTTAAAGTTATAGTTATTAACAAAATAATATTTTTATTATGTTATCCACTGTGATATTCTTATTTTCTGAGTTTTGTTTTTAAATATGAACAATTCTTGATAAATAAAAATAGTTCTTGGAGATATGACATTTATTTGTTGTAATATACTTTATCTATTTTATATATTTTATTTATCTTTTAATTTACTATGTTTTAATTTCTATTATATTTTGAAATTATTTTTATTTAATGTAATATTTTGTTTTATTTATTTATATGCACGTAATTTATTTTTATAATTTACAATAACAAAAATTACATTTTTATTTATAATAAATTATAGCAATTTTTAATTTATTAATAAATAAGTAAGTAACTATTATTAATATTTTGTTATATTTATTGTAAAATAAAAAGTGTGAAGTAGGTAGTGGGATCCAACTAAAAATAAAAATAATGTTTTTTATTATGGGGAAAAATAGATGTTATTTTTATTTTATTGAGAGTTATAATAAATTATAAAATAATGTATGAAACGTAGTTGTTTGAAGGAGGTACTAATGTTATCAACTTTGTTGCCACACAAACAAACATTTAATAGGATCCATTTGCACATGGCTTATATATAGTTCAATGGACCAAATACATTTTCCCATATAACTAATTGTTTAAAATACGGTTATGATTATAGGACTTAAATAAAAATGTTATATGCATTGGGATATAAGTACCAAATTATTGGGCTCAAATGTTTACCTATAAAAGTTTCAACACTAGAGTTTCTAAATCAAAATACCATTCAATCATGTTATTTTAACATTTAAATTTTCATCAATAATAAGAGGAGGCAATGTGAGCTTTATACATATTCTTTAGGGAAATGGAGAATAAAAGAATGTTAGAGAAATTCAGAACCAATTTCTCTCATCTGTGTGATGCAAAATGGGCACTTGCGGAAGCGGCAAGTGAATAAAGTAAATAGAAAAAGTAAAAAAAATGACACAAAGAATTTTAACATAGAAAAACATCCTCAAAGTGAGAAGGAAACAACCACGGGACCTAGTCCAGAAAATATATCCACTATAGAGAAGTAGGATTACAAACTCTCTCTTACAAAGAGGATAACACTCAATCTCACACAAAAAGGATGGAACTACAAACTCTCTCTAGTATCTCACTAGAAATACAAAGCTCACACTAAAGTGGATATAAGTTCTCTTACTTTCTCTCTATGTTGCTCTTTCTCACTTGCTTGTGTATTTCTCCCTCACAAGTTCTCTTTATATATTGAAGAGGATGAAGGTTTCATCATAAAGATATGGTGGATGATTAATTGTTGTCATATTTTCAAGATACCTTGAAAATGTTATTCCAACTTTCTAAGTTGCACTTCATGGTTTTCAAGAATCAAAGAGTAATTCCAAGACTTACTCCAACTTTCTAAGTTGCACTCCATGGTTCTCAAGAGTTAATGAGTAATTTCAAGACTTACTCCAACTTTCTAAGTTATGTTTCATACTTTCCAAGAGTCATTGGAAGAGTCATCATACAATGGTTCATCTACCAAGTTGTATTGGTTATACTTCCACATCAATTAGGAAGGATTCCCAACAAAGAACTGATAAAGTTTATAAATAAAAAATGAAAGAATAAAATAAGTAAAAATAAAATAGCATGGGTAATAATATAACTAAACTCATATAAATTGGCATGCTTGCTTCTTCAAGAAGAGCTTGTAGATTTTTTAAGGACTTTGAGCATAGATTTTCTTAACCATCAATAAGAGGGTGAAAAATATTAAGAACTAAATTATTAATAATTTTTAAAATAAGTGAAATTAGTATTTTTTAACTTTTACCCACATAGGTTGAGAAAACTAGTCAATAATAACAATTAACAACAAAAAATCCTTAATCATTTTTTTGTATAATGAATTATAACCCCTTACCTATGTATAAGGCATCAACAAATATAAATTTTTGGTGTCCCTTATGTAATCTTAGTTAATATCATTGTTTCTTATTGCTCCTCATATTCTAACAAGTTGGATAAATTATTATCCGCTACAATATGCCTAGGTTTCAAAAGGGGAAAATGGTGTTTTAATTGAATTTTCCATCAATTATATGCAGATTTCAATGATATCATCTATCATTTATATTTAATCATCATTAATTTTTTAGAAAAAATAATCTAAATAAATGGTAAATGATATAGTGTCTATGTATAAATCTTTAACCAACAATAGAACATCATTTAGTAATTTCTGTTGGTAGAGAAGCATGTTAAATCACATTCAGTATCCTAATTTAAATCTGGTACTCCAAAAAAAAACATGGTATCCCAAAATAATGTCTTCATCCATGTTTTATGATATGTCATTTAAAAAATACACACCAATGTTATACTAAAAAATATCTATTTATGATTAAACTTTTAAAATAACGTGACACTATTATTGATCAGGACATGGATGAGGACATCATTTTGGGACATGTGATCCACATCCCTTACTATTCTAATTTACAGAAAGAGCTTACTATTACTTTTTCTTTTTAGTTAGTGTATCATGTTAAGGATCTTGCTTATTATATTTTTTTGTGGGAAATAAGTTAATAAAAAAAGAGAAAAAATAGGTTGTATATATAATTGTTGGGAATCATTCCTAATTGATGTGGAAGTATAACCAATACAACTCAATAGATGAACCATTGTATGATGACTCTTCTAATGACTCTTGGAAAGTATAAAGCCTAACTTAGAAAGTTGGAGCAAATCTTGGAATTACTCATTAACTCTTGAGAACCATGAAGTATAAATTAGAAAGTTGGAGTAAGTCTTAGAATTACTCATTGACTCTTACCATGAAGTGCAACTTAGAAAGTTGGAATAACACTTTCAAGGTATCTTGAAAATATGACAACAATTAATCATTTACTATGTTTTTATGATGAAGCCTTCATTCCCTTCACTATATAAAGGGAACTTGTGAAGTAGAAATGCATAAGCAAGTGAGAAAGAGCAACATAGAGAAAAAGTGAGAGAACTTATATTCACTTAAGTGTGAGTGTTGTATTCCTAGTGAGATACTAGAAAGAGTTTGTATTTCCATCTTTTTTGGGTGAGATTGTGTTATCCTCTTTGTAAAAGAGTCAAATATTGTAATCGTACTTTTTTATATTAGAGATATTTTCTAGACTAGGTCACGTGGTTGTTTCCTTCTCATATTGAGAAGGTTTTTCCACGTTAAAATTCTTGGTGTCATTCTTCTACTATTTCTATTTACTTTGTTCACTTGCCGCTTCCGCAAATGCCCATTTTGCATCACACAGAGGTGGGAAATTGGTTCTGAATTTCCCAACAATAATAATACAACACATTACCATCATTCTAGATTAACTTATAATCTCTGTCCACAAATATTAAACTAAAAAATGAACATGTATAAATACTCTACGCCTCAGTTTTCAGTTCTTAAGCCTCAGTCAACAAACTTCACATAACCTGTAATATAAAACATAAGAAACTTGTGTTATTTATCGTACCTGGGATATAAATAGTTTAGTAATGTTAAATCTAGATTATAAAGACAGAAAAACATATATGCACACTTGCACAGTAGCAAATAGGATGAATTTGACAATACAATCCAAGCTTAATTTATATTGTATTATTTGTATCTATCTAATACTAATTAGACTAGAACGGTTCGTGCAGGCTGGTTCAACCAGTCTCAATACCGGTACGGAACAACAATTATACCAGTTATGCAATTATATCGGTCAAAACCAGTCATACTGGTCGATTTTCAATTGAATCGTATCAGTCATAAAAGCCTTTTTTATTTAAAATTAATTTTTAATGAAAGTAAAAAAATTATTGTTTTTTATTAATTTTTAAATATTAATATTAATATATTATGTATAGCTAATTTCACCGATATGAAGTTTAATTAGTAAATCACCGGTTAAACCGCTATACCACTATACCAGTAATATGACCAATTTGATAACGGTACAGTTTAACACTGTACAAAACCGAATACTTGAAGAAAAGAACAGATGTTAAGCACAGAACAACAAGTGATCCTCCCCCTCCTACTTTAAAAAGAGAAAATGATTTGTTACAGAACAAATTCTGGAGAATCCAAACTATTTTTAAAAACATATTCACATTGAATGACACAAATTCAATATCATTTAGGAAAAAGCCTTAGGAATCAGATGAATTTAGACAAATAACAAAGAGAAAAAAAAAATCTATGCACAGACATTGTATGAGTTTTATACACTGCCAGTACACTATACACCATTCATATTTAATCATCATTGACTCTTCAAAAAAGTAATACAAATGAATGGTGAATAATGTTACTGAGTGTGTATCAATCTTTACACTGGCAGTGTATAGATACTACACTCAATAACAAATTGTGCCTGTAATTATTACAGTAGAGAAGGCAGGCTATTTTCCAATCAATGTAAATTAGATGGTCACAAATTTATTTACCAGTACTTCATTCTGCATCTTATGAGCTTAACTGAGTTCCAAAACTGAGGGCATGGCACTCAAGATCCTTCAAATTTAACTGCAAAGAAAAAGAAGGTCTGAGATTATGGTATCTGTAAAAGTCTGCAAAAGTCAATTCAGATGAAATATTCTATTATGTCTCAGCAATAAAATTAAGCAGAGAAAACAACTCTAAAACTAAAATTGATCTTTTTACATTTTCATCAAACATGAGGAAGACCCCCCAACAGTGTAATTATCAGCAGCAACCATATAGGGTTGAACTTAAACTTCTGGAATCAATAAAGAATTATCACGAATATTAATTAGGTAAATAAAATGACAAGTTCAGAAAGTTGCAGCATGACCTTACTACTTGATTCATTGAAAATAGATTGCATTTACCACCTTTTAACCAAACTGGAATCAATATCTGCCATTATTCTACCACATCTTATAGCTGGGTGACTTTACCGAAAAATCGTCAATTTCAGTTATGATAGTAAAAGAAAATATTATCTACATACCAAACCTATTTCTGTCATATCCTAGAAGATAGAAAAAATAACTGGAAAAGCTCAATGAATCAATCTTAACATTGATGAACACTGAACAGACATCCAAAATATTTTCTCCATGCAGCAATATCAGTAAAAGAGCACAAGTTTTGTCTTTCGTGTTTTCTTTAGAGAAACCCTATACTGGTAGAAGTCTAAAAACACAAATAAAGTGAATTTTGTTTGAAATACAGTTCTAGCCAAGAAGCCAACTTTCAGGTTGCTAGTCATTTATAGCGGATATATTCTTAATGAACTAAAATGCAATGGCAAAGGTAAATTTAATTAGTACACTATCAGGGACAATACTGTCACATTAAGCACCGGAGATAAGTTATTGATGACCTTTGAGAGAGTAATATAAGGATGAAAAAGCCGCTTTGAAGAGAATAAAGTAAAAATTAGAGAGCTCACCACAACAGCGACTCCAGTTTCATTGAATTTAGGAACACATATGAGTCTCACTAACTGCCCTTCTGATCCTGAAATTAACATGCAAAATAAATTTGAGTGTTGGGGGCAAGGGAAGTTATAGTAAATGCAAACCAGAAAAAGAAGTAACATTTATTTATGCATTGTAGAATTTAGAATAAAAGTACCCTTTATAATTCGGGTCTCATATTTATTCTGATTGCCAACAAAGTAAACATGAGGACAGATATCAATGAGGAAAGGATCCTTGTCCGTATAAGGATAACACCCTGCATGACAGAAATTCATATCAGAACAAAGAACTTGTTTTAAAAATGAGAAAATTTGAATTTTAACTCTATAGATTTCTTCATAAATAGTAGGTAATATTCAATTGCCAATTGTTCAACCTTAAAGAATAATTTAATAAACCAAGTGAAAAACAACTCAGATTGATAACCAAGCTAGTGGAACTGTGGAAGTGTAAATGCATTGAAGCATATATAATGTATACCAAGAGTATTGGGTGCTGTGGGTGCCAAATGTCTCCACCTTAATGTCCTTTCCATGAACTCAAGTTT
Organism: Lupinus albus; assembly: GCA_009771035.1. Taxonomy (NCBI): domain Eukaryota; kingdom Viridiplantae; phylum Streptophyta; class Magnoliopsida; order Fabales; family Fabaceae; genus Lupinus; species Lupinus albus. The sequence continues at coordinate 2,762,381 of CM020013.1, read as the reverse complement.
ATCTTTTGCCTCTGAATACTTGTCTAGATCATCTACATTCTGACCCGCTGTCCCAAGAAACCTGGAAGTAATGGCACATCATGTTTAATGCATAGCAGATTCAGAAGCAAAGACAATGATACTTAAAATAGCATGTTTACCTGACATTATCAAGCTCAAAACAATGAGGATTTGTACAAGACCTAAAAGTGTTATAAGCTGATGACCCAGGGAAAAGGCATCTATGCAATGGCTGAAAGTGTAAATCTTAGTCATAAAGTTAAACAACCCATATTATACACGGCATATATAGACAAGGATGAAGTAAGAACCTGTTGTGGTAATGCAAAATTAGAAGGATCATTGGGTCCTGGCATGATATCCAATGGCAAACCAGCAGCAATCTAAATACAAGTAAAAACTAAGCAACTTCATTTAGGAAGAAAAAACAATACAGCATGAGAATCAAACTGATGAAATTAACCTGATTCAACATGATATCCAGTTCCTTTATTGGTTCGGCTATCCTTGAGAGATCTTTTGAAGCCAAATTCTGCAAATATTGATGAATGTATCTAAATAAATATTGCAATGGGTGCTATAACAGACAGTTAATTCTTTACAGTGAAACTGTAATATGCTAAGTAGTCCTTCATCTAATTATGTGGGAGGAAACGTTAACATGCATCAGATGATTATAATATAATCCTGAGATATTAGTGTTAAATATTAGTCTTCATTATTATTATTAACATTATTATTATTACTATTATTATTATCATTATTATTATCATTATTATTATTACTATTATTATTGTTATTATGTATACAGCTGATGTTTTGTTATACAGAATAATACTATTTTTCCGCCCGACTAGAAATGAAACATCTGCGTACACAGAATAATGAAAGTAAGTAGTAACTGACATACAGAGGTAGGGGTTTCTCTCTAAGATATTTTTCTCTCTCTGCAATAACTATAGTACCTGTCCATTAAGAAGTCCAGGAGGTATCTCAACAGAATTTCCAGCAATGATAACATGAACAATTTGAGATGCTATACTCTGCTCCTGTTTAATTGTCAATATTGACAAGTTAAAACTTTTCAATGCTACATAATTATCAGCACAGAACTTTGGGAGAAGAACAGGTTTACCATCTCATCTCCTAAATGACCAGTAATATGATCAATGAGAAGCTGAAACTGAAGAGGATTAGAGTTGCTTCTCCCAATACTTAACCCTGACAGAAAAACAACATATTTGTCTTCCCCTGTTGAATCCAAATAAAAGCAAATGTTAAAGGCAATATTCTTAAGAAATCGGAAATTTTAGTAACAAAAAATGAAGAAATGAGCATCAAAGATGCATTGTTAAAAGCAGTAAATGGAAAGGCTGTTGTTATTGATCATCAGCATGTTAACAGAAACAAGAGAATTATGACTGCATATATAACCTTTTAAAGTTTGACAAACATAAAGAGCAAGTCAAGGAACTAGTTCCTTTAACTTGCAGAAACTATAAAATCTTATGCCATTGAAAGGAAAGAAACTATGTTAAGAGAGTGAAGTCGGGGGATGATATATGCTTGCTGGGTAACGAAACAACACAACTTCTTCCTAACAGATAATATAAGACAACTCAACAGCCCTTCGTACAGGAAATTATAATTCTAATCCACAATCATACTCATTAATTCATCCATCTTAAAATAAGAAAGTGAGTTGATGAGAAATCACAATCTACCATATTCTTTGCATGTGCTTTAATATCTTAGAAGCATTGCATATGTGAATGATAGAGAAAATACTTGATTTAAGGGGACGGTCTATTTGTGGTGGTAGGCCAGCTTCTAGAACATCCAGAACCAAAAAATCACCCGCTCCCGATTCCTTTCCATGTAAAGCGACCACAACTCCTGTCACAGATGATGTTATCATAAAATCATCAAGTGCCAAACACAACCATTTGTATGAAAAGCAAGTTTTATTTCCGTAAGAGCAGATATCATGAAGTAGCCAAGTGCAACCCCATCAAAAAAATACAATATGGAAGGAAAAGTAAAGAGATTATAGATACCTAACATTATGTTTTACAACATGTGTGGATAAGTTTTGTTCATTATGATACATACCTGTTGCATATACAGAAGGCGAAATGAAATTCCCACCGAGCTTAACTCTCCCTTTTTCATCTTCCAAAATTAGATAATCATCCGAGTGAATGAAATTATGAGGCTTGACAAGCGGAATTGTGGACTTCTGTAAATGATAGGCAGATAAATACAGCAGGGTAGCATATTAGAGTCAAATTTCACGGAGAGAAAGCATAAGATTTATATAAAACACAAATAAAAACCCAATTCCAACTCCTACCTCCTTAGAATACTCATCAAGAACACGAGGTTTGAGCTTCATGTGTTTATAGAGGGTTCCAATAATGACACACTCCTTGCCCTCTTCCAATTCTAACACAGGGCACACTACACCAAACAGAAACCAGTAAATAATTGAAACCAAACTCAAACCCGAGGCACTAAAATATGACATACAAATATCAGCTTAAAAAGTCATCCTTCTTAAGTAGTAGTAGTAGTAGTCATAACATTACTATTATTAATATCATAATGAGAAGAAATTATATTATTCTCCCATTAGGTTTTACTTAGGACCTGTTTATTTAAGCTTTACTTGTACAACAAAAATATATTAAAAAAGTGTATACATTAAACACTTTTCACACTTACATGTTTGTTTGGTTGAGTTTTTTTTTTTATATTACAAAATCACTAACTTAATAAAACTGAAAAGTGTAAGTACTTTTACAAAGCTTTCAGTAGAAATAATTTAAATAATTGTAGTCAAATGCAAAACAGCTTCTGGTTTACATAAAATCTATATAACAAACCTCACTTTTTTAGAGTACTTTAAAATCACATTTTCTTAAAACTTCAACAAATGGAAAGACTCTTCTCATTCCAAAAGCAACACTCACATCCCAAAGTCCACTTAATTAAAAGCATCACTCTTTAGAGTAACTATGTAATGATAACATATATCTAGAGGAATCTTGTAACCCACAAAGGTACCTATCTGGCGCAGTGATAGAGGCCACAATAGTGAACCACAATTCGATCCCCGGATAACAGCAACGAAAAAACTAGGCATAACCAAGGTTTTAAATCTGGGCCAGCGACTATTACAGACATCAATATGTCAAGGTGTTGGGAGTAGCTAGTGTTTTAAATTACGATTATGGTAGCGATTGCAGTAACGGTTGCGGCTACTGCGATTATGGTCATTGTGGACATTGCGATGCGGATTGCGACCATTGCGGTGTGAATTATTTTGTTATTAAAACAACATTTTTGAATCCGATGCGGTCTGATGCAGCCTGATGCAGTCCAAATGTAATCCGATGCAGTTGCGTTGTGGTCCGATGCGGCCGCATCATTGTGACTCGGAGTCACACCGCAATTCGGTATGCGGTCCGCAATTTAAATCACTAGGAGTAGCCCAAACCATATCATTACAGACGTCAAATGCCCGCAATTGTCCGAAATGTCAAGGTTTTCGAACTTTCCTAAAACCTACTGAAACAGTTATCTAAAACCTTGCGCATATAAGTAAGTCAAAACTAAAAAAGATAACATTGTAATTTCCTAAACAATAATGAAAATGACAATTAAGAAATAAATGAAAAGCATATAAAAATGATAAGAGTAATAAATAAATAAATAAATAATAAAAAAGGTGGAATTAGGTTATAGTATGTACCAGGAGAAAAGGGTTTCCAATTAGAGACAAGAGAATATAAGAGAGAACGCATCAAATTAAGACGAGCGTAGTAAATATGGCTATATTGTTGTCCTCTATAAGATTCTTTACTAATTTCAAATGATTCATCCTGCAATGTTCAATTTTAATTATATTAAAATTAAGTTAGTTACATAAATCAAACGCAACAAGAGTAGTGAATGTAAGGAAGAAAGAGTAAAAGAGAGAGAGAGTAGTGAAACCAAGGAAGCATAGGAACATTGCAATCTGTGAAGGTTTTTCTCTTTCTCCATTCCCATGGCGGGAAATAACTTGTTTTCAGAAGTGACGAGAAGAGAACTTTACATGGCATATATATATATATAACGCTTCTTTTATATATTAGTATTATAGAAAGTCGAAAATACACTGTTGTTAACAAATGGGGATGTAGCTCAAATGGTAGAGCGCTCGCTTTGCATGCGAGAGGTACAGGGTTCGATCCCCTGCATCTCCACTTTCTCTATACAAAACTTACATAATAATAACTTGTATTAAGACTTTTGTTTCTCTTTTTTGGTACATAATAACATTTTGTTTATCAAAACCACAAACTTCTTGCAATCAACTAACATCCAATGGTGGATAATAGGCTTGACTACATGATTGCAAAAATCAATGTTTCTGAATGTTTAAATAGGAAATGAATCAAATGATACTAGAAATATCATTTTGCACAATTAAATTTAAAGTGATTATTTATAAATTCTCCAAATTACTGTAGAGGAATTTCAGAATGTTTATTTCATTCTCAAGACATTATTACATCTTATTCTGCAATCGAGTAAACCATAATGCTACAATATTGTTACTACTACCAATACCAGGTTCAACAAAATTATTCCCAATAAGCACAGAACCTAACAATTGAGACCGAGGAAACTTAAAACCTTAAACCAGACAACAACTTAGTAACAACAACTCTAATCATCAAGCTTATTGTTGTACCAGAACACACCATTGCTCTCAGTAACTTGATCTGGCTCAACATAAACACACTCTCTTGCCTCTCTCCACACTGCCTTGTAAAATGGCGTCTCATCGAGCCGATAATACTCTCCCAAAATCGGTTTAATTGCCTTTGTAGCCTCCATTGCATGATAATGTGGCATTGTTGAGAACAAGTGATGTGCTACATGTGTGTCTGTTATGTTATGGAATACCTTGTTCAGAATTCCATAATCTCTGTCCACAGTTGCCAATGCTCCTCTAAACCAGTCCCATTCGGACGAATCGTAATGTGGCAATGCAGGGTGAGTATGCTGCAAGAATGTGATCAACACCAAAAACCCATTCACCACTAGCAATGGAACTCCATAAACACACACAACCCATGAAAGCCCTTTTGCCATGACCAAATGGAATAGGCCATAGCATACAGCAAGTATTCCTGCATCAGATAGGAATATTTGGAGCCTTTCGCGGTCTGAGTAAATCGGTCCATATGGATCAAAGTGACAAGCAAATCTTTCGTAAGGCCTACCCGAAACATTGAAAGCCAGGTATAGGGGCCAGCCAAGGGTAAGGGTGACAGTAAGTGTGATAAACCTGCCTAATGGGTTGTTGTTAAGATATTTAGAGTACCATTGGATACTGGACTTCTTTTTAGGCACAAAGACCTCGTCCCTATCGAGAGATCCGGTGTTGGAGTGGTGGCGGCGATGGCTATATTTCCATGAAAAGTAAGGGACTAAGAGAGCAGAATGAAGAACAAAGCCAACAGTGTCATCAAGCCATTGGTAATCACTAAATGCATGATGGCCACACTCATGTGCAATGACCCAAACACCAGTAAGGACACATCCTTGGATAGCCCAGTAGATAGGCCAGGCCAATGAAGAGAAAGGACTAGGGAGTTGGTGGAAGTAATGTGTGGCAACATAATAGAGGATGGAGGCAATGGTGAGATCATAGACAACATAGGAGAATGATCGAAGAACGGAGCGGTGAAAACAGTGAGGTGGAATGGCCTTCTTCACTTGGCTCAGGCTGAATGGAGGTTTTTCGAACGGAACTCGGTTCACAGAGTCATCCTCTGATTTTTTGCTCGGAGGAGGAACAGAGGTTCGGCCACCTGCTCCCATCTTCACACACAACCTGTAAATAACAATAACAAATCAACATTTCGTTAAAAAATATTAAGGTTTCATCTCAATTGACAATGAGAATAGTAGTCCAATGAGGTAGGCGATATGGGACTATGCCCCTTACACATAAGTCTGTCGGATCAGGCAAAGAGTTACCTTTGACCCATAAAACTAAAGAACATCTTTTGGCTCATAACAACCAAAAAGAAGTTGGGCTCTAACTCTGATATCATGTTAAGGTTCCATTTCAAAACCAATTGGCTATGAGAAGAGTAGTCCAACAGGTATTTAAACCATTACCGAGACAATGAGGTAGGCGACGTGGGACTTACTTCCCAACAAAAAAACCGTCTAAGTAATATAAGCAGAGGTATGTCATATGCAATTGTATAATTTACCATATATCAGGAAATATCAATTTTGCAGGACCATTATCTCTTAAGACTTACAATGTTATGTGAAATATAACACAGGACATTCATCCCTAACTGTAATTTGTAATACTTTCTAAATGAACTAAGAGGTTTAGACTTGTCATTCTCAAATGCCTAGACAAATGATAGTAACCTAGTTGTTCTTCTAATTACTCTTTTCAGTTTCTTCATACTTCCCATGTGATAGGAGAAAAGATAATACTACACGTTATCATTAGTCAACAAATACATTAACTTAGCCAAAGAAATCAGCAATGTTGTCATAACTAATGATTTATTAGTTGTAATCTCACCTTAAGGGAAAAGAAAAAGATATCTAACAAAAACATTGCTTTGATCAATTATGTTCTTATTCTTGTATTGGACTTCCCACCATTTTTTTTCACTTGCACAAACAAAACTGACCAAAAAATTAAAACTAAGCAATGAACAAGTTCCAAACTTGTTAGGTAATTCAGTTTAAGCTAAGTTGATATATAAGAGAAAACAGTGCAGTGAAATGGATAGGGTTGAAGTCCAAATTTTTTTTCCTCTGGTTAAATATTTTGTTTTGATTTTAATCTTGATCACAGAAAACAAACTTTTCCTACTGTAACCAAACAATTAATGTTATATTTTCATACTAAATCTTTTTACTATTCCTTTTACCCAAAAAAAAAAAATGACACGTCACAAAGCTATACTTTATTTATTATAAGTAAGAAGGTTAATAAAAGATTTAGTAGGAGAATATATCATTTTCATTATTTTGGATTAGTTAAATCCAAAATAGTCTAGTGAATAATGATTAAATACTGTCAAGACTTATACATGATTAAAGAAAATAGTAATTAAATATGACTTATGCATAATGTTGTAAAAATAACTAAAAAACTCTTATATTATAGGTAGATTGATTCTTTAATCATCGTTAAAGCAGATTGTCAAATTAAAATGATAAAATTGGACCAAGCACATGGGTATTCTTCCTCCTCTTATTTATATGATAAAAAATGTATACCTTGACAGTATATGAGTCTATTATTATTCATATTTAATCTTCATTTACTCTTCCAAAAAATAATTAATTAATACAAATAAAAGATAGATAATATAGTAATTATATATAATTTTTTACAATGATAATACATAAATATTATAATGTATTTATATTCTCCACGTGAATAAAGCATCTAGCCCGTGCACCGAAAATATCTAATAAGTTGCGAGACACCACTCAACGTGGTCCACGCGTGACAGTTAAGTATCCACTTTTTCGTGAAATTAACCAGATCCGGGTTCAAAACGTACTTTTATTAAATAGATCATTAATTAGGATCATACTTACACACATTACATTATATTTATATATTGTATCGACCGGTTTAACCGATGAGTCTATTATTGTATTACTATGATATAACAATTATATTTGAAAAAACTGATATGAAATAACAATTATATTTGAAAAAACTGGCATATAACGGTCAAAATTGGACACATTAAGAATTTGAGTCTTGTTATTGCAAATAAATTTATTATAATAAATATAATGGTTTAATTAGTCAGTTTTTTAGTTGAATGTTTCTTGTTGTGGAAAGTATATAACAGTAATTATAGAATTATTATTTTTCAAATAAAGGAGCCTAGATATTTTAGACGAGCAAGCTAAGAAAGTGTCAAGATTCACATGTTTCAAACAAACCCAAAAAATCCACGTAAGGTACGTGTATTTTATTTGGAAAGTTCATAACTATAATAATTTAAAAATAACCCATACATCATCGATTCATAATATAATATCAATTTATAAATGAAAATAAAACAAATATACAAAATAAATGGCAAGAAAATAAAACTATACTAAAATGCAAATCAACTAGGTAGTTGTGAACAATAATTCCGTCGTATACTGAGATTTTTTTAACAGTAATGGGAATAGAGAATCAGAATATTCATATGGTCCCAATCCAAATAAATACCAACTATGTATAAAATATTAATATCACTATAGTCCGTAGACTATGACAAAAAAAAAATATTAGGTAGCAAAACATATCAGGCTCTCTTATACATACCAAAATTAAAATAATAAAAATAACAAATTCGTCCTTATGAAAAAAAATCCTCCACTATTTAATTTATCAGAAAGATAAAATCTTGAAAATGTTTATATGGTCATCAAAAATCTTAAACACACTGATTAATAAATATTTAGTTCCTCCTAAATAAAATTTTACTTACCACTAGTAAATAGTAATGGCTAAAATTCAAGGGGAGAGAATTCATTCACAGTTAATTATAGATAAATCTAATGATTTTAACTAGTCTCATTTAACTATAATTCTGCCGTTTTTTTAGACTGAAATGTACGGACGAAAAAAAATGTTCCTCAATAGATCCGAGAGAAACGTTAAATTATAAACGTTATGAACAAAGTAAAGTTTATTCAATTATTTCAGAGAATAGAACAACCACATTATGTAAAAATAATTAGCAAAGTGGCCCCCAATAAAATCAGAAATTACAAAAAACAACCAAAAATCTTAGAACAAAACCACCAAATATTTGTTGGAGCATATATCTAAAGTAACAGAGAAAAACCAATGATAGTGTAAAGAGGAACCTTCAGATCTAATGCGAAAAAGTGAATGAATGAATAAAAGATTAAGAATTGAGATTCATTGCATCTAATAAGAGATTTAAGAAATGGAGAGAAAAAAAGTACCTGAAAGAGAGAAAGAGAGAGAAGAAAGGGTTTATTGTGGTGACGCTGAATGAAAGAATGTGTGAAGGAGAGAAATGAAGGGGCAAAGAGTTTGAGGCGTAGAGAAGCTATATTTATTAGCATAAGAATGTAATTTGAACTTCTATAATATTTATATATCGTCGTATATTATCTATTATTTAATTATATTTTTTTCAATGAGTTGACGATGATTAAACATGAATAGTATATGATATAATTATTATATATAAAACTCATATATTGTTAATGTATATATATTTTTTACTCAATTTGTATTTTGTAGATTTTTTGTATTTCAATCATTGTATCTAAATTAATACTTTTAGTTCCATTTGTGAAGTTTTAGGTTAGATACATAGTTGAATGAAATTATTAGATAATATAAAAATTGTTATAATTTAAGTGTAATAATCATATTTAAATATATATTAGAAATAGAATATGATTAGAAAATAGAATAATTATTGTTATCCAATAAATAGAATATAAATGTGGGTTGAATTTCTAAAATAATAAAAGTTTCAAATAAGATAAAAATAAAAATAATCAAGAAATATGGAACAAATGAGTACAATCTTCCATCAGTAATAATTAAATGTATTCTCCTGTGAATTATAATTCTTGTTATCCAATAAATCTATCACCATATGAGAAAGTAGGGTGTTGTTATTAGCCATCCTTATTCTTAATATGGAAAATAACAAAATATATTATTAAAGTACTTTCCTCCAATGGTAAAAATAATCGACCCGTTGATACATGTCAAAATATCTGCAATGAGTATCCGTAAAAGTAGTTAATTGGTAGGAATCGTTATCATGATATCTGCTCTATTTTAATTAAATATTTTATACTTATTTATTATTATTTTAACATTATATTTGTTTATTATATTATTATTTTATAATAAAATTTAGTGTGAGACTATAATCAGAAAATTATCATATACATATCATGTTATTCAAGTAATCATTATTTTTATATATTATTTATAGTTAAATATAATTAAAATTGAAAAATTCGTTGGTACCGGCGACCACTACCCGCACGAGCACCCACAAAATTACTTGCAAATAGTGTGAGTATAGACATGTGTATGTATTACCCTTACCACTTTGTCATCCCTTCATCCTCTCTCGCAATGTTGTGAAACTCGAGCAGGACGTCAAGCCGGAAGAGATTCCGTATTAGGTCTAACCGGTTTAAATAGTTAAGTCGTCCGGCCTGACCGAATGATTTTAAATATAATTAATAAATTTTATCAATAAATATATAATTATATATAAATATAAATTTTATATAATTAATAATTTTATATAACTATATTGAAGTAATATCTATCTATCTTTTTTAGACCGAAATAAAATAAAACATTGGAGAAATATTCCATTTTAAAAAAAAATTAAGTGAACCGTCCGATTTTTTCCCGGGGTTATTCCAGTTTAACCCGGTTTAGCACGGACGAACCATAATTTCGCCGGTTCAAAACGATCTAACTACTCATTCGGTTAAGACTACTAAACGAAACCATTTTCAAGTTCGGTCAACGGTCGAACCGGTCGGACCATCCGGTCCGATCCGGTTATCACAACACTGCTCTCTCGTAAAAATATGACTCATCTCCATGGAGAGGGTATTGCATATCAAGGATCATGACACATAATAAAAATAAAATTTTAACGGTCCAGATTTTTATTTTTATTTTAAATTAAATATTTTGAAATTTTACCCTCTCACATTTCCAATGGAGAGGAATTCATTTCTCTTATTAGATACAAGAATTAAAAAAATATTATAATGTTTTTATGTTTTTTATTTATAATCATGGTTCCTCTCGTTACAATCTCCTACTAAAACAAAATCATTTCCACCAATTACTTTTTTTATAAAAAAAGCAACATCATCAATTTATAACTTTTTTAATATAAAAAAATTATATATTTAACTTATATATTCTCTATTCAAATTTATTCCATATGGGGCTTGATATCAGTTATCAATGGCTATTGAATGGTTAAATGTTTGTATCTATTTATATATTATTTATTTTATTTAATGCAATAAAGATCCAATTTACGACTTGAAAAGTTTCTAGAATAAATTTAGTCCGTACAAAAAACAGTCATAAATAAGCCAAATTATCAATAGGCTAGTTTTGTAGAATGATGATATCTTCATATCTACTTATTTATTATTTATTTATTTTATTAAACATCCAATTTACTACCTGAATTTTTCTCAATACAATTTAGTCAGTATAAAAAACAAAGTCATAGATAATTTCTGAAAATTTTGTTCATATCATAATTTTCTTTTATGAGATAAATTTTTCTTTAGAATTCTTCACTAAAGTAATGACCATCTTTGATTTGTCTATTAAGCTTTATAATCTTCTACAATTGTTTATTTTGGTGAAGGTGGCCTTCCACAACCCAAACCAATAACTTCAGAAAAATATAGTAAGATATTTTATTCATAGAAAAATAAATAATTGCAAATGATTATTAAGCTTAATAACTCACTTAGTGAATTTTTGGGCAGAAGGAGTTCCAATTTACGAGTTGAGTTTTGAGAATGATTTTACAAAATCACACTCCAAAACTAAGTGGCAATAACTTGGTTTCAAGGAAAGACTCTTACACGACCTTCTTATTAACTGTGATACATACGATGGATGGACTCTAGAAACCTTGCAAGCAAGATAAGTACACTTTATACTCTCTTTTTTATCTTAAAATTTTTAGTATTATTCAAATTCCTTTTCTATACTTTATTTGTTTTCTTTACATCAAATAATTATAATTATAAACTTAATATATTAATAACCAATATTTTAATATCATTCAAATTGCTTCTCTATACTTTATTTCTTAACTTTCTTTAACTGAAATGATTATAATTATAAAATTAGTAAATTAATGATAATCATCTAATGATCAATATTGAACTAAACTAGTTATTCAAATTGTGAACTGGACCGTGTATTCGCACGAATGCACGAAACATTATTCTTTTTGCTGCATGATTAAGAACACATATGTGCATTCATATGGTTAATAACACATATATTGCATGTGCATTCGCATGCTTAAAAACAAACATGTTACTTGTGCATTCATATTGTTAAGACACACATGTGACTCTTGCATTCGTATGGTTAAAAATCACACATGTTACCCCTACATTTGTATTGCTAAGAACACATATGTAACTTGGGCAAAAAAAAATTAATGTGGTTGTGACATATGTCCAATAGGAATAGTGTTGGACATTTTTTTATTAATAATAATTATCTAATTACCTCTATATGATCAATATTGAACTAAACTAGTGATTCAAAAGAGATATGACCATAATGTTATGATTGTGATTAAGGGTGGAAATAGGTCAGGCCGCTTATCAGGGGCCTATTACATGACCTATAACATGTCAGGTCAGACCATACCTTTTTAGTAAACACGTCAGATTTAGGTTTCTCCAAAAGCCTATTTAACTGAAATAGGTCAGGCTCATGCTTTTTAAAAAACATATTAAGTCTAATAGGCCGACCTATGTAATGTTATTATACATTTATAAATTATTTTAATAACATGTACAAAAAACTAAATAATAAATTTTTATGTAAATCCACTAGGACTTAGAGATTAGACTATTTAATAATTAAATATTTAATTGTTGAGACTTGGGCTTAAGTACATAATTCAACTCATGTTAAATATTAGAACAATATCATATTTTACTATGATATTAAAATACATTGTTTTGTATATTCTAACATCAAATGCACCACAAATCCTACGAATACATTACGCAACATTGAAAGATGATAGAAATAACTATGATAACAATGTAATTTTTTTTACACTAATTGCTATAATTATAATACTTTTTTTAGTTTGTACATAATGTGTTGATTTTTTTTACCATAATAGGTCTTTAAATAGGCTAACAGGTAGGCCAGACTTTTAAAGATCCGGCTTGTTTAAGGCAAAGTCTGGTCTGACCTGACCTGTTTCAATCCTAATTGTGATGATTGTCACAACCGCATCACACTGATACTACGGTGTGATACCTAATCACAATGATGCGTCTAAACCTGTCTAAATGGATGGTGTCGGTTCGGCCAGCCTACCAAAGTCCCAAAATTTGTAGGGATTGAGTATATTAGGTATTTTTTTATATTGAATCTGAGCTTTTTAGTCCGAACCGTCTTGGCTAAATTAAAATTATGTTCGAGTCGGGCTTACCTATTCAGGTTTGGACTACTCATTTTGTATTTTTTTTCTTTTTCACAACTTTTGCTTTGAAGATAAGCCTTATGTGAAAATTATTTTATAGAATTATTTTATTATGAATTTATAATAAAAATATATAATAAATATTAGTGTTATGACATTCAAACAAAAAATAAAATAATATTTATAGCATAAATATTTATAAACTACAATAATATTACAAAGTGAAGTATAATATTATTCGTTATATTTTTGCAAAATGTCATTTTAAGTAGAGAAACACAATATGTATGAGATCAAATATGAAAAAACGTTAAACCATATAAATTGCACTTTTCATTTCTTCTGTGTATATTTAATTAGATTTAACTTTTACTACAAAAAATTAATAAAGAACAATAATTTTTACAAAAAATTAAAAGATAACATAATTGCTTAAAATATAAGAACTTCACACAACCAAACTCACTCGTACCGATTCACAAGGAAGGTGTTGGTAATAAACATATACAAATGATATTCCTAAATAAAGTAAAGAATAATGATCATATTATGATATTGATTATACTTTGACATATAAAGTTCTTTATGAACTTGAATCTATACTACCATTACTCTAAGTTAACATGATATTACTTTTTATAGTGTCCATTACTATAAGTTAACTAGGCCACAAATATTTCCTTACTATTGTTGATAACAAATATAGGTTCACTTGAAATTTCTTTATGAAATCAAAGGGTGAAACATGTTATCACATTAAATATTTTGTTTCTTTTATTAACACATAATTTGCACAAATTTAAAGCGTATAAGAAGTGATAATTAGGGATGGTAATGAAAACCGAATCTGCGAGTATCCGTTTGGACCCAATCCGAATTTAACAGGGAAAACCCAATGTGGTTAGGATCGGGTTTGGGTTCAAATTCGAATTTTACCCGAGTTCAACTTTCGGATTCGGGTTCGGTATTGTTGATATCCTACCCCGAACCCGATTAATATATGTAAACTTATAAAATTACGCATAAAAATAAATATAAAAGCTATATATATATATATAGAAATTTGATATATATATATATATATATGTTTCGGACGAAGTTTTTTTGGGTTCGGGGATGATATTATTGTTTTCAACCCTGCTTAATTCGGGTTCGGGTTCAGGTTTTGGATTTCGGGGTTGGTGAAGCACAAACCCGCCCCCAACCCGCCCCGTTGCCATTGCTAGTGATAATGGAAATGAATTCCCTTTCCATCATTTCTATGATGATCAAGGGATAGAACATCAAACCTCTTGTGTTGAAATCTCTCGACAAAATGAAATTGTTGAGAGGAAACATCAACATGTCCTTGTTGTTGCAAGGAGCCTTATCTTCTACTCCAACGTACCTATCTCCTTTTGGAATTATGTTGTATCACATGCTACTCACTAAATCAATAGGAAACCTACCAAGTACTTAGCCAATAAACATATATGATTAAAAGATAAACAGACATAAGAACAATTGATATGTATCTTCAATCTTATTTGAACTGTCAAGATTAAAAGATAAATGCACATGATTTATTAAGATCATGTGACTGCCAACCGACAAATTGGTCTATCAAGAACTAACAATGTCGCTAACAAGTATAAGATAATGAGTTGTTGTATCTGGAGAGACTTGCTAGATTATAACTTTTCAACTAATGATTATTGTTTTAAGTGATTGTTTAATTGAGTTGTTTGTTTGGTGACACCAATTATGGAGATTGTAATATAATGATAAAATTAGTTAGGATTGAATTTCACACTTTACTCCATACAAATGACATCAATATTACTAAAAGCTAATGTCTTAGTCAATTTATCAACTTATATGACAAAGCTCTATTGTATAGCAACTTTACTCATAAGGTTAAGATATATGACCTACATAACATGCCTCTATGTCTAGTAGTCCACGCATGAAAAGTTGAGTTAAATGCAACACCTCAATTGTATTAGCCGTCAATGTCTTGGTCTATACTAATAAGTAACACCTTATTAATCTACCTCTATGTCTAGTAGTCTAGATTAATAAGATTAAGTTATATGAATCATTAAACATACTTCTATGTCTACCAGTCTATACCAACAAGCTTGAGAGTTATAAAGCTACAATATTAGTTCTATGTCAAGATACAATAAATTAACATACATGATATGACAATTTGAGACAAGTTTATGTCTAGAAAATATATTAATTGTTGAGTTATGCAATTCAGAATTATGCAAGTATGATGTTAAGCATTTTATTAAAGAATCATGCAATAATATGATCAAAATTAATGCAAACATTAAACACATGCAAAGACTCAAAGATAATCAATACTTCATGAATTTAACATAGATGAATCAATGTGTATATGTCAAGCTTGTGTTATGTTCAATCCCAACAAGAGAGTACTTAGCTACTCATGTCCATACAATGCAAGTAAGATAAGGATAATACAAAACTCATGGGGTGATAGAACCACTCAAAAATGAACATAGATAAATTCCTATAGTGTTTACACTTAGTTTCTATGATCCAAGTGAGCTAAACTCTATAAAAAAAATCAGGAAATAAATATCACAATTCAAATGTATCAAGTGTGTGTTTTTGGCTTGAGTTGGAAGTCTTTAAATAGTATTTGCATGGTGTCTTATGCGTTGAGTGCACCACCTGTGTACTGAGCACAAACTCCAGTTGGCTAGGCGCGATCTTTCAGCGCACAAACTTGTATTGGGCGCACCACCCATTGCACTAAGCACAATTACATGCGTTGAGCGTATGAGTTACACATGCTAAACTTCTAAATTCTTTAGCTCATGCGCTTAATGTAGAGGTTGCATTGAGTGTGGGTTTTCTCCTCTCAGCGTGACTTTGGCGCAGAGCATGAAGCTCAGATTCTGTTTGATCTGCTCAGCATGGTCATTGTGTTGAGCTTGACCAAGTTTTGTTCGAAAACTTAACATTTTTCGATCGTTCATTCGACTTGTAAAACACTTTAGAGTTGACTTTTGAAATGTAAACAAATTTCTATCATGTATGAGTATAATTTCGTCTATTTGAGTTGATTAACTAGGTAAATTGCTATAAAATGAGTTGTAATGATCTATTTAACATTTAACGATTATTATTAACTAACTTTCAGTCTTAATATTCATGTATGATTGTATTATTCTGATTTAGTATCTTGCAATTTTTGTATGAAAGTTATTCTAATTTGGGTTACTCACATGTATATATGCATATAATTTAGGTAACCCATGAACCTAACGAGTCAAACTATATTTGATTAAAGTTTAACTCGTTTATTTAAGGAGCTCAATTTTAAGCTCAAGCTCAACACGTTTTATTGGAACTAAATAACAAATCGAGATATAAACGAATATATAATTGATTTGTTTTATTTTCAGCACTACTTATGAGGGCTAATATGGTCAAGATATTCTCTAGTATTCAAGAGACAAATTATCGATTTTACTTTTACATTTAAGGGATGGGGTCCACTTACTCCAAGAGTAAGTAGAAAAAAACTACTCCACACCTTACATATTCTTTCCTAGAAAATCCAATGGTTTAGATCTACTCACTAATTTAAACTATTGGATTTTCAAAGAATAAATGAGTATGATATAGAATAAGTTTCTTTTACTTCCTCTTGAAGTAAATGAATCAATTCCCTACATTTAATAATAAAAATATTATCATATTGCATCAAAAGTATAAAAGTATCATATCATACTATTTTCTATAGAACTCTAATATCATGTACTAACTAACATCAATCCTACACGATTCAATGTTTGCCACGCGTCACTAAATTTCTGAAGCGCTAAGCTACGTTGCCAAGAGACACGAGGCAAATACGTGTTGCATAGTAAATCCATTGCCCTTAAGAACTCGCCACGTGTATAGTATCATGCCATGTGTCGATAGTGTCGAGTAACACCTAAATTATATAAATGGTAGAATGCTATGTGCCCTAAGACACAAAGTGAAAAATCTGAAGAAGTAAAAGAAGGAAAGTTTTTGAAAATTGAAGAAAGAAAGTGAAAATGCAAGGAGCAAAGAAAGCTGGAGAATCGATTAAAGAAACTGCTGCAAACATTGGTGCTTCTGCCAAGTCTGGCATGGAGAAAACCAAAGCCACCGTCCAAGAGAAGGTTTTTGCATTTACTACTGTTCACTGTTTTTTCAATGATTGTGTATAATATTCTTAAATGTTAGTATAAGGTCTAGCTATATCTATAAAAAATGTTAAAAGTTTGATTCTTGTGAATGACATTTGTTGGGAGGTAGTCACGCACTCCAAACGATTTAGTTCTTACCAAAAAATAATAAGGAAATTAGTACCAAGAAATATAACTTAAATATCAAGCTTCTATTAGGGTAATAGGCAACATCATGATATACTATCTTTTTTGTTTAATATAATTATATTTACATTATATCTTGCACAATTAAAAATTAAATATTCGTTAATTTTTTTTTTTTTGTTTTTTTTTGTTTCATTGTCA